>OX297859.1:19092751-22000503 GCA_946478455.1 Eupithecia vulgata
ATTGATTTCATACCTGCGCAAACTGCAAGCATACGAAGACGACACATGTGGCCGGGCTGTTACATCGTACTTACCTACCTATACCTACCATACCAGTGGCAAAGGGTCCGTATAAGACGATTCCTGTCGACTTCCCTTTTGAAATTCTAATTCGGGCACCTATCTTAGGTACCTACCTATATCAAATCTACCAATCTTGTAACTACGTACCTTACCTAATAATAAGCCAAAATTTTTTATACGTACTTGTATGGCGCATAGCGAGCGTGACTCAAGAAAGCCGTTTTCATCGGCTTCTAGCTTCAACAAGCCACATTTCTACATACTTTTAGTTCTTCTATGACACACGGTTTGTTGTACGGGACAGATACTATCTCTTTCTCTTCCCGCTACGAGCCTTTATAGAGAGGCTTATAGGCTAGGTAAGATAAGCCCTTGTTTGTTTTGAGCGGTTGAGCGTGCATATTTTATTTTGGTTCGAAGAAAATAATAAAAATTTGTGAATTGTTCATCGTCTTGGGTGACTTCACGGATTCTTTTAGCTCCTGCAACCATAACTGAATTTTCACCAAGATGTTCCAATAGGTGACGCTGTACGGTAAGTGCACACATGCTTATTATTGCATTTTGCAGAGATATTATGCTCGTCTTGGCGGAAATCCTCATCAGATCTATACCATATTTATGAATAAATTTAAAACAACCTTTCAATTTAAAACATAATTATCGAAATCTGATGTCTTAAGACGGAGATATTTGATCACCCCTTTTCGGAGGACATAAAGACTTTAATTTCACCGAAACCCCATACAGTGCCCTACGAGTTCAGTTCCATAATATTTTCAGAATTTTTACTATTTGTGGTGGGTTTTCCTATTAGCATTCTTTATCTAATAAGTACAAAATTTACTTCATCCATTTTAAAATTTTGAATTAAAACCATTTGTGCGAAATAAAATTTATCGACTCTAAGTTTTATTGACTTATTTGCAAAAAAAGTTTTATGGTTTCTATAATATTATTGTATATATGCAAAGTTAACTATCATAGTTCTTAAATGTAAGCAAAGTCCTAGACATTTCATCTTCCTACAGATATAAGATTTTTATTAAATGTTTATAGCGATTTGCTTTTTATTCTATTGTTCTCTGTGTTTAATTTTATAATTTTTTCTTGGCGTATCTGTGTGTATGGACTGAAAGTTCTCTGAAGTATATACTAAATATTTTATCATTCTTTCATTAGGGGACTAATAATTTAGTCCCCTCAGTAGTACCTGAGCTCAACTGCTCGTGTGAATTGCTGACGAGGCGTCTGGCCTACCTACGTGAAGGTCAATGAAACAACGAGCGTATCGTATACAAACCCATTTATTTACTTCGTGTTCTGATACTTCTTCGCAATGACTTCTGAACTAAGTTTTAAAGATTCATCTACAAGGTGGCGTTCCATTAAAGGACGCGTTACTAAGTTTAAAACATGTAGATTATATAAAGACATGAGAGCATTTCTACTGTAGAAATAAGCAAGCTTGCGATGTAGTTATCTAGAATAGAATCCTTATTCACTGAGTTCGATGGGTTGCAAGGTTCAAATTTCCTACTATTACTACACCTAAGTTCAATGACACAAATGAAATTCGAATTCAAAAATACATATTCCACACTAATTCTCACTAATTCCACATAAATTTCAGTATCTCAGTTCGAATTTGGAAGGTGAAGCTGCTAGAGTACTAAGTAACTTAGAAGTGTCTCAGACAAGAACTATCATGTCGCTTGGTCACTTCTCAGCAATCGCTTTAACAATAAGAGGCAACTTATTAACAATCATAAGGAATCACTATTCATCAAATCAGTTCGTGATTAGGTACTGATAAGCCTTTTAGGTTTATTATTTTCCCCTACCGCGGATTAAGTGTAAAGCAGAAGTAGCTAAATGGCTAAAAACACTTAATTACATAGAAACCGAAAATCTTCTAGCCACCCTTTCATAATCTTCACTACATTTTAAATTCGTTGTTTTTCTTTAAGTTCCCGCAATTATCAGTCTGTTTGACCTTACGGTTAGGTCTTTTCTATCTTGATTGGGACGTTGGGGTCTGCATGATGAACATAATACTAAAATTCATACTCATACGCACAACACACAAATACCTACACATACATTTGCATTGGTTTCTGCTGTCGGCCTCCCAAGAGGACAGTGTCCTCAGGAGTACCCTACCAACCATGCGCATTTACCACACACACATACACTACACTGGCTACATACTACACTCACGACAACACATATTTAGGTCTGTCTGTCTATACTTTCTTAGTAGTCTTAGTATAATTATATTTTTTTTTCCTTTAATTTTTACTCTTGATCTTGATATCAAAATTTATTACCTTACATAGAATATTAATTAATTTGTTACATTTTTCCTACCTATATATAAATGTCACCTATTATATGTAATCCGTGGAGTGGAGGTCCTGGAGACTTGTAGTTACAGGTTTTTCATAAAACCTATAGCAAGCTCCAGCCTCTCACAATACAGGTTAAATATAGTTCTACGCACTGTGCTTGTATAACTAGTTTTTAAGTACCTATTGTGAAGAGGAAATAAACAAATTTTATTATTTATTATTATTATTTATTTATGACCATGTAAGCAAAAATCTACGTGCCCTCAGCAAACTAGGACTACCTACTGACAAGTGGGTTGTATTAATCATTTATATTCTAGTGACAAAGTTAATCAATACTGTCTTCAATTTGGAAGAACACCAAAACAATTTAACTGAAATACCTAGTCTTATTAATTCATTTTTTATTTTTTTAAAATCGTGCTTATGTTCTCGAAACTGTTAACAGGAATTAGAATTGACAAACAGATACACAACAAGCTAATCTCAAACAATTATTAGCAAAACAAGACACAAGTGAAATCTGTGGTTGCTTCGTCAAAAGAGGCTATTACTTCTTCACCTCGTTCGTCACTTTGAGTGTGCTGTGTGCTCAGGTAGGCACAACATTTATGAATGCTTGTGCATTCAAGTCCCAGACGTCTGAAGATAGGAACTCCACAGTGGCATCACTAAAATTGTGTACTAATTTTCTAAGATCTTGTCATTCTAGACAGGCTTGCTAACTTCCCAGTTCATATCGTTCCAGTAAACAAAGGCATAATTCGAAACATGAAAAATTCGTATTTTCGGCCTAGACCATCTAAATCTGTAGTTATTTAATTGTGTACCGCTAAGGTTCACCTAACTAAATCATATCAATGAAACCGTTTGTGTTCGAGCGTTACTTGACAGCAGGAGCCAATACTCGTTTATCACTGAAAGTTTTATGAACTATGACTCAACTTGATTCCTCAGTCATTGAATGTCAGTATCGTAGCCATCCGAAATAATAATCTAAATCTAAATTGAAGACAGACGGTCTACCAAAGCATCCCTTCAATGTTAATTCACTACAATTAAATAACGTTATATTTGTAGACTGCGACTTCAACGAACCATGCCCTGTACTGATATGCTACGACCTGTTTTGGAATTTAATAGGTTCCACAGCACACAACAGCAGTCCTTGGGAGGCAACAACTCTAAGCTTCGGAGCTCCAAGCTCGGATAGCTTATTGCAGCTTCTACGCCCAATAAAAACTAAGTTCCACCTTTCAAGTCACTTGCTTGTAATTTTTTTATAAAGTACGAAAATTAAATTGAAATCAAAGGGAACTAACTAAATTTTGGGAACTTGAAACCATTTCCATAGGTCAACCTCTTTCCGAAGAACAAAGGCTGTGTGAAAAATTATACCTCTCCACTTCATGCGAGAAAGTGATGGCCGTTTTTGTGTAGGTATTCCACTTAAGGATGGAGTAGATTGTCTCGACGAATCATACTTTATAGCTAAAAAAAGGTTTTGAAATCTTGAGCCTCGAATAAGAAAAAATCCTAAGTTAGAAAAGATGTACTTAAACTTCACCCTATGAGTACGCTACGCAGACCTTGGCCACCTTTCAGAGTCATCGGAAACGAAAGACCAAGTAGTATCGTTATCGCGTCGGAATCCACCACTTTTGGCTATTCAGTCAATCGATTTCGGCAGTACCCTTACGTCGTTACTGGAGACATAGAGAAAATCTACAGGCAGGTGAATGTAAGAGAATGTGATCGTAACTTACAACTAATTCTATGGCGATATGATGAGGCTGAAACCCTATGCACTCGAAAACTAAGCTTAATGTTTCGCGAGTTCTAGTTTCCTCAGCACTAGATGCATTTGGCAGATCGACGAGGTGTGTAACTACTCTAATATTAAGACGAGAGATTATTATTCAAAACCATTTTTAAATTGTTATGACCTCTTAACTGGTGCCAATACTGCTAATAAATTACGTTACATTCAATGCATCTACTCCAATGAGCTTGCTAAAGGTTGCTAAAAATTTGACTTACCTGATCTTCTATCCGACTCTCGAGTCTTCGAGGACTCGAATCTAATCATCAGCAATGCGGCTAGTACAGTCGGTATCGATCGGCTACACGATTATATAAACTTTCCTCTAGACTATTCATGAAACACAAAAACTGTTAAAATAATTATTTTGTCTTTTACGTTAATTATTTTCGATCCTCTATGACTATTGTCTTTGTGCACTATTAGCGCAAAAATCCTACTAAAGAAATTTAGGCTGAAAAATTGGATGAACCTGTAGTGTGGATTTAGATTGGTTGTTTCTGTGATGCTTCACAGATCAGACAGAGACAAGCACGTTAACCTACTATGCGCCAAGGTTCGTGTAGCTCCCATCAAAGCTTGCACCATCCCTAGCTTAGAATTATATGCCGCTCTTCTATGTAAATATGGAATAGAGGCAAGATTGATCCATTTTTTGAACGCATTATTTTCAATTCACCTTACCTTGTTTCACTATATTATTGTTGTTTTATTGTATTGCTAAATTGTGTTAAATTTGTACGTCTAATGGCAGATCACAGTGCTCTTAATTTTATATGTGAACAACCCTGTAATACCTGTGTATCACAAATGAATAAATGAAATGAAATGATCTACCAATTTGATATATAGGATTAGAATATTGATTTACCCGATTGTGTAAATAGAGGTTCATGTTCTGCCAGGCTTGGCTATTCATTAGAATTAAAATATTTTGTACTAGGTGGTTCGTTTGTCTAAAGCTTCTAAAATGATCTTGAGTTACTACAACACAACGGGTGTCCTACCACTAGACGACACTAGACGTTCATATTGGCCATTAGGAACCACTTCTATATATTCCTATTCCTTTATCTACATAGTAAGTTATTTATTTCTCTTCGGTTCTTCGTTTACAATTACATTTACACCGTTACTCTATTAGTGACTTTGATGCCAGAAGGGGCATTGAATTTCGATTCTCACCCGTATATGCTTCTCATTTCAATGGTTTGGTCAAGGGCGGCGTCAAGTTAGCAAAGCATCACTTGTATAGCACTTTAGGTCAATCTCACCTAACCTTTGAGAATTTGACCTCCGTATTTACACAGATAAAAGCTATCCTAAATAGCCGACCCCTATGTCCTTTGAGTCCATCGCCTAATGATTTCCAGTCCCATGTTCCTGCTCATTTTTTGATTGGCAGATAAACTATGGCGATCCCCACTTCAAGCTATCTAGGCTGCGCTACGCACACCGCCGGTTTCAGCGCCTGGAGCAAGTCAAGCAGCACTTCTGGAGCAGATGGTCCTCAGAGCACGACGCTGATATTCAACAAAGAAACAAGTGGCGAGTGAAGTCCCGAGACTTCAAGCTTGATTACCTAGTTTTAATAAAGGAAGCTGAAATGCCGACCGGTCGCGCCTTAGGAGAGTCAAACGAAACGTCTCTATTCGGGCTACAACCACACGCTTAGAGTAGCTGATATAACGACGGAAAATGACACTGTAAGGAGAGCATTAAATCGGTTAGTCCTTCTGCCTTCCTCAGAAGAGAATATAATAAGGCTAATAATGCAAGACAACACCACCGAAGCTCCTGCGGCGGGAGCCTATCGTACGTCTGTATATCACGTCATATTTTGAATCAGCCAGTAGAACAGCGCAGCTATTACGCGACGTCAGTGGGAACCATATTCAAGGGCATGACGTCATTTTCTAAAACCGCCACGATCGGCCACGCACACGGAAAAATTACAGAAAAAAGAACTATACTCTAACCGACCGCCATACTTGTGCATATCAAAAAGATTGTTCCAGATTCAAAGCATTGTAGTTTTTTGCTAATTATACTCTAAATCTAATCTGTTTTGTTCCCTTCCCTACACTGAACAATTAATTAGTTTAAGTACTCATGTATCATATCAGCCTTAAACTGCATACCTATTATAATAGGCCTCGTTCAAGCCGTCGAGGTCGGTTCGCTATGGATATTGACATAAACTTGATTTTAGTTACAAATATTTAATATCATCATAAGATGTTACTTTAGTAACGATATTACTTTATTGCATAAGATGCAAAGGAGGTGCGACAAAGCATGGTACTACTAATTGTATCTAGAACTACAAACAAACAAATCCACTTTATAGTTACAATAGCGTTCATACAATTTTCAATCAAGCACACTTCGAGCGTTGCCAAAACAATCAGCGTAGCAATCACGTTCAATAATTGCATTAGCTGAACTTTATTACTTTTAATTAGTGTCCCACCGAACCGGGACTTTAAGCCGAAACCGAATCTTCGGCCTCGGTGTCATGATGTGCATTTATATAGATTTTCTTATTTAATATTTATTGCCGTTCTATGACTAAGAGTACGTTTACAAACTACAGTTGTATTTCTGTTTTTTGTTGTATAAATACATACTTGTAGTGCAATAACTGCTGGTAAACGCCCTAGTCTATTGACTCAATCATAACCCTTACATAATTTACATAATTGCGTCTAAAAACTAACGTAAAAAGTACTCGCGTGGGGTGCTTTACTTTACATCCTTGTTTTTGACAAAAAAGTTCCAACCAAATACTGGATATAATGGATTTTCTGCTAATTATAATTTCTAATGATATATTAATAGATAAACTTTCTAATGATATATTAATAGATAAACTTTAGGAAACTTTTAGAAACAGGTAGTGCCATAAATCCACCCCAACTCAATTATCTTCAATGACATAACATGCTAAAACAGCTCCCTAAAATAATTGGCCAAAAGCTTTGTGTAATAAGCTCCCTGTATAGATGAAATTAATTACAAATGAAAATAAGTTTAACAATGAATTACGAAATCTTTTACTTGACATAACGCTGTATAGCATCAAAGAATTGTTAGAAAATTATTATATTGACTAATGAAATTTAGCGTCAAGTCCTCTTCATTCTCGTGGAATCGTCTCACCTAATTTTATTACAAGAACCTTAGCTTTAAACATTTACATTTACCCACTTACAACATTAACTTATACCTTGACTCAATAAGGTATAAGTAAATGTTTATATCGAATTAATAATCTATGTTTTTAATCTGTATCTATTTATCGTATTTTGACGAGTCATCGCCTCATCATTTAAGTTAAGTACAGTTAATTTTTTCTAAATTGTTTATTGCTATGATGTTTGATAAATGATCTGAATCATTGCATTTCTAACATGCCGGTCACTCCACACATGTTGACGAACATTAAGGCGAGGAAATTTTAGAGAAAGTATAATTGGATGTTACGGTAAATTAATGAAACCAAATACCAACATTAAGTTCACGTTAAATTTGCACAACGTAAAAAAACACAACCCGAGACCAGAGTATTATTTGTGATTAAATAACGTTCCGCTCGCTTTAGGGTGGTAAAAGGAATATTTGCGCTGAAATTAGACGATCAAGCCGTCGTCGCGTCGCTGGGGTACAAATGCAACGAGCTGTTTTTGCAAGATGTAGGTTTAACGACGATTCCATCTGTGTATATCATAGCTCCCAAGCGGATGTACTGATTTTATTGTTCCATATTAAACAAGAACAGAAAGGAAAGGGAAAATTCTTGACTCCGACGAGGACGAGGGGATCACATAAAAAAAATATTTTTGAAATTTCTGAAATTATTTTTTTACAAAACAATTCGAAAGTGATTTTCATATTTGTTTGTTTGAAACGGGACTTTGTTAGATATGAATCGGTGCAGCTAACTTTATGATGGTTCAAAGTTAAGCCATCGAGGTACAATGAAATTGTTACACATTAACAGACCGAATGTAATTAAATAAATGTATATATTCATATTCCTATCCTTATTAATCTGTTATCGAGATATTCAACACTTTTTGTTGAACGATTTATGTATTTCGCGCTTTTCGAAGTAGCCTGTGTCCCGGGATACCATTTTTTTTAATTTGCTTTGAGTGGCTTGTGGTACCATTTAGGTTTGAAAGATAACGGACAGACAGAGATATACTTTTAATTTATAATAATTAGTATGGATGTATTGACGATAGCCTTTTACTTCTAAGGATGTTCTTGTATTTTAAATTACTTGAATTTTTCTAAATAAGCTATGTTTGCTTCTTTCTGTCTTTTATTAACTTGCATAACCATGTAAATAATTTATAGCACTAATAAGTTGTACCTACTACAAATTGTAACGCCTACTATTTGGGAGAGAGCAAGACTTCTTACCGTAATGCGTAAATAACAAGTACGGAAGACAGTCACTCGACTACGAGTAACAAAACCTAGATATACTACTAAGTAATTATTACTCACCTTGTTATCAGTGCCTTTTACTAATGAATAAACTTTTACTACTTTAAAAATACAGTTATTGAATCAGTAACAAAAAAAAACTAGCTGCTCTCGATCTTATACGTATGCATACTTACTCGTATGTAAGGAGATAGCAAAATACTACAGCTTCATTGTTAATATTTTGCCAGATACTCAGAAGTTGCCGTCTCAGATTTATGTTATTTGCATCAAAGATCCTAGGATCTTACATTACTAGAACCTTTGATTTGCGTTGGTACATTTCTATTGGTTTTTACGGAAATAGATCATCACATTAAAGATCAAAAACAAGGATTAAAAACAACGATTAAAATACAAGCTATAGAAATTCAATAAGGTTCGGCCTATTTTTTACCGAAAACGAAACTGCGGCGGAATCTTGGTTTTTTCACCTAACCTGGTCGAAACAGAAACCGAAACTTCGGTCGGACACTACTAAAAATAATATAATTAATCAGTTAGCACTAGCACGAACATTATCATTATGTACCTAGATTCTCGCCATTCGCGTTATTGGTATGAGATTTGACATTATCGTTAAATGTGGAGTAGAGACAATTGGTATTAGTGAAAAGAACCATTACTTGCTTGACAACAATAAGCTAACGTCGTAGGTCTGTCAAAAGTTAGACATATAGATGTACGTACACGATACTGAAGTTTATTTTTTCTTAGAACTTTTTGATAGTGGCTATTCGTTCCAATTTACGACTCAGTCAACTAGTATTTACTTTTCTAACACAGACATCAATTCAATTAGCAAGAAGACTGGTTGTTCTCCTGTGGCTGCTGTAATTTAACGTTGTATCTATTCCGCCCCCGCAAATGTGTCAGTCGTACTTCTTACGAGGATTACCTACTCGAGCTAATGGATCATTCAGTAGGTACAATGATACAGTCCGCGTTGGCCGAGTCACGGCGAGCCTTGGCGCTCAGACCGCGGCGACACTGCAAGCGTGGACGCTTGCAGTGTTGCGCATTTCGCGGCCTGAGACAGGGACTGGAGTAAGCTAGATAAACCTTAGGGTAAACTAGATCCTAAATCTACGTTGCTAAGCTATGCGGATAAGATTGCCTCTACTCCACTGCGGCCAGTCGAAGTGACTAAGCTACGCAACAAGTAATGCGTAAGCTAGTAGAAACACTTGAAAATCACCGCTGCACACAATAGTGCAATCAAATATGGGCTGTATCTCGTAAAATTGTGATTTATTTTATATTAACGGCATCAGATGACAGACTGCTCGCCAGCCAATCTACTCGGTTTCAGTGTAGCCATGGCCTAAGACTTGTACTGGTTGTCAAATAGGTTTGCATTATTCAGGTACATGACATGTAGCCGATCCCACCTAGTGTGTGATAGAAGCAGAGAGATTCTATGGAGATTGCAAAATTATATTTATTGGTCAAAATTATCTGGGTGTTCTGGGTGTTTTCAATATAAATAATAATACTAATAAAACTTTTAAAACTATCATGGTTATTAACATTAAAGCATCGAGTTAGCATTAAAGTCATTTATAACGGGAAATTTACCATGATTCGATTTTCAGTTTTATTTCTTCCGTAATCGTGGCGCATGAAACTGTACCGAAATATTGGAAAACTCAAAAATCGAATCATGGATAACACGGTCACTAGGCGGAGCCTGTATCGTGAGATCCAAACTGGAGATTCTTACACACAAGTAGGTCCTTTGTCTCGGTGGTATTGATCGTTTTATTAATAAAAAATCACTTGTAAATTAAAATAATCACTATATTTTACGATGTCGCTTTCGCATATCAGTGAGCAGTAGCATCTGCTGAGGAAAATACACCTGGACCCTCAAGGACGTTCAAGACTATAATCTGTACATTATAAAAAAAAAGCTTGTCGAATAATTAAAAAAGTGTCTGCAGCTTGCCTCTGCTGGTAGCTTTATCCGTTATCAGAATATTCAGTTTGGGCTTTTATTTAGTTTTCTTTCAATTTCCAAACATATTTTACAACTAGTTTCTGCCCGCGGCTTCACACGCCATATTTTATATGGACAAGTTTAAAGGTGGGATTCATGGGAACTGATTTATGGGATAAAAAGTAGCTTAATGTTTGATTCCAGGCTAAGAGCTATGTGATAATTCAGCCCATTCCGTTCAGTAGTTTTAGCCCGAAAAAGTAAGAAATGTTGGCAACCAACAAACTTGTCCATTAATATCGACACTTTCTTGTCTATGAATATTTTATATCTATGCCACACTCAGTTACTTCTCTATGGAAATGAGTAGTTCCGTTTCCGTTGTTGACATTATAAGAAACTTCTGATTGCTACTCGATACTGTACACATGTGCTTTGGAGAAATAACTTTTCTAATGAACTCGGTGTTTCACAAATCAAAATCACTCCCAAAAAGGCCAGCGCAAAAAGAAACAAACTTTCGCATTTAAATATTAGTGTCAAACGTAAACAAGGATGCGCCCGACAAAACTGTGAAATTTTTAAGTTTAGGAGTGAATTGATGATTCACATTGATTTCACAATCGAAAGATGATCATTGATTATAGATTTTTTGTGTAATCACTAATCAGCGCTCTTGCAACCCGATTCAATTTGACCCAGTGTGTCAAGTTAATTGCTTTGTCAACTGATTTGCGATTTGATCAGCGTTCGAGAAACCGACTGTAAATAAGTGATCTTTTTGTAAAATAAATAAAGTTATAGAAATCTGAAAAATCTATTGTATTAAGGCTTATGGTTGTCACAGATCAGAGGCGCACAGCTAGCTACCAACCTAGCACAAAAATGTGCATTCAAATGTCGGCTTTAACTCGTAACTTTTAGATGCATTTCATACTGATGGCCTAAGATGATATGATAGACAGTTCACGGACCACACGTTTGAAGCTGTAGGAAGCCATTTTGTCATTATAAAAGGTATCTTAAAGTTACAAGTTAAATCCCACATTTGCATGCAAATTTTTGTGCGGGTGGTAGCGGTATAGGATTAGCGACCTATCTCTTCGGGCGAAATTGTTTCTGGCATATCATAATCCGCGCACACGCACGGTGAATAAAAGTCTTGGCAATTTTTGTAAGCCAGATCTCACTCAGCTGAGACACACGTCAAACAAATGAACAACATAACAAAAAATATTGATTTGCCTTTAAAATTAATAAAAGACGACTGATATTTAAGAAATTTTAAATGTTTTAATTGCTGTTGGACAGAAGCAAGAAATTTATACAGGGTGGATTTATGAAACGGGGCAGTAAGGAGAAAATGGGCATTTTAAACAATAAGGATTTGTTTTTAACTGATTACGTGTTGGTATGTCATTGACGTACTAACGTAATCAGTTTGTCTTTTGTTTTTATTTCCTAGTAAATGTATGAGAAACGTTTTTAGTAAATTTTTAGTACTATAACCCCAGTTGGTCCGAAGTTTTTTAACAGTACTTATAAGAAACAGGATAGGATGGCATACAAAAAGATTTTTCCAAAAAATTATCATTTTCTTATTATTTTGTTTTTAAACTTGTGAATGGTATTTGAACTGAAAATTTATCTAAAAGATATGATAGTTAAAAAGAGATGGATAGTTTCGTAAGACCATATTTTTGGATAAAGTGGCTGTTTAACACAACGACGAAGTTTCTAGAAAATCGTTAATGACCATAAATAATTAAGTGTCGGCCGCGGTCGACGGACAGTCGAGAGGTTTTTCTTTTTGGAACTACTGGTCTAATAAATTGAATTGAATATTAAATTACATTTTTTTTTTATCTAGCTAATGCAAATAAACATTTACAGTTTTGTCTTAAGATTATCTTAATATATCAGAATCTTATTCGACGACCTCTGTGGCGCGGTGGGCGAAGGTCTGCCTGCGACGCAGAAGGTTGCGGGTTCGATTCACGCCTCGGGACAAATGTGTGTACGATCTGCAGACATTTGTTCAGGGTGTTCTGGTCGTTTTCTATTTAAAATTAAAAATACCTATCTATGTATTGTATTTTATTATGTATGTCAGTTATTTAGTACCCATAACACAAGCTCTGCTTAGCTTGGGGCTAGATAATGCTGTGTGAATTGTCCTTTATTTATTTGGCAACGGAGTGTTTAGAATACGCGACTCAGGGCCTCACTCTGCAGGAAACTGCTATAAATATATATATTGTATATATTTGTAATTATCTGAAATAAATGACTATTATTATATTATTATTATAAAGTATTTAGGTACACCAATCAAGTCTTAACCCTACCTTAAAGTTAGTTGGGGCCCCAATCCCGCAGAGACCCGTCCAGCGGAGCACAAATTTCGATTAGTTTGATTACTAGCTCTTTTGTATTTTTTTCTATTGTTTTCAACTTGTACTGTTGACATAAAAAGTACATTTATGATAATGTGTTTGTTTCGTTACTGCCGGCCTAGAGGAGTTCCAAACGTGGAAAATATGTAGGTATACGAAAGTGTTACTAGATTTTTTTCACTTTTTTTTAAAGATAATTTTACACAACGCATACTAGAATCGCGCCGCCGCCGCCACCTATTATTTTATTATTATGTTATCGGCATTTTTAAGAAAACCATTGGACAGTTTTTGATACCTATCATAAGCTTTTTTTAATGCTTCTACAACTGTTTTGTTTTTCTCCTCAGGGCTCTGCCTAAAGTAGAAAATGCGAAATGGCTCTTGGTTCCGTTTTCGCATCTCTGCCTTTATACTTCACAACTTAAAACTATTACTGATGTATAAAAAAAATTATGATAAGTATCACAATCTGCCCTATGGATTTTTAAAAGATTCCTTTTTTTAACGTACCTAATAATAAAATAAAATAGGTGGAGGCGCTAGTGTGAGACTGGGTACCGTACCGCCTAAACGAATTGTTGAAAGTAAGACCGACTATGCATTATGTTAAGTACCTATGTTTCGTTATTGGTTTTAAAGTGGATTTAAATTTATCAGTTAATGATTATAGTTGAAAACTAATTATTGTGTTAAATTAAACCTGTAATAACTTCAACATATTGCATTGTATTAATATGTACGATTATTTGAACCATCATCCAAAATTTATCATATGTTCCTGTTCCCTCAATGATAAGTCAAGTACCTACGAGTATATAATAAAGAATTTTAAAAAATGACAACACTTTTTCTGTTGATCGTACTTTTAAGCAACATTGAGTTTTAATCGCCTATATCGAGGGAATTCGAGAGAGGCCCCGGCGGGATCGGGGCCCACAAGGAATAAACCCAGTATTATTATATATTCTTTGCTAGAAATTTGATTCCTTCTTTTTTTTAGTCTGTATAATACTCAAACTAAATAAAGAACGTACATCTGCGTATGGACTCTAGCTTCTTCGGCGACAAAAACTAATTACGTTTACAGAAAACAAGATAATTAACTACGTTAGGTAGAGTGCCAGTACCAATATCATTTTCAGGTCTAAGGTGTCATTTCTTAAACTGTAGCTCTGTACTTAGAAATTGTCCGAGAAAAGGATTCCCGTTGGCGGCGGTCGTCTATTCGACTTGGCAGGGCCATGGCCGCCGTGGCTAGGGTTTTCACCCGTACTTTATAATAGAGTAGGTATTGTACTAACATAACGGTATTACGTATTACTAACGTCCGTTAGCTCTATACTTTAACAGCACAACAGAATACGTGAAAAAACCTTATTTTGCTTTTCAAAATTGTATTGTAGGTAATGTTCACTTTAAGTTTTGTAGTGTGACGGAACTGATCGCATCGTGCTAGCACTTTCATGGCTGAAAACACAAAGTGCGATATGCGGGTCCGTGTCGCGACGGCGCGGCGCGCCCCTGCGGGTCGCACCGCCGCCGACGCTAGCAATGATCGTGTTAAAGCAAAATAACCATCGAAACGGGTAATGGTGTTGCCTTAGCCTGCTAGACATGTTGGACAACAGCGACTTCAAAGCCTGAAAAGTATACGTTGCTGACTTCACTCCTCGTTAACTCTCATGTCTTTTCTTTTTTTGTCGTTAAGGCCTGTTGCCACTCATTATTATATAATAAATAATAAGTAGGTACCTACTTCAATTATGCATTGAGAGAGGTAAGGCACGCGGCGACACTCGTAAACTATTATTTCGTAACTACATATTATTTCTTCTGTGCGAAACGAGTTCAACGAGACGGCAGACTACCCCCTACCACGTACCACCCCAAAATAAGGTGGCAACCCTAGCGGTGGCCCCAGATGAACTAAGGATTGCTTGTCGTGATGCGACTTACGTTAGTGTCAGCCAGCTTAGTAGATAACATATAAAATGTATGCGAGATCGTATTCAATAGTTTCAGGAGCTCTGTTCAAAGGTGGAACAAGGGAAAACTTTATGCAAAGCTGGCGTTGTACCAGTCAAAATTCGTAATTAACTTCGTAATAACGACGCTGTTCAGTGTCCAAAACTTCATCTATGTAGGTAGGTAGGTACCCAACTTCAGTTTCTGCTAACTAGCGAACTGAATACTTATTTCAGCTGTACGGTAATTTTATAGACTGCCCTTTCCGAGTTTTTACTTTGCCAATTCGTATCTCCACCGCACGCGTGGCCATTTTAGAAAAATGGCGCCTCATAGCAGTTTTTTGACAATAAGGGAGATATTGACACTTAGTTTACAAATATGACAGAAATCTCTTAACATTCCTGTAGTCTTGTCGATGTAACACGGCAAATACATACATAAAACGATAAACTGAAATATTTGATTAACAACAGGTTAACAAATATTACGCGTGACAATACTTGTTGGTAGGTGAATAATAGTTTGCAGCGCCCACGCCCATCCAAACTATTGATTTAATATAAAAAGGTTGATCTAGTTAAATTTTGCATAATTGTTTTTAGTCGGAAAGGAGAAAAACTGCTATGGCGGCGCATACGGCGAAGTGGGAAAGTTGAAATTCGGCTGGAAAACTTTCCAGGTAATATAATGGATACGTAACGAACCAAATGAATGGACATAATGTAATGACATGAAGGGTGTAAGGTTATATATACATATAGGTTATATTGTTACGGGCTGCTCTCGCTGGTGTTTTAGCTCTGTTTGCGACGTGTGCTTACCCGTGCATAGACAAACATGGAGTTGATTGGAAGAACTAACAATAGGCTCTCTAGTTGACACAATCGCATACAGGCTTGTTTACTCTCTAAGACTTTTACACTTTGTGTTAGATCATTTATTTGGGAGTGGGGGCTAACATCAGCTATGTACACCGAACAGTATGTACCACAAGGTTTTCGTAGGAATTGGTGAAAACTTACAGCCGGTTGTTTTAGGTACGCTGCGCCAAAGTTTTAAATCTTTAGAAACGCCCTGACACCATAAGCTGAAGCATTGTCTTTAAATGTGTGCGTTACTATAAATGCCGACGCACGCGTGTTTTTGCTAATAAACCTAACTGATATCATTATCATTTAATGTGCAATTACATTGCACGAACTTTTGTGAAAAAATAAATGTCCTGTATGCTCTGATATCGAAAATGTTTGAACGTGTGCGTCGAAAGGCCTGACGCACGCACACTACCCAATGAGTAGTTAAAAACAAGTACCTACCTAATAGTATTGACAATAAACCTAATTACCTATTATTATTACCATTTATTGTGCAATCATATTGCGCTCAACACATTCTATGTAAAATAAAGGTTCTGAAATGCCCTGAAATTGAAAATGTGTATGTCTAAAAAGTGTGCAATCTATGCAGTGCAGTCACAACAAGCGGACAGCGAAAGGAAAAATTCCAAGTGAGCTAGCTAGCGTGGCAACAACATGGCGCGGGTAAGGGCCTACTTAAGAGCCAACCTCATTTTTTTGTGAAAAGGCAATCCTTTTCACAATCCCCTTCTTGTCTCATCTTTTCCATTTGCATTGCTATGCCGCTCCTATGAACGCGTAATCTTATGTCAATACATAGGATTTCGCGTTCATAGGAGCGGAACGCAAGCCCAAAAATCAAGTTTTAGCTTATTATCTATTAATTAGGACATTAGTTATTTGAAAAAACCGAAACATATGAAATGTTCTTTAAACTTAGTTCTATTTACCATGTTTATTCTCAAGATCTTAACTTCTGTATTTGTTAAGAAATTTGGGTTTTAGTAAAAATTTACCTAGAGGTAAATTCGTTTTTTTCTATTGAGAAAATTTTATGGAATTGTGTTTTCGAAACATATGATCGGATCGATAGAGTAAGGCTGAGCGCAGACTTGAGTCAAGATAGTTTTAAGACAGACTATTGCTTTAGAAAAATTACAAGTTAACAAAAGCAATAGACTGTCTTAAAACTATTGTGACTCAAGTCTGCGCTCAGCTTAAGTTCTGAACTTTACCATATATAAATTTTTTAGTTATACATATATTTAGTAGTTTGAAAGATCTGCATATCTGACAGAGTTGATTTGAGGTTGTATAGTAACGGTTAAAATTTTGCTATTGACGGAAATAAAAAGGTAAATACTGTTCCAGCCTTGTTTCCAGCAACCGGTCATATTATTATTTTGATGATGATGATTCTTAGTTAATGGCAATATGAGTCTGGTTGGACTCTTTTCTGCCAGTGTCAAGTAATGGAAAATAATAGTAAAATATGAATTATCAAATTATGAAGAATGTTGATATTTTCACCAGAGCCTAGTTCGTTATCTAGCAGGGTACACCACTTGCAGGTTAGGTTGGCTTGGCAGACAAGATCTTGGAGTCTCCCTTGTACCCCACTTGACTTCTTTGTTTTTGGCAATATGTGTCTGGTTTGGCATTTTTAAGCCTTTACCGACCAAATCCAAATGTAGGGATTTAGCGATAAGGATATAAAAAACAAGCAATTTAGCAAACAAGACATCTGTGTGAGTATCATTACGACAACAATTATCATATAAATGGTTAAAACGAATTATTTAGGTTTGTTTTTTAAGTTGCTGAAACTGTTTGTTCTTTAAGTACCTACAACAAAATTAAAATAAATTTTCGCCAACGTCTAGCTCTAATAACGTCTCTATCTTGCTGTCGTGTTGTACATTTTCGTTACACACTGTAGGTATTATATTAAGCTGTATATCTATCAATACAATCAATCCAATTCAATCCATCCGCCGTTAGGACGCCTCGCCTAGCCTTACGACTTAATTGAACCATCCACCGACACATGTTACAGACTTGCGTTAAGAGAACAAAACACTACTACCCTCATTTACCCTAGATAGGTACGGTGTAAATTAACCGTTATAGCCTGGAGACTCAGGTCCCTGTAACTAATACCTCATAATACCTAGATAAACTTTTAATCACCTCACTCACCCCCGCAACAAGGTTACTGTTAAGAGCAGAATGCACTTAACTGTGCGACCTGACCTTGTTCAACCTACCGTTAGTGATTTTACATGCAAACCGTTCAGGTGGAACTAGAAGGACGAACGAAAATAAACCTTGTATGGCGTTGTAAAAAATAATAATGTAGGTTTTGTTCAAAGCTAATTTCCCTCCGTGCATAAAACGCTTTTATAAGACCTTGTCAATCACCTCGAGGTAGCGATTTAGGCCATTGTGCGACCGAGTCTTAACAAAACAGAATTAATGATTAAATTCTAGTCTCGTCGTCTTGACTGAAATAGAATTGAACAGTCTGATGGCATTAGGATGCTCATTGAATTTTAATGTGAGGAAAGCACGATCGATTCACCACAAACCTCCACAAACAGATTCGTAAACTTTGCTAACAAGCAAAATAGGTTGAAAATTTGAAATACCTACCTACCCACATCGTATGAGTGACTATGTACATTCTTTATAGATTTACATAGACAAAACAAACATGCATTAGACAGATAAGTGATATATGTACCTCTATTGTATAAACATGATAGTGGTTTTATTTCGTCCGTTATGATTATGAGCCTATACAACCTTAAGTTTTGTGAAAAGGAACATAGGATTTTGCGTCCATATGAGCAGGATAGGACATGCCAAAATAACGCAACGCAAACCTCAAAAAACAAGATTTTGCTAATTATCAATTTGAAAATAATGTTTTTTTTATCAAATTAGGACTTTATTTTATAAAAACCGAAACGTATGATATGTTCTTTATAGGTACTTAGTTCGATTACCATACTTATTCTCAAGATCTTATCATCTGTATTTATTGAGAAATTTTAGTTTTAGTAAGAATTTAGAGGTAGCTTTATGATTTTTTTCTAAAGAGAAAATTTTATGGAATGGTTTTTTCGAAACATGATCGATAGAGAACTTTACCATGTATAAATTTCAAAGTGACCAAAATATGTAGTAGTTTGGAAGATATGACGATCGCATGGAGTTGATTTGAGGCTACACGGCCCTAAAATATTAAAAATTGAAGAGAACCAATGACGCTTTTTCTAAACACGAAATAAACCCTATTTACCTTAGAAGTAAGCATTTAACAAAGCCGCCAAGTCCCTTAAAAAGGATCGCATTGTTCGAATGGATCGCCTGGAAGCAAAACTTACCTCGTACCGTACCCTTTAGGCCAAGCTTTCTGGTCCCTGGCTAAGTCTAACTTTAGTCGAAGCTAACTTTAGTCGACCTTCACTACCACTTCTGAATACAGATGGGCTTTGCGTCTTGAACCAGCCACTGTTTCTCCAGCTAGCTTTCTCCGATTTAGCTTCAGCATGCCCGATATTAATCAAAAAGAAGTGCTCAAAACATTGCGTGGGCTCGTGAGCAAGACCAGTGGTCCGAATAGAATCTCAGCTAAAGTACTGAAATCGTTTGCGCCTGAGCCGTCTCCTACACATAAACATCTCTTTCGCCTGTCTTTAAAATTGAAACTTGCTAATTGATCCCACTATTGCCCTTCCACTCCAGGACAAGCAGAAGTACGGCGCAAATACCGGTACCTCGTCCAGGTCAGTCGAAGCGATATTTGAAAATACCGGGACTTCCCCTGGACAAGTCAAACAATTCAGAATAAATAAATAAAACCAGATATTAAAGTGATCTGTTTTATTTTCTGTTCACTTCAATATGTAAAGTAATATGTAAGTAAGGTAAATAAGCAAAAACAAGAAACCTTTACCATGTTAGGTTATTAGTTTTAGGGTTGGAGCAAAACTTTTTTCATTAGGTGAGATTATGGTCAGACGAAGATCTATTCACATAATAAATATAAATAAGAACTCAATAGAGAGCTGAGATCTCGGAAGAATCCAGGCCCAAGGTAGTAACCCTGCCAAGTCGAGTTAAAGGTTAACTTGTGATAGAGTGGCTTTTAATTTTAAATTAACAGCGCCAACATTTCATTCTCTTATAATGCGAAAGTGTATTTATTTGTACTTCCATCCATCACGCCCTAACTAAGCAACCTATCGATTTGATTTTTGGTATAGAGTTAGTTGATATATGGAGGTAACATAGGCTACCTTTTATCCCATAAATAAGTTCCCATGGTATATGACTAATCTTAAACAACGCGTGTGAAGCTGCGGGCAGCATCTTGTTTCAGTTTTAAATTTGATTTCTTCTTGCTTCCGACAACGGTTAGTTGTTTTGCGCTTTCGATAAACAATCAACATGAACAGCATAATGGTGTCCACCGTAGTTGTTCATTCATACGTTACCACATTGCACAAGTGACAATTTTGGCAATTGTGGCACATAATCATCATAATATAAAACTAAAACATATATAAAGCAAAAGTAATAAAATCGCTTGAAATGGATAAAAAGAATTTTCGTTCTCACTCGCGTAATGATGATTGTATATTTTGAAAAACTACAACGATACAAACATAGACCTATTTCTTATCCGATAATGAGTACATAATTTCATATCAATAAACAGTATAGTTTCCAAATGAATCGGAAAGTACGTTTGTATGGGAGCATAGAGGTTCGCTTTTGAAAAACTGGTGTCTCTTGATTTGTGTAACCATAAAATGACAAGATTGTTTCGTTGTTTCCTTAGTCAATCACTCACAGTAATTTTGTATGTGTTCATGGACATTTGTTACTGACTGTTCAAAGTATGCAGCCGACGACCGTTGTTTAGGAATATAAGCACCCCGTGTAAAAAAATACGCACGTTATACGAACGCGATAGGCAGCGCCACCTCGTGTGTTTTTTCAGAAACGAAAGGCTTGTTAGTTGGATTGGAATGTGCTAGGTAGCTTCCCCAGCGAGTTGACTAGGTGCGCCATCTATGATTTCGTTCAAGAACCGCGGTGGCAAGTAAGGCAAGGAAGTTACATCGCGCACAGATAGGTGGCGCTTCAGTCGCGTTTAGCTTCAACTTTCTGTTGACACAGTGCAATACCTACTAAAACTTTAGAAGACGACTTTATCAATATTAGAATCATGAAGGAGTAAATAGATTAAGTACCTACCTATAAGCTTACTAGCTTCTCTCAAATTTGAATTTCAACGAATAAATTTTATTAACCGACTTGAGGAGGTCGTTTTATGTTCGGCTATATGATTTTTTTTTTGTTTACTATTGTGCTTATCTGAATTTTACAACGAATAAATTGTATTAACCGACTTCAGGAGGTGGTTCTATGTTCGACTGAATGATTTTTTTTTTATTACCTACTCTTGTGCTTTAGTATATTTTACAACGAATAAATTTTACTAAACCGATTTTAGGAGGGGTTCTAAGTAAGGCTGTATGGTTTTTGTGCTTTAAAAATGAGCTAAGTACGTATATTCCACACTTACATGTGCGAAAGTATTAAATCTGCTTATCATTAATGACCCTTTCACGTCTGACTTGACAAATCATGAATGATATTTGGCAGGAACGTAGAGTATCCCAAGGAAGGACCTGGAAGGACATAGGTTACATAAAATCGCGGAAAAGCCCGAGCAAAGTCTCAAATCAAATCTTTTCTTTACCTACAGACAACGGATTACAAGTTGCTTATTTAAAATATCCCTTGCGATGACTGACCTGCTAAACAGCTTTGGTGTGCAAAATTATAAAATATTATCAAAGAGACATCATCATCATCATCATCAGCCTATACTAGTCCACTGCTGGACATAGGCCTCCCCTAATGAGCGCCATAGCGACAAAGAGACATGCAGATCGGCAACATTCATTTTAATAATGTCAAACTATCAACTAATTATTATCAATAATATGACTTACATTGTCATATTAATACAAATATAACATTGGTTCATATAAAACAACTAAAAGATTAGCGAATTTCAATTAGGTTAATACAAATATCAAAATATAAAATTAAATGTCAGACTTATTAAAATTTATATGTTTTATATTATGTTTATTTATATGTCCGTGAAAAATTCATTGATTCATTCATTCTATTCTGCAAGAGGCGCTGCTGCCCGCCTCCCGTATGCCCCTTAGTCGCCTCTTACAACACCCACGGGAAGATTTGGGGTGGTGCAAATTCTAAGCCGGCCCACACGACTGCCTGCGTCCAACATGGACTATTATAGGCTATTGAGATTGAGGTGAGGAAATATGATAAGGATGAGCTTTGACAAAGTAACCAAAGGACTAGCCTTGATGGATCTTACCCCTCTGCCAAGGACCATGATTTTTTAATCAAGGTCGTTTATAAAAACTACTTCTATAATCGATTTCATCAGTCGCAGTATCGTTATGGCCGAGTAAGGAGCTCTGATAAAAATGTCTACCTGTGCGGTCAGCGTCTTTATAAAAAAATCAAACACCTTGAACAGACTAAAAGATGGTGTTTCATTTCACATGCGAGTATTTTTTTGTGTAAATAATTATAATTTCCTCCAATTTGAATCGTTGGCAAATTATTTTCATAGTGCATCCATTTTCCGAAATAATCAAGTAATATGAAAAAAAATCGAATTGCTTCGCGTCGTATTTATATTTTATTTTCAATCATATCACCATTCTGTAAAGTCTTATTTTGAATAACTATGTCCAAATAAACGAGTATTTAACATTTTTTCGCAAGCTCTATGGGTACTCCCACGAGACTAGTGGGCGTTTTTGACAGGAGATAGTTTTATACTTATGGTAATTTATGCCAAATTTCCTTATCACAGGAATGCATTTTTGACCTTATTGCTTAACGCATAAGGTCACCCACGAATTTCTAAATTTGAATTTTGACTTCTACAAGCTTTGAGTTTTTATGTACCGAGACTACCTGAAGGGATGGTTTACTCACTCTGTATCGATATCGATATAACTGAGTTAGTTCCGGCCGATTGACATTTTCTTAGGCATAGGTTTTTTTATCTTTCGCATTTTGAAGAAAAAGTCGTAGAGCACATATTTATCTGGATATTTGGTATTTGCCCTCTCTAAAAATATTAAATGTGATAATTGCCTTAAGGTTCAATTTGGTCCACGTGATGACAAAAGCTTTACAAATATCACAAAAACGAACGATAGCATTTTTGTTATAGTGCTTACCCGCACTCTGGGCATCACTAAGAAATGAACAATCTCAAAGATTTTCGACTAAACCGACTGAAGACTTCGTGGCTTAGTTGGTTAGAGCACACCCGTACTAAGGGTGGGGCGCAGGTTCGAGTCCCGCCGAAGTCGAAAATTTTAGGGAACCTATTTCATTTCTTACGCACGAAAGCGTTATCAAGCTTAGTCGTTTATGTGAAAAATTTATAAGACTAGGCCTAGACGACTACTAAAAGTTAAATAACAAATTTACAACTGCATACAAAATAACAAAAGGTCTTCATCACTTGAATGGTGATGATTTATTCTCAAATACACGATACAGATATTTATGTTAATCAAAAAAAATTAAGTAGCCACAGCTATGCTATCTATGCTATGATAGCTAGCTATATATAATGTAAAAATATACAGATACCAGAATCTCATATATTGCAAAAAAGCGTCGCTGAAAATATATTAGGCACGAATGTGCCTAATATATTTTCAGCGACGCTCAGTCAGTCAAAAAATTCTTAAAAAAAATTGTTTATTTGATATAATGTCGGTTCAGAATCAAGCGATGTCTAGCCAGGCATTACATACATCATTTAATAACCAGCTGATCCGCTTGCGATTTAATTCGCGTGAACTTTAGAATAAAAAAAAAGTCGATATCAGCTGAAATCCTGGTATAGGAGTAGGAGCATACTTAAATCCGTATTCAAAAACCGTTTAAGCTCGTTTTGGATAATTTCGAAACATCCTGAAATCTGTATTCAGTCATTATCTGTTTTTTTTTTTTATTTGAGTTTAAACATTAGTTATATTATTATAATAGTGTAATTACAAAGAAACGATGTCACAAAAAATCTAATTACATTAAGTAAAACTATACAGTGATCATTTAGATTTTTTGTTAATTTCAATCTTTTTAAACGTAAAGAAGCAAACAAGAAACCAGAAAGGTTTTTTTAAGGCAGACCAGAAAATTGCGTCTGATGAACAATGAGAGAGAATTTATTACTAGCATTTTTTTTTTATTTTAGTTTTAATGTAAATCTATTCATTACTAAGTAATAATATTTTAATAATATGTATATTAAAAAATACATAATGGACTTGTCATGATTGTTTTAATTCGCTTCATGATGATGATGAATTTATACTAACAATTTTTTCGCATCTAATGATTTGAGTAAGTCCATTAATGATTTTGATTTCCTTCAGACAAATACATAGTAATGCCCACCAGGAAGCTGTAGTTTGCATAGGCATTAATTTTGACTATCTATCAAATAAAAATAAATATCTAATATCATTTTTTAAACAAAATATTTCACAAACTTTCAAATTTAAGTAAGTTATGATTATGTTATGAGGTAATGAAGTTTGATAGTAGGTATCACCATAAATTTTCCCCATTCCTCCCCTCCCGCTAAAAATGGCAGAATATTTTGTTTGTAGGAAAACAAGCGAGCCTCGTCCATTGACAGCGGGTTAAATTGTCTAAGAGGATGAGCCATATAAACATAACGCATTTTGTATTTTTTAAGTAGTTTTTTTATACAGTTTGATGTACTCAGATGGTTATATGTTGTCCAATAAATGATCAACATATCTACTCCTTTCATACGCACCCCACAATTTGATTTAAATTCGAATAAAAAACTAGGATATCTTTAGGGGTCCCCTTTTCAGATCATCTAATTCATCCATCACATTTGAAGATAAAGCTTTAAAGTTATAGACAGAAAAAGCTTTGTCAGACCGATAGGCAGACTCATAAATCCTAAGCAGCGGTTTAATGCCATCTTCATCTCATCTACAGCCTTAGCTAATCCACTAATGAACACAGGCCTCCCATGATAAGCACCTTCATGGCTTTTACCAATAGGGGGTTAACGCCATACTACCCACGCTGGGCATGCGGCAGAGTGATTACGCTATTCTCAATGGATCAATGGATGGGCGACTGGGTTCGATTCCATCGATGGGACAAATAGAATTGCACTAAATTTTATGGCTGGATGGTCAATGTGAGTGAACACGGAGTGAACGAAGTGGATTCCCCATTTTACGTTTCGTTTTCTATTTTGCCTAAATATTGTCCTAAAACTGATGATTTAACAAATTTTAGAAAACGTCTCTTTTCTTCTCCAAGTACGTTAGGGGCTTCATAGTCTGTGTTGAAATAATAAATATTAAGGCTGAAACATTTAATTGTTGGGTTGCCTAAGAAAATATAAGGGTACATTAAATAAAAATATCATGAAGGTTATGGTACTGTATTTGGAGTAAGAATTGCGGCAATGAAACGTTATCAAGAACATGCATCGGAACTGTCATTGTCATGGTAGAAGTTTTCAGTGAAATGTTGCCAGTTTAGCATATTGGGCCATTTTTCTTGCCCTTTTTCTTTTTGTTGATTTATTTATCTATTTTTTACGACTACAATACAATACAATACATAGTTCCAAATAAATCGATAGGTGGCAGGGGGCCTCAACTGGAAATTAGGGTATGTTAATGTCAAATGAAAAGAAAACAACCTTACGTCAAAATCGTTCTATTTACTGTCAAAAGCATTCATCTCATTCATTCATGGGCTTCAATTTCGGCTGGGACTGGCAATCGTCTCAGTGACGGCTATTTTATTTACAATTGGATGGATAGGAGGCTCAAAGGCCATCCTACGGGCTTGTCAAATTTGGATGGGGTATTTTACCGTAATCGATCTGCGGGTCGGGGATCGGTGGTGGATCAGTTCTGCAGGGTCTGCTGCTTACCGGGAAACCTCCGGTGCATATTCTTTAGCCGCCTCTTAGAAAAACCACGGAAAGAATTGGAGAATGCAAATTTTATATCGGTCGCACACATTTCTTCAAACTTGTACTAAACCCTAATAAGCGAAGCACTCTTGTTAACATCGACACTAGTTGTGTGCACAATGCACTTAGTCGATATAGCCATATTGATTTTTTATGAAGTTTAAAGCTCGCGATCGCTTTCAACGAAATATCCTAGCTACGTTCATTTCAAAACAGCTTTCTAGCCACGTAGCCACAGCCACCAATCGCAAATTACTTAAATTGGACTAGATTTATGCATCCCGTAATACAAAGAGTTCACAGAACTCTAAGAGACCTATCCTACAATATTTATTTCCCTTGATCTATCAAGGTTACAGGTACAAGCGGCATTACATTAGTACAGGTAAGTTAGGTCAATTTCCACTCCCAAAATCCACTTTACCCGACCTTGAGTTACTAACAAAAAAAAGTATATCGTATTGATTAGTTGGCGCGTAGCCCGTTCAGTTAACACTTTCCCGCATGTTTGTATTAAATCAACGCCGAGCTTTAATCTGACTGCTAACTAGCATTGTATTTTACATATTAAAAAGCAGCATCTGTTTAAAGTATCAAATATTTGATCATCTTTGATATCTCTAAAACATATTAAGATAAATAGTTATCGATCCTTTGTAGAATATGTATTCAATCGTATCGTATATTATGCAATGAAATAAATAAAAAATAGAACATCTTAGGACAATGGAAATGACTTTCAATAGCGTATCACGTGCCGCTTCTGTCATTTGCATTGACTACCGCAAAACGTGCGCTACCTGAGCCTAGTTCATATCGCATCATAGAAATATAAAAGTCAAGAAAGTCTTTTTGTTCAACTGTTTGTACTAAAGTAATATTAATATGCCTATTAACCTTAGGCCGTATGTGGAGCGGAAAAGTAGGACGAGCTTTTCGCTCGCGAGCTTTTCGCTCGCGAGCTCGACGAAAGCTTTTCTGAAATAAAATTTAATAAGGGCCGAATACGGCATACAATGTCGGACGTAAGCAGATTTTTTTCATGTGGGTCGAACTTCCTAGGTACGATTGTGGCATAAATCTCAAATTACGATGATGAAGGGTGTTCGATATACGTTAGGAAAATTAAATTCGACGAAATATAAAAAGATCTCGTCAGCATTAAATTTGCGTGCTGTAAACGCAGGTTATGGTGACGCGCCTTTACGATGTCTATAACTATATTTTTGTCTTCTGCTTGTACTGAATAAATTATTTGAAAAAGCATCTCCTAGGTCTTAGCGCCGGCGTCGTGCATACGAATCACTGGCCGCGCCCTAACGTATTCAAGCCTGGCAGTTGCTGTAGTTTCTGTAGGCGCATTCGTTTCCAACTTAGCCTCGAATAATAAGACTTCCAATTTCCCGCGAGAGCGGAACGAAATATGCAGAAGAATTTGTCTACCGAAACCACTTAGAGGTTTTAATGGATTCTTTATAAATTATATATTTCGCAGATTTCAAAAACCTTTGACCTTCATTTGTACCTCTCAAGGATAAGGTTTTCAGTAATTCCGTTCGCAACGGTTGCCTACGTCGTATTGGGAACCACAGCTCAAGTGATTTCCAAGATTTGATGACGATTTATCAATAAACCTCCGAATACTAAGTCAATTTGACGACCTCTGTGGCGCGGTGGGCGAAGGTCTGCCTGCGACGCAGGAGGTTGCGGGTTCGATTCCCGCCTCGGGACAAATGTGTGTACGATCTGCAGACATTTGTTCAGGGTGTTCTGGTCGTTTTCTATTTATAATAAAAAAATATCTATCTGTGTATTGTATTGTATTATGTATATCAGTTATCTAGTACCCATAATACAAGCTCTGCTTAGCTTGGGGCCATATAATGCTGTGTGAATTGTCCAGCGTTATTTAATTTAATTTAAAATAGCGGTCAACCCAATTTGGACCACCATAGAATTCGGATTGTCAAAAATCCGTTCTCAGTGTAGTGAGTGCTAACGTTCTTATGTTAAAATAATAATTCGTTATGAAAGAACAGCGGGAATTTTCAGCGGATTAGAAATGGAGTGGATAACAACTCTGTAACCGTTAAGCGTTATTTGGCAGCTTCGAGGCAAATAAAATCAAGGTAATCAATAAACCAGAGGCACTAATAGTACGACTTGTACGCATTATTTTCCGAATACTTCCATCAGTTTCGAGTCTTTCCTATACATTTTGTATCATCTTGTTGCGCCCCTACCGGATTGAGAGGTACTACGTATAAGTAGTATGACAAACGACAACGTTTCTAACCAACTCGATGATAGTTTTGTTTGTAAGAAACGATCGGTTCGTTGTCTGTCATACTACGACAAGTTTTCTCTCGATCCGGAACGGGCGCTACTAGGTGCTAAATGTATAGGAAAGACTCGAATTCGATGGAAGTATTCGAAAGCTGAAGAAAGGGCGCTATGGCGCTCATTAGGGGAGGCCTATGTCCAGCAGTGGACAAATATAGGCTGATGATAATGAGTGTAAGTCGTACTAGGGCCTAAGGCACGGACAGAGCCCGGGCGGCATTGTTATCGCTCTTGAATTTTCACACGCTTATAATTTGCACCAACATTACATTTATATAAGGGGACCTCCTTAAATGTATAAAACTGACATTTACAAAACAGTCGCAGGCCGCAAAAAAGAGGGCCACGCGCTTCCGACCGCTTTTCTAGTAAGTCCCAAATAACGTTGCCAAATACCAAAGCCTATCTGAGAAAATACGGTGATTCCGATTCTAAAACTTCTATTTTCGCGTTACGATAAACACCTGTATTTTTTACATTCTTTTAGATAGAGTAGAGAACAATGATAACAGAAACAAAACCGTAGAAGTTGAAGGCAAAGTTACAATTTAACCGTGGTAAACCAAACACAGAAAGTTTCAAACTTGTGCATGCATTGCAATAAGCTGGTGGTTGGATGCTAGCTAGCTGCTCTGCTACAAAGCTAGCTGGTGGCATTTATGGTTCTTTGAACATGTAATTCAACACATAAAACTTGGTAATGATGGTTTTAGAAACGAAATCGAAGTTTGTATATATTGATAACAATAGTAACAGTCAAAAATCTAGAAGAAATAGGTTTAGCTTTAATTTAAGTGAAAAAATATGTTTTTTATGTATTAATCTAGTTTAAAAATACTGTGTGCTGGCTGATATATGGTATGTATGTGTACATATTTAAAAAATCATGAAATTGGTTTAAGTGTGAAATTATAGTTTTAATTTACCTATACTTATAAAAATAATAGCCTATAATTAATAATTCTTCAAAAAGTTTAGTTTAACCCTGGCTCAAGGTGAATGGTAAGGCATTAAACCACCACCATAGTATTTTATTAATTACGAGTATATTCAATCTAATAATGTATTAAAGCAAATTAAAGAGGAATATTCCTATAACTATCTCAGGCGTGTTTTCGTTTAAATTAAATATGTCTTGTCTATGAGTGTTATTTAAAATTGTGATGTGTGTTTATATTTCAAAACACAGCTGATCAGACTGGAAGGACTTGACATATTTTAGCAATTGAAATTTCCAGCGCTGAATAAGTGCATTGGAAGAATACATTTTATGCTTTAACTTCGATGTTTTGTCTAATAGATACATAAGTGCTTCTAATTAATACTAACTCGAAGCACTTCTGCATAACGCGAGTTCTGCGCTGCATTATTGGTCCTTCGTATACACGAAGGGTTCCATTAACTTACAAATACAAAATGTTATTCTCATTTATTGTTCAGATAATAATGTTATTGTTATTTTTGTGTATCATCCATCACTGAATCCACCGACCAGTTTAGGTTTCTTTATCTATGCTAAATCTAAGCATCAGGGTATTATTGTTTCCGCTACCTGCAGCAGCTTCTGGGTACTACATAGCTGATTCGATATAATTTAGCCGCTTATAATTAACTAAAGAAAATGGAACCGGACGAGAAGTTTCAGAGATTATCTGGAAATTCGGTCCGTTCCGAGCTTACAAAGTTTAATATAAGCTTTTCATTTACAGTACTTTGAGTCGTGGGAAGGACAAATAAATGATAAAGCGCGTCACTTTTCTTTATTGAAACAACCCTCTAAAGGTTTTTGCTATAAATTCTTATGTTAAGGTCAAGAGTAAAATGCAATAACCAGGTGGCATTTTGTCCTTGGCCTTCTTGCAGCGAGCTGCGCCCCGCATTATTTACGTAAGAAATATCAAGGCGCCTTTTAAATACTTTTACGGCAAGAGAGCCTTGTACTAGCTCTTATCGTATCACGGGAGCTTAAGAGTAAAATGCAAATTTTCATGATAACCTGACTTTTTTCTTTTCCTAATTTTATGCACGGTTGGTTAAAATGTTGCCAGGTCTGTTGATGATGATAATAATATAATAAGTTAAGATTCCATCCACATGATAATTATACTTCTTCCCCCTATTTAGAGCGACGCATGGGTAGGCATGACACGTACGCCATGCGCCATATACTTTTCCTTTGATGAAAAACGCCATTAAAGTTTTGATTGCTAGTTTACTGAAATAAGTAGTGTACGAGCACAGACAGTTTACATTGTTAAGTGTTGGTGCGCTGAATGTTTATTTACACTGAATGCTCGTCCCGAGTTTCAAAGAATAGAGAAAATTTAACAACTCTTTTGTGTTTAGGAATATTACAGCATTTAAGTAGTCGACACTGTCATTTCTCGGCCTCGGGACAAATGTGTGTACGATCTGCAGACATTTGTTCAGGGTGTTCTGGTCGTTTTCTTTATATAATAAAAAATATCTATCTATTGTATTATGTATATCAGTTATCTAGTACCCATAACACAAGCTCTGCTTAGCTTGGGGCTAGATAATGCTGTGTGAATTGTCCAGCATTATTTATTATTTATTTATTTTATTTAAAATAGAAAGAGACATAATAAGGAATATGCTCATAATTTGAAGAGTTAAAAATGGGTTTGGAAGTAACACTTCGAAATCGTGATCAAATTTTTTAAGTGGCGTCATCTTGATAATATTCGAGTCTAATTTGGTGTGATATAAAGAGTGATGGATGACACATGCATGAAACGACGAATGAAAACAACTCTTGTCTACGCCCGTTGCCATGGAAACCATTTGTAACCAATCATGTGATGATGTTTCAGAAACCTTTTACCATACCTTTGGCCATAAAAGTTTGAAACGGAATGGTATTTTTTTCTACTTTTTCCAAAATATTTCAAAAAGTATGAAGTCAGTAATGTTTAAACCTTTTATTAGCCCCCGTAGTTCTCTTTTAAAAACTAGATAATCACAATTTGTCACGAAAACTTTCATTTTTTTTCTTTAAATCACTAATGGCGCACGTAGTGTATAATTATTTCAAATTTCAAGTTAATAGCTGAGGTATTATATTCAAGAAAGTAGGATGACGGGCAGAGAGACCATAAGGGTTAAGAATCGACTTCGATCTCGAAAACCTAAAAACATCATTTCGGCAAGGAGTCAGATTGTATCTTGGGGTACCTAGGACCTACTTTGGCAAAACCGTTTGCAGGGGCAAGTATGTATGTATGTAGTATGTTATAAGTAAATACATTGCCATTATAGGCATATACAGCAGCGGCTTGCGGTTTCACCCGCGTAGTTCCCGTTCCCGTGGGAATTCCGGGATAAAATATAACCTATGTGCTATTCCAGACTATAATCTATCTCTGTGCCAAATTTCATCCAGATCCATTGAGCCGTTCTGGTGTGCTTGACAACAACTATCTATCCGTTCATCTGACGACCTCTGTGGCGCGGTGGGCGAAGGTCTGCGACGCAGAAGGCTGCGGGTTCGATTCCCGCCTCGGAACAAAATGTGTGTACGATCTGCAGACCGTATGTATAATAAAAAATATCTATCTATGTATTGTGTTATATTATGTATATCAGTTATCTAGTGGTATCCATAACACAAGTTCTGCTTAGCTTGGGGCTAGATAATGCTGTGTGAATTGTCCAACATTATTTATTTATCTAAACTTTCGCATTTATAATATTAGTGTGATGATGACATATCCCTTCAAAGCTATCATAAACAGCGTTGGCCCATAAAGGATTTCAAAGAAACGACGCAAGCAATATTTCAGATAATAATACTATTACATCATTATTTCTTCGTCGTGCTCGAAGGGATGCTGAACGCGCGCGTCTAGAACCGCACTCACCCTCTGAAGTAGTCCCTCGTTAAGGGATGAAATTCTTCCAACACAAATAAGGTTCGTAGTTAACCCGCGCACATCCGTAATGAAATCGCCAAAACACGATAGTTTTTATAGTAAAACTAGCGGTCCGCCCCGGCTTCGCACGGGTAGTTATTTTTTCGTCAATTTTCTAATGTTTTTAATACATCTTATCCTATTCCGGACTAAGATAAATCCAACAAATAAAAAAACCATGAAAATCGATCAATTCCTTCTTGAGTCATAAATGGTGTACTAACTAACACGACTTTGTTTTATATAGGTACCTATATAGATAAAAAATCTCAATAACTTCAAGCCCCATTTTACCCCTTTAAAAAGGGATTTTTTTGAAAATTCCTGAAGCTCCTATTTTAATTTACTGTGTTTTATTTATACAAAGAAAATTTCAGGAGCTCTAAAAATTAAAAAGTTACAGCCATTTCAATTCGGAGCCAAATTACGAACCTCAAACTTTAATAACCCGATCCCATTTTCAAGAAAATTTCAAAAGAAAATTTTAAAAATCCTGAAACACGTTTTCAATAATTTTATATTTTTAGTATTCTCTGTAAGTTTTAAACAAATCGGGCCACTGGTTAAAGAGTTACAAAAAACACAAAAAAAACTTCAACCCCCTTTTAAACCCCTTAGGGGTGAAATTTCCTAAAATCCTTTCTTATCGGGAGCTTGTGTATTAAGAGGTACTTCCCTCCTAATTTCAGCTTTTCTAGCTTCAGCGGTTTGGGCTGGGCGATGTCCCCAGAAAATCGCTTGTTCCTTTTATATATTAAGATATTTCTTCATCTTTGATTTATATTGATTCCGACAATGTATCGTTACAAAATAAATTAGTGATGATAGATCACATGATCGTGTCAGAAGTATTTCTTGAATAACATTGTGAGTAGGGTTCCTACATATTAGCACTGGTATGATATCATAATGCAACAAATGAATGCTACTTTCGAATTCGTTTGTTTAGAGCATATCTTTCGGGCGCAACGTCTCTGATTGAGTTATAAGCTTATAAGATGTAGCACGTTGTTAGTAAATACCGTGTCGCAGTCCTCACTTTCGAGCACCCTTTTTTAGACGGACTACCCATACACCTGGATCTGGATAATCTGAAGGTCTACTTTGCATTTTACGTCATTTTAATTTTACCTCCTGATACCTAAGGCGGCGATTGATGTGGAATGGGCAAATTTGGGTTACATAAAAACAAATTTTCTCCGTCACCTTTATCGAATAAAGCTTTGAATAAAAAGCTAATAATCTATAGGATACAAGGCAGATCGCCTTCTTTTCGAAAATGAAAAAATATTTTAAATAGGTACCAGAAATGATTGTGTGAAGTACCATGTTTTCTTAGTTTCTATTATTTTATTTTTCTCCTAAACTATCAATTACAAGATTTTCATCACCATATTAAATAGAACAATACCCAGGGCACTTCCGAAAAAGATAATCAACAAAAACTTGATTTTTGAACTTACACCGCTCTGCTCTGTCCCTCCTATAAACAAAAAAATCCTATGCACAAAATGGCGTCGTATATCGCCCCCTTAATATACTGATGGGACGACAAAAATTTAGTCATCTCACTTCGTGTGAATATGGGCTTAAGTCGTGTGGGCCACATGTGTTAGATGTTCGTGCACTATGAATAATATTACAAGTATGCCGATAGCTAGCAGGTTTATTTTAGATGCTAACTCGGTACAGTTTTATTGTTATACGCTTGATTTCTCACAATCACATCTCATCATGACCTCTGTTGTGTTGTGCGGTGGGCGAAGGTCCGCCTGCGACGCATGAGGTTGCGGGTTCGATTCCATCCTTGGAACAAATATTTGTACGATTTGCAGGTATCTGTTCCGGGTCTTTTGGTCGTTTTTATGTAATTTAAAAAAATTCTATTTATGTAACGTATTGTTTTATGTTTATGACTTATCTAGTACTCATAACACAAGCTCGCTTAGTTTGGGGCTAGATAATGATGTGTGAATTGTACAGCATTATTTATTTTTATTTTATATGTGTAGTATACAGGCCGCAACATGTGAGACCTGCATGCTACGAATTGATTGAATAACCGCCATCGTGAAGTTAACAACAACAGGAAGAAGAGGGACTGACCGATTGTTGAAATTTGCATTGAGATATTATTAGGGTTCTAATAAAAAAACCCATAACGGAACACTTGTATACATATTTTACTACAAAACTATTTATAACATATACGTATTCATACATTTTTTTTTCATGCTATATTTGCTGTCATAATCAGTTCAGAAAAGGGTCAGAAAAGGGTTCCAGGTGGCGTCCGTTTAGTAGCCTTGGCAGGGTCACTAACGTGCCCCTGATTTAATTACGTAATTACATGAAAAAAGATGGTACAGTGAATTAATAAAGTAGGAATAACATTTGCCCCTATGGGCGTGCTATCACCGACTAGTGATAGCACGCCCATAGGGGCATTCGCCAGGGCCGGGTATAGGGCCGGTTTTTTATAACAAAAGAAAAACCGGCCAAGTGCGAACCGGACTCGCGCACGAAGGGTACCGTACCATTATCTACATAAACGAGCATAAACATCACGGTTGTTGTATGGGAGCTCCCTTAAATATTTATTTTATTCTGTTTTTTTGGTATTTGTTGTAATGGCGTCAACAGAAATACATCACCTGTGAAAATTTTAACTGTCTAACTATCACGGTTCATGACACATGGTACAGCCCGGTGACAGACCGACGGACAGCGGAGTCTTAGTAATAGGTTCCCGTTTTACCCTAACCCTAACTAACACTTTATTGCAGTAGCATATGAAAACAGTGATGAGCATTGTTGTCGGGATTCTGGCCATTAAATGTTTAGAAATAACTATTGGTAGACAAAACTTAGTTATTGACATAAATTGTCGTAGTTTGACAAACACTACGACAATTTGTTGATGGTTTGACTAGATTTAAGTCTCGCGACGTTGATGGTCCAATGATTGATATGTAGCCTGATACTAAGCAACTCTATGTTGGAAGCATCAGAAATCCATTTGTAAAAAAACGAATAAATAAACATGAGAAAATAAGGTTGGGTTGGGAGCCATCACAGAAATTATAGTTTGTGTTCTATATATGTCTATGATTCTGGTTATAGAACTAACTTTTTAGTATTAAGTCAAATAAATGTTTCTTTATCTTTATTAAATATGTTATGTTCTGTTCTCGTATTATGAGCGGTATTTTGTTACAAATTATGTTATGTTCTCGTATTTGGAGCGGTAGGTATTTTGTTACAGACATATACAGATAGTTTTTGCTATGACAGCGCAACAACTCTTTTTTACATGGTGAAGAGTAAATTGAAAGCGTCTAATACGTTGTTTGGCATCACTCAAATTTCGTTACATATACATTAATTTAATTTTTACAGAATTGTTGAATATTTTATACATTATCTAAAATCTGTGCGTCCGTCCACATAACGGAACCTTCACTTTCGTGTTGCGGCATACACTTGGCTGTTTTTATTATTTTATACTGTTGTAACTCGTACCTAGTAGGTACGCTACGCTTTGCGCTTGTTATTCTATTAAGAATGTTGTTGTGCGAATAATACTTATGGCTGAGTTAGTTCACTGGCTCTAGTCGTGCTAAGGCACCCCTCGGATGAGATTATTCGATAGGTAAGTAAAAAAGATAAACCTATTAGAAAGCCTCAGAGATGAGATACAGATCACTACAAAAGATTTTGTTTTATTTCGTCATCTTATGGTTAAGCATACATTTGTACCTTATTGTAAATATAAAGTTATATTTTGAATCGAAGTGCGCGCAGCGTCGCACCGCTGTGTGCGCTGACCTTAAGACATCCTGCTCTGCATGCATAAAAATGCATAGGTAGGTACATACATTATTAAACTTTATCAACATCTCGTTTTGCAGCCGGATTTAGAATTTCATGATATTAACAGGAATAAGACAAAGTTACAAAAATGGCGAAAAGCACTTGAAGACATTTAACCCACTGTTGGGAGGCCTCCCGCATTTTGTGCCATTCTTATGGAAAAATATGTTTTTAATAATGTTTCCGCAATCGATGCATGTATAGCAGGCTCTTATCAGTACCTTATTGCGTAGAAGTATTTGTTTGAGAAATTATAATGTGGATTGTACTTATGGTGCCTCCGTCATCGCTCTTTAGACAATGGCAATGCCAAGCCATCGGATATAAGCGGAGCGAACACAATATCGGCCGAATAATTAATGATTAACAAGAAGCTATTATATCTGACAGGGTAAACCCAAAGATAAGTAACGTAGCCATTCCTAAATAAAAAATGCATACATTTTAATTACTTCCCTGATTTCAAAGTTCGTTGGGTTTCTTCCGCATAGGATACATTTTCCATGGAATAATGAAAGACAAAGACCCCGCCCTATCCCAAAGCCGTATTTAATTAGCATATGCGTCCCTGGGCAGAACAGTTCAAGCTATACGAATAGGAGTGAGTTATCGTGGCCACGTGCGTACCTACAGTATGCCAGGCCGAGCAATCCACCACATCACAGTAAATTGAACATTGGGCCATGCAAAGAAGCTGCATATAAGTTTACGAAGTGCAATCGTACATATTACATTAATAGCTGTTCCCGCGGTTTCACACGCGTGAAGTTCGTTAATCTACCATGGAAATTTGATGTTTTACCACGGCAAAAAGTTGCCGATGTTTGTCTCAATCCTTTCAACTAACTCTATGCCACAAATCAAGGCGATTGGTTGCTCAGTTAGGGCGTGAAGAAAGGACAAACAAACACATTAGTTAGGGTTGGTTAGGCCTGAAATGTCGTTTACCGGATATGATATGCCGATAACAATCAGCGTTGTCGTATTGTCGATAGTTAGTTTCCTTGAAAGACGGAGGCTGGCGTCCGGCGTAGTACACTACATACAATGTACGACATATTCAATAGTGTAAGTACATATAGATTTCTCGTGTTGCGACGTAATGAGTAGTGATGAGGTTGTTATGTTACATTTATTATTGCAAAGGGCTCGCAGGTCAGAGTTTCAATTGTAGTTTGTTTCGTAAGCGTCGTTTTTATTATTCGCTTCGATATCTACTTCACGTAAATAGCATCTCTTGCCAAATCTATGTTAGTGAACTTTACATTTGGCACTCGCGAGTGTGTCTGCGCTGTTTGTTACGTTAAAAATATGCGGCGTCATGAACGAGTCACAGTGGTTTTGGGCGTCTGAGTGGGCTGGCTTAGGTCCAGATAGCGACTGTTCCGCACCTCGATCCACTAGCATACTTTCCAGCGCCTAGCTTCAGGAACTAGAAATAGTCCATCATGGTGGTTTACTGACCTTTCTGATAGATAAGATAACCTTTAAATACTACTCACAAAACTCGCATTACTTTTGTTACGGTGGTTCGTCGCGAGATTTTATATATTTTTTTTTTTAATTGTTTCTGCGTTCCACAAGCTATAAAACTAGCGAAAAAGTAATTTGCCAAAAATCGTAAACCATTTTCTATGAAGTCATAATAAAAGCCTAAGTATATTTTTACACGTTTTTATTAGTTCTATTCCACCTGTTTGTAATGGAATCCTTAAAACTGATTTTCACCGAGTTCTAAACTTCAGATGCAGCTGAATTATCGAATTAAAGATATGGGTGTTTCATTTATCAAGAACGACCAGAATTTTAATATTAAAATTATAAATCTACTATACCGGCTATATATATCTAAACGAACAAAGTTACGCCAAATTTAACGATCTATTTACATAATGTACATGGAATACAAAATAATTACTACATGCCTAGCATGAAAACCGAAAAAAAGACATTAAAATAAACTTTTACTGCAGTAAAATTACCGGAGGAAGCCGGAGATTGAAGGAACGAGGTGACCAAAGAAGTTAAGTCCCCCGTCATGGATGACTTCCGACCTGCATATAATCCACCCTAAATCAGAATCACTATGCCTAGTGAGAATGCCGTTGTACCTACTCAGCATTAAATGCTTAGCATATCGGAAAAAATTACTGGAGTTGCTTGGAAAGCCGTCCTTGAAACGTTATCTGTTTAACAGGCGAGTCCAACTCGTTAAGTACCAGCAGATAATAGCAGCTCGACACAAGCTATATTCACATATTGTAAACCAATCACGCGCTGGACTTCACAAGCAAAAACAGTGATCACAGCGATAGTAATTTGACAACAACATCTAATTTTAAAATAGGAGACCGGAAATGCAGCTAATGCGATTTCGAAAATTTGAAATTTGTAGGATAGCAGAGCTTATTTATTTCAGCGGATTTTCGCGTAGGGACTTGAACAAAGTCAAGGAAAGTTAGTTGTATTAATTATTTAACAGTAACAGATGATTGCGAGCGACTGATGTCATAGTCAGATGCGTGGCCGCGGATTGGTACGTAACACTTAATGACATCACACAAGCGTTTATTTTAGTGTTCGCTCGACCCTTAAAATAATTATTCGGAATCGTCACAACACGGTTCACTGGTTCTCTCGCTGGCTTCAAACTCAAACTCACACGTGTTTAACACACCACACAACACAACCATTTCTTTTGTGTGTAAATATAGGATTAGATTTGACTCATGCGACTATCCTTATTTATTTTATGTTTATATATAGTACGTATTTTTAAACTGTACGAAACACTGAAGCGGGCTAAATTATTTTTTATTATACCTACGTTTGTCGCAGATAGTAGCATTTCTGGACCAGTTTTTTTTTTATATCGTGATTGCGTCCCATAAACTACACAACGACTGTTATCTTTGTTATGTGCTTTGTTTGTTAAAAATAATACCTGGGGACTGAAAGTTAGCTATTCTACCTTACTTTGTAAACCCACTTCCAAAATTACTAGTTTCTAACCTATTATTGATATATTTCTTGGAAAAAAAGAACTATTAGCAATTCAATATAAAAATATCGGTCCTCAACACAGAAATCTAAATAACGCCATATTGTTTACATTTCAGTGGTCCTCAAAGGATGGACATCCTTTTATATGAGTATTGACAAAATATATCCTTGAGGACTCAAGGATCTTTTTTGTCAATACTCACTACTCACTGACAGACCGATCATTTAGGCACTTACGGCTAGTAAATTTGGAAAATAGTGGATTTATTTATAAAGACTTCTGTTGGAACAACTTTTTGGAAATAGTGTCGCATCCCATGCACTTTTATTTATGTTTGGGGTAAAGTTGAATCTAAGAATCAGTAACATTGATATTTTCGGTGTGTTCGTTTGTATTTGTTATTTGTATTCAGTAGATGAACTACGTTTACTGTTAAAAAGCGAATCCATTCAGTTATCAGTCTCTCTGTGGTAAAAAACGCGAATTACATAAAATTCAACATTATTTCTTTGGCTCCTAGAACGCGAAAATGCCATTGACAAAACTAGATTTTTACGCGTAAACATTTTCAAAATGTTATGCTCTGTCTCTCCTATGAAAGCGAATCCTATTCCTATCCTTTTCACACAAACGGCTGTAACGTGCCCTCTTAAAGACAAATGGTACATATATTATTTCGGGACTGAAAATGATAAGGACAATGCTAACTGATATAGCGAGAGCATATTAGTTGTCCCTTTAACACAATCTAGTTAAAAGTCGAAATCCACTATGAATAACACGGCGACCAGACCCTTGTTTCAGATCAAAAAGTTAAAATTACCATTCATTACCTGAAGAGTTATAAATGCACTGCCCTACCGACAAATACTAATGGGGTTTATACGTTTACCGCGGAAATTACAAGGTTGAATGCGGCTCCGACACGCAACCACCACCGCCGCCGCCGACGGATGCTCGAGAAAATAATTATATATACTCGTATATAAGCTAAATCACGTTATTGCCATGCTTCTACAGTTTAATTTAAATGTTTACTGATTGGGATGCCACGTGTGTAGTAGATACACTAACACCTTCTCATCTTGCAGGGACATCAGTAAGAGCAGGCTCCGCAGCAAGTGCTTGGATTTTTAGAAAATAGATTTAAGCATAAATATTAGTTGTCTTTATTTTATTCCGTTGAAGTGATTTTCTTAAAAAATGTTTTGATTTTTGGTATAAAAAAATGTATACTTATCTACTTAGCAGCGATAACTATCGACGTTGTTCAGTAAAAAGATGAGCAGCATTGAGATGGATACAGGTAAATAAGTCCGAATATAAAAAAACTACTTTATTCCGGATGCAGTACCGTCAGAAATGAACATACTAAGCTGAGAAGAACAAGCTTAATCAACGTTAGGCTGGAAATGGGCTGGAACAATCCCCCCCCCCCCCCCCCCCCCCCCCGTTCTCCCTGAGTTTTTAACGACTAACGATAGGCCTTCGCCTTAATATTTTAAATACACAGACTGTCGGAAATTAAGTCACAGAAACAAAATAAAACTAAATCTTTATGAACTCTGTAGCTACCTACTATAATTTTGAAAAGATCTCGCTGAATTTAAACTGTTTGTTACTGTGATCCAGCATAAACATTAATTTGTGAGACAAAAGCGCAATAATCATAAGAAAATATTATTCAGATGCTTGAATGTACCTACAACTTTGATCATAAAAACTAATTTTACTGTCCTATAAAAGAATTTACGGCGAAAGCTATAAAAAATAACTAACCACTTCTTAACTTGTAAGCTTCCTACTATTTAGTGGTGGCGTTTACATTTTATAGGTTTTTAAGTTTCACACTTCATATTAAGTACCTACGTAGTTTTTAGGCATTTCTTCATTTTCATAATAATCAGGCCACCACACGCCGACTGCTGAACATAGGCTAAACATTTTTATTACCTGGCTATTGAATTAATAAGTAAAGTTGGATTTAATGTCTTGGCTCGCCAAGAGCCATTATTTGGTGGCTCACGTGATAGTGCACTGTGTAAGATAATGTTTATGGCAGTTTGCCGACCGCCTCTCTCGATGGCACGTCGTGGTCGACATACCGCTGCTCGAGTCCAGATTGCGTGGCGTGGCCGGCACAACTTGCACGTCATAGACAAATGGACATTTTCAATAACACCTATTCAACTTAACTTTGGTTTGCCTTCTCTTGTATTGTTGTTACACTAGCTACGTAACGAAAGATAAGCTGTTAAAAACGACAGGTAGGTATTAGAAGTGCCCGTTAATGTTCTGTTTGCATAGATTTGGTCTGGAAGCGTTGTTAAGACGGCCGTTATAAAAATATTAGATCTTGTGCTATTGCGATATCGTAACTTATGTTTTTTAGTTAAGGGGGGCGATATATGACGCCATTTTCACTTTAAAGGATTTCGCGTTTCAAGGAACGGGACAGAGCAGAGCGCCGTAAGCTCTAAAATCAAGTTTTTCTATTAATTAAGACATTTGTTTGCAAAAAATAAGCCGAATGTGCCCTGGGTTGGGTATTATTCTATTTAATATGGTGATGAAAATCTTGTGATTGATAGTTTAGGAGAAAAATAGTAAAAACTTAGAAAACAGATGGTACTTAGCACAGTTATTTCTGGTATATAAAATAGTTTTCTTTTTCATTTTTGAAAAGAAGGGGATCTTGCCTTGTAGCCCATAGATTATTAGGTAATTTTTTTTAATGCTTAATCGATAAAGATGACGGAGAAAAATTGTTCTAATGTACCTACCCCAAATTTTCCGATTTTACATCCATCGCCGCCTTAAGATTCAAGTTTAATAACTACCGGTTATACTATTACTTTTCAACGAATGGAAATAAGATTTTGAAACGGATGCTATCTAATAATACCTACTGCAACTTGAGCAAGCTATTGGAAAGAATTTAGCCATTGTTCTTTCTGACACAGGCAACATATCGCGTCCTCGGGAAATCAAATGATGCTCATAGCACCGTGTGAGTGAATACAGTGGAAACTAGGTTATGTTTGAAATATCTTCCGAGTCCCGACAGATCCGTTGTTTCTATCCATGCAAGCGAGCTGCCAACTTTGTTTCCAACAACCAAGCAACATTTCAAACATACAACTTTGTTCGTTAAAATACTACTTTAGTCGTTAACTAACGATTTTATTTAAATAAGTGGATGGGATATCTATAACCAAACTAACTTTTTATAGAAGAGTTTCTTTTAGAGCCACTAATAACAAAAATTCACAAAAATCCTTACCCTAATTCGGGTTGCAGACCGAAAGCTAAGCTACAGTAGTTTTGGCTTAGCTTGCATCGCTGATGAAGTTTTTAATTCTATAAATAGCATAGTTTGCCTAGTTTGCAATCTGCACACATGTATTGAAAACTACGTCAGTTATGCAAGCTAAGCCAAAACAACGTTAGCTCAGCTTTCAGTTTGTAACCCGATTAACCAATTGTGGCTAAAGCCTTATGTAGGTATATAGCTATACCTCTAAACTAAAATATAGAATAACCACTTTTACATTTTTTTTAATAGTGTTTAGTACGTACTATACACTATTTGTACGTGTTGTATTATCTATTGAATACTACCATCGATTTAGATCCCTACCTATTACCGATTTAGCGCCTTGTAGCGCCCTTAACAACCGGAACGAGAGAAACTACTTATCGTAGTATTATAACGATCCCTCATTCTTCATAAAGTACTAAACAATCATCGTTGTAACTCGATGATAGTTTTCGAATGATTTTGAATGATTTGTAGCACTTCGACATGACAGCGGCAGTCACGTTTGCGGCATTAAAATAAAACCACTTTTCAACTTTATACAAAATATTTCTAAAGTATGAAACCTTATATTTCGAACTATTTTGTAATGTACAAATCGATACCTTTTATTTGATAAGAATCGGGTAGGTCCCTCCCCCCATTCAAAAAAAACCCTCCTTTTTGAGCATTTTTAAGATGTTTTGATGTAATAATACTCGGACAGGTAGCACCATCTTTCAAAGAAATCACCCCACCCCTTTTTTGACCTACATTGTACGAAAGTAAGTACTTACATGGATCGCTCCACAAACTTCTGAGATAAATTTTTCGATTTTTTTTTAATTTTTAGACAAGTATGAATCCTACACAGATTTCAAAAACTGTTTTGAGGTGTACAAACCGATACCTTTTATTTGATACCCTAGGTCTCTTTTGAAATTTTAACATCACAATTTGTACTGAAAATTTTCCGTTTAATTTTTTATTTATTTATATTTCTTTTTATAAAATCAGTAATGGCGCACGAAATGTATTATTATTACAAGTTTTATTATTATTAATTTCAAGATAATAGCTGTATTGGTTACTGAGATATTACTACAAAACAAACATAGCTTGGTCATTTAAATACCTGTAATTGGTGCTTTAAGAAAATAAAACACGGGAAAACATTTGACTCGGTACTTGCACCGAATCTAAGTATTTATCTTGCGATCTAAGAGCGTACCAAGTCTATACAACTTCGTCGATAAAACACACTCAACAATTCTCTTGATTTCGAAGGCAAAAACAAACCTACATGTGAATTGACAAGCATAATTATAACTTCAGTGCAGAGATATGAGTTTTACGCATACGAGTGCAGGAATACGAATGGGAAAATGAGACGTATTTTCCGCCTTTTTTAAACCAACCAGTTTAATTTTATAGGGTTCAGTAGCAAAATGGGAGTAACGCAGCCTCAAAGGTTCAAATATAAGACAAAAATAGTTATGTCAGTGATCTTACAATAGACGGAAGGAAGCTAAGATCTAGCTGCTAGTTTATTATTAATCTAGTCTCGAGATATTCGGATGTCTTGGTCTAGATTTCTAGATTTAGATTCAGACACAATGTTTTAGCTTGATTGACTTTGTGCTATCTAGTTGAAAGAATGTAGAGTAAGACAGTTCGTTCGCCAATGCGGCAATAAGAACTATTTCGGTCCTGTTTCTTTCTTACTACTGGTAATTATCTAATTAATCCTATATTCTACGCTCAGTACAGCAAACAGAGGCAAGGTTTACGTACGAAGCATTGTTATAAAGACGCCCCAAGCGGTATTTCAGGGGGATTTTAATGGCGGTATTATTCGGGTTAACTGCCCCGGTATTATTAGTATAGTATATTTACGTTATGTTCAAGTTTAATAAATGGGTAGATTGTTTTTATAGTTTTGATAACTATAAACGAGAATTGAAAGCAAGAAAACAAACAAACAATTTCATTTGCCAATCAAGTGATTAAATGCACTGTATAATTGTGCACTGATTTGCGTAATGTTCCTACGCTACAGGTAGAGAAATAAATTCGCAATTCCTCCATTCTTTACGTATTGGGTTGGACGTAACCAATCAAACTGTCAATAACAGATACCCAAGATCCCGATTTCCAAGATATTTGTTTAGCATTTGCGTTGGATTTTATAAGGTTTGTTGTGACATTTATCTTTAGTTATTTCTTTTAGTTTTAAGTTTAGTTTTGTTATTTAGCGCACATAAATGCACTAATCCAGGAAGTAACTGGAAGGGCTTTTGGCAGCTCGAGGAAACATTATGATTGATATCTGATAACTACTGCTTTCAAAACTAAGTTAAATATATTTCAGGCAGGATACACGTAAATTTACCATGCAATTGCTGCCTTAAATAGTTATTTATGTCAGAACAAGACAACGACATAGTTGTTTTTATTTATACTAGTATACAGGAGCATCGGAGAGACATTTACTAAAAATAGACGGTCAGTGTGACGCTCTAAGTATCTATCTATGGAATAAGTATCTAGAGAGGCTGTATGTCAGCAGCAGTAGCTGCTGACGTACAGCCTTCCTTCTAAGACTTTCCTCAGCGATTATGTAAGGAGTGAGTAATCACGTAAACGGTTATAATGTATCGTCTATCCGAATAGAAGATTGTGGGTTATCTCTACTGCCTCAGAGGACCTGAGTTCAGAACGGAAACTAGTACATAAAGTTCTATATAATAAGGAACGTTCTAATGAAGTTAAATATTTGTAGCAGACTTGGCTTCTTCTATAGTAAAAGTTAGTTATTCTGTGCAACTAGCTTTACCGTTGAGTTTTTAAGGCTGCTTGCATTTTAGAACCTGTTTAAATATTTCTAGATGCTGTAGAAAAACACAAGTTTATAATCTATTGCGAATAATATTAAAATGGTATGTATAGACAACACTCAGGTAGATATTACAAATTATAACAAAGTCGTGAACTTTGTATCACCCACGACTTTTTATTACCCTTTTTATTCTTACATAACTTCCACTTTTTTCACTTCTACATTTTACACGTTCTACTATAAAGAGTGAGTGTGACAGAGACCAAAGTACTTGAAATTTCTAATTTCATTTATAACACTTTGATTCTCTATTTATTATGCATGGTAGAGAGAGACAAACATAGAGTTATTAGAGTAAACAAACCAAAAAAATATCCAAATAGGTCAAGCCTTTTCAGTGTTAGCGAGACTAGCGAACTGCAATTAATTTTTATGTAGGTAATTCTCGTTTTTTTCAAAAATCTGTGTGACCACCATTTTTTTTAAACTATAAACATAGTAGGTAAGCCATAGGTTACTTATTTTAGTAAAATGAAATACCACAAATACTATCCATCCTGTCACGCTGAACTCGTGTTAATGTAGGGTCAATGCGCCAGTTTGCGTCCAATTAGTGGAGTTGTCAGATTCAGATATCGAAAAAAATATATTTTAGTGAGCTCTTTGGAATAAAATTGATTTCACCACATGACTAAAATACTCTATTGTCACTAGAAAAAAAGACTTTCTTCATAAATTTATCTGTTAATTTTAAAAAAATATTTTAAGCCGAAATACCTATTTTTACCAGTTCTCGTCCAAAATTTCCAGTTTTCGACCCCCTGTTACCCAGTTTTCGACCACCATATATCTGATAGGAAAATCACTAGAAATTATTATGCTAAGAGGGTTTATTAAAACTCGTGTTTAGTAATTAGTCATCTTTTATTAGAGGTTCTGTCTCACACATTATTGAATAAAGTTATAATTATAAAAAGTCAATCCTAATCAGCTACAAACAACAGACAGTAATTAATAATTTCTGTTTTACACAATGATTATTATTTACTTACGAATAACAAATTTTAACAGGTAAGTAGGTAGGTACTTTAAGTTCTTTGTTTTTATCATCATCATCAGCCTTTTTCAGTCCACTGCTGGACATAGGCCTCCCCTAATGAGCGCCATAGCGCTCTGTCTTCAGCTTGCCGCATCCAGCATCTGCCAGCAGTCTTTCGCAAATCGTCATCCCACCTGGTCGGAGGGCGTCCTACACTACGTTTGCCGAGTCGCGCTCTCTACTCAAGAACACGTTTACCCCAGCGGTTGTCGGTTCTTCTCGAGATATGGCCAGCCCACTGCCACTTCAGCTTGCTAATCCTTTGAGCTATGTCGAAAACCTTGGTTCTCTGTCGGATGTATTCGTTGCGAATCCTATCCTTCAGAGAAACACCGAGCATAGCTCTCTCCATAGCTCGCTGGGCGACTTTAAACTGGTGGACCAGCCCTACCGTGAGCGTCCACGTCTCAGCTCCGTAAGTCATGACGGGTAGGACGCACTGATTGAAAACATTCGTTTTCAAGCATTGCGGTATGGATGACGAGAAGACTCGACGTAGTTTTCCAAACGCTGCCCAACCTAGCTGGATCCTCCTCTTGGCCTCCTTCTCGAAATTGTTTTTACCCAACTGCAGAATCTGCCCAAGATAAGTGTACTCGGAAACAATTTCGAGAAGGTGGCCATGTACGACGATAGGTCCCGGATCAATATGGCCATTGATCATGACCTTGGTTTTATCCAAGTTCATGCCAAGACCGATGCGTCGTGAGGCGGAAGCTATGCCGTCCAGCGTCCGGTTAAGCTCCTCCAGCGATTCCGCCATTAAGACTATGTCATCAGCGAATCGGAGGTGTGAGATGTAATCGCCGTTTATGTTAATGCCCTTATCTTTCCAGTCGTCCATGCGTCTTAAACACATCTTCCAACGCGCTTGTGAACAGTTTCTGGGATATAACATCCCCCTGTCTCACACCTCTGCGCAGTTGGATGGGTTTGGACTGCTGGCCCTGTACTTGGACAGTCATGGTCGCGGCATCATAAAGACATCTCAGCACCTCGATATAACGATAGTCTACTTGGCAACGCTGTAAGGATTCTAGAACAGCCCAGGTTTCGACAGAGTCAAAAGCCTTTTCATAGTCCACAAAGGCCAGACACAGGGGCTGATTATACTCTTCGGACTTCTGTACAATCTGCCTCACTGTGTGTATGTGGTCTATGGTGCCATATCCTCCGGCTCTGTTCGGGTGGCTGGAACTCGTCGAGTCTCCTGGCGAGACGATTCGTGACCACTCGTGAGAAAAGCTTATAGACGTGGCTCAGGAGTGTAATGGGTCTGTAGTTTTAAGAAGGGTTTTTATCTTCCCTCTTAAAAAAGAGCACCACCAGGCTCTCGCTCCACGCCTTTGGAGTTCTCCCACTGCGAAGAACGGTGTTGAACAGGTTCTGAAACTCCTGCAAAACAGGGGCTCCTCCTGCCTTCAGAAGCTCTGAAGTAATGCCGTCTTCACCGGGGGCTTTTCCATTTTTAAGCTGCCTCAGAGCCATCACGATCTCGTCTTGACTGATGTCTGGCAGTTCGTCGATGTAGTGGCGTGTCAGGGTGGCTCGTGAATCGTGGTCATCCCGTTGGGCATGAGGGGCATGTGCAGCGTATAAACGGCCATAGAAATCCTCTATCTCAGCGGAGATCTCCGGCTTCGACAATACTATCTGATCCAAAGCTAGGTTTAACTTTTCCAGTTGGTGTTTTCTTTTTTCTCTTCTCCAATTGTCTTACCTGATTTTGACTGTCCTTTTCCTTCTTTTTCTGTATTCTTGCTAATTTTCTTTTTCTTGATATTTCTGCTCTACCATTCTTTGTTTTTTCCTTGTCTTCATAAAATTTATAGTAACAAAAAACCTTATAATTCTATTAGATTATTGTTTGGTTTACATAATCTATAAAGCTAAGGTCGAAATCAGGACTTCACTTAATATTGTCCAATTTCCGACCACCAAGAAATTTCATAAACTCAGTATTTTATGGTTCGTTGCTCCAAGCCTGGACGAAACATGGTTTTTAGATAGCTTACGAGCATAACGCAATGATTTATTTTACGCAATTCTATTAGAATATTGTTCGGTTTACATCATCTTTAAAGTTAAGGTCGAAATCAGGACTTCACTTAACCTTGTCCAATTCCCGTCCACAAGAAATTTCATACATTTAGTATTTTATGGTTCATTGCTTAAGCCTGGACGAAATATGGTTTTTAGATAGCTTACGAGCATAAGGTCCAAATTTAATTGAAAGTTTGAGTAAATTTTCATACAATAATGAATACAAGAGACCACCTTATTGACACGATATGTCCATTTCGCGTCCACCCGGTCGACAACTGGACTATCTCAAAATATCGTGGTACAGTTCACGTCCACGCAAAATTTCAAATTTATTGATTATAATTTAGACAGAATAACACAAATCCATATTTTTTAATCCAAGATTAAGTCACATTAATAACCATCAACTCTAAAATGCATAAAAACAATGTAAAACTTACCGTTAAAAATGTGACATGCTGCTAATTTTTCCGTTGAATCCAGGCACGTTTCGTCTTTTTTCTTTCGACCGCACACTGATTATTTTTTTTTATCTATTTTGCTGGGTGCTAGTGATGTGAAATTTGCTTGTGTGCGTAGCTTACACATCCAGCTTATTGATATAACTGATTATCATTGTGTGCGAGTGTAAGTAAGGCTATTTTCGACGAAATGTTACCAGTAGTGCCGTGAAAGGACGAGATATGGGCCTGGACGCCTAACTGGTACACCTACCCTACCTCGCTGTATTTTTACCGACTTAAATCGACACAAGCAGACAGCAGACAACAAACAAAAGTTGATTCACTATTAGCTAATTAAGGTATCTAGTTTGTGGTCACGCGAGTAAAGTTAAAGTTAAGTACTAACTTCGATTCACGAAGAAAACAAACGATGACCTACACTCGCCGCGTGCTAATCGATGCTTTTGAATCCATTTCGCGTGGCAAATGTTCTACATCATTAAATTTACGTCATGACGTCACAGTACCTGCACGCGTTACCTGCAGTGTTACACGCTCGGTTTCCAAACAACAACTCTTTGCGTATGTCTGTGGATTTCAATATTGAAGTTTGTGACGAGTTTTTTCGGTCACTTGCGTAACTTGACTACTACTAGGTACTATGTCACATCCCTCTTATTTTGTAAAATATTGAAATTAGAACCAAACCCGACTATAAACACATTATTTTTATTTATTTATTTATTCCTCTGTTGTAACCTCTCCGAAAATACGGGTTTTTCTCATTTGGCATTTCCGATTTAATTGCGTTTATACTTGAAAACAGAAATCTAAACCGCCCGCGCCGTGCACTTGCATGGTTTCCATGGACCTAAAATTGCTCTGTGGACCTAAACCATAGACAACCCCAAAAATCGGGGCTGCGAATTCTGCGACAATCGTTTGCAGAAGGTCTGAATAAAAAGAATCTACCATGTCTATTATAAAAAGAAGTTCTAATTTTTTCATAAATGTTCTACCTCAATAATGAGAATAACCCATACATAATATCTCTTTAGATTCACTATAGAAAGCTCTAGAGATTACACTTCTCGGAACCAGCTCTGGTTGATGAATAAAGAAATACTTACTAATTCTATGACATTATGAACGTTGTACTTCGTATTGATCTTACTTACAGGCACTTTAATTAGTCAGTAAAAATAAAAGGTCTAGTACTTATCTAAACAGTTACAGTGACTGAAAATCTTTACAGAACTCTTTGAAAAAATAAAAAATGTAGGTAATCGTAAGCAATTCAAATTAATTCTAAATTTTTATGCGACGGCCTCGGGTCCGAGCAGCCTGTATACAGGTGTATCCCAACACGGCTGAATAAAATTTGCATGAGCTTGAGTGCAAGGATTGTTTACTGCTACCCAGAGTGCCTACTCAGCTAACGTTACAAAGATTAACCCAGAGTTTTTTTTTTTTGAGAACGTTAGCTGAGTAGGTAGGTAACCTACTCAGCTAACGTTGCAAAGATTATGACGTCATAATGCAATTCTAATCTGTGCCAATTTTTTTGTATTTTTTTAATCATATTTATTGTAATAATAAATATATAATAATAATAATATTATAATCTTTCTGTATTACTACATATAACAAAAAATGATGGACAAGTATTTATAAACAAAAATAGAATTATGTATTACTCAAAGTAGGTAAAATTTACGTAAGTGATAAGGGTAGCGGATTTCTGGGAAACTCTATCAGTACTACACGAAATGGTCTAGGCAGGGCACGTCTGCCGAAGGTTAAGTGACGTCGGCTTAACCAGAATGAAAATGAGGTCCCAAAGGTGGAAGATTATGAACCTTATGATAAACCTTATTGCTAAAGTGCTTTAATTATTTCGATGGTTAGAGAGTACGTGGGGCTTTGTAATCATCTGTGCTGTATCAGTGTAGCACGTGTAGATGCATACACATCGCGTACCTACTTATTATTTGGTGGATACTCTTTAGCTAACTTGAATTAACTAGCTAAAGATGATGATGTATGTTACTGAAGAGCAACGAGAAGACGGCTTGATGGCTGTATCAACATTCATTGAGAATACGACTATTATACCTACTGTGTTGCCATGTGGAAAACGCTAACAATCGCGAAACGAGAAGCAGTCAACTGTGCATGGCAGACGCTCTCAAAGGCACTCTGTTGTTCAGATGCAATTAAGCTATTGACATTCACGTCACAAGTTTAAATTGCTTCAAGGGTTTGTAACTTTGTTGCTTTGTACAATTTACGGGTCCATGCATAAGTGAATAGTTGGAGAAACATTTTAAAAGCAAAACATTCCTTCATACCATTAGATACCTATACAGTCAATTATCAATAAATGCTACCTTGCATGTTGCTGGGAAAATTACTGGTATATAAGTAGGTACTATTCTTCGACCCCCTCGTCTTCAGCACACATACGTCCAGCCCTGAATTAGCCAAATCCCAAGGGGTTTTGCCTTAGTCGCGACACTTGGCAGGCGGATTGGTGATCGCAGTAGGTGGAGATTTCAGGAATCCACAGAAGAAATCAGCCCTTCCTTTTGGCTTTATATTTTCTTTTGTTATGTTGTTAAGTAGGTACACCTAAGTAGTAACATTATTCAAGTCGGATAATTTCTTTATAGCACCATCAAAACGGAAAGTAGCTACGTAACTTAATTTAACAATTAATTGTGTATCCAACTACTTTGTTAACTATGGTTGCACAGAAATTACATGGCTTCCGTAACTGTTTATAGGTACAGGCATGATGGGCATTTAAGAACTATAATTAAAGGACAATGCCAATCATTATGCATGATACATACAAATTGTGTGAGATTTCAGCACCTACCATGACAATGACTACCTATTTATTATCTAGTTATTTCTGACATTAGAGTCTAACAATAAGACTGGACTGATGTCATGGAATGTTTACTGTTTGACGGGTTCTTGGTGAAGGAAGATAGATATACAGTGTGGAAATTAAACTCAGGCCCTGGAGGGAAACTACTTAAAATCCTTAAGCTAGCTCATTTTACTTAAAGGAGACATTCCTTTATTTTTAAAAAGAAACAAATCTGCATTAAAATATTTTTTTAAACTCGCTTGCTTCGCCCGGGACTCGAACCAACTAAAATTTAAAAAAATAAACACTCTTTATTTTATTATACTAATCGGTAGTATTAATATTCAGGATAAAGTTTCTGTAACAAACATTTGGTCTTAAAAATAAAAATAATCGTTAAATCTAACATCAACTTTATTTTACTATCAATTTTGTAACACTTAAATTATTTAACTGATAAATTGTTCGAAATGAGCCCCGTCGTTCCGGCTACACAACATTAGTCGCCGTTGAAATTCATTTCTTGTAGCCTTCAGCAAAGTGTTGTGGTGTATGCCCCTGATAACATTTTCTACCGCAATCCTTAGCTCTTGAACGGTTTCATAGCAAGTTTCATAAACAACATTTTTTACATGACCCCATAAAAAGAAGTCCATGGGCGTCAGGTCTGGACTTCTTGCAGGCCATCTAATCGTGTTGTGTTGGAGAGATAACAGAACTGTTACGTGTCTTTTACTTGTTAAAAGTGAACAGTAACCAAATATTTTTTAGAGAAACTTTATCCTGAATATTAATACTACCGATTAGTATAATAAAATAAAGAGTGTTTATTTTTTTAAATTTTAGTTGGTTCGAGTCCCGGGCGAAGCAAGCGAGTTTAAAAAAATATTTTAATGCAGATTTGTTTCTTTTTAAAAATAAAGGAATGTCTCCTTTAAGTAAAATGAGCTAGCTTAAGGATTTTAAGTAGTTTCCCTCCAGGGCCTGAGTTTAATTTCCACACTGTATATGTAGATAGATCAGCTTATAACTTTTAAGATAATATATTTTGCAGATGTTAGGTGGCCACCCAGCACTCAAAAACATTGATTCAATAAACAAAAAATATAGTTAGTTAAACTAACTATATTTTTTGTTTATTGAATCAATTTAGTTTGTTTTGACAATATCGTCTAATCCGTGAAGAAAAATGTGATATTGATCATCTCTGATATTCAATGGATTGGTTAAATCGTTAATTTAACCAATCCATATTACATTTTATTAAAAAATCTTAACCACAACTTTTTTAAACTTTTATGGTACAGTCAGCACCATTCAGCTGATCTTATTTGAGACATTATATTCATCAGTACCTAAGTGTTATTGGACTGTGCATGATGATGATGATGAATAGTTATTTGACAGTTGATAGTTGATTAATAGTAGGTATTTGTAGGTAAGTGAAACATTTCTGCTGGTCTGGTAATGTGAGTTCATTACCAGACCAGTAGAAATGTGATCTTGGCGTCATATTATAGTGACGACTTCGGAAAATAATCTATTTTAGCTAAGATGGCATTTATTCAATATGACGAATATTGCATTGCTGGGCCATTTGACCCCAAAACTGATGTGTGGTGTGGATGGTGGTGTGACAAAAAACAAATATTGTGTGTACTGGACCAGGCTTTTCTGTCGCGACTCTCGACATAGTCTGAGTGCGACTCTGACGTATTAATGGTGTAGTTACTAGTGCCATTGCGGTACTGTAAAATAAAGTTTGGCGATAACTTGGGGCTTTCAAGGAGGTTCATTCGTTTTAAGAGGTTCTACATACTGGAAAGTTCCATAAACATGCCCAATATAAGGAAAGCGTACAGGAATTAGTGGCAGCAATAAGAACTAACTGTAATGTAGATCAATATACCAATGAAGATAAGGTCAATACAGCCAGGATCAGAAAATACTGATGAAAATATGAGGCATATGTCTGCACTTTCTCGCAGCCCCAGTGCGCTGTTGGACTGTGGCACATAGGCTGTGCAGTGAGTTAAGGCCTGAATATGATGAGTAAAATTAAAGTGTCACTTTAGGTACAGGTATCTGATCCATATCAATACCGGTCAGAATGACTAACAAGCTGGCTGCATTGCCCCGCTGTATGGCAATGCTGATGTGATGTGTCAGATACTCACCTGATCAGTTGAGCTACCTGTAGATTGTTAGCAACAGTCTGCAGTTAGCTCAATTTCAAGTTTTAATTTAATTCTATTATTTGATTGTATTTTTCTTCGTTAATTAAGCTTTAGTACCTACACCTATTCTGAATCTATACTTTTATACTAATATTATAAATGCAAACATGCTGTTGTTTGTTTCTCCTTCCTTCACACCCGAACTGAGCAATAAATGAACTTGATTTTGGGCATAGACTTAGATCAAAGGATGGAGAGTAACATAGGCTACTTTTTATCCCATAAATCAGTTCTCATGGGATAGAAATAACCTTAACAATGCGTGCGAAGCCACGGGTAGCAGCTTGTTAAAAGTATAAATTGTAGCATTGATCTGTTTTATTATTTTAAGTACCATAGAGATAAAAACAAGCAAGTATTGTACCATATATAATATGTTAAACGGTAGGTATCTATTTGAGGAGAATATATAAGTTTCTCTAAATATACCAGTGCACGTAACTAGGCTGGGCAGTGTTTGGGAAAGAATCTGAGTCTTCTCATCATTCATACTGCAATGATTGAAAATGTAGGTTTTAAATCAGTGCATCCTACCCATCATGACCATGACATATAGAGCTGAGCCATTGACACTCACGGTAGGGGCTGGTCCACCAGTTCAAAACTGCTTAACGATCTAAGGAAAGAGCTATGATTGGAGTTTCTCTGAAGGATAGTATTTGTAATGAATACATCGGACAGAGAATGAAAGGTAGCAAGCTGAAGTGGCAGTGGGCCGGCCATATCTCACGAAGAACTGACAACTCATAATGAGGCTGATAATGATAATGAAATGTACCCCTCAATTCTAAATGAAATATTAGATTTAGGCATTATTTGTTTAACTTATTGTATATTTGGTTTGAGTATTGTATTAATTTAGTAGGTAATGATAAGTCACCTACCATGTCCTTAAAGATTAGTGTACACGGATTTTCTGTAAAGGTTTTTGTCAAAAGAATATTGAAGCACTTACCTCTGAAGGAGCTCTGCAGGTTTCCGGCCAAACATCTTCTGTTTTCATTGTTCTGGTTTACTTAGAGTCTTTAATTCACTATTTAATCTATTATAAAAGTGCACATAGAACTTACACTGTACCTATCAACCTGCCTATACCATTTTATAATAAACAAAACTTACTGACTCAAAGAAAACAAAATGATAACAAGTTTAGAACCTAAAATTTAAAGTTGCTCTGTACCACAAAACTTTCGTCTTGACAAAACCGCATTCGAAATTCTAATTGAAACGTGTAATTTGATAATCACAAAAGAAGATCGTTGATACATACGTCAACAATTGGTCGTTAAAATAACAAACGAACAATTGGCAAAACAATAAAATGAAGTGATAACTATTTCAAACTGATAAATTATCTGAGAAAAGGTGTACCTACATTGCGTAAACTTCACATTTCACTTTATATGCTCATCTTTTACACTACAGTCAATTCAAAAAGTTACTATCCTACGTTCATATCTTTTTTTGATAAAAATTCTGAATTGACAGGTTTATCAAATACCTCCCACTGCATGCATTCTGTAGTACGATTCTACGCCATTTGCGAACAGTAGGTAGGTATGAATGTATTGCCAGTAACGAAAAAATACCCTTAATTTATTAAACGCTGCCTTACTACTGGACTGAAATTATTGAACCGCAAAGTATTCTTACTCTTTTAAATCTGTTATTTATAATATAAATCATTCGAAAGACATTTTATAAAGCTGTTTAAAACTGTTCTGTAATTAAATCAATGAAGATGAATGTGAGGCATCAGTTTATTTTTCTGAGATTTTTTAAAACTAGTAACAATCGTTGACAGAGACTTGACAGCTGAGTGATGCGGTAAATCCAATCTAAATAATGGTGACCGAATGGTCCTCAGTTGAGAATTTAATTCACATACTGAATAATTTATTAACCCCATTTATTAACTCGTATAATGTAAATAAAAAAATACAGAAATCCCAAATCGGGATTTCGTATCAATACGGGATTTCACGGGATTTTCAGATAGGGTTATGCCAATAGATCGATACAGGGGCGTCGTAGGGAAGGGGGTGTTTTGGGAGTCTAACCTCTCCCCCAAATGTTGAACTAGGGAACTCACGGTTTGATGATTGTTTATTGCTGTTAACTTCTACCACACTTTAATAATGGCTACACACAGCGACAAAATAAAATATTTTCTCTAGTGGAAGAAGTAATATTTTGGGCATAAATTCAGCGTTGTAGAAGCGTTACCTATTTTGGGTGACCTGATTTGCTTCAGTCAGTTTTTACTTTCTATCGCTCCACATTCTCACAGCAATTTTGGAAAATATATATAATCTGCGAGCTCACTTGACCAACCACCGCCAAAACATCAAACGATAATCAATAACCGATTTGCCACGACCTATGCTGAAAAATTAAGAAAAATAACGAACATTTGTCGTGGCTTGTTTCGATTCCCGATGTCAAACGCATCGTTGCCCACGATCCCATTTAATAAAATACCCATCATATAAAACAAAACTTGTACAACTCATTTTTCGCGGCTCGCTCCTCTCGGTGATAACGTTATGTTAATGGTTCTCGGTAGGGGCTTCAATACCCTCCCCCCAAAATGAATTCCTGGCTACGGCCCTAACATAAATCTAAAACTTAGAGAAAATAACTTACTAGGAAAATAATTACAACCTCTTAATCTACGAGTAAGTACTTACTACTCCTTCCTTTTTAATATTAGGTTACCTACATAACTAGTTCTATATTATGTATCTTTTGTTGTTCACTTAGCTGTAAGTTCATAAAACCTTATTAATAAATTATTATTTCATTTTATCTGTATCTCGAATACTTACTTAAGTCTTTAACACAGTCATGTACTGAAATCACGGGTACTGCACGAGTCTGTAGAGTTGTAGGGTCCTCCACCAGGTCCCTGGTGACCTGTAATACAGGTTTACTTAAACTACATCAGGCACTAGTCTTCACAAAACAGATTCGATCAGTAGGTATACTTAATGTCTATATTTTTTATCTACTTGAAGAAAACTTCTGTGAAGAAAAATAAATGATTATTATTATTTTTTAATGTTACTACTTATGTTATATAAAATATACTATTATAGTCTGATATAAAATTACAGGGATCGTTATCGTAATACCATAGGTTGTGCAAGTATGTATATTTCTATTGATTTTTTTACCTCCTACTAACTATGTATGTAGGTACCTCTATTTATTAAATTAAGTAGGTAAAATATTCACGTTGTTTCAAAATAATATAAATTTACACATTTTACACCTCACACCTCACCTCACCTCAACAGCCTATAATAGTCCACTGCTGGACGCAGTATTAGTAAATTTACACATCATAGTCGGATAAATAATTGATAGTGGGCAAGTACGTTTTCTAATTTTTATCTATAAATTATTATTTTTTATAAACAGCTGAATCAATTTGAATTATTTTCATTCTGATTCTGACATCATTTGCAGGATTATGGAGGAATTACGATTTTCATAAAACTTTTAATATTAATTTGCTCGTTATAATGACGACGACGCGGCGACGACGCCCTATTTCCTTATCAAATTTAAGGAAAATAAACATTATGGAGTGGAACGATCTAGATAAGTACTGACGTTTGATTTTCCAGTACGGTACAATCTCGGGGTCTTAAAATCTCGAGTGAGTAAGTTCCATATTGGAAAGCATGCTCCATCTTATGTCACATCTTTACTTCCTTATGTGTGATGGCGTTCAAACGCTTTACCATCCCCAATAAAGATGAAGCCCGAGTGATGATGAAATGATGAATCAAAAAAGATCCGGTTTTTTTTGTTTAGTTCGATCATTATAATATTTTCTGACCTTACGTTATTGTGTTCGTCCATACAAACTTAATTTATCAAGTTGGTTTTTCTTCGATTTCATATTGGCAATTCGATACACAACACAACGGCCCATGGCCACATAACGAGCTATTCTGATTTTTTTTATTCTTGACGTCATTTCTCCTTATATTGAAAAATTATGCTACCTTGAAACGTAGATTTTCGAATTTTAAACGCAATGAAGAGCTTATTAACTTACAATGTTATAGATTGGTAAATACCTGCCTAAGTAGATTAGGTACCTAGTATACAAACTATGTACGTATGTATTAGGGATGTAACGAATGTCAAATTTTCGACATTCGCGAATGCGAATGCGAATGCGAGTATTTGATGCTCACATTCGCGAATGCGAATGCGAATGCGAATGTTGGTATTTTGAACTTGCCGCCAACTTCACGTACTGTTTATTGGCGCGCGTTCATGACATCGACAATTCACAATCTTGATAACCACAGAATTTGAAACTGATATTGGCATAATTGTATCAAAACAGATGCAGAGCAAAAATTAAAGAAGATAAATCGCTTGATAATTGCTATCTTCGTCTACCAATCGCGTTGTTTGTTTGATAATATTTTTATCGACACATTTGTCGGTTGGAGTTGGATTAACAAATCCAACTAAAATAACATATAAAAGACAAACATGTCTTTTATATGTTATTTTGGGAAAAATGAGTGCCTCCATGAAAACACTTAGTAAAATTTAGACCACGTCTAAACTTATTTTACTTAGTAGATGCGGAACATGCAAAATGTAAAATTATAAATAGGGGTACTGGTTTAAAAGTTACATAAGCATAACGCTATCGATATAATACAATACGCTATTGTATTGAAAATTTCTGAGTATATAAAAAACAATGGATTGAAAAACGCATATAACGCATATATTAAGAGTTTTCTTGAAAATTTCAGATAGTCGTTTTTCAATCTATTGTTTTTTATATACTCAGAAAATTTCAGTACAATAGCGTTATGCGTTAGAAAGTTACAGCCCTTTTAAGTCGGAGCCCAACTATAAATCTCTAACTTTCATATACCTAACCATTTCATTATTATTTTGAAAAATCCTGAAATACGTGTTCAACGGCTTTGTATTTTTGGTAAATTTCAAGCAAATTTGGCCACTTCGTAGAGTTAAAAGAAATACGTAAAAAACTTCAATCCTCTTTTCTTTTGGTGGAGTAATTACCAAAACTCCTATGCTTAAAATTTAAGATTTCTAGCTTATGGGGTTTGGGTTGGGTGTAACTAGAAATTAACTTTTTTTTTAATATTTAAAATATTCATATTTATTTATTAACCAATATGACATAATAATAAAAAATAAAAGACGGCCTTGGCCTAGGTCCTCCGATCAAGGTCTGTGCACGCCAAAAACAAACCATAAATTTGTCAAGTGGTTCCCGCCATTAAAAGGTTACCTTAACCCCTGGGTTAGAATATTCAATACATTGTCATTTAAAGCAAAGGCTAGGCTATTTTTCGATCTCTCAAATTAGTTCCCATGGGGAAAAAAACAAACATTAAACGTTTAGTTTCTTTAATTTCATAGAAACGCGTGCAAAGCTACGGACAGACACTAGTCACCCAATCAAAGTCAGTTCAACATTTTTTTTTTCAGTTAAGTTTTGTCAAAGTTTCTTACAAAGTTCCTATTAAAGAATTAGCAATAAGAGTGCCATAATAAAATATAGTAATAGGCATGATGATTGATTTTGAGACTACTCCTTGATATTTTTAAACATCTACTGAATAGAAAATAAAACATATTTCTACAAAAAACGTGGATTTTCAAGGTAAAATTGAGTTTTTAAAAATGTAATTTAAATTTCGCTCTAAAACGCTACACTACTCGTGGCGACTGTCTATGACGTCACCGATGCACAAATTTTTATGATACAGAATTACCATAATATTTATATTCATTAGTATGTCTTTACAAATAAGAAATACAATCAAATAATAAAACAAGTATTAACAATATTGTCAAGAAACAAAGAAGCTAGCTATTGATTGAAGAAAGTAATACGTTTACCATTACTTATTTCTGTGGTTATTCTGTGTCTTCCATTTTACTTTGTGACGACATGACGTCATGGGTCTGTGTTCTCTAATTGTTGTTCAACGTGTCATGGCGGATTATTGTATTTTGTAGATGTTATTTATCAAAATAATAATTGATCTTGCTCAAAATAAAAATTATAATACGCGTTTTGTCATGTATGGCTCTGATTTAATTTAGTAAATACATAATAATGATGCTTTTTGTTACTGTCATCATCCCTATTTACAAGATATGCAGTTTTTTTTATAATTCCGCATGTAAAAGAGAACAGTTTTTTAAATATATTAGGTAAGTTTGTGCCCCATCAACATTCGCAAAATATTCGCATAGATTTTGGCGAATGCGAATGCGAATGCGAATATTGAAAATCCTGCGAATATTCGCGAATGCGAATGCGGATGCGAATATTCGTTACATCTCTAGTATGTATAGTAATGGTTTCTAAATTTTATGTACCATAAAGTTGTTTTTTTCGTGTCAGTGCTAGATACATTTCTGTGACTTACACGTTTGCCTATGTTCTAAAAGGAAAAAGAAACATGAAAAGTTTAAAAAAAAAAAACAGATTTAGCCGCAAATCCTAACGAATTTTTTATGTACTTGGGGCAGGAAAAATCTAACGACGGCGTAGGTATAAGTGTTTTTGGAGCATTTGGGAAAATAAGAGATTTTGGGCTAAAACACAAGGATCCTTGGATCCTACGTTCCAAACACAACATCTTATGAAATAGGTACTGTAGTTGGGTTGGGACTGGACTGGATTTTAAGCAAAAGATTCAATTCAAAATGTCAATTGCCAAATAGTAGGTAGTTTAGTCAATAGAATCAGAATCAGAAATACTTTTATTGTTAACTGTTGTATTAAAAAGATCTTACCTATGTATAACGTGTACAGTATCAACAGCTTATCTAGGTATATTAGACATACATAATATGATATAATAAAAGAATATTGACGACCTGTGTGGCGCGGTTGGCGAAGGTCTGCCTGTGACGCAGAAGGTTGCGGGTTCGATTCCCGCCTCGGGACAAATGTTTGTAAGATCTGCAGACATTTTTGTTTAGGGTGTTCTGGTCGTTTTCTATATATAATAAAAAATATCTATCTATATATTGTATTACAATATGTATAATCAGTTATCTAGTACCCATAACACAAATTCTGCTTAGCTTGGAGCTAGATAATGCTGTGTGAATTGTCCAGCATTATTTATTTATTTATTATCTGTTACAGATAAAATAGTAAGTGAACGCCTAGAATATATACAAAAACGATTTCTATCCCTACTAAATAAAATTCAAAACGACTCGTCTAACAACCACAAGTTTAAACTTGTAGACGAGGCGTGTATTTTAAGTAGCGGTGAGTGGTTTTATCCTCATACCATAGGGTCGTTGAGATGTAAATCCATCCTCTGTTCGTGGTTTTGTTTGTCCAAAAGATGACATTGACAATCTTTGGAAAAACTGACACTGACAACTGATTGTGTTGGCTTGCCCGGTCGGTGAAAAAAGAAGAGGATGCAAGATGGCGTGGCGGGGATCGCTCTCTTGAGACTGGCCATGGGAAAAAGCACTCACGATTTTATCAGTTTTCGGTGCCGGAGGCCTGTTCTGATTGCCTGAGCCTATATCAGGGCTCCGCTGGTTGTCTTAGCCTTTATCAGAAGTGGGATGTAACCCTGTCTTCACGCCCATTGATGGTTTACCTCGAATGATACTAGGAAAAGTCTGACTCGCACATCCACACGCGACTTTTTACAACAGGAGTTCTGCGCCAGTTACCAAGTTACGTTACGTGATTATTGTCAGTTCCTTCTACTATCCTATGAGAATGAGATTAACAAGTGCTATGGATGTTCAGAAATGCAATTGGTTTGTAATGTAATAGAGGTGCTGGTAAGGTCTGATCGTTTCATGCTAAAATTGTTGGTTTTGTGAATACTTCTAATGGAATGATTTGTAAATACTAATGCTAGTATGGTTACTAGGCAAGCAGTTTAGGTTTTAAGTTGGTTTATTGTAATGTGACCATACATTTGATTGATTTTAAAGAATCTTAAGAAAGAAACTAAACAAATTTCTTTTGTCAACATAGGTGGCTAATCAAAGCTAATCGAGTAGCGTTGCCCAATGATAAAGCATAGCCGGTGTAAATATGTCCCATAGTGCTAATAATTATAGCCGATGTCTTGTCAATGACACAACCTTCCCATCTGTTGCAATGTTTTCTTGTGAATTATTGTTTTCAGGGTTCAATGGAAGTGGAGGATGCCTGACACTACATATTGGCAGACCACATCAGTCATGGAGACACATAGGGATTTAGTGATTGACGGAGCCTAATATGTGTGTGCCAGAGAATCTACTAAGCATAGACTGAGTGGGATTCAGGGGCGCCTTATTATAAAGATAAGTCACACCTTCACAAATCAGATTTGTTTCAATTCCAAAGTAAGTGTATGTTTATTGAAAAAAAGAAAGTAAAACAATAAAATTAGTTTACTGTTGATAAAATTATAAAACCTGAATATTGTTTTGCATTTTGTTGTTCTGTTCATGTATCTGTTCACACATGTTACAAAGACAAGACTTGATTAAACTTGATACATGTTATGAAGTAAGTATGGGTGCTAAGATGTGTTCTATTTTAATAATTCCATGATCAGATCACTAAACAAACACTGATCCACATGCTATGTGTAAATCTTGTGTTACTCTTTATCATGTCATTTGCTTTCCTACTTTGTGTTATTTCTGTTGTAGTCTGCTGATATATTTTGTTATTAGTACTTGTTCATGTAGCATCAGTCCTTCAAGGATGATATTGTTCGGTTCTGATCTTTGTTTCTGTTTCGCTGTTTTTGCTGGAAGGTGAGGTCTTTGTGTCGTTATTTGATTATGGTGCTGCTTGGCATAGCTAGTGTGAGCATCTTGGGTTACTACACCCAAGATTGGTCCTTGTTGGCCACGGTGGCCATCTGAGAGGACGTGTGTGGGCATATTGAGTACGGTGTCTCAATATGAGTTCTACAGGCATACGGTGTTGCTTGTAAGAGCTGGTGAGAGAGTCTTGGGTTCCTACATCCAAGATAAGATTGGTCCTTGGTGTGCACGTTGGCCATCTGAGAGGACGCGTGTGGGCATATTGAGTACGGTGTCTCAATATGAGTTCTACAGGCATACGGTGTTGCTTGTAAGAGCTGGTGAGATAGTCTTGGGTTCCTACACCCAAGACTGGTCCCGGATGCGCATGGTGGCCATCTGAGAGGACATGTGTGGGCATATTGAGTACGGTGTCTCAATATGAGTTCTACAGGCATACGGTGTTGCTTGTAAGAGCTGGTGAGTGTCTTGAGTTCATTCAAGATTGGTTCTCTAGTCGTGGTCTGAGTCGTCTAGCTAAATGTTGTGTAGTCTCTAAATGGTGATCAGATGTTGTTTTGTGGAATATGGTTGCATCTTGTGAGTCTGTTGTTCTATGATCTAGTTTCATGTGTCTTGCTTGATGAAATTGGTGTTGACATGTGTTGTGGTCAAGCAGAGTGTTTCTGGTTTGGGTCCCCTCATCTCTCTGGTGGTGCCACCGTGGATCTCATCTGTGGTCGGTTACTAGCAAATGGTTGATCAGGTGGTAGTAGGACGTACCTAGAGTATGTACCTGCTAAGACGCTGGAAGTCGGTGTGTAGTGTGCAGGTGCCCATAATCGGGCTGTTCTTAAAAAAAAAACACGTTTGTGGACAGCTTTGTATAATTGGCTGGAGTACCAATGGTTATTGCATGTTGATGATGTGTTTTCGACAGATCGCGGCTGAAGCGAGTAATGTGTGCGGTTGGTTGGTAGGGGTGGCGGAGCGTCCGTGCTGCAGTGTCGGCTTGCGTCTGCCTGGTGTGCGCATTGATCATAGCAAGAAGAATGATGTCAGGTTGGACGAGCGAGTCTATGGCGTTATGGCGATGTCTTCCTCTTTTTATTTGGGTGCTGTAGTAAGTACATGGAGCGTAAATAAGCCGGGAGTGTGTATCTTCATCTACAACAACAAACACACAGATTTATAAGTATAGTACTAAAGTAAACAAACAAGGCATAATCGGCTAATTGCCGGGGTTGTTCACAACGAGGCTATTTCTCAGGGCTGGGAGTGTGGCGAAGCCGAAGCGATGACTGACTATTCCTCCGGGCTTGCAATCTGGAAAGGAGATGGCTATAGTGTTGTGAAAGTGGCTAAGTATCGTAAGGCAGCCAACAACTGTATCAGTCTTCTGTAGTGCGGTTGAGGTGGCCAACAACTAGCCGACAGCGTTTTTTGGCGTGGTAGCCAAAGGCTGTATGCGTTACACTATAGCGTCGTCCGTGGACGGACTCATTGTCAGGCATTGGCCGTGTAGACGAGGCGTGTATTTTAAGTAGCGGTGAGTGGTTTTATCCTCATACCATAGGGTCGTTGAGATGTAAATCCATCCTCTGTTCGTGGTTTTGTTTGTCCAAAAGATGACATTGACAATCTTTGGAAAAACTGACACTGACAACTGATTGTGTTGGCTTGCCCGGTCGGTGAAAAAAGAAGAGGATGCAAGATGGCGTGGCGGGGATCGCTCTCTTGAGACTGGCCATGGGAAAAAGCACTCACGATTTTATCAGTTTTCGGTGCCGGAGGCCTGTTCTGATTGCCTGAGCCTATATCAGGGCTCCGCTGGTTGTCTTAGCCTTTAAACTAATAATTATAATTCCAAACCAGACATTATGGAAATCAGAAATGGAACAGTCGCATCACTATTTAAATTGAAATAAAAAAAACTCGATTTGAGTGAGTGACTGATGTGAAGTTTGTACGAAAACTACGAAATTGTGTTGTGTTTTGTTGCTTTGCTTGCATATTTTATTTTTATCGAAGACAAGGAAAGGAAGCCTGGCAAATGTTTCTATTTCTTGGATTTTACGGCATTTATTCACAGAATCACTGATAATTCGTGTTTCCTTTATGTTTCTTATGATATTATGGGTAAGTTTTGCACAAAGTTGTCTTGTTTTCTTACCTTGGCAAGTAAGAAATACTAATGTTTGCATATCTCTACAGAAAATTTATGCGATGACCGTGAAAATCTAAATGATTTTCTCGAAGAAGCTGAGCTACAGCAGTATTATGAATTCTTTCGGTAAGTCTAATCTTTTAGCATAGTCTGGCATTTTTTCCCCAAATTTTAGTCAAGATGCACTTTCACCAAATCAACAACAACAAAACCCATAAAGGTACCTACTTTTCAAACCATGTTAACTACTTCTTCAGTATTGTTTGTACTTGTGGCTATATTTTTTTGTGATAAGTACTGCTTTGCATTGCAATTAGTTTGTAAAGTTTTTATGTTCTACCCGACCTAGGACCATCATAGATTTTTCTTTGGGTCTTCTTCATTCACACTATTTATTAGTTTTTTAGATGCTTCATGCCTGCAAAATTAATTAGATATTTATTTTTCATGTTCTGTTAGATGTTGTGCATTATACCTTCACCAATGTACCAAGAAACCTTGTTTATTTTGTGTTAGTTGAGAGGTCATTATCCAATGCATCCTATAATAAAACCTCATTAAATCACAGTGAATAGCTGCATGCTGAGCCAACACATATTTCGGCACAGGGTACTTTTAATTAGGTAATTAAAAGATCTTTCAATGTCTTCCCATTATAATTACAGAGAGATACTTAAAGTGACTAAGGTGTCACAGCTAAAATTTGTTGTTACTGAAGACCTGGTACAGATTGGATTATCAAAACCTGAGCAAAGGCGATATAAGAAGATTTATTCGAAATACTTCCCAAACCCGTACATATCTAAAATAAAGAAACTTCTCGGTTCTAACAAGAAGAATGAGTTGGTGAGTACTTTTGAACATTCAATTAGTCTCAGCAAGTCTTGTGGCACATGCTACACAGTAAAGTAGATAAATGGAGAAAGCAACTCACAATATGGTACCAAAGAAACGGCATAAAAAGCCAGGGGCATCCTAATATAAGATGGAAAGACGACATAATAATAGGGCAAAAATGGACAGGAGTTGCAGAAGACTGGCCTCAATAAAGGCAGTTGGTTGGAGGAGGCCTATCTAATTCTAAGTTGGGGTACTGGCATCCACACTGACATCTCGCATTGGAGTGTATTGTGCGTTATCCCCCTGCCTAACCAGGCCCTAACCAGCCCAGTTCCTTGAAGTACCGGAGCAGGACTTTTGGAGATTGACAGCTTTGTTCCAGCTTTTCTATGGGTGTAAACGGGTTTGTAGTCTCTATGAGACTTTTCAATCCCATTTACCCTCTGGCCTTGGAGGAGATCTATGCCGAAAGGCTCACCTAACTGAGAGACATTTTATAGAAAAAATGCAGAAACAGAGGCACAAATTAGTTAAGAATATCTAGTTAGTTCAAGAATCATAATATTGTAACTCAGTTCTCTTATAAAAGGCTTTAATAAATAATATTAAAATTTATTCAAAGAAACTTGTGTAAAAAGGCAAGACATAAGTGCACTAAATATAAATATAGCAAACTTTAATATTTAAGCCTGAACTAGGTAATCCTGTGTTTTAGACGACTAGAGTGCTACATAAAATAATCCTAAATTACGATGAAGGCATTTATTGTAATGTTGTTTATGGTAGAAAACAGTTTGTGTATAAAAGATATCTACTTAGCTTTATTATTATTATAAGCCTTGTATTGTATAGTCCAAGCCCTGCTTTATTTGGGGCTAATCACCTGAATGATGAAATACTAAACATGTCTAGCAACTGTTGTTGTAACTATATATTAGTATATATATAAAACAATGATATTCCATTTATTTGTTTATTAATTACGTTAAACCAAAAAGTTAGTACCCTTTGTAGTAGTTGGTATCAGTATAATTTTTTTAATTAACATTATTTTACTTGCAGTACCCACACAGCCCCAGTGTCCTTCCGCTGGAAATGCAGCCATTTTCTGACAACAATGTGAGAGTTCCTACAAAGCATATAATATCTATAGAGGATATCAGTATCAACAAAGAACTTGGTATGGGCCAGTTCGGGGTGGTGCAGCAAGGCACATGGACTACTGGAGATCAAAGAGTACGTACTTAAGAACTAGCTAGCAAGTTAAGTAACATACTAGCTAGTTTAAAATTTGGCTTGTCGAAGTTCTTATTTTGTAAGTCTTAAGAATGAATGTTTTTGATTTTTGATATCTTTCTGATTTCTGAGCCATGTTCGGCTGCAGATGGGAGCCCTCGCACCATTATTTATATGATCTTCAAGTATTTGTTTCTAGTGCTGGGTCATTTTCTACATTAATAATTTGACGAACCCATAACACACAGGCTCTGCTGGATGATTTAATGTGTGAATCCAGCAATATTATTTATTCATTGTGTCTTTTATTACCCAAAAAGTCAAAGGACTTGGCCACTATACACTTTGAGGCCTGACATTGTAGCCATAACAATACAATATATGCACTCTATGACCTAAAATATGTAGGTCATAGAGTGCATATAGTTTTACCAAGTTTTACTCTTGTTTTTTTGCTTACCTGATTCCCCAGGCTCCGCAGCTCCCTCTGCTGGGCAAAGGCCTCCCCCTAATCTTTCCACTCGGTGAATTACATTATTAGTTTTTTATTAAATATTTTTCCATTTTAGCTGCAAGTGGCAATCAAATGTCTGGGGCATGAGCGGATGACCTCAAACTCTACAGAGTTCCTGAAAGAAGCTGCTGTTATGCACAGCATCGAGCATCCCAATATTGTGCGTCTCTATGGAGTTGTGCTGCATATGGACTCACTTATGCTGGTAAAAATGCCAATCGATGGCTATTATTACTATGTAGCTAGAATATTATATAAACTAAACAGAGTGTCAAAGTTTGTCAGATAAATATATACAGCTCAGCAATAGATGTATCAAATTGATCACTATGTTTCCTGCTCTTACTTTGATGTGCCCAAGGGTCCCTAAGATCTAAAGGAAAGCACTGAGATTTATACTCTTTTAATCTATGTGTGAATTTTCCGATCAAATAACATACTTGAAAAGTCTCTGATACAGCAGTTATTCAACCCTGATTATACAAATCAGGGTCATTTGCTTGCATTGCATCTATTTATATTGCTTTAAATTTCAGGTGACAGAGTTGGCCCCACTCCGATCGCTTCTGGAATGCCTCCGCGAGGTTTCACTGCGGCCGAACTTCCCCGTGCCTAATTTGTGCGAGTTCGCTGAACAGATCTCTGATGGGATGACTTATTTAGAAAACAAAAGACTGATTCATAGGTAACTACACTACTAAACCTAAATCTATATTTAAGCTATTCTCAAGAAATGTTTTTAGTAAACAACTCCCTCCCTACACATGAAACAAAATCCCCAAAATTCTTTTTGTAACGCAAAGCGCTGACCATTATATTTCAAATAGTCATAACTTTGCAAAGATCTCTAATCGACGAATAGTGCAAAATCTGTCAAAAAACCAACACATAAAAACGATTTACAGGTTTACTATGGGTGCAATGTTTACAATCATTAAGATACAATGATTGTAGCAGTTGTGCCAGAGTATAGCCATCAAAAGTTGACCAAGTCATCAAAAACTCGTCTGCTTTGGACGTCACATCCTGTAACACATACGCGACAACATGTAGATGAACTACTTATAATAACGATTATTCTGCTAACAAACCTCGTAGCTTGCAAGAATACTATACACAAACAAACTAATAGTTCAGTAGCTTGCAAGAATACTATACACAAACAAACTAATAGTTCTGGCAAAGCGTAGCCCACATTAATATGCTACAAACGCAAAAATTATGTCATGGAGTTCTGTGTATAAACATCCAAAGTTTCAGTTTAAGGAGGTACAACTTTAAGAACCGCTTGCACAACGATAATTAACTTTCTTAATCTTGATTAGTGAGTTGTCAAACCATACAAATACGTCAAAGTTAATCAAAATTAGACTTTTAAATATTGTTGTGCAAGTGGGGCTCTTATTATTGCAGTAGTATGGGTTGCTTAGTTGAAGATTGGGATTTGAAATGACAGCCTCTCGCATGCTGTCCCGCTTAGATCATAAACAACTAATTTCTGCCCGCGACTTCGCACGCGTTGTGTCTACGAAAACGTTTTAAAGTTATTTATATCCCATGGGAACTGATTTATGGAATAAAAAGTATCTTAATTTTTTTCCAGGCGAAGAACTAACAGTATGCATAATTGCAGCCCGTTCCGTTCAATAGTTTTGACGTCTAAAAGTAACAAATCCATTCCATCCATTCAATCCATCCATTTTAACTTTCTCATTTATAATAATAGTTTGATACAATATTATCCAATAGTGCAGCATCCCAATCAATAAGTACCCCGAATTATATCAACAAGTATGAGGGAATATCAAGCATCAAAACTTTTGAATTAATAATAGTGTGCCAAGCATTTGAATGCGTATCGCTAGCGTGGTATCTCACCATGGAAGGAATGTTTTTCATAACATTTTAGCGAGGGGACATCACGCGCCCACGGATACACGAGTATTTCTGTAATATTATTCATAGACATTTGTTTTAATCGTTAGATCGTCGTATCACGTTCGCAGTAGGGACTTCTAATGTTGCTGAATATTACAATTTTCTTGGCTGACTAATTCATTATAATAGGGCTTACAATAGCTTGTGCAATCATCATTCAAGGCTATTGCTGAGCGGTAGCTATTAAACACTGCTCTCCGCCAACGATAAGATCACAATAAAATGTGAAAGTTTGGGTGGGTGGATAGATGGTTGTTACTTCTTCACGTCGTGCCGAATCAACTGAAGGGATCGGGCTGAAATTGTGCATAGTGCACATTTCCATCTTATAATTCACTTCCTATGGGAAAAGATAAGCTTAAAACAAAAGAAAATATTAAGCCGAAAATACTAATGAAAGAGTTGAATTTATTGCCCCCTCTTGGGCTGACTCCATGCTGTCATAAACCTCGTTCCTGCGGCAATCTGTTTTAAGCCCTTCCAGAGTTTCACAATGACATATCATGTCGTAGAATAGCCAAATAGAGTTATATGATGATATAATGGTTTTAGAATGGTTTCAACCTCCGCACTATCGACGTGCGCGCATCTGTAGTTTGTACCTTCATGTTTAGGCTTCCCTAGTAGTAAGTCAATTTTGTGCTGTTAAATGGTACCTACACCTACTAAGTAAAGCTTGTCTTTGTGTAAACTTGTCATAGTTAAGCTATTAATTTTGCACAAAAGAACCCGGAATGTGAGAGAATGCGCATTATCTTTAATTAAATAATTTTGTTTTTTCCAGGGACTTAGCAGCAAGAAATATTTTAGTTTTTAGCAAGAATAGAGTAAAGATATCCGATTTTGGGCTTTCTCGAGCCCTGGGAGTTGGAAAAGATTATTATCAGACGAATTACAACGTGAATCTCAAACTGCCAGTTGCTTGGTAAGTATTGGATACTCTATTAATAATAAGTTATTATCTGCGGGTAGATAAAAGACCTTGTCTTTAAGTTACTGTCATCAAATGATTCGCATAAATTATCTACTGTAGCCTGTTGTCAGTTAATATCCTCGTAGATGGAATATGTCGTTAGAACCTAACACAATGCCAAGCAATCAAATCCGTTTACTACACAAGCAAATTTTATCAAAATGAATCGTTCCCTAACATGTAAATTTTTCTTTAATTCACGTCTTCGATCTGCGATCCGCCACCTCTTCCGTAGATATGTTCTAAGAACCGTGAAAAAATGACACACATGAAATGATCTTTCTTTTGCTATTATTGTGGTTTTAGGCCCTAATTTCAATTACTTGCGCTATCTTCGCAAATTATACTACCTCAAAGAAAGTGCAATAACCAGGAATGTTTTCGAAAAGGTTTAATAAAAAAAAATCCTTTTGTTTGTTTTAAAATCCAAAAACGGTTTTCCAAACTTTGAAGCCTGCTGTCACAAATAGCTAAGGCATGTTTTGTCACATTACTTAAAAAACAAGTCACTCATTGTCTTAACTGGTCATTATTAGCAATTAACAGTTGAAAAACATCTGCAACAGCAAAAAAATAAATTGAAAATTTTCTAGAGTGATTCTTCGCCTTAGACAACCTTAGATCAAATTGTTCTAAACGGTATATTCTACCTTCTCCTTGAGGCTATGTACCAAGCTACCAATCACCGTGTATAAATAAACATTTATGCAATGTGAATCATGATTTCCATATGAGACGAGAGAGTTAAAATTGCGGCAAATAAAGCAATTGCGTTTGCTTTTCTGGAACGGTTCCTACGTGAAATGGACCTTACCTACGACGATTATAAGTTGTAACTCGGGTTTGGTTATACCTTCTTATCATTTGTCCTATTCAAAGAACATAGTTTTGTTTTGATAAACATCTTTGCAGTAATTTTAGCTAAGGAAACATTCGATCAAAATCGAATTCAGATTTATTTAAGCTAGAAACAGACTGGGTCTCACGTATGCAACGTATGCACACATTTGAGATATGGACCCTTGAATTTGTATATAAACAGATGACTTTAGGCCGTTTTCTCTTAGAACGGGCGACACACGGCGACCGTATGCATTGATGTGCCTTGGCACTTACCGCACGCCACGCCATCTAACGCGACCAACGTGAGACTTGTGGTGTGGACTGAGTCTGTTCCTTTATTCCAATGAGAACATTAAATACACTTTGATAAGTCCGTGCATACAAAATAGTAATACTCAATAAATTAAAAATTAAATTTTATAGTTGGTACATGCGTGGTGCTTCGTAATAATCGTAATCGGATTTTGAATAGTTTTTTGAGACTAGCAAATTTTGACGGCCACTTGACGGCACGGCCACACTGACGCCGTCCGTCTCCGACGATCTAACTGTCGGTATCCGGGAGGATTTTCCGGTATCGGAAAGGATTTTCCTAACCACTACAACACGCTTGCCGCTAGCCCACGAACCTGGATCCACTTGTCCTCGTACTGCTTCGGATTTCTCTCCACCTAAGCCCAGAGTGGCATTACACTATATCCAAACAACGTTATTCGGAGACATCGAACTCAGATACCCTGTAATCTTGTGTTAATATAATTGTAAGCATTCTCTCCATGTTTTCTTTTGGCCAGGCCACTTTCAGTCTTAGGCAGGTCTCTAGAAAAGAAATACTTGTTGTGTTTCACACAGGTTGCACCGTTTCAGAGCTATGATGATTCGAAAACACAGACACAAGCCAAGACAAATAAAGTTAAATTTTAAAAGCTGGCCCGTTTGACCTTTGCTTTTTTCATATTTTAATCCACGCTGACATCACAATCCTAACTTACTAATCCTAACTTCCAGTATACGAAAAAGTAAATGGAATCGCTCCAGCTTTTAAAAAATTATCCATACATAAATCCTCTTTTCTTCCAGAGGCCAAAAATCTTAGAAAAAAATGGTTTTGAGTTTTGGCTGTTCATCCGTTTGATAGCTACGATACGTTTACTGTTTTTCTAAATGATGACTTGTTTGTAATATTTAAGGTGCGCTCCCGAATGCATTCTCTACCTGCGGTTCACCTCCTCGAGCGACGTGTGGGCGTTCGGAGTCTGTCTGTGGGAAATGTTCACATACGGGTTCCAGCCGTGGGCAGCCTTCTCGGGGCAGCAGATACTGGAGGCTATAGACGCGCCTAACTACCAGGTTTGTAAAATCATCCTTGTTCCAAGATCACGGATGACATATAATACATTATCTTATCTCTAGATTAGCAAGCTGAAATGGCAGTGGGCTGGCCATATTTCAAGAAGAACCGACAACCGCTGGGGTAAACGTGTTCTTGAGTGGAGACCGCGACTCGGAAAACGTAGTGTAGGACGCCCTCCTACCAGGTGGGACGACGATTTGCGAAAGACTGCTGGCAGATGCTGGATGCGGCAAGCTGAAGACAGGGCGCTATGGCGCTCATTAGGGGAGGCCTATGTCCAGCAGTGGACTGGTATAGGCTGATGATGATGATATAATACATACCTTCGCATCGACTTTGAGTATTCGGATCTCTCATATAATTTTATTGTGTACCTAATTAATAAAATTTCAGCAAAATCCATTCCAATAATTTTGGCGTAAAATCCACGAGCAAAAGCTAATTTAATATAATATGAGTGTGATATTTCAGAGACTAGAGCGGCCGGAATGCTGCCCCGAAGCGTATTACACTGCGATGTTGGAATGCTGGTCGCACGAACAAAACGCGCGGCCCAAGTTCAAGGAGCTGGGTTCGAAGCTCCGTGAGATTAGACCGGAACAGGTAAGAATCTACCATTCTAATTCTACAAAGAAAAAAAAGAATAGTACATTGTTTATCGAGGAATGAAAATTACTGATTCCTGGATACTGTAGCGCCGGTGGCTCCACCTACAGAGAAAACATTAAAGTTTCCAATGTTCAAAGACTAAAGTTAAAAAAAAAAAAAAAAAAATGCTGGACAATTCACACAGCATTATCTAGCCCCTAGCTAAGCAGAGCTTGTGTTATGGGTACTAGATAACTGATATACACGTTCAGACGCATAGTACCAGAAACGCAAATTACCTTATACGCGGATGGCCAGAAATGGATTTCGCAAATTACCAGATACGCAAATTACCAGATACGCATACGACCAGGTTTTGTTTCGCAAATTACCAGATACGCATACGACCAGATTTTGTTTCGCAAATTACCAGATACGCATAATGCCCAGATTTTGTTTCGCAAATTACCAGATACCTATTACCAGACCTGGGAATATAGGGGGCAAGCGCTTGACAGATACTAGAAGTTGACTAAATTTTTTTATCGACATTTATGGATATCGATATATTTGTTTTCGATTATTTCATCCACATAATATAATACAATACATAGATAGATATTTTTTATTACATTTATTTCGTTTGACGAGAGGTGTTGCCGTTGCTAAATTCTAAGGATTTTTGTTATAGTGCTTAGGTGCTTACCCACGCTACAGTCCGTAAGATTTTCGACGAAAACCGACAGAGACTTCGTGGCTTAGTTGGTTAGAGCACACCCGTACTAAGGGTGGGGCGCGGGTTCGAGTCCCGCCAAAGTCGAAAATTTTTGGGAACTTATTCCATTTCTTAGAGATGCCCAGAGTGCGGGTAATCACTATAGCAAAAATCCTTAATGCAGTAGTAAAACATCCCGAAAAGATTATGAAAGTAAAAAAATTCTTTTAAGAAATAATACCAGGAAGTAAGAACCCTAAGTTTTTTTCATTTTAACAGGTGCAAGCAACGATCGATTTCCCTAAACCGGAGGACGGCAGGAGAACTAATCTGCTGGAATATAAGACTGGACAAGTCATCACTGTACTTGGAAAGGAGTAAGTATTCATAGGTATTCGAGACCTGATTTTTGAACGCGGGAAGGGTGCGGTTCCCTTTTGTTTTTGGTATACTGGAGGTCGAGATTTGTTATATCAGCACCAGTTTTTAAAAATGTATCTATATGTAGGTGGTAGCGATGTGACCCGAGAGCTGGTGAGTATCTGGCGCATCAGCATTTCTATACAGCCAGCGTCTTGGGCACGGTTCCGAAGGTATTGGTTACATCAAATCTAATATTTTTTTTCATTTATGATTTATTTTAATTAAATGATAGAGATACCTATATATAGTATAGATAATTGAAATTTTGTCTTACTACTTTCGTTGGTTCACGTCTTGATAGAGGTTTATAGCTTTCTAATCCTCAATGGTTCTTGATCAAAATGAGTTTCTGACATTCGACCTCTTATATAAATAACAAAATATTTTCTCACTTTACGCCTCGACGAGCGAGGTGAGAAGTTGTAAGTTTAACTCGAGAGAAAATGATTTTTGATTCGTGCCTTTTAAATCCCTCTCTAACTCAACAGTCTACTTAACAAAAAAAATCAATAAAATAAATATTGCCACTTGCTGAACAAATAACTATTATTTTGTAGGAATATGACGAAGACTTGTATGTGGTACGGCGTCGTGTCGGGCGGCGTTTGCGGCATGTTCGACCCGAGTCACACTAAGCCTTGTCCCAGACCAGAGGTATGCCTAAACCTAACGAGTACTAACATGGATTATCGAATTACTTGACTATATCAAAATAAATCAATATTAATACAGAGTAAGTACTTATTTTGTATCAAGTTTGGATTTTTTGTGTGGACGTGTGATAATTATTTGTGTGTAACCATTTCCTGCTCATATGGGTTGTTTAACAAGTTTTTTCTGTGTTGATTGTCTCATGGGTTTTGTTTACACTTGAAGCTTTATGTTGTGAACCTCAAATCTAAAGGCCTTAGAGAAGCCAAAATACATTATCCGGTTGACTTGTTAGCGCCCGCGAAGGCATCAAAGCCCAGGGTTCGCACTTTGTTTCAGTAATTTGTAAGAACAAATTAATCAAAGAAAAGAAGATTTTAATAACCACAACATAAAGCTCATTCATTCGCTGCAGAGAACGACCAGTTACGTTTCGTTATCGCCGCACCCGACCCGCCAATCAGCGCGCAGCATTCGCAGCTCGCTGCTGCGTTCAGACGTCAAGCGACACACGTACACTGGCAAGCGGACCATTCAGCGCTGCATGATATCCAGCCCTCAGGGGGACGTCAAACATACGGGCCATGTGGGACTCGATGGGGCCTACTTTGGAGATTTATCCTTTCTTGATACAGCTGGATGTGTGAGTATTACTATCAACCAATCACTGGGCGGCATTTTATACCCTTAGAAGTAGGAATGCAGGTTCTGAACCTAAGCCGTGAAACACACGGACCTTGTGGGGTTCGCTCAACTCAACTGGACTTTGGAGTTTATTTTTTTTATAATCAACAGACCTTCGTTTGACCACAATATCACCTGATAGAAAGTATTTTACCCTTTTTGATGCAGTACGGTATCACTACCAGGCCATCACTGTGTCACGTTATTATCCAAATATGTGCAGATTCCAAAACCCAGGATGATAACTGCAATGAGAAGTGAAAGTAAATGACAGCCACAAGGCTTGTTGGACTTGATGGGGCGAGTTAGAGATGTAGGTATCCTTTCATGATACTAAATGTGTGAGTATTAGAATCTGCCAATCACTCTGAATCCGCGTGAATAAAAATCGCGCAGTTTGGTTTCACAGTGCGGCATTCAGTCAGCCCCGTTTCTATCCAGGTTCAAATATACTTCAAAAATCTATCTTTGTGGGTGCATGTGTGTGAGTTTGTTTATATCCATCCGTAGGATTTTCTCTTTTGGCCCTCATAGTATAACATCTTACACGTTTTAAGTTGATGTAATTCAATCCTTAATGTTCATATAATTGTTGTTATGCTATAAGTTAAACGCTTTTTGTTTGGGACTAACAACTCTTAACATTGTGGGGCTCATTTACTTATTTATTTTATTCTTGTTTAAAATGACATGAATACTATTCTTAATATTACTCTCATAGAAAATATTGAACTTTTGCAGCAGCCGCCCCGTCAAATCGTGACTCCGTATAAACCGTCAGAGGATTTGGAGCATATGCCACTCATCAACCCTAACTCACCATCGCATCTTACAGGTAAATAGTAATAATGATGCCAAAATCTATAGATACCTACATCTATAAGGAATTAGCTATAACATTCTTGAAGATCCTAAGTTAGATAGACTTACAGCTGCATTATAGCGCTCTAAAGCTACTGAAAGAATTTTAGAGTCAGAACCCGCGTTAAATTCGCATTTCACTTTTGTAGGGGCATTATTCCCGTAAATCTCCGTACCTATATAAATAAACCTCAACCTCAACAGCCTATAATAGTTCACTGCTGGACGCAGGCCTCCTCCTGATTTTTTTTATCTCATGGGGGGTATTGCCCATAATCCCCACGCTGGGCATGTGGGTTGGGAATCGCAGTTCGGTGGTAGATATATTCTACAAGAGGCGCTGCTGCCCGCCTCCCGTATGTCCCTTAGTCGCCTCTTACGACACCCACGGGAAGAGTTGGGGTGGTGCAAATTCTAAGCCGGCACCACACGGCTTTATAAAAACAGGGCGCTATTGCTTTCAGTAGCCTACGTTTAGCAGTACTCTAGTACAGACTGATGACGATGGATGATGAATCACTAAGGCGAAATTTGAAAGCTTGCTCAATTATCGCTCTATGCTTAAGTAACAATTTTCTATAACAAAAGCGTTACTCAATAGTAATATTTTATCTGTGCATAGATCGATTACTGAGCATGGTTTCATAATACAGACCTTTGCATAGAGCTAGGTAAGTCTAGAAAAACACGTGTGGGCCGGGTCTTAGACAGTATTTTATTCTAGGAGCTGGTGGCACATCGCCTTACCCGCTGTTAACGGCGAGCCGGGAATGCAGGCACGACTGCGACGAAGTGGATCTCCCTCGTAAGTTATGTATATATATATATATAATGCGTCGTCATGTTCCTAGAACTTTACATCAACTTTTTATAGTGTTTGATTACGAATTTGCATAAAGTATGACTACTGGGAGAGGAAGTACTTCACGCACTATTTATACATATAGCATTTACATTAAGAAAACCTCGTTTTCTTTAGGAACTATTTCTGTTTTTAATGGGTACGCTAGCATAACGTTATGCTGGCGTACCCACAAACAATGGTCAGTATTTCTTAAACCATGGAGGTGCTATTTATTTTACTTTTGCACTGATTATACTCTATTTAAACGTTATTTATTAGGCATAACAACAAACGTGAATTCGGTTATGTGTACGCTACCATCACGGACACAAATAATTGGCAAATGTTTGAGACCATCGGGGCGCGAGTTACACTCGCACTTGGCGGATCTTGTTTTATCATACAAAGAAAACGACCAGAATACCCTGAACAAAAGTATGCAGATCGTTTAAACATTTGTTCCAAAGCGGGAATCGAACCGGGCGGAAGCGGGAAGACTTAACGACGATGTCCTGATAATATCAAACTGAAAATGCATTACGGATGTAAGCGGGTTAACTACGAACCTTATTTGTGTTGGAAGAACACCAACGTTTCATCTCTTAACAAGGGACTTATTCAGAGTGAGTGCGGTTCTAGGCGCGCGCGTTCCGCATCCCTCCGATTCCTTCCAACACAAATATATAGGTTCGTAGTTAACCCGCTTACAACCATAATGAATTCGTCAAACTACGATAGTTTTTATAGGAAAAAATGCTTTGTTTGCTTGATTGTAATTATTCTTCTGAGTATGTATGCGAAATTGATGTTTAAATAAGTTTATTTTTAATGTCAGATGCTGAAAATAAAACAAAGAATCTCAGGAAAGTATCACACAAATCGATCTCCGAGCCCACAACTAGCAGAAGTCTCTTGAATAAGGTACGTTACTTAAACTGATCACCGGTGATTTAATTTTTTTTTTAAAGTAGTTAGTTAGATTGCAGTACTACGTACATTGAACATCTAGGTGAGAATGTGGCTGATTCACGTAGAGAGGCGACTGGCACTTTCTCCCGAGTTATAGTGCTTTATTTTAGAATCTTAAAATCTCTCTAAGACATTAAAAGTAGATTGAAATTCTAAACTCAAATTAAAAATTGGAATCAATTCCATTACCTAATCTGGGGCCAGCCATTCGGAAAATCTATTTCCAACTTTTTTATCTCTGGATACGCCCTAACTTTAAAATCGGCTAGAAGTACATACATACGTAGTACTATAGTGCTACGCACAGAATAGTTAGGTAATTTTAATACTATCGTAACGATCTGCCCTTTAGACCCTAGAGCTTTATTAACCTGGCCAGACTGATCGCCATGGGATAGGTTGTTCTCATACTACCTCTGGCCCTTCCGTGTGCCAAAGGAGTTCTCGTTTTTCATTGGGATTTTCATTCAGTTTTCTATCCCGCCCAGCGTATTAGAAATCGAATCCTGTCTCGCGATGGCAATGACGTACTTTCTCCCTCATGTTTAGAAAAGTAGTAATCCACTTTTCGAGCAGGTGTGATATCAAATATTTATTTATTTTACTTATTTACAGGTTAAATGCGCAACACTGGGACGTACACACAGGTCGGAGGAAGGAGCATCAGCAAAAACTGACGAGGTTCATGAGTATCACGAAATTTCTGACACAGACACTGTAAGCCAAAACATCAGTTTTTTTACCTCATCTTGTAATATTCATCATCATCATCAGCCTATACCAGTCCACTGCTGGACATAGGCCATATATCCCCTAATAAGCGCCATAGCGCCCTGTCTACAGCTTGCCGCATCCAGCATCTGCCAGCAGTCTTTCGCAAATCGTCAACCCACCTGGTCGGAGTGCGTCCTACACTACGTTTGCCGAGTCGCGGTCTCCACTCAGGAACACGTTTACCCCAGCGGTTGTCGGTTCTTCTCGATATATGGCCAGCCCACTGCCACTTCAGCTTGCTAATCCTTTGAGCTACTATGTCGATAACCTTGGTTTTCTGTCGGATGTATTCGTTACGAATCCTATCCTTCAGAGAAACTCCGAACATAGTTCTCTCCATAGCTCGCTGGGCGACTTTAAACTGGTGACCAGCCCTACCGTGAGTGTCCACGTCTCAGCTCCGTAGGTCATGACGGGTAGGACGCACTGATTGAAAAGTTTCGTTTTCAAGCATTGCGGTATGGATGACGAGAAGACTCGACGCAGCTTCCCAAACGCTGCCCAACCTAGCCGAATCCTCCTCTTGGCCTCTTGTAATATTACTTTCGCTTTTTTATAATATTAGTTAAGTATATAGTATAATGTATCTTAAATATATTTGCTTGGCTAAATAAAGCTTAGTATATCACTTGGTGTATCACCCACGTAGATTCATTACAACAGAATTATTCGTCGTAGATGTTAATACTTCAATCAGAATCGTGCCAACGAACCAACCATTCAAATTCGATCCAATCTAAATAATGTTAAAACCATGGCCAGATTTTATCATACAAAGAATGACTGACGGGTTTAATGTTTTCCACACTCAGCAATTCAATGTGGACCTTCATTGAGTTGCTAAAATGCCACGATATGAATACTGCATCCAAATTTGTTATTGAAATTTTTCTGAAAATAAATTTGGATGAAGTATTCATGTGGTCTCTTTTGAAATATTGCAAAACTGTCCTATATTTTAAGAAAGCAATGCACGCAATGAACACTTTTGGAATTCATTCGAATGGTGCCATTCTCATACTCATTCATACTTGATTGCAAAATGCTACGAGAGTTTACTTCTCGTAGGTTCTTGTGCAAGCATAGTGATTATTGTTTGGTTGGTTATTTTTAGGAGAGCAATGCCGATAACGTGAGATTCGAAAACTTCGCACTGCCTGAAAGTCCTGGCATCCCAGTAAGTAGAACATTGTATACTAATAACAGAAATTCCGTTTTTTGAGTCCCTTTCTCCACAAAGAATTTGTATCATAAGTATAACGTTTGTATCTGTCTGTAGCAGGGATATTGTAAATATTCTCATCCGCATACACAATCCCCGTCCAGTCCCAAATCGATGCGAACGGTCCGTAACCATTCGAATCGATTTGGACGTCAGCATCCGAATCCGCTACATTGATTGCGGATGTTTTTGAGGTTGCAAATGTAACTCAGGTCGTGACAAGAAATAAAATAGAACTAATAGAGGCCTAGCGCGTGGCCGTACGCACGTGCTCGTTGATGAATAGAACCAAAGATTTTGTTCTTTGTCAAGATCTAAGGCGTTTGTAAGTGTAGGTATCAATAATTGTTTCTCGTAAATCTAACGATAGGGTATTTTACTCTATAACAGAAAATATCTAAAAGTATATCATTGAGATAGCTTAGGCATACGGAAAATTAGTTTCAGTTAATAAAACAACAAAATTAAGTTTAAAATTTTATTCATAGTTTTCAGTTTTTTTATCTGTTTTAGCGCCATGGATTATTAGGCGCAATGTTTTTACTTCATACGGCTGTGTACGTAAACTAAAAAGTATCAACTGTCTGCGGGCTTGTGTTGAATGTTTGATGAAAATTGGGTGCAGACATTTTCACGTTACTGTGATGCAGATACATGTATAAATTTGTATCTTTTATAAAAATCAAACTATGCATGCAGGCATTATACTTTTGTTATACTTTATTTGTCTTAGATGCTTAAGCTAAATGTGTCAAATTATTTTGTAACTGTTAATTAATCTTTTAAACACTGTTGACTGGTATTCTTTGGTAACTAGGACAAGTAATCGTACCATTTTTGTTTTAGAAATATGGAGACTTTAGTCAGAGCTTACTGGACGAGATGGAGTCCATGTTCCGAAGTCTGGACGACAGAAGACGCGATGAGGCTGTAAGTATCTTATAATTCGGCAAATGCATCTCATTCTCTTATCAAACGATAATAATAATAAATTATGTGTGCCATTAGACTACCCAAGGATGCCACTGACGCTGTGCGAAGCGGAATCAACCAATTACACAGATTTTAAACAACTCGTGATATGCCTGGTTTCTGATTGGTTGAATTAGCTCCGCTCAGCGTCAGAGGGAAGGAAACGTATTATTTTATTATTATTGGGCATTTGATTAATAACCTCGTTACAAAAATTGCTTGAGGGCGGGTAGACGTATTCTTATTTTTTTAAACTAAAAATCGTTATATTTATTTACCTACATCAAATTTGATTGATTAATCTTATGTATCTACTTCAAAAGCTCGATTTATTTGCCAAATCATCCAGAACATAGAAATCTAAATGCCAAACTGTAGACTGACCAAGATAGAATAGCTAGATAAAAACTTTTCCTATCCACTGATACTGATATAGTTCACACACAAATGTTTTCTCCTAATTTTTTATATCTATTGTCATAACTATTTAGGTAGTAAATACTGAGTAGATTATAAAAAAAAAGTCTCTATAAGTATTGTCTTTGGTATATGCATTATGTGTTTTAAATTCACTGTTATGAATGGATGATTGACAATACAAATAATACCTTTTTAAATTAATTTTAATGAAATACTTAAATCTCTTCCGTTTACTCAGGTTATTACTGCGAGGAAAATTGGTAAGGAGTTTATGTTGAAAGTCATGAGTAGTTCGTCATTAATTTCTCTCATGGATCGTGTGCTAAGGAATCATATCACGTAAATGTAAAAGTACTTTCAGTAAAGAAATTATAATCGTGTAGAAGTAGTCTACCTAACCTAATAATAACCTAACCTTATGCAAGTGACAAATTGTCCAGTTTATAAGGGGCTTATTAATAGATATAGCAAGTCTAGCATTGAACTACTGAAACGTTCGCTAAGATAAGCCACCGATTGCTATTTTTCTATTCAACAGCCTCATGCGTAATGAGTTCGCGAACCCCTAGCGGTTCACTAGTGCATTGTTACCAAAAACATTATTTACATTATGATTATTTCTAAATATTATTCATAATAGATTGCAAACGATTGCAGGTAACTAGTCAGTTAGCAGCTTGATAACTTGCAATTAACCCAGACACTTACATTACGTGTCCTATAGCGACAAAAAATGGTATAGCATAAAGTATAGGCGTCCAAATGTGAACAAATCACATAAAAAATATATTTTTTTATTGTGTTTCATGGATCTTCTTTCTTTTGTCATGATTAGTCTGCAGAATCAGACATTTTCAATATAATCGCAACAATTTATCAAACATCTTACGTTAATACTTTATTAAGAAAATACAAATAAATCAAATAGAAACAAATTAGAACTAGTATTTACAAAATGCTACAGACTGTAACGAACTTTCTACTGTAGCAGGTCAATTTTATTATCGTAAATAGCCGTAAATCACGTGTTCACCCTTTTAACATGGAACGACCAGGGCGAACGCCAAACAAGTCAAATTAATTACAATTATTCAAGTGAAAACCACATGTATGAACAGTCTTTGTTAGTTTCTGTTTGAGATCTTATGAATTATGCGAGTAACATGGTGAAATGTGCCATAAAAAGCTGATGTAATAAGCAGAGTAAAACTAAGAAAATAGTTGCACCCTATACCACCGGTTAGCAATGGTTTAAGTAATAGAAATAATAAAAAGTTATTTAATAACAAAGAAATTACAATTAAGTAATAGAATTAAAATAAAACTAGTGTTTAAAATTTAAACGATTGAGCTAACTACAGGCTGTTGCAAATAATGTACAGGTAGCTCAACAATAATAATAATAATAACTTTGTATTGTTGTAATTCTTATCAGTATAATCCTTGATGATTCTTTGTTAAGACAATATGGGTCTGGTTGGACGCTTTTCTGCGAGTGTCAAGAAATGGAAATAAAATTTAAAATATGAGTTATCAAATTATGAAGAATGTTGATGTTTTCACCAGAGCCTAGTTCGTTATCTAGCAGGATACACCACGTGCAGGTTAGGTTGGCTTGGGAGACAAGATCTTAGAGTCTCCCTTGTACCCCAGTATAAGCCTTTCATTCCTAATGAATGGCTTTCGCAGGTGGTAAACCTTGATTTACTACATACATGATTTAATACATACCCTGTAAACATTTGATCTGTACCTTTTACGTTCATGAGATACAGCCCGCCGACGTACGGACTGAGAGACAGACGACATATTATACGAAATATATATACATATTATGGCGAAAGTTTAAGTTGTTGGTGTCGTCGTAAAGTCAATTGACCGAATACAACGCCAAAACTACTGAAGTCATCGGGCGGAAATTTTGCATACATAAAGATCTCGAAGCTTTGCACCGATGCATAATGAATAATTCCAACAAAATTTACCATATCAGTACGTAGCTTTATATTCAGTGATACATAAATGTACAAAACAACACACCAAAACATACATGTGTTCAGTCGACCGTCGTTAAGCTCGATCTAGTAGTCTCACGTAAAGCTTTGCTAACCAGCTGCTTACTCGACGCAAGCTTTTGCATTATGAATTAAGTTTATTGTAAACAATGCGCTAATGAGCTACTATGGTCCGCGTAATCATTATGCATCAAGTTTAAACAATAACTAAGAAAGTAATAGGTTTATGTAAATGTTTCCAGTTGAGATCTGCCTGACCATTCAACGCATATATAAAATCTTTCAAGACTTTTGTAATACTCCATTTAGAGGCTCTTTCATGTCATAGTTCGTATCAAATTCTGATCTTGTACACTTTAGTAGTAGCTATATGTTATGTCAGTCAATGCAGTAGTGTGCTACTGCATTGAATAATAAACACTATTACTCTGATTCAATAACCTGAATATTTTATGTAAGTGTAACCATATCAAAATATATAATAAAACGTCAAATAGAGTCGGACTCGCGCAACGAGGGTTTCGTATAATTATAAGACCTAGCTTTTTACCACGTGGTTCTAGGGCAACGGGAAATATCTATAGAATTTCGGTCAATGGCGAGATTAAATGTTTTTTTATTCATATTCTACAATTTTACGGTTATCGGATTATTTATTCCCTTTACTTGTGGTATATGACCTTTCTTCTTGCCAAATTTCATTAATCTATGTTACTATCCTACAGGTTTTGTGTTGATGTGATTGATTTAAAATTTTCAACAAATTGTACTTATACAGGGTTATTGGTAAATTAGTAACACTACGTGAACTGTAGTTTCTGCCCATCATCACGAACACGTTTGTGACGACGCCATGTCTTAATTCTCAATCTAAGTATTGGTAATAGGTACTCCTCTCGATTCAATAACCGTTTGATAAAGAGGTTTTCTTTGTAACTCGTGGGGTCTCAGACTAAGTTGTTTCTTTATATAATATCAGAGGTGATTTCTAATCTTTTTTAAGAATTAAGACCTGGTGTCTTCACGAACTTGTACGTGATGATGGGCAGAACCTGCAGTTCACGTAGTGTTACTAATTTACCAATAACCCTGTATATATGCGGCTGGAAATGTTAATTGCGTTGACTTAAAAATTGTATGTATATCACGGCTCCAAGAAGTTACGGACTTGATTATTTGATTTTAAATTCAACTCGATACCGTCTCCACGCTTTTATGAAAAATAGGGATGTCAGACGACAGACGGACAACAACGTGATTCTTTAAGAGATCCGTTTTTCCTTGTGAGGTACGCAACCCTTAAAAGAATTTCGTCTACAAGTTTCCTCAATTTTTCTAGTTACTTTTTGTAGGATTTATTTTCTTATCTAATAATTCCATAGAATTCAAAACAGAAATGCTTTTGTGCTATACAATGTGATTGGTAGCTGGGTGCAAAGCTTCAAGAAGAAGCTAGAGAGACGATTGAGAACCATTTCAGCTACGAAGTCTACCATTGTTTTTTTTTAATATAGTCGATTTTTTCGTTTAGTCCGTTTTCGCAATTGTAGTTTCACAATTGACTGTGAAAAAAGAATTATTTTTCACTGTTTCGTAATTAACTGTCAAACAAGAAATTCTTTTCTGTTTTCGCAATCGAATATTTTTCTCCTTTCGTAGTTAATTACTAAAAACATATCCATTTTCTTTTTTCACAATTAATTACGAAACAAGAATGAAAGAACGTATGAGATATTATTCCGAATGATTAAAAATCAAATCCCAAGTTGGAAACCAGTAAAACTGACTTTAGATTATGAACAAGCAGCTATGAAAGGCGTTCAAACCGTATTTCCAGACACAATAGTAAAGGGTTGCTATTTTCATTTTTGCAATACCCTCTTTCGAAAATCAAAAGCCCTTGACATGAATTCAAGGATTCAAAGACGTCATGTAGCCCGTTGTGCCGGCTTAGCCCGTCTACCTTTAACATTTCTCAAGAATGGGTACGAGTATGTGATGAAAAGAAGCCCAACGGATGAAAAAAGTACAATATTTAATAAGTACTACCAAAATAAATGGATGAAAGACATCGGATTTGTCAAAAAGTGGTGCTGTGAAGATGAGGAAATCCGAACTACAAACCCAGTTGAGGCATGGCACTCGCGAATAAATAAATATGTTGGAAGAAAAAACAGATTAGGATCTGGCACAAATACTGGAAGTTTTAGAAAAAGAAACTAAAAAGTATATTTTAAGTAAAAAGTATATTTTTTGTTAAGTATGTAAGATTATTTTTAATGTAAAAGAGGTTTTTCTATTTCGAGAAAAATAAAGGGAATTATTTACCATTTTCATATTTTTATTTCTTCCAATTCACTTTCGGAGATCGATACTTATGGACCGTGCTAGGAACGTATGTGTCAGATATGTGAAAATTATGAACCGGTTACGGAATGGTCTGGTGAGCAAAGTCATAATATAGAGGTACGTTTCATTGCAAATAGTACTTGTCCGTTACGTTCCTAGCATGGTCCTAGTTGTTGAAGTTAATTACGAAACAGTGAAAAATAATTCTTTTTTCACAGTCAATTGTGAAACTTGATTGCGAAAACAGAAAAGAATTTCTTGTTTGACAGTTAATTACGAAACAGTGAAAAATAATTCTTTTTTCACAGTCAATTGTGAAACTTGATTGCGAAAACAGAAAAGAATTTCTTGTTTGACAGTTAATTACGAAACAGTGAAAAATAATTCTTTTTTCACAGTCAATTGTGAAACTACAATTGCGAAAACGGACTAATCGGATTTTTTTTGTTTTTCCGGAGAATACTTAAAATCAATAGTTAATTTTAATAATAATGGCCAGTTTAAACAATAAGTTTTCTGTTTTATTTTAGCTCACTTACAATAATGTGTAAGTGTTAGCAATCTAACAAAACATATCCTATATCTGATTAGGAACATACTTTTTTATAGTCATGTAAAGCCCTCCTAATCAGAAAGTAAATGTAGATAGTCTAATAAGCGCTAAGTCTAATTAGCAAAATGTCAGTGTTGCAAAACGTCCTATCAGATAGTCTGTATAGCAGATTATCTATTTCGCAAAATATCATAAATTTACAAATTTATTTCCTTATAATTAACCAATTATTGGTTAAATTTAAGGTACCATGGATCTCATGTAAATATTGATTTTAATAGTAAGGTCAATGTTAATGCTAGATGTAATAAACAAAATTGGAAGCCATGTTATTTCGTACAAAAGTTACAGCACTTTTTAGATAAAACTTCAGTTTTTTTTTTAAATTAAATCTTTAAATAATCTTAATATAGTGAAGCGCCTTTTCAGCGTTAAAAAGCCGCCAAGCAATTGAAATTAGTTCCACCTACCCCCAGTTACCAAATGGCACACGGTCTGCCGAATACCCCGTATTATATTTTTTAACTAAGTTATAAAAACTATAAAAAAGGATAGCAGAAAATATTTTACGGCACCGGAGTAAAAGGGGATTAAATCACTGAAGTTCGAAACGGTTTTTGCATTTTGACAATAAACGACAATTTATTTTATGTTCATATTGTAATCTCATTCGTCTCTCGTCCGTCGATGACGAGTGTGTTACCTTTTCGCAATTCGTGTGTAACTTTGCGTTGTTAAATTTTTGTTTTGTTTTCTGTTTTACTTTCGTTGTCTGTTATTTTTATCAGTTTTTGTAAAGTTTTCAACTTGTATTTCGACATGGAACCTAAAGGCGCTCCACCCACGGCAAAGGAGATGCCGGGTACATTACCGCCACATAAAAAACGCCCAAAGAAGTTTAAGAGTTTCATAGAAAAGCTTAGACCGTAGGTACTTTTGGGTCACTAAAATGCACGACAATTTATTGCACGGCTGAATAATGTACAGTACACCTTGATAACAATAGAAAATAATAATAATGATATAGAAAACCTATTAAAATTTAAGCCATGACATGGATGATCAGGGTGTACATTATTCGGCCGTACAATAAATTGTCGTGCATTATAGTGACCCGTACTTTTCAGTGTTCTGAATTAAGTTTGGTTAGGAAATATTAAAGAAGGTATCTGTCGCACCAGCAAAACCGGGCGCCATTACTAATAATGGTGATCCATGGTAAAAACTTGTTTTCTACCCCTGACTTGTCATTATGACAGTGACTTAACATGACATTTCCATCTTTACATAAACATCAAGGTTTTTGAGTCAGAGTACAGTTTCATTGCACGCTAGTGATAGCATTTATCGTTCGAATAAAACCTACGGGGCAAATAAATTTCATACATTCATAAATCGTACGACTAAAAAAAATATGGGCAATCCCCATAGCATTATATTTTTTTAAATATTGTTTCTAATCTAAATTTCATTTCATCCCTAACCCATAAAAGTAACGAAACGCTTTTGTTTGTGTAAAAATATTCCTAACTTTTATCTCCTTCAAATACCTATTCAGTAACTAACTGCATCAAAATAAAACTAAGGTATACGCATGTGAGCTCAAAAAACCTGACTAATATTATAAAATGTATTAACCTAAATAATCGACAAAAAAACGTGTATATACCTTATTTTGGATTGTACTCAAAATTAAAATCTTAAATCATTGCTGCCTTATGAAACCTGCAATCATCATTCATCACATCACACATATAAAATTAACACCCATTTAGATAAAAGTAATGATATCTTAACCTCTCAACTGTGATAGTAAAATGCCTAGATTTTAAACGTAAACAATGTAAGTGAGCGTAATTATCAAAAATCCATTAACGTGTTGATTTAGCGGATTCGGGTATATTGTTTTAGTTAGTGGAGTGCATTACGTGAGTGATGTTCCAATTCCTGCAAGCGGCTAGCATGCAGTTAGTAGATAGGATTCGTCGGTTTAGTGACAGATATAGACTGAAGTACACTCTGGTAGAGGAGGATGCGGTGTACCTGGACTCGTAAGTGTTCATTTTTCTCATTGTCGTTCGCTTTCAGGCAGCGCAGGGAAGATTTGACATCGATTCGGCTATCAGGTTCGTGCATGCATTTTCTATGGTACCGTCATTGCATGATCATTTCATACCAGGAAAAAGTTTCTGCGTTACAGTGGGACCTGTTGAGCTAATCCTAATTGTCAGTATTTGCCTAATAACACAAATAAAAAATAGTAAGTATTTGATAAATGTTAAAGGTTGGGTTATCAGAAGGGCTCAAATAATTTTATTGAACTTAAAATTGTAACCAGTAACAGTCAGTAGGTATTCCTACTAATATAGTTGGAATTCTAAGCTCGTATTAAAAGCTTGCTCAGTCATAGATCTATGCTTGAGTGACGTTTGTACAATAGAAAAGCGTTACTTAAGTATAGATCGAAGACTGAGGATTCTTCCATAATACGGGCCTATAGGCTCGTATTATGAAACTATGTCTCAGTCATCGATCCATACTTGGGTAACGCTTTTGCCATAGAAAATTGTAACTCAAACATAGATCGAGTAAGTTTTTATTATACAGTCCTAAGTTAACTTCTACCTGCATTTTCATGACAGGTCGCATACATTGAGTAAAATGGAGAAAAAGAAAGGGCTTCACACCGACACCATGAAGCCGATGTCAGCACATGATGAGCGGACCCTCGACACTGCCGTCGCGATGGCCAATGAGATCACCACCAAGTTAGTTCTTATATATATTGTACTTGCTAAATGCTTTTGTTTGGTTATAGCGTATTCCTTTTATCTCCTTCAAATATGTAGAACATTTTGTTCTCCTTAGAGTCGAGACCCGAAGAGTACCGAGGCTCTTCGCATTTTTTATAAATTGTCTGGTCGAAGAAACGCGTGACTGGAGAGTTTCTGGCGCAGCGCATCAGTATTGCCGGTATAAACAGCGAGACACTGGGGAATTCTCCGACAGTTATTTTCACTAATATAAGGTCACTATAATGCACGACAATTTATTGTAATATTGTCCGGTCCAATATTGTACACCTTGTTAATCCGTGTCATTTTTATCTGTCGTGTAAGTTTCTTCTTTTTATATATTTACCTGTATATATCAGAATAAATATCATTTCATTTAATTTCATTTCATTTCATTTTCATTCATTTCATTGCTTCAATTTTAATAGGTTTTGACACGGATTATCAAGGTGTACATTATTGGACCGTATAATAAATTGACGTGCATTATAGTGACCCTTTTCATTCTTCATCGTATAGAGAAGAATTTTCTCCCAGGGTTTTTAATTGGTTATAAAGGTCCGGTTTGAGTGAGTCTTGTCGGGGTTTTCTAACACAAGCATAATTATGCTTAAAAGAGAACCCCAACCCATGTTATTGTAACCCATCTATGTACAGAATAAACCATTTTTCATTTTCATTTTTTTCATTTTTTTCATTTTTAGTCTTTATATATTTGGTCGCATTTTTCCGCACCTCTTCAAAGGTCAATGGCGAACGACATTCCAGTCCCTAGCTCATCGATAGATGCAAACTTTAAATCGTAATTTTTTATTGGCTTTTGGCCACAATCTCACTTGAATAAGTCATGATGTGGCCTAAGATCGAGAACGCTTTTCCAAAAGATACTTATTCACCCTTGATTTGAAGACTCCCAAGATCTCTGTATGCAACTGACGATAGAAAGTCATTTCACTCTTTGGCGTTGCATATTATGAAGGTTGAGCAGAATTTTTTTGTTCGACACTGTGGTAAATCGACCAAGTACGGGTGGTATTTCTCTGTGCATCTGCTGTTCCTATAGTGGAAGGGAGAAGATGAGATAAGGTCGTGCAATGCATTCGCACAGTCCCCAAAGTGGTACTTGTAAAACCCTGACATTCTGGTAACGCGCCGTGTATTCGAGGCTTGTGGTACAGGCTGCATATCTTCCCTCAGTATATAAAACTAAAGCTAGGTTCTTCGTTAAGCCGTAACTGGCTACCATTGAGACTTCTAGCTGTTCACTGGAAATAATTATAGTAGCTTCGGTCTCTTGATTGGAAAGCAATACGCTGCGGTATGCGGCACAACGTGCGGTCACTACACAACGTCTACTAGGTCTTAGAAGCGGTCATTTGATTTTCGCACTGCAGCGTGCGTGACGAAACCGCTGCGCGTAACTACTCCCCACTTCACCAAGCTTGCCCATCACCGCTGACTCATCCTTCGATGCAAGAAAATACCACTCTAAACGTTTTTCATACGGCAGCGTACTGCATGATCAGGAGCACGAAAGTATTTACTGAGGTGATGTAGTTGTTGGGGAGGAGGAAAGGTAGATAATCAACACCCTGTAAATAATGCTTACGCAGTCACCGTAGTCAAAGTCGACTGGAAGACATCATCAATGATTATTATCGGATATTTAAACCTTCTAAGGTTTTTGTATTATAGTGCCTAAGCCCTCGCACTCATGGTAATCTCTAAGAAATTAAATAAGTTCCATAAAAACCATGTACCGTAATCGAAATTTTTGGGAATTTATTTTATTTATTCAAACCTTATTTTTGCATGTGCTTTTGTAGCCATTTTGTCCCTAAAATGTTTCTAAAGGAGTTTCAAGCCCATATATTGCACACGTTGTTCTGCGTGGTAGCGGCGTTGGATTATTGTGCGCGGAGCTTTACAGTATCCACGCCCTGTTATGGGGCTGGAGATGTTGGTAATAATGAATATATCGAGCGTTATTAATTTCAGATCTATGAACGACCTAGACGGCGACTTCCGTCATCCGAACTCGCCTAAAGAGCGCTCCAAGTTTCTCTCCAAGTTCACGCAGCTGCACTTACATCACAACCAATCGCACGAACAGGATAGGGACCCATTAAGTAACAAACATTATTATATAATTGTACTAGCTTTTGCCCACGGCTTTGCACGCGCTTTTCAAGTAGTCTATACCCGTCTCCGGGATACCATTTACCTTCCTGCCAAATTTAATTACGATCCGTTCAGCCGTTTCGGCTTGAAAAAGTAACAGATAGACACAGACAGAGTTACTTTCGAATTAGAATATTAGTATGGATTGTAAAGGAATTTTGTAATTTACTTGTATCCCTTGACAGCTAGTGCATTCATATTAGGGGTTTTACCTCGGAATGAGAGATAGTAAGCTGTAAACTGGTACATCTTTATTTTGGTTTTCTAAACACTGGCTCATAAGTCTCGTGTCTGCGCCGTAAATTATTAAAAAAACTTAAAACTCAGTGCTTGATTTCCTTTAATTTTTACAGGATTCTTGGACATGTCACACGACTTAGATAAAAAAAAAAAAAAATTTGTCCACTTCAAGAATCAAACCAGAAACCTTCACCTTGTTAGAATCTTAGTTTTAGAGTTGGAGCAAAACTTGTTCCATGCTTTTTTATTTATCCTCTAGAACTAGATAATCTGATATTTTAAAGAAAGCCTTTTTTATAATATCATTGGAGCTATAAAAACCGTGATAATCGCGAATAAAAGATTTTTGCGACCTTTGACCTTGTATAACTTACGACGCAGACACGAGATTATTTTGAGATAACTTTTAGAACATCAAAATGCAGGAAAAAAAGGGGTCAACCTCGGAATCAGATATAAATAAGCTGTTAACTCTTATAATGTACACCTTATATGCTTACAGCTTATTGCCAATGATTAATAGCTTATTTATCTCTCATTCCGAGGTTGACCCCTTTTTACTAGTAGTAAACTAGTAGTATCATAGGAAAATGTGAGGCCGTGACATTACCGCTCTGTAAAACTTTTCAATACCTACTATATTTGGCTTTGCTATTTCAAAAGCTATTCTGCATCATCAGTCAAATGAATATATTTTACTGTTATTACGTTTTGTGATTACTACTGATTACTAAAATGATTAATATGATTTATATTGAAATATCATTTAATGATTTTCGTCCCATATCATCCTATATTTATAACGTCCTATATTTCCAGCTGGAAAACACGCAGAACGTCGCAACTTTAGCGAAGAAGCCAACAGCGTTCTTGATATTCAGGTAGGTCGTATCATTTAGCATCGAGGTCAGCTCATATTGAGACGTACCTACCTACAGCGAATCAACGCTGCGCGCACTTTGATTCGAAATTTAGCTTTTCACTGTAAAGAAGTCAGGTCAGTGTAAAGCTAATTTAAAAAACAATGAAACGTTAGTGTTCTTCCAACACAAATAAGGTTCGTAGTTAACCCGTTTAAATCCATAATGAATTTGTCAAACTACGTTTTTTATAGTAAAATAGCTTTATTTACTACGAAAAAAAGTACTATTACTTATTGACATGATACGAAAACTCCACGAGGCGCTACGGCGATCTTTTTGCGTAGTTAATAAAGTTATCTTTTGGATCAGACTGCGCGCAAAGCTGATTTTAGACTATTTTTTTGTATTAACAAATTTATCGTATAGCAATTATTCTTAGTGATCTATCTAGTATAGATTGGTTACAACGTGGTTGGTTTCCTTCTTACTACTACTTATACTTAGGTTTCAAGCTTTATTCCATGTCTGCAACTGCATGTCAATCATAATTTTTGGCATAATGTATACATTACATTATTCTTTCTTTGATGTGATGATGAAACAAGTTCCCTTAGAAAAAATACTATCTTTCTAGTCGAGCATAACCGAAGAGAGTAAGCAAGCGTACACCAGCCTGATCGAGAATCCTACGCCAGCGAAATCTTTGATAACGCACATGGTGGAAACAAGGGGCGGGCTGAAACCGGCCACCATTCCGAAACCGGTGCCAAAGGACGCTGTTCGACGATCGCAGTTCCACTCGCTGCAGAAACATGCGGGGACTAGGTAATACAAAGTTAATTACGAATAGACAATACATACATCGACATAGCTCAAAGGATTAGCAAGCTGAAGTGGCAGTGGGCTGGCCATATATCAAGAAGAACCGACAACCGCTGGGGTAAACGTGTTCTTGAGTGGAGACCGCGGCTCGGCAAACGTAGTGTAGGACGCTCTGCGACCAGGTGGGATGACGATTTGCGAAAGACTGCTGGCAGATGCTGGATGCGGCAAGCTGAAGACAGGGCGCTATGGCGCTCATTAGGGGAGGCCTATGTCTAGCAGTGGACTGGTATAGGCTGATGATGATGAATACATACAATACAAAAACACTTTATTGTACACTAGAAAAACAACATTACAAAAAGACATATTACATGAGACAAGTACAATAGGCGGCCTTTTCGCTTAGAATATACTCGTCTCTGTCCAACATATATTTTGGTTAAATTTAGCAAAAGTTGGTACCTGTTTAGCAATAGCTGAAAACAAAAAGACATGATAACCACTGAAACAAAAACTTAATTGCACATGCGCAACGAAACTAGTGCAAATTCGAGTTAGAAGATTTTTGCGGGTTTCTACAATATATATTGCTACATAATAAAATATTTTTCTTTGATTTTGTTACCCCTTACAAAAGTTATCTAGGATTCTTTAGCCGCAAATACGGTACAAGTATTTATTAAATACACTCAATCAACTGTTTATTACAGTTGAGCTATATAGTGTTTGCAAACAATCTAGAAGTAGCTCAACTGATCCAAATCAATAACAACCTGAAGCATCTTTGTTGGACAAGCCGAAAAAGAAAAATAGATGCTTATAGTCAACTTTAGAATAAAAAGTGAGAATTATCAGAATTAAAGTATGAAAGAAATTTCGTAAATAGCTATTAATACTTTTTTATTTTAATGTTTATTGATATCTATCTGTTATGTGCGTATTGCATATATTTAATCACGTACATAAATTCAGATTCTAATGAGATTTTTATTTTCAGGTCATCGAACAAACACACAGAGGAAATAGCAATAAATGTAAGTACCAACAAAATACCAATTCCTGCTGTTTTCACATTTGTTTGTTATTGTTATAGTTCTATCGTTTAAGATTTTCCATCAACACGTTGGCCCAGTCATTGCAAACGTCTTCTGCAATGATTACGTTCAATTACAACTGTGAAGTAGGTTTTAGTATAGAGACGTTATTATTATAGTACAGCGACGGAACAAAAGTTTAGTTCTAGCTTGACTCGGCCCACGTGTATATAGTGTTTAACGATAAAAGTTTTTCAATGTCAAATATTCAACCCCAATAAAATTAAGGTCTTAAATTACCAATTTCTAATAATGTCACACGTGAGAATAGAGTTTAACGTATTTATTATTTTTGAATTCACAGAACAAAAATGAGCTGCCTCTCCCGCCGCGCAGCACAAAACCCAAACTGGTAGACAAGCCGCGCCACATCCGCAAACATCCCCTCAAACTACCCTCCCTCCCCCCTCCACAGTTAAACCAACCAATCATATACCAGAACGCACTGTCCCCCATCGCATTAGCTAATCCGAAGAAAATTGGCGTCGACGTATGCGACGGTTTCGAGAAGGTCCAAGATACTAATCCGTTTACAAGCAGCGCGAACCCGTTCAATAGCTACTTGGATGATCACTTGAGGTGTACGCTGGATTATAATGATGGATCTGATGGAAGAAGCGTCGTGATTGATAAAAGTGGACTACTTAAAGGTAAAGCTACAAAAAAATTATCTGTGGATATTAGAAAATACCTCATACAAATTTTCAAAATAATTTCAAGAAAAGGCTGCTCCACTGAAGCGCACCTGGCTTAGACCCGTGCGTTTTTGATATTACCTGTTCCCGAAACCAAGTAGATTAAATCTTTGTGCTCATTAATCAAATGCTGTTACCACAAACACAGAAACGGGCATTCAAATATGGGCATAATCTCGCTATCTTTAGATACATTTTACATACAGTTATAAAATGGCTTCCCACAAGCTTCAAAAGAGTAGCCCGCGAGCTGTCGACCGCCGATGTCAATATAAAATTCATCTAAATCTTATCTAAATAAATTTTTCAGTAAATTTCATTTATTCACCATTACATTATCACTAATATTGGCAAAATATTACGAGTCTGACGGCTGGTTTTTCATCCGCTTGTTATAATTTGACAATATAGTTAAAACTTTTTGTTAACTTCTAGTGTGTTTGCTTATGTGTGGAGAAATTGGTTCGTAAAACAAATAATCAAAGCTTTATTTTTTTTTAGATGAGTGCTTTAAATGCTATACTATTGCTTATATAGAAGTGTAGTCTCTCTGCGTAAAGCTCGATTTTGTATTTTACGAATCAAATCTTGGTTCTTTCACATACACGCAATAATCACAGCTTACCCAAACTTAGTTCCTCCAGAGACTAGAGGTTAACAAAAAGTTTAAACTATATACTATTCTCTATCTCTATCTATTCTCTATTTACTATATTGTCAAATTATAACAAACAGATGAAAAACCGGCTGTAAGCCTATATTTTGAATGCACAATTTTGTGCTGCGTGATAGCATTGCGCCCCTGATCAACTTTAGGTTGTCCTTAAGTTCTTAACCATAAGATATAAGCGGGATAACTACGAACCTTAAGGCACTACCCTGTCTCAAACGACCGCCGCCCCTATTTTATCTTATTATTACGTTGAACAAAGAAATTGCAAAAATCCATCGCTCAGTTTATGATACAAAAAAGCTGTGTATTACACAGCTTTTTTAATGCCTCTGTAATAGTTTTATTTTGTATAGTTTAGGCAAAGATTCGAAGATGCCCTTGGTGGCCATCAAAATCTAATATCGAATAGACAATAGATTTTGGTGGCCACCAAGAGTTAGGCAGAGGCCTAAACTGTACAGAATGAAACTTAACAGTCATTAAAAAATCTTATAATACGAGTGTGTATCACAAACTGCGAAGGATTTATGAAATTTCCTTTGTTTAACGTAATAATAAGATAAAATAGGTGGCGTCGCTAGTGTGCACCGGGGTACCGCCTTAATTGTGTTGATTGAACATCAAAATTTCATCCCTTTGACATGATAATAATGATAATAAATAATGCTGGACAGTTTACACAGCACTGTCTTCACTAGATAACTGATATACTTAGTTAGTGCAATACATTTAAATGCTGGCTGATAGAAGCATACATTTGTGCGGAGTCGGCACAAATGTATGCTAAATAAATGCTGTAATAAAAGCACTAGAAATGTTGAAAACCTGGAGGATCAATATAATAATTATTTTTCAGACTGTTTAGACCACGTGTCGGTCGAAGATCTGCTCGAGTTCGCTGATCAGAAACCTTGCGGCAGGCAGCGCGGCGTCGAGTCTGATGAAGTCAGGATTATGAGCAAAGTGCTCAAGGAGCAGGTTAGATAATGCCCTCATCATCATCAGCCTAATACTAGTCGACTACTATTAGGCCTCCACTAATAAGCGTCATAACGACCTGTCTTCAGCCTGCGCGCAGTTACGGTCTGTTATAGACTCACAAAAGACGCTGGTCTGCCGACAAGTTGAGTATACGCTGTCGTCAGCCTACAATATTCATAAACGAAGTCGTAGCAACCCGCCAAGTTATGTCGGCGGTTTCCGTGAGAACAGTCCATGGGTGCTGTTTCGCTGAAGGCCGTGTGCATAGTCTGAATTGAGGCCAGTTAATGCTCATACGTCCAAATACTATTGCAAGATACAATTACCAGTAGCCATGTGGCTCAATGCTGGACACAACCCTCCACTTGGTACACACATCTCGATCCTAAGGCAGTTGAACCAGACGTTGTGTTATAGGTATAATTATGTGTAATGGTTGGTACAGACCTAGCGAACGAGTGTGAGCAAGGGCTAACCACCGAACGCGATCAAACCTGTGTGGACGTCATGGCGAAAGCAAGTAAGCCCAAAACGAGGGTCTTCGGTCCGCCTTTTTCGCGCTTCGGTCGTGCCCCGCCGACTGTTCCACATTGTGTTCGTTTGGTGTGGATACAATAGCGAAAGAACGACGAGTGAACGTTCGTCATCGATCGCCGAATTCCACTCGATAGCTTTCGCTCGCGCTTGTTCGCTTGGTCTGTACCCACCATTAAATCTATATTTATTGTTTTTGTTTGTTGTTGCAGGCCTCACCCGAGCAATGCCTGGAAGCCCTAGAAGTGTGCGACTGGAATGTGCACTTAGCGATAAAGGTGGTGCGCGTGAGCGAGGCTGGCGGCGGCGCGTCGCTCGCGCAGTGCGCCGCGAGCCTCGGCGAGGCCAACGGAGACGTAGATAACGCGACTGCTCAGCTCAATAAACAACATTATTAGAAAAAACTCTTTTATTTATTTACCCCTAAGAGGGCAGTTTGGCTTTCGACTGAGACCGGACCAAGAGACCACATAGTCTATAGATATTGACTTCTAGACTTTAGTAGGTTTGTCTTTTTCGTTCAGGTACATCTTGAAGACAAAGACAAAACCCAATGTATAAGATAAGGGCGACCACCAGACCGTCGTCATTTAATAAAAGCTGAGAGTTTGTCTGCGTATGCATCAGCACAGGCAGGAACGATTACTGATTATGAAGTTTGGGTCGTAGTGGCTTTGGCAGATATTTGGCAGCAAAAAAGATTGACATTGCACTATAAATTAGTTATAACAAAGGTCGATCGAAGGTTCTCTTCGGTACTATATAATTATCAAGCGTCTGGGCAGAGGAAAGCCATTATGCAGTGTCTTGCAATGGTAGTTCTTAAACGCTGAAAAACTCAGCTTTTATAAAATTACTAAAGTCTGGCGGTCACAGGCTCTAATAGCAGATAATAGTTAAATTTGCAAGCTAAAGACAGGGCGCTATGGCGCTCATTAGGGGAGGCTTATGTCCAGCAGTGGACTGGTATAGGCTGATGATGATGATGATGAGTTAAATTTAGAGTTAATTCAATACTGACCTACCTACTAGGTAGTTTCTGCTTGCGGCTTTGTTCATCTCGGTGGTAGGTACCTGTATAAAGCATACTCGCACTTCAGCGAGGGTTAATAGCGGCTATTAATTTTCAAAAATAAACCAAAATACATTTTCAGAGATTATCAGACTAACAAACTCATCAGGGGAGGCCTTCCTCTGCCCAGTGGACTAGTATAGGCTAATGAAACTCAAAAAGGAAATAATTTAACTCCTTTGTAATCATAGTGAGGACTGTATTTGTCTGTAACCACGGCTTCGACAAAATAGAGAAACGCTGATTAATACGTACATTGTTGTGTGCTCTTGTTGGCCCTTGTTCATCTGCATTACAAAACAGTCATTGCTTATTTTAGGCAGCCTAAGAACACTGTAAGCCGATATAACAATATCGGATTACCGCTCCCTACTGAAACCTAATCTACACCATCTACTGATTTCGTCATCTTCTACCTTGCTTGCAACATTGTTTGTAACAAAGAAATAATGAATGAAATCGTACAACGCGTTTACAAATTAGGTAGGTAGGTACTAAGTAAAGTACTTACCTACAGATTCTGACTTTCATCATTTCTCCCAAGGGACCGTAGGTAGGTACTGAATTCCAGAAAAAAGTATTAGTCAAAGTATAATATGTCCTTCTATGTATTATGAGCTCGTGCCAAGTTTAATTCGATTTCATTCAGTAGGTTTATTCATGACCTCAAGGTAAAACGCTCGGTTGCAGTTAACTAATGCGTTCACCAGGGACGAGGGAAATTGCGTTCACTACCTCCGACGGTAACTTTTTACCGATGTAATTTGAATGACGAAAAACAGCCTGACATTGACAGCTGTCATATTTTCTCTTTCCCAAATTCGCATATTTTGAAAATTGTATTTAAAGTGCTTTTAGGTTTCGGTAAAAAAAGTACTCTGTGTTTGTAGATATAGTTATAGGTGATACATAATAAATAAGACGTACATAATGGAAAATGAGTTCTTTCTAGTACCTAATACAAAATGGGACTCCAATGTAGGTATTATGATCACGATGGTGACGTTCTAATGCAACGTTATGAAGGTGAATAACAATATTGATTTATTAGCACATCATTTTTTTATTAATCCCTATTAGAAGGGATTTACACACGGAACAGAAAATACAAGGATTTGAACATAAAATATTTAATTACCAAACACCTAGTTCGAGGTTGACATAGTTTTAATGACGGAGTCGCTAGAGGAGTTGAACCAGGGCAACCTACTCTAAATAGTAAATGGAAGGTATTTCTCGGGTGATAGAAATTACCTAATAAACATACAATTTTATTTGTGTTTTATTAAATATTTTGTAAATGGTCAAGTAATGGTACATCGCACGGTCAGGCTTTGGATCTGGCTGGCCAACTAGTGGTAGTAGGTACCTACTTACATAAAGAAATATAATTTTTATTTTATACCTAAAATGATAGTTGATTAAAATATTCAATGGACGTCATTTCGTGAACTCAATATGCAAACACGAGCTACATCAAAAACTTAAATAAATAAAAAATAAGCAGACTATGTAGAAATCGCTTAAATGGTCTCCACTATTGGAACATTGACCCTAGTGCGGGAGCAACAGGGTTATACATACACGATACGATACATTTTAGTCATCTTGTAGACTTGCATTTATTCGTAGCTTGCAGCATAATTTTAATCAGTTGAAAATTAAGTAGGTACCTACACTACTGGCATAAACTACTTACCGTGCGGTGAGGAGAGTATAATTTGATGAATGAAGTTTGTGATGTGATTTGGCATGCTACAGAAGAGGGAGATTGTTCGGGACAAAGTGCTTAAGATTTCTAGTTTTGAGTCTCCCGAGTGGCTCATTTCCTTCAGTTTCGGTCCGTTCGCTCCGCAAGGTAGGCAGGACCATGAGGAAGGTAGAGAGATTGCCCTTACAGTGCATACCGTCACCATGATTAAACTTAAATAATCAATAAGACCTGCTTCTAAGACTGCAATTAATAAAAAATACTAAAATACTGACCTATCCTATACCAACCATGAAACCCTTCGCACCAACCCACCCGCCGTTTAGGAGAGGTTAGACTTGCGTGCTCTACCTAATAATTGTCAGCTAATTGGACTATAGGTTATGCCGCAAGATGTGGAGTATGTAGGTACTGACATCGCATCGCATGCTAAGAGCTTCGTGGCAGTGGTGATTTTCCCAGATAACACGCGATCGCGCTACCGTATTTAGGACACGGTCGTATCAATGAACCTACAATGGGCAGCTAGATAGAATAAATGCCAGCGTCTATCAGGAAATGCGCTGTTATCGGATTAGTTCTGTGCCTCTTTCGTTCAATATGCAGTTTGTAGCAGGCCAGCTATCACTGAATACGTCCGTTTATCCAATTGAGACCTGCGTCAACAAATTTATATACAGGATGGGGCGAAATGAGTGCATAATCCTTTACGTAGGTACCCCCTACCCGTAAAGATGGGAGGTATCATAACTGTTCAGTAAAAAAATTGTACTTACCCAATTTGTTTGTGTTTAACTTTGAATCTACTAACTTTTTAGGGTTCCGCACCGTAAAGGTGAATTAAGACGTAGGAGATAATAACGGGACTCTATTACTAAGCCTCCTCCATCTGTCCTTCCGTCCGTCTGTCCGTTTGGCTGCGGGCTGAATGTCGTATCGTATACCCAACTGTAATGGGTAGACAGTTGAAATGTTTAAAGGGATTTGCTGGTATAACAACAAAATAATAAAAGTAAAATGATTAAAATAATTAATTAGCCAACGTCTATACCTCTTTGAGCACTGATCAGTGAAGATAACCAATTTCGGGCACAATCAGTACCTAGTGTCATGGGGTGACTGACCGCGTCTTGTCGTTTATTTATTATTTATTTTCCATCCCAACGCAAAACTATTTATACATATTTTGCGTGTTTTAAGTTTAACGTGTGTATAGGTAATGTTTTAGTAAGGAATGTTAAAGATGAACTTTAACATAGCAAATGAACAGATCAAAGATCATTAAAATCGGTCCCGGGTGGACCGATTGATATTCTTGACGCATAAATGGTGTAGGTAATTAACACGACATTATTTTATATACACTGATAATGCCACTTTGCTAGAAGATTTAATAATATTATAATTGATTTATCCGAAATAGCAAAGGGCGCGGTCATCCACCCTAGTAGGTATTAATTGTGCCCGACGTTGCTTAATTTCAGAGATTGGTACTTACTCAACTTTGTATGATCATTAGAACCCTAAATTAATTTTTAACCGTAATATGCAGTTAAAATTATACTATTAGATCTAATACTATTAGGCTGTTGCAAACAATCTACGTGTAGCTCAACTGATCCAGACTTATCATCTATAATGATTTCGCAAAAACGCCGAAACGAGCCTGCTACAAATTTGTTTATCATATAGGTATACATATTAGCACCATTCCAACCGTGCCTGCTTCTTAGCATCGGTGAGGTTATGCGGCAGGCGGCACCCAGCGTGATACTATCGTCCTCAGCGAGGATGCACGCGTAGAATCTCGTGAAGGCTTCCCGATCCAATCTGCAGTATGTGCTGATTCTCCTAATACGTACCTTCCCTGTTGTTGGTTATTGAATCGTTTTCTTCCGTTAGCTACAGCCGTCAAACGGCGACCACTTCTTTCTTGATCTCCAAAGTCGAGCGCGCTTTAATTCGTTATACCAAAGATATACGGTTGCCTTGGAAAGGTCTTCATGCACGAATGCCATTTGTAGTAGTACACGATGTCGATGACGCTTGAAATCGTAAAAAATCATAGCGGAATATCTTCCTGGCGCAGGTCCATTTTTCAAAGAGAACCGATAATTTAAATTAGCTCGCAAAAAATGTGGAAGGAAATTTTAAAAACAGTTAGCCCGTGAAATTGAGGAAGCATAGCTTTAAAAAAAATTGTTATGAAGTCTATATAGCCTAGCTATTATAGATAAGCTATTTTTTTTTTTTTAACTTGAGACTCAGTTAATAGCTGGATACTCTCAACGCGAACAATTTTTCGTTGTCGAATATCATTGAAAAGTATGAATTTTCTTTTCTCCCCGCATCCCTGTTTATTCCATTAGGCCTGGATCAAATATGGCTTATGGATCAGATAGCCGGCATATGGACACCAAAGACGAATCAGGATTGAATGTCCTGCCTGTGAGAAATTCGATTCCATTTAAAAACATTATTTCGATGGTAGCCCCTCATACCTATTGCTCTGGAAAAAAACATATTTTTATCGCGGAAAAACCCGCGCGAAGCTGCTGCTATAGCTTGTGATTTTATAAACACGTAGATACAACCCCTTTCAAAATCTCTCAGGCACGAAGTCGAGTCTTTAGCTTGGCTGCACAGTCATTATGTACTTATACTGTATGATGTAGGTATGGCTTATTCCGCATTAAGAGAAAAGACTAAATGCCTCCTTGCTCACTTTGTGAGGGGTCAATTAGAACCCTGAGAGCTGAAGGTAACCAAAAAAGCCTTCTAATGCTAGGGAGGCACTTTAGTTTCTTGCCTACGTATAGGCAGCGTAAGTATTTATGTTAGGTTAGGGCTCCTGAAATATGTACCGACTTAGTACATGTAGCATATTTCTTCGCCTAGTATCAGTAGTCCGATGATTTAGTCCGATGATGCTGATCAATACAGATCATCGGACTACTGAGCCTTTTAGTCCGATATTTCACAATTGTCACAATTCTAGGTTGTGGCACTAATATCGGTTACTACGAGTTAGCAAGTTTATCATCGTACTGACTTGGCTTGTTCACAAGAAAGGTACATAAAAAATGAAAAATTAAAAGATTGACCGTTTGCAAAAAGATATGGACGATCGAAAACGCACTTTCTCTTGAAAGCTGTCAACTCCTAATTAAAGTTTCGGAATTTTGTAAAACGACCACCTGTATAACTTTCAAAGAATTTTAACATCATTTCCACCTGAAACAGGCAGACTTCTGAAACTTAACGAGAATTTCAAAATATTTAGCAGCTAGATTTTCCACGTTACTGAACCTATTATTCACAAAACATTAGGAACAGAACAGAAGACCAGGTCGATCGGCACAAATCGGTAGGGTAGGTTGCCTAGACAGGTAAATGATTTCAAAGGTAAGTTTTATTTCAATAATTTACAGGTCATTCATTCCTAGACCTGTAAATGATTAAAATAACCTTATTCAAGGTTAACTCTAGGTTTTGAGTTTGCAAAGAACTATGTAACTACCTGGTTCATCCGTGACATATTTGCTTTTCAGATGTAAATTTTCTGCAAGAAGGTAGGCTCGTTTCGGTGTTTTTACGATATCATTATAGATGATGAGTCGTGAATTTATCAATACGATCCGTAAACGAAGCGCCAGTCGACGGTTTAGGGTGTTTAAGAACGAAAGAGTAGACATACGTACCTACCTATGTGCTGTAAGCATATTCTGACGTCACATGCATTATTTAGCCCCAAGCTAAGCAGAGCTGTGTATGGGGACTAGATAACTTATACATTATGTATACATAATATAATACATAAACATCGATTTTTTATTCATAGAAAACGACCAGAACATCCTGATAAATATCTGCAGATCGTACAAACATTTGTCCCGAGGCGGAAGTCGAACCTGCAACCTCCTGCGTCGCAGGCTGACCTTCACCCACAGTGCCACAGAGGTCGTGAACCTAATGATTAGGGCTTAGGTTCAAAGCTGACATGACAGGAAGTGTCTATGCCTATGTGACATTTCGCTGAAATGGACACAGAACGTTATTAAAAACAATCTGGGCCTGCCATCCTCGTGCTCTCACTTCGAACTCTACGTAAAACGGAGTGTCGAAAAAACGAACAACGTGCTACGTAACACGTGACTAGTTACGCGGAAAAGGTTGCTTTGTCACGTTGCCTCTGCGTCAAACACCGTGCTACGTGACACGTCCCTTGCCGTAACGCGAAAAAGGCTGCTTGCTCACGTTGTTGCCTCTAAATTTCTCGTATCACGCAATCTGAACTAGGGATGCTCGATATTAGAAAGACATCGATGTTAACACCGAATCAATGTATAATAAATATAGATTGAATAACATCGATGTTTTCGGTAACAATGTTTTTGAAATGTGTTTACTGTTATGGAAAATACAAAAGTTAACATTTTCAGTATTTTTGGGCACACTCCGTTAACTAGACAGGCGTTTTCCCTGTAGTCAAGTCAGTTGCTGGTACCTAGAGGAGTTGTTCAGCCTTGGAAAACAGCCTTTATGAAGCTGTAGATGTCAGTACCATCATCATCATCAGCCTATATTTGTCCACTGCTGGACATAGGCCTCCCCTTGTCTTCAGCTTGTCGCATCCAGCATCTGCCAGCAGTCTTTCGCAAATCGTCTTCCCACCTGGTCGGAGGGCGTCTTACACTACGTTTGCTGAGTCGCGGTCTTCACTAGAGAACACGTTTACTTCAGCGGTTGTCGGTTCTTCAAGAGATATGGCCAGCCCACTGCCACTTCAGCTTGCTAATCCTTTGAGCTATGTCGATAACCTTAGTTCTCTGTCGGATGTATTCGTTACGAATCCTAGATATCCTTCAGAGAAACTCCGAGCATAGCTCTCTCCATAGCTCGCTGGGCGACTTTAAACTGGTGGACCAGCCCTACCGTGAGTGTCCACGTCTAAGCTCCGTGGGTCATGACGGGTAGGACGCACTGATTGAAAATTTTCGTTTTCAAGCATTGGGGTATTGATGACGACAAGACTCGACGTAGTTTGCCCAACGCGGCCCAACCTAGCTGGATCCTCCTCTTGGCCTCCTTCTCGAAATTGTTTTTACCCAACTGCAGAATCTGCCCAAGGTAAGTATACTCGGAAACAATTTCGAGAAGGTGACCATGTACGACCACCACCGGTCACTAATGTTTGAGCCACATAATGCACTTTAATACCCACTTTGAGAGTTCAATGTTTTATATTCTCAAAAACACCTAAGTCATCACCACACAGTATAGAAATTAGGAAGTCGGGGTAGGGCACAAAAAACAATTTTCGATCCCGACTTACTAATGAGGAGTTTTGAAGAATTAAACACCTAGAACTCTCGGAGTAGACTAAATTTATTTTTAATACAAAACTACAAATCTCTTAACAGTGCGTTCCCGTTCTTTCACTAGCGAGTAGCGACATCAAGTTATGCGTTGGAACCACAGGTTAGAACTAAAGATATCACGTAGCTACTAGACTAAACACTTGCACTTAGAAAGGATTTTTAAACACACCATAAAAGGTTCAAAAAAGTGCTTGAAAATTTTACGTAAATCCATTGTATTTCGCAACCAGTGTGTCTACAATTTTTTACAAGTCCTGGTAACAAATAGAAAACTTCACTCATTGCATTGGGGAACTTTCCCGAAATAGGCTTCGCTTTGTTTGACAAAAAGTTAGTTATACGTTGCGAAATGAAAAATTTCTCAACAGAGTAAAAGTTGATTTTAAGTTTGCAACATTTGTAGGAATTCTTTCAAATTTTTAATATAGTTGTGAAATGACCTATGATGTTTCAACTATTTGGGATGCCACGTGATTTTATTTTCCTTGTTTACAAACGAAAACATAAAAAGTAAGGGTTGAAGTTCCTTATAAAATTTATGACGAAATTGTTAGGTACTTTATGACATCATCATCAGCCGATGTTACTCCAAAGCTGGACATATTATGAAATATATACTCGTAGGCAGACAATAAGAGCCAATTTGTTCAATAATTTGGATCGTAAGCGTTGGTTTAAAATTTTGGCGGTGATAGTTGCATAAAAAGTAGTTGCATGAAAATAACAAATATTAAGTATCTTTTAAGTCAACCCGAATAAAATCGAGTACAGCTTCAATTTTGCAGTAGAGCTCGATAACCAGCAAAAATCTAGTATATTTACTAATTATCGAGCTTCTGTGTATTTTCAACCGATTTCGAAAACAGGAGGGGGTTCTAGGTTCGGCTGTATGTATTTTCTTTTTTATGTTTATTCGTTAATTTCGCCGTCAACTAAGAACCGATCCCGAAAATTCTTCAGCTATAATTGCATAGGGAAATAACTAGCTAACCCCCTCTCGATTTTATTCGCGCGAAAACCCAAGTGAATGCTTATCTCCTAAGTCTACGACGCAGCTTGACGATTGGTTGGCGCGAAATTAAGATCAAAATTAATTTCAAAAATGACATACAAGCGATCGATCGATTAGCCACAGCGATAGCGAAAGCTTTATAATGGCATCTTCTAACCACATCGAAATTTTGCTGGATTGGCATGTGCAAAGATCTCACGCCGCCGTTTTGGGGGATATCATGGAGTGGTTGCAGTATAAATAGACTTTTGAAGGTAACGACGACGTGAGTTTACTGAAGCTGAGAATATTTGGAGACTGTAAGAGCCTAGGCGGTGAAGCTAGCGTCAATATCATCACGGCTCGCTGTCGCGGCTGGTGTGTTTCTTACCCCATAAGAAAAGCACAGATCACATGCAGAGATGCGTCTCCCAAGCCAACCTAACCTTCACGTGGATAACGAACTAGGCTCATATCATACAATCTTCATATTTGTTAACTTGTACATTTTATAATTATTTTTCATTGCTTGATACTGGCAGTATTGTCTAACTAGACACGTTGCCATTAATAAAGAAGTCATTCATTTAAGTATATAATAATATAAACAAGATCCGTCAAGTGCGAGTGTAACTCGCGCGCCGAGGGTTTCAAACATTTGCCAATTATTTGGACAATCAATTTTCCGTCTTTTTTCGAATGGCAATATTTTATAAAGTATGAAACCTACAGCAATTTCGAAAACTGTTTTAAAATTTACAAAACAATGCCTTTCATTTGATACACCAATAGGTAGGTACCTTGTCGATAAAACACCCCCCTTTCGGTAAAAATATCCCCCTTTTCGACCATTCTCAGTATTTTTTTTTAATTTAATTTTTACAGACTTCTCTATATTTTTCCTGTAAAATATAGATTGTTATCTACAAACGCGTAATACATTGTACATGGATCAGTCTGCAATCTTCGGAGATGGGCGGGCAAAGGTCAATTTTTCGACTTTTTTTGAAATATTTCAAAAAGTATGAAACTTACAGAAATTTCAAAACGTGTTTTGAAATGGTCAAAACGATACGTCCCATTTGCCTTCCTAGGTCTCTTTTGAAATTTCAACATCAAAATTTGTACTGAAAATATTCATTTTCATTTTTCATTTATTTATATATATTTTTCTTGAAACCAGTAATGGCGCACGAAATGTATCATTAATTCAAATTTCAAGTTAAGGCGCATACAGCACCTAATAGTTTAGGTGCTGTATGCGCCTTAACTTGAAATTTGAATTAATGATACATTAGAACAGAATAATAACATAAAGTAGGTGGTGGCGCTAGTGCGCCACCACCTACTTTATGTTATTATTCTGTTTAACAAAGGAATTTTCAAAAATCCTTCTTCCAGTTTGTGATACCTATCATAAGCTTTTTTTTAATGCCTCTGTAATAGTTTTATTCTATTTAGTTTAGGAAGAGATACGAAGTTGCACTTGGTGGCCACCAAAATCTATTTTCGTATCTCTTCCTAAACTAAATAGAATAAAACTATTACAGAGGCATTAAAAAAAAGCTTATGATAGGTATCACAAACTGGAAGAAGGATTTTTGAAAATTCCTTTGTGAAACGGAATAATAAGACAAATTAGGTGGCGGCGCCACTTTCGGTGGGGTATGGGCCTTAATAGCTGCAGTAGTTACTGAGATATTCAAGACAGAGCGGGGACGGACAGAGCGAGACCATAAGGGTTTCAAACCGATTTTTGATACCCTAAAAATAGGTGACCAAAAACCCGTGAGTACAAGCGATATTTGAGAAGTCCTGTCCTGAGTTGCTAATCACGATCTCCTTAAGAGATCATTCGCCGAATCGAAGCAAATAATCATTATAGGGAAATGAGGAAAACGCACGTAGTTGGTCTTCGATAACGGACATAGGGCGAGTTGAGATCTATTAGGGAGAAAACTAGAAGAAAAGACATCAAAAGTGAGTTTCTTGCATGGTTGAACGTAGTAGGTAAAGCACAGTTCGATATCAGGCTGCTAAACTTTATATTAGGTTCCAGTTGTCTTTAAAATTATATACGGTCCTGTCCTGGACACGACGAGCTTTCATAGTGTTAGAAGGTTTAGTAAGAAGTACGAAGAAAATCCTTCTACGAATAGGTTCGGTTTTAAACGTCCAAGGAGGTTGAAATACTTCACTATATATACATATGCTGGCCGCTAGCACATTTTAAATTCAAATCACTACGAACAAACCATTGGTCGTCTATTGTTTTCTCTCCTTTTTATTTTGGAAATATATAGGGGAGATTTTGGTATAAATAGGCACGCTTGCTAGAGTAAGATTAGTTTATACTCGGACGTGAACAAGAAAACCTGAAGAAGTAAATAAAGCTGAAAAATAAGAAAAAAGTGTTTTACTGGAAAACTCAAGAAGCAGTCCACAATATTTTCCCAGTTAAGTTTTGAAAACATTTGAACCATTTCTTATTGGAAAAAACACTACTCTATTGACGATCATGTTAATGATTTAAGATCAAACACATCTAGCTCAGTCAATAAATGTTAAATCAATTAATAGGTAGGCATTTTGTATTGTTATTATTATTTTTTACCTATGTAATTAAATCAGAACACAAATTAGGTACTTAACCCTAATTTGTGTTCTGCTTTAATTTACTTTCTATGTAAATTATTTGTGATATGACATCATATTGAATTTTTTGTATAACAACGAAAAATAAAATCATGAAAATAGCACCAAGCACGCGTATTGACATTTGTGAATTCTATAAACATAGTCTCGGCTTATCAATACCGAGCCGCCTCGGAATGAAAATGCGCATGGTACAGTTGAGTGCATAATCATAATCATAACTAAAAAAGGACTGAGAAAAAGTAATAATATTAAAGCAATGACACTCTAGCCGACAGTATTTTCGAAGAGAACGCGAATGTGTTTCATGTAGAAATAAATAAATAATGCTGGACAATTCACACAGCATTATCCTAGCCCCAAGCTAAGCAGAGCTTGTTTAATGTGTACTAGATAACTATTATACATCATAATATAATACAATACATAGATAGATATTTTTTATAATGCATAGAAAACGACCAGTACTCCCTGAATAAAATGTCTGCAGATCGGACACACATTTGTCCCGAGGCGGGAATCGAACCCGCAACCTGCTGCGTCGCAGGCACCTTTGCCCACCGCGCCACAGAGGTCGTCGATGAGCACATACTATACCGAGAAGATTGATTTGTTTCTTTTTAGGGATCAGGACGAGCGCGGTGCGAACCGCCCTCTCCCTAAAGGGAGGTATTCTCATTATGGGATGAAACGTTGGTGTTCTTTCCACACGAACTAGGTTCGTTAATAACCCGTTTATATTCCATAATGAATCCGTCAATCTACGAAAGTTTGTATAGCAAAACATTAGGATATTTTTATATTTGGATGCTACACTGATAAAACCAAGGCAACTAGTATAGTAAAAGTCTATGTATAAGCTAGCAAAATGAGCGCACCCTTATATTTTTAGGTAATGGTCAAGCTCATACCATCCTATTAAATCTATAGTCGCGATGGTAGTGCGCCGGCGAAAGGACTATAAATGACGCAGTGAGCTTTATTACCAAATTGGCAGACTAGGCTAGACTAATGCGGTACGGGTACGTACTTTCACCGGACACTTCAAAATATAGAATTGTTATTTGCGATCTTCATCAAAAATAAACCAAAGAAAACTGCGGCAGCTGGTAGGTAATTGGTATTTAGGTACAAGTCTATGCCAATAATTTGAAATACGGTTGAGGCGATTAATGAGACGCCCTGGAATGCCATGTATATGGTAGAGCAGGGACACATACTATTGTCCATTTTGGGTTTAATTAACGTACGGTCAAGCTCTGAAGCGTGATTAAGTAGGTATTCTATTTCTGTCAAAGAAAATTACAATAAAATAATAAAACTACCTATATTGAAACATGGCCCATACTACCACAAATCAACTCCGGATCTCTCTTCCAAACTACAAAATATTTAACTTTGAAATTTATGTATGGTATGTAATGTAATAGTTCAGAACTCACTCTGTCGATCATAAGTTTCGAAAACACAGTTCCATAAAAAAAATTGCAAAGTTACCTCAATTTTTTTACTAAATCCATAAGAATAGATAATAACACTCAATAACTCAGGTTACCTATATTATCATTGGTCAACTAATCAGTGATTAAGTTATTACACTGAATTTCATGATTCTAGGTTAACGGGGAGTAGTCTATAGTTTTGTGTGTATGGGAAATAAAAAAAAATTGGGCATAAACGGCTGTAAATTTTGATTGCGTTGACTTAGAAGTTTGATTTATATCGTTCCAAGAGGTAACAAATGTGAGTACGTACGTATATGATGTGAATTTCAACTCGATACTTCAACGCGTTTCTGAGAAAAGAGGGTTGACAGACGGATAGACGGGCAGGACGGGCAGATCCCCGTAACCCTAAAAATAAGAAAAGTATGTTTCTGGACCTTCAATATCGCACAAGAACATACGAGCCGTTCGAAGAGTTTTTAGACGAACTCTTCATCTCAATACTTACTCTACGAACGGCTCAACTCTGAGCTACCAAGTTTTGAAGTATTTGGTGACATTGAGAGTCCATAAAGCGGTTTACGTTCAGGAATGTAGATAGGTCTTCCAGAGTAAGTAATTATATACAACCGGCTATTTCCAAACAAATGAAGCAAAATAATTTGCGATCGAAGTAGGTAGGTACTTTAGGAGAACAATGATAATTTTCAGATACTCTACTATCTAATTGACACAGTTGTACATGCATAATATAATCAGTAATACATAGCAATAGTCAAATGTAATTACGACATATGCGCGAGTTTCGGCCTAGTTCTCCATCGAGGGCACTGGTGTGCGTGGGAGTGCGTGTATGTGTGCGTACTGTCACTATGTCCACCAACTTATCTCTTCAGTTGCCGGCAGCGTCGCTAGTTACAGTGCATCTAATAAAACCAGAGAGCGGTTACGAAGAAATAGCCTTAGTACCAGTTTTTCCATCAGCACAGATGAGTTAGCTGAACTGTACGAACCAACGGGTTCGGCGCATTAGTGCATTTGGCAGTAGGACGACACTCGACCTACTTCGAATCGCATGTCACAAACATTCTTAACTCTACTTTAGATCAACAAATGTAGGGTGCTGATCAAAATGAGAATGTAATGCTTTATAAGAATAAACTTATAGGTAACCGTGTCAGTTGGTTTGCGAGTTCCGAAAGCAAATAAAGCCGGGCACATGACACCTACCTGTAAAACGGAACAGTAGCGTGCATACTAGTTATAGGCATGTAGAAGTAGCTATCTCACAGTTACATACGTGAATGGTGACTTTCGTGATACACAGTCGGCCCATGGTCACTTTCCATCAGGTGAGATTGTGGCAAAATGAAGGTCTATCAACAATTAAAATTAAACATTCATTCATTTTTGCAAGTAAGACATGCATGCATTTGCGTCCTTGCATGCTTGTATTTCCAAGACATTTACTGATAAAACTGCCACTCTTGCATTCTATAGTTCACAAATTAGTTCACGCTTTCTTGCAATGGAAAACGGAGTGAATTAAATTGTACCTATCGTATTATTATGTGTGGCTTCGTATTAATTAATTATGAGATAAACAATTTGGCAAGTTTAAAAAAAAATATAAACCGACATTTTAGATCGCGCTATCGAACACTCAGATCTACTTCACACTATTATCATCTTATCACTATCACTCAGGCGGCATTTCGTTGAAATTCGATTCTAATTTAGTTTGATGCGATGAGTGACGCACGGATGAAACGACAAATGAATAAACTTCTTGTTTACTCCCCCTTAAAACTATTAGACCAGTGATTGTGAAAATTATCATGTAATAAATGTCTAAGATACGTTTTACGGCGCACATGTTAATTCCTCGAGAATCTAACTTTTATTAAACCTCCTCGAATAAGCCTTTAGACAACAACGAAAATCATCAAAATTTACTTAGAATTGACGAAGATTTTACCAAACGTCATGTTGTAGTTAGTTTTTTCAGAAGTGATATTTTTTATCAATTGACCTTCGTTTGACCACTATCTACCTCCTACACACTACCTGCTGAAAGGTCTAGTCGAAGATACCTCATTTACAGTTCACACTTGTCTTGAAGAGACCCCGATTGTACTTGACCGGAAAAATAAAAGAGTTTTCACAATCGGTCCATAATTTATGGAGAAATCAACCAGTACTAAATCGAATTGCTTGCGATCTACTTGCTTGCCATGATAAGGCATGCCAGTTTTTGTTTATTTCGACAAGAGGTAAGACGTACAAGGAGCTTTTATACAAGTACGCCTGCTACAATCATGTGTAGAGAAGAAATACTCAAAAAAAATACTCTTATGTCATTTATTTACTATACAAAAAAAACTCAATTGGCGCAAGCGTGGCGCAGCAGTTATATTTTGAATCAAACCGCAGCGTCACGTCGTCGCCGCCAAAGACGGAAAATGTCTTTAGTCGTTGCACTCTTCAAACGTCGCTCAGTGCGAGCTAACATAGGTGAAGTAGGGTGAAAAAGTAATATATGGGCAGCCTTTCTTAACCACAACACTGTAAGGAAATGGGTGCTGATGATAATGTTGATGTAGACTTATTTTTTACGACACTTGTAACACTGTTTCTAATAAAAAAATAATCAATGAAATCGGACAACGCGTTGATGAATAACAACTAACAAGTACACATTTTGACTTTCAACCCCTTTCCCATGTGATCCGTAGGTAGGTACTACATTTCAGGATAAAAAGTCGCTTATGTCCGTCCTCGTAGTTTAAGAACTCTAATCGTGCCTAGCTCCATTTGAATCAATCTAGTAGTGTCTGCGTGATGCGCACTCAAGAAACCCGACAAAAATAGTATTAAATTAGGTAAGAATATCGAAATTCGAGATACCCAGCTGTAAGTCTGTAAATACTTGTATATTGACACCCTAAAAGTTGTCTCAAAACCTACATATGGTATGGCAACTATTAAATTTAAAGGAGAAAGGTCACAAAAATATCTTTTTTGTAAATATCTTATATATTTTTAAAGGTATAGAGGTAACCTTTTTACTAATTCGCAACTTTATAATTTACTGAATATAATGAGGTACCTTCATACGGTCTCTTATATTATCTACAATGTTGTATGACCTATTCAACTCTACGATTAGCCTAGTAACTTTCCACTATGATAAAGCAAAAGGTTCTAAGATACCTAACTAATATTAACTGTTTACTTACGGAATAAAATTTAAGTTAGCTTCTGCCAGCGGCTACTGATCCGCTTTTCCTCAATGGATAGCCTCCCTCCGTATATCCATCCCCGGGATAAAATATATTCTATGTATATATCCTAATCTTAATATTTCGTAATCCTTATGCCAACTTTTATAATGATCAGCTGAGCAATTTTGGTAAAATATCCCATTCAATAGATCACCATCCGGGGGGACTGGGTGTAAGCTATCTAAGGTTTCTATCACATAATATGTTAAAAACAAATATATACAATTTTCGACGAATTGTAGGCGGAGCTGCAACATGAAAGTATCATAAAAGTCAAGCGGAATTGTAATGTTTTATTAAATGTTTTAAGTTATTGAACGTTAATCCTCATAGGTACTAATATTACTAACATGACCTTGTTTTGCTCGACTACGTTTCATAACTGAAATGTCTCTCTGTCATCTGTTTGTAAATTTGAATCAGAATTGCTGAAACGGATAAAAAAACGGACAAGTGTGACTTATCTAATTAGAGACTTTTACATAGGTTATTATCTTGACGTTGACGTTAAAAATTCCGTCGTTGAATACTCCATCCCACCAGAAAATGGTATGCATTTTTAGTACCATATTGGCAACCGAGTTTTATGACCATTCCGGATGGCCCATTCAATGGGAATGGGATATTTTACCGTAATCGCACTACCGTTTAGCTGTTTTTTAGTTTGGAAAATATACTTAAGACTATAAACATGAAGCATCCAGATGCCCCGCTAATCCGCAATTTCGAAAATCCAGTGGTTGATTTTAGCCATTTGTAAATATAATACATCCTGTTTATCTATGAAATCTGGTTTGGTGTCGCAGCTCGTCTTTGTCTAACCCTATCTACGGATATATGAAAATAATTTCTCCTCCTATACTCATTATAAAACCGAACAGCCCTACAAACATCACACTACATATTTATTAATATAAATTTATTCCAAAAAACGTATTTTCGTTTTTCAAATATCTACCACCTAGTTAGATATTCACCTTACAGAAGAAGAACGTAGATCAAAAGAAAATTATCAAAAGAATTCTTTAGAAATAAATGTCTTCTGTTAGGGAGTTATATGCCATCTCTAAAGCCCGACAGCCTATTGTGCCAGGGATTCTGAAAAGACACGTGTGCTGGCGAATATAATTCTCTGAAAAAGTATTTATGCTATATCTCTCTTCAATAGCAAATAAGGTATTATCTATGGTATGAAGATCTCTATCATTCAGCCTGAGCGTTCTATTGTTGATTGAATACTTATTTCCACATGCGGCTTCGCGCGCTCTTTTCGGAATTAAAAGCAGCCTATGTCCGACACCGGAATACCGATTGCATCCCGTCCCCAAATTTCATTAAGATTGTTCAGCCGTCATAATAATTTATTTCTCTTTTATAATATTATTATTGATTCAGATAATTCCACGTATGCAGTAAGAGAACAATGTTCCTAGTGATTCGACTATTGGAGGTGCGTGGATCACTCAGATAGTGTTTATAAGTTTCCCAGTTAGTGTGTGAGGGACAAATCTTGGCACTGAATTTAAGACCAGTTATCCTCAACAGATTGTGCTGAAATGGCATACTTATGTAAGTTCGGAGACAACGCAATGACATCGTACCATATAGCTGGTGTGATGATAGAGACATAAGGTTTTCATTGTGACGACCGATGTGGCGCGGTGAGCGAAGGTCTGCCTGCGACGCAGAAGGTTGCGGGTTCGATTCCCGCCTCGGGACAAATGTGTGTACGATCTGCAGGCATTTGTTCAGGGTGTTCTGGTCGTTTTCTATATATAATAAAAAATATCTATCTATGTATTGTATTATATTATGTATATCAGTTATCTAGTACCCATAACACAAGCTCTGCTTAGCTTGGGGCTAGATAATGCTGTGTGAATTGTCCAGCATTATTTATTATTTATTTATTATTATTATTGTGTTGGATAAATCTTGCAATTGAATTTTAGACCGTATCTTCCGTAGTATCTTCAACCGATTAATATGAAATTTGGCATACTTATGTACGTTCAATGACGGTGACAATGCAATTTCATAAGCCATCGAGCTGGTCTGATGATGGAGACAGAAGGTGGCCATAGAAACTCTTCACTCACTTTACCACATTAACCAGTTTCCATGGTATAAAAATAACTTCATACAACGCATGCGAAGGCGAAGGCGGATACTAGTTATAATACGAATAGACGACGCCTATTTAGCAGGCTAGAGTCTCGTTCGTTACCGGAATTAACCAGACAAATCGCTCCACCAACTAAGAACGGCCATGCACCACCACCCACCGAATCAAGAAAGAGCTGTTAATCTGTCAATCCTTCCGGTGTCCGGGCCTGGTGAGATTTCCCGTGTTGATATTGGGAGAAGTTCTTAAATCTTCACAAAGATGATGAATGATTGAGCAAATTTGCATCGGTAGGTTCAAACGTTTGAAAATAATGTAAAAAAGATAAGAGGAGGAAGTTAAGTTACCTCTGGTTTCCGGAAATTTTGTCCACTTCACGTGTTATCTTATCGAATGGCAACAAAAAATGCGGATCGTTTAGTACCTAACACACTTTTAACTCAGTCAGTCAGTCAGTTTTAATCAGTGATGTAAAGCATATTGGCATTATTATTCACGAATGCAGGCAAGTATTTTTTTAATGGCAACAAATTTCAGCATGCAGCCCGCCTGATGGAAAGCGATTACAGGAACCTTTGGACGCCTGCAACATCGGCGACATTACACGCGCGTTGCCGAATGCAGACCATATTAAAAAAAAACATTTTTCTTCAAATAAAAGTACATTATACATTTTAAATTTTCTGCCAAACTGTACAACAGTATGTCGGCATTATTTCAAGACTTACAATAAATTTATTCAAGAATAATTTCAAAATAAATCATCAACTTTAATAATATAGGTACCAACCTACTTACTAAAAACTCCCCTGAATTGGTTATGTAAACCTTAATAATATTTGTATTTAGTAAATACAATTTCATTATTTTTGTGGTTTCTAGGGTGTGGTGCGATGCGGGTTGGAGTTTTTTTGTGGTATTTATTTTTTCCGTTCCACTAGTAATAAAACAAGCGGATAAGTATTATGAAGCAAATCGTAAACCATTTTCTATGAACTCATGATTAGATAAAATACTACTTTGATTCACTGATATTTTTGAAGCATTTGGGAAAATAAGAGTTTTTGTGCTATAAATTTAAACGCTCCCAAAATACAAATGAATCAAAGTTGTTTCTGTCATGAGTTCATATAAAATGGTTAACGATTTGGAGCAAATTACTTTTCCGCTAAATTTATTGCTGCTGTAACGCAGGAAAAAATTAAAAACCATGTTTTATGCATTTATACCAGTGTGATGTGAACAAAATACCAAAACTAAACACGAGACTTGTCAAATACATGTATTCTACTTTGGTGAAAACGAGAGCTTAAAATATAACAAATGTATACTTCTGTGCATAGTCGGTGCATTCATTTGGCATGCATGACCTCCGTTTTCATAGAATATTTACCAAATGAGAGCTCGTCGGTGAGGTTGGAGCAGCGGTTTGGATACCTTTTGCAAATATTACTCTTAAATTTTAAATGTCTTCCTCGTCGGTTTTTACTGGTGGCTGTTGCTTTATTGGAAGCTACATATTTTGTTTGTTTAAAATTTCTAAAGAAATCTATAATACCGATTCTAGAAATTGCATGCTATCTAACATCTGTAAAACTTGATAAAGGCAAACATAATGCCGATGTCCAATAGAATGTCCTTCAATCTCTGTGGTTTTAAGTTGTGGAATTCAATAAAACTACCACCTAGATAGACCATTTGTAGACTATGGCTAGGTCATTGTTGCTCCCTGTCTTTCTTGCAAGACAGGAGTGCAATGATTGCACTCCTGCTACTGATTGCACTGCAATCAGTGACCATTCCATTATGTGAGTGTGGTATGGTATTGATAAAGATCATGTGGACTACATTTTTTTCAGCTGTTCTTTTGTTTCTCTCTCTTTATATGATTGCCTTCCCCCTGATGTCCCTCTTCCGACTACTTCTATGATAAATGTATTTTATCTCTGTGCTTCTCCCCTAAAATTAACTATGCTTTTAAGTAAATTAGTTTAGAGTAATAATATTAAATTGTAACTATTTGCTTTTTCTTTATGTATTTGTTGATTGTAATTAAAGTTATCTTAAAGCTTATTTATTTAAAATATATATTGAATTATTTAAGTAAGTATTTATTTTTTTATTTGCAGTTATTTTTGAACGTTTTTTGTTTGCATTCAATATTTCCTTTTTTACTTTATATTATACTAATAAATAGGTTTACATAATGTAAATAATATTTAAAAACCTTGCGATGGTCCAGTGCCTTGTTGCCAATACCATAGTATTTTTTTTAATTAATACACAGTTGTGCTTGAAGTGACTATTGACCCATACAGCCAAATCACACAAACTGCAACTGGTAACTTCGTCCGCTTTGCTCACTTTGTTCAATACTCACTCCAGCAGTACCCAGCCAAGGCGGAACTAAACAGTAACCAAACGTTTTTCTTCTCTTCTATGGGTAAAATACTGACTTATAGCTACAAATAGCAGACGCCGTTTTTCACTTAGGTGGGTGTGAGCGGACGACATTTTTATATAACAGCCCCCGAAAGTGACGAGAAGTTTGAAATTGGAAAAAATCAATTTTACCCATCAGCATTGCTATACAGCGGGGCAATGCAGCCAGTGTCTTAGGCACGCTTCCAACTGGTATTGATATGGATCAGTTGAGCTACCTGAAGATTGTTTGCAACAGTTTGCAGATAGCTTAATTGTTTCTATTGTAAATACTAGTTTTAATTTAAATTTGTTGTTTGATTGTTATTTTCTTTCTGAATAAAGGTAGGTACATAATAATATTAAATGTATTTTACCCATAGTACTATAATTGGTTTTTCCCAATTAGGTACTATAATAATAATACTTCTACTGTTACCAAATATAAGAGAACTCCCAACTAAGATAATAATGCTAAAGGATGAGATTGTTGACCTTGTGGACTCACTCAACCGTTTTGCTAGGGTTACATAATATTGATTCATCTCTTCAATGGAGACCGCGAATGTGAGCGACTATTCAGTATTCTCTGCACCTACCTACCTACGTACTTGCCAGGACTACTATGTCCAGTGTAACTGATAAAACAGCCTGGATATTATTACGTAGAGTGGACTTTTTCCTTATAGTTACGCGTATTTGCTGTTATTGTTAGTTGTCGAATTTAATTAAAGTGTAATGTAGAAAAATATGTAGGTAAACAAGATAACTATAAAAACTATCGTAGTTTGACGAATTCATACCGTCCCTCGTTAAGGAATGAAAAGTCCAACACAAATAAGGTTCGTAGTTAACCCGCTTACATAATAAATATCTATCTATGTATTATATTATTATGTTAGATTATCATCATATGTTTTGTATGTACCATCTTTCCTGCAATAAAGCTGTTATTATTATTATATTATTATTATGTACCTATATCAGTTATCTAGTACAAATAACACAAGCTCTGCTTAGCTTGGGGCTAGATAATGCTGCGTGAATTGTCCAGCATTATTTATTTATTTACATCCGTAAATAAATAAACCCCATGTGCAAATTTACGAACAGGCTATGGGTTCGGCAAGCATGCAGCGCGGATGGCCTTGAGCATGTTGGGCACCTAGTTCCACGACCCCACCCCGCACTCCGGAGTCCCGACCCCCGCGACCTATTTATTTCCTGCTTTACGTAATGCCCCCTCCCTCTGGCAATGTCCTCAACCGACGTTCTGGGAATGGAGCCCAGCCCAGTACGTCGTTGGAGCCGACCTAATTTACCAGCGATTAAATATGTATATCAGATAACATGATAGGTATTTTCGAGCTCTCATAGGGAGGCTCATATAATGTAGTCCCTCCCTCCTTAGGTGATCGCTGAAGAGAATGCTATTTGTAGAAAGTTACAACTACTTTTTATGGTCGTCATTTACTAAGCACAATTTCGGGTGTACTAATGTTGGCTAGCCTCGGACCGTCGTCGTCGAGGGGAAAGTGAAACACTCGGATAATGTTAAAATTCCGCGCGTAGCAACACAATAACTTTCTCTTTCACGCATACCTTGCAGAGTATTACTGTAATCGTTTAACCTGTAAAAGAGGACACCTTAGAGGCCTCAGAACTTAACAACTACCTACCTATTCCACTGTTGATGTCATCCAGCGAGAGCCTAACGCACTGGGTTTGGCGAGAGAGAAGAGTTTCGTTGGCGCGCTTGCGTTTGCATAATAATTTACAAACGAACGATTTTCTTACGCTGTGTCCTAAATAGGTATACACAAGACATTTCATGTCTTCATTTTGAATTTTTCCGTATGTGTAGGAATATATTATCACATTATTAACACATATTAACAAAGAAAATTACAATCAAATTATATAATTAAATTAAATTAGTATTGACAATTGAATTAAGCTAACTGCAGACTGTTGCAAACAATCTACAAGTGGCTCAAGTACCTAGTAATCTTCTCATTCCTTTCAAAAGTTAATTACCTATAATTTTATAATAAATCGAACCAATTTTCATGGCAGGTGATGAGGTGATAATAAAATTTGTGTATCAGAATTCACGAATCAAAAACGCATTTTAATGCGTCCAATCTCATTTTAATTTCATTTTGTGGTGTTCGTTTTTTATCAGCTTATAAATGTTAGGATGGTAAGGTACTTTCGATAAAATATGTAGATTCACTATTTCGCTTGAAATTGTCAACATTATACTATTACTAAGTAATGCATATCGCACATACATATAAGACCTTATACCAACTCGGAAAATGCGTCGATGTGGATTACGTGGTCTGTTGAATTAAATTCGAAAGGGGTTTTCTTTTTTAATGGTGGAATTTAAAATTTACTTTACGTACACAAGTAGATTGTAAAATTTGCTAGTAAAGTGCGTAAGCCTCATACTGGGGCAATTTTTTGCGTTAATTAGATTGTGTTACAATCACAGTAGATTGTGTTTTAGATAAAACTGGAATTTGGTTTGGATTCCGCCTTTAGTCCCATCTCGTAGCCAGATTTGGTAGCTGACTTCAAAATGGGAGAAATAATCCCGATTCGAAGCTGGCTACCAAAAGGGAATTTTTAAGTCCCATTTCGTAGCAAGGTTTGGAAGCTAGCTTCCGAAGCGGACAAATAATCCCGATTTTAAGCTGGCCTCGAAACGATAGGTAACCATATCATTTAGTCCCAAAGTCAAAGTCAATAACTTTATTTCTTTTGGCTTACAAAATAAGCACTATTTGACACTTAGATTTCCCATTCCATCCCTACCCTACGTTTTCGTTTTAATCTTAAACACAATGAGTAAAACCTTTTTCAAACTACGAGTGTAGTTTGGTGTGACTTATTTTATAACATTGTCATCTTCATTAAAAAAAAACTTTGACGTTGTCAAGTGCTTGCCTGTCGCCTGCCCTCCCGAACCATCGGTCTATCTGTATTACATAAAACTATTACTCCTGCCTGCATGTAATCTGAATATTACAACCAATGATTGTATCAAGGAGTCATTCAGTCATATGGATTAACTAATTAAATAATCACAAAGTACTTTTGTAAATAATTATGCATTTTTCTTCACTCTATTGTGATCCCATGCACGGAACATCGTCATCGGAAAAAAAAAACTGGCATAGAGTTTATTCCAACTAGCTGGGGAGGAACAGCATTACTACTGAATGGTTTGAAGTTTTTTATAGGGAAAACTTATACCAAAAATAAAGGAACGTTGTGGATCTGTGCAAAAACTGATTGTGATGGTAATATCACACTATCGTCTGATTATAAGATTTTTAAAGAAAAACAGCATTCCAATAATAATTGTATTCCCAATCATGCCAGACGTATTGATGAAAAATATTGCAAAATTTAAAAATGATGTTGCGAAAAACGTACAACCTATTCAAAAGCAATATAATGATATGGTGTGCCAATAAAGGAATGAAAATATTCATTTATACGAAAAAATACCAACGTTTTCAAGCCACTTATCGCCAAAGAAACAAATTCTTGAAAGTTCAGAAAGTTCGGTGTAAATTACCAGGAGACGTGTCAGTGCCAGAACAATTTCTTGGATTTTTGCTCGCTGATTATCAGGACCAACATACGCGTATATTGGTATTTGCTGATAAAGGCAATATTGCTGACATGGGTAAATATAAGCACTTTTTTGCAGATGGCACATTTAAATCATGTCCTCAGCCTTTCCTGCAAATGTACACAATACATGCTCTGGACAGTGCGTCAAATTGCATTTTCCCATTATTTTACGCACTTCTGCACAACAAAGATGTAAAAACTTACCGAGATTCTGATATCGTTAATAAAATCTCAAATAAATACATGGAAACCCGAAAAAATTACGTTGGATTTTGAATCTTCGGCTACAAAGGCATTCCAAAACATGTTCCCAGAAATCACTATCAAAGGTTGTTTCTACCATTATTGCAACAGCCTATGGAAGAAGGCACATGTACTAAAAATCAAAAGTAGAGCAGGACGAAGGCACATTGCACGCTATGCTGCTCTTGCTTTGCTTCCGATAGAATCTATACCAGCTGGTTATCGGTACGTCGTGAATAAGTCGAAGGATAGTGAAGACATTTCAAAATTTAACACATATTTTTCAAAACAATGGCTAAGACGTGACGTGACATGATGAAAATATGGTGGTGCGGAGATGAAGCAATCCGGACCAATAACAAGCTTGAAGGCTGGCACGCTAGGATCAATCGTTTTATATCGCGTAAAAATCCGACTTTGCCCGAATTGTTACAAGTTTTACAAAAGGAATCAACATTCTACAGTATCTCAAATGCACTCATGCACAGCTATTTTCATACGACCAAAAAGAATAAGAACTATATAGAAAATGATCTTGAGATTCAAGATTCGATTGAAGAATTACGAAACAATAAGATCAGCGTCGGTCACTGCATCGAAATGATTGCACCTTTTTCAGTTTAAATTTAATTATTAGTCAAAAAAGCTAGTTTTGTTGGGCTCATATTGGGTTGCATAAATTTTAAGTTATATTTTTGATAGGCATAACTACTTGTCATAACAATCATTACGAATAACCGACAAAAGTCATAAATTAGATCACATAAATTATTTTTTACCGTAATAGCATATAAATTTATAACAATTGTCATCAATGTAATGCGTCTAAAAGCATAAAATATATCAATTGCCATAATAGTTTTACACATAACATTTTCAAGTCATATGAGACAAACATTTTTAATTCTTTGAAAATGTTCGGTTCTGGCGCTTCGCCAGCCGCTACAGCAGCGGCACGCTCGGCTCTTAATAACACCCCATACATAACACTCCACGCTTCGCTCGTGGTCGTACCTAAACCTACTAAACTATCTAAAGTCTATTGCCATAATTTATGCATTACAATTCTTCTGACTTAAATTAAAATTTTATAATATTCAACTCAACATTATGCGTAAATTGTTATCTGGAAAATGGAAAATGTGACAGTAGTTGTTATGCGACTAGAGTTAGAGGAGTTTGCTGTTTTATTTGTTGCAATTAAAAATGTTATATTATATGTATATTTTCAAGCGGAGTGTGATCTATGATTTTTTTTATATTATTAAAAGCTAAGTTCTCGTTGGTTTATAATATTCGTTTATTTAATTACTGTAACAGCTAAAAAATATTAGACTAAAATGTTACATTAATTATAATAATATCTTAATATATTATTATGTTGCGTGGGTAGCTTGATGAATACTTCGAAATGTTAACCCTTCAGAATACATTTTCAATAGCTGGCTACGAGACGGGAGGTCACATTTACCATTTTGTAGCTAGCTACCAAATCTGGCTATAAGATGGGAAAATCGTTCCCATTTAGTAGTTAGCTTCAAGATGGAAAAGCACATTTACCATTTTATAGCTAGCTACCAAATCTGGCTACAAGATGGGAAAATCGTTCCCATTTAGTAGCTAGCTTCAAGACGGGAAAGCACATTTCCCATTTCGTAGCTAGCTACCAAATCTGGCTACAAGATGGGAAAATCGTTCCCATTTAGTAGCTAGCTTCAAGACGGGAAAGCACATTTCCCATTTCGTAGCTAGCTACCAAATCTGGCTACAAGATGGGAAAATCGCTCCCATTTAGTACCTAGCTACAAGACGGGAAAGCACATTTCCCATTTCTTAGCTAGCTACCAAATTTGGCCACGAGATGGGACTAAATGGGATTCCGAAGCAATTTTTATACTGCAAAAAGAAGTTATGATGAAAATGTCCTCAATTTAGGTGGGTACCCACTTTTATAACTTGGTCTCTCTCTCCCTCCCAATAAGGTTTACTGGAAGAAAACTCTTTTTAGGCTTATAAACTCGCCTTTGCCATAATTTTTTCTAGCTTAATGTTTTGCATTTTTTTTTCATGCAATAAAGAATAAAATATGAAATAATATGTTTTTTTTATTGAATTTTAGAACAACTTCTAGAAGAAAACCTCAACTCTTTAAAATAACGTCAAATAGAAAGAATGAAAATCAATTTATAAACAAATATGACGGCAATACTACTTCTACTAGGAATATGTAGGCTGTTGGACCTTGCAAGTAACATTAGGTACCTAATCTGTGACCTTATAATGTGAGAAGGCGGCCAATTTGGGCAAATTTTTGTGACTTAAATTCATTAAGAAGTAGAAAACATAGAAAAGTGTCTATGCATGCCCCTAGCAGACAAATATCTGTCACGTAGCATATCAATAGAAAAGGTAATAACTGAATAACTTTTTTAAAGAAAACTTAATTCAATATGATTTGTTGTTTTTTTAATGAATGTAAAAGTAGTCACGATTAATATCTTTTACAAAGATTTTTGATTTTGAGCACTCGTAAGGAGGTCACTGAATCGGTTTCCGGCTTGGGACAAATGATTGTGCACGATTGTGAACGATCTGCAAATATAAATTCCGGGTATTCTGGAAATTATCTCTGTATGATAATCATCAAACATAAAATTGTGTTAATGCATTGTATAATGTGTCACCTATAAACTTATAACACAAGCTCTGCTTAGCTTAGGGCTAGATGATGCTCTGTGTGTATTGTCCTTGTCCCACATTTTTTTAAATACCAAACATATGTATAATAGAATGGTACTTACTAAGCAATTTAGCTGTTACGATAATTGTGATTGTTGACAGTATAATAAAGAGTTTCCTACCAGGGAGACATTAATGTTTTCAAGAAAATAAGCTTATGGTGGGTCACGCACGAATCAACTGGTTCTATAGTAGGTACATAAAAAACGTATGTAAAATTACAAGCAGTATAAAGGTCCAATCTAACTATTCTCCGTCAATCTTCATTCTTCCTGTGAATTATTCCCCTGCAGTTTCGACCCAGTTGCGAATAACAATAGCGACGTCGTCTTTGAACACAAATTGAAGCTGTGCTAAGGATGTGGCTACTGCCCTGGCATATTTTAACCTACATTAACTTTTCTTCTTTATTTACAGACTTGCTCGATACAATGATGTCATCGTTCAGGACGTCTATACACATTTTTTTATAATGACATGAGACAGCGGTTAAATCAACGCAGCAAGGTAGATAGAGTCAGCAAGTTGACATCTTGCGTCTTTGTGAATTGTGTTATGTATGTGTATGACGCATAGTATTGACATGGTACATCATAATTCTAAACTAGTAAACTCCATGGCAGAAACACGCTCCATTTGTCAGACGAAGGAAACAATATAAGTAACACACACAAGCAAGTGAGTCTGAGTCAGCCTGAGCAAGTCAGCTTAAGACAAAGCCAATTATCTACTTATGATGTTCTCTAGCTAGATCGTAGGATTTCATAGGATTTCTTAGTTATGTGTCTACATCACATCCTAAGCCAGGACAAAATAATTATCCATGCAATATTGCAGATCTCTCTCCCGCTACTCAACATAAGTCGCTTTATGTTACATTCAAAAGGATAGGACTTCCAGAATCCATCGTTTTGAGCGATCTCTTTGGTTTCCCCCGATGCGTTGTCGTTACGCCGTTTCTCTTCGTGGGTGATATGATAAGGTGCGCGGGGAGCAGGCGGTGGCATGGTTGGAAAGGCCAGACCACTGCGCGCTACGTATACTGTATAGAGTACACTGCGGCACCGCTCTGCGTCGACGTGAGGCCGAGCTCGGCGATACACTAGCATAAATATACAAGCCCTACCAACTGAAGTTTCCACAGCTTCTCCGACCGCCACGCTGTCCAGAGCGTCCCGTTTTTCCAGGTGAGTTTTGATTTGAGGGCATGTTACAGGATTTAACTTTTATTCTTCTTAACTTTAAAACCAATCATAAGTTTCTGAAAGCCATATTTTGAATAAATTATTATTTTTATCCTCTAAACCCTGTGACAAGCCCTATGCTGAGCGTGCTTAATGTCGTGCGATTTGTTGATGGACTTCGCTGGCGAATCACGCAGTTTCCTTATCAACAGCGCCTCGTGGAAATTCTCGTCGATGATTGAAACGTCTTTCTTGATTGTTCTTTAGCTTTAGATTCGGTCTCAATTTGCATTTACTTTTGTTTTTATCATGTGTTAAGCCTTATTTTTTATTGTTTATTAAACAACAAACTCTATACTACTTTGTATAGATGAATTGTGCGTTACTCGGAAATTTTTGACTACATGAACAATGTAGTATGTGTATGTAGTAAAAAAATTATATTTATTTAACTAAGAGCTCGAACTCCGAATGTTGCAACGCCCTGACTGGATTCTTGTAGATTTTCTCTCAAAACTGTAAATTTTTTGTTTTAAATATATTTGTATATATTTTATATTTTAAACGTCGTATACTTATATATATATACGATACAAACAAAAAAAACTCCATCATAGTTATTTCTGTCATTTAGGTACTTTATATCACCGTATACAATATAATCAGTGTGCCATATTGGAAGTAATTGAATAACGTTATTTGTTCATGTATTCGCAGTGTGTCTTTTACAATCGTTATCATGGAATGTAACGTTACATTCTTATCAGCATTAGTCGGGCCGCGTTGTGGCGCGTGTTTAAGCATTCAAAGTACCAACTTCTGTACCAATTTAGGTACTTCATCACACGCGGTTGGTTGCTGTTTCTTTGTTACGTCAGAAAACTCGTCACCATTGTTACTGTTGCTAGGTTTACAACCAGCTCATTTTAATAATAATATTCCCTTTCAATAATACGTTTATTGGTTACGGATAAACAATGAACCGAACAGTTACTTTATTTTTTCGACAATGCATTAACCATTTACCTTTCGGTTTTAAAAATATTGTCTTTTGATTGATTATTGCCTTATTTATGATCAACTGGTTGGGTTTTGTTTTAACATTATCATTGCCCTTATCATACTAGAATACTTAGTCGGTATAACATGACTTCCGTTTCTATTCTTCACAATCTCTTATTGGACTATGTTGATATATTCATTATGGATAGTAAGTAGGTACCTAATAAAATGGTCGTGGCTACGAATATAATGCCTAGCCTACTTCTTCATCTTTATAAATTCGTACAATCGAACAACCTACTTGAGTCTCTAGCTAGCTGAAGAAATGTATTCTTTCATGCAAACAATGTTCTTTGTAATGTTGTTTTCATATCAACACTTTGTTTACGAACTGCAACATTCTGAGAAACGTTGTTAATAAGCCAAAAGGCAATAAAAGTTAGCTAGGTACCTACTTAATTATACAGCCTAGTTTTCTCTTAGCTTTTGGTATCTTTGATGACGCGATAAAATTCTAGAATTACCTTTAATCTGAAGCCTCCCTATAATAGGCTTTTGTTAGGTTTCTATGTACGCACGCACCAACGTAGGTACATAAGTAGTTAATCTTACGACTTGTCATCATGTTTCTAAGATTCATGATCAATGGTTAGTTTTAGTGTTATGTGATTTCTGTTACCTAGTAGATTAAATAAATATTCTAATGTTTGGAAAATGTCTCTGTAGCATTCATTTTGTTAATATACAGTTAGAAATAACTTGTGATTTCACAAAGCACCGATAATATTGGCCTGTCGTGTTATTGTACTTGTGCAAGAATTGATCAAAGGAATTGTTGTGAGTGCAAGAAACATTTGGAACTCGGTTTCGGCAATTCAAGGGGCCAGCTTAGCTGGAACGCCCTCGCCCCCGCGTCGCACGTACAAACGGACTCGAGAAGCGGATGGCATGGCATTTGTCGCGGGTCTCTTCACGCTGGTGCTAACGTAAGCTATGAGTTGCGCTAGCGACTGCGCAGTAACGGTGCCCTAGTTATTTTCGGGTGCTGTCCTAGATTGGAACGAGGTCGAGTCGAAACGCTGTTTTCATCATCTGCAGCGACTTTTATTCGATGGGGCCGCGCTGGGCTGTCCGACCTCGTTGATAGATACTGGCTTAGATAGTAGCCTCGTGCCAGCGCCGTTCACTCCTCGTCGTGATTCGATTTCAAACGATTCTGTTTAGCTACGTGATCCACTGCGAGCACTTGAACACAACGATGTGATTATAATGAAAAAGTAGTCAGTCAGTAAACCTTTGATTTGACGATTCGCATCCCTAGATTATCCTAGACTCACTGTCATTCCTCTGTAGTTATTATGTTATCAGGAAATAATTTTGTTTTAATTAATATGCGTGTTAAAGAATAAATAAAAAATAGGGACTATTCAGTAAAACAATTCTCTATCATTCATTTATTGTCATTGTACCATATTAAATATATTAAATTAATTTTTTGTAGATAAATATACCTAATACATTATTAGAAAAGAAAATCATAATCAAATAATTTAATTAATTTAAAACTAGTATTAACAATTGTACATAACAATTGAGCTACTTGGGCATTACTTTTTTTTTAACTGCTTACTGTTGAAAACAACCTACAGGTAGCTCAACAATTATTATTAACTTGATTGTTTTGAAAGAACTTAAAACAGACCTGAAATTCCTTAGTTAAGTAAAACTGTTTTTTTTAGTTCTCGGGACAAATGCCCTCGGTAATCAGTTTTTTATTGGCCCACTCGGTATCATTCTCTAGTGATACAATAGCGAAAAAAGTTTCCAGTTCGGTCCGTAGTGGACAGAGAAATCGACGACCAAATATAAAATAAATACATAAAATCCATTCAAACATAGAATCACCTCCTCATCTGTTTTACGTTTGTTAAATATAATGTGCCTGAAACAAAGATGTAAATAGGCAGGTACTGTTTAAATTTTATGAAGCTAAGTAGTATACACATTATATTCACTGTACATTCGTGACCTAGTTTCCAGATAAGATAAAACAGCTAACAAAAAATAGATACCACAAACTCGATAAGCTTTTTGTACTTGGTTAGGTACCATTTTTTTTTTATTTTACGCCTATCGTAATGCGTAAAATTAATACGGATTGAGCAAAGATCCTGGTGCGACATAGTCCAGGCGCCAGGTGCCCTCCTAAGTCACCGGGAGCGAAGACCCTGCGGAGAAGGGGAGGCTTAGCCGTAGGATAATGTAAGCCAAGGCCGGTGTAGAGGGGATAGGCTTACACGTGTGACCCAGATATGAGTCGATCGCACGCGGAAACTCACGAGCTCAGCCCGAGCGAAGCAGCACCGTTCGATAGTACCCAATGATAGCACAGCCCGCTCCATATAGACGACGACGCGCCGCGCCGCGCCGTCGTCGTCGTCGACGCGGAATGCGCTCACGCCGCCGAATGCCTGGATTGGATGCTATCACTCTTTGTTACTCCACGTGGAGCTTAGCACGTGTCTAGAAACACGGTCACTGACCTGTAGAATCTCGGTTTGTTCTGCTACATTTCGGTATGAGACTAGACTAAAACGTCATTTAGTGTGCCTATATGTTTGAGCACTAGAGCGGTTATCTGACGTGCAGCATCATTGACAGGTCTACGACTCTCAATGCGTAGTGGTGGCTAGGCTAGAATCGGCGCGGAGTGCATCGATCGCGATTACATCACCACTTGCGTCCTTTCTCTGCGCGCGCAGTCAGTTTCCCCCTTTGCGTCCCTCGTCCGGCCCTTGCCGTGCCCCCCCTTGCGGCGCTCGGCACTCTACGCCATGGATCTCCGCTACGCGCTACCATTCGCATATTGGTCTCCGGCAGCATAGGTCGTCCTCTTAATTGTAACGGGTCCGGACCCAGTGGAAGTTGACTCTACATTTCAAAACTTTACCTCTAATGGACGGTCGCTTTTGTGTCACTTCTAACAATTGGTTAAAAAACTTTAGTAAATTAAATTCGAAAGTGTAGTCCAATAAGTACTTAAAATAGTTTAGTTATTTTTGTGAACTTAGGTTTCGGTTTATTTTGACATGTGAAACAAACATTAAGAATATTTTGTTCGAGAAGTTTGACATGGAAACCTACTTTCGGTTAACGTCGATGTTATTATTATAGTCAGAATTTTATTAGTATCGTCATGTGACTCACGTCTCACGCGGATGGTAGCGCGCCTAGCAACGCAACTCGTTAACAGTTTTAATTGTAGCCTGGATCTGAAGAATTTGTGAAAAATGAAGAGAAGAAGTCAAGAAAATCTCCAGCATGTCTTCCGTGTCGGGGGGAGATTTAGACTTGACTTTACCTATCAGTCAGTCTTTTTCTCTCTCCTATACGGTTGGCGTACAATCATCGACGTCCGGTGTCTCCATTCCTGTCGAAGTCAGCGCTACATTTGTTCTACAGCGAGCTGCCCCGTATACGCAGTGACGTCGGAGATTACGCAAGCTGTGCCTTTCATTCGGCTGCGAAATCTTCGTACTTTCTGCTAATAATACGGCTACATTTGGGAACATCTATTGTTAAACTACCTATCTTGTCTATTTTTATTGAAATTGTGAGCGTAGGTAGTAATCTAAAATCATCTTCGTTCCGTAATCGTTTGGTTTGAGTCATTGCAGAATCGTGACGAAATCGGAATAATCATCGTTGGCACGGCGGTGGGCGCTGCTGACAGCGGGAATTGGGCAATTCGCGAGCGAGCGGCGGCGCGGCGCGGCGGCGGTAGCGCAGCGTGGCGGTAGCCGCGCCCAGCTCACCGTTATTCACCCGCTGCCTGATATATCTCTAGCGCAAATTATCTACTAGCGCAAATTATCTACTCGCTAACTCAACAACATACTATTTATTTTTTCAGATTTCTTCCGTGCCACGGTCAGAGCAGAGCAAGAAATCTTATAAACTGCGTTTCACCCAATTTTGCTATTCTTATGTGCGATTTATTTTTATTCTTTCTTTATTTTGCTTTGCGAATTTCGAAATAAATGGAAACTGTTGTTTGACTTGTTTATTTTATCCCACGTAAACAAAAACACCTTTGAACATAAAATTAAAAACAAAATATTAATTAGGCACTCTCCAACTGGACGCTTAGCGTGCTAGCTATGTCTAACTAAGAAACTAATAGATACAGCTAGGGATCTAATAAGTCTTTCTAACAAAACTAACAAATCAGACAGCGAATTATCATAGACACAACACTTTAATAAAATTTTAAATAAACTTTAACTAACTTAACCTAACTGAAACACTATGTTACTAACCTTCGATACTTATAAATGTGGGCTTATAACTCCTCGATTTTATTAAATAAAGGTGTTCAATTAAATAAATAAACATTACCGGGTTACAATAATCATAATTAAAATAAAATATGAAGTTATGTAGGGCGCTATGGCGCTCATTAGGGGAGGCCTATGTCCAGCAGTGGACAAATATAGGCTGATGATGATGATGATGATGGAGTTATGTAATATACACTTCCTAAAAGAAAACGAGTCAACAAAATAAAACCAAAACACTTGGATAACAAGTAGACTCGTAAGATGAGTACCTACGAGTCTGTCTGACGCACCAAGAGTGAAAGCTTGTAAATCAAGCCATTGTGCCAGAATTTGTCAAAGGCTTTCGCTACCTCCGACTAAGTCTGGTACTCTCGATACAAAGAACGCGGAAGACAGCTGTCATACTAGTTGGCCAAGTGTGATGTCACATGGACAGGATCTGCTCCATGATGCCGAGCACCTGTCGGTAATAAGAATGATGATCTCGAAAGCAGAACTGCTCATCGGGTAAGTAAAAGCTTACGCTCGTTGACGTGGGACCAGAGAGAAGTCAGAAGTACTCGCTCGTAGATCTTCCCTATAGAACTGAGGACGCTGATATTACGGTAAGAGGAAGGTTCATTCACCTTGTGTGGTTTTAGGATGCCAAGGATATTGATTTCCTTCCAGACATCAGAGAATCAACAAGTAGATACGGCATTGTAGAGAACGAGGAGGTAAGTGAGGGGCAACAGGCAACCATTTAAGGACTCTGTTACTTATGTCGTCCGTGCCAGGGGTCTTCTTCGGTAGGAGATCGTTGATGATAGCTGCGACTTCTGCCGCCCCAACGTGATCAAGGGTACCAGAAGAGGGTAGTAACGCAGCGTTCGACTTCTCTATTTACCGTATCGAGGTGACCACGGTTGACGGGCTCTAGACTGGGGGAGCCCAGTGCTTCCAGAATTTCAGTCAATATTAGGGTTATATATGTTCAAATGCCAACCATTGATGATTCGTAATTTTCGGACGGCGCGCGGCGGGGGCATAATAATGTCTCCGTCTGCTTTCATTGATCGCGCCAAGTTCCAATATACATAGGTGATCTGGTTCGATTGTTTAAATAAAAGCAAATCGTCCCAAGAAGACCGTCGATCTTCTTGAATGGCTCAATAGCAAATCGCTGCGTTCTTCTCAGCAAATCAGCGGTCCAGATGATGATTGTTGTACCTAACCGAAAAATGTTTAATTATTCATTTGATTTAACACTTTTATTTAATCAAATCGGAATTCTGACACACATATATGTAACTTGTTTGTTAGTATGGAAATATTATAAGCAACATAGTGTTTCAGTAATTTTATTTCTATAATTCTCAGCGAAATAAACAATAAACGTTAGAAATTTACATTCAAGAAGGAAAAAAAAATAGTTTTTGTAATGAATCCTTATTACAAAAAAATACATAGTTAAGATATCGTCTTGGTAAAAATATTACGTTACTGTGTATTTACTGAGACGTTTCAATTCTGTTGGTAAGTGGGGACAGCGCCTATAAGTACAAATATGCCCATCGTCCTTTCAGCCAAATCAGTTGAGGATAATAAGTTTCCCTCTTTGACCATTTCTTCGAAATTGTTCAAGTTTCCACCGTGGTTTTCCCGAGACAAAATAATTAAATAACTACAAAACATTACGTACAATGTAATAAAATATTCTAATACCTATAACAAATTATCGTACATATTCATGGTATCCTTTAGATTTACTAAATATCTCAAAATCTGAGATCGTATTCGGAGAAAGGTTGGGGAGGGAGGAAAGCAAAGTTTCAAACGGCCTATACAACCGCAGTTATAGGATTTCGCGTTCATAGGAGTGAGACAGGGCATAGCAACACAAGCCCAAAAATCAAGTTTTAGCTTATTAATTAGGGCTTTATTTGAACAAGCCAAAACATTTGAAATATTTTTTGTACTTATTTCTATTATTCTCAAGATCTCAATTTCTGTATTTATTGAGAAATTAAGGTTTTAGTAAAAATTTAGAGGTAACTTTCAGATTTTTTCCTTACGAGAAAAGCGCTGCGCTGGTAGAAACGTTGTTTAAATCATAGAAGGTCAAAAAACGAAGTTAGGTTCGGGAGTTTCAATCTGCATTAAATAGACCACCGTCTGATTTTCATGAGGTAAGGGGTGTTTCATGTCGTAAAAACAAGTTTTTTTTTTAAAAAAAAAGCGTTGTAAATATTTTCATTGTCTTGATGACAGGTTACTTATGTCTCTTACTTTACAACAAACTTTTATGTAACCAAATTGCTGCTAAGAAAAGATTCTATAAAATTAGAAAGATTGCAATAAATATTTCAAAAATTTAATTTTACAAAACGTGAGTTAGGAATAGAACGGAGGAAGGCAAAATACTATTAGCAAATCACGAAATTAAAAATCTGTCAGTCATTAATATTAATAAAATGTAATGAGGTAGGTAAATAATGAGTCATACATTAAAGGACAACGCAGACGTCCAACTTCCACCCCAACCAACAGATAGATAATGTATATTTTATACATCTATCTATGGAATACCTACTAACAAACATTGTACCTTTCTTTTTCGTCGCCAACGCCATATTGATTAGGTCCGTCGGATATTGGATATTACAGTTCTATTGACTCATAACATAACTCATATAGTCTGTAATATCCGGGCTAGAAGATTTCTGCAAACAAGTGTTCACCGCGAAATAGAACAGTTTCAACAACTTACAAATACATTTGGCTCACGTTAAGATCTGCTCCCTGATCTGGAAACTTTGCACGGAATTATACGTTTAATGTAGGCAGTGTACCTTTTCTTATTTATTTACTTTAATTAATACAGTAACACTAATTACATATGGCAATAAGGTAGGTATTAGTAACTTATGGTCATAACAATACGCGCTGGTCAGAAGGTAGAATCATTACATTAGGTAACAAGCAACAATGCTTATCGGCCTTCATTCAGCATGACCACTGCTCATTGCATTTAACGTAAGTAGCTGTTTGGCGTTAATCATACGCGCAACTTTATAGCGATACAAATCTCGCGTGGAATTGCATGTGACTTTTAACGACAATTATACGAACACGAAAATGGGAAGAAATTTCAACGGCACTCAAGTATTACGAATAAACACTCAACTAACCGAATTGGAGTGGCCCCCCGCCACTCCAATTTAGGAGGTTTATCAGAATACCAGGTTATTCAGAATAAAATGTCAAACTCACTATTTGTGTCACTAAAAACTATCATGTTTATTAACGCTTAAGTCAACGGGATATTTACCATGGTTTGCGCCCGAACAACCCCTTGCAAAAGACTTAAGCAGTTAATAGGGACTCTTAACTGCTGCATGGAAGAAAAAAATGGAACCAGATTATCTTCAAATAAAAATGCCCATAAAGGAAGTCCTCTAATATAACGATATACATATTACAAGTACATTAGCAGTGGACTAATGTAGGCCGATGATGATGATGATGACAAAACATGAATAAGGTAGAATGCATACTGGTCCATTAGTATCTATTCTACATGTGCGTGCATACTGCAAGTAACATTTAACAAAACAACAAAACAACGTTTTGAAGAAAAAGGAAGTTCTCAAATAATTATTAAGCTCAAGTGACTTCTACTGAAGAGCTTCGGCTGGGTTTATCTTCCGACGAACCAACAAACGCGGTGGAGAAAACTTGTTCTTGAAGACAACAACTGGGCCACCAACCATAGTGTAGGACGCCTTCCCGCCAAGTGGGATGACGACCTATCTATCAAAGACTGCTGGGCGCTGGCAGTTGATAAATGCGTGTACTTTGTTCTAATTTGTTTCTATAATCATTTAGCTATTTTCTTTGTTATTATGGAGTAAAAATAATATATTTCTCCTTATATTACTAATTATTTTGGCTACTTCCCATTTGGTAAGCTTCCCATTTGGTAAACCTCAAACTGTACCTACTAAAAAGTTGCGTTTGGTAAACATTTTATATGTCATACATTCAGTCCCATTTCGTAAACATTTAAGTAATGACTTGTATTGTTTCCCATTTGGTAAACTTTTAATTGAAATGGGTACAGTCAAGTAAAAAATCAAACACGAAACTGATGATAATATTGTCACATATATTTTTTAAATATTTTTAATCACCGGTACAATGAAACATAAATAAAAAGTAGCGCTTACAAACATTTTTTTACAGTTTAACTAAGATATAAAGTAAAATCAAATTTAAAATAAAAAGAAAAATTACAGCTCAATTTGACTATTTCAATGACAAGTTTTATTAGTGCCTAATTTTTTTTAACATAAGATATATACATGCTAAATCAACTAAGTATAAAATATGAAATATCAACAATCACAGATTTGGTATATTAACATAAAAAATCAAACTACACTACTAAGTTAAAAATCAATAAAAAATATAAAGTTATACAAGCAATTCTAGATGATTTGTTCAAAGGTGTTTTGTATAAAATTATAGAATAAAATCAAATCAACTTTTTGTTAAATCAAGAAAAATCACAGTTCAATTTCACTATTTCAATCACAAGTTTTATTAGTTCTAAAATGTTTTCATAACATAAGATATTTACATGCAAAATCAACTATATCATATATAAAATAAACAATCACAGATTTCGTATATTAACATAAAAAAACAGACGACACTAAAAAGTTAAAAATAAAAAAATTAAAAAGTTGTACAAGCAATTCTAGATAATTTGTTGAAACATTTTTTATAAAACTATAGTCTATAGTAAAATCAACTTGTTTTAAAAATCAAGAAAAATCACAGTTCAATTTGACTATTTCAAAAGTTTACATGCAAAATCAAATAGTTATAAAAAATCAACAATATACAATAATCATCGATTTGGCATGTTAACAAAAATATAGACTACAATGTTAAAAATCAATAAAAAAAATTATAGAGTAATACAAGCAACTCGTGTTAATTGGTTCAAACAAATTTCCAATGATATTTTTCCACTTTTGTAATCGCCGAGTAGATTGTTAATTCGTATATCATTTTGGATGGACTTTTTTCTTCGTTTTGATATAGTTTCTTCATTGTTATAAAAAGGTATTTTGACTCTTTCACACCTTTTATCTAAAACGATGGTAAAGACAATAGTAACCAGTTCCCTACCTGAGAACCCGCTCGGTGCTTCTTTTGCGGCACTTGGTATTTTGACAGACTTTATAACGTTTTTCTTACATGCTTCTTGATTAGCCGTTCTTTTTGACGACCGAGATTCTATCTCAAGACTTTGAAGCATTTCAAAACCAATATCTCATTTCAATAAGCATTTGACTCTGACTGTACCGCACTAAAATAATAATACAAACATGGTTTACCAAATGGGAATAAATGTATGAAGTAACAAATTGTTTACCAAACGCAACTTTTTAATAGGTAAAGTTTGAGGTTTACCAAATGGGAAGCTTACCAAATGGGAAGTAGCCATTATTTTATACATATGGATTTAAATTAATTTTTATTAATAGGTATTTATTTATTGGGACGCTAGTGACTGGTACTGATATGGATCAGTTGAGCTACCTGTAGATTCCTAGCAACAGTCTGCAGTTAGCTCAATTGTTTCAAGTGTTAATACTAGTTTTAATTTAAGGCGCATACCCCACCCAAACTAGCGTCGTCGCCACCTAATAAGATAAAGTAGGTGCCGCCGGGGCTAGTTTGGGTGGGGTATGCGCCCTTATTCTATTACATGATAGTAATTTTCGCTTATAATTAAATTTAAGGCGCATACTAAGGCAAAAACAAGAAAATTAGGTGTTTTCGAACCCGTTTTCCGACGAAAATATTGATTGTGGAGCTCTGAAATGTATATATCCTGTAACACACATCCTGAAAGGTCCCTTGGAGGTTCCAAATATTTGCTGTTAATCATACTGTAGTTGTTATACTGTTAGTTATAGTGTATGTGTAGCGGCTTCGAACCCACTTTTTATCGGCGTCTCAAATTAGATTATTACCAAATTCAGTATAGTGATTCACATAGTTCATACCTACCGCTTGGAGGTCCATTAGCTTCGAAAAGCAGTCAAATTAATGAAATCAAACGTAAAAACGTATTTGCACCTACAAAATCTGTGATTCAAACCTGACCAGTTACACGTCGCCCAACCGCAGAGGATCCTATTATTTGGTTGATTATTGCACTACATAGTATGCTGAACCGAAAACAAGCACTCTTTGCTGCATAAAGGCGCGCGGAAAGGTCCAAGGTCATTTGCCTTACTATTCGTCTTAATCTAGTAAAATAAAGACGAGTTGAGGGAAATGTAATATCTCAATGATAACTATTTTGTGCGTGTCTGCTGACTGCTCGTCAGCACAACATACATGAATGTGCCTTTCACACTGATGAATGTGCCTCCTCCAAACAAAGGTATCGCCAAAACCATCACGCTAACAGGGGTGTGTATGTGCTGAACCAGATACATATTGCCCTGAGAACCAATTGTACCTATACGGCCCATTTCTATATCAACAAGTATTATCAAATAAATCGTCAACGAATCTTCGACTATGTCGATGTCAATTTCGTCGATATTTGTGGGAATTTTCTATGTTCTATTCTATAGAGTTTATCTGACTAATTTTAAACGGTCACTATAACGTCATATTATAACGTCTCTTTTGGGCCGCATTGGATTTGGTTATGTACCGCGCGTTAGATCACTTTCGACACGAAAAAAATACGTTGGCTTAGAAAGCAATCTCAGCTCTTAATTTTTGCGTTCATTTATTGTTATTTGGCCAAGCCTGGTTGGTCACGGATCATGGTGTACTTACCATACGGCCGCCAATCGGCTATCCCGTCTTACCAGCCATAATGATGACATCCAGGAGGCCTTTGTCACCGCTAACGTAGGTAGGTACCAGCTAATCTCGAAGTAGTCACGGTCTCCTGCTTGACGATGGTGACAGTACTACATTGGATAGATCCCCATGTGAAATGGGAAGCTCTGAAGAGGCCTATTGCGTTGAGTGGGATGCTAACTACGTCGACGTAGGTACATACTTGCGCCTGATTTCGAGGCAGATTTGGCTACGGGTAGGAACATGCGATGCAGGTCGACAAAGCCTACACTTACACTTACACATGTTTACCCCTTCGAGTAGAAACCATAGGTCCGCGAGGTAACGACGCAACAATTCAATCAGGGTTTTAAAAAAACTGAATTCAAAGCGCCGCGTGGCTCGAGAGTTGGTGAGTATCTGGCGCAGTGCATCAGCATTGCTATGCAGTGGGTGTCTTGAGGACGCTTCCGACTATTATTTCCGATATTGAATATAGACGCTTCCAACTGGTATTGACAATGGTTTCTTAGTCAGTTCTTCCACAAGTGGACAAAAAATTTCAGCAAAGAGAATATCAAAAATACCTTACTAAATATTAGATAATAATTTATAGTAGGTATAAAATTTTACTTTATCTAAGTGCTTATTTAGTAAGCCTAAAGAAATAAAGACTTTGAAACTTGATATCTAAATTTGATCAGTTGAGCTACCTGTACATTGTTTGCAACAGTCTATGTTAGTTAGCTCAATTGTTTCAATTGTAAACACATACAATTAATATCTACTTATTAATTTCTATTCAATATGTATAAGATTTGCGAAAGACTGCTGGCAGATGCTGGATGCGGAAAGCTGAAGACAGGTCGCTATGGCGCTCATTAGGGGAGGCCTATGTCCAGCAGTGGACTAATATAGCCCGATGATGATGATGATGAATTTCTATTCTGTCCTTGTAATTTTCATTGGCAATTAAGTTTTCTTTAAAATAAGCATGTATTTTTGACATTAACTTTTTTTACATTATTCACACGGACCAATTTTTTTTTACCTACTCATTTCTTACTTATGCAAATTAAGGCTACTTACAGCTCTTTGCTACACGGACTTAAGGAAAACCATACTTACATTATATTATGTACAATGTTTATGAAGGATAACAAATGATAAGCTTCCACTTTGTCATGTTCGCTAAAGGCTAATTTGAATCCCGTGACTGTGAATGTGAAGCGGCCTATCGATCAAACTAACGACAATTCTTCTCAAAAATCGCTGTTTTCGCTATTTTTAGAAACCAGTCAAACAAGTAAGGCTCTGTCTGGAGTCGTATAGCTTTTGGAGGTGAAACGCGCCTGAACGAGATGGATAGAACCCTCTAATGAGTAGAAATAGGATGGGCGATTCGCAAAATTATTTTGTGCCAATACCCGTGGAGATTCCCAAGAGGCCCTTTTTATCCGAATATGCGTGAACAGTTATAATTATGCCGGGTTCACCTGCGCTTGCGCATACTAAGCTATCATATTTAATTCGTACCTATCTAAACTAATACTATAAAGAGGAAAGATTTGTTTGTTTGTATTAAATAGGCTCCGAACTCATCATCATCATCAGCCTATATTTGTCCACTGCTGGACATAGGCCTCCCCTAATGAGCGCCATAGCGCCCTGTCTTCAGCTTGCCGCATCCAGCATCTGCCAGCAGTCTTTCGCGTCTTTCTCTTTTAGAAGTCCGCGTGAAACCGGGGCGGACAGCTAGTATCAAATATTTATATCATTGTGTTTCTCTCCCAGTGAGAGTTGCATGAAGGCAATGACATGATGTCAAATGACTTTACATACAATTAGATGCTTCACAATCAAAAGTGATAAGTACCTGCCCATAACCCAAACAATAACTGCATTTTGAAAAGCTCTCTAACCCTCTAAACAAGGATTTTAAGCAGCCTACTAAAAGCGTAGAACAAACTTTCACTAAAAGAAACTAGCTAGAAACAGTTTAAATAAAACCAGCTAAATTCTGCCGTTAGCACACCGTAGGCAAGCGGCCTCACCTTCTAACAATTTGGCAATGTCAAAGACGACCGCTCACCAACTTTCACTCCATACCATTAGGCGGCCGTGGAAAAATGTGATAGATACTTATCTCTACATAAAATAAAGATAAAAACTGTATCCCAGCTTGGGTACGTAAAAGTTGTGCACAGGCATTCAATAAGTGAGGTCTATGTCCAGTAGTGGACTAACATAGACTGATGAAGATGATGATGATGATGTATATTGCCAACTAGCTTCAGCTCAAGGCTTTTTGCTTTTTATGAGAATGCAGCAGAGTATATGTCACTAACGGATGATATTGTAGCTTTCAATTATTGAAATAATTATCTAAATTGGAACAGGAGTTCTGGTGATCTACTGAACGTAATCATAAAATAGAAGGTCGTTATTATTTTACATTTAGTAGATCCGATTACCTAAGGCTAATTAATCAATTTCAAAAATTAGTTCTAATTATTTTTTTGAATAAAGCAATGTTTCGTTTGAGTAAAATTTATCTTGAATATTTTAGGGTACCTGCTCTCCATCGTATTGCTCAGCAATCTATGATATTTTTCTGTTATTTTTCTAAATCTCATCAAAATACAAAACCAGAATTTTTTCGAAAATTGTTTTGTTATTTTGACCTTGAAAAACTTGTTTGGTCCCTAGTAGCCTTATTTTTGGAATAAATTTCAGTTACACCATATTGAAATAGGGGGAAAAGTTTTCAAAATGAAGGGGAGGGCAGCTGAACAGCTACCTGTGTACCAGCAGGGGAAACAGCTATCTACCTGTTTAATATACTAAAAAAATCTATCAAATCGGTTTTTTAAACGCATGTTATTTTATACAATAGTTTAAATAAATTGTTGACGAGAGCCGGGTTTTTCAAAACCAATTAATTCAACCTAAGTTATTGTCACATCCGTCACTTGTCAACAGCCTGTCAGAAAGATTTTGTGTTTTTTGAAAGCCAAGCCATTATCAACCATTTGTTAGCAAAAGTTTGGCAAGTCGAAAATTAACTTTCCATTCTTCATTGTTTATTGGATTGTCAAATAATATTTTTCTTCTTATTTTCACCGAAAGAGTTTTAATATGTCGGACGTTAGTGTTTCCCGCTCATCACGTGACGTTGAAGTAATCCCGATACAAAGGATGAATAACTTGTCGGCAATCCAATAGACACTTGATGATGATCAGGTCAAGGCCCGCTAAAGAGTGTCCAAGGCCAATGTTTCAACTCATCTATGACCTACCTCTTAAGGGATGTCGGGCCACTAACACGAAGGAGTCACGTCCTTAGCGCCGCTGAAAAAGTCATGTCGGCGGTACATTTTTTTGAATCTGGATCGTTTCAAAATAACATTGTCTGACAACATACGTGTCCACAAGTGATCAGATCAAAAAGTAGCCCGGTATAGGTGTCTATTCAAGTTAAGATTAAGAACATTTACATTTCGAAAAAGGAGGCGGTTCTATGTTCGTCTGTATGTCTCTTACTTTTTTGTATGTTCGCCGATTTTTTCGTCGGGTGAGGGTGGATGGTTTGAAGTCTCAATGACATTCAAATGAATGAAGTCGAGAGCAGAAGTTACTTATAGTAATCTATGTAATAAGTACCTAAGGATTCATCTTACTAACGATTCAAGCAAACATACAAGAAAGGTGTTCGGTTCTCAGTACTTTTGCCTGCCTTTAAAAAGTGGGACGAATCAGGAACGTTTACAGTATAAAATTTTAGTTTCTTGACTCGTCCCACTTTGGCTCGAATCCAGTAGGAAGAGTCAGGAATAACTAGAATCTACTCTAGACAATAATGGTGGTCTATCTACACAGCATCATCTAGCCGCTGGATGATACTGTGTGTGGATTGTCCAGTATTTTTTACTTATTATGTTTTATTTAGTAAACTCAGGTTTCTCTAGATATTACACGTACGTATTTTATTTGAGCGGGATCACATAACCTGCAAGAAGTTTTGTGTCCTATCGCTTCCAAAAACTATAATTATATTATGTACACATGTTTTTTATGTCAATGAACGAACAATTTTATGGTTCTAAACCAACCAAATTCGTGAAACGCTTCGATAGCGCGATCTACGCTTGGGGTCACTTTTAGCAGTGACATCTAGTTATAAAATAGGGAACTGAGGATAAACTGTCCAGAATACAGAATAGTTAGTACAAGAAACCTGTTTAGGGGCGATGATGAAACTTAGGTTTAAATTGAACTCTCATTGTTAGCATTATGCATGCACGTTGCTATACTGGGTTTATTTCTACAGGTTACAAAGGTAAGCGTAAATATGAGTGGATCTTTACTCGTTTAAAGGAAAAATTTCACGATCTCAACAGCAAATTTTTTTTTGCTGCAAACCACATGTTTATTTTAAAGGAACAACTGCATGTTCGGTTTTAAGAAAAATTTACTTACTAGCAAAAAAATGGAGCCACTCTTATAACTAAAAAAAACGCGTGTTGAAACTTGTGTTAACTACCTCGTAGAATCGATACAGAAATGAAGGAATATTGGATCGAATTGAGACATGTCATGAAAGTGGATTCTTTACGATAACTGTAAGTGATGGCTGACCACAGGTCAAACGCCGCAACAGTGTCCTAAGAAGGTTTTTGTTGCAAAGCTCTACCAATAAAAAGGTAATAGTCACTGTTTGGTGGTCTCAGCATGGTGTTATTCACTATAGCTTTCTCCGATCTGGTCAAGCAACAACGGCATTATACTGTGCCGAACTCCGAACAATGATAGCAAAACTAGCAGTGAAACAGCCCCGACTCATGAATCGATCGACCATTATTGCTCCATCATAACGCGAGACCTCATACAGCACGAGAAACCGTTTTAACTCTACAGGAACTGCAATTGGAAACCATTCGTCGCCCTCCGTATTCGCCAGACCTTGCTCCAACGGACTACAATGTTTTTAGGATTTGGACAATTTTCTACGTGATTTTTTCCCAGGAGGCAGTACAAAATGCGTTCACACAGTCTGTCGAATCTAGATCACCAGAGCTCAATCGCAAAGGCATAAAAAACCTTCCTATTAGATGACAGCAATGTATAGATAATAATTGAAGTGAAATAAAAAAAACTAATTTCAACTTTTCAGTACAAATCGGCAAATTCATACTTTAACCCCTATTATGTTCGACAGATATAGCACGATAAATTTTGGTAGGTATAGTAAGACATGAAGCAGCAGAGCTAATGAGTGCAAAAAATTAAATTATAGCATAGCCACTGTGGCAGCTATAGTAACCTATATACACACATCAACACCGTCTAGGGATATTTTGTATAAAGTTTTTGAACTCTAAAAATACTGACCGGTTTTAAAATCTTTTGAAGAAACCTTATTTTTTAGGCCTTTTTGAATGACTCCAAATTTGAATTTGAAATAATGAATAAAAAACAAAAGATTTGCGCGGCATAGGTACTACAGCGAAGGTCGAAAGTTACAATTTATCTTCCATAGTTTATTTTAATTTTTTGTGTCAAATTGAAGTTTTAAAACACGTTATCAATTAATTTCGAGATTTAAAATAAATGGATATAATACATTAAGTACCTACTTAATGTATTTTTAGCAATGTCAAGCTAATTTATTTAAAAGAAACACAATTTTCACAACCTCAAGGATTTCACTCAAACAATGGAAAATTAATAACTCAACACAATGAGAATTTCTAATATTCAACTACACTTAGGTACTTCAATACGCAAGAGAGTGAACGTCCGTTCAGCACGACGACTTGTAGCAGAATGGGCCTCAGTCCCTTGTTCCGTCGGCTAGCGTAACGAGGTGTTGACTCCACGGCGGCGCGCAGCAAAATGGGGGCGAGCGTTGGTTTGCGCCGGCTTTTATAGAAAAAGCTATTCTACCCTCAAGTCACAGAAAAAGCTATTTCTACCCTCGAGTCACATCCATCACGGCCTCTCCTGATATCCTGACGCTCTCGGCAGGCTCCTCATCTTTTACATCAGCAGTCAAGGATAGGCATAGACCTGGCTTGGAGGTTATCCAGTCTTGAAGATGGGTCTTGTTCAACTTCTGTCGCTACCGGCTGATCTGATTGTCCATCGACATCGTTACACGCTTGATCAGGGCTATTATCATCATCATTGTAAAACGATGTTTTGCTTTTTTTTTGATGACAATTTTTCTTGTTATATAAATCAAAATCAAAATATAGCCCAACATTGTAACAGCCCCAAAGGAAAATTTACTTGTGATCCTTGTAGACCACAAGCAAATAGTCCTAACCGAAATAACGTAAACACACAGACAAGATACGCCAAAGTGTATGGACATTATGGCATAGACACTTGCATAAAATCAATATAGGCAGCGTATCGATAAAACGCATGGCAGAGGCACTTGCATGAAAGCAATACAGGTAGCGTACCAACCAACAAAACACATGGCAGAGGCACTTGCATGGAAGCAATACAGGTAGCGTACCAACCAACAAAACACATGGCAGAGGCACTTGCATGGAAGCAATACAGGTAGCGTACCAACCAACAAAACACATGGCAGAGGCACTTGCATGGAAGCAATACAGGTAGCGTACCAACCAACAAAACACATGGCAGAGGCACTTGCATGGAAGCAATACAGGTAGCATACCAACCAACAAAACACATGGCAGAGGCACTTGCATGGAAGCAATACAGGTAGCGTACCAACCAACAAAACACATGGCAGAGGCACTTGCATGGAAGCAATACAGGTAGCGTACCAACCAACAAAACACATGGCAGAGGCACTTGCATGGAAGCAATACAGGTAGCGTACCAACCAACAAAACACATGGCAGAGGCACTTGCATGGAAGCAATACAGGTAGCATACCAACCAACAAAACACATGGCAGAGGCACTTGCATGGAAGCAATACAGGTAGCGTACCAACCAACAAAACACATGGCAGAGGCACTTGCATGGAAGCAATACAGGTAGCGTACCAACCAACAAAACACATGGCAGAGGCACTTGCATGGAAGCAATACAGGTAGCGTACCAACCAACAAAACACATGGCAGAGGCACTTGCATGGAAGCAATACAGGTAGCATACCAACCAACAAAACACATGGCAGAGGCACTTGCATGGAAGCAATACAGGTAGCGTACCAACCAACAAAACACATGGCAGAGGCACTTGCATGGAAGCAATACAGGTAGCGTACCAACCAACAAAACACATGGCAGAGGCACTTGCATGGAAGCAATACAGGTAGCATACCAACCAACAAAACACATGGCAGAGGCACTTGCATGGAAGCAATACAGGTAGCATACCAACAAAACATTGCAGGGGCACTTGTAGCATGTTCGGTCAGTTCCTGTTCTGGGTCAACATCATCTTCTCTCTGCTGTGAACAATGGCAACAATGTTAACAAAAAGGCATTTTAGACAACTTTAATTTCAAAGCGAAATTCATCGTTGAATCTCAAAATTTCGCTAAAACACAGCGAAGACGACGTAGACACCATCCAACGGACTGGTTCTAACGTAGACACCATCCAACGGACTGGTTATATCGTAGACACCATGCAACGGACTGGTTCTAACGCAGACACCATTCAACGGACTGGTTCTAACGTGGAAACCATCCAACGGACTGGTTCTAACGTGGACACCAACGGACTGGTTCTAACGTAGACACCATCCAACGGACTGGTTCTAACACACACCATCCAACGGACTGGTTCTCACGTAGACACCATCCAACGGACTGGTTCTCACGTAGACACCATCCAACGAACTGGTTCTAACGCAGACACCATCCAACGGACTGGTTCTAACGCAGACACCATCCAACGGACTGGTTCTCACGTAGACACCATCCAACGGACTGGTTCTCACGTAGACACCATCCAACGGACTGGTTCTAACACACACCATCCAACGGACTGGTTCTCACGTAGACACCATCCAATGGACTGGTTCTAACGTAGACACCATCCAGCGGACTGGTTCTAACGTAGACACCATCCAGCGGACTGGTTCTACTGCCTCAAGGGCCACCGCGTCATACCTCAAGGGCCAACTGCGCAATTCCTCAAGGGCCACACGCACCATACCTCAAGGTCCACACGCACCATACCTCAAGGTCCACACAAACCAGGGACCCGTCAGCGAAGCAGGACTCTCACGCCAGGCAGCCAAGCAGGCTGCGCTGGAGCACGCAGGCCACGCCGACACGCGTAGGCCGCACTGGAGCGTGCAGGCCACGCCGACACGCGTAGGCCGCGCAGGAGCGCGCAAGCCGCGCTGGACAGCGAGCACACCTCGCTGGAGCGCGCAGGCCACGCCGACACGCGTAGGCCGCACTGGAGCGCGCAGGCCACGCCGACACGCGTAGGCCACACAGGAGCGCGCAGGCCACGTCGACACGCGTAGGCCGCACTGGAGCGCGCAGGCCACGCCGACACGCGTAGGCCGCACTGGAGCGCGCAGGCCACGCCGACACGCGTAGGCCGCGCAGGAGCGCGCAAGCCGCGCTGGACAGCGAGCACACCTCGCTGGAGCGCGCAGGCCACGCCGACACGCGTAGGCCGCACTGGAGCGCGCAGGCCACGCCGACACGCGTAGGCCACACAGGAGCGCGCAGGCCACGTCGACACGCGTAGGCCGCACTGGAGCGCGCAGGCCATGCCGACACGCGTAGGCCGCACTGGAGCGCGCAGGCCACGCCGACACGCGTAGGCCGCGCTGGAGCCGCTCCGGACAGCGAGCACCCCTCGCTGGAGCGCGCAGGCCACGCCGACACGCGTAGACCGCGCAGAAGCCGCTCCGGACAGTGAGCACCCCTCATACGCCACACTCGAGGCGTATGCCGCAGTCGCAGACATGAAATCAAAATCGACACATAAGGTGTTATTCTATACTCCTAACTTTATTTGGAACATAAATCAACAACTGGGCTCGGCCCCACCTGACCATGTTCAATCAGCCCCAAATAATCACTTCTGCGACTAGCTACGTGGATAGCTATACGCAATCGCCGGCCTCGCAAAAGACTGCGCGATCGCCGACCACGATGTGGAGAACGGTCACGCTCACGGGTGTGACTGCGGGATCGCCAGCCACGAGAATTCCTGTCTCGCGAACGGTCGCTACGCAACCCCGATGGGCGTCTTCTATGACGAGACCGAGAAAGGCTCGTCCTCATGTCTTTGTTTCACTGCAAAAACACAATAAAGGTGCCGGAACGCACCAAAATTAAATAACTTCGTCAAACAACACAAAGCGTGGAATAAAACAAACTACCCGCACAACTTTGAACAATGAAGTAACACTTCATTTTGCTTTTAAACTAGTCAGGATAAATGTGGGAAATGCGAACTATCCCACTTCTGATTTTAGCAATGTCAAGCTAATTTATTTAAAAGAAACACAATTTTCACAACCTCAAGGATTTCACTCAAACAATGGAAAATTAATAACTCAACACAATGAGAATTTCTAATATTCAACTACACTTAGGTACTTCAATACGCAAGAGAGTGAACGTCCGTTCAGCACGACGACTTGTAGCAGAATGGGCCTCAGTCCCTTGTTCCGTCGGCTAGCGTAACGAGGTGTTGACTCCACGGCGGCGCGCAGCAAAATGGGGGCGAGCGTTGGTTTGCGCCGGCTTTTATAGAAAAAGCTATTCTACCCTCAAGTCACAGAAAAAGCTATTTCTACCCTCGAGTCACATCCATCAGTATTATATCCATATTATACATTAGGTTATAATACATTAAGTACCTACTTAATGTATTATATCCATATTACATGTACAAATTGAAAGCCGAATCGAAACCACAAAAAGAAGAGTTAGCTAAAGGTACTTTACGGGTACGAGTTTTCAACAGGCCTAAACCTAAAACTAAGCCGTCACCACACCACGATAGGTACCTACTTTCTTTTGCAGGCCAGTGTAATTATAGGCCCAGGGTCCGTATTCAGCGTCCCATAAGGTTGGACATAGCTTGTCAAACGCACCACACGCATTTCTGACGAGTTAATATGGCTAAGCTACGAGTAAGCGTCTGGATATTTTTATCAACGTCCTGTGAAGCGAGGACTCCGGATTCCAAGCCAGACGTAATTAAGGCGTTCATTGTCATCTTCATCATCAGCCTATATTAGTTCACTGCTGGACATTGCTTAACCTACTGAGATCAATTTATCAGATTAAATTCGACTTCGATTGATTTTTTAATAAAGTTTTTAAATAAATGACTATAATTCAACACTGAGTATATTGGTTACATTACAACATAACATACCTAATAAAATTTACCCAGGTCTGTATACGCATTTCTGACGAGTTAATATGGCTAAGCTACGAGTAAGCGTCTGGATATTCTTATCAACGTCCTGTGAAGCGAGAACTCCGGATTCCAAGCCAGACGTAATTAAGGCGTTCATTGTCATCTTCATCATCAGCCTATATTAGTTCACTGCTGGACATTGCTTAACCTACTGAGATCAATTTATCAGATTAAATTCGACTTCGATTGATTTTTTAATAAAGTTTTTAAATAAATGCCTATAATTCAACACCGAGTATATTGGTTACATAACAACAACATAACATACCTAATAAAATTTACCCAGGTCTGTATAGGTGGTAGTGGTCGGTATAGGCTATACATATATATGTATATTCGATTATTAAATTTGTTTTCTGAAATACTTTTTTATGCTTTCCCGTAGCTACAAGTTTACCTACGCACTGGTTTTTGACACTAAAAGATTTAATTATTATCATTTAGGGGCGTCCATTAAAACGTGATGCCTGCGAAAAACATAACCTCTAATCACAAAACTGATAAAAGCGGCAATCGGTGGCCTGCCGAATGTTAGATGGGTTCCATGTCAAGGATACTTTTCAATGTCGGATACTTTTCAATGTCAAGTAAAGTACCACCTGAAGAATGTTTGATATTTCTGCGTCAGATTCGTTTTCGCGTCGTTTTGTAGGGTCACTTATCTTTTCTTTCTCCCAATATATTTAATTGGCGCATTGTCCTGAAGTTCAGAAAGATGGAATTCGCTAACTTTCTTCACTGCAAATGTTTCTTTTGTTCAAAAATTTCTAAATAGAAACCCGTGTAATAATTTGTGATTGTATAAGAATATACTGCAAAATTCAGATCATTGGCATCCTACATTTAAATTTACAGAAATTTCAATACGGGAACAAGCCAAAATACGAATCTTAAACTTTATTAGCAGAAGAAGAAGAAGAAATACATTTATTTACAACAACTATACAATACAATAAAACAATTAAATTATATCACACTACTATTAACCTGTTATACCCCATTTGCGGGAATATTTTATAAATTCCTGAAACAGATTTTAATAATTTAATATTTTAGTACTATCTTTACTTTTTTAATAATTTAATATTTTATACTAACTTTAAAGCAAATCAGACTACTGGTTAAAGAGTTACAAAAACACCAAAACCAAACGTCAACGAAAAGGGCGTCCTTCCTCTTGAAAAGATTTTCCGAAGATCCCTTCTTAAGGCGCATACCCCACCCAAAGTGGCGCCGCCACCTAATTTATCTTATTATTCCTTTCAAAAATCCATAGCACAGTTTGTGATACCTCCCATAAGCTTTTTTTTAATGCCTCTGTAATAGCTTTATTCTATTTAGTTTTGGTGGCCAGTGGCCACCAAGGGCAACTTCGATTCACAGCCTCTAAATAGAATAAAACTATAATAGAGGCATTAAAAAAAGCTTATAATAAGTATTACAAACTGTACGATGGACTTTTGCAATTGTCTTTGTTAAACGGAATAATAAGATAAAGTAGGTGGCGGCGCGGCGCTAGTTTGGGTCCCCACCCAAACTAAAATAATAATAGGCGCATACCCCTATGCGCCTTAACGGGAAGTGTTGTAGCAATAGGTGCCTATCCTCCAAAGTTCCGTTTTCTAGCTTCAGCGGTTTGGGCTAAGCGTTGTCTCCGAAAAATTGCTTGTTCCTTTATATATTATAATACAGTGAGAAATAAGTTTTGTGACTTACCGTTCGGTATGACGAAAATGATCGGCCGCGCATCCATTGTGTTGTAACCCGTCTCATAACGTAAGACGACTTGAATGGTCTATTACTGTAATCCTTATCCTATCAAACACAATGATGTGGAAACTGGGTCTAGTTCGACTAATGTCTACACTGCTTAAAGGGGTAAGATTGGGTTTTGGTTGCTAAGTTCAAAAGCAGTTTCGATCTTAATTATTAATGTTTTTACTAGTTACAGGTCGTCAAAAAGTAGATATTCTTTACCACGTTTTAAGTATCTATTGATGGGTAGGTACTTCTACCTACCAACTAGGTCTCTATTTATACCTATTGGCGCAACTGAGAGGTAGAATCAATACACGCATTGCACTAGGTATTATCACAAAATAGATAATAGCTTTCTACGTGTCATCGTTCTTTGGCCTAGATGCGTGGTAGGTATCGCAGCAGGCGTATTTGTAACGTATTTATTTACTTTTTTCTAATCATACGGTTTTAATTTTAAAAACGTAGCCATACATCGAACACCGATGCCGCACAGCACATAAATAAGCATTCAAATGTGAACTCTAACTCGTAATATTTGATCACAGTAGTGGCGCTGCCAAGACGAGCAGACGACCGCAACCTAGAACCTTTTTCTTGAGCCTCTCTATCTATATATTGTATGTAGGTGTAAGAAATGTAAACCAAATAAAAGAAATGTCTATGAACCACAGTTGTTCATACACATTTCTTTATATTGGTTTACACCTACGACAGTTAGTGTAGTAGGTCACCCTGCTCACCATCGACTTCTACACTTTGTCGTATACACCTAAGATGGCGATCCACATCTTTGTAATATGCTTTTTCTGAATAAACTTCGTTCCTTATTTCAACTTCGGTTTTGCTTATAATGTAACAGTGAGTGTATCCAGTAGTGGGTGAAATCCGGCTGCGGATGATGATGATGACGACCTCTGTGGCGCGGTGGGCGTAGGTCTGCCTGCGACGCAGGAGGTTGCGGGTTCGATTCCCGCCTCGCAATAAATATGTGTACGATCTGCATTCTGCAGACATTTGTACAGGGTGTTCTGGTCGTTTTCTATGTATAGTAAAATATATCCATGTATTGTGTTATATTATGTATATCAGTTATCTAGTACCCATAACACAAGCTCTGCTTAGCTTGGGGCTAGGCAATGTTGTGTGAATTGTCCAGCATTATTTATTTATGATGATAAATTTTGTACAATTCACACAGCATCCTCTAGCCCCAAGTTAAACAGAGTTTGTTATAACACAAGCTCCACTTATGTTATGACAAATATATACACAACCTTCTGAAAGGAAGGGATTTCGGAAATTCTACCCTAAGAGGGTGAAAAGAGGGATTACAATTTTTGTGTTGTTTTTATTCTTCATGGTGAAGTACAATTTCCTTGATACTTATAGGAAGTAGGTACTTACTAAGATATTTAAATTATTAAACAAGACACGTAATTTATAAAAAAACTTTGAAAATGGGTTATTCAAGTTAAAGATTCGTAGTTTGGTTCCGTATTAAAGTCTAACTTTTTAACAAAAGATGCTATAGACTTGAAGTTTTCACAATGTCCTGAAAAAACAATGGAAATTTCTAAAAAACCCCTTAGAATACGGTAAAATAGGATGCAGTTTGTGAAGGTTTTTTGTACCTTTGTAACCAGTGGCTCATTCGCTTTAAACTTATAGAGAATACGAAGATAATATTTATGAAATTGAGTCAATAGGTTTATTAACGTTTCGAGATTCGTTGCTTGGTGTCGTTTTGAGGTGGCTATTTATTGTAAAGATACGATTTTTATCAAACCTTTACATTAATTAAAAAATAAACAAATAAAATAACAGAAACAAATTACAGGATTTTTAAAACAACCCATACAACGATTATACAGTTTTTTTATTATAATCGTGTTTATGGAATTCCCAACTCCAAGGTATTCGAGATTATTTTTACCCTAAAGTCCACGCGAATGAAATCACAAGTAAAAAAGCTAGTCTTTAAAATGATAACGATTCGCAAAAGTTTAAAAAGTTTTACAGCCAAAAAATATTATGATATCGGGAGCAGAAAATAAACGAACGCCTCAAAGTTTTGTTGTTCTTCTAAACTCAAGTTGGCAGAAGCAGAATAAAAACGAAAGACTCCATCAAGTTTTATTGTTATTTTAAACTCAGTAGCCTGTTATTTATATACTGAAAAAATATAGCAGGAACAACCTGGCAGATCGAGTTTGAGAACGTGGAGCTGAGATGTGGTTATCTACTAACTTCGGGGCAATTGTCATATTGTACCTTCATTGTGGGCTCAGATACCAGCCGGCAGGTGGTTTTTCCGGCACATAACCTCGTGCTCGCAACGGACTGATTATTATCCCTGACATTCAACCTGAGACCTTCTTAGTTTTGCTACAGACAAGTCTATACCATGTCTGAAATTGTATGATCATCCTTGTTAAGTTTCAAACAGTGCCTCTTTTACTATGCCTCCGTTACTATCATGAAAAAGTTGGCCAAAATGCAACTATGGACTTACCAAAAATACCAATAACCTTGTAGGAGTTGGCATTTATAAATAAAATCTCTAAATTTGAAGAAAACGCAAAACTGACAGGCAGAGTATATCACTCCTGGGGGCATAATGTTTCCACTTGTAGTAAGAGAGTATCAGTTCTTTATCACAAAGTGTAATAAAGCTCGAAAAAATATTGGTAGAAATGTTTTTTTTTTTAATTTCAGCAAAAAAAAACTTTACCTTTGATCTATGTTTTTTTATTGAGTAGGACTACCATTCTACAGGACGGAAATAAATACATTCATTAATACTTTTATTTTAACACCAAAATAATAGTGCAATCAAAAAAGGTGATTTCCAAAATATATTCGATAAAAATGTAAAAATAAAAATTATCAACTTTAGATGAGAAAAAAAATTGTTCAAACCTATTCAAACCTATTGAATTGTATGTTGAGACACCGTTACATCCAGAAAAACTGACTGTTTGACGTGCTTTATGGGCTGGTGGAATAATTGGTTCGTACTTCTTTAAAAACGATGCTGGCGAGAACGTTACAGTCAATGGTGACCGCTATAGAGCCATGATTACTGTTTTTTTCGTTCATCAATTAAACAACCATGATATGCAGGAGCTGTGGTTTCAACAAGACGGCGCAACATGTCACACACACAGCTGATCACAGCTCGTGCTTGGTTGTTTGGTTACCGCATAGTTTCACGTTTCGGACCCGTGAATTGGCCTCCAAAATCGTGCGATCTAACGCCGCTTGACTATTCTGAGGGGATATGTAAAGTCGCTAGTTTACGCCGATAAACCCGAAACAATTGACCAGTTGGAGCACAAGATTCGCCGCGTTATTGCCGCTATTCGGCCACAAGTGTTGGGAAAAGTCATCGAAAATTGGACCTTCAGATTAGACTATGTCCGAGCCAGCCGTGGCGATCATATGTCAGAAATCATATTTAAATTATAATGCCAGAAGATCTTTCGAATAAAGTAAATTTCAAATCAATTTAAAAAAATCTTCTATATTTTAATCTATTTCAAAGTTCTATACCTCTTTCAAGTAACCAAACATGCGTGGGTACTGGATAACTGATACACACTTAGACTGCTCTGCATAGCTTGGGGATAGATGATGCTGTGTGGACTGTCCAACATTATTATTATTTATTTCTAGCTTCTGCTCGCGGCGGCACGCTTTTTGTCCAGGATAAAACTAGCATTATGGTAATCTAGCCTAATGCATCAGCCCGATCCGTTCAGTAGTTTAGACGTGAAGAATTAATAAACATCTGAATATTCAAACTTCCGCATTTATAATACTTTTGTCATTAGAGCCACCTCAGACCGAGACGCGAGGCAACGCTGCGTGCACTTTGATTTATAATTGGTATAACTTTATTTAAGACGAAATAGGTTCACTTTCTCCAGACAAGGACGAGCAACCGCCGCGCGGTGTAAGCGTCGGCTAAACTTATAATGCTCTTCAAAAAATATTTAAAAAAATTGTGTTTTATTGCCTTGAAATTGATTATTGGTCCCGCCAAAAATCAGGGGGGTGCTGCGGTGCGATGACGCTGTGACAACGCAGGACAGTGACAGGAGAAAGCTGCGTTGCGTTGCGTCGTCGCAGCACTCGTGTGGCACTCATTCTGCGTTGCGACGTCGCAGCGCAGCGGCAGCACCCGTGTGGCATCTCTCTGACTGGAACTCCTGAACCCTATACCTATTGAATTAAGTATTATATATTGTATCCAGAAACGAAGCAGAGAGAAGCAGAAGTTAGTTTTTCTTTTAAATTAGAATGCGTCAAATATGATTTCCTAAATATAATTTTCACGGGAACAGTCGGATGTCGCACGCGCACGCCTGGCAACTTTCCAGCGTTATTTATACGACAAACTGACATTTTATCTAACACTTCGGTTCAATATGGGTTTTGTACCCGCTGAAAATAAAGAGAATATGCCCAAAATCTTAATAAAAAGTCTAAACAATAGCTCATATTCGACTTTTTGCTACATTTTTAATCTTTCATTTTTACGTAGTGTTCTGATGACTCAACTTCATTGCTATCGACTTGGAGTTTTAGATCGAAGACTTTAGAAGAGACAACATTTTTAGTTTATATGACGAAAGATGATTAAGAACTGCTACAGAATACAAGTGAATTTTGCCTTAATGTATACCTATGTCTTACAGACATTACGACGAAAAAGTGCGCAGTAAAACCAGCGGAGGATATTTTGCTGGTGGATGGAATAGACTTGCATTTCTTCAACACGTTCACGAAAAAGGTTGGACTGGCTTCGTCCCATTTCGCTGTGACGATTGGTTATCCTGATGTACCGGGGAAGTTTTATAGGGAAATTGCTCAGTGGTATATTCAAGAGGTAAGTTTTAATTAAAGAAATACATTTGGTGAACGTTGACAAAAGTTGTTAAAAGAAGCGTTTATACCTCATTATTAATATGTAGTTTCTTATACGCTGATAAATTTAGCAATGATTTTTGTAACAACGTTCTAGAAACCCAGTGTCACCAAATGATTTTAGTTTATGATTTGACAGACTGGTCAATATTTTTTGCAAAAAATTTACCCAATAAACAATTATTGACAAAATATTTCACCAGTGTTTAATGGTACACGTAAAACGATATAGGGATTTGAAGATTTTTTAAGGAGGTAGCCCTAACAACGGTTACCACACTCTTTACGACACAGCCTGAATAATCGCAAAAGTAGAGTTCGGAAAAATCAGATCAACTAAATAAAATCATATTACACTGACACTTTATTGGATCCCGTAACTTTGCGTGTCGCAACTTGTCTTCGGTTGGATGAAAAGTGTTGCGCGCCCGCCTCATCAATGCCAGTGCGATACTGCTGTCGAACAGCTCAGTCATTACGGATTATCATGTACTAGGGCTCCCAGTCGGATATCTCGCCATGCCAGTCTTAACGACATCATCAGGCGGGTCTTTGTCATCTCTAAGAAGTCTCTAACGTACCAGCTATTCTCTGAACCGAATGGCCTTTTGCGTGACGATGGTAAGAGGCCCGACGGCATGACTCTAGTCCCATGCGAGTTGGGGAGGCCTAATTGTGTGGGACGCTACATGCGTCGACACACTCGCGCCTTCTCATCTTTCTAGGGCTTCCATGAGGGCTGTTGCGGTGGATTTGGCCACAGATCTCAAGAGGCGGAAATATGCAGGTCTCAACATAGCCTACGCATTTGCTACCTTTGAAATCGAGACCCTATGTCCGTGAGGTACCGAGGCTCTCCGGGTTTTCAAAAAATATCTGAGCGTCTGGTTAAAGCGATGCTTGACACAAGAGCTAGTGAGTAACAAGCACAGCGTATCAGCATTGCCATACAGCCAAAATATATATTTATTTTTACGTATTTTTGCACGACTGCCCAGAAAAAGCGTGTAACATTACTTTTAAATGATACGTAGTTAGAATTAATACAGTAAACGGGTTGTCCTCCAAATATCTGCACACTTGAAAGTGGGTAAAACTAGATAAAAATATTATGCAATTTACGAACATGTTAAAAAAAGTGGACAAAACCTGTTCTTTACTGAATGGCAGTCATTTGAAATTTTATTTTCCACGAGTGTTTGAGTGCTTGTAATCAATTCTTCATAACTGATCAAGTATTAGTCTCAATGGTACCTAAGTTACCTCATTTTCCTCTTAGAAACATCATCTACCGATAACCAACAATCAACTGTGAAATAATTTTGAAAAACTAATGAAAAAATACACATAAACTTGAAAATTTTCAAAATTTTCTAAGTTTTTTTTGGTAATTGAGCCCTACTGCAGGAACGACGCTGTTGACCATGTTTGTACTTATATATCAGTAAATGAGGATATAAGCTTTAATTTAACACAAAACTATGGCTGTAGACCTTATACGATTTAAAATATTGTTAATCACATTTTGCCATCCCGACATAAACGTACATTTTTTTGAAATGGAGTTATTCTATTTGCTTGTTTATAGTCATTCTGTTTCTGGGTGGTAAGAATGGAACTCCTGCATCATCTATTGTACCTTTTTTTGATAATACCCTAGAATTTTGTAGTAATCATTATCCCTACGAATTTCAGGTCGAGTATGCCAAGTTCAAGCAACAACATCTAAATTTTTCACCTTCTTCAAATTCCTTAATAATTACACTTTTTCTTAAGTTGACCACCATTTTAAAAAATATACCGAAATAATTTTCTAAATCAAAAAATAAAAGTTGTGTTATTTTTATAAGCCATATAAATGCGTTGACTGGAGTTTTTGCTTATTTGTTTGTCACTCACATTTATAAGAAGATGCCAATAACTATTCCAGTTTTTCTTACTAAGGATGTCAGACTATCTGAATATTTGTTGTTGGATGTTAAGGACGTGTGGTGTCGGCTTAGAATTTTCATCACCACAACTCTTCCCGAAGGTGTCGTAAGAGGCGACTAAGGGACATACACTGGGGCGGGCTGGTACGGTACCTACAGTTTCCAAGCAGATATAGGGAGCACAGATAAAGAGAATTAAACACATCTTATTGATTGCTTGTTAATTGCCTGATAATCATCAAGACACTAACGTTAGATAATTAAAGCTGATTTTACCAGATTAATTTCAGATGAAAGTATAGCAAATTTGGGCCCCTGCTCCATTTCACCACCGCAAAACATTTTTTGCGGTGTTTTTATTCTGTAGTTTGTACACTTTATTATAGAATAAAGTGTACAAACTACAGAATAAAAACACCGTGGTAAGTATAGACTTACCACGGTAAAAAGGACCGGTTAATTGAGCTACAAAATGAAAAAACTTTTCGATGATAGATTCAACTAGACCAACTAAACGGAATCACAGGTAAGAAGAAAACGGTTGTATGAACTAAAATTTTATAAATTTGAAGGCGATAGAAGATTGCAATAATGTAGAACTGAAGGAAAATAACCTGATTAAAAGTAAATTGCTCTGCATAAAGAGCTGCTGTCCCTCTGAGCCCTCTGTGCCCCCACTATGTCCCTAAGTCGCCTCTTTCGATACCTGCGGGAAGAGTTCGGTTGATGCAAATTCTAGGCCGGGACCTTTACAATTGTGTTTTTTTCAGTGCGTAGCAAAACAAGAGACCTCCTGACACAGCAAAGTACGTACTTTAGGATTGCTAGAACTTGAAAAGTCGCAAAACAACATTGAATGTCAACAACTGTGCATGGCTCTTGCGTACGTTTCTAGAAACAGTATTGGTGACAGTCGGCTCTACCTTATGTGTTTTTATACTATTATAGAGTAGGTACTGCGTAATAGGTATACACCGCGTAAAGGAGGTAAACTACGTTTACGTAGGTATTTTTAGAGTTTATAAAAAATCTATTAAATGAAGGCCTGACGGTATGACTCTGATTCCTTCTGAATCCTAGTTCCATGTTATTTTGTTTTTAAATAACTTTATGACTATAACAACAATTTATTACAATTTATTGTTTCCACGAGCGAATATTTGATCTGAATCTTAGAAAAGTAACCGTACTTTTATGACGTGCGTTGTGAAACAGGAATAACTGGTAGACTAGAAGTAAGTATCAGTACCTAATTTATTCTAAACGTGTTCTTTACCATGTGGAATCCTTTGAGTAGCGTTCCGATTTCGTCATTACATGTGTTTTCAAGGCTAGTGGTGCTTATTAACCGTAGAAAATGTATTTTTATATAACAACAGAGTTGAATATGGAGATAGAGATAATAGTGTTTCCTTCAATGGTTCAGTCTTGGTACCTAGTTGGTATAAATGAGAGCATCCACACAGCGGATTCGTTCTTACAGGACCGTTTTGGCGGATCTCTCGCTGATGGAACCAATCGTTTACTGGATCCGTAGTAGGTACCTTTGGCTAAGTGAACTTGAACCTACTGCATACGCCATCACGGAAGTCAACGGATCCAGTAACACAGATAATGATTGTGTGAATGCGCCCAGACAACATAGAATCATCACGTCACACTTTTCCTAGCGGATATCATCTTTGGTACAAAACTTGGTTAAATAAGATGGCCCTTTGCTAACGTTTGATTTACGCAAGATGAGCTAATAAACAAGAAGTATAAAATGATAGATGTGTCATGTGTCCTTAAACTTTGCCTATTACAACGGTTCTGCCAGAAAACCAACGTTGCTCCAACAGTCGCGTTGGTTGTACGTGTAGCGACACCAAAAAATCACTAATTTTGTAATGTGGTCGTAAAATTTGTAGAGAAGCATTATGTTTATTTTTCTCAAATAATGGAGTTTCTTTTTCTCAAATTCAATCCACATTGTTGTTCTCTATCCAAAACGTTCCACCTCAGACGTGGGACGAGAACGCCACAGCCTCTTACGTGCTCTGTGTCAATCGATAGATGACCTCAATATTCGGATATGACTGGATGCCGATAAAAATGGTTTTATACTATGAAGTATAGTACCTACCTGGTACTGAAACCAATACTTCGGCAGACCAGAATCCTTGGCCAAGTTTTTACTAAGTCGATAGCCTTGGATTGGACGTTACAAGTTCCAACTACAACTTCCTAGCAATGGGCTCTACGATAACGCCCTTAATATTTCTATCATAGAATCTAAAATAGAATGAATATCGTAGGGAGGTCACTTGGAAAGCGCAATGTTTTTAGTATTTCCTTTGTTACGGTTCAGACTTAGTATTAAGTATATCTGAGTGTTAACATATTCATCACACCTTTTTTAGCTGATATCAGCTTTGTTACAAAAGATGGTAGTGGCACTTTACTAACATTTAATTAACGAAAGCTGAGCTAATAAACGATTGTCTTTAAAACTGTGAGCAATAAATAACACCTTTACATAAACTAATTCTTAGGTAAATAAACAAATTAAGCTGATTTTTCAAGAAATTATGCAAAACTAAATTCTGCCCGCGGCTTCGCACGCGTTGTTTAAGGATACTACTATCCCATGGGAGTTCCCATAAAAGAAACAGTTACATCCAATCCAAATTAGTTAATTTATGGGATAAAAAGTAGCATGCCTTATTCCAGGCCTATAACTACCTGTATGAATTTACAGCCCGATCCGTTCAGTAGTTTCGGCGTGAAGAGTCAACAGACATCCAAAACATTGCATTTATAAAATGAGTGTGAAGTGTGTTTATCTTTATCCAATTTTTTTGTTTTGGCATGACGATATAAGAGTGCCAACCAAAAAGTTTTCAGAATATCTCACAGGAGTATCTTCAATGTACTGAATTGGACCTATTACAGTTTTATTATAAGTATAGATAGAAATATCATATTAATACAATCAAGTAATAGAAACAAATTAGAACTAGTGTTAACAATTGAGCTAACTGCAGACTGTTGCAAACAATCTACGGGTAGCTCAATCGATACATATCATTAAATTTTGGAAACGTCCCCAAGACGCTAGCTGTATTAGCCCCGCTGTATGGCAAAGATAATGCCAAATACTCACCAGCTGTCGGGTCACGCATCGCTTCGACCTCAGATAATCTTTTGAAAAGGCTCGGTTGAGAGTTGCATTACCTATCTTTAGTGTCTTTTATGTCAACAGTAGTACCCAAGTTCACAATGTCAGTTGCGGACGAATATATGCTATACCTACATTGCTCGATACCTTTTTTTAAAGCTGTATGTAGTACAAATATAACCTTGCGCGCTACGCACGTATCTTAATCAATTCTCAAATCACTATCATGTCGATTGCAAGGTACCTATTTAGTATAACGCATATAATGACGCCATTTTGTGAAAAGGATGGGCATAGAATTTTGCGTTTATAGGAGCGGGACAGAGCATACATACCGGGGGGCGGGCAGCAGAGCCTCTTGAATGCCCATATTCCCCACGTTGGGCAAACGGGTTATGGATCGCAGTTCGGTGGTAGATATAATCTGCAATAGGCGCTGCTGCCCGCCCCCCGGACCCGGTACTAAAATTATATGAGGTTTAAAAATCAGGGTAGGCCTGCGCCCAGGTAGTGGACTTGAGGAGGAGCGGGACAGAGTGAAGCGGCGGAAGGGCAAAAATCATGTATTTGCGGTATATCAAAATAAGAAAATATAAAATAAGCACTTAGACAAGTCAAGTTTATTAATATAAACGTTTATAAATTGTACCTAATTATTATCTAATAATGTTATCAAATACGGTGTAGACAATCAAAACCTTGTGATTGATAGTTTACGAGAAAAACGGTATTTACTAAGAAAACAGATGGTACTTTGCACTATTCTTTCTGACATTTCAATAGTATTTTTTTAATTTTGAAACGGTGTGGGATCTGTCTATTATCCCATACATTATTATGTATTTTCGAAGAGTATTCAATAAAGAAAACGGATAAAAAAGGTTTTAACGAAACCCAATTCATGTTAATTCACAAACATCCATGCCAAAACCAAAAGTCAAAACATTGCTATTTTACATAACATATCAAACGTACAAAGGCGGCTCTATTTACGTATAAATGTTACGTAAATAGAGCTTAGCGGGTGATTATCGGCAATTAAATTCTGCAGTTGGGTAAACAATTTCGAGAAGGAAGCAAAGAGGAGGATCCAGTTAGTTTGGGCAGCGTTTGGAAATTACGTCGAGTCTTCTCGTCATCCAAACCGCAATGCTTGAAAATGAAAGTTTTCAATTAGTGCGTCCTACCCGTCATAACCTACGGAGCTGAGACGTGGACACTCACGGTAGGGCTGGTCCACCAGTTTAAAGTCGCCCAGCGAGATATGGAGAGAACTGTGCTCGGAGTTTCTCTGAAGGATAGGATTCGCAACGAATACATCCGTCAGAGAACCAAGGTTATCGACATAGCTCAAAGGATTAGCAAGCTGAAGTGGCAGTGGGCTGGCCATATCTCGAGAAGAACCGACAACCGCTGGGGTAAACGTGTTCTTGAGTGGAGACTGCGACTCGGCAAACGTAGTGTAGGACGCACTCTGACCAGGTGGGATGACGATTTGCGAAAGACTGCTGGCAGATGCTGGATGCGGCAAGCTGAAGACAGGGCGCTATGGCGCTCATTAGGGGAGGCCTATGTCCAGCGGTGGACTAATGTAGGCTGACGATGATGATTATGGGTAATTATCAGGGGAGGTAATCAAGTAAATACCCTAACCTAGGAGACCTGGGTATCCAACGGATGTGACTAATAATATAAATATTGTTATCCACACAGCATCATTTGTTTATTATTTATTTAAATTATTTAGCCTCAAGCCAAGCAGAGCTTTTGTTATGGGCACTAGATGACTGACAAACATATTAAAATACATAACATAGTTAGGTATTTTTTTATTAAACAAATAAAATATCCAGAACACCCGGAACAAATATTTGTAGAAGGTACAAACATTTATACCAAGGCGGAAATCGAACCCGAAACCTGCGTCGCAGGCGACCTTCGCGCACCGCGCCGCACCATAGCGATCGCCAAATTTATGACACGTTTACGTTTTGCAGCAGAATATTATATTTTTCAGGAGACACTCTCCTGTATAAGTACGGGAAACATGTCCATCTATCTGTCCTCAGTGTGCAGTTCCCAAGTGATCTGGCATGGAGCCAACAAGACCGCTATTCTAACAAGATTATTTTACTATCATTGCTTTCTACAATATCTGGGTTGCACTGGGCGCTTACTACATCAACGTACCCTATAGACGGGTTAAATTATGAAGATATTTAACATGTACAGAATAAAACATCTAAAAACTATACCAATTTACTACGAATCTACAATATATGTATATATTATTAATAGCTGCTGCCCACTTGCACGCGTTGTTTAAAGTTTATTTCTATCCCATGGGAACTGATTTATGGGATAAAAAGCCTATGTTACTCTTCAAATAACTCTATGCCAAAAATCAAGCTGATTGATAGTTTAGTTAGGGCGTGAAGGAAAGACAAAACAAACACACTTTCGCATTTGTAAAATTTGTATAGAGTATAGATGTCAAAACAGCCTCTTGCAAATGAGTAAGTACTCTACCACGCATTCGTAAAATCGAGTGCCCTTATTCTTTTTGTGTAGTGGCTCTAAGTAGGTACGTTGAATTCAGACCAAGGTCCTTCACTGTTCCGAATGTGTTGATAAGCGTGCTAGTTTATCACATAGTTAACGGTGACCTTAGAACAGCCACTAACTTGTACATAGACACTTACTAACTACAATAGAAAAAGCAATTTCAAATACCTAGATATAATTATTTAAAAAACTGCGTGACTTTGGCATGACACACCAGGATTATCTAGAAGCAAAATAAATAATTATAACTAAGCCTGTTAAAAAAACTATAAACTGGCTTCAAATGACTAAATAGCGAATTGAAAGGAACACAGAAATACAACGATAGCGCGATCTAATTTTTCAGGTGGCGACATCAGGTTTAAATTCGAGTCTAATTGATTTTTTGATAATAATGACGAGTGTTGAATACACAGGGATGAAACGACAAATGAAACGATTTCTTGTTTACGCCCGTCGCCATGGAACCATTTGTTACCTGCAATGTGAAAATTACTACGTTATGATGTTTTAAATAAAACGTTTTGCCCCTACGAATAAATATACTTTATTATTTAATCGTAGTTTTGCCCCCACATAAGTTTGATCTACGAGGTGGCGCACCTCGAAGATCGAACTTTTATGGGACCACTTTGAAATTAACCTCTACAACTACAAAAGAATAATCAATACTATTAAGAATTGGCGAAGATATCACCAAAATTGTAGCTACATCAATTTTGGTGATATCTTCGCCAATTCTTAATAGTTTTTGATTATGCCTTTGTCGTGATTTTTCAAAAGTGTTGTTGTTTTTTTAAGTTTGACGGGATAGATGGTAGGTAATTCCTCTGGGTCATTTTTTTAGGACCAAATCGAGACCTTTTTATATACTATTAGCGAAATAGTTTTTAAAATCGGCCCATGATTAACTGAAAAATCGATGAACATGCATAAAAAAATACCTACCGCCGAACATTGAACCTCCTCCTGCAGAGTGATTACGCTATTCTCAATGGATCAATGGATGGGCGACTGGGTTCGATTCCATCGATGGGACAAATAGAATTGCACTAAATTTTATGGCTGGATGGTCAATGTGAATAAACACGGAGTGAACGAAGTGGATTCCCCATTTTACGTTTCGTTTTCGATTTTGCCTGAATATTGTCCTAAAACTGATGATTTAACAAATTTTAGAAAACGTCTCTTTTCTTCTCCAAGTACGTTAGGGGCTTCATAGTCTGTGTTGAAATAATAAATATTAAGGCTGAAACATTTAATAGTTGGGTTGCCTAAGAAAATATAAGGGTACATTAAATAAAAATATCATGAAGGTTATGTTACTGTCTTTGGAGTCAGAATTGCGGCAATGAAACGTTATCAAGAACATGCATCGGAACTGTCATTGTCATGTTAGAAGTTTTCAGTGAAATGTTGCCAGTTTAGCATATTGGACCATTTTCGTGCCCTTTTTCTTTTTGTTGATTTATTTATCTATTTTTTTACGACTACCTACCTACCTACATTTCATTTTTTATCTTAATGTGAATGTGAGCAATATCAACTTTTATAACATCATAATGAGGGGTTTTCTATTAGCATTTTAAAAAGAAAAAAAAATAGTTCCAAATAAATCGATAGGTGGAAGGGGGCGTCAACTGGAAATTAGAGTATGTCAATGTCAAATGAAAAGAAAACAACCTTACGTCAAAATCGTTCTATTTACTCAGAAGAGAAACACAAGCCCAGCAAAACATCGCCCTCAGAGTTTGTACAGGCGCCGGACGCTACGTGCGAAACAGTGTCATCGCACGAGACCTGCAGATAACCTCGGTAAAGGAGTTTGTAGTAAAACTGGCGCGCAGAATGTACGACCGCGCGGACAACTCCCGCCACGTACACCTTAACGAACTCGCCCCCTTACACTCAAGACCACCGGATGCAAGAACTCCCTGGCGTCCCCTCCCTCGGGAGCTCTTGGAGCCTTCCGACAATAACCCTTGAGACGACCAGCGTAGCCATCAGGCCAACGAACAGCTTCGAGAAGCCTACAAGGCTCTCGAAACAACATCACATGACTTGAGAAATGTTTTTCCCAACGCTGAAACTAGAAAAAAGAACTTTAGTTCGATTCTTATCCGCATTTGACGTAGTAAAGTCGAATGTCGAAGACCACTGAATGAAATGTTCTATTTACTGTCAAAAGCATTCATCTCATTCATTCATGGGCTTCAATTTCGGCTGGGACTGGCAATCGTCTCAGTGACGGCTATTTTATTTACAATTGGATGGATGGGAGGCTCGAAGGCCATCCTACGGGCTTTTAAATGTCAAATTTGGATGGGGTATTTTACCGTAATCGATCTGCTGAAGCCGGTAAAAATCACCGCACCAACCCAAGCTAATTGGTCTATAATTGGAATTTATGTTTTGAAGCTACATGTAAAAAACGTCTAAATACATAACCTACCCGTGGCGAAAATTCAGATAAGGGAAGAAAGCCGGAGCTAAAAAAATCTGACGCACGCTCGACCGCTCAAAACAAACAAGGGCCTACCTTACCTAGCCTAATAAGCCTATCTATCTGTTAAAAACTAGCTTGCGCCTACTAATTTTGTCAAGCAACGTCACAAAATAAACCTTTATGTATGTATCTGAAAGCCGGTATTCATCAGTTTTTAATTAAAAGAAAAAACAATTGTTTATTTTGCAGGAATGAAGGGTACATGGGGTCTTAAGAGTACAGCTTACCCTATACATTCTGCCTCGTCAAGTTTACGGCTGCAACGAGCTTAATTCATACATACTTTTAATTAATCCGTGGCATACAACTTTTTTAGAGCTGTCACGAGCTTTTGACCCAGTTTGCTGTGCCAAAGCTACGGGACACAGGGCTCCCGGGGAAATTCGTGCTCGTTTTGACTAATGTTACAGCAATCAAACCAATCAGGTTAAATGGTCAGGGGTCTTAACTGAGGTGCCCACATTCCACTATCATTTATACATTCACCTCCAAGTTCTTTTTCCAATATTTGATCAAAGTTCTTGGATGTAAGCCCATTCCACTCATCCAATATCTTTGTCCAAGAGTCCTAAGTAATTTGCGTAGTTGATTTCAAATGAAATTACATCACATCACACTAATATTAAAAATGCGAAGGTTTGGATTGATAGATTGTTACTTCTTAACGCCAAAACTTCTCAACAGATAGGGCTAAAAAATTGCATAGGTGTACTTCCATGCTAAAATAAACTATAGTCTACAATTTAACCCATAAAATTTCAGTTTCCATGGGAAATAATTAACCTGTAATGAACTGTAATGAACCTGACAATGGAATTTTCAAAAATCCATCATCCAGTTTGTGATACCTATCATAAGCTTTTTTTAATGCCTCTGTAATAGTTTTATTTTATTTAGTTTAGGCAGAGATACGAAAATAGATTTTGGTGGCCACCAAGGGCAACTTCGTATCTCTGCCTAACCTAAATAGAATAGAGGCAGAGGCATTAAAAAAAGCTTATGATAGGTATCACAAACTGGAAGATGGATTTTTGAAAATTCCTTTGTTAACCGGAATAACAAGATAAAGTAGGTGGCGGCGGTTTGGGTGGGGTATGCGCCTTAAGGATACTAAGATATTGACGCTACCAAATGAACTGATTCTATAAGGGGCTAAATATATCAGAAATCACCTAAAGCTACCTACCCAAAATAAGATAAGCGAAAGCAAAAACTAAAATTGACTATGTAGGTGTAAAAATCTACAATAATCTGCCTGGCATTTATAACTAGCGCAGCGTCGACGGCAATATTCACGGAAAAACAGTTTTTTCGGGTTCTACCTAGTTCTACAAGGTTAGTAGACAGGGCATACTACAGCCTAGATGAGTTCCTTATTAACAAATTTGAAAAAACCGTGTCTGTTGTCGTTGATCCACATTTAATTTAATATAATTTTAAAGTAATTATCAATATTTTTTGGAAGTTTACTATAGAAAATTATACTTAGCTCTATCTTTTTATATTAAGTACTACTAAGCTATATTTATAAATATGTAGGTACCTACTTACTATAATCAAAAAATGATAATAGTTAACCCTAACCATGTTTACTAAGTCTGCAGTTACAAATTTGCTTTCCAACTTTACGCACAAAATAAAACTGCATAAGGATTGGTGTACGTACTGTACACCAATCTTAGTCGAGACCGAGAGTATCTAGATAGTTCTACATAAAAATGTATACCTGTAGATTTGTATGCTGTAGCACCACCTTCTTATAATTTTAGTAGTTACGTTAGGTATGAATTATATAGTTATGTACCTATTTTTAGTTTAAACTATGGGAAGAAGCTGTTCTCCTGTAACACAGCTACATTGTAGCTACCACGGGAGACAGAGTTCCAACTTTATTTGTAACTAATATTATGTTTTTGAATAAACGATGATTTTTGTATTGAATCTATTACATAAGCACAAGCATTTGTGCTTAGATATGTAGATACGTTGGTCACGTAGACCCAATCCAGCAAGTTAAAATAGAATCTTCCATTGAGTAAGTACGTATCAACTCTGGCAGGGCCCCCCTACTGTAAGCGTGTCATACATCCTGGCTACAACAAATTGATGGATTGCAAAAATGGATGACTTATAAGACAAAACGAATAAAGTTCAGAATGCATGCAGACACTACTGTACAGAGTAGCTCTACAGTTGTCCATCTAAATTGGTTGATGATTGGAACGCTCCAGATTTGTATTGTAGCCAAGCGAACGTTGACGTTTGTTGTTGGTATTAAATCTAATACCTATCGGTCAGCCTAACCTATCTATTGTTTAGGAATATAAGAAAATGAATGTTTTGGACCCGTCCAGGTGGACATAAGGTTTAGGTGTCTTGATGTTCAGACGTGTACCTAAACAATAGAATTCAAGTAAAACTAGTATTTAAAATTGAGTTAACTGCACATATTTGCAAATAATCTGCAGGCAGCTCAATCAATACCAGTCGGAAGCGTGCCTAAAACGCTAGCTGCATTACCCCGCTGTATGGCAATGCTGATGCGCTATGCCAGACCGACAGCAGTAGCCAGTGCTGTACTGTTGTCGATCTGGCACAGCGATTGATGAGGCGCGCAAAACTTTGCAACCAACCGAGTGTTATTAAACTAGTTATAGAGAATTGCTACATCGGTAAACTTTTTCTCAGCTTACTTATAGGTATTTGCTATTATTCAATGTAAAGCACCTACAATGGCAAGACCAATTTTTATTTTTTATCAGTTTTGTTTAGATTATTATCTTCAGGGTTATGCGATTAAATTATGATGCCATGGTTAATAAGGTTATGGAATGCGATAACCCGCTTCCTGACTTCCGCATGTTCAGTTCATTTTGCGATGAAGGCCATGGTAAACTAGAGGTAATATAATTACATCTAAATCATCGCATAGGTACTCTACGAAGGTTAGTGATTTTAAAAGAGAATTGGCAATTAGAAGCTTCCTCCGTTATGTTTGACGATTCATATACGAAAACTTGTGCCAAAAACGTCACTTAAAATTTAACGATCTATTATATATTTTGGAAAGAACACATGCTCCAATACAATATAAGAGTTGGTGCTTCTTGAAAACTAATAAGAAGCTTTGATTTTCTTTTTTCGAGTAGATCCCGTGTTTTCCTTCTTGTTCGCTGCAATTCAATGTACCTAGATATTACTACTTTAAATAATATATGTAGTTTATTACATTTTAATACTACACCTGAATCTGAATGTTTTTTTCTATTGTCATGAGAACATTATTCAGACATCAACTCAACACTGACGCCGTTTGAATTATTTGATCCCGGACGACGGGATAAATGACGATAATAATTATTCGTGATTATATTATAGTAGCATCGGGGATGCTGAAGTAGCTTACCACCCTGTTCAGCTGCCCATCCCCCTCAACGGGTGGCGCATGCGTAGTGCGTCAAGTTCCAAGCAACGAAAGGCTAAATTCAGCATTATCGTTACAGGGAGCCTAGCTCAGTGGTAGAGCATCCAACATCTCGATTGGAAGGGGCTGGGTTCAAATCCCAGGGCTCCACCCTTCATTTTGGACTAAATATAAGGATTGCTACTAGTTGGGCTGTAACTTTCTATGAAACTGCCATTTAAAATATACCGACCATCAAAATATTTAACGGTTTAGATTTAGGTAACAAAATTAGGAAATTTGGATTTCAATTAAATATTTTTATGTAGATTTTTGTAATCTTTATTATGAAAGACAGTATGAGGTGGCAGCGGCGGTCACGGTGTTGTAAGACCTTAATAAGTATCCTTATGTGTTTTTTTAATAAATCAAATGCGATCTCCAATCCGCCTGGCAACAACGTCGCGAAAACCACATTTGTTTGAAGGAACCTTAACTAGCCTATTTTGTGTGCTGAAGCAATGACCACGCTTAGGCGGTACCTAATTACCTAACGTCTTACCTACAGTTGTTCCGATGACGACAGGCAATAGACAAAGAAACTCTTATATTCTGAGAGCCCGATTCTACGTTTACGGTGTCACGTGGTACGCCCAAAATCGACCAAATTCACGCCCATGGCCCCTTTCGAAGTAGGTCATCGATCCACTTAGTGTACTACTTAATTATCTGTGGCACGGTTCCATCTCTTTGTGCTCGGGTCTTTGTAGGTACCAATCACCGCCTCTACAAACAGGTCAAAGGTATCCAAAAGGAGTTTTTTTGCCACGAACCTAACTTGTATTAAATTTACTTTTATTAAATATAACTTGGTAATAATAGATGATAGTTAAGATAGATTAAGGTACCTATTCATTAACTTTCAGTTGTGTGTTGGAGAGTTTTTTGTGGGAATATTCAAATATGATTGCATTCAGAACTCACAATTTGATATTGATGTGACTAGTGGTCCTTGTATGGTGTTGGTAAGTTTATAAAGTAGTTCTTGCAATTTTATCTTCTTTGAAGGGCGTCACTAAATTCTTAGTGATTGGCATCTCCAAATACAAAAAATATGATGATATTAGGCCATTAACAGCCACCCAAAGGTGTCGGCTCTTGAGCAGACTCCCGACCCGCTAATCCTCTCATGCTGACCGAATCTCATCCGTCGAAACGTAAAATAAAAGAAATAAACGAAATTCAAAAACACGCCAAATAAAAAACTTGAATCTTGACATTGCCCCAATTTGGGGCAATCCAATCCTACAATTGTTCTGATAAGGGTATTTATGTAGCCCACGTTTCCAGACCTGAACCAGACCATACTGCGGGTATTACTCTTAAGGCCATCAAGTTTGGTCAGCTTTTCCAAAAATAAATTTTAAACCTTATCGCAGGTGGGAAAAAACAAGTAGGTCGGAATAAAATAAGTGTTGTTGTCGGCCAAAGATGCAAATTCGTTTGTAATTTCCCCGATCCTAAATTACATGCAGTCATGACAACTTACAATGTAACACGAATGGGTCTAATAAGAGACGTGCCAACGGACCTCACTATGGAAGAATTTGCGGAAACAGCCTAAAACACAGAGACTAAATAGAAAGAAAATGTGGTTTACCTTACCCTCCAATGTTTCTTTTAGATAGATGAAACGGAAGGAAAATGAAATGTTAAGAATTAATAATAAAATTACGCCATGCCTATTTCATGTCGAGTCTTCTCGTCATCTATTCCGCAATGTTTGAAAACGAAATTGTTCAATCAGTGCGTCCTACGGTAGGACAGATAGGATTCGCAACGAATACATCCGACAAAGAACCAAGGTTATCGATATCGACATAGCTCAAAGGATTAGCAAGCTGAAGTGGCAGTGGGCTGGCCATATCTCGAGAAGAACCGACAACCGCTCGGGTAAACGTGTTCTTGAGTGGAGACCGCGACTTGGCAAACGTAGTGTAGGACGCCCTCCGACCAGGTGGGATAACGATTTGCGAAAGACTGAATAAACAATTATGATCTTATAAAATCTTAGGACTATTTAACAATTAAAAATATACAAAGTAATCACAGCCATGTGTACAAATATAATTTGGTCCTTCAGTCTCTTTGATTTTGATATTATTATATTAATTATCACGAATTAGATACAAGCAAAATCACATTTTTTTTCTAATCAGAATACAAGTACCTATCTACCTAAACTTTAAACAATAGATATTTTTTTAATAACTTCTTTTAATGGCATGTCGTCATATTTGTTGATGATTTCTTTGAATTTTTTGTCTCTTAATATTGATTTTTTTGTCTGGTTCCGATATCATTGTTATTTTGAATTTTCATATCGAAATCTGCCTCCTTCTTAATAATATCAATGAAGATCAAAGAAATTAGCTTTTTTCGGTGCATTCTGCTGTTTAAACGTTTGTGCCAGGATTCAGGGCATATGTCGTCCTAAGGCGTGATGCAAAGCAGTTCCAGCTTAATCCAATACTGGTGTTGTCCAGCCACTGACTAACGAAGTAATCTTTGAACGCCGTTACCATTTGGTTTGATGTAGCCTCTTCCATGACGATCAACCAGCCATGGTCGATATCTTCTGGCCGAATATGAGCTAATGCAGCACACAAAGCTACATGATTTCTCTCTTCAGCACTTTCTAACCCAATTTCATGTTTTAGTTAACGCTTTCTTGAAATGGAAATTGCAGCCTTGGATTTTTATTTCTGGAAAACTGATTTGTAACTGCAACTTCAAAATCCACTTTAATTTCTTCGTACATAAAAATTGTTTTTTTTTTAAATAAAATATGATAAATAATGTAAGTACATATTTTAAAAATTAAATTTATAAGAAATGAAAATAGTTTACGTAGTATTTCTAAACTAAGTATTACCAGAAATCAGCGAAATAATGCAATACCACCCACTCGCGCGCACCCGTTCGCCGGAGAGCGGTATAGTAGATACCCTACCTGGAGTTTTTAAGCCGGACCTGCCATTTTCTTGCAGAACGAAACCCATTATTTGTTCATTCCTTCAGGTAGAGCAAAAATTGTCTAGTTTTATTATTACAAGTTAAATAACTGTGCATGTTAGTTTAAGATTATGAGGTACATAGGTAGTTATATCACTTCTTTGCTGACTGTACTGTAGCGGTTTAAAAGGCAGTGACAAATTTACCCTAAAAATATAAAAATAATTTGAGCGGTGACGAATTTACACCAGATTTTTGCGATGACAAATTTACCCTAACCCTTGAATTTGTCGCTCCTTGTCCGTGGTCCCGTTGAGCTGGTCCCGTTGACTGGACTGGCCCAAGGAAAAACTTTTTTCCTCCAATCCTTTTCCTGGTCCAGTTAACTGGACCACCGATAAAAAATATCTTTGCTGGTACATTTAACTGGACCACTCATTTTTTGTAAGGAATTTCACAAGATTTTGCGTTATAATGTAGTATAAAACAACTTTTTATATATTACCTAGCTTGTATTTGACATTAAGTCAACCATCCAAACAATATGCATTGTGGCATTGTGTGCATTGTGGTGTGTATGCACCTTCGATCCAACTAAGTCGGAGTCCGAAAATTTCATTTCATTTATTTATTGCTTGCATGTACATACATTCTTAGGTCTAGGGGGTCTAGGTATTTATGTCTATGTACATGCACTCTGGAAGGGCACTGCAAAAATTATTTCGTCTTGATTTTACATAATAATATAGCATTTAAAAAAAAAACAACATGCTAACAATTCCACATAAATTCCATGCTAAATCAAATTTAATGCGATATAATGAGAGCGTGTATCCGATCTAAAGAGAAATATCACAAAGCTATTGAATAATAACCATTTCGCAAACAAGGCACAAAGGAATGAATACTAATCCCTCCGATACAGTAGTTCAACTGAGTAGTTCAACTAGTTGTACAAATAATACACCACTGTATAAAAAATACAAGCAAATATTGAGAATTCAAGATTTCAAGATTCTAGGAAGGAGAACCCAGGGGGGGTTCTCCTTCCTAGAATCTTGAATTCTAATAATTATGGATTTGTGAAATTTTGACTGTTTATTATCAATTCCAAAAATGTTGGATTCTGCTAAGTACTTAAGTTTATCACATTATTATTTTTAGTGCTTTCTCATTCTGTTCGTTCATGCTTATGCGGTTTGAGTGAATAGAAAATGAAACTCACAGATTTCTGGTTCGTGGTCACTAACAGGATGAAAGGGACAATGTCCTATGGTGTGATTGAGAAACCGATAAAAATATATTTGAAATCTGTCCTATTTACTGCTGGTGTGATGTGCAATGTGCTAGTTTGATTCGAACTGCCAGAAACAGGAAAGCCTTATCACTTTTAAGAGCAAATTATATTATGATAAGGCTTTCCTGTTTTTGGCACGAACCACAAATTTGCGAGTTTCACAATAAGACGATTTTACAACACGAAAGCCGGCAATGTGGATGTGGCTGGCTATTAACCAGCTAAAATGACATGACAACAACTTTGCGTTGAAAAGAAATATCCCTTGTCTTTCTTCTACAAAACATCGTTTGAAGATAAAAGAGATCAACTATAAGAAAGTATGCGATCAAAATCGTACAAGGTGCTAAAAAACAACAAGGTTTTTCTCCCGTGTTGTTCACGATTTGCTCACGGGTCCTCGTGTATCTGATAACTACACCCAGCCCAAACCGCAGAAGCTAGAAAGCTGAAATTCGGAGGGTACCTTTTTCTACACAACCTTTCGCTAGGAAGGGATTTTTGGAAATTCCACCGAAAAGGATGGTTAAAGATTTCTTAATGTTTTATGTACCTACTTAACTCTTAAACCAGGGTGACCCAATTTGCTAAAAGTTACAGAGAATATTATAGCTGCCCCAGCTGATCGTGTTAATGTTGATCCAAATTCAAATTCACGAGTCAAAACGCAGTTAGATTAGGTTAAACGAGGGTAAAAGTTGTCTTAATCAATCAAAAGGTTCACGGCGACATTATGCCATGAAGATGAGACGGTGTTATGAAAAATCTTGGGAGATACAATTCCGTATCCGTTTGTAAAATTGGCCATGGGGATATGTTTGGTTAAGGGCTGATCGTTTCGTGTTGGCACGAGATTTTCAGATGATAAGTTTTGCTGCAGTCCACAAGCTTCTTGTAGACTTGCCCAGATATCTACTGAGAAATGAAGTAACAAAAAATTTAATATCTGGTCTGCTCATATTCGCAAGTCATCCAATTACCTCTCTGTAAGGCACTTTGCTGATAATTTCCTCTTTTTTAGGTACTTGGAAGCTGTTCTCCATGGGTGTTATTAAACCCTTGCAATCCACCATATTAAACTTTTGTAATACGTTTCCAACCGTTTTTGTGATAATTTTTTTGTGTTTTAAAAATATGAATAGGTAATAACATAAAATATAATATGTAACCTCAGATGCCATGCACGTTAAAAACGTTTCTTTTTTAATGATAATTTGATAATTCTGAAATAGTATTAACTACATATTAGAAAAAAATACTGAAATAATGGTTAAATGGTTCTAACTACAGAACAAAGTATGCAAACTCATAAATAAATGTGTTTTTTCACCCCTCACGATCGAAAACGGTGTCTTAGCAAAATCCATTTTTGGTCACTAAATGTTGTTTATACCTGTAAAAAAAAGGCTGTGTTAAGAAAGAAAAATACAATCAAATAATAGAATGAAATTAAAACTAGTATTTACAATTGAAACTATTGAGCTACCTGCAGACTGTTGCAAACAATATATAGGTAGCTCAACTGATCCATATCAGTGCCGAAGTTGCCCTTGGTGGCCACCAAAATCTATTTTCGTGTATCTGCCTAAACTAAATAGAATAAAACTATTACAGAGGTATTAAAAAAAAGCTTTTATAGGTATCACAAACAGGAAGATGGTTTTTTGAAAATTCCTTTGTTAAACAGAATAATAAGATAAATTAGGTGGCGGCGCCACTTTGGGTGGGGTATGCGCCTTAACATCCTCTCGGATAATGAGACTAGTTGTGTGATTCGCAAACTTCCTGGCATTTTTCGTGACTGACCGAATTAGCAGTTATAATTATTATTATGCTTGAACTAATTAAGTCACAGATACGGATGTCTCCAAACGGAAAAAAATGGAAATGGGAACCACATAAATTCATAACGGATTTCGAACAAGCGGCAATAAATACCATTGAACGTGCATTTCCCCAGGTATAGTTTATTGGATGTATGTATGATCACCGTCGCTGTATCCTATGAGCATCTTTTTAGTGCCACACTTTTTATAAGTCAGTCCCACATCAGTGGTTACCTTTAGATATCTGAAAATCCGTTAGACATTTTGGACATCCAGCTTACTGCGTAGCATATTATGTCAAGCCTTGTAGCTACCATCAAGTATGCTAGAGAGCCCACTGCCTGTCTGTAGGGAAATATTGTAGTATCAGGTGTGTTCTCGTCTTCTTCTTCCTGTTGAGTAGTTTTCACAGCTAGACACAGGCACAGGCACAGGCTTGCAGTTTGCCATACCATACCTATCCAGTACTTTCTTAGTGTAGGCTTTCTGGTCAATTGTAATATTGCCATCCTTAGTTAGTTGTGTATCAATCCCTAAAAAGTAGGAGGCTGGTTTAGTTTTTATCTTAAACCGATTCTCAGCTTTGATAAATTCTGTTTCAGATTTTTCATTTTTGGATGCAACCAATCCATCATGTACGTAGAGTGCTATCATCAGCACTTGTTCGCTTATATAGAGGCAGGGTTCTTTAGTGCTGTTTAAAGCCAGATTCAACGAAATACTCTGAAATGCATGTGTTCCAGCAAAGAGGTGCCTGTTTAAGACCGTATAGGCTACTCTTTAGTTTATAGACTTATGCACTGCCATCGCCGCGCCATCGCTTTTGCACTGTAGCCTTTAGGTGCATCATAATATATTAACAGAACCATTTAGAAATGCAGTCGAGACGTTAAACTGCTGCAAAACTATGATATCCTGAGGAGCTAATCCCAAATATCGCACGTATAGTACTTAGTCAAACTACAGGTTTCATCGTAATCTGTTCCTCGTTTTTGGGAAAAACCTTTACAACTAATCTCGCTTTGTATTGCTCTACTGAACCATCTGGGTTTGTTTTTATTTTAAAAACCCACTTGCATTGCAGAGGCTTGCTGCCTTTTGGCATGTTTACTAGATACCAGGTTTGGTTGTCGTTCAGCGAGGTGGGTTCACTGTGCATAGCGTCTAACCATTCAGCTTTATTGGTACACTTCATGGCTTCCTTAAATGATTTGGTTCTATAAGTTTGTCAGCTTCTATAGCTGCCATTATGAAGTCATCGAATGTTTTCGGTCGTTCGATCCGTGTTCTATCACGAAGTTACATGCTGATTTGTTCCATCTCTTCATGTTCTATTTCACGAGGTGCAAATTTTGTGAGTTTTACGTTAAAATATAATTATTTCCTTGTTTTTTACAGATTTTACAGGATGCATTAAATGCTTCTTTGTTGGACGGGCCTTGTTCACTGTAATTTACGTTGCGGCGTCGGTCATCGGTCTCTTCGATTATTTTTGTTTTGAGTTTCTCCGGGCTTAGCTAGGTATCTTGCGTTTCGATTGCAAACTGAAAATTTTCGTAATCGTCAGAAAGACTGTAGTGTATGATTATCGACAATAGATCATTGTTAATTTCTATGCCTAGATCTTTGAGTTTATCGACATTGTCCATTAAAGCTTTTAGGTGCTCCATTACATCATATTTGCCAATTTTGCCAAGACTGTTTGTTTTAAAAGAGAGGCTTTTCGGGCAGGAGCCTTACTAGCATAAATACCTTCTAGTTTATCCCAGATCCCCTTAGCTGATGTACAATGTTTCACTTGCTTTAGTTCGGAAGCGGATATGAGCAGTAACATCTCGGATTTCGAGTCTCGAATCCGAGATGTTACTCGGAGTGAAATCATTCTTTTTTTTCTTGACTGGCATCTACGGCGAGTGGTGTGGTAACATTCTTCCAAAGCTTAATTTTTGTGAGGTAAGCTTTTGCATGCATCACCCCACGTGACGTAATCGGGAAGATGCACTTATAATAGTTATCAATATTTTGTGACTAAAATGATAAAAAAATATAAAAGAAAGGCCTCTGCAACGTTTTTATTCTAATAAATAGTTATTTTTCATAAAAATTACGAATAAAAAGTAACGTGAAACGGAACGTATTTCAATCCACCAATCAGCGTCTAGTGACGTCACTCGTGTAATCGTGTTATCCTGCACTGTAATGATAACTTATTTGAAATGATATTTGTAAACGTAAACAAACATTTATTGCAAAAAATAATTGCGATTTTCAAGTAAAAATGGAAGTTGCGTTTTTATAAGCAGACTCGAAGAATTTACCGAAAGTTACCGTTGAAATGGTTATGTTTTTTTTTTATTGAAAGTGCCAAGTTTTTGTGTGTAGAAATGAAGGGGATTATACCATTACGGTGTGTGTAAATCACAGTGAAACTTTGTAAGTTAGTCAACAGCTTCTACACAAAGCAGTTATTTGAGGTCAACAAGGGAATCTTATGGCGACAACGCAATCGGTTATATCCAAATTGAAAGGGATGAAGTCGAACACTGGTAGGTACTTTTATTTATTTATTTTTTGTTCTTGGTATTTATTTATTCCGTATATATTATTCTATATTTTATAATATTTATGGTACACCCCTGCCTTTCTAAAATTTTTCAAATTTATCTCCATCCAAAGGTTGCCTGGAAGAAATCGCTTCTAAGCGATAAGGCCGCCCATTGTACTTTTATGTTTAAGGTCTATGTCTGTTTGTTGTTTTTTTTTGTGGTGTACAATAAAGAGTTTTGTATTGTATTGTATTGTAAGTCGATGGACACATAGGTACAAAACAAGAATCCACACGTTTTTTCTGCACATTATTTGCTTTGTTATGGTAACCTGATGAGGATGGATATCCATCCATATGTCCATCTTTGTATATTTATTTTAAAAAATTCTGGGAAATCAAAATTTATATGACTGCGAAATCTGCGAATGGACTGCGACGAACAATTATGTACAGTGACAGCACAGTGAAAGACAGTAGTGACGTCAGCGGACCTGTTGATCCGTTTGCGCGCGATATTTAAACTGTCAGTTTGGAACCGGATTTTTTGACCATAAATTAAAGTAGGTATTTTAAATTTTTATCATACACGTGGTTTATTTTACATGAAATTCATTCAAATGCAAGCAAAAGTAAAAATATTGCATGTTCTCTATTATCTCTTCCGAGTAGTTTCGAGGGGTTCGATTTTTACAACTGACATCTTCCTTGGTAGGTAATCGTTTAATTATAATAATATCATCGCTCTGCTACCATGTGAACGGAGGGGTTACCGTTTGCGTTGACCGTGGATATTTCAAGGAAAGATCAGAAAGCGATAAATATTACGAGTATTTATTAGCACAGCAAAAAAGACAATATGAATTATTAAAATATACGGTGACGGTCTTTCATTCCTAGGCAACGATCCATAGACTAGACTAGAGGATATGATGAACGTGAGGTTACATTATCATCTTCACAGTACCTACTGCGGCCTCACTTCCGCCTGGCGAGCCAAAGCCCAGCTGAATTATTAGGAAATAGTCACTTAGGTAGGTGGTGTGAAAATATTTTTATTTATGAAATTAACTAATACCAGTAATACATATCCAGTGTACATTCATCCTAGACAATATCAAACATAAATGTAGGCACGTTTATAAGCGCTATGCGCTTTTTTCAAACTTATATAACGAGAACACGTTAGCTGTCCGAAGATAATTTGGGGTATACCACACTGCGTCCATACTGATATCTTCATATGTTTTTAGCATCAGGTCATCAAATAAAGAAAAATAAATAAAAACCTGTTTTTTCTTTTTTAGACCCTATAATATATTTTTTTAGGTACTTTTGTGTGCACTATATTTAGTGCATGGACTCTTCAGCTAAAGTGCACTACAAGTAGTGCACGGACTCCTCAGCAAAACTTTAGCACATTTTTTGCGTTTTGTTTTTGTATTTTAGCTGGCAATTTAGAGTGGGAAACACTAAACACCTGTTCGTAAAACTTGTTGAATTTGTCGCGGAGCTTTGTTTTTCACAATAATTTCAAAATGTCTCTGATGAAGACATGCGTCGTATTTTAGAAGACAGTGACGGAGAAGATGACTCTAATGATTACCGAATGTCTCACGTGCAAAAAAGTTTTCTCTGCCTGCCATGTTTCAATGAATGTAATTGAATGTCTTCTTGTCAACTGTCATAGAAATGTTACTTCAACTTTGAACCTCATTTTCAGAAAAAAAAATAAAAAAAATTCGTCACGTCCACGGTGTTTTATTTTACGTTCCCTATCTATGTCTACATTATCCTTGAGATCATCGGTAAGGAAGTGCCCCAGGTATTTAAATTGCGTGACTATTTAGATGTTGGCACCATTAAGGGTCAAATCGCGCGTGTTCTCTGCGGTCTTACCGGCAATCCCATATTTGCTACAATAAATATTTTTTTTATTTTACTCGATGACACTTGACACGCTGCCAGTGGTGGTCATTGAATAATTTGTTCACCGCCCGCCACGGTCAGAGGTTATCGAATTGTATGCAGCCACACCGAGCAACGTTCTGTCGTGGAACATGCTTACAGTGTCTCCATCTATGTATATGCAGCCAGACCTCACACTAACATGGAGTAGTTTCTTCAAAACTTCCGTAGTTATTTTGTAGGTGGCGCTGACAATCCTTCTGAAGAAATAGCAGCTGTGTGTACATTTTGACTCTTGAGAAAATCATGTCCGTATTTAAATGGCAAAATTTAATCATGTACATATTATGTACCTACATCGATTTTGAACAAATCAAGGGTGGTGTAGGTACGTTAAAGGGCTACTCCAAATGTAGCCTGAAAAAAAATGATTTATTATTAATAATAAAAAAACACTTTAAACAACCGAAAAGGGCTGTTGAGCTTTAAGAGACTAAGATAATATTTTAATTTATCAACCTCTATTTGTTAACCGATGCAGCTGCTGCCCTCCGAGACAGAAAACTAACTCAACAATCGATTTAATTATACCTAAATGTAAGTTACTCGATTTTCGTAGCCTAATTACTACTCCTTTAGTATCATTATCATTTTCACCATTAGCCTATACCAGTCCACTGCTGGACACAGGCCTCCCCTAATGAGAGCCATAGCACCCTGTCATCTGCTTGCCGCATCCAGTATCTGCCAGCAGTCTTACGCAAATCGTCATCCCACCTGGTCGGAGGGCGTCCTACACTACGTTTGCCGAGTCGCGGTCTCCACTCAAGAACACGTTTACCCCAGCGGTTCTTCTCGAAAACTACGTTAGTATTAGTAAGTAGTTATATTATCTGCTAATAAAGGGTTTAGAAAACCTTTTAGAGACTAAGAGATTATTTTAATTTATATGACCTCAATTTGTTAACCGATGCAGTTGCTGCCTTCCAAGACTGAAAACTAACTCAACAATCGATTTAATTATAATGTAAGTTTCTCGATATCGTATTCGTAGTCTAATTACTACTATGTTAGTATTAGTATACCATTAAATATTATCTGCTAATAAAGGGTTTTAGAATGTCGTTGGCGATATTGATTTACCGAAGAATTTTCCTTTTGCAAAAATATCACGTAAATTAAGGAGAAGGTAGGTAACTTCCTACCTGCCTACAGTCGTTTCGTTATCTTTTCCAAAAATCGCACGTGAAAAAGTATAGTATTTCAGTCCGTTTTACAACAGTATTTTCCATAACACTGAACTTCTAAAAATTCAAAACCAAGTAAACATTGTTAGATCGATCGAGCCTTTCTTACCTAAATTGCTTGTTTAAATTGCCTTTAAACTATCGAACGGAACAGTTGGTATTTCTATAAAATACGTTTGTATTTACTCACGCCGTGTGCAGTGTATGGTGTATGTATTAAGATTAGGCCTTTCTGTGTTTTTGCCATGTTTATTTTAATTTTTGAGAAAGGTTAAATGCCATGTAATACATACACGGTTGTAAGTAGGTACGTTAACACTTTCATTGCCCGCGACGCACTTGTGGTTTTAGCACTGCTGCTTGTATCTAGCTGGGCAGTGTTCAGCAAGCCTTAGGCAAATTGGCAAAAAATGTGATCGTTTCGGTTTGGTGCGAAGTACAATTTTTGTGGTTTTTATTTTTCTCCTTTTAGGTGACCTGATTAATCAAATCATTATAATATACTAATAAAAACAGTGATTTGCCCTGGAAAATTGACTCTTTTCGTGATACTTTTTACGGGCGGCGGAAGTACTGCGAGAAGGTGACTGAAGACTTGGCATATTTTTTTCATGATGTTTCCGTTCGTATATCATATCACCCTTTGTAGGTAAAAACTTTATTTACCGCGAAACCCTAATCATGATTTTAAAGTGTCCCTATTTCTTTCTCCCTTATTAGAACAAACTTTATTCTGTCGTTATGCTAAGTAAACACGGAGAAAAACTTCGGGGTTCTTTTTCCCAAGAACTTAATATTCATGATTTTAATATTTCCCTATTAGGTTCACCCTTGTTAGATCCTGAATATCATATTTCCTCGTTTAACATGGGAGAAGTAAAAACAAGGAAGAAACTTTAGGGTTCTTTTAACGGTGGAACCCAAAAGGTCAAGATTTTATATTTGATCCTTTATTTTGTTCCTGAATCTAGACAAGCTACAGCCTCCTAATTCACTTATCCTAGAAACCTAAAAATTGCAGGGTGTCTACTGTACCTACACCCTGCAAGTTTCCAAGACCAAGACGGGTCTTTGTACGAAAGTGAAAAAAGATTTTATAAAATTCGCTCTATAGCACAAAACTAATATTTACACTGACATCTATTTTCTAAAAATCAAAACCACCAGAAGGCAGAGTGCCCAGAATGCTGGCAGCATTGTCACGTTGAAAGGCAATGCTAATTCGTTGACTGAAATAAAAGCCAGCATTACGATTTCCGATATAGCAGGTTCAAAATTGGAATTGAAACTTCAAACTTTTAGTTAACAATGTCGTTTAGACGTCGAATTTTAACGAAATTGATTTTTAATTTTTATTCAGGATGTCATATTCTCGAAATGACTACGACAGGAGGTAAAGAAAGCTGTAGAGGCAAAAGATACTAAAGATGTGTCGCTGTCGCTTTGTGTGACTTCCGTCGTCACACGTCGTCACACGTCACAGTGGGAAACATATGAAACGATGGTGCGACGACATTGAAAAGGTAGCCGGCAAGCTCTGGCCAAGAACCGCACGAGACAAATCTGCATGGGATTGTTTGGAGAAGGCTTTCACCGCCTTGGGCGGTCCTACTTAAGTGATTCTTTAGTTTAAACCAATTTCGAAATTTTATCAAATATTTGTCACGGTAATCCATATTCCAAAAAAAAGCATTAATTCCTTATACTATTTAACATTTTTAAATGTTAAATATTATAAGGAATTAATGCTTTTTTTTTGTTAATGTCAGAGTAATCACGTTCGCCGATGATACTGCTATTCTCTTTAGTGGTAAATGCTGGAGGGAAACTTTCAACAGCGCTCAAAAGTTGGTGTTGATAGAGTTTGCACTTGGCTCACTCACAACGTTCTTATTCTTACACTTAATGCTATTAAGACTAACTACTCAACGTTTCCTCTTCAAATCTACTCCTACCACTCCTGTCTTACAGCTACTCCCCTTTGCTCTTGTTTCAAGAACTGAGCATACTAAATATTTGGGAATCATTCCGGACTAAACACCTACCTTTAGAAGGAATATCGCCACGCTGGTTGGCAGGACGCTTAAGCTAATATACGTCTTGAACGGGCTTAAGAAAGTAGCAGATCGCAAATCTGTCCAGGAAGACTACACGGTGTTGTGTGACTCTCCTGCGATACTGCATTACTTTTTGGGGTGGCGCGGCAAAGACACCTTATAGATCTTGAGAGAGCCCAAACGGCCGTCTTGAAGGTGAGTGCGCGTCTTAGTTACCGTTATTCTAAATTATATAATCAGGAGTTGGGTTAAAACAAGCGTAGGAAAGGTAAGGTGTGCGTCGCATCACACTAGCTGTTCTCATAAATTCAGCTGTTTTTTGGAACTCTATACATTTATAACGCTATCACACGCTATATACACTTAATGCGGGGTAGAGGAAAAACGTTAAGCATACTCAACATCTTTCCCCTACCCCGCATTAATTGTAAAACAGAAATAGTTAAAAACACACGCAAAACCAACTACATGCACTTCAACCTAGCGGGGTGCTCCAGTCTCCCAATGGTTGTGAGTTTAGGTGACGAGTCTTTGACTGTGTTGCGAGAACTTCTTACTTAGGATTTACATTAGACAAAGGTCTGACTTGGGAGGAACATATCGACAAAATTAGTCGGGCTTGTTTCGCTCTGTGGCGTCTGTCGGCGACATTACACAGGGATTGCGTCGTGCGAGTTTTCCCAGAAAAACAGTAATAAAATAATAATAAGATAGGCAATGGAGGGAGGGGCAGTAGTATTTCCACCTCACAACCTCGGATAGATTAAAAATCTGAGTGCAAAAGTGCAGTGTTCGCTAGCTTGGACAGAGGTTTCAAAATTCGAGCCTTTCTATTCAATACTTTTCTATACCGCAAGTCCACTGAAAATGCATCAAATGCTAAGTATCTGGCACAGCGCATCAGCATTACCATACAGCAGCGGGGCAATGCAGTCAGTGTCTTGGGCACGCTTCCAACTGGTATTGATTGATATGGATCAGTTCAGCTATATGTAGATTGTTTGCAACAGTCTGCAGTTTGCTCAATTGTTTCTATTGTAAATACTAGTTTTAATTTAATTCTATTATTTGATAGTAATTTTCTTTCTTAATAAAGATTCAAATACTTATTTCATGTCAGTGCGCCAACCTCATTTCTATGAATAATCGCACTGGCCAGCCACTGGTGGCACCATTGGACTGAATGAAAAAACATTATAAAAATTTTCTTCTCTTTATTCAATTTGCCTTCCTTAAGTTCTTTTGAAAATCGTAATTTTATTAAATATGAGCGAGTCCAGCAGCTACGAAGATATCCAGAGTTAGTGCAAGCGGAAGGTACATAATGTCGAATTGAGTTTTCATCCGGTGAATTCGCGTGAAACACTAATTTAATAAATAAGCTGTTTTTTAGCACCTAGCGTTTTCCTCGCCGTAGTGAGATGAAAAATTGTGTGTTTCACTCGGCAGCAAAGTTATTTTGAATCTCGTGCTTTTGAAACCCTCGCTACGCTCAGGATTCAATCCAAGTAAGTACTCGCACCAAAAACCAACTTTACAGCCTTGCATAACAAATAAGTATTTTCAGTAGGGTCAACGGGTAAATAGCGAAACATAAATAGATTTTTTTCGTAGCTCACAAAGAGCGTCTGTCAAATTAGCTTAAATTTTGATTTGATGTATCGAATTTTTACGATAATTATTAAATATTTGGACCTTGATAAAATTAATAGAAAAGGAAATTAGGTTTTTTTTTTTGAGAACGGCAGATATGAGTAACTGTTTAAACACAAATATAGGTCTAGAGGTTTTCATAGGTAAGTATTTATAAATTAAAGATGTTTAATTAGGAAATTATATTTTTAATTCATGAAATAAACTCTTCATAACATAAGATATCTTAGACTATCATAAAACTTAAGAGGAAAACAAAAAATATTCGTTTGAAATAACAATACTTAATACAATTTAAATAAATAATAATAATAATAATGCTGGACAATTCACACAGCATTATCTAGTCCCAAGCTAAGCAGAGCTTGTGTTATGGGTACTAGATAACTGATATACATAATACAATACATAACATAGATAGATATTTTACAAAATTATTTTACAAAATTTTACAAAAAAATTGTGGGTAGTTGAGCTATCAACACCAAATATATTTGGCTCCTTATTTATTTATTGTTTTAAATTGTTTTTATTAATACTGTACATGGTTACCAGTGAGGATTGCTAGTAGATAGCCTCTCGAATCTAAGCCAATAATAACTTCACCTCTCCACTCACCCAAAACATTGCTGGACAACAATGGACCTATATGCCAAGCTGTCATCCAACCTGGAGGAGCTGGCTAGCTCCCTGGACTCTAGGATGCAAGAACATGAAAACAAGCTCAAGAAACTCTCCAACACTGACACTGCACCAGGACATAACCACAAGGATTTAGCCACTTTAACTTGTGAGTTTACAGAGTTCAAATCTTTAGTTTGGAAGACACTGGGCACTATGAGACAACAGTTGGAGCTGCTGGTTCAGGGCCTTGATAGACAGGAAACTATGTCGCGTAGAAAAGTACTCCTGTTTCATGGAATAGCTGAGTCCAGCGACTCCTCCGTAGAGGACACAGTAGCAACATTATTACACAGCCAGTTCAAGATGGCAACGGCATCAGCTGAGCTCTTCTCTAGTTTTGCTTTACTTATTGTAGGTACTTATTTATTACACATATATATATATATATATATATATATATATTATTTTAGATATTTAGTTTATTTAGATATAGTATGGCCACTAAATTCAATGATAGTTATTTTTCATGCTCTTCTTCATGCTCTTCTGACTTTGATTATGCTAGCGCCTGTAGTGATGAAGCACTCAGTCTTCATGACCGACTTGAAAATATTTATACAATGTTTTCAAAAAATCTGAATATTGTGCATATAAATGCACAAAGCATTCCATCCCACTATGATGATTTGATTTCATCATTTGATTCAAAGTTTATTGACGCAATTCTTATATCCGAATCCTTTTTAAAACCTTCGATGCCGTCTTCTCAGTACATCCTTCCTGGTTTTCAACTGATCAGAAATGACAGAGCGGGAAAAGGTGGTGGCGGTGTCGCTATTTATATTCGTAGCGATATCCCTGCTAAAATCATCGATAGTTCCCCCATGGAATACTCGAACTTCGCTGAGCACCTTTTTATCGAAATTTTAGTTAACCACTCCAAAATCATGTTAGGTGTGTATTATCCCCCCTCTTGTAACATTGACTACTTTTCATCCCTCGAGTTAAAACTTGAATCTCTCACTCTATGACCACACGATTTTACTCGGAGATTTCAATACATGCCTGCTCAAGAGTAACTCCCGGTCTATTAAACTCACTTCTCTTGTGTCCTCAGTGAATATGCATATCCTCCCTCTTTCAGCCACGCACCACGCTCCTCATTGTACCCCCTCTCTCCTTGATCTGATCTTCGTTTCGGATCCAGATCGAGTCGCAGTACATGGCCAAATGGCTGCGCCCTTTTCTTATCACGACCTCTTGTTTCTTTCTTACAAAGTCCGCTGCCCCAAACCCAAACCTAAATATCGTCTCCTGCGCAGTTTCAAAGATCTTGACTTTGATTCCCTGAAGCAGGACGCAATCCGAATTGACTGGTTACCTGTCACTGAGGCTGACAATATCGATGATAAGGTATCTGCCTTTAACACTATCATCATCAATCTTTTTGACACTCACGCACCGGTCAAACGTGTGAGGATCAAGCATCCTCCTGCGCCATGGTTATCTCCATCCATCAAACAGACTATGACCAAACGCGACAAGGCTAAAAGGCGCTACAAAAAGTTCCCAACGGAGGTAAACCTAGCCATCTTTAAGAAGCTACGTAATCGCGCTACAAAGATGTGTAGGGATGCCAAAAGACACTTTATCCACCATCAACTAGAAAACTCCAACCCCTCTTCGATGTGGAAATTTTTGAACTCTTTAGGAATTGGTAAGGGCTCAAATGATACATCCATTTCACTCGACTTAAACACCATTAACTCCCACTTTTCTTGCTCCCCTCACTCCGTGGATAGTGAAACCAAACGCTCTACCATCGAACATTTATCTCGCTTGCCCAAACCCAATTGTCCCGACTTCAACTTTAAGGAGGTTGCTGAGAGTGATATAACGAAATTTTTAAAATCAATTTCCACCAAGGCTGTAGGCGTCGATGGCATCAGTGCCTACATGCTACAGATCCTTTCTTGCGAGCTTGTTTCTGCAATCACTCACATTATTAACTTTTCTCTTGAAACGAACCTGTTCCCGTCCGCCTGGAAGAAAGCTTTTATTATACCCCTTCCAAAAATTTCTAACCCTTCAGCCGCATCCCATTTTAGACCCATCTCCATCCTTCCTATTCTTTCTAAAATCCTTGAGCATGTGGTCCATAAGCAATTATCGGCCTTCTTCCACCAAAATAAGCTTCTCAGTCCTTACCAGTCTGGTTTTCGGCCTGGTCACAGCACTGTGAGCGCACTCATTAAAGTCTCGGATGATATTCGCTGGGCCTTCGACAACCAACTCCTTACTATTCTTGTTCTACTGGATTTCAGTAGTGCATTCAACACTGTCGATTATGATATTCTTCTGTCTGTCCTCTCCTCTCTCAATATATCACCCTCAGCAATCCCTTGGTTTCATTCATATCTTTCGGAGCGGTCGCAGTGCGTCCGCTTCGATGAGTCTTACTCAGATTGGTGCGACATTACTGCGGGTGTACCGCAGGGAAGTGTTCTCTCACCTCTCCTCTTTTCCATCTTTATTAATGCTATCACTCTTGTCATTTCCTCCAAGTATCACCTGTATGCTGACGACCTGCAAATTTACTGTCATTTCAAGGCTGATGAAGTATCCATGGGTGTTGACCAAATTAACTGTGACCTCAACAATATTCACGAATGGGCGAAGGCCTTTGGCCTTTTGGTCAACCCATCAAAGTCTCAGGCTCTAATCTGTGGCAGCCCTTACATGCTGAACAAAGCTAGGAAATCACCTACTTCCCCTCTCTTCTACAGCGACTCTCCTATTAACTATTCTACTTCTGCCAGGAATTTGGGAGTCATCTTTGATCCTACATTATCCTGGCAAAAGCACGTCAACGCAATCAGTCAGCGAGTTCACTATTCCTTTCATTCCCTTAAACGTTTTCAGAAGTTTCTTCCTTTACAAACCAAAATCACTTTAGCCCAATCACTCCTTCTTCCGCTATTAGATTATGCTGACTCCTGTTTTCTTGATGCCACGGAGGAAATTCTCAACAAGTTAGAACGTTTGCAAAATTTATGCATCCGGTTCATTTTTGGTTTGCGTAAATACGATCACGTCTCAATGTTCAGAGATCAGTTGAAATGGCTTCCGATCCGTCGTCGACGTGATCTGCACGTTCTCTCACTTCTTTATAACATTCTGAACAATCCTCTCTCCCCTTCTTACCTCCGTGAACGTTTTGAGTTTCTTTTCCCTCGTGATAGGCCATGTAGATCATCTCTGTCCCTTCTCCTTAAATTTCCTGCTCACTCTTCCAGCCGCTACGGTGGCTCCTTCACTATTGAATCGGTTAGGATGTGGAATTCTCTCCCACACGATATTCGTGCTAGCCCCTCACTCTTCATTTTCAAGCGCAAAGTCAAAGAACATTTTCTATCATCATAACTCTGCTATATTATGTATTTATTAAGTTTATATGCGTATGTATTTATAGTATTTGTTATTTTATTATCAACATAGATAGTATTTTATAAGTATATATATTTTAATGTATTATATGTAGTAGTTTATGTATTGGTTAAAATATCCTCTATTTACCCACTTTTATAACTTGGTCTCTCTCTCTCCCAATAAGGTTTGCTGGAAGAGAACTCTTTTTAGGGTTAAGCTCGCCTTTGCCATATTTTTAAAATTTAATGTTTTATGTATGTATTTTTTTTTTTCTTGTGCAATAAAGAATAAATAAATAAATAAATATTTTTTATTATACATAGAGAACGACTAGAACACCCCGAAGAAATACCTGCAGATCGTACAAATATTTGTCCCAAGGCGGGAATCGAACCCACAACCTCCTGCGTCGCAGGTAGACCTTTGCCCACCGCGTCATAGAGGTCGTCTGTTCATTAGGAAATTACTTTCGTTAAAGCGATGATGCATCATTTTAAAAGTCTTGATTTTTTTGTACGTTGTTCGTTCTCGCCATCTCGTATGCTATTTGGCGGCAGCCTCTAGTGGTAATACCATCTTTGCATTTGATCCTAGTATGAGTAGGTACTTACCAATTTTTCTAATTCGTTTATTTTCTGCCCATTGTAACAAAATTATTTTAGTTCCATAAAAGATAATAGCTTTTGAATAACTTATTACTATTTTCTATATATTGGTTAATGTATTATGATAGTAACCTAGCAAACAAAACGATGCGCGTCGCCTTAACCACAAGAGCACACGCCATAACCACAGTCAATCGTGATCCACTGAGTAGGTACACAGACACAGTTAATTAGACCCACCCTTGACTATAGTTTGATTCAGAATGTAAAGAAAAATTAACCTGTTAAAAAAACTCAAATTATATCACCTATTGTTTATTTACAACGTAATAACAAGGTTACAGAAACAGTATAGTAATAAAATTTTACAGAGGACGAATGCTCCTGTTGCTCTCCTGCCTGACGCAGGCTATGGCAGGCCAGAGTGAGGCGGCGGCATCGCGGCAGCAGTGTGCCGAACCCGGTCGTCAGCCCGCTACTCGCCTATGACATAAACCATACGTTAGACTTGAACTTGACGTCTAAAACTATAGTGGAACGACGCGACGGGCTGACGACATTCCCTTTCCGCTTTGCCGCCGTTAAATGCATATCATTAATAATTCAAGATATCGACCGAAGAACCTTGGTAATAACCCTTTGGTCCAGTGTCGTCGGAACTGTCGCCAGAAAACATTGCGGCTGTTTGTTAATGATAAAATAAAAAATAACAATGACTGATAGTTCAGAGTCTTCGTCGAGCAGCGAGAGTGTTTACAGCAGCACCACGCTTGACTCATCGAGTTCATCAGTACCGCGACCGGCCAACGGTTTCAAGAGGATCATGCAAAATCTCTGCGATCAGTTCAAGCGCATGAAATCTTCAGCAACAGCGACTCAAGGGTGGTACCGTTTATTAGAATCTGAGTCCAGCGACTCAGATTCGGGCATACCGTTACGTCATTTGTCGGATGTCCTTGGAGAAAATATACAGCGGTCAGCTGGCGAAACTGGCTCCGATGAGACTGTGCAAATTATGAACATGGTAATACAGATTCCTTCTGGTATTAACAATGAGACCATAATGTATGAAATGGTTGACGAAATTTCTTCAAGCAACAACGTGGAGGGGGCCTCAAATATTAAGTTTGAGAACAAGAGTTTGGCAGCAATCTTACTGAGCAAGGAGCCTGCGTTTATTAACCTGAATTTTCCACAGCTGGACGAGGTTGTCAAGTCTTTATCAGACAATATCACTAGCGACAGCAGCTACGACAGCGACGACGAAAACACTTTGGATGGGGAAGTGGAAGAACAGGTGGCACAAGATTTTGATGGGAATAGCTGCTCAGTGACCTACTTGAATGGAGAAGTAAGAGTATTTAAATCTGGCCGCGCCACTTTGACCTTTGGCAACAAAGTTTTTGTTTTAGCCAAGGCAGCTAAACCCAAGTCTCTCCGGAAAGTAGTGTGGTTGAAAATAGAGAATCGTATGAGGCCAATGGGTTCGATAAAACACTGCATCGATGTCTTACCGCAAGAAGAGGTCGAAATGGGCGAAAAGTAGCTGCAACAAACTAAGCAAGTAAATAGGATACCTATGCTTATTTGTAGATTTGGTAGGTTCACGACAAGCAACTTCATAGTTATAATAAGATGGGATCAAACGTTAGGTTTTATTATTATTAGTTACCTACTTAGTAGGTAATAGTAGTTCACTAAGCAATTGCGCCCTCACTTGTGCACTCTGTAGGTATTGATAGGTATTAAGTACCTAATAATTGTGTCCTGCACACATGGTTCATCATGGTTAGTGTTAGTCTCCGTTGAGTTGAGACTAACCGCCGCGCCGCCACCATTGCCATGGCCAAAATTCGGCTAGGAGGACTTTATCACATCAGTACGAAAATTACCTACTTAGTTTTAAGCACTCCCACTGATATTTTTGTAAAAGTGTAGTGTGTCTAGGTAGGTACCTACCTACCTAGACAGTTACCTACCTGAACATATACCTCTATAGTAACAAATTCTGCTGTAACTTTCTTATAAGTATATATATATATAATATTGGCAGGAAATAATATAGTGTCTTCCTAGGTTGGTAACTTACCTTCATCATGGACAAAGAATAAACCTAGGTACCTACCTATAGCCAAATAATACACCTCCACGGAGGCGAGTATAAGTAGGTATATTATTTCCTGGTAATTACTACCCCACGAAGGTAATTTAAAATTGAACCTGATTTCATGAATTATTTCTACCTACCTATCTACGTACTCAATGTGCCATAAATATATTATAATTATAAAGCATTAGTTTTCATAATATGTACCTGATGATAATATTGTGTCTAATAAAGTGAATTTGATCCGCCTAGATTTATAATAAATACTTATATTTATCTACCTACTTTGTTATGAACAGAAAATTGAGGAAAATACAGATATTTTTGTAAAGAAAGCACCTACCCATATAACCGTACAAGCTTAAATTACAGGATAAAGAAATAATGAGTTTGTCCATGCCCATTACAGTAATCTTGAGGTTAGCCCTAGCCTAGCTAATGATTGGCTAGGCACTATGGCATAATATAGTATTTATAGCATATTTTTTTAAATCAGTTTATAAACTGATGAATAAATGAACTTAATTAGTTGTATTAACCGTGTTAATTGAAGTATAATATTACAATATAAATATAAAATATAAAAAATGATTCAACTATGTACACGTGTGAAATAAAATTCATCGAAGTGGTGAAAAGAAACCGTTGTTTCAATTTAAAATGTCACCTCCAGTGATATTGACATTCATAAATAAATGGTGTGAATATTGCTACTGCACAGTAATTATAGGTAACATATAGAGAAAGGTTCATTTTTGTTAGAAGGTTTAAGAAAATCAATATGTATACGTGGCACGACATGACACATAGGCAATTATGTAGGTACACCACCTACGACAACTTAACACCACCACAAAAGAAAACTACAATTCACAAAAGTGTTAATCTACAACAAATTCTTTAAATGTATGGTTTGTGTACCAATAACTTCACTCACACTAAGGTACTGGATATTTACACACATCAACATCTGAGTCTGACCCAAAGTATATAAAATCAGAGCTTATCATTTCAATTTTCAAGGTAATCTGTACCTACCAGATGAATAAATTTATGACAATTCGAGCATCAAGTTCTCTAAAAACCAGTGTACCTACTGCCTATTGCAAACCTTTGGCCGACACTCAATGTTTAAAATGACAAGAAGACGGGAAGCCACCCGGGCGACTTCGTCTGAGAGGTCAGACAGACATGAACAAGCAAACTGCGAAGATAGTACGGCGTGGTTTTCGGAGCTCCATTATGCCTTATTCAAGAGGCGATAGAGCGAAACCGAGGGTCCAAAGTATTCAAGCAGGAGCTTGGCAAGAGCCGCCTGACAATGCTTAAAACGCACAACGAGAGTAGGTACCTACCGTATTGTCGAAGAGGGAGATCTCTGCCGAGATAGGCGATTTCTATGGCCTATACGATGCACATGTCCCTCGTGCCTGACGAGATCACAACGATTTCAGAGCCACCCTGACCACGCCACTATACCGATGAACTGCCAGGCAGACATTCAGTTTAACGAGATCGTCTTAGCTCTGAGGCAGCTTAAAAATGGAAAAGCCCCCGGTGAAGACGGAATAACATCAGAGCTTTGGAAAGCTGGAGCAGCCATTATACAAGAATTACAGAACCTCTTCAAAGCTCTGCTTCACATTGGGAGAACTCCAACGGCGTGGAACTGTAGTAAGGTTGTCATCTTTTTTAAGAAGGGAGATAAAACCCTCCTTGAAAATTAAACACCCACCTCGTTCCTGTCCTGAGCCATGCCAATAAGCTGTTCTCACACCTGCGATTCGCTGATGACATAGTTTTAATGGCTTAGTCGCTATAAGAGCTGAACCAAATGCTGCCTAGCTTCATCCTGCGACGCATCGGTCTTGGCATGAATTTGGATAAAAATTGATCAGTTTGGATCAATGACCATTGATCCAATACCGGTCGTCCTACGGAAACGATTTCGAGAAAGTGACCATCACCTTCTCGAAATTGTTTCCGAATACACTTACTACGGACAGATTCTGCAGGAAGGTAAAACAATTGCGAAAAGTACATCAATAGGGGAAATTACGCCGTCTTCTCGTCATCCAGACCGTAATGCTTGAAAACGAAAATTTTCAATCAGTGCACCCTATCCGTCATGACATAAGGGGCTGATACGTGGACAATCGCAGTGCGGTTGTTCACCAGTTTAAAGCCGCTCAGCGTGCTATGGAAAGTGCTATATGCTCGGAGTTTTTCTAAAGTAGTATGAAACCTGTCTAATCTTGTACTTAATCCTCACAAAAATTCATTTTTACTTTTGGGTCAAACCGTACCATTTAACCGCACTATATAAATCGGACTAATTCCCATGGCCTGACTAATTGAACCACAGCCGACCGGCGGCGGCAGCAGTATTGCAATATTATTTTATGATTTTCTATTGTTTTGGTTTGTGATTGTCTTATTTTATTATTATTTAGTATATTACATTGTTTTAGTAGTTTTTAGGTAAAATACATGTAAAATATGGCAGGTACCTATTGTTTTTTAGATATTATTTTATTGTCTGTATCGCGCACCTGGCGATCGTGACGTGACACGACCCCTCTGGGTATTCACTGAAAACCAGCGCTGAGTGTACATCAGTGTGCACCCAGCACAATGCTGAGTGAAGGCCATATTTGCCTTTGACACTGCCACGCAACGCACAAAGCAAACTAATCTAGTTACAGGTAGTAGTAATATAGCTTTAAGGTTTTTGTGTATAGTAGTTTTAAGGTAAATAAAAATATTTTCTATTTTCTATTAAAGGATAGGATTCGAAGCGAATACATCCGACAAAGAACCAAAGTCATCAACATAGCTCTAAGAATTAGCAAGCTGAAGTGGCAGCAGTGGGCCGACCATATCTCGCGAAGAATCGAAAACCGCTGCGCGCTGGGGTAAAAGTCCTTTTGCGTGTAGAACAAGATTCTGTAAACGTAGTGTAGGACACCCTCCGGCTTCGTGGGATGAGGACCTGCAAAATACAAGACTGTAAGCAATTGCTGGATGCGTCAAGCTGAAGAAAGGGCGCTATGTCAAGCATTGGCCTAACAACATGGGCTGATGATGATGATGATGGATAATTCAATCAAAAAATAAACTAAGTGTACCACCTCCCGCCACACCCTCGTGACGTGACTGATATAAAAAACTAAATAAACTATTTACTAACATATTAAATAATATTACTATAATAAAATAATGAGATCGAATCAGTAGCTGTAACAAAAATAGACATATATAAAACATGTTTTAACATGAAACATTTTTATAAAATAACATTATTTTTTAATCACAATCTTCAGATAACTATGAAGTTATGAGTTCTTGCTGGAAATGTTCCAATACCTTAATTTTGAAATTATTGGGGTTATCACTAAAAATGTCTATGTCAGGAACTTGTTTGACTATATTATTATATTGTTTACAAATCTGAATTACTGGAGCCTGGAAGCCCTTAGGTATTAGAGTTACAGAAAGGAGTGTTAAAAATGCTAGTGATGAGATGCCTGGGATTTCTGGTTGGTACTGCAAGACTAATGTTAGACAGGATGTCTTTACAATCGACTATACCATTAATTACCTTGTGTAAGAATATTAGTTGTTGAACCCTACGATGATTATAAAGGGAGACCATATTAAAGAATTTTAATCTTAGCGAATAAGGAGTCTGAAAAAAGTCGAGAATGAAATGAAAGCAAGGTGGCGAGTGAACGATCTTTGAATAGCTTCAAGTCTCTGCGAATGGATGGAGAGAATGGGTTCCAGGAAATGCATGCAAACCAATGCAAACTCAAGGATAATTAGTAATTATTTTATTCTGTTTTTTCTTAAAAGTAGATAGAGTATGTACCTACTATACGGGTGGAAAAAATCTATATGAGCCCTGGAGGGAGCTACCTTAAATTCTTTAGTTAGCTCATTTTACTGAGAGAAAACATTAGGTAGGTAGGTACTTTATTTTTAAAAAGAAACAAAATCGCATTCAAAGATTATTTATAGATTGCTTGTCTTACCTAGGAATTAAACCAACTAAAACTTAAAAAAATAAAACCCTCGCTACCTTATTACGCGAATCAGTAGGATTTATTGTTCAGGATAAAATTTGTCTAATAAACATTTGGTCTTTCACTCACCTGTTGTATGAGATACCCATGAAGTCGAATATTTATTATAAGTTCTTTAATAACAATACCTAGCATTACTCATTTGTAACAGTAAATGACACGTTAAAATGTTCTTATATCTCTAACATCCAGAGATATCGTATGAAGCTGGACTTGGCTGGACCTGGCTTGCTAATGTTATTTATCTCTAAGTAGGTACCTTGTTGGAGTCTTCGATAAGAAAATCGTTAAAATGATAATAATAAATATATGAACAGTTTTCCTTCTAAAGTTCAAATACCAATGTTTTCGTGATGGGCGATTGATGCAGATACTACATCCGGGACGGGAGGTAGTCAGATTAGAGTTCTGTCAAAGTATTGAAACAGAAATTTCTTAGACTATACCATAGATAAATTAAATGACTATACCAACCATCAGGGCATATTTTCCTTATACCTTATATTCGATAGGTACCTAATTGACGAAACTACCGCCCCGGGCGCGGCGGCGCCGCCACCTATTTTATTTTATTACTAGGTAACGTTGAACAAAGGAAATTTCAAAAATCCAACGTACAGTTTGTAATACGTAATAAAAGCTTTTTTAACGCTTCAGTAATAGTTTTATTCTATCAGGTTTAGGCAGAATATCGAAGTTGCCCTTGGTGCCAATAGGTGGCGGCGCTAGTTTATACTAGGGGGTGCATTTCGAAATTTCGAAGTTTCGTAATTTCGAAATTCGTAGTCTTTTTTTGACCATTTTTCAATTTCGAAATTGGTGGTCGCAAATTCGAAATTTCGAATTCCGCGGAACGCGTGTGCTGTGCTATGAAAGAGTGAAATGCGAGCTCTGATTGGTTTACTACGCTCGGTTAGCGACAATGGTGACGCGGCGCGAGGCGGCGGCGACGGGTGAAGGTGGCAGCGGGGAGCCTTCGCTTCGCGTCTGTCGGTCGCTTCTCATCGCATTTGAGAGCGAGCGTTTGACTAGATCAGTTATATTTGTGTTGGTGAATGACAAGGGCTACAAACAAGTTATTGGAAAAAATACCATCAGAAGTATGGGGCTAACTTAACCACTATAAAAAGGCACGGTGGGTGAAAATCCAGCAAGGTGGCTGAAGGTTTCATTGAAGATTCCATACAAAATAAAAGTAAAATTACCAACAAAATAACGAAAACTTTTCAAGAGATGATCCGCAACCATCATTTTCAGCTGAAGAAAGCTTCATCCCGTCAGATTTTGTCCATGACCAACAAATATCACAATCTCAAACTATTAACATACCCAAAAAACACCTGTGCTTAAAATTTGAAAATTGTTATCATTTCACTATAAATTTTAACTAATAAAATGTTTTATTCTTGTAATGCCGTTTTTTTTCTACTTACCTCACAATCGAGATGTAAAGCAGAGTAGTTAGCTCGGGTGTAAGCACCAATTGCACCCTCTAACTATAGGCGCCCTCGCTGCGCTCGTGTGCCTTAATATCTCGGGTTGCAATTGATGCTTTACAGCCCTTGGCTACTAATCTACTAATAAATGATGATACATGCATATGAAAATAATCATAAATAATAATAGTAGGTACCTATTATTTGATACTATTACGGTTTTTTATTAACTCCCATGTCATTATCACAGACAGATCATATGAAGTAAAATGTGGTAGGTAAACTAAGTATTTTCATATGTTTTGGATTAGTTAAATCATTTTGCCAACTCGTAACTCTATCTGGAAGGCAATTCTCGCAATATAATCTACTCGATAAATATGGCAACAACTGTCAAAATATCGAGTGATTGCTTCGAATCAAACAAGCGTATTCTCAACATCTGCGATTCGATATTTATCGAGGGCTTTTCTTCGATAAGTTGCTCGATATGCAACGAGTGGTCCTAGGCACTCGTTCGCATAATCGAAGAGTGAAAGAAGAACATCATTCATTATCTCTCTGTCGCACACTGTCTTTAGTTTAGTTCTGCTTGTTTTGTTTGATGTTTGAAACAATTACGCGGTGGTGCTTGTTTCTCAACTCAAGTCAAAGATTAATAGTGCAATATGCATTACAAATTGATCTAGTTTTTATTGAATAGGTACTTATTAGATAAAATAGCTTTTTGCATCATTATTATTTACTTTGAGTATAATTTCTGGGGTCAGGGGTTGTATAAATTCTATTTTTTCCATTTCCTTTGGTGTGCCCGAACAAAATTATTGTAAACGTTGTTGCCTGCTGACTAAATTACTTTCGCCCGCTGCGCACAGCTATCCCTACGCAGCAGAGATGTCGTTACTCAGCTATTATAACCGTATACATCTTTGACAAACAATACTAATTCAGATTATGCTATATTCAAATAACAAAATATGAAATTAATGAACATAAATACAGTTTCAAATTTTGATGGTATTGCTAAAATTTGTAGATTCAGATAAAGTTGGAATTACTGACGAAACAATAACCAGACATTGACATTCGTGAAGTGTGGAACTTTGACATTCAAATATGTAATGACATGATAGGTATAATGAAATCAAATTGTCTATGCTAGAAATATCGAAGAGTGCACGAGAATGCCGTTTTTGGCGGAACTCGATATATTATCGAAGAATTGATACAAACTTATCACTTGATATTTTATCCCGTGATACTGCGTATCACCCGATAAATATCACGTGATACTCAGAATTGGCCCCCTGTATAGAATAGAATTAGAGACTCGCAGGTCTCGAGAATAAAAATTATATTTTCTGTCCGAATTTCGAAATTTCGAAATTGAGCTTCCGAATTTCGTAAGCCAGTTTCGAAATTGAAAAATATCGAAACTGCACCCCCTAGTTTATACGCATACAACCGCCTTTGTGTGCAGAATCAGAAGCAATATGGTACTTAGTATTCGTTTTCACTTTTTTTTATTTCCATGATCAAATGTTATTTAGACAAATTATATACTGAACAATAATGATACTGATTCGCATAGTAAAATAGCGAGGGTTTAATTTTTAATTTTTAGTTGATTCGATTCCCAGGTGAGACAAGTAGTTTTTAGATAAACATTGAATGCTATTTTGTTTCTTTTTAAAAATTAAAGAATGTTTTCTTTCAGTAAAATGAGCTAACTAAAGGATTTAAGGTAGCTCCCCTCCAGGCCACATAGTTTTTTTATTATTATTTTTACTATACAGAATGAGTTTTTTCACGACCACTGAGGGGAAGTTTGATACTGAGAGCTATCGAAAATTCATGTTAGGAGTTAAGTGCTCGATTTTGAAAAAATAAGTTCTTCAAAACATCCAGAATTTAAACTCTGTATGTCGCAGGTACATAAGTTCACACATTTAATCCGGTGCGGGAATGAAACCCGCAACCTCTTGTGTGGAAGGCGGAAGTTCGTCCGCCCCGTGAGGTCGTGAGATGACTCAATCTAAATAACAGGAATACGCGGATTCCTGTCAGTGACAAATTTGTAGTGCTACAGATAGTAGAAACATAGGTGATTGATTAGACATTAATGTTCTACCAGCTTTTTTCATTTCAGGTAAAATTCTTGTACCTAACTATAGAGGAGTGGGACAGCATAGATAAGTACATCAACATCATCAATCCCATTTTTTAAATGGTACATAATTACATGTGTTCTTTATACATATAACGACAGTCAGAGTCAAGCCGAAAACGGAGGTTTTATTTTTTGGGTCGACGACGTAGGTAGTTTCAATGGTTTCTGACCAATAGGCTTTTTACTGAAAACAAAACCTCTGCCCGGCGGCGTCAAACTTTTTTTTACGTTATACTATATAGATTATTATACTAATGATTACTATATCACACTCTCTTAGCACATTCATTCATTTTAGTGCGAAAAACAACAAACAACGGCTTCCTTTTTTTGAATCAGTAATTTTGAAATGGTTAAATTAGATTGGTCATACTGAAAATAAGTCCACAAAGATATGTTGGCGTGTTATCTTAAAAGTTGTCGCATTTATCGTTGAACCATACCAAACCGTTGAAGGTAGACCCATGGTTATTTCGTTTTTCTGGGTCGTCATGATCCCATCTTTCCTCCGATTTCGGCTTGACGTTTGAGTTTCGGGACACCCTGTTTGTATTCTATATACATATCATCATCATCCACAGCCGTTTTACCCACAGCTGGGTCCTCCCTCAGTTTGTGCCTTCCACCACGGTCTTGTGCTAACCGCCTCCATTGCCGCCCTCCCGACTCCTGACGATAAATGAGTCATAAGTTTGATTAAATGTAGACTCACAGCTGGTATATAGGCATTAAAGTCTGGAAGGAAGTCCGCAACCTTCATCCATTTGACCCCTATGTATGTATATATCAACCTCAACAGCCTATAATAGTCAACTGCTGAACGCAGGCCGATTTTTTGGGGTAATGCCCATAATCCCCACGCTGGGCATGTGGGTTGGGGAACGCAGTATGGTGGTACATTATATACCACAAAAGGCGCTGCTGCCCGCCCACCGGTGTATGTCCCTTAGTCGCCTCTTACGACACCCAAGGGAAGAGTTGGGGTGGAGCAAGTTCTAAGCCGGCACACGGCAATGTACTCGTATGTATGTTCCTGTATATTTCATAAAGTAAAAACCTTAGTAACCTGCACAAACTGTTCTTTCAGGGTGGTTTTAATTAAATGACATGAAGATGGAATTTTTAGAGTAAATAACGTTTATTTTCTTAAGCTTATTATTACAAGCATTTAGAAAAGTATTCAGAACTAAATAATACAAAGTTCCATTTGACTTCTATGAATAAATAGAGGACGGAATAAGGAAACCGAAACATTTTAGGTACTTACTTAACTAAATCTTTGAATGTTAGTTACAACTTATCAATAACAATAAATTGGACTGACTAGAATTGTATATTATATTAAAAAGAGACATGATTTAAATCACAGGTTTTGCAAACCTATGATGTAAGAGTTTTGTAAGAAGTTATGCCCTTTTAACTACAAACAAGTAACTATAGCCCGGCCTCTTCCTGTCTTTAAAATGAAAAATTAAGTTATTATTACATACTAATGTACCTACAATGTTTCCTTACAATTCAAATCATAAGATATTTCAAACATTTTAATACATGATTTAGAAACTAACAACCTTAACCTTTGATCTGTGTGAACACTGCGACAAAGCGCACCCCCCGTCTGTGTGACGGGTATGAATTAGACGGGTGTAGTAATGATAAGGATCCTTAGCATACACATATAACGAAGTAAGTCAGGATCCTGCACCAACACAGATCAAAGGTTAAATTTCAATGATGCAAATCAACTACTCTGTAAAATCATCAGTAAAAGCATCAATCAACATCTTCTCAAACCAATGGAGTTCATCTGCACTATTATCTTGATCTATAGCTTCAATTAATTTCTGAGCAGTATCGTGAAACCGCAACCACAACATATGGAGTAACCACCTCAAAGTGGGATGCAAATGCTCCACCTCAGTCTCTTTGAAAGTAACTCGATTTATAACCTCTAATACTGTAGTGTATAGAATGGATTGTCTGGTTGCTGGTTTGCAAATGGAAAGATGATCGAGTGGTAGCTCATAGAACACTCCTCTGCCAAGATCAGCAGAGTGGGAGTGAACCAATTGAATAGGAACTTTGAACGCTGTAACTAGAGTAGGCAATGATTCTGCAAAGCTTATCAACTCCCAATTATATTTTTCGGCAAACTGTATGAATTTACTATGCAGGCTGAGTAAAGTTGGTGAGTTTTCTTGCAACTGTCGAACATCATTTGAGGGCCAGAATACAGCGGCAGCAGCGCGAGGCATGGCAGCTAATGCACTGCCTTTGTGAGGTGTACTGTAAAAAAGTATGGCTTTAGTATTTTCGGACAGTGATCTAAGATTGGAATCCATGCTTTCAGATGCTTCATTTAGCACTTGTTTTACAATTAGACCTCCCATTGAATGTGCTAACCAAACCACAGGCACAGATTTCTTCCCCACACCGGCATCAGCTAAGGCTGGCCCTAAATCTTCTGCCCTGGTTTCAATGTCAGCTGTTTGCAAAGGACATCTCTCCAGCCACTCTGACAAGGAACTCCAGTAGTTCACTCCTAGTATTCTTAAATCAGAGCAGTCCTTGGGCAACCAATCTTTTGGCCAGCAATGAGTGTGGGTGCAGTGGTCTTCATCTTCTTCTGATAGTGCTATTCTCTTTTTAGAGCATGTGTATGTACATGTATTATGATACTCTCGTTTGGCTTGTACTGGTAGGTCATGCAAGATAACATCATAGTCAGCTAATAAACTTTCTTCCTTTATTTCTATTAAATCCTCCATAACTTCTTGTATTTCAGGATCTAAATATTTTCTTTCTGCAATTGGGGCATTACAATTGTCATTACAATTTATGTCATCAACATCAGACATTGTTACCTCAATTATACCAACAGGTGCAACACACTTTTTATCTCGTTGCCTCCAAGTAACAAATACTCCTCCTCTCAGACCATGGACCAAGAGAGTGTCACATTTCTGGGCTTGAGTGGTTCTGTAAATAGGGTGTAATAGATACAGCCCTGGTCTGTAGCAACATTCTCCAGAGAGGTTTGACAAGCAAACTGCAGCAGAGCTGGATAACCGCACATCTTTAGATCTCAACATTCGGGACAATTCTCCAATCAAACCATTCTGAAAAAAATCTTGCAGTAAGTTAGTGTGGACGCTTAGAACCGTTAATATTCTTAGTACTGCCAAGTCTACATCAACATCATATCTGTACCTCAACAAAAGTTCTGATAATCTTGGTAAGAGACCCAATTGAATGGTTAAATTAGTTGATACATCATCTTCATATTTTTTTTTATGGAAAAGTGTGAGGTGATGGTGTATTGCGTCTAGGCACTGAATGCAGAGATCTTTTTCGCTAAGACTGCCAGGTTTAGTAGGAATGGAATCTGATTCCATTGCTTGTTCTTGGACATTCACAAAGTATTTGGAGAGAAAATGTTGGATGCAGCTGTGGCTATTGACTCCATGCACAGATACTATGATGTCCTTAAATTTGAAGGAAAGAAGTTCAGGGGCGATGGCTGCGCGCCGCACGTGTATGGGCGGAGGGAGGAAGTAGCGGAGATCGGCACCGCGTGTTCTCGCCAGAAGAACTGCTGTGTGCCTGTCCATCGCCTGCGCTAGCCTCAAGCAGTCCCAACTCTTGTTGTTCTTGAAAGCAGCAAGCTGTTCGAGAGCCACGTTCAGATGCTCTCTGTTTCCATGCCGGCATAGCCACAGCAGCCGCCACGTTAGAGAGTGCTTCAAACTTTTCCATATGCGCGCGAAACCAACTGACTGCTTTGATTGTCGGTCTTGCTCTATTAACAGCTTTTTGTTGTACGCTGGATCGTCGATATAAACATACTCTGGGGTGTATTTCTTTTCACGTTCGAGAACACTGGGATTAACAATCCTGTCACATCTTTTGTATGTTTCGTTTACATGGTATGCAATGAATAAACCGCCAGTTCCCCATGCCGCAGCAGTTTTAAAATATCTTAATATTGGTTTTAACTTATCCCGTATAGTCATTTTTATCAGTGAAAAATAAAGTAAGTATCAAAACAAAAACATAACCTAAAAAATGTCGAAGAGTTTGATTTGACTGCTACGACTAATTTGACACTGACACATAGCTTAACATAAATATTAGTGTTAGCAAGCGTTCTACTCGGATTGCATCTAAGATTGCATCGCAAGATCGCGATCGTCACCAGAGTCCTTTCCGTCGATCGCGAACAAAGGGTGGTCTTTCCGAAAAATCAATATTTTCATGATCTTTGAGTTCCTACTGCTGTTCAAATACGAAATCTAGGATTCTTACTTCCTACAAGTTTAATAAATTTCATTTCGTACAAAATCCCAATTTTGATTGCTACACTACACATCATCATCAGCCTGTAGGTATTAGTCCACTGCTGGACATAGACCTCCCCTAATAAGCGCCATAGCGCCCTTTCATCAGCTTGCCGCATCCAACATGTGTCTGCTTTAGCAGATCGTCATACCACCTGGCTGGAGAGCGTCCTACACTACGTTTGCCGAGTCGCGGTCTCAACTCAAGATCACCCCAGCGGCTGTCGTTTCTTTGCGAGATATGACTGGCCCACTGCCATTTCAACTTGCTAATTCTTAGAGCTCTAAGAATTAGCAAGTTGAAATTGCAGTGGCGAGTATGTCCATAAATTAATTTTGGTTGTAGGTCGGATGTATGAATCCTATCCTTCCTTCAGGTAAACTCCGAGCACACTGCTACACTTACCGCTTGGTAAAACGGACTGGCTTGAGCACATCTGCGAATTCATCAACAGATTCAATAAAACCGCACCAGCAGTTTGAGATCATTTTCCCCGCTACCGCATCAAAAAATAAAACAAAAATCTAACAATACACAAAACCCATAAATTTTACGGGGCTCGCTCGCTGATGACATTTTTTTGTTCCTGTCTGATCCCCATTAAAGTCACCTTACCCACCACCGATAACAAGAACATCTGTCAAACCACCTTACATTTTTCGTGGCTCGCTCCATAAGCCACCCCGGTAGCATTTCTTTGGATTTGATTTAGGTCAAATTCACAGCCCTTATTTAAGAGGGCGCATTGCGCGCCATTTCGTGAAAAGGATAGGCATAGGTTTTCGCGATCATAGGAGCGGGACAGATCATGCGTTTTTGGAACGATGCAAGTACAAAAACGGAGTTTTTGCTTATATGTACAAGAAAAGTACCTACAGAACTTATGAAAAAAATGTCTGAAGGAACCAAATAATTAGTAATACCTACCTAATTATAAACTACGAACCAAAACATAAGACATTTTAATAGACCGCAGGGTTCCTGAGATTTCGACCAAAATATGTGCAAAACAGTGCAATTTAATATTTTTTTTCTATGGTATGTTTCTCGTTTTGTAAGTAGGAGGAACCAAAGAAAAAAATACCAACTTTATGTGATAATGAGTTGTAAACCACGGGAATCCCGTGATTACTGAGATCTAGTCCTAGTTTGACAAGCAAACACGCTAGGTTCTCCTCATATGCCACCTCAACCAGTCGTCGCGTCGTCGTCGTCACCGCAAGCAAATTACACAAAAATCTTACAATGCACACAAAGTTTCGGCGGCGGCTCGCTTCGCTCGCCGGTAAAATTTATATGTCTGGGCCTGAATGATAACCTCCCATCCAATGAATTTCCGATTCGCGATTTAAATTTGACATTTCATTTATCTGAACAATTCACACAGCATTAGGTATCTATCCCCAAGCTAAGCAGAGCTTGTGTTATGGGTAGGTTTGTAATGTATTAGATAACTGATATACATTAACCATTGATTAGAACCTTTTATATAGACTGATGGCTGATGCGGATGCGGCAAGCTGAAGACAGGGCGCTATGGCGCTCATTAGGGGAGGCCATGTCCAGCAGTGGACTGATGTAGGCTGATGATGATGATAGGACCTTTAAATGAAGTTGGCAAATTATCTACTCGAAAGTTATGCTTGATTACCTCTACTGACCTACACTACTCCACAGCTAATACAGTAGGTAGGTAATTTACAATCTTCTCGCAGGTCAACTTGGCCCTTTTCTTAAAAAAAAAGTGAAAGCGACCTCTGACGATTAATTCCAGTACCATAAACAAAAGATATCCCACAGCAAGTTCCTTCCTTGATCAAGTCACGCCACGATCCCTTGCATTTTGTTGCCTTGCGGTTACGATAGATGTCACTATGGAAGTTAAATAATTTATAGTCTGTGATGAAGATAAAATGTAGGATTTAAACATGATTTAAATAATACTTAGTGAACAGATTGAACGCATCTAAGTGGTATCAATATTTTTTTATTTTGCTCAATTGATATTTTAATTTTCTTCGCTAAATAGCGAAGTAAATCGGAAAAAGAAAATATCAAAGTGAAGTAATTTTTTCTTCGCTATTTAGTTACTGCCGATTTTCTTCGCTTTTCAATACTCCAAGCCCAACGACAATATTCGACAAAGTTAGTTAGTTACAGTCGATTGCACTAAGGTATATACCACTTCAGTACCTACCAGTAACAGAGCAGTCCCCATTAAAAAAAATATATTGTACTGAAGTTAAATGAATTATGCCTAACTATTCCGATGGGTAGTAAATAGGATTCATAAGTTGATAAAAAAGGACCAAGTAGGTAAGTAAGTACACTAAGTACCTAGGTACTTATCTTGCTGTGCCCAAGTTCATAATATTTTGATACTATCAAAATAACATTTGTAGAAACAATACACAGGGTGTTTTTTTAAAAAGGGCGGTGATGGCAAGTCCGTTACTACGAGAGCTCGTGAAAGGAGTCATGAGTCCTTGATCTTTAAAAAAATAGTAACTGCCATAAATTCAACTTTTTTAAACCTTTTACTTTTGACGGAATGCGACCCGAATGTTTTTCAACTAAAACAACCTTTATTATAAACCCAATAGATTCTGTTGGTGATAAGGATCGGATCTTTGCAAAGTAATGCCACGGTAATGTTATCTATTTAAGATTACCGTGGTAATGCGTTACAAAAAATAATAAATTTTCACTATTTTATTATTTTCAAAATTTTTGCTTTACGTGTGATACGGGACCTGTTTTTCCAGCAAGACGAAGCCCCAGCTCATAACGCCAGTGTTGTTCGAGAGATGCTGAACTATCATTTTGGACATAATTATATGGATACCTTATTTGCAAATATTGATCCTTATCTTATCATATCAGCAATATAATCCATGGCGAAATAAACAGCGTGTCTTGTTTTTGAAAAATGTGCGGCTCGATTTCCGCCCAAAGTAAAAGCTTAAGGCGCATACCCCACACAAAGTGGCGCCGACATCATTTCGTTTAACAAAGGAATTTTCAAAAATCCATCTTCCGGTTTGTGATACCTATCATAAGCTTTTTTTTTTAATGCCTCTGTAATAGTTTTATTCTATTAAGTTCAGGCAGAGATACGAAAATAGATTTTGGTGGCCACTAAGGCCAACTTCGTATCTGATCTCTGCTTATAGGAGTGGATTTTTGAAAATTCCTTTGTTAAACAAATAATAACATAAAGTAGGTGGCGGCGGCACGGCGCTAGTTGGGGTGGGGTATGCGCCTTAAGAGGCACGTCCCTAAGAAATGCGAGAACAGACACTTACGATTTTAAAAATGAACTAAAAAAAATCGAAAATCCCTGTCACAATCACTGGTATAGCCTAGCCTCGTCAATCACTGATAGCACCACGTGGAATTTTTTGTTTCCATTAGCCACTAGCGGTGGCAACCGAGAACAAAAACATTGCCCATAGACACAGGCTAGCTTTACCAGCATGATAACAAGGTAAAAAAAGGACTTACAGCTTTTTTATATTATATTTGTAACATGGCATACCTATACAATATGATACAAAACGCATAATTTGCGAGCTACAAGAACTTACGGGTAGGTATGTTGTAGTTAAAGTACCTACATGACTATACTACATCAAATTACAAAAACAATAAGTACCTGGATTTATTATCAACCAGTAACATCCGCATCCTAAGAACAAGACAAGAACATTCAACGTTAAGTTTTTATCTAAAATTTATAAGCCACGTAGTACGCCTTCACCATCAAAAATCATCAAATCAATTAAGGGATCTTAAAAAATAGTTACTTACACTTATATGATTTAATTTATAAAAAAATACCTTACTTTAAAATTCAGATAGTTAGATATCTGACCTAGAACTTTCATAATTACTTATAAACGTACACTAACTTAAATAACCTCAATAGGTTAGTTTAATATCTTTGGGAAATGTTAGACATTGACTGAATGGTTACTATGTTACTTTAAATGTATCCTTACTCGTGATTTCGTTGTGTAGTGTTTGATGAAATCATATAATTTTATTCATTATTAAACGACTGCAGTTAAGTAGTAACAGAGCTTAGTAATAACAAATGACTAAAATTGAGGGGTTATTTCCGACTTTTACATCGACAGTAATGTGTATTGTACGTACAGGCTATACCATGGCTATACTCAGCGTACTTAAAGAATGAGATTGAAAATCACGTCATCTCTCATGCTGTCCTTATCAGATTGGATCGGATAGATGTGATGTTGCATTACTCTAAAACCACCCATTCTTTATTGGATAACGCTGTGTGAATTTTACAACATTAATCTTATTATTATAACATTTAAAAGCCTTCGTAATTTGCAATTGTATGGTGAAGGCCATTAAGAGGGCTTTCAAGGCTATTGAAATTCATTTCAAATATCGAATACAAGATGGGTGGTTATTTAAGTTTATTAAATAAATATTTGTATTTGTTTAAGAAGGGTGGTCATAACATAACTCAGTATAACACAGATGTAGGGCAAGCACTGGAATGGGGTGTCTAAGGTAGAATAGATAAAAATTACCTCAATTTGTCACCGATTACGTAAATTATTTGAAATTCATTAGTTTAATTTAAATAATGTACGCAATCTATTACAAAGCGATGTAAATATTGTGTATATATGCCCTAGAGAAAAACCCCGTGCTTTGCCTTCTGAGCGGATAACACGGCATTCTCATTCCCATTAGCAGGTTACACACAGCACTGACAGTGATATTGTGCCAAAAGGCGCGGTAACATACCTAATTCAGACAGTTAACTTACAGTCTGGAAGTGAGACAATAAGTCATCCTAACAGCCATAAATACTGCTTTATATAACAGTTTTCAATCATTTAGTTAGATGTATGTTAATGATAGTAACTATGAATGGAGGTGATCGGTGAAGCGTTGGCTGCGATTGATGCTGGAGACGGCAATGCTGGCAGTGGTGTTGGCGGTGGCGTAGAATACACCTGGAAATAACACCATCACATTTAGATTTTTTTAAGTGAGATAAATATTTAGATACATATAGCATGGTGCAAAGTTTTGGATGTATGTATTTGACCCTTCACTGAATAGATAATAGTTAGGTATAAATAATGCTGGACAATCCATACAGCATCATCTGAGACTTGGGTTCACGGCGAACAAAAGAAACCACCAATAAGTTCATGTTTATTACGAGCTATTTACTGTTCGAGAGACGGATTGGTTGATCCATGCAATGAGTGCAATTACGGCTGTTTTTATGCGGTACAGCTAAGTAGGTACCTAGACTCTTTCTTCGCTATACCTAAGCATCTTATAAATCTTTTTTCTGTGTATTATAAAAAAATATCTGTGAAAGTAACGTAGTGTTAATACACACAGAGCTTGCGTTGTGTGATTGATAAACTGATATAACATAATAGTTTAATTAGTTAATCAATCACACAACGCAAGCTCTGCTTAGGTTTTTCCATCATTATTAATAAATACATTTATCTATTATTTTTATCAAGCTGAAGTGGCAGTGGGCTGGCCATATCTCGAGAAGAACCGACCACCGCTCTGGGGTAAACGTGTTCTTCAGTGGAGACCGCGACTCGGCAAACGTAACGGCAGGACGCCCTCCGACCAGGTGGGATGACGATTTGCGAAAGACTGCTGGCAGATGCTGGATGCGGCAAGCTGAAGACAGGGCGCTATGGCGCTCATTAGGGGAGGCCTATGTCCAGCAGTGGACAAATATAGGCTGATGATGATTATTTTTATCATCATCGGTCCATTTTAATTAAACTATTGACGACTATTTCTCGGGTAGATATTTAACTGACGCTACAATTATCTCCATCAAAAATCAAAAGGTTGCCTGGAAGAGATCGCTTCTAATCGAAAAGGCCGCCCATTGTACTTGTCTAATAATTTGTTTTTTGTAATGTTCTTTTCTGGTGTACAATAAAGTGTTTTTGTATTGTATTGTACAATTAGTGTTTTTTTTCGTGTATAATTCTAAAAACATTTTCATCCTGCTCTTATTCCACTCCACTCTAAAAAGGTGATTTTTTTCTCTCCCCTATCAGTCGACTAAAGCCTCGTTTCGTTGATAATGGTTTTTTACCTTGCGGTCCGGAGGCAGAGTTGGCAAAGGGGAGGATAGACCGAAGCCCCCCAGTCCGCCGATTGCCGAGCTTCCAGAGAGCATCTGCCCGTGGACCCCCCGCATTCCAGCGAACATTGGCGCCGAACCTGAAAATAACCATTACGAAATAAATTATAAACGATACTGATTTTATCAGTGGTGTGTACCTATATGAGTTAGTCAAATTATAAAATTAATCAGGTAGCTGGCTCAATAGAAAAGAAACACTGTCACTTCAGTCATTTTTATTTTAGTAACGAATAGATCAAGGTATACTCAAGGTACAAACTATGACAGAAAAATCCTTTATAACCTAAAATTCTCATTTTGTCTTTAAGTTGGCATTGTGCAATGTAGATAAGAGCTCAAGAACAATGAAGTAATTTGTTGTCTTTTCGATTTTTTTTCTATGTAGGTTAATAATATAAATATGTATTTATGTATATGTATTTCCATGGGCATGTTTACAAACATTGTCTTTTGTGTTTGGCTGGAATATATATGTAGATAGAAGGGTGAGTCTATTTGTTAGATAGACTCCCCCCCCCCCCTGACTCGTCTTAATCGGAGCAAAAAAGTTGACGCTACGGTGCAAAGTAGGATTTAAATTATTTGGTTGTCTATAAATGACCAGATTGGTATGTAAAAAAGCTTGTAATGAAGGAACCTGGTATTCTGTAATTGCGGTTCCGATCGGCTGGCATTCGTCTGTCATCGGGAATATGCAAGCTGGCCGCCATTTAAAAACAATCCAGTTGAATTTATAGGATGGTAAACGAAGTGAGTTTTTTTATGCGGTTCTAGGAATAAAAACGAAACTAGTAAAATATGTCTACTATTAAATTTTAACTTTATAGGTCAATATTTTTTAAAACAAATTCCTTTGTTTAGTTGTGCGAAATGGAAGTAGGTACTAAGTTAGACAAATTTTATTTGTCTATGGTACCTACTTCCTTTTATGGTACCTACTTGTAAGCCTACATACGCAATTTATTGCAACTCTAAAACGGATTCTCGTTGAATGACTGCACACTCACCAGTTGGCCTATTTGTGATGGTGATGAATCAGTGACAAGATGACTGAATAACAAGTGGGCTTCAAGAATGCATCTATCCGTCGAAAGCTCCGTAAGTGGGTATATGCAGTAGCCCCTTGGCTACTTCTTGAATCTTCTTACGTCGACAGCGGCTTTCATCGCATCCTCATAAATTACACAGGGCCCGCTTTCGATAGGATAAATGGCTCTTGAGTTGCTCGGTGTCGAGAGAGGCCCGCCAGCATTCATGCACATCACCAAATTACTTTAGTGGCTTGAACCATAGATTTATTTGAGTTTGAGTGCAGGTATTAAACAGAATGCAGTTATGTTTATGTACCTACCTTGTAAAGGCCTATGCCCTGGCTCCGATAGATAGGTACGTTTTATTAAAAGCTTAGGTCATTTTGTTTCTTAGTTATTTTTTATGGCTCATTACTAAGAGAATGAGGTGAAATCTAATATTAAGTAAGTAGGTACCTACTTACTAAGTATTGAAGGATTAAGTTTAATGTACGTAAGTTATTACACGCTCCAGAACTGTTCAACATGTTTTCTTTGGCACATAAAAGAATTCGCATAAGTCGCACAGCAGATTAATAAATAAAACATGTTTATGAAGAAAAAGTATAAAGCATTTCGCCAGCGAGTTATGTGAATCCTGAATGCCGGAAAATGAAGATAAACAATTTTTTATGTCATTGCAACCAATAAAAAAAATTAATTCATTTTATGATACAGTTACACCATGCATGCTACCTTATAATTACTCGTTTACGATCATCTGAAATTTGTGGAAATCCTTTACCGTTTAAATATTTAGCATTTAGGATTCACGAGGACGCAATAACCCAGAAAATAATTCAAAATTCAAAATGACCAAGAGAATTCGCTTTAGTGATGGTGATAAATGCAGCTATTGGCTCAGAGGGCCAACAAAATAGGACCAAGTAAAAAAAATAATAACGATACCTGGATTCACCTTAATTTTAGTTAAGGTCATAATAGGTACTCAGGTCACAAGCGATGTGTGCCGAGGCATGTAGTCTGGTATTGCGCCTTCGATCCTGCCTACGTAAAGGAAATTCCAACATTAGACATAGGTTTAAATAAAACCGGCCAAGTGGGAGTCGACTCCCACACGAAGGGTTCTGTACCATAGTAATAACTATTTCGCAAAATGAACTCAAAAAAAATTAACAGTGACTACTTTGTATCCAAGAACTTACATTATACTCGTATTAAGATTTTAAACAAGTTTTGTGTTTCCGGTCCAAGGAGACGCAACTTGTTAACGATATGCAAAATCGTTAATAAATGAAGATGAGAAGCAAAATACTGTATGTTTTTAAATTCATGTATCAACGATGAAGTAAACGAAACTTACAGGGGAAAATCATCCCAATAAAAGAAAAAGTCCTGCTATCCGTCGTCATCCTGTGAATACAGGGCAAACCACTGTTACCTCAAGAACAAGAAGAACTCTACTAACTACAAATGCATGACTCAGGCTAGAAGCTAACAATGTACCTATCTAAATATTGTACGGCTGCTACTACAATAACAACTTTTTATACTGGGATTTGGAAAGCTATCTGTACGTTATACTAGATTATACTAGACTAGACTAGACTAGCACTTTCATGGCTGAAAACACAGAGCGATATGCGGATCAGTCTAGCGACGGCGGGCCCCTGCGTGTCGCACCGCCGCCGACGCTAGCAGTGATCGTGATAAAGTTGTAATTTTTTAAACTAAGGTATTCATTTAAAATAAAATACCTAATAAGTGTCTCTACAAAATACATGCACACAATAAAATTCTTACTTTCAGAAATTTCACACAGCATTCTATTTTTAACTGATTCTATTTACACAGGTCGATGCATTGTAATGGATAGTACGTTTAGTGATTTCTATGTGTGCGGTCTGGAACGATCACTTGCTTTGTGTCTCGTCCTGGATAGAGTATTAGATCCCGGTTGTTATTTTCATTATCCCGGAATAATCACCGGTTTTGTGAAATGAAATGATTTACTAGCAATAAAAAGTCAGCTTTTTTATGAAATCAGGCTTTTGTTATCTTTTCACCAACAACATGTTAAGGAAATGCATTATTACTCTACCCTTATTTTAAAAAAATAAAGAAAAACTATTAAAATCCAAACAATTCAAACCCACCGCCTACGTAAAAGATCTCAAATAAATGATAAAAAAGATGGAATACCATCTTCAAAACTCATTCATCATTTCAAGAATAGTAACGATTCCTGTTTTAAGCTACCAAATCAAAAATAAAATCGTTATTCGATAAATTTACCGTACCGCTACTGTCCAAAAATAATGGTGAACTCCCAACGAGTCACACCAAATCCGGTCACAGTGTGACTCGTTGGGATTTTTTTTCCCATCAAGTCACACTGTTACACAGGTGTGACACGTTGGGAGTTCTTCTATAAAAAAAAGTTGCAACGAGTAACAGTGTGACTCAATGGGAGAAAAAATCCCAACAAGTCACATCAATTTATTTTCCTACAGGAAAATATAATAATATTGTAATAGTAGAAAGAAAAAGTGCTCCGCTGGAATCAAATGACATATTTATTACCAAAAAGTCAAAAATAGTATTTTTAATAAAATATGAAACAAAAACAACTTTTTAATTATATCTATAACAGCTAATCATCACATATTTATATAAAATTTCTAGGAAATGACCACCTGTCATTTCACCTTGAATGAGCTCTGAATGAATGAGAATGATAAGGGGTGGGCGTGTCATTTTACTGGTTTATACGTATCAAGTAGTCAAGTAGTAACTAAATTTTTTAATAAATTTTAAGGCGCTTAATTATAAGTGCGCGTCCAAATGTAATAAGTAGATAAGCTCTTTAGTTGACTCAAAATGGACGATCAACGTCGCGCGCAAGTGGTTTTTTCTATATTTCACTCGCTTTATTTCTATATTTCTATATTAGGTTTCATCTTGGCAGACTACTCGGAGGACAAAGATGGCACGAGGATTATTGTATTTGCCTCAGCTGAGGCAAGAGAAACAACATGCAAACTAACGGAATTTTATGGTGACGGTACTTTTAAAAGTTGCCCTGTACCATTCGCTCAATTGTACACATTACATGGAGACACTGGTAGTTCAATCAACAATACTGGCATTATCCCGCTCGTCTATGCTCTAATCTAATGAGTAATAGAAAAAGCTTGAGCTATGTAATATTATTCAGTATGATCAAGTCGCAACTGCCCAACTGGAACCCTAACAAGTTAAAGGTTGATTATGAAAAGGCAGTTATAAAAGCCATTACAACTGTGTTTCCGGCAATAATAGTCAAAGGGTGCTACTTTCACTATAATCAGGCAATTTTTAAAAAAGGTCGAGAATTGAAAATGATTAAAACAGATAGTATAAAAAAATCACGCATGGTCAAACTGAGTGCTGTTTTACCACTGCTACCTGAAGAAGAAATAATAAAAGGCTGGGTATATATATATGCACGATATGGAACAGAAGACAAAAATACAAAATCATTTATTGAATATATGGAAACCCAATGGCTGCAAGATGATTTTATAAAAACTTGGTGTGTTTTCGGAGAGGCTCATCGCACCACAAACGCCTTGGAATCATGGCATAGTAAACTAAATAAAGCCATAGGAAAACAGAATCCAAACATTATGCATTTATTGCACATTTTAAAAGAAGACTCTTTCCTACAAAGTGTTCGACGACAAAACGTGTCTTGTAAAAATAAAGGAGCACAAAAGTCAATTTTAAAAGACGAATTAATTCAAGAAGCACAGCTAGAGTTCATTCAAGGTCAAATGACAGTAGGTCATTTTCTAGAAATTGTACGGAATTAGGTTTACTTATACCAATATAACCAATGAAGAGTTATAAAAGGCTGATTATTTTATTATCCTGTATCTCATTTTCATGATAACGGGCCATATAGTGACCCGGTCCTTTGGGAGGCATGCGTGGGGCCGAAGCCAACAGCACAGAGGCCCTTTATGAGAGTTAATATGTAATTAATGTAAATATGTGATGATTAGCTGTTATAGATATAATTAAAAAGTTGTTTTTGTTTCATATTTTATTAAAAATACTATTTTTGACTTTTTGGTAATAAATATGTCATTTGATTCCAGCGGAGCACTTTTTCTTTCTACTATTACAATATTATTATATTTTCCTGTAGGAAAATAAATTGATGTGACTTGTTGGGATTTTTTCTCCCATTGAGTCACACTGTTACTCGTTGCAACTTTTTTTTATAGAAGAACTCCCAACGTGTCACACCTGTGTAACAGTGTGACTTGATGGGAAAAAAAATCCCAACGAGTCACACTGTGACCGGATTTGGTGTGACTCGTTGGGAGTTCACCAAAATAATCATTCAAATACGGCAAAAAACGGAATCATTAAAAAATGTATTACAGTGTGACAGCTCAGCCGGTAAGCGAACTAGTCTTGCCGCTACCTTGATTAGCTTGGATTTATGCCTAGATCACCGCTTACGGGGCCCTTTCCCAGGCTGTGTTTTGAAAAGGATAGGCATAGGATTTCGTGTTCATAGGAGCGGGACAGAGCAGAACGCATGTAAAAATCAAGATTTTTTCTAATTAAAAGAGTACAGTTCAAGTAATCAAATATTTATTTTTGTGAATGTGTTACCCTGCCTTTGCTTTATTTTTCAATTATAAAAATCAAGTCAGTAAGTCATATTGTTTGGGAAAAGAAGGCCAAAATTATGTATCAAAATTGAGATATTTTAGATATTTTTTCATCAAACATATAAAACTAATCAAAAAAACTATGTTGGCGCTTTTGTACAGAATGAAATGGAGTATTAGGATCTTAGATTTCATATTTGAACAAGAAGGATTTACCTCTTTCCATCCACCATCAAGGAGAACAACCATGTCAATCAGTGAGTCAGTCAGTCAGTGGTAATTCAGCTTTAGGTATATACCTATAATAGTTTAATAACTAGAGGGCGCCTTGTGCGCGAGCTGCAAGAGCCCGCCTTAAGCTAATAGCTTCAAGCATTCGATTGATAAGAATCAATTTTTAGGTACCTATGCTTGTTCTTTTGCTTGAGGTCGTGCCACGTATTTATTGTTTCAAAATGCTGCTCATAGCGTCCGCTGACCAGCGTCCGCTGACAGCGTATGTCAATTGCGAGTTTTTATAAAACTTTTCTAGCAATAGTCACGAGTATATGACAGCTGAAATGAGTGTTTGTTTCATGCTTTTTAGCAACTTTAAGTTGACTTTTCAAGGATTTTCCTAAATGTATCCTGTACCTAATATTCAGGATTGTAAAACGTCCGGGATTAGAGACCAGGGATCTAATCCTCTAGTCCCGATCCGAGGTATAGAGTTGACAGAGACATACGTGCCAAAAATAGAACCAATGTCTTAATAAGCATCTTCTAGCACTATATTCATAAGGTTAATTTGTAGGTACCAAGCCTACTTAGTCCATATAAGGTCATGTCGTTGGGCAAATGCACCTTTCAAAAATAATACACTATGTACTTACATAGTGGTAGTCTATTTTGAATTGTACTCGTAGTATGTGGCGTTTTATGATTGGACCATAAAGTAATATGTATGACCCCTTTTTGGTCATTAATATTACTTTTTAGTCCAATCAGTCAAAATTTTCTGGCCAAGGATTAGAGTAAACTACATCTAGTCCAAGAGAGATTTAGTCGTATTTCAATGGAAGGTTACTGCCTAACTGTACACTAAAGAAATGTAGTCAAAAAGATACCAACCCTACGAAATTTAAGTGTCAGAGTTTGTGCTAGTTTGATTTCAAAAAGGCGTCAGTCAGTAAAGCTCAAAACACCTATCCATAAACAACATCAAGGTTGTCGTTCTTTAAAATCAGTCTATTTTTATGAGACCGTTAGAGTTGTTAAAGTTCCGCCGAGCGACGGCGATATTTTCGAAATATGTAGGTACCTAAGGTGCCTATTGCATTTATAAAGATCAAACGGTTGAACAAACGGGCATACTGTAAACAAATCATACTCGAGGGAAGGTACATACTCGCGTTCTCGGCACGTGTACGCAGCGCCATTATCTTTACGTAAACTAAAATACACGCGAACAACTCACGCGTATTTTTGTGATGGGTCTCGGAATTAATTTAACATTAGGGTTCAATTTATTTACACTTTAGAAAATGAAAGAAGCAATACCTAAGCAACTAAGCACATATGAAAAATACTACTATAGTATTTTTGCTGCGGCCTTGAGTTTTCCGTGTTTTCTATCAAAAGCCAAGTAGAGACACGCGGTTACGAAAGCACACCTTCTATCGCGTAGTACGTCAAAGGTCGAGGAGCCCATGCAATCTTAAATTAGCAACTCCCTGATGAACTGACTGCTAGGATGGCATAACAAGGGCTTTTCGCCCAACCACGCTCACAGAATGACATTAAGACCGTCGAACAAGGCTAGTGAGAGTTTGATGCTCAATATAAAGACACTTATGTACCTACTTAGGTACATTTTCTTCAACTAAAATAAACTAGTATTATTACACTGGTTTTTGAAGGTGAGAGGAAATTGTATCGTCTATCTACATCCAGCTCATAAACAGGAGTCCGGTGCAGGGTAATCGTCGATTTATTGCCTTCCATGTGCATCTCAGGCCGTTTCTCAGAAGCTCACTCCCTTACGACGTCATAAAATCTGTGGTAACATGTGCAATGCCAGTACCCGTCGGTCAATCGCATGCTGTTCCATCATCACGTTCTATTTAAATTAGAGCAATGCGTGAAAAGTTGAAACTTCGGAATGGAATGAGCGAAATATTTACGTCACACTGGCCATATCGAAAAATATTGCAAGACCAGCACATGAGCACAATTGTTTCTTTACACTTAGATTTATGTCTACTTAAATGTTATGAAAGGTCGGCTCTATGTGCATAGCGCTATACAAAAGCATTGGCACGTAGCCGAGGGTTACGCGCGGTCCAAGAGAGCAGGAATCAGCATCAAAGTCAAATAATTTTACTATAAAAACCACGTAAAAACTATCGTAGCTTGACAAATTCATAACGGATGTAAGCGGGTTAACTATTAACCTTATTTGGGTTTGAAGAACACCAACGTTTCATTAATTAAGAAGGGTTTTCGTCAGGGTGAGGGCGGTTCCAGGCGCGCTCGTTCCGCGACACGCGGGCACACAAATAAGGTTCGTAGTTAACCCGCTTACATTCGTATTGAATTAAGCAAAGAATTAGCTAGAGTAATTAGTCTAATTCTATGAATAGAGCTACAGGAAAACAGCAAAAACAGGAGTGTATGCGCGCACGCTTTATAAAAGACACCGGGAAGCGCCTTGATAGGTAAATTATGAGACTTTGCTATTATCATAGCCTCATTTTATCTGCACTGTCGTATAGGGCTTAATTTAATAACCTAGAACGACACTTTTTTTTAGATCTAGAGCTTATGGTTTCTTGTATTTTTAAAATCTATGCAACTCAAAACGGACGGAGGCGCATTTCTTTTTCTATGTTGGACCGATGTTTGAATTATTTCGTGGTGTAAGGCTTCTTTCAGCTGTTGCGCGCAGCTCTGCCGGTCATAGTTGAGCACTTCACAGTTTTGCGTGTGTGTTGTGCTCCCGAATGTACTGGACGTGTACAGGCACGCAACCGGCGACACGCTGCAGAATTAAGCGCGACGGACTCGTGGTCACACCGTTTTGCTACACCAGTGTGACTACGAGTAATTTATTTTCCTCGTGGTTACACTACTCTGAAAAGGATCGCACTTGACTGAATAGTTTGTATGTAGTGAAGTGCCCGATAGATAAAATACTTATTCGTAAAATAACTAGTACTTTGAAACTCCTTGATAAATACTTCATGAATCAGGAACTATTTAATAGTGACACGTAAATTGTCATTCTGAATTTTCAAATTATGGTTTAGGTTACGCTTAAATAGCACGAATTTTACTGTTGGGTACATAAACGTAAAATGGGTAAAAGAATCAAAAGAAAACGTGGTGAAGTGCTTTTAAGCGATGGATACCAATACTATAAACATAAAGTTTATGCGAACAAAAATATTATATGGTTCTGTAGCCAACGGCGAAAGCATAAATGTACGGGGTCTGTCACTACTGCCAAGGTAAATAATTGAATACTTTCTCCGTGACTGCATAGGCATCCTTTGTTCATCATCATGAGCCTATATTTGTCCACTACTGGACATAGGCCTTCCCTAATGAGCGCCATAGCATCCTTTTTTTTCTAATGAGATAAAATATCCACTTCGTCCACGTTCGTAAATGAAATGAAATGGTTATGCAACAGTGAAAAAAAATCTAGATACTAAGCAGTTATGAGTGGACGAAGGGGTTATATATTTTCCAACTGTTAGTCTTAACTTATTGTGTTTTTAGGATGATAAAATTATGAAAAAAGTTAATCATACCGAGGAGTGTAAACAGAATCACGCCAAAAATGACTTAGCGATGTCGATAGTGAATATGAAGGAGGAGGCTGGTACTTCGGCGGATTCAATGCCTGCTATTTACAAAAATAATTTGAAACCTTTATATGATAAAGGTATTCACTTAGTCACTGAAGTACCGTCGTTTCGCAGCGTAAAGTGCAGCTTATATTCGGCAAGAAAACGTAAGCTGCAAATGGACAAAACAGTTTTTACAAAGCTGAGCGAAGTTGAGATTCCTGCACAATTTAAAAATTCTTTGGTGGCTGATTATTAGTACGAGGACTCCAGATTATTGGTGTTTTGTTTTGACGAAGCAAAACAGTTATTGGGTGAAGTAAAAGAATACTTTTGTGACGGAACCTTCAAAAGTACACCTAAACCATTTTATCAGTTATTTATTATTTACGGTGATTTGGGAAGTTCATCCGGAACAACTAATGTGGTTCCACTAGTATTTGCCCTGATGAGTGACAAAAAAGAAAGCACGTATTCGGCTTTGTTTGACATATTGCAAGCCAAATTTCCCGAATGGAAACCAGATAAGTTCCATCTAGACTTTGAAGTTGCAACTTCTAATGCACTCAAATTAATTTTCCCAAATCTCGAAATAAAAAACTGCTACTACCATTTCACGCAGAGTTTGTGGCGAAAAGCTAAATCTATAGGCATAAAGACAAAGTTGTATCGCCGTTTAGTAGGTTTGTGCACTGCTCTTCCACTGTTACCGGAGAACCAAATTAAAGATGGTTGGGCGTATATACAATTGCAATGTGCTCATTTAAAAAACAATAAAATTAACGCTTTTATGGCGTACATGAAGAATACGTGGCTTAAAAATGATGCATGCATAAGAGATTGGTGTGTCAGCAACGAACGCCATCGAACTAATAATGTCGCTGAGAGTTATAATTCGGTGATTAATAAAAGTATTAACAAGAACTATGTGACAATAAATAAATTATTAAATGTTCTACATTATGACATTAGAGTAGCAAATTTCAACCCAAATGAACGGAGACAAACAGAAACGGTTTTATTTTAAATACTCAGATGCAGCTTATCCATAACCAAATAACTATTGGCCATTTTTTGGAAATTTTACGCTAAATTATGAAGATGAGAAGTCTAATCACTAATAAACGCACTGAAAAGGACAGACACACGATCAAAAGCAATTGTAGATTGCCATAACGCTCTACACGATCTTTCTCAACACAGCAAAGTCTGCATAGAATTAGAATTAGAAGATGAGAAGTCGCTCACTTCAACTTAATTTTATTTATTACAGTTTTCACGGAGTCTATTTAATGCTGAGTCTATTTTTTTGTTTGTGTAAAACCTGTTTCATTTTAATTTTTGTGTTTTTGTGTATACATGCAATTACTATTTTTGTTTCGATAACTACATAAGTATTTTATTTTTGAGTAGCGTATTGATCGGTACCTACACTGTCACTTTCCCGACACTAGTAGTGTAACCACGAGTCTTATGTTTCACTAATTACTGTTGATCACACCGCACAGTGTGACCACGAGGAAAATAAATTACTCGTAGTCACACTGGTGTGGCAAAACGGTGTGACCACGAGTCCGTAATCGAATTAAGGGATCCTAAAAGTAGTTACGGATACATCCGACAGAGAACCAAGGTTAATGGACATAGCTATGGATTTGCAAGCTGAAGTGGCAATGGGCTGGCCATATCTTGAGAAGAACCGACAACCGCTGAGGTAAACGTGTTCTTGAGTGGAGACCGCGACTCGGCAAACGTAGTGTAGGACGCCCTCCGACCAGGTGGGATGACGATTTGCGGAAGACTGCTGGCAGATGCTGAAAGCGGCAAGCTGAAGACAGGGCGCTATGGAGCTCATTAGGAGAGGCCTAGGTCCACCAGTGAACTAGTATTAATAGGCAGATGATGATGAAAGTAGTTGTTATTAACACCGTTACGTAACAACAGAAGTTACGTAACACACAATAAGCAAACATATCAATAAAATCCGCCTAACGACGCAGGAGGTTCCGGGTTCGATTCCCGCCTTGGGACAAATATTTGTACGATCTGCAGGTATTTGTTCCGGGTGTTCTGGTCGTTTTCTATGTATAATAAAAATATCTATCTATGTAATGTATTGTGTTATGTATATCAGTTATCTAGTACCCATAACAGTGTTAGCTTGGGGTTAGATTATGCTGTGTGAATTGTTTAGCATTATTTATTTATTTATTAAATTAATTAAGGTAATTCCATATAACAAACGTTCTGCCAAACAACCTATATAATCGTCTTAGAACAAATGTATTGTTTATGGAGTTTATCCGGTTATCAGGGTGGATTTTTTTATTTTCAATTTTCCGCATTAATATGATGAAGGCACACTTTATTCGGTGAAAAAAGATTTAAAATTCTTTGATTTTTATAATCCTTTGTTTAGAAAAGTATGTGAATTCTACAAATAGATGTAGGTACAATGAGTAGGTTAAACAAGTAGAATATCATTAGTCCAGTCATTTAAGCTTAAATTAGGTAAGAATCTCGGAATTCGAGATACCCATCTGTAAGTCTGTAAATATTTGTATATTGACACCCTAAAAGTTGTCTCAAAACCTACATTATGGTAGGGTGGTACGCAACTATTAAATTTCAAGGTCAAAGGTCTTTTTCGGTTATTTGCGCTTTTTTTGTAAATATCTCAGTTCCTATGGGTTTTTTGCTATTTGTATTTATTATCAATATTGTAGAATACAAAATTCTCTACAAATTTTGTTTATAAAAAAAATTATACGTTGAACCGTTTTCAAGATAGAGGGCGGAGAGCACGCAGTCACAGCATCACTTCAGGTCAACCGGTGCCTCCGGTCGAAAACGCGCCATATATAGTTGAACTATCGATAAATCAATGATTATAAATATTTGTCAATTTTTATTAACTATTATATTATATTTTATCATTTTCTTCATGCATTAAATCTATATCTATTCAATAATACTGATTTCGGAGCATTATAGACTGCCAATAAGGTTTGAGTTCCACTTTCTAATGGCAGTCTATAATGCTCCAAAATCTGTGAAAGGTCCCGATCATCTTCGTTATATTCGTTACGTCAAGTCTACAAAACTTAATAAACCTGTGCAGCTTTCAAATATTCCACTAACAAGTGCAGCTGCTCATCAACATTTCAAACGTGTATATTATCAAATGATTATCAAGTTCAAAGTTGGTTAGGGCATGATTTGGAACCCCAGGTATAGGGTTGGGCAATGCGAAACGATTTTCTGGAGCCTATCATGACAATTTTACCACCTGTTCCAGAAGATTTGCTAAATACAATTTTCTGCAACTGCAAGAGTGGTTGTGGTTCGCGATGCGGATGCAGGAAAGCGGGCTTGCAATGCTCTTTAGCTTGTGGCCAATGTAATGGGCAAGCTTGTCTCAATGCTCTGCCATATCAGAGCGACATAGCGAAGATGGAACCTTTGATCCCGAAATCATGGAAGAACTTGAGACAAATGTCGTTGAAGACGATAATGAAGACCAGTTTGAAATTTACCAGCAGCCGGAAGACGACGATGAAGAGGAAGAAGATGATTAAAGGTATAAATTGTAGTTTTTTTTTCGTTTAGTCCGGTTTCGCAATTGTAGTTTCACAATTGACTGTGAAAAAAGAATTATTTTTCACTGTTTCGTAATTAACTGTCAAACAAGAAATTCTTTTCTGTTTTCGCAATCGAATATTTTTCTCCTTTCGTAGTTAATTACTAAAAACATATCCATTTTCTTTTTTCACAATTAATTACGAAACAAGAATTAGTCGCACTTGAACTCCTTGGTAAATAAATTACTTGAGGTCCTAAACTAACCTCCTTCCTTCAGTTTAATAAAGAAAAAAATCGATTGTGACATTATCCTTATATTTATTGTATCAATTTTCTATTTTGCAATTACGGTTTCACAATGGACTTTGAAAGCGGAATTATTTTTCAGTTGTGATTAAAATTTAAGTGCACTTGGAATTGATAAAACCTATTTTCACAATACATTATATCAGACTACAGTAGGTATTATGGCTGATTCTTCTGAGTGCACTGCATCAAAAAGTTTGAATTATGAAATTCGGTTCATTCCCACAAAGAGAGGAGGCCAAGCATTGCTATACAATGGCCGTAAATATCACAAAAAGAGTACGTACGCTGACCGTAATACATTTTGGCAGTGTTACAGCAAAACAACATGCAAGGGTAGCATAACGCTGAGTGAAGAAAACTTCATAGTAAAATCAAAGTATCATAACAGTGATTGTTTGGCAAATGACGCTAAATGCATATTTGAACAAGAACTTAGTGCTCTGAAAAAAAAAGTGTGCACTAACAACTATCCTATTCAGAAACAATTTGACGAAATGGTGAGTGAACTCAGCGATAAAGGAGTAAACTTTCTTCACGAGTTACCTAAATTTCAGAACATCAAAACCGGTTTCTACAAAGAAAGATACAGAAACTTGGGAGTGCCCAAACTAAAATTTAGATCGCCTCAAGAGGTAATAGTGCCGATTAAGTTTAAACATTTACTCATCGCCGATTACAATGATGTCGATATGAGAATCCTCGTGTTTGGTTCCCCTGATACGCAACAAATAATACATCGCTTTCAGCACTTTTTTCTTGATGGTACTTTCAAATCGTGCCCACTTCTGTTTAAACAATTGTATAGTATACATGGATTTGATGTCGAAGCAAAAAAGGTAGTACCAATTTTTTTTGCGTTCTTACGAAACAAGAATGAAAGAACGTATGAGATATTATTCCGAATGATTAAAAATCAAATCCCAAGTTGGAAACCAGTAAAAATGACTTTAGATTATAAACAAGCAGCTATGAAAGGCGTTCAAACCATATTTCCAGACACAATAGTAAAGGGTTGCTATTTTCATTTTTGCAATACCCTCTTTCGAAAATCAAAAGCCCTTGACATGAATTCAAGGATTCAAAGACGTCATGTAGCCCGTTGTGCCGGCTTAGCCCGTCTACCTTTAACATTTCTCAAGAATGGGTACGAGTATGTGATGAAAAGAAGCCCAACGGATGAAAAAAGTACAATATTTAATAAGTACTACCAAAATAAATGGATGAAAGACATCGGATTTGTCAAAAAGTGGTGCTGTGAAGATGAGGAAATCCGAACTACAAACCCAGTTGAGGCATGGCACTCGCGAATAAATAAATAAGTTGGAAGAAAAAACCCTAATCTGGCACAAATACTGGAAGTTTTAGAAAAATAAACTAAGCTTCGTAATTTTAAACCTGCTATGAAAATAAATAAAAATTATCAGGAAATCGATGAAGAGATTAAAAAAACAATAGCAGAATTATGTAATAACGAGATTACGGTCGGGCACTGTGTGGAGATCATTGCTCCATTTAGTTATTAAATAAGCTCAGAAGTATTATTTTAAAGTAAAAAGTATATTTTTTGTTAAGTATGTAAGAATTAGAATTTTATTTTTAATGTAAAAGAGGTTTTTCTATTTCGAGAAAAATAAAGGGAATTATTTACCATTTTCATATTTTTATTTCTTCCAATTCACTTTCGGAGATCGATACTTATGGACCGTGCTAGGAACGTATGTGTCAGATATGTGAAAATTATGAACCGGTTACGGAATGGTCTGGTGGGCAAAGTCATAATATAGAGGTACGTTTCATTGCAAATAGTACTTGTCCGTTACGTTCCTAGCATGGTCCTAGTTGTTGAAGTTAATTACGAAACAGTGAAAAATAATTCTTTTTTCACAGTCAATTGTGAAACTTGATTGCGAAAACAGAAAAGAATTTCTTGTTTGACAGTTAATTACGAAACAATGAAAAATAATTCTTTTTTCACAGTCAATTGTGAAACTATAATTGCGAAAACGGACTAAACGTTTTTTTTACCCTTTTTTCAATATCTTTACTTTTAATGAAAATAAATGTATTGAATAAAATTGTTTAATAAAAAGATTAATTCATAATTTATTTGTTTTTTTTCATCATTTAAGAAGTTATTAATATTAATTAGGTTAAAATTCAAATATAATTCCTATATTTTGTTAAGTAAATTAATACTGAATAAAAAGTGGATAGGTTAGGAAAAAAATATAAAATATAATATAATAGTTAATAAAAATTGACAAATATTTATAATCATTGATTTATCGATAGTTCATCAACTATTTATGGCGCGTTTTCGACCGGAGGCACCGGTTGACCTGAAGTGATGCTGTGACCGGGCGCTCTCCGCCCTCTATCTCGAAAACGGGTCAACGTATAATTTTTTTTAAACAAAATTTCTAGATAATTTTGTAATTAAAAAAATCTATTAGTTTTGAACTAAAAACAAACGATCTCAAGGTTTTATTCAAGATGATGCTCGCCTTGATAGACCATTCGCTCAGTGGAAAATGGATCCATTTCTGTAGGCATTGCTTTGAAATTATAGATCAATTTGCCTTTTTTTATTTTAGCCTTTTGAAATTATACGAGACTTTTTGGGTTGTATTAGGAAGGCATTTCTTTATGAAAATCGAACTACTGTTTTCATTCTCTACCATTTTGTAATAAGATAGATTCGTTGTGTTTACACGAGGAGGTAAAAACAAGGAAGTAAGTAAAATTAAATAAATAATAATAATAAATAATGCTGGACAATTCACACAACATTATCTAGCCCCAAGGTAAGCAGAGCTTGTGTTATGGGTACTAGATAACTGATATACAATACATTACATAGATAAGATTTTTTTTATTATACATACATAGGTACTTATAAAAGGACCAGAACACCCGGAACAAATTGGTATTTGTTCCGAGTGCAGGTGCAGATCGTACAAATATTTGTCTCTATGCGCGAATCGAACCCGCAACCTCTTGCGTCGCAGGCGGACCTTCGCCCACCGCGCCACGGAGGTCGTCAAAACACGGCTGAACGTAAAATAATCTGCGAGTTTGAAACAACATATTTAAAACGACAGTTCACGTAAACAAAGGTACCTACTTGAGCCGATGTTGATGAGAGCCAGGCCGCGGTATAGTTACTGCCGCGTCGACAGCTTAGCTCAACTCAGCTCAAGTGGAAACGCTTGAGATTTGGACATGATTAGAAGCTGATGAATTACTATATTATCATCGCAGAAAATATACTTAGCAAGTTTAACCTTCATAATGAAATTCAGATAGGCATATCTAAATAATATTTATATGAAAATTATTATATACACGTAGATATTTATTCAAAAAAACTGTCTAAAATCGATGAGGTTCCGGAGACGGGTTTGGTATGGCCACCTTTTGTCTCAATCATCAGATCAGCTCGACGGTACCATACTTGGCGTTGTCACCGAAATATACCAAATATCAGCTCAAATGGGTTGAGGATAACTAGATTATCTAAGTAATATTTACATTTAATTTAATTTCTACATGGCCTTTTATTCAAAAATTCAGTCGAAACTCGATGAGGTTACTTCGTTTCGCCACGGCCACCTTCTGTCAAATCATACATTAAATTTAAAATAATCTATTATTTTTTCTTAATTGGTGATGAATAAGTATTCTCTATCTATCTATCTGTCTCCATTATACTGTTTGCATACATTGTACCATGACTTGGCATTGTCACGAACTTACATAAGTATACCTAATTTTAGCTCAAATCGATTGAGGATAACTGGTCTAAAAATTCAATTAAAAAATTGTAAGAAATGTCCCACACCTATGTACATTTTTGTACATATTAAGAGTCTAACCTACTGCTAAATCAGTAGATCTGGCAAATATTTTTTTGTAGTCTACATTTATGCATTTATTTAAATAAAGACACAGGATTATGTGCTTTTATAAAATAGGAGCTGCTTCCCGCGTCTTCGCACGCGTTGTTGAAAGTTATTTCTTTCCCATGGGAACAGATTTATGTGATAAAGTAGCCTATGTTACTCTCCATCCTTTCAACTAACTCTATGCCAAAAATCAAGTCGATTGGTTGCTTAGTTAAGGCGTGAATAAAGGACAAACCAACAATCAAAAATACAAACAAACACTTTTTCGAGTTTATAATATTAGTATAGATATTTATATTTCGGACTCAGTTTGATAGTGACCGCCATCAATATTCTATTGCAAAACTTTATGGCACCACTTGGGATCCGATAATCTTACATTACTCTATTGATATAGATAATATAATGTGTATATTTTACATGTATTTTTTTTGTTTCTAGTGTGAAATTTTATCACTGAAAAACTGATATTTTAAGACACAATTGCAAAATTTCTAAACGTGAAATTACTGTTCACCGTTTATCACCGTTTTTTTGAAAGAAATAAAATTATTTATTTGACACAACACGCAAACAAGATTGTTTTAATCATTTATTTGTTTCCAATTTTATTGTGATTGAAGGCCCAGAATCATTTTGAGTTGACAAACTGAGTTGTTCCGGTCTGATACCCCTTGTTGTGATCCACCAGGGGGATCGTCATTATTTAAAATTATTTTTTATTCCGGTCTGATCCCTCTTGTGGTGACGCATAAGAGGGATCACATATTTTAAATTATTTTTTATTCCGGTCTGATCCCCCTTGTGGTTTTGTATTAGGTATGTATGTATGTATATAAAGCCTAAACTTACATCCTCTTTTCGAATTGGGTGGGGTAAAATTACTGCCAACGTAACTATATGAATAGCAACCTTTTCGGTGGACTGCAGAAGAGAAAAGCAAGGGTAGAACTCCTCGTTCATTTTTTCAATTCAACTGACATTCTTTCAATTCAACTGTCATGCGTGAAAAAACGGTAGAAGAAGTCGGTTCGCTTCAAAGAAGAAAAACCAAATTGTATCAACTCACAAAGAGAATCTGTGCAGGAGAAGACTAAGGAACGTTGGCAAAACATACGGGGTGAGTCTAGGATATTAAAGAAAGTATATGTATTTATTATAATTCAATACTATCACCCCAGCACGTTCCTATCGAGCGGTACAACATCTACAGGTTCGGCGTTAGGTACCAGCGGAATGCTTTCGTCGTAGATCGAACAGTTAGTAAACATTTTTCTTATTAAAAGGATTTCTTGGATGCTGTCTATATTTCCAAAGTATGTTTAATACTTTTTTTTCATAATTTAAAAGTTACAATTTGTTTTACAGCAGTTAAAGCAGAGCATTAGTTACAATTTGTTTTACAGCAGTTAAAGCAGAGCATTATAATTTAGTTCTCATAATCCTTCTCCCTCTTCCTTATGTTTATTAAAAAAAATCTCTTTTAGAATGTCGGAAGATAATATTGAGCCATCGACCTCTAAGAGTAGCTCTGAGCCGCTAAACATTGTACAGAGGAATGGTGGTGCAGTTTTGATGCGAGCTGTTTACCAATACACTAAGAAAAAGATATACAAAAGTGGATGTATTACGTGGAGATGCGTAAAATGGCGCCAAAAGTGCACGGCATATATAAATATAAAGGTACATGCATAACTACTTTATACTCACTTGCTTATTACCACTGTCTTCTTGTGCAGTGTTCAGATTTTTTGGATAATGTGGAATCTAACTTGAATTTTTGATTATTAGGAGAACAAGATTATAAAAGAAACAAAACATCAATGCGAGCCCGACGAGATTGAAAACATGATGGCTCAAAAGTTAAATGAATGCCGAGAAAAGCTTTTATCATCCAATTTTTCTCCAATACCCAGAATTTACAATGACTTTAAGTCAGAATTCCACAATGCCGGCTTGAACCTGTTAAAGAAGCTGCCGTCATTCGCAAGCATCAAATCGTCATTGTATGATGCTAGAAATAAAGAAGTCGGAGTATCGAAAATACAATGCAATTTGCCTGAAGAAGTGACAATTCCTATGCAGTTCAAGGCATTGGTTCTTGTCGACTACTTTGACAGGTCTTCCAATATTCGAATTATAGTTTTTGCTGATAAGGAAACTCTGGAACATATTAAACATATCAAAGTTTATTTGAGTGATGGAACTTTTCAAAGCTGTCCTAAGCCGTTTATTCAGCTCTATTCAATTCATGGCGATCTCGGAAGCAATGAAGAACAAACAAGAATAGTGCCCTTATTCTACGTGTTGCTTAATAGGAAAAACGAAGAAACTTATACTACACTTTTTCGACTGTTAAAGAGCCATATTTCTGATTGGGAACCGTTGAAATATGTCACAGATTATGAAAAAGCGGCCATGAATGCTATTTCAACAGTTTTCCCCTTAGTGGAAGTAAAAGGATGTTACTTCCATTTTTCACACAATGTGTGGAAGAAAGCGAAAGCGCTAAATCTAACCAAAGATAAGAGACTTCGAAAACATGTAGCGCTCTCAGCTCTGCTGCCTTTACTACCTAGAAACTTCATCTCAGACGGGTGGTGCTACGTAATGGAAGACAGTCCTGAATCTAAAGATATTCAAGAATTCAATGATTATATGGTGACGCAGTGGCTAGATGACGAAAGTTTCGTCGACATTTGGTGTGCATATAATCAACGTCATCGCACAACCAATGCTGTGGAATCTTGGCACAAAAAACTAAATAGTACTGTGCCGAAGCGACCAAATTTGTTCCAACTTTTAAAAGCTCTCAAAGACGATATAGATTTACAAAAAGTTAACATTAAACAGTATAATTTTGAGTTACCAAATTTTAAACGACGCCTAACCGATAGTTACAGATAATTGGTTTGAACATGTAACTAATCAACTATTGTCCGGAAAAATTACAGTTGGTCACTGCTTGGAAAAGCTAAAGCTATAAATTATTTTGGCTCCTAAATATTTCGCCATTTTCGATTGTTAGTTTTCAAAATTATAGTTTTGTATTTTATTTCCTAATATCAGTATAACTCGGTTCAACAGTTTTTTGTTTTAAATTTTAGTTATTTTGTTAAACCTATTTAGATATTTATGAAACCTATAGTAGAGATTATAAGATTATAATGTGTTGCTAGTTCTTAATATAAATATTATTTATATTTTTGATACAAGGGACTATTAGAACTGATTTTAACTTAGTCAAATATTTGATTGTTGTAATATGCATACTTTCTTAGCGAAATTTAGGTGGATCCGTTCGGACGAACAAAATAATAGGTGGATCAGTCTGGAAATTGTTAATAATAATCATGAAAGGTGGATCAGAACAAGGGGGATCTGACCGGAACAACTCGACAAACTTAACGGTGACGGTCAAAATAAGTGTAGCGTTTTTATCACTCGAAACTGAGCCATTTTTTTATAATGTACAATTTAATTTTTTTCGGGAATGAAATACTAAAAATCTGAAAAAATCTATAGGCCCTGGACGGGAACTACCTTAAATCCTTTAGTTAGCTCATTTTACTGAAAGGCAACATTTTATTTTTAAAAAGAAACAAATTCGCATTCAAAGATTATCTACAGTAGAGTTATTGTTCAGGATAAAAATTGTCTAATAAAACATTTTTTCACTCATCTGTTGTGTGAGATATAATTTTTCACGTTATAATTTTCTTATCTCTCTAACGCGTCTCTCTAGCTGCGTGCGTGTGATGTCTGGAACATCGCACGCACGCAGCTAGACTTGGCTGGAAGTTGCTTGCTAATGTAAGTTATCTTTAACTACCCTGTTGAATAAGAAAATCGTTAAATGGTAATAAACGATGGTAATAAATAATAAATCTATGCACAATTCCTTCTTCGACGAAGGGTTCTGACGAAAAGATAAAATCTTTTTTTTTCAACTTTGGGCAACAAATTAGTTTCGAACGATAACTTTCATCATTTTTAAATTCGATAAAAATAAAATAAATCTATGCATATACGTACTCTATTTATGTGTGCACTCGATAATGTTATCGCAATGCATGTCTGAAAATAACTATTAAGCGCACTATTTTGGATGCAGTTGGACCAGGAAATCACAGGGAAAGAAGAGGTTTGAACTGAAAGTGCAAACATGCGCATAATGAAAGTGAAAGTGTCCATTTTCAGGAGTACGAGAAGGGGCGATCAATACACATAAATCTCTTCATACGTTATGATACCCTGGTAGAACAGCCTCGAACCGATGCACATCAGCGCTTACTCTTCTCGAAATACCTTATGCATTTTAGCAGGTAACCTCAAAAATGCAAAGGTACAATGCTGTTTTATTAGGGCATCATTACTTAGGATGGCAAAAGAGAATTTGATTTAAAGCTACGAATATCACTCATAAAATCATTCGTTTACAATAAATTAAATAAAAAACTTAGGACTAATGTGTTTATATATACAGTCGTGGTCAACTAATTAGGGACAATCTCTAGTTAGGCCAAATTGTGATTTTTTTTTATTTTTTTCAACGAGTCTTAAAAATATTCCATATCTTTTACATGTAAGTATAATTAGTCATTGATGTGCCCGATTATACAAACAATAACAACTTCTTAAACATTAAACCTCTTTACAGTATAGCTGATAGATTATCATAGTGCTATTTGTTCAAATATTGCTGGCTGGCCATTTAATTAGGGACACTGAGATATTGCGTTCTATTTTCAAAGTTTGAATCTCAATACTTTTTTACTTCTTCTCTTATTGTTTCGTGGTAGTTTTGGCGGCAATCCCGATTTTTATTTTAAGTTTTGAAAAATATTTTGAAGAAAAATGGGCAAAAATAAAAATTGCGATCCAACACTACGAAAAATTATCATGAAGTTTGTTGTCGAGCATGGTTGGCCATACCGAAGGATAGCAGAACATTTAAATTGTTCAAAAACTATGGTATACAATGCAGTGCAACATGTCAGACGCAATAACACAACTTTAAATGTGCCCAAAACAAAAAGATCGAGAAAAACAACTCCGCAAGAAGATAGGTTAGCTAAGAAAGATCCGTTTCTAGGCTCTATTGTAATTAAACACGAAGTATTTGGGACAGACGAAAGAGCTGGTGTCTCAGCGAGGACCGTTCGACGACGTCTGGTAGAAGCAGGGCTGTTCGGAAGAGTGGCTCGCAAAGTACCGTTGTTGAAGAAAGAACATAGAAATGCTCGTTTGGCGTTTGCACGTAAATATGGACATTGGACCTACGCCCAATGGCAACATGTATTATTCTCTGACGAGACCAAGGTTAATTTGATTTCTTCAGATGGAAGGCAATACGTACGGCGTCCAGTAAAAGCGGAAATGAATCCAAGATTCACAAAAAAGCAGGTGAAACATGGCGGTGGAAACATTAAAATGTGGGGTTCATTTTCTGGACGTGGAGTGGGACCTGTGAGGAAAGTTCAGGGTAACTTAGACCAACATCAATACAAGGCAATATTGGAGGAAACGATGCTTCCCTATGCTGAGGAGCATCTCCCTATTATATGGACGTTTCAGCATGATAACGACCCGAAACATACCGCCCGTTCAGTCAAGTCGTTTCTTACCAGTCAGTCAGTATCGGTGCTAGATTGGCCAGCAAATAGCCCGGACCTTAACCCAATCGAGCACCTTTGGCACGAAATCAAGAAAAAAGTTGCCACTTATCGTACCACAACTTTAGATGAACTTAATGAAGCTTTTTGTGAGGCATGGGCAAACATTCCTGTCGAAACATGCCAGAAACTGATAATGTCTATGCCACATCGGTGTCAAGCGGTAATTACTAACAAAGGTTTTGCTACTGGGTACTGATTTTACACGCAATAAAATGGAGCTGTTAAAGATATTATAATACTGCAGATTATTAGTTTTGTTTAACTCTATTTTTCATTATAGTTTACTGTCCTTAATTAAATGTCCAGCTACAGAATTATACCTTAAAATTGAATACATGTTCAACCTTTGATATTAAACACTTTTTTCTATTTATTTATTCTTTTATTTACAGCCATTTATAGCATAATAATCGGACCAAATTATGCAAATAATAGGTGCTGAGAAATCAATATGGTTTTATATTTATATGTACATAACCGGTTATTGCTCTTCACTATCTTGAAAGTCCCTAATTAGTTGACCACGACTGTATATATAAATATATATTTTAATCTATCTTTCTGACTCCGTTTGACTCATTTTCCACCACTTGGTATTGTAAAATAAAATACAATTTATTTGTACACCCGACTACGTGATCAGAGTGCATGTCTAAAAATAACTAGGAGTTGCACTATTTTTGATGCTGTTGTACCAGGAAATCATATGGAAAGAAGAGGTTTTAACAGATGGTACATGCGCACATTGAAAGTGAAAGTGACCATTTTCAGGAGCGCCGTACGAGAAGGGCGGTCAGTACAGAAAAAATTCTTCATACGTTATGAATTATGATACCCTGGTAGAACAGCATCGAACCGATGCACACCAGCTGTTACCTGCACAATTTAAGGCAATTTTTCTAGAAAATTAAAAAGGCTGGATGCAATAGACGTTTTATGATAAGTAAATATTGATAATAAGTATTTATTTAGACAACATCATCACTAACTTTGAGTGTTCTCGAAAAACCTAATGCATTTAAAAGTGCATAGCAGGTAACTTCAAAATTACAAAGGTAGAATGCTGTTTTACTGGGACATCATGACTTAGGAAGGTAATAGAGAATTTCTCGCGACTTAAAGCTACGAGTTTCAAACAAAGAATAATTTGTAATTAATTAATTTAATAGTAAAATAACATACATAATTGTATTGATAATTGTTTATTAGTTTTAAGTGTTCAATAAAAGTATTTTCTATCGATCTATCTTACTTCAATGTATTGGTACAATATTATTTAATTTAAAAAAAAAGTTGAGAGGTGTCAAGGGACACCCGGATGGAACGAAGTTCCTTTCTATAAGAGAGAGAGAGAGAGACAGACAGAGAAACATGCGCACGCCGCACGGCTTACAATAGCTTACTATAGCAAAAAGTGTCGTTACAACTTAGCCCCCTTTCACAACGCGCGATAAGGAACTTAGTTCCAACATTTTGACTCAGTTTGATAGATTTCTTCTCTATTACTATTCTATTGCAAAACTATATTTGCACCGCTTGGAATTCGAACATCTAAAAATATATGTGTTCTATAACGTTCTGACAATGCACGTAATAAAATAACTATTAAGCGCACTATTTTGGATGCGGTTGTACCAGGAAATCATATGGAAAGAAGAGGTTACAACTGAACCTACAACATGCGCACACTGAAAGCGAAAGTGTCCATTTTCAGGAGAGCCGTACGAGAAGGGGCGATCAATAAAAATACATCTTTTCCTACGTTATGATAGCCTAGTAGAACCGATGTACACCAGCGGTTACCTGCACTAAACAATTTAAGGCATTATTTATAGAAAATTAAAAAGTTCGATAAATCTCAAATAGATATTTTGTGACATGTAAATATCACAATAAGTATGTACATATATTTACCCACTATCATCCATCACTTACTTAGTTTTCTTGAAATAATGTATTTAAAATGGCATGGCAAGTTACCTCAAATGTGCAAAGTTACTTACAAAATTGTTTAAAAAGAACATCATAACTCAGGAAGGATAAAGAGAATTTGCTACAGCTTTAAGCTACCAATTGCTAACATAAAATAATTTGCAATAATTAATTAAATACATGGCCACACATGGAAATGTGTTGTTTATAATTTTTTGTTAATCTTTCTGACTCGGTTTGATTGTTGTGGCTTCCTTCTCTATTATTCTATTGCATAACTAGTTGCACCACTTGCAGTGCATGTTTAAACTATTGTGCACTATTTTGGATGCAGGTGTACTAGGAAATCATATGGAAAGAAGAGGTTAAAACAGAACTTGCATGCGCAAATTGAAAGTGAAAGTGCACTTTTCAGGTGCGCCGTACGAGAAGGGGCGATCAATGAACAAGTATGATGTCAATTCAAAACGTCCAATGTAACTAGGATTTCATAACACCAAAGCTGTATAATTCCTTGCTTGCTCACTGAAGAGTATCAATACTTTTTACAAATAAAAAAACAAATTCACGTCTTCCGGCTTAACTAGTTCTCAAAAATTAAACCATTTTTTTATTAAAGATCCATTACCAAGACCTTTGTATAAATGAAAAAAAAAAAAAAAAAAAAAAGATCCATTTTATATCAAAAATGCGCAACAAAAAATATCACTAAAAAAACTTAATTTGCAAGTTAATAAGGACGTAAAGCTTATAAAAATAGGGTATTTTCCTGCAGAAACTAATTAGTCTGTCAGTTATCTAACTGTCGAAAAAAGTTTCCCTATTTGTCCTATTCGAATCCTATCGTACAAATAATTCCAAGCAAAGAATAACAACAAATATTTGATATCTGTAGGTAGGGTGTACATATTGCTACCTACGGGCCGTAAACATCAAGACAAAGCTATCCAAGCTACAATATATGCAAGAGGTAAATACCTGGTAACGATATTCAAAACAACAATTTTCACGAATCTCTCGCGAACAACTTAGCCCCCTTTCACAACGCGCGATAAGGAACTTAGTTCCAACATTTTGACTCAGTTTAATAGATTTCTTCTCTATTACTATTCTATTGCAAAACTATATTTGCACCGCTTGGAATTCGAACATCTAAAAATATATGTGTTCTATAACGTTCTGACAATGCACGTAATAAAATAACTATTAAGCGCACTATTTTGGATGATTGTACCAGGAAATCATATGGAAAGAAGAGGTTACAACTGAACCTACAACATGCGCACACTGAAAGCGAAAGTGTCCATTTTCAGGAGAGCCGTACGAGAAGGGGCGATCAATAAAAATACATCTTTTCCTACGTTATGATAGCCTAGTAGAACCGATGTACACCAGCGGTTACCTGCACTAAACAATTTAAGGCATTATTTATAGAAAATTAAAAAAGTTCGATAAATCTCAAATAGATATTTTGTGACATGTAAATATCACAATAAGTATGTATATTTACCCACTATCATCCATCACTTACTTAGTTTTCTTGAAATAATGTATTTAAAATGGCATGGCAAGTTACCTCAAATGTGCAAAGTTACTTACAAAATTGTTTAAAAAGAACATCATAACATAACTCAGGAAGGATAAAGAGAATTTGCTACAGCTTTAAGCTACCAATTGCTAACATAAAATAATTTGCAATAATTAATTAAATACATGGCCACACATGGAAATGTGTTGTTTATAATTTTTTGTTAATCTTTCTGACTCGGTTTGATTGTTGTGGCTTCCTTCTCTATTATTCTATTGCATAACTAGTTGCACCACTTGCAGTGCATGTTTAAACTATTGTGCACTATTTTGGATGCAGGTGTACTAGGAAATCATATGGAAAGAAGAGGTTAAAACAGAACTTGCATGCGCAAATTGAAAGTGAAAGTGCACTTTTCAGGTGCGCCGTACGAGAAGGGGCGATCAATGAACAAGTATGATGTCAATTCAAAACGTCCAATGTAACTAGGATTTCATAAGACCAAAGCTGTATATTTCCTTGCTTGCTCACTGAAGAGTATCAATACTTTTTACAAATAAAAAAACAAATTCACGTCTTCCGGCTTAACTAGTTCTCAAAAATTAAACCATTTTTTATTAAAGATCCATTTTATATCAAAAATGCGCAACAAAAAATATCACTAAAAAAAACTTAATTTGCAAGTTAATAAGGACGTAAAGCTTATAAAAATAGGGTATTTTCCTGCAGAAACTAATTAGTCTGTCAGTTATCTAACTGTCGAAAAAAGTAAAATACGCATCTATCTAACATCTTCTGATAAGATTATCAGAAGATGTTAGATAGGTACGTATTTTTCTTTTGTCAATTTCTCAAAACATTACAAAGATACAGCGCGTCTATGTTTGGTAGTGGGGACTCGCGACGGCACAAGTCGCTGAAAAGTATCGCCTGGTGTAACGTTTCGCGGAACTTTATCCAGCTATGAAAACAAGATAAAATACGATACAGGAAACCATGCATAAAGAAAACCATTACCCAATTTCCCTGATTTACATATTGACATTAACAATAGCACAAACAGCAGCAACAGGCACTGAAGAACCAACAGCCTTATCATCATGCATAAACACAAGAAACAAAATGTGCCAAACAGCAAAGGGAACATTATCTCTAACCATACATGCTTGTGGAGAACTTTTTTCAATATCTAGTGAAGAAGATGCAGACCATGCCTGTAGTTATCTGTCTAGTTGTTCAACTCATCCAAAAGAGTGGAAATGTTTGGTATCTGAACCAGCGCTGTGGTTGATCATTTTATAATTTTTACTTGATGACGGACTGGTTCGATTTTTATAGGAAAACAGCCTACTGGTAGAAGTTCATACTAAAGGAACACGTTCCACTTAATGCACAAGAATAACCACGGCAATAAACATGATATCATAAATGTAGGTAATGAAAAGCGATTAATAACGTTTCCCTATTTGTCCTATTCGAATCCTATCGTACAAATAATTCCAAGCAAAGAATAACAACAAATATTTGATATCTGTAGGTAGGGTGTACATATTGCTACCTACGGGCCGTAAACATCAAGACAAAGCTATCCAAGCTACAATATATGCAAGAGGTAAATACCTGGTAACGATATTCAAAACAACAATTTTCACGAATCTGTGTATATTTTTTTTTTCATACAAGCATTCCAAAACAAGGGAGAAATGGCGTTAAGCAACAATTTCAGAAGATTTGCTCAAAATAAATTAAATAATAAATATGTATGTTTATGTAAATAAATAATCACTAGCACCCCCTGCCCCGCCGTTACCATGGCCGCTGCCATGGCCAGAAATAGCGAGGCGGCCGGGAACAGGGGCCATTTAGTTCATGTCGTCATACACAACCTCCACGCTGGGCATGAGGGTTGGGAATCGCAGTTCAGTGTTGTAGTTGTTCTGCATGGGGTGCTGCTGCCCGCCCCCCGGTTTGTGTCCCTTAGTCGCCTCCTACGACACACACGGGGAGAGTTGGAGTGGTTACTATTCTAGGCCGGCAACACACGGCCAGCGGCAAGCTGAAGACAGGGCGCTATGACGCTCATTAGAGGACGCTTATGTCAAGCAGTGGATTAATATAGGCTGATGATGATGATGAAGAAATAAATAATGCTGGACCACCCACACAGCATCATCTATCCCCAATCTAAGCACATTATATAATGTAGATAATTTATTTTATTATACATAGAAAATACCGAGAACACCAGGCACAAATATTAACAGATCATACAAACATTTGTCCCAGGGCGGAAATTGAACCCGCAACCTCCTGTGTCGAAGGCGGACCTTCGCCCGACGTGCCACAGAGTTCGTCGAATTAATGATTTTAACGTTATTTTACCCACGATCCTATTGTCCAGCATTATTTATTAATATTTAACAAGGCGGATTGAAATTAAAAATGTCAAAGACTGTTCCGCCACCTTTCAAACAGCTTCATATAGGTACCATTTTACGGGCCAACTACGAATTATGTTACTCCATTAATATATTGTTTATTGCCTAATAAGAAGCAATATAGATAATGAGAAGTTATTTTTAATCCTAAAAGAATGTATGTATTTCGGATATTAATCTAAAAATATTTCACACGGATTATGAAAAGGCGGCGATGACTGTACTTCAAATCACATTTCCCACCACAAACATAAAAGGATGTTTTTTTTTCATTATTCCCAAGGTCTGCATAAAAGGCTAAGATATACAATTTAATGGATAAAAAACCATAGCTCTTTTTGTACCACTAAGCACTGAAGCCTGCCTAAGCAAGCTTATGTCTAATGTAGAAGAATGGAGCGATTGATGGACTACTTTATAAGCAGTGAATGGATCCTATTGATAGATACTGTAAGCTACTTTGATAATGCGCAACGTACTATAAATGCAGTGGAGCCTATTAAACTCACGCCTGAACAAAATAATTAATCGGAAAAAACCAAACTTGTTCCTATTCATTAAAAGTATAAAAAATTAGAGCATTAAATACGATCACAATATTCGAAACAGTTTGTTCCATACCCGACCACTAGACAACTAATTTAAAAATAGAAAAAGTTACTGACGTTCTTATCCAAAAAAATGTTCAGGACTTTCTTGATCAAAGAATTGAAATAGCGGTTTGTTTGAGTAGGCTAAGCAAAGTTCAATTTTTTCGCGACCGATTCACTTTCACACTCCTCTGTCACACTGGTGTTACGGTTTGGAAATAATTTTACAAACCACCACTCTAGTGTGAAGAATAAAAATACGATTTTCTTACCAGAACACTGTTTGGATTTAAGTGTCTTTTACGTTCCTACCATTGATATGGACTAACCTTTACATTGCTTATATTTTTACTAGAAAGGGTTTCGGTGGACAATACTTTAAACGTAGACTACCAACTCAACTTAAAAAATAACATAAAAAAGTAAACGATTCCATTCAATCGGTCGATTATAACGGTACTTTACTTAGTATATTTTAACATAACATTAACAACCTATTTGTTATCCTACAACATAATGGAAATTTTATTAAAATGTTCGTCTTGAAAATCAATCATTGAGCAAGCTTACCCATAGTTATACTTCAGAAATTAGGTATTTACTTTACTTTAAGGAGCTGACATTTTATGCTCTTTTTATAATTTATTTTATGCAAATTTTTTGTTTATATTTTAACAAAAACGACATAAATATGGTACAATTTTTTTTTTTTGTGTTTGATTGCACATTTAATAGGCAACACAAGTAACAAAAATACCGCTAAGAACAAAAGTCGGCACTATACGACGATAATAGTCTACTGAGAATAATGTTTGCTGAAACGCAGTTTTCGGCACTGCGATCACTTGTATGATATTTCAATATGATGTCCTGGTACTACATACTGCAAGTAAAAATTAAAAACTGAACTAAGTCCGATAGTAGGTATATCGGGTGAACTCCCAACGAGTCACACCAAATCCGGTCACAGTGTGACTCGTTGGGATTTTTTTTCCCATCAAGTCACACTGTTACACAGGTGTGACACGTTGGGAGTTCTTCTATAAAAAAAAGTTGCAACGAGTAACAGTGTGACTCAATGGGAGAAAAAATCCCAACAAGTCACATCAATTTATTTTCCTACAGGAAATTATAATAATATTGTAATAGTAGAAAGAAAAAGTGCTCCGCTGGAATCAAATGACATATTTATTACCAAAAAGTCAAAAATAGTATTTTTAATAAAATATGAAACAAAAACAACTTTTTAATTATATCTATAACAGCTAATCATCACATATTTATATAAAATTTCTAGGAAATGACCACCTGTCATTTCACCTTGAATGAGCTCTGAATGAATGAGAATGATAAGGGGTGGGCGTGTCATTTTACTGGTTTATACGTATCAAGTAGTCAAGTAGTAACTAAATTTTTTAATAAATTTTAAGGCGCTTAATTATAAGTGCGCGTCCAAATGTAATAAGTAGATAAGCTCTTTAGTTGACTCAAAATGGACGATCAACGTCGCGCGCAAGTGGTTTTTTCTATATTTCACTCGCTTTATTTCTATATTTCACGCTTTTTATGTTCCACAAACATTATCCTTTACTATTCCTCGACAAATTTCACGGTTATATCTTTATTCCACTTTGATATCTTTATCAGGATCGTATGTATCATTTATTGTAGGTTAACTCTAGGATACGTTTGGCAACCCTGATAGTGCATACCAGCCAGCTATTCTATTTAGTGTGAGTCAGACCGTCATTGTAGTAAAATATCAAATATAAAAATCAGATATATAAAATATAAAAAAACAGATTATCTAGAAGCTTGGGACGGGATTTTGCACCAAATCGAAAAATAACAACTAATAGGTTTCTTCGTCGGTAGGTACTTTACTTTAGAGTAGATATCGAAGCGACGGAAATCAAAATTCGCACTTGATTTCCGTACTTATCAGTGTTTCATTTTTAAAATGTGACCTTTTTTAAGTGAATATTTATTGTAATTATGAAAATAAATAATTTTTGACTTTGACTGTCAGTGCACGTCGCGCTAGCCAAAATACGGAGTGGTTTTATCTTAGAGTATTGTAGGGTTTTATCTTCTTTAGCCAAAATGACGGACCACGAGTCGCCCGGTGGTGGTCCAAGTTCAGATAAAAGTAACAGTAAAGTGTATATACAAAAGAACGGTGGGACTATCCTTCTTCGCGGAGGGCATCAATATTATGCTAGAAGAAAGCACAAAAGTGGATTGATAGTGTGGGCATGCACAAAGCGAAAACTTTGTAAAGGGCTTCTTAGAATCAAAGTAAGTAATTTACCATTTCATTCTTTTGACTGGTATCGACTGGTGTTGTACCTATATCGTAATAAAAGCTTGTGTTTACTTATTTTTATTTCCATGTTTAGTTCTTTAAATGAAATTCTATAATTTTTAATTGTTTTTTAAAAACAAAGCATTAGTATCTACTTAGTACCTATCGGTAAACCCAAGTGAACCAATTACAAAATTTCTTATACCTATTTAATTTATTAGCGTCGTTGTGATTGTGAATGTTATGTTTTTTTTGTTTTAGGATGAAAATGACATCTTAGAAGAGACTCCACATAAATGTAATCCTGATTTTGCAAAGAATGAAATTGAAGAAAATCTGTTCAGATTAAAGAATCAACTGACGACGCCTGACTTCCGTACCATTCCACAGAATTACAACTTTATGTTAGGAAAACTAAAAGATTCAGGCTTAGATATTATATCTAAAATCCCTAACCTTTCAAGTGTTAAAAGCAGTCTATATAGGGAAAGAAATAAAGTGGCTGGAGTGTCTAAAATGCGGAACGAAAATGTGCTACAGGTTGAAATACCTACTCAATTTAAAGGTTTCATCTTGGCAGACTACTCGGAGGACAAAGATGGCACGAGGATTATTGTATTTGCCTCAGCTGAGGCAAGAGAAACAACATGCAAACTAACGGAATTTTATGGTGACGGTACTTTTAAAAGTTGCCCTGTACCATTCGCTCAATTGTACACATTACATGGAGACACTGGTAGTTCAATCAACAATACTGGCATTATCCCGCTCGTCTATGCTCTAATGAGTAATAGAAAAAGCTTGAGCTATGTAATATTATTCAGTATGATCAAGTCGCAACTGCCCAACTGGAGCCCTAACAAGTTAAAGGTTGATTATGAAAAGGCAGTTATAAAAGCCATTACAACTGTGTTTCCGGCAATAATAGTCAAAGGGTGCTACTTTCACTATAATCAGGCAATTTTTAAAAAAGGTCGAGAATTGAAAATGATTAAAACAGATAGTATAAAAAAATCACGCATGGTCAAACTGAGTGCTGTTTTACCACTGCTACCTGAAGAAGAAATAATAAAAGGCTGGGTATATATATATGCACGATATGGAACAGAAGACAAAAATACAAAATCATTTATTGAATATATGGAAACCCAATGGCTGCAAGATGATTTTATAAAAACTTGGTGTGTTTTCGGAGAGGCTCATCGCACCACAAACGCCTTGGAATCATGGCATAGTAAACTAAATAAAGCCATAGGAAAACAGAATCCAAACATTATGCATTTATTGCACATTTTAAAAGAAGACTCTTTCCTACAAAGTGTTCGACGACAAAACGTGTCTTGTAAAAATAAACGAGCACAAAAGTCAATTTTAAAAGACGAATTAATTCAAGAAGCACAGCTAGAGTTCATTCAAGGTCAAATGACAGTAGGTCATTTTCTAGAAATTGTACGGAATTAGGTTTACTTATACCAATATAACCAATGAAGAGTTATAAAAGGCTGATTATTTTATTATCCTGTATCTCATTTTCATGATAACGGGCCATATAGTGACCCGGTCCTTTGGGAGGCATGCGTGGGGCCGAAGCCAACAGCACAGAGGCCCTTTATGAGAGTTAATATGTAATTAATGTAAATATGTGATGATTAGCTGTTATAGATATAATTAAAAAGTTGTTTTTGTTTCATATTTTATTAAAAATACTATTTTTGACTTTTTGGTAATAAATATGTCATTTGATTCCAGCGGAGCACTTTTTCTTTCTACTATTACAATATTATTATATTTTCCTGTAGGAAAATAAGTTGATGTGACTTGTTGGGATTTTTTCTCCCATTGAGTCACACTGTTACTCGTTGCAACTTTTTTTTATAGAAGAACTCCCAACGTGTCACACCTGTGTAACAGTGTGACTTGATGGGAAAAAAAATCCCAACGAGTCACACTGTGACCGGATTTGGTGTGACTCGTTGGGAGTTCACCGTATATCGCTACTAAATCTAATTGATGAGTACAGAATTTAATAGATTTATTATTTAAAAGTATAATTTTTCATTGATTTGTGGTGAATATCAGATTATGCGGAAGGAGACACAAGCTTGGCTAATACACCATGTAACAACGCCTTATCCTTCCGAGCAATTCAGATTTTATAAGATCGATATATGGCTCTTAAATGAAAAGAGGTACGTCAGGAAGAAACGGAATATAATAGAGGATGGTTTCCTTTATTTTTTATCCCCTTTGTTCCTAATACGAGGAGCTAAGAAACCTTGTTGCGTTTTCGAGCGAAAGTTGTAAAACCCCTGTTTGTTTTGACTAAACATTTAAATTAAAATAATACTGTAACAATCAGCTTCATTTAGGACTTACCTATATATTTATGTTTTTTTAGACGCCGTTTACCGATAGTCAGGGTCTTATCACTAGCATGAATGGGTAACTATAGTGTGGTGTGACAGAATTACCTCACGATGAAAATTAAAACTTTTTTCAGTGTATGTCACAAGGCTTGAATTCGGATGTAAGTACCTACTGTGTTTTCAAGTTGGTAAAGCTTCATAACAACATCAATCAGCTTTATTTGAAGATTATTATTTTTAAGTCGCCAATAAAATGAGCGATCCTGTTAGCTATGCTCAAAATTGTCTCTAGGTAAATAAAATATTTGTGATAAATAAAGACTCACCATGGTCGTTGGCGTACTGGTAATTCTGGATGAGGTCCGGAAGGTCGTGGTGCGGTGGCGTGACCGGCGGCGGGCGATAGCCTGTGTCCACAGCGCCGTATGGCAGCGACCACTCGCGCTCGCTCATACCACCGTACGAGCAGTAATCCCCGCCGTAGCTGAGCTGCTGCCCGCTAGTAGCATGCGAGTACGCACAGGCTCCATAGTCGATGGAGGGACCACCACTGCCGCCAGCACCGCTGCCTCCCCCCAGTTCGTACTGAGGCTGCGACGACGGCAGCCCCGGAACACCACACAGGTAGTCCGTACCGGGTTGAGGCTTCAGCGCCTTGCATTTGTTGCGAAATCCCCGCGGACGTCTTCTAAACGATCCTTCTTCAAACATGAACTCGGAAGACGGATGTATCGTCCAGTAGTGCCCTTTTCCTGGACGACCAAGTGTTTTGGGAAGTTTCACGAAGCACTCATTGAGACTGAGATTGTGCCTAACAGAGTTCTTCCATCCTTGATAAGAACTACGAAAAAACGGGAACTGTTGTTGAAGGAAGGCGTATATCTCGCTAAGCGTTAGCCGTTTGTTAGGCGAGTGTCGTATGGCCATGACGATGAGGGCAATGTAAGAGTATGGTGGTTTTTCTTGTCGTCGAGTGGCGGGCGGCCGGCGCGCCGCCTCCTCGTTTGTTTGATTCTCGATCTTCATGAGTGGGTGCGCGTGCGCGTCGGAACGCGTGCCGTTCAACAGTGCGCGAGCGCGGAGCGGCACCTCCTCGCCGTGCGCGCGCGCCGCCCAAGCCGCGCCTCGCATCCGCCCCGCGAACTACACCCACGCCCGCCTACGTTCCAAATCCATTACACTGTTGATACTTGACAGAGCTTTTCCAGAAAAAGGGCAATGATGTGATACTAACAAACTGTTAATTTGGTCATTGAATACATTCTTACATACTTAATGGGAGATAAATCTTATCAAGGAATTAAAAGCGCTATTTATGAATAATAAAATTGAGTACGTATTTAATTTGATAGGACCGCATGTTTATTAGGCATAGGTTGTTGTTTGGAGTGTAATGACCAAGTAGGTTCTTAGCTTTCCTAGACTCGTAGGTATTTACGTAGACGGTCGTTGCCCTGGCGGATACTCCGTCTGTATCTTCCACGACATTATAAACACCCAAACATCGGAAAACCCGTTTAGACAATAATATTTACCCGTCGCAAGGACGGCTGTCGAACGGCTGCTCTTGACCTAGCACAATTAAACTAAACATTTTACTACAACTATAAAACCGTACACCAAATATTTACCATAAAGCGTAAACCAAAACTTTTGCATTAAACTAGTTTTATTTACTCGCGCTGTATACGAGTGAACGTCTTTACGAAATTGAACTTTATGCAGCTTCAGCTATGATCTCTTGTTAAAATGTGCTGATAGAAATATTACTTAATAGCTTTGTAAAGAAAAAGTAAAGGAACCTTGTATCGTATAGGATTCTCGTTCATCTCACAGTTTTATAAGTGTTATTGAAATTAAAACTTCAAACGCTAGGCTGGTAAGCTTTCTATTTTTAACTGTAGCCGAATTAGCTAGATAGATATAAAAAATTGTCCAGACCAAAAGGATATTTTGTGACCCTGCCAAGTCGAGACGGCCGCCACCGAGAACCCTTTTCTCGAACCATTTCACGTCACTTTTTGATCATCGAAATATTTGATACAAATGAGACCTAGGGTTTGAAAATCATTTCAGGTATTCAATTCAATAACGCTTAGTTTACAAAATAAGCACTTAGACAAGTTAAATTTAATACTAAACAGGTTTATAAACAGTAATTATTATCAAATAAGAAATAAGGTGTTATTGATTTTGTCCACTAGTGGAAGATGTGGAAAATAAACCACTAGTAAGTGTATAATGACTCCGACCAGGTGGGATGACGATTTGCAAAAGACTTCTGGCGGATGCTGGATGCGGCAAGCTGAAGACAGGGCGCTATGGCGCTCATTAGGGGAGGCCTATGTCCAGCAGTGGACTGTTATAGGCTGATTATGAAGTGTATAATGACTTATAAAATACGTATACAATTACAAAACCAGTTTTTAATCAATTTGGTTTAGGTTATATCAACCTAATAGATCGCTATTTCTCGCTATTTCGTCATAAGTCATCAGACGCGAAAAAAGGGGGAAATTCTAAAAGCATAATTAGGGTTCCGCAGTAAAATAAATCGATAAGTGTTCTCTTTCAGTCTACAAAAAGTGAAGTTATGAAAAGTACCGTCTTGTAATACATCCGCAGTGTTAAACCACGAGAAGAGCCAATTCAGCAATTCGACTATGAAGTTGGCAAATTACCTACTAGAAAGTTATCTACTATTACCTAGGCAATTTGTATAGTTGAAGGTAATAAAGTGAATGACTTGACTCTTCTCGTGATCTCAACACTTTTTACAGTGGAAGTATTACGAGACGAGACTTTGCATAATTTTACATAAAAAACTATAAATATAATTTATGTATGCCTCAAGTTAACAATGCAATGTTCTATAAAAGTCCATATATTTCTGCCATTAAAATTTATAATAACCTACCATTAAAAATAAAAGAAATAGAAGATAATAACGTTCAAAATAAAATTAAGAAAATATCTAATATCAAAAACCCATTATAACATTAAAGAATACTTTGACATAACCCCTCCAAAATTTAGATAATAATTATAATAATATTAAAAATAAACATTGGATTCCTATAATTGTTATGTGATTTAAAAAGTGCAATTACTTTAATTTTAAGTATATTATTATAATATTTATTGTATGTCCGAAAGGACAAACTGTTGAAGAATGTATAGGTAGTTCATAAGACCAACTATGTTACACAGTTCACAATAAAGATTCTTATTCTTATGTTTTGGTCGGATTAACACTTACACACGGACCACTATCTCACCCGATGGAAAGCGACGATGTGGTATAATCACGATGGTTTACCCTTGATTCTAAGCGTATAGCGAGGTGTCTTCTAGACCCTTCAAGACACATAGTACCTCTATAGGATGTGTCTTGAAGGGTCTAGAAGACATAGACATAGGTAACCATGGACGATATTCATCAATTACCTTACCTATGATATAACAGAATATATTAACTACATGTAGGTATATGATTTTTATTTATTTAACACTTCTTTGCACTAAGGTACAAAGGGTCATAAAGTTTGGGCATTGAAACAACAGCCAAAAGACAAATTTACCAATAGCTGTAGAATTAAGTACCAGTTAATCTGGATTGGGTTTTTCTTTTTAGAGATTTTATCGAAATAAAACCTTAAGTAAAAACGATGTATGAAGAGATAATAGGTATCTAAATTAAAGAGAACAAGATATCTAATCGGAAGACACAAGAAATCGTAGAAATAAAGCCACGGGCTGCTGTTTTTTGTTATAAACAATTCAATATTTCTGTAGTAGGTAAACACAGCTCGGCCGACCGAACCAAGGCAATACTAACTACACTCCAATCTGTCCCACCCAGTTACCATCACTTGGATTCTGTTATATAATCTGTGGCATTCGGCGTTGAACGCGATAATGTAAACGCGTTAAAATGGTATTTTAGTGGCCTCGCTAAATATGTTATTATCAAATCCCAAGTTTGGTCCTATTTTATGCAATTGCATTTTACAAAATTTGTGATTTAACAGAAAGGCCCTTATAGGCTTCTTGAAATTATCAAGCTAGATTTTAATGAGGTGAAAAAAACTAAAAATACGTAAGTAAGTTACCTACTGTCAAGTATTTATTTTATTTTTATTTTTCAATTTTAGGAAAAGTGATAGATGTCACTTTTCCTAGGTAAGTAAATTACAAAAATGTTGTGTAAGTGACGGTAAATTATAAGTTTCCACAGAAAAAAATATATAAACTAAACGAAATAATAACTAATTGTACGTAAAACATCGCTCTAATCTTAACGGAGGATTGGGAAGTAGGCAGGTCATGTTTTATTCAGGTCAGAAATACCTATGTTTATCATACAAGAGTTAGTTAGTAGTACATAGTTAGAACTGAGAGGTGTCTAATAATTTGACTGTCGGGCGCATGGCGGATGTAAAGCGCATAAAATATTAATTGTATTACTCCCAGGTATGATGTGTCAGGCTAGTGATACTGATACGAAAGGTAGGTAATTAATGTTACTTTGTTGCGACTCCGAAACGAATTGCAGATGTGCCTTCGTTAGCTAAAATAAAATCCATGTAGGCACCTACTCAGGAACTTGCTTTAAACAAATTGTGCCTTCCTATTGTTATGAATAGATTAGAAATGAGCAAAGTAGTTGGACCTTTTCATAACTACATTATGTTATATTATTTATTGGCAGCTAGCTGGCTACATCTAGAAGTCAACATACAAAAGCAGCCGGGTTGTGTAAAACAAAATTTGTTTGTAACCCGGCAAGTAACCCTTGCCGGGTTACAAACAAATTTTGTTCTGAGTAGGTGCCTACATGGATTTTATTTTAGCTAACGAAGGCACATCTGCAATTCGTTTCGGAGTCGCAACAAAGTAACATTAATTACCTACCTTTCGTATCAGTATCACTAGCCTGACACATCATACCTGGGAGTAATACAATTAATATTTTATGCGCTTTACATCCGCCATGCGCCCGACAGTCAAATTATTAGACACCTCTCAGTTCTAACTTAACTATGTACTACTAACTAACTCTTGTATGATAAACATAGGTATTTCTGACCTGAATAAAACATGACCTGCCTACTTCCCAATCCTCCGTCAAACAAATTTTGTTCATTCCAAGAAGGTAACGAATAAGTACTTTAATTTAAACCTTGTTTTAACAATGGACGTACTAAACGAAGTTATATTGTTATATTATAATGTACAGTTAAATCAAATAGAAACAATTTACAACAACACAAATTAAAAACTAAGTGGCAATTGGCGGCCTTATGGCCACAACAGGCACCGGCAATTCACTAAAAAAAATCGCGACTTGAACGAATATTTAAATCTGAGATGCGTTTGGGTATGAGGGCGAAAAAGTAGTAGGTAGGTATACCTAATATAGGCAACTGTTTCGAGGCGCAAAATTACGGGAATACGTAAGAAATCACCCTTGTAGTTGTGTTCGGCAAAAGTTCTACTGAACAATTTGTATTTTAATAATATTTTAGTATTATTTTTGTTAATGCGTATTCACAGTTCGATGAGAATGATACAAACCAAGGATGTAGTAGTAATGAAAGATGTAGTCAAGTAGATCGTTAGTCAAGATAGATAGTCAAGTAAATCAAAGATGTAGTAGTATGGAAGCAATTTGTCAGTCTTCGTCACGGCATATTTAGAACAAGTACCTTTAGCAATTAAAGATACGATGAAGAAGAAATTCGTATCGGAAACTGGCGTAAGCTCCTCCCACATGATGGCGCGGGAACTCGTGCGCATAGTGTATGATCCTCCCACAAGATGGCGAGGGACTGTGGCAACAGGTGCCATACCCTATCCGACAGGGTACAATCGTGTTTACAAAATTGCGAAAAAAATTATAAAGCAATAAGATATTGGATACTGAGTAGTTACTGCAAGAATGGAACAGCAACCACAGCCTATTATTCGTATGCTCATTCTTGGCTTCAATATGGCATTATTCTTTGGGGTAACAGTACGGATGCAAATCAGCTTTTCATTTTACAAAAGAGGTGTCTACGTATCATCTATCACCTAGATGAGATGGTAAGCTGCAGGCTGTACTTTATTAAATTTAACATATTAACGCTTATTGGAATATATATAATATATATAAATATTAGAAATAAGTTTATTAGTTAAAAAAATCTAGACCAATTTAAAGTTTATTCAAGACCACAAAATCTCAGACCCAACAACAGGTTACATTACATATACCTTTTTCCAAAATGCAAATCTTTCACTCAGGACCCTACGCCATGTCAATCAAAATTTATAATAAAATTCCTTCAGAAATAAGAAATGAAACTAAAATAAATAAGTTTAAGTCTCTCTTGAAAAAATTCTTAATCAAAAATAGTTTTTATTCCTCACAAGTTTTTTGATTTGTATTTTAATTACTTTGTTATACCTACTTCAATTTTATTTAATAGGTAGGTACGTAAATTAATAAATTAGATCGCATTATTGTTAAGGATAATGCCTAAACACTATTTTTAAATGATTTTTATTTCTGTGTCTAGAGTTATTAGAATATGTCGTTAGATTGTAAGAATTAGCCACCTAGCGAAATATTGCCGTGCCCTAGCAGCAGGGTGCATGTTTGAAACAGCTTAGGTAGGTAATTCCGGGGTATATGGCCGTAAGGGAGAGATGGCCAGGCGAAAAAAATCCAGTTAGCAATAGGTAGATGACGTTGATGATAATTTATTTCGCTTCGCCTACCAGCCGGTAACAAAAAGTTCGGGTGATTTTTGCACGTGAAATTGTTTTTAAAATTGTAAAATCACTTTGTTATTTAACACCTATGTAATATAAGGTAAGGGATTTATATAATATGAAGTCACAGAAAAGTTTTTAGAAGTTTCCTTGTTTTTGTAATTTTAACGTAAGGTGTTTATGTTTTCTCATATTCTAACCTTAAAATGAAGTATGAGGTTGATGCAATAGATTTAGAAATAGGTATGGCCATCTCCCCCATGCAATCGGGATAGATCGCCATTTTGTTTATGGGGAAGATGGCCTTAAAATATGAATTTATTTCAAGAACAAGTTAAAACAAAAAATATTTTTTACTATTATGTTCGGAAGGAAGTTTCAACTGGAGGTAATTGGAATGAAGAAGACTAAAAAGCCTATGGATGCAGTACAAAAATATACAACGTCCTTATACAGAGCTGCTACAATTTTCGATATCCCTAGAAAAACATTGGAAAGAATACTTCTAAATTATGACATAAAGGGACCTATGGGGCTGCCGTCTACGTTAGAAATTGAAAATGAGAAAAGACTCAGCAAGCATAGCAAGAAGATAAAAGAAGAAAAAACAACTGAAAAACATAAAATTAAAGAGACTGAAAAACCGAAAGAAAAAAGATAGCTGGAAAACGTAAAGCTGTTCGCAGGATTTCAGAGAGTAGTTGCGAAGAAATTCTTATAGGTTTGTGTGATACTTCTAAAAGTGGAAATGAAGAAAAAGAGGAAGATAACTTGAGGTTGTGGTGAAAATTACTACAGAACCCAACTCATTGAAGGCTGGTTGCATTGCAATGGATATATTTGCTCTGGGCACACGAAAATTACACCGAATACGAAGACATGTGTTCTTACTGCGTTAAAAAGAAAAAAACCGCACGAAAATACTCTAATGGCAAAGGAAAGGGCAAGAAAACAACTAGCCATCTCCCTCAAAGCTCTATCAGTCCCGGACACTCTGGGAGAGATGGCCAATAGTAATGCCATGGTGGCATTTCTGTTGATTTTGAGACAGATCATTATAATAATATAGTAAGATAGATAATTAAAGTTTTGTTTTCAATCAAAATGGTGGTTGAAATACCAAATTTAGGTCCTCCAAGTTAGTAGAGCCATCTACCCCGGAATTACCCTAACAGGAGCTTCCTGATCGTTCTTGAAGTCTTATAAGTAACGTTGCCACAATTGGTTCAAATCTGAATCCACTAAATTTTCTGAACAAACTTGGGCTGACGTTTCCTCCCTACCCCCTTTCACTTTAGTTAAGTCATCCCCTATCTATATCATCAAAACTAAGCAAATGATTATAAATTATATTACAACATTTAACACCAGAGTCAATCAACACTTTTCAGTATCTAATAATAATTTTGCTTAATATTCACTTGTCTAAGTACTTATTTACTAAAGAAATTAAAAATATTTTGATTACAAGGGTATTACTTTAGTCCCAAATGCGGTCCCGCGATTTGGCAAACGTGTACGGGACTACCAGTTGGGATGCAGACCTGTGAGGCTGAGAAATACTGTAGGAGTAGGTAAATATACCAATATCTAGTATGCACACTTACACAAAGTGCTATATCTAGTTTAAAAAACAATAATATTTTTACATAAATTACATATATTTCCTATACATATAGAAAGGTTTTGAGCTATATATGTTGCTTAGTATTGATTTCTATGGTACAGAGTCCACTAGATCGGCATACCTGCCGATACGGATGCCAAAGACCATTTTTTCTGCCGATGGCGTACAATTCCGATGCAGTGAACGCACAACTATAAACACGACCAGTGTCGACAATCAATGAAATTATTTTTTAGGTATCATAAATAATATTAAGATTTGTACAAGTCAGCGAATAAAGATCTTTTTACATCCCTTATTTGAAAAAAAACATACAATAATTATACTGATTACATTTTTTTATTGTCACATAAGATTTGACGAAGAAGCGGCCACACAGACAATTAGTGTTGTATTGCTCAAGCCTTATTTTTAATGGGAGAGCTTTTTCTATTTTGCGCACGTTTATCTACTTTCATAAGCGCTGAACCACCGAGTCATATGAAATAATGAGAATCTGGAAAGCATCCATACCACCACAGACAAAAAAAATGATAGAAAAATTTAAGAAAACTACAGTATTAATATGTCCCCACGTATTTTATACAAGGCACAGGAAACAGCAGTCAATACATTCCACAATTTTTCGTTTAAGTAGGCTCTATAAAAAGAACTATTACTATAGAGGAAGTACCATATCGGTAAACTTTACAGCAGGACTTATTATATAAATAAAATAAATAAATAAATAATGCTGGACAAATCACACAGCATTATCTAGCCCCAAAGTAAGCAGAGCTTGTGTTATGGGTACTAGATAACTGATATACGTAATATTATACATTACATAGATAGATATTTTTTTTATTAAACATAGAAAACACCCACACCAACGGAACAAATTTCTGCAGATCGTACACAAATTTGTTCCGAGGCGGGGATCGAACCCGCAACCTCTTGCGTCGCAGGCAGACTCTCGCCCGCTGCGCCACTGAGGTCGTCAAAATATGAGATCCAAAACAGCAAAAAGCAATATCATTGCGGATTTACATAAAATACAACTTATCATTCAAAATATAGTGTATTGTTATTACGAGTAAGTATATCGGTAATCTAGAACGCATAGGCAAACTAAATAGTATGAATTGTCATCTGTAACATCAGCCCATTTGTTCAAATAGGTACCTACCACAAATCCAACAGACGTCATGACCACAGAATATGGCGTCCACTGCTACGTTTTCGTCAAGTTACGCGCTTATAAATTCATTTTTGAGGCTTATCGATTGAATAACAATTTTATGTTTTTTTAGTGGTTCATTAGCACTTTGGAACCTAATTGAGACACTTTCAAAATGGGTGTGATAACCCTAACTATAAATATTATGATGATGATGATGATTACGAAGTAGCGTACGTTATGCAACGCTCATAGCTTAAAAGCTCGAAAATAACAAGCCAGCTTGGAAAATGGCGGATATTGTACCAGGAGTTCATAAGTAGATAGGAGGTCTCGGTCTATGAAATGCAAGCATAATATATAGGAAGCACTTTGTGGCTGTGTGTGTGTAACAAGTACCTATAGACTCGGTTAGACGGCCGCGCCGGCGGGAGGTAGGTTGTGGGATGGGAATAGGGAGGAGAGATGCACGTTGAAAGAAGTTTCTACGCAGGTGACTACAGTCAACCAACATGATAAAATGAAAAAAAAATTGCTGACAACTTGCGTGGAGACTACAAATTGCTTGGGTTTGTAATAGGTATTTTATATCTGTTCTAGCTCTAATTTTGTATAACAATGTAAATATTACCTTCTATATCCAGTTTTTTATAACAATTTTGTAATTATTGTATCCATTTTCGTCTCTTTTTCTATTTATTTCTTAAAATCCTTTGAACATATTTGTTTTGGTAAAGATTGTTGTCATTGTTGTGACATAAATGACAATTTTGAAAGTGTCAAAATTTGCTCGGATTTGTAGCAAAGAGGAAAGGTAAGGTAACATAGGTTTTGGATGAAACCTCGTACGAAATTAAATAAAATAAATAAATAAATATTGCTGGACAATTCACACAGCATTATCTAGCCCCAAGCTAAGCAGAGCTTGTGTTATGGGTACTAGATAACTGATATACATAATACAATACATTACATAGATAGATATTTTTTATTATACATAGAAAACGACCAGAACACTCGGAACAAATACCTGCAGATCGTACAAATGTTTGTTCCAAGGCGGGAATCGAACCCGCAACCTCTTGCATCGCAGGCGGACCTTCGCCCACCGCGCCACAGAGGTCGTTAATTATAAAGAAAATCGTACAAATTTTGAAAAAACGTACAAATTTTGAATTCTCAAATTCTGGAACTACATTGGAGCGGCGGAATGTATATAAACAGAGCCCAGAAGGCCAAAATTTCAGTTTACCTCTGACTTCGCTACGAGTAATTTCTAAAAGGCCATTTCCCGGGCCCAGCTGGCTCGGGAAATTCAAGAAAGCCTTCAACCCGGCAAAACCTAAACGGCGAGTTCCAGACCTGGCGTAGGGCTCCACCAACTGGTGTCGACCTCGACGCCCAGTTCACCAGAAGAGCATCCATTTTTAACCTCAAAACCTTCAACGTCTCATCTCTTCAAACCTGCAACGTATCCATCTTAACCTCGAAAACCTTCAACGTCTCATCTCCTCAAACCTGCTACGTCTCAAAATTAACCTCGAAACCTTCGTCTCAATTCTCGTCTCAAATCAAGTTTGTGTAAATAATAATAAAAGTTGTACATTACTTATAATATTTTTCATTTGTTAGGAACTTTCTGGCTAGAAAAATTAGGTAGGTAAGCTTCTCAAATAACTTGGTGTTACACGAAAGTGTAACATTACAGGTTATAGCTGAGGATCGTCCAAGAAATCGATGCATATACATAATGTTTATTCCATTCAAAAACGTTACTCAAGAATAGATCGCAGACAAGCAAGCTTTCATAATACGGGCCTAAGTTTTTTCTGTAAGTTATGTTACGAAACTTCCGAAAAGTGACCCGATCTTTCTTATTTCTAAGTCTGTTTCCTGGTAGGTTTGAATGCAACTTGTGTTGCACTTTCGACACTCGACAGTTAAAAGAGCTTGTAGGTATAAAAATTATTAATTAAACTATTTTTCTTTGTTACTAAGTCCATGCAATAACAATTTAATTGTTGGACAGAGGACTGAAATGACTTATTATTGGTAAGCATGCATATGTACGTTACGTAAGTCGAGCAGGCGAGATCTCTTATAGTACATAACAATAATAGTGCAACTTGTTTCTGTAAAACTAGAAACAAAGTAAATTTTTACAATTTTTTACGCTTGATGCACTACTTCTTCATACAAATATTTAAAGCTTGGTGCCGCTCTAATGCGGTCTGGATCTCAACTAAAAAAGGTTAGACCAACCATTATCTATAAATAAATAAAAAACATAATACGTACTTAATAAAATTCCCAATCCAACCAACAACCCTGTAATATTTTAATTGATTGGTTGGAGATTCATGTGATCATTTTTATTGATTTTTTTAGCGTTATTCTTTCCTTTTCTAAACTGAATAAATTGAATTGAAATGTTTTGCTCTGAAAATGTTAGTTGAGAAAGAGATACTAGGAGCACATAGCGATGTAAGAGGTTGAATGAAAACTGGAACCCACGCAAGGGAGAATTCAGACGTTTTCACAATCACAATGACGTAGGCAGGGGGTGCTAACGTCATTGAGAGTAACGAAGTACGTCACGTGGATGTGTAGGTTTCCTTCAACCCCCCTTGGGGAAACCTACACATCCACGTGCTGTACAACTTTAGGTACTGCAACGCTTAGCTAGACGAAGTAAAGGCGGATCGTCTTCCAAACAAACAGTACACCGAATATTCACATTAAGATATACCTACGCCAGCCAACGTTACTATGAAATTAGTTATTTTAAATTATATTCGCATTTGATTTTGTTTATTTTCAACGTACTAAGTTACTTTTAGGTATGGTACTAACACTATCATGGCCCATGATACCACATCTCCACTGCACCAGCGCGTGGCAGCGGCGGCGGCGCGCGGCGGCGCACCGTTGCGGGGCACACCGCCGAGGCTAGGCAGTGAATGCGTTAAAAGCAGGAAAATGTATCGTATATTTATATAGTTAGCTGGTGAATGACCAATAACTGTTTGTATGAATGTCGTTCCTCAATTGGGGGTGGGGTTGTGGATTCCTCTTCAGTAAACGTACTATACCCCCCCCCCCCCCCACCCCACTACTATGAAATGCAGTTTATATGTGTGTATGTGTGCGTTGCTGACGTCACAGGGAAATCGTTTCTGTGCTATACACCTCCTTTCATGGTATGGCCTCCTAGTACTGGTGCAAGCTGTTATGCACATTTGAGGCTGCATTGCAGCTTGAATCGATACTCGTGCTTTCGTGTCTCATTGAAACTGGCTAACGAATAGCAAGCCAGTGCATCAGAGCGCCAACGTTCAAAAAACTTAGATAAGCTTAAAAAAAGCACGCTAATTCTTTTTTTATTCGCTTCAATCTCCTGGCCATAAAAAAGCGCGCGTGCCAACGCGACATTGGCTATCCAAATAAAAAAAAATTCGTTTTTATGTTACTATTTATAAAACTAGTTTCGACAATTTTATTTTCATTCACACCACACCAAAGAAAAATATCTAAACAAATCCAAAGACTAGTATCTAAAACCAAATGAAAATTTTATTACATGGAAAAATGAAAAGGAAGACAATTTCTTTTCAGAAACTGTAGTTTTAGTATAATTTCAACATTTAGCGAAGACCAAACAACCTTCTATACTCTATGGAGCATATTATTCGATGTTAATACCAAAAATAACATTCAGATTAATAAATATTCCAAATTAATGGAATATTTATCAATCTGAATTAAGTATAAATATCTGAAGATACATACATAGATACTGAAGATACTTTGTGAAGTGCACAAATCAAAAAATCAAGTACCGACTAACCAAAATGTAAAGACTTTCTTGAATGAAGCACCTGATAAAGATTTTCTCGCTATAAACGTAACTATTTATTGGATAAATTGCATAAACTCTGTTTGCACTTACTTAACCCAAGTTGAGTGACTATTTTAAATGTGATTACCAATAGTTTAGTACCTATTGGTAATTTTATTTATCGGGTATTTATCGCGTACCTTTTGCCTCCTTTTCCCCAGGACGTTTCAACCGCGCGTTACAGCGATCGTGGTCACCGTGACGCGGTTGAAACGTTGGGGAAAAAAAGCAAAAGGCACGCGATGAATACCCGATAAATAATCTTTAATATGTCAACAAATCGCGAAAGTTTAAAAAGTGATTACCAATGCTGAGTTTTATATCCACATAATTCATATTCTTCATTGTGGTGGCCTTTACTTTCAGAATTCACGGAGCATAATTTCTGGATAGAAGCTTAACTTTTGAAAACGTGGAAAATCACTCAGATCAGCATCTATTGGTTAATTTGAAGGTCATCAAAAAAAACTTGACCGCTCGTTCACCATTCGTGGACAATATAAAAATAACGTCGACAAATACCAAAAACTGCGTCCTTCTGACATTGAAACGATTAGATTTTTCATCCGTTATCAAAACGGAAAATGTAGCAAAATGATGAAAAGACGACCTCTGTGGCGCGGTGGTCGAAGGCCCGCCTGCGACCTAAGGGGTTGCGGGTTCGATTCCCGCCTTGGGACAAATATTTGTACGATCCGCAGGTATTTGTTCCGGGTGTTCTGGTCGTTTTCTATGTATAATAAAAAATGTCTATTTATGTAATGTACTGTATTATGTATAACAGTTATCTAGTACCCATAACACAAGCTCTTAACTTAGCTTAACTTGGGGCTAGATAATGCTGTGTGAATTATTGTCCAGCATTATTATTATTATTATATAAAATATTGGGAAAATAAAATTGCCAAGATGCCAGACGTAATAGCAAATTATTTGAAGCTGCCACATTCACATCTTTTTATACAGGACACTGTTTTCGCCGGACTTCTACGACTCTTGTAGCAGATTTAACCACCTTGAAGCGCCTGGGTGGTTGGAAATCCAGTGGTGTTGCGGAAAGATATATTGAATTGTCAATCGAAAACAAGGCAAAAAGCGCGTAGTTGAAAGTATTAAATTACGGCCATCCTCAGTTGATACACCGATTCAACCTTTGTCACCGCGCCCATCTACTTAACTTCCACAAATCAGTGTGAAATATCTCAATTGACTCAACATTATTTTCATGAGTCTGAAGTTATTTATTACGAATACCCAAGTGATAAATAAGTCAACGAGGTTTTCTGTTCAAACAGTAACAATAAAACTTTTAAAACTATCATGGTTATTAACATTAAAGTCATTTAAAACGGGATATTTACCATGATTCGATTTTTGAATGGAAAACTCAAAAATCGAATCATGGTAAATATCCCGTTTCAAATGACTTTAGTAACAATAAACATCAAAAATTGCGAAAACTTATATAATCTGTTACCAAAAGCATATCTTATTTAATCTTCAAGTATGATTTTTTTATAGTTCAGGATGAAAAGCAGATATGCCACACAGCAGGATGTGCAACACGGTACCAAAATTATTAAACCTCGAGCGACGTACTTTGAATCCCTCGCTAAGCTTAGGATTCTACTATAGCTAGAATCTAGAGTAGAATCCTAAGTCGTAGCGAGGCATTCTTGGGTACCATAGAATGATCTGATGATGAATAAATCAGATAAATACTTAAATTAATCAGGCAGGATACTGACTGGTCCCTGAGATCAAACGAGACGATGAACATTTTCTCTGCCTAGGAGCTAGTCTCTATTCTAGGAATATTATACCAGGCTCGCATAGTTTAACACTTTCATGGCCCAAGACGCAGAATTCGTGCTCCGGCTACGTGTAGCGGCGGTACGATCTTACGGGTCTCACCTGAGGCTGGGCAGTGAATGCGTTATAGAAGGTTGTTTTTGGGACTTGCAATTCAGTCTGCACTGTTTGAAAGAGAAAAGTTAACTAATCGTTGTCTGCTTGCAGTATGCACATGTACGAGAAATGCTTGAACGAATTATTTTCAAAGATCTTGAAGAATAAAATCAAGCACAAGAACAAAGACTAGGTATTTATTATTAAGGAACCCAGAAACATAAAAACTGTGGTTTTTAGTCAGCGTTACGATGACGGTATTTATACGTTAAAATTAATTAAAATTATTTTGTATGAAATATCCAATTGCAATACAATTTTCATTCACTTCTATCAAGTTGAATTCAGAAAATTTTAAGCATGTTCTCATGTTGAGTCAGCAGCACCAGAAGACCAACGAATCATGTAAACATTCTCATTACCAAAGCCCGCAAGAGCGGTGATACAAAAGTCGTACGCTGAAACGCGGTTATAAATTAGAATACATGTTTTATGACGATGTGGCCATGTGCGTAGTGTCCGTCGACAAGTGTTCACACTATGCCATATTCTGTGTAAGTCTTACCGGGGAAACGCACCACGTAGGCGGCCCAGGAGATCTAATACCATTATAAATTTTGAAGATATTTCGGTATTTCTTGAACAATCTGGGTTATGGAGTAGTGCGTAGTTCTTACACTTATTAATATTTCAACTTCAATGGATGGTTTATTTAAGTTGCGGCTATTAATATACGATCCATAGAATTTGCGTTTATTGTTCAAAAGTAGGTAAGTGTCAAGAAGTAAAGTGAGATTAAATCCCTACGATCTCATTTTATTTTTTGATACGATCAACAAAAAAGCTTCAACTAACAAACGATTAAAATAAACACTAAAAAACACAAAGCATAGGTACGTACAAGCACAGGGTAGATGGTACCAGCTATAAATAAGAATGCCACGTATTAGACATCTATCAGTACCAGTACATTTGCATGACGTGGCACAGGATCCATTAACGGACGGCAAACGTAAACAACACCATCGTCGGACGGCGACTTAAAAGGCGTTAGGGGAATTTGAATCTTTATAATCCGCCTTGTACCAGCCGCGAAGAGATAAGAACAATGTAATGTACGTTCAGGTTACAGTGAGAACGTATCGTTGAAGACTGGGAAGAGAATTTAATTGCTTGATCTTTCTTGCAATTGGAGTCAGCGGATAGCGAGGTTCCATTACCTACTGCCAGTGTTTTTTTATAATATTATGTATGACATCTAGGCAGTAGGTACACAAGCACCCACCGTCTGTAGATAGTTTACGACTAAAATAAGCTTACTACCCTGCTGCATTCAAGTCCTCGACGAAACCCACAATAATACAATAGTGAATAATTTTCTCCGAATAGAAGAATCACGTTAGACAGATATTGTAACTAGTATAATTATTTTTTGTATCCATTAAAAATAATCAAAATCTATCAAAATTATGTTTTAGAATTTTGTAGGAGTTACTGAAAATAAAAATGATAAAAGACGAAAAGGTTTTACGATATCATTCTAATGCAACTACATATCAGTAGTTGCCTTGGATATTACATATTAACCAATTTTAAAAATCCACCTTCGAATAAAAAGCCGTCATATTGAACCTTTATTAAATGAAGAAATACTGGGAATTCGCGGTGGAAATGGAAAGTGGGTTTGATTGAGATCTTTGAAGAGTCTCGAGCTCTTCAAAGCTCCAGCTGGTAAATAACCAGCTATTCTATCCTGCAAGAGGACATTCAACTGTGTGTGATACATACAAAATAGTAATAGCAAAGGTTGCGTCGCGCACCTTATACGATAACAATCTTTACTATTCACTACTATCAAAAATCCGTAAAGTTTTAAATATGCGATTGAAGGAATTAAAATTATATATCTTATGCATTCGATGACGATATGATGTGACGTTACTATTACGTCACATCATATCGCTAATCTATCCTAGACAACCATCCGGTGCTTGGCCTGTCTATATACTGGTTGAGGTACTGATATGAAATAAGTTGACATAAAGTAGAGATATGTAATGAGCTAATAAGTGTAATGCGTTGACTGATCACCTGTACCGTCACAGGCATACGATTTCCCGTGATGGTGTGAGCAGTATCACAACACGAATACTTGTAAACGTAAGTTTAACCTATTATTATAAACCGCAGAAACAGATGCGAACAAATTCAACCAACAAGCCTGGAAAAATGCTAATAACTCAACGCACAACTGTAAAAACGATTCAAAATTTTAAATGATTGTTATTTTAAACCCTTTTTAGATGTTTTTGTAGAACGTGCCATTTTCGGATACGAACCCTTGTAACTTCATAGGTAACATACCCTCGGTCGGCGGATGTAAACAAATGTAAATTACGGCCACATGTGCGTTCGAGGTTAAAAAACTTACAAAATGCTGTAGGATTCCGTAAAAAAAAAATTACGTTTAACAACATGTCTGGCAAAGATATGATGGTGGTGTGAACGAACACATGCATAATGCAAGCATAACGCATGAAAAAAGAACCTGTTAGAAAAACGTGAATTTGTGATAAAACATATTTTTTAGTAAGAAGTTCTTGACTTGGCAAGTTGATTTCGGCAAACTTTGGCGCTATACAACCAATTAGACTACCTATCAGACAAGTATTTCGCTACCTTGTTTTATTCCTTGTGGAATAGAACTAGGAAAAAAAATTAAATACAAAAAAAACAGCCCATAAGAACCGAACGCCCTTAATAACTTGCTGTAAGCTGTAATTATTAAAGAAAAACGTCATAATATTGTGACTTTCTACTTTTACTGTTTGACTGTGTTCCGTTTGAGACTATTTGAGGTTTTTTAAACAATAAAGTAAAAATATGCTCTCAAACATTCACGTTCAATTGCATGTGTTTTGTTTACTTGTGACGCTGTCAATAAATAGTTTACTCATAATGACTTCGAATTTCAAGTGTCCACGTAGGTTGCATTACACGATAGTTTTGTAAGCACATGGGTGAATTAAGTCTACCATGTAGTGCATTTGATTCACCTAGGTATCACCTGAGTGAATAAAGTCTACTAAATAGTGTACTTAATGCACCCAGAAATGACCAGGGTGAATCAAGTCTACTAAAAGTGAACTTAGTGCACCTGGGTGAATTACCCCAGGTGAATTAAGTATACCGCCCCGCAAATAAACAATTGAGAAAAAAAAATTAAATTAAATTTCATTCATTCCTACAACCGAATCAAAAAACAACCACAGCTGGTAGAGATCAATACTTATTCTCTAGTCGTATTTTTGATAAGATGGAACATGTCACTCAGGTCAGGCCGTACAAAAGGATGCAGCCATCAACCGTACCCTTTGTTTTCACGAGCGGCATGCGTAGCACTATCAAAATATACAACCGACCTAAATGTAACCGACTCGCCCACACGCTACGAAATGTAATGTTTTGACGAGCCTTCATACTAACTATTTCTATTTTACCTCGTCTCCGCTACTAGGTACCAAATAGATATCTGCTTAGATTTGATTGTCATGCTGGTAGTAGGCACCAATATATTTAAGGCGCATACCCCACCCAAACTAGCGCCGCCACCATCGAGTTAGAATACTAGAGTCCCAATCTCTAACTGACAGCACTCAAAAAATGTCCGAGCGCCGTTCTACATACCTATACATTTGTTGTTATATAGCTCACAATGACTTTTACGCCAATTAAGACGTTATCTTGGTTGAATAATGTTCAATGTCGCTTGTACGCAATGTCATAATAATGCACCGAAGACATACCGAAGATTTCCGAAGATGACCGACGGCCATGCGCGTACGAACAGGGAACAGGGCGAGTGGAGACGCTATTTGTACTAAATAATATTATAGGTCGTATTTGTGATATCATTATATGTGTATGTGAGTTTGTGAGTTTATAATGTACCTAAGAGGACTCCGACACTAAACATCTGATTAAAAAAATATGTTAACCAATATTTAGAATGAATCTAGGTTTCAGGATGGACATAGGCTATAATTATATTATTTAGCCAGGAGGAGCCGGGGCGGGGCAGCTAGTCACACTTATTATATGAAGATAGCTTATACTCTGGACTAACACTTATGCTAGGTACCTACTCTTTATCCCGGAAAACACGGGGGTGCAAATAATTTTAAATAAAACAAATTAATCTGTATGTATTACGAGTTTTATTTAGGTACTTTTAACCTACTGACGAATAACTTAATTACCTTGAAACAATGTTAATTTATTGTAACGTTGTTTTGATAATATAACTGTCCATTCAGAGCACCTTACGGGGTTTCGAGGAAAACTAAAAACAAGGCATACAAAATATTGTAATTTACACCATAAAATTATAGAACGCTATCGACTCATCTACTTTTTGTTCGGAAAAAATAAAGCATTTATCAACATGGTAATATTATTAAGTATAATAATTAATTTAAAATTCGTAAAAATATTAAGTATCAATGAACTCCACAGTTTTGTCGTTGGAACACAGTGTGCTCGTCACAAGCTCACGCGAGACTTTGTTTCTCTTTTACTCTTACATATTTGTTTAACGTGTGAAAGAGATACGCCTACGAAGTGCCAAGGTCAAGCTGTGAGCATTTTATTTTGCAGAAAATATTTAAAATTATTGAAATTAACATGAAAATACGTACTGTGGATACATAAATTCATAAAATTGTTATGATACTTACCTAAAATACGAAATACCATCCTTTTTTTGCACGTAGTTGCTGTTATTTGGGCAGGAAATGACCGAACACTTTGGCATCGCGAACGTTGTACGAGGACTGCGGTCGCCGTACAACTAAACAAAAACTCTGCACGTAGCGTAGATTGTGCAGAGTTTTGGCGCGGACATTTTATTTCTGTGATTGTTACTCTATAGTATTCTAACTCGATGGCCGCCACCTACTTTATGTTATTATTCCGTTTAACAAAGGAATTTTCAAAAATCCATCTTCCAGTTTGTGATACCTATCATAAGTTTTTTTTAATGCCTCTGTAATAGTTTTATTCTATTTAGTTTAGGTAGAGATACGAAGTTGCCCTTGGTGGCCACCAAAACCTATTTTTGTATTCTGCCTAAACTAAATAGAATAAAACTATTACAGAGGCATTAAATAAAAGCTTATGATAGATATCACAAACTGGAAGGTGGATTTTTGAAAATTCCTTTGTTAAACAGAATAATAAGAAAAACGAGATGGCAGCGCCACTTTGGGTGGGGTATGCCCGTATGCACCTTAACATGCACCTACCTAAGTGCAAATATAAATCAATAAATAAATAAAATAAAATAATAAATAAGTTGTGTCATAACTTATGACACAACCGGGACGGGATGGCAAGGGATTCAAATTTTTACCAGTGGACATTCAAACGTATGCTTTAAAATGATGCCGCGACATCTAAACGGATTTTTTGATGCCACGGCATCAGTTTAAAGCATAACAATAATTGTTGTTGTGTAATGTTTTGCCATTCTGTCTCGGTCTGCGTTGGCCATAAGACATTTGACCGAATTTATGACCTGACTAAGTATAGTAGGTTTATGTAGGTGTTTTTGAGTGAAGACAACGACCAGTAAACGTAGTGCAGGACGCCTTCCGGCCAGGTGATGCATATGCTAGATGCGTCAAGCTGAAGACAGGCGCTCTTGAAGGAGGCCTATGTCTAGCAGTGGTCTAACATAGGCTGATGATGTAATAGGTGCTAGGCACCTACATACTTAATACATGTCTTAGCAAAATAATTTTGGCAGTCCGTTTAAAGCTACTTAGAATTAAAGAGTTCACGAAAAGTTTCGTAAACTGACACGACATTCCTTTGCAAATCTAGGGCTCTGACTGAAAATACCTTCAACACTGAAAAGAAGAGGCAAACTGCATCGTTGCTTACTGCGCAAACTCCCTATTACATAACAGTGCGAGCAGGAAGTAATAAGTTTCTGATAAAGGTGGAACAGTGACAGATGCAGACTTGAACCTAGGTTCCCCCTTCCCTTTCAATTAAGCACCTCTTTACCGATGTTGAGCTCCTGGTAGCTTCAAATTCAAAACATGCATAGGCCTATATCAAATAATCAATACCTACAGAGTATTTTTAGACTGAAGTCTGCGTCTGGTTTGGTAGTTTAGTTCCGTTTCAAGAAATATTATGGTAACAATAATGAAACTGTAGTAAAAACTGAATAAGACTTCATTTATTTGCCACAACACATTTAATAAGTACAGGTTAAAATAAAAAATAAAACACTTAAGGGGCTAGCGCGTCGCGTGTCGGATGAATATAAGTTATTTTTGGTGTTTGAATAGTAATTATTTAGTGCACTTGTTGGTTTTAGTATGTAATATACCTAATAATGCTCACCTATAATGAAATTTATGTAAATCGCATTCTGCAAATTCACGTCGAAAATGACGTTTTCATCACATTTGATTTTGAAAACAACAATAAATTTGATAAGGAACATGATTATGTAGCTTATAATGTCTTGTTACAGAATAATAACACTATGTGGAAAACTCAAAAAGTTTTCGGCAATAATTTTTGCAGCTCTTTGCAACTTCAATTGGTAATATTGGAAACAAAAAATTTTCAGCCATTATTTTTACTATTACACAACAGTAGTTTCGTGAAAATTTCTTGTTTTTAATATTACGAATTGAAGTTGCGAGCAGCTGTCGTCGAATCCTTAGTAATCACAAATTTCACAATTATTAGAACCTACATTACCTTATTATTACAATTATTATATTACATGCACAATACTTAGACCAGATTGGATTTGCAAATGGGTTTAGGCATAAACTTAAGGGTATAAAACTTAGATCAGCGATTTATTTTAGCTTACTTAGATTATTTTACGGCATGTTCGATGCGAGGAAAACTTTTTACTGGAATTAGAAACTGGCGTGCCTTTGATGCGACGGCGCTATTTCAGCAGCGTAATACAATGTATCGCCATCTTGGACCGGCTGCACATTGGCCAAGTTAAGAAATTTAAGATGATCCTCCTGCATGACTTGTGCGTAGCTTTCCATCGGAAGTGTTCCGACGGTGACGTGAGATCGCACGTGAAAGTTCAAATGGCTTCTCTGTTTAAACCGTCTCCCGCATACCGTGCATTCGAAGGGCTGTATGTTGGTATGTGTTCTCATGTGTTGACGGAGGTGTACGGACTGAGAGAAAGTCTTGCTGCAAATTACGCATCGAAACGGTTTCACTTTAGTGTGCGTTCTGAGGTGCTGATCTAAGCCGGCTTTTTGCGTAAACGCTTTTGGGCAGAATGTACAGGTAAACGGTCGTGTTCCGGTGTGCATCCGCATGTGTTGCTGCATGCCACCTTGTTGCGTGAATCGCTTCGGGCATAGCGGGCATTTGTGGGGCTTCATTTTCGCATGAGCAACGCGATTGTGATCGTCGTAGTCTCTGCTTTCTCGGAAGGTCAGCCCGCAAAAGCGACAGGAGAACATTATTTGGTCTTTGTCGAGGCGCTTTTCGCAGACTTGGCAGCGCAAGGCCGCTTTCCGCCGTTTGGTATGCTCTTCGTGATAATGGAGTGAATAGGCGCAGCAGTTGAAGAAAATCTGTCGGCATTGACGACGATCCGGTCGCATAAACGTGCATATGAACGGCCCCCTAAACATGTTGGTTTGTTACAACCCTAAAAAACTGATAGACCTACCACAAAATAGGTACTCTACAGCTATCACCACCCAGACAGTAAGGACAAAATACAGCCGAATGAAGAACTCGTCCTTTTTTTTAAGTCAGATAGATATTAAGCTAAAATGGTCTCACTCGCACGCGCTGGGTGCGCTTTTGGCTCGTAATATGTACATATAGTAAACGTAATGAATGAGTAAGAGATTTCTATCAATTTTATACCTAAGATACATTTTTATAAGGTCTAATTTTGTGTCACGCACAACATTTGTAAAAGGAAGTTACTGAACATAAGTACTTACTCGTAGGTAAGTACTTGAAGGTTATAATATAATTACATAGAACCGTATACTTGTTTACTTCTGGCTGGCGGAAGCTGCAATGGCTATTTTGCGCTGATACAAAAAAACTAAATAGTCATACCCAAGCACATTCTTTGAATTAAATATTTATGTAGATTGCTTTAAGCATACATATCTTACTACCTACACTGTGTTTTGAGAAATATGCATCAACATTTTGTACTACCTTATCTGTAAGTAAGTACCTATGTATTTAGAGGACTTCTTAGTGGCAGCGATCAAAGGTCCGTCTGCGAGGTTGCAGGTTCGATTTCCGCCTCGGGACAAATGTTTGTACGATCTGATATTAGATCCGTACTTGATATTTTTAAGTGTATCTGTCATCTAGAACCCATAACACGAGCTCTGCTTAGCTTGCAGTTCATTTTATTTACCTACCTCAGGTCCACAAGAGATTTAGGTTTCATTTGTATGTGATTATGGGCACTCCTCGCAGGATCCAGGTCACCTTCGATCTTCACGATCAAGTAAGACGTGTCCTCGGTGAAGGTGCGGGTTGTGAGCCCGTCGTGATACACATCAATACCATTCTCGTTGACTGCCCCCGATGCAATAAACTTCACGCCGCTGATGGACTGTGTTAATAAATAATGTTATTATTAAAACGTAAAAATACATTGCACTGATTTATTGAATTACTCGCATTATTATTATTAGGTCGCATATATAGGTCACGTGCTTAGGCACGAAAGATACGGTCTCCTTTAGCTTTTAGGAAAAGTAAACCCTAAGAAAAAGAAGATTGAATTACTATCTGCTCGCGGCTTCGAACGCCTTTTTAAGGTAATCTTAAAAGCCTATGTCTGTCCCCGGGATAACTTAAGATCCGTTCAGCCACTTTGGCGTAAAAAGGTAAAAGAACTGTTCCGTATTTATACCTAATATTAGTATGGATGAAAATGCGCGATGATCTCACTAGTCGAATGATCTACATCTATTACTCTTACTCATTCGATTTGAATATTAGTAATATACCAATCTTCGAAGTCGAATGACAATTACTAATTAGTAATTACTAATGCCTCTACCACAGATATCAGAAACAAGCCTTATGTTAGTATGTTAGTTTATGTTAGTAAACCAAATTAATTACTATAACTAACGACCGACTCGGGCAGTCGAACGACTCGCGATTACTAACCAAATTAGTTACTAATGTGGTCTAGTCATTCGAATGATTTGTGTAGTCGAATAATTCGAATGAAATCATTCACAGTCGCGTATCTTTTGTATGGTTTTACTACTAGATTCTGCTCGCGGCTTCGCACGTGTTTCTTTTTTTAATAAAAAGTATGCCTATGTGTTATTCCAGATCGAGAACTTTAACTTTTTTTTACTTTTTGTCCAGTAGTTTTTAGGGTTCCGTACCCAAGGGGTAAAACAGGACCCAATTACTAAAACTCCTCTGTCCGTCTGTCACTAGGCCGTATCTCATGAACCGTGATGTGACCGTGATAGTTACGTTGAAATTTGATTATGTGTTTCTGTTGCCGCTATAACAACAAATACTAAACACAGAATAAAATAATTGATTTTTTAGCTCGATATTGATAACGGTAACAGGTAGACGCTTGAAATATTCACAGAATATTTAGGTAATATGTTCACTTTAAAAGCAAATAATTCAAATAAAAATAAATATTTCAGGGGGTTCCCATTAAGCAAACGTGATTTTTTTGTCGTTTTTATTAATAATGGAACGGAACCCTTTGTAGGCGAACCCGACTCGCACTTGGCCGGTTATTAAGTTTATAGGTACAGCCTGGTGACAGACGGACAGAGGAGTTTTAGTAATAGGGTCCTGTTTTACCCTTTGGGTACGGCACCCTAAAAACTACTGGACCGATTTCAAAAATTCACCATTAGAAAGCTTACTTTTCAGGGAGTGACATACATAGGCTATGTTTTATCCCGGAATTCCCACGGGAACGGGAACTACTCGGGTGAAACTGTAAGGTGCTGCGAGTATTTAATAAAATACCAGAAGTGTTGATTCATTAGCAGTAAGTACCTATCCACTGTGGTGAGGTAGGTACCTACTCTACTCAAGTGGAAATAAATATGTTATCAGCTCGGCTTGCAATGCCCACTAATCGTCAAACAACGTAACAGCTGGCCAAGTTTATTGTTCTTGCGTTGTGGGAATCAAAACTTTGAATTTACGAATTTATCAACACTTTTAATGATGAGTTACTTAGATATCAAATATCAAAGTGTTTTATTTCCTTTAGCTGTTAAAAGATTCTTAGACACGACAGAAAGTTTAAAGAAAATTACATGCGTCGACACACTCGCACCTTCCCATCTTCCTAGGACTTCCGTGAGGGCTGGTGCGGCGGCAGATTTGGCCGAACATCTCAAAGGCGCAAAAATGCAGGTCTCGACAGAGCCTACGCATTTGCTCCCCTTGTAGTCGAGACCCTAGGTCCGCGGGGTACCGAGATTTTCCGGGTTTTCAAAAAATTATCTGAGCGTCTGGTCGAAGCGACGCGTGACCCGAGAGCTGGTGAGTATCTGGCACGCTAGCTGATCACTCAGTGTGGGCAAGACATCGTTTTTTATAGGACTTTCAAAGGAATTTCAAATTTGTAATTACTGACAAATGTTGACCATTATACTATGATTATGATTCCAGTTTCAATATAACTGTTATCTCAACAAGGTGAATACATCACCTTTTGACACAACACTACCTACGCCATCTAGCATAGATGGAAAACTACTGGCGCCGCCACGGTCTGGCGTATACGTCGCGCGCCGAGAAGTTGACGCGGCGTATACGACGCCGCCCCGTCGTCGGTCGCTGTGCCGTAGCGCCGAAGCTGCCAAGCTTTCTATTAGTGATCCATACATTGACGACCATGACTTTCACGGCGAAAAAACAAACGTCAGTCAACAAAGGCCCCTTTGCGCGTCGCCCATAATATACAGTGTGTCCCTGGATAAAGTGCAACCCCGAAAGGGGGTGAAACTAGATCAAAAATTATCGACAAAAAGATAGACCCACTACTTTGGAAAAAATCATTTTTTTATTAAATAGAGTCATTAGTGAGTAATAAAAATTTTAATTCATCATAAAAAAATTTCTATTTTTTTATCGATAATTTTTGATCTAGTTTCACCCCCTTTCGGGGTTGCACTTTATCCAGGGACACACTGTATAGATAATAGTCGAGGCAAGGTTGAGGCAGCTGCAGCGTTGCGTCGCGACGGCGGCGGCGGCGACGGCGGCGGTGCATCGCTTGGTCGAGTCGTGTTCTCTATGTAGAGTCAGGGCGGAGGAGACAATGCTTATTTCTTGGCGGCGAAGTCACAACGCGGGCTGAGAAAAAGCCTTGATCACGCCTCGACTAGGTACCTACTCCACTTCTTGCCCGGGACGCTACTCTACAATGACTAGACAATATTGTGATGGACAATCCACACAGCATCAGCGAGGCAGGAATAGAACCCAGAAGCTCCTGCGTCGCAGGCTCCTTCGTCCGCTACGCAACTAAGGTCTCTGTCATTTATTTCTAATGAAAACTTGGGGAGCGCCGTTATTAGACCGCCTATTTTCTGACCGCGTTTTGTATCTGTGGGCGATGAGTTTTACACAGCCTTGAGCTGAAGTAGTTAGCGAATTCTTCGCTAGATGGCGGGGACAAACAGAATAACTAATAGCATGGTCGTCTTCTGTCTGCTTCATCATCAAACCCTGGTCCCTATATCCAAGCTGTTAAAAGAACTTTAGTTTTTTTTATGATTAGGTATTTTACTTATTCATGCAACATACAAAGCATCCATATATTCTGGATCAGGATCAACCCCAACTTACTCATTATTTAACTATCAGCATTGCCATAATTATAGACAGGGCAATGTATCCAGCGTTTTAGGTACCCTCCTGATTGGTATTAATTTAGACCAGTTGGGCTGCCTAACTGTTTCAATTCTAACAGTTGTAATTTTAATTTATTAATTATTATTATTTTTATTACTTTCTTTGTTATATTAGAATAATATTTTTTTTTAAAGTAAGTATAGCATAACAGGGTGTGATCGGACATGGGGGGAAGATAATATGATACTGATAGTAGCCGAATAAACCATACTTTCCAATGTTATCAATATTATAAGCCCACACGAGTCCTGGAAAATGTGGCAGAAATACTTAAGTAGGTAGTAGCTATTTATTGTTTCTACTAAAGAACACTTTTGGATAAAGTTACCTATCAGTTGATATAAGTTAGCTTACCTTATCGTAAAAAGATGGTGTTTGGTTTTCTCCTTCGCTACAGGACATTTCAGCATCATCATGTTGGGTATTTTTATGATTTTGCAAGGCAGTTGCATTATAAAAGGTTTTCTTGCACAAACGGCAAACAAATATTGCAGGCAGATTGTCCTCATTGCAGTTATATTGAAACTGAAATCATAATCATAGTATAATGGTCAACATTTAATTTTGTCAGTACCTAATTACAAATTTGAAATTCCTTTGAAAGTCCTATAAAAAACGATGTCTTGCCCACACTGAGTGATCAGCTAAATTGGTCTTAATTACATTTGTCGTCTATATTGATGGTATCCCCAGGGATGGACATCTATAGTACTAATAATATTAAGAGGAAAGATTTGTTTGTTTGTTTATTTAAATGGAATAGGCTCCGAAACTACTGGACTGATTTGAAAAATTCTTCCATCATTAGAATCCTACATTATCCCTGATGAACATAGCCTATTAAATATAACCGTGCAAAGCCGGCGCGGACCGCTATTAGGATATTAATTTGTTTCGGGAAAATCAAGGCGAAGCCGCGGGCAGAAGCTAGTATTACTTAAGATACAAGACATAATTTGTTCTGCGCACCTGGCTCGCTAGTCTCCTTTGAGACTGGCCGCCCCGCCCCGTGGCTGAGGAATATCGTCATATTCATCATAGACACAAATACAATACAAAATAATAATAGCCATTTATCTTATAATTTTGATCTCATGTTGGATCTTCGTACCAACCTGGTTAGGAATTTTGGTTTCCGTAACCGGAAAATGCGAGTCAGGTAGGTTACAAACTTCAGGTGGTTTTGTAGGTTTGATATCCTCTTCTATCTTTGGCACTATACTGGTTTTCAACCCTAATGGAATGCAATCCATGATTTAGTTTTAGAGAACTGGAAAACACAAAAGTTTCGTTCATGATAATTGTTCTGTTTGAACTTTTCAAAAAACTTTTCCCTTCTTTACAAATTTCAAGAGAAATGTGCCCAGCTATGTTTATACCATAAAATTCACGAATTTAAGTGATTATTTGATGAACGTACTTAAATTTCTTATCGGTACAATGATCAATTATTTTTCACTAGGTATGATGTACCAAAAACAATCCTGATTTTGTAGCTAAATCTTTGATTTGGTATTCATAAAGACCGCCATTTAAATTAAACCTTACCATACCATAGACTAACAAAACAAAGACAAACCCTCAGAGCATTAACGACAAACCCGAGGACAAATCGTAGAGAGTCGGAGAGAGTGTTCATAGACAACACAGACAGATGAATTACCGAAGATTAAAGAGCCACACACACCCAACGACTTGAAATTCCCGCCGTCGTCGTCGGTCGCTCGCCGCCGCGTCGCCGCCGTCGTCGTCGCGTTCCACTTCATAAATTTTCGCATGCGCTAGAAACTTGGGAAAGGGTACCCTACTTTTTACGCACGCGCACTACGTGCCACAAAGGGGTGGGTCCGTAAATCTTTTAGCATCTGTACAAAACTCCAATAAATTTATTTCTCTTGTAAGCGATAAAAATGTCGAAAGTGATGAACGTAAATTCTAGTTTGGGCTACGAGATTGTGCTTTACCTTAATAGTTTTTATTTAGGCATGTTCATTGTTTGTGAAGTAGCTATCGGAATCTTAAAAGCTTTTAACGCGACTTATCCTGAAAATGCGTTGATGACCGAAGCAGGAATTTTCACCACGGTTTGCCTGATGGAAGTCATTCGCATATTCTTGGGAAGGAAGGGAGACCTTGAGAATAGAAGTAAGTTGACCAAATTGGTTAGCCACAACAACTGGTTTCTGCTGAAGTTTTTTCACTAAAACTGACTTAATTATTCTTCTTTCAGAGATACCAGTATTCTTCTCCGTCTTTCTCACGGTGCCTTCAGCAATTGGTGTCTCCTACTTCTTTGTTTATCAGACCTATATCTTACGACTTGAGTACATTTGGTGCGTCGTCATGCTGACCTTTCAAACTCTAGAACTGGCTTTTGTTATCACCTACATGGTAAATGCGTGCAAGGACCAGGACGAGAACCAACAAAGTGCTTAGAAGCCCCGTATACCAATACTGTAGTCGTCAGTGCCAAGTAGAGAGTTAGTAAGTGGGTAGGACCACTGACGGTAATCATAATTAATGGTTGTATTAGTTACATCACTTATTAGTTACCTAGTTATTATCTAGACATGTATCCATAACGTATAAGAACTCTAAAAATCTCTTCGTCTATTGTCGAAATGAACGTATTAATGCAAAAAACAAAAACTGTTCCTAGGTACCGGGTTTAGTACCGCGTTTGTAATAACTACAAATGTTCAATAACACACCTATAATTATTATAGGTGTGATAATGAACATCACCATAAAATGAGACCTCTGAGGATGGTAGACACTTTTACTTCTTTTTGAATAAGTAGGTATTGAAGTTTACTATTGAGTAGAGAAAAATATGTTATCACAAGTAAGTAGTAGACTCATGTATTTTCATATAACTAAACTGAACTAAAATAACATGTTACCTAACAATAATTCTGTAGAGTTATCACCTTAGAGCTATAGTAGCTGCTTTTGTAATGTATTTTTAAGGTGAATTTGACCTTGTGAATTTTTTGGTTGACTTATCATTGTTATTCAACTCAATTTCTATAGTAATTCAATATATAATATTCTGTCTACATAGCTACTACCTTTTCATAACCCACCTATTTAATATTACCTACCTACTTGTTTGTATCTTTAGTGACTTATCATTATTGTTATCAATGTCTATTTAACATTTGTGCACAAGTCTAAATAAAAAATATACAATGATAAAAGTTCTTATTATTTACTCGTTTTTGCATGCGTTGTTCTGTCCCATTGGAACTGGTTTTTGAGATAAAAGTAGCCAAGAACTAAAATAATATCTCAAATTCGAATTAAACTAATATTATGCTAACCAGACTGTCAAAGGATTTTATATTTTTTAATTACCTATGTGTTTTGCGTTTTTGAAGCTGATCTCAGGTTTACACTACCTACCTAAGATATCATTATGCCAAGAAAATAAGATCAGTACGTAGACATTTAAACTTTAGGGCGCAGCCACCAGTATAATAGTCTGTGATGATAACGCCAACACCACACGCTGGCTTCGCGGTACTAAATCATAGACAATGACGTTTAGTAGACTCATTTTACTGTATGGATGTCACATCTTTTCTCGTAATAATATTACGTACGGCCTTTGACAAAAGGTTAAATTGTCTAAGCGTACGGCACCCCCGAGAACCTTTATATTAAGCTTCATGGGCACAGGATATTAGCTTCATTGGTACCCCCATAGTTGCTAACAATGATTCTACGTTTTATAGTACCTATAAATCCTTCTCTATCCAGGCCATAAGGTTGTGGAATGCACTACCAGAGCCCATTAGAAAAGCAATATCCTTACCAGTCTATCTCGCGTCAAGGAGTTTTTCCTGTCAGAATAGTGAACACATGTTATTTATTTAAGTATTTAAGTAGTATATTATATATGTATATATTATTTTTGTATATGTATACATAAGTAATTTGTTAATTTTATCTTTTGTACACCCCTGCCTTTCTTATATTTATAAAATTCATTCCATCCAAAGGTTGCCTGGAAGAGATCGCTTCTAAGCGATAAAGCCGCCCATTGTACTTGTCTCATGTAAATGTTTTTTTGTAATGTTCTTTTCTAGTGTACAATAAAGCATTTTTGTATTGTATTGTATTGTATTGTACCTACGTAAAGTAAACTATTTAGGTAAACTGTAATAGGCACCACAAAGCGGGGGGGGGGGGAATGATTTCTTCCGTCCACGACACACGTCACGTCAACGAAATGTCATAGTCATAACAGAAGACGCACGTAAGTAAAGTCTACGCGCGTAGTGTCATTACAATAAATAAGTAGCACAGATTTATAAGTATAGTTGATATGTAGTACAAAAAAAAAAGAATTTTGGCCGTCTTATCCATTTTTCATGTTCTAATAAATAACATACTTCTGTTCAAAAACTACGAATTGCGATACGATACATAAATGATGGCTGGTTCTGCCCTACGGAGGCTTATGGCGGAGTATAAGCGTGAGCTACCTATATTTTAATAACGTAGTCCAGTCTGCGCCTATTAAACTTGTACACATCAAAAACAAATCAGTTGTTGTATCACTACTCTTTTATTCTACACCTACAGCTTATCGGGGATAAATGTAACTAAGGCTTACTGCGAACAGTAAATTAGAACGCATCTACATTGATTGGCACTCAATAAGCATATGATTTCAGAGCTGACGGTGAACCCTCCAGAGGGCATCATTGCTGGCCCCATAAATGAAGAGAACTTTTTTGAATGGGAAGCCCTTATAACGTATGTAGACACACCAAACATTTCAAAAATTATGCTATCAAAAACAGCTGATAGTTTCAGCCAATTATGGCTAAACTGGTTTTACCTATATAAGCACAAATATGTAATATATAGTGGATACGGAAAAATTGTAAATTACGTATTGTTTATGACAGGGGACCGGAAGGCACCTGCTTTGAGGGTGGCATATTTCCCGCTAAGTTGGTGTTCCCACCAGACTACCCGCTGAGTCCGCCTAAGATGCAGTTCATATGTGAAATGTTCCACCCAAACAGTATGTCACAGATTTTGATATTATGTATTTTATCATCAGCCTATATTAGTTCATTGCTCAACATAGGCCTAATATGAGCACCATAGTGCCTATTATTATTATTCATGTATTTTATATAAAAGTTGGTAAGTTTTCATTCAGCTAGTTTTCAAATTCAATAATATAAATAGTTAGAATTCATTACTTTGGCTTTGATAGATTTTTATTTCTGTTATTTGATGCTCATAAAAATTATTTATTTAATTAGTTTAGTACTAGCTATAATTTTCTTTGACAATAAAGTTTTATTAATAATATTATGATGATAATGGCAATAATAGTCCGGTTAGACACAATTCTGTCAATGTCGTGATGTAAAATGATTGTAAATTTTAAGATTTTTTTATTATTTAGAGCCTAGTTTGTTATCTAGCAGGGCGCACCACATGCAGGTTAACTTACTTGGGAGACGAAATGTTGAGTGCCCCTTACATTTACTATGACCTGTACGCATATATTTCTGAAATAGCACAAAACGGAACTACACTTACAGCACATAATAACTAGTAGGTACAACAAATCACCAAAAACTCAGTAAAAAACTACGCAATTTAAGTTATTTTATAAATTTTTTTTTAGTTTATTCAGATGGGCGTGTTTGCATATCAATCCTGCATGCTCCAGGCGATGACCCAATGGGTTATGAAAGCAGCGCTGAACGCTGGTCACCGGTGCAAAGTGTTGAGAAGATTCTACTGTCAGTTGTAAGCATGCTAGCCGGTGAGTATGTGAAACTGTTAGGTAGCTTTTATCAACCATTAAACTGCTTCAGCTATGTGCCCCTTTAGTCACATTGCTGTGCAGCAGATCCTGAGGCTGACATGTATGTTTGTCAGCTTAACATGATTCATGATTCTATGGGTAGTGAATAAGTAAGCAGGGATTGTGATATTGCCTTTTACTGTTGCCAGTTAAAAAACTCATATTTTAAGTCATACCTCCAGTGTTGTGTCCATCCAAAGCTACTACTTGTTTGAATACAAGTAAAATATGTTGGAATATCAAAAGTATGTCTTTTAATCAAATTAAATTATTTCTTGTTGTACAGAGCCGAACGACGAATCAGGCGCTAACGTTGATGCAGCTAAAATGTGGCGCGAGGATAGAGTTCAATTTAACCAAATCGCTGAACGTCTGGTGCGCCAAACACTTGGTATCAACTCTTCAGATCTCTAGCAAACCACCATTATGATTTTGGATCTATATAAGTAGTAATGATTTAGATATATTACTACTCTTGGTTTTAGTGTATTAACAAAGCATCATTTGATATTTATCAACATTTTGTTATTTTATTGATTGACTAGTTTTGCCATTCAGAACTACTACAAAATATTTGTGAACATTAAAGATTTAATAATTATTGATTTAGATGTTATAGAATGCACTTAGAAATAAATGGCAAAATAATAATTAAGTGTAATGATTGACCAATGGAATAAATGCTGTTCTCTTATATTATAATTCAATTTACTTCGCCACTTTATTTTTGATTGTGATACTGAAGCAAACATGTTCTCAAAATTATAGTTTTGTAGGCAGTAACCTAATAATTTAAAAGACTATTATTATTGTGACTTAATGTTATTTATTACAATAGTAAAACATCATTGATTTATTATGTAAAATAATTAAATAATTTCTTTATAACAATTTGATAAACATGTATTATTAATTGCAGTTGTTAAATATGATATTATGTTATGCAGGCCTTTCATTATAAGTTATAATGAAAGGCCTGCATAACATAATATCTTAGACTTAGCTTTATCAGTTATAATTTATAACTGATAAAGCTAAGTCTAAGTGCCAACATGCACAATTTGACAGAATGAAACGTATTTTTTTCTTGTTTATGGTAAAATGCATGATAATTTAGAGTTATCATTTACGGCTCTATTCATGAAGCTGTGCTTATGTTTCTGTTTCATTTCAGTGATAAGGTTATTGATTATATTATTCAAAATATTACCTACACTTTTATTTATACACAGACTGAAAACCAGCGTCGTTACCGTCTTCGGGCGGTAGCGACATTATGCTGAGGCTGGACCTGGTTTAGCTGCGCACTAGGGAAAGACCAATAATTTTAACATCATAGTATTTCTTTTTTATATATATGTTTGATTATTTCGTTCATTTATTGTAGTGTAAATTATAAAACTTACACTACAATAAATGAACGAAACAATCAAACTATAATATATTTTATTATATATTTTATTTTATTAATTATATTTTTTTTTATTAAGAACTTTCCCTATTGTTTTGTGTGTGTATGCTAAATAAAGTTTATTCTATTCTATTTTATTTAGCCTTTTCATAGTAGCTCAAAAAATCCGGAACTTTAACAAAATTAAATGGTTTCTTAGAGAAAATATTTTTAAAAAATATAAAAAACCTCATTTTTTTATATTATCGTTAAGTACCTGTATAGTATTTCCAAGAGTGAAATAAAATGATTTTTAGGGCACCAACCCACCAAAAGGAAAAAAGGAACCCTTAGGTATAGGATCCCTTTGTTGTTAGTCTGTCCAACCCTCTTTTCTGAGAAACGAGTAAGAGGTATCGAGTTGAAATTCACATCACTTAAGTTCGTTACTTCTTGGAGCCGCGATATAAAACAAACTTCTAAAACGCAATCAAAAGTTACAGTCATCATCATCATCATCAGCCTACATCAATCCACTGCTGGACATAGGCCTCCCCTAATGAGCGCCATAGCGCCCTGTCTTCAGCTTGCCGTATCCAGCATCTGCCAGCAGTCTTTCGCAAATCGTCATCCCACCTGGTCGGAGGGCGTCCTACACTACGTTTGCCGAGTCGCGGTCTCCACTCAAGAACACGTTTACCCCAGCGGTTGTCGGTTCTTCTCGAGATATGGCCAGCCCACTGCCATTTCAGCTTGCTAATCCTTTGAACTATGTCGAAAACCTTGGTTTTCTGTCAGATGTATTCGTTGCGAATCCTATCCTTCAGAGAAACTCCGAGCATAGCTCTATCCATAGCTCGCTGGGCTTTAAACTGGTGGACCAGCCCTACCGTGAGTGTCCTGTCCACGTCTTAGCCACGAAGGTCATGACGGGTAGGACGCACTGATTGAAAACTTTCGTTTTCAAGCATTGCGGTATGGATGACGAGAAGACTCGACGTAGTTTTCCAAACGCTGCCCAATCTAGCTGGATCCTCCTCTTGGCCTCCTTCTCGAAATTGTTTTTACCCAACTGCAGAATCTGCCCATGGTAAGTATATAAAAAAAAAGTTAGGAGTCGCTTATGCCCCAATATTTTGAAATATTCTAGGTAAATAACAAATGACTGCACGACCACTTGCATTCAACCGGCAAAGTGTAAGAAGGTAATAAACGCGATTTATACCCGTTAATTTATAGATAGATATGTACATTTTATACTGTAGGTACATAATAGTTTTTTATATTTATATTTTTGCTAAAAACAAAAACACGCGCCAACCCGCGTCGAACCACCTTAAGGGTGCGATCTATGACACCATTTTGTGGAATGGATAGGAACAGCAACGTCAGTGCAAAAATCAAAACACAAAAAATCAAGCATTTTTGCTTATTATCTATTAACTATTCAAAATATAAGCATTCAATAAAAAACTAAACGATTACTCATATAAAACATTAGTCTAGCTATGTACCTAATTCGTAAAAATGTTGTGTTGTCGCTGATGTTGATAATTTAGTTAGAGCATTTCAATTAAAACCTTTGTATTTTACTTGTTAAATATAGAAGAATCTTTATAAGGAAAGAAAATTACAGTGAATTCAAAATTGTGCCCCCACATTTAAATTGTAGATAAATGTTCACTTTCTAAATGGGTCACCAATTTTTGACAAGTCTTTTCAGTAATTTGTTGATAAGAAAATTCAAAATTTCAACAGAACTTGGGAAATCATCATCATCATTATCAGCATATATTTTACTTTGTATATTCTTTGCTTTACTTATTTAAAAAAAAAAATCTATTCGACCTTTTTTTTTCTAACTTGTATGTACACTTTACTATTCACGCGCATTGCACAAACTCTCTTAATACCCCTAGGTTTGCTGTAAGAAAACTCTGTTAGGGTTAAGCTCGCCTTTGTATATAAATTTTCGTTGTTATATTTTTATGTTTGTATTTTTGTGTACAATAAAGAATTTATATTAGTTCACTGCTGGACATAGGCCTCCCCTAATGAGCACCATAGATAGCGCCCTATCTTCGGACAGACCTCAAAATTAATAGCCATATTATGGCTTTTACAATTATTCGGTTTTGCCTGTTTGTACCTTTTTCGTAGCTTTTTACGTATTCTTTGAAATTATGTCAACTGTGGAAACAGAGCGAGCTCTTGGAAGGCTTAGACAACACAGTTACCTAATAAAAAATACCTAGGTACTCTATCATCGGTTTTGAATTTATATTTGGGTGACAAGGCATGGTCGCAGTTAAAAAAAAATACTGTCTTCCGCCTACAGCACAAGTTCCTTAGTTGAAAAAATTTAAAAGCCTTCTCATTTCCCTTCTCATCTGGAATTTCATTCAAAATTTAATTTTTTGACGAAGCTCGATCTGCTTGGCTTAGTGCTTGCCCCGATGCTGCTCCCCGAAATCTCTTTTGTCCCAACGGCAATGGGACGGGCGCCTGTGTGAGTTGACATGGAATTGTTAGTCACCAACGTGCTCCAGCTCTGCAGATCATGCCCGGCTCTTGGCCATTTCTAAATGGGAGTCAGGACATGGTAGCAAGCACTTCCTTCACATAACACTGGCACTTTATTGGATTCCGTAACGTTCCGTGTCGCAGCTTGTCTTCGGATGGGTGAAAGGTGTTGCGCGCCTAATCAATGCCAGTGCGGTAGGTACTGTTGTCGAATAGCTTGGTCATCATCACATCTCGGATTATCGTGTACTAGAGCTGCCGCCGGTCGGATATTTCCCATGCCAACCTGAATGACATCATCCGGCGGGCCTTTGTCACCGCTAACGTACCAGCTATTCTCGAACCGAACGGTCTGTTGCATGACGATGGTAAGAGGTCCGACGGCATGACTCTAGTCCCATGGGAGTTAGGGAGGCCTATTGTGTGGGACACTAAATGCGTCGAAACCATCCGTGGTCGAAACACGCGCGCCTTCCCATCTTCCTAGAACTTCCGTGAGGGCTGGCGCGGCGGCAGATTTGGCCGAAGGTCACAGGTGCAAATATGTACGAGTGGGGTACCAAGGATCTCCGGGCCTTAAAAAAATATACACGCACAAGATATAAAACATTACGATTACTCGACTTTTACACCTGTAAAAGTCGAATAATCGAATAAAATTTTTGAACCCTGTGCCTACCTATAATATAATTTACGTTCGTACACACACATACACATTTTGGCGCACTCCGACGCAACGAGGTCAATGTCGTACGACATATTTATTCTGAGCCCAAACTGTGAAGGGGACAAAATTTTTAAAATATTTTAAAAAAGTAATGCATGAGGTTTTTATTTTGTAGTACTCCTTATAAAATAGGAATTTTGAAAATTACATAATTTTGCAACTCTGGAGGAAAAAATTCCTCGATCATTGCCTCATACTCACCGCTGCGAATTAACAGTAACAGCACGACCTCTGCCGTCCTCAAAAAAGTAAGGGCCTATGATGCCTGCCATGCGGTGACATAGCCGCCAAAACGGTCACCTATGGCTATGTAAGGGCTTTTCATTTTGCGATTTGGATTTTCACAACTCCAGTAGCGACAATTTCGCTTATTGACATGGGCGTTGAAGTGAAAGTGTGCCTTAGATCAGAGAATAGCACGTTATTAAGCGAAGTAATGCGGTTCAACATTTCATTTGCAAAATTTACTCTATGATATACCACCTATCTATTGAGTCAGTATCTTTTAATTCCTGTACTAACTGAATTTTTTACGGGCGAAGATGTAAATCTTTCTTTAAAATGCGCTGTATCGATGTTCTGGGTAAGTTTAATGCACCGGAACGCTAACGAGTATTTTTACAAAATTATAGCTTTAGCAAAAATGTGAGCCATTCTTTTTGCCATGCCGGTACCTTAATCAAGGAAGTTGATATTGAGTTATAATAGGCATGCCTGCCTACATCTCGCGGCGGAGAGAGATTTCATGCAGTGCGCAAGTCTCATTTATTAACCTTTATTGATTCTGTCTAGTCGGCAAATGGTTGCTTCCTAAATTGGGTGTGGAGATTTTACCTGCTGTGATTGATATTGCGGTAAGTGCTTTTATTATCTTGTAATTTTGGCGTAGTGATCATTAATTAACTTCCTTTTTATGGTTATTTCATTATGTGCTAATTCGGTTTGATTTGATGGGACTATGGGACGTCAGAAAGGTGCGGTGGCGTGGGTCGCCGGCACGTTGTTGCTCCTTATTATTATCAAGTGGAGATTTTATGCGCTTTGTTCAACGCTTCTAGATCTCGGTTGCCTAGCAACGCTCTTGGTCAATTCTCCTTCGGCTGTATTTTAGACGATCATGATGATTTTACTTCTCTCTCAAGAGTCATCAGTAGTTATCTATTCAGTAGGTACCTACATTTTGAAATAACTCCATACTTAGGAGGTACCTAGTGATACCGCGTGGAATAAAATTCAGATATTTTTGTGTTGAGTGGGGACATAAATGGGAGCCGTCCAATCAATAATTATGGCGTGGGTAGCAAGCAGCTCTCAAGCCGTCGCCGCCGCTAACGGAGCCCTACGCCCCGACGCCGCGTGACGCCGCCGTACCGCTGCCACCTCGCCCCGCTCTGAAATACAGTTTTATCCTAGTGAAATACACTCCTAGTGTAAACTCGTGTACATCTCTTAGCTAGTCTATCACATGACTTAATAGCATACCATAGCCTTCTAATTGCGGATAGATGAAATTGGAAGTTGGTTAAACGTTTCTGACTCAGGAAGATACTACGTAAAGTTATTCCGTGATACTAGCTACCTACCTAGGAACCTATTTGTTTATTTTACAGAGATATTTGCATTAAAAGAGTAAAAAAATCTTTTGACCTTTGACCTTGAAATATCTGTAGTCTGGAGGTTTAGCGATAAGCTACTTATCGTAGGGTGTTCCCGTCCCGATCCTGTCTGATAAATCACTCTGTTCATTGGTTAAAGTTAGATATAAATCCGCTCGGTAGTTTTTAGGGCTCCGCGTAACCGAAGTAAGAAAAAATTATTCTAGGCCGTTTTTTGCTCTATTTTTGTCAGGTGTGTATGTATCTCTCTCTTGAATTGAACCGTAATAGGTAGACAGTTGACATTTTCGCAGAGACATCAAATACCAAACAAATATAAAATTAATTTGATGATTAAACGGGGCAAAGCCCATACCTTGTTGAACAGCGACGCATCTATGGGTGCGATCACAACTTTCAAGTAGATGGGTGACTTGACTACGTGTGCAATTCGAATCCTACTTATGACAGATGTACTACAATTATTAACCGACTTCAAAAAAGGAGGTTCTTTGTCTGCTGTATGTTTTATACCAGACTTCAAAAATGCAGGCTGTTTTTTCTCTATTCTGCTTTGTTATAATTATTTATTCATAATCATTATTTATATTTTATTATTTACTTGATATATGAGCTGATTCTATCACGTTTGAATAAAGAAAATAGAGAATGATACGAGGAGGAAATATATTATGGAATACCTACGATAATTAATACTACCTATGATAATTACCTATGTATTATGATAATTACCTATATATGATAACTAGAGGGCGCCTTGTGTGCGAGCTGCAAGCAGCTCGCATTTGTCGGACTCTGCCTTGGAGTAAGAATACACCAAATTCGACATTAAATTCGAAATCGTCACCCCCAAGTTGGTCGAAAACGATACCCATATCAGATTTTTCGGATGGGGGAGGGGGTTCAAGGGGGCTGGGGGCGTGGGGGGGTCACGGCACGGCTCGCTTCGCTCGCCGTGCCGTTCCCCGTGGTCGCATTGCGGCTCGCTTCGCTCGCCGCAATGCTTCCCCCGAGTTCAGGGGGCGGGGGTTCAAGGGGTTCATCGGGGGAGTCACGGCACGGCTCGCTTCGCTCGCCGTGCCGTTCCCCGTGGTCGCATTGCGGCTCGCTTCGCTCGCCGCAATGCTTTCCCCGAGTTCAGGGGGCGGGGGTTCATGGGGTTCATCGGGGGGGTCACGGCACGGCTCGCTTCGCTCGCCGTGCCGTTCCCCGTGGTCGCATTGCGGCTCGCTTCGCTCGCCGCAATGCTCCCCCGGGTTCAGGGGGTGGGGGTTCATCGGGGGGGTCACGGCACGGCTCGCTTCGCTCGCCGGGCCGTTCCCCGGGGTCGCCTTGCGGCTCGCTTCGCTCGCCGCAACGCTCCCCCCGACTTTGGCCGAAAAAAAAGGTCAAAAATAGGCCATTTTTCGGTTTTTTAATAAAAATGGGGGTCTAGGGGTTCAAGGGGTTCAAAATTTTTTTTGCATTCAAAACTATTTATGATTCCCTACATGACTGTGAAAAAAATTTTCCTCTACGACTTTCCGTTTTGGAGATACAATCGGGGGGTCGAGAAAGGGGTTCGAGGGGGGGTTCAATTTTTTTTTCTTCCAAATCCACTTCGAACCCTCTATACGATCCCGCAATCGAAACCCCTCAAAAACGACGACTTCCATGAGCAACTCGAAAACGGGGGGTCTTGGGGGGTCGGGGGGGTCATAATTTTTTCTTCGTTACAAACTATTTTTCCCCCTCTATACACCCCCCTAAAAAAAATTCTTCCAAGTCTTTCCGTTGCCGAGCCCCCCATGAGGGGGGGCAGAAGGGGGGGGAAATCTAAAAAAGTCGGAATTTTCCCTAGGTCCCCCGGTGCTCCCCTATACGTTTCCGCAAAAAAAAACCATACCTCCCCCTCCACCATCAGGGAGAACAATTATGTCAATGAGTGAGTCAGTCAGTGGTAATCGAGCTTTATATATATAAACTAGGTATTTGCCTTTTGCGCGAGCTGCAAGCAGCTCGCGTTTGTCGGACTCTGCCTTGGAAAGCCTTTTTGCCATTGTACCTTACCTACCTACCTACCAATTTTTTTCATAACCTACATCTTTGGTTGACATCGCTCAAGCGTTATCAACATAAAACCAAGCATGTACCTAGTAGGTTGGTATCTGATAGTAATCTGATAGTAAAACACTACTAAGGACATGCTACCTATGTATCATTAACTTCCTTCCTTTCTACCTAAGATTCTTATTTAAAATACACGCCCATTTAAAATGCATATATCTAAGTATGTACTTACAGTACTTTTAAGTTTTGTAATAAAAAAAAATATTTCCGTAAATCTTCTTCAAAAAAGTAAGTAGGTGGTAAGGTAATCTTATTTTTGTATTTACATCGCTCTCTATGGTAGATTTTATCTATAGGTATTGACTAAATGATTAACCTACGTGATATAATATTGCAGCCAGCACTGATTCAAAAAGCAGTGTTTCAAAATAATTATGACTTTACTTCGCAACTCCTACATTTTTTACATTACTATATTAATACGATAAGAGATACTCCGCCGCCGCGTTAAGAAATAAGACTCGAGATGCTTCACGTCGCGTTTAATAATTATTTGAATCCGACATCTTGCGTGGGCTTGCCATATCTCGAGAAGAATCGATAACCGCTGGGGTAAACGTGTTACGAGTGTGTGTGTAACGAGTGGAGACCGCGACTCGGCAAGCAAACGTAGTGTAAGGCGCCCTCCGACCAGGTGGGATGACGATTTGCAAAAGACTGCTGGTAGATGCTGGATGCGGCAAGCTGAAGACGGCGCTATCATGGCTCTCATTAGGGGAGGCCTATGTCCAGCAGTGGACAAATATAGGCTGATGATGATGATCTTGCGTTTGTGGTTATCTGAAAAAGAACAAAAAAATAAGTACAATTTTATGTTGTTTTTAATTGTTTAGGTTTGTAGGCCCTACTTTTATTTTCAGTATTTTTCAGAATGCATTTAAAATGATTGTTTACATAGGCATTAAATAGCTGGTAACCTGTCTACGAAAAATATTTTGATATCTAATTTAGTATTGGATGGAGTCAGAAAGAATTATTACCAACCCTAATGAATTATTTGTTGAAAAGGCTTTGTCAAGTATTTTATATTTCATCAACGGTAGACACCTACGAAGACTGCTGAAAATGCCTACCATACAAGGAGATTGTCTGCCATAACCGTTATGTATGGAAGGAGAGCAAGTGATCGCAATAGTGGTGTTAAATTAAAGCTACTTTTTTGTCTCTCTCTCTCTCAGCCCTCACAACATCTATAAATAAACTCGGATGGAAAAGTTAATTCTTACACCGCGACCGTCTTGGCTAAGGGTTTATATTGTCGCCTTTCAAATTACTTATAATTCAATTAAATTAATAATATTATAAATGCGAAGGGGTGTTTGTTTGTTCTTCCTACACGCAATAACTAAGCAACCCATCGACTTGATTTTTGCCATAGAATTAATTGAAAGGATGGAAAATAGGTTTTTTATCCTGGTAAAACATCAAATCCCCATGGGAGATATACAGGAATTTATCCCCCTAGAAATGTACAAATCGAATTTAACGCGGGTGAAACCGCGGGGAAGAGATTACATAAGATACTCACAAAGATTATTATTAGCTTTGCACAATTTCAAGTTCAAAGTAGTATAACGTGCGTTCTTCTTTCAGCATGTGTAGGACGGCAGATGTGAGAATTCGTTCACGGAGGTGAGGAATATCTTGATTCATTTTGATTAGTTCTTGTGCCTGTTCTGAAAAATCAACATTTGATATTTAAAAAAAAATGTTTTATTTGAAATTCGTGATTCGTATCACTGGTGCGTTTTAGTGGAAATAAATTTGATCAAAGAAAAAAAGAAAAGAAATAGCCTTTTTTTCTTAACATAATTAGTATGTTCATGGTTTGTTTTTATCTGGTAACAACTATTTTTATAACATCTGAAGATTATTTTTCAATAACCTAGTAGCTACAAAAAGTTAAAATTTGGTAATCTATTTACCAAATAATGTACCTTTCTACCATTTTATCTGTCTATGATTACATGTGCACCTGTGGCTGTGCAGTTAATCTAATGGTATTTATTTATAGAAGCGACACAGATTAACACGATTTTTTATTGGAGTATGTATTCTTCTGAATATAATACTCCTTATTTTCCGTCTGATATTCTTTTCTAAATAGTTCTAGGTGGCTACTTTCTTACATTGCTTAATTTATTAGGTAGCTATTGATTATATTTACCGATCGATGTTTCGGATCTTAGTATGCATGTTAGGGTCTGTGGTCAATTTGTTGCCGTCTATGCTGCCGCCGCCGTCGCCACAGCCACAGCCGCCGCCGCCTCCAAGCGCCATCGCACCGCATCAGTTTTGTTTTCATCATGCACGCAGTTTCAGTTGTTGGGTATCATTGTTAGCTGCTACAGTACTCCATTCCTGTAGAATTTCAATTTATCTTTACACAGAAAAATCATACAGTGTGGTGTTGTTATTATCCAAATTATTTTTGTCAAGTCGGTTTAAATGTTTAAAGGATTAGTGTAGTTAAGTTAGTTAACTATTTGATTCCGACTTCCTTCATTTGCGGTTATTTGAAAAAGAATAAAATGAAAAACAAGTACAATTTCAATAGCTTTTTTAATTGTTGCTTTGATTTTGCCTACTTTTATTAACTTATTTAAAATTATTGTTTACATTTGTCACCTATCTACGAAAATTATTTACCTATAATATATTTTTATATTACTGGACAGAAAGAATCATCTACCCGTGAATAATTTTCTCAAGTATTTAATATATCATTAACGGCGGATAACCTACGACGACGACTGCATGCTCGGATCTAATAAGGAATTTTTTTGCCATAACAATCGTTTTTGGAGAGAGAGCCAGTAATCGCAATAGTGGTGTTACGATACACAGAAGAAAGCTGCTTTCCTTTCTCTTGTAGGCTCCCTTATTAGCTCTCAAAACATGTATAAGCTCAGTTGAAAAATTTGATTTATAAGCCGTGACCATTTTGGCTAATCGTGGATATTGTCGCCTCTTTTTTTAATCATATACCTAACATAAATATAAGATAGGTACTCACAAGGGTTATTAATATTATCATGTTCATGCTAGTAGAAGGTGCGTTCGTTCAGCTAGTGTAGAAAGGCAGATCAGGCAGGCAAGCTGTTCACAGAGGTTCATCCCACCCATCTCGATTCATTCATTGATTCTCGATGGTTCTCGTGTCAATTTCTGAAAAATTGAAAAGAAAAGAACTATTTAAAACATCTGAAGATTATTTTCTAAATTATTTATGTACAAAATGTTCATAAAATTTTGTATGGAGACAGGCTTTATTTTTTCATGTTTATGGGTTAATGTATTCTTGCGATGATTAGAGGTTACTTAATTTTCAAAATAATCATTGTCAAGACGCTTAAGTAGCTCAAGTACACAGTGAATTGTAATACCTGCATTGGTAGTTTGAAAGCTTTCAAGTAGGGTTGCTTGGATTCATGTAGTGGAGATGACGTGCGGGAAAGTGTGAATTTGTACGCAGCCAAATCAATCTGAAACTCAATTTATTTAGTTAGGTAGGTAGTTTGATAGTCTAATGATTTAAATGTTTTTAAACTTACGCGATCTGAACACATAATTATAAATACTATTTAACGGGTATTTATGGCGTTTATTTACCTATTTTTTCCCGACGTTTCGACAGGTTTACACACTGCCGTGGTCACGGGATGACAGTCATAATAGGAAAAAAAATAGGTAAATAAACGCGATAAATACCCGTTAAATACAAGGTGTCTCTAGCCGTGTGGTGCCGGCTTAGAATTGCACCACCCCACGTGGGTGTCGTAGGAGGCGACTAAGGGACACAAACCGGGGGGTGGGCAGCAGCGCCCCCTGCAGAACAACTCCACTACATAACTGCGATCCCCAACCCGCATGCCCAGCGTGGGGATTATGGGCATTACCCCCCCCCCCCCCCCAATGGTACGACGCAACAAAAAATGGCCCCCAGTTCCCGGCCGCCTCGCTATTCCTGGCCATGGCAGCGGCCATGGTAACGGCTTGGCAGGGAGTGCTAGGAATCACCGGGCTACATCAGGCTGCCACCAACAACTGACCCTGGCTACGTATAACGGACGCACTCTGAGGCTTGACCAACATCTAGCGCAGTTGGAAGTGGAGTTAGAGAACATCAAATGGCATGTTCTAGGGTTATGTGAAGTCCGCAGAGAGGGGGAGGACACCATAACCCTAGACTCGGGTCATCTTCTCTACTTTCGTGAGGGTGATAAAACATCCCAGGGTGGCGTAGGTTTCCTCGTCAATAAGGCCCTCTCTAACAACGTCCAAGAAATCTCCAGTGTGTCGACCAGGGTAGCGTACCTGATCCTTCGGCTATCCAAACGGTATAGCATGAAGGTAATTCAGGTCTACGCACCGACCTCGGCACACTCGGATGATGAAGTGGAGGATATGTATGAAGACATATCCAAAGCCTTGCATAACACCACTAAGGCCCACTTCAACGTTGTTATGGGGGACTTTAACGGCAATGTGGGAACCCAGAATGGCAACGAATCCCGAATAGGCCCGCATGGTTATGGAGTTAGGAATCACAGGGGGCAAATGCTTGTCAACTTCCTTGAGAAAGAGGAGCTGTTCTTAATGAACTCTTTCTTTAAGAAGCAGCCTCAAAGGAAGTGGACATGAATGGCGAAGCCCCGACACTGTGACTAAAAATGAGATCGACTTCATCATGACGGATAGCAAGCATATATTCAGAGATGTCTCAGTGATCAACAGGTTCAATACCGGATCTGATCACCGACTCCTCCGAGGCTCTCTGAATATCAACTTGAAGCTTGAAAGAAACCGTCTGATGAAGTCCACGCTCTGACCTAATCCAATCCAAATCATGGCGGGCACCGAGAAGTTCCAGCAGCTTCTCGGGGATAGATTTGTTGTCTTGGAACCCACTGATGACGCTGACGAGACCCTGCACAATCTGGTCGAAACGCTGAGGCACGAAGGCATCAAGTTTTGTAAACAGCAGCGTACTGGCAAGAAATCCAAACTCTCGGACGAGACTCTCGGGTTGATGACAAGAAGACGGGAAACCACCCAGGCGACTTCGTCAGAGAGGTCAGACCTGAACAAGCGAATTGCGAAGATGGTACGGCGCGACCTTCGGAGCTCCAACACACGCCTCATTGAAGAGGCAATAGAGCGAAACCGAGGGTCCAAAGTATTCACTCAGCAGCTTGGCAGGAGCCACCTGACGAAGCTTAAAACGCACGATGGGAGGACCGTATTGTCGAAGCCGGAGATCTCTGCTGAGATAGAGGATTTCTATACGCTGCAAATGCCCCTCGTGCCCAACGGGACGACCACGATTCACGAGCCACCCTGACACGCCACTACACCGACGAACTGCCAGACATCAGTCAAGACGAGATCGTGATGGCTCTGAGGCAGCTTAAAAATGGAAAAGCCCCCGGTGAAGACGGCATTACTTCAGAGCTTCTGAAGGCAGGAGGAGCCCCTGTTTTGCAGGAGCTTCAGAACCTGTTCAACACCGTTCTTCACAGTGGGAGAACTCCTAAGGCGTGGACTGGGAGCCTGGTGGTGCTCTTTTTTAAGAAGGGAGATAAAACCCTTCTTAAAAACTACAGACCCATCGCACTCCTGAGCCACGTCTATAAGCTTTTCTCACGAGTGGTCACGAATCGTCTCGCCAGGAGACTCGACGAGTTCCAGCCACCTGAACAGGCCGGGTTTCGCGGAGGATATGGCACCATAGACCACATACACACAGTGAGGCAGATTGTACAGAAGTCCGAAGAGTATAATCAGCCCCTGTGTCTGGCCTTTGTGGACTATGAAAAGGCCTTTGACTCTGTCGAAACCTGGGCTGTTCTGGAATCCTTACAGCGTTGCCAAGTAGACTATCGTTATATCGAGGTGCTGAGATGTCTTTATGATGCCGCAACCATGAATGTCCAAGTACAGGGCCAGCAGTCCAAACCCATCCAACTGCGCAGAGGTGTGAGACAGGGGGATGTTATATCCCGAAACTGTTCACAAGCGCGTTGGAAGATGTGTTTAAGACGCTGGGCTGGAAAGGTAAGGGCATAAACATAAACGGCGATTACATCTAACACCTGCGATTCGCTGATGACATAGTCTTGATGGCGGAGTCGCTGGAGGAGCTGAACCTGATGCTGGACGGCCTAGCTTCAGCCTCACGACGCATCGGTCTTGGCATGAACTTGGAAAAAACCAAGGTCATGATCAATGGCCACATTGATCCGGGACCGATCGTCGTACATGGCCACCTTCTCGAAATTGTTTCCGAGTACACTTACCTTGGGCAGATTCAGCAGTTGGGTAAAAACAATTTCGAGAAGGAGGCCAAGAGGAGGATCCAGCTAGGTTGGGCAGCGTTTGGAAAACTACGTCGAGTCTTCTCGTCATCCATACCGCAATGCTTGAAAACGAAAGTTTTTAATCAGTGCGTCCTACCCGTCATGACCTACGGAGCTGAGACGTGGACACTCACGGTAGGGCTGATCCACCAGTTTAAAGTCGCCCAGCGAGCTATGGAGAGAGCTATGCTCGGTGTTTCTCTAAAGGATAGGATTCGCAACGAATACATCCGACAGAGAACTAATGTTATCGACATAGCTCAGAGGATTAGCAAGCTGAAGTGGCAGTGGGCTGGTCATATCTCGAGAAGAACCGATAAACATGTTCTTGAGTGGAGACCGCGACTCGGCAAACGTAGTGTAGGACGCCCTCCGACCAGGTGGGATGACGATTTGCGAAAGACTGCTGGCAGATGCTGGATACGGCAAGCTGAAGACAGGGCGCTATGGCGATCATTAGGGGAGGCCTATGTCCAGCAGTGGACTGAAAAAGGCTGATGATGATGATGATACACAGAAGAAAGCTGCTTTCCTTTCTCTTGTAGGCTCCCTTATTAGCTCTCAAAACATGTATAAGCTCAGTTGGAAAATTTGATTTATAAGCCGTGACCATTTTGGCTAATCGTGGATATTGTCGCCTCTTTTTTTAATCATATACCTAACATAAATAAGATAGGTACTCACAAGGGTTATTAATATTATCATGTTCATGCTAGTAGAAGGTGCGTTCGTTTAGCTAGTGTAGAAAGGCAGATGTCTGAAGCTGTTCACAGAGGTTCATCCCACCCATCTCGATTCATTCATTGATTTTCGATGGTTCTCGTGTAATTTCTGAAAAATTTAAAAGAAAAGAACTATTTAAAACATCTGAAGATTATTTTCTAAATTATTTATGTACAAAATGTTCATAAAATTTTGTATGGAGACAGGCTTTATTTTTTCATGTTTATGGGTTTATGTATTCTTGCGATGATTAGAGGTTACTTAATTTTCAAAATAATCATTGTCAAGACGCTTAAGTAGCTCAAGTACATAGTGAATTGTAATACCTGCATTGGTAGTTTGAAAGTTTTCAAGTAGGGTTGCTTGGATTCATGTAGTGGAGATGACGTGCGGGAAAGTGTGAATTTGTACGCAGCCAAACCAATCTGAAACTTAATTTATTTAGTTAGGTTGTTTGATAGTCTAATGATTCAAATGTTTTTAAATTTACGCGATCTGAACACATAATTATAAATACTATTTAAAGGGTATTTATGGCGTTTATTTACCTATTTTTTTCCCGACGACGTTTCGACAGGTTCACACACTGCCGTGGTCACGGGATGACAGTCATAATAGGAAAAAAAATAGGTAAATAAACGCGATAAATACCCGTTAAATACCCTTGTATGTGAAATTTCTTTATTTGTTTTGGTTATTGCGTGAACGCAACTATTCTGAGGGGCGCGGAAGGTTTCTTTTGAGACACCTTGTAGTATTTATAATTAATGATTTACATTTTAACTGTCAATAATAAGTACATGGACGTCTTGCACGCCTGCGGCGGCGCGAGACTCGCCCAGTCTCGCGTATACAGGGTTTTAAAATTGTAAATATAGAAACCGCAGAGTTCAACATGATTTTCTGGTTGAAGTAGAATAATAAATAGTTACAATTGGCTACTTTCTTCATTTATAACAATGATGATTTATATTTACCGATGTTTTGGATCTGCATGCCAAGGTCTTTTGTAATTTGGGTGACTTCATTGCCGCCGCGCCGCCGCACTACCGTTGTTGTTGCCACGCGTCAGTTTGTCGTTTTCATCATACACGCAGTCAGTTGTTAAATGTTTTTGTTTGCTGCTGCTCCAAGCCCTGTGAGAGAAATTACATATTAATTATTTGCCAAACTAATCTGAAATTCAAGTCAAGTCTGCTATCGTTTTTATTCTGTTAGTGAAGTAGGTAGTCTTTATGAATTATGATTAAACTTTAGCCAATTATTATATGGACGTCTCGCACAAGCACAATCCTTATTATTAATATTATAAATGCTAAAGTGTGTTTGTTTGTCCATCCTTCACGCCCTAACTAAGCAACCAATCGACTTGATTTTCATCATAGAGTTCGTTGAAAAGATGGGAGTAAGATAGGCTACTTTTCGCATTGATGAAACTTCAAATTCACATGGGAGATTTACGGAAGTATTCGTATTTTAATACGAAATTCGTAGGACGTGAAGTAACATATCTCCTGGAAAAAATATCAAATTCCAATGTAAGAGTTACAGGAATATTCTCAGTTAAGGACTAAGAAAGTCTTTTCAGTGTGCTTCATAATAATAATAATAAAATCATTTATTTTCAGACCAAGTTGATCCATAGATAACCTAATTAATTAAATTACCTACAATACAAGTCATCAGTTACAAATTACAATACAATATTACACACACAATCAAAATATAAAATTAAACCTTAAAATATCCCCGTGGCCGGCCTAGAAATATCACTGAGCCACCAGCGATGACACCGGTTTCAGCGTCACCATCCAGTGGCCCATTGATACTGGAGCGGAGGTCCTGCGCCACAGCTGCCAGCAGGCTGCTGGAGCCGCGGCGCATGCGGCCCACCAGGGATGCGACCCGCTTGCGCATGATTGCGTGGAACCCATCCACGTGGGCGTCCGCGAACATCCCTGATGCGCTACAGTACCGCGGCAGCCCCAACAACATCCTGAATCCGTTATTGTACTGGACGCATAAGGCGTTGTAGGCTTTCTGTGTATATTTGGCCCACAGACTGCACGTGTAGAAAGTAGTACAATATGCTTGAAAAAGTGTTATTTTGACAGGTGGTGTACAACGTGCGAATCTGCGAGCCACCATATTACACCTCACCGACAACGCCCTACGCTCCCTTTCAATATCCATATTGTATGACATATCCTCAGTGACCAAGGTATTTAAATTGTTTGACCCAGCAAAGAGGAGTGCCATAAAGAGAGACAGGAGGCACAGAGTAGCTCTTCATACCAGCTTTGAAGAGAAGCAATTCACTCTTTTTGACATTATACCTGAGTCCATGGGCCACTGCGTATGTCTCACAAACATTTAGTAACTGTCTCAGGGCACTTATTGATGGGTCAGTAGAACCATATCATCTGCCACACCATATCAGCTTTGGAGAGGTTATCCCCCCTGCCTCACCCCGCATTTGCAACTTGTACACCTCAGAGTGAGAGCCAGACCACCTAACCATGTTTTTCTGATTTGAATACCAGAACTTAACAACATTTATTAGATCACCGGGCATTGTAGTTTCTTTCATAAGTTTATCCCACAGGATGTCATAAGAAACCAGGTCAAATGCCTTCGAAAGGTCCAGAAAACAGGCATATATGGGTGTCTTCTTGCTGGTATAGTATTGGACAGTATGCTTGAGGCACAGGATTGCAGTTTCAGTGGAGAGACCGGGGTTCGGTCTAAAATTCAATATTTTTAATTAGGATAACTATGATTATGATTTTTTCAATGTATTAATTACGAGTAATACTAACCTGAATTTTGCTTCGTTCGCATCACAACGCGCGTCTGTCCAGTATTAAATGTAGACACGTCGCTGTAGTTAGAAAACTCATGGCCATGATGTTTATATTTCCCTGAAAATAAAAAATATACTCATGAATTAAAACTGAAAAGATAAAAGAAACAAATGAAGCGTGAATGGCTGCATTAGCGAATAATGATTAAGGTTACCAGTACCACAAGGCCACATTTAAAATTACCTAATTAATAAAATAATTACAAAGTAATTTCAAACTTTTTGGGTCGACCAGCTTTTTTCGTTGAAGATTTGTAGCAACCACAGTTTTTGAGTTTGTTTTTTTAAACATTTTGTTTTTTTTAACAGTTTGTTTTTTAAACATAGTTTAGGATGACCATGCGCGAAAGACTAACAGGCAGATGCTGGATGCGACAAGCTGAAGACGGGACGCTATGGGCCTATGATATTTTTGGAACCTTCCATTAAGTATGAAGTCATTATTCAACTCTAAAAAAGAAACGTGTAGTAAATACTTGCAATATCATTAAAATAAATGAAAAATATATGTATACAACAGGTTGGATTTTTGAGACGGGGCAGTAAGAAGATGTCCCCTTATCCGTTGTAGCAATAGGAAAATGGTAGTAAGCAAGAGAAGAAAAATATTCATTTCCATTCACAGATTTTTAAATAATGTACAGTAAGCAAGAAAAAAATATATGAATGCCCAAAAAAAAAAATAGATGACCTGCCCTTGCTGGCTTATAAACACAAACACTCTTATGTTCGGGCCAATCTCAGACGACATAGACAACTTTCATACTCAATGGTTGCTCAGATCTATTTGACACTGACTGTACCCTTCTACCTACTACCCTTGATAATGTTTATCCAAGGCTATAGATATTTATTTATATTTATTTTCTTGAATTTATTTTATTCCATAATAAAGAATTTCATTTTGAGGTCAACGTAATAAAAAAACTTTATTTTTTAACTAACTTTCATTGCAATAAAGGTGGTTAATTATCCAAGGTATTTGTAATACTTATTATGTAAGTATTAACTTCATAGCTACCTGACAACATTTTATCTTGAATTTTTATTTCATCGCAGTAGACCCAGATGAACTTTATACAAATCATTTAACAAACTTTCACTATAGTCAAGATGATGGTAGTGCCTTATGTTTATTATGTGTATTTCTAATTGTATTTGTACTATCAATAAGTATTCATACCTAACAATAATTCATCACAGTAACTTTACCTAAACAATTTATTATCTAACAAACTTTTACTACAATAAAGATGATACCTACAAGTTTAGTTACTAAAGGTATCTGTATAAATACTATAGAATATTCTTCTTCCTATCCGGTACGCTCTTGACAGAGCGGTCACGATCGTTAATTATTCGTAGCAGTCAGGTGCATGATCCGCATCACGACATTTCGCCACAGCTGCCTGACATCTGCCTGGTCATCCTGCTGCACTCCAATGGCAGACTCTAACGCGTAAATGTAGAAATATACTTATATAAATAAACTCACCATCAGCTTTGCTAACTTGCTTCACACATAACTTGTGAGGTAAGCCTTCAAAAAAAAAATGATTTACATAGGGCTCCACAAGCAAAATCTTCTGTGAGAAATAAGTTCCTCCTGTAGGTACCAATGAGTTGCCGGATCCGAGACTTTCACGATATCCTCGAGTGGAGCGACTAATATTAGCACTTACCTCAAGCTCCGACGTCAGTGGAGCTACCTTTCTCCACTGTGTCCACTGCTGACCTGCTGATTGAATGTACGTGCCTCTCCCAAATAAAACAGGTCACAACTTGGCTGGCGAAATACATAGGTACCTAAATAAATAAATGTCGACTTACCTGCTGTTACAGCAATAATTGTCGTAGACGGGGAACTGGGTCCACCTGTAATTTCTTGAGAATGGCGGCGTCTACGCCTCGCTCGCATTGATTCTTCCGAGGAACTGGATCGTTTCATGTTGATGTAAATAGGCACAGCAAGGCACTTAACAATCACGACACTAAAACTTTTATTTGACGAAAACTTTCAAACGAAATATCAAAGCGACTGCCTTTAGTTGAAATTCGATGAGGAAAGAAAAAGTGTTGCCAGTTGCCAAAGAAAGATTACGCAGTTTGGTACAATATCTATTAACTGAGTGAGTGAAGCATTTCAACAAACAAAAACAACCTATATTTTCGATTCTTACCTACAGAATTGAACCACAAAAAAAAAAAAAAAACGAAACAAGTTGTCTGTCTGTATGTGAGCTAACTTTAGTAGCGGTAAAAGAAATATTTACACATTCTGTGAAGTAATGAACGAAAGATGAAAATATATACGTCTTACTTAAGTTTTTATCCAATAAGAAGGCTTTTGTATGAACGCGACTCACAAGTAATCACAACTTCCTCCTTTGCTTGTTGGATAAAACCGGCCATGAAAATGGTATAAATAAAGCAACTAATGGTTCCAAATAAATCTAATACATTCCAAATTTAGTTTTAAGTGGCAACACTCTGCAACGAAGTTCGAACGAACCGGAAACCGGTCTCTAAAGTTTTTCATTCTATTTAATCATAATTCGCACAAAGCTACAAACAAAAGGTACCTAATTGATGGCATTAAAAAAACTATAGGTATTTTACTCATTTAGCGCTCACTTGTTACATGTACAAAAGAACCTGGCCATTATAAAGATGTCAAATGGAGTCCACACGCACGAAATTACGGCAAAAACGGGAACTAATTCCGATAACGATGATGAATTTTTGGCTATTATGAGCGATTTTGACTGCGTACAATGATTTTAAGTTAGAGGTATATATTAAAAACAAAATGAATACAATATTTTCGTAGTAAATAGTAGAGTAAATACAAAATATTCGTTTTAGTTTATTCATAGTTCTGCGATAGCAGCGCCACGCCCGCCTCAACGCGCGTCTGTTCCGTGGTGCAGATAGATATAGATAGTTATGTAGGTAGGTATAACATGAATGCCAGTTCAATTATAACCATAAAATGTACGCATAGGTAGGTAGGTTATAGTCCTGTTGGTAGCTTTTAAAATTCTCATAAATTGAACTAATGTACTAAGTAGGTATGGTAGGTACATACTACGTCACGTCATCATTCATCGTATATTATATACTCGCCTTCGCGCCATCTGTGTCACAACGGTTGTACTACTTACTCATCAGGTTCGATCACATCTGTGATTACTTCTCTATCTAACTGTTTGTGTTTTTATTGGCATAGAATAGAATGGGTGAGTGTAAATAAGCAAGGAAAAACTTCATTACGGGGTTATATCGATAACATAACTACGCATTTGAGTCTTTATTGAACCACATTTCCGCGACGGCGCCATCTGTGTCACAACGGTTGTACTACCGAGACAGAATTTTTTCTCTACGGTCGGTTCGATCGCGTTCTCGATGACTCGGCTTCTACAACGTGGTTCGCATTTCCGCCACTGGGGGAGCGGGCGGCGTTATCTTTTTTCACACAAATATCAGATTTTTCAGTCGGGGGAAGGACAAGGGAAAGGGGAGAGGTCTCGAAATGACAGAAGGGACGCAGGGCGACTCGCTCCGCGAGCCGCGCGCTGTCCGGATGACGATTAGGTACTTTTTGAAGCGAATGCGTATGAAAATCCCCGTTCGCGTGGATTGCGTCGATCGCCACGCGGTGGGGGGGTGACCTGGAGGGGAGGAAACGGGTCGGCTCGCTGCGCGAGCCTCCCTGCTACGAGTACCCGAAAAAATTTTCATTCCAGCCATCACCGGACCGGAGATATATGAACATTTCCGATCACCCCCCATTTGGGGGAAGGGGATGGAAAATGGGAAAAATAGGATTTTTCCCCGGGTCCAATTGACATTCTAAGAACGATTCTGCAAAAAAAAACATACCTTCCCGTCCACCATCAGGGAGAACAACCATGTCAATCAGTGAGTCAGTCAGTGGTAATTCAGCTTTATATAGTGTACGTCACACATTATACTCGCCTTCAGGCCCCGCAGTATTTCCGCGACCGATAGCGCCATCTGTGTCACAACGGTTGTACTACTTACTCATCAGGTTCGATCGCATCTGTGATTACTTCTCTATCTAACTGTTTGTGTTTTTATTGGCATAGAATAGAATAGGTGAGTGTAAAATAAGCAAGAAAAAACTTCATTACGGGGTTACATTGATAACATAACTACGCATTTGAGTCTTTATTGAACCACATTTCCACGACGGCGCCATCTCTGTCACGACGGTTGTACTAAATACCCAGGCATTCTGTTTTTCCGTCGAAAACGAAACAAATATCAGATTTTTCAGTCGGGGGAAGGACAAGGGAAAGGGGAGAGGTCTCGAAATGACAGAAGGGACGCAGGGCGACTCGCTCCGCGAGCCGCGCGCTGTCCGGATGACGATTAGGTACTTTTTGAAGCAAATGCGTATGAAAATCCCCGTTCGCGTGGATTGCGTCGATCGCCACGCGGTGGGGGGGTGACCTGGAGGGAATGAAACAGGTCGGCTCGCTGCGCGAGCCTCCCTGCTACAAGTACCCGAAAAAATTTTCACTCTAGCCCTGACCGTCATGGAGATACATCGCTTTTCGCGTTTACCCCATTTTGAGGGGGAAGGGGGTGGAAATTTGGAAAAATAGGATTTTTCCCCGGGTCGAATTGAACGAATCTTAACGATTCTGCAAAAAAAAACATACCTCCCCGTCCACCATCAAGGAGAACAACCATGTCAATCAGTGAGTCAGTCAGTCAGTGGTAATTCAGCTTTATATAGTGTAACTAGAGGGCGCCTTGTGTGCGAGCTGCAAGCAGCTCGCATTTGTCGGACTCTGCCTTGGAGTACGAATACGACCCTGTCGACGTCAAATTTGAAATCCTCACCCCCAAGTTAGTCGAAAACGATACCCATATCAGATTTTTCGGATGGGGGAGGGGGTTCAAGGGGGCTGGGGGCGGGGGTTGAAGGGGTTCACCGTGGTCGCATTGCGGCCTTGCTTTGTCGTGGTGTCCGCATTGCGGTTCGCTTCGCTCACCGCAATACGGCCCCGCTCGTGCTGTCACACAGCAAGGCTCGCTTCGCTCGCCTTGCAGTGTGACGGTGGCCGCATTGCGGTTCGCTACGCTCACCGCAATACGGCCCCGCTCGTACTGTCACACAGCAAGGCTCGCTTCGCTCGCCTTGCAGTGTGACGGTGGTCGGATTGCGGTTCGCTCCGCTCACCGCAATCCGACCTACGCCAACGAAGCGCGGCTCGCTTCGCTCGCCTTGCTTTGTCGCGGTGGCCGCATTGCGGTTCGCTTCGCTCACCGCAATACGGCCCCGCTCCTGCTGTTACACAGCAAGGCTCGCTTCGCTCGCCTTGCAGTGTAACGGTGGTCGGATTGCGGTTCGCTCCGCTCACCGCAATCCGACCTACGCCAACGAAGCGCGGCTCGCTTCGCTCGCCTTGCTTTGTCGCGGTGGCCGCATTGCGGTTCGCTTCGCTCACCGCAATACGGCCCCGCTCCTGCTGTTACACAGCAAGGCTCGCTTCGCTCGCCTTGCAGTGTAACGGTGGTCGGATTGCGGTTCGCTCCGCTCACCGCAATCCGACCTACGCCAACGAAGCGCGGCTCGCTTCGCTCGCCTTGCTTTGTCGCGTTGGCCGCGTTGCGGTTCGCTACGCTCACCGCAATACGGCCCCGCTCGTACTGTCACACAGCAAGGCTCGCTTCGCTCGCCTTGCAGTGTGACGGTGGTCGTATTGCGGTTCGCTTCGCTCACCGCAATACGACCCTGCCGACATCAAATTCGAAATTCTCACCCCCAAGTTAGTCAAAAACGATACCCATATCAGATTTTTTGGATGGGGGAGGGGGTTCAAGGGGGCTGGGGGCGTGGGAGGGGTCACGGCACGGCTCGCTTCGCTCGCCGTGCCGTTCCCCGTGGTCGCATTGCGGCTCGCTTCGCTCGCCACAATGCTCTCCCGGGTTCGGGGGGAGGGGGTTCAAGGGGTTCATCGGGGGGTCACGGCACGGCTCGCTTCGCTCGCCGTGCCGTTCCCCGGGGTCGCATTGCGGCTCGCTTCGCTCGCCGCAACGCTCCCCCCGAATTTTCCCGAAAAAAAAGATCAAAAATAGGCCATTTTTCGGTTTTTTCATAAAAATGGGGGTCTAGGGGTCCAAGGGGTTCTAATTTTTTTTCGCATTCGAAACTATTTAGGATTCCCTACATGACTGTAAAAAAATTTTTCCTCTACGACTAACCGTTTTGGAGATACAAACGGGGGGTCGAAAAAGGGGTTCGAGGGGGGTTCAATTTTTTTTTTCTTTTAGTTTGACTTGTAACCCTCTATACGATCCCGCAATTAGAATCCCTGTAAAAGTACGACTTTTAGGAGCAACTCTAAAAGGGGGGGTCTTGGGGGGTCGGGGGGGTCATAATTTTTTCTTCGTTACAAACTATTTTTCCCCCTCTATACACCCCCCTAAAAAAAATTCTTCCAAGTCTTTCCGTTGCCGAGCCCCCCATGAGGGGGGGCAGAAGGGGGGGGAAATCTAAAAAAGTCGGAATTTTCCCTAGGTCCCCCGGTGCTCCCCTAGACGTTTCCGTAAAAAAAACCATACCTTCCCCTCCACCATCAAGGAGAACAATTATGTCAGTGAGTCAGTGGTAATCCAGCTTTATATATATATAACTAGGTATTTGCCTTTTGCGCGAGCTGCAAGCAGCTCGCGTTTGTCGGACTCTGCCTTTGAAAGCATTTTTGCCATAGTAATACCTATACCGCGACTCGGCAAACGTAGTGTAGGACGCCCTCCGACCAGGTGGGATGACGATTTGCGAAAGACTGCTGGCAGATGCTGGATGCGGCAAGCTGAAGACAGGGCGCTATGGCGCTCATTAGGGGAGGCCTATGTCCAGCTGTGGACTGAAAAAGGCTGATGATGATGATGACCTATACCTACCAATTTTTTTCATAACCTATTTTATTAGGTTGACATGGCTCAAGCGTTATATCAACATAACATAATAATCCAAGCACATTGCATCTGATAATAAAACACTACAGGGCATGCTACCTATTATCATTAACTTCCTTCATTTCTACCTAAGTATGCATAATATCATAGTATGTACTTACAGTACTTTTGTCAAATTGCTATAATTGGATAGGATAATAAATCAGAACACGCTAGGTTTTGTAATCGAAAAATTAAAAATAAGTAAAAAAAAAAATTTGTATTTCCGTAAACAAAACAATCTTCAAGAAAATAAGTAGTGGTAATCTTATTTTTCTATTTACATCGCTCTCTATGGTAGATTTATTAATAGGTATTGATTAGCGTTTAATAAATAAATAAATAAATAAAAAATTAACTCATTAACCTACGTGATATAATATTGCAGCCAGCACTGATTCAAAAAGCAGTGTTTCAAAATAATTATGACTTTACTTCGCAACTCCTACATTATACGATATGAGATACTCCGCCGCGTTAAGAAGACTCGAGATTACACACGTCACGATACGTCGCGTTTAATAATTATTTGAATCCGACATCTTGCGTGGGCTGGCCATATCTCGAGAAGAATCGATAATGATGATGTTCTTGAGTGGAGACCGCGACTCGGCAAACGTAGTGTAAGACGCCCTCCGACCAGGTGGGATGACAATTTGCGAAAGACTGCTGGCAGATGCTGGATGCGGCAAGCTGAAGACAGGGCGCTATGACGCTCATTAGGGGAGGCCTTTGTCCAGCAGTGAAGCAAGATAATGATGATGATGTGTTTGTGGTTATCTGAAAAAGAAAAAAAAAATAAGTACAATTTCATAGGTTTTTTAATTCATGTTTTGTTTTGGTTTTTAGGCCCTATTTTTATTTTCAGTATGCATTTAAAATGATTGTTTACATAGGCATTAAATAGCTGGTAACCTATCTACGAAAAATATTTTTATATCTAATTTAGTACTGGATGGATTCAGAAAGAATTACCTACCCTAATGAATTACTTGTTGAAAAGACTTTGCCAAGTATTTTATATTTCATCAACGGTAGGTGGTACATACGAAGACTGCTGAAAATGCCTACTTCAAACAAGGGGATTGTCTGCCATAGCCATTATGTATGGAAGAAGAGCCAGTGATCGCAATAGTGGTGTTAAAATAAAGCTATTTTCCTCTGTCTCTCTTAGCCCTCACAACATCTATAATCTATCCTTACCACGTTTATGTTGTCGCCTTTCCAATTACTTATAATCCAATTAAATTTATAATATTATAAATGCGAAGGGGTGTTTTTTGTTCTACCTACACACCCTAACTAAGCAACTAATCGACTTGATTTTCGCCATAGATTAGTTGAAAGGATGGAAAATAGGCTTTTTCTCCTGGTAAAACATCAAATCCCCATGGGAGATTTACAGGAATAATCCCCCTAGAAATGTTTATATCTAATTTAACGCGGGTGAAACCGCGGTGAAGAGATAACATAAGATACTCACAAAGATTATTAGCTTTGCACAATTTCAAGTTCAAAGTAGTATAACGCGCGTTCTTCGTTCAGCATGTGTAGGACGGCAGATGTGAGAAGTCGTTCACGGAGGTGATGAAAATCTTGATTCATATTGATTAGTTCTTGTGCCATTTTCTGAAAAATCAACATTTGATATTAAAAATCTTATTTTAAATGCGTTTCGTATCACTTGTGCGTTTTAGTGGAAATAAATTTTATCAAAGAAATAAGAAAAAGAAATGGCCTTTTTTTCTTAACATAATTAGTAAGTTCATGGTTTGTTTATATCTGGTGACAACTATTTTTTTAACATCTGAAGATTATTTTTGTAATAGAAATAAATCTACAATTTTAACTGTCTATGATTACATGTGCACCTGTGGATGTACAGTTAATCTAATGGTATTTATAGAAGCGGCACAGATTAACACGATTTTTGTTTGGAGTATGTATTCTTCTGAATATACTCCATATTTTCCTTGTGATTTTCTTATCTAAATAGTTCCAGGTGGCTACTTTCTTACATTGCATAATTTATTAGGTAGCTATTGATTATATTTACCGATGTTTCGGATCTTAGGATGCATGTTAGGGCCTGTGGTCAATTTGTTGTCGTCAATGCTGCCGCCGTCGCCGCCACAGCTGCCGCCTCCATGCGCCATCATCACACAGCATCAGTTTTGTTGTTTTCATCATGCACGCAGTTTCAGTTGTTGGGTATCATTGTTAGCTGCTACTGCATTCCTGTAAGATTTAAATTTATCTTTATACAGAAATCATACAGTTTGGTGTTGTTATTATCCAAAGTATTTTTGTGAATTCGGTTTAAATGTTTAAAGGATTAGTGTTATATAGAACCCGCCATGATAAGGTAGACGTTATTTAGGTAATTTGCAAACTATCACTGTGAAGACACTTAGTAACAACTAATATAAAGTGAATGTGCATAGAAATTACCTCTGCATTTATAATTTGTATGTTTTCAATTTGACGTGCGTGAAAGTGTGTACTTGACGGTACGCGTGCGCGAGCAGTAATACACCATTAATGATTTGTCCAGGCAGCCAAACCAATCTGAAATTAAATTTATTTAGTTAGTTTGGTAGTCTTAAGATTTTTATTTTAACTGTTAGGTAATGATTACATGGATATCTTGCACTTAGAAGGTACCTGCGCCTGTGGCGCGTCCAAGCGGGTCGCACCTCCCCGCTGAGGCTGGGGAGTGAATGCGTGAAAGAAAATGTAATTTGGTGTTTTAAAAGTATACACGTGCTGATTGATGCAGATTTCCTGTAAATTTAACTTTGATCTTATAGTAAAACCGTACACGATTTAGGTAGGTAGCACTTATTTATATAATTCTATTATTTGATTGTAATTTTCAATAAACCTTTTAAAATATAAAACTGGGGAAGTAATATCATTACGATAATAATCTCCAGTTTATTAAAATATTTATAAAAGTATGTTTTCGATTATCAAAGATTACCTTTTCGTAGGAGTTGTACTAAATAGGAGTTGCGTTCTGCGTCGCCCTCGCAGGTCACACAGGCTGGTTGGCGGTTCGCCCAGGCTGCCGCCGCCGCCGGTCGTCGCGTCTTGCTGACCGATTCTCGCGTCGCGCTCCATGCTGTGCGGCTGTCGCGTTGTTGATGCGTCGCGCCGTCATTTTGTTGTATAAAGTGCCTACTTCATGTAATGTCAATGAATAAATTTAAAGTCGTTTTCCTCACCACCTCATGAGGTACGACCACGGCGCGTTTTTTTTAACGTGGTATCCCCAGTAGTAAAAATAAAAAAAATGCATATAGATTTTTTTTATATTTTTTTCTGAGTTGCCCTTCTGCCCCCCTACACGTGCCTGCGGGGTTATCCATTAATTACCGGACACCCTGTATATATTTAAACTATCTACCAAATAAATTATGATACGAGTATAACTATATAAATATATGATGACTATTAAACAAATCACAGCCCTCGGCCACTTCGCATAATTTAAAATGACTCTACTTTAAAGAGGAATTGCCCGCAGATGTACAAGTACAGAGGTGAACCATTCTGAACATTCCAGGTAGCTCTAAACGCATAATTTATTATTATTATAGCCAAACAAAACGATCCAAAATAAAATGTATTACGAGATAAGCTCTGAAATTACTATATTTTTCGCGTACGGTTTGCCATTTATAATTCGTTCCGAGTGCATTAAAATTTTAATATTTTGTTTTGCCGTAACTCTACCTAAAGCGACGTAAAGCTGTCCGTGGCTAAACATGTCCGATCGTAAGTCTAAACCGACGCGAGCTATCGTCTGACCCTGACTTTTATGAATCGTCATCGCGTAGCACAATTGCAAAGGAAATTGACGGCGCAACATTTCAAAAGGACTGTTTGTACTAATTGGAGCTTTAAATAATATTCGCGGAATTAAATGGTCCTCTGGATCATTAATTTTTTTAACTCTAATCAAAAGATGCGAAGTCCCTGTTACAATTACTTTTGTACCATTTACAAGCCCGGAATTAAAACTGAGGTTACGAATGATCATGCATATGCATCCTACTTTTAATTTGAGGTCATGCTCTGGCATACCTTTTGGATTTAAATTATTTAAAGTATCAGCCCCAAAAAACAATTCATCTACACCATCGTTATCTATTTTATCTATCGAGTAAAAGTGCTCTACCTCCCCCTCTAATTTATCTAATATCAAATTATTTATATCTTTAACGGCCTCGTTACGAGTGCATAATATAGCCCGGTGAATACATTCACCGGGCTCTCCTAATGATGGAAAAACAAATTCTACTAATTGTTCAATTTCGTCTACTGTATCTATATTACCGAGATCAATTACGTTTTTAAGATTAGCTGCTACTATATTTACCGTAGGTACGAGGTTAGAGCCAATATTTAATATAAATTCACTATAATCCCTATCGTGACATCTGTGCGAAGTTACTAATGAAAATGATTTAATTTTATGCCAAAGAGGAGACGTTTTGACGGACGCATTTAAAATATCAGAATTAGTTTTCGCGTTTGGAACTACGGGGGGAATTTGCCTAAAGTCTCCAGCAAAAATTATAACTTTACCGCCAAAAATTTTGTCGCTTTTCATAAGATCCCGCAAGGATCTATCTAATATATGAATCAAATATTTATGAGCCATAGGAGCTTCGTCATAAATAATAACGTTCGCGTGTGATATTAATTCGGCTCTTTGACTACCGTTTGTAATAGACCAGTAACCGAGGTCGTCTACGAATTGTAACGGGAATTTAAACATACTATGCGCTGTGGACCCCCCTGTGTAGTTCTGAGCGGCAATCGCAGAACTGGCCGTACACAAAACAACCCCTTGCAAATTGCCGCGTACGTAAGATGTCACGGTATTTAATAGATACGTTTTACCGGTACCAGCAGGACCATCAATGAAAATCGCGGTATCGTTTGCGGCGCGAAAGTCAGGGTCACTGCACAAATTCGAAACGTATTCGAAAACGGCACGTTGATCCGCGGACAAGTTAGGTAAATTTTGGTCTACTTCATTTATCAACAAATCGCGATTGTACTCGACCCGTTCCCTACCTAACTCGGTCGTATTGTCAACGACTTCTGGCAAACCGTGTTGTGTGAGCGACGTACCGTGCTTCTGAAGCATTCTATTTATTTGAATGAGACACAAAGTGTGTACTCTTTCCTCATCAGCGTTGACTCCTAATCGGTGCGAAATATCTTCGCTCAATAGATTTTTGAAATTGTCCCAGAGAGAAGCTACTGCGACGCCGTTGACAGCCAAAAGAACAAAAAAGCTACGCAGTCGCGGTCCCGTGAAAAAAGTAGATGCTTCTAACATAGCTCTTTCGTATTCGACTTCGTCATCGGCCAAACCGACAAATTTAGCAGCATCCTGGAATGTTTGACAATCGGGACCACCAAGCTTAATGAGATCTGTGAAACTGCGACAGGGATATGATTTTAAAAAGGACTCTGAGAAAGAATTGTTCACCTCTGTTTGGTGCGACCCAAAACAAACGCGCGACGAGCTCACCCCTTTGTCTTTTCGTAACGAATTTTCCGTTTCCCATTTGATGTATTTCCGTATTTTTTATGGAGGGACGCTGCGCGTGGACAATGTAACGTTCGTAAAAGTCTAAATATGTTAGTCCGTCAAATTCGTCGCCCGCGGGACGGTTGAAATAAGATAACAGGTCTGAGGTGGCACGTTGTGCCGATTCCTCTTCGGTGCCTGGTTTAAAAAATACCGATTGTTGATTTTCGAGGTGTACGGATAACATTTTAACGGTTGGTTCGCGCGCGGTAACATCAAATTCTAACGTTCTCCAGGCCGCGTCACTGGAGCCTACATATCTTTTCGTTACGTACGATTCTATTTCGTTATCTCTGTCCGCTTCGGACACTACAGTTACACGCGATTCGTCCTGACCTTTAGTAATATATTTAAACAAATATTTAACTACCGTACGTTGGGTGGACACTACAGAGGTGAACCATTCTGAACATTCCAGGTAACCCTAAGTGCATTTATTATTATTATAGCCTAACAAAACGATACAAAATAAAATGTATTACGAGATAAGCTCTGAAATTACTATATTTTTCGCGTACGGTTTAAAGGAAACTGACAGAGCAACATTTAAAAAGGACTGTTTGTACTAATTGGAGCTTTAAATAATATTCGCGGAACTAAATGGTTCTCTGGCTGGATCATTAATTTTTTTTTAAACTTATTTAAAATTATTGTTTACATTTGTCCACCTATCTACGAAAATTATTTACCTATAATATATTTTTATGTATTTAATATATCATCAACGGCGGATAACCTACGACGACTGCATGCTCGGATCTAATAAGGAGTTTTTTTTTGCCATAACAATCGTTTTTGGAGAGAGAGTCAGTAATCGCCATAGTGGTGTTACGATACACAGAAGAAAGCTGCTTTCCTTTCTCTTGTAGGCTCCCTTATTAGCTCTCACAACATAAATAAGCTCAGTTGGAAAATTAGATTTATAAGCCATTTTGGCTAATCGTGGATATTGTCGCCTCTTTTTTTATTCATATACCTAACATAAATATAAGATACTCACAAGGATTATTAATATTATCATGTTCATGCTAGTAGAAGGTGCGTTCGTTCAGCTAGTGTAGAAAGGCAGATGTCTGAAATTGTTCACAGAGGTTCATCCCAACCATCTCGATTCATTCATGGATTGGTTCTCGTGTCAATTTCTGAAAAATTGAAAAGAAAAAAACTATTTAAAACATCTGGCTCAGGCTGTGTGGTGCCGGCCTAGAATAGTACCAACCTAACTCTTTCCGTGGGTGTCGTAGGAGGCGACTAAGGGACATAAACCGGGGGGCGGGCGGCAGCGTCCCCTGCAGAACGATTCCAACACGAAACTGCGATCCCCAACCCGCATGCCCAGCGTGGGGATTATGGGCATTACCCCCCCCCCCCCAATGAAGATGCGAACCAAGAAATGGCCCCCAGTTCCCGGCCGCCTCGCTATTCCTGGCCATGGTAACGGCTTGGCAGGGGGTGCTAGGAATTACCGGGCTACATCAGGTTGCCACCAACAACTGACACTGGCTACGTATAACGGACGCACTCTTGAGGCTTGACCAACATCTAGCGCAGTTGGAAGTGAAGTTAGAGAACATCAAATGGCATGTTCTAGGGTTATGTAAAGTCCGCAGAGAGGGGGAGGACACCATAACCCTAGACTCGGGTCATCTTCTCTACTTTCGTGAGGGTGATTAAACATCCCAGGGTGGCGTAGGTTTCCTCGTCAATAAGGCCCTCTCTAACAACGTCCAAGAAATCTCCAGTGTGTCGACCAGGGTAGCGTACCTGATCCTTCGGCTATCCAAACGGTATAGCATGAAGGTTATTCAGATCTACGCACCGACCTCGGCACACTCGGATGATGAAGTGGAGGATATGTACGAAGACATATCCAGAGCCTTGCATAACACCACTAAGGTTCAACGTTGTTATGGGGGACTTTAATGGCAAGGTGGGAACTCAGAATGACAACGAATCCCGAATAGGCCCTTAAGGTTATGGAGTTAAGAATCACAGGGGGCAAATGCTTTTAAACTTCCTTGAGAAAGAGGGGCTATTCTTAATGAACTCCTTCTTTAAGAAGCAGCCTCAAAGGAAGTGGACATGGCGAAGCCCCGACAGTGTGACTAAAAATGAGATTGACTTCATCGTGACGGATAGCAAGCACATATTCAGAGATGTCTCAGTGATCAACAGGTGCAATACCGGATCTGATCAAATAAAATGGCGGCAAAAATTTATAATAAGATACCTGACGATTTAAAGAATACATCTGACATTAATTTCAATAGATCATTAAAGAAAATACTTATAGAAAAATGTTATTATACGCTTTATGAATTTTTTGACGATAATACTATATTTAATGTGAAATAATGTAAATTAGCCATCTTTTGCCTTTTTCACACCCGGACCGGGTACATAGGTTACCAACTAAGTGTGTTAGAATAGTAAAATATTCATGTACCTAACTACCACACCTGTATAATTATGATGCAATAAACGAAATATGAATATGATCACCGACTCCTCCGAGGCTCTCTGAATATAAACTTGAATCTTGAAAGAAACCGTCTGATGAAGTCCACGCTCCGACCTAACCCAATCCAAATCATGGCGGGCACCGAGAAGTTTCAGCAGCTTCTCGGGGATAGATTTGTTGTTTTTAAAAAAATAGGTAAATAAACGCGATAAATACCCGTTAAATACCCTTGTATGTGAAATTTCTTTATTTGTTTTGGTTATTGCGTGAACGCAACTATTCTGAGGGGCGCGGGGGGTGTGTCTATCGTTAGCTTGGGTCTTGGGAATTTGCGCTCAATCATCTGGTTTACGAAGTCAAGCCTCTGACCAGCATCCTGAGGCTTTAATTCTTGCACCATCTGAATTTCGTACGGGTGCAGTTTTTAATCTTTGTGCAGAATGCGGCATAATGACGACCTGTGCACGTTTAAGGCCACAGCACGCTTCCGAATTGAAAGGTTCGGGTCGTCCCGAATAGACTGGATGACACTGTCTACGTTTTCGACCGTTCTCGAAGATCTTGGACGCCGGGATTTTGGTCTTTCCGGTGTTGACCCGGTCTCTTCAAACTTCTCGACCCATTTTGCAGCGAGTCGTGTGCTTGGCGCATCATTTAAGTGACGAATATATCGAATACTGCAGAACTCTACGCGCTACAGTCTCCGAACTACCGTTTTTATAAAACTCGCGTGCGCACAACGCATGGTCCCCCCTCCCGAGAAACGCTCCAAAGCAACTAAATTCCCAAGAGCCAGGCTACCGATTGTCACAACCCCCGCGCCCCTCAGAATAGTTGCGTTCACGCAATAGGTAACCAAAACAAATGTGAAATTTCTTTTGAGACACCTTGTAGTATTTATAATTAATGATTTACATTTTAACTGTCAATAATAAGTACATGGACGTCTTGCACGCCTGCGGCGGCGCGAGACTCGCCCAGTCTCGCGTATACAGGGTTTTAAAATTGTAAATATAGAAACCGCAAAGTTCAACATGATTTTCTGGTTGAAGTTAAATAGTTACAATTGGCTACTTTCTTCATTTATAACAATGATGATTTATATTTACCGATGTTTTGGATCTGCATGCCAGGGTCTTTTGTAATTTGGGTGACTTCATTGCCGCCGCGCCGCCGCACTACCGTTGTTGTTGCCACGCGTCAGTTTGTCGTTTTCATCATACACGCAGTCAGTTGTTAAATGTTTTTGTTTGCTGCTGCTCCAAGCCCTGTGAGAGAAATTACATATTAATTATTTGCCAAACTAATCTGAAATTCAAGTCAAGTCTGTTATCGTTTTTATTCTGTTAGTGAAGTAGGTAGTCTTTATAAATTATGATTAAACTTTAGCCAATTATTATATGGACGTCTCGCACAAGCACAATCCTTATTATTAATATTATAAATGCTAAAGTGTGTTTGTTTGTCCATCCTTCACGCCCTAAATAAGCAACCGATCGACTTGATTTTCATCATAGAGTTCGTTGAAAAGATGGGAGTAAGATAGGCTACTTTTTGCATTGATAAACCTTCAAATTCACATGGGAGATTTACGGAAGTATTCGTATTTTAATACGAAATTCGTAGGACGTGAAGTAACATATCTCCTGGAAAAAATATCAAACTCCAATGTAAGAGTTACAGGAATATTCTCAGTTAAGGACTAAGAAAGTCTTTTCAGTGTGCTTCATAATAATAATAATAAAATCTTTTATTTTCAGACCAAGTTGATCCATAGATTACCTAATTAATTAAATTACCTACAATACAAGTCATCAGTTACAAATTAAAATACAATATTACACACACAATCAAAATATAAAATTAAACCTTAAAATATCCCCGTGGCCGGCCTAGAAATATCACTGAGCCACCAGCGATGACACCGGTTTCAGCGTCACCATCCAGTGGCCCATTGATACTGGAGCGGAGGTCCTGCGCCACAGCTGCCAGCAGGCTGCTGGAGCCGCGGCGCATGCGGCCCACCAGGGATGCGACCCGCTTGCGCATGATTGCGTGGAACCCATCCACGTGGGCGTCCGCGAACATCCCTGATGCGCTACAGTACCGCGGCAGCCCCAACAACATCCTGAATCCGTTATTGTACTGGACGCATAAGGCGTTGTAGGCTTTCTGTGTATATTTGGCCCACAGACTGCACGTGTAGAAAGTAGTACAATATGCTTGAAAGTGTTATTTTGACAGGTGGTGTACAACGTGCGAATCTGCGAGCCACCATATTACACCTCACCGACAACGCCCTACGCTCCCTTTCAATATCCATATTGTATGACATATCCTCAGTGACCAAGGTATTTAAATTGTTTGACCCAGCAAAGAGGAGTGCCATAAAGAGAGACAGGAGGCACAGAGTAGCTCTTCATACCAGCTTTGAAGAGAAGCAATTCACTCTTTTTGACATTATACCTGAGTCCATGGGCCACTGCGTATGTCTCACAAACATTTAGTAACTGTCTCAGGGCACTTATCGTAGAACCATATCATCTGCGTAGCTGATATTATTTATACTATTGCTATGGATAGAACAGCCTACCTTGGTCCACTGAGCTCACCAATCAGCTGATTGATGTACAAATTAAAAAGCTTTGGAGAGGTTATCCCCCTGCCTCACCCCGCATTTGCAACTTGTACACCTCAGAGTGAGAGCCAGACCACCTAACCATGTTTTTCTGATTTGAATACCAGAACTTAACAACATTTATTAGATCACCGGGCATTGTAGTTTCTTTCATAAGTTTATCCCACAGGATGTCATAAGAAACCAGGTCAAATGCCTTCGAAAGGTCCAGAAAACAGGCATATTATGGGTGTCTTCTTGCTGGTATAGTATTGGACAGTATGCTTGAGGCACAGGATTGCAGTTTCAGTGGAGAGACCGGGGTTCGGTCTAAAATTCAATATTTTTAATTAGGATAACTATGATTATGATTTTTTCAATGTATTAATTACGAGTAATACTAACCTGAACCTCGCATCACAACGCGCGTCTGTCCAGTATTAAATGTAGACACGTCGCTGTAGTTAGAAAACTCATGGCCATGATGTTTATATTTCCCTGAAAATAAAAAATATACTCATGAATTAAAACTGAAAAGATAAAAGAAACAAATGAAGCGTGAATGGCTGCATTAGCGAATAATGATTAAGGTTACCAGTACCACAAGGCCACATTTAAAATTAATTAATAAAATAATTACAAAGTAATTTCAAACTTTTTGGGTCGACCAGCTTTTTTCGTTGAAGATTTGTAGCAACCACAGTTTTTGAGTTTGTTTTTTTTTTATTTGATTGCGCGGTTTTTATGCTTTTAGTCGTGGTTGCGATTGACTCGTAACTAAGCCTATTCAATTGCGATGCGCGCAGTACTGATGGAGATCGCGACGATTCCGAATCGAGAATTGGCACAACGACGTTACCCGTGGTCTCATCGCAATGCTTCCCCCAACTTTACTCGAAAAAAAAGGTCAAAAAAGGGGTTCGAGGGGGGGGGGTCCAATTTTTTTTCTCCCCACTACATGAAACCTTACCATACATACATATATACCATATATATACCATACATACGATCTCGCAATCGAAACAAACCCCTCAAAAACAACAACATTCAGGAGCAACTCTAAAAGGGGCCCCCCTTTTAGAGTTCTTGGGGGATCCGGGGGGTTTAATTTTTTTCTTCGATTTAAACTATTTGGTCCTCTTTATACACCCCCCAAAAATTTTCGCCTACACGGTTCCCCTGCGGTCCCATGGGGGGAACAGAAGGGGGGGCAAATCTGAATAATTCTGATTTTTCTCGAGGTCCCCCAGACCCCCTCTATACATTTCCGTAAAAAAAACCATATCTCCCCATCAATGCACAATGGACCAATAGAGTCTTAGTGCGGAAAAGGGAGTACACACACCATAACCATAACCATCCACCATCAAGGAGAACAACTAACACTCTAAGTTCGGGCCAATCTCAGACGACATAGACAACTTCCTACCCACTGGCCTATAATACAATGCTACTATGCATATACTCAATGGTTGTTCAGATCTATTTGACACTGACTGTACCCCTCTACCTATTACCCTTGATAATGTTTATCCAAGACTATACATATTTATTTTTGTCCACAATAAATAATTTAATTTTGAGGTCAACATAATAAAATAACTTTATAAAAAATAAACTTTATATATAACTAACTTTCATTGCAATAAAGATGGTTAAAGTATTGTTCGTACATTCCTTACTTTTATACTTAATAAGTAAGTATTAATTTCATAGCTACTTGAAAATATTTTATCCTGAATTTTTATTTCAACGCAGTAGACCCAAAAACTTTATACAAATCATTTAACAAACTTTCACTATAGTAAAGATGATGATAGTGCCTTATCTTTATTATGTGTATTTCTAATTGTATTTGTATTAATAAGTATTAATTTCATATCATCTAAGAATATATTATCTTGAATTTTGATTTAACAACTTATCTAACAAACTTTTACTACAGTTAGTAAGGTATTTGTGAGCGTAGGTCCTATCTGTATAAATACTATAGAATATACTTATAGATAAACTCACCATCAGCTTTGCTAACTTGCTTCACACATAACTTGAGAGGTAAGAGTACAAACTTCCAATGGCAGACTTGATCTGATCAGTCCATTGCGTAAAAGTTTATAAATAAACTCACCATCAGCTTTGCTAACTTGCTTCACACATAACTTGTGAGGTAAGCCTTCAAAAAAAAAATGATATACATAGGGCTCCACAAGCAAAATCTTCTGTGAGAAATAAGTTCCTCCTGTAGGTACCAATGAGTTGCCGGATCCGAGACTTTCACGATATCCTCGAGTGGAGTGACTAATATTAGCACTTACCTCAAGCTCCGACGACGTCAGTGGAGCTTCCGTTCTCCACTATGTCCACTGCTGACCTGCTGATTGAATGTACGTGCCTCCCCAAAATAAAACAGCGGTCACCACTTGGCTGGCGAAATACATAGGTACCTAAATAAATAAATGTCGACTTACCTGCTGTTACAGCAATAATTGTCGTAGACGGGGAACTGGGTCCACCTGTAATTTCTTGAGAATGGCGGCGTCTACGCCTCGCTCGCATAGATTCTTCCGCAGAGCTGGATCGTTTCATGTTGAAGATAAATAACTACAGCAAGGCACTTATCAATCACTACACAAAAACTTTTATTTGACGAAAACTTTCAAACTAATATCAAAGCGACTGCCTTTAGTTGAACTTCGATGAGGAAAGAAAAAGTGTTGCCAGTTGCCAAAGAAAGATTACGTTATTAATTGAGTGAGTGAAACATTTCAACAAACAAAAACAACCTAAGTATAAAAATATTTTCGATTCTTACCTAGAGAATTGAACCACTTTGTTCACATGAGAAAATATCCTTGAAAAAAAAAAACAAAACGAAACAAGTTGTCTGTCTGTATGGGAGCTAACTTTAGTAGCGGTAAAAGAAATATTTACACATTCTGTGAAGTAATGAACGAAAGATGAAAATATATACGTCTTACTTAAGTTTTTATCCAATAAATGAAGGCTTTTGTATGAACGCGACTCACAAGTAATCACAACTTCCTCCTTTGCTTGTTGGATAAAACCGGCCATGAAAATGGTATAAATAAAGCAACGAATGGTTCCAAATAAATCTATTACATTCCAAATTTAGTTTTAAGTGGCAACACTCTGCAACGAAAATTGAACGAACCGGAAACCGGTCTCTAATGTTTTTCATTCTATTTAATTATAATTCGCACAAAGCTACAAACAAAAGGTACCTAATTGATGGCATTCAAAAAACTATAGATATTTTACTCATTTAGCGCTCACTTGTTACATGTATAAAAGAACCTGGCCAATAAAAAGATGTCAAATGGAGTCCATACGCACGAAATTACGGCAAAATCTGGAACTAATTCCGATAACGATGATGAATTTTTGGCTATTATGAGCGATTTTGACTGCGTACAGTGATTTTAAGATATAGGTATATATTAAAAACAAAATGAATACAATATTTTCGTAGTAAATAGTAGAGTAAATACAAAATATTCGTTTTAGCTTATTCATAGTTCTGCGATAGCAGCGCCACGCCTGTCTGTCCAACTTCCGTACCTTCCTTGGTGTAGATAGATATAGATAGTTATGTAGGCAGGTATAACATCAATGCTGTTCAATTATAACCACGCCCCACAGTATTTCCGCGACCGACGACGCCATCTGTGTCACAACGGTTGTACTACTTACTCATCAGGTTCGATCACATCTGTGATTACTTCTCTATCTAACTGTTTGTGTTTTTATTGGCATAGAATAGAATAGGTGAGTGTAAATAAGCAAGAAAAAAACTTCATTACGGGGTTATATCGATAACATAACTACGCATTTGAGTCTTTATTGAACCATATTTCCGCGACGGCGCCATCTGTGACAGAATTTTTTCTCTACGGTCGGTTCGATCGCGTTCTCGATGACTCGGCTTCTACAACGTGGTTCGCATTTCCGCCACCGGGGGAGCGGGCGGCGTTATCTTTTTTCACACAAATATCAGATTTTTCAGTCGGGGGAAGGACAAGGGAAAGGGGAGAGGTCTCGAAATGACAGAAGGGACGCAGGGCGACTCGCTCCGCGAGCCGCGCGCTGTCCGGATGACGATTAGGTACTTTTTGAAGCGAATGCGTATGAAAATCCCCGTTCGCGTGGATTGCGTCGATCGCCACGCGGTGGGGGGGTGACCTGGAGGGGAGGAAACGGGTCGGCTCGCTGCGCGAGCCTCCCTGCTACGAGTACCCGAAAAAATTTTCGTTCCAGCCATCACCGGACCGGAGATATATGAACATTTCCGATCGCCCCCCATTCGGGGGAAGGGGATGGAAAATGGGAAAAATAGGATTTTTCCCCGGGTCCAATTGACATTCTAAGAACGATTCTGCAAAAAAAAACATACCTTCCCGTCCACCATCAGGGAGAACAACCATGTCAATCAGTGAGTCAGTGAGTGGTAATTCAGCTTTATATAGTGTAACTAGAGGGCGCCTTGTGTGCGAGCTGCAAGCAGCTCGCATTTGTCGGACTCTGCCTTGGAGTACGAATACGACCCTGTCGACGTCAAATTTGAAATCCTCACCCCCAAGTTAGTCGAAAACGATACCCATATCAGATTTTTCGGATGGGGGAGGGGGTTCAAGGGGGCTGGGGGCGGGGGTTGAAGGGGTTCACCGTGGTCGCATTGCGGCCTTGCTTTGTCGTGGTGTCCGCATTGTGGTTCGCTTCGCTCACCGCAATACGGCCCCGCTCGTGCTGTCACACAGCAAGGCTCGCTTCGCTCGCCTTGCAGTGTGACGGTGGCCGCATTGCGGTTCGCTCCGCTCACCGCAATACGGCCCCGCTCGTACTGTCACACAGCAAGGCTCGCTTCGCTCGCCTTGCAGTGTGACGGTGGTCGGATTGCGGTTCGCTCCGCTCACCGCAATCCGACCTACGCCAACGAAGCGCGGCTCGCTTCGCTCGCCTTGCTTTGTCGCGGTGGCCGCATTGCGGTTCGCTTCGCTCACCGCAATACGGCCCCGCTCCTGCTGTTACACAGCAAGGCTCGCTTCGCTCGCCTTGCAGTGTAACGGTGGTCGGATTGCGGTTCGCTCCGCTCACCGCAATCCGACCTACGCCAACGAAGCGCGGCTCGCTTCGCTCGCCTTGCTTTGTCGCGTTGGCCGCGTTGCGGTTCGCTACGCTCACCGCAATACGGCCCCGCTCGTACTGTCACACAGCAAGGCTCGCTTCGCTCGCCTTGCAGTGTGACGGTGGTCGTATTGCGGTTCGCTTCGCTCACCGCAATACGACCCTGCCGACATCAAATTCGAAATTCTCACCCCCAAGTTAGTCAAAAACGATACCCATATCAGATTTTTTGGATGGGGGAGGGGGTTCAAGGGGGCTGGGGGCGTGGGAGGGGTCACGGCACGGCTCGCTTCGCTCGCCGTGCCGTTCCCCGTGGTCGCATTGCGGCTCGCTTCGCTCGCCACAATGCTCTCCCGGGTTCGGGGGGAGGGGGTTCAAGGGGTTCATCGGGGGGTCACGGCACGGCTCGCTTCGCTCGCCGTGCCGTTCCCCGGGGTCGCATTGCGGCTCGCTTCGCTCGCCGCAACGCTCCCCCCGAATTTTCCCGAACAAAAAAGATCAAAAATAGGCCATTTTTCGGTTTTTTCATAAAAATGGGGGTCTAGGGGTCCAAGGGGTTCTAATTTTTTTTCGCATTCAAAACTATTTAGGATTCCCTACATGACTGTAAAAAAATTTTTCCTTTACGACTAACCGTTTTGGAGATACAAACGGGGGGTCGAAAAAGGGGTTCGAGGGGGGTTCAATTTTTTTTTTCTTTTAGTTTGACTTGTAACCCTCTATACGATCCCGCAATTAGAATCCCTGTAAAAGTACGACTTTTAGGAGCAACTCTAAAAGGGGGGGTCTTGGGGGGTCGGGGGGGTCATAATTTTTTCTTCGTTACAAACTATTTTTCCCCCTCTATACACCCCCCTAAAAAAAATTCTTCCAAGTCTTTCCGTTGCCGAGCCCCCCATGAGGGGGGGCAGAAGGGGGGGGAAATCTAAAAAAGTCGGAATTTTCCCTAGGTCCCCCGGTGCTCCCCTAGACGTTTCCGTAAAAAAAAACATACCTTCCCCTCCACCATCAAGGAGAACAATTATGTCAGTCAGTCAGTGGTAATCCAGCTTTATATAGTGTAATTACCTATGATAATTAATTATTTCGTCGCTGTTCAACATGGTATGGGCTTTGTCCCGTTTAATCAATTAAGCGACGCGTGACCCGAGAGCTGGTGAGTATCTGGCACAGCGCATCAGCATTGCTATACAGCGGGGCAATGCAGCCAGTGTCTTAGGCACGCTTCCAACTGGTATTGATATGGATCAGTTGAGCTACCTGTAGATTGTTTGCAACAGTTTGCAGATAGCTTAATTGTTTCTATTGTAAATACTAGTTTTAATTTAAATTTGTTATTTGATTGTTATTTTCTTTCTGAATAAAGATATTATTTACCTATGTATAACTACTAATATTTTTGAGGAATCACAACTCAGTCAAATCAATTTTGATTACCTAGGTACTACCTTTTTTATCTTTGCCAAATAGGATTCAATTTCGGTCTTGCTCCTGTCCGTCCTCTGGTCCGTCTCCTATATCTAAGGGGTTATAAATACAAATTACAATAAATAAATAATGTTGGACAGTCCACAGAGCATCATAGCCCTAAGCTATTATTTATTATTTTATTATTATTATTTATTTTCAGCGGTTAGACAAAAAACAAAAGCAAATAACAGCAGCCATAATTTTCTTGAGATTTTATTACGATCGATGGCGTAGGTACCGTCGCTCACCCCACAAAGTTGCGCAGCTCGCGCTTCTCTCAGAAGTCCTCACAGGGGCCCATCATCATCAAACTAAGATAAACGGATTGTTTGCATCAGAAATTAGCGTTATTTATGACGGTCCTTGCCATCTGGCACCGCTTCACTCTTTTTACCAATACCGGCGCTGATACAGTACAGCGGTAAAACATTTCGCAAAAAAACGCGTTTTTTGTAGGTACAGTTCAGATTAAGTATTTGTTGTTTTTTGGGTAACAGAAATACGTTCCTACTCTGTGAAAAGTTCAACTGTCTACGTCTTATCCATCGCATCTCTTACGGTTCTTGAGATATAATACAGCCTGCTGATTGACGGACGTACGGACAGACAGCGGATGCTTAGTCATAGGGTCCCGTTTTCACCCTTCTAGTACAGAACTTTAAAAATGTACCTACTAGGATAGGTAATAAAAAAATCCAACAAATTCTATACAAAATAACATGGAATTTGTTGGAAATAAAAAACAAACAAGCAAAAGATAGTAAACCGTGCAATTTCGTGGAGTCGTAACCTGCGCGAGGGTCGAAACGCACTTGACGATTTATTATTCTTGAAAAAAGCGATTGAAGACTAACTACAGTTACTTTTATAGGTACACCTTATTGGCAATGGCTGAAACACCACCTGGTGGTACGAAAGAGAAAGAAGATGTCAACGCAAGTGCTCTAGCAGCTGAAGTTTCTGATATAGGTCATACTTCCGTTCAAATGGCAGAAATTATTGATTTGTCAGAATTTAATCAAGAATCCGTGGCACAAGTTCTGCCCCTAATTGCAGAAGAAGCAACAACTCATGTCCTCGTAAAGGCAAAAAAAACGAGAAGACCCAGAAAAAACAAAAAGAAAAATGACTCCAACACGACTGGACAACCATCACAAATGCAGCCACATTATATTAACCAACCATCGTCTAGTGCCAGTGAAAAAATAGAAGTCCATTCTATCCAAGAGCCTTCTACGAGTAAGATGAACCCTCCTGACAACATAAAACTGCTAGCAGCTGAACAAGGAGTCACTGAAGCAGCTTATCATGAAGATCCCGTGACACAAGTCCTGCCAGTAATCGCAGAAGAAGTGCTGACTAATATCCTTGGAAACCCTAAAAAGGCAAAAAAACTTAGACAAAAAGAAAAGAAAAATAAGTCAAACGCAACTACACAAGCGCTACAGATGCAGCCAGCTAATATGAACCAAGCATCGTCTAGTGCTGGTGAAAAAATAGAGGGCCATTCTATACCAGAGCCTTTTACAAGTGAGATTACAATCCTGACAAATCCTGACAATAGGAAACCCCTCTCAGCTGAACAAAATGGTTCCATTAAAGAGGCAGACAAAGCAACGCTGAAGTTTGTTGATTCATCAGAATTTTATCAAGAATCCGTGGCACAAGTTCAGCCAGTAATCGCAAAAGAAATGATTACTAATATGCTTGAAAAGCCTATAAAAACAAGAAAATCAGAAAGAACTGAACAAGCACTACAAATACAGCCAGATAATATAACCAAAGCTAAAAACAGAAAAACACTGGGTCGTTTGGTTGAACAAGATGTCCCTGACGCAATCTCTGATCAAGATCATATAACACAAGTCCTGCCAGTAATCGCAGAAGAAGACGTGTCAACTAACATCCTGGGAAAGCCAGAAAATCCACAACATAACAAAAATATCTCCAACACAACTGAACAAGCTATACAAATGCAACCAGCTCATATTGACAAAGCATCGTCTAGTGTTACTGAAAATACACAAGTCAATTTTACTGAAAATACTTCTAAGAGTATGATATATATCACAAAATTAGTAAAAAAGTCTTCTCGATTAGCTAGACGAGGTATCCCCTCCGATCAGTATTCCATAGCACAAGCCCTGCCAGTGATCGTAGAAGAAACACCAGAAGAAATCCTCAAGAACGAAGAGCCCAAAAAACAAGGAAAGCCTCGCCAAAAGAAAAAAAAAAACAAATCCAGCAAAGTTGAACAAGCTTTACAAATGTTGCCAGCTGATACTGACAGAGCCTCCTCTGCGAGTAACGTAGAAAAAAAAAATTTGGTGGAGACTCAGGATGCAAGGGCGGTCGATTTTGGTAAAAATGAAATGAACCAAAAAAGTGAAACAGGACATCAGAAGAAGACCGTTCTAGTTGCAGTAGAATCTAAACATCATGTCCAAACAAAGTCTATGGTTAACAACAATACTACAGAAACTAAAACCACGAAAAAAAATCTTACGGTCGTAATCGTGCCAGAAGAGAATTCAAAGTTACAGACTTCGAAAGACGCCATGCAACAGACCGACGAAAAAGCAGAAGGGAGCGGTCAGACTCCAGCGCAAATTAATTATTTTCCATCCAAAGCTGTGGGAAAAGATGAGGAGCCACATTCTTCAAAAGATTTTTTGAAACGATCAGACCAGACAACAGAAGGGAACGCTGAGCCGCAAGTTCAACGTCATTTGTTATTTTTTCGTGAAAATTATGATCATAACGGATTTATAACTTCACACGACTTTGACGAAGGGAGATTAAATTTAGATGGATTATACTCCCAAGTAAAACTTGGTTGTATGAACCTTTGCATTAAAGAGAAAATTCAAAAAGTCATTCACATATTAATGAACGAAATAACTATCAATTTCAAAGATTTAAGTGTACCTGTAGAAGAATTAGAAATACTTTTTAATAGGATGCACAACATAATTTTCATGCGACTTTATAGGGTTGGAATAACTGAACTGGATTCAATTGAAACCTGTGACATTTTAGCGATATATCGATCCTACTATAAAGAGGCCGATGACCTGCAATTTCTGTTCTCTTTAATGTCGAGTGAACATCGGAAGTACTTTTCTCAATAATTATTAGTAGGTACTTTAAGGGCCTATACTACCTCATATCAACTCCGTCAGACCTAAATATCTTCCAAACTACTAAATATTTAACTTTGAAATTTATATATAGTATAGTTCAGGAATTATTCTATCGAACATATGTTTCGAAATCATGATTCCATAAAAAATTCTCGATTGAAAAAATCGCAAAGTTACCTCTAAATTTTTACTAAAACCTTAATTTCTCAATATATACCTACAGAAGTTAATATCTTGAGAATAAGCATTGTAATAGAATAAACATAAAGAACATTTTATATGTTTCGGATTTTTATAAAAAAGTCCTAATTAATGAATAATAAGCTAAAACTTGATTTTTGGGCTTGCGTTCCTATGCTATGCTCTGTCTCACTTCTATGAACGCGAAATCCTATAACTGTCCTTTTCACAAAAAGTTGTGGTTGTATAGGCTCTTTATGGGCCGTTCATTAATCACGTGATGTTTTTTTAGCATTTTTAACCTCACCCCCCACGGTTATACGTGATGAGGTTTAAGACTAACGCTTCCCCCAACCCAAAACACGTGTATTTTTTAGTAAGTAATAGGATAAAGGTTCTAGACATAAAAATTGCAGGCTGTAGCAATTTTAGGGACAGGTTATGGACGAAAAGATAAGTCACTTGAAAATATTAACACGTGTATTCGCGACAACTGTTCTGTGAGCACTGGCGGTTAGCCGGTTATAACATTCAATTTTAAACAAGATGTGACGACGCGCGCGCCCCACCCTCCATAGCGTCTCTCGCTATCTCATTTTTACCGATACGAGTAAGAGAGAGCGCGATAGAGGGCCGAACGCCTCGTCGTCTTACATGGTAGAGAACAGATATCATGCAAGTAGGCCCGATGTAGGTACGTATGCGTACCTACATCACGGACTGCGAGCGTGCCTACCTAAGTAGGAACGAGAGCTGTGCTGCCTTCTCAACACCACCCCCCAATTTGAGGGTTCAACCGATAAATGAACCGTCGGTAGGCAGCACAACTACTCGTGTGACGGGACGACGCAGCGTACCAGTAGGGGTTCTTATCTCTACAACACGAACGATGCCTCCCTTCACAAACTTTAATCACCCGGCCTCGGGGCCACACATTTCGGGGCTGATTTGGATCAGCTATAAGCACTATATCAATATCACCCACTTTAACTGAATCAGTCATCATATCAGTCCACTTTTTACGTTTCCACTGGGTAGGTCGGTACCGCCTTATCCACTGTGGATGCCAAAACGCTTTGGCCAGCGTGATCGTCTTTTTACGCGTTCGCAGCAGCACAACGGGTGGGGTGTACAGAGGCACGTCAGGCGAGGCGCGCAGGCACTTGTCGCGCAGGGGCACCACAGACGGAGCGTCCAAGAGTGCTAGAGGCGGGGCTCGTAAGGACATCACAGGCGAGGCGCGCAGGGGCATCACAGGCGGGGCGCGCAGGGGCAGGACGTGCAGACGGGTCGCCGACGGGTCGCCGCCAAGGAGCGCTAGAGGCGAGGCGCACAGAGGCTGAACGTGCAGAGGCGCATCAGGCGGGGCCCGCAGGGGCACTTCCGGTGGGTCACGCAGTGGCACCATAGGCGGGGCGCGCAGGGCTTCTTCAATCGGGGCGCACACGGCTTCTTCAACCGGGGCGCGCACGGCTTCTTCAATCGGGGCGCGCAGTGGCACCTCAGGTAGGGCAGGCAGGGCGCCCAGGAACGCTAGAGGCGCATCAGGTGGGGCCCATAGGGGCACTTTAGGTGGGTCACGCAGGGTCATCATAGGCGGGGCGCGCAGGGCTTCTTCAATCGGGGCGCGTAGGGGCACCTCAGGCAGGGCAGGCAGGGCGCCCAGGAACGCTAGAGGCGCATCAGGTGGGGCCCATAGGGGCACTTTTGGTGGGTCACGCAGGGTCATCATAGGCGGGGCGCGCAGGGCTTCTTCAATCGGGGCGCGTAGGGGCACCTCAGGTAGGGCAGGCAGGGCGCCCAGGAACGCTCGAGGCGCATCAGGCGTGGTCCGTAGGGGCACTTCAGGTGGGTGTCGCAGGTGCACATCATGCAGGGCGCTAAGGGGCTCGTCAGGCGAGCTGTATAAGGGCACCGAAGGTAGAACCGCATTGATGTCCGCACTTTCCGAGAGTGGGCCGTGAATGGCCCACCCTAACGAAGTAAGTGAAGCGACCGGGCCACCAGATTTTCCTTGTCTTATATCGCTGCCGACGATGAGCTTCCAATTGTCCTGGCCTAACAAGACCATAGGTTTCGCTTCCCTCATCTCTTCGCAACCCAAGCTGCGTAAGTGCGCGTTTTGTTCTAGCAGAGCCGCCGGCAGAGTCTGCGCCGGTAAGTCCATATTTCGCATCGTACGTACGCGAATGTCGTGCCTCACTCCGTTTGGGCCGCGGATCACAACACAAACACTTCGAGATAAATTGTCACTCACAGACTGTCCACGCGCCGTCAACAATGTGAGCGGCACTACGGGTCCCTCTACGTCACTCGCGACACTCTCCTCTAATAGCGAGACCGATGCCCCATCGTCCAAAAGTGCGTAGGTATAACACTCCTCACCGAGATTTGTCCATATTGTTACCGGAATCACTTTTAGTAACGCTCGCGCACGGTATTGTCTTACGTTGGTAACAGTCTCGAAGTTAGGCGGGAGAGTCGACGACGGCGGCGGCGGCGCCGGACTAGGCGCGGTTACCGCGAGTATAGGCGGTGGTGCGACTGACGGCGACAGCGACACGTCTCTACTCGTGTCTGTGTGCAAAAGTTCGTGGTGAGACAACTGGCACTGTTGACATTGTTTAGCGCGGCAAAACCGACGTGAATGCGTTTTTGTAATGCACTTGAAACACAGTCTGTTTTTCTTCACAAAGTCCCACCGTTGTTCAACTGTCAGCTGTCCGAAATGATTACACTCATTCAGTTTGTGTCTTTCCGCGCACATAGTACACACAACTTGATTAGAGTTCACAAATTCAACTTGAGTATGGACCCGATGTGATGACGCTGACACTGGGACCGCACCCTTATCTCGATCTCGCCGATCGTTCGTAATCGGCTTCGACGGCGGCGACGGCGGCGACGGCGGATTTAGGGCGTCACTGAGCGTGTTGTAGTATGACGAGACGCGTGTTATATTCGCTAAGAATTCTATTACAACGTCCAGGCGCGGTGATATCCGTAAGTCGATTCCGGAGACTATTTCTTTATTCATGGCAAACTCACCGTATTGTATTCGTTGAGATGGAGTTAATTTAGCTAATATGTTGTGGACAATCTGTGGGTTATTTATGTACCCATCGGCGCGCACACTATTCAAGACGGCTAAACAGTTTCGCACTGTATTGGTAAATGAGCGAAGCTCGGTGCCACTTTCCGATACATAGGGCAACTCGCTAATTCTTCTAAGGGCGCACTCTAACAGCCGCGTGGGATGTCCAAATTCTTCTACAAGCGCTTCCATCACGACCTCCGGATCAGACGCGGTACTGAGAAGGTCGTTGACCGCCGCCTTGGCTTCTCCGACTAGGGCCACTCGGAGTCGCGCCATGTTCTCGCAAGGAAGGTATTCTGCCATCGTGCTGCGATAGGCCTTCGCAAACCCGAGCCAATCCGTGGGGCTTCCATCGTAGGTAGGCAACGCGCAAGGTGGGCGAGGACGGCCCAACTGCGCGATTGCCAGGGCTAACTTTTGAATGTCATCTCTTGAGCCCTGGGGAGCGGGAGCGGGCGCAGGGACGGGGGGCAGGCTCACTGCGGGAGCAGCGTCGGCAGTGGGGCCCAGCGGCGTGATCACGGCGTTCTCATTCAGCCACTGACCCACGCGGCCCGGGGGCCCACACGCCACGCGTTCGTATTCCAGCTCCTCCTCCGCTTCTTCTGCCTCCAGCTCCGCCATCTCCATGGCTAGCTTCTTTTTGATGATGCTCTCCTTCATGCGTGATATCTCGACCTGAGCCTCGTACTCCGCCCGCAAGCGGCGCGCCTCGCGTCCTGCTCGGCTCACTCGCGACGTGTCGCTGCAGGTACTGCGCGGGGGGCGCATCGTCTCCACTGTGGCGGGCGCGGTGGCTGACTCCGCAGACACGTGGGCCGGCCACGAACAGCCGCCCGCGCCGTCGGCACGCGTCGTCACAGGCGTCGATATGAGCTCCGGCTCAGAGCTCGTGAGCTGCTCCAGTCCCTTGACTGCACTACGCGTTAGATATTGTTTCTTTTCGTCCATCCTTCATCCAGCTCGAAGGACCAAATGTAGCAATTTTAGGGACAGGTTATGGACGAAAAGATAAGTCACTTGAAATAATACGTATATTCGCGACAACTGCAGATCGATTACGGTAAAATACCCCATCCAAATTTGACATTTGAAAGCCCGTAGGATGGCCTTCGAGCCTCCCATCCATCCAATTGTAAATAAAATAGCCGTCACTGAGACGATTGCCAGTCCCAGCCGAAATTGAATCCCATGAATGAATGAGATGAATGCTTTTGACAGTAAATAGAACGATTTTGACGTAAGGTGGTTTTCTTTTCATTTGACATTGACATACTCTAATTTTCAGTTGACGCCCCCTGCCACCTATCGATTTATTTGGAACTATTTTTTTCTTTTTAAAATGCTAATAGAAAACCCCTCATTATGATGTTATAAAAGTTGATATTGCTCACATTCACAATAAGATAAAAATGAAATGTAGTCGTAAAAAATAGATAAATAAATCAACAAAAAGAAAAAGGGCAAGAAAATGGCCCAATATGCTAAACTGGCAACATTTCACTGAAAACTTCTAACATGACAATGACAGTTCCGATGCATGTTCTTGATAACGTTTCATTGCCGCAATTCTGACTCCAAAGACAGTAACATAACCTTCATGATATTTTTATTTAATGTACCCTTATATTTTCTTAGGCAACCCAACTATTAAATGTTTCAGCCTTAATATTTATTATTTCAACACAGACTATGAATGAAGCCCCTAACGTACTTGGAGAAGAAAAGAGACGTTTTCTAAAATTTTTTAAATCATCAGTTTTAGGACAATATTTAGGCAAAATCGAAAACGAAACGTAAAATGGGGAATCCACTTCGTTCACTCCGTGTTCATTCACATTGACCATCCAGCCATAAAATTTAGTGCAATTCTATTTGTCCCATCGATGGAATCGAACCCAGTCGCCCATCCATTGATCCATTGAGAATAGCGTAATCACTCTGCTGTTCTGGGAGCACTGGCGGTTAGCCGGTTATAACATTCAATTTTAAACAAGATGTGACGACGCGCGCGCCCCACCCTCCATAGCGTCTCTCGCTATCTCATTTTTACCGATACGAGTAAGAGAGAGCGCGATAGAGGGCCGAACGCCTCGTCGTCTTACATGGTAGAGAACAGATATCATGCAAGTAGGCCCGATCACAGAGTACTGTGGGCCCGATGTAGGTACGTATGCGTACCTACATCACGGACTGCGAGCGTGCCTACCTAAGTAGGAACGAGAGCTGTGCTGCCTTCTCAACACAGGCATAAAAATAATATTTAAAGGAATGGTGTGTAATCATGCGAAAAACATACCTATACCTATTAACATTATTTGATTTAAACCCCCCCTCCTCCCTTGTGATATTTCGTGATTTTTGCCAACCCCCCTGCGTGCCTCACGTAATTAATGAACGGCCCCAAACTAGGATAGGGCTCCCCGAGGCCGCCGTTTAAAAATGAATATCGTAGGTACGTAAAGGAAAAGCACTCTGCTGTGTGGTGAACAGTAGTCAGTATGTCTACTTAGTCAGTACTTACATCAATATGACGTATACTTACTTACGTATTAGGCGCTGCGCAAATGTAGACACTTTAGTGTCGGATACAATCTACCGATGAATATTTGATTTCTATAGAACTTGTAGGTATGATATCATCCACTGCGCAGGGGCATACATAATATACGTACCTACATTAACTTTTCTGAGAGACTGGACATTCAGGGAATTAGACAATAAGGGAATTGGAGATATTGGGGAGTTAGACATTCGGGGAGTGGACATTCAGGGAGTAAGACGAAATAGACAGGGTACACATTCGGGGAATTAGACCTAACAGACCGAACCCGATCGACTGTCTACAAAGGTATGATTATAAAATTTCAATTTACCGTCTCTCCTTTATTTAAATGCTTGGATTTCGAATTTTGCAAACAAAGTTTATTGTATAGGAGAAACTGTCATATTAGTATGCAAGAAGAATGAAACAAATGATATTTTGTTATTATTATTATTACATCATGGATTGCACATGAGGCCCAGGTGTTCCGTCTATTATAAGATCAAACAAAATAGACTTCACCACATTAAAAACATTTAGATTTTAACCTTTTCAAAGGTTAGTTGGCAACAAAACCGTCGCGTGTCGTGTTGCGCGGCTGCACAGCAAGGGGGGCGCGGCGGTGGCCTCATAAGCGTAGGTAGTAGTAGGTACCCTACCTACCTATCTATTTGTTTACCAGAATAGATGGCTCATACGTACTTATAGTTGTTATCAACATGAGATAGGTACACAACAGCGTGGTACACTGCAATTTGGAAAATAATTTACATAATAGCAAAATGTGTTCAGAAAATACAATTTGGAACATATTTGAAGTTTATAACTTATAATGGTGTTTATAAAAAAATAACTAAATTTTACGAAGGAATTTTTATACTTACGTAGTATATAAATTCCTTGTGTTTTACATACAAGGTCTTGAAGATTCAAATTTTTAAAATATTAACTTGTAACTTATCGAACTAATTTACCCCTTACTGCATGGCATGACATATCGGGCATCAACAGTAATTGACGTCTCATTTAAATTTGGCTCCTTTTTTCCATTCTCGCAACACTAAAATTAATACTCTGTGATATTGTTTGACGTTTGTAAAGAAAACTTTGTGTCCAGCATTACAAAAAAAAAAGTAAAATCAGTTTGATTCCCAACGGTTGACAAGAGGTAAGTCGTTCCGTTTTTCGGAGTGTTTTTGTGTGGTTTTTCGCGATAAATAGCTAAGATAATTGCTTTGCATACGAAAATCATCTGTTGAGAAGCCAGTAAGGTAAAAAAAACCAGATTCGCATGAATGGGTGCAATTATATCTGTTGTTGAATTGAGTGGCCAGATATGGGATAGTATGCAGTCATGCGAAAATTTTTATGGCAGATCTGGCATTGTATGCAGAATTACAATAAAAACCATAAATCCATAAATGGCATAGTATGCAAGGGTGTAAATTTTATGAAACATTTGCATAACATTTTGAACCCACTTACTAGATAAAGCTTTGAACTTGCATGTCTCTTTTTCCAACAGGTTACAAACAGCAATGCCGAGACGCAAACAAGTCCATACAGTTAACATTCCAGATGGGAGTGACGATGAAGAGCTTTCTGATGAAGATGAAGAATGGAGACACAATCGGGGTCCGGATCCCGATCCAGATCCATTATGTTTGTCCGAGTCCGAAGAAGATAGTGATGTAGATTTACCGTCAGATATTGAAGTAGAAGACCAAAGCGAGTCAAGTCGAGAAAGAAGGCAGAGAAATTCAGAAAAAAGTAAATTCGATTTTTAAGTAAAGGTCCCTAATAAATAATAAAACAAATATGAACATCACCTGCATGAATTTTTAATTCCATATCTATTCTCTACTTCTTTTCTCTACTTTCTGATTATTATCTTAAATTTCTGCCATATTTTGCTATTTTTGCATACTATGACATATTTGGCAAGCCTGTTGATAAACCTAGAACTGCATACGATGCTATATATGGCAGTGATAGTTTTTAGAAAATATTTCGAAAAATACATGAGACACATTTTTTTTTTTTTAAATCTGGGCTCTTTGAGGGGTACAGCATCACATATTTTTTTTTCATGCAAATCAAAAAATCCATGCAGTAAGGGGTTAACATGTTTGAATAAATTCTGAAATACATGTACCTACCTAACGTTTTATAATCAGGTAGGTAGAACCTAGATAAGTAAGTAACTTAGATAAATATTTTATTAAATATTTTTGAATCATAAAAAGGTTTGATACAATGTGAATGTTGGAATGAAAAATATGAGGGCCTAGGGTATTCTTAAAAAAAATTAAATGTTAAAGAAATTGAAGAACTAGAAAGCGAGATGAAGATGGAGATGAAAGACTTTTGCACGTCGTCAGTAGATTGGTAGGTATCTACTGTTTTACCCACTTTGACCACATAATTGTGCCAAATTGGTGCCATGCGTGAGCATATAAGCAAAATAAGCACTTATTGCTGGTTGTGCTTCAGCCGATTTTTTATTCATGGAGGCGTAATTAAATGTACTTACTACCGAATGTTTCGTTACTATTTTATTGAAATTAATTTTTAATGTAGGTTTGTTCTCTGTTTAAGAAGAGGGCCTAATGTTGAATTTTACATATGTATGTAATTTAGAAAAAAGTAATTTTTAATCGGAAGGGGATTTTTTGTAGTTGTGGAATGGTATTTATCTTGTAAGTTGATGATTATGATCTTTGAGCTATGTCCACATCGAGTTAAGATTATAACTCGATGCATGTCCACTATCTCTTGTAGAGCATATCAAGGTGTCGTTTATAAAGATTTGTATCAATTTTGCTAGAATATTTTTTTTGTATTATTATTGATAAGAGTCGTGGCTACTATTATATGTGTGCAGTGGTCATCCATTATTTTGTGCAAGTCATGATGTAGGTTTATGAAAAATAGAATTCACACCCTAGGACACTAGGTACGTAACATACCTTGAACTAGGTAGGTACCTATTATTGATCATAAAAATACACCTGTTTCTGATTTTACGAAATATATTAGACCGTGTGTTAGGTATTTTAGATAATAGACAAACCATTAAAATCGTTTTGATTAATCACGGGTATAGTCTATAAGTAGTTTGTCTATAAAAATACAGGGTAATCAGTCCTGTATTTTTTATAATTATATTATCATAGGTTGGTCTGGGTGTTTTCTATGTATAATAAAAAAATAATTATTTATGTAATGTATAATATTACGTATATCAGTTATCTAGTACCCATAACACAAGCTCTGCTTACCTTGGGGCTAGATAATGCTGTGTGAATAGTCCAGCATTATTTATTTATTATTTATTTAGGTTACTCTGTCATTATTATGCTTTGATCAAGTCTAGCAAAAGACCCATGGCATATTTTTCATTATCTATTATAATAAGAATTTTATGTAGGTGTGTGTTTATATACTGCTAGCAAAGCCAGACAAATAATAGTAGTAGGTAGGTAGGTACTAATAGAGATATTAAGTAGTACAAGCCGTAGGTAGTACCTCGCAGGCGTACGTAGTAGTTTTTCCCTATTATATGTCAGCGACTGCTAGTGATTAAGATAATTAGTATTATGTACAATAAGTACTAGGTTTATGTATGTACAATTAAGTAAGTGTGACTACTTACCCATCATTTTTTACAATACTTATCTAATCCAATGTTTCTATGTGAGAAGCATTCTAAAAGCTCCAAAAGACAGGGCCATTTTGTATACTTCTTTATTATCTACTTATTTAAAAAATCATGAATTTTCTCATATTGTAATATCAACGATAAATAATTATGTATACCTACGTTACCAATAAATTTAATATAAAAAAATACATATAACCTGAATACACCGACAAATTCTTGTTTCATTTTCCTTTATGCCTCTAACCACTATTCGGACCTGATAAAAAATCTTGTTATATTTAGTAAAGCTTTAATAATATCTATTTACATTATTATGTAGATAAATTACTTGTTACTTAGGTACTTTTGTTACTAGTTCCTGGACTGGTTTCCGCAACTAGGCCACAGGTGGGCTTTTTGCGTGTCGGGTGGGGGCTGCTAATCTAACCACCCGATGTATTCTAGGAAGGCCAGCAGCTCACTGACGCTTGTGCATGCCTCCCCAGGCGTCCTCGGTGTACCAAGGTGTTGCAATCTTGGAGAAGCTACGCTATCGCACTCTACAAGCACATGCGCAGCCGTCTCCTCAGCATTCATGCACCCTCTGTAAAGGGGGCTGTCCGTGATACCCAATTAAAATGTTTAGCATACAGTGTCCAGTGACAATACCGACGATTTGCCGTATTTTGTCACGTTTCAGATTGAGGAGTTTTCGGGAGAATCTTGGTTTTAAAACCGGAAAGGCCTCCTTTGACTGCTTGCAATCCGGGATACTTGCCCAGTAGTCTTGGTGCCGCGCCGGGTCCATGAGCGGACTTGACTGAATGGTAGGGGAATTATTGGTTCGGGCCCTATCGGTTGCGATTCTGAGCCTCTCCTCGCCAGCGCATCAGCTTCGTCGTTACCTCTGGATCTGCCGTGTCCTTTTATCCATTGTAGAGTAACTCTATTGGACTTGCTTACTTGTTCTAGCAGATGGTGGCTCTGTATGGTCAGTCCCGAGTTGTGTTCTCTCATGTTCAGAGCTTGTAGTACTGCCGAGCTTCCTGATATTTTGGTCAGTTACCGCAGTCGCATCCTGAATTTATACCCACACATTCTGTCTGGATGATGGAGTTATAGGCACCCAGTGCTGTAGATAAGTATTTTTAAAGGCATGTTACGCAGAGCGTTCTGAATAAAGTCATTCTGATCTGAACGCTCCTTGCATTCGAACAAAGTACATAATATTTATATCCTTTTCCATCCATATAAGGTTATGGAATGCACTACATACCAGAATCCACTAGATAAGTCCTATCCTTGCACAGACTTAAGTTAAATATTATGAGTCTGTGTATCCTTGCCAGTTTTTAAAGCTCGTGTCACGAGCAGAATAGATCTACCACCGAACCGAACTGCGATCCCCAACCCGCATATCCAGCGTGGGGTTTATGGCCATTACATAGGGAGGGGGGAAGAATAAGAAAAAAAACAGGAGGAGTCTTGCGTCCAGCAGTAGACCTTTATAGGCTATTGCGGTGAGGTGAGCTCTTTACAGTGTTATATAATGTATTTTAGATTAGATTTGGTACACCCCAGCCTTTCTTGAATTCACAAATTTCCATCCAAAGGTTTCCTAGAAGCAAAGATTATAGTATACCTCTAGATGGATCGTTTTAAAAGCTACAATTTGAATCTGTTTTGTTTTGACTCCTCTCTCCTTTGGGATAGTGCCATATGAAAGAAAGAGATAACTTTATTGTATCAGGTTATACTAAAACACAAATGTGGTCAGTTTCATTCCTGTCATTGAAATTTAACTAGGGATGTGAAATGTGCATAAGTATGGAAACTTATCGATAATATTCGGAATGGAACGTAGCGTAGGTAGGTGCTACCTATCTGCTATAGATGGGTACCTACATCTTTCTAATAACCGTGAAGTTTCAAATTAAAAGCTTCGGTAGGTAGTTACTGAGATTTAAAAGGAAAAAAAAAGACGATCAGAGTAAGACTTAAGCTTTTTATACACTAACGAAACCCAAAAGATTTTATAACAAATTATGGTTGATCGTTTCGCGGTGGCCGATAAAAAAATAATAATCAACTACAATAAAATAACAGGCAACACGAAACGGCAGCACCATCCAGGCAAGATTTTGGTAATTAAAAATAATTATAACCGTTTATATTATGCCGTGACTAAGAATCTACCGAAAATGTACCGACCACAATCAATACCTACCCAAAAAATCCTGTCATTCGATATAAGTCGGTACTTTTGTTAAGTAAGCTTACAGTCAGTCAGTCATCGATCTCACTTGAGTATGAGTAACACCTTGTCTTAGATAAGCGTTACGATGACAAAGTAAGCTTTCATAATAATTACCAGAAAAATTTACCTAGATATCTCCTAAACCAGTAACTAGTAGTCTCTACCTTATATGTTTTTACTTTTAACAGGTATTTAAGTAATTAAATGGTGATAATTGGTTAGCATTTACAAGGAGCAGGGAAAGTGCCTACTTAGTAAAAAAACATATGTGATATGGTCCATTGTAAAATTTTTACGTTATTTTTTAATTAAACAATAATAGAATATCAGCATCGTTATGTAAAATTCTTGTTTCATATCCGGTTCTATAACAAGAACTATATGCACGAAAATTCTTTGTGGGCTCCCCATCATGCCTTTTCAAATTTATTTTCCATTTTGTAGATAATTGGATCTTTAGGAAATCTGGAAGTGAAAAATAAGTATTAGTTGTGAGCTTCTACTAACATTACGATCATTGGATTAGACTTTCATCTCACGAAATTGTTCTCAGGACACCATAATCTAGTGAATCCAACTCCAAGTCAGTCAGTCCATATAGGTACACGTACCAATCACACTGGATTTTTTTTATTGATGACGGTAAACCGTTTCGCCACCATGACTTAAGAATTTCTTAAATGTTATGTCTCAGTACAAGTAGGTGTACTTATGTATATTTTGTATTCAACTTATCGACAGTAATCTATCGACAACAACAGTACGTCACTAGGTAGCATCAATATGGTACATAAGATGTCATTTTATGGTTTGTTACCAAAATTTTTGTGAATTATAGAATTATAAGGCTAATGAGCTTTGAATAACTTTATGAAATAGCTTCAATATTACATTATTAAAACAATTCAACCTATTGCAAAGAAATTTATCACTAACATTACGATTTAAATCTATGCTAACATTAGCCAAAACACGTCAATCGACTTACCGATGGAAAGATTATTTGGTTTAATTCCGACAAAGCCATCATCCTGCGGCTTTTGCCGCCAACAACTGCACAGGCCATGATTTATATTAGTAATAAACACCACAAAACAAAGTTTTAAACACAAAATTACATAATAAACAGTATATTTTCTGTTCACCACCTGAGCCCAGCTGGGCCCAAACAAACAACGAAAAATATCAAAATGTGACACTCTGTGTTTCAAGATGAAATTGACGTTAGGATGTTGTCTCTTTCTTTCACATAGACAATTGTCATAAGAAAAAACGAAAAGAATGACTAATTATTTGTTCATTTTTTTACGCTATATCTACCCTACGGAACGTAGGATCCTAGATCTTTGCCTAGAAGAGATTGCTTCTAAGCAATAAGGTGGCCCTTAGAATATAATAATACCTAAATATTATGTTGGGTGTTCGTATTATCGAGTCCTGCTGTAGTAACCAGGGACTTTTGACTTGACTTTTTGACTTTTGTTTGAGAGAAATTCCACGGACGTAACCCTACCGATTCAAATGTGAAGCACAGCAATGGCGGACGAGTCATACCATACAATAGTGTATGCGTGCGTGAGATTATAGAGCTGCCAACTGATGAAAAAAACTCCCGAAAATTTTCATAAGTTTCTAAAATCCTTGAACTCAAAATGATTTGTATAAAGTGTCTATTACTTAAATAAAAATAAAGAAAAGCTTCAGTCATTAATAAGTAATTGTTTTTATTACACTTACCTACTATGAATAAATTATTTTCCTTCCCATGGCGGATGAGGTGAGCAACTGACTACTAAAAAAAAGAGTTTATTGTTTCGCGACAGTAGAAAAGTTTCACGATACTAGTAAAAGTTTGAAAAACAAAAAGTAATTATATTTAAGCAAGACAGCGATATGTCGTACAAACACGTTTGACAGAGAAGACAAATCAAGAAAACTTCCCGGAAGTTCAATGAATGAATGGTGTGAATGAATGAATGATCTATGAGATTGCCTTTTTCTGGTGTACCAGTAAAGTGAAATGGTAACTCTCAGAGCTCCTTTTTTTATATAAACGAATTCTATGAGTTTTTGTATTTAGAAATAATTTTCAAATTAACTCGTGTTAAACTAATACTGTTTTGACTGATATAATAAATATAATTCAATATTGCAAGTTTCTGTTTTTTTTATTGAACATTAGCACATTTGTTTCCCAACTTCTGTTTATTGCATTAAAATGGCAACATAGTCAGTGATAAGCTTGTTGAGTGCCACCAGTAAGTGGCAGACCTTGTTTTGACCATGATGTAGCTCTATCTTGATAGATCTTTGTACTTACAGCATGTTCCGCAATAAAATATCTTGAATCTATCTGTTTTCCGAGATATAAATATATAGAAATGGACGTTTCAAGCCGGCTCAAAATCCATTTAAGAAAACTTCCTGACGTCCGCGGATGTCTTCCAACGTGTGGTCGCCTACGGTGGTCGCTTCGCTTTCACAAACTGTTCGCGAAGATGTTGACCAACATTATGGCATACCTACATGTTGGCCAACGTGTAGGGGAGACATCATAGCGCCCCTCAGAGCAATAATGCTGTAGTTATTGCTCTGAGTAGCGCCCATGGATAGCGCAAATTGTTGACAATTGACAGTTCCAAACCAATTCCAAACAGCTGGCTGTCCCTCCCCTCCCCGCCTGGCTTGGTGATAGCTAACGTGAACAATGAACATAACCTTGTTTGTACTGTGTCCGTTGTTTTTCTGAAAACGTAAAGTTATTGCTCATTCGTGGTGATATTTGCACTTTTTTTAGCTAACGATGTAACTAAAGAATACCGAAGGAGACGGTTTTGTAAAGGGACTGTCTGTTCCACGTTCTACTTTATATCCTCAAGTTTTATGTACCATAAATGTGTCACATGAGACAAAATGTTTAGCTGCGCACATATGTGTATTTCTAGTAAATAAATTAAAAGTTAAGTGATAATGGCAGCATCTACTGCAGAAATACAGGACAGATACAAACTGTACAAATACACAAAAGAGTTGACGTTAAAAGTTGCACAAATTGTCGTTCAAAGCCGCCAAGCTAAGAAGACCTTCCACCAAAATCAAAAGTTAGCTGTTAATGGCAATAATGAACTAAAGTCACCTTTACAATGGGTAAGTTCTAGCAAACCTATCAATGTGCGCTGCAGAGAGTGGTTTGTATTTGTAATATATTACGGAAGCAAACAAAACTAAATTAAAACTACTTAACTTACAGTTTGACCTATACATTCCTGATGAGCCACAAGTAAATGAAGAAACCAATCATGTTCTTAATGGCGAAGTAATAGACACACTAACAAAGGTGCTTTGCATTGAAATATCACTACGCACTGCAGATGGAGACGAAATGGTTCTTGAGATGTGGACTGTCAAACTGATGTCTGGGATCGAAATATGCTCCCTCCCAACTGTGTACTACAGAATGAGTGTTATGCTGAAATCTACATTGAGTATATCAAGGATAACTCCAGCATACAAGCTAGCAAGATCCCAAAGTAATGACTCTTACAAAATATACCATAAAATATACAGTGGAGCACCAAATCATAGTCTTTTAGGTAAGCTTTGCAGTATTTAATTTCTTTATGTAGTAGCATTAGTAGCATTAGTTACGTGTTTCAGCGCATCTGTGTGTAGAATTATGCTGAGCATTGCTTACTTGTTTTGATGTTTATATTTGCTATGTATTGGTAACTTGTTTAGTTGTATCTGTGTTTTCTATATGTAGATAAATTAATATAATAAATTATTATTATTATTAGATAATGTTGTGTGAATTGTCCAGCATTATTTATTTATTTATTATAGGTAAATGCTGTGTGCATGCGTATCAATTAAGTAATGAACAGAACAGCACTTTTTTGTTTCACTTTCAATCACACTTGTTTACTTTCTTTTTATGTTGCGCTATTAGTGTTGCCTGTATCCATACTAATGTTATTAATTCGAAAGTAATGCTGTCTGTCCGTCTGTTACCTTTTCATGCTTTAAAGTTTAAATGTGTGAACTGATCTCAATGAAATTTGGATGGACATAGGTTAATTGAAAAGTGCGTGCGAAGCCACTGGCAGCAGCTACAATGTATATATATATATGTATATCTGTAGTGATGATAGAGTCATGTTAGAAGGAAAATATAAATGTCTAAGGACCTTGGTACATTATCGTACAAGATTCCAGGTAGTTGTGTGGGAAATATTAGAAAACTGGTGGTAAGTAATTCCTATCATTAAAATAGTCAATAGTATTATGGCTACCTTTGTTTAAGAACCATGCAGATGCCACTCGCAACTTCGATTTAAGGCGCGTAGTTGTAAATTGTAATTCTTTATTGTAAGCCAAGTCTTTATCTAAGCCATTCACTGCCTAGCTTCTGCGGTGCAACCCGAGGGGTACTCCTTTAAAGTTTACAGCTTACTTAAACAATAGATAGTAAAAAAAAATTAGAAGGGACTGTAGTGATCATGATACTAACATTTGCATATAAGATACTACTAACCTTAAAAATATGTCTGAAAGTTCATGGGCTGGCATAGCCGTAGCTTATGATGATGTGGTTTATAAGTTTGAGCATATTATAATAGTTTTTATTATTATAACACATTTTATTTACCTCGAATTTATAGCATATAGGAATCATTGCCCTGCCTGTATTGCATTCATATCCTACTAGGTTCGGCTCGCGTTTATTTATACAGGGTTTATTTCTCAAATGGAAGTTAATGGTCAAATCAGAATCCAAGAGAGTTAGAGAAAAGTCTTGAATGTCAAGGGCTGAATGTTAATTACAAAATAGTAATGCATCGTAGGTATGCAGTTTTTATTATGTAATTTATAAAAAAGACCAATTTTTGCATTAAATTCTATCCTATTTAGTAGTTTAAAAATATTATTTGAAACTATTGTCTGCCCGCGGCTTCGCACGCGTCGTTTCTATGGAAACGTTTAAAAGTGTTTTCTATCTGGCTTTCTAACTGGCTGTTTTATGGGATAAAAGCTTACATATGTTTGATCCGTTTCGTGCGATTCCGTTAATTTATTAATATTTATTAAGGAGGACATAAAGTACATAGATTTATACACAGATACAACAATATTATTCTTATACTTACCAGTAAGTCACCACTATAAATATTTATTCATATAAAAACTAGTAAACAGACTTGACAAACAAGCGAGTCTGCATTATCTTTTAGAAATATTGACCTCTGACCCACAGAATAATATAGCCTCTGACCCAAATAGCTCTTTTCATCGTAATCGATTTTACCCTCGGTAAAGATTATTAAACGTTAAGAATGACGTTGACTAGACATCGCCAGGAAGCTGGTTTTATTTCCGTAATAATATTTGCTATAGTTATTGTCCAAATATCTGCTTACTTAATTTTTGCTTCTACTGGGGTCTACCAGCAGTAGACGCAACACAATATTTTCGTTTTTGGTCCATCGATTTGACGTGCGTCACAACTGGAAACTGGGTAGAAGCTGACAAAAATCGTTCAGATTTTTATTCACCGTGTGTGTAGGTTAAGATCCAGTACGCGGATAGAATAGAATCGCAAAGTTACTTTTAATTTGTTACTAAAAACTAAAGTTTCTCAATAAATACAGAAATTAAGAGCTTGAGAATTAGCGTGGTAATTGAACTTAGTAAAAGAATATTTTATATTGTCTCGCGTAAAGTGTGAAAAGTAGAGTATTCTCTTCGTAGATAGTTAAATATCTTCCGCCCGCGGCTTCGCTCGCGTTTTCGGGTATAAAAAGTAACATACTCGTATGTCGATGGTCATTGGAAATATTCATCAAAAATGTTTTCTATAATGTTGGACAGTTTACGCAGCACTATCTAGCCCCAATAATATGCAAAATGTAAGCCCGATCCGTCCTGTGGTTTGGGCAGAAAGAGAGATCTAAACATCAAAACTTTCGTTTTCAAAATATTAGTTACTAGCTATTGCCAGTGGTTACGCACGCGATTTTAAAATAGCCTATGCTCGTCCCTAAGTTACCATTTACTTCCCTGCCAAATTTCACTGAAATCCGTTCAGCCGTTTAGGCGTGAAAATGTAACAGACAGACAGACAGACACAGTTACTTTCTAATTTATAATATTAGTGTATATTGTTACTAGCAGCGGCTCGCGGTTTCACCTGCGTAGTTCCCGTCCCCTTGGGAATTCCGGGTTAAAATATAGCCTATGTGCTGTTCCAGAGTATAATCTATCTCTGTCCCAAAGTTCATTCAGATCCGTTCAGCCATTCTGGCGTGATTGAGCACCAAACATCCATCTATCCATCCATCCATCCATCCATCTAAACTTTCCCATTTATAATATTAGTGTAATGCACAGTATTGTGAAGTCATTGAGCATTGCATTGTGTATATTGCATGTTGCATTATGTAGTTGATATAAAGCTTGTAGTACATTTGTGTCTTGCCTGAACTGTATCGTAATAATATCGTATTACCTGTAGTATGTTGTCCTAGTTTATCAAAATCCTTTTAAATTTATTTACGTAGGAAGAAGGGTCAGAAGACGCACGTATATTTTTACCCTACCGTAAGGAAGGGGTTATGTTTTGAGTTTTCGTCTACGTCACGTCGATGTTGCTAAAATACGAAGCTGCTGCCCGCGGCTTCACCCGCACCTTCATGTATTTTTTTGGGTTAATTATAGCCTATGATCTCGCAAAAAACGTGGCTTTCTATTAGTATTTTTTTGTTCAAAATCGTTTCGGTAGACCCAGAGATTACCCCCAGAAACCTCACAAATGAACATTGCCTCAATATAATATTACTATACTAATATTATAAAAAGGTGAACTTTGTGAGTTGCACAGTTCATCAGTACAATATAAGCCGTTAGGGTTATAAAATTCGGGAGGTCTAATATACCAAGCAGTGGGTAAAATACGGCTTCGGATAATGATGACTGTCAGGGTTACATTATGCGGCAAGCAGATACATACATTTGACGTACGTATGTATATGCTTGCCGGCCAGTGGCATCGAAGTCCACAAACGGATCAACCGATTCGGCTTAAAAGGTGGCTTCATACCTGTTTGAAGAAAATTCGCGCCGCCATTCTGTCATGATGGTTCTAAATTAAATCGTCGCGAAGAATACCAAAATGAAAAGTTAAAGTAGTAAGCGCTTTTGCGGTTACTTGGCATGTAACATAGACCTGTTTTATCGAGCTCCCATACCTGTCAGTCAACTGCGAACAACGAATATTTAACTTTCAGGTGACAAGCACAAGACAGTGAAAGTAAGTGAGCTGCACACACCGATCGGCACATTGCTAATAGAAGTAGTCTACCGGACCAAGATGACTTTAGTGCCAGAGGACAACAGGAAGATAGCACAGAACGCGAATAACGACATCATGGTTATGAGTGACCATTTCCACTGTGACAGTCCGAGGTAAGATCTGACAAAGATCAACAACATCGAAAGAACAACTACAATGAGGATTGTTGTTCCAACACTAGGACCTAAATTCAGCAGTGGGCTGGTATTGGCCGCTGCTGGACTTGGACCTCTCTCTATAGGCACTTCATTGGATCTTATTTGACATAGTTGAATCTGGCCGGTGACAGAAACCTGGTAGATTGACTCACATAACGAACCGCAGTGTTGACAAACGTGCGTTGCATCAAGAGTGGTCTGAAAGGCGAACATTAAGACACCATGGGCCATCACAGGCTACCGCAAACCTACTACTGTCTACAGGCGACGTACTTTGTCAAAAATACAATTAAACTGATATTGTTATATAGAACAAACTAGCTTAAGAGCTCAGCTTCGCTCTATGTTTTCAAGCAATCAAGGACATCACGGTGTTCACTAATTTATTTCATATTTGGTATATGCACGTCTAATTCTAATTCTAAGTGGGGGAACTGGGATCTGCACTGACATCTCGCATAGGAGTGTATTGTGCATTATCCCCCTGCCTAACCAGGCCCTAACCAGCCCAGCTCCTTGAAGTACCGGAGCAGGACTTTTGGAGATTGACAGCTTCGTTTCAGCTTATCTATGGGTGTGGACAGGTTTGATGTCTCTATGAGACTTTTCAATCCCGTTTTCTGTCTGGCCTCCTCTGTGGCCGCGCAGTGTACCACAACGTGTTCCACAGTTTCTTCTTGCAGGAGGCAGCCACGACACAGGCTGCTGTCTGTGGCTCCTGTCTTAAAGAGATGGTGGTTAAGCTCACAGTGGCCTGTGATGATACCCACCATTGTTCTTAAGTCCTCACGGCTCATCTTGAGCATCGTGTTTGTTGTTTTCCTATCTTTGAATGTATATATCTTATATGCACGTCTATGAAGGTCCCTAATTATTGGCAGGTGAGTGAATGAAAACTGAATGACAATGAAATATTATATAGAGACAGTTACTTTTGACAAATAGAGATGCGAATCTGTCTACTCGAAAAATGGCAACGAAAGGGGCCGAAATAGTTTGTAACGAAGATTACTATGTAGATGATTTCTCATGAAAAGTATTGAAAATAGTATAAAAAATATAGTCTACCACAGAAACTAAACCTGTCTTACTTTTTAGTACTGAAAAATGTAATAGGTACTCGTTTTTAGAGAAGTTGTGAGAAGCAAATAAAAAAAAGAAATATAAAATATTATTCTATTGAATATACTGATTAAACAAATAAAGTCATTTAAACACCTGATGTAAAAGGAAAAATAAAATATATCATCAGGCTAAGATTGGGGAAATGAGGTGAAAAACTACACTTGAATTCCAGTAAGAACAGTCGTAACCTGGTTTTTACCGCCTCGCTCACTTATTTTAATACCTATTTGAGTACTTATGCCTTTTACATGAATTTGATTTATGTGAATTCGATTTAAGTTAACATTCACTGTAGACCTCTGTAGACTCACTATGAGTCGGCACGGCAGTTATTTAATTTAGCGATATTGCAAGAGGGAAATTAATCTTATTTTAAACAAATAATTTCCAGGAAAACCTATGAGAAGAAGGTGATGGATCTTTCAAAGCCGCTGACGGCGGGCGCGTTCGTAGACGTAGCCAAGATAAAAAAGCTTCACGACACCCTCAGTCAGAAACTGCCGCCCGAGCCGCCTATGCAGTGGCTATTGGCTGAGAAAGAGAAAATGGAACAAGTAAGCTATCATCGTAGTAACATTTTCAGGCCCAATGAAAGATCTGAAAATATACAACTAGGCTTCACAAAAATAAACTATCTTTTAAAGGGCAATGTATACGCTTCTACAACAAAATTCCTAGTGAGTTGCAAAATCTATCAGTAAATAAATTCAAACAAATTGTAAAAATCTTTCTGTGCAAAAATGCTTATTACAAAATATCAGATTATCTAGAAGATAAAAAAGCTTGGGACGGGTTTTGCTCCAACTCGAAAAATAACAACTAACAGGCTAAAGGTTTCTTCGTCGCTTCTTTACTTTAGTCTACATAACGAAGCGACCGAAATCAAAAATTTCACTTTATTTCCGTGTCAATGTCTTATTTTAAGAATTGACCTTTTCTAAGTGTACATATATTTTTGTATTTATAGAAATAAAGACTTTTTGATTTGATTTGACAAGTCAGGCAATCGGTCGATTTGGTGTGTTGGATGTTAAAAACCATGTAGGCCCTTCTTTTAATTACTTGCAAGCTAACCTTGTAAATGTTAGATAGTTGTAGTCACAGATAGCTAGGGCATGTTTTGTATGGTTGCATTAATAAAATTAATTTTAAAAAATAAAGCGAAGATTGCGAAAATTCGAGATTCGACGCAAGAGGTTGCGGGTTCGATTCCCGCCTTGGGACAAATATTTGTACGATCTGCAGGTATTTGTTCCGGGTGTGTTCTGGTCGTTTTGTATGGTCGTAATGAAAAATGAATACTGTTTATTTTGACTCAAATCTTATACAACAAAACACAGTATATAAGTTTGAGAAGATATGGTGTATTATTTAAATATTGAAGTGTTTAACGATCCGCGCACTAGTTATAGCCTGTATCGCGCGATCTGAATACAGATTTCCGATAAAACAAATAAAAAATATCTATCTATGTATTTATTGTATTGTATTATATCAGTTATCTAGTACCCATAAAACAAGCTCTGCTTAACTTGAGGCTAGATAATGCTGTGTGTATTGTCCAGCATTATTTTTTCTTTATTTATTACAGGCTACCTAGCTTTCTGTGCAAAATTTCAGCCCTATCAGTTCGTAGTTAATGTTATATTAGTATTAGATATATATTATCTATTCCTAGTTTTTGTGTGAAGAAGCAACAAACATCTGGATGGATGTTTACTCTCACCTCACCAGCCAGGAATGGTCCACTGCTGGACAAAGGCCTCCCTCTATTTTTTTTCATCGGGGATAATGCCCATAATCCCCACGTTGGGCATGCGGGTTGGGGATCGCAGTTCGGTGTAAGATGTTTTCTGCAAGAGGCGCTGCTGCCCGCCCCCCGGTGTATGTCCCTTAGTCGCCTCTTACGACACCCACGAGAAGAGTTGGGGTGGTGCAAATTCTAAGCCGGCACCACACGGCTTTACGTAGTTTACATCTAATTTTTCGCATTTATAATACCTACTACTAGTGTGAAGTAGGTAGGTCCAGTAGTTGCAGGGGGCAATGTGGCGACTGATGTGGCGCGGTGGGCGAAGGTCTGCCTGCACCGCAGAAGGTTGTGGTTTCGATTCCCGCCTCGGGACAAATGTGTGTACGATCTGCAGACATTAGTTCAGGGTGTTCTGGTCGTTTTCTATGTATGATAAAAAATATCTATTTATGTATTGTATTATATTATGTATCAGTTATCTAGTATCCATGACACAAGTTCTGCTTAGCTTGGGGCTTGATAATGCTGTGTGAATTGTCCAGCAATATTTTTTTATTGAATGAGGTTACTTTGGTAACTATAATATAAGGTATATTATAGTTCCAGTGAGTTTAGAATACTGTACTCCCAACTCATAACACACGATTTACCTCTGTATGATAGTGTAGAATTATTGATCGAGGTTGCGAGTTCGTTGCCCACCTCGGGAAAAAATCTGCAGATGTGTTCTGGGTGTTTTCTTTGTGAAAGAAAAAAATAATTGCTCTAACAACCATTGCCATCAATGCAATATGATGTAGTAATGTACCTTTATCAATTATCTAGTACCCATAACGCAAGTTCTGCTTAGTTCGGGGCCAGATGATGCTGTGTGAATTAAAACTGTATTTTCACTTTACAGCCAAAAGATTTAACAATTCTTTTATTTCCCTTGTTCCAGAAATTGAAACTCTTAGCGGTGACGGAGCAAGCGGGCGCGCGGATGACGGACGAAGCATCCACGTCTGCGGCACACTGCACCAGCAAGGCCATCGAGGTGCCCAAGAAGAACGGTGACAAGTACTCTGCATTGATGGTAAACAAACGCGGTGGATATTGGGAGTGTCCCTCCTAAATTTTATTTCGACCGGCGCGGCGGCCAATCCCAGCAAAGACTGACCATGTGCGCTGGACATGATTATTATACACTGGTGCACTCATTATTCCGCCATTCTCATAATCCGATGGGGTCGTGTCGGCCGTTCTGTATGGATATTGGTGTAAATTCAGATTGCATAGAGCACATTACTAACCTCGACAGTCCGCGGCCGCGGTGATTTTGGCTGACAGCGCAGTGCGGTCAGCATTGCAGCCCTGGATAAGGACAAGCTGAGACCGAAGGTCTGCTTTTATAGCGCGTACAGCAAGGGCTGCAATGATGACTAAACTTGAAGGCCGTGCTCAACATGAGACCATCATAGCGTAGTAGCTGAACATCGTTGTCGCACTCACAGTAATACGAAACGCTTGTTACCGCGATGATATCGATTTTAACATAATTCGGAATGCACCGTTACAAATTCATTTTAGTCATAAACCAAGGAAGTTACGCATCTAATTTGAGGTATAAAACCTCTTAAGGCAGTAGAAACTAAACTTTTTGAGAAGGTTCAACGTTTTACGTACAATAGTCTCAAGAAAATCTTTATTTGTAGCTAAAAAACAGTGACATTAACTGGAAAATGTTTATTTTATTATATTTTACGTATTGTTCTGTAAAGCACTGCCCTTCTGGCCACGCTATGATGACCTCAAGCTAAGCTTGCTAATAGTCTCGGCCGTCAAGCTTGCACATCATTGCAGCCATTGCTGTCCGCGCTATAAAGGCACACAATAATAAACCTTCGGGTCTTAAGGTGAGACAATGAAGATTGAATGACAGAATGTAGTTTTATGATTATGGTTATCGTGTGTGTACAAGGGAAACAAATAACTGGCGTGAAAACGATAATCGTAGAAAGACTTTATCGTTGTAAAGTGACTAGTATAAACGCGAGAACCCATGCTAAAAACAAACCTCGAACCAATTGTCGGTTTGGAGTCTATTAGACTCCAAAGCGACAATATTAGACTCAGTCTAATATTATTATAATAATGGCATGTAACATATTCATATTATTAAGTATATGGAGAATCACCCTTTAATTTTTATAGTGTATTGTAAAAAAAAGAGTTTTTATAATTTGTTGTTCTTTTATTTTCAGGAATTCCCCTTCGCCGACGGCAGTCCGATCGCCGAGCTGGCTAACTTCTACCAGGAGTGCTTGCAAGCCCGTTCTATCAGCGACGAGTGGGGCGAGCTTCTCGTCGAGACGGCAGCCTCCACGGACAGCGAGACTCTGTCGCGGCAACTGAAGATGTACGAGGATGCCGTACCAGAGTTCGACAACATGGTCGCATCTATGTTCAGCAACTCGGACGGTAGCTCTGATCACTCGTAGGTTTCTCGTAGGTATTGAGCATAGATTTACCGCAAACTTTATCAGCAATCATAGAAAGACTATCTTTATTGAGTGGCTTGCAAAGCGCGATATTGCAAACTTGTGTGTTGTTATCTTGTTGCGTTTTACTTTAATCGAGGAAATTTAAATTATTTGACGCTTTTCGATTGAAGAAAAGTATATCTTATCGACAAGTATATCTAACGAACCTTATGTAACGTCTTGCTCTCATGTGAACCGACTTAATGCGTTGAATGCAACAAGTAAGCGGTGTTCAGCGTCATCGATATCGTTGATCTATATATGATAAATGAGTAAATTTCTAATTTGTAGATAAATTTCGAAAATCCTGATAATTATGCAAGTTCAAATTGTTAAAAAAATGTATAACACTAAGTTTATACCATATTTTATCGTTACGTAAGTACTTAAAAAAACTAGTAACAATTCTCAATCAAATGTAATTTGCCAACGTGGTTTTATCTTATAAATCTTTATATTGGTTTAAACAAGTATCTCACAATGCTATGTAAGGGCTATTTTTACCTTGACGTAGTGGCCAATTTTTAGATACATTTAAAACCATTTTTCTTGTTATGTTTAAATTTTATCATAAATATAGTTGTATTTATGTGTGCCAGTTCTGTTAGGGACATCTGCAATTCTGTCACGTAGCATATTCTGATAGAAAGGCATCCTTATAACCTTATAAGGATGCCTTTCTATCAGGATATGCTATCATAATAGCCGCCAGCAGGACAGTGGATAGCCAGTTTTTGTATGTTTGTTTATGCAAACGAAGTGCTTTGTGTACTGAATGTACTATATACCTAGTGATTTGCCCTGTGCAGTTGTGTATGATTGAAGTGTAGGGTTCTGGAAGACTGATGGAATTTTAAAGACTGCACATGGAAAATCTACGCGGTCTTTTTCTGATAATTTAAAGAAGACAAACCGTCGAATACAAGCTTTTAAGCGTGACACTTTTAATGAAAAGTTAACGAAGAGCACGTAAACCCTACATGTTAAACATCTTAACTCCTACACTCGTTTGGACACTGATCCAGGCTTGGTTTTTTGACTACGGCAGACTCGCATAAGCCCTTATCAGGGTCTACCATAGTCATAAAACCGACACCTGATTTGGGTCCAAGCTAGTCTAGCAGTAATAGTGCGAACTTTTAAGCTCCCACAAATGCTTTTCGATTCATTTGGAAACTACACCCTTGATAGTAGTGAAATTTTAGCATACATAATCAGATAAGAAATAGCGATGTTTGTGCCGTTTTAGTTTTTCAAAATACATAATCATCATTATACTCGTACGAGTGAAAATTCAATTCATTTTCAAGCGATTTTATTACTTTCGGTCTCATTGATGATCTTGTTATTTGAAAAGCTAAACCAATCCAAACATAGCTATGTATTTCTTATACAAGTATGTATTATTATATTGTATGGAAAATTCATTAATGTATCACATTCACTGCCCAGCCTCGGCATTGCGATGGACCCGGAGATCGACTTCTACGTCTTGGCCATGAAATTGTTAAAATCGGGGACGTAGTTTTCAAATTTATCAGAAAGTACGTTTGTATTATGGGGCTTAGAGATTACTCGCCTTAAGCAATTGTTATGAGATTTTTGTTTGATTCTGATGAAGTGAGTTAAAAAAACAGGATAAGTAAGAAGGCAGTTCACCTGTGGACCATGGCTTTAACTTTTAGAAAAAGAACTCGTAGAGCGCATGCTTTGCTTAGAATACAATTTTATAATAGGAGTGAGAGCATGCACTGCACACAAGAGACTTCAGGTAGTCTAGACTTTACCGAACTTTGTTGTTTTACCCTTTGACTGAAGGGGAGGTAAGTTTAAATATCAAAATAGATTTAAAAAAAAGGTCTGGTCTTATTATCGTTGGTTTACTTAAGCATAATGAATTTAATTAAAGTTATGCATGTTAATATGTGTATAAAATCAATTGCCATCGTATCTACATTGGCAGCGATTCTGTTGGCATAAAACCTAAACTAAACTAGCCTAAAATTGTTGACGTCTCTTTTTTTTCCATCGAGTAAAAGGGGACAGCAACATTATTACGCTAGTTTAGTTTAGGTTTTGTGCCAACAGAATCACTACCAATAACTAATTTAATTTCTTGGTAACTTTTGAAATTACAAATTAAAATTTATATGAAGGCATTGAGTTGTACTTATTTAAAAATTTGTATTACTTTAACATCTATACTATATACATCAGTCATATGTACTTCTTGAAAATAACCTTTCAATATATGATGTAATACATGACAGGTTTCATGTAGGAATCGCAATCAACGAACCTATTGCTTAACTTGGAAGTTCAGTTTTATTTACACACAGCTGTCAGTTGACCTTGGTTTTAGGTGCTTTGATCGCGTTCAAAAGTTTTAATGAACGAAATGACGAGTGCGTATGAAATTGTTACTATATCCATAAATTATTTAGGTTTTTATTTTGTATAGTTGTAAATATTATGTTTTAGTTAAGTTATTCCAATACGTCGCACAATCACGTGTATTTATATTGATCCTTTATTATAGTCCCGTTGAGACGACTGACTACATCTGACAATAAGCATTTTCAGATAATTGTAGCGTATTATCTGATGTTATATTATTATTATTTATTAAATTTGGCTAACTTCTGCTCCTCTGTTTTTTTTCTTAATTTTTGTACATTAAAATGATTTGCTTATGTTATGAGTGGAGACCGAGTCGATCGGCATAATGAAATGTCGTCCAATTTCACAATATTCCAATATTTCATGTTGCATATTCTATTGTGTTTTAAATCCTGTAGAGATGTTTGACTTAACTCTTCCTCAACCCTAGTTCTTTGATAGCTATTCTGTAATTTGGTACGGAGACAAATCCTAGATCACTAAAATCGGTCAAGGAATTCTTAAATAAAAAATGACTTACCTGATTACTAACTTACCTGACTTTGTTTTGAATGATATTACGGGATTCGACGTAGCTGGAATCGACGTAGGGGGAATCGGCGTAACGGGAACCATTCATAATAAATAGCTTATGAATGAGATTTTTATCATAAAACATTTTCGTTTGGGGTTTTGCTACAAGTACCATTGTTATACGGGGCATATTGCAGCTGCCAGCCATAGAATAATCCTAGCTAATCATAGCATAGCTAGTCACATAAATTTAAAATGATTATTTAGCTTATAAACTTCGACATAGATATATTGTACCTCATTTCAACTATGTTAATTATTTTGTGAACATTTTAAATACTCTTGAAAAAATATAAAACTGCAAGTACCTACCTATGATAAGAAAGTTATAATTTACATACCTTGAAGGTACTTACTTCTGCCTTATAATAGATATGTATAATGTGAATAAAAAAAATGTATAATGTACGTTGAACGTATCTACCTTGAAAAATGTGTTCTATGAAACTAAAGGTTCGGTCTTTTATTCTTTTTTTTCTAGTTTTTAGCTAATGGAGCTTTTTTATCTTTAATACATAAAGTACCAACTGGTGATGCACACGCGGTCTTTGAACAGCATAAAGCTTCGCAGTAAACGAAGTATCAATTTGTTTAAAATATTAATTAATGTTTATTAGGTGATTTTTAAAATAATTATGTTTGTTATTGTAAATAATGAAAGTATTACAAGGGGAATCAATTAATAAATCATGTTCAAACCTACATTTTCTTAGAGCATGAAAGTAGTCCAAATAATAGGTATGTTTATTAGAACAACGACTGCCATTTGTACTCAGTCAAGTTAAGACACATTTTTTTAGTGTATTCCACTTCATCTTCTTTGTTTTAAAATGTGTTTCTTGTCACTAACTATTGTATAAATGTCTTATAATTTGAGTTTTTTTTTTCAAGTGTTATACCTATTTTTACACAGTTAAAGAATGATAATGGTAGCGATTCTGTTGGCATAAAACCTAAACTAAACTAGCCTAAAATTGTTGACGTCTCTATTTTTTCGATCAAACAAAAAGGGACAGGTACATTTTTACGCTAGTTTAGTTTAGGTTTTGTGCCAACAGAATCACTACCAAATGTCTGTTAAATTATTAATTAGGTGAAGCTTTATTGTATGTAACCATAACAGATGAAAAAAAAAGTTTATGTGAAAGGGCTTTTAATTAATTATAATAAAGTTTAATAACGTAAACTTATTTTTATTACATAGCTGAACTAAGTCCGTTACTCCAATATAAAATAGAATAGCACAAAAACTCACAATTTACTAAGTATCACAATACTCAACACAACCTATTAAATTACTAGAACAGTGAGCAAAATAGATTTTTGCTCAGTGTACATTTGCTACAAGAGAGCAAAACGTTGGTGTAGCCATGATCTTAAGAGAAGTTTTCTCTGGTCATAACCGAGCAGCGAAAAATTTACTGGTGTGCTAAGGAAGGAATTATAAATAAGGACTAGTACTAATGATAATTTCATTGGATAAATTGCAGCTGGCTATTGACTTTGCGCTACTTAACACAAGCTACTGACGCCATGCGAGGTGTCCTCGGGTACGTTTGACCTGGACGTTTGACAGCAACATTATTTGACATGTTGTGCTGGCCGCCATTCCAGGCGACACTCTGCAATGGCGGCCAGCCCTTTACACTTATTCTCGCAACAAAGCGACTCAATCTGAGGCGTCGTTCTAATTGGCTTTAATCGTACGAGCGAACGAGGATATTTCGTCGCACGACGAGATAACACATATTTATTTAGAGGGTCCTTATAAATGTTCATATTATTATATCATAATTATATTATATAAATCTATAAAAACGGCAATAAAACACGTCGGTTGTATGGGAGCCCCCTCAAATATTTGTTTTATTTCAATTTAACAATTTATTTTCTTTAAAACATTGAATGAATTGAATGAACATTGAATAAAAATTGAACATGAATTAAAGAAAATAAATTGTTAAATTTAAATAAAACAAATATGGGAGCTCTCTTAAATATATATTTTTTTTGTGTTTGTTGATATAGAATAACAACAGAAAATATCTGTGAAAATTTCAACTGCCTAACTATCACGGTACGTGAGATACAGACGGACGGACAGACAGACAGACGGACGGACACCGGAGTCTTAGAAATGGGGTCCCGTTTTACCCTTAGCGTACGGAACCCTAAAAAGCATCTTCAGTCGTACGATCCTTAGCTAATTAGGACGACGACGCCTGAGGTTCTCGAACATCCCAATAGGTATACCTACTGACTGACACTTTCGTGCCGGAACGAGACGAGCGTAGCATGAGGAAACAAATATCTCCAACGCGTACTTGCCTGGCGATGTCGATACTCAGCTTAGGTATAATGTGAAATTCAGAAAGAACTAGCTAGTGTAAACTCCACTTAAGAATGCGAAGGCGGGTAATCCGATCGCTTCTTTATCGCATCTTTTTTTGGGACGATACTGGTGATCTTCAGGTTTTGACCCGTAACATTCTGAAATGAGAAATTCCCTTAGGTGCTTTGCATAAAGACGCAACATCTAAGGATAACGCTGGGGTAAACGTGTTCTTGAGTGGAGACCGCGGCTCGGCAAACGTAGTGTAAGACGCCCTCCGACCAGGTGAGATGACGATTTGCGAAAGACTGCTGGCTGATGCTGGATGCGGCAAGCTGTAGACAGGGCGCTATGGCGCTCATTAGGGGAGGCCTATGTCCAGCTGTGGACTAGTATAGGCTGATGATGATAAGGACAAGGTACTACTAATTGGTGGTATTATTGTGTAACCTGGAAGCGAGTTATTCCAGACCATGTGGCAACTTTGTAGAATCATTTATTCAGACCACGACAAATGCAGAGCAAAATAACTTTTTTTGCTTATGCCATAAAATTATAAAAGCGAAAGTAATTCTTACAGTCAGAAAGAATTAGGTACGTTAATTAATCTGTTACCTTTTCACGCCTAAACGGCTGAATCTTAATGAAAATTGGCAGGGAAGTAGTGGGAATTGACCGAACCGTAGAATAAGTTAAATAAGATATGTGGGAAACAATTCTTTGCTGTCTGTAAATAAATTAAAATGAAAATTTTCAGTAAAAATTGTGAGTTTGAAATTTCGAATGATACCTAGGAGAGACTTCAGACTAAAATACTCTGTAGGTATCATCGTGATTATTTGATATTTGTAGGCCTATGCATGTTTCGAATTTGAAGCTACCAGGAGCTCAACATCGGTAAAGAGGTGCTTAATTGAAAGGGAAGGGGGAACCTAGGTCCAAGTCTGCATCTGTCACTGTTCCACCTTTATCAGAAACTTATTACTTCCCGCTCGCACTGTTATGTAATAGGGAGTTTGCGCAGTAAGTAACGATGCAGTTTGCCTCTTCTTTTCACTGTTGAAGTTATAGTTTCAGTCAGAGCCCTAGATTTGCAAAGGAAAGTCGTGTCAGTTTACAAAACTTTTCGTGAACTCTTTTATTCTAAGTAACTTTAAACGGACTGCCAAAATAATTTCGCTTAGACATGTAGTGAGTATGTAGGTGCCTAGCACCTTCTACATCATCAGCGTATGTTAGATCACTGCTGGACATATGCCTCCTTCAAGAGCACCATAGCGCACCGTCTTCAGCTTGACGCATCTGCCTGCAGTCTTTTGCAGGTCGTCAACTCGCCTGGGTCGACGACCTGCAAATTTACTGGGTCGTTGTTCTCACTCAAAAAAACCAACACAAACCTACTAGGTTTACTTAATCAGGTCATAAATTCTGTCAAATGTCTTATGGCCAAAGCAGACCGGCCGAGTAATTGCGGTAAAATATCCCATTCTCATTGAATGGGCCATCCGGGGAGAAATGTTATAAACGATTTCGGTTTCCAATCTGAATAAGAAGAAGAAGAAAAATATTTCTTAGACAACACAACACACAACTTAAACTTTAGTAAATAGATATAAACATAAGACTACTTATTTAGTCCTACTAGATATGAAGTACTTATGTATACTAAGAAAACAAGGATGGATTATTTAAATAGGTACCTACTAACACTCATGCATGACCATTGGGTTGGTACTGGTACTAAGAAAATGCATAGAGGATGGCGGGATGGGGCGTCGTTCGACGACGGAATTTGTAACGTCAACGTCAAGATTACTTAGAATTAGGTAACCCAAGTAAAAGTCAATTGTTACTTACTCACACTTGCCCTGATTTCAGCTATTCTGATTCTAATTTACAAACAGTTAATACTTTGCAGTAGCAACGAAGTCGAGCAAAACAAAGTCAAGTGAGAGTAAAATTAGTACGAGGTGTAATGTAAAAATAAAAACATTATAATTGATTTGACATTTGTGACATTCAGCATCATTCACAATTCGTCGAAAATTCTATGTATTTATTTTTGTTACATAAATGATAGGAACCGAAATAGCTTACACCCTGTCTCCCCGGATGGCGATCAATTGAATGGGAGATTTTATCGAAATCACTCGGCGGAACGGAATGGCAAAGGATTAAATTTTTTACCAATGGACATGCAAAATGCAAACGTATCGATATAGAAAATCGACATAAATTGTTATGCTTTAAAATGATGCCTAGGCATCAAAAAATCCGTTTCGATGTCGCGGCATCATTTTAAAGCATACGTTTGAATGTCCACTGGTAAAAATTTAAATCCCTTGCCATCCCGTTCCGGTCTGCGTTAGACCTTTATCGACTCGCACAGCCAACTATCGCAGCACGTACCACATTCATATCTATCTCTGCCAAATTGGGCTTCGTGCAAACGTTCTTCTCTAAATGCTGCCATTTCTTGTGGTCCAGAGTTTTAATCTGAACTAGAGGAGGGCCCAGTCTTCGTGCCCTATGAAGTCAATTCCACGGACGGTAAGCCAGATTTGCGTGTTTCGTGCCTTATGAGCTGGCTCAGAATCTAACTGGAATATCTTGTTTCCTTTTGAAACATTGTTTGGGAGGTTCTACTGTTTGTTGGTATTTTGGTACACAACATCACTGGTTTCACACCTCGTAACCGAAGCGGTGCAATGCGATAACCGCGACTCTTTTTATGCGACCACTGCTTTTTTTAAAATTAGTTTGTAAGTAGGGTAAAAGGGGTTTCAAATGAAAGGTACCTATCGGTTTGTACGAAATGCGGCGACGGACATATACTTATTATCCCGGAAATGAGCATGCGCAGATTACGTTATTTAATTCAAATATATACCTATCGATGTATTGATCGAAGAAGGTAAAACCATTTGTGTGTCGTATTACCTACCTATTTTAGATCCTAAGTGCGTGCCCAAATGGAAACAATTAAAGAAAATGCAGAATTGTGGTGAAAAAACGGTGTTTTGAATTGGTCTGGTCCTTACTTGTTCATCAAACTTAGGCCCATAAGTGCGTAGGATGGGCGCGCCCAGCTTCTTGGTGACGACGGAGCGGCGATGGTGCGCGTTGACAGCGTCGCGCAAGAGTGCTTGCTGCGTGAGGTGCTTGCGGTCGGCGGAGCGCGCCGTGCAGCGCACTTCGCGCAGGGCGTCTAAAGATACGTTGAGTCGCACGCGCGCTAGGAACGCGAGTAGAGTGCACTCTTGATTACGCTCCTGAAATATTTTGAACTTATGAGTGTTTTTTAGCCGAGCAAGGTTGTTTTATACAAGGAACTTTTGATTTGATTTGATTTGAATCTTAAATGAAGTGGGGTGTTCGGGATCCAATCTGCATCGTGGTTCTTCTGCACTATTTACATTTTAGAATTCATAAAGGAAATTAATTATAGGTGATTTTACCTACCCCTGGATTCACGAGATTTCGTCAACAGTTTTTTTTATTAATGAAGAGTATTATTTTTTTATTATTCTATTCAGTTACAGAGTAGCAGCAATCAAAGCAATATTATCTTTTTAGATAGACATACGTACCTTTTGTTTTCTTGACTCAAATACGTCGTCTTGCAACCGCTTTATCTCCTTGGACCAGCCTCTGTAAGTGAACTAAGTATTATTCACATTAGTATTAAACACAAAAAATAACACTACTTAGGTACTCTAATTATAAGCCTCACAGGGTCTTGTGATCATAATGGTTTCAGCAGAATATCAGCGCCTATCTACTTCAGAGTAGTAAGGCAATCATGCTGAGTCGAGACTTTTTGCTGCTGTAACATAGCAGTCAGTCTTTTTTATCACTTTTTTTTCAAATTAGGTATATTCTTATGTATGTTTTGTACTGCAGCAGCAAATAAATAAATAAATGTCTATGTCTATTCAATAATTAAGTAGGTACAATAGGAAACGATTAAATACATTTAAGTTAGGTTAGGTTACCCCTAATATTCGTTTATATAAGTACCTACCTAGCTGCTGCCCGCGTTTCTATGTCCGCCCTCTGGATATTGCTTACCTCCCTGCCAACGCAATTTTCATTATCTGTTCAGCCGTCTAGGCCAGAAAAACAGATTTTAATCAGGCAGAAAGACAGATTTTAATTACTTTCGAATTTATAATATTAGTATAGACGTGACTGACTCAGGCTACCGTAGGCCAGGAACAAATAGGTCAAAGCCCAGCTGTGAATCAATCAGCTACCTGCCAATCTCCAAAAACTCCTTGAATATCTCATCATCATGCGGTAGTAAGCCTCTGCTCTGTATTTGCGCCTCCGTCCACACTTCGTTCAGCTTCATCGTCAGGTAGTATGTGCAGAGAATCAGTATCGCCTGAAAGGTTTGTACGTGGTACATGTAGAAAAATTGCACCCTAAGACCTTTCTTATCTAATCAGTTTCAGGTACCGTAAAAGATTACGAATATTTAATCGTAGTCTTCTACGGCATTGAAATCCATGTTTGTAACGACGCAAGCAGTGCAAGTGGTGGAGATACACAAGAGCTTAGAGCCCTATATACCCAGCATTGGGTTAAGTCGTGTCGCGGATGATGATGATGAAATCGATATTAACCAGTTTGCAATATACCTTGGCTATCTACGATCTAGATAAAGACCTGTAGGCCGATCACGGGGATAGTTACCTACTATGTGGGACACTCGGAATCCTAGTGTAAATATTTTTTTATTTAAATATTTTCAAAGTACCTATACTCTCCACCAGCCTCTATACAAAGTTTCATGCGCTTGAACCAGTTTTCGAATCACTTTTTCCAGTACGTCACAGATACCTCGTTTACAGCCTGCTCGAACGCACAGCGCATCTACAGCGACAAAAATTGTATCCCTTTGAGCAGATTTTTTTACGCCCGACGCATCTTCCGTCACTCATGAAAACACCCAATTTGACCGAATACACGCGACCGATGATACGCTCGACGCATCTTCCGTCAGATGTGAACCCTTAATGCACAAGCAGGAAGTTTCGTCTGACTAACTGCTCTTTATTTATTTATACTCACAACGCATAAATAACCATCCATCATGTTTGTTATTTGTGTGTTGTATATAATTTTATTCATTTATTTGGGTTTGAACTTTTTTTTGGTTAAAGGAACAGGAGCATTTTGAGTTGACAAACTGAACGGTGACGTTATCAAAAGGGTAGCGTTTTTATCACCCGGAACTTAGTAGTTTTATTTATAGTTTTTCTCCTACAAATATAAAAAAAAAATGGGTTTATATTTCTTTTCGGTCATGAAATACCTGACATAAAAAACCGAATACAAAAGTTAAATAAATCTGTGCATAGGTATACCATTTTTATGCCTACACTCGATATCGTTTTCAGAGTGCACATGACATGCACTTTTTAAAGTTATCTTTCTGACTCAGTTTGATTGTGGCACAGGATATAAGCTTCTTGATTGTGGCCCTCTTCTATATTTTTTTTCTATTGTATATTGTATTGCACCAATTTGAATTCGAAAATCTAACAATTAAAGTGTACACTCGATAACGTTACAATGCATGTTTGAAAATAACTAGTAAGCGCACTATTTTGAATGCAGTTGTACCAGGAATTCATATGGAAAGAAGAGGTTTGAATAGAACGGTCAAAGTTTGAGGGTTACAGTACCTACATGACAGTGAAAGGGAAAGTGCCCATTTTCAGGAGCGCCGTAAGAGACGGGGCGGCCAGTAAACATAAATCTCTTCATACCTTTTACCTCGTTGACAACCTCTGCTGTGACGCAGGAGGTTACGGGTTCGATTTCGGCCTCGGGACAAATAAATAAATAAATGGTCGTTTTTATGTAGGTAATGTATTATAAAAATTATATTTTTACGTATTACCTATTATCAGTCATTTAGTAGTTAATACCCATAACACAAGCTCTGCTTAGCTTGGGCTAGGTAATGATGTGTGAATTGTCAGCATTATTTATTTACCTTATGATACTCTAGTAGAACAGCATTGAACTATATTGCACCATTTGGAATTCGAAATTCTAACAATTTGTGTACGTCATCACAATGCATGTCTAAAAATAACTATTAGGCACACTATTTTGGATGCAGTTGGACCAGGAAATCATAGGGAAAGAAGAGGTTTGAATAGAACGTACATTGAAAGGGAAAGTGCCCATTTTCAGGAGCGCAGTACGAGTAGTTGCGATCCAAAAACATAAATGTCTTCATACATTTTACCTCGTTGACCTTTATGGCGCGGTGGGCGAAGGTGTGCCAACGACGCAGAAGGTTGCGTTTTCGATTTCCGCCTCGGGAAAATGTTTGTACGATCTGTAGACATTTGTTCAGGGTATTCTGGTCGTTTTCTATGTATTATTAAAATTATATACCTATGTATTGCACCACTTGGAATTGTAAAATCTAACAATTTATGTGTACACCCGATTACGTTTTCACAATGCATGGCTGAAAATAACTATTAGGCGCACTATTTTGGATTCAGTTGGACCAGGAAATCATAGGGAAAGAAGAGGTTTGAACTGAATGTACATGCGCACATTGAAAGTGAAAGTGGCTATTTTCAGGAGCGCCTTACGAGAAGCGGCGATCAATACCTGAACGTCTTCATACCTAACGTATGATACCTTCCTAGTAGAACAGCATCGAACAGATGCACATCACCGGTTACATGCACATTTTAAGGCATTATCTATAGAACATTAAAAAAATTGCAGGCAAAAGATGCTTTGTGATAAGTTAATATTCTAATGAGTACATTTATTTCCTCATTATCATCACTCAGTGTTCTCGAAATACCTAGTGCATTTAAAAGTGCAAGGCCGGTAACCTCAAAATTACAAAGGTACAATGCTGTTCTACTAGGACAGCATAACTTAGGACGAATAAAGAGAATTTATTACAGCTTAAAGCTACGAATGTCAAACACAGAAAAATATTGCAATTAATAAATAAATTGAAGAAAAAAAAATTAAATTTTTCAGGCTAAGTTTCATCATTCTTTTTCTATTTAAAAATTATTTTCCACAACTTGGAATTCGAAAATGTAATGATTGATGTGGACCTACTCTCGATAACTTTAATACAGTGCATGGCTGAAAATAACTATTAGGCGCACTATTTTGGATTCAGTTGGACCAGGAAATCATAGGGAAAGAAGAGGTTTGAACTGAATGTACATGCGCACATTGAAAGTGAAAGTGGCCATTTTCAGGAGCGCCGTACGAGAAGCGGCGATCAATACCTGAACGTCTTCATACCTAACGTATGATACCTTCCTAGTAGAACAACATCGAACAGATAGATGCACATCACCGGTTAACTGCACAATTTAAGGCATTATTTATAGAACATTAGAGAAAATGCTGGCAAAAGATGCTTTGTGATAAGTTAATATTCTAATAAGTTTTTCTGCTTATAACATTTTATTTATTTAACAGCAAAAAATAATTACAACTAATATTTACACTTACATCTATTTTCTAAAAATCTAAGCCGTCACCAGAAGGCAGAGTGCCCAGAATGCTGGCAGCATTGCCACGTTGAATGGCAATGCTAATTCGTTGACCGAAATAAAAACCAGCATTCCGATCACCTGTGGACTCTATTAGTATATTAATTATTACTTATTCTAATAAGTACGTTTATTTCCTCATTATTATCACTAAGTTTCAATTTCCCGAAATACCTAGTGGATTTAAAAGTGCATGGCAGGTAACCTCAATATTGCATAGGTAGAATGCTGTTCTACTCGGGGCGATCGTTGAACAAATCTCTTCCAACGTTATGATACCCTAGTAGCCAAGTGTATGTCTAAAAAAAAACCTAGTAAGTGCACTATTTTGGATGCAGTTGTACCAGGAAATCATACGGAGAGAAGAAGTTTTGACTGATTGTACAATTTGTACATGCGCACATTGCAAGTGAAAGTGCCCATTTTCAGGAGCGCTGTACGAAAAGGGGCGATCGTTGAACAAATCTCTTCCAACGTTATGATACCCTAGTAGCCAAGTGTATGTATAAAAAAAAAACCTAGTAAGTGCACTATTTTGGATGCAGTTGTACCAGGATATCATACGGAGAGAAGAAGTTTTGACTGATTGTACAATTTGTACATGCACACATTGCAAGTGAAAGTGCCCATTTTCAGGAGCGCTGTACGAAAAGGGGCGATCGTTGAACAAATCTCTTCCAACGTTATGATACCCTAGTAGAACAGCATCGAACAGATGCACATCAGCGGTTACCTGCACAATTAAGGTAATATTTCTAGAACATAAAAAGTTGCAGGCAAAAGATGTTTTGTGATAAGTGATTATAAATAAATAAATAATGCTGGACATTATACATATAATGTATGTTTATTTAGTCACTATCATCATTAGTTTTAGTGCTCTCGAACTACCTAATGCATTTAAATGTGCAGGGCAGTCAACATCAAATATTTTGCATTTGCAATAGGTGTAATGTTAGGTAATGTTCTACTAGGACATCATAACTTAGGAAGGATAATGAGAATTTGTTTAAAGCTATGAATATCAAACAGAGAAAAATTTGCAATTAATAAAAAATAAAATAACATAGCTCTATTTGTCGATCGGATTTGCTCGATGTACCTAAAAGTTGTTTAAAAAATAAAACAAACAGTTATATTTCTTAAACAATCTTTAAGTAATAGTGTCATACATCGTTATTGATCGTCTTTTTAACACGATAGCGCTATACATTTATAAAGTAAAAACGTAAACAAAGGGGATTCGAGTCAAACATTATCTGCTCTGTAAAAGGACGTAATTACATTGTTACAAAAAAATTAGATATTTTACTTTTAGCCAGAACTTGTCAAATTGTGAATAAATTGTGGTCTTGGCATAATTTTAATCAAATACTTTAGTTTCTTACAAATATAATAAATGATAAACATGTTTTATGGGTAATTATTTTGTGACACTGGTCACATTCTGAAGAATAGAGGAAAATTCTGTAGAGGTGCATTGATACTGCACATTGAGTACAAAGTGTCATGAAATGTGCACATATTTGTATGCTTTTAAACTTAAAGGGCACAGCCAAATGTTGTTTCTTATTGTTAGGTACAAGCATAAATATGACTCGCCGACCACACCACATAATTATAGATTTCTTTAAGAAAATTTCCTGCTCAAGCAAAGCCGAGGAAAAGAACTATATTTAATGATCCATAAAATTAAAAGGGTTTGCTCCACTGTCTTGTCAATTTGATGGCAATTTGACATTGATTTGTTTACGTTATTTGCAGCGTTTGAAAAAACAAGGTATAATGGGTAATAATGTCACATTATGTTTTGTCGATAAATGTCTAATATGTTGAAAAAAGGTAGATAAATTGGAAATCTTTGGGCATGTATTATCTTTATTTATCATCAGCATCATTCACATAATCTTACATAGTAATGTCTGAATATTAAAGAAAGACTGTGAAGACTTAGATTATTTACTAAATTTCAATCTCACGAGATTGTAATCAGATGCACTATTTCAGTTGTTCCTAATAATACTTAGGTACTGAATTCAAAGTAACATAACCCTCCATATTGTATTTTCCCATATTGTATTTTAATCGAAAAAAATGGCGACAAAGTTTTAAAAAATCCCCTAGATAAATTGATAAAGTCGCTAAAGCGGCAGCACTGCCGCACGCGAACCACGATTTTTTTCCGCAGTAAGCATACACAACACCATAGTTCATAAAACATTCACGCGAATTTAATCGCAACTCAGCGCTGTTTGGTTGAGGAACTATTTCCGCGTGGATTTTTTTCGCAAGTGTGGGTAAGTACTCACTCACCAGCACTCAGGTCACGCGTCGCTTCGACCAGACGTTCAGATAAATTTCTGACCCACTTATTCAAAAAACCTACGGATTATTTTTATTGACAACCTGTATGATTTACTTACTTATTTATTTGGTGTAGGTATGTTAATTTACTTTTATAAACTTTTATAAGACTACAGTGTGAGTGCATTTTAAGTCTATGAGTTTTATAGCGGCACTTTGCAAGAGCGAAGCTATGTTTTATTTAAAAAACCTGAAAAACTATGCTCATCCCTTTTTTATACGGCATTTATGAGCAGTGTCAAAACTTATGGGGAATCTATCCCACACGGAACTAATACTAAGGATAAGGCTGCTTGATCTTAGTAATTTACGCATTGGATGACAAGGGAAGTAATTTCTCTATTTTACCCTAAACTAGACAAGAGTTCCCGTGCCAGTAGGGCACTACTGCATAAACTAGTGCAAACCCGCAGGCGCTAATCCTTTATAAAAGGTAACAATTTATTGTTATTGATTATTGTTTTGACGACCGATGTGGCGCGGTGGGCGAAGGTCTGCCTGCGACGCAGAATGTTGCGGGTTCGATTCCCGCCTCGGGACAAATGTGTGTACGATCTGCAGGCATTTGTTCAGGGTGTTCTGGTCGTTTTCTATATATAATAAAAAATATCTATCTATGTATTGTGTTGTATTATGTATATCAGTTATCTAGTACCCATAACACAAGCTCTGCTTAGCTTGGGGCTAGATAATGCTGTGTGAATTGTCCAGCATTACTTTTTTTTACTTTTTTTTTTTAACTAAACATAAAACGGACTTCAAGTCCCTAAGGTATTTTTTTAATAGCGTGACTAACTGTATTCTAGTCGTCTTAAATGGTCTTACCTACTTATAGAAGAATCTTGGGCAATTTAACCCACTGTCAAGAACATACCTAATAAACTTCGTCCTTTTTTCCAAGTCTTTTGGAAAGTTTGATCAAAAACTCACCTCGTCTTCGGTTTCAAGCTCGATGTTACTGTACAAGTTGTAGGCTTCATTTGCAAGCTGCACTTTATAATGCATGTCTTCAGAAAGCATATACAATATCGCAAAAGTCTGTAACAGATAGAGTTAGAGTTACAGTCACCGCACAATTAATTGTATGCACGCATTTAGCATCAAACATAACTAAGTACCCCACTTAGTTAGGTAGACACCCCTTTCGAAAAATGTTCCCTTTTTTGACCATTTTTCAAAAAGGGTTAGGTCAAAAAGGTTGTTATACAGACTGCTCTATATTTTTTCTGAAAAATATAAATCTATATCTACAAACGCCACATACATTGTACATGGAACTGACACTTCTGACTACGATATCTATGAAGAATGGTCTGTTGACGATGGTAAGAGGCCCGATGGTATGACTCTAGTCCCTGTATTGTGTGACACGCAACATGCGTCGACAAACTCGTGCCTTCCCATCTTGAGGGCTGGTGCGGCGGCAGATTTGGCCGAAGATTTCAAAATGCGCAAATATGTAGCTCTGGATAGTGCCTACGCAAGCTTCCCTTGAAGTCGACTTACCGCCTGATGGAGCTCTCTGCGCTTCGTCGATATTCAGGCTAACCTGGGATCATCCACTGCTTGGTCTAGGCCTCCTTTCACTTTTGCCAGCTACCTTTGTCTTAGGCTCTTCGCATGATAATAACTATGTTACACCAAGTAAAGTACTATGTGGTCATGAACCATCTTGTGAACTTTATTACCTATTAAGTGCTGCAGCCCGCGGCTTCGCCCGCGTAGTTTCCGTTCCCGCAGCTAGTATACAATATATTTTAATGAATTGTAGCTTATGTGTTATTCTGATATGTAAGCTATATTATTGTGAAGTTTCATCAAAATCCATTCAGTAGTTTTTGCGTGAAAGAGCAACAAACATACTTTCATATATCCTCACAATCTTTCGCGTTTATAATATTAGTAGGATTATTAGACCTTTGACAAGCGTGATCCCACAAGGTCGGCGGCCGCGTAGCAGACGGGGGTGCGCGTACTCTTCGGCATTGTAAACATGTCATCTTTCATAGCATTGCGAACCTCCTTACTTAATATTGGACTGTCTAAATCTGAAAAAAACAAATATTTTCTTAATTTTATTCGCATTTTTTTCGAAATTTATAACCATCCAGCTGCGGTGTAACTATAATTTCATTCTTCCTTGGCTGCGGTAAGTTCATTGATAAGATTTTTTTATTTACATTATAATGCCGAATTATAATGTGAACAACAAAGAGTTCACTTGGAAACAGCTGGACCTATTCGGTTCAATTTCGTAACATTAGGAAGATGGAATATGACCCTACCTGACCTAACATATCTCATGCAAGCCAAATTTTTAACAATAACATCAGCTTACATTGTTTTTAGATTCTACAAAACACCTCAAAAACTAAGGTTTCAAATAACTTGAGAGAATAGAAAGTGCAAATGTGATTGCGCGCAGATTTCTATAATAACGAAAGCAGGAGCTTGCGTGTTCGGATTAAATGTTTGTGGGTGTTTTCTATGTTTACTACAAACTAGCGGTCCGCCCCGGTTTCGCACGGGTACTTATTTTTCTCGTTTTTGCAATGTTTTTAATACTCCTTTACTACTCCTGACTAAGAGAAATCCAACAAATCAAAAATCATTAATATCGGTCCCGTCTTTCTTGAGTAGATGGTGCAAATAACATGATTTTGTTTTATATATTATAGATATCTGTCTAATGTATGTATAAGCGACGCGTGACCCGAGAGCTGGAGAGTATCTGGCACAGCGCATCAGCATTGCCATTGCCATACAGCGGGGCAATGCAGCCAGCGTCATGGCCACGCTTCCGACTGGTATTGATATGGATCAGTTGAGCTACCTGTAGATTGATTGCATCAGTTTGCAGATAGCTCAATTGTTTCTATTGTAAATACTAGTTTTAATTTAAACTTATTAAATAAATTATATTTTGTAAATATAAAAAAGGTTGTAATATAACTTGTTATCTAGTACCAGAGTAGACTTTTACTTTGGAACTTTATAAATATTAGAAGGATTATTTATTTACTGTGGGTCCCGCGTACTTGTCTCCGATGAGACCGGCAGCAGTGGATAAAGATTCGGCTTTACCTGTAATAACACCGTTGATGTCGAGATTAACTCCAATGACTTTACACTCGTCACGGAAGATCGCAGCCAGCAGGACCGATATATTGGCACCTCGCTTCACAAGGACAGGATGCTGAGAAACAAATAAGAAATCTAACGAAAACATCGGTTGTACATCGATTGGAATACGGTCGGATAGTGTTCATCAAATAATCGAAAACCAAATCGGACGAAGTAATTTCCATCCCTAATAGAGAAGAGAACGGACGAGTCCGTCTTTTTAGAGTTCTAGTACTCATCATCATGGAACACAACCTGTCTTCACTCATGGTCGTCTGATCTACCTTAGTCTACGTAGGTATATCAGTTATCTAGTGCCCATAACACAACTCTCAGAAATCAGTAACTGAAAGGGGTTGTGGCTGAGGGTTGCGGTGCTGGTTGACCCCCAAACTGACCTTTGAGGTTGGTAATTGGTATGGTAGGGTCTAGGGTCGAGGAAAAGTCATCGGTATGGTATGGTAGATTGTATTCACAGGACACGCTATACTGGTTATTAATCTACTGGTATGAAATGGTTTATATGGTTTGAGCTAGTTTGGGTAAACGCGAGCAAATACGCATTCCATTGCAAGTGCAGCAAAAATGCATATTTGCTGCGTGGTCGGTTTACTCAAACAGTATTTTTTAATTCTTTAGGCTTTCAAAATAAGCTCTTGATCAAGTCTTATTCTAAACTATAAATTATTGCCCATAGAATTACTTTACTAACCGAAATAAAAGTGATTTGAGTTCTTTTTTTCTTGTATTTTTTCGTTTTTTATTCGGACGTACGGAGCCTTTATAAATTGAACGTTACCGCATTTGAGGCTGAAAGGTTGGCGCGCCATGTCACAAGTTGGCCAACGGAGTTACCCGCTCGGGCGGCGTCGCCTATCATCGCCAACGCTACGCATTGCACGGCTGCATTGCTCATCTACGAATAAAAGTCGAAATAAATAAAACTTACCCATATCATTGCAAGGAGGTTGCCCCATATCGTGATGTCTGGAAGGAATTCGGGAAACCTGTGGCCAGCAGGCGGATCACTAGAGCCAGTAATACTGCTTTCTTTGTTGCTAGATGATGATGTGTGGATAGTCTAGCATAATTATTACTAGCGGTCCGCCCCAGCTTCGCACGGGTATTTATTCTATAGGCGATGTTCATCAGGGATAATGTAGGATTGTAATAGTGAAAGAATGTTTCAAAACGGCCTTGGTAGTTTTGGAGCCTATTATCAATTTAAACAAACAAACAAATCTTTCCTATTTGTAAAATATTATTGGTCCATCCCGGCTTTGTACTATATACCTACATATGTTCATCAGGGATAATGTAAGATTACTAAGGATGAAAAATAATTTCAGATCGGCCCAGTAGTTCCGTAGCCTATTCAATTCAAACAAATAAACCAACAAATAAATCTTTCCTTCGTTATGAAATACGACTAGTGGTGTGCCCCAGCTTTGCACTGGTACTTTCTATAGCCTATGTTCAATAAGGATAATGTAGGATTCTAATGATCAAAGAATTTTTCAAATAGGTCCAGTAGTTACGGAGCCTATTCTATTCTCTCTGCTTGGTGAACTATGATTAATTATTACTCAAGTGTACAATTACTGACTATTATTATAAATACTGCTATTACATTATAAATCCGAAAGTAATGCAATTTGAATATGTCCCGGGGACGGACAAAGGATATGTCGCGCTCAGCAGTTAGTTGCTATATAAATTATACTGATAATTTGAAATTTAGGTACCTAATACCTTATTATTAAGATTTTACATTAATCAAAGCAAAACGATGCGAGATCACCGCCTGTGCCGCTTCGAAGTTGACTTTTTGATGATGGTATGTCTTTGGCAGGGTTTTGACCTAACAAGGCATAGACCTCTAATTCAAAGCCAAAAACATCCTCACAAGAACTATTTAAAAAAAAATTAATACATTTTTTTTATTTTAGTTTTTTTCCCAAATACTTCATTGTTTGAGGCATCGGTTGACCTCCTGAAATGTAGTAACAAGTACCACATAAACATACGTAGGAAAACCACAAAAAGTTTTGATTTCATTTACTAAACTAAAGCAAAACTAAACTAATATTTACGAAGTAATAAAAAAACTGAAGAAACATCAAACATCAACAAAGTTTTGGTAGTTATTTCGAAACAGACCAAAAACAAGACCCTCTTTATTCAAACAGACATATTGCGAGTGCAACCAGAATGGAATCAGAGTTACGTTCTATAATAAAGATTTATTTGAGAGAGTTACTATGCCTGAGTAGAGATCACGTAAACTGCATATTACTTAATGCTTGAGTAAGCTTTCATAATTATATACGGAACCAAAAGTTTGTTCACTAATCAAATAACTCGAACTTTATCGTTGAGTGCAAGATTACAATTTATTGTGAGCGCAGCCGCGCGTGGTGATTTTATTTCATTTATGTCTACCATAAAATCAATTAGTAACTAAGAATAATAGTTTAGATATTGTAACCGTGATAATATCCAGCAGATTGTAAATGCCATCTTTCTCTATGAATTGGTCTCTGAACGCAGGGTTCCAGATGATTGCCTCCCAAACGAAGAAAAGCAGCGAGATCAACCACCTGGTAGGACAAGTTAAGATTAATGCGTACATTTTCGCTTGTCCCGTTCTGAACTGCAGTGTGGTGGAAGATGTCAGTGTGAGATTACCTGTATGTATAAGTACCTACTTGTAAAAGTTACCTATCTGAAATATAAAAGTTCTTCTCCATCGAGTAAAGTACGATATTTAACATATGGCGGGAAAGCTTGAACGCCGACGTCGGCCACACGATGTGAGGGTAGACGTTACAGGTGAGATTGAGATCCAGCTTTGATAGACCGCAGGAGAGCATTCGCATCGCCACTGATAGAACAGTTTGACTCTGTTTCATGGGTGGCAGTTTTTGTTCCAGAAGGGTTTTGCATAGATCTGAAAACCAAACAATAACATAACTAACAAGTTTTTATGGGCCCGTAACAACTGCAGTGCAAATCACCATTTGAAAAATATAAATTTAAGACAATGCAAATTAAAAAATATTAATTCTCACTCGTTTTAACCGACTTCAAAACAAGATGAGGTTCGGAATGAGTTCTCAATTGGACTGTTTGTTTTTTTTTGTTTATGTGCGTGTACATAATGTTGTTTTATTTAAACGGTCAGCAAATAAAAGAGGAGGAAAAGCTGCATCAAGTGATCGGCAAAAATAACTAAATTATGTACGCAAGTTGTGTGACATTCACGGGCAGCCTATCAAATATTTCTACAGCTTAGCTGTTATAGCAGTAGTAAAAAGTTATTTGAATTGTATAAAATTTACCACGCAATAAAATTAATGTTGATTTACTAAACCGTAGGCTAAACCTTATAATTATAAACCTACCTTTAAGTACCCCAGCCAAAGTCGATGTGAAAAGTTTGTAAACAAACCGCCTACGTAAAATTCCCTTGGTTCTCGTGTATATTACATGCAATTTTCATTCCTAGTCGATTGTAAACATGTTCTTCAATAAATAATGAACACGGCTTCAAGCCTGTGAAAATTGGAACCATTTATTTGATCATGGTTCTGCCTAGACCCATCTGATGAACTAAAATTTTTTGTTTCGGGATTTTGTTGATCCTCCACTGCTTTGATGACCGCTGGTATCTTAACTATATGAAGTTGGCGGGCTCCTGTTGCGATCTTCGAAGCTTAAATCTTCAGTATATCGTTTGATAGTGGTAAAACAAAACCGCAGTGTTAGCTTCATTTAGAAATGACGTGATACTTGGTAGTTCCAACAACATAACTAATATATTTAATTTGATAAAAGACACACTTCATCAATTAAAATTACCAATAATTTTCTTGGGCAAGTTTCAGCGAACTTACCTACAAGTACGCTCTAAAGTGTAGGTACCTCTATTATTTCTTTACCCATTATTATAATAATGCCATGCGTCTCAAAAAGCTCCACTATTGTGGACCGATGCGCGATGGCCTTGAAGGTAGTGATGTGCAGCAGACGCATGCACCAGTAAAGTAAACCAATGTCGTATGGACTCTCGGAGTACCATTCAATGTACCACATTAACCTACAAAAGAAAACAATGTTATTTAAGCTCAGTGTAATTGGCTTTATATCTCAAATTACTCGTGGTACTCGTAAGTTCTGAGAAACATATAATTTTCATAAAATTGAATCTTCCCAAAAACTATTTTCGAAGGCGTAGTTTTAATCAGAAACGGACACTTATTTGCTATAAGTGACAAACATAATTTGATCATCATTTATTGCGAACTTGGCAACGCACGTTTCACACGTTAGGGCTGAATATAAATAACATGTCAAATTACCTTCTAATCAAGTGAATATTCCTCATCAATTCAGATGAACATATTGGCAGAACGGTAATCAAGGCCTGGAAGATCACCTTTCGAAGCTCGGAAAAGAGAGAGGGAGACCATTTAGGTCGTATATAGCTCAGTCCAGGATCGATCAAATACATAAGGCCCACCGCCCAGTAACGAGACTCTACAAACTGGAAATATTAAAGATATGGAGGAAATTATTTTGGTTTAGGTATATCTTAAGTTTCGTAATTTTTCATCTCTGAAAATAATGATTCGTAGATGAAAATATTTTTAAAATAGCACAAGCCAGCTTCTTAAAACAAATGTTTGGTAACGCATTCCATGTTTCCAAAATTTTTTACTTGTATTACTTGTCAATCTTTCTGTTTTAATTAATTCCAATAGTTTTCTTGTTGTAATAAATTTTTCAAAACATTAAACTAGACTGGAAATCAATCAACTGCATTTCAAATTCTTGAATTTTCAACCAATCTGATTGGGACAACAAGATAAGTTTACCAAACGACGTCACATCAGGGTTTTCTACATTATTATTAAACATTTTTTTTTATAATTATTATAGTGATTTTTTTTTGGGATACATAATGAACTTGTGTAGGTATTTGCGATAATTCTTTGAACTGAGAAAATTTCACTGAAAATCCTTGATTGAAAGATCAATCACAGAAATAAATTCTTCAGTGCCTAATATTTTCTCCGTCTTCAGTTTCTTATTGTATCTAAATCGTTCATATTTTTGTTTTAGTTTAGAAAATACTTGTAGTTTCTTGTGATAATATCATTTCTGAAAACATGCATTCATAGCGTCAAAAGTTTTCAAATTAAGTAGTTTCTTTTTCAGCTAGCGAATTTTTAACAGTTGTACTGTATATCTCGCTCGACGCTCGACGTGACATTGCGCTTGCGCCGCCCATGCCTGCGTATGGACCACTTATAATACCTACTTCACACTTTTTTTCTAAGTACATAATGAATTTTGGTGATCGGTGGTGAACTGGTGTGGTGACGTGCCCAAAATATTGTGTCGCGTGGCATTAGGGGCACGCGTGCCATTGGTTCGCCATCCCTGTGTTAGCGTATGCGCTTATAATTTGATATAATTTCCAGTTATTCCAAATTTTGGTGATTGTTCAGTGTTATTGCTTGCAATTCAAACGTCCGCACATAAATCTTTGATTACATAAGTGTTAGTCTGCTTTCTCAAGCACAGTGTCATCATCACCATATGCCGCCGAACATTTGCTGGTTATGGGCCTAACTATTGTTAGTCACGTCATAAGATCCATGCTATCATGTGCTAGCGCGGGGCAGAGCGTTTGAGTGGTAAACGCAGCTCTGCGAATTTTTAGTTAGACGCTAGACCCCTGGCTCTCTACTGGTAGGTAGTTTGCGGGTATCGCCACGTGGAGTGACGATTTGCGAGTAGAAGCTGGATGCTTGTTCCGCAGTAGGTACTAAGCACACTATCTATTACGTATTAAATAGAAATATAGCTAGGAAGGCTCACAGTTTTGTTGTACGGAAAAACCTTCATAAAATGCACGCCAAGTTGTATGAGCATCCTCTTGAAGTACGTGTCCTTTTGGCCAGTGTTGATGGTTACACGTCTCATCCATTCTGTAGGAGGGGGTATTTCGGACAAAACAGCTAAGCTCATCACGTCTGAAACAGCAGGCACACGCTCTGTCTATTATTCCCCGATTATGAGGAGCAAAATCTTCAAGATATCTTTGATAATTTAATTATGACCCCACAGTAGAAAGATGAATCTGTATTGACTCTGGCTAAACTATCTGGCTGGCTATTTGCCAATCAGAGAAACAAGTGTTGTTATACAGGTCCTTGAAGTTTTTTGTGCATCGGGCCCGCTACTCTGAGATACCAAAATCTAGCACAATCATGTATTGCCTGCCCCGTCGATGGGGCACAGTTAGAAGATGAAGACTGAAAAGGAGATACCTGGCATTAAGTCATGAGACAAAAATTTAAGGCGGTTGCCGTAGCACCGCAACAAAGCAGAGGTTATCACTGTAAGAGTAACCCTATTGTGCTTGTGGTCGCGAGCGCGGCACTCATACCGGAAGACCCACAGGAAACATCTGGGAATCACACCAAACATGTAATTGTGAAGTGTCGGGAATAACTTTGGTATATCGGTATCATTAATACCTTACTTTCTAGTGAAAATACTGGATAATTGCACACAGTATCATACTCGATACCGACTACAACAATAACAATTTGATGATCAAGGTTATCTATATCGTGCGTTAGCCCTTGCACTCTGTGTAATCTCTAAGAAATCATAAGTTCCGTGTTCGAGTCCCGCCGAAATCGAACTTACTTGAGAATTTTTTTAATTTATTAATATGATGTCCTTTTTAGTTCACTTATGGTATATATTCTGACTATTCAAATACCTTTGAGCGTAATTATCGGGGCAAGGAATCTGAAGGAGATCGAACTCAGGGTGCTGCATATGGTGGTCTATAATGGTCTTCGTTATCACCAGCATCAGCGACATGGACATGGATAAGTGGACATGGGTAGACCCTAAAATTTTACGCTGGATTCGGATCAAATTACTCATCTTAAATTATTTATTTTCCGGTACACTGCTGGACATGGACCACCTCTGACAAGCGCCTTAGTTTTTTTCGCATTTATCCCGTGTTTTTAATTATTTGTTCGTTTTTAACTCCATCGCGTTGCATCGACCCTGGTCACGGGATGCAACACGAGTGTGCACAATAAATCCCCTTTAAACAACCTCTCAAACATAACAAACAATCTAAGTCGGTTCTTCCGTTTTATGACCAAGGAACGATGCCACAGACTATAGACACACAGATAGAATCATAATATTTAATTATTAAGTGCCCATTAGGGTTTGCAATTCAAATATTCATATTATTCTAATATCCGCGCCAATTTGTAACTCTGGAGAGCAATAAGGATTGTGCATGGAATTATGGTGCAAGTACACAGATATCAGTGCAAGTAGGTAGGAAGTTAAGCAATCGCTTCAGGGAAGCCTGTATCAAAAGTCTTCCTGGATATCGCTGGTTGTCCAAAGTTTGAAGAGGCAGAGAGAAATCGGAATATAAAAAAAAATATGTCAAGGTCTTTGGGTGCACATTGACGCGACTTTCCATCCCTACTTTGTGCACCCCTGCTCTAAGTAATTTCTAGCCTCAGCATACTTCACTTTGTTTTGTCCTTTTTAGGGTTCCGTACCTCAAAAGGAAAAAAGGAACCCTTATAGGATCACTTTGTTGTCCGTCTGTCCGTCTGTCCGTCTGTCCGTCTGTCCGTCTGTCCGTCTGTCAACCCACTTTTCTCAGAAACGCGTAGAGTTATCGAGTTGATATTCACATCATATACGCAGGCTCGTAACCTCTTGAAGCCTCGATATAAATCAAACTTCTAAGTCAACGCAATCAAAAGTTACAGCTGTTTATGTCTATTTTTTTTCAATTTTCCTAGGGAATCACATGCACACAAAACCTATAGGGTACTTCCCGTTGACCTAGAACCATGAAATTTGGTGAGAAGCAAGGTCTTATAGTACAAGTAATGGAAAAAATCCGAAAACCGTAAATTTGTAATTTATTCACAGAAAAAATATTTTTTTAGTCTTGCCATGGACCAAAAACCTATAGGGTACTTCCCGTTGACCTAGAACCATGAAATTTGGTGAGAAGCAAGGTCTTATAACACAATTAAAGGGAAAAATCTGAAAACCGTAAATTTGTAGTTTATTCACAGAAAAAATAATTTTTTAATCTTGCCATGGACCAAAAACCTTTAGGGTACTTCCCGTTGACCTAGAACCATGAAAATTGGTGAGAAGCAAGGTCTTATAACACAAGTAAAGGGAAAAATTCGAAAACCGTAAATTTTTAGTATATTCACAGAAAAAATAATTTTCGAATCTCGCCATGGACCAAAAACCTGTAGGGTACTTTCCGTTGACCTAGAACCATGAAATTTGGCAAGAAGCAATGACTTATAGCACAAGTAAAGGGAAAAATCAGAAAACCGTAAATTTGTGGTTTATTCATTCAAAATAGTACATTGTTACACTAGGGTTGGACGTAACTTATTTAGTCTCGAGACGCCAATAGTTCGAGGGACTAAATAAGTTACGTCATAATCGTTATCAAATCAGAAAATTATTGTGCCTTATTCGTCTGGATTTGACTGATTAGCGTAGGCATGTTCGTGACGTCATCTGTGTACAGGTCCTAACGGAAGACCAGCGCTGGCTAGCTCTCTTACGGGAGCTTAGCCAGCATTATGCTGAGTTAGGACCTTTTTATAACAACTTTATACATTGTATCTATTTTATAAGTGTGTCATTATTTAATTGTTTTATTGTATTGTATAGTTGTTGTAAATAAATGTATTTCTTCTTCTTCTTCTTCTTCTGATTTCTTTGCTGAAGAGTAGGAGTTTGTACGGAACCCTTGATGCGCGAGTCTAACTCGCACTTGACGTTTTATTTACTTCTTTTTACTATTTTGCAATCAAAGCAAACCCCGTATAGCTCTTTTGTGTGTTGAATTGATTTTGTATTATTTCAATCAATCAATAACAAAAATATTAAAATTTCTGTGTATGTCTATTTCTATTTATGTCTCTAATTTCATCCGAATAGTAAAATTAAACGAATAGTGCAAACCCTAGTGCCCATGATGTTCATGCTTGGGTTGAGCTGCATTGAACAGCAATGCCTCAGGCGCCTGCGCGGTCGCACCGCGGCGCGAGGCTGGGAAGAAATCGGCTTAAAAAGTCTTTTGTGACGTCGTTGGGGGTTACAATTTTGTTAAGGAAAATTGGCCAATTTTATAAATGTTTAATTTTAAAAAGTATAGTAACTAATTTGTAATGTTTAAATTCTATGGTCCTTTTACCTGTTTTGTACCTACTTATCTTTTCATTAGTGCTAAAATATAATTAATAACTACAGACCGAACAACAACAACTTCTCCATACTTTTATAAATTGTTAACAATAAGCTAATTAACTATTCTCATGTAAGCGACTGTGTCTTTTTTGAGAATAAACATCTTAAAACCTAAATCCACGCTCCGAAAATTACACAATATTTCTATATTATTTTTTATTTTAAATAGTGGAAAAATATAAAAAATATGATAAAAAAATTGCCTAAAAAGGGACCTATTAAATTTGTTTCTAATATCAAAAATTAATTATAACAACAATCAAAATAAAATCAAATACTTAAAATTAACATAGAAGTGAAAATAAATGTCGTCTTACCTAAGCGGATATTAATATCTTCAGGATTTTCAGGATTGGTTTCGTCATAAGGCAAAACCTTAGATGAGGAGTACGGGTTAAACTGGTACATGATATTCTCAATTATGCCTTCTTTCGTCATATTTACACCTAAAATAAAATAAATACGTAAATAAAGTTGAACAATCCACACAGCATCATCATGCCTGAGGCTAAGCAGAGCTTGTGTTATGTTATGAATACCGAATATACAAGATATCTTTTTGATGCAAAATAATCAATAATTGTAAAGGGGTGCCACTGGGACCCTTCAATATGCGTAGTCGTGCCAGCTTTATTCTTATGGTTTACGCAAACGCTACCTATTTTTCTGATTTAACAGCCGACCTCTGTGGCACGGCGGGTGAAGGTCTGCCTGAGACGCAGGAGGAGTAGGTCACTGTTGCGGGTTCGATTCCCGCCTCAGAACAAATGTGTGTACGATCTGCAGACATTTGTTCAGGGTGTTCTGGTCGTTTTCTATGTATAATAAAAATATCTATCTATGTATTGTGTTATATTATGTATATCAGTTATCTAGTACCCATAACACAAGCTCGGCTTAGCTTGGGGCTAGGTAAATTTAAATGCTATGTGAGTAAGGGATTGGACAGTAATCAGATAAAAATCTAAAATGTACTTAGATAAAAGAAATATACTGTTTTACGATTATTTATATTGCTGTTTTACAATAATTTTATATAATTTATTTAAATATTTATAATGAAGAAATAATATTTTGTTATTTACAATATTTTTCATCTGTACTGAAACACCAATCACAGGGCGTGACGTCATTTGTGGACATTCATTGATTGCTCATTAGGGGAGGCCTATGTCCAGCTGTGGACAAATATAGGCCGATGATGATGATGATGATTGATTGCGCGGCTACTTGCTTAGTTCCTTCAAATTATTTCCACAACTTCGTTGAAATTCTAAACGTTCTGTAGAGATAACTAATAAATTAGAATACGGTAGTCGATTTAAAAACTGTCAAGTGGTGTTTCTCCAGTTTTTTTTATAATGGAAACAGAGTTTATGAAAGCCAACTTCAACAATCGAAATCTTTTCAGAGTGGATAATTATGTTTATGATTTTCAATTTCTTTGCCAGTAATTAAGACTTTTGTGACGCGGAACTTCGAAATATGAAAACTTCTGTGTAAGTATTACAACTATATAATTTATTATTTACCATAAAATACCCGAAAGTACTTAAAAAATACTATTGAAGGATCAAAGTACTATCAAGTACAGAAATTCAGTGTTACTTTATTAACAATGCCCATAACATGGTATCGCATGTACAAATTTTCGGTATCATTCGGCAGCTGAAAGAAGTAAAACTGATGTCTGCTCTCGTAAATTATAACATCTAACATTACACAATGTATATTAACAATAAATTAACTTAAGCACATTTCATTCTATTTATTTGTGTTTCCAATGTACACGTGAAAATGATCGTCACAAAAGTAAATTGGTGAAGTTACAGACAACAAATATAGAATCTCGAATCCACGAAACAAAACTGCCCTCGAACTTAATATGTCCATACAGCTGTTTTATTATGCCCACAAATGATGTCACGGGTTGTCAGATGCCATAACGTGGCATTTTGGCAACATTATTAACAAACAATATTTTAACATGATTTTGATTACTTCAAAGGCTATAAATATTTTTTTTATCGGAATAAGTATCCAATAAGATTAATTTGAAACACTTTCTGAAAATTTGGCCGATTCTCTATTGTCTAGCATTATTATTATTATGCACGTGCAAAATTTTCACAGATTTCAATGACAATTTGTCAAGTAATCGCGACTTAGGACGTGCTTAAATGTGAGTTGCGTTTTGGTATTTGGGGCTTAGCCATCTTAGGTTATTTTTTTATTTATATAGTAACTAATAACTTACAAATCAGTGGAAAATTCTAATGGTGAAATAAGAATAATTGAGTGAATAAACACACTAAAGTCAGTGACACAACTCAGGGCGGGTTGGTTAGACATTCAAGTGTATGAATGTTGTAATCAGCCAAATGTGTTTTTGTCAACTTGCCGAGTCCTCCGCCGTGTAGAGTGGGGTTGCGGATGCACGTTCCGTCTGATATTTTTTGGATACTACCGACCCAACTACTCACAGTTATTGTGAGAGTCACAGGCCAGCACGAATGCCAGCTTGAGGAAAATGTGGATCCTCTTAGCGGGAGCGATTGCAATCATTCGTGAGATCGACTGCGTGAGGACCGGCCCAGCGGCCGCTAGCAGCGTCCGCACGTGGGGGGAATCGTTTCTCCGACTCGAGTTGGGGGCGGTTAACATCCATAACAGAGCGTTGGCCAATTGATTGAAGTGAACGTCATCAGACAAGCGCGTTAGGAGGTTTCCTGAGAATTAAAATAAACGGGTTTATAGATTAGAGTCCTAAAACTAAATATTTGGTCAATATGATAAGGTGGTGAGTACCCAGGACAGACCGATTGGCAAAGCACATTATTTCATAATTCAATTCATTTATTTATTTTACAAGTGGACTTACAGTTAAAAAACTAAAGCGTCCAAAATAGACATAGTAAGTCAAATCTTAACAATACGGATACAAACAATTATTAATCATAATGTCAATACAATAATCAATCATTTATAATTTATAAATTTTAAATGCCATTTTAGAAAAAAAATATACGTTGGCCCTTTAATCCAATGTATGTATTTTGATACAAAACTTAAAATTCAAAGACATACTCAGCACAACTTCATAATGAGTGCAACGCCGTTATCACCCTCTGGGGAGTTTCATTCCATTAATGTCTTTATGGATTTGGAACACACGTGACGATTTGCTTAGGTTATAATAGGTACCCAGTTATTGTCTGAATGTAGGCCAGCTGTTACCAATAATGGTAACCTTGGCCCCAACTCTGGAGGACAATAAACAATTAATGTATCTTCTAAAGAGTTGTGTTGACTATGATATGCCTAACATTTCGTTTCCAGGGGTAGATTGTTCTTGTGTAGATTATTTCTGAGTACCTTTCTTTTAATTAAATAAATTATCTACTCGCCCATGAAGCCGATATATCCACCGATGCTATTAAAGTACGTGACGATATCTGAAGCTGCGAGCAGGAGTATAGGCTGGCCCATGGGCTGGAGAAGTTGAGTGATGGATTCCAGAAATTCGGGATGTTTAGGGAGCGCCTCGGTCAGAAAATCCAACACCAAACAGGTGTGGTCCAAGCAATCAATTCTCTGCGCTTTGCTCAGGATTTATTGTAGGCGTCGTTCGCTAACACAAGTTGTTTTTGAATAGTAGCTTGGCCCAAAGTATGCTGTACTGTAAGCCATAAAGCATGATTATGTAATTCTGTAGAAAAAGTAAAGTTCGGAATAGGAAAAAGAGATTTTCACCCTTTTGGCACAGTTAAGTACAATGCCAGCAGCCGTTATACCTATCTGATCAAATTGAATTTAGGTGTGTTTAAAAGGATACATATCCTTGACTAGCGATTTTCGCGAAGTCCGAAATATGGGCAATGATTCGTTCTTTCTGTAGGAAGGCTGAAGGATGGCCCACCAAGAATGCAAGCTTACTTGCCATCTTCCAACCTCCGCCAGGGGGGCAGGTTTCTGTCCATTTCTTCTCTGCAATGCGAATAAAGCAGAATAAAGGAAGGGTTCCATCTTTGCATTTTTACATTTAATTAAAAGTGTAAGCACATATTTTTACAATTGAAAATATATAAATTTTGGAGTTATAGAACGGCAAAAATAGACATCGCTCAGCATTATCTAGCCTAGCTCCAAAGAATGCACCTAGACTCGTTGCAGATTACACAGACATTAGTTCTGCGGCGAGAAGTCGGGAATCGAACGTTCTTCGTCTCAAGCGAACGTTCAACCATTGTTCCACAGAGGTCAACCAATTCAAGGTAAAGTCAAAACAGTAGCGAGAGATAACCGCAGCTTATAAAGAGAAGTGAACGAGAAAGTAGCCAGTATTTTCGACGGAAGTAGGTACAACCGCAGCCCTATTGGTTGCACTTTCATAAAATACTGTGCCGATGCCTATTTTCAGACGTCACGTCTTATCAGCCATCGTAAAATAACAGTCAGTACTTAGACATACTCGGAAAAGTGATAGTTACAAGTGAAACTCCGTTCCTTCTACAGCGGAAATGGCCCATCTATTGCAAAACGTCGAGCGTTTTTAATTATTTTAACCCAATTGTTACACCTGACCTACTACTATACCAGAAGTCGTGAAATGCATTTAATGGAAAATTATTTTACTACAGCTGGGTAATATTAATCAGAATGTCAATATTTCGTTGGTTAAACTATGATGGTACTTTCCAGGCCTGTATTTTCTTACACAGTCAATAAATAGCAGAGTAACAACCAACCTATAGGGATAGGATCCAATTCCTTGACAAAAAGCTTCTTCTGCAACCCTTTCAAAGTATACTGTTTCTTCACACATCCGAAAGTAGAAGATGAACCAGATAAAGATTCCGACACTCCACAGAACTCGTCGGTGGTAATTCTCTGTGGCTCAAGGTCATGTCGGGGCCTCCTGAAGTACTGGGTGTGGGAGGTACTTGCGGAGGGTAGGCAGTCCCCTCTAGCCCTTCGTGAAGCCACCGGGTCTTTTTTTTCGGGTTTGAGCCTGGGCAATTTCTTATTTTTGCTATCCATTATGGGTTAGCACAAAGGAAGCAAGCAATACTTTATCTTATGCAAAATAACACGGGCATAGATTACTGTTTCAAGAAGAGATTCATCGACGTCGTATCAACAGACTCAAATCACTAAAAGTGTTATTGTTCCCAAGAGTTTATTAATATTAGGGGTATTCTTCCCAGGTGGCACCAATTCCAAACATGATCACAATAATTACTGTTGTTGCAGTAGTGATTTTTTCTTTTCCTCCACGCAAAGTCAACAGAGCGACCGCAAATAAGACAAAATAGGCGACAAAATTATTTTGACATATTATGGTGAAGTATTTCAAAACTTCTCGTGTAAAAAAACAAAACAGGTTCTTATTTGAAGAATTTATTCATTTTCAAATCAACAAAGAGAATGTAACGCTACGCTAATCAAATGTTTATCTTCAACATAGAAAAATTTCAACATTTTTAAATCAGAGCATAGCTTGAGGAGTATTAGTATTCTGCAAAAATCCTAGGATCCTACGGTATTCTGAGATAGCTTGGCAGAATTTCATCGACATATTCTATTTTATTGCATTGAGACGAGACTGCAGCGCAGACGCAAGCTCCTCTGATGAGCTTTGCTGAATACGCCGACGGGACTAGATCTTCCGGAAGACGTTATGCAACAAAAGTGACGATGACATCCATTCGAGAGGCTATTCTTCAGGCGGAACAAATCGGTCAGCTCTCCAGTGAGCGTCTACCAACCTGGCTCAAGAGACCAACGCAACGCGAGGAACCGCAGGCTGGCGCTCTGCCCCGCCACTATACATTTCATTTCTAAGTTGTAGTGTTTAGTTAGTGGTTTCTCGGTCTCCGCAAGCGCCGCACGCGCGTCTTTACGCCTCGCCTTTTACTAACTCGCATTCGATAAAATTCATTAGTTTTCTTCTAGAAAACCGAGTGGAATAAAAATTATACTTACTATCTCTGTGTTAAAAGTGTCATCGGATTGAACTGTTGAGTTCTGGCAGTTTTTCGCCGTTTCTCTAATCTTGGTGAGTATTTGAGTTTTTTTATCGTTTTGTACGTGTTGGTATTGGTACACACGTAGGTAGTTTGTTTTGTTGATATTGTTACGTAGTTATTGTGATAGTAGGTAAAACTTTTGCAAATGCTGCAACGGCTCGACTATTAGGCAACCGGTGACATTCTCTATAATTAACAACAAGGTGCCTATTCGTAGAGTTTAATGAGAGAACTCTATAAAGTTGCTACAAATCTACCTTCACAACCAACAATTACGCATCCTACGTTAGTAAGTGGTCGCTAAATACCTATACCATGTTGGTTACAGTTTTCCTAGAAGATAGTGATTCATTCAGTAGGTATCTTCCTCGATCCCAGAATATCTACAATTTTTGGTAGATGCTTGGCAGCATAAAGTTAAAAGTCTAATTAGAGTTTATACAAGGTTGCCTGCGGCTATGCACTCTTCCTGGCTGTAGAAATCCATGACTTTCCTCGGGATACCATCTCTCCCCTTGAGCAAATTTCATTGAGATAATTAGGCTCTTTAGGCGTGAAAAGGTATCTTATATATAAGCGAGAGACAAAGTTACTCTCGCTTTTATAATAAATATACCTATATAGAATGGATGGATAGTGATTAGTGATGTAGGTATTAGTATGGATAGATAAAACTCCTTTAGTTACTAGTTAAAAATAAAAAGTTCGCTAACTTACCTTTATGTACGCATTCAGTAAAGCCTATATCTATAACCTATTATGTAACTTTTGATGATAAGATTGTATCGAACCTATAAACCTACTTATCAAAATAACCATCAAGCTTGTAGCGTCACAACCATTTAGTATACAAATGTAAATGACTTGCTCTGCCTTCTGCTCGCGCCTACTCTCCCATGTTCCCTGGATAAGACTATTTACTACATCTTGGCCAGGGATACAGCATAGCCTCTTTCAAGGGAGAATATAGCTAGGCCACCTTAGATATAGTCAATTAGTTATTTAGAGTTAATTTCAGATGGAATTGTCCTCATAGCCGAATTTTCGGCCACGGCGTCCAGTCTTAACTCAACGGAGACTATATTATGCGATGTGCGAAGGACATAATTATCTATAATATACAATACCACATCTTGGTATTTTTATGTATGTTACATACAAATACCAAGATGGAGTGGTATTGTTAAACGAAGTCGACAGACGAATAACAAAAGCATACATATGTACAGTAATAAAAAATAATTGTTGGGTCGAAAGACTGACAGGTGGTTTTACGTACATAGAGGTAGGTACCTACAAAATGAATGTTATGAAGTGGTGACGCAAGTCTAGTAAAATTATGAAACGTTCTATCATACATTGTAATATATTTTAAATTAGTTGCTTTGTATGGTTTTTCCTATTAACGCAAAAATGCTTAGGTATCTACCCGGAATAATAAGAGTACAAAGAAATATTTATTTATTTATTTCGTTACTATAAAATACTTCATTAGCAAAGAAAATAAGAACAAAATATTAGATTAAATTGAAACTAGTTGTTGCAACTATTAATTACTTACTAATTATATATTATTATGATTATTTGTTGATATTGTAATCTCACACGATTTGTTTTGCATTAAATATTTAAATAACAAAGAAAACAATAAACAGCTCAAATTATACAAATATGCACCGAATAACCTAATACTAAGCTATCTGCAAACTGTTGCGAAATATCTAGATTTTTAACGGTTGATCAACTGTACCTATCTATGAGCGGTTAGTTTTCATTGAAATAAATAAAAAAACTGATCCAAGTCAATACCAATCGGAAGAGTCCTCAAAACGCGTGTAATCGTGTATTGATCGTCTGAATAAATACTCAATTTAGTATTGTAAGCCTAGGTCCACGAAAGCACATTCCTGAGAAGATTCACTTTTTCGTTGTAATGAATTCTTTTTCCTGAGTCTTGTTATCTAGAATACTGCTGTATAAATTAACTATGCATACGGTTAGCCTTTTCCAACTAAATACTATAACACCGGAAGTCCGGAAGAAAAATTCCGGCTCACCACGGTTAAATTTATTATCAGATAAATTAGCAGCGCTCTTGAAGTGATTAGAGTTGATCATTTTAAGGTAAATGATAACATTACATTTTTACAGTTTTTATAAAACTACGTGAATGCATCAACGATCATTTATTCTCGTTCTTATTATGCTATTAAAATCTAATTGATTCTTAGAATGGTAGATTCGACATTTATAACCCGGTTATCCACCTACTTTACTGAGGTTATTAATTCTCATTGATGGCACTCTAGCTCTTTATTGACGAAGAGAACATTATTTTAATAATTTAAATACAGCATTATAATTATTTTTATAATTTATAAATATATATGTATACTGGACATAGGCTTCGCCTAATGAGCGCCATAGCGACCTGTTTCCAGCATCTGCCAGCAAATTAGGGGAGGCCTATGTCCAGCAGTGGACCAATATAGGCCGCCTCTGTACTTCGTCGCATTTAATTCTGTACTGTTATCTGTGTTTGTGTGGTACAATAAAAAATTATCTATCTACCTATATATATATATATAGAGGCTGATGATGATGATGTTATATATACGACAGATGCCACGTCCGCACTCGAAAAATATATAAAGAAAAAGCTAATCATCGTAAGTTTCTAAAGAATTCATCTCATTAGTGTCTAATAGTGCTGGAAACTCTACCGGATATCTGTCGTAACATGGCTTATGATTTGCTTGATTAGATGACTATAGTGGTATAAATGGATCCAAGTGAAATGAGAAAACAATAAAAGCAGCTCCCACCATAAGATAGGAACAGTAATCAAAGAATAAAAACTTCTCTATGACAGTACGAGAGTACAGTAGGAGAGAAATCCCAAAGTAAGGATAGAATATCGTAACGAGAATGATTAAAAGTTCGATGTTTTTAGGGTTCCGTACCCAAAGGGTAATACGCCCGTCTGTCTGTCTGTATGTCCGTCTGTCACCAGGCTGTATCTCATAAACCGTTATAGTTAGACAGTTGAAATTTTTACAGATGATGTATTCCTGTTGCTGCTATAAGAACAAATAGTAAAAAACAGTATAAAATAAGTATTCAGGGGGCTCCCATACAACGAACCTGATTATTTTGCTTGTTTTTGCTCGATATTGATAACGGCAACCGGTAGATGGTTGAAATATTCACAGTATACTTAGTTATATATTCACTTAAAAAATAAATTATTAAATTAAAATAAAACAAATACAAATATTTCCTATGCAACAATTTTTTTGCCGTTATAGATAATGGTACAGAACCCTTTGTGCGCGAGTCCGATTCCCACTTGACCATTTTTAACGATGCAGCTAGTATTTTATTTATTGGTGATATAAAGTCTATTGTTTGGGTGGTATCATGTACAGCAGTGGACAAATATGTCCTGATAAGGGAGCTTATTATCCCATCACCTGGGTACAAATTTTCTACCTGTTCCCTGCTACTATGGCGAAAAAGTCGCTGCCTAGTCAACAAATGGATGGGTAGGTACGTGACATACCTTACGAATTAGTATTCATCCACCCAATACCTACCCACCCATTTGTTCACGATAGTTCGTATACGGCTTTACCTAAAGGTATACAAGTACATGCCGAAACTACATTGTCACCGATGTACAATTCCACATGATGCGTCTCCAGTTATCTAAAAGATATTTCTGATTGACGTGTTGTTCAAAGATAGGTGATAAGGTCGAGAGAGCCCCGATCTGTCACGATAACATCTCGCTGTGTGATAACAGGTGAAAACTTTCAGTCTAATAACTCTGGTCTACTGCATTGTTCTGTTCTGTTATACATCAAGGATTTTATGTGTAATGTCAAGAGAGGGGTTCTAGTGTCGTCCGAGAGCCGATATGTCTAGTTTTCTTAAAAGGTAGGATTTTATTTGTAAATTATATACCTATGTATTACCTGTTTCATAGTTTATATAACTGCCTGAAGAACACACATAATTATCATATACGATCCTTTTCTTAAGAACACAGCATTATCATAATTTACGATCCATTTCTACAGGTACCTTCCGAAGAAATGTGATTTAATTTTTGTTGGTTTATTAACTGTGGAAATTTTCAACCAGCGAACCCCGTTTGCCTTAGATAATGCTTTATTATACCACACAAAGACAGAGAACTTACCTTATATTCTATAGTAACTTGTACCTTTCATGATGATGATGATGATGATAATGATTACCATGCTATTTAATTTCATTGTAAAAACATGATGAAAACATAAGTAAAGCATGCTGGAAAAAGAAGGATGCAAGAGAATTTGGTTTGGCAAACTAATAATGATATAACAGTGGCATGTGTTCAACGCGTAGGCCGGTCCTTCTATTTACGTATGTTGAGTGCCCGCTTAAATAAATATTAATTGCGTTACCAAACACGACCTTGGGTGTGATCAGGTCGGTGTTGGCGGTTACAACCTGTTCCTACCACGACAAGCGATGACAACAAATGAATATTCGGAACAAAGTTACTAAGGGTCAGTTCACACTGAGACGCGGCGTGACGCGAGCCTGCGCGCTCTATAGAAGTTTTCAAAATATTTTGTGATTCAATCATCATCATCATTATGTCAGCCCATATACGTCAACTGCTGGCCATAGGCCTCCCCCATACGACGCCACAAAGAGCGGTCCCCATCCATCGACTCCCTGCGACCGCTACGATGTCGTCGGTCCATCGAGTAGATGGTCTCCCTACACCGTTTCGCGTTGTATTTCATTCGAACAAGTGACCTATTTTTTACTACGCAATAAGATACAAATTGTATTGGCATAATACGAAAACTATCCGCGTCACTAGGCGCAATGCGAAGACTCGCTGTGAATCTTGCTTTATGATAGTGATTCAAAATAAAACTTTTTTTTCATTTACTACACAAAAAGATTCTATCCATTGACATAATACGACTATTTCACGTTGCGCGATGCCTCACGTCGCGTCTCGGTGTGGTCCGACCCTAAGACATGACGTAATAGATAGCTGAATATCTAATTTACTTACTCTTCGAAAAAGCCGTTGGCCTATAATTTTTTCTTGATTTATAAACATTTTTAGGATAAAGTATAATAAATTCAGCAAAACGACATTAATAAAACCGTGGGCTACTCCTGGTCCAGATTAGTTCAGGACCGAGGCTTTCCGAGCAGCGCGGGTCGACCAGGGCTGATGATGATGAAAGCCATTGGTTGCATGATAAAGTTTTTAGCACGAAGTAATATAATCTGTGCTACTGGTTTGTTTTTAGTATTTACCTTACAGATAACAAAACATATTTGTGAGCAAGACTAAATTGCTTTTATTCAAGGAATATAAATCAACATGAAAAGACATTTTTACACAGCATCTTTATCAAAGTTGGCATCTAATAAGAAAAATAAAATTTATGTCAATAGGAGGTCTAGATCCGGAAGTGTAGGTACTATGTAATATGATGTGATATTCTGTTCAAATTGTATTTTTGTAACCAGATTGTCCGTATGTTAAACAAAAAAGGACTCTGACGAAAGACCAGCGTTGGCTGCTAGCTTGTTAGCAACCAACCCATGCTGAGGCAGACGCCATTTTGTTTATTTTTGGCTTACTTTAAATATTTTTATGCTGATTTAACAAAGTTATTTTATTCATATTCATAATATGGGCTAATGATGTGATGACGTTAAAATATTATGTCGCTCTATATTATATCCTAAATTAACAAAGAATGCTAAATTTCGTAACAAAACCTTATCACGAAATTACAATTATAATAGCGCTAAATACCCGTAAAAGTAGAATGTATTCGTTTCAATTTATTTTAATTTGCAAGTCCCAAGGTGGGTTAGTGATATTTTATTTGGTCAAGACTAGTCATTTTATGCTAACATTGTATTTTGTGGCAAACAACTGTGAATAAAATTGCTGACCTTTGTTCAGAAAACAAAAAAAATGGTTATATCACACAATAATTTTTTTACACTATTTAATTCATATTGCTACCAGCTTAACTAATTACAATAGAAAAGAAAAGATACAGAAAGCTATTAATAGGCATTCGTTAATAAAAACATAATAAACTACTTATTATGTTTTATGTTATAAAGTAATCGAAGTTTTATCGTATCGTTAAGCGTCTTCCTTCTTTTGGTTTGGTGCCTCATTTTCACTAATACACCTTCAAGATCAGGGACCACGGTAGCGGCCCTGCCATCAACTCTAGTTTGACGGCTCGAACCATCTCACGGCAACTTAAATTTAAGCTCGTGTCAAGTTGTGATTTTTGACATATTTTTACTGAAAATGTGTCAAAAAAAACCGTCACTTGAGACGTGCTTAAATCTGAGATGCAATTGAGTATTCGGGGGTAAGGCGCACAGAAAGTAATTTTTGAGTTCGGGCCGCTGCGCGTTATCTCTACCTGATACTATGTATATTATCCCATAGCTGTTTGCTATCCCATAGCTGTTTGCTATCCCATAGCTGTTTGCTATCCCATAGCTGTTTGCTATCCCATAGCTGCTTGCTATCCCATGGCTGTTTTGTGATCCTACGACGTTGAACACATTCAGCCTCGAGGTGGTACGGTGTAATGGCACAAAATCGCGCAATTTAGCATAAATAATTCCACTATACTTTCCCTTTCACCTGACTCTATTACCTACCGTTCGCAGGAGAAATTACGAATGTGTACCCAGCAATGGCGCGCGGTGGTTTCGTTTAATTAAATTATTATACAAGCTTCTGCGCCTCGCATCCCTTGCTTCTTACCATAAACGAATCATACCTAGATAAGAAAAAGAAGAAAAAATATTTGCTTCTTATCTTTAATACAGGTGTTGGTCGTTACTAAGATAAATAAAGCTTTTTCTGCATGCCGATCAGTGCCTTCACAAAAAGAAAATGAATTTTATCGGCTAAGCAACGCCGCGCCATGCGAGGGCACTTCCTTCATAACTTTGAACAACCAGTTACATTTCGTTCGTGGTCGGCTATTTTGATACCACTCTATGGGACCACATTTTTAAACATTTGATGCTAGATTCAAAACCTCATTTAACAGTTGGAAACAAAATCTGTACAACCTATCATAGCCAGTGTCAATTTTTTCCAATGTCAGCACTCGATAAATAAATAAATAATGCGGGATGGTTATGGGTACTAGATAACGATATACGTAATATAATACAATACACTGATAAATATTTTTTATTAGACATAGGAACCGACCAGAACACCCTGAACAAATGTCTGCAGATCGTACACACATTTGTCCCGAGGCGGGAATCGAACCCGCAACCTCCTGCGTCGCAGGCAAACCTTCGCCCGGCGCGGGTCGATTTAATCTATAATTCTATTATTAAACACCTCTCACCACAAAGTATTTTTCTACGAAATGTAGCTAATATAATGTATTATGTATGCCAGTTATTTAGACCCATAAGGCCATAACACATCTTAGTTTGCGGCTAGATAATGCTTATGAATGGTCCAGCATTGTTTATTTATTTATGATTAAAGCAATCTAACCATCTCAATCAAAAAAACTTGTCACAAAATATAGAGATTGAATCAAGGACAAAATAAGAAATAAATTGAGAAATACCAATTTTGTAGCAGAGTTCGTAGAGCAAAATGATGTTCTGACTGAAAATTCCTCATATTAAACGATACGTAAACTCAAAAGGTAATTAACGGTTTCACTCGGGGATGTAATTAACGAACGAGAACGACGAAGATTTTCGTCAATAAATTTAATTCTTGTACATACTATTTGTATTTTAACGTAGATGACCAATTTTTATCATTTTGTAATCGTCATTTACGTAGATAAAATGGGACACAGTTGTTTAAGTTGCGACAATAGCATAACTCGCATAGAATGGGCGAACACTTGTATAAATTTCGTTGACCCAGTCCATCTCTGCAACGCCTACAGTGTTGTATGGGAGTGCTGAGAACTAAATTTAATTCATTATTTTTAAATATTAGGCCCTATTGTCCCTCAACAGCCTATAATGGTCCACTGCTGGACGCAGGTCTAACGCTGATTATTTTATCTCATGGAGGGGTATTGCCCACAATTCCCACGCTGGGCATGCGGGTTGGGGATCGCAGTTCGGTTGTAGATATACTCTGCAAGAGGCGCTGCTGTCCGCCCCCTGGTGTATGTCTCTTAGTTGACTCTTCCGACACCCACGGGAAGAGTTTGTCCCACTGAAGGTCAGATACAGATGCCTCTTCTTCTTCCAGTTAGAATATGGTTGAACATAATATTGGGTCTATTATGAACAACCATATTCTAACATAATTTACAGAATTTTCTTGAAACGGGATTGTGGTAGGTTTCATACGTGTAGTGTACCTAGATACCGAAACTAAGTTATTTATTCCCGATAGTATCGGCATACCTAGAAGCTGTAATGTCGAAAACTAATTTATTTAAAGTGCTTCGCTGCCTTTTTCTTTTAGGGTTCCGTACCCGAAAGGTGAAAACGGGACCCTACCACCGCCTCCGCTGTTTGTCCTTCCGTCCGTTCACCAACCTTTACTCTCATGAACTTTTTACGATTGCAAATTTACATACTGAGTATTTCTCATGCGGCTTCAACAAGAAATAATAAAAATAATATAAATAACAACATGATAGAAAAAAATATTTCTGTATATATTTGCTCTACTTTTGTTATATCTCTTGAACCGTAATTAGCCTATTTATTGCCGCTACAAACAACAACAACAACAAAGAAACAAAATTAATAAATTTTATATTTAAAAGGCCGAAGTGAGCAACGTGACTGCTTTATGTTGGCCTTTTGCTTATTTGAAGTTATTTTTAAGTTTTATGGATTTCTTTTGCGAAATAGTTTTGTATGATAGCTACGGAACTCTCGGTGTGCGAATTGACTCGCACTTGGTCGGTTTATAATTCTTTAATGACCCAACGCAGGTAGGCTTCAATGCGAGAAAGTCACAAATGTTTTAATTTAAAGGTTTAGTTAAACTTTCTTTTGCTTATATTATAAGTATGCTGATGTTTATTTAGACTCGCCTACTGGGTACTACTTAGGTATCTTTATAATTTGTAGATACAACATTTCTCTAATCCTAAACACTGTAACAGGTTCAGTGCATTCTTTACTTTTTTTTCTTTACTGTTTTTAGGGTTTCAAACATCGGTTTTGAAACCCTTATGGTCTCGCTCTGTCCGTCCCCGCTCTTTCTTGAATATCTCAGTAACTACTGCAGCTATTAACTTGAAATTTGAAATAATGATACATTTCGTGCGCCATTACTGATTACAAGAAAAAAATATATAAATAAATGAAAAATGAAAATGAATAATTTCAATACAAATTTTGATGTTGAAATTTCAAAAGAGACTTAGGAAGGCAAATGGGGTATCAAATGAAAGGTATCGTTTTGACTATTTCAAAACACTTTTTGAAATTTCTGTAAGTTTCATACTTTTTGAAATATTTCAAAAAAAGTCGAAAAATTGACCATTCCCCCCCCCCCTATCTCCGAAGATTGCAGACCGATCCATGTACAATAAATTAGGCGTTTGTAGATATCGATCTATATTTTACAGGAAAAATATAGAGAAGTCTGTAATAATAATAGTTTTTGAAAAATGGTCAAAAAGGGGGGGATTTTTTTTTCAAATGGGAGGGTACCTACCCTTGTGGGGTATCAAATGAAAGGTATCGTTTTGACCATTTCAAAACACTTTTTGAAATTTCTGTAAGTTTCATACTTTTTGAAATATTTCAAAAAAAGTCGAAAAATTGCCCTTTCCCCCCCCCCTATCTCCGAAGATTGCAGACCGATTCATGTACCATGTATAAGGCGTTTGTAGATATGGATCTATATTTTACAGGAAAAATATAGAGAAGTCTGTAATAATAATAGTTTTTGAAAAATGGTCAAAAAAGGGGGGAATTTTTTTTCAAAAGGGAGGGTACCTCCCCATGTGGGGTATCAAATGAAAGGTATCGTTTTGACTATTTCAAAACACTTTTTGAAATTTCTGTAAGTTTCATACTTTTTGAAATATTTCAAAAAAAGTCGAAAAATTGCCCTTTCCCCCCCCCCTATCTCCGAAGATTGCAGACCGATTCATGTACCATGTATAAGGCGTTTGTAGATATGGATCTATATTTTACAGGAAAAATATAGAGAAGTCTGTAATAATAATAGTTTTTGAAAAATGGTCAAAAAAGGGGGGAATTTTTTTTCAAAAGGGAGGGTACCTCCCCATGTGGGGTATCAAATGAAAGGTATCGTTTTGACTATTTCAAAACACTTTTTGAAGTTTCTGTAAGTTTCATACTTTTTGAAATATTTCAAAAAAAGTCGAAAAATTGACCATTCCCCCCCCCCCTAGCTCCGAAGATTGCAGACCGATCTATGTACAATGTATTAGGCGTTTGTAGACATCAATCTATATTTTACAGGAAAAATATAGAGAAGTCTGTAATAATAATAGTTTTTGAAAAATGGTCAAAAAAGAGGGGAATTTTTTTTCAAAAGGGGGGGTACCTCCCCATGTGGGGTATCAAATGAAAGGTATCGTTTTGACTATTTCAAAACACTTTTTGAAATTTCTGTAAGTTTCATACTTTTTGAAATATTTCAAAAAAAGTCGAAAAATTGCCCTTTCCCCCCCCCCTATCTCCGAAGATTGCAGACCGATTCATGTACAATGTATTAAACGTTTGTAGATATGGATCTATATTTTACAGGAAAAATATAGAGAAGTCTGTAATAATAATAGTTTTTGAAAAATGGTCAAAAAGGGGGGGAATTTTTTTTCAAAAGGGGGGGTACCTACCCATGTTGGGTATCAAATAAAAGGTATCGTTTTGACCATTTCAAAACACTTTTTGAAATTTCTGTGAGTTTCATACTTTTTGAAATATTTCAAAAAAAGACGAAAAATTGACCATTCCCCCCCCCCTAGCTCCGAAGATTGCAGACCGATCCATGTACAATGTATTAGGCGTTTGTAGACATCAATCTATATTTTACAGGAAAAATATAGAGAAGTCTGTAATAATAATAGTTTTTGAAAAATGGTCAAAAAAGGGGGGAATTTTTTTTCAAAAGGGGGGGTACCTCCCCATGTGGGGTATCAAATGAAAGGTATTGTTATGACTATTTCAAAACACTTTTTGAAATTTCTGTAAGTTTCATACTTTTTGAAATATTTCAAAAAAAGTCGAAAAATTGCCCTTTCCCCCCCCCCTATCTCCGAAGATTGCAGACCGATCCATGTACAATGTATAAGGCGTTTGTAGATATGGATCTATATTTTACAGGAAAAATATAGAGAAGGCTGTAATAATAATAGTTTTTGAAAAATGGTCAAAAAGGGGGGGAATTTTTTTTCAAAAGGGGGGTACCTACCCATGTTGGGTATCAAATGAAAGGTATCGTTTTGACCATTTCAAAACACTTTTTGAAATTTCTGTGAGTTTCATACTTTTTGAAATATTTCAAAAAAAGACGAAAAATTGACCATTCCCCCCCCCCTAGCTCCGAAGATTGCAGACCGATCCATGTACAATGTATTAGGCGTTTGTAGACATCAATCTATATTTTACAGGAAAAATATAGAGAAGTCTGTAATAATAATAGTTTTTGAAAAATGGTCAAAAAAGGGGGGAATTTTTTTTCAAAAGGGGAAGTACCTCCCCATGTGGGGTATCAAATGAAAGGTATCGTTATGACTATTTCAAAACACTTTTTGAAATTTCTGTAAGTTTCATACTTTTTGAAATATTTCAAAAAAAGTCGAAAAATTGCCCTTTCCCCCCCCCCCTATCTCCGAAGATTGCAGACCGATTCATGTACAATGTATTAGGCGTTTGTAGATATGGATCTATATTTTACAGGAAAAATATAGAGAAATCAGTAATAATAATAGTTTTTTAAAAATGGTCAAAAAGGGGGATTTTTTTTTCAAAAGGGGGTACCTACCCATGTGGCATATCAAATGAAAGGTATCGTTTTGGTCTTTTTAAAACACTTTTTGAAATTTCTGTAAGTAATTATAATTGGCAAATGTTTGAAACCCTCGGCGCGCGAGTTACACTCGCACTTGGCGGATCTTGTTTTTATATTATCTAGATTTTTTGGGAGGGTAAAGATAAATGATGACATTGAATTTAATTTTTAATTTAGCTGAACTATAACTAACATTTTCAGACTCCTCTACTCTGCCTAAGCTGTCTCAATTATACATTTTTAGATTTTATTTTATATACCTACTTACTATCTCAAATCTACTCCATAAGATCTCCTTATCTTCCAAACTACTAAAATATTTAACTATGTGTATATTTATGTATATATTTTAATCAGCCTATGCTAGTTCACCGCTGGTCATAGGACTCCTAATGAGAGCCATAGCGCCGCGTCTTCAGCTTGTCACATCCAGCATCTGTCTGCAGTTTTTCGCAAATCGTCATCCCATCTGGCCAGATGGAATCCTATTACTGCGTTTGCCGAGTCACGTCTTACACTTACGAATACGTTTACCCCGCCGGTTATCAGTTCTTTGTGAGATATCGTCAAAATAATTCGTAGAGCTATGTCGGTAACTTTAATTCTCTGTCGGATCTATTTTTACAGAATCATATCCTTCAGAGTAACCGAGCAGAACTCGAGCGACTTTGAACGGTGTTTCAGTTTTGGTGGTATAGTTCAGTTGAAAACGATTTTAATCAGACGATTTAACCAATAACCCTGAAATCATCAACCGCGTTGAACTGTCAAGTATGGATGACGAAACAAAAGAATCAGAAGATTTAGAAACAAAAAAAGTTTACGTTTAAGGGGATGTCACATCCAGGGGATTTTAGTCTCCATATTTTATGACTCAACTATGGAAACAAATTTGTTGTATATAAATTTCTGTTGAAAAATCAAAATGAAAATGAAAGTAATGTATTTAAAAAAAATAAGTTTATCCTGATTACGTTTTGTTTATTTATAGAGTAATAGTATATCGCTCATTAGGTAGAACATCGTCGAAACTGCATATTTTGCAATTTTACAGGAGAGCGTTTTTAAGTTTTTTTACATTTTTGTGTTCCATTTATATCTCTTGTATCAGATATAGCTGCGTTATTTTTAACTAAAAATGAGAATAAAGTATTATAGTTTTATTGTCAGTTTAAATCAATCACTTAAGACATCTAAGTCATGAAATATTAAAAAAAAATCGGTTAGGTACCTACAATTGTGTCGTTATGTCTCCAAGAAATTGTTTATTGTATTTTAAGCATTTATGAATCTTCTTTCAGACATAGCTGCGTTAATTTTAACTAAAAATGATAATAAAGTATTATAGTTTTATTTTCAATTTAAATTAATCATTTAAGACATCATAATTACGAAATAATAAAAAGAAATCGGTTAGGTACCTACAATTGTGTCGTTATGTCTCCAGGAAATTGTTTATTGTGTGTTAAGCATCAATACACTTTGTACTATTTTGAAACAAAAAAACACTTTCTTTAAAATCAATATCAATAATTATTTATTTAGAACAGCCAGACATACTAAAAATCACACATAGTTTCACTTATCTAACCATCTTTCTTAAAATTAACATTAATTATTATTTATTTATTAGGATCAGACCGACATAAAGAAATCACATTAAATTGTACTTAGTTTCACTTACTTTATCTATCTCCTAACTTTGTTAGGTTTATCATAATCGAAAAGAATAGAGTTTTTATTACCAATATCAACTCTCATAATAAAAATAATAAAGAGTATTGTTGACAAGTATTTAATAACTTAAACTGAGCAAATTTATATAATACGGGCCTCATTAAGTTATATTTAATTCGCAAGTTTAAGACTGATTAATAGTTACTAGGTAAATAATTAAATACTTGTCAACAATACTCTTTATTATTTTTATTATGAGAGTTGATATTGGTAATAAAAACTCTATTCTTTTCTTAAATTCTTTATTGTACACAAAAATACAAACATAAAAATATAACAACGAAAATTTATATACAAAGGCGAGCTTAACCCTAACAGAGTTTTCTTACAGCAAACCTAGGGGTATTAAGAGAGTTTGTGCAATGCGCGTGAATAGTAAAGTGTACATACAAGTTAGAAAAAAAAAGGTCGAATAGAATTTTTTTTAAATAAGTAAAGCAAAGAATATACAAAGTAAAATACATAAATAAATAAAGTCTACATCAATGTGTAATATATGAATATTATACCTATACCTACATACATAAATATATAAATATACATAAATATATATATATATATCTGCTATGACTAAAGAGAAAGATAATGCTCTTTTACCTTAGATTTAAATTTTTAAATCTTTTCGATTATGATAAACCTAACAAAGTTAGGAGATAGATAAAGTAAGTTTTACCTAGTAACTATTAATCAGTCTTAAACTTGCGAATTAAATATAACTTAATGAGGCCCGTATTATATAAATTTGCTCAGTCATCTATATATTAGTTGATACTTGAGTAACGATGTTTTTCTGTGGTCATAAATGTCACTCAAGCTAAGATCTATGACTGACCAAGCTTTCATAATTCGGACCTTAAGAGATCACAATTATGATTATGAGTCTTATTCGGAATGACACAGATAATCACAGTTTTTTTAAATAGCCTATTTTAAATTACGGCCTCTTACGTCATTATTAAAAAATACTTTCATAGAAAGGGCAATAATAACGTGGTATTATATTTTTTTATAAGTTCTTTTAAATCATTCTTTTTATTATTTTTTTTACTTGGGGTAACAACAACGAATCTCACTATTGTCATACGACAGTTTCGACATTGTTCCGCCAAACAATAGATAAACAGATGTCATAATTATTTATTCGACGTTGTAGCACCCAAACAAGACTACACTTCGCAGCGCCCCACGCAGTACTGCCAAGAGAGTGCCAAGTTCGACTCTTTTGCTCCAAAATGTTTGTAATTTTTAATAATGTGACAGTTATGTCAACGCCACCTAGCCAAAACGGTGGGAGATAGAATTTTGTCAATTTTTCTCCAAACGTAACCAACCAAAAGAAAATGTTTGACACACTTAACTCAATTTTGCCAAAAAGTGTAGTTTCGACTTTGTTCCACCAAATGAGCGATATGAATAGATAATAATTATCTATTCTTATGGCAACATAGTACCTTAGTATAATTCTAATAATGTACCTCATTAAGAATCTTATACTAATACTATTTAAAAAACAAACTTGAATTGAATAACAACGTTTTGGTTCAACAGCATTGGCCTGTCGATGGAATAAGAATCGTATTCTCGGCTCTAACAAGTTTTTTGACTGTAATGGAATAAAAAAAATCATACGGTTAAGTTGCTGTAGATCAATCTTCGTTCAGTTCCAAAATATTATACCTATACTATCTCATGAATCAAACTTAATGTAGAGAAATTGCAATTTGCAACAAATCGATCATTGGTCAATGTTCATCTATCAACAAGGAACTACACAAACGTCTGTTTGTAAATAAATTCGCACACTCTTCTTGGGGCCGAACTGCTATTGTCTGAAGCCAAGAATTTCTCAACAAACTAACTATAATACTGAGGAAAATCATGGTATTCATCTTATTATGGTGACTGATTTAAATTATCTCTTGCCAGACCATTATCTTAATAAATTGAACCTTGACTTTTTCATTTTCACACGTTATCTCCGATAAACGTTTTGCTCGACTAGTATTTATTACTCTGTTATGAAAACCATTCAACATTTGATTGAAAATAAATAGCAAAACGTTTGCGTTACTGATTGACAACAGCAGGTTATTATTTACCTGATCTCCTGCAAAGTATAACAATGAATGCAATTTCAATGCATCTTTGTCGTGGAGTCGCTAACGTCGTTAACAAGGTCAGTGGGGCCTTGCTTGAAGTATTGAGCCCTCATCACGAATCGTAGAGTCACGCTTACTATGCGAAGGTACTTGTTACGTAGTTGATCGTTATCAGAATGCTCAGTTCTTTCGTCGAAGGTCTAAGAAGATTCATTGAGATGAAAATAGTAACTATTTTGGTAATTTACCCCACACATGCACATACGCCTCACCATGAAGGGAACTTACTGCATGACAGAGTTAGAAAACTCTGTCATGCAGTAAAAGTGTCATTGTAAAACTCGACGTAAAAGAATGATGTAATGTTGTATTATTATGGGCAGTTGACTGATAAACATACAAGTCTGACTAGTATATAGTGATCTGTGAGACAAGTGTGCATCGTGGCCACCCTCTTCAGTCCGACACCCACCCCTCCAAAACAAACCATATCCACAAATAAAAATCAAGTGTCACGGAGATTTCTTAACTGCCAATAAAATTACCTACTGGATATCGACACTGTTTTTACTATGAACAAAATGTGGCTATCAATCACGGTACATCAGGCATAATTTAGAGAGATTCTCTTACCGGTCTACAAACCAGTTTTATTGAAGCGTGGAGACAGTCATTGTCTGAAATCTATGATCCCCTTTCTCTTAATTCAGTGTCGCAGGCCCCTTTCGGGTCATTGCTTCACACTAGAGTAGCATTAGAGTGACGCTAATGAAATTATTGTGACCTTTCTATTAGAGTCAATTGAACGAACGCGATGGGGCTAATGTCGGTACGGTATGCCCCACTGTACTGTTAGTGCTGTTAAGTATTCTGTGACAGGTAAGCCGATACGATACGTACTCTCAGGGTCATTTTAAAATTGCTGCACTGAGGTAATTAAATAACTATAGCATGCTGGAATGTGGGTCGGAATATTATAAATGCGAAAGTTGAGATGGATGGATAGATGGATGTTTGTTGTTCAATCACGCCAGAACTGCTGAACGGATCTCGATGAAATTTAGCACAGAGATAGATTACAGTCTGGAATAGCACATTGGCCATTTTTATCCCGGTATTCCTAAGGTACCGGGAACTGCGCAGTTGAAACCGCGAGGCGCGAGGCTATCCTCTACAAGTCTACAGCCTATATAATGGTCCACTGCCGGACGCAGGTCTTCCCCTGATTTTTTATGCCAATCTCCACGCTGGGCAAGTGGGTTGGGGTGCAGTTCGATGGTAGATCATTTTGCAAGAGGCGCTGCTGCCCGCCCCCCCCTTGTATATATACATCATACATATATATCTCAGTATATTCATTAATAAATTCAATCAATACTCAAATTCGATAGCAATCTACTGTTGAGTATTGAGTTTTGTCGTCATTCATATTCAATTTGCCTGACGTTAAATGCACTTCGCGCGGGTAGATAGTTTCAAGAGATCATTTTCAATTATTTTTATATGCTTTTTAAGACTTGCTACCGGGAGTCTATTTCACGAAAGATTTCTTTGCAAGAGGTGCTAATCTTTTCTATAGTAGCCCCGTAACATATTTATTGTGAAATGGACAATTAGCTATGGGCTCGTGACGTTCGGAACGGTCATTAGAGCAATTGGCGAATGATTAGAGCTAGTCTGGCTCAGCTTTGCACAACAGCACGTCGCGTGATCTGCCAGACTGGAGCACGGAGACTCCACTGACAACCTCGACAGGTGCTTAGATCATTACGAACCATTTGTGTACTCGAAGTTAACCGTACCACGCATTGGAACGGGTAACATCGAGTACACAAAGGGTAGGAAATGGTAGGAAGCAAAACTAGCGTGTTTGCTTGTCAAACTAGGACTAGATCTAGATTAGTAATCACGGGATTATTGTGGCTAAAAACTCGAATTACATAAAATTCTACATTTTTTCTTTGATTCCTTCAAAGTGAAAACAAGATTATGAAAAAAAAAATGCTATAGAAAAAAATCATGAAATTGCACCTAATTTGGCCGAGATCTTAGGAACCCTGCGGTCTATTGAAATGACTTATCTTTTGATTTGTACGTATTAATGACTATTACTTAAAACCCACAAATAGTTTTTTAAAAGTGGTTTAGCTTTCTTGTACATAAGCAAAAACTTAATTTTCGCACTTGCGCCGTTAAACTATGATAGAGGCATTAAAAAAAAGCTCATTGAATTTTTTTAAATTATCTTTGTTCAACGAAATAATAAGATAAAATAGGTGGCGGTGCTAGTTTGGCTCGGGGTACCGTCTTAACATGAAATATTATATCTTCGTCTTGTCATAAATAAACATGCTTTATAGTTTTCTAATTATTTGTTGAATTTTAAGGCGCATACCCCACTCAAACTGGCGCCGCCTCCACCTACTTTATGTTTTTATTCCGTTTAGGCAGAGATACGAAGTTGCCCTTGGTGGCCACCAAAATCTATTTTCGTATCTCTGCCTAAACTAAATAGAACAAAACTATTACAAAGGCTATTAAAAAAACTATTAAAAAAAGCTTATGATAGGTATTACAAACAGGAAGATGGATTTTTTAAAATTCCTTTGTTAAACGGAATAATAAGATAAATAAGGTGGCGGCGCCAATTTGGGTGGGGTAGGCGCCTTAACAGTACAAACTTTTACAAGTCAACGGTAGTTAGCGAAAACTGTTCCGTTTTGTTTTTGTGCAGACTCCTAAACCTACTTACTTATGCCATTCTGTTATTCCACTCTTCCCTGTGACCACTATATGCTGTTAACATCCAAAGATCAATTAACATCAGCAAATTATATACAAAATTAACTTTTTCGTGTGTTTTAGGTTTAAGTTTATCTACTAATCTATTTCGTATCATTTGCTGTTATAAACATTTTCAACTTTTTTTTTAAAGCTTTATGTACGCTACTATCTAGCCTATTATATAGACTGAGACAACCCACCGTTTCATAATACGTGCCCCTTTCGATTGCGTGATTTTACTGGACAGTGTGGAGTGCAGAAATTTACGAAAATCGGTCATTCTTTCCGCTTACGTAATCAATTCAATTCGTCAGCGCTTTGCATAAAACGACGCTTGTAATTGGCATGTGGCCGACGTCCAATAAATTTTACCTCTCAATACTTTCCCCAGATAATAAATCATGTTTAATCTTGAAAATAATTATAAGAGAACGAGAGTACTGAAGGGATTATTCTTCATTGTTCTATAGGCACCCTTTTCGTTGAACCTTAGACCGAATCAAAAAGTCCTTAAAAGCATGTCAAGATTTTTTCTTACCCACGTAATCGAGCACCATTGATGTATTCCACGAAAAAGGCTAAAAGGGAAATGATAGTAGACACAAACGACGTGTATCCAAAAATGCGATTTATGCCGTTTTATGCGTGCACTGAAGTTGTAATTATTTTTGTCAACTCATACATTATATTCATTTTTATCTTCGAAATCAAGAGAATTGTTGAGTGAGCGTGTTTTACTTGGTACGCTCATAGGACGCAAAGGAAATGAGAAATGTTTTCCCGTGTGTTCTTATTTTACTTGAAGCACCAATTGAAGACATTTCTGTGACCAAGCTGTGTTGGAGGTGCTCTACCTACCCGCAAACGCGACTGCCGCTGTCATGTCAAAGTGCAACAAATCACTCAAAATCATTCGGACTCTAGCATCGAGTTTGTAATAAACGATTGGATCGTTGTCAAAATACGATAAGTATAGTTTCTCTCAATCTGGGGCCCTACAAAGCGCTAGATGTATGGAAAGGTCTCGCATTCGAAGGAAGTATTCGAAAGATGCGTACCTACCAGTCATACTAGGGCCTCTGAATGTCATAAATTGCTACTATATCAATCTCATGTTTCCTTCCAATAACTAGTATCTTCCGCCCATATCGTTTTAAAAGTGTACTGGCAGCAGCCTAGCCGTTGAAGATTACGTTACGGCGGTTACGGCCTGAGTAGGACTCAATTACCCAAAATACTCGTAGATGATCCAACTGAAACCATAAAGGGGCGCAGCAGCCAGTATAAAGTCTTTGACTTACTTTCAGTTGAGAATAATATGAATAACTTCTTTGATTCCTATTTATTATTAATTATTATTTAGGTATTATAAATAACACAAGCTCTGCTTAGCTTGGGACTAGATGCTGTGTGAATTGTCCAGCAAATTTATTTATTTATTATTTATTTATTGACGTTATTCTGATCTAAGTCTGATAAACATAAGCTGTAAATAAATAATTATGGATATTTCACAAAGCATCGTCTAGCATTAGTAATGCATTAGAAAATGGTGTAAGCCAATATTCAAAGCTTATAATCAATCTCCATAAATCAACGAGTTTTTGCCCAACTGTGGGCTGCAATACGTATTTTAATACATCAAATAAAACAAGTTTGTTTGCCAACAAGGAACACATTAAGTTGTTACAAGTGTTACAACACAGCCGTTTCAGAGACCAGAATTAATTAAAACTGAACTCTACCACGTCTTCCTGCTGTAATTGGAAAGAAACTCGTATGACACGTAAATTAATAAATAATGCTTTACGAGTTTTGCTTGCTCTTATTTTGTTCCCCATTGCTCAACGCAGAAAATCAACAAACAGTTCTCTAATATTTTAAAATGTTCCAGCCCATTACGTAACAGTAAAATATTTTCACAGCCTTATTTTTAAAAGTTATCACGAAGCCACAAGTACAAAAACGATACTTGTTTTAGCTAAAGAAACTAATACTGGACTATCGCCGGCATCAGCAGTTTCAAAGGCTCATGTTTCAAACACGTTGGTTTCAAATAGCAGCCTCTCAGAAACGTGAGAATCAGCTCTAGGAAGTATCACAAATAAATTGTGGGTTGCAATTTATTTTTTATAATTCCTAGAGTCTGTGGCTCGGAGCTATCGGACTTCACGAGATTTATCCAGTTAATTCTCATTCATCCCATGGCCTAGCTTTGTTCGATACCGGAAGATAAAATTCATTGTTTTTATTTTATCCCATGCTAAGTTTCAACAGATAATTTAAATATCAAAATAAGGGGGCAAAATCCTTTAAAAAGTAGCTAAGGTAGCTTCTTCTCTTACAAAAAACATACATGGAATTCAGATGAGCATTTTGTTACCCACATGAGTTATGACGTTTTATTGCCTCCAGTCCCATCACAGCCAGGTAAATAAAAAAGGAGCATCAAAACCCGATGCAATCAGAGAGGGTGCAATGTTCATGTTTTATGTCTGTCTTTGGCAGGTAGTTTGAACGAGAGTTTTTTATGTTACAGTAGGCTATTGACAAATATATATATATATATAATAATGCATTTTTTCGAGAAAACCTTGTAAATGGGCAATGTTGAAATAATTTTGTACCACTGACGGTATTCATTTTTGTACCCGAGTTTCAAAGTGAACTCGTATGAAGTTTCCAAATGAACATGTCCTTCGTGATTGCATATTTTGCGAATTCTACGAAGCACTGCAATTATTGTGTATAAAATTGTGAAATTACCAAACTCAATTTTTGTAAGGCTGCCAAGGGTGATAGTGCCATGGCCCATGACCAATCACTAAACTGTTGGTTGACCTACCGCTTGTCACGAAATGCGGTAGGCAAACATTGTGGGTACCTAGATAAGTATTCTTAATGAGCTAATAGGTCATAATATCCAATCTATACACTTGACTTAGCAAAGAGAATACCCACTTCCCCCCACAGGATGATACCACACATTTATATCGACATGTTAATATATCCGAAGGTGCGAATCCACTGCGGCGCACGTGAACGCAAGGACACGTAGACCCACAACCATTAAAAACTATCGATCGATTAGCCTGGATAACCTGAACCATAATGTCAAAGCGCCAATATTGTGTAATCTAATTAAGTGTTAGCTAATTTGTTCACTGTCCAACGCTTTTCGTGTTGCGTAAACATCGTGGCTTAGGCGCATACCCCACCCAAAGTGGCGCCGCCACCTAATTTATCTTATTATTCCGTTTAACAAAGGAATTTTCAAAAATCCATCTTCCAGTTTGTGATACCTATCATAAGCTTTTTTTTAATACCTCTGTAAAAGTTTTGTTCTATTTAGTTTAGGTAGAGATACGAAAATAGATTTTGGTGGCCACCAAGGGCAACTTCGTATCTCTGCCTAGTTTAGGTGGGGTATGCGCCTTAATCGATGACATGACATAGCATACTGTGTAAGTAAAAGGTACAGTACAAACTGTAGGGCTGCATTAGCTAGTTGATATAAGAGATTGGTAGTAGGGTATAGGCTACATACTACAGTGGGGAAAGCGTCATGTGCTCTTAATCCTAAAATAAAACATAAAAATTGTATAAATGACAACAGAGATGTGATTCAGCCATAGACATAGAATTTTTTTCACTGATTCAGCAGTATTTACTACTTTAATGTTCTGACAGTAAAATGTTAAACCTTGTAAGTTTAACATCATAAAAAGATAAACTTATTTGTTTGTTTGTAAATTACATAAAATTAACGACATTATTTTTAGTTAAGTTAAATAATATGAAAATTTGTGCAGAGTTTTGAATATTATAGTTAAACATCGGTTTTACTATATTTGTAAAAGTTGACTGTTTAATTCTTAAAAAAGATGGTAGACCATTTATTATACATACCACTTTAACGATGTTCATGGCCGATTTTTTTTTGCGTATAATTTCCGATAATTCCGTTGGATTTTCAATGTTTTCTTGTTCGTTAAATCTGGAATGGAATATAATAAATCTCTGGAGTATAAAAATCATTGTTTCTTTAAAAGGTAAAGCAAACATACAAATTTATCTAAATAGTTGTTTACCACTTATTAAATAACCACAATGTTTGGCAAAATACGTAGATTCTATGCATGCTACTTTTACGTTTGTTCATGACCGATTTATTAGCAGGTATCATTTTCATTCCGCTAACTATCATATCCGCAGCACAATAGCTTATTTTAATCAGTACAGTCAGCCACAAATATATGTAGGTACTTACTAAACTGATTTTGTTTTGAACAAAATATGAAACATTTCAGAATGTGCTTATAGAGGTTGAGGGCCTAATTGTACAATTAAATTTCTATTGCGTAATCGCTTTAGGCGGAAATCGAACTTTTTAAAAATCAGTGGAGAAAATAATATCGTTGTGTACAAGACAGTTCACTTGATAAAGTATTTTAAGAGTTCCGCTGGTTGGTGCGAGTGAAATAAAAGCGCTTTTGCTACTGTCTGTATTTCACGGTGCAGTATTCAATGTCCGCCATCTATACTAACTGCTTCCCGATTCTGTGGCTCCGGCTATTGTGCTCTCATGGACGCACCAGAATGAGTCGCCGCGCGCCGCCGCCGGCGCTAATGCCCGGCAGCATTGTGTTATGGTTATGACAGCAACAATCATTATTAGGCTAAAGGCCCCTGTCCCTTGCACCGCACGGGCACGTTACGGACAAAAGTGGAATGACTAGACTACTAGTCGTTCCAGTCGAAATTCAAGTCCAGGAACCTGAATAGCAGGTGCTAGGCAGTGTTTCTGGACTTGATTTATACATTACATTTTTTTTAAATATTAATTACTAACAGGATAACTTAAAAGTATTTTCCCTGAGGGCACCCAGGGGATCGGAGCCTTCAGGGAATTATCCATCCTAACATAGTAATTTAAGCTAGCTATACTAAGCGCCCATTATACTAGGTATATTTGGAGGAATTTGTGCTCAATATTCGTCTGATTGTAGGTACACATAATTATTGTGAAAAATACCACAAATACCTGGCTAGAACATAGCGGTGCAAAGGACGGAACAGAATATTATTCATTTAATTAACTGTGTATTACCGGATTTCCATTTTCATTTTTTTGCCACTCTACAACAAACTGTCTTTTACCAAGCAACTGGTAACGTAAATATAAGTGTGTCGCAACCACAGGTCGCAAACTCGCAATACATTCAAAAACGATACAAAAGTTTCAAAATGTCGCCATATCCCTTCGAAGTTTCGATCGATAATCGTTGTGAAACGTGTTGCCCTTCATATAAAAATAAATGGAGCACTTCAGACTTTCGGCCAGACACATCGCGTTGTAGGTATGCAGCAAAGTGTACCTGCTGCTTTAAAAAGAGTTGTGAAACAACTTGAGCAGTAGGTAGTACACCGTATGCCTAAGTAGGTATAAGTATAACTGATAAAATTAAAGAGTTGACAGATACGACGAGACGCGACGTCACTAGCACAAATGGCTGTGTGGACACAAAAGTTTAAAAATTTCCGTCTTTCAAACCTAGTAGTAGTCAACATTCGTAATTTTAATACTACCTATTATTCGTTATAAAACGTTTTAACCATACGTTTATTATCAATTACAAGGCAGCCTTAGTACTTTTAGGTTCCACTTCTTAAATTTGCGCACCGTGGTGGTTACACTACGATAAAGACCCTAAGTACCTCCTCAGCTAAATCTACGTCGTATGACAGTGGCCTACAAACTTTTTGCACACTGCTAAAGACCCAGGTATGTTGCGTTTGGCCCAGAAAGTGTACCGTTTTGATGAAGTGGCTCTAAAGGCCAGCATGTGTCGCCAATTGGCCAACAAATAAACTTGAAATATAACAACAGAAAGCAGTGAAATTGTAATATTTGGGGATCAGGGTTTTACCTTACACACCCAATTCTTCAGCAATGATAATTAAAGATGATTACGGTATACTGTGGTAGGTACCATAAGTTTTTCGTATTTTGCAGACGTCTCAGCTAAGACGACTGTAGTACGTACAAAATTAATAATGTAATCCACACATGATTTAGTCCTAAAGTAAGCAGAGTAAGTGAGAAGTTTGTTGTGATATGGGAATATTTATCCTTTACCAATTTATAACTCTTACTAAAAATATAAGTAATTTCTCTTCGTGTGTTGAACAATCTTTAGGATCGATCTGTCATGAACCTTACTTGTAGAGCCCCTCACCTGGAGATAAATTTAGGCTTTCACGTATTTTTGAACCGTTGTACCTATAGCATAAACTATAATTTTATTACGTACCTTTACTACTCTAACTATACCATATTTGGCATACTGTCAATCTACAATAAACCAACGACAAATTATAAAATTTTCAAGCCAAGATCTAGGAGCTTGCTTGACCCACAGAAATAAATGGAAAAAAAATCAGAAACCAAAGATCGTCCACTGTAATATTTTATGTTAATTTAGGCATTTTCAATTTGTTATTCTATTCGTGCACACATTTGTTCCGAGGCGGGAATCGAACTAGCAAACTCCTGCGTCGCAGGCAGACCTTCGCCCAACGCGCCACAGAGGTCGTCCTAATTAAATTCTATTTTTCGTTATTGGTTTCATTAAGTTGCTCAAATAGAGCTGTCACTTATATACCTACACTTTTAATTCGGATATCGAGATTCCGATTATATCAAGTTCCATTCGAATTGTCGTATCGATTGATCGACCTTGGAGAAATCGTTATAAGAAATCTGATTCATAAAAGGAAGGTTGTAGGATTAAAGACCTTAATATACATATAAGCTCAGGTAGATACACACTGTGACTGTATATGCCTACTTTAAACTATAAGCCTTTACTCCTTTCAAGAGACTAACATCAAACTCGGCTAGCCCACCTAATCTCCTCTCAAGTAGGTGGTAGGTAGTTAGGTACCTACCACCTATTTTGATGGCTCTATACACTCAGTAGATCCCTTTCTGTATGGAAAGAACTTGTCTCAGGACCGTAAGGCCTTTTGGGGTGAAGAAGGTGTAGAACTGGCCAATAACCATGGCAAAGAGAATAAAAATATCGTTACGTAAAATGTTGGTGCTTCGCTTTCTAGAACCTAACCCCCGAAGCACACAGAGTGGTGTTATAAATTTAACTTGATAGCATGATCAGCTTATGCTTGGCCATTGCTGAACAAAACCTTCTTTAATGAGCGATTCAGAACCCTGTCTTCAGCTTGACGCATCCAGCATCTGCCAGCAGTCTTTCGCAAGTCGTCGTCCTACCTGTCCGAGGGTGTCCCATATTACGTGTTTTCCAAGTCACGGTCTCCAACTTAGAAAACGTTTATTCCAGTGGTTTTCAATTCTTGAATAATTGAAGTAGCCCATAATGGCGAAACGGGGTTAAAGGTTGGGGATCGCAGTTCAGTGGTGGAATTATTCTGTAGTGGAGACGGCTGTCGCCCCCAGTGTATGATCCTAAATCGCCTCTTACGATACCCACCGGTACAGTCTAGTGATGAAAATCACTTGACTAATAAACATCTAATCATCGGTCCATGTTTTAGCATTTAGGTAGGTCTAATGTCCCTACCTTAAGGTAACCTTAAAGTAGATCGTAACCAAAGTCAGAGACAGCAGCTGGTGGACACAAGTTCTCAACAAAGTTATGTGCGAGATAAAACGTTATACAACCATGCAAATGTTGGTCTACTTTAAGCAGTAACATAGTATTTATCATCCGGCGTGTGGCGGCCTCGACTCGAACCACTAGGCATTTAGGTTCAGTTGATTTTAATCATAATAAACTTACATAATGTGTGTGCTTACCTTGTAAATAATCGACGGTAGCATTTGTGGCATGTAGCTTACCGACAGCCGCTGAATACCTACTTAACTGTATAATGACCAAACACGCTATTTTCTACACTTAACTTAAAATATATTCCTTTGTAAGCAACAATGGAAAGAAATACAATTTTGTTACAATCATTGTAAAAGAATAAAATAATGCTGGCTGGACAGATTTCGTACGACAAATCATTCAACACCAGTTGAGTACACGTCATGATGACAAGACGCTCAGATGACATAAATTCAAACAAATACACAAAAAAGAATGACAAAAACATTTTTAGTTCCTTCCATACATTCGACGAAGAAACCTTTAGAAACCAACTATCAATTAGTTTTTATTTTTCGAGGCATATTTCAGAACATGTTTTGTTAATTATTCTGGACGCATCATTAATTAATTTGTGCCATGCCAATGCAGATTGCAGACATTTAAAGGCCTTAACTTTTTATTTTCCGTCGATTATCTAACTCTGAAACGACTTAGGATAACGAATATCGAATACCAAGAAATCACTCATTCTCACTGATTTGATTGACCGTTTGATATAGATCACTAATTCAACAAATTCTATCCTGGAAACGCAATCAGCCTTTACAAGAAAGTAAAATAAACATCAAAATTGGGTATTTCCCTAGAACCAGAATGTTATGTCATTATAATTTGCGATGAAAAACTTTTAACCAGGCTGTTAGATGACTGGAACTTTCTTTCTAACTCGTTTTACATCTTTATGCTTACGGAAGAGGTTTATGAGAAATCGTTCCATGCAGTACCTGTATATTGACTAACTAGACAGAATCACTAATACAAAACTTTGAATGGGGAAACATATCAGGAAAAGGTTATTAAAAAGGAAAATTACAACAATAATTTTGTAGAACGTAGTACCTACCTATAGTTGGTTGGAAATTTAAAAGTGACGAATTAATTTACTTCGTATAAATCTACAAGGTATGAGTAGAGTATGTTATGTAACATAGTGTTGTTTTGAGTATATATTATATCTAAGGTCCACGAATATATAAAAAAAGAAACTTATTTATTTATTTAACAGCAAAAAATAATTACAACTAATATTTACACTTACATCTATTTTCTAAAAATCTAAGCCGTCACCAGAAGTCACGAATATATTATAATATATACTCAAATATTATATTATAGTACCTACATAATATATTATCAAGTAAGGTAGTGATCTCTCTAGATACCTACCTCTATACATACACCTATATATTTGCATACATTCCTACCTGCGTCTTGACTCCTACTTTATATTGTAGATTATAACTTTTTTTAATGACACTGTTGATGCAGGTAATTGAAAGTATTATGAAAACATTATTCAACCAACCTCCTATGTTACAAGTTAGTCGCGTGCCATTGTTCAAACATTATTAATAAATTGTTGTCAAATTATATTCCTATGAAATTGGTACCTATACCTACTATTTATAGAATGGACAATATAAAATTCATGTGCAGTTCAGTAGCTTACTTATTCTTTACTCAGTGTAGTTGTGGCGGTGCCAGTGCGATAGGAAATTATTTAGTTTTAATGATTAATTACTTTGTATGTTGTATTTATTACGGATTAAGGAAATATTCCACCCCGGGTGCTCCACCCATGCACTTGTAAGCAAAGGAAATAATAACCTTGCGATGTACCTACTAAAGAGAGGGTAAGGAAATGTTTCACTATTCAAAATTCTTCTGAAATCAAGTTATCTAAAAATGAACTTTCCATCGCATATAAAGTAATAAATAAAAAATTTCGTTGATGCTTTTGGCAAAAACGAGTGCATAATGTACCTAGGCCCCTAGCCTTCCACGCTTTCGCATTACCTCTAATGATATTTTGACAAAATATTAACATAAGTTACGTGTCCACTGAATCAGTACAATAAAAAATAAAATAAAATAAAAAAATATACAACTAAGTATATGGAACGAAAGGATTTGATGCTTTGTAATTATTATTTTTATTGTACTGTACGATTTGCGATTACGACAGCGTGCTCTGGATCGACATATCTGCCGATACTTATATGCCAGGGAGCGGTATTTCTGCCGATGACGTCACCTGCAACACCTCGTCACTTGGAGGATATTATTGCGAACGATGTCTCGTCGACAAACTTGAGCGTTTTGAAAATACCTGTAGAGAGAGAGCCAATGTAGTCAATTGTGAATACCGAGACGCCGCGTTCGATACGCAATACTCCGATTCCAACACTTTAACACCCAGTGGACGTGTTACTAAACATAAAGTACCTACAGTAAAGTAACGCAGCACAGACTAGAGAATAGCGCATTCACATGTTGGACACGCATATTCCCAGTAGTTCTATGCTGTGAGTATACGGCTCTATTCGTAGTTTTATACCGGCGCTGTCAAATCGAACATTACAAATGACGTTTGTTATTTTGAGTTGATGACTAGGACAACATTCCAGTGTTTTCCTTAAGGGGGTCAAGGGGGCTAACACGTAACCCAACTTCTGGAGGTTACATCAACTTTAAAGTTTGTCGCACACTAAGCAAACAAACTGCAGAACAGCAAAAATGATTCCTTTCAAATTATGGACTTTAGCTCATAACATTTAGTACCTAGTTACATGTATTTTATAAATTGTTTTATTTTAAGGAAGGCATACAGCTTATGTCTATACAAAATGAGTTACATGAACCTAGCAACAGAAAATCTAATAAATGGCCTTCACGGATAAATGACAGGTTGAGTGATAAATACGCTATGCAATCTGAAATGCAATCAGATAGGAAACTGAAAAAAAAAACAAATAAAATAATGACGGCATCTGATGACAGATAGCTCGCGGACCACTCGTTTGAAGCTTGTGGGATGCCATTTTTTCACTATACAAACTAGGTATCGAAAGGTAAAGTTTATATATTATTAGTTTATTTTTTGCTCATATTTGAATGCACATCTTTTGTTGTAGCGGTATAGGATTCATGTGCGCACATGAATCCTATACCGCTACCTTAGACCTTTAACGTCAAAATTGTACAGTAACAGTTGTCTTCAATATTCAGAAGGCCTGCATTATCTTTCGTACGTAGCCTGTTAAAGGATACCTATTTATCGATGAGTTCGTTACTTTGATTGTTTCACTGTTTCTGGAGGAACAGTGAAGTGGAGTGGATGAACAGTGGAGAATAAACAATCAAATGATATAACGTTTTTTTGTCATGAATCCAGATCTCAGTCAGAAAATTGTTTGCTGATGTGAAATATTCAATAAATATAACCGTATAGAGAATGCATCATTGAGGGAAGGGCCACAGTCGGTGTGCGCCGCGCTCGAATGCACTCCCTCCCCGCGCATGGCCGCCCGCTCGTGGAGAAGCGGGACCAGGGGACAAAAACATTGCACTGATTAACAACCATCGAAGCTTGAATTCAGATAAGCCCCTTAAGTTAAGGAGGATCCGCGGTAAATTGGCCAATGTTGTCCTAACCGTCTGCGTTACTTTATACCTCACAGAAAGTACATAAATACCACCAAATGAATAAAAAAACATAAACACTATACTACTTTAACATCATACATATTAATTAATTTAATGTCAAGACTACTACAGAAAAATTAGGGTATGCAATCAGACCATGATTCTAAAAATATTTAGCGAAAAAATACAAATATGCTGACCCATCATCTTTTTTTTCTCTAGGTACTTACCTACCTATTAGTACCTAGAAATCCCTACCTACCCCTGCCATTGTGACTACTCCAGACGTGGATAAGGCTTAGAACTACTTTAGTACTAAACTTATAAATCTGTGCTCAGAACTAGAGAAATTATTGACGAACGATGGACACTGCCTGCTAGAATGCAACAAGCCAGAACGGCGCTTCCACCCAAATCACCGAAGCTAAAAAAACGCCTACTGAACCTAAACAGATCGGACCTGCGTATCCTGATGGGAACACGGATAGCACTCTCAGCAGAGGTTGCCACTGTGACGACGAATCAGCTGCCCACGTAATCCTGAAAAGCAAAACTATGCAAACAGAAACAACGCATAATGGATCAAATGGAGTCCAAATGTGGAGTACTCCCACCATATTCATAAACCATTACCCATAGTACAACACTATAAAACAAATCTACCGAATTATTTTATTTAAATAAGCAAAAAACAAATAACATAAAAAACAGCAATGTAGATTATTATAAAACACTATACTACCACCGAGATAGGAAAACATAAAAAATATATAGATCTCAGGCTACAGACTATCGTATTTTCGGGCAGCGGTTTTTTTTTTGTTTTGGTTTTGTTTTGTTGTGATGCACCACTTCTTCTTGTTTTCGGTAGTGGTCTTGACACAGCCTGTATATTTCGATATTTGTCACATTATGTGATTTGTTTCATTACAAATTAAATTCGTTTTATAAAATATTTGCATAATAGCACAATACATATTCTTTAATAGTCATGGAATTTACTTTAAAAAAATCGAAACTGATGTTTACCAATAATTGTCATCAAAATTCAAACGGGCCACCTTTTACCAATATGAATCTCAATAGTCTAAAGTTATATTTATTACCAGTTCCAATTCATCTTTCGTGTGTGGCCAGCAGTAAAAATAATTGCGGTACTTACTACACAGTAATTTCGAAACTGATGTTTCCCAATAATTGTCATCAAAATTCAAACAGGCCACCTTTTACCAATATGAATCTCAATAGCCTAAAGTTCTTTTTATTCATTCTCATGTGCTTACTAAAAATAGTCTCCTTAATTTGTGATTTTTCTAGCTGTTTTCCGAAAATTTAAAAATAAATATATAATAAATAAATAAATATTACCACTTCCAATTCATCTTTCGTGTGTGGCCAGCAATAAAAATAATTGCGGTACTTACTACACAGTAATTTTGAAGCCTTCATCAAATTGAAAGTGCAAACGTGGGAACCTCCGAACAATCGCAACTTCATCTGATTGCCGTCCAAGACAACAGACCTGTATACTATCAGGCACCAAGTTACAACACACCCTGATTATTGAAACAAATATGTGTACAAACTTAAAATAAAAATGTACTATATCGAGATACCATGCATGACTAATGCATGTAACTGAAAAAGAACACGCACTTAACACTTTCGTGGCCCAAGAAGCAGATGTTGATCTCCGGGTCCGTGTGGCGAAGAGCGACCCCCCCCCCCCCACAGGTCCCGTGGGTAGTGAATGCGATGATATAATTCATACAATTAAAAGAATATGAACAACGCGCAACGGGAGCAATTAAAAAGACGACAGAAATAAAATATTATTATATTGACAATCTCGATCTGCTTTTGATGAATGTCGTAAGGAATACCGGAATTCGCAATATCAGTGAACGGCATTCAGAAATTGCATGTGAAATACTTCGTATTTGATCATTGGATTTATATCATTGGATTTATTAATTATATGATTTCCTTTGCAAGGTAAAAAGTAAAAGTAAAAATGTTTATTACAGCAAATGATACAAAATAGATTAGTAGATAAACTTAAACCTAAAACACACGAAAAAGTTAATTTTGCACATAATTTGCTGAGCTTATTTCTACAGTGATTTCCGTCGGCTTCCTCACTAGGCTAGGCCTGTATCGAGGAAGCCAGTAAGGTAAATAATGATTGTGTATAAAATACTCAAAAAAAAAAACAAATCATCGTTTTTATGAAAATGAGCGATTAAACCTTCGCAACGCAACGTTTTTCAATACTGTGTGAATTGTCCACCATTATTTTTTTATTTTAGTGATGGAAAAGGTAATTTTATTTGCGGCGCTCTAAATAAATGCTACTCTTTTGTAGACTTAAGATTATATAGCGACGCAGTATGGATACCCATTTAGTGGCAAGCAGCCTGTTCCTCTAATACAAATTTAGGAATTACCAAATAGATGCTATAGACAAACATTTGGAATAAACATGTGCATAATCAAATCACACTAATATTATAATTTGGCACTAAGATAGATTATAGTCTGGAATAGCACATACCTAGGCTATATTTTACCCCGGAAGTCCCCCGGGAACGGGAACTACGAGGGTGAAGCCGCGAGGCGCTGGTAGTACATGCATAAAATGCACTGCATTCGGACTTCACTCAGTGTGGGTCTCATTGAGTTGAGTTTGTCTGTTTCTAACTAATACAATTAGCTAAGCACAGTAAATAATGCAATGTATGATATGCCCTGTTTCAGTCTCGAGGAAGTGTCCAGAAAGCGTTACCTAGCGGTTTCGATTGATCTCAATTATGTTGGCTATCAGCAAATATGTAGAAAGGCGTGTATCAGCGAAAAAAATGCATGCGTTTGTTTAATAATGCACGAACACAAAACATCAGACACAAAACAAAAAAAAACAATATCTAAGACTGAATAGGTGACGAAGGCCTCTTTAATAGGTTTATTTCATCAAAGTGTTTGTGGTAGCTGGATTTACAAACACTGACGAAAGCGTTTATTGTAATTATGTAGAACTCATCTGATCCGATCCGCTAGCCATAGGAAAGCTAGACGATTGCATTGCTCTCATTCATTATGCAACATGAAGATCAAAATTAGCATTTTCGTGCGAGAATTCTGAGTAAAAGTTGTCTTCGTAGATCGTGTTCGCATTAAATTTCCTTATGCGGCTTCTGGCTTATGACGAGTGGTAATCCATCACCCGTCGTCTGTAGTGACTAGTGACGTACCTACCGTGACGTCATAGAGGCTAATGACCCCAGTGAAAGTGACCAAATCGGTTGGTACTCGAATCTGCGATACTTTCGTTGCGATCGATTGTCATTCAAATGTCGAATTACGGAGCGATTTCCCCCTAAACTTTGGCCAGTGATAGAAGACCTGTTCTGAAGAACGGTAACTTGTTTTTCAAGGCGCAGTTACATCGGTCGAATGATTTGTATGCATTAACGGACGTAACGCGCCGACGGGAAATCATTAGTCGGTACCTACCTGGCTATAAGCATGTTATGGATCTACAAGTAAAGTACTTCACTTACCTTTCCGAAACGGATTCGGTGCAAGGTTACTATTTATTTCACATTGGCGTATTCAGTGTTCTTATTGTGGCTATTATCAACTTGAGGTCAAGCCATTCGAAAATTCTTGCTTCCGGAAAATTTCAAGGAGTGCACCTTTTGTGTAGGACAATAAGAACTGGATGGAAAGGTCCTTAACTTCAATTATACCAAGTTAAAGTACTTACCTGATTAATCGTGGAAGTTAGCTTATTGACCAATACCATTGTATATTATTTCTGTATTTACATAGAAGATTACAATTCAATAATAGAATTGAATTAAAACTAGTATTTACAATTTAAACAATTGTGCTAACTGCAGACTGTTGCAAACAATCTACAGGTAGCTCAACTTGTCCATATCAATACCAGTCGGAAGCGTGCCCAAGACACTGGCTGCATTGCCCCGCTGTATGGCAGATGCGCTGTGCCAGATACTCACCAGCTCTCGGGTCACGCGTTGCTTCGACCAGACGCTCAGATAATTATTTGAAAACCCGGAGACCCTCGGCATTCCACTGACCTAGGGTCTCGACTCCAAGGGGAACAAATGCATAGGCTATGTCGATAAAAATTCAATGTAGTTTCCGATATTTTATATTTTAAATAATCTACTGTTATACCTTTTTAGGGATAGTTCTATTTGTTTTTCCTTTCGCGTCAAGACAATATGTCGAGTGACTTTATTATCGTTTAGTCTAAATATTATTTTCATCTAAACCTAAAAAATATTAAACGGTAGCTTTCAACCGGCAGTGAGAAAATTACGTAAATGCCGCGGTTGCTATAAAGACTCACATTTCCAATAGACACAACACAATAAGTAGTCTGTATTGCGAAATGAATCTCAGGCAAACACTACCTACTATGTTACGTTAACATGATGTCATAACTACATGATAATGCCTTTATTATGTACTTAGAGCTAAAGGTCTCATAAGGCCGTTAAGCGTAGGTACAGTCATCCACACTACTTATCACTACCATAGATAAATTAAAATATTGTCCATGTCGCTACATAGTAAGTATAAAACATTGGCTTCCCGCTGTCTGTCTGTCCCTATGTATTTATGTATCTTTAAAACTACGCAACGGTTTTTAATGCGGTTTTTTTTATTATAATAATAATGCTGGACTATTCACACAGCTAATAGATAGAGTGGTTCAAGGGTAAGGTTTATAATGTATAATACATCCTTAATATAGTATCCATGCGAAGCCGGGGTTAGATGCTGGTGACCTGTAATTATACTTTTTAAAATAAAATATAACGCAGTTTATTCATCAAAACACACAGCAACAACAGTTTTTTTAGACTCGATGCTGGGCCCAGCATAAGTACCTTAAGTGTGCGCCTAATGCAAAAATCAAGCAAATTGTGTATTTTTAAACCCTTACATCTATGGCAACGAACTTAAATATTCTAATTAAAAAAATACTATAGGTAGGGGGAAAACCCATAGAAGTCGAGTAATCGAATAGAATTTTGAAAAATAAACTGGTTTCTTTACAAAAAATTATACAAAAATCGCATTAAAAAAGCCAGACTACTGTTTTATTTAAGTAATCGTGTAGTTTTACTATTTAATGCTTAAATTTTGAATCATTCATAGAAAAGAAGCAAAAACTTCATTTTTGCACTGACATTGCTTTACTCTGTCCCGCTTATATGAACGCGAAATCCTATGCCTATCCTTTTCACAATTTTTAGCATTAGGCCCGCTCTTAATCGGGGTCGTCGCATAATCAAGTCTTTAGATCAGCGTATTTGCTAATTTCAACACAAAATCTGTGAAAATCAAACTATTTATTTAGTTTTAGTTTGATTTTCACAGGAGTATTACTCTTGACTCTACTGTAAACAGCTGAACGCTATGCATCTACATTTAAAATATTATGAAACATTTACCTATACGTCGCGTTCCCAAGGTACTTTTGCTACTTTACTGTAAGAAACTCAATATGGGACGAATCAGGAACGTTTTCAGCATAAAATTTGAGTTTCTTGACTCATCCCACTGGATTCGGACAAAAGTGACAAGTCAGGAATAACTCAATTTTATTACATAATGTTAATTCATTTGTTAAGGCCAACAATAATATTACTTATTACGTTCAGGTTTATGATAAAATAATCATCACGAATATTGTTAACGAATAAAGCTATTTATGACGAGTTGCTATAAATAAAACCAGTATCAGTAGGATCATGTTCGAGCCGACAGTTCTTTTAGAAGCCTTTAGAAGCCGTTGGCTATCCTTTCGTCATATCACAGGCAACTGGCCGCTTTCATAATAGCTTCACCTGGCTCATGGCTGGCCCATACTATTTACAAATATCGATTCGCCAATGTTTTGGAATGATTTTGTCCTACTATACCACAACTCAAGTCGCCCAGCGAGCTATGGAGAGAGCTATGCTTGGAGTTTCTCTGAAGGATAGGATTCGTAACGAATACATCCGACAGAGAATTAAGGTTATCGAAAAAGCTCAAAGGATTAGCAAGCTGAAGTGGCCATAATCTCGAGAAGAACCGACAACCACTGGGGTAAACGTGTTCTTGAGTGGAGACCGCGACTCGGCAAACGTAGTGTAGGACGCCTTCCGACCAGGTGGGATGACGATTTGCGACAGACTGCTGGCAGATGCTGGATGCGGCAAGGTGAAGACGGGGCGCTATGGCGCTCATTAGGGGAGGCCTATGTCCAGCAGTGGACAAATATAGGCTGATGATGATGATGATGAATACCACAACTAGTAGTATAGTATTATTATATCTGTACCACAACTAATACATCGAGGAATCGAGACCATAGGTCCTTGGAGTACCAAATCACTCAAAAATATATCTGAGCGTCTGGTCAAAGCGACGCATGAGAGAGCTGGTGTGTATCTGGCACAGCAATATAGTATATATAATATAGCAGCGTATCAGCAATGCAGCCAGTCCACGCCTCCGACCTTATAGAAATCCGAATATATGGATCAGTTGAGCTACCTGTAGATTGTTTGCAACAGTCTGCAGTAAGCTGTTGCTGTTTGTTTAAATTGTAAATACTAGTTTTAATTTTATTCTATTATTTGATTGTGATTTTCTTAATAAATAATATTGAATACCTACTCCTAATAAATAACTCACTTTAAGATATAAGCTTACAACAACTTAACTAAACCACAAACGGCTTGTAGGTCAAGAACAGCAATTATTGTTTATCGTAGAGTTTAGCGTGTTTCAAAAACTACAAACCAGTTTCAAATTAATAAATCGTGGAAATGAGTTTGGAAGGAACACTTCTAAAGCGCGATCAAATTTTTTTTGTGGGAGCATCTACTTAAGGCCCTATACAAGATGTGAATTGAGCGAATTTGGGTTACAGTCATCTTCTCTATCGACAAAACAAAAATAATCTCTATGGGATACAAAGGAGATCCCCTTAGGCTCGAAAATTAAAATAAACTATTTTAAATATCCGAAACAATTGCAAAGTACCATCTGTTTTCTTAGTTTTTCCCATTTTTCTCCTAAACTATCAATCACAAGATTTTTTATTTACATCACCATATTAAATAAAAGAATACCCACGGAACCCTGGGCTTATTTATGCAAAAAAAAGTTTTAATTAAAACATAATCAGCAAAAACCTAATTTTTGAGCTTACGCCGCTCTGCTCTAAATGGCGTTATATACCTGCCTCTTAAAATTTGACTTTAATTTAATTTGATGTGTGTGATAACTACATAAGTGATGGACGACACATTGGACGAAACGACGGATGAAAAGACATCCTATTTACGCCCGTTGCCATGGAAAACCATTTGTTACCGATTGTGAAAATTTCCGTATTGTGATGTTTTAGACGTTGGTTTCGGAGTAGCTCCATTGACGTACAAGACACATAACACATACTACAAAAGAATAAAAGAACCTATAGTTTTCCGCTCTGATATTTGCTGATTGGGTAGGTCGACTGACAATCAAATAGTCATGTCCTAATGTTTTACTGATTCCATTTTGATATTTTTCCTCGACATTTTGTTTTATTTTAGAGACCTCTCCTTTTTGGAAGCAGAATATTCAATTGAATCTAATTAGTAACAAAAGAAATTAAATTTTTAAAGAAATTCACCATTATGTAGAAGTTACAAATTATGAGTAAACATTACTCATAATAATTACAAATTATGAGTAAACATTACTCATAATTTGTTCAATAAATCAGAAAAGTATGATTTTTGTAGCTTTATTTGCTACTTGCTTCTGCCCGTGGAATTATACAGGTTTTTCCTGTTATACGATTTTCAATAAGTTTTTCATGATTAAACTTTGTTACATACAATATTGACTCAATAAAAACCTTAACTTCCTATCCTTTTCTTTTTTATTTGTACAAATAATATAAATATACAGTGTACCAAGTATGTATTATAATTATTTATCGTTCCCCTTATTATAATTTTCCAATCCTAACTCTCCTGAACATTATCCTGTTTCGTCTCGTACGTAGTCATCATCATCACCAGCATATATTAGTCCACTGCTGGACATAGGCCTCCCCTAATGAGAGCCATAGCGCCCTGTCTTCAGCTTGCCGCATCCAGCATCTGCCAGCAGTCTTTCGCAAATCGTCATCCCACCTGGTCGGAGGGCGTCCTACACTTCGTTTCTCGAGTCGCGGTCTCCACTCACGAACACGTTTACCCCAGCCCACTGAAACTTCAGTTTGCTAATCCTTTGAGCTATATCGATAACCTTAGTTCTCTGTCGGATGTATTCGTTGCGAATCCTATCCTTCAGAGAAACTACGAGCATAGCTCTCTCCATAGCTCGCTGGGCGACATTAAACTGGTGGACCAGCCTTACCGTGAGTGTCCACGTCTCAGCTCCGTAGGTCATAAGGGGTAGGACGCACTGATTGAAAACTTTCGTTTTCAAGCATTGCGGTATGGATGACGAGAAGACTCGACGTAGTTTCCCGAATGCTTCCCAACCTAGCTGGATCCTCCTTTTGGACTCCTTCTCAAAGTTGTTTTTACCCAACTGCAAAATCTGCCCAAAGTAAGTTTACTCGGAAACAATTTCGAGAAGGTGGCCATGTACGACGACCTGTCGCGGATCATTGTGGTCATTGATCATGACCTAGGTTTTATCCAAGTTCATGCTAAGACCGATGCGTCGTGAGGCTGAAGCTAGGCCTGCAAGCTAGGTGATGGGTACGTAGTAGATTTCTATAAAAGTCGTAAATGTTACCCAATTAAAAAAAAAACAATAGCTAATGCTTGCATCCTTCGTAGTTGTTACGATTGTGAGAGAGTACGGGTACGAGGGACGGGGTATAAATAAAAACACATTTCAAATCAAAACAGATATAAATTTTTGGCTTCTGCAGAGCGTCCGGTGCCAGCCAGCCTATCGAAGACGCTAGCCTTTACGGGGAATCAGAAGCTAAAACCCCTATACCTAATCTCATCTAATCACCTAATCTCAGACCAATTATTTATTCATGTACGTTCTCTTGACCAGCATTCATGCGAGCAAACCAAATAGAAAACTATTGTAGACCAATATTTCACTATGTTATTTGTTTGACCCTGAATGCGGTCGAGTGGGTAAACCACATTTGGACTTCTGCCAAAAAGTTTTTTGCTCCACCAGATCTGAACAATTCTAATTCAGGAGGTATGTTTATTTACGTATTAAAATACAAAGACAATGGGTATACAAAATATTTTACTACATAATCGAAAGTGTCATCAAACTGAATCATTGCAAAAGATCGTAATATATAAACAGTATGATGACTACAATTACACCTAGTATGCGGATAGTGACTAGTGCCTATATTTACCGACTGTCTAGTCTGGTAAAGGAGGGTAATGATTCCCTGGTATGCATGTTAGTAGTAGCAAGTCATGAATGCAGCAAGTACAGTTAAACTATCTCCCGAGCGGTAGTTAAAGATGGACGCATAATTTACCATTTTAATAGAAAAGCTGCTGCGGGATAAACTAACAAAAAAGTGGGTTCATACCTTTCAATAAATTTGAAACTCGGTAGCTACTTATATTTTATAAGTGTAATGTAGTTAAAGTAAACCGGTTGCGTTTGTGTAAGTTAACAATTTTCTATGCTAACTAGTTTTTTTTTGTAGATTCCTATGAAAGTAACTAGTTTATACCATTACAAAGAAAAAATATGCAAATAATGCTATTAAAATAAATATTATTAAAATAAAATTACTCGTTCACCTCTTACTTTTACTACGAAGGTTCTTTACATTGGTAGGTACCCCATGAAAAATACATTTCCTTTTGTGGTAGGTATTAGGTTATTATTAGAGAAAATATTTAAGGCCCATACCCCACCGAAAGTGGCGCCGCCACCTAATTTGTCTTATTATTCCGTTTAACAAAGGAATTTTCAAAAATCCTTCTTCCAGTTTGTGATACCTATCATAAGCTTTTTTTTAATGCCTCTGTAATAGTTTTATTCTATTTAGTTTAGGAAGAGATACGAAAATAGATTTTGGTGGCCACCAAAATCTATTTTCGTATCTCTTCCTAAACTAAATAGAATAAAACTATTACAGAGGCATTAAAAAAAAGCTTATGATAGGTATCACAAACTGGAAGAAGGATTTTTGAAAATTCCTTTGTTAAACAGAATAATAACATAAAGTAGGTGGTGGCGCTAGTTTAGGTGCTGTATGCGCCTTAATGACTCAGGTTAATGACGTAGATTGGAATACTACGAAATCAGGGTGTTTTCTCGTGGTCCCATTATTTTGTCCCATTAATGGGACCACAAGAGATAGTTATTGCTCGTGGTCCCATTGCTTTCAGGTGTTTTAAACTTTCCATCCTGTATAAAATTTAGCAGGTAAATTAGTGTTTACTTGCGAATAACCCAAGTGTGTCTGGGTTTTGGGTGGACATTATATGTTATATGACATTAAAAACACATGGGTTTTTTATGCATTAAATAAAATTTATCTAAAAATTTCTAAGAAATGCCCGATATCTCCGTTGACCACTTGTAGTTGCAAACGCGATGTGTATTCGTCGTGAGTCACGATGTAATGAAGTTTTAATTCTATCGTCTGCGTTCACTATGCTATTGAAAAAGTTTATCTACCCCTAAAAACAAAGGTTTTATTCCTCCAATTTTTTACAGGATGGAAAGTTTAAAACACCTGAAAGCAGTGGGACCACGAGCAATAACTATCTCTTGTGGTCCCATTAATGGGACAAAATAATGGGACCACGAGAAAACACCCCGAAATCATCACCTTGTTACTCATAGATTTATACAGTCACTGAAAAAGTAGTATTCTTGAGTAAGAGGACTCTTTACTCACGTAAGGCTAGAAAAAAATCACGAGATATCACGAGGAGATATATACGTGTAGGTGTGTATTAACTTATTCAATGTTCACGCGAGTTCTAAACCGGATACACAATCATTTTAATCACGATGCTTAATTTTCCGGGATTTAATTACATAATACCCGTATATTTGGTATGTTATGTACTACCAAGGGGGAGAGGGGGGTAAAATCGTTGCTAAAAATATCACGTGATTAATGAACAATCCTGTGTAAGGCACAGGGTGGTTTTTTGAGATGTGGATTTAGGTATGACCAAATCGGAAACTATGAGAAATAGAAGAAAGTCGTCTGGTTTTTAGATGATTTTCCTCTATCACCTACATTATATATTACTGCCTCCTCTATTACCTAATTATTAATTATTACTATTACTGAGTCGTAATCAGAATGACTAATGACAAAAACTCACAGAGTTTTTGTTTTAGTCACACTTTATACATTATTCCTAGTAACATGTCAACAAAAAAATAACTAACCATCCTTCATCGTATGGGAATTGTGACATCTTTCGCTAAAGTTTCCAAAAAAATTAAAGAAGGTACAGTCTATCTCGGGCCATAAACATTACCTAATATTGGCTAACATGATTTGCAGGACAGCTTTTGGCCGTGTCCTATATAATATATGTAGATATAGACTATATTCATATACCATAAATATATCACAATTTTTAAATATTCTTTAATTTAATTTTCAAATTCCTTATTTGATCTCTAAGTTTGTGACAAAGATATTACAGGACATATTATCTTAGGATTTTTCCCCGTGTTTATCTCTCTCAGAGCGAGCCGAGAAGATAACATTTGACTAGCCGTGCACCTAGGATACTGAATTGTTTTTGTCAAGGTCCTGCCGCCCCTCGGGCCCCCTAAATATTAGCGATGGGTTCTTTAGGATTGTTAAGTAAAGACCTCAGACAGATTAAAAAATAAACTCGTATTTTTGCAAATGTATTATTTAAAATGTATAAAAAAGGCAATTTTACAATGTTTGTTTGAATAGTAGAAAAGTTCTGTTACCAAGCATGTGTGATTTTTTTATATATAATTTTTCGACCACTGTATTTGTCGCGTATCCCTATGGCACGTGTTTTTAATATGATTTATTCTCGATAAAATATCCACGCTGAATACATTCGGTATATCAAAGCTTTAATCGGAATTGCATTTTTTGTTTTTCCATCGTTCTATTCGTGCACCTTTCCCCAAAAGGTTGATACTCTACATTTCAATGTAGAGATACAGATATACTAACCCAGATAACAGCTCTTTATCTTCTTACATTTGTGCCAAATAATATGTGAAAAATTTACACATCTATTATGTACCTAATTAGAGTATATTTTTATGTTGATGTATCATACAGAAGGGTAACCTTGCGTACAGTAGCACGCTTACAGTTTCTTTACAATTTGCAGGAGCGTTAGCACGAAGAGTCACGAGACCAGCAGTGATGCGGGGCAGGCGACGGCGGCCGGCATCATGAACCGGGAAAACGTCACCACCAAGATAGCGGCTGGCATGGACCGTTGGCAGAACACTTTAGAAGATATGATCCATCTACGCTCCTCACACAACCATGTCTTCAAGGATAACTACTGGGTAATGTTGTTTTACTTCATATATAACAGCTAACATAGACCACTGGCAGAACCCTCTGGAATACATGATCCATCTGTGCTCCTCTCAGAACCAGGTATACAGTGTGGAAATTAAACTCAGGCCCTGGAGGGAAACTACTTAAAATCCTTAAGCTAGCTCATTTTACTTAAAGGAGACATTCCTTTATTTTTAAAAAGAAACAAATCTGCATTAAAATATTTTTTTAAACTCGCTTGCTTCGCCCGGGACTCGAACCAACTAAAATTTAAAAAAATAAACACTCTTTATTTTATTATACTAATCGGTAGTATTAATATTCAGGATAAAGTTTCTGTAACAAACATTTGGTCTTAAAAATAAAAATAATCGTTAAATCTAACATCAACTTTATTTTACTATCAATTTTGTAACACTTAAATTATTTAACTGATAAATTGTTCGAAATGAGCCCCGTCGTTCCGGCTACACAACATTAGTCGCCGTTGAAATTCATTTCTTGTAGCCTTCAGCAAAGTGTTGTGGTGTATGCCCCTGATAACATTTTCTACCGCAATCCTTAGCTCTTGAACGGTTTCATAGCAAGTTTCATAAACAACATTTTTTACATGACCCCATAAAAAGAAGTCCATGGGCGTCAGGTCTGGACTTCTTGCAGGCCATCTAATCGTGTTGTGTTGGAGAGATAACAGAACTGTTACGTGTCTTTTACTTGTTAAAAGTGAACAGTAACCAAATATTTTTTAGAGAAACTTTATCCTGAATATTAATACTACCGATTAGTATAATAAAATAAAGAGTGTTTATTTTTTTAAATTTTAGTTGGTTCGAGTCCCGGGCGAAGCAAGCGAGTTTAAAAAAATATTTTAATGCAGATTTGTTTCTTTTTAAAAATAAAGGAATGTCTCCTTTAAGTAAAATGAGCTAGCTTAAGGATTTTAAGTAGTTTCCCTCCAGGGCCTGAGTTTAATTTCCACACTGTATAAGGATAACTTCTGCGTAAGGTTGTTTTCCCTCATAGATAGCAGAATACGCTGGATGACATAATCCATCTGTGCTCCTCACTCAACCAGGTATTCAAAGATAACTACTGGGTAAGGTTTATTTGCTGAGATGGACCACTGGCAGAATTATCTACTGCGATCCCCAACCCGAATGCCCAGAGTGACGATTATGGGCATTTCCGTCCAGGAGATAAAAACCGATGAGGCGCTTTTCAGGGGGAGGCCTGCATCCAGCAGTGGATCAATATAGGCTGTTGAGGACATGATCTATACTGGTTACATCTACACCCTATGCTAGTCCACTGCTGGTCATCGGCCTCTCCTCATAAGCGCCTTAGCTTATGAGGAGAGGCCTAGCTTGTTTTTCTAGCACCAGTTGAAGGCATTTCAACGACCAAACTATGTTGATAGTGCTCTATCTACTATCTATAAACACTCTTCTACTGTATGGCGCCGCCGCTTGCTTTTCGCCGCGACTGGATCGTTGTCATACTACGATAAGTAATTCTTCTCTCTGTAATGAAATACCCTTGTCCCATAATAGAATAAATAAAAACCTTTTATTCCATAATCATAACATTAGTCAATCATTCATAATTAAAAAAAAATTAATAAAAAATTTAATTTATTTAATAAATAATAATAATTCATGTTTCTTGTCACTATTTAATGATTAAAGTGGCTTTTTAATATTGGATTTGAATATATGTTAAATGATAATATTTTGTAAGTAGCAGGTCCACTCTCGGGTAAAAGATCCTCCAGTTCTGTCCAGTATTTGCGGTCTTCTGCAGCGCTTGTCCAATTTTGTGTTTTCAGATATTTTCTGATTTTGGCTCAGCATCTTACTAGTGATCTACCAATTCTTCTTTTGCCCTTAAGGCCTTTCCATGAGGTGACTAAGGTGGTCCGAAAGAAGTACTTACTTACTGTAATAATACTGATAATCTATCGTACTTATCCAGGCTTGAGAATTTCATATCGGAATCTTTCTTAGTAATATTTATTTTATGGTTATATCGGAAACCATTGCCTGGTTCCACATGACTGTATCTGTAACTAGAGAGTAGTGAACAACTGAAATGGAAAAAGTCGGTCGATCAAAACCGCAACTGTTATCAAATCATAAATTTGTTAATGAAGCCTATTCTAACAATATCACCCTTCAAAGTAGAGCCAAATTAAAAATAATATTTTGTGATCGATGATAGTTACCTCTACCTTTTGATTCTGAAAGCTAAGCAAACGAATGGATTTGGTACAATAATGCTCTAATATCCATTACTTTGTATTATTTTAATCGTCCACTACTGGTGCAAAGCGCCATTTAGATCAATTTGCGGCTTCCTCAAAGATTTATTTCTCTATTCTCTTCGTGTCAGGCGCACAACGGTAACTTCAATTTACTACACAATAACTTTCTTTAGGCTGTCACTTTCACCGCTATCAAATTTACGCCCTGAATCGAGGTGTTAAAGTCTGTTCTTGAATGGTAGTGGCATGCGCATGAGTGGAATAGTGACGAGCGCATTTCCGTTCAGGAAGTGATCTATAACGAAAATGGTATCGAGACAAAATTATGCTGAACTTTATGGGCTATTTGCTTCTGCCCGTGTCGCTTTAAACACTCTTTTCCAGTACTCAGGGATATTCTGACAAAAGAAATGTGAGGTAGTCCCATAAAAAGGCGGAATTCATATTATAATTATATGTAATAAGTAGGCAAGGATGTGGAAAAATGTGTAGAACAGAAGACAAACAAAAGAACTGTCCAGATCGCGCTGAAATTTGGCACGCTGAAGTGCTGGGCCTATTAAAGGAACATAATGTAGCATCTATTTTTATTCCCAGAATACCAAATATAACAGAAAAATATTTATAAAATAGATTCAGGCGTTCATCATCATCAGCCTATATTTTGTCCATAGGCATAGCCCTCCCCTAATGAGCGCCATAGCGCCCAGTCTTCAGCTTGCCGCATCCAGTGTCTACTGTACTACGTTTGCCGAGTTGCGGTCTCCACTCTAGAACACATTTACCCCAGCGGTTGTCGGTTCTTTTTGAGATATGGCCAGATTCGCAAGCATTACTTTGCGGAAATCCATTGCAAAATATAAAGATGATAATATTTAGTAACAATTCCACGCAATACCTTGTCCGATAAGCTCTAACAAAATGTAGTCAGCGTTGCAACGCTGCTGACTACATTTTGTTAGAGCTGGCAGTGGTTTTTTCTTCTACAACGCGTTGTAGAAGAAAAAACCACACACAACGCTGACTTAGAAAAATATTTATTTCCGAAATTGTTTTCTACTGGTTAACAGAGTACTTAAAACTATTTAGGTTATGACTTAATGTTTAAAATTTTACCTTTATGAGTACTGTGCCCTGCTGATAATGCATCAACACCTCGTTCTAAGTAAAACTAGGTTTAAACGCTACGGCTACTTTGCCTCTCATTGTGCGGCATGAGTTCCATAGCCGGGTGAAAAGCAGTAGGGTTTAAATTATGACCAACAAAAATCAAATAGTACAGGAGAGCCTTAGGTTTAAAATTGCAGAAAAATGGACATACTTAACTTATTTATTCACTGTTACATAGTGATAATGGGAACAGCTCTTGATTCTAGCAAAATACAACCAGACACTTTTATTGTATGATTCGTCTTTTAAGGTTTCTAAGCGGCTTAGATTAATTGATCTTATATTCCTTATGAGGTAATACGGCGTAAGTTACCTCTTGACAGAAATAAACGTACGTTGTACGATAGTAAAAGAGTATCAAAGATTATATTGACGGGACAAAAAAACATCCATAAATCCATTTTAAATTCATTGTAATAATAATGTGATTGTTTATTGTCTTTGATTTTAGCTTTTTAAATAATTGAGTTTTTTTATATTTATCTTCATTTGGTAGGTAAATACGTTTTATCTACTTTAGGTAGATGTTTAACCTATACCTACCAAATATTCATCTCAACCAAAGTAAACCTTACTCAAGGAAGTTCAAATTAATTAGAGTAATTATTAACATTTGCCTACATCCTGATGAATAAGCAATTATTCAGCTCTAATTGCATGGGATGGTTCATCTTCACCATCATCATCAGCCTATATTAGTCCACTGCTGGACATAAGCCTTCTCTAATGAGAGCACTAGATGGTTATTAAAAATAAATTTAAAAAATCTGCCTTTGTTCTCGCATATGAAATTACAATGAAATTACTTTTGCAATTTTTTGACATTTTGTAAGCCTTGTCCAACTGCGCTTATTCATCCAATACCGCTGCCACCCAGCTCAAAAATGTGGTTTCAAATATAGGCTTAAACGCGATATAGATAAATTTTACTGGATGATGTGGCTTTCCACAACCTTATTTTATCACAACATTTACAATAACTATGGTTTTTCTATTTCAGGCACAAAATGGGTTCGAAGAGCTACGCCGCTACGTGAAGCAAGGCGGCGATTTCAGCAAAGAACTAGCGACGATATTGCAAGAAAGGTAAAAACTTATTTTTAAATTGTAACCCCCAAAGCAAAAAGAGAGGTATTATAACCGTACGTTTTATCTGTGATGATGTCATGTTCTGATTCGGCATGTCTATCGTAACTAACAAAACCATTGAAAAATTAAAACCCTTTGGTTACAGGCCTTTACCCTTTCGAGACAGGCCTCTTCCGTATAGGAAGAGGCCTGTCGTAGAGAGTAGAGTTTGTGTAAAAACTTCCTACGCCATTTCGAGGTCAGTCTGACAATGTTTTGTGTAAAAAACTATAAAAATCTGTGGTTTTCGACAGAACAGAACAAAACAGCATAAAACCATGAAGTATTACGGTTCATGGTTTTATGCTGTATTGTTCTGGTAGAGCCGCCATGTTGTGTAGCAATCCTGATTACGTTAAAACCACAGAACAAATTTAATAGTTAGGGTGACAGCGGGTTTCATTGTCTAAGGTTAGGACGTATTCAAGTTTACATAGACCGCCATAGGTTATCGACTTTCTATAGAATGGTTAGTCATGATCACTGTAGCGCATGAAAGATTTTTTCATTAAGGTCTTAAAATTCGCTTAACATAAAAACATAATTCACTGATTAATTCGGCAAAATAGACAACAAAACTGTATTAAAAATTATATTCGAGCAAATTCTATTTAAAAAGCAAAGTCGTGTTAGTTACACCATTTATAACTAAAGAACGACGGGACCGATTTTCATTATTTTGATTTGTTGGATTTCTCTTAGTCCGGAATAGGCTATTATACTAACTATTATAAAAACATTGGCAAATTGACAAAAATTTAGGAAAAAATAACTACCCGTGCGAAGCAGGGGCGGACCGCTAGTATAACATAAATAGAATTTAAAGTAAAATTTTACATAATGATGAGTTAATCTTAGAATGTCAGTGAATTTATATAATGTCAATCTCATAAGGTGTTCCGGATTCATTTTATGGAATACCTACCTACTGTATAAATTATTGTCGATAGGTACTTTTAAAACAGAATGCAAAAGATTTGCAATATTTGCTATAGGTATAGGTATGTTTTTGAAAATGCGTTCAAACATCGCATGACAACTTATTTTGGTAAAAAGCCGTAGTGGTTTCACCTCCAATTTCACGTTGCCATGCCCTATATGCCTTTTACATATAATGTAGGTACCTTCCGTTACGCATATTATTATGTTAGATAGATACCTAGTTAATTACTTTATTGCAACATCAAAACTTATCATGTCAGCGATGTAGTTATAGCAGCTATTTACTTATACATTGTACTAACGTTTTTCGGACCTTCAAATCACGGACATTACTGCCGTGTGTTAGTTACATTTAGTACGTTACATTAGTATTTATTAATGCTTCTGTGAATGCTTTAGTAGAATTAGACTTGTGGTATATAATATGTTAAAATTTCTCAAACAAATTGAAAGGAGGAATCCAACGACAGCATTTTTTTTAATATTTTGAAGTAAATAATAAGTGTTGTCGGTCGGCTCCATCCTGCCAGAAAAAAATATGTATGTATTTGTTCTTGTACCATGTGATGGAAACCGAAATCGCTTTTACCCAGTCTTCCCGGAAGGCGATCCATTGAAAGTTACTTTTTACCGCAATCGCACTGCAGCTGTGTAATTATAATAATCTTTATTACTAAATTCATCTATCTACAAAGTATGTAAAATATCCTTAATTTTGTATTCTATACCTTGTGTGTGTAATTGTGTATGTCTCTCTGTGCTGTTCTTGTTGTGCCAAATAAATGTATCTTTATCTTTAATTACGCTAAAACCACTCTTCGTAAAATTGATATTTGAAAGCCACATCAATGGCCTTAATACCCTTTTAATGGTCTTTGCCATACAATTGCAAATTAGGAAGGCAAAGGAAACGGCGAGGGAATTCAAAGGCTTTTCATAGGATGGGTGGTTTTTCCACCTTCGACGTTAGTCATTAGCCTCTACAGAGGGTTTGCAGGATTTAGTGAGTAGACTTTAGATTAGGAATTAGTTTAGATTTAGGAAGTAGGAATTACTGTATAGTCAAATGACTTTACGCTCCGTGGCACTTAGGTATTCACCTGTGGTATTCAAATATTTCCAGTGTCTAGAACCAGTGATATTGGTGGCTCTAGACTCCGGGCAGAGTTGAAAAGTGAAAACTTCCTTTAAATAGGAAATCTCTTGAAGATAGTTTCATTATATCAATCACCCCAGATATTACTGAACAAGGCCATGATCCATGAGACCAAAACGACTCGACGCTCCACAAATAGCTGTCCTAGCCGCCTCCATCCTCGACTGCCAGGACCGCTAGGACTATGTTGTCAGTTTATCGAATAAGATAGTTAGGTAAGTACCTAATAATTCTCAAAAGTACCAAGAATAGTATCAGAAATCCTACTAATATTTTAAACGCGAAAGTTTGTAAGTATGGATGGATGTTTGTTACTCTTTCACGTTAAAACTACTGAACGTATCTGGCTGAAATTTGGCACAGAGATAGATTATAGTCTGGACTATCACAATTATCACATAGGCATAGGCATATTTTATCCCAGAACTCCCACGGGTACGGGAATTACGCGGGTGAAACCGCGAGGCGCTGCTAGTGCTTAATAAAATAATATTTTTGCAGCCAGTGTTATGGGCACGCTTCCGACTGCTATTGATATGCATCAGTTGAGCTATATGTAGATTGTTTGCAACAGTCAGCAGTTAGCTCAAATGTTTCAATTGTAAATACCAGTTTTAATTTAATTCTATTATTTGATTGTATTCTTTCTTTATAGTAAAAGTTTTAATAGCTTAGGAAAATCAAGCTAGTATCAGCCTACTTTCTAGTCGAAGAGACTATGTAGGCGAGTCCATTGTTCGAATGGTCCTGCATGAGATTGGTATCGTTGCGTAGATTAGGCTGCAAGCTGGCCGCTACGAATTCACTTCACTTTAACCATGCTGTCAAGCATACTTATCACATGTTGTTTTCTATTTACACTTGACTTAAGGCGCATACCCCACCCAAAGTGGCGCCGCCGCCACCTAATTCATCTTATTATTACGTTTAACAAAGGAATTTTCAAAAATCCACCTTCCAGTCTGATACCTATCATAAGTTTTTTTTAATGCCTCTGTAATAATTTTATTCTATTTAGTTTAGGCAGAGATACGAAAATAGATTTTGGTGGCCACCAAGGGCAATTTCGTATCTCTGCCTAAACTATATAGAATAAAACTATTACAGAGGCATTAAAAAAAGCTTATGATAGGTATCGCAAACTGGAAGATGGATTTTTGAAAATTCTTTTGTTAAACGGAATAATAACATAAAGTAGGTGGCGGCGCTAGTTTGGGTGGGGTATGCGCCTTAAACGCGATTCTGCTATTTCCTGAGAAAAACTAATATCTAATTATGGTACTTAATTTTATACCATGCTGTTCAACTTAAATGTAACAAACCGTTTTTAAGCCGTTTAAGACACTGACTGATTTTATCACAGAGGATTTTATTGTAGGTGCGGTATCTTTAGGCCACCAGCTCTTGACTACATGGATAATCAGAGGGATCTCGTCACGGCTGCATAATTGATTGTAGGCATTGTACGCATAGAGGGTTTTTTATAGCCATTTGACCACGATCTCACATGATGGAAAGTGAAGATGTGGCCGACGATATATCACGAAGGTGTAGAAGATACCTGTCTAGAGAAGATACCTATGGTACTTAATACTTTCTCTGTGATTTGTTATATGGTGTTTGTTATATTTCTATTATTCAGGTTTTTTATTTTCTTTATCTTTACCACACAATTGACCAAGAGTCCAAGACCACAGAGACACCAACACTGTAAACTTCTTCTGGACGAACAATAGTAAATAAAGAATAGTAATTTTGTTATCAATTACAATTCCTTATTTGGTGCCATTGGAATACTTGTAGACTTGTCTGTGTCGGTGGAATCAACACAATTCATGTGTTTCAATGAATGCTACACGTTCCTTTTGCTGCTTTCGCCGCGCTCTTTTTCTTCCTTTGCACAACAAATCCTTCAGTCAGCTAACAGCAGACGCCTTTCAGAGGGCATGGCAATGGCCCGGATATATATAGCTCGTCGCGGGCTCCGCCAAGTGGGCCATCGGACGAAAATAACACGTATAGGATGCGCCTAAAAAGTTTTTATTTCCATGATGACGCTGCGCTATATTTGAAGCGATACTCATGATTGACTCGAAAGGTTCAATTATTGTTTTTCATTTCAAAATCATTGCAACCCACAAATCTCCACCTCCAAACAGCTTTTCTCTGTTCGGCTGTAGTATTTTATTTTTATTTATTATGAATGGTGGTCAATAAAATTAGACCATCATAAGGAAAGACCGATTTTTAAAATTATTTCTCTATTGTATATATATTTTACCCAACGATTCTAAATTGATCCCATAAAAATATGCCTTCGGGAGTATTTATTCCTTCAAGCTTTAAAAACTACACAATAGTTCTGAAAAATATGACTATAGCAGTCGTACACGTACAGTAATTTTAGTGATAGGCATATTCGCTAATTCCTAATAAGTTTAGACGATTCTTTCGTTGTTGTGGAATAGTTGATATTGAGATAGTTCTATGATAGTTAGAGTTGAGCCTCGAGGAGTTGTTATGTGCACCGTAAAACATATCTAACACCATCACATTTTCATTGATCCTTATTCATCACTCATCACACGAAACTCAATTACACTCTAAGATCTCTCTCACATTTAAACTATATTTGTGTGTGTGAATCCCATTATGACTATTTAAAAATTGGAAGAAGGCTTAAAGTTTTTAATAGGTATCCTTATATCTTCTAGGCATTTTATTATGTCCAGGAAACTATGATCGATAGAGCCTTAATCAACATAAAAAAACTTGTAAAGAGTTCGAAAAACTAATAACATCATGACTGGCCTTTGATGTTAGGCTCCAAACGGTTGTCGTATAAAAGCAAAAAATATTTTTCTTACGATAACTCTAGTTTTGTACCTGTTAGGTATATAGTTAGAATGAGCAAAAACATACGTTACCTATTTTGTCTTTCAGGATTGAAGCGGAAGTTTACTATTCGAAATGCCTGGCCAAGCTGAGCACTAAGCTTGGCAAGGCGTGCAAGGAGAGCGTCGGATCCTGCGCCGACGCATGGAAACACGTGGCGCTGGAGATGGAGAAACGAGCGGAGATACACAGGTATGTCTGACAGTCATTGGACGAGAAATCATTTTAATATAAGACTTTTGTTAGTGTCATGGAAATTGTAGGGCCTCATGGAAAGAAATCAATTCTTTATTTGATTCTTCTTTCATCTGTGGAACTGATCATCTTCGACTGTTGCACGTCAGTCTCACTCTACCAACAGTTGGTCGCAATGTATATTTGTATATTTTTTTATCTACCGTAGGTACCTATTGATACACTTGATATCGTTAATATTAACAAAAATCGCTTAGATTAACATGTGAAATGAAGTATCAGAGGCCACAGCAGTGGATTGCCGAGTCAAAAAGTCTTTATTTCCATAAATACAAAAATGTAACACTTAGAAAAGGCACAGTACACATATGGAACGGTCAAATTCTGAAATTAAAACATTGACGCGGAAACAAAGTTAGGTATATTTTTGATTTCGGTCGCTTCGGTATATAGACTAAAGTAAAGAAGCGACGAAGAAACTTTTAGCCTGTTAGTTGTTACTTTTCGAGTTGGAGCAAAACTCATCCCAAGCTTTTTTATCTTTTAGCTAGAGTCGTTAGTTATCGTATAAATAAATACATATATGAGTTTGTGATGTTGTATGGGGTAATCCCTCGATGTACTGAACCTATTTTGAAAATTGTGTTACCAATAGAAAGCCACGTTATTTGTAAGTGTCATAGGCTATATAATAAACCCGGATATGAATACCTACATAAAAAAAACGGACGAAGCCGCGGGCAGCAATTAGTACCAAATAACTTAGTTATTCAGAGGAGGTCAAAATAATGCGATAGCATTAGTATACATACATTCAAAATATTGAACAGCTTCATACCCTATCAATGCGACGACCTCAGTGGCGCAGCGGGCGAGAGTCTGCCTGCGACGCAAGAGGTTGCGGGTTCGATCCCCGCCTCGGAACAAATTTGTGTACGATCTGCAGAAATTTGTTCCGTTGGTCTGGGTGTTTTCTATGTATAATAAAAAATATCTATCTATGTAATGTATAATATTATGTATATCAGTTATCTAGTACCCATAACACAAGCTCTGCTTACCTTGGGGCTAGATAATGCTGTGTGAATTGTCCAGCATTATTTATTTTTATTTATTTATTATTATAATGGTTGAATTGCCCACAGTTAGGTACTTATTTACTATCATTTTGATAAATTACTAAACTTGTCAATATTTTGTTTGCAGAAATTATTCCACGTCACTTTCAGATGAGCTGGTAAAACCTTTGAAAAATGTTATTGAAAATCAACTGAAACTGAGGAAAAAGGTGAGTTGACGGCTTCAACAGCGTCAGTAGGTACAGTACTGTATATTTGAAACTCCCCGCCGTTACCTGCGGTTTTGCATTTTGCTCAGATTTACAATACAATACAAAACCCTTTAAGTACACTGTACACCACAAAAAAAACAAGAAACAGACATAGACCTAGTACAATGGGCGGCCTTATCGCTTAGAAGCGATTTCTTCCAAGCAACCTTTGGATGGAGATAAATTTGAAAAATTTAAGAAAGGCAGGGGTATACCATACATATACATAATAATATATAATCATAATTAACAATAATTATTCTTTAGGAAGTAGATTTTTTATAAAATATAGAATATTATATACAGAATAAATAAAAACCAAGAACAAAAAAAAATTATAAAAGTACCTACCAGTGTTCACTTTTTCAATAGATAAAAATCTTTGACGCGAGCTTTGAAGACAGGTTTCAGCTTCGAATTCAGCTTTCCTAATGGACTCAGGCAGTGCATTCCACAGCTTTACGGCCTATTTATTGTTAGCCTACCGCATTTTGTGCGGCTTGACAGAGTGAGACCACCACAGGCTTTTTAGGGTTTCGGGATAGGGTTTCGACATCGATTTCGAAACCCTTATGGTCTATCTTGGTCGTTCTTTTCCCCTCTTTAATATCATGATTTATAGAAATAAATAAAAAATGTATGCCTTCCATCTGAAATATATGTAGCGTTTGTAGATATGGATCTAAATATAACACTTAAAATGGGGGCGGGTTGGAATGTTTTCCAAAGGGTAGGCTACCTCACGGAGTGTGGTATCATGTGAAAGGTATTAGTTTTAACATCATAAAACAGTTTTAAAATTTTCTGTCGGTGTCCTATGGCTTGAAATATTTTCAAAAAGGTCGAAAAATCTCCTTAGTTTGTAGAGCGATCTGAAATGTAGGTACCTCCTATTTTAAGGTAGGTATTTATTAAATAGCGAAGTCTTTAACCGATACCTATAGCATAATTTATATTGTATAATTGACAAACATTCGACACCCTCGCCCCGTGAGTTACACTCGCACTTGACGGATCTTGTTTATTTTAGTATCATGGTGGAAGTGTTTCTCAAACTTGATTATTTTTGTTAGCAGGCACGTTTCGAATCTCTGATAATCTAGTCAATATTGAAATTTTTGTTTTTGCATTAAATAAGATTTTGGGTATTCTGGTGAAATATGGTAGATAATTAAGACACACATGCTTTATTTACCATGGATCATTATCATCATCCCGATTTCGCTAGATAATGACCAGTAGGTAAATAACGATTAAACTTTTCAACGTTATTAAACATGAAGCAAATGAGCAGAACTAGTGAATTTATGTTTTCTATATACTAAAAATATCTATCTATGTATTGTATTATATTATGTATATCAGTTATCTAGTACCCATAACACAAGCTCTGCTTAGCTTGGGGCTAGATAATGCTGTGTGAGTTGTCTAGCATTATTTATTATTATTATTTGCATCATTCAATTTAATAACGTTTTTATCCTTAGGCTTACAAAATAAGCACTTAGACAAAAAACAATTATTTACTTCGAGTTAAAAAAAAAACATAGTGCTCGCCGTACCTGCTTGCTGGCGAAATATTATATTATGCCGATAGGTACTTGACATTAAATTTTGAGGCTTATACTACTGTTACAGATTAACTATTGTAAAGCTCAGACTTTCTTTAGTTGACAATATTATTGGTATTCTGTATCATTAGACGTTCTTCTAGCATTTTAGAGTGAAAATGGATCATATTTTCAGAAATATGTATTTTTTTGCAGAGTTTGATTTATTTTGTATATAGTAGATTTCACAAAAAATCTCGGAGTAGTTATACAAAATCATCCATTATAGCTATTTTAGTAAATCACCTTTACGAAGTGCGCTATACTTGCAAAATGTTTTTAGACTTTGGTAATCAACTTCCACTTCTTAGAAATATAAATATTTATTTGGGTCGCATCCTTGCAACGGTTATTTTCGGTGCCCCGGTGGTAACGCAACGTAACACAATGAAAGTACAAAGTAAAGAGAATAAAACAGCAAAACAATCATATTAAATGGGTTAAATGGAAGTAAAATTACAATATCCCTGAAATTATAGTAAAAGTTAAGTCTGTAAATATATTTATCTTACTCCGTTTATGATTTGATTTGATTAACCAAATTGTTTACTAATATGTGGTGGTTGTTTTCAACACGACGACGATGGCACTTATCAAAAAGAAATAACTAAATAAAATAAAATTAGCCGATATGGTATGAATTGAAAAGAGAAAGACTGTAGGCAGATGCTGGATTGCTAGGGCCCTATGGCGGTCATTATTAGAGGCGTTTGGGTTGATAATTATGATGACCCCAGCGCGGTTGTCGGTTCTTCGCGAGATACAGCCGGCTCACTGCCACTTAAGGTCGCTTATTTTTTATGCTATTTCGATAACTTTGGTTCTAAGTCGGATGTAATCGTTGCGTGCGAATCCTATCTGTAAGAGAAACACCGAGCATAGCTCTTCTAGCCCGCTGAACGACATTTAACGGCTCCTGCTTTCAGAAATTCTGAAGATATTCCATCCTCGCTTCCGGATTTAAAAAATTTAGGCTGTCTCTGAGCTTACGATCTCGTCTTGAGTAAAGTCTGGCAGTTTTTTGATATAGTGACGTTTTAGGTTTGCTCAGGAACTTTTATATGTACCTACTTATTAGACTAGGCCTACTATAGTATCTAGCTGTGGGCGTATCAATCTAAAAAAGAGTGAACTCATGTGGCTGGCTTTATTTCATGAAATGGCCTGTAGAAATGAAAGTCTTGGTTCTTTAGAAAACTGTTTATTCTATTAAATATGATCTTGTAATCTTTAAGTAATTGCACAATGCTTATTCAATGATGGCTGACGCGACAAGAGATAGAGACAAGTGTCACCTGCACGTTTCGGGGCAGTGGTCCAACTGCTCTGTCCAACTAGTTGGACTACGCAGCACTTTGCATAATACACATGAACGATGTTTTGTTATTTCAATAATGGCAGGCGTATCCCGTGTATCTATGTGGATACATTTGCGTTCAATCCAACACGGCCTGTATTTGAGAAAACCAAACTGAATTTGACTGCCTTCAAAAATACTTCTGGATACATGTTTCATAGAGTTCTTCGTTATTTCACAGATCGATGGTAACGTAGACAAAACAACCAGGACCTTGACAGACTGGAGGACGGCAGAGGCCAAGTCTAAGAAACATTCGCACGCCGCGGCACGAGAGAATGAGAAGCTACAAGACGTTTCGCTGGATATTACCTCTAGGTGACGATTGTGTGCCGTGCATCAATGTCTATGACCACAAGCCATATTTTATACTTTAGAACTTTCTTTTAGAACTTGCTCATAGGATGGTGCCCATCTTCTGCTTAATTCTAGATACCTACTAATTTGTACTTTCAGGCTCGGGTAGGAGACGAATCGATGTATTCAATTTAAATAAAATCTGCTTTGATGGGTAATTCTCTTGTAACAGCCAAGCTGCTCTGACGACACCAAAGTGTATTTTCTATTTCCGGTTAATAATTGCACACGTTGGTTCGCCACAGCTGAAGGATCCTTCTATGCTCTGCGAACTGTAAAGATTTGTTTTCTGCGAGTGTTTATTAGGTACTAATTAAATGACACCGCGACATTGAGACGTCTAAGTTGTGCGAATGTAAACCTAACATTCATTTGTTTACAGCCGAATGTCCCGTAGCTCGAGTATGGGCCACCTGCCACACTCGCACTCTATTCTGACAGTGGCCAGAGCTGAACGTGTGGGACCCACGAGTGAGCGGGACGCAGCTAAGCTGCAGGTGAAGAAGAGAAAGACGGAAGAGGCTGTGAAGAGGACAGAAGTGGATTATTATAATGTGTGTGTGCAAGCTGAGAGAGCAAGGTAAAACCCCTGGTATTTTAGCTGATATAGCACTACGGGCATAGCTCAGGTCAAATTTGTTATTATAGTATTAAAATATACAAAGTATTACAAAGACCAGTAACATGAGTACTAGGCCGCAGGCAGGCAGAAAGTAGGTGGTAAATTATAGTAGTAGGTAGTAAAATATAAGCAGGGAGCCGTTTTCTTAAAAAAATACTTTTATTACTTACTAGCAAATCAAAGCAACTCTAACTTAACTCTAAATAGTGTGATTGGGTTGAAAAAAAAAAGAGATTTATTTTATATTGTTTTTTTTTTACTTTGCGATACAATACACCCAAAAAACCCATCGGGAATCAATTCGACCATCTCGTTATAATTCTCGATACAATAGCAAAATAATCATCCACGGAGTAAGTTATATTAATGAACTAAGTATTTGATGGTCGCTACAGTATGTGATAATCTGGTCAAAAAAGAATTTTTGCTGATTATCTATTAAATTCTAAGGATTTTTGTTCCAGTGCCGCTTTTTGTTACCCGCGGGTTCGAGTCCCGCTGAAGTCGAAAATTTTTGGGAACTTATTTCATTTCTTATCTATTAAATTGTTACATTTATTTGCAAAAACGACCCTTAATATTCTATTATTTAATACAATCTTGATATTTTAATTTTTAATTTTTGAAACGAAGTGGATCTGGCCTGGTATCACTTAGATTTTGGATTTTTATTTTTCGAAGCTTTTTCGATAAAGATAACGCAGAAAAATGTTTCTAACCATTTCACGGAAAAGCTTCACAAGCTAGGCGTTTGAACACCTACTGTTATGTTGCAGGTTGGAATGGGAGACGTGCATGCTGAAAGGCGCTGGCATGCTGGAGACCCTCGAGGAGGAGCGTCTCACGCAGCTGAAGACCTCTGCCGACTGCTACCTGAGGCTCACGGCTGCTTTACCGCCGCAACTGGCTGAGGTAGACTATCACCATATAAAAAATATATATGTACTTATTTAAAAAAGAACGATTGAGGCGGGGCTCGTAGCTTTCACTCTGCTTTACCAAAATCAAAAAAACCAAAATAAAAAAAAAACAAATCTTGAGTATGCCAACCCTTGGGGACAGTGTGAGGGAACAGATGAGATCAATACCTAGTGGGTTTTTTGGGTGTCATTGTTATTTTTATTATTAATACCTAATCTATAAGTTGATAAAAAAAAATATCTCCGACATCCCTTGTAGAACACAGACATAAGGTTTTTTCTATACTGCTTATTCGATTTGTTTATACACAACATACAACAGAAATAAGGTTAACGCATTCACTGCCCAGCCTTGGCGGTGAGACCCGCAGGGGCGCGCCGCCGCCCCGCCTCTACACCTATAGGTACCTACGCGCAGATCGACTACTGCGTATTGTGCCATGAAAGTATCCGTTTAGTTTAGTAAATCGCATTCACTGCCCAGCCTACTGACTCAGCTCACTGACCAAAACCTTATAGGGTACTTTCTGTTGACCTAGTATTTGGCAGACCATGAAACTTGGCAAGAAGCTAATTCTACTTAAAATTACAAGTTTGTACGGAACCCTTGATGCGCGAATCCAACTCCCTCTTGACGTTTTATTATTTAACTGCTACGGTTAAGGAAGCCTGATATTTATTGTGTCATGCAATGTTTAATCTAAGACAGTATAAGGTACCTTCAGAGATCCCTCCTCCAAGTTTTTAGACGAGCCGTCATTTACTGTAAGGTTTCATATGTATTATTTGTATATTTTTGATAATATCAGTCACCAATAATAGTAGGTAGGTAAGTAAATACTAGTCTGGCTATAAGTATGTCCGTCCAGCTTCCTAAATAAATCTTTGCATGACTCCGGGAGGCATGCGTACCTACCAGTGTCCGCACCACTCTTTTTTTGCAAAGTAAACGCTTATCGCATGTTGTATTTGTAACTTTTGCCCCATAGACCGACACTATAATATCTTAGCTTTGACTCAACCAGTGCAAAGTAAACGAGTTTCAGTTGTTCCATACTGATTTCGTCCCTAAGGATCCTTAAAGCATAACAAGCCAAGCTATTAGAACTCTCACTCACTCAACTTAGACTTAGCACACTTGGAAAACTCTACTTCTTGCCCTTCGTGCTGGATATTTGCTGGACCTTTTAGCTGAACATCCTCACACACGAACAGTGAAAGAGTACGACGTTAGTCTTTTGTACATTAAGAAAATTTCTTTGATCTGAGAATGTAATATAAGTAAAGTACATATAGATGGGACGTAAACCCTTTCAACTCAACCTTTCAAGCATGTACGGAAATTAATAATAATTTAAAAATAATTAAGCTACCAGGTCAAGTACCGAACAAATTGAAAACAATATTTTTGAATAGGCGATTTATAAACTGACTATCTTACTTCGTGGAAATTTAGCTTACCTACCTACATGAGGGAGCGCTGCTGGTCTCGTAGATTAATCGAAAATGACGGAATTTGAATTGGAATTTTATAGTTAGCAATTTGTGAAACTATATCGTTGAAAAGTAAATCAGTAACCAACGAGTGCATATTGTGGGAAAGCAAGGGAAATCAGAATGTAGCTGTGATAAAACGTTTTTGCGAATTGCTATTTACCTACGCAAAGCCATTGCTATACATATAATTACGCAAAGCAATTGGGGAACCAGTTGAATTATTTTCGCTAGTATTTTCCTCCAGACGCTTATAGGCAAATGTAAATAAAACACAAACGCTGATAAGCAGTATTGCTTGTCATGTCCTTACCTCCTACCTAACTAACTTTGTTTGTCTGCTCGTGTTTCTGCTATTTTAATAATGTTTACTTACTATACCTACCATTTCTGGAGTTTGCACAAGAATTCTTCCTTATTTACTATATCTGGCTAAATACCTTGAAATATATAATAAATGGTTTCTGCCTGCGGCTTCGCACACCCTTCTTTGGGATAAAAAGTACCCTATGTCCGTGCCGGGGATACCATCTACCTATCTGCCAAATTTCATTAACATCCGTTCAGCCGTTTAGGTGTGGAAATGTAACAGACAGACAGACATACAGAGTTACTTTCGTATGTACTTACATATATTAGTATGGAGTGTGTATTAGTAGGTATGGATATTTGGATAAGGGTGTTAGTGTCGATAGTCTTAATCCTTGAAACAAGAGTATCATTATCATGAGAACTATGTAGGTGCTAGGGTGACTAGGGTGTCCATAAAATCACTTACGATAGGGAGTCAAGAAATTCCATCGAAACTAATTAACTATTACTTTAAATAATTACTTGTATCGTTTGGTTCAGGGTTAAGCATGCGTGGTTTAAGTATGTTACTTAACTGTGTTAACACTGACACCCTGGTGTAACAAAAATGAAGGACCTATCTTTCAGAGGGGGTTCAGCTTTGATCACTGTGATTGAAGCTGAACACCCTTTTAAAGTTTGGTCCTTCATTTTTGTTACACCATGTATAATTATAAAATAATAATTATTGTACGTTCCATTACCATTTCTCTCTACAGGCAACCAACCAGCTGGTGACACCTATCGGCAACGCGAACGCAACAATCGACATGCGGGTGGTGAAGGGCGTGCGATCGGCCGGCGCGGGCGCCAGCGAGCAGCTGCTGCCTGACTTCTACTGCGAACATACCACGCTGGCCATGAACAGAGATAGGAGGAAACAGGTATACATCGTTCCAAAAGATCAGAAAATGCGTTCTATCTAAAAATAGTTCGATGACACAAATTAGTCGCGTCTAGTCGTTGCGACTAGTCGTGGCGCGTAATCGCAGAAGTTACCGTCGGATACTTTTATTAGTTTTTATAGTAAAAACGGGTCCTAGGCTGCCTAGACAAAACATCGCAGGATCACATGTACCATGCGATGCGTGTACCTAATGTACCCGTGTTTATCCAATACATAGGGTATTGGATAAACATGGTACACTCGCCATCATAAATATTGAAGGCGGTTCTATGCGTTAAACTAGCGCCGCCACAATATTTTAGGTATTTGATTACTACCGTTGAACAAAGGAAATTTCAAAAATCAATACAGTTGATAAAATATAGGATAAATCTATTAGAGAGGTCCTGAAAAAAGCTTATAATAGGTATCACAAACTGTACGATAGATTTAAGAAAGTTCCTATGTTCAACGTATAGTAATAAAATAAAATAGGTGGCGGCGCTAGTTTCACGCACCGCCTTAAGTAAGCAATTTTCATTTTTTTTTGCTTTTTCGTTGTTTTTTTTCTCGAATCATTGCAATAAGTAATACATTTCCCATGTCTTCAGGCTCTACTAAAGATACTTCAGCTAGTGCAGCAGGATGAAGACCGCGAGCGCAAATCGCTAAAAGGCCTAGAGAAGCTATCGAAGGCCATCAAACAAACTCCTACCTTCGGGAATGATGATTCACAACAAAACGTAGCTGATAAACTGTACCATGTAAGTAAATTATAGTACTCTCGTTAAGGACGCAATTTTGCATTATGTACTAAAAAATGCAAAACTTCATGTCCTATGGTTTGAGCTGGGCTTTAAGACCGAGATAAAGGGGGTGTAAAGTCTCCATATCCCTAAGGAACTAAGACATAATGGCCTGACTTATCTCTAAGTGCTATTTTCAGGCCCTGGAAAAACCTATATTAGGGAAAAAGTTTATTTTTAAGCAATATACTTCTCCGTCATATAGCTAAAAGTTTAACAGTTGTCTTTTTGAGTCAAGACCCAAAAATCGTAGATGCATAATTATCTTTCTTCTCAATATTCAAACTGACTAGCGCTAGCCGGTGTAAAACAACTACCTACCTACCTAACTCATCCGCTACCACACAGCACAAAAATGAATCAAATAAGGGCTTTAATTTGTAATAAAAATACATGACATAAAATAACAGAACGCTTGAAGTTTGCGGTAAACAAATATGTATGTAAAATGGACCAATCTAAGGATTACCACTTATGATGCTTTTTTGGCGCTGTGCAGTAGCGGTGCTAGATGTAATGCTTGGATAACAGATACGAAAATAGATTTTGGTGGCCACCAAGGGCAACTTCGTATCTCTGCCTAAACTAAATAGAAAAAAAAACTATTATAGAGGCATTAAAAAAAGCTTATGATAGGTATCACAAAATGGAAGATGGATTTTTGTAAATTCCTTTGTTAAACGGAATAACAAGGATTTATTAGGTGGCGGCGCTAGTTTGGGTGGGGTATGCGCCTTAGCGCGGCAGATGGTGACTGTTACCGGGCTACAGTGCATGATAAATCAACGCTTTTATAATATAATATCAAATTAATAGTATGACAATAATATCGTGTTTAAACTACATCCTCCTATTGTATTGGTTTGTTGTCGTAGATGAAATGCATACTAACGTACCTGGAAGCGGTGCGTTGCAAGATCACGGCGAGTCTGAACGAACTGGATGCGCGGCCGCCTGCGTCACACCCTCTCTCCGCGCATATACAGATCGTGAGGGACAAGCAGGGCTTGCAGCAGAGCTTGCTCAAGGTGAGATCACCAGGGCATAAGATTGTATTCTTAGTTCTTAGACGACCTCTGTGGCGCGGTAGGTGAAGGTCTGCCTGCGACGCAGGAGATTGCGGGTTCGATTCCCGCCTCGGGACAAATGTGTGTACGATCTGCAGATATTTGTTCAGGGTGTTCTGGTCGTTTTCTATGTACTTATAATAAAAAAGTATCTTATATTATGTAGGTATATCAGTTATCTAGTACCCATAACACAAGCTCTGCTTAGCTTGGGGCTAGATAATGCTGTGTGAATTGTCCAGCATTATTCATTATTTATTTAGTGCCGTGTGGTGGGTTTAGAATTTGCACTACTACTACTCTTCCCCCACTAAGACAGTTAAGAGATATCCTGCGGAAAGTGGGCAGCAGCGCCCTTTGCAGAACAGAACCACCACTGAAATGCGATCACCAACCCCAGAGTAGAGATTATGGCAAAACCCCTTATAAGAGCCCATTATCAACCTAATATAAGCCATCAAACCCGGAAAACTCAAACGCATCGCACGTCTCAAGTGACGAATTTTTGACAGATTTTCATTGAAAACTGTCATAAAATCGCAACTTGATACCTTGCGTTTGAGTATTCGGGCGTTAGGCGGTCATCAGGGGAGGCATAATGTCAATGAGTAAAATCGTACATTCTTTAGGTATACTTAGATGTAAGTAGATTCCACACCAACATTCCCTTGATCCCCAAACTTTGTAGAAGTAGGCGATGTATAATCTCAATATATAACAAAGAGTTTGGTCCAGGTACCCCCTTGGTTGCAAACCGACTATCAATCAGAAGTGAACAAAAACCTTCAACCTAACTACTCCGCACTCACGAAGAGTCTCCACGGTGGAGAGGAGAGAGAAAGGAGAGATTCCATTATGAGCCGAGCGTCCAGCAAGCTGAGGATCGAGCATCTGTCCTTTAGGAGGAATGAGCACAAGAGTGCACCAGGTCAGTATTTATTTCAGACAACAGTGGCAAATGGTCTACACTTCTGTTGCGCTTATGAAGAGTATCCACGGATAAGAGCAGAGGGAGATGAGATACTCCATCAAGAGCCGACCGTTCAGCAAGCTGAGGATCATCACTACAGTAATTGTAGTCGGTAAAATGCTTTTAGTCTGTCGGCGCCTCACCTCGGTTTCCCGAACTGGGTTGTTTTATTGGTAGGTCTAGGTAGGTACTTATACTGAATTGTACATTGATGGGGGAACCAAAAATGGTCCTAGTTTCACAAAGTAAAATAGAGGGCTGACTCTACAACTTTAACCTTTATTTGCAGTGACCCCCATAAGCATGGAAACCCCCCCTCCGCTGGTGAAGGCGCAGAGCATAGAGACAGCGCCGGCGCCGGAGAGCCCCCTGGACTGGGGGGAACGGGGTGCGGGAGACGGGTTGTCCAATCAGCCGGACAGCGACAGCGGTATACCTCATCAAATACCTCTCTTCCTTTCTTTTTTTTTTACAGTATGCGGCAGAGCCAAACGATAGGTTTGTTTAGGCTGAGTGCAGACTTGAGTCACAATAGTTTTAAGACAGACTATTGCTATACAAAAATATCAACATAACAAAAGCAATAGTCTGTCTCAAGAATTTCGTGACTCAAGTCTGCGCTCAGCCTTAAGCAGTGCTGCAGAGTAGGTATGTAAAGTACCTACTACCTTCTGCCCGTGGCTTCGCGTGCGTTTTCCAGGATTTACCTAAAGTTCTAATTTTCGCAGTGACTCAACAATAGTCCCTGTCCTTTATTTAAAAGGTCCGAGATAAAAAGTAGCCTAGTTACTTTTAAGGAAAGAGCCTGCGACCGCCAGACTTTCGTTGTTTTATAAAAGATGTTTCTTGAAGATGTGCGAGTGTAACTCCCGTATAAGGAACGATTGACAAATTTTGGCTTAGACAGATATCGGCTTTGCAAAGTTGCTGAATTTAGCACCAAAAGTAAATAATTTTAAATATTTCAATCATTGCACATTTTCTTCGGGATAGTATAAGAAATCAGTAGGTACTTCTATTGCCAGACAATTAAATCTATTCATAAAAAGAAGGTGAACTTTCGTTGTAATTAAAAAAGCTCTTTTATATACCTATGTAGGTATGTTACTTGAGGAATTACCAAAAGATGTTTTCTACATTGCCAGACACTTTAAATATGTAGTTTCTACGCCCTGCCAGACACTTTGAAATTAGATTTGGTGCGATAAGAAGCTCTTTTTTGTATTATCTTGGGATTTCAGTTATCACGCCGCCGCTAGACCTGGTGCGATCCGATGGACTTTTGTTAAATTCTTACAATGAATGGAAATTTATTACTAATTGTCTGTTGTATCAGCAAATCATTAGTAATATTTTTTACAAAATACCCTTCTAGATTACTGTTTTACGAAATTATCGACTCAAAAGTCCAATTATTTCCAGGTACGATTACAAACTATATTAACAATGAGGCCATAGCTAATCTTATAGAGAGCGAGTTGAATAATCCTATTCCACATGTGAGCAAACCCCGATTTTGCCCACTGTTTTTGAGCAGTAAAGACACTGTTTCGAGCGAGAGTGGTGGAAATAGCTTATTAAACTCTCTGTCTCTCTAATTTCAGACGAGTTTTCGTCGCAAAGCGGCGGTAGTTCTACCGACCTCGCCGATATGATGAAGAACGGCAGCTGCAACGGAACTGTCCCGGCGCAGTCCATTGGCAAGTGCCGAGCTCTCTACACCTACGAGGCCAGGCTCAATGATGAACTCACTCTATCTCCAGGTACCTACTTACCCGCAACATGGCTACGTTTGTTTTTCATTTCTATTCCACTAGAGTCTGCTTTCGGCGTTGCATACGTTACTTGTCTATAGAAACGCCATGGGAGTTGATTCGTGGTATAAAAAGTAGCTTCTGTTTTATTGCAGGTCTATACCTATGTACGTACATCTACACAATATGAGCCTGATTTGTTTGTCCAGCAGTTTTGGCATCCTTCTTATCCATCCATCCATCCAAACATTCGCATTTGTTATGTATAGGTATTAGTAGGTATAGGTATGATTTGAGATTATTGTTGATTGTTTTCCACGTTTTTCGCTTGTGGATAAAAGTGACTACAACTAATATCTATTTTATTCCGGAGAGTTATTTAAAAAAAATAAAAACTTTGTAAATAGCTATGCAACACATAGCTTTTGGAAGCGGACACTAAACTTATAGCGATTGTTGACTTGGAATACTCAGATGCCAGAATGTCATTTAGTGAGTGAATCCACAAGTGACTCGCTCATACAATCGCTGCCCATATTAGAGCAAAATTCAAGATACCTACAATATTTCCACGAAAATTCAATAATGTCCCAAAAATTTTCTATTTCGACAGGATTCGAACCCGCGCCCTACCCTCAGTACGGGTGTGCTCTAACTAACTAAGAAACCACTAACCAGTGCGAGCAACGCACTATAAATTATAAGCTAAGAAACAATATTTGTAAACAAACTAACCACTGTGATATATTTCAGGAGACGTTATAAACATTCAAGAGAAGCAGGACGACGGCTGGTGGGTAGGAGACCTGAATGGATGTTATGGCATCTTCCCTTCTTCCTACGTCGAGGAAATAACCACTTGTATATGAAACTAGTGCTGCAGACATGGAACTTCGTAGCTGCGATACTTTCTTGCTGGATTTTGACTTAGATACATACCTATTCAAGATACCTATCAAGCAAGTTCATTCATCTACTAGAAAAAAAATGATGTTTGCAAGTTGCTTAGAAAGCGGGGTATTCACAGATGTACTAGGGATGCTAACGCATGGGGTATTCTTTTACCAAACATGAGGCAGAAAGTAGGATAAGTCATTAATTTAGGTAGGTACTGTCACTGTCATACTAAAATGCGAGACAGGAAACTTTAAGGAATTCCATTTCTAAGGCGCTGAGCGGGAGAGAAAACAATACGGAAATCCATTGCCAGCGTGTTATTTTTTTTATTAATTGGTAGCTTCGATCATGATCAAAAGCCTACCTACAATATAATATTACCCTTGTTTAGGTCTCGTCTCGTTTAATAGCGCTGCTCGGTAAAATTGGAAGGGCTTTCTGCGCAGGTGACAAAAAGTTTATACTCGAAGTCCTACAAATGAGTTGACATCTTCCATTTTCAGAACAATATTTTTTAAAAACGCGCGTGCCACAGATTAGGTTGGTAATTATATTGTTTTACCAACCTTCAATTACACAATGACTTTCCCATGATTTTCCTCGTTGGTATAGGTACTCGTACCTAGTAGCAATAAAATACTACGTAAGTACAAACCTATAAAATCATTTTCTTTGACGGAAATTTAAAAAATTCAATCTCCCGCAGAACAGAAAGTCAAGCAAAAAAGATGCTTGAAAAAATTACCTACTAAACCAAATCCTTTATTAAATAAATATGCTTCATGGGTTTATCGTTTTTATACATAACTTGTGTGATTGAAAAAATATATTTAAAAAAATGGCAGGCAAGTTGACTTGTTGTATATTTTTATAAGTCCTCATTTTAGAATAATTAGGTACTTACCTAAATAATAAGTAAGATATTAAAATAAAGAATGTTATCGAATTATGGATATCCTTATATAGTAGACTGTTACAAATATTGTGCAAATAATTTACTACATTTGTGTTAGTTATATAAAATACCTATATTTTAGTAACAAATAAGATACTTATATATATAGATACCTAAATTATTAATAACTGTTAATTAAACCAAAGTGTTGTATAATGTGGATATAATGTGCTTTGTTTTATTTATTAATATTTTCCCATCACCATATTGGCCTCTTCTACACCTCTACGAAATGTCGGTGAAAAGTTATAAAATTATTTCGCCCTATTACCGCCTGTTTCAAAGGAGAATATAATTTGACATGTAAACACTCGCTCAAAAATCAAATCACAATTTGATAAAATCAATTCCCATCACTGATGATAATTATGCAGTTGCATTAGAGATCTTGAAAGGTCGTCATGAAAATCGTAGAATGATTGCGTCGAAACATTTGGATCGCATTCTCGATTGTGAAGCTTGTACCTACGAGTGAGTCGAATGCTAACTTGCGAAAATTAGTAAATGTCTACATTGAAAACATAAAAGCACTTCAAACAATGCGTTTTCCCGTGAATGCATGGAGTTTCATATTATTGAAATTTTATTTTGTTGCGAAAAATTCCGAACTCCGTTCGTAAAAACGCTTTGAATTGTCTTTAGCTAAACCTTCCGACATACCTACCTAACCTTCTGTTGATGTACCTACTTATACGTTTCTTGAAACAGGAAATTTCTACGTTCGAAATTAAGTCGGGAAGTGAGGCGAAGAAGGGAGATAACGCTAGTTCACGCGCCCGCGCAAATAACGTAGACGTACGAATCGATTCTTTGGCTCACGGAACCTTCGTATGATTATTTATTCGTAGTTCGTTTCGTACGGCAATAATGATAAGTAAACAATCATACGATTTAAATCTCAATTTAGACAATGCATTTTGTGTGATTCGCAATACGCCCTACCTAAATGTTCGAAGTTTTTGAATATGTCCCCCAGCGATAGATATGTTAAAAATAAAAATGTTTGTTATAATTGCTTGAATGTCGGTCATGACCTTCTCATATAAGTACAATACGTCTCAATATACATGCCAAAAATACTCAATATATATTATATGTCTTGCAAAAAGCAGCATCACTCAATAAATTACACTAATTCGAAAATCAGTCGATGCACTCGAATCAGGCCATCTCTTTCCCTCCTACGGAGGAACGTGGTAAGGCCATTCCACTCGAACCTATTGTTCAACCTGCCGCGCTACCGGCGACGGCCGGTAGGTAACTCGCTTATCAGTGCAAGCTGGGTAAGTCGATGGTGCAAGCTGTGCGTCCTCCGTTCAGTCTCTAAGAATCAGAATCAGAAATAATTTTATTGTTAGCTGTTGTACAAAAAAGATCTTATGTATAATGTGTACAGTTTCAACGAAAAAACATATGATCATGTTATCTACGGCGCGGCGCGGCGCTAGTTAACGTACAATATGGTTCGGCAAAACACTTACCTACTCTTACCATTACCAAGAGGTGGAAATTATTTTAAAGAATAAAGACAGACTACTAAAGGGTACGTACGATCAAGGAGTATATTTTCTCCGTCCACGGCAATTTTACGATTTTTTTTAAGGCATACTGGCTTTTTTCTATTTGTGGCTCTTTGGAAACTTCTTATTCATGGGGTTAAATTTGTCTAAGTATTCATGTAATTGAATTTATTTGTATGTAATGAATTTTTTCACTACGAATGGTCACAATTTTATTGAGAAACGAAGAGCGGGAAAGGCGAAACAATTTTTTCAACTTCTACTTCTTTACGGCGTTGCCCACCGCCGCCGCTTGCTTTTCACCGCGACTGCCATTTTTTCTGAATCTGGAAATTGACAGTGATTGATCTTTCCTTCTGTCTTCCGTCGCCAACTGAGGTCGCCAACCATGTCACAAGGGTACGTTACCCTGCATTGGATAGAGTTGTGCCAGAATAGTTCGATGTTTTAGAAAAATCACGGTTAAAATGTCTCTGATTTCGTTTCTAGCTAGGTATCCAAATAGGAGAGAAATAAAATCACTGATTTTTTTTCTACGTAGGTATACCTATATCTAAATTTACATTCGATATTTTAATTTTTATGTGTAGATACCACCAGTAGGAGGTTGTAAAATATGTTTTTTTGTGATGTAATAGGCTTAATAATGATGGTGATAATTTCAGATTTTGTAGCAAACCGTTATTTCACTATGAGAGGCCAAAAGCAAGTATAAGCACTCAGAACACTTTATGCTTATTTTGTGACGTATAAAGTGTCACGTATCCGAAGATTAAAACAGGACCTTATTAAAAACTCAGCTATCTCTCTGTATGATTGTCCATCGGTTCGTTCATCTGTCAGCGGGCTATACTTATTAAGAAACCGTTAAAAAGTTACAAACTTCACACTGCGTAATTCTATTGCCGCTGTGACAAAATAAAACAAAAAGATAATATACATTACTAAGCGGCCAACGTCCACTTTGAGATATTATAACCACTGAAGATAACTAACGTTGTCGGGCGCAGTCCGTGCTTGGATGGGGGTAGTATGTTTTAAGGGTTTCACTTGTTTCTTTTTCTAAAGTATTACCAATATTGATCCTACCATCTACTAGGTACCTATATCGTACGGAACCCTTCTTCGTGTGCGAGTTGACTTGTACGTGACCGGTTTATTTAAATCTTGTTTGTGTCCTTATTGTTAGTTATGTTAACATTAATTTTAATTGGTTAATGTACCTAAGTACAACTAAAAAATTATATTAATTCTACCATACCCAGCGTAGTGAAAAAAATCAAAAAGAAAGGGGTTTGAAGATTTTGGCTAATCCTATTTCTAAAATCAGCCGTTATTTTGTTTTTTCTTCAAAGTCGCCGCGCACAACAAAAGTTATATATTTGGACAGAGGACACTAAAATAAATAGAAAATGTTCTATAACATAGTGTCCTAAAGCGTCAGGTTTCTGAGATATTCACAGATGAAAATAACTATTGCTCTACCTAATGAATTTATCTAAGTTTACTGTTTCCATCAGTTTTCACGTTGCCTAGCAACGTACCGATTGATGATTTTGAGTACCTACCTACTACCCAAAGATCCTAAGATCCTACGTTCCGCTAGACTCTTTGCTGCCTACCTATTATATGTAGGTATATTGTGAAGCATATGCCGACAAGAAAAGAAAAAACAAATGTTACTGATTCAGAAAGTGTTTGTTAAAATTAAAATGTGGTACTACAATTAATTACTAGAAAAATTACATCAGGCCAATCAAAGTTTCTCTTAAGTGTTCTCGCTATTTCTATGTTAATAACAATATCTATGTAATGTATTGTATTAAGTATATCAGGCTAAGTAATCTGGTATCAATATCTGGATGTCAGGTTAAGTAGGTATATCTAGTACCCATAACACAAGCTCTGCTTAGCTTGGGGCTAGATGATGACGTGTGAGTTGTCCAGCATTATTTATTTATTGCTCATTTTCATAAAAAAAAAATATCTAAGAAATCAGCAGGAGGCTGAAAAGGGTGTTCTTGATGCCGTGCCCATGCCATGTACCAAACTATACACATGACACGGGAACAACATCCGAGTGTTCGCTTACCTGCAATGCAACTGCAATAGTGGTCAACTATTTTATTCCTGTCTTGTAAATCATTGTCCAGTAGGATGCTAGGATGTAAATTATGTATGATTTTTACCGTATATCGGCAACCACTTTGTTTTATTATAACGCCGCGCACGATGAAAGTTACATATTAGGATAGAAGACACCAAAGCAATTAAAAAATGTCTTATAGTATAACGTCCTAAAGTGTCAGGTTTCTGAGATATTCACAGATGAAAATAAATATTTTTTTTCTTTACATGTGAATATCTCGGAAACGTGACGCTTTAGGCCATTAGGTTAGACAACATTTTTAATTTGTTTTGGTGTCTTCTATCCAAATATATAACTTTTATTGTACGCGGCGATTTTGAAAAATGAACAAATTTTAGGGCCACCCTCCATACAAAAATCTTCAAACCCCTTTCATTTTATCGATTTGTCATTTCACAACACTATCAATCAAGCCCAAAAGAAGAACCGAGCAAAAGCAATATTTAGATAGCAATAGAGTAATTTTAGGGAACTGTTCCAAAAGTTTTACCTACTCACTTATCTACCTACTTGTTGTGTGTTTTTGTTCATCAGGCGGCCTGTGTCTGTTCACTTTTGCTGCGTGCGTGTACAATGTTTTGTAAAGTCATTCCCACATTTTAAAATAAACACCTGCCCGCGCGTAACACAGTTCGCTTTATTTTCACATTCAATTCCACGATGAAAGTTACCGTGACCACGCTCAACGATGAAATATTCGTCCTGGATGTCTCCGAGGATCTGGAGTTGGAGAATTTCAAGGCTTTCTGTGAGATAGAATCAGGTTTCCCTGCTAAGGATATAACTTTGAACTTCAATGGCATGCCGCTGCTGGACGATAAAAAGACGTTGAAGGAGCTCGGAGTAAGCGACGGAGACGTGATCGTCTTATTGCACATGATGCATGCCGCCCCCAACACCAGCAACAATGATTCCAGCCAAGGTGAGGACACAGCTTTGTAGTTGTAATTTCTTTTAGGAGTCGTCATTCACCTTGATTTGTAAAGAGGTTTGGTCATTTGAGGATAGGGTAGTTCAAGTCTCCAGCATGTATAACAATGTAGTTCTCTCAGTGGGGACATAAGATTAGGGTCCAAAGGTCACTGTAAACTGTGCTTTCTAAGCGGTATATTAAACACCTGTCATAATAATGGGGTGTGCTAGACACACACCGCTAAATGCCAATATAAAGTGCTTCAATATTCTTGCATAGGTAAACTTTTGTTTTAGCAATTTTTATTTATTTATTTGGAATTACCAACAGAGGATACACAACAAAGAATCCTTAGGCTTCACCTTAAAGATTCTTTGTTGTGTATCCCCAGTTACAGCTTGGACATAGTTCTAATTTCAGTGTATGTACTGCCGAAGCAAATACCAGCTAGGACAAAAAAATATTTTAATTTAGGGATGTTCCAGTTATACAATTATGTAATTTTATAACAATGCTAGGTTTGCATGTGCTAATATAAAGTAAGAAAAGGTAATTCTTGATTGGCAGCTGTAACAAGATAAACTTTCCTGGAAGGGATATGGTAGGTATCTAAAGTACAAGTCTGAGTTGAGATATATGAGGCAGAACAACACCATAAGTACCACCAGGTCTATCTCAGCCCTCTGAGCCTGTTGTAATGCTTCATGTATCTGTACTGTGCTTTTCTTTCGATCATTACATTACTCATTATATATTTATTTATGTGACTCTAAATTAGGGAGGCACAGAGGTCAGGTTTGTGTACGTACATGTTTGGTTTTGTTTTGTCACACAATAGTTTGGTTTTGTTCGTCCAAGCTGTCTATGCTAGTGCTGCTTACACACCGGCCCAATAAACACAGAAGTCTTTTTGACCTTCAATGTTCCTGTTGTCTGGATTGCTTAGCAATTGTCAACAGTCATTTGTTTGCATGTGCTGGAGATCTAAAGTGTGGTGGTAACATCTAAGTAATCAACCATTAAATTGAGTGTGGACAGTGTGGATGGTCTCCAAAGGACAACAAAGAAATGCTCAGTTGAAGCGGGATTTTAATTGCACTGTGCACAATTCTATTGATAAAATATGTGGTTTGCCACAGGATTTTTCTTGTCTTTTCTAACTTGCTATGGTACCGATATAATCTTAGCAATTATAATTATTTTGTTGTCCATGATCAAATTGAGAATGTGTGCCGGAATGAGGTGACTACTGAATGTTATAGACATTTTGGACGCACTACAGACATTAGCCAATGGCTAATACCGTTCGTTGGCGTTCGTTTTCGTTCGTTTGGCCGGTGTGTACGCAGCATAAGTGCAATGTCATGCCTTGTCATGTGTACAATAGCGTCATGTTATTGCGCTATTATAATGAAATAACAATATTCTAGCTATATAAGCAACCTTTGTTGTTATTAATGGTTCACAAAAAAAAACTTTTTGACAAATTTTGACAGCTACCTTGACAGTACAGTATAGTTTTAGTTGTCTTGGAATTTCGAATTTATATTTTTGTAAATAATTTAAAAAAAATCTGCCTTGCAGCTTTACCTACAGGCCTAGCAAACCTTGACTTTAGTGGGATTCAAGTTCCTGGGGCAAGTAGTTCCATGGCATCTCGAGCTCCCCCAGTAGAGGAAGACCCACGCATTATTAGGGAGATGTTCCTGGCCAATCCGGACCAGCTGGCTTTACTCAAGCAAAATAATCCACGATTAGCTGATGCACTCCTAAGTGGAAACCTTGGTATGAACAAATTACCTTTAACTAATAAATAGGGTAGGCCATGCATGCAGTCTGGTCCCATTCTTGCATGCATACATGGCTGCTCTATATGAATTGCGCATTGTTTTATTTTAAGCCTGTTTGTCTCATTGCAGGTCAAAGATCTTTGACATTCTTCCATTTGATTCTGTCTGGATCTATTAATATACAGGGCGTCCAACGGATATGCCACATGGAGGGAAAGTACCTTTAATATTGTAGATGGAACATTTTACTGAAAGAAGACATTATTTGAATTTAAAAAACAATTTAAACTGCATTCATAGATATTTAAATAATTACATGATTGAACCGGGAATCGAACCGGTTACATGAGAAAAATAATCAGCCTGTAGCTTTATAATACCGATCGAAAGGCATCATCATAAGGATTATTTTTTGCTAAATAACATAGTGTCACAAATAAAACGAAGACCATGAATTTTAACATTTTTAATACAAAATTAATTAATTTATCATATTACTAGTGGTCCGCCCCGGCTTCGCACGGGTACCTATTCGAATTTTTCTCACCTTTTAAACCTTCCCTAGACCTCCACGAATAATTCAAGACCAAGATAAGATAAATCCGTTCAGCCGTTCTCGAGTTTTAGCGAGACTAACGAACAGCAATTGATTTTTATATATATAGATAGATGCTACAAAATGAGTCCCTTCCTGTTGAATACAAAGTCGCACTCTTTTGATTATTTCGCTCGCTCTGGATTTTTTGATCTTGTTGTGGTGGATATTTAGAATAATACGTCTAAGTTCTGCTTGTAGCTCGTGGATACTTTCATACAGGTTCTTGTAAACTAATTTTTTTACATAACCCCATAAAAAAACCTTACGGGGTTAGGTACATCTGGGGATCTCGGCGGCCATCTTATTTGTCCCGATCCAGGGATGAAAGTGTTAATTGAGATAGTTCATTGATGTGTTCTTGTTCTGTGACTGTTATTTCAGTTGTAAGTCCTTACGGCAATGTCAGCTTTTCATTTTTCTGAACAAAATTTCACACCAAAATATGTTAAAGTTTATGGCTTTCCTTTTATTTGTGACACAATGTTATTTATCAAAAAATAATCCTTATGATGAAGCCTTTTGATCGGTATGATAAAGCTACCGGCTGATTATTTTTCTCATGTAACGAGTTCGATTCCCGGTTCAACCATGTAACTATTTAAATATCTATGAATGCAGTTTAAATTGTTTTTTTAAATTCAAATAATGTCTTCTTTCAGTAAAATGTTCCACCTACAACATTCAAGGTACTTTCCCTCCATGTGGCTCCGTGGGACGCCCTGTATATCCACATTTAAGTGCTGAAGTTCTTTGAAAGTGACCTACCTATCAATTTGTCAACACTGATTATGTTATTTTAAGTTTTATCCCAAATCTGTTCCAAGATTTACGTAGCATAATGTAATGGCTTTTAAATATAATATAAGAGTAGTTAGAAATGTGAAGAAAGTTAAATATATCCAAATATTATAGATACATTTGCTTCAGTGCTGCGTGAACAAATATTGGCAAGGACTGAACGTCAACAACAAAGAATAAGGTAAGCAAACTTTGAAAGTCGGATAAAGATGTCTCCTGTAGCTCTTTCCCATCAACATTTTAAACTATGTTAGTTTCATTAGCTTATCTAAAATATTTGAAGCAAGTTCTATTCCACATGTTAATAGTTTCACTCCATTATCTACTACTCTAGATTTGTTTCCACAGTGTTTTTTTCAAGTAACTGTTATTACTTACAGTTATTATAATTATTTATTACAAGGTTTGTTGTGAAGTTGGTCTTAGTATAAATATATAAAAATTTAATTTCACCTAAATGTACCTAAAATTATTGAGGGTATGTACCAGTCCGTTAAAGATTTCTTAGCATCTGCATAGGAGAGGTTTCTCAAACTCACCGATAGGTTACACTGTATTGGTGGTACCGCTGAAATTAAGCAATCATATTAGTGGCTTAACTGCTGCAGCTTAGTGGAAAGGTTCTTTAAACTACTCTTCCACAACTGAGAATGGCTATGTGAAAAATAAATCAATTTCAGAATGATGAACTCTGACCCGTTTGACACCGAAGCTCAGAGGATGATCGCAGAAGAGATTAGACAAAAGAATATTGAAGCCAATATGGAAGCAGCTATGGAGTACAATCCTGAAACTTTTGGAACAGTTGTCATGTTGTACATAAACTGCCATGTCAATGGGTGAGAACGTCCATTTACATCATACATTTCATCATCATCATTTAATTTGATTACATTATCTTTATTTCACTTGATAAGCCCACCTTTTTTTCTTCCTTTTACCTTCTGACGTCGTCTTCGTGACTCGTGACCTCAGATAGAAATTTAAACCGACTTCGAAACAAGGAGGAAGTACTAAGTTCGGCTGTATGGATCATTTTCATGTATCTAAGTTCGTCAATTTCTTTGTCATTTATTTACCGAATGGGATGATCTTTATGCAGTGATGATTCCGAAGTAGTCCTTTAAAATTTTATTCCTCGGGTATTCAAATTACTAAAAGGATTACTATTTATCACGCAAAACTTATAGAAATTGTATAGGAATTCGAAGTCGGTTTTAAGTTCTGCGAGCTCCATATTGCGGCAGTGAATGCGATAAAGTAATCCTGTGTTTGCAGATTTCCCGTAAAAGCATTCATTGATTCTGGCGCCCAAACTACGATAATGTCTGCTGCATGCGCCGAGCGATGCAACATCATGAGGCTTGTGGACACAAGGTATTTATTTATTTTATTTCATTACAGGAATATCGTAATACAATAGATAAAGATACACACAGGCACAACCTTTCCAATATATCCGGTATGTATTGGTTTAAGCGAGATACTGCTGTTTTCTTGCTCAAATTCCCTTTTGATAAAACGATGCAAAAGCATATACACTTCTCATTTAAAAAAATCGAAACACCGCTGAAGTTTAGTTTTGAATAACGTTTATGTACTTTTTTGACTAAGGTAACAAAATAATAATAATAATGCCAGTTAAATGCTGATATTATAAGGTATCGTTTGTTGAAAATAAATGTTTCAAATTTTTATTACAACAGGTTTAACAGGTATGTTCAAGATATATCAAATTCTTCTTATTTGAGTTAACCTTTAGGGAAAAATCTCTGGTCATAGAGCTAAGTTAACATTTGTTTAAAAAAATCATCGCAAAAAAACAAGTGTTAAAATGCAGAAATTCCGACGGAGTACACATTCTATTAAGTTTTGAAAACAATCTCTATGTTCGTTTGTGGGCTGAAAATTCGAAAATTTCTATTCAAATTTGGAAGTGTAGTACATAATCGCGTAGGCTAAACCGCCAGCTATTTTTTATTTATCTGCGTATATTTTTAATGACATTAATCCTATTTTTTATTGAAATGCCGCCTGAATAGTACTTACGCAGTACTGTTTCGATTTCTTTATGAGAAGGAACGTAACGCTACCAGACTACATTTAGAAAGACGAACAACAACAAGGGGATAAACCACCCGATCGTCAGACGACAAAAAAATAAATAATGCTGGACTATTCACACAGCATCATCTAGGCCAAACCTGAGCAGAGCTCGTGTTATATGGGTTAGTTAGACGAATAGAATAGCATAAATCTTTATTTAACACACACAAAAAACTGAGACTGATGTACGTACATAGAACATTATATTGAGTAGATATATTTCTTAGTATAGTTTTGGGTAAAAATATGTTCAGAATATAAGATTATACAAGTATTTGTCACAAGGCAAAAATCGAAACCGCAACCTCTGCGTCATAGGCGGACCTTCGCCGCTATTGCCACAGAGGTCAATATAAACGGTTGGGTGAGGGTTGCACATGGCCAGACGGAATAGTGCAATGAGGAGGCTTAATATGGGCACTCACAGGCTGAAAAAGACCTTGATAAGTTAAAAGCTTGTTTTTTTCTGTTCCGTGGTTAAAAGGTGCACTAAGAATAGTAGTTAATAGTCTATACTAATATTATAAAGATTAAATATTTGTATGTTTGAATTGAATAGACTACAAACCGATATGCAAAAATCTTTCACCATTACAATCTTACATTAGCCCTGATAAACATAGGCTATAGAATATACCCATGCGAAGCCGGGGCGGACCTTTAGTAGATAATAACAATGTAAAAAGAGTTTCAAATATATAGAAATGTTTGTATCTGAAAATTTACAATTCAGCAAAGGCTGAGCATTATTGTGCACCAAGAAACGAATCTAAATTGTTATTAACTAGCACTCACATCTGTTTTATGTCCGTGTGACCTGACCTATGCACTACATATACCTGACCTTGTGAATCCGCAATCTCACAGTAACAGTAAACACCCACGTTTATCGTGACTTACATTTAAAAATACCAGATGCTCTGTGGAGTCACTGGCATACTGTTTTGGCAGTCGTATAACACCGTACGAATATTTAATGCGAAGATAAGAAAAGTAAATGCGTTTCATGCATGATGATACAGCATGATTTTAGCTACGTTTCTTTGTTATCCGGACAGACAAAATGCACTGAGCGGATATATATGATTTATAAGAAATTTACTGTCTTCGTCCGATAAATACGTTAACCGAATAGTCATCATCATCATCATTGCAGCCTTTGCCAGTCCACTGCTGGACATAGGCCTCCCCTAATGAGCGCCATAGCGCCCTGTCTTCAGCTTGCCGCATCCAGCATCTGCCAGCAGTCTTTCGCAAATCGTCCTCCCACCGGGTCGGAGGGCGTCCTACACTACCTTTGCCGAGTCGCGGTCTCCACTCAAGAACACGTTTACCCCAGCGGTTGTCGGTTCTTCTTGAAATATGGCCAGCCCACTGCCACTTCAGCTTGCTAATCCTATGAGCTATGTCGATAACCTTGGTTCTCTGTCGGATGTATTCGTTGCGAATCCTATCCTTCAGAGAAACTCCGAGCATAGCTCTCTCCATAGCTCGCTGGGCGACTTTAAACTGGTGGACCAGCCCTACCGTGAGTGACCACGTCTCAGCTCCGTAGGTCATGACGGGTAGGACGCACTGATTGAAAACTTTCGTTTTCAAGCATTGCGGTATGGATGACGAGAAGACTTGACGTAGTTTGCCAAACGCGGCCCAACCTAGCTGGATCCTCCTCTTGGCCTCCTTCTCGAAATTGTTTTTACCCAACTGCAGAATCTGCCCAAGGTAAGTGTATTCGGAAACAATTTCGAGAAGATGGCCATGTACGACGACCGGTCCCGGATCAATGTGGCCATTGATCATGACCTTGGTTTTAGTTAAGCATGTTTACACATAATAAACAGCATTAAATTTTCTTTTTACTAGATGGGCAGGTATCGCCAAAGGTGTCGGCGTGCAAAGGATTATAGGCCGCATCCACATGGTCCAAATGAGAATCGAAAAGGACTTCCTTACTACCTCGTTCTCTGTACTTGAGGAGCAACCAATGGACATGCTTTTGGGGCTAGACATGCTTAAAAGACATCAGGTAACTATGGCAAGCGTTTTTATATGAAAAAAGAAAATTAATGCTGAAAACCTAATAATGACGCAATAGTTATTTTTTAACCAATTCGTACAAAAAATTAACATCGAAATACAAATCGTTTTGGTAGTACGTTTATATGGGCAACGCATCATCCGCAGGCCACTTAAGATGTTTGTTACTTATTTTTGTAAGAGTATTGTGGTATCCTGATGATGTCTCGTGGAGAGACGAAACTAGTTGACGTCTTGCTTTGATAGATTTCTTTTCATTTTGTAGTTGGAGTGGTTTTTTCTTCTACAACGCTGATTACATTTTGTTAGAGCTTATCGGAGAAGGTTTTGCGCGGAATTGTTACTAATATTTTCATCTTTATATTTTACTTATTTTTGCTAAAACAACCTGCAGGTTTTAAATTTATCCTAAATAAAGACGAACGATAAAATTTCGTTTATTTCTTGAGGCTTAAAAATTTGCACAGAGACAAGTCAACTTAGAAACTAAATACAATAAGCAATAAAATGTTATTTGATTGTCTTCACTTCAATGTAGTCCTCTACTAGCGGAAGAAGAGAAAAAGACACGCATATAAAAAATAAAAAAAATGCTGGACAATTCACACAGCATTATCTAGCCCCAAGCTAAGCAGAGCTTGTGTTATGGGTACTAGATAACTGATATACATAATATAATACAATACATAGATAGATATTTTTTTATTATACATAGAAAACGACCAGAACACCCGGAACAAATACCTGCAGATCGTACAAATATTTGTCCCAAGGCGGGAATCGAACCCGCAACCTCCTGCGTAGCAGGCGGACCTTCGCCCACCGCGCCACAGAGGTCGTCGCAAAGCCGCGGGCAAAAGCTAGTTTATATTATTGGCATTAATATGGAAAGATGCATGTATAATGTTTACGTTTATTTGCAGTGTAACATAGACTTGAAGCGGAACGTGCTGCACATCGGCACAACCGGCACGGAAACTCACTTTCTGCCAGAGTCTGACCTGCCGGAGTGCGCGCGCCTCTCCGGCGCCTCCGACGATGAAATCGTCACGCAATCCATGAAGGACCAGGAAGAGAGACAGATTAAAGAAGCCCTAGAAAAATCTAAGCAAGGTGGGCGCGGAAAAAAGAAATAAAACTCGCCAAAAATCATAGTGCTAGTCAGAAGTTATTTATGTAAAGTTTACATTACAATAAAAATAGTAAAATCAATGCTCTCTTTGCGTGTAGTTAGGAGAAAGTAGGGCAAGAGGATCTGCAGAGGCAGATCAGAAGACTATGGCGCTTGTTAGAGGAGGCCAAATGTACAACTGTGGCCGAACTAAGTATGATGATGATCAGGTAAATTGTTTTAGCAATTTACGAAACTCCTTAGGACCGTATAGAACACAGGAACGGAATCTTTAGAACGAGTATGAGACGGTCAGTGTCCTTTTTGATACTGAATTCTTCCACTTGTAAAGGCCAGATCTATTCTTACCTAGTAACTTCTGGTTATGCCTTAGCTGCCTCACTCTGCCTCGTGTGGTGTGATGCAATATTAATGTGCCTAGAGTCAGATTCAATGAGATATTCTTCAATGGACTTTGATAAACTAAATGTCTCGATGACTGATACATATTCTTTCGAAGGTTCAATTCACACTGTGTCCTCAACTAAATCTGTCTTATACCGAATTTGTCTTTTAAACAAAATCCGGCTTTACTACATAGTATAAAACAAAGTTGCTTTCCGCTGTCCGTCTGTCCCTATGTATGCTTAGATCTTTTAAACTACGCAACGGATTTTGATGCCATTTTTTAATAGGTGGAGATTCAAGATGAAGTTTTATATATATATATATATAAAACTTCATCTTATAAATACATGCTTATCACGTGCGATGCCGGGGCAGGTCGTTCGTTACTTAATAATAGATTGTTAAAATCAGCGTATATCAATTCTGCTTGCTTAGTAGATATCAAGAGCTAGGTTTCGCATAAAACTAAAAATTTACCACGTTTTGTTTTGCGCATTTCTATATTATTTTAATCAGAATTCATCTATCATAAACTGCCATTCGGATTATTTAGCTAAATTGCTGGAGAATGGAAATAGTAAAACTCTACATCCGCTTTTCGAGTCGCCTAGTGAATCGCGCTAATGACGTGCGTGCCTTGCTAGAAAGTGTGCAGTGAACGGGAAATTATTCTGATTCTCATAATTAAATTCACTGATTAAAATTGTTGTTGGCATAATCATGCTGGTGGACTTGGTTTCTGAATAAAGATAAGTTCCAATTGGATTTATTTAGTTTTCTACATATAACGTTAATGCTATGTAGTTATTTTGTGGTTTCACTTATTATTTATTGAGGTCCACAATAAACAACCGCCGTTACAAATTAGTTACGTGCTAACGTATTCATAAAAATCATAAAGTTAAACTATGTAGATAATTTTGAATCATGATAATTATGTTGGCAATCAATGTTATAGTCCGCTCTATAGATTTAAAATAGATACCTATTTATTTCGGCGATAATAGTGTAGAACGTTTTTATTATTTATTTGAACCGATCAAATAAATAATTAAAAAGCCTAGTCTCGCCTACAATTATAGTTCTTCTTCTTTAAATCTAAGAAATAGATGATAGTAATGATAGTAAACATTAAACCGTAGTAATTTTTATACAAACATGCGACTTATCGTAGAATCATGAAACTGTCGTCCCTTTCTGTTAGTAGATTAGATTTTAAAGGACATACTCGGTTTTCAACAAAACAGAAAGAACAAGATATTTTAAAACGGTACGTAGGATTCTTAAGTTCTGTTAAAACTTCTCAGAGAAAGACGAGAGTCCAGAGTCTATTAGACGATAGTATGACATCATCGTGACGTTTCATATTTGTATGGGTTTTGCGCTCAGAGGTTTTGCGTAGTTATGGCGTAGTTCGATGTCTGCTTAGATCTGATTTATATTTTTTAATAAATAAATAATGCTGGACAATTCACACAGCATTATCTAGCCCCAAGTTAAGCAGAGCTTGTGTTATGGGTACTAGATAACGGATATACATAATATAATACAATACATAGATATTTTTTATTATACAGTGTGGAAATTAAACTCAGGCCCTGGAGGGAAACTACTTAAAATCCTTAAGCTAGCTCATTTTACTTAAAGGAGACATTCCTTTATTTTTAAAAAGAAACAAATCTGCATTAAAATATTTTTTTAAACTCGCTTGCTTCGCCCGGGACTCGAACCAACTAAAATTTAAAAAAATAAACACTCTTTATTTTATTATACTAATCGGTAGTATTAATATTCAGGATAAAGTTTCTGTAACAAACATTTGGTCTTAAAAATAAAAATAATCGTTAAATCTAACATCAACTTTATTTTACTATCAATTTTGTAACACTTAAATTATTTAACTGATAAATTGTTCGAAATGAGCCCCGTCGTTCCGGCTACACAACATTAGTCGCCGTTGAAATTCATTTCTTGTAGCCTTCAGCAAAGTGTTGTGGTGTATGCCCCTGATAACATTTTCTACCGCAATCCTTAGCTCTTGAACGGTTTCATAGCAAGTTTCATAAACAACATTTTTTACATGACCCCATAAAAAGAAGTCCATGGGCGTCAGGTCTGGACTTCTTGCAGGCCATCTAATCGTGTTGTGTTGGAGAGATAACAGAACTGTTACGTGTCTTTTACTTGTTAAAAGTGAACAGTAACCAAATATTTTTTAGAGAAACTTTATCCTGAATATTAATACTACCGATTAGTATAATAAAATAAAGAGTGTTTATTTTTTTAAATTTTAGTTGGTTCGAGTCCCGGGCGAAGCAAGCGAGTTTAAAAAAATATTTTAATGCAGATTTGTTTCTTTTTAAAAATAAAGGAATGTCTCCTTTAAGTAAAATGAGCTAGCTTAAGGATTTTAAGTAGTTTCCCTCCAGGGCCTGAGTTTAATTTCCACACTGTATACTATATAAAACGACCAGAACACCCTGAACAAATATCTGTAGATCGTACACACATTTGTCCAGAGGCGGGAATCGAACCCGCAACCTTCTGCGTCGCAGGCAGACCTTCGCCCACCGCGCCACATCGGTCGTCCTTTGATTGATGATCATAGATTGACTGTTGATTTGATAGATCAAAACCAATGGAAAAATTTATAAAAATTTGCGGGTTCGGTTCCCGCTTTGGGACAAATATTTGTTACATTTGTATGATCTGCAGGTATTTGTTCCGGGTGTTCTGGTCGTTTTCTATGTATAGTAGAAATATCTATCTACGTAATGTATTGTATTATGTATATCAGTTACCTAGTACCCATAACACAAGCTCTGCTTAGCTTAGGGCTAGATATTGCTGTGTGAGTGTCCAGTATTATTTATTTATTTATACATCTACTTGTTAACTTACATCTGAGTATGAATTGTAAATAAATAATGTATGATCTGTCTGTGTGCGTGCAGAATCACCGGAGCATCGCGCGAGCGGCGTCAGCGGCGATCAAGCCATGTCGGTGCCTGTGAGCGGCGCGGTCACCCCCATGGCTGTGGACACCCCGGCTCCTTCCCCGACGCATAACCCAACCAGAATCGGTAAATTGATACTTAAATTACACAAAAGACGACTTAATGTGTTCAATTACCGGATAAACAAGTACGTACCTTATTTGTTTTTAATTATGTGTGCAGTTTTATTTACTTCTTAAATTGACGATAGATCCTATGGCCGTGGAAGGCACAGTTTCGTTATAGAACATCCCTATTTAAGGAAATATACCTACAGGTTAGTGCCCGTCTCCTATAAAGATAAAACGTTTTGTTTTATAATGAACAGTAAACTATGATACCAGGCGTATGTAAGTGTAAACCGTTTCTATAATAAACGTCTCGTAGTATAAAATACCAACAGTTTGTTACTGATGTTGATGGATGGGAGGGTTACCGTCAACGCTCCGTACCTGCTTTGTATGGCAATGGCACTCTGTGGTGTTTCTATAACCATTTTCAAACGTCAGTTTATCTGTCAAACTTACCATCCTTAACTATGGTTAGGTGGAAAGTAGTTGTAGCTTTTAAACTATGACTGTCCGTTGATTATAGAATACGGGCATAAGTTGACCTAGATCCTGGAGAGGGTTAGAAGGTTGGTTCATTATGAAACACCTTACCCCAAACTTTATCGTTCTCAAGATATCGGACCTTGAAGTTTTTTTAAATTACCTAGTTTTGCCTGTTGGCCTTTTTTTTTGGTTTCTTTGCATCTAATTATTTGTGTTTATGATTTTTGTGTAGGATTAGTTGCTTTATTATTGTCACTAAAATAATTTTAGTAACTATAAAATAATGTTAGTAATTTTATAACTGTAATTTTAGTAAAATTACAGTTATCTGAACCAACTGGGTCGTAGTAGACCATTGATTGTTATAAATTAACATAAATTCGTAAAAAATATTTCTATATTTCAGAAATATTTTAAAAAATGTCTATGACAGTCATTCTGCAGATATGGTTAAACATATCTACGTTTCATCAGCTATCCAACAAGCCAGGGTATTAACAGAATTCGTAGAAGTGTCTTTTGCAGCTAACGATGAACCTCAACATCCTATATTGGTCCACTGCTGGACGCAGGCCTCCCACATTTCTTTTTATCTCATGAGGGGTAATGCTCCTAATCCCCACACTGGGCATGCGGGTTTGGGATCGCAGTTCGGTGGTAGATCTACTGCAAGGCGCAACTGCCTGCCCCCCGGTGTATGTCCCTTAGTCGCCTCTTACGACACCCACGGGAAGAGTTGGGGTGGTGCAAATTCTAAGCCGGCACCACACGGCTAATGATGAACGCCACTGTACAATTGTCTTCATTCATAATTCTTCCGTCCAGTAAATTCTGGTACTATAACTGCGTAACTGTGTATTTTCAGGTGACCCCAGCTTGGTGATACTGGCGACTGACAGATTTGCGGAACAAGAGGTTGAGGATATTGTGGCGCTTGGCTTCACGAGAGAGCAGGTGCTTTAAATTAAATAAGAATTTAATAGATAAATGTTTATAACAATTCTCTCCTTTAACAATATTTTAAACATTTTGTTAACCTCTAGTATGTTTGCTCCTGTATGGAAAAACCAAGACATTGTTCCTAAAACAAATAAACAAAACTTAATCAGAATAAGTGCTTTAAATGCTATATTAGTGCTTTGCATAGGAGTGTATTCATTATAAGTAAAGCTTGATTTTGTATTATTTACGAACCAAGTCTTGGTTTCTCCACACAGAAGTAAAACCACTTGAGGTTAACAAAAAGTTTAAACTATTGTCAAATTCTAACAAGTGGATGAAAAACCGGCTGACTCTCACCTTTCAGATAATTTAGTCAAAAAATTAGTCTGTGCATCAGATTTTTTTCAGAGACGTTTGGCCGTAAGCATTTGAAAATTATTTTTATTGTACTCGTAAGACTCTAAATCGTGTCAGGCCGTGACACGATTTACAATCTTACAATAAAAATAATTTTCATTAAATACATGAGAAAACAATATTCATCTTAAAACTAAAATAAAAAATTTACAGTAAAAACCAAGTCATTAAGTAACCCTGTAAAAAACGCTTTTTTTTCATCAAACTACTCTGGTCTAATGCCAAATCAATCTCAAAATCATAAAGATTTTATCACTTAGATAAATTTTCGCATTTCATAGTGTTAATACCTTTAAACGTGTCCTGTAAAGGTACGTCCTTAGTTAGGTTAATTCCTTAGGACATTGGAAATCAGAGTACAAACTCGATTCTATCGCAAATTATTTATTAAGCTTCATTTTATGAAATAGTAGACGTAACTGATTTATTGTATAATTTTCCAGGCCATTGTGGAGCTGCGGCGTTTCGACGGCGACAAGCGACGAGCGACCATGGCCCTCTTTGCCAAATCCCTGAAATTTTGATCCGAACTAACCTCCTCCCATCCCAGATGGAGGAAGACTTATCATACATATATCATAGCTGTTAGCAATATTAATATTCTAGCCTTTTTCTCTGTTAAGGTAATACGTTTTCCATATAAATAGTATTTTTCATATGAATTAACTTACATAGCAAAATACTACCGTGCAAATCTGTTACGTTTTCTTATGGTCGCAAAATCAAACATTGACCACTTCGAGAATCCTAATACATATAAATATTTATTTTTTGTACCATCGCCATTGCAAAATATAATAATAATATAGGTAGGTAGTTCAATTGATATTGCGACCGCAACATGTACCTACTTCTAATTCGCTAGGTACCTACGAATCTATCAAAATTTGGATACAGTTGTCAATGCTGACATCTTTGTTTTTTTTTTACATTTTAGCATTCAACTGTATCCTTCGCTATTTTTTTATATGACAAAGGCATTAGAAGATATTGGTCACATCGTGTTTTTTTCTAAATCGCGGTGCACAATGTAAACTATAGATAGGCGGATAAAGGACACTCAGACGAATCTGCTTGTCACGGAAAGGTAAATTTTTAAAAAGCTGGTGCGAGGCTTTTTTTTCATATACACACTAGCCTGGATTTTTTATGTCAGCGTGGATAATAGGCATGATGACTGACTTTGAGAAACTACTTCGAGAATTTTTAAGATATCTACTCAATACAAAATATATCATAATATATACAAATATAAAATTTATTTAAAACAAATTAAAACTAGTATTTACAATATTGTCAACAAAGAAAATAACTAGGAACAGACGAAGTAACAAATAAATAAATAAAGTCGGACCTGTATCATAGTGAGAACGTGATTAAAAATGTGCCTTACATTACATATTGTGACCTTATGACGTCACGGATCCGTGCTTATTGTCTGATTTGTGTTCTATGTGTCATGGCGGATTGCTGTATTTTGTCGTTTTATTTTATCAAAATAAAAAATGTAATATGGGTTTTGTAATCATAATGTTTTAATATTATATACACACATAGTATTTTAGTCATATTCATTTAAATGTCATAATTTCATCAATCATCATTCCTATTGTTTTAAAAAATAAAAGGCAATCGCACCAGCTAATAAAAATGTATATTTAACTAAATTCTAAATTATTTGAATACATTTTTTTTTTAAATTTTAATTCTTTATTCAGAATGAAAATAACAATCAAATAACAAATTTAAATTAAAACTAGTATTTACCATATAAACAATTAAGCTATCTGCAAACTGTTGCAAACAATCTACAGGTAGCTCAACTGATCCATATCAATACCAGTCGGAAGCATGCCTAAGACACTGGCTGCATTGCCCCGCTGTATAGCAATGCTGATGCGCTGTGCCAGATACTCACCAAATACATTGTTTTCTCTTATTCTATCTAGGTTTAATTCTTCGACTTTTTTAAGGCACCTATTCAAAAATTTCATAATGTCTGGAATAAACCCTCGCGACAAAACATTGGCTTAGTTATTTTGTGACTATTGAGCAAAATTGCGTAAAATTTATGGGTAGTATTAACGTAACAGCTTTTGGTTTTTATGAATTTAATAGTAGATTCTGCACCGGTGGCTTCTATTACTATACGGTGTCTTACGTCATGGGCGTCAATTAACTCGACGTGGAACACCTCACGATTCTGGGAGTTATTCTAGAAGCCTACTCCAGTGTGACAGCTTTGTTTGCGAGGAGAAAACCCTACTTTTCACACTTTCTGCAAGTAAAAGGTAAAATTTTGGCGAGTTTGAATTTCGAAGATCTCATTGTACGAGAAGGTTTTATCAAAAACCTTCCCTTTTTCACAGGACTATAGTCACTTGCTTTCGGTTAGTGATACATGACGTATAAAGTGCGATTTACGAGCATAGAGTGTGAAAATTAAGTTTTGATGTTATTAAGCAATGTGTCACGTATTGTGTACTAAACCAAAAGGGGTGATGCGAAGCGAACAAATTTTGTTCTCTAAGTTTTGACGAATTTCATTGTAAAAAAAAAGCTCTAAACATTAAACCCAATCTGACTTTTGTTTTCTCAATTGTAACGATTTTATAGAAGGAATTACATAACTTTTTCAAATAGTATTATTGACTAATTAAGTATTGACTTTGACTATAATTTCATTGGTTAATTATTACGTTTCACTTTGTATTGCATATCTGAGGGTGTTTTTATTCATTTGTTAAACCTATCGGTTTACATAGATTAATTAATTAAAATACGCCCTTGAAAGTGTATTAAAGGCATCGAAATTATAATTTTTTATATTTCGATGTCAGAAAGAGTGTATTAAAATGTTAAAATAGAGAATTGTAATTTTTTATGATAATTTTATAAAGTCCAAAAGTGGTCTCGGTTTTTTTTTCGGCAATGTTTATTGCTGAAATCAAAATAATCTTTAAATCAATATATTAATGAGGCTTGGTTATCTTCGACATAATAATATTTAGAATTGAATACTTATTCCATTTTAAATTCATATTCTCGACTCGTGCAGAAAGGCCTTTTTTCTTATCTGCTATCTAAATTACTTTGAGAACCTAAGAAATAATAAAAATCCGATTCATTTTTTCAAACGAGATTCAAAATATTCTTCAACGTCTCATCTAAATTTAAAAATAACTAAGTACCTAGAAACAAATTAGAACAGGCAATAATGTTAACAGATCCGATTTGCTTTACCAAATTGTATAGGTATGTAAATAATTTAGCAAACTTTTTTACTTCTAGTGTGCAAATTCACATCATAATTAAATTGGTACGTATAATATTTTTCCTTTATTGATATATTTTTCTGTTACCTAATATTTTTGATTCATCCTAGGATATATATTAGTACTTATTACTTATATATAAAAGTTATCTAACCCTCCTTGTTAAATGTGTTGTTTGTCAATGTTTATATCGCCGCCAGAACGCAGAATCAGCCGGTTTGTAGAAGAGATAGATAGAAAATGCTTTATAAATTGCTCACATAAATGTAACATAACAAAAAAAAAAGAAATGAAAAACAAATATATAAATTGCAACATAAACGCTGATTAATTGAAAATGCCAGATTAAATTAATTCTAAGAGATGGCTAAGTGACGATAATGTTGAACTTAGATCGTAAAAAAATTGGCATAGGCAATTAATTGAATTCATCATCATCATCATCATCATCATCAGCCTTTTTCAGTCCACTGCTGGACATAGGCCTCCCCTAATGAGCGCCATAGCGCCCTGTCTTCAGCTTGCCGCATCCAGCATCTGCCAGCAGTCTTTCGCAAATCGTCATCCCACCTGGTCGGAGGGCGTCCTACACTACGTTTGCCGAGTCGCGGTCTCCACTCAAGAACACGTTTACCCCAGCGGTTGTCGGTTCTTCTCGAGATATGGCCAGCCCACTGCCACTTCAGCTTGCTAATCCTTTGAGCTATGTCGATAACCTTGGTTCTCTGTCGGATGTATTCGTTGCGAATCCTATCCTTCAAAGAAACTCCGAGCATAGCTCTCTCCATAGCTCGCTGAGCGACTTTAAACTGGTGGACCAGCCCTACCGTGAGTGTCCACGTCTCAGCTCCGTAGGTCATGACGGGTAGGACGCACTGATTGAAAACTTTCGTTTTCAAGCATTGCGGTATGGATGACGAGAAGACTCGACGTAGTTTCCCAAACGCTGCCCAACCTAGCTGGATCCTCCTCTTGGCCTCCTTCTCGAAATTGTTTTTACCCAACTGCAGAATCTGCCCAATTGAATTCACATTCTACAAATTAACCGATTCTACAGTCCGGTGGCACCATATAACACAAAACACTTTCTGCGATTGAACCAGTCTAGGGCCCGTATTATGAAAGGTTCGTCAGTCTTCAATCTGTGCTTGAGTAATGAATTTGTATAACATAAGCGTTAGACAGTTCAGACACATTATGACAGATTTCATTTCAATTCAGTTCATTTATTTCCAATAAAAACGAAATACATTGTGCGGAAAACTTAATGTAAAACTCCTGTATACACTAATTGCATAATCAATCTGTATTTACTATTTATAGATTATTGTTTGAGTAACTTTTATGCTTATAGAAAAGCGTTGCTCAAGCATAAATTGATGACTGAGCGAGCTTTCATAATACGGATAACATTTGTTTGCTTGTGTCCGCAGAACGTACTGTTTTGTCTATATGAACGCAATTATCACGTTATACTTAACATACAAAAGTTGGTTGTTATTAAAACAGATGGTTTTTGAAGTTTGTAAATATTTAGAAGTTAGTTATAATAGTGATTAACACAATATTAATTCTGATGGATAGCGTGGTAGGTATAAATGTTAATATTGTTAATATACAAAAATTAATAGTTAACTCAGTAACTCAATCTGCCTTACTTTATGAATGATTCTAAAAATAAAGTTGTTATGAAGCCTGACTATAGTCTGTAAAATAGTACAAAATGTTGAGCAACAGTAAAAATTGGATTATAACTTGTTCATTAACAAAATCGATTGTCATAAAAAATCGGTAAAGCATTCGTATAGTACTCGCAAATCTTTATGAATTCTCCGAAGTACCCCGCAGTGGCTGCGTAGTAGTGTATTTTAAGATTCCAAATGGGCGCGGTGAGCCCAATAATGCTCAGTTCCGCATCAGTACTCGTAGATGTTCACAGAATTCATAAAAATTTGCTCGAACGCTACATTACTATTTGATTGTCACTCGAACTTCCACCAATAAAATAGTTTCATAATATAACTAGCTGTTGTGTATTATATTTACTCACTCTTTAAGCGCTCTTTTCCTGTCATGCTGATTTCCGCCCACGTGCTGGTCTGTTTTTCGTGCGGGATATCCTAAACCCTCAATCAGTTCATCCAATCTGCGTTCCGCGTGCGTTTAGTCCGCGTTGAAATTATGTCGGGTGGCCCTAGAGTAGGTGGAAAACAGCATGACGGTAACATTGCCGTTACAAGGGTAAGGGTTCAGTGCTTCTATAAAAACGCACTGAGCCCTTACTTTTGCTAAATGTATGACTGAATAGGTACGTTGTGTTAGGTTAAATATTTAAAGCAATATCTAGGCTAGGCAAGCAGGGCTTGATATCCTGTGTTATCCGTTATAGCATAGGTACAGCTTGCTTTGTATAGAACCATAAGATAAAATGATTCAACAGTAACAAGCGGCCTTTATATTTATAACTTAAGTTCTATTGCCTACGAATAACATTAAATTATTAGGTATTGCCGGTTGAGATGTTTGCTAGCTGGCCTAGCAATAACCTCTAACCTCTGTAGTTATACAATGGGATAGAGAATATGGTTCCGCACGAATAATTTTTGATGCAATCCTGCTTAGTTTGAATCCGATCTGGGGCCAGTCTATTTAACGTTAAGTAAGGAAACGTGATCAATTTAAAAAATCTTTATTGAAACCTTATATACGAGTATAACATTAGTTTGGTACAATTACTGATGTAAAGTGAATCCTAGAATGCACAAACATACTTACACATAGAAGCTGGGGCGCTTGTCAATACTTACGTAGTAACGAAACGTAATCGTGCCGTATCATATTTGTATGGGATTTGCGTAGTTCTCTGTCAGCACGATAGAGGCGCTGTACCAAAACCTATTGAAAAGTGTGACGCAACGATTACGTGTCAATACTATCGTCAAATGGTCTCGGGACTCAGAGCGGGACAGCTTGAGAGATAACGTTATTCTCAATCCCATTGTTTATGAAAGCTGTGTGTGGCAATTGAGACAGTTATTTGCAATTGGTTGTGTATAACAGTCACTTAGGTGGTTTGCGATCTTTATCTGAATTAACTGAGCAAATAGCTTCGTCATAATTCATTCGTATATTTAACCTACTACAGATCTATTTTTATAAAATGTTTTCGATATATTATTAGTTAACCAATTTACTGCTGTAAGTGATTTATTGTTAGTGAAATGCTCATTGACATAATTAAGTACATAAATAATGAAAGGCTTTTGAAATAAAATTAAAAAATGTATTATAAAATTTCGTGAATGTACATTTTATACCTAAGTTTCCCAGAATAAAAGATTTTTTTCTTAAGCGTGTCCTTTTTAATCAGCTATCTTTCCCAAGGGGTGCATTTGGAGGAACTTTTTTTAAAAATAAAAACAAATTTATCGTGTAATTTTTATTATTATACAATAGAACTATTCTTAACGTTTATTTTTTAAAGACTGTTTGATTCCTGGGTGATCGTAACTCCGGTTAACATAATGTAAACCATTCTACCGTTCCAATTTTCGATGACCTGTCCGAGCATTTCGATTGATATTTAGCAAATAACGCAAGTAATGTTGGATTTCCAGTTGCTCAATCGTATCCGCTGCTTATCCATCGTCATCAGCCTATACCAGTACCTACACTGCTGGAGATAGGCCTCCCCTAATGAGCGCCATAGCGACCTGTCTTCAGTTTGCCGCATCCAGCATCTGCCAGCAGTCTTTCGCAAATCGTCATCCCACCTGGTCGGAGGGCGTCCTACACTACGTTTGCCGAATCGCTGCTTGAATCCATAGATTGAATCCATAGATAGGCCCAAATGAAAAAGTCTAGGGGTGTGATATCACAGAAACTAGGCGGCCAACTCACCCGGTCCGAATCCCGAAATTAAATGTAAAAAAAAAATTGTTCCGCATTATAGCCAGGTTTCAGGTGCTGTGTGGCAAGTGTTGCCTTCTTGTTGGTAGGTACCAAATGTCCTGGAGATCACGGGCTTCAATTTCAGGAAACAGTATAATAGTCTCATTAACACGATAACGGTCAGCATTGACCGTTATCGTGTTGTTTGATGTATGTTTGATTGTTACGTTCGGGCCGACCTCGTTTTCGAAGAAATAAGATCCGATGGATTTTGCTATTTATTTGAGTTGCGGCCAACATTTGAATCAAATAATCTTTAAAAAATAAATGTAAAGAATAGATAGTAAAAATAATTAATACTTCCAAATGTATCACCCAAGCAAGACTATCTACAGTAGTGAAGCATATGGTCAATGTCAAATGGTAAATATTTATTATAAATTCTATTATGTACGTAGTTTAGGCCAGTGCGTATGTGGGTAACACATAATATACCCAAGGTTAATGTCACAGGGAAACCAAAAAAAAAAGTCCGCGGTTTGATAAAATCTCGGGAAAATGTAGAATGAAACCTTGAGGTGTGTGATCCTGTAACTTCAAACTCGGTGACTTGACCTAATCTCTAATCCGAATAATATTAATAAATAAATAATGCTGGACAATTCACGCAGCATTATCTAGCCCCAAGTTAAGCAGAGCTTGTGTTATGGGTAACCTACTAGATAACTGATATACCTACATAATACAATACATAGATAGATATTTTTTTATACATAGAAAACGACCAGAACACCCTGAACAAATGTCTGCAGATCGTACACACATTTCTTCCGAGGCGGGAATCGAACCCGCAACCTTCTGCGTCGCAGGCGGACTTTCGCCCACCGCGCCACAGAGGTCGTCAATCAATGCCAAATAAAAAACAAGATCCGCCAAGTGCGAGTGTAACTCGCGCGCCGAGGGTTTCAAACATTTGCTAATTATTTGGATAATCAATTTTCCGTCTTTTTTCGAATGGCAATATTTTGAAAAGTATGAAACCTACAGCAATTTCGAAAACTTTTTTAAAATTTACAAAACAATGCCTTTCATTAGATACCCCCCTTTCCGACCATTTATCAGTAGGAATGTTTTTTTTTTCAAAAATTTTTATTTTTACAGACTTCTCTAGTACTTATATTATAGATTCTTATCTACAAACGCTTAATACATTGTACATGGATCGGTCTGCAATCTTCGGAGATAGGGGGGGGGGGGGGATGGTAAATTTTTCGACTTTTTTTTAAATATTTCAAAAAGTATAAAACTTACAGAAATTTCAAAAAGTGTTTTAAAATGTACAAAACAATACCTTTCATTTGATAAACCATTTGCCTTGCCTCCCCTAAGGTCTCTTTTGAAATTTCAACATCAAAATTTGTACTGAAAATATTCATTTCCATTTATTTATATATTTTTTTCTTTAAATCAGTAATGGAGCACGAAATGTATCATTATTTTAAATTTCAAGTTAATAGCTGCAGTAGTTACTGAGATATTCAAAAAAGAGCAGGGACGGACAGAGCGAGACCTTATGGGTTTCAAAACCGATGTTTGAAACCCTAACAAGAAGTACCTAAAATTAAAAGCAGTTGAACAAATAGTACCTACTACCAATACCTACCACTAAAAGCCAAGGTGTGATTACAGTTTAGTAATCAATATCAGCAGGATATTTTATCGTAAAGGTAGGTTTGAATACAGGTGACTAGTATACAGGTTGCCACATTCTCAGTTTGACTCTTAGTCTTAGACAATTTAACCCGCTGTCAAGGAAATCTTGACCTAACTGCTGGTGGTGAAGGATGACCATAGGATGCACTAACTGTTCAATGTATTCCTCTGCATTGAAATTGCCTCTTATGCAAACGAGATCAGTTGGGTAGATCAGTGGCAGAGTGGGCTGGAATTCACCTGGGTGGGAGCACCCAGGTGAATTCCAGCCCACAGCATGATCGTTCCTCCTTGACAAGGAATAATTTCTTAAGGATTTCGGAGTCGCCTTTGACAACCAGGAACACGCCAAACATATACATACTCTTCTTGAATCAGGATGAAATCCGAAGCGAGTCTCATCGGAAAAAGAACACGTGCCCATTGATTGTCGGTCCGTCACAAAATATGCAATAGCCCACAATAAACGACGCCCTCAATTTCCCCGTCGCAAAGCTGGAAATCTTAATGGTCTACGAGCGTGGAGATTGACTTCACGTTATCTTCTCCTGGCAGTGAGGTCACTGATACCTAAGTGATAACCACTTGGTGCTGGGACTGGACTGGAGTCTTTCTACCAACTTTCGAGTTATAATCTGAGGTTTCCTTCTTGCAACATTTTGCAGAAATCGATCTTGTCTCTAGGTAGTGACTCTGTATCTTCCTCGGTGACGTTCGTCATCTCCTGTAGCGCTGTAGCGTACCCATAATCGGAAAATTACGCTTGGTTGTGTGTTAACAGCTCAGTTAACAGCGTTCAAAACATCATGTTGACACAGCCATAAATGACGACGTGACATAACGCTAAGTCTCAAAAAACTCCAAAAAGAATAAACAAAAACAATAAAAACCATTACCGCCTCGTAATGGTTTTTATTTCCATTTCATGTAGTGTGTGACATATGTCTTTATTTTACCTTTTTTTACTCAAAAAGGTTTATTATCAGAGAGTACAATCAAATAATAAAATCCGATTAAAACTAATATTTACAATAATTGTAAATACTAGTTTTAATTTAGTTCAATTATTTAGGTTTAAGTTGAGTAAGATTTGTAGAGGTAGAATTGATTTTCCGTACAGACAAAATCTGGTGGTTTGTCCGGTAAATTTGTTTAAATAAATCTTAATCTGGTGCCCACCTTACCACCAATCAAAATTATGTAAATTTAGGGTTACATATTGATTTAGGTAGGTATAGGTACCATGTTTTTTGTAATTCCAGTTTCTAGGGAGTTTCCTATAGGTACCTATATAGTTAAGGTTACTCCAAGATTTAAATAGTGGGTTATTTAAACCTTGGTGTAACCTTGCTACCCACTTGTCACCTATCTATCATGCTTTACATCCGTCCGTAAACTCGCTCTCTGTCATAGGGCGGGGCGGGGCGGCGCGACCTAATATATGCCGACTTTTACAAGAATGACGATAGTGTTCTGAAACTACGAAAAAGAATTACTTTTGAAATGATTTTAATAACTGATTTTAAATAAATGAAATTGAGAAACAATTTAGAAAAAGAAAGACAAAATGGTAGGTTATTTTTTTTATGAGCAGATCCCCGAGGGTGCTCTCCCGTAGGACTGGATGGAACGGACGAGAAGCGGGCCGCAGAAAGAATGCCGACTTTGCGCTCTCTGTATGGTCCTTGTTCCAGAGCGTGGAGTTCAGGGCACCGATCGTGTAGTGGCCAGATGGTGGTACGGTTAGATATGTTCGGCTGTAAAACCCCTTACTCCTGGTGTTGCTTCTGGAATAGGTGGAATAAAACACCAAATTAGTCATATGCCTTAAGCTATCCGTTCTGACGGCACCCTCTTGTCAAATTTTAGAAGAACAAGAAGTACCTCCAGTGTAGTCGTTTGTCGGTGGGTAGCAGTCAGAATGGAGTCTAAAACCCCACCCAAACTAGCGCCGCCACCTACTTTATCTTATTATTCCGTTTAACAAAGGAAATTTCGAAAATCCATCGTACAGTTTGTGATACCTATTATAAGCTTTATTTTAATGCCTCTGTAATAGTTTTATTCTATTTAGTTTAAGCACCTTAAATCTACAGATAGCACGCTATAGCAAAGTAGAATATTGAATACTTTTTTTATATATAAATTATTTAATTTAGAAGGCGAGTAAAATCATCTTTTCTAAAACCAATTAAGGTAGGGCAAACACACTTCGTGAACCCTTTTTTACAACTTGCACTACGCTAAGAAATAAACCAATGTGATGTACCAATACTATCTGGTACATACACACACAATGAGGATTAAAAAGTGCGAGCTAGGAAAAAGATTAGATTACATGAACAGAGAACAAGGAAATCTTGAAGGTGACGAGACGACGCCATCCACGCACAAATAAGTTTAGTAGGTACCTACCTACCTACCTAGATACGGAGATTCGTGTTAACAAACATTCACACACACTTTCACATTTTATCATATTTATATAGTAGGATTTGAAAGCTGATGTATAATTGAGATGGTTCTAAGCTTTGCCTTGTTGTAGCTTAATATTATCTGACTTAAAAATGCATATATAATATATATATAGCTAAGGATTTGAAATCAGGATACCGTACAAACTTGTAGGTACTTCTACTTGTAAATTTCAAGTTTATAGCTACAGCAGTAACTTAGAGAGATATTCAAGAAAGATTAGGATCGATCTCTCTCTCTCTCGACTCGATGATACCATCAAGTTTTCTACAGGGAGATCCAATTATTTTGTTACATTTTCTATTGCAACTTCATAAAGGGCAGCTGTGTGGGCATTTTTTTATCGTATTAAGCTTTTATAATCTACATTTAATACGTAACTGATTTCTCAGGTTTTGTTTTGCTATATCCTAAAAAAATTTAAAACAAAGATTTTTGATCTTACAAGCACGGTAATGTTACGTACAGGGAAAAACAGTTAAATACGAAACTAGTGTCAGTTACCATCAAATTATATTAAAGTTTTTAGGGTTCCGTACCCAAAGGGTAAAACGACACCCTATTACTAAGACCCCGCTCTCCGTCTAGTCTGTCCGTCTGACATCTGGCTGGCTGGTGTCCGTGATGGTAGCGTACACATAACCGAATTCACGTTTGTTGTTATGCCTAATAAATAACGTATAAATAGGGTATAATCAGTGCAAAAGTAAAATAAATAGCGCCTCCTTGGTTTAAGAAATAATGACCATTGTTTGTGGGTAGGTACGCCAGCATAACGATCAAGCTAGCGTACACACGACCGTTCTCAAAAACGGCTTATACTATAGCAACAAAATTTATACACAATAATAGAGTATAAATAGCGTTTCAGCTATGCAAAATTTCATAATGATTGCTCTCATAGGAACAGAGATATGGAACAAGACTACTCTCCGTTGCAATGTAGATGGCGTGTATTGATTCACTAACGTACGAAATATTTAAGATGTAATAATCTTTTCTACATAATTTGTCGGCTCGTTTAAAATCAAGACGTTACCCGATATTTTTCGAGCCGATGACGGACTACCATCTCTGTTTTTCTAAATTTAATCTTTTTACTTAAATTGAGGGTACTTTGTCGCAAATGTATGCTTTGTGGAACCACGTATACTTTGAGACTGCGAAGTGCGCCAGTGTGGTGTGACTGGAGTTATCAAGATGGTGGACTTTACGACGTACATTTTTCTTGCGTCTGTTTTTTATGGTAAGTTGAATCATAATATAACATTTAGATAGTGGGGATTCAATTATGATTGGGTTTGTTTTACTGTGTTATGTGCGACAGTAGGTACGACTGAAAGAGGGGAGTGTTAGGCCCTTCTCTCACGAAGCTATTCAAATGCTACGCGACTGAGATGCAAACCATGATCGCCTACTGGTATGCTATTCGTTACCGCACACGGTGCTACGCAAATGAGACTATTTTTTATCATTTGAAGAACACCCCGAACCTTAACATGTGTCTGTGCCGTGCCACTGCCACGGCACCATGTGCTTTCGAAAGGCACGTAAATTGATTTGGATATAGTTTTTTTGGGTCGAAAGGTGAAATAAGAGTAGATACCTAAAATAATCCTTTTGAAAATGGTGTTTTCAATGAAAATAGTGAAGCGTTTATATAACACTTATGCCCTCGCACGTGAATAGCTTCTACCAGCTCCGGCAGGTGTATGGTTGTGAATGCGATTAGTTTTAAGGTAAAAGGTCATTAGATTGATATATCTCATATAGATTTCCTGTTTTTAACTACGGTGAGGTTAGATTTTTTATGTGTGATTTGTTTTTCGCAGGTGTCGTTGGGGTGGCGTCACATGGTGCTGCCATCCAGCAGGCAGTCACAACAGTGAGTTTTTACTTTTTTCACACGGAATACAAACCGTCATACATAGGTAGGTAGACTTACCGGCGCGTTCGTTGAAGCCATTCAATGCATCGACAAGACAAATTTCTGCTGCCGTCAGCGACGGAAGTTGCAAGGAATCCACATTCCACAGGCCTCGATATGCTGACAGAAGGTAGATATCTTGAATGTTACATACAGGCCGATGGTTGCGGGCTCGATTCCGGGTGAGACACATTTTTGTATGAACTGAACCCCCTGCCTGCGAACTGTAAACATTCACCGAGCTCCTCATCAAGAGATAAGCGAATTACTGTAGAGTGTAGGTATATCGACGACCTCTGTGGCGCAGTGGGCGAATGTTTGCCTGCGACGCAGGAGGTTGCAGGTTCGATTCCCGCCTCGGAACAAATGTGTGTACGATCTACAGACATTTGTTCAGGGTGTTCTGGTCGTTTTCTTAATAAAAAATATCTATCTATGTATTATATTATATTGTATTATATTATATTGTATTATATGTATATCAGTTATCTAGTACCCATAACACAAACTCTGCTTAGCTTGGGGCTAGGTAATGCTGTGTGAATTGTCCAGCATTATTTATTTATTTATATTCCGCTGTATACCTGGTAAAAACTGCACATCCGAATGCTGGTGCCGTGAGCTTAATTTCGCTGGATGTTTTTTATTATAAAGTTAATCTTTCTTGTACTTTTATGCAGGCTTATGGCAAGCAGGTGACACTGTTTTGCAACACCGAGGACCGCGCACCCCTTAGTTACTGCCAGTTCGAACCGCCAGCTGGGGAACCCTTCAGCATCGACTCTGATGTTACGCCGGAAAAGTGAGTTACCTTCCTGTTATAATCACAATTAGTTTATAGTTCTATGTGGGGAGGATGTACCTATTTGGAAAGATGCATCGATCGAAAGTCACGCGGTGTAATTCCCGCCGTCCGTATAGCTTCAGCTTGGAAATTAAATTAAGATGGATTTCACGACTTCTAGGGGTTAGTGACTTGAGTACCTATCTGATGTGAATTTCAACTCGATACTTCCACGTGTTCGGGTTCCTGAGAAAAGAGGTTTGATAGACTGACAGAGGGACGGTCAGAGAATAAAGTGATCATAGGATTTCTTTATTCCTTTAGAGGTAGGTACGAAACCCCAAAAACTAATTAATTCATTAATAGGACAGCTACATTTGTTCTCTATCGAATTATTTACGCTTCTAATGATGGAAATACTGAAAACAGGGGTATAATTATCAAATATTGATGTATTTCCAGACCAATACTAGAACGCTTCTACTTCCCTGCAAATAAAAACCTCGACCGCGGGGATTGTGCTGTCTTTATCCACAGCGTACAGCACCAAGACGTGGGTCGCTGGAACTGTAGCGCAGGACTGGATGACGTGAAAAAATATCAAGGCACTATCATAGTGCAAGTGAAAGGTAATTACAATCACCTGTCTGAATAAAAACTAAGGTGTTAGGTGGGATCCTAGAATTCCATGTGGATCTTGGCCACGCAAACATGATCAAAATACCAAGGCGAGAGGTCGCCTTGGTATTTCAATCAAGTCGGTATTAATAAAAGTGATTGTGTTATGTGTAGGTACTAATGGTACTAAATGACTGATTTATTTAATACAATGCATTTCATACATAGATATTTTTATTGTTCATGTAGAAAGTGGTACCCAGTTGTCCCTAAGCGGGAATCGAACCCGCAACCTGTGTCGCAGGCTGACCGTTATCCGGCGCGTCACTGAGGTTGTCCATCATTATCATCCTCACCTCACCTCCTCACCGCAACAGCCTATAATATAGTCCACTGCTGGACGCAGGCCTCTCCTTAGTTTTTTTATCTCATGGAGGGGAATGCCCATAATCCCCACCACCAACATTAATCTCAAACTTTTTTTCTAGGTTTATACACCGTGCCTGAAGCTGGCGTGGCTAACGAATATGTAGCAGTTAGCGTTGCGGGTTACCTCGTTGTCGTCATCTTTCTCGTTATCAAGATCAAGCGGCGCCGGCAGCTGAACGTGCGTCCCGAATCCAATAATGAAAGACAAACTCGCCTAAGCATACTGATCAAGCATTCTATAAAATCCTCTACTACCCCCATTTGTTTAATGTAAATCAACAGATGTTATTTAAAAATAGCCATTATGTTTCCTATACTTAAATATAATTAAGTACAGCTTAACATTTTGAATTTAAGTAATAAATAAATCGTAAAAATGTTGATGTATGAAAATGAAATGGTTTTGTAAGAACTCAAGAAACCGATTCAGTCAGTGCAGGTAGTAAACGTTTACGCGTAAGTTCTCGATTTATATATATTATAAAATTTAATTAATTTAATTTTTAATGATAAGATTTTCTATGTGAATTAGACATATTATAGGTACCTAATATTGTTTTATAAAATTAATTAATTAGTTATGAATTTAATTAATACTTGAAACACCATGTAGATCATGCATATAGTAATTGTTTCGTTTAGATAAATAATATGTAAAATCAATATATTCTGGCGTTTAATCTACAAACACACTTGTTTTATTTGAGGGTTCACTCAACCAACACAACCCTTTGTTTTACAAAATTTTATTTTACATAACATGAGAGGAAAGTAACGCAACATTTGCCAATACATAACCCTAATTTGTATTACAGCATTAATTCACAACATTATTAGAGACATAACAATTATTCGTTTGAGTCTGAAACTGCGCATGGTACAGTTGAGTGCATAAGCATTACTGTGAGAGATTGAATTAGTTATTCTACATATTTACTTACAAACATGGTAGCTAAAGGACCCACCATCTAGGTAGTATGGCAGTCGGCAGGAATGTTTATACTTTCTAAGCGCCTGCACACGTGCAAGATTTCATAGAAATCGTAGGTACCTACAATTATCTGCCACGATCATCCTCTAAACAACTGGAATCATCCAAATCCGAGTCATTCGTCAACTCACACCTCATTCTATTACTACCGCCATCTTCAAAATAAAACATTAAAAACTTTCAAAACTGAAGGTAACTTCAAAGGACCTTTCCTTTTGATATAATATATTTTGAGAATGTTTTCACGACTCCCAAAACAATAAAAATGGGACAGGTATGTTATACTAGCAATACCAGTATCCAAAATGATTTTTAAAAATGATTACTTTGCTTTTCACTTGTGTCCAGTAAGGTGCCCGCGATATTTTTCTTTAGATAGTATTTTTTTCGACAGTGAGACCATCTTGTGTGTGCCGTATGTACTGCAGTGTGTTTTCACAACCCACATTGGTATTGGATTTGTTAAACTGTTTTGATAAGTGCAATGTTTCGCTTTTGACCTTTGTTTGTACATTACGTTATCACATTACATTAGCAAGAACCAAGTACAAACTCTAAGCTACTATAAAAACAAGTACATACATTCCGATCGATAAATAACTGCGAAATCGACAGACATACATTCGATCGTACTCTTTTAGAAAATGATCAGTTTCCTAATTAACAGTAAAGTAACTTGGATGACGATTATTAATTGGGATGACGATTTGCGAAAGACTGCTGGCAGGCTGGATGCGGCAAGCTGAAGACAGGAAGCTATGGCGCTCATTAGGTGAGGCCTATGTCCAGCAGTGGACAAATATAGGCTGATGATGATGAAAGTAACTTACAACATTTTTGATCGGTTGTGTGTGAAGTATTTAAGTTTGAACGAGACAAAGTTGAATTCAGTATGAAATAAAAAACTACGAACAAACTACAGGAACAAAGAAATCTGCTACAATACAAACAGGGTTCGTGGGTTAGGCCCACGGTGTGTGACGCCTCCGCGTGGTGGAGGTAGGTACCCGATTTCGTTTTAGTGCGATAAAAAATATTAGTTGAATATTTTTATCCAAAGTATAGTCAGATAGCAAAGAGTAACCTATTATAAAAATGTTTGTATGGTTTGAAGTGATTCAAAGTCCTAGTTTTTTTGTGTAAATCTTTACTAATAATGTCGGTGTAACAACAATTTGCATTATCTAATAATATAACGTTAACAACAGGTACTAATTAAAAATCATATTTAAAAAAAGATGATTCATATCCGAGTACCTAGGTACATGTACTTACTACTTGAATACCTATTAATGATAATGGGGTATCTGCTTAAATATTTACAACATTGATAAAATAAACATAAAATATAGCAACATCAACATGCTAATTCACAGGTCTTAGACCAGAAATGCAGGACTGTTGTATAATTCTTGTAGTTACATTGTTGTATTCAATATCGGCTAGAACCTGTTTATCTATCTTCTAGGTATATATAGTGATCTAGAAATTACTTCCCACGAGTTCTAAACGAGTATATAATGCCGTCAATATATAAAATGTAATTAGTGTTTATTTATTTGATGATGATGATGATAATCGTATTTTTTTTAATTAGAATATGTAAGTTCGTTACCATAGACTTAGATAGGTTTAAAAATACACAATTTGCTTGATTTTTGCATTAGGCGCACTCTTAACAGTTATTGCCAGTCGCGCAATAGTTGCTCCGTCTGCGCCCCGGTGTCAATTGTTTTCTTCAAAATCGGAATGTGTATTAAAAAATCTTTAGCTGACGACAGTACCTACCTACGTGTGAGACTTGTGTTTGGCGGTATATTCGATGACTTGTAGGCTCAAGATTTCCTACTGAAAGGTTACTTTACCTATATCTGAACAATAAAAACATTATTGATTGGAAGATATATATTTTATTCAGTAAAGTATAGATAAGAGATTATACAGTATAACCAAGCACTACCTTATTATTTTCTACACAAGATCTTAATTAGGTACATTGTATTAATACAAAGCCGAAATACTGGCCAAATAAAGGCGCAAACAAAATTAATTACTAAGTTCTACCACAGATTATATAATATTATACCCAACTATACTAATTACGTACAAAAAAGTATGTATTTAATCAAAATATTTAAATTGAAGAATTCTTACGTCTTTATTTTATATACTTAATACTTAACCCGGCCGCGCTCACTTTGGACGTTAATTTGATTCTACCATACGTAAGCGTACGTGCATACTGTTCGTACGAATTGAGTGCGTACATTGAATACGTATTTAACGTTTTATGTCAAAAAGGCAGTGTCCCAGTGATATCGCGTTCATCAAGTCACCTTTGATGTTATGAATACTATGTGTCCAAGATAATCATCTTCTATACGTGGAGATTTTGATACGACCGTGTGATCGTTAGGTATAGGTAGGTACCGTAGAACCTAATTCATTATAAAAAGAAACGAATTCCGTGGTAATAGTAGGTACCAATTCAGTGTGCGCACGCAATTAGTACGAACTGTCGAAAAGTACGTAAACGTATGAATAAATTCGTATCCAATGTGAGTGTGGCCTGATGTGTCATGTGAGCAGTGCGGTCAGCCGGTCTTATGTGTACCTAGTTATATCATAAAACAAATAAACCACACTATCATCACGCAGACTAACGATAATGGTTGCCCCAACAAATGCGTAGTTTTCTTGTATTATAAAGACGACGCCTGCGCTTACGCCTCCCATAACGCAGCTCCTTTTGTTTGAGCATTTGTAAATAATAGTCAAGAATAAGGAGATGCATCATGCGAGCTAAAATCCTTACCTACGGCTAAATACAGACTAGTGGTACTTAGGTACTTAACTTTAAACACATATTTGGAAATAATTTTGATGTTTGCTTTATACCTATGGTACCTTACCTAACCTAAGTACGTAAGTAGGTATTTAATAAATAAAGGCGAGAAAACACAAAGCCTCTTTTTCGCGGACGACATTACTTTTCACAACACAACTTAGTCTGATTGGATAACAGAACACTGCCTATAAACTAGGTACCTACCTACCCACGTACACTAAAACTAAACTATGGCTATATCAAAATAATCTTTAGTTTTGGATTATTATTTTTATTGTTGTATTTAGCACATGTATGGTACACCCCTGCCTTTCTCAAATTTTTCTCCATCCAAAGGTTGCCTGGAAGAATTCGCTTCTAAGCGATAAGGCCGCCCATTGTACTTTTATGTTTAAGATCTAAGTCTGTTTATTGTTTTTTATTGCGGTGTACAATAAAGAGTTTTGTATTGTATTGTAACACATTCTCACTTTTAGGATTTTTCTAGGTTCTATGCTTTTATGACCATAGTATCATGTCTTATGGTATTTTGCTTTGGGGACGGGCAGCCGACATTCAGACTATCTTTGTTCTCCAAAAAAGGGCTGTACGCGCAATTTATAAATTAAAGCCACGCCACTCTTTGAGGGAATTATTCCTATTCGTAAATTTAAATAGTACATAAAACGAAATTTTATCAAGAAAGCCTTTTACTCTATAGATGATTAGTGATTACATTAATGCTTGGCCAGATGTCGCCCAGTTCCGCACCAACTTATTTAAGGAAATAATGTTAAACTTAGTTAGTTTTATATAAATATTGAGTTTTATATAAAATTAGATTATATTTAGACTGAGATAATGTATTAATTTTAAGTTTTATAAAACTTAGAAGTGTTATATTTTTCGCTTCTTCCACTTGTGGACAAAAAATTGAAGCGAATAAAATCAATAACATCATATTTCTTATTTGATAATAATGACTATATGTATATAAACCTGTGTTTAAATAGTATTAAATTTGACTTGTCTAAGTGCTTATTTTGTAAGCATAAAGAAATAAAGTTATTGACTTTGACTTTGACCTTATGTCGCATTCAAGTGTAAAGTTTGTACTGCATGCCTAACAAGTCTTAAACTTTTAAAAGTGATTATAAAGTAAGATGGAATCACAATCACAACACATGAATACAAGGAGACTAGGCGCCGCCCATCTTATAAATGTAGGTATACAGGGTGTAACAAAAATGAAGGACCAAACTTTCACTGCACATGGGAATTTGTTTTGAATATTCCCGGCTTTATATTTAAAGTAACAAACAAAATGATCACTAAACTACGCAATAACTGATGCATAATGCTTTATTGTCATAGAACCGAGGAAAAACTGAGTATCACCAACAATTCATTTTCACAGATCTAAGCGTAATAACCATTTTTTATATTTTCCCGTGAACTATGATCGAAGTTGCCTTAAAGTTTTATCCTTCTCTTTTGACACACCCTGTCAGAAATTACAGAATGCAACTTTCAGGAGATGAAATAAAGGATTGCTTACGGAGCCCTTAACTAACATTCTATATTTAAAATATAAGCTGCCTTTATTGGGCATTAAAAAAAAGTACTTATTTTCACAATCACTCATCATCCGTCTCCTTCCATTCATTCTAATTATTATCCGGAACTTTGATACGATTAACCAACTTTGACTTGGACTATGTTCATGGGCATACCTCATCTAACTCACACCCGGACACGGTTTCCAACATCTGTGTGTAGAGGGGGCAAGATTTATTAAAAGCTCGCCGATTTTATGATTCTGATAAAAGGTTTTCGTAAATTACTCATATCATCCAAATTTCAATTAAATTTCAAAGGAAAATATTAATATTTTATATTATTTTTCTTCGACGGTTTGATCAACAGCTAGGTTTCACGTAAAAACTATGTGAAACCTTACAAAATGAAATGACAAACAAAAAAATAAAATGGAGCACGCTTGTAAGATTTGTTTTTTTAAGAATCATGAGGTATGGTTCCTTTTTGTTCATTAGATACTGGTGTTTGTAGGTTTTTTGTTTGTACCTACCCTTTGTCGATTTATTACTTTGTTAGGCGAAAATTATCAGTTAGCTATGAAAATTGAAGGCTGTTAAAGCAAAAAAGTCAATTTTGGATCATGTAACTATGTGTTGGTTCCTTATTACTGAACTAGGTCGAAGCTAGGTAAAAGCATCCAAGGTAAACTGAAGTGTAGGTATTTGTAATTTTGGCAACTGTTTCAGCTTTAAAGCAGATAAGGTCTCATTAACTACTTTATAGCTATGCATTTCTGAATAAAATTGATAATCATTATAATGATACACTTATTAAGGCTGGTATTTCGAAAAATTAACATTTCCTTGATCTTTGAGATCCTACTGCTGTTCAAATACAAAATCTAAGATTTTTATACTCCTATACCTAATATTCTATTTCATTCTGTACGAAAGCGCCAACTTTTTTGATTAGTTACTTTAATTAAAAATATCTCAATTTGAATAGATATTTGCCTTTATCTCCGAACCAATATGACTAAACTACTAACTTGATTTTAATATTGAAAAAAAAAAGCAAATGCAGGGTAACGGATTCGCCAATATAAATGTTTGATTAGGTACCTACTTGAACAAGTTCTCTTCTAATTAGAAATCGTATTTTTTTTATACGCATAGGATTTCGCGCTTAAAAATAAATCATAATCGATAATATTTAAAAAATATTTTTTGTCGATTTCTGTAAATCTTCTTTTCGGGCTTAACGACCTTCAAGTTAACAGACAGCAGATCTCGTTAATATGTAGATCTTCGTCTACTGTTTTACATAAGTCTGTTTGGAATAAGCAGTTTCGCATCCTTTATATAATAGGTAAATGATTCACAATCTTTACATACAACCTTTTGGATATAATGAGCTTTCTCCTAAAAAACACCGTCCTACTGCTGCTGATTTTAAAAACGTAGCATCATAGTATTTAGTTGGTCCATTACCCGTGACAATCTCTGATTCGAAGATGTAAGATTTGCCCTGTCACCACTCAAGAAGTATATGTGAAACTCTGTCTGAAACAGTTCCATTAAAGTTGGTCTTAAACATGGCATGCCTGTGTAATTCATTTTCATAATTAAAGTTCTGGCGTTTCTCTGGAACATTTCCAGCTGGTTGGAAAAGTTCCGAGCGGCGTCAAGGTGGGCTCCTGTAGCGTGCAAGTCAAATTTTAGGGTGTTGATCAGGCTATCCGGGAATTGATTGTCTGTTTGCATCAGGCCTCCTCCTTCGCCGTCTAAACACAAAATGATTATGATATACCAACATGTCGGTGTCAGAAAAGAAAATCTAACATTTCAGCATTTTCAGCAAATTATCTCTTCTATTCTTAAATTTGTATCTGGTCTCTTGCCGCCTTGACTCATATATGAGAGTAAAGCTAGGTCAGTACGAAGTCATGTTGGTCAATGCCTATTCCTCACGAGCGGCAGCTACATTAAATTAAGTTTGCTGTTTAGCTGTCATTTTTAATGTTCTTTTTACTTACCGAATAAATGGAAGCATAAGATCGCTGGGAGCACGTATGGTGTAGTTGTGTTTGGTGGAACTGGATTAGTCCCTTCGTTCATGCTATTAAAGCAAGGTCGAAGTTTAGTGTCAAACATAATCGCACTTTCGGTGTATTCACTTCGTAATATTTTCCAGGCATCTTCCAAATATTCCACCTGCAAAATTAAACATAATTATTTTTTTGTTTATAGGTTAGTAATAAGTAATAAGTATTAGATTTTACGAAACTCACTTGTGGCATGCAGAGACCGAACATGATAGAAGCGAAGCCAAAAAGATTCCCGTGTGCAATTTTAGATTCCACCGCCACAAGGATCCAATCATTGATTACGGCCGCGCGCTCTACGTTGTGTTGACAGCTTATGATTGTCGCTAATATCACAAGTCGGAATGTCTCAACCCTGTAATGAACGCAATTTTAAACAAACATCGACTTTAGAGTTCATGTTAAACATTTTAGACGAATTAGAAGTAATAGGTACCTTTCAATGACGTCCATTCTTAATGGTTTCCCCTGTGGCAGAAAACAAAGCTCAAGGACAGATGCGGTTCGACCTAGGCCTTCAATCTGTACATCTTCTTCCAAAAGAAAGTACATATCAACTTTGGTCAAGTGGTTGGCGAGAAACCATGGCGCTGAAATGTGGATATGACGCTTGATGGTGTCTAAAATCTGCTGATCTAGTGGCTTGCAGAACCCCGTCGGTATTAGCTTCGATTTAAAACTTTCTAGATTTATTCTAGACTCCACCACAAAATCAAGATTGTCCGCTTGTAAGAGCCTTGCTTCTGTTTGCTCGTAATCAAATTGTTGTTTTATGGTGGGAGTCACCACACTGTAATCGCAGTCAATTCGTGAATTTTTGGGATCACTGTGAACCGAGCTTTGTGTGGAGTCTCCGGATCCATTGCCTGAATCAGAGCCGGAAACATGATAAAGTCTGTTGAGTTCCAGTCTTCTGTCATCAGATTTTGGCCCTTCGTATCTCGCTGGTTTCGCTGGCGGACTAGATGGTAGATTTACATCAAAGGAGCTTGAGGTCGTTTCGCTCGAAACATTCTTGATGTGCTTGTTTGCCTGGCTTTGGATGACGCCGTCGGCACTTGCACTCTTCCCGTGATTCATGTGTTGGCTCAAGTCTATAGGAGTTAGGGAATGCGATCTTTGCTTCGTTAATGGTACTCGTAGATGCATACCTGGTTTAGCCGGGACAGGCATGAACGCGTTGTACAGGCTGTAGGGGTTACCATATGCAGTGTATTTACCACAGGGATTTGTTGGGTTGCGGGAGTTGTCCATTGGAACGAAGTTCGATAGTGGTGTTAGACGGTTCGCGGGATACTGGATTCTAGCTCCTGAAGCCGCTGATATCGGTTTGCCTGAGCCTACGTACGAGGTAATTAGATCAGCGACTGTGGCATAAGCCTCATCCTCAAACTGATATTGACATCTCTCGTATATAGTGTCTGGGTTCACAATTATCTGAAAATATTTATCTATACTATTATATCCTCAAAGTCGTTTCCGTTGTTTCCCGACCGATACGCAGTTCGATATCAAATATGGCCGTCATGTAGATAATATTAATAAATACTTACACTTTGTATGACGAAGTGTAGGTGTTGTCCATTTGATCGGCAGCTGAGCACAAAGTTGTCGGGCTGGGAGGTGGAATCCCTCACGAGGAATTCCCGGTCTTGCTGCAAGAGGTTCTCAGCGGCGGTGCGACTGAGAGCGCCATGGTACCATCCATGTGATATTATGTCGTCTGAGGGTAAGGAAAACTCCCATTCTAGCAGCCTCGCTGTTTCCGTCGGAGTCGCCTCCTATTAAAACAAGGATATTGTAAAGTTTCCACTAAAATCGTTAACACAGATATCACAATATCACCCACAACACAAAACACGCGTGGTAGCTTTTGGCGTTCGACAGGCAAAAAGAAGGCAGGTTATTTAGATGAGGGAGACGTAACGAAGCCGAGAAGAATAGCCTGCAGAGTATACAACAACAATCTGGTCAGCTTACGAAATAAATACACATCGGGTTCTCACCATTTTGCCAGAAAGTTTCCGAAGTCTGGTTTAGGGCAGAATTATGTAATTATCGAAACGAGCGGCGCAGAGTGGATGCGCAGTAACGCTAGGTGCTGGCGAGGGGAGGCGAGCATGCGAGGGCCCTTACCTTGGGGTCGCCGCCGTCGCCGCCGCCGCGCCGCCCGATCAATAGCTTTTCACCCTTCGACTCTGTCTATTTTTTTGTTTTATACCTCTCATGTTCGCAACTTTGAGTAATGCGTAGGTTGTTAAAATTTGTGTTTTTGCCAATGGACCCAGCTGTTATTAACCATTGATTGTGCAATTACATTCCACAAACTTTTGTAAAAAATAAATGGCCTATACCTATGCCCTAAAATGTCTGAATGTGTGCATAAATTAATGATCGCCAGTCGTGCGTGCGACGCACGATGCACACCATCTTAAAAATAGCGTTATTGTTAATAATATTACTTACATATAAGTTTTGTCCGTAGAGGCGTGGATATAAATAAAACAATGATTTACCTCCAAAAAATGGTCATTTCATTCTCCTTGAACAAAATCAATTTATTGTACTTTGGCCTGTTTTTAGGGTTCCGTACCTCAAAAAGAAAAAAATCCCTGTAAATTCACTTTATTGTCCGTCTGTACATCTATCAACCATCTAAAACGCGTGGAGGTATTGAGTTAAAATTCACATATTATATTCAGGTTCGTAACCTCCTGGAGTCACGATATACATAAAACTTCGAAGTCAACGCAATTACAAACAATTAACGCAACAAATTAAAAGTTACAGCCGATTTTGCTAAAAAAAACATTTTACAAGCGAATCATGCACACCTGCATACAAAACCTATATACTAGGGTACTTCCTGTTGACCTAGAATCATTAAATTTGGCAAGAAGCAAGATATTATATAGCACAAGCGAAGGAACAAATCTAAAAAACCCGGCAAATTCCGAGTCCGACTCGCGCACGAAGGGTTCCGTACCATAATCTATAAAAACGGCAAAAAATCATATCTGTTGTATGGGAGCCCCTTTAAATATTTGTTTTATTTTATTTAAATACCAATAATTAAATTAATTTTACAAATTGGTTGCAAGCACTTCCTTCATATTATAACACTGGCACTTTATTGGATCCCGTAACTTTCCGTGTCGCAACTTGTCTTCGGTTGGGCGCAAGGTGTTCCGCGCCTCATCAATGCCAGTGCGGTACTGCTGTCCAACAGCTTGGTCATCACGGATTATCATGTACTAGGGCTGCCGGTCGGATATCTCGCCATGCCTGAACGACATAATCCGGCGGGCCTTTGCCACCGCTAACGTACCAGCTATCCTCGAACCGAATGGTGTGTTGCGTGACGATTGTAAGAGGTCCGACGGCATGATTCTAGTCCCATGGGAGTTGGGGAGGTCTATTGTGTGGGACGCTACATGTGTCGATACACTGCGCCTTCCTATCTTCCTAGGACTTCCGTGAAAGCTGGTGTGGCGGCCGATTTGGCCGAAGATCTCAAGAGGCGCAAATATGCAGGTCTCGACAGAGCCTACGCATTTGCTCCCCTTGGAATCGACACCCTAGGTCCGTAGGGTACTGAGCCTCTCCGGGTTTTCAAAAAATTATCTGAGTGTCTGGTCGAAGCGGCTCGTGACCCGAGAGCTGGTGAGTATCTGGCACAGCGCATCAGCATTGCCATACAGCGGGGCAATGCAGCCAGTGTCTTGGGCACGCTTCCGACTGGTATTGATATGGTGATCCATATCAATACCAGTCGGAAGCGTTGAGCTATCTGTAGATTGTTTGCAACAGTTTGCAGATAGCTCATTTGTTTCTATTGTAAATACTAGTATTAATTTAATTCCTTCTATTATTTGATTGTAATTTTCTTTCTTGATAAAGTATTTTATTAAATACCTACCTAATTCATTTAAAGTGAATATGTAACTAAATATTCTGTGAAACATTTCAAGCGTCTACCTGTTGCTGTTATCAATATCGAGCAAATAAATCACGTTTGTTGTATTGTATGGGAGCCCTCTTAAATAAAATAATAATAATGCTGGACAATTCACACAACATTATCTGGCCTCAAGCTAAGCAAAGCTTGTGTCATGGATACTAGATAACTGATATAGGTACATAATACAATACATTACATAGATAGATATTTTTATGATACATAAGTAGAAAACGATCTGAAAACGCGGAACATATACCTGCAGATCGTACAAATATTTGTCCAAAGGCGGGAATCGAACCTGCAACCTCTTGCGTCGCGAGAGGATCCTCGCCCAGAGCGCTACTGAGGTCGTCAAATATATATTTTATAATGTTTTTAGTAGGTATTTGTTGTTAGTAGTAGTTGCGGCAACAGAAATACCTACATCATCTGTGAAAATAGCAACTGATGTATTATCACGGTTCATGAGATACAGCTGGTGACAGACGGACAGACTAGACGGAAGGACAGCGGAGTCTTAGTAATAGGGTCCCGTTATACCCTTTGAGTACGGAACCCTAAAAAGCGTATTTTTCCCTTCCTCCTAATGTAATTAATTATGAATGTAATTGTGACCAAATCAGATTTTTTTTGCGAACTGTGTGTCTCGGTCGATTTCTTTGCTTTCAGGAAGATTTGAAATTTAAAAATTAAAATTAGATCAGGGAGTGCATTTTATTTTGTATCTAATACAATTACATAATTCTAAATACACTAACATTTTTATCAAATTATATAATAGAAACAAAAATACAAAATTTCATTATCTTACATACCTAATAATAATACTTAAACATACATACATACATATACTACATTTTATAAAGGGAAACAAAGGTGTGGTCAGGAAAAATAGTATTATTACCCCATTACCATAACTCTTGATTATTGGTAGCGACTTTGCACGCCTTATTGAGACTGACAATGAGCTCTAAAGCTGTACAGCACGGACAGTAAATGAGTTGTCGTAGAAAGAAGTAGAGTGAACAGGGACTGGAAGCATTAGAGTTTCAGAAGAGCGCAGAGCAAGAGCGTGCGAATAATGAAGAAAAGTAAAACGTTCCTTGAGATAAGGGGGTGCAGATGAGAGAAATAATGTATTCTGGAGAAGAGATAGGTAGTTAAGTTAGAGACCAAAGATTTTGCTCAAGTCAAGGATACGATCAAGGTCTTCATTTATTAAATATCTTGTCTACCACTGGATCACTTTAGCGTTGTTATGTTACTAACCCTGCAATCCCACCAATCTTGAGCTTCGCCTTGGCTCATAGAGGGTAGCCGATGAGGCACCTGCCTAGGGCACTATCGACATTTAAGTCGCCTCTGGTAAAAATATAGCCTAAAACACATAAGAATAAGAATAAAGTCATTTATTGGCAAAGATGATATACCTACGTTACAATAATATTGTTCTATAAATATAACAATCTTTGACTTGTCAAAATATACATAATTGTGTGCTGTAAAGGGGCACTATTTTACTCATAATCATTGTAGTTCTTATGGTACCTACTGAATTTCATGTATTTGGCATCGAAATGATTGTACTTAGTTGTTTTCTAAGTACTCTTTTATAGTATACACTGTTTTCTCTAATAAAAGATTTTTTACGTTAAATACGAAATTATGGTAATTTTCGATAATTTTTATACTGAATGGGAGCTTATTATAAAGTTTAATTCCCATGTGGTTTGGAAGTTTTTCAGACAATATTATGTCTATGATATAATTGCTGCCAGTTGGGTTTTATTCCACAGCCAGCATTCAGAAAAGTTTTTGGTAGATAGGTACGTACCTCATCCGGTTGGAACATATCAAAGTAGGTAGGTACTTAGTAAAGAGGCCCAGCAGATATTCAATATGGTAGGTAGGTACTTAATTTAAGATCAGATTCGTGCGAAAACATAAACCTCGAGCGTAATCTAGTTTTGCGCGATTAGCGGAACCGGGACATGCGAGACTTCTTAGTTCGTGTTGGAACACATCAGTTTGCTGATGCAACTATTCCTTTTAGTTTGCTATCTACTAAGTATCTAAGTAAAAGAACTTGGTCTTCATAGGTACGTATTCTTCGAAAAGTCAGCATTCAATAATATTTCCATGTTAGCGGTCCATAACAATCAATGTTGAAAAACTATTCCAAAACAACAAGTTTCCGGATATTATCTTCAGTAGCGTGGCTTATACGATGGGTAGCGGCCACTACCTATGTGTCATTTTACCTATATTGCTATTGCAATCCAATTGCTATGAGAAAAGTAAGTGTTCCTATCTCTTAAGAGCGGGCCTAATGCAAAAAATTGTGACAAGGTTATCCTTGTAAGACATAGGATTTCGCGTTAATAGGAGCGGGGCAGAGCAAAGCATCGTCAGTGTAATAATCAAGTTTTTGCTTCTTTTTAGGGTTCCGTACCTCAAAAGGAAAAAAGGAACCCTTATAGGATCACTTTGTTGTCCGTCTGTCCGTCTGTACGTCTGTCCGTCTGTCAACCCACTTTTCTCAGAAACGCGTAAAGTTATCGGGTTGATATTCACATCATATACGCAGGCTCGTAACCTCTTGAAGCCTCGATATAAATCAAACTTCTAAGTCAACGCAATCAAAAGTTACAGCTGTTTATGTCAATTTTTTTAATTTTCCAAGGGAATCACATTCACACAAAACCTATAGGGTACTTCCCGTTGACCTAGAACCATGAAATTTGGCACGAAGCATGGTCTTAAAGCAAAAATTAAGCGAAAATCGTAAATTTGTAGTTTATTCACAGAAAAAATATTTTTTTAATCTTGCCATGGACCTAAAACCTATAGGGTACTTCCCGTTGACCTAGAACCATGAAAATTGGTGAGAAGCAAGGTCTTATAACACAAGTAGAGGGAAAAATCCGAAAACCGTAAATTTGTAGTTTATTCACAGAAAAAATAATTTTCGCATCTCGCCATGGACCAAAAACCTGTAGGGTGTACTTGTACTTTCCGTTGACCTAGAACCATGAAAATTGGCAAGAAACAATGTCTTACTTATAGTACAAGTAAAGAAAAAAATCAGAAAATCGTAAATTTGTGGTTTATTCATACAAAATAGTACATTGTTACACTAGGGTTGGACGTAACTTATTTAGCAACCAATAGTTCGAGGGACTAAATAAGTTACGTCATAATCGTTATCAAATCAGAAAATTATTGTGCCTTATTCGTCTGGATTCATTTCTTTGCTAAAGAGTAGGAGTTTGTACGGAACCCTTGATGCGCGAGTCTAACTCGCACTTGACGTTTTTTTTAATAATAATTCAAAATATAAGCCTAAACAAACTACACGATTACTTAAATAAAACATTAATTTGGCTATGTAATCCATAAAAAATAATGTGGCGTTGTCGCCGATAATTTGGCGAATTTTGTATTTTTTTTAAAGAAACAAGTACATTTTCATTAATTTTATTCGATTACTAGACTTTTACAGGATTTTTCCGTATTTTTTTAACTGAACGTTTACGTCCGGTAAGTGTTCAAAAATACATATTTCTCGTTCGATTTTTGCATTAGGCGCACCCTTAATAAACTTTTAATCTTCAGGAAATTACAGTAGGTATACCCACTTGCATCTTTTGAACTACCTACATAATTATCTACTGAATAAAGCTCTTTTGACGACATAACAAAACAATTTTTAGCTCTCCGTAAAATTGTCAGAGACAATTCCAAAATGGTTCAGAGGCCGTTCACTGATGTCGGCATCGTTCGAGCCATGGCGTGGAGCAACAATACATCCGTTCCTCGTAACCGCGAAATGATGCTGCCTGGTTTCTCGCAAACTAACTCAGCCCTACACAAAACACGACGCAGCAAATCCTCCACAATTCTATCATTCCTCGATGCCGGAGGGGTGAAGTCGGGGCACTATAATGTAAAATACGGTACGAGCGAATTGAGGTCTCCCAGAAATACTTTCCATGGTCATGTTTTGCCTCAAAAGTCTTCGGACGAGGAAATAACTTCTCCTCAACTCCCCTATCTCTCGCATAACCAGACTAACACTGCCTACAGTATTCATTATCCTATTCCAACCCTCTCTAAATTTTTTCCATCACACGAAGACCCGGAATTACAGAACTTGGAATCAAAAAGTAACAGCAAAGAAAATACTATTATCTTTCCTGAATCGTCAGGAGAGAGAGAAAACAAAACAGTTCATGTAAAAGGTGTGTTTTTGATAAATAGTAACAATTCTGAAGAAATGGTAAGGCAACCTGTGCCGAAAAATCATATGTTAGAGGACGAAAGCGATAAAGCCGATTATTATCTGCAAGGAACTCCTGTAGATGCAAAGTCGGTGTACAGTTACAACATGACTGCCTTACCGTACAATTGCGTCGCAATCAAAGAAGTCAAAACTGATATTGATGCACAGAAACTGTTTGAAACATTCGACATAGAGGTGGGTCCAAGTGTTATTATACCTACTTTTCAATCACGCGAAGAGGACCTAACAAATAACTACCTTCTATTAATTAAATGCGTTGCATACTATAGGTCCTTACGTAGTAGACGAGTTATTAACTTGTTTTATTTGTATATGAATTATATAGTACCTAGTCATAACTTTTAATGTATAGAATTCTCCTATGATTGAAGCCTCCTTGGATGGAACGCAAACACTTTTGGAATGCAATCTATGACAGCCGGTACGAATCCCTCATGAGAAGCGCGAAGTGGCCCCCGTTGAAGGTAAGAATACCTAATGCAGCTAGTCTTATGTCTTTAGTACTATACTTATAAATCTGTGCTTATGTAGGTGGAATAATAAAAGAAAATAATACTTTTATTAAGAAAGAAAATTACAATCAAATAATAGAATTAAATGGAAACTAAAATTTACAGTTGAAACAATTGAGTTAACTGCAAACTGTTGGAATCAATCTACAGGTAGCTCAACTGATCCATATCAATATCAGTTGGAAGCGTGCCCAAGACACTGGCTGCATTGCCCCGCTGTATGGCAATGCTGATACTCGTAATATGCGCTGCGCCAGATACAGATCACGCGTCGCTTAGTCCACCACATGTTCATATAATTAAAAAATATACTTACTTTAAATTTGTAAGCCTTTATATTTTTGTTAAATTCTCTCTGAAACCCACCTTAACAGCAAACAAAAAATAATGCATACTGTACCTAGTCTTAAAATCATTTGTGCTCATTTCCGCTTATCATCCAATCGACGACTGGTGTGAGGTTGCGGATCGATTCCAGCCATGGGACAAAATGTTTGTACGATCTGCAAATATTTGTTTCCGTTCTTTGGGATATTTTCTATGTATGATAGTAATATTATCTATGTATCAGTATATTAGTCACCAAGTATCCATAACAAAAGCTCTGCTTAGGTTGGGGCTAGATGTTGCTGGTGGATTGTCCAGCATTGTTTATTTATTTAATCTTCTTCTGTTTATATCTATTCTCAGGTCATTCTAGTGCCTCGGACACACGTCGACAGTATATGGAAAAAAACCTTCACCCAATACCACGATAATTCTGTTGGAAAAATCCTATCAAACATGGTGAAAAAGCTCCAATTTTACAGTAATTTAACCTTCACTTGGAACGAAGTCTCTCACTTGAGTTCATGGTGGAATAATACGTCACAGAAAACTCGAAATGTAAGTAATGAAGATGAATTTCTGAGTCACTGAAGAAACGTACTCGCTCGCCTAAAGTGCCTTCATTACCCGCTTGAACAAATTTGCTCGCTCAGGATAGCAATGAACAGAACTCGTGACGAAGTTTTTATCTTGTAATTGTCTAACCACGTTAACCTATTTCCTAACATTCCGTAGGCATTTAAGAAATTGCTAAAAGCAGGAAGAATAGAGATCACAACCGGCGGGTGGGTAGAGCCCGATGAGGCTACCACGCACTTCTTTGGATTGGTACATCAACTAGTTCAAGGTAAGTAATATTCATTGAAGATGTTTTCTTCCTCTGCTAGCAGAAGTTGACCTTAAATTTATTTAGGTAGAACTCTGAGAATAGTAAGTTGAACCCAGGGTAACCTAAATTAGAGGAAACACTTATTTTTTTAACTTCAAAATGTCCTATCAATATATACTTAATACGTAAGATTATCGTCACCAATTATTTGCTAATTACTAATATTATTTTACGTTTTAGGACAAGAATGGTTAAAACATAACCTGAACTATACCCCCAAAATCGGCTGGCTGACGAATACGGTGTCTCACAGTCCCACCATGACGTATCTACTCTCAGCATCAGGAATATCGCGGCTAGTGCTGACCAACCTCCACTACTCGTGGGAAGAGTATCTCGCGGAGTACCAACTCAGCGATTTTATCTGGCTGCAGAGTTGGGACAGGGATAGCACCTCCCCAATGTATCTTAATGACGTCCTTAGGCTATTAGGTCAAAAGCGCATACCTAAAACCGCCGTTCTCACCCACTTCTTACAGTTCAACTCTGCAGGATTCCAAGCGTGCGGACCCAACAACGCTATCTGCACAAACGATTTCAATTTTGCAAACTCCGATAAAAACCTTGATATAAACCCATACAACGTGAAGGTTAGATCGGAACAACTACTCGAACAGTATTCAAAGTCTGGCACGATCACTCCACACAATGTGGTCATGGCGCCTTTGGGCGGACCCTTCCGATTTGAAAATCAACAAGAGTTCGACTACCAGTACAACAATTACGAAAAAATTGCCGAATTCGTTAATATAAACCGGGCTATTTACAAAGCGACCATAGAATTTGGCACTCCAAGTGATTATTTTAATACAATTTTAAAAAAGCATACTAATTTTCAACGATTAAAAGGTGACTTTATGAATTATGCCGATGTTGCATCAGGCAGTCCAGCTTATTGGACAGGCTATTTCACTTCAAGGCCCTTTTCGAAAATCATGTTGAGGCGCCTTGAGTCAACTATGAGGAATACGGAAATTTTATTTTCATTTGCTCTTAGTTTCAACACCTTTAGAGGAGACAACGGATCTGTTATTTTCAAGGAGCTAGTTGATGCTAGAGATAACGTTGCTCGACTTACTGACCGAAACGTTGCAAGTGGGACCCTGCCCGCCAACATGCATAGATACGTCCATAACCTGATTCTTTCTACTGTAAAGAATTGTTGGCACATACAAGAAGTAGCTGCCAGTCTCCTCGTCTCTAAGCCGGGTCAATTTGAACCACATCTTCAGAAGTATGTCTTCAGAGAAGGAGAATTTATTTCCACATTCAGATCTGTCGCTGCTGGTGACAAAATTTACATATTCAATTCCCTGAGTCAGGAGAGGATAGAAATTGTCGAGTTGGTTACGAGATATTACAATTTACGTATTATAGATCATAAAAAGAAGGAAATTACTGTACAAATAAATCCAATCTGGAAATATACAACCGATAACACTATCAAGATATCTCGACGATTCTTTAAAATAAGTTTTGTTGTCATTATGCCGCCAATGACACTGGAAATGTATACAATAAAAGATACGTACGATGCCACTCAAAGTGTTTCTACAATTTTTTGTTCGTCCTGTGTGGTAGATGAACTCGACGGGAACAACGGATCCATATTTCCATTCCACATTCAACCCACGGAGACTGGCGATATTCAGCTGGAAAGCTACAAACATCGCCTAATATTTGATGAAATGACCGGCTTCCTAAAAACAGTTATTGAAAAAGCAACAAACATTGAAAAGAGTGTATCAATCGACTTCGGTGCATTTAAAGACGTCAGTGTAAACTCAGGGATGTTTTTATTCAACACAAATGTTTCCAAACCCTTGCACGATGTTTTGATGCCGTATCGTATCGGTATCCAGACAAAGGCCACTATTATAATTTCCGGACAGATTACAACAGAAATAACGTCAATCTATGGTCGACTATTGCAGCAAACAATTAAAATATTTAATTTCATTCAGAGCCCTTTATCCAACGCAATATACATTGAAAACAAAGTGGACTATGAGGTTTCTCCTAAATATCGAGAACTTGAATTCTTTATGTCGGTACAAACAGATATAAGCAACGGGCAACCACCAGTGATTGTAACAGATAACAACGGGTTCCAACATACTCCAAGGAGTATCAATATGAGCCGACGGATAGAGTCAAACGTGTACCCTATAACCAATATGGCCTACATTCAGGACCGTAGAAGTCGTCTGACTTACATAACAGACCATGCTCAGGGAGTATCGGCTTTACAGGAAGGGCAACTGGTTATATTGCTGGATAGGCGTGTCCTGTACAACGACGGCAGGGGAGTAAGCGAGGGACTGGCAGATAGCACCGCCACATGCCATAGACAATACATTCTACTTGAAAATTTCATGGATATATACGATTTAGACCACGCAGAACAGCATGTATTAACGCTGCCAAGCATTTCAGCTGTCTACCTGGATTATTCACTGAATCACAACATCGATATTTTTGTGGCTGATAAAACTAAGGGTGAAAAGTGTTACTATGCATTCATGCCCCTTATTAAGACCTCGTTTCCTTGCGACGTCTCCGTGGTTAATTTTAGAGTTATTCTGAACAAAAATAGCGTACAATATCACTCTTCAAATTCTGCGCTGCTCATATTACATAGAAGAAGCATTTCTTGTAGGATAGACACTTCTGTGAATCTTCAGTGTAATGGAGACTCTACATTCTCATTGGAAAAGATAATGCGGAATATTAAGGCGGTGTATCATACGAATTTGGCTGGGACTAATAAAGGGGTGCCGCTTGTAAATTTTAGTCCTGCTAATTTCCCTGGCATGGAATTGATCACCTTAAAAGTATATTTTTAGAATCTAGTACTTTGATAAACTACTACGTACATAGTAAGTACCTACGAATAGGTAGATATTTAAGTTCTTGATACTTAAGTAGGTACCTATAAGTCGTATAATTATTACTTATGTAGGGTACTGAATGGCTTCCAGGCTAAGCCGCCATATAAATGTACTTTATTATGTTGGACATCTTATTAATTTTTATCTCATTATCGATTCGGTTTTATATGTATATCGTATATAAGTTCATACATTAATACCTTATCATAGCTAATGTGCATTATCCACCTGCCTCTGAAAGGGAAATAATCGACGAACTTATGATAAGAAGCAGTCTATTTTTGTATAACTTTTAATTTAAAATTTATAAATCTACCTAACTTTGGTTATTTTTTGATAAAAGCCTAACTATACAATACATAATTAAGGTAATTAAATATTCATTACTTTTCCTTGTTTCTATTATTAAACCATCACAAGTAGGTAGGTACCTACGTAATTACTACTTAGATTAAGTACTTAACAGTCGTAGCGCTGTTTAGGTAACAAAGTAGTACCTAGTAGTTACGCACATATCTTAATACCTATGTACTTAGCGTGACGTAGGTACGCCACCCTTGATCACAACGCAACTCAACATTCGGGCTCGGTCTTGGACCTTCTGGAACACAACTTGACTATATTTGATATTTGCCGAGAGCACCACGTAATGGGCTGAAACAACTGCAATACGAATGAAAATAAGTTATTATTTTTACAAATAAACATTACGACCCATTACATAACATTACATCTCAACCCATTACCTACTCACTTTAAGCTCTAGGCAAATATTAAATGTAGTCAAATTGTGTTCCTTCTAATCTATACAGTCCAAGTCCAAGACCGACCCAACCACCAACATTCAGAAGATCATTTTTTTCGCAACAACAATCGAACCCACCACCTGCTGCGTCTCATCTCAGGCGGGCTCACCACCACACCACTGAAGACGCCGTGGCAAAATGAATAGTGAAGTGAAGATACGTTATTTTACAGCCACTGTAAAGTTTCAAAATAAAACAAGCTTGATCAATGTGCGATGGTCCCTAGCAGTACCACGGTCTGGTCTAGTCGATCAATGGTTTATTTATATACATGAAACACTTTTACGTATTAGGTATGTTAGGTACTAAATTGTAAGACTAAAATAAACAAGATCCGTCAAGTGCGAGAGTAACTCGCACGCCAAGTTTTCCGTCTTTTTTCGAATGGCAATATTTTGAAAAGTATGAAACCTACAACAATTTCGAAAACTGTTTTAAAATTTACAAAACAATGCCTTTCATTTGATAAACCAATAGGTAGGTAGCCCCCTTTCGATAAAAAATATCCCCCTTTTCGGACATTCTCAATAGGTATGTTTTTTTATTTTCAAAAATGTTCATTTTTACAGATTTCTCTACATTTTTCCTGTAAAATATAGATCGATATCTACAAACGCCTAATACATTATACAAGGATCGGTCTTGGTCTGCAATCTTTGGAGATAGGGGGGGGGGGGATGGTCAATTTTTCGACTTTTTTGAAATAATTCAAAAAATATGAAACTTACAGAAATTTCAAAAAGTGTTTTGAAATGTTCAAAACGATACCTTTCATTTGATACCCCATTTGCCTTCCTAGGTCTCTTTTGAAATTTCAACATCAAAATTTGTACTGAAAATATTCATTTTCATTTGTTTATATTATATATTTCTTGAAATCAGTAATAGCTCACGAAATGTATCATTATTTCAAATTTCAAGTTAATAGCTGCAGTAGTTACTGAGATATTCAAGAAAGAGCGGGGACGGACAGAGCGAGACCGGGTTTCAAACGAAACCTATCTTGAAACCCCAAAAATAGGTACTTACACTACCTACCTACTTCAAGTTTTCATAAAAAAACTAGAAGGTCAGCTTGGTATCTACTGCTAGAGAGCATGCTCCCTACAGTGTTCCGTGTAGTAGAAGGCTGTTAAGTGAAAAAAAGATCAGACACTGATTTCATTGAAAATTTTTGCATTAAGTAATTGTTTTCATTGAAATTACATTATCTTATAAAAAACGTAAATGTGAAAACTCGCTAAGTTCGTTCGGATAGTGGCTTCACCGATATGAGTTGAGATATACATACCTACTTGGTAAATTAGTAACACTACGTAAACTTCAGGTTCTGCCCATCATCACGAAAATGTTCGTAAAGAACCCAGGACTTATTTCTTAAAAAATATAAATCAGCTGTGTGTGATACAAAATGAAACCTTTGTCTGGATCCCTACCTACAGTTACTAAAGTCCAATATTCTATGCCCACTGTTAATTCAGGGCAGCGCAGTTTTTCTTTTTCAGCTAAGTTTCAAATAAAACCTCTCTAACGAACGATTATTGAATCAAGGGAGGTCCCTATTACCAATAGCAAGCATAAGAATTAAGACCTGGCGTCTTCACAAACGCGTTTGCTATGATGGGCAGAACCTGCAGTTCACGTAGTTTTACTAATTTACTAAATAGTATTCAGTATTTCATTTATTAACCATAACGTTACACTGGATAACATAGGTAAGTTAATTTTTTAAAGCTAATAACCCTGTTTGAGCACGTATAGGTCACTAAGGAACATTATTTCTTCTGTGATATAGGTGCCAATTTTCATAGCACTTTCTTAGCATAATTTCATACGTTCTTTCATTATTACCGGTGGTGAAGAAGGAATAACATCAACACAACATGCGCAATAAATAATTTCTTCGTCAAAAATCGTGTTTATTTACCAAATGCCGGCCATTGCGGTAGGAACCTACTTGGTAATTTTATTCTGAAAGATGAATAGTTGGCTAACGTGAGTGTATTTTTTTCGACAGCGTAACTGTTCTAGTTTTTTCTGAAAATCATGAAAACCTCAAAAAGTGGCACATAGCCACCCCGTTTGACGGTACTCTAAGCAGTTGCCCGATTTGCTTGAAACTTACAGAGAATACTAAAAATACAAAACCATGTATAAGGATTTTTAAAATTTTCATGAAAATGGGTTTCATCGGGTTATGAAAGTTTGAAATTCGTAGTTTGGCTCAGAATTGAAATGACTGTAACATTTTATTTTATATATTTTGTGTAACTTCAAAGCTCCTTAAATGAAATTTCAATAATTCTCACGTTTTCAGACTCAGTGGCCATGAAAAAACAACTCTCCCTTTAAGTACCTACCTATACTAAAAATACTTACATAAAAAATTGGTTACCTACAAATTAACATTTTCAATTTATTTTTAAATGTCGATACCTTTCATTTCATATGCCAATCGACGTACTGTAGCTACTAGACTTCCTTTTTCAAATAACACCTGTTTATTCAAAAACGTCTCAAGACTTCGCTTTAGGTATTACACAAAATATGAACGCTTGATAGTTTTAAAAAACCGAAAACCAATTTAGAACGTCGGAAACAGGACTTTGATTACATGTTTTTCTTCCAAAAATTTAGGTACCCTTATTTATACAGGGCGTCCCACGGATATGCCACATGGAGGGAAAGTACCTTGAATATTGTAGATAGAACATTTTACTGAAAGAAGACATTATTTGAATTTAAAAAACAATTTAAACTGCATTCGTAGATATTTAAATAATTACATAGTTAAACCGGGAATCGAACCCGTTACATGAGAAAAATAAAAACCCTGTAGCTTTATCATACCGATCGAAAGGCTTCATTAAAAGGATTATTTTTTGGTAAATAACATAGTGTCACAAATAAAAGGAAGACCATGAATTTTAACATTTAGATGTGAAATTTTGTTCAGAAATGTAAAAAGCTGACCTACTTGAGATTTTGATAAATGAGATAAATAATCTTCCGGTTACAGAACGACAAAACCTTACTTTTCAGCAAGATAGGGCTCCGGCTCATAACATTCACAGAACAAAGGATATCTCAATGAACACTTTCATCAAAAAAAAAACAAAAGAGTGCGACTTTGTTTGTATTCAACAGGAAGGGACTCATTTTGAGCATTTGATAAATTGACTAGTTTTGTATTAAAAATGTTAAAATTCATGGCCTTCCTTTTATTTGTGACATTATGTTATTCAGCAAAAAATAATCCTTATGATGAAGCCTTTCGATCGGTATCATAAAGCTACAGGGTTATTATTTTTCTCATGTAACGGGTTCGATTCCCGGTTCAAACAAGTATTTAAATATCTATGAATGCAGTTTAAATTGTTTTTAAAATCAAATAATGCCTTCTTTCAGTAAAATGTTCCATCTACAATATTCAAGGTACTTTCCCTCCATGTGGCATATCCGTGGGACGCCTTGTATATGATGGTCATTAACTCATTTCGGGTGGCCTCCTCTTTGCGTTTAGGGTCTCCTTGCCTAGTTGCACACCGAAACCGTTGATAAATTCGGCCACCATGCACTGGCATGTGTCTCTAGTGCAGGACGTGTGTCCCGTCATGGTTCAATTAATGACATCATCCCTTGGGGTTTTTACCAGCGTCAGTGTAGCAGCTACTTTCGAACCACGTGACATCATGCGAGATGATGGTAAAAGACCTGACGGTATGACTCTGATTCCTTGGAAAATGGGTTGGCCTTTAGTTTGGGATGCCACAGGATGATACTACAAGTGTAGATAACTTTTTTTTTATTATCCTGAGGGAAATGCGCACACATATCGCACTGCCACGGGGAGACAGTACGATTATGTGGGACTCCAACCCACTAAAACCCTTAGGGTGTTTCCGTCTCTGCCGCTTGTAGTAGGAACATGGGAACGATTTTCTCTTCCACGAACCCACCACGGCTGCCCGATATCGGGCCCCTCATTGGGGCCGGCCATATCGCCGCCTGCGTTGGCACGGCCCCATAGGTTCTTCTTAGCTTCATCGCGGGTAACCAGTCCGCGATTACTAAGCCCCCCCGCCTCGGCAAGGCGGGAACCCTTCGGGGGGGATGCGTAGGTACCTACTACCTATACGAAGTTCATATCCATACAAACCGTCATAGCCCCGACTCGAACCGCGCGACAACCTCACAAGGGGAAGAAGCTAAGTGGCCTAACCGTGGCGCTTTGCCTTCGTGTAGTGAGAAGGGCCGATGTGGCAAGAAAGGGTTCGTACTTGTTGAAAGAAAGAAGAGGAAACCTACTTGGCACAACCAGTGTGGGACCGCCGCGCCGCCGCCGCCGCAGCGAACGCACCAGGGCAGCTGTGCTCGCTACGTGCCGAAGTACCTACTACGCAAGTACGCAACTCGCCGAGGATGTGAAGAAGTACCTGAGGCAGAAGACCGGCATCTCCTTGAGAGTTGAAAAATTGGTGTCTCGCCGTGACGTGAACTTCGGTTCATTTATGGTAAGAGTGCTGGATCGACTCTTTACGTATAGGTATGGAACTATGGACAGTGGGTTTTGGTCGATAGGTGTCGTTTTCAGGAAGTTCATTGGACGCCTTTAAAACGACACCACGCGTGCGTCATCGGAGCGTCGATGACTCTGTTAATTTTTAATGTTTTTATCTATGTTAGTCTCTAAGTCTCTAATGTATTTACATATTATATGGGCCGTAATTAAGTTACTTTTTGTACACTTTCTTTGTTGCCTGAAATAAAGTATAATTAATATTATACTTAAGTATTATTATTCCAGACTATAATCTAAGTATCTCTATACCAATTCAGATTCGTGAAGCCGTTCGGGCGTGATTGAGTAACAAACATCCATCCATCCATCCAAACTTTCACATCAGGGGCGGATCCAGGATTTCATTTTGGGGGGGCCATTTTGACAAAGTTCAGATATAGGGTTAAAAATCAGATGTAAACAAAAAATAAAGACTTATTTAACTTTTTTGATTAAATTGTATGTATGCATACGTTGCGCATAACAGACTCGACTCAAACGGAATGAACATGTCGTATTATCGAGTCAAGTGGCGCGGTAGGTAGGTACGTGTACGTCGCGTCGCCGAATAGAAATTCATTTTCTAATCTAAGGGTATAAAATAATGTTTTATTTAGTTTAAAAATGAATTCGGCAATTTTCGGCTTAACCTTTTGATTCAATTTCAAGTTAAACCCAAAAAATTTGATACCTTGTACCTAGGTATTTTATGTATTTAGCTTTTCGGTTAGTAAATAATAGAGAAGTGCTTCAGTACTTTTGTAAATTTATCCCTATTATACCTACCAGTAGCGGTATGCGGGCGATTTAATACCAAGCACACCACTCCAAAAAACGGAAACATAAATACAGAACAATATGGAGAAAATGGTTGACAATCACAACCATCAACTACTAACAGAAAATATAAGAAACGGCGAGCGGAGCGAGCCGCGATTTTCTTTAACTTTTTCGGACTTTTCGGATTTTTGTTGAAAACTAAGTAAAGAAATTAACAAATATGAATATAAAAAAAAAATATTGATTTTGTCGAAAGTATGGAACGTTTCGGTCTTTTGGGGGGGGGGGGGCATGGCCCCCGTGGCCCCCCCCCTGTATCCGCCAATGTTTCACATTTATAATAATAGTGAGATAAGATTGAAGAGCAATACAAATCGTACTTATCTTCTAAGCGAGCGAAGCCGCGGGCGGAAAGCTAGTTTTGTATATAGGGTCGATTAAAATTTCCACACAAATTCAAGTTGCCTATTCAAATAATTACACTCCTATCCTACTAGGACTGTAGGTATAACCTGTAAACACACTCTGTGATTTTTAACGAATTTATTGGTAGGTACCTTACTTATGGTGTTTTAGAATACTCCATCTACGGGTATGGCGTTGACGACGAACTTACACCCCAAAGAGAATAAAACCACTACGTTGTCACCCTGTAATAATTTCTTTGTCAAAAATTCGTCGGGGTTGATTCTATCAACAACAGCCTTTTTTATTTATTTATAAATAAAACCGACATATAGACAGACGATAAGTGCGAGTTTGACTCGCGCACGAAGGGTTCCGTACCATTACCTATCTATAAAAACGGCAAAAAGTCTGTTGGATGAGAGCCCCCTTAAATATTCATTGTTTTATTTTAATTTGACCATTCATTTTATAAAAGTGATTACCTATGTAAAACAAAAACGATTAAGAGAAAGTGACCATGTACGATGACTGGAATTGGATCAATGTGGCTATTGATCATGACCTTGGTTTTATCCAAGTTCATGACCTAGATAGACCGATACGTCCGTGAGGCTGAAGCTAGGCCGTCCAGCATCCGATTCAGCTCCTCCAGCGGCTCCGCTGAGTCTCAATACAATAGGGTATTTTACTATACATAATGAAAATAGCAAGTACCTACCTACTTAAAGGGGCATTTTTCTCGATGATTACCTAGAGTAAAAATGAATATGTAGGTACTTACCTATATTTTTAGAAGATGGAGTGGTCAAAAAAGATGACTTTAGATTTAATTCAGTTATTGCACGTGCATGAATGCTTTTGGAATATTAAACACAAAACTTGTCAAGCACTTGTTTTATACCCTGGTGAAAACGAGGGGTTTTATACAAAACTGGTAGGTATGAAACATGTATTTGTGAACTTCTAGTTGCAATGTTTTCGACATAACTGTTTTGATACTACTTGTTTTCAACTTGTGAGAAGAAACTTAGTCTGCTCTAGCGTTGTAGACTAGCTGTAGGCATGGAACAGAAAACACATTTCTGTGAGCTATTGGGGGGTCTCCTCACGTTTATTTTCTTAGTGCCCTACCCGAAGGGGATCTCTTTTTTCATTAGCATAGATTGGCGCGTTTCTTTATTTTGTCAGCTGTCAATGCGATGAAACGATGTTATGTCAATGTCAGGATTCACAGCCTGTTGGCGTCTTTGCTTTGCTTTGAGTAGATCGTTAGCATCCCTAGTACATCTGTGGAGTAGATGTTAGCGTGGGGATTGCTTTGCTTGGGTTCGTTTCGTTCGATGGATTTTTGTGTGGTGAGAGTGGAGCCATAAAATCTAAATTGTAAACATATTGTCTTAAAATAAAATTAACCAATGCTTTCTGTTACTATTACAAAGTAAAATAAAACATTTGCACGGTGTTCTTAAGCTAATAAAACAAAGAAGCAGCAGTAAGACGATGAGGAGCCTTGTATGTGATTTGCATTGATACAAGCGAAAACACCACGATTCGTGGTCTTTATCGAAAATGGGTCTACTTATTTCGAAGATTTGGAGCTTGTTTGGCAATGAAGGTAAGCTTAATAACATAGTCTTGGCATACTTATCTTGGGTAAGTACAAATTGCGACATTTGTTTTTCCTTAAACTTTACCTGCTTGGTACACTGGTGCCTTGTGCCTAAACATACAAAGATGATTTGTTGTCATTTGTAACTGAAGTAAATTAAACGTTCTAGTTATGCAGAGGCTGAATTGAATTAAATTTAATCTAATATTTTTTATTCCCACAGAGCATAAGCTGGTGTTAGTAGGACTGGACAATGCTGGTAAAACAACAATTCTTTATCAGCTTCTCTTAGGTGAAGCTGTTCACACACGACCCACCATTGGATCCAATGTCGAGGAAATTGTCTGGAGGAACCTCAGATTTGTCATGTGGGACCTTGGAGGCCAGCAGAGCTTACGATCAGCATGGAACACCTACTACACTAATAGTGAGGTGAGGAAAAGTAATCAGAATCTTATTTCGTTCCTAAGCTTCATTAGCATTCATTCTTGAGCATTTCAAAATACTATGATTAAAATTGTGCTTTCAAGTTTCTTATACTCATTTTGGTATACCTTACTGCTTTGCATGAAAATCTTGAAATAGTGTCTATAATGACTACTACAACTGACTTAGAGGCACTTATAGACAATAAGTGCCTGTAATTCAGTTGTATGTTAGTTGTCAGTATTCAGTTGTGTGTAGTTGTATTTGTGTGTTATGTAGTCATTATAGACACTATTTCAAGCTATAACTATAATTTTAATTCTGTCACATTTATTTGTATTTATTACTGCAAATCTATTCCTTAGTAATTGGTTAGAAATTGATTACATTCTACCCTCTAACTAAGTAATACATTGTATGTAAACATCCCATTCTTTTTTTATTAAAGTAAATCATTTCATAGTACCTGTGTCTGAGCAGAGGCGAGCGTAAACACAATGTAACATAAATAACAAAGAACCTATTTACGCAAGTCCTCTGAGAGATATCCTTGCATAATAAGTTTATGGAATCCCTTGCGACCCATACTAAATAGCCATTGAGGCAAATCACATAACAATTTTTAGGGGCGCTGGGTTGTTACCAGTAAATAAACTGGTTTGAAGTCATTCTAAGCTTAATGATTTGTGTGCTCCCTTAATTTCTCTGGTCTCAGTATACACTATATCATAAACTTTACATGAGTAATACTGGGATAAAAAGAAGAAATACTGAACTGATCTACATTCGGTTTTAATTCATTACAGTTTTCTGACCTTCTAAATAAAAAAAACTGCATCTATTTCTTAGTTCTATAATTCAATAATGGCCATTCAAGCTGCAGGCATATTGCTTATATGTGTTTTGTTTTAGTTTTTTAGACACTTGCAGTGCTCATTTATAATGTTAAGTTGCTATTATGTTATATTTTTATGCTTTGTGTCTTGAAATGTGGAAACTTAAGTTCAACTTTGTATGTATGTAGATCTTGTCTTGTTAACACTAGCTAAGCAAGCACCCCTGTTATTTTGCTGTTTTTGTTATCTAATAATCCATAAACCAAGCAAATAACTTTCTTAGTACCTTTAACCTATTATCAAATCAAACATTATTTGGGCAGTTAAGCATAATTTTTTTTATTTATTTATCAACAAATGATTTATTTATGTTGCCTAGCAATATGTTTTTACTCTTCGCTGAGAAGATGCATGTAGCTACATATATAGGGAACACGATTTTAATTATTTTATGTTGCTGTATTTATTTATAGAGGAACAATGCTGCCCGCGGATTCGCATGCGTTTTTTGGAATAAAATGTAGCCTAGTTGTTATTCCAGGTCTTAATGTGTGCTAAATATTACCTCAATACATTCAGAAATTTTGGCGTTATCATCGGCTTAACATGTTCACAACGGCACATTGTCGCCTTTGAAATATTAGTTAGATACATCACTAGAATTACAATGATTACACCATTTTTATTTTTAACTTGCTTCTGCGCCCGGCTTCGCATGCGCTTTTACTGTTGTAATGGTGCCTGTCCTTTTCCTGTGAACCATTCTATCTCCTTGCACAATGTTTTTAAGATCCATTTAGACTAGATTTAGGCAATATACGAATGTCAAAAAAAGTCTAAGAAACAATAATGACAGTTACTTCCGCATTTATAATAATAGCTTCCTCGTTAGCTGAGATAATAAGAAGCCTATGTCCATCCCCGGGAAATCATCTATGACCTCAGCATAAAGATCCGTTCAGCCATTTAGGCCTGTAAAAGATAACAGACAGACAGATATACTTTCTTTTTTATTTCTAATAATCTATACTAATATTATAAAAGCGAACGTGTGTTTCTTTGTTTGTCCTTACTTCATGTCCTAACTAAGCAACCAATCGACTTGATTTTGCATAGTTGTATGGATGGAGAGTAACATACTTGTCATCCCATAAATCATGCTAAGCCGCGGGTAGCAGCTATAGTATAAAAATATAGTATGGATTATTTTTATTATGGATGGATGCTCACACAGAAATTGATGTATCGTCAGGTGCCTATCTTAAAATGCAAATTTCAACTTAAGCAATACAAACCAGATTGAGCTGATTTTGACAGCAGTAATACCAACTCAGTATTGTTTCCATGGACACAAAAAAGCCTATTACAATGTATTAAAATTAAACCGATTAGACAATAGAATCAGCGAAACGTCCTAATCTTTTCCAGTTCGTGATTATGGTGATCGACTCAACAGACCGGCAGAGGTTGAGTATTAGCAGAGAAGAGCTCCATAGAATGCTGACGCATGAAGAGCTGAGTCGCGCTTGCCTCTTGGTCTATGCTAACAAACAGGTAACATGCATTGATGATTTTAGGTTACCCTACCTACGCAGTCGTATAGGTTAAACTTGGCGTGACGTAGGAACCCTCCCAATTAGCCTGAGTAACTCGTGAAGTATCCCTACTTCACGAGTCAATAATAGGGTATGTGCATGTGACAAAAAACCTGAATAATTATTTGTATTCTATATTCATAGAAATATATCTCCATTTTGGTTTTTGTATATTTTGATATTTTAAGTCTGAAACATAGTCATTGAAAAATATTAGCAACGCATACTCAATTGCAAAATTTCTAAACGTGGCGTCACCGTTTGTTTACCTTGTTGTCAAGAAGCTTTTAGCGGTAATATTTTATGAAAAAAAGAAAAATATTTATTACACGCTACACATAAACAACAAACATGACAGTTTGTATTATTTATTTGTTTCTAATTTTATTTTGATTGAAGGAACGAAAGCACTTTGAGTTGACAAACTGAACAATGTCATCACAGAAAAAGAGCAGCGTTCTTATATCACCCGAAACTGAGTGCAGATTCATTTCAAGTTTTAATTTAAAATTTGGTGGGTTTTATATTTTTTTTGATAATAAAGTAGCAAAAATAATCAATTATAAATATAAAACGTATATGCATATACCCTATTGACGGGATTGGCAATCACACTTAAGTCTCAATTCAGGGCTCGTCACTGCCACGGTTGTTAAGGTCAATTCAACAGTGGAAGGTCACGGCCTGGCATTGGGCTGGGAATGGGATGCAGGCAGGAAACACTTATTCAATATAGACTGCAGTCTGAATTCACGGTCGTCAACCGATATTTTTTTGCAAGGAAGTGGAGTCTCCGAGTCCTTCTGAACTTCTGAACTTTTAACACACATGGGACATGTTATTATGTTATATTATTTATAATACAGTAGTGGTTCGATAATAAACCACAATGTAAATTAATAATTATTTATTAACTTGTAATTTTTCTAACAGTATAATTTGGCCCCAAATTAATCAGACTTTCGATCCTCAATCCTTATGTCTGGCATGGGGATTGTGGGCAGTATTACCCCTCATAAAAGACCAGGGGGAGGCCTGCGTTCTGCGCCATTATTGAATGTTGTGGTGAAGCAGACTTGGTGCATATGATGGGTACCAGGTGGAATACTTGATAACCAGCACCCAGATTTAGTTTTAATTTAATTGAATCATTATTTATTCAGAAAACAAACATCTTATTTAACAAAAATGGTTGGAACTTATATGGGTAACTTAATCCTAGCAGTTTCCGTTTCATGCCTGCATATCGTACAAACATTTGACCCGCGGCGAGAATCGAACCCGAAGCGTCTGCGCCGCAAGCAGGTTTTACCTATATTGAGGACAGCAGGTAATCGGGGGACACCCTGTAGATGGTCCCAATCTACAGGGTGTCCCCCGATTACCTGCTGTCCTCAATATAGGTGAAACCTGCTTGCGGTGCAGACGCTTCGGGTTACCTTACTTCGTTTGATGGTCTAAACTTGGGATACTTTATACAAATACACGCTTTGTCTATACAAAACGAGTATTTGTATAGACAAAGCGACATTTATACATCACACATACATATCAGACATATATGTATAGATATATTTTAATGCACACTTCTATACGTGTGCAATAATATATGAAGTAGGAAGTCAACAGAAGATATTTTAATCTGGTCCCCTCGCACAGGATATTAGCATCATAACGTGTTGTGAGCATGATCCCCGTTCACTTCACACGATTATATCATGCAAACTTATAGCGGATTATTGCATATTTCATAAAGGGCGTAGTTACTATTTTGAATAGAACATTTCATTAATCATTTCAAGGATCAGCGTTGCTACTAAAGCATTATAACGCGTTCGCAGCCAAACTGCACGGCCTCTAAAATCAAGGCCTCTAAAATCAAGGCCTGAATTTGGATAATAAAATAATAAATAATGCTGGACAATTCACACAGCATTATCTAGCCCCAAGCTAAGCAGAGCTTGTGTTATGGGTACTAGATAACTGAAATACATAATATAATACAATACATAGATAGATATTTTTTATTATATATAGAAAACGACCAGAACACCCTGAACAAATGTCTGCAGATCGTACACACACTTGTCCCGAGGCGGGAATCGAACCCGCAACCTTCTGCGTCGCAGGCAGACCTTCGCCCACCGCGCCACATCGGTCGATAGCTAATTGGTTTACTATGAAAGTGATATAGTTGCGGAATCATCCTCAGATGATGAAACTTTAAATAGTGCGTGCGGTGCTTATTGCACGGAGAGATCGATAGAATGGTTTAATCTTGAAACTTGTGACACTGTACTTTATTTCATAAAAGGTAAAATGAGTTCGCCGGAGTCAGTCACGTCAGTAATTGACGTGATATTTTGTAGCAACCGCCTATAGTAAAGATTCAACTCACACGTGCGTTATCTACTTCTAAAATGTGGATTGCGCGCCCTGCTTTTATCTCATATAATTGTTATCTTTTGAGAATTTAAGCAATGCTGTGTTGTGTACTTGTTTTGTTAATGACACTCGCTGCTTAAAAACATTTTGTTCGATCTTTACTTAATTATTGACAAAGCAAACACCTTAATACGCACCAAGTTAACAGACGCAGGGCAATACACCTTAGGGTTAAACTTCTTAAAAGTGGTATGTTAGAAAAAACAGTTATAATATAACTGAAGACTTAAAATTTTATATGTCTTAAGTCGAAAAAACGAGTGGGATTTATTCGTAGTAGATAGAAACTCCCCAAGGCCCCCAAAGATAGAACAAATAAGAAAAGAAAGATAGAACGCATGTTTCAGTGTCCATGGCGAACATGCGGGTTGCTTTACACGTAGGTTTGGCAGTGAATAGGTTTAGCTTGCTAAGTATATCAACAATTTGTATTAAAACTGTTCTGCAATGTATTTCAGGATGTGAAAGGCTCGATGACGGCCGCGGAGATTTCAGAGCAGTTAGATCTGACAGCTATCAAGCAGCATCCGTGGCACATACAGGCGTGCTGCGCACTCACTGGCGAGGGGTATGTTACATTATCTTACTTGACTCCTGTCTATCATTGTTAGCTCTTGTACACCCACTGCTGCAGAGATCTTATTATTTAATTCAATACCAAGGTCAATTGACCCTGCTGTTCTTGTTCCTGTATGATAGCTTCGCAGGCGTCAACTACCTACGATAGATATTTTATTCATATCTCCAAAAACAGCCATTCCCTGGCTGAAGGGGGAGGACACTTGACTCCAGCGATAATTATCACTTATTATTTCGCATACGGAACCCTAAATAGAAAAATGTTTTTTTTCACAACAGTATTTTACCGAGATGGGCTCAGATGAGAAAAATATTCATCCCTTATGTATAAAGGAGCAACCCTCAAAAAGAGCTGGATTTTATTTTAAACTTTTTCCGCGTTATTAATATAAATAGAATTCCCACAAAAAAATACAGCTTTCTTGTAGTTTATAGCTAAACCGCGGACGGACAGACGGACATGGCAAAGATGTAACAGTTCATGTTGCCTTGTGCATATTATTTCGCATATGGAATGCTAAATCAAAAATTTTTACTCCACACTCACAAACTCTGGTTAACTTGGGGATAGATAATGCTGTGTGAATTGTCCGGCATTATTTATTTATTTAATTTCTGACAAGCCTATTTTGAGGAGTATTTTAGTATGGATGACCCAAAGGTATTGCTACTAGGAAAATTGTTACAGCAACCTACTAATACCTACACTAATGAATGTAGTTTGTTCTTAATCTTCTATACGCGTGTCGCTCCTCATGCTATAAGATAAAACTGTCAAGATAAGGCAAGACTCTAACAAAGTTAAAAATATATGTACCGTGACCTTAGATATGTTTGTACGACATAGTTACACGCCGCCTAATATAAACACGCCCAAACGCACTTGTATTTTTACCAGACTTCGAAAAAAGAAGGTTACTTTTTATTCCTAGGTAGGTAGTATACTTACAACACAATTTTTGAGCAAGAGAAGTGAAAAATATACTCTTAATTATGTTACACATAATAGTATTATTAAAATATCGCGATAATCCTAAATTTTTTGCCTCAAAAGAAAAAAAATAGTAAATAAGAGTTTGTCTTCTTTAGTCATATAATACTATTTCAACCTTTAAAATACAAAGTCGCAACATAAATGAAGCACTATAATTCATACGTAGCAATATTTTTTCTCTCGAGATCATCACAATAGGAACTTTTGGTCTTATCGATGTATTTCTACTAATTTTAATGAGATCAGATTTTTATAGAGCTAACAAGTAATAAAAATATATCGACAACATAAGTGTCTTATACAAACATAAATATTTACAAATTAGTAACTTAATATTCCTTGATTCGCCTTTGTCTAGGTACAGAAAATGTAAGACAGCGACTATCTGGTAAAATATAAGTTAAATTTACACCGAGCAAACTTTTACATGAACTATCACACAATGTATTTGATAAGGTACTTATATTAGTGTTATTGTCAACTGTATAATGGCACATACATCATTGTCAATTGTAACCCTATTCCGGTGTCACAAAATGATTCCACAACTACGTTACGAACTCGAAGTGACTGATTGTTTTTATGATATTTTAGTATCAATGAAAGTTGCCCATAAAAACAAATTTGGTAACTTAAATATGTATTCATGGCATAAATACGCAGTTTGTTTAGGTAAGGTGCATACAAAACTCTTTAAAAATAAATAAATAAATAATGCTGGACAATTCACACAGCATTACCTAGCCCCAAGCTAAGCAGAGCTTGTGTTATGGGTACTTGGTAACTGATATACATAATACAATACATTACATAGCTTCAGCCTCGCGACGCATCGGTCTTGGCATGAACTTGGATAAAACCAAGGTCATGATCAATGGTCACATTGATCCGGGACCGGTGGTCGTACATGGTCACCTTCTCGAAATTGTTTCCGAGTATACTTACCTTGGGCAGATTCTGCAGTTTGGTAAAAACAATTTCGAGAAGGAGGCCAAGAGGAGGATCCAGCTAGGTTGGGCCGCGTTTGGCAAACTACGTCGAGTCTTGTCGTCATCCATACCCCAATGCTTGAAAACGAAAGTTTTCAATCAGTGCGTTCTACCCATCATGACCTACGGAGCTGAAACGTGGACACTCACGGTAGGGCTGGTCCACCAGTTTAAAGTCGCCCAGCGAGCTATGGAGAGAAATATGCTCGGAGTTTCTCTGAAGGATAGGATTCGTAACGAATACATCCGACAGAGAACTAATGTTATCGATATAGCTCAAAGGATTAGCAAGCTGAAGTGGCAGCGGGCTGGCCATATCTCGAGAAGAATTGACAACCGCTGGGGTAAACGTGTTCTTGAGTGGAGACCGCGACTCGGCAAACGTAGTGTAGGACGCCCTCCGACCCGGTGGGATGACGATTTGCGAAAGACTGCTGGCAGATGCTGGATGCGGCAAGCTGAAGCCAGGGCGCTATGGCGCTCATTAGGGGAGGCCTATGTCCAGCTGTGGACAAATATAGGCTGATGATGATGATGATGAATACATTACAGATAGATATTTTTATTATACATAGAAAACGACCAGAACACCCGGAACAAATACCTGCAGATCGTACAAATATTTGTCCCAAGGCGGGAATCGAACCCGCAACCTCTTGCGTCGCAGGCAGACCTTAGCCCACCGCGCCACAGAGGTCGTCAGTTTGCCAACAGCTGCGAGTAAGCCCTCGACGCCCCAAATTCGCAAATGTAGGTACATCTTTTTTGAAAAACAGCCTTATCCGTCCGTCCTTCACAGGCTCTGTTCCTTGTTGAATGGAGATTAGTTACGTTACTAAAAGTAAAATGTGTTTGTTCTGTGTCACAAAACTACAAGCGAAATTGGCACAAACAAATACATAAACATTAGTTACAACCGTGACATCAAAAAAGCTCGTCGCTCAGCATAATGCGCGGTAACATTGACGTCACTGTGTACTGGTACCTAGAGGGCGCAGCAGTAGTTAGCTTTTTATTATATTTTCATTATCTAAATCGCATTATATTTAGATTTGACTTGACTTGGCTTCTTTATTTTTGGCAATATGTTGGTTTGTCACTTTTCTGCCAGTGTCTAGTTCAAGGAAATTTCATAGTCATGGAATGGAGGCGGGTTTAATGACTTGACTTCTTTATTTTTGGCAATATGTGTCTGGTTTGTCACTTTTCTGCCAGTGTCTAGTTCAAGGAAATTTCATAGTCATGGAATGGAGGCGGGTTTAATGACTTGACTTCTTTATTTTTGGCAATATGTGTCTGGTTTGTCACTTTTCTGCCAGTGTCTAGTTCAAGGAAATTTCATAGTCATGGAATGGAGGCGGGTTTAATGACTTGACTTCTTTATTTTTGGCAATATGTGTCTGGTTTGTCACTTTTCTGCCAGTGTCTAGTTCAAGGAAATTTCATAGTCATGGAATGGAAGGCGGGTATAATAATAGTTTGTCTAATTTAGGATGATAATTTTGACAGCTCTCAGTAGGGATAGGGTAGTGTGTAATCGTTAATGAATCTATTCGATTTTCGATTAGCGTTCCCATAGAATTTGGAATCGATAGTTACATGGTATGTTTTAAATAAGTAGTAAATTACAAAAAGTTTATTTTTTTATTGTTTTAGGTAAGTAGGTAAAAATAATTTTATAAATATTAACTGTAAAACCCTCTCACGACTACGATTTCGCTTCGCATCCTGCACATTTTCATTCGGCAATCAACCTATTTAGACGAGCACAAGCGAAGCTTCCTTTTCTGTTCTTCCGTGATCATGGCGCATGAAACTGTGCCGAAATATTGGAAAACTCAAAAATCGAATCATGGTAAATATCCCGTTTTAAATGACTTTAACCTATTTAGAATCCACTGAGGTAGTACTACTGGAGGTAGAATAGGAATAAGTGAAATTAAACGAACAAAATACAAAATCACAGTTTTATTATTAATTTACAGGTGCAAATTGTAGTACTTAAAATTTTTACTTGTATCTAAATTAATATAATTCGATTCATTTGTCTAGTCAGTTGTGCGGTATTCTTGCAAGGCGCTTCACTACGGTAAGTGGGCGGTGCTCGTCTATGTGCTACGATAATTTTGGAGGTATTCTTGTATACGTAAAAATACGTTACAACATAGGCGTGAGCTGTCAAAATTATCATCTTAAATTAGACAAACTCTAGATAGGTAAAATAGACATTTATAAGAGACATATGTGATATAAAAAAGTACTAGGATATCTTTTTCACTTCTGCCACTAGAGGACAATAAAATAAGTTAATAGAATCAATAACACCTTATTTCTTATTTGTTAATATTAGATATTTATAGAACATATATCAATTTTATATATAAGCATATATAATTATTGTTCTAATTGGTGTATATTCTTTGCAGATTACATTTGGGGTTGGAGTGGATCGCCAGTAGAATAAAAAAGAAGTAAATGGAATTAGTTAGCTCTGGGATAGATAAAAATTGTCATTTTTTCACCTTGCAGTCTTAACCGATTATCGATGTTGTAATTAGGGATGCAACGATACCGATGCCGATAATCGTAAACCGCCGATCATCGTTATTTTTGTCGATCATCCGTATCGTAAAAAGCATAACGATTTATAACGATTCTTGAAACTATAGTTTGATGATAAGTTTTGCGTAAAAAGGAACGCCAGACAGCACCAATGTTTGGGCTGGCAACACAAATGACAGCTATATTGCATATTTTTGACGTTTGTCACTGACATTGACAATTTGACAGGTATCTCAATCTACGATTTGACATTTGTTTTCGCGTTTCGCGCGTTATAAAATACCTATTATGTTTTCTGAATAAAAACATAGGAGAAATTAATTATAACATTTAGATAGTACATAATTACAATTAAATGTGAAATAAATGTTGATATTAAACTCAATTGTATTGTTTTATTAAAATGTTAATAAATTAATCGTAATGCATTCGTTATCATAATCGCTATAACGTTGCATTCGTCATTTGTATCGGTATCGTAATAGAAATATCGTTGCATCCCTAGTTGTAATTAAATTAATACAAATTACGTTAATGTTAATGTTATGTAGTGAGAAAAATATTTATTAACAATGTTTTTACTTGTTTAATAATTTGTACAGGTAAGTTCATGTTTAAATGACAATATAACTAATTTTAAGAACCGATTTGTTAACGAAATCGTAGTTAGCTAACCTCAATTTTTAATAACATCATAATGTAGGCTCTGACCCAACCCTAGTATTTTATAAAGTTAATAAAATGTACGTTTTAGATTTCTTATTTCATAACAAGATCATTTTAAAGAAAAATAACAAGCAGCGAAATGTTGAATATACTACCTACTACCAGTATTCTCGAGCCGAATGGTCTGTTGCGTGACAATGGTAAGAGGCCCTATGGGAATCTGGGAGACAAATTGTCGACACACTTGCTCTTTCCAATCTTCCGAGGGCATCTGTGATTGCTGGTATAGCAGCAGATTTGGCTGAGGCTTGGAGGATCTCAAGAGGAGTTAATGTGCGATATTCGACAAAGTCTACGCATTTGCTCCCCTTGGAGTCGAAACAGTAAGGTAGGTACCGAATGCCTGGTCTAAGCCACGACGAGTGACCCGTGAGCTGGCAATGCAGACAGTATCTTGTGGAACGACTGGTATTGATATAAATCAGTTTAGCTCTTGTTTACAACTGTCTGCAGTTAGCTCAACTGCTTCGATTGTAAATAGTTATTGTTTATTTCTATTTTTTAGTTGTAATTTTCATTGTTAATAAACCTTAATTTTAGAGAACAGGTTGTTTATAATGTATTTTAATTGCATATGATATGATGCTTAATAACAACAATCCCCGATCATGTAGATGCAATATAAATGCAAGATATTTGGTTTTTACCGAGTATAAAAATCAAGAACAAGATGTATAAATTACTTTTATCACGAATCGTATGTTATGACGATCTTTAGTAAAATTGTAATAATTACATCAACGAAAACAAGTTACGCGTGAAAAATCCCTAAATTTAGTCAATCTGGTAGTTATATGAGTAAACATGTAGCTAAGAGTTGTTAGAAAGGCGTCAAAATAAATATGGTGTTTACGTTTAGAATCTAGTAGTTAATGATTGTATTTATTAATAAATGGTTTACGGTATAAAATTTTTTTGTTTTGGAAATTAGTAAAAGATAGGTACCTATCGATACATAATCTAAATGTAATGTAAGGTTATTGGTAAATTAGTAACACTACGTGAACTGCAGTTTCTGCCCATCATCACAAACACGTTTGTGAAGACGCCAGGTCTTAATTCTCAATCTAAGTATTGGTAATAGGTACTCCTCTCGATTCAATAATCGTTTGTTAAAGAGGTTTTTTTCTTAAAATCGGCTCTGCCCTCAATCAACAGTAGGTATGGGATTGGAAGATCGGTCTTTAGTAACTCGTGGTGTCCCAGACCAAGGTGTTGGTTTGATATCATATCAGAGGTATTTTCTAATCTTTTTTAAGAATGAAGACCTGGCGTCTTCACGAACGGGTCGTGATGATGGACAGAACCTGCAGTTCACGTAGTGTTACTAATTTACCAATAACCCTGTATAAGGGGTATGTACATTGTATATTGCCCTCCGGACCATCTGACCACCATGAACTTGCCACCGGTGGTGACTTGGGATTTCTATATCCCAACTGACTACCAGTGACCAAATAACACAGTACTACTCCCATATCACCACCAGTGGTGAAAATGCGGACTCTACAGCCTTTTTATCTAAGTCAACTGGTAATCGACTTGAAGTTCGTTGGTAAAGATTTCAAGTAAGACAATATGGCTGCTGATCACAGCTATTTATACATGCGCAGAGTCAAGACGGCACATACCGACGTAGGTACACAGCGCCGCTATCTAAATATTTTATTATATTTGAAAAAAATTAACTATTACAAATGTATTAGAAAAACGTGATAAGAATCACAAGCTGGCTAGTAGTTTTTTGAAAATTCATTTGTTTAACGTAATCTACACTAAAAATAATAAAGAGAAAGTAAGTAAAAAGTTTTATTAATATTATAAGGAGGAAAGATTTGTATTTTTGGATGTAACGAATAAACATAAAATATACTGGACCGATTTCAAAAATTATTTTGCCGTTTGAAAGTTAAATTATCACTGAGTAACATAGGCTATAAAAAATACCGTGCGAAGCTGGGGCGGACCGCTAGTATTAAAATAAAATAGGTGGCGGCGCTAGTGTGGGTCGAAGTATCGCCCTTTTACAAAACTGCTACATAGCTGTGGGTGAAGTTGGATCGCTGATGATGATGATAAACGTTTGTGCCAAGCTGAAGGCTAGGTAGGTACCTGAAGAATCAGAATCGAATAGTAAATAAATAATACTGAACAATCCACACAGTAAATGCAAATAAAAAACAATGCATCGGTTTTTGGGAACTGTGAAATACATTGACCAACTATTTCTTACTGGGGGTTTTTTTTACTGGGGCTGTATGTATAATCAAGTTTATTTGGCAAACCTAGATAGGGTGGTGCTGTGACGCTCATTAGACGTGGCATGTGCCCAGCAGTGGACTAATATGTATATGTTGATGATTACTATCATGTATTGCACAATATAACACAACATTGGGCTCAGTGATGCATTATACTAGTCCACTGCTGGACCCTGTGTAAATTGTTCGGCTTTATTTATTTATTCCTCAACTGCCTGTAATGGTCCTCTGCTGGACGCAGGCCACGCCTGACTTTTTATCTCTTGGGGGTTAGTGCCCATAATCCCCACGCTGAGCATACGGGTTATAGATCCCAGTTCGAAGGACGCACTGATTTTAAACGAATTGCTGTATGAATGATGACTGCGTAGTTTCCCAAGCGCAACATTTTTAGTGCTGTCAAATTTGTTTAGTTTAGTTTTGCATCATTATTGTTAGAAACTAAAAACTAGTTATCGCGCAAGACAAGGCTTGCCAGGGGCGTAGGGTAGGTATCGTTCGATGTTTGAACCCCCAAAACCCTGCCTGGGTTTTGGGGGTTCAAACATCGAACGATAATCAATAATTGTCACGACTCGATCTGCTCGCTGACATCATTTGTATGCCTGTATTTGGCCTCGTGTGTGATCAGTTTGCTGAACACTGCAAAAAAAAAATTAAGAAAACCACAAATTACGCTAACATTTAATTCGGTGTACCTATATAAAAAAAAGAGATGCAATGAATTTCTGGCTACGGCCCTGAGGTTTGCACTTTAGGGCGCAGCCGCCAGTATAAAGTCTACTAAGTTACAGTGTCGTGAACATGTGTATTAGGTTAAGTACATTGATAAGTATAATCAAATCAGTCATCTAGTAGTAGTACCCTTTCAAGCTCTGCTCAACATGGGGCTAGATGATGCTGTGTGGATTGCCCAGCATTATTTTATTGTTATGATTATGAAGCGCTATAGACAGATACATAATCTATGTGTTATTTAGCCTAGTACCAAGTCAGTCAACTAACAACGTAGACAAAATAGACGTGCTTACGACTAAGGTGCCCTGCATTCCACTCATCCAATATCTTTGTCCAAGATTCCTAAGTAATTTGCGTAGTTTATTTCAAATAAAATTACATCACATCACACTAACATTAAAAATGCGAAAGTTTGGATGGATGGATGATTGTTACTTCAAAACTTCTCAACAGATCGGGCTAAAAATTTGCGTAGATGTAGGTAGCTCCATATGCTGAAATAAACCATGAGCTACAATTCAACACATAGAATTTCAATTTCCATGTGAAATAATTAACCTGTGAACGTTTTCACAAAAACAACGCGTGTGAAGCCGCGGGCAGAAACTAGTATCCAAATCTTTGATCAGATATCGGTGTTACTAGTAAATTGGATGAAGTCATTCAAGTTCTTTGATCAATGTACATTGGACAAAGAAATTGGATGAGTTGAATGGGCATAAAATAAAATTAAATAGAAGGTATGTCGTGTGTTAGTTACGATACGAGGTAGGATTGTTTATTAGTATTGCTTCAGTCTACGAATATCTTTGAGTTGTGCGAGATCAAGGCAATCAAACTCCTGAGTTATTTAACAGTGCCGTTTGGTGTTTGATTTTGGTTAGCAGTAACTGCATTAACTGGACTATAATAGTGAGTATATGTATAATTGTTTTGGATGGTGATATTATTAGCCCAAAATACCACAGATGACTTACAATTTAAGTCCTTGATTTACAAGACTTACCTATAAAAATTGACCCGCTCGGTACACTTGCTGGCACTTGGTGGTGGATTATTTTGGCCTAATTTTGAGAAATTAGAGATCTTATCATTTTCTTACGTTACGCTCATCTTTCTCAATGTCTTACTTTCAATATGCGCATATCTGGTCTTTCTTTAGGTAGGTAGGTATATAGCATACTTTTTACAAGTATTTTGCAGCCAGTATGAATGTAATGAACAACGGCCATTTTTACTAACGAAAAACAAAGCAAGTGGTTCTATGTACGGCTGTATGTTATTTTTGTATGTTCGTCGATTTCTCCGCCAATTATAGACCGATTTTGATAATCGTCATTGTATGACGAATAGTGCTTAAGTGTCCCATAAAAAAATATTCACGATGGAGAATTCGTCCCAAAAACTTAAAAATAAACAATGTAGGTAATAACTATAAGTAATGAGAAGTCGGTTTTTTAGGATTTTTTATAAACAATTAACTAATGGATTTTAGGTTGAAGATGGTGCATCGCTACAATGTACTCTTTGTCTTGAAATATCTTGCACATTAATATTATAGTTCAAACTCCCACTTTCGTAGATAAATAATACTACTGATAGAAGATATATATTGTAAATTTGTCTTATTTGTTATATCCTGCTCAACTGACTAGACAGTCCTCGCTAGCCTGTAGACAAAGAAGTACCTACTACTGAAGTATTATTTAAGTAATAACAAAAGCCTTCTCTGTCCAGGTTCAAAGTAAGCGTAAGGGACTGAGAAGACCACGATATTCTAAAAGCCTCCCATCAGCGCCCGTGAACGGCAAGGCCACATAATAGATCAGCATCGGCATATCGGCGCCTACGACCTTGCCGTTGAACCCGTGTAGAAGAATGAACAGTGTCTGTATCTAAATTGTATAGATAGAAGATAATATAGATTACATACTTTCTGGGGTACACCAATTATACAAAGACCTTACAAAACTTCTCATTCTTATGAGAAATATGTAAGTCTTTGTAAAAAAGCCAGCATTCCGATCACCTGTGGACAAGAGTCAACAGGTGATCGGTATGCTGACGTTTATTTCGGTCAACGAATTATCATTGCCATTCAACGTGGCAATGCTGCCAGCATTTTGAGCAGTCTGCCAATAGATATGTTTGTAAACTAGTTTCCCAAATACCCCATATTATAAACAACTTACGTCTAGTTTACAACTAGACATAAGTTACATAGTTGACATAGTTGTTTATAACGGGGCTGTTTTGTTATTGGAATGTTGTTATTAATGTGATATAAATTAAGATAGATAGAAAATACTTTATTGCACATTTTACTTAGAAATACACAAAGGAATACTTAAGTATCTATGAAGTAAGCGACAATTTGCTTTCTTGAGATAACTCTCAGAAAACCTTGAATGGATAAACTGGTGAAACTGAATGGAAGTTATATCCGAGTCGATAATAATAAAGGTATTAACTACTTAGAAAATAAACAAAATACCATACATTGCAAACATCGAGCTAGAAAACTCACTGATTACAAACTACAAATTCGAAAACTATTTACATAACCTACTGCTTCATTGAATGTTATTTACCTATAGATAAATACTTATACATAAACTACTATGTATTTCTCTTAATTTTTTCGTGTATTTTGTACTTTCATGTACCTACAATAATTTAATTATTACAAAATGTTAGTTACGAAATTTATTTTCGTGCCTGTGATAAGCGGACACGAAAATTTATACCTTTAGATCCGTATTGGATCTCGGTCTAGACCTGTTTGAGCTTTCAATCACGAGAACACAAGAAGAGGAAATGAACTCTCTTTCAATTATCGCAAACGCAAACAAATTCAATTAATTTCTTATTCCAGAGCTCGAAAGAATCCTTAATAAAGCCCGTGGGTCTAAACCGTACCCGAGATGCACAAGACGTGGGTGCCGAAGCTGTAGAGAAGTGTTGCAGAGTGCATATCTCCAAGGAGACGCAAGACATGGCTACCTCCACCTTGCTGCTGTTGGGTAACAAGACTGCTTGTCGAGATACTTCTCATTTCAAAGTCGTAGCAAGTTGTGTGTGAAATTAAAGTAGGAGTAGGTACCTGAAGTGCTGAATACCTGTATTTTATATATCTATGGGGATGGAGCGATCGATACCAGACCTTTATGACTAAGTAGGTAACTATTATGAAACGTTGTTTTCAACCGACGAAAAAACCATGGAGGTTCGTTAGTCGACGCGTATTTTTTCAATATGTTAGACCACGCATAACTTTTACAGAATTTCCGATTTTTATGATTCTTTCATTATAATATAGAGAATGATCCCGAGGTGGTCCTTTAGAAATTAAATTAATTTAGATTCCCTCGGAATTAGTAGGTATTTATCCCATAAAACTTAAAAAACCACCTAATGTGACAGTTCGAGACATAGTTATATAATATTTACCGAAATTGGAAGTCGGTTTATAATTTTTTAAAGCCGGCCAAATTATGTTACTCAGACAGCATGGAGCTGCTTTAGTAGGTACATTACATATACGTAACATAAATGCACCATATAAAATGATTTTCTTTTTAAAAAAAATTGCAATCCAATTTTTTTATGCAATAGAAAAAAAATCATGGGTACATACAACCAAACCGAACATAGAACCTCCTCCTTTTTTTAAAGTTTCCTTATATAAATTATAAAGCCGTAAAGTTTGTGAATTGTTTGTGACGTTTTAGGGGGTAATCTCAGGGTCTACTGAACCGATTTCAAAAATTATTTTACCATTAGAAAGCTTACTTTACAGTTGGTGACATAGGCTATGTTTTATCCCGAAATTCACACGGGAACGGGAACTACGCGAACGAAGCCACGGGCAGTAGCTAGTTAAATTATAATCACAGTGTCCTTCCAGGTTTCGCTATGATAGCCACAATTAGAGACCAAATAAGTGAGCCCTTACACGTCCCCAAACGGGTTTTCGACACCTTCTCCGTATGCTACACAGTTTTAGTAGCATCGCAAATCATCGGTGCTGTTATAACATCGTACTACGGATGGGACTGTAAGACGGAAACTAAACCTGGGTCATCTTTAAGGGACTGGCTACATGAACGGGTGACACGGGTGGGGTGGTTCTTTGAACTCGTTTGGATGCTCAACACTGGCATAGGTGAGTTTCATTCCTGGAACATATGATAGGCGATCGCATGGATTTTGAGGAGGCCAAGAGCAGGATCAAGCTAGGTTGGGCCGCGTTTGCCAAACTACGTCGAGTCTTCTCGTCACCCATACCCCAATGCTTAAAAACGAAAGTTTTCAATCAGTGCTTCCTACCCGTCATGACCTACGGAGCAGAGACGTGGACACTCACGGTAGGGCTGGTCCACCAGTTTAAAGTTGCCCAGAGGTATGGAGAGAGCTATGCTCGGAGTTTCTCTGAGTATTACGCCATGCCCTGAGACTTTAAAGTGATCCTTTTGTTCGACGACCTCTGTGGCGCTGTGGGCGAAGGTCCGCCTGCGATGCAAGAGGTTGCGGGTTCGATTCCCGCCTTGGAACAAATATTTGTACGATCTGCAGGTATTTGTTCCGGGTGTTCTGGTCGTTTTCTATGTATAATAAAAAATATCTGTCTATGTAGTGAATTGTATTATGTATATCAGTGTTCTAGTACCCATAACACAAGCTCTGCTTAGCTTGGTAGATAATGCTGTGTGAATTGTCCAGCAATATTTATTTATTTATTTATTATTATTTGTTCTAGTTACGTTCCTCTGCCTGGTAGAAGTACTGTGCGCGTTCAAATTCTGGACCTTTTCCTTCTCAACTACATTAGCGGTGACCTTTTTTGTTATATACGAGGTAAATATGTCTGTCCTATTTTAAGACTCCTTTTCGGGAGTGGTCAGTTGACGGGGAAAGAATTTCTCTGCCTTGCAGTCGGACTTTGGTTTGTTATTTAAATAGTAGGTATCACGAATTAACGTGAATGATGATGATAGGATGATCCCAAACCGGGCTGAGTTGATCCAAGCTCTGCGCATTCATTCAATAGCTAGCACAAAAATATGCTATCAAATATGGGTTTAAACCATAGACATAGGATTTTTTCACTACGTTTAAACTAGGCGGTAACGGTGCTTTTCACGGCACAAACTGTCAGACTATGGAATAAGCTACCCGTTGATATAAAAAAGGCAACATCACAGCAAACTTTCAAGAGGAAAGTCAATCATCATTATTTAGGTATCGTGTCAGATTAAATTATTAGCATGTGTGTCTCTCAATGTTGCATTAATTTATCATGTTGTTATGTATTAGTTTATTATTTTATTTGGTATTTGTGTATTAGTATAATTAGTTTGTATAATTTTTAGCTTAGCATAAGCTCCGCCATCCTAAAGTAATCTCTGTGTTCATTGGTTGCATGGAAGAAATCGCTTTAAGCGATAAGGCCGCCAATTTCATGTCTTTGTTTAGGATAAGTATTTTTTTAAATGTAATTTATGTTTTCTTTGTTAATGGGCTATGAAATAAAGCATTATCTATATCTATCTATCTTTTCAGATTTTGTGCAACAAGCTTAATTATGTTTATTAATTAACGACAGAGCAATTGAGTTACGAACCCAAGTTTGGTTGGAATAAAGATAAACAAAACCAATTACGTAAAGTAATAGAAGCTACCAAATGAAGCCTAGCCTACCTATAACTCCAAACTGTTGCAAAAGCACCTTTGTTGTCAACGACAACTAAAAAACCTATTGGTTTGAAATATTTGTTTTCTCTTATGAATATTTTAAAAATTTACTTATAGAGAAACTATGACTAAAGTATCGTGAGTAGCCTATCAGCTTTCTACATAGGTATACTCTAACACTTTCATGGCCCAAGACGCAGAAGTCGATCTGCGGGTCCATATCGCGACGCAGCGCGCGCCCCTGCGGTTCGTACCGCAGAGACTGGGCAGTAAATGCGTTAAAACTAAGGGTATATCTAATGTAATATTATTTCTGTTTCAGTCGTTATAATATACCTACGTGTCAATCGCATCGAGGTTCACTTCCACCAGACCCTAGCGATTCAAAAATACGAGACACCGAGCTTATGAAACGACATCTCGCCATATTTTTACTTTTAAAATATACGTTGACAATGCTGCCATTTTTTGCGACGTCACCGTTCTCTTTGTAAACTTAAGTTCTTTTATCCCTTCCAAACCATAATATTTGTTGTTTGTGTATTGTGTCCAATAAACAGTATCTATTCTTTCTTTCTTATATTATAATAAAGCTTCATGACAATACGGTGACGTCACATTTAGAAATTTAGGGACTTTTATTTGACTTGAATTTGGGTCCTAAAACATGTATCTTATTTTCAATTCAAAATTCAAAGTGCTTTATTTCCTAGACCTTACGACCTTAGAACTCTTGGACACGTCACAAAAACTCAGATTAAATAAGTAAAACTAGGAAATAAAGCTCACTATGATCAGTTTGAATTTTTGTCCACTTCAATCTTTTTAAGTTAAAGTAAAGAAGCGAATAAGAAACCTTTACCTTGTTAGAATGTTAGTTTTCGAGTTGGAGCAAAACTCGTCCCAAGCTTTTTTATCGTCTAGATAATCTGATATTTTATAGTAAGCCTTTTAACAAAGGATATGTTTGACAATTTGTTTGAATTTATTTATTGATAATTTTTGCAACTCACTTGGAGTTTTGTTGTAGAAGCGTATACATTGTCCTTTAAAAGATACATTAATCTTGTGTAGCCTAGTTGTGGGCACAGCGAGTTTATTCTTATTTCTAGTATTAAAATTATGTATATCGCTATTTTTGAGGAACCGATTGATATTTTTACAAGTGTAGGCACAACAAGTTTTCATAAATAGGTACCTATATATAATGATTTCTTTTTACAAATAAAACACAAATAAAATTTTATACATAGAAAATTAATGCCATTTGATTGAAAGAAGTTACTTATCTCTTTGTTAATTACATAAAATATTGTATATATGATTTATGTGTCCTATTTGCTTTATATTTCTCCTATTTCATTAATTATTCTTATCATTTTTAAATAAATGCTAATATTCAACAGGTACTGAATGTTTTATTGCTTGCATGTGTAGAAGTCTTAAAATAAAATAACAATCGTCCAACATGCACCCTGCAAGGGCACGGCAATAAAATGCTAGGTGGCTATTATATAATATACTACCTACAGCTATTCATAGGCTTAATTAAATATTTTGTATTATCATCAGAAACATAATTAAAACTAAACCAGAGGGACAGGACAAGAAACATCAAATTTATTGAATATATTTTTAAAAACATACTTCGGTAGGTAGATAGGTACACCTTTATTTTGGTGTCCTAAAAGATACATCACTCAAATCTCGTGTCTGCGCCGTAAGTTATTCAAAGTCACACAAATCTGGTTTTCGCGATTATCTTACATATGTATAGGTCCAATGATGTTAACATCTGTTATCACATTTTTCATACGTCCAACCGCTTTGAGATATAGGGCGGAGAACCCGCAGCGCTCAGTCATTCACTGTACCTACTGCAAGGTCAACCGTGAATCTCGGGGAATATTGTACCTTCTTTCTTACAATCAAAATGTATTAAGTTCCTAAATTATCTAATTATTATTCATCATCACCATCGTCATCATATCAGCCCATACACGTTGACAACTGGACGTAGGCCTCCCACATACGACGCTACAAAGAGCGGTCCTGGCCGCCTCTATCCATGGACTCCCTGCGACCGCAACGATGTCTTCTGTCCATCGAGTTGATAGTCTCTCAACACTCCGTTTAGCGTTGCATCCCGGCCGCCACTGGAGAACCTTTACTCCCCAGCGGTTATCAGTTTTGCGAGCTATATGACTTGCCCACTGCACCTTTAGCTTATCATGTCGAATGCCCATGTCACACCCATCAGTCCACGTTGGAATAGGCGTCATCAAGTGCTGCTCGCCATTTTTATTAGTAGTCCTAGTCCTGTTGAAATCATGTTATCACTAATGTTTACATAACTAGGCCTACACTGCTGCATGTACTATGTACTAAATGGTCCAATTAGGTATATACACCTGATAAAGAGGTCAGCCGTCGAATCCAACTCAGATGGGCAACATTCTGGAAGCTTCGCAATATTTTATCATGTGTTCATTGCGTTGCTACTGATGACTTATGGATCCGCGGGGTCGCTGGTTTGCGGCCTATAACTATAGGCCTCGTTCATAAGCTTAATCGCTCAGCGGGCTATGGAGAGAGTTGCTCGGGGTTTGTGTCTACGTGATAGAACGGAATACGGCAAGGTTCTTGAGTGGCGGCCGCGACGCAACGCGTACTTGTTGAGTATTGGCAAAAACCACCTTTATGTTTAACCTAATCGTTCAACGATGGCATGTGTGTGAAAATAGATTTTGGTGGCCACCAAGGGCGACTTCGTATCTCTGCCTAAACTAAATAGAATAAAACTATTACAGAGGCATTAAAAAAGCTTATGATAGGTATCACAAACTGGAAGATGGATTTTTGAAAATTCTTTTGTTAAACAGAATAATAACAAAGTAGGTGGCGGCGCTAGTTTGGGTGGGGTATGCGCCTTAATTTATTGCATTATTATTACCCAATCATAATTAGCTAACTTCTACTTTAAATATCGTGTCATGTTGTAGGTCCTGGGCTTTTGTCAAATTAATATAATGCACGATCTTGTATATTTTATTTATTTCAACTACAAAAACTGTCTTAAATAAAAATTGTATGTAAACACTAATTAATTCTAACACTAAATAATTTTATTGAAGCAAACAAGACCATTTAAAGTTACAATCAGCGAACTTATAAGAGAAAAAACTGTTATTACGATAAAAAATGTTAAACAACAACAATCACTGACCATGTACATATCACAATATAAATAAAGATATACAGACACATAAGAAATAAGATTTATATAAATAAATGCAAAATATTTGGTTTTTAGCTATTTATAAAAAAATAAGAAGATATAAAAAATACATTTACCTCGAATTGTTTTGATAGTAAAATTGTAAAAATTATGTCAGCGAAAACATGTCAATTGTGAAAAACCCTTCCAATTTAGTTGATCTAATAATAGATATTATTGTAAGATAGGTGTCAAAATAAATGTAGTGCTAAGTTTACAATCTAGATATTAGAATACATGTCACGTTCTACGGTGTTACTATTTTATTGTTTAAATAATAATTTAAAACTCATAACATAACGCAGTAGATATGATGATGACGACACACTGATCTAATAAATAAATAATAATGCTGGACAATCCACACAGCATTATCTAGCCCTAAGCTTCTATACTTTAGGCGCTGAGTCCTATAGAAAAATGACACATAATTGATTAACATAATATTTAAATACAAACAATAAACTGTCGTTGTAACATAAATGCATAAAAATAAATTAATCATAATTTAATATAGAAGGAATGAGGGAAGAGAGAGGCCTTGGCCATGCAATAGAACAAAAAAGCTACAAAAAATATCACTTGATTTTTTAAAGTGTATTAGTAACACAACTTAAACATATACCTAAGATGTACCTATATTTTTTTATTGATATCACCAAAACCGATGACATACCTACTATTTAATATGTACTTAATAATTTCCTCTATTATTATGATGAATTATAGGTAACCAAAGGGTTATGTCTTGTTTTCTAAAACGTTTTCATAATAAATTTAAAACTAAATAAAATATGTCCATAATCATAACTTGCAGAAGAAAATGTAGTACCTGCAAAATCAATATTTACTTACAATTTATAATTGCTACTTGACTATTAAATGTGACTAAACTTTAGCTCACTACCTTATTTGCATTCAGTTACTGATTGTTTTCGATCAAGTATGGGCCGCGGCCGCGCCGGCAACCTTGATCAATGCTAATTGAACAAAAAAAAAAGATTTTATAAAACGGGCTGTTAACATACTTCTTTTTTGTTAGAGATACCTACTAGATAGAAAAAGCTTATCGGAAGCCATACATATTCATATATCATAAATCTACGGCATAACGTATATTTTATTTATCAATCTGATTATTGTAAAGTACTAACCGACTAGATATTACTCTAATATGAATATCTGAACCAAATGTTTTAAACACGGCACGGTAAGATGTTCAAGCCAAATAACATAGTATAAGGCATTATACTTTGTGGATATAAACCAATTTAGATATATTTCGATATGAGCTTCTGTTTAAAAGTCAACAATCATAAGTTCAAAAAAGAAAATCAAAAGAATAAATCTTAAAGAGTGCAAATTAAACGGTGCTGATCTGTCCAAAACTAAAACACAAAAAAACATTTTCCGCTCATACGTGGAAAATTACCGTCGTAACGTAATTTTCGTACTTACATACGTAAATAAAACTAATTTTATCTTGTTGTCTGTTAATCAATTAATTAGGTTAATTAATTAGCTGTGTCAAACACTGGTAGTCTGCTATGTCAACATAAAAACGGACTAATGTCAATAACATTCGTTAGTGTCAAGTGTGGAAAAAAATGTGTCCTGGTATAGTAACAAAATCGATAACAAGTTAATGCATCTTCTCATTATCTTGTTTTTTAAAATTATCTAAAGCTGCTCTATAAACCAGCTTATTTAGACACCGAGATTAATCTAAATAGAAGATTATTATGTTATTCATTGTAACTGTGAATGTGCATTCAACTTGTGAACGTTATTCGTTACCTCTACTAAAGTGTGGATTAATTTCCTTACGTCTATTTTATGATATGGACAAAAATACTAACATCAATAGAATAGAATGGAACAACATTTTATATCAAAGGTACTACTTTTGGTAAGTTATCTATAAATAATTTTACCATTCATACGAAGTGCATTCTAAGATTATTACATAACATCAAAAGTTTATTATGGAATATAATCAAAATTGAACTATTTAAAACCTATTTATAAATTATAACTATTTAACTTATGAGATTCAACTCTGGTATAGTCGTGATGCAGGTGTATAACATTTGGTCCTGAGGTATATAGTTATCTGGGTATTTCCCGGCTTGTCGGCGTGTTTACGTGTAGAAAGGTAGTGGTCTTTTATCTGCATTGTAGCAGTGTAGGATGTTAATTAACTCGGTGGTTCTTTGTGTATGACTTGATAAAGTGTGAGTGTGGCTAAGATAAAACGGTACTAATATAGACAACGACTACCTACATAATAACAAAGTGATTCCAAAATCTATCCGTAGAATTCCCTTATCACATTTCACAGCTTTGTAAAAGCACATTCCTTTAAACTTTTCTTCCTCCTACCGGAAACACTGCAAGCGCCCAGGCCACTAAATCCGACCCGATTGTCTCGTTGCGCCTCCAAAATACATTACAAAATACATTTATTCGAAAAAACATTCTAATGTATGCAGTCTTCAAAACCTGATCTGATAAGTCTTCACTTCCATCGGTTCTGTTCTGATATCGTAGAAGGAGTTCAGCTTGCCGTATGTTTGCAGTCCGGTGAGGCTGACCGAGGTCAGGTTTTTGAGATTGCAGTGCGTGAAGTTTGTGTTTTGGGTAAAGCTGAAGGTCTTACGCTTGGCGTTGTCGGCGCCGACGGAGCAGCTGTAGCCGGGGCGGTGCAGTACCATGTAGGCGGCGTTGCTGGGGAACTGGTCGAGGCTGGCGTCGGGGATGCTGCGCAGCGTCATCAGGTGGACGCCGTCCGGGAACTCGTTGACGAACGTCTCGTGCGACTTGACATCGATATCACCGACCTCGCTCGTGTCGATCAGGTAGACGTTGACAGGGTAGTTGAGGGTGCGGCTCAAGAATTCCGCAGTCTGGGTCGGGAGCTCGTAAAGGTTGTCCTTGGAGTCGGGTTCCGGGATGTCCTGGTGCACGCGCTCGAAGTTCACGTCGCGCCGGTAGCGGGGCGCGCCGGGCATCGCCTCAATGGTCAGCCAGTTCTGGAAGGTCGTTGGTTTGTTGTCTAACACGCCCTCGCCGATCCCGCGGAAGTCATCGTAGAGGGTGCGCCGGTCTAGCATGATCTCCAGGCGGCCGGGTTCGAAGGCGGAAGCGCCCTGGGCGTGGTTGGTCACAAGAGACACGCGGGTCTCCTCGTCCTGCATCCAAGCCATCGTGGTGATCGGGTAGTAATTAGCGGCGATACCAAGCTTCTCGACCTTGATCCTCTTCTGGTATTGGAATCCGTTCTGGTCGGTAAAGAACTCTGGGGGTTCTCCGTTCTGCAGATCGGTCTGGATCCTCATGAAGAGTTCCGTGTCGCGGTTCTTAGGAGGGCTCTCGAAGTCAACGACGTTCTCGATGAAGATCCCGCGCGCCAGGTAGGGGTCGTCCACGTTGAAGATGCGCAGCGTGTGCACAAGGAAGGGCAGGTACAAGACGGTGAGTTCGGTGGACACTGGCCCGGACACAATAATGATGTTATCGTCTTGCATGCTCTTGCCGTTGTTGGAGTAAGTATTTAGTACCGGCTTCTCGGGGGTTTCGTAGTCTGGCATGAAGAGATAGGCCCCGGAATGTCTTTGAGCGCTTTGGTAAGCGCCGAACTGGATCTCGACCGCGTTTCGCTTTCGCAAATCTTTCCTGTACACTTGGCGCAAGAACCCAGTGTTTCTATTGATCACTAGCTTCATGTAAGAGTTTTCTAACTGGATGTCGCCTGGCAGCATTCGTTTGGTAGTGAATAGAGTTTGACCTTGCTCTAAGTTGCTGCAGTTGTTGCAAAAAACAATGCAGTGGTTGGAAGCGTTTACGTGTTCTTCAAGATTGAAGGTTACAGAAGTGAGCGGTGGCATCGACGCTTCGAATACCAGATCAAAGTTCAGGTCACTGATAACTCGTCTACCATCATCTCGAACTTCTATATTAGGAGTAATCTGATACGGAACGTGTATTTGTTGACGAGTATCGTAAACGCGCACGCTTGATGTGTTCGAACGAAGAGTGACAACCTCTTTACGGAATTCAACCAAAGGATTGAAAAGAATAACTTTTTTCTTGTCCGCGAACGATACTTGCAGTTTTTTGGCCGGCTTTCCGTAGGTATCCCATACCACTTCACTCTGCAGAGCGTTCTTTAGATGCACCTTTTCGTCTGGGATCATGAGGGCCGTCAGCGCGGCTTCTTGCAGGCAAATGCAGTAGTAGATATGGTTGAAAAGTTTCAGGCCGTAGTCAGCCATAACGTTAGCACGGGAGGTGCCTGTTATAGCGTCGTGGTGCTGGAATAGTCCCAGGTTCCTTCTCGCGGCAATAAGTTGCTCGTAGTACTTCTCAAGGAGACGCTCCGATGCTTCCAATCGTGGATTCTTTATCTGTTTCAGATGGTTGTAGACAAGAGTAAACAGGATCTCAGCAGTCCGCAGCTGATGCTCGAACTGACGCGCTAGCAGCTTCAGGTAAGGGCGGGTGGTGAAGTAGCCGGACCAGTAAGCTGGTTTTCCTTCGGTGAAGATATCGGAGTAGACGAAGAAATCTCCTTTCAGCGTTGGAATCTTCTCCTGGCGCTCTTTTACCGCATTGAAGTAATCGATTGGTGTTCCGAAAGAGACATCCGCATTGAACATTTCCTGGTGTCCGTTGATGAAGTTGAACATTTTCATGTAGTTGATATATTGACTGTCGAACTCCGAGGGATACTCGTATCTGAAGTCATCCCCAAGCGGAACCAGGACGACGTTGTGTTTCGTCAGCGAGCCGATACGATCATACTCTTCGATCAACGTTTTGGATTTCCGTTCGACATTCTGTTCCGTGATTTCTTCAAACTTGTCTGTATACTCGGAATACTCTCCCGGGATCCGTCTAAAGTCGAAGCTGAGACATACGGCTGGGTGCGGTCCGCACGAACTCTTGATGGAATAGATGTCGAAAGGTTGGTTGTGGACGATCAGCGATGATTTAGCATTCGTCTTCCAGCCGGGGATCCAGAAAAACTCCTCAATCTGCCGCTGCGCCAGCCATTGCTTCCATGCGTAGTGGATCCGCTGGATGATAGCGCCCTCCAGACCGCTTTTATTGAGAAGGTACGGCACGGTGGGACCGTGTCCGAAGGGATCAATGGACCAGCCGGTCTTAGGTGATATCCCGAGGTTTGTTTTGACCCAGTGGTGACCTGAAAACATTTCGTTTATGTTTACTATCTGATTTTATATTTTCAAATTGTCAGTTATGTATGCGTCTACTAGTTGCCGCAGTAAATTGCTGAACTAATGTGAACAAACCTTCAATAAACTGGTCAATGAGCGCGTAGATGTGTGTGCAAGCTTCATCCGGCATCACCCAGCCTCCTGTCGTGATCTCCAGTCGACCTTCATTCACCAACTTCTTCAGAACCTGAGGGTATAAGTTTTTATATTAGGTACTACTAACTAATAAAATGCAATGTTTTTAAAACTTTTTAAACTTTCGCGATTTGTTAACGTAGGTATTAAAGATTATTTATCGGGTATTTGTCGCGTACCTTTTGCTGTCTTTTTCCAATGTTTCAACCGAGTTACAGCGATGGTTGTCACGGGGCATCAATCAAAGCCGCAACGCGGTTGAAACATTGGGAAACGAAAGCAAAGGGTACGCGACAAATACCCGATACATAATCTTTAATACGTTAACAAATCGATCAAATGGTAGGTACGCGATAAATACCTACATATTCATTAAATAAATAGTAAGTGTGTACTAAGTTAGGTAAGAAATAAAGAACTTAAATTAATGTTACACATATAGTATTTATTAATATTCATAGGTATTTATCGCGTACCTATAAATATAAATAATCATAATAAGCAATGTTTTTGATCAACATTCGACAAAAAACTTTATGTCTTGAATCAGCCCAGACTGTGAAAAATGAGGCTATAAATTATTATTCTTACCTTCCGCTTAACAGGGTGCGAAGTTTCCCACCAAGCGTTCAGAAAGGATATCTCTGTCCATATAAACGTCATATTCTGGTACTGGTTAAGTTTCTGCACCATGTTGTTGATGATTTTCTTGGAACGCCACTCGAAGTACTGCTCGAAAGTATTCAGCCAGCCGGGGTCGTTATGCGAGTGGGGTACAACAAACACCTGAGGACATCACAGTTTTTGAGGAATGGTTACTGCTTCCTGGCCCTATTAGCTATTTTAATTAACGTAAAGCGTCAATTTGATAGTCCAAAACGTTACATTGTTTGGTCATAGCAAATAAGGGTCTAGGCTTGCGTCACAGATTAGATTGAGTTGCGTGTGCGGTGGCGATCATGTTAAAAACGACGGATTGCCTCGTTGCACGCCAACGTATCTAAAGAAGAGTTAGATGGCAAGGTTTTTTCAGAGAGGAAGTCTGTATGTATGCACGTTCATCGATTAATATAGCATGTCATGTTACGGACTTCACTGTTTGAAATAAATGAATCTATCATCCATCAGTGTTTAGTACGGGCTATGCATGGTATCTTACGAAAATTTGCATCGTTTTAGAGTCCTTCCTAAATCGTTTCGTACAAAGTCTATGATAATTTCCGAGTGATTTTGAGTGAGTTGTTGCACTTTGACATGACACGTTTGCAGCTTTGGAAATTTTTTAATACAGTACCAATTAGTCTCCGCGGTTTCGCTGGCGCTTTACCAAGATAAAAAGTAGATTAAGTCCGTCTCCGTTCAGACGTACATATAGGCGTGAAAGATCCGTTTACCCGTATAGGCGTGTAAAGGTAACGGACAGACAGACAGAGTTACTTTCTAATTTATAATTTTAGTAACGATACATAGAAAACACAAAAAACCGCCGGAACAAATGTTAATATCTGCTGTTCGTACAAACATTTGTCCCGAGGCGGGATCCGAGTTCGCTACCTCCTACGACGCAGGCGGTCCCATCGCCCGCTGAGCTACAGAAATCTTCATGTAGGTAGATATACGTTAAGTAAATCAAAAAGACCAAACCAATAAATTAAAAATATAACAAAATCACAACATTCATCATCCAGCCCAAAGTAAACCAAACTAAGCCATAATAAAACCAAGTGCGCGTGTACAGACACACAGAGGGTTCCGAACCATCGTACATAACTATTTCGCAAAAGGAAATAAAAAATTCCAATTTCCTTTTTATCTATTAAAGTAAAAAGCCCACATAACGCGGTATCCATCCTATTCAAATTAAGATGATATGATAAAAGAAACACTTTTTAATTTCTCTTGCTCAAAAAGCATGTCATCATTATAGCGTGGCTTAGCGGGCGTAAAACTCGAGAATCCATTGGGAGTAAAAGTATTTTTCTTTTTAAATTTTTGTCTGAAATCATCAGCTGGTGCAAGAGATTCGTCCTCTTGGATAAATAGTCGCTTTTCTGGTGTTCCTTTTACAATGGTCATACATTTTATTAGAATTTATTTTTGAAAACTGTACAGAAAGCGTCTTTTTGGTCATTGTTGAATGTTTTCTATTTAACCGGGTGGTTTTATTCTCTTTGGTTTTGTACTTAGACAATTTAACCCGCTGTGTTTTGTATGGTTATCTAATCTCGATGTGTCAATGGAGGAAAAATCACCATACAAAACGCGTTGGTAGGTAGTAACTTTGTGTTGCGCTTAACGAAGACATACAAAAAGTAGGTATCAAACAGCGCGCAATGTCTGGTACATTTGTTTACTACAAATTTAGGTGAAGATGGCTTATTTAATTGAAAATGCCATTAAGCGAGAATTAATTTAATAATATGCAAATGGGTGGGATAATCAGATTCTATCTATAAGGACTAACGACAAATTTGTGAAGCAGAGAAATGAAATCGGTGTGCAATATTTACTGAAGGTATGTTTTGATTGTTCTATTTTCTCAAACTCGTAAAAAGTATAGTTTTTAACTCGAGCCAAAACCACCCATTATAACTCGGTCTTGTCATCCTCTCTAGTTATGCTCGGGAGTATAAACAAACTCGTCTACGACGGGGTGGTTTAGTCCCTAGTTAAGAAATATACTATTACGGGTTTCGCGTTCGAAACTCGTATTGCCTTGCTCTGTCTATCCGTATTTCCCTTTTGAATATCAGCAACTACTGAAGCAATTAATTAGAAATTTAAAATTACAATAAATTTTCTGCGCTAGTACATACGATTTATTTTTTATTTTTGTTACATACAAATTGTGGTTTTGAAATTATTAAAGACACCTTCCTACATGGTCAAGTTGGTTAGCAAAGGGAATATTATCAGAATGTACATTTCATTTGAAAACTACACACATACCTTTACATTGTGATGTGCACTGTGTATGTGTTTGATTGGCAAAGTCTGACCTTTGGAATGGTCTGACTTTGACAAAAGGCTTATGAAATAAGCCTATTCTTTAAAGTGCACACACCAACTAAAGATAAGCCTTATGTACACTCGACGGTTCCACATTCCGGCTTCAAGTTATTTTTGGACTTAATACTGTGGGTTGTGTTGTGATGTTTGTTATTTCTTATCTACAAAATCGAAGACCTTGAAATATTTACGGTATGATCTTTAATAATAACTAAAACAACTATAACTTTTAAAACTATCATGGTTATTAACATTAAAGTCATTTAAAACGGGATATTTACCATGATTCGAAACTGTGCCGAAATATTGGAAGACTCAAAAATCGAATCATGGTAAATATCCCGTTTTAAATGACTTTAAAACAACTAACATTACAAGAATGAATGTAATCGTACCTACTACGCGTTAATGAATTACTATGACACCGCAATGACAAAAGAAAAATATATTTATTTATTTTCAATTTTACAGCAAAAAAAATACAGTCTAATTTATCATGATCAATTGATAAATTTGGTGTTTTCTCTCATAAATCTGTTTTATTTCATAGGTTTTTGTCCGGTGATAACAACTGAAACCAATTGATCTCGTGGCTGTAAATAAAGACATTTTTAAAATCACAAATTACCCACCCTGTATCTATGGGGCATGGGCGATATCTAAGGGACGAGAACCTGGGCTCCAACTCAATTAGCCCATAGGACTGACCCTGGAAACTTGACATGATTTGAGAATATGTTACGAAATTGGATACTTTTAAACCCGAAATTCAGCGTGGTAACCTTGGAAGGGAGCAGAGAATTACAACAAGTACTTTAGTCATTCATGCTAGTAGTGGAAACATTTAATTAATATGTGCTTACTATAATAAAGTTTTCTTAGTTTGTATTTTTCTATGTTTGTTTTCCTAAAATTTGAGATTCTTCTAATTTTTAGGGTTCTGTACCTCAAAAGGAAAAAAAGAAGCCTTATAAGATCACCTCACAAGGGAAAAAAGGACCCTTATAGGGATCCCTATATCACTTTGTTGTCCGTCTGTCCGTCTGTCAACCCTCTTTTCTCAGAAACGCGTGAAGAACATCGAGTTAAAATTCACACCATATGCTCAGATTTGTTACCTCTTGGAGCCGCGATATAAATCAAACTTATAAGTCAACGGAATCAAAAGTTACAGACGTTTATGCCCAAATATTTTGAAATTTCCTAGGGAATCACATGCACACAAAACTTATAGGTTACTTCCCATTGACCAAAATGATTCTATCATGAAATTTGGCAATGAGCAAGGTCTTAAAGCACAAGTAAAGAAAATAATCTGAAAAAATTGTGGTTTATTACAAAAAAAATTATGCTCTCCTTGGACCGAAAAACTGTAGGATACTTCCCGTAGACCTAGATTCATGAAATTTGGCAAGAAGCAAGGTCTTATAGCACAAGTAAAGGGAAAAATACGAAAACACGAAATTTGTAGATAATAAATAATAATAATAAATAACGCTTGACAATTCACACAGCCTTAAATAAAATAAAAAAAAAAGATAAAAATAAAATTAAAGATTTTTTTTATCTTGCTAGTGACCAAAATTTGTAATTCTGTACTTTCCGTTGAACTAGAATCATGCTATTTGGCAAGAAACAAGAACACACAACAAACTCTTCATTTTACGGAACCCTCGTTTTATTTGTAATTACTTACTTAAAAATTAATATATAATTAAGAACACATTTTCCGATCGCTGTGCTCGCGTTTTTTTATATTATCTTTGCGAGGCCCGCTCTGCACGCACCGCGGCTTTTATACCAAAAGGACAACACATTCGCGGCTCGATTGCAGTAATACCATTTTTCCATAATTGTCCGCACGTCTCTTAAGCCTCGACCATACACAAAAAATACGCAAATCGCTGAGCCGGTAACATTCCTGTCTTACTGTCCTATTCTTGACTATCGACTATCAAACCCTAACACTATTATCAATCACTCAAGTGGTCTCTAAAAAACAAAAGATTGACCTCCCCCCAACCGCGCCTGCTAGGCCCCCAAGTAGTATTAACTCAAGGCCCCAAAAACTTACGGTGAGCCCCTGCAAGTTTTATTTGACTTACACTATACTTCAGTAGTTTCGGCGTGAGGCGCTGCCAAGATACAGAGGTAACTTACATGTTACCTACAATGATAGCAAAACCGCGAGCAAAAATTTATTTAGCATTAGGTACATGAGTAGGTACTTAGTGATTGTGCCTTTAACCCAATAAGATCAGAATTTTTCTCTCCTACAATAGATAAAATTTGCATCAGTCTTATCGTTGCCAAATAAGAACACAAGAAAAAGCATTTCACTCGGTATTTGCACCGAATCTAAGTTTTTTCCCTTGTGATCTATAATCGTATCTAGTCTTACTCAAACACGGCAATCTTAAAGATGAAACAAGCTCAATCAATAAATAATAACTTGCATTCGAAAGCAAAACGAATCTACGTGTGAGTTGACAAGCATAATTATAACTTTTCACGCACGAATACGTATAGGAAAAAGATAATGTTTATCACGTTTTTAGCTACGCGGTGGTAGGTAGCTCTATTTAGTGTTTATAGTATAAAATTTGACTTGTCTAAGTGCTTATTTTGTAAGCATAAATAAATAAACTTTATTGATATTTGATTTACTTATTTTAATAATATCAATGCCGCAAACGTTAACTGCCGTTGTCATGTCAAAGTGCAACAAATACCTACTCAAAATCCGAAAACTATCATCATCTCGATGATAGTAAGAAACGATTGGATAGTCGTCATACTACTAAAAGTATTTTCTGTTGATCCAGTACAAGCGCTGCAAGGCGCTAAATAGGATGGACTCGAAAACGATAGAAGTATTCGCAAGATAATGCGCACAGCCCAACCAAACACTCAGAAACACTCAGGCTAGCGCGCACTGCGAAAAAAGCAACGTAATTTTTACTTGATTTATTTAACGCGAACCGTAAATGTTAGTAGTATATTTTACACAATATATATAACTTTATCGACAATCTGAATAGAAGATGACGCCTGTCCTTTATCAATAGTCTACTTACTCGAAACTTACTCCGTCTTTTACATAGCTTACTCTTTGCTTGAAAGCGTTAATAACGTTATCCAATTTCGTGACGGTTAATTAAATAACCAGCTTGTCTTTAGATTATACAGACCATTGCTTGGAATATAGCTTCGCAAGATATCAACAGTTTTAAGGTAGACACAGATTAAGACCACGCCACACAACGTACGCGACGATATCTTGGGAACGTCGGATGGCGTTGAGAACGATAAGGGCATTTTCCCACGAGGCACGACACGATACGACAAAATGCGGTGACGTCTCCAGGCGTCATACCTTTCTATGAACCGTTTACTTACACAACGACACCGCAAAACACGATACACGTTTTTCAAACAATAATTCTCTATGTCGTTAGATGCTGCTATGTTGTTAAGTTTTTTTTGCGGTGACGATATAGCCACTGTCCAGAGCCTATATTTATGAACTTATACACGCGGCGCGACGACGCCACGGACATGATTCATGACCCACTAGGTACCCAATTTTCGCTCGTAATTGACAACCTCTTAAGTTTCCTTCTCACTACTGTTGCATTACGTTGCACTCATACTATTTACTTGCTAAGAAACAACCAAAAAAAGAAGGGTCTTGGGACGGGTTCTGCTTTAACGCGAAAAATAACAACTTACAGGTTTCTTCGTCGCTTCTTGACCTTAGTCTACATACCGAAGCGACAGAAATCTTCAAATTTTAGATTGATTGATTGAATTATCAAATTATGAAGATTGTTAGATATTTTCACCAGAGTCTAGTTCGTTATCTAGCAAGGTGCACCAGTTAGCTGTGCCGTTTATTTTGATTGATGATAATAAAATTACATGTTTGTTACCAATGACACATAAAAGCACTGTGTAAAAAGTCGCTGCTTAAACGTTTCATGCGAAATTTGTTGGAATATTTTTTAAGACAATAAGCAAAATTATTATTATCACCTTAGAGCCTATTGTATAAATGCTAATGAAGAAGAAGATAGGCCCTCAATGCAATGTCAAAGAGTAAAGTAATATGCTTACTTAGGTCACAAATCAACTGCTTCGATAGTACTAAGAGAATAATACAATGTGTTATTCTCTTAGTGGCTTTCGTATCACTGCGGCGATAATGCCTAACGTGATCGCATGATCAAAAAGTCTGAAGTCTACTAGTTTTATCCGCAAGAATAAAATAAAAAGAATTCGCAGTGCGGCGTTAGCCTAAGGCACCTGTCCCACCACCGACGATTAGCAAGGAGTAGGCAAACAAACAACTAGAGCCACTTTTGTCGCTTGGCATTTTGCGAGCATAACTGAGCTTTTCTTAATTTTAAAGCATTTTCGATACAGATCTCGCAGCACAAAATTAATAAAGTATCATCATATCAGCCCACAAACGACCATTGCTGGACATATGCTTGCTTTAGGAACAAGCATAATATGCTTGACATATTATGTCTCCATCCATCGGCTTTTCTTCGATCGCCTAAATGTCATCAGTCTATCAAGCGGGAGGCCTTCCATCCAACACTCCGTTTCGCATCAAATCGCGGTCGCCACCCGAGAACCTCCAATATTTCGCATAACTAGCATGGGAATACCTTGTACAGAATTCACATAAGTAGGTACTGTTGCTTAGGTAACGCCTAAACGGCTTAACCATAGAGTCCTAAGGCTGAACACATTTCAGTGATATTTTTTAGTGATATTCGACAAAGCCAAATTTTGTATCCCGTAAAAGCGCGCGTAAAGCAGCAATGAGAAGCTAGTTATTTTAAAAGTAGAAATAAACTGCAGAGCCACGCAACGTACGCGATGTTGAATGAGACCTGGACAGGCTGTAAAATAGATGGCCTAGATATACTAAGGGCGTTTTCCCATGAGCTACTCTACACCACACGATTAAGGGAACTCAAGACGCACGGCACACGACCTGTCGTTTGGACGTTTTCCCACTAGCGACGACTTCAGCAGCAACACATCAGTCGAAAGTTTTTTTGGACTGAAAAGTCATGTGTTTAATATGACTTTTCAATCAAAACAAATAAACTGAATTGTCGTGTTGTGCGGTCCGTCGCGTCGCGCGCGCCGCTGTGTAAATTTCGTTCGTTCAGTAGGTTCTGGACAACATAGCATCAACTAACGACATAGCGAATTGTCGTTTGAAAAACGTGTGTCATGCTGTGCGGTGTCGTTGTGTGAGTAAACGGTTCATAGAAATGTATGACGTGCCTCGTGGGAAAACGCTCTTATTGTACTCAACGCCATCCGACGTTTCTAAAATATCGTCGCGTGCGTTGTGTGGCATGTGCACAATCTGTGTCTACCTGATAACTGTTGGGAATGTAGATATCTTGGGTCCGCTACCCAAGATATCTATCTATCTAAACGATATAGATATCGTTTATTAAAAGAAATTGTTAATTAATAATAATTAATAATAGTTAATTAAATTTTTAACACCTAATAAACCTAGACAATAAGCACAAAAAAAGCTCACACTGCGACCAAAGAACTCGCTTGACTGACTCCTTGAAATCTATACGCGCGTATAGTGATTTGAGGAGATAGAAGAAGTCTTTGCCCCTGGGATTCTTGGTTAACTAGAAATGCTTGTATTCTAATAATTATGGTTACTTTCCTCTATCCATATTATTATTATAAATGCTTATCTAACATCTAGCACATGCTATTTTAATCCCGAAAAAATGTGTAACCACTGGCGGAAGCTAGTATCAAAAATTTCAGTATAATAATATCCTGACATCTGTTTTACTTACTCACAGTACATACAAAACACACACACATGTGTAAAGTATTGGACTGTATTTTCAAACAATCGAGAGATGCTCAACTAATCTCACTTAATAAATAAGTAATTTTAACTATAGCTAACTTACCTTGAGCTTAGGACGTTGTTTCTCGGTTTTGATCTTCTCATAGCGATCTTCGAAAGTCTTGTCCCAAAACTCTTTGGTGCGAAGCCAGCTTGGCTGTGGATAAAATAATAGGATGGTGAGTTTTTTTTTGGTATTATTTAAAATTAATACACGGTCTTTTTGAAACAGTCAGGATCAACTGCCTCAAGCTGCCGACTGCATAGTGAATATAGCTCGAGCGGATTGCAAAACGGCGCAATTTATTTAGTAATTGCCTATGCCATTGTGGAACAACCAACGTTCAACAATATCACTGAACGTTACATATACATCTCGTCAAGTGAAAATACTTAGATTTTCCCAAAAAACAGTGTTTGTTTTACAAGCGGCCTAGTCATTCTAAAAAATAAAAACAAACGGGTTGAGTGTACGATCCGGCGCGGGCGGCGACATAATTATGGGCTCGTGGGGAACTATGAGCTGTACTGACATCTCATCATAGGAGTATATCGAGCAGAACCATGACCATACCTATAAAAAAAATAGGTAGCTTCACATACTCGTGTGAAATGATAAGTAGGAACGGTTCAAATGTAAGGTCACTTTAAGTAAATTTGCGTCTTATTTTCATAACACGTAAGAATCGTAATACCTCCACGATAAATAAGAATTGACGAATTGATAAGACTCAGACTGGCTGACCTAGGTTCAATGTTACTGATTGCAATTGCTTGGCAAACTTGAACACGTAAATATTATATTAATAATAAGTAAATAAAATGGATAACAATCCATTTTATTTACTTATTATTAATATAATATTGCTTATTATAATACGGCAACGTTAGGTATCAAGTTTTAGCTTGTGCCTTTACCTAATTTTGGTTTGCTTTCCTTTTTCTAGGTGAAAAAAACAAACAGACAAATTATCCCAGGAGATAATTTGTCTGGTTCAGTCAGCCGTGTTCGTGAAGTAGTAACAATCGGATTAGTGATTGTTAATATTTTGTACTAGTTTCAGCCCAGGGTTCATTACGTTAGGTAGGTACGCGTTGTTTCATTGGAAACGTATAAAGGTCATTTTTAGGGTTCCGAACCTCAAATGGAAAAGAAACCCTTATGGGTTCACTTTGTTGTTCGTCTGTCAACCCTCTTTTCTCAGAAACGAGTAGAGGTATGAGTTGAAATTCACATCATATACTTAAGTTCGTTACCTCTTGGAGCCGCGATATAAATCAAACTTCTAAGTCAACGCAATCGAAAGTTGGTATAAACACCAACCCAAATATTTTGAAATTACCTAGGGAATCACATGGAAAACCTATAGGGTACTTTCCATTGACCTAGAATTATGAAATTTGGCAAAAAAAAAGGACCTATAGCACAAGTAAAGGGACAAATCCGAAAACCGGAAATTTGAAGATACATAAAGTTTTTTTTATCTCGCTAGTGACCAAAATCTATTATGGCTCTACTTTCTGTTGATTTAGAATCATGCTATATGGCAAGAAACAAGAACAAACACAAGAAACTCTTAATTTTACGGAACCCTCGGTGCGCGAGTCCGACTCGCACTTGACGTTTTATTATCTCGTGGGAACTGGTATATGGGAAAAATTTGGTAGTTTCTTTGAATTCGTAGGACAAGCTCAATGGATGCACCGAGTATACACCAAAGTACATTGCATTTGTGTCGTTTTGAAAAACTTATCCTGCGGAACGTATGCTACAAGGATCATTGCAATTCTTATACCGCTTTTTACAATAAACCTTGACAGTTACAGAAGATTTTTTTATTGTTTTTGATTTACGACGATATTGTTATGGGCTAACTGTTAGCCATGTTATGGTTTAACCTGAACGAAAATAAGAACACGTCATAATAACTCCAAGGTGTTCAGCGCCGAGGAATGCAGTGAGTAGATTAGAGTTCGGATATAATTCGTTTAGCTATTAGCAATAAAAGCATTACAGAACGTGTATCTGCCTACCACGAGTGCAATTCTGACAGACGAAAATAACGCGTTATGGAATCCGCCATATTTATATTCAGTTAATGGTTGTGACGACTCAGCTGTAGAGAATTTGTAGATTGGGAAGCTTCCAGCTAATTTTAATCCGGTGTTAATCGTCCTGCCAAATTCTAAAACAGTTTACAGGTACTACTTTAAAACAAAACTTTGCCTACGGACATTTAACAATATTGCTTTACTAGCGGCCCGCCTCGGCTTCGCACGGCTAAATTCGATAGATATCGCCTTTGTTCATCAGGGATAAAATAGGATTCTTGGTAGAAAAAATTAAAGTATGGCATTTTAATCTGTCATATTGTATGCGTCACGGTCCTTATGGTTTTAAAGTATACACAATTAAATGTACTATTTTACTTTGTATAAATCTACTAAATCCTCCTGGTAAAATGCATAGTACATTGTACCTAGCAGATCTTCAAATTAGGAAATAGGAATTGTGGTTAAAAGTAGAGGTCGACAAGCGTAGTGGACATGAAATTATTATAATGCCATGACATCAGCTAATAAAGTAATGCGGGCAGTCATAAAAGTAAATTAACAAGTTTGAACGTCTGTCGCCAAACTCGCCAAAACGAAACAGATGAATGAAACGGTAAGGACCTGATAATGCGATGATATTCATTCGTTAGAGGAACAAGAATAAAACTAAAAACGGCAAAAAATCATGTTTGTTGTATAGGGGTTACATTCGCTCAGTTTCAGATTGGCGTGTTTGGCGACAAACTTTCAAGCTTGTTGATTATGTAAAAGTGTAAGATAAGTAACAGTACGAGTAGATAATAAACAATAGGCATAAGATAACACTAAATAAGGATACATAAGGTCAAGTTAAAACATAAACGAAACCGTAGTGAAAAAAATCTATGTCTATGAACGAAACATACATTTAATTTTCCAAAAATAATAATAAATAATAATAAAATATTCAATAACTTTAAAAAAATCTCTAACAGATGCGAAAATAGAGTTTAGTGGCCACAAAGTGCAACTTTCAAACACTGCCTAAGCTATAGTAAATAAAAATATAACAAAGGCATTAAAAAAAGCTTATAATAGGTCTCACAAACTGCCCATTGAACAATTTGAAATTACCATTGCTTACATCTTCTTTACTTTAACTACCGTTCAACGAAATATTAAGAAAATAGGTAGCGGCGCTAGTTTAGCTCGGGGAATTATCGGCTTAATCAAATACTTTATGTATCCTCATTTCTATTTTCTTATGTCTATTATTTATCATCTACTTTTATTATCTAAAAGCTTTAATAAAATGTATGAATCGCTTGCATGATATTTTTATGCGCTTATTGGCCTTTTTCCTGGCTTATGAGCTAATCCCGGTTAAAAAGTAGCAAAATCTGAAGGTTTAATTCCATAACAACAAACGAAATTTCGTATTCAACTGGTAAATAGATCCTAAGGTAACAAACATGTTCACATCTTCACTCACAAAACTTCACCTATATGATAAAAGTAGGATTAATTTATGTTTGAAAATGAAAAAAATATTTAATCTTCACCATAAAATAAGTATATTTTAAATTCCTTAACACAAGAGCTACGGGGGGTGAATGTCTGACGGCAGCGATTAATATAACTATCGTCGTAAGAAGACACGATCCTTCCTTGCATCCCGACGTTCCTTAGATAATTAAGTCTTGAACTTTAAAGCTTAATGAACAGCATCGTCCTAAAAATAACGCAGACTTAAATAAACAAAGAAGAATCTTACCTGAAACTCGAAACGCTTGTAGACATTAGTGGTGTCTATGTCGGCATACGTGTTCATCACGATGGGACAGTGGTCCGGGAGAGGCTGGGAATAAAACAAAACTGTTAATTCAGCTAATAGGCAGAGTAGCGAGTTTTTCGGCAACACATAGTTATAATACGCGCCATGGTGGTAACATTCGGCATCCGGCATGTAGATTATCCAAAGTTTCCAAAAGTTACTTGTGTGTTGGTATTAAAATGTTTAACAAATTGACTGACGAAATAAAAGCACATAATTTTGTATATTTTAAAAGAAAAGTCAAAGACATTCTCATTAAAAAGAGTTATTATACCCTTTCGGAGGCCTTGGAGGAAAAACAGCTCATGTAGTTGCCGGTATGTTTTTGTGTTTTTTGTGAACCAGCAACTGTTAACAAGTACATCTAGGCAATCTTATTTGACTTGACATGCAATTTTATTACTTTGACAAGTTTGACATTATGTACCTATGTTATTATTTTTTCTTTTTTAACTTTATTTATATACTTATTTAACTTGACAATGCCCCTTTACAGCAGCTAAGTTTCTCTTCTCATTTTTCAAAACAAGACCATAAATTTCTAACAATCCGTGAAAATTGACGAAAACGCGGGCTGTAGTTCGCGCGATTTTAATTTGATTTCTTTTTTTTTTAATTCAGCTGGCGGCGCGACTATGGGCCGTCGTACCAGCCAGTCTTTATTCAAACAATATTTGCGTTCGATTTCTTTGGCGCTGAACACTAAAAACCAAATTCAAAAAGTGCGCGGCGAAGATAATTGCGGCGCACTTTCAAAAAAGATTAATAACTCATTACTGCTCACTAAAAGTTTCTTATACAAAACACCACCTTTGGGTGCACTAAAAGGCGAACCAAGTCGTCCTTCTCGAATAGATAGGATGAAAACTAAATTAGACTCGAATTTTAACTAGATGTCGCCACTTGTATGTATACAAAAATAAAATTGCTCCATCGAAGAGTTCGGAGTTTAACACTACTTCCAAACCCATTTTCATTAATAAGGAATTTTAAGTCGGTTTATAGCTAAACGGAAGACAGAAATGAGTACAAATTTTAATTTTTTACTTCTTACTCAGCGCCTATTTAAGGATGATTATGTATGGTCGGACGTCGTGCGAAATGATTCCAGGTTATTAAAAGTACGTACGGGCTTTATTGGTAGATAAAGTAAAGTTTCAACATGAAAGACATCTGTTAAAAGAGGTTGGAACTAAATGGCTGGTTCAGGGGGTTTTGGACCAAGCATCCCCACAACACGACGTCCCTTCGGCGCCTACCGATAGGTGGCTATCGCCGTACGTAATAATTGTGAAGCGGCCTCAAAGTTAGGAGACGCCTAGTTTCACAAATTACTAAAAGAACAAAAAAAAAATAGAGGTAAGATTTTTTATTAAACGATTTCAGAAGGAAGTTCTATGTTCGGCTGCATGTAGTTTTTTATTTAAGTTTAGAAACTGACACCAGTATTATGTTTGCAACGCTTGGCTTGCAATATAATACGAAAACGAGAGCCGGATTTAGCGAGCGAGAACTTGAGAATCCTTTGACTCAGGCTTAGCTCTTTAAGTCGCGGCGTGGCGACGAAATGCAGCTTTGGACCGACATCCAGCGATAATAATTTTATATTTATTTACAGGAAAACTGCTAGTAGTTTAAGACAGCGCATTTATGTTCCACGGCGAGATTCTGTAACAGTTCTTCACTGATGTATTATCAAAATTTTCAAGGAATTTGAACAAGCGAATAAGTACTTCAGAAACCAAATAGCTTTTTTTTGTTGAACGCTACAATCGACTTTCTTTGACGACTTTCTCTATAGTTGTATCCATGCCGGCAGGTAGGATAAGTGGGGCTCTACCTGTCAGAACTAACGCGCGCCAAATACTAGTAATTATTCCGTGTTTACGTATGACTCAGATATCTGAATAGGTGGGGACTCGTTTTATTATTCCGGTCGTTCACCCCTACACCAACGAGGGTTGAGGGTCGCAAGGGGCTAAGAGACTTGGGATAAAAGGTGCCACACGATCCGAAATTTCAACGTACGATCCAGTGGCAAGTTTCGGAATCGATGAAGAAAATTGCCTTGAGCGGTTAGTGGGTAAAAATATTTAAACATTTGTACACACGAAACGGTAAACTGAAACATTACAAATACTACATCCGCGTTGGAAAAAGCATTACACGCTTCACAAATATGAAAACTCAGGTGTATGCACAATTATTCTGAATACATTCAGTTTTGGCGGGAACTTACAGGTGTCAATTTTCATGCACTCAGCCAGCGGGGTGAACTCCGGAAATATTTATTAAAGGGAAATATTTACTGCGGCGCGGCGCCACATAATCACGTCAAACTTTTTAAAATAATAGATAGCTCTGTGCGGTCAGGCTGTATCAATAAAAAATATCCTTCGCACGGCTTATGTCCAAATCAAACGTCTAAAACCAATGATGACTAATCATAAATTTGCTAAATGATATATTATGTAAATTGACCAAATAACAAAATAGTTTCCACTACGCATCAACGTAATATTCCTAACGTCTAACTTTCAGTAAAATGAAGTCAGGAATATTATTCTGAACTGAAGGTCAAGGAGTCTGAGGTTTACAATTACAACATTTAAAACACTAGCTTATGCCCGCGGCTTCGCACGTATTTTTCCGGGATAAAGAGTAGCCTATGTCCTTCTCCGGAATATTATGTATCTGTAATTTGGCAGGGCCCAATTTACTTGCGATTCGTATAGCCGTTTTGTCTTGAAAAGGTAGTAATAGACAGACTACTTACTTTTGAATTTATAGTATTACAGTATGGAAACACGTACGTCGCTTTTTAAAGTCAGGGGCATTATTCCCTTTGACCAAAGTGATTCCTTGCCCAAATCGTGCTACGTCACAACATGTTTTTAACACGAGCGTGATCTTATCGTGCCTTGGGTGTGAAATCAAAAAATGGTATTCTGTATGCGACAAGATTAGTTGTCTATGGCCCGTTTATTGTGTTTCGCATGTTTCGTTCAAAATCTTTATCCAATTTATTCGGAAAATATCGGTTTCATTAAAAAATATTTTTTGTTTCCAATTTTCAATCTAATTAATAAATATCTGGAATTATAACCTTGCATAATCATAACTTATAATATTATAGTGTGATTAGAAAATTTAGAATCCAAATATTAATGAATTGTTTTATGAATTTTATCATCCAAGTTACGCATGACTAGTTTCGGAACGAATAGTTTAAGCATAACCTTAGCCTAGGAGTATAGTTTTCTATGACCTTAGCATCCCTAGTACATCTGTGGCATAACCTAAATATATCATTTGTAAACAAACAATTTATTTCGTAGAATTAACATCTCTTTGTACAATATCCATTCAGTGAAGCAACAAAAAATTATATTATCCAACGAAGACGACGCTGGCGCCAAGAAAGCACCTACAGGAGGTTACCTACTCAGGGATTCTGTGGCACTTCTATCAATGGACCTGAATTATTGTTCGTGCAGGCTAACAAAGAATTAAATTCTTGCACGCGGGATCCTGCAACCAGGATAGTGACTCCTGAAAGGTGTTTATACATAACACCAGAAATCAAAGTAAGTGCATCAATTATAATTAGTAATACTGGTATATGAGATAACAACCAATAAGGTGCCTACCAGGGTGCGTCCAGCAGCGGACCATTATAGGCTGATGTGAGGTGGATCATCAATCACACCATAAATCACATCCACGTCACATCAACAGCCAAACAAAATAAAGGTACTAAGTACTACAATGTTAGTTGTAATTCATATGTTTTTTACTTACTTAAAACACTTAATTTCCTGGCCACCGGTGGCTATCAAAAGCCAGTGGGTAAAAAGTAGAAGGATAGCTCCTATTTATTCCTATTTGATGCCATAAAATAACATAGAATAACAGCACTGTGAACATAAATCCTCAACTTGTGGAAGTAACTCCGCAATGCCTGAGGACCATAAAAAGATTCTGCGTTTCTGGACGGAGTTAGGCTGGCTATGCTAGCATAAAAAACTCACATACAACTCTCTTGTGTATAACAAACGAAATACATAAATAAAGATTATTAATTGGCATATTTATTTTATTTATAAAGTTTATTATAAATATCCTGAAGCGCACCCAAAAAACCAACTTGCAAATAAATAATCTAGCTTATTAATTTCTCAATAAAGTGCCTAGAGGTAATATGCTGTTAGTCTCCACAAATATGCAAGTGTGATGGATGAACCATTCTGAAAGGTACAAAGAATAAAATCCAAAATTTATTGGAGGATAGATCTCAAATTGACAAGTAATGTAAACAACAACATAACCTCAAAAGAAACAACAAGAAACACGTAGTAACTATTGCAGGAACACGCTAATCTGTGCCTTAACACGCTTGGAGCAAACGCGTTCATTTGACAGTTCAAATCGTGCGTAAATCGTATCGTGCTACGGCACGGAATCACAAAATGTCATAGAGAATATAGTTTTAACTGATTCCACGCCGTAGTCTTGTCTTAGGTGTGTAACACGCTTGGATTGGTCTTAGGGAATAAAGCCCCAGTTGAGAATTCAAATGCGCTAAATGCGACTTGTTGTTTACTCCCTGTTTTTTTTGTTGTTTGTGCTTACGTGTTTAATTGTATAAGTTAGACTGTCTAAGTTGTACGGCAAGTGAAAACCCTATTGTCTGTCACATAATTATATGAAAAACCAGTTTGTCACTACAAACTGGTATGTATGCTGGTCGCTGATAATTATATTATTTTTAAGCTGTGTATTCAGCATTAGGGTGAAAGTTTATGAACTCTGATTTCCTTTTCATCGTGATGCATTTAATCACACACCGGCTTAGCTTCGCTGTAAATTGCATAGCATCATAATTGAACATGAATTAAATTAAAGATCGACTTTAACACATAAATCTTTTTAGAATTTTTCAGTTTATCTAGTGGACACAGGTACTCAGAATAAATATTGAGATAGTAAGTTTGCGCTCAAAGAGATCTCGAAATGGCCATCATTGCGTGCATACTGCAGTTAGGTAAAGACAATAGCAAAAATTGCAAACAAAAAAATAACCGCGCCTCTGCCTCCTATTTTGCGCATCCCCCAACTTCAACTATTTTTCGTTGACTGAACATACCTTCGGTAGCCCACCTCATAGCTAGTGTCTAGTCTACCGTAAGGTATGACAAGGTAGCTCTTCACAGGTAACGAAGTTTCCTATTCAAGATAGTGCGCCCGTCATGTACTGAGACATCAGAAGTACCTAAGTGTGAACTCCTGTTGCCTGAGCCTGTTGAATCAGAACTACTCTCACGAGACGCGAAACGAAATGTTTTCAGCACAGTGAAAATGTAATTATCAGCTTATCAAGCACAGGCCCTACTTTCGTTGAACATTATCAAGTTTAACACAATATCAAATATCAAATATCAATAACGTTTATTTCTTTAAGCTTACAAAATAAGCACTTAGACAAGTCAAATTTTATACTATAAACAGGTTTATAAATAGTCATTATTATCAAATAAGAAATATGATGTTATTGATTTTATTCGCTTCAATTTTTTGTCCACTAGTGGAAGAAGCGAAAAAGAAACCACTAGTAAGTTTCATAAATCTTAAAATTAATACATTACTTATCTCAGTCTAAATATAATCTAATTTGTATATAACTCAATATTTATATGAAACTAACTAAGCTTAACATTATATCCCTTATATACCATTGTCGGTGTGGAACTGAGCGACATCTGGCCAAGCATTTACATCATTGATGTAATCATCTATGGAGTAATAGGCTTTCTTTATTAGATTTCGTTTTATGTACTGTTTAAATTTACGAATAGGGAGCTCAGTTGCTTCAGATGGAAGCTTGTTATAGAAACGTACGCAATTTCCCATAAATGATTTCCCTACCTTTCGTAATCTATATGATGGGATGTGCAGTTTGTTCTTGTTTCTTGTGTTTACTTTGTGAACATCACATTTTTTTAAAAAGCTATCTTTGTTTTTGTGCGTATACATTAGATTTTCATATATGTATTGCGATATTACTGTCAAAATATTTATGTCTTTAAATAATTCCCTCAAAGAGTGGCGTGGCTTTAATTTATAAATTGCGCGTACAGCCCTTTTTTGGAGAACAAAGATAGTCTGAATGTCGGCTGCCCGTCCCCAAAGCAAAATACCATAAGACATGATACTATGGAAGTAACTGAAATAAACTAACCTAGCTGTATCTTCATCGGTAATATATCTAATTGTTCGAACCGCATATGCTGCTGAACTAAGTTTGCCTGCGAGAGCATCAATTTGCGGTCTCCATTGAAGAGAGGAATCAATATGTAACCCTAGGAAAACCGTTGAGTCGACAAAGTCAACGATCTCATCCTTTAGCATTATCTTAGTTGGGAGTTCTCTTACATTTGGTAACATGAATTTTATGCATTTGGTTTTTTTAGCATTTAGTAAGAGGTTGTTGGAGGTGAACCAATCTAGTATTTGTGAAAGCGAGTTATTTACATCGTCATAATTACATTTTTTTCTGTCAACTTTAAAAATCAATGAAGTATCATCAGCAAATAACACTATATCACAGAGATCTTTTGCAAAAAAAGGGAGATCATTTACATAAACTAAAAATAAAAAGGGACCTAATATTGATCCTTGTGGAACGCCCAATTCAATTTTTGAGCCCCGAGATCTTTCTTTACCAATATCTACTTTTTGAACTCGACCAGATAAATAAGATTGCATAAGGTCCAGTGCCTTGTTATCAATACCGTAATGTTTTAATTTTCCAATTAGTGTACAATGATCTACACAATCAAAAGCCTTAGAAAGGTCGCAAAATATACCGATGGCGTTTTTCGCCTTATCCCAGGCATCCAATATATGCTTTAATAGAGCTGTACCAGCATCGGTTGTCGATCTACCCTTGGTGAAGCCAAATTGATTTTTATGAAGTAGTCTATTAAGGTTAAAGTGAGAGGACAACTGAGTAAGGATAATCTTTTCAAAAACTTTACTCATTGTGGGAAGTATTGAAATTGGCCTGTAGTTGGCTGGATCAGTGTGACTACCAGATTTATAAAGAGGTACCAATTTACTATATTTCATGAGATCAGGAAAAACTCCTGCGTCGACACAATTATTGAAAATGTAGGCCAAACAAGGAGCAACTTCCTTAATAATTGAACTCAGTACTTTGGATGAAATACCCCAAAGATCCTCAGTATTTTTGATGTTAATCGACTTAAATGTTTTTACTATATAATTAGCATTTACATGGCTAAAGATAAAAACCTCCTTACATTTTTCAACAGATGATTCTAATAATTTAACGGCCATTGGAGGTGAGGAGTTTAGAGACCCGGTAACAACTTTAGGAATATTGGAAAAAAATGCTTCAAAAGCATTGGCTATATCTTTATCATTTACGAGTATTGAATTATTAATTTTTAACCTAATTTCTCTATTCCGTGGCTTTGATTTACCAATTTCGTTATTTATTAGTGTCCATGTTGCTTTTATTTTATTAGATGAATTTACTAGCTTTTTCCTCAAGAACAGGCATTTCGCAGCATTGCAGACTTTCTTAAATGTTTTAGAGTAGTTGGTTACATACAAAAGAAACGCAGGATCATGTAACATAGCTTCTCTAGCACCATAAAGATCATATAGTCTATTCCTACTTCTATAGATGCCGGGAGTGGCCCAATCAGTGAACCCAACCTTGTCTCTAACTATGCATGTTTTAAGTTTGAAGACTTCACTGTGTTCTTTGTTTACAATATTCAAAAGTTCGGCAAATAGGTCATTTGGGTCATCAGAACAAGATACATTAGTTACTGCTAGTTGTATTTTAGTTTGGAAATTCCTAATACGGCTCTCTGTGATAGGCCTGTAGGTATATTTCTCAACTTTGTTCTTATCGTTATAATCGTAACTAAAATTGACACTCTGACCATAATGGTCTGATTTAAAATGCTTTATTACTGCTTTGTTGGTTGGGGATTGATTGCAGAAAATATTATCTAAACAAGTAGCAGTTGTTGGGGTTACCCTAGTAGGGTCCTTGAAAAGATGTTGTAAACTAAAGCATTTGAATAAATTAAGCAATCGATCGGCAAGAGGATTCGCTAAAATATCTATATTAAAGTCGCCACAAACAATGAGATCTTTCCTACATGTAAATACTTTCAACAAAACTTCTTCCATAGTACATTCAAAAGCTACCTGATTTGCGTCGGGGGGGCGGTACACACACACTATGATATGCCGCTCCAGTTCCACACATGAAAGTTCAATAGTCCTCTCAATAGTAAGGTTTACAATATCTTTCCGTTCTTTACATTTTACACTATTTTTAACTATAATCAAAGAGCCACCACGTATTGCAGCTTTTCTTTTATAGGAACTTGCAAAACAATAATTATTATAAAAGGGAAGTAACTGATTTTCTACAATCCAGTGTTCTGTTAAGCACATAACATCTACATTCAAATAATTTAAAAATAGTTCTAATTCTAAGATTTTGCTGGGTAAGCCTTGTATATTCTGATGGACTAAATGAAATGCTTTATGCTTCCCCATTGTCGTTGTGATCAGTTTAAATTTGCATTTACTGACACTGCCGTTTTAATGCCCTCATTAGTACTACTACTAACTACACATACAGGCTCGTCGGGTAACTGCGTTATACTATTTATAACGGGATCAAAAATATTATATGCTAACAATTTAGCAATTGTTATTTTACTATGTTTGGTTAGGTACATTGTATCCCTAGTCAAAAAAGTTTTACTAATAAATTTATTAGTATCAAAAAATAATACATTATTACTATGACGACATGTCATATTGTACATCAGCATGTTTATTTGACTCAAATTTTCATTTTGCTTTGATGTCAATGACTTGGAGTAGGGGAAAGAGCAAATAATTAGTTTCCCCAGTCCATTCTGTACCTTTTCTAGAAGTACTTCAACAAGTCTAATCAACTGTGACCGTTTCACAGAACTTTCACCAAGCTGAACAATCAGAGTTGTGCAGCTGTTATCCAGAGAGTCATCTTGCTGAATACAGTCAGTAATCATATTTATATTAGCATTTGGATAGCAATTATTTACTACATTTTGTAGAAGCAAGTCACTCAGTAGAAGACCCATCCCGGTACCCAAATTATCTGAATATATTACAGTCCTCCGGGTATATTTAATATGTCCTAGTCCTAAATCCTTAACAGGAGACGGCACAGCTCGAACTGAAGGGCCCTCAGTGGGTGCAATAGGTGCTGCATTGTCGCTACAGCCACCACAGTGGGCCTCGTGCGACGGTGTTGGCGGCGCCGCTAGCAACGCGGATGGCAACACCAGTGGTGACCGGGGCACTGACTCCACAGCACCGTCTCTAGTCAAAGCATTACAATGTGTTCTAGCAGTGTCAAGGTCTGTTTGAGTGCAGCTATGCCGTACTTCTACATATAAACTTCCATTATTTACAGTATCAAGCATTTTCTGATAGTGGTCATTGGCATCTTTTTGGGCTTGTTTATATTTGCATGTCACATCATGAAGTGCCCTTTCTAAATTAACTATTTCCTCAGACATATAGTTTAAATCCTTAGAGTTACGTCCTAATAAACTATAGCAAGAGTCTAATTCTACTTGTAAGTTACATTTTGATTTTTCTTTGCTCAATTTTACATTATTGAGAAGTTGTTTTTGTTTTTTAATTGTTTTCTCCGACTTCCTAATGAAGTTACTTAATTTGACATATTTTTTTATTTTATTACTCCCTTTTATGACGGGTGTTTGGCTGTGACCATGACCACATGGTGTAGTAAGATTCACATTTGACATGTTAGAATCACTAGTCATAAGCTCTGTTTGAAGATCTAAACTACAAACACTTGTCGCTGAAGGCAACTGTTTACACTCTAAGTTATCAAGTCTTATTCTACACTCTGAAAGCTCTTGCTGTAGGTCTTTGTTATGCTGCAACACCAGTTCATAAGATTCATAACAATTGTCAACAGAACGCAGGCATGCATTCAAACGCTCCACTTCAGACACTGCATCTTCATGGTGCGCATGGAGTTCAGCGAGTTGTCCCTTGAGAGATTGGATGCTGCCAAGGTTGGCCAGGAACTCAGCTTCGCTGTCCTCCTGCTCTTGAAGCAGCCTGTCTCGGTCCGCTTTGACTTCTTTGAGCTGGGCTGTAGCTGTAGCGAGCTTCAGCTTGGTCTCCTGGTCACATGCCTTTCTGGTCATCATTTTGTGTGAATCCCTGAAAATTAGCAGTATACAGTGAGCGTCTAGTAGAAGAATAAGTGAAGAAATAAAAATATAGGAAAATGAAAATTTTTTTTTTAAAGGTGATCAGAGACTGTTTCTTTCAGGTCACCCTCTGCTAGGTGAGAAACCAAGTAGAGGTTTGATGGGTCTAAAAGAACCCAGTGACCAATGGTAAAAGAGACCCAGTAGAAATATGAGGAGGAGTGAAGTAAAAAGGTAATAAAAATTTGTAGGGTCAAAGGGATTACTAAAACATTTAGTTAAATATTTAAAGTTTACTTGAAACTTATGCGGTTAACATTTACCTACTAAGTTTATTCTGTCAATTTTAAAAGATGATTTAATATTATAATTTTATAGGTAAGTAGACTTCTTTAAAAGGTACAAGAAAGTAACAAAAGGTAACAATGAAAGTTCTACTCTATAATTTAAAGGTAATAAGTACAAAACATTTGAGGTTATTTATATTGTTTATTGTTGAGTGTCTTGTAAGTTAATGTAATGTTGTCTGAAGCTTAATGGTTTGTCTACAACTCAACTTCCACAGTTTGTCAAGCTGAGAGAGATAAAACGAAGCCTGTGTGTGATTTGTGACGTGGCTCACACACAGCACAGTGAGCTGTGTACCTATCTGATGTTGGTAGGTACAGTTGTGTGTTGTGTGTGAATTAATCAACAAGATAATTGAAAAACAATACTCCCCAGGTTTATATGATGTTAGGTAGGTAGGTACTCTCTGGAAATATCTCCGTTCAAATCGTGGCTCGAATCTCCCAACAATCGATCGCTGCCGTTGAGGTGATCAGGCGCGATTTATTTTCATCCGTTGATGAAAGTGAGTGCGAGGATCTTCCCCAGGATCGTTATTTATCCTCTAAGCTTGAATAGATTTATTAACTAGCTTCTTTTAGGCCGATTTGAACAATTGTCTTGGCCGTTGACCGTTAAAAAAATGTATTGCACTTCACAGAGTTTCTTGACAGTATTTAACTAAATATTTCACTTGCACGTACGCATTCCTATTTATTTTACTGATTTTAACACTTTCTTATCAGATATTTCAATTATTTGTACAATAAAACATAAATTAAATAAGTATCAGCTGATTGACACGTCCGACTTCCAGTGTTGCCACATAATCCATTTTTCATGCATCTTGTGTTGTAATTGTAACGTACGGATTCCGGGTTTATAGATAAAAGGTTTATAATGAACAATGGACTGTACACTACACTCTACATTATATTTTTATTAAATTTCTACCTACAAATAATATATTTGAGTTTATTTTCCTTTCAACATAACGTCCATAAAAGTTGAGAACTGTAAGTAAAAATTCGAGGAAAAAGCCCTACAAGAGTTTTGTGACAGATTATCTATAATGGGTGCTCTTGTGCCATTTTTATTGTATCTTCCTATAACTTACCCTTTGTTTTTTAACGGTATGGTGCGCCGGAACTTTAGACTTTTCTTTCAATGCATTGAAAGAACTGCGCACTGAAACAAAAGAGACATTTATGAAAATCATATCCAGAAATATTTTATAAGGTCTTACTAGTTTAAGAACTAAGCCATACCATACGAAGAAAAATTAAAAAGTTTTTAAAGGTGCAAACGCACTGAGCTGAACTGAACTATAGCGCGGCCAGTTATTCTTTGTATGAAATTGTACGTAGATTACATACGCATTGCGCGTCTTGTTTGGTGATTTGTTCTAATTTGAAGCGCTGTGACGCGGCCGCCGCGCAGATTCACTGACGCAAACATTAGCATACGCTAAGTTAATTTAGTTAACTTTAAGTTTGTTTGACACTCTCGAACTATGTTACTGGAATTTTCTGTGTTGTTTGTAATTTTCTATTGCTAATGAAAATTAACTGATAATTGTATAGCTCTGAACTAGAGAAACCAGCGATGACTGAAGTTAAAACACAGATTAGGTATACATTTTCTGTGCCTTCACCGTGAAAGTTTCCAAAACACAGATGGATTTCAAGGAGTAGGTTAGGTAGGTACATGAACGTTCTTACAAAATTGGCAATAATTTTCAGCGTTTTCTAGTTGACTGTACCCAAACATAAATATATCATAGCTATCACAGGGCAAGGCAACCTCACGTGATAGATCAAACGGTTTACAGTTACGTATTCAACTGTACGTGATGGACAGGCAATTCCAGGGCTGGTCACACAAGAACCCATGGAATGGATGCTACTATGCATCATGCCAATTATGAATTCGATTCCAGCGATGACAAATGGAACAGCGCTTGGAAGCGATATCAAGACAAACAATCGAGACGATTCCTATACTTCATGGACGAAGTGTTATGTATAGTATAGTAATCCGTTAAATTGTATGAGATGCAGTTCTGTTATTATGTTTGCAATGTTGCAGTGACAAATACACAGGGGCATACACCAGCGTCTCTTGCAGAATATATCTAACACTGACTGTACTGCGATCCCCACCCGAATGCCCAGCGTGGGAATTATGGGTACTACCCACCATGAGATATAAAAAATCAGGGGGAGGCCTGCGTCTAGCAGTGGACCATTAAGTCGAAGTGGGTTCGCTTTTTCGAGACAAGGACGAGCGAACACCGCGCGGTGAAGGCGAGAAAGGAAGGCAAGAACCGACCCGCGCGCAATTTCACTGCTTTTTATTTATAAATTTGATATTGCTCTAAAATAATACTCTTTCGCAAAAAAATAAAACTATGTTGCTCTTAAGTGTTTAGTTAAGTATTTTTTAGACGACATTTGTTAAATAACTAGCAAATGAAACTGGTTTTCCGTAGTAAAAATGAAAATTTAGAGGAAACTTTGCGATTTTTTTCTATCGAGTCAAGTTGAGCCAATCGTGTTTCGACTTATATAACGCACTAACTAAAATCCTAAACTTTCGAGAATCATCAAAAAAGATTTTAAAAAACTGTGTTTTCTTGCCTTAAATGGATTTTTCGTACAGACAAAACCTGGGTTTTGGGTCCTACTTCATCTTAAAGGCTGTTGAGGTTGAGTGACAAATACATCGATCAGTGACTTTTTTTATGGATTCATTAAGGCCTAATTATAGTCAAATAGATTAGCCTCGACAAAAATTGTCAACGGTAGTTATGCCACTATTCGAGTAGACATTGAACATTTTAAAATATTATGAGCTAATAACAGCTGTAATAACATTGTTCTAATATGTTATTACCTACATTATCCTTGACACCTCTACCGGGTCGACGCACAATTTTTTTACCTTGTGAGCATGAATTTTTTGAATTATTGATACATAGGATTAATTAAACACATGCGGGTGAAGTCACGGGTAACAGTTACTTTCCACTAAATGACATATAAAGACGTTCAAATTCTCCCTTTGTCGGGACACAATGGCGGATTTTGAACAAAAAGGGACATCGAACAAGTGACGTGTATTTGATTTTCATTAAAAGTTCTGAACAAAAAGCTAGCTCGATTGCTTTTCGATATCCGGTCGGTCAACGTGAACGAATAGGCTGGGAACCCACTGGAGCGTTTGTATGTGTTGCAATAATCTAATAATGCATCATTTTTTTATTTAGTGTTCTCAGTAAGAAGTTGCCCTTGGTGGCCGTCAAAATCTATTTCCGTTACTCTGCCATAACTAAATAGAATAAAACTATTACAGAGGCATTAAAAAAAAGCTTATGATAGGTATCACAAACTGGAAGATGGATTTTTGAAAATTCCTTTCTTAAACGGAATAATAAGATAAATTAGGTGGCGGCGCCACTTTGGGTGGGGCCTTAAACCGTTTATATTTAATTGACACCGATGCCAAAGACCATTTTCCATATCAATCATAGTTTAGATTTCAACTTCGATTGAACTCTATTTATTCACCTTTGATGTGAGTACTGGGTAATTTACGGAAATGATCCAATTCAGAATTCACTATATATTCACTAACAGCCAGATTACCCGAAGTGTAACTGACCGGTGAAGTATATTCAGATAATACGAGAGCGAAGCGCGTTTTCCGTAATTAAACAACGCGCACCACATGTAAATGAGTTAACGTGAAGTGAACCTCCCTTTACACCGGAGCTGAGTGTTCATAACGGGCGCTTTAAAGCCGGCTTGAATAACAATGTTGATTGACAGGGAGGTACAGGGGTAACAAAGCTTGTTACTTGCGGTCATAACATGTCAATAGGAGAGTTATTTGGCAGTGCGATGGGCCTTTTCGTGCGAAGATCAATCTTGATATCTATAAAATAATGATATCGTAGCAACAAAATAATGGTAGTAGTGATTCTGTGGTAATGTAAAATTTAACATTCATAATCATTGGATCTACCACCGAAATGCAATCCCCAACCCGCATGCCCAGCGTGAGGAATATGGGCATTACCCCCATGAGATAAAAATCAATAAGGCGCATATCAGGGGGAGGCCTGTGTCCAGTAGTGGGACCAATATAGGCTATTACAACTCGAAAACACATTTCGGCTGAATAGGTAATGACTATTCAGCCGAAATGTGTTTTCGAGTGAAATTATCCTCATAGATTTGACATATTTAAGCCCGACGCGTTTTTATGGTTTGACAGCTCACTAATCATATTTTAGCCAGTTAAACAGAGTACATAATATGTAAGCGGGGCTAATAGATGTCGCTATACATTTGTTTAGATCTACAAGACTGTTAGTGCATTTTGTAACTCCCCTCGCATCAATGCATGCCTCACCAATTGCAACCGGCATCGTATCAAGTACTTGAAATACCAGTATTTTAAAAATGAAGCAGCTGTCAAAACGAATTCACCAACACGTGTAGTTCCTAACGTGACAAGGAAAGCCAACATTACTCTGAATTTTAACGCTTTTCTATTTCAGATTTTCAGACATCGTGTGAGGATAGAAATGACCGACGGCGACAATTTGCTCAGGACATGATTTTCTGATAAAACACGAACTTTGATTTATATTTTTTAATATCTGTATATTTGATGGAAACAACAAAAGTAGTTAAAAAAAACATTTTGGATGCCTAATTCTGGCAGGAGTTCAACGACAGAGCGAGTCGTATTTTTACCATGAACATGTGGAAAGGTTGACTTTTGACATCTTCCAATCTTGACTGCCGTTTCTTCGTTTTAGAATAAATAAATAAATAAATAAAAAATGCTGGTCAATTCACAATGATAATGAATGAAATGAAATGTTTTCGATTCGCGCCTCGGGACAAATGTGTGTACGATCTGCAGACATTTGTTCAGGGTGTTCTGGTCATTTTCTATGTATAATAAAAAGTATCTATCTATGTATTGTATTATATTATGTATATCAGTTATCTAGTACCCATAACACAAGCTCTGCTTAACTTGGGGCTAGATAATGCTGTGTGAATTGTCCAGCATTATTTATTTTATTTATTTATTGATGTTATTAAAGTAAATAGGTACCTACAGCACCTCCAACATACCTTGGTAACAGAAATGCCTTCAAGAAAAATAAGAATACGCTAGAAAACATTTCCCAGGGTACTTGCACCGAATCTAAGTATTTCTTTTGCGTCCTATAAGCTTACCAAGTCAAACACAAACACGTCAAAAATAGAGGTAAAACACGCTCACTTAACAATTCTCTTGATTTTGAAGATAAAAACGAATTTATGCATTTTATTGAATGTTTTTTGTATCAACTCAGACGGCCTCAGAACAACGGCATCGACACAAGTCACAGATTATATTATAACCCTAAGCTGCTTTGTGCGAGCAAACTTTAATTGCATCAACACTGCTGTAACTTGGTCCACTGTCGGGATCTGTGGTCGGGACAGACTTTGAAGGTACAGTTATACTATAACCTAGACCTACCTATAAATTAAGTTTTGGAACTTGGAATACAGTTTAGCTCGGAAAACGGGACAACAACATATTCTATGGCGCTGTGTAGTATTGCCTTGCCAGCATTCACAGGGCAAGGCGATGCATAACTCTTAACTTCTTTTGCACTTGATGTAGCTATATTTTTTATTTTTACTTATTGTACTTGTTCTTTTATTACTTTATTAAGTACGAAATTGTCGACGATTTTTTTTTTGTTTTGTGTTCACACTTAGGTATTTTATTATGTTTCTATTAGCGAGTGCCTATTATTAGCTTTCTGTATCTATTTTAAGTTCTATTGTTAATAGTTAAGCTGATGGCAATCCGAATAAAATAAATAAATAAAATAAAATAAATAGAGCGACACAGCCACGGACAAAATTCATTCAAAATGGTTTGACAGATCACGCTGACCTGCTTCTGAAATGGCCGGCAAGTGGCATAGACTGGATGGGTGTGTGAACCTCTAAGCCTTTTTAAACTTTCGCGATTTGATAACATATTTAAGATTATTAATCGTTACAGCGATCGTGGTCACGGGGTTGAAACGTTGGGGAAAAGAAAGAAAAAGGTAGGTACGCGATAAATACCCAATTAATAATCTTAAACCTCTAAGCCTTCATACAATCGTACTTTTCGATTCATTAGGAAACCTCAACATCGTCCAACAGCCTTTAAAGGCCCACTGCTGGATGCAGGCCTCCCCCTGATTTTTTATAATGCCCATAATCCTAACGCTGGGCATGCGGGGTGGAAATCGCTATTCGGTGGTAGATATATTCTGTAAGAGGCGATGCTGCCTGCCCCCGGTCGGTTGTCCCTTAGTCGCCTCTTACGACACCCACGGGAAGAGTTTGGGTCGTGCAAATTCTAAGCTGGCACCACACGGCTGAGAGGTTCGCATCCACCTTAATACGATTGGTTGGCAGAAGGACATCTGATATTGACATACAATCAGTTGAGCTACCTGTAGATTACTTGCTCTAGCTCAATTGTTTCAGATGTAAATACTAGTTCTAATTAGTTTATATTATTTGATTTGTATTTTCTTTGTTAATGAAGATCAACATTATTTTTGATCTTTATTGAATTATAGTTGATTGATCTTAAGTTAATGGCTTCATTATTTATGTTAAATCTTACTGCTAGATAAAGCCTCTAAAATGCCTGTATGTTATCTCTTCAATTTTCAAATAACCAATATAATAATAAGCATTTTCAAAAAAAATGCTATGATGGTAATATACGCTCATTTCTTCACAATGATTCATACCTTTACTGCTCAGGAAGTATATCATACTACCTGCAAAACTTTACAATTCAATAGAGCTTGTAATAGAAGCTACTCATGTGTGCCTGATTCCGGCGTCCTCCGGCATCTTTGAAGCAGGGATGTTATGGGGATCCGTAACCGAAACTATCGGATCTCCGAAATGAAAACCCATCCGTAACTGTAACGGGATCCGAATTTTTTTTTCCGAATGATTTCGGATAGTGGTGTAGACTAAATAAGACATTAAGATAGGTTTATATTTTTTGCCAACCCACCCGCCGCCTCCGCATTCGTCTTCTGCATTCATCTATACTTAAATTTTGAATTCGAAAGTAATTCTGTCCGTCGATTTGTTACCTTTTTACGAAATTACGACAGGACGGATCCTTACAATTTTTGGTAGTGTGGTAGACAATATCCGGGAAGGCAGGCTACTTTTCATCCCAATAAATGCGTACGAACCTGGGAGCAGTAGATAGTCTAGTATTTTATAATTTCTATTGCTTGGTTATAACTCGTCAGCCATTGTGGAATTTCATTACGATTTTAGCGTAGTAGTTTCCTCAAAATTAAAAAAAAAAACCTTTTCAGGAAAAGGAGGTGTTACCTCACCATTGTGTTATTTGCTGTAGTAACTTGATCATAATTAAAACTGTTGTTAGGTAAAATTTTACAGTAGGTTAATTATTATCAAATATGAAATAAAGTGTAAGGTTACACACATTATTGATTCTCCTTCTCTTCATTTCTTTGTTTACTTAGATACTTGTGTTAGATGTGAATAAAATACGAGTAACTTTACACTTTTGTAAAGGTTCAGCTGTTTTGTTGATGTGTAATTATTCATATTACCTACTCACAGGATACGCAGAAGTGAAAAGATAAGCAAATAAAATAGAAGCTAAATAGGCGCAGATGTCCTTTCATATTATTTATTTTTCCGGGAGTTATTGACCAACGATTACATCTCTTTCTTTCATTTATTTAATTGGAGTGAAGAGAAAATCTTAAGAAATTAGTAACGCTTTATTTCTTATTTCAAGGTAAATTTACAGTTTTAAGACTTGTCTATAGGAGCTTATTTTGTTAGTCTAAAGAAATAAAAGTTATTGATTTATATTTATTTTCCTAGGAACTTCTTATTTTGAAGTGTAATAAAATAACGAATTAATTTTAAAAAATATACCCTTTGAAATTTTATAACTGTTTTTGCTGCACATTCGAGAAAGTGAATCATCTGTAAAATTAACTTGTACTTAGCAGTGAATATATTAATATTACTTTTTTAACCGAATTGTAAATATACTATATAATTAATATATTACATTAAAAAATTGTGTTTATCCGATAATGCTAAGTTACGCTACGACAGACAAACCCCCACGACAAGTTTATCTTCACATATTTGAGCGTAGGAAGTAAAAAAAGCAAAAGTCGGTTAGTTAATGTAATAAATCTATTTACAATTCGATTAATTAAAGTAATATTAATGTATTCACTGCTAAGTAAAAGTTAATTTTACAGATGATTCAACTTGAGGTTTTAATGCGGTATTGAGTTAAAATAGTGTTAACCTACATGTACATATGTTAATACTACTTTTACAAATTTTATTACAACGATAAATTATATCAGGACTGCAGAAATACATATATAGAAAGTTGGTTACATTAACTATCGTACAGGATTCCCATCACTAGTTTCAACTGAATAGAGATAGTCAAGTTCTGCGTTGGACGGACTTCCGAGGGATGTTATTATATCATGTTTATAATATAACACACGGGAATGGAGCGTATAGAGGTGTAGGTATTCATACAAGTAAAGAAATGGAATGGTGAAGAATAGTAAATAATAGTCAGTTTTATATTCGGTATTGTACGGTATCCAGATTGGAAAGATAATCGGATTACGACAACAATCATAACACGATATTGGGTGATTTTTTTTTGAAGAAATTGTATTATCGATGAAAGTTCTTATGTTACAAAATGGACTTTGGGTAGTTCTCCGAAATTGCCTCTCGGCAGGCAGGTAGCTTCCCGTACAATAGGGGGACGTTATGACTTCACAAGTTGCAATTTTAAACTATTTTCTACGTGTTCACTCTTTTTTCTAGTAAAAAGATCAGAGTGAAGAATTAGATAATATTATTTGCATCACCTTTACTTAATATTATACAGATTTCACTGCGGGAACCAAGGTTCAGTTGGTCTTTGTTGTCAGTTACAGGCGTTTCAGGTAATGTCATTTGCGTTATCTTCAGTGACTGTACAGCGCTGACTTCAGAACGTAATATTACCACACCAACAGCATTAAAAACCAACAAAACAATTTCGCTTCACAATAAGCTATTTTGAATTAGAATGAGAAGACAGAACAAACGACATCCGAAGAGTAAACAAAGGAATTATCATAGAAACAATTAGAACTTTCAAAGGTAAAGTGGACTCGACTTCTAAGTTCATTGAAAACTTCTTACCAAAAACCAATTGTGGTACAAAAAAATTATATAAAAAATAACATTTAATTTTTTGTTTTGATAAAAAAAAAATACGATGTCATGTATTCACAACAAGGTACTGAAATAGGTTTCAAAGTGATGCAGAAAAGGAGCAACTTCATAGGCCGCCTCCTTCGCCAATATTGCTTTGAAACGCTTTTCTTTATGCGGTGTCTTAAAATCTAAAATAGAAAAGCGTTTCAAACCTATGTTAAGAGAATAGAAATGACACATTGACCGACAATGCGCCCAAGTTAGTCTGATAAAAACCAATTTAGATAGGAACATAAAAAATTGAAAAATACACAGAAACTCAAAAACTTCAGGTTGACATCGCTGAAGTAGCTAAGGAAGGAATTTCATCGTCTGGCAAGATAGAGTAGATCTAGAGTAGATCTATAAAACAACTTTTGGTTCCCTAAGTATTTATTTAAAATTTAGCTTTCATAATACGAAACTTTAATGCGTCTGGCAGGCCAAAGACAGTATGCAAAGTATCTGGAAGTAGAAGTACTTGTTTTCTAATAGGTACTATCCCGGACACATAATAAAATATCTTTATACTATTCACAAAAATTTTGTACAAATAACACAGTAATATACAGTAAGTCGTTATCTGCCAATGCCACGACGACGTCCGAACCTTCAAAATTAGTGATCGTTTCTATCTGTGTGAGGATACGCAGACAAACTAAGCTTTTCTGTGTATAATAAAAAAAATCTATTATGTATTGTATCGTATTATGTATAACTATTTAGTTATCTAGTACCCATAACACAAGCTCTGGTTAGCTTGGGCCTAAATTATGATGTGTGTTTATTAAAAATGTATGTAAATTGTAATGTACATAATATATAAAATGACGTAAATCTGGCAGTTGCAGACAAAATCATGATTTTGCGACTGTATATTTCATTTCAATACAGGATTAATTTGCAGCGTTCAGAGGTAGGCCTGAAAACTGTATTTTTTTAAACCAATTTATATTTAATAGCCTGCCATTAAAATATAATTTTTAACGATGTAATGAAAGTAATTTGCAATATTTGCTGTTGAATACGGTGCAATTAACGCTAATAATACCAATAAAAAAACATATAACATAATGGTAAGTTTTCATTCTTCAGGTTTCTGAGATATTCACAGACGAAAATAAAGATTGCTCTATTTTTTTTTTTCGCCCGTGAATATCTCAGAAATTTGACATTGTGTTATATGGCATTGTTATCATATTTGCGTAAGTGTCCTCTATCCAAAAATATTATTTTCATTGTATTGTATACACGCGGGTAGAACAGCGCCAGTCATTGTGACGATCATTAGGAGATACCTTGTTCTAGTAGTCTACTACTTTCGGCTGGAATGGTGGTAAGTACTTCCTCTTTTGTCATACTTTACATTTCTCCAACAAAATCAAATGATTAAATTTTCATTTGGTTTTATGTCTAGCCACTACGTAGACCCTTTTCAAAAGAATTTCCCTCTATCATCTTTGTTATTTATTGTTATAAATACTTCAGATAATAATTATGCTAGGCTAGTTAAACAAGGTTGTTATTTTCAATATTCACATTCCACCATATGACAAATACAATACATGTCAACCTAGATAACATAAAAACATACTCAAGCCTCACATAAAACAAATAGCCTAAGTATGCTAAGTGAGTAGTACTTAAGAGTGCGCCTAATGTAAAAATCAAGCACATTGTGTATTTTTAAACCCTTACATCTATGGTAACGAACTTAAATATTCTAATTAAAAAAATACGATAGGTAGGGGAAAACCCCATAGAAGTCGAGTAATCGAATAGAATTTTGAAAAATAAACTGGTTTCTTTACAAAAAATTATAGAAAAATCGGTTTAAAAAAACTGTTTTAATTGAAATGCTCTAAAGTATCAGCGACAATACCATATTATTTTTTACGAATTACATAGCCAGACTACTGTTTTATTTAAGTAATCGTGTAGTTTTTCTATATAATGCTTAAATTTTGAATCATTAATAGAAAAGAAGCAAAAACTTGATTTTTGCTCTGACATTGCTTTACTCTGTCCCGCTCCTATGAACGCGAAATCCTATGCCTATCCTTTTCACAATTTTTTGCATTAGGCCCGCTCTTAACGTGGAGTTCTTATTTGATGCATTATGGTGCTACACTTGGTGCTTGCAGAAGAATGCTTATTGTGCGGCCACCAAAATAGATTTTAGTGGCCACCAAGGGCAACTTCGTATCTCTGCCTAAACTAAATAGAATAAAACTATTACAGAGGCATTAAAAAAAGCTTATGATAGGTATCACAAACTGAAAAATGGATTTTTGAAAATTCCTTTCTTAAACGGAATAATAACATAATGTAGGTGGCGGCACTAGTTTGGGAGGGGTATGCGCCTTAAGAAAGTAAACTAAATAAGTATTGTTTGTCACTTAAATATTACTGCAAGAGAAAGCACTAGAAACAAAAACTAATTGCCTCTGCAACCCCGCATTACCCATTTTATTTTTTTACCAACTCAGAAAAAGATTAAATTTATTTTTATGTTTTTATCTTCGCCAATTGTTATCCTATTGTAATGATTATTTCCCGTTAGATTCCCTGAAATAGGTATTACTCTCGTTGAACTTGCAGAAAGCGGTTTAATTTTTTTGTATGCTCCTAACATTGGCCACCACTTAGATCCATTTCAAATGCGCTGCGCCCAATTTTATTTTATTCTTTATTGAATTATAGAGGGTTTAATCAACATGATTATGCCACCCTCGAATATATGTATACTTACTTGAATAGAATATACTTAGCATCTATCTAAGCTTAAATCCTAATTTAACAAATGATAAAATCTTATGGGCTTCCTCTGACAGAGGAGAAGCTAATATATAATGAAAGTTAAATAATTGGATAGGTATTAGATAATTTAGTAATATCAATCAAATAACAAATTTAAATTAAAACTAGTATTTACAATAGAAACAATTAAGCTATCTGCAAACTGTTGCAAACAATCTACAGGTAGCTCAACTGATCCATATCAATACCAGTTGGAAGCGTGCCTAAGACACTGGCTGCATTGCCCCTAATTATTTATATTATTATTATTTATCATTTAGTAATTAGATAAATTGCGACTATCACACAAATAAAAAAATGCCTTACAGCATAATGTAAAGCGTCAGGTTTCTGAGATACTTACAGATGAAAACAGCTTATGGTCTAATGATTGATTTTCTGACAATATTTCAGAAGCTTTTCACCAATCCGAAAGAAGACATTTTGGGATGGAGAACTTTACAAGAAGTTGAATACTAACTTTATCAATATGGCAAGGAAATAACGAAACTTTTATACAGGCGGTTATTATAATTAACGTCATAGTTGATGTCACTATGCGGCATACGCATTATTAATGAAGGATCGGTGAACTGTATCGATCAAGATATTACCAACTAGAAGTATAGGTAAAAATGCTAGTGCATTTCTATTTACATTTCATCAATGTATAGCTATAGAAATGGCGTTACTACGAGTACCTATAATTATATTGTGGTAGCAGCAGGGTCCTCTGTACACCTATAGGGGCTTTAATCCATACTAATAATTACATTTATTATACAAAGGAACTCTGTTTATCAGTCTGTTACATTATCACGTTTAAACGGCTGAATGGACCTCAATTAAATTTAGTAGGGAGGTAAATAATATCCTGGGAACTGACATAGGCTATTTAAAAAGCGCATGCGCAGCCGCGGGCAGCAGGTAGTACTCGATAAATAAATAAATATATAATGCTGGACAATTCACACAGCATTATCTAGCCCCAAGCTCAGCGAGCTTGTGTTATGGCTACTAGATAACTGATATACATATCGTACAATATATTACATAGATATTTTTTATTATACATAGAAAACGACCAGAACATTTGGAACCCTGAAATACCTCCAGGTCGTATAAATATTTGTCCCAAGGTGGAAATCGAACCCGCAACCTCCTGCGCCGCAGGCGGACCTTCGCCCACCGCGCCACAGAGGTCATTGTATAAATAATTGAGTATTAAATAGTTAAAATCATAAGATAAAATCCTCTTACATGCAAGGGATTTCCAATGTTGATTTTTCATTGGCACGCCGTATTTTCATTAGCCTCTCATCGTAGGATTCCAGTGATGCACGATATCAGAGATCGCTTTTATTGGAGGTTACTACCGTGACTGAGCTGGCTATTCATCAAAATAATGAATGCCAAGCACTGTACATTTTTCATATGCCGGTTTGGAACGTTGCAAATGTTGCAATACAGGGAGTGCACCGTGAGTAGTTTAAAAGTTACAACGAGCGGCAACTGCACATCGAAAGTTTTGTCTGAAAAGTTGGTTAACGCTCTCGACTTTTTTCTATAAATAAAAGATATAGCAGCAGTAACAAGCCGCCGCGCCATAAATAACCAACAAACGAAACATTTCGACGCTAAAAAAGATAAAAACGACGTGTGTACCCGACATGTTCCATGTCGGAGAATCGATCATACATAAAAGTCATCTCGCTAGTCGTTATAAGCCCATATTTCGCCATAGATAGAAAGAAGGTAGATGGCGTACAGGGATTGGGACAGCGAAAACAATCGTTGATCTTCTCTAACAGCGGCGAGGTTCAATCTAAATTAATATTATAAAGTAAAGTTTGTGAGTTTATGAGGTCGTAGGGGGTAATCTCTGATTCCACTGAACCAATTTAGATAATTGTTTTTAAAACAGTAAGCCACTTTATTTATGAGTGGCTATATATCAACCCACAAAAAGGATACACGCAAAACGTGGGCGAAGCCATGGGCAGCTGCTAACAGCAAATAAAAATTGCTAAACAAATTACACATCATCATTTACATCCATTAGGTACGAAAGTGACTTTCGTCAATAATACGCACTTTTTTCATTATGAACTGATGGCGACCGATCAAGAAGATATTTCTTTACAAACGGTTATTTTGACCAAATAGTTATAAGATAACGAATATAAAATAGTGCTCACCGGCCACGACTACTTTATAAAAAGGTACGTATATTTTGAGGGCGGGCTAGGGCGGACCGGAAAAAAAAGAGACAGTTAATGGAATACAAGAATATGAGCGTAGTCTTTAATAAATTACTGAAAGTTCGGATATTTCATCTAATTGTAATAACAAAGTGTAAATGTAAGTTACTATAATACTTATTTGTATGTCACTGGCTATAAAATATGCAGTTAGCTGTGCAAGAGAAACTATGTGCTATGGATATATGAATGATGAGTTATAAATGGATAAAACATCTTTATTAACAAAGAAAATTACAGTCAAATAATACAATTAAATTAAAACTAGTATTTACAATTGAAACCATTGAGTTACCTGCAGACTGTTGCAAACAGTCTACATGTAGCTAAAAAATATTTTTATTAAAAAACAAAACATTCCGTCATTAGGTACACAACAGTACGTCATTGAGAAAAACCTAAACTTTGAATAGTTGCATTAATGTATAAAACTCAAAGAAACTAAGCTATAACCTATAGAAACGTCTATTAATTTGGTGTAACTATTTAAAAAACTACAAGCGACTTCATATTCCTACATAGTGAAAATTACAGCGATCAAATTTCTCAAATTGCGACATCTAGGTAGTTCGAGAGTTCGAGTCTAATGTATAGATCCGTTCACCGTAAGATGTCATCTTACGGTGAACGGTCTGTAGTTTGATGTCAGTAAACACATGGATTGAAACGACGACTGAAAGTACCTCCTGTTTACGTCCGTTACCATGGAAACCATTTGTTATTTATTGTGGGAATAATCATGTGAAGGTGTATAAAATATGTTTTACAACGCATTCATTTTGAATGTTGTAATTTCAATAACGGGAATAAATGAAAAAGAAATGAATTTTCGTAGACATCACCAAAAATAGTGGTAGTCGTGTTTTTACAAAAGAAATAATTGTTGTTTTTTAAGCATGACGGGATAAAATGTACCTAATCCCTCAGGAACACACTTTTATGGAACCTCTTCAATAGCGAATGAATTTTGAAAGTATAATTCGCGATCAATTCGTAATCATTATTCAAATTTTCGGTCCACAATTGACGGAGAAACTGACGAATGTAAGTACATAAAAAATACATACAACCGCACATAGAACCTCTTCTCAAAGTCGGTGAAAAAGACATCTAAAGACCAAGACAATAAAAACAATCAACGCTTCCAACAATATTTCGCAGTCGAGGTGAAAACAACATTTTTTGTATTGTTTTGTGTGACATGCCAGGTTTAAACTTTTATTTAAACCTTGCAAGTCACTCATAACAGAATAAAACAAAGAAACTTTAAACTTTCGTCTTCAGTGCGCCTTCGCTGCTTCAAATCTCGTTTAAATACAGGCGACGCGGTTTCACACAAGTGAATTATAAATTTTCCGTCGATCGTGAAGAGGAAGACAGGGCACTACTCCGTATCGATCCATGTTAGCGTGTATTATCCTAGACAGCAATAGGTAGAATAGACAAAGATTTCATCGAATGGTCGTCGAAGCGTATTATTGGAATTAAGTTCCTTATCGCGCGTTGTGAAAGGGACGGAAAAAATTGTCACGAAAAGTTGTAACGACACTTTTTGCTATTGTAAGCCGTGCGGCGTGCACATGTTTCTCTGTCTGTCTCTCTCTCTCTCTCTCTCTTATAGAAAGGAACTTCGTTCCATCCGGGTGTCCCTTCAAGGGACTCCCTTGACACCTCTCAACTTTTATTTTTCACTCTAGGTACCTACTAGACATGTGCGCCGATGCTCATTTGACCGGCGGCGGCGTCTGGCGTCCAATTTGTCGGCGGCGGCGGCGTCATCGGCGTAATCGGCGTGGATGTGAAATTAAGTAAAAGACGCCTTAATCCTTATTAAACTTTTTATTCATTAATTATATGACAGACTAGATAAGATGGACCTCTTCTTGCCATCTTTTTCAATAATCAATGTGCCGAAATACTTCCAACTGTGACTGTTTTTCGATGACGAATAGAGGGTTTTCACAGCAAAATGTTTGATTTCGATCTTTTGTATCGAACTCCGATCTATGTCGTTGTCTGACATAGTGCACAGTTTGTCATTTAAAAACAGATACCCTCCGAATCCTCCGAAAACTTTCAATTCTCACTAGTTGTGTGCCAGACTGACAAGTGAAAAGAGAAATGCAAATGGCGCCGACGAAACTGGAGGCAAACAGTGTTGCCAGATAGCGAAATAAAAAAATACTACTTTTTGCAAATAAAATATAAGTAAATAAAGTGATTTATTTAATGTAGAATATTTTTTTGTTTGTAGACGCCGATGACGCCGATGAAAAATTCGGCGGCGTCGGCGTGGCTAAAATGATCGGCGGCGTGCGCCACGCCGATCGGCGCACACGTCTAGTACCTACTTTAAAATTATCGATATGACGTGGGTCAAACTGGCTCAGAACCGTGATGCATGTGGAATCAGAGGAAGGCCTTTCCCAAAAGAGGGCATTATGACGACCTCTGTGGCGCGGTGGGCGAAGGTCTGCCTGCGACGCAGGAGGTTGCGGGTTCGATTCCCGCCCCGGGACAAATGTGTGTACGATCTGCAGACATTTGTTCAGGGTGTTCTGGTCGTTTTCTATGTACATATAAAAAATATCCATCTATGTATTGTTTTATATTATGTATATCAGTTATCTAGACCCATAACACAAGCTCTGCTTAGCTTGGGGCTAGGTAATGCTGTGTGAATTGTCTAACATTATTTATTACTATTAATTTATTATAGGCTAACTGTAACTTTAACATGAATAATTTCCGCAGTGTACATAAAATATGAAGCTTTTGGTCTATTCGGCGGACAGACGGACAGGAGACAGACGGACAGATAACGAGCTATTTTAGGTATCTAATCGGTTAGATACCTATAATTGTAAAAAAAGTTGAGAGGTGTCAAGGGACACCCGGATGTAACGAAGTTCCTTTCTATGAGAGAGAGAGAGAGAGAGAGAGAGAGAGAGAGAGAGAGAGAGAGAGAGAGACATGCGCACGCCGCACGGCTTACAATAGCTTACTATAGCAAAAATGTCGTTACAACTTTTCGTGGGAATTTTTTACGTCCAGCCCCCTTTCACAATGCGCGATAAGGAACTTAGTTCCAATAATATCTACAACGTAAAATAACGTGAGGTTAGATTCTAACCTCATGTTTTACGGGTCAATAGAAATGACCTAGGTACATAAACCGTAGAATTGAATACCTTACATGCCGGTGTCATGCATAAGTGACATGCTGCACAGGACAGATACCACATGTCCGGTAACCACATTGCGGTTTATATCCCGCCGTTCACCCTCACGCCTCCACTTGATCAAATTAATAATGACATTTACGTAACGGGCGCTTGAGAGTCGCAGCAGCGATGACCCCGTACTTTATTATAGGATAGCCAGGAAACGTTGTAAATATAAAGCTGTAGGTATACATTTATAGGTACAGGGTTTCATTATGGGATATAGTGTGTAATCTTATCCCTCACAGAGTCCTTACACGATCGATGCTCATTTCCGGAAGGTCTAAGAATGGACAGACTTATTATATTAGCGGAAAAGCTTTACTGTTCTTACAATTTCTTTAGTAAATTATACCGCCATTGATAACCATTGTTTATTAAAATGAATGTTGTTTATTTTTATTTAACTATAAAATAGGACTAGATTAAACTGTATGAATATATTATGGTATATGTTCAGAAGTGGTCTAACATAGGCTGATAATGATGATGCTAATACTTATGTATATGCTTGATGTAGAGAAATAGTCATGAAATATGATGTTTTGATTTCTGTCCCAAATAAATCTCAAAAATGATTGGACTCAATGAAAAAAGAGGTCCCCTTCGGTATGATGGTCACGCGGTTCACCTTAGACAATTTAACCCGCTGTCGGTTCACGGACAAACAAAATTACTTTTCACAAAGAAGGTATGAGTTTCAAAGAGTTGATATTATGCCGGCATTTGGTTCACTCGAAAAATTATTCAACCTCAAACCTTCTTCGATCATGGAGAAGTAATTCGTTTTGTCCATGCGAACTTTAACTGTAAAGTTAGATCTCTAAATAGTACACTGGTCTGGTGATTTGCAAGCGATCTCAAAGCGATGAGATTATGCAGCGAGCACGCCGACGTGCGATATGCGCCATCAACCGCTTTGAAATTGTTCGCAAATCGCCAGTTGGCTGTTCGTCACATATTTCCAGTGGCCATCTATGCTAACGAGCGAGTGACCACTCGAAAACCACTAAATAAATTATCCATATTCTAAGAGACATATTCACTATATTAGTATTCATAGTTGATTGGCTTTACCCGCAACGTTTCTCCCTAGTTGGATACCATTCGGTAATTGCATCGGTTTGTAAATTTGGTCGGTACGTTAATCTAATTGCTAGCAGCGGCGGCCGTTGGAATAGTCAAACGAATTTTGTGTCACCTGTTATGTTTACAAAAGGACAATGTTGAACCATGTTAACTGTTTTTTATGGTAGGTATTTCTATGGTATAGTCTCATCTCGTGTCTAAAGATTTTGGAGTAAACAATAAGATTACTCCCAACCCGTTTCTAATTTCAAACGAAAACAATCCTTACTTAAACGGTTCCTTTCGTGTCAAAATACTATAGATTCTGAAATAATGGATTACTATTGTTTTCAATCATGAAGTGTTAATAAATTATGTTTTTATCTATATTTTGTCTATATACCTACGTTTACGTTTTTGTATATATACACAAGTTGCAACGACAGTTCGAAAGAAATGGCTAGTTTCTTTTCCATCTAATTTGTATGATTCTTTCTTACGTCAACGTATTTGAATGCAACAAGCAAAGTTCGCGATGGAACCTTCTAGTGCTTAAATCAAAATTATATTTCCCGTTTTTACCCGATTGCAAAATAGGAAAGAAACGCCTTCTCTCAATTTTGAATTATATGGGTTTATATAAAGAAAAATAAATGCCCATTATGTACGAGAATTGAGGATTCGAAACTTTACATTGAAAATAAATAGCTCATAATAGAAATCAATTGTCAATTTCATCAAAAGTACCAAATACCTTCAAAATTGAACCAATACCTCCTACCCAGGCGAGTTTCAGTGTTTATCTAAAAGACGCGAGATTGATTCATTGTCTCCACAAAGCTCTCGATATCGAATCATTAAAGATTGTAATGTTCCGACATATCGGAGATAATCTCTATAATCTAGCACGGGGTTGATGTCTAGGGTAAAGTAGAGAAATGACGCCACTTTGTCATAGAATGCGTAAGTTATTTAAAACGCACTCCTTCCACTTCAGAAATGTACGCAATGTATGTCGACTGGTTATATGTATACTAAACTGTCTCTAAAGCAGTCTTAAATTTTGTAAGTGATAATCAAAGTGTGTAATACCCAATGGTAGTATGTACGATAAATCATAAAAGTAGTTTTAGATAGCCGATATGTACATAATTTCAAGATTCTAAATAATAGAAATAGAAGACTCGAAGTAATTGAGTTGGATGTACTCCTGGTATGGCTGACCCTGATTCCCTATAAATAATCATAAGCCATAATTACTACAAATATTCTACCTTATGAGGGTTTAGGTTTCTTTAATTGAGAACACCTGTATCGTCGTAAGATTCAGGGCAACAATAAAAAACAGCCTGTAATTAAAGTAGACAGATTCTATACTATAACATAATTTTAAAACTTAATTTATGTCAGGTACCTTCTGCTAGTTTATAAAATTTTGATATTTTTACTAAGATCACTTTTCTTTCCTTTTGGGTTAATAGTGGAACAATACTTATCTTAAAACCTACGTAATTCTTAGTTCCGCTAGTACCGAGGTCGGCTAATTTCACTTTATCATAGTGGTCAGTGATATGACGCCGATGGATTAACAAGGTAAGTGTGTTGTTCCCGTTTACTCTAACTACCTTATAAGTGTCCTTCCAAATAGGAGAGCTTTTCGTAATCTTAGATGTTTTTGAGATATAATCGCCAACCTGTGCATAACCGACCGACAGTGGGAGTCGAAGTAAGATTTTGATGATACTTTAGACTACCGATTAAAATCGAATGCCCTTTCTCGCGAAAATTTCAAACGAGTTTACATCATGCATACTTAATCTAATCAGGATAAGTCACTCCAAGAGATTCATCATAGATGTTGTTAGGAATAAATAGTTTAGGGCGGCACGTAAGTTCAGTAAGTCGTAAATTGCGTTGCAGAATTAACAGCTGTGTTATATTATAGGTCAGTATAGCATTATTAATATATTGAGGACAGCTAGACTACAACTTTCCGGCGCACATAGAATTAGAGAGACAGAAAAGCATTTTATCTTTATGGTGTTACCATGCAGGATTAATGTCTGTCTACCGAAGAAAATATGAGAATAATTAATACATAAAAGGTCACGACATACTTACTGTAACTAAGAGAGCCCAGTAGATTTAGGCTGGTATTATGAACCTTGCTCAGTCTTAGACCTATGCTTGCTATCTATGCTTGAGTGACGTTTATGCCATATAAAAGCGTTACTCAAGCATATGTAGATCTATGACCTTAGACAATTTAACCATTTGTCAAAGTCTATGACTGACCACGCTTTCATAATACAGGAATAAGAACGCATAGCAATGCGTGAACTGGAGGAGGGTTCGTATAAAAAAAAGTTGATGAAATGTATTATGTAGGTATACCAATCGAATATCTACGTACAAATGCATGCTATTTAATTTACTTTGGTAAATCTACTGAAATTAATTCAATTTAACGTGAAATATTTTACAATCAATTTTTACAATTCACTACCTACCGCTTTGTGTAACAATGAATGATGCTTGATTGTTGTTATGAGGTTATGGAATCTAAGGGTTTAGTGCAGAGCATAAGTTCACATAAGTTTTGTTTGTGTTGTGTTGTTTTGACTTGAATATCGTAAGTAAACGTCGTTATAAACGTAGACGCACAGATTAGGTTTTGTTACGTTGACGTTGCTAAGTTTGAAAACTATCGCCAGCAGTGTTTTGTCTTTTTTCGACTGGAGGAAAAGTGTGTGAAGATTAAATATGTAACATTTATAATAACACATTTACAATGTTTTATAGTGTGTTTTGTTCCGTTATATGGATTAAGGGACAATTCACACGTACCACAGCCACACCACAACCTCAACCACAGGACAGTGACACAACACGTGGTCGGGAGCTGATTTCTATGCAAAATAATAGTTTAGTTCACAGTTCACGAGGACCTTTATTTTTAAACTAAGTCATTTACCGCAAATCTTTAAAATTTTTAACGAACCATTTATTATTATTAATAAATGGTACTTTGGAAGCATTTATTAATTATGTTGATTTTAGTCTATGGTGTCGAATATTCCCAATGATCCTTTTATAATGTTTACCATAGTCCTATACGTAAGTAATGGTTTAATGATTTGCGCGAAATTCTTTTCCCACTTGTATCATTCCCTGCAAAACTAAGGAAAATACCACAAATAGTTTAATCTCTTGCGCAATGTAAGTCATAGTAAACAGAACAACCGTCAGGAATACAATTAATCTTCGTAACAAAACACAAATATCCACATAACTAGTAGTTACCCCTAACAATATCGCCGTAAGCGTTTTAGTTTCAAGTTACAGTATAGTCTACAGTCCAGAGCAGTTAAGTCCAAATGGGAATTTAGCCTCAGTACGAAGTAAACTTGACCAATAGCATCTCGTCCAGTCTTCTTTTTTCGTTTTAGTAAAACATATAAATGCTTTTAATTAAATGAATATTTTTTCACTTTTTACTTTTAATAGCATGAAAGCGGGTTTAACACGAACCTAGTTTGTTTACCTAGTAAAAAATAATTGTTTGAAAAATTGAAAGCAATTTTAAATGAACAGAGGTTAGGTTAGGTTATTTATTTAAAACTATACAAAATAGACATTCCCGGATTTCGGAATTTTTTTTTCAGGTAAAATACACACACTGAAACTTTCAAGTTTTCAACTTTCTTCTTTTTACGTTTCATGAGATACAACCCGCTAACAGACGGACGGACGACGGATATAGACATCGGAGGCTTAGTAATAGAGTCCCATGGGCAGTCTTTTGGAAAACCTAAAATGTTCCTTCTCCCCTACTAATAACAAACGTAATAGCAGCAAAATATCTAAAAATATATCTTTCTTAAAAAAATATCACTGATAGTCAAAGAAAGGTTAAAACTTTTTTCTTTTTGTAATTTGGCGAATAATTTTTTTTGGTGCCGCGGGAACCCAAAAGAATTTTATGAGATGTAATGACATGAAAAATGTTAAAGCACAGTCAATAAAAAAAAACTTCTGGAACGGCTAACCTTTTGACGGTTCCAGACGATTTTTTTTTTGACTGTGCTTTAACATTTTTCACGTTTGTTGTACATAGATTGCGTTATAAAGATGAGTATAGAATAGATAGACTAGCTGGAGCATTACAATGTAATGTTCTTACGAATGGTACAACACAGAGCAAATGCTTAGTTTAGAGTCATTTCCATTATTAAGCATTTCCGTGTATCGTTGATGCGAATGCTCGAAGCTGTGATCGAAGTAATGCTCACGGCGAGTGAGCATTTACCTGTAACATTTATTTCTACCTCGGCCCGGACACATCAAAGTTAAAGTATTAGTGTAATATCTAATTCTATATATTATTCAGGTGGTTCGTGATTTTGGCCCCGCGGCGTACCTTTTTCCGTTTTAGTGTAATTTCTGCGCTCTGCAAGTTGGTTGACTGGCAACATGGTAGTTTTGTGACCTTGTGCTATGAACCTATGGTAGAGCAAACTTATAATCAATTATCGTTTTGGAGTCCTATTAGCATGCAAGAGACTATGCAATAGTATGAAATGAACATAATATCGGTACACTTTTTACCAGGAAAGTAGACATAGTAGGTGATATAAGAATCGCTTTTACTTTTAAAATTATTCCTCTTATTGCTTACTTAAATAAATCATCACCAAGATTTGAATTTCCATGACTGAAAGTTTTCGTCCCAGGATCAACTCAACCTTCTCTGGATCCTGCGTCGATCAATAGCAGACTGAAACAAGGTATCTAAGCTAACGCCGAGACTAGCCGAATTTAATTGGGGTCGAGTAAGGCGGTTCAAGGCCAATTTGACACCGTGCACACCTTTGCTTCAAGCTATGTTATTCACCGCCCCAGCCTGTAATACAATGCGGTCTAACTCCTTTGCCCGGGTGCAATCTACGAACAGGGTTCGATATCGAATCACATGCTGTGGAGAGAAAACCGTTTATAAAATTACTAGCTGCTCCTCGCAGCTCGGCTTCGCATTCTATGCCATGGGAACTGATTCATGGGCAGTTAGGGCATGAACGAAGAACAAACACACACTTTCGCATTTATAATATTAGTAAGTATAGATAGTAGGTATGGATAGAATATATATGGACATTTATAGTTATAGATAAAGAAAAATCAGACAGAAGTTAAAATGTTTCAATCTTCGTAACTTCTCATTCTGCTAGTTCTTTGAGTGATTACTTTTTAACCTACCTTTGTATAATTAGTAACTACCTATAAAAGCCGAACCTTAAACTGAATAGCACAAAACGATAGTAATAAAAATCAAAACTTATGATTTAAATAAAATAAAAACATATAAATCAAATTAAACCATGATATTTATCAAACCTAGTTTTTATCAAATAATTTGGTTGCTTGGTAGTTGGTAGTTTTGTCTTTGTTAAAACTGTGTTTGAGCATGAAACTCAATCGAAGAAAAAATAGTTATTTGAAAACTCATTATTATTGGTTTTACAAAACGATACTTACAATTACGAGTATTACACATGCAGGTCAGGACACAAGATTAAAACAAAATGAGTACACGGCCACGTCCGACGTGCCCCGACGTAATTGGATTAACTAACCAAACCTAAGGCACAGTAAGAAAGCGTAATAAAAATAGAATGAGAGGAAATGGAAAACGCAAGGATTTTACGTCTTTTAGTACATATTTATTTCGAGCCCACGTGTTTTGTGGTTCTTAAATAAATGAGGGTTGGTTTTATAAGTCAATTGAGTGGAGTATTTAGAAGATAAGTCTCAATAGCTGGGACTAATTGTTAAGCTTTATATTATACAGGGTGCCACGTAACAAGTGTTAGCCGAACTGGGGTAACTCTTTACCTCGCGGGAACAACTTGTGAAAAGGATTATGAATTTCTAGTATTTAAAAAAAATGCTTTTCGTTTTCTTTTAAATGTATGCTTACATAATCATTGTTGTTTTATGATTTCAAAGGAGATGATAACGAAAAATAAGCAAAACGAAAATTTGAATTATTCTAAAATGTAAAATAATGTAAGAGTCAAATATCAAAAATAACACTGCTTAACTTCCATAAGTCAAAAGTCAATAACTTTATTTCTTTAGGCTTACAAACTAAGCACTTAGACACGTCAAATATAATACTATAAACAGGTTTACAAATAGTCATTATTATCAAATAAGAAATAAGATGTTATTGATTTTATTCGCTTCAATTTTTTGTCCACTAGTGGAAGAAGCGAAAAAGAAACCACTAGTAAGTTTTATAAAACTTAAAATTAATACATCATCTTAGTCTAAATATAGGTAATCTGATTTATATACCTATGTCAATATTTATATAAAACTAAGCTTAACATTATTTTCCTTAAATACTATTGTCGGTGCGGAACTGGGCGACATCTGGCCAAGCATTACATCATTGATGTAATCATCGATGGAGTAATAGGCTTTCTTTATAAGATTTCGTTTTATGTATTGTTTAAATTTACGAATTGGGAGCTCAGTTGCTTCAGATGGAAGCTTGTTATAGAAGCGTACACAATTGCCCATAAACGATTTCCCTACCTTTCGTAATCTATATGATGGGATGTGCAGTTTGTTCTTGTTTCTTGTATTTATTTTGTGAACATCACATTTTTTTAAAAAGCTATCTTTATTTTTGTGCGTATATATTAGATTTTCATAGATGTATTGCGATATTACTGTCAAAATATTTATATCTTTAAATAATTCCCTCAAAGAGTGGCGTGGCTTTAATTTATAAATTGCGCGTATAGCCCTTTTTTGGAGAACAAAGATAGTCTGAATATCGGCTGCCCGTCCCCAAAGCAGAATACCATAAGACATTATACTATGGAAGTAACTGAAATAAACTAACCTAGCTGTATCTTCATCCGTAATATATCTAATTGTTCGAACAGCATAGGCTGCTGAGCTAAGTCTGCCTGCGAGAGCATCAATTTGCGGTCTCCATTGAAGAGATGAATCAATATGTAACCCTAGAAAAACGGTTGAGTCTACAAGGTCAACAATCTCATCCTTAAGCATTATCTTAGTTGGGAGTTCTCTTACATTTGGTAACATGAACTTTATGCATTTAGTTTTTTTAGCATTGAGCAAGAGGTTATTGGCCGTGAACCAATCTAGTATTTGTGAAAGCGAATTATTTACGTCGTCATAATTACATTTATTTCTGTCAACTTTAAAAATCAATGAAGTATCATCAGCAAATACGACCATATCACAGAGATCTTTTGCTAAAAAAGGGAGATCATTTACATACACTAAAAATAAAAAGAGACCTAATATTGATCCTTGTGGGACGCCTAATTCAATCTTTGAGCCCTTCGATCTTTCTTTACCAATATCTACTTTTTGGATTCTATCAGATAAATAAGATTGCATAAGGTCCAGTAAGACCTTACAGGACTTTTGGTGACTAATTAAAACTAGGAAATAAAATGATCGTTTTAGTTTTTTGTTCAAGTTATTTATTTATTGTTTTTAAGGTAAAGTAAAAAACGAACAAAAATCTTTTCCCTAGTTAAATTATTAATTTTCGAGTGGGATAACCGAAAAACTCTACCCAAGCTTTTTTACCCTCTACACTAGTGTGATAATCTGATATTTTGTAACAAGCCTTTTGATAATGTGAGACAATTTGTTTGAACTTATTTATTGGTAACTAGTTGTGAGAATAGCTAGCTTACAGCGTTTACAATAATATCAAATTGAAATATCAGTATTACGATGTTGGGTTGGTGAGTCGATTTTCATACTACTTTCATATATTTTCTTTCTCTCTCTTTCTGTATATTTTCTCACTATTGTTCGAACCGTAAGATAATTTAGCGTTAGCTTGTTAAGTATTATATAAATAACCAAAGGAAGGAGGTCCCCAAGATACAGGTTTTTCCTAGTTTGGGGATCAAAGATTGTATTAATTTTAAGTCTCAATTCTTCTCAATTTTTCAATAAACGTTATTATTATTACTTTCAGTGCTGACGACGCATATCAAGTACAAGGAGTGCTACTAGCAGTGCAAATGTTCGGTACAGTGAAATGGATAGAGAGCGGAGTGTATTAGATAATACTCTACCTTATAACGATCATAATACTACCTAGTAGTATTATGATCCAATTCATAATATTTCGACACGGACCCTTAAGTAATACGATCTACTCGTTGGCGAATGGTCCACTTCACTTTGGGGTAGGTGTTTTGCTATTAGGGTTCTGTATCTTAAAAGGGATCCCTTATAGGATCACTTTGTTGTTCGTCTGTCCGTCTGTCTATCTGTCAACCCCCCTTTCCTCAGGAACGAGACCCATTCCATCGAATGGAATTGAAAAATAACGAATCGAATCCTCAACTCCCGTAACCTCTTGGAGCCATGATATAAATCAAACTTCTAAGTCATCGAAATCAAAAGTTACAGCTGTTTATGCCCGCGAAATTTCAGAATTTTCCAGGACATCACATGCACACAAAACCTTTACCCTTCTTCTCGCCAAGATTCATGAAATTTAAAGAAGCAAGGTCTTGGCTCAAGTGAAGGGAAAATTCTAAATGCCGCAAGTTTGTTGTTTTTAAATAAAAAAAAATATTTCTAACATGGTATCCAAACCTTTAGGGTACCTGTACCTACCTTAACATGACCTGGAATCATGATGTTTGGCAAGGTCCTACAATTATATGGAACCCTTGGTGCGCGAGTCCGACTCACACTTGACGTTTTATTAGAAAAGGGACAACTCGCCCGCAGACAATGTCCCCTTACCAACAGCGTCGCGCCCTTTTGGGTCACACAGCTGCTGCGACACGGCGGCGGCGCAGCAGTGAACCTCGGCGGTGCGACCCGGGGCGCGCCGCTTGGAAGCCCAACCACCACAGGTAGGTTACATGTGCGTCGTGGGCCATGAAAGTGTTTATTACATAGGTGTTCGATAAGATTGCGCGCGAGATCAATTATTATTTTGCTGTTTTATTTTTTTTCTGCGTAAATGACGGAATAAAAATTCGCACTATTTTGCCGATATCCGCTTGTTTTTACCTACGTGTTGACAGACGAAGAAAGCGAAGTTTTAATTTATTTATTGCGTCAATGATTTGTTTTATTGAAATATCTTAATTACTCAATCTAATGCTAAGGAATGTACTGTCAATGCTAAGGAAAAATAGAACGAGATCGTTTAGATAATACTCAATAAAAGGCGTTCATTTTGTTACATTAATATGAGTAAACTAAATAATGACTATTTTGTGCGATTTAGGACACAATTTCATATTTTATACCGAAAACAGAAACGCAATGTATTTGCATGCCGACGGGCGCCTGTATGTCCTAGTAGTTAAATACAGAACTGCTGGAAACAGGGAACAATACTAATATAAAATGATACGAACAAATAATTCTGTACAACAATTTACGAACACAATAATACCAATAGTAATGAAAGCTACCAAGTAATGCATGGTAATTAGAAGTCAAATCAGGCGTAAAATTATTGATAAAAGTTCTTCTCGTACCTAATTGCTTTTAATTCATATTACTGCGGAACAAATCAGCAGCAGTACGAACTTATCTCGATAACCCTAGGCACTTCAAAAATTAATATCATCGCTCCGCAGCACTGTTATATTTAAGTGCAGGCGGGGTGGAGTGCCACAGAGTTCAAATTCCTCTTATGTGTACACTATGTGATTCTGTTGAATGAGAAATCTCTCAGCTGAATTCAAATTTTAGTAGAAAGATGTCATCTGTGTGGGATAACGTGGAAAGTCCGTAACTGCCGTATATTTTGTCAGGTCAGAGTTAAGCTTGTTACCGCCATGTTTTGTGTTCCTGAATTACCACACATGATCAAAGAGAACGACGGCGGCCAGAAGGTACTCGGTTAGCGAGCAAGCAAAATGAAAACACTCATTGTATCCTATCAGCCTATCCATCAAGTTATATGTTTACTCATCATTATGCGTGCGACTTCAAAATAGCTGATTATTTTTATTTTTATTCTCTATAGATATAGAAGTATAACTGCATGATAACTTTTGTATTTTTTGATGTTTTATTGTAAAATTTAATCATTGAAAAGTATGTTGATATTTTAAGACTCAATCGTAACATTTCTAAACATGACGTCACCGCTCACCGTATGCTTATTATGAAGCTTTAGCGGGATTTCTTTTTTTGAAAGAAAGGAAGAAATAATATTATTTATTAGACACACAAACATGATTGTTTTTATCATTAATTTGTTCCTAATTTTATTTTGATTTATGGAACACAAGCACTTTGAGTTGACAAACTGAACGGTGACGTCACGCGAAACTAAGTGCAGTTTTATTTAAATTTTTGATTTTAAAAATGTGTTATTATTTTTATTTTCTGTACTAAAATAACAAATTATCGACTAATATATCTATCGAATAATGTATCTCTATTCTCCAGCAACCTATATTATTGTGGGCTTGTTACTTGACACAGCCGATTCGTGTATGAATGTAGGTAAACCAACAGATTTACAGTAAAATTAAACATACATTGAGCACAAAGTGGAGGCGAATCTTATAGGTTTAGAATGACTCGATCAAAGGGGCTATTAATGTCCAAAGTACCAATAAATATAAATATGTATTTTTAAAGTTAGCACAGTATTTCAACATTACCAACATCCATTTGTAAAAATTTCAACGTTCCCGTTTAATTAACATTTATGTTCGAAACTTAACTGTCAATTAAACGAGTTAATAAAGCGTTAAATTTTAAAATAAATTCCACCCCTCTCTGAAACCTTTTCAATCATGAAAGCGACGGACAATTATTGTTAAAATTATTTTGGAAAAGACTGCAATCAGAGCGCTGTCAACACGGCGAAAACTATTATTTGTTATGTATCTATAAGATAATTAACATATTAGGTTAAGTTTATGCAAATATTTTTTGTTAATAATATTGTTGATCCTGCGGTAGACAGGCTTACCCTGCAATACTAGTGATATAGTCAGCTCATATTTTTTATTTGTTACTGAATAACACGGACCGTGTCGGCGTGCCTAATTTCGTTAGCCATAGCCTGCGCAACGAGGCTTCCTCGGTTTTATTCGACGCTAGAGCCATTCAACATTATTACAGGGCGATGCCCTGGGCGATTCTATTTTTTTTTTTTTTATATCTAATTTATAATGTATCATTTAGTTACCTAAGATCAAACACCCTACGTAGATTATTCGTTTGGTTATACAGCGCAGTCAACTGTTTTTTTTACAGACGAACCCGGCACGCTTGAATAGACAAAAAAAATTAAGAACTTTAATATTGGTATAGTTTATGTAACTTAAGGCGAAGTACGTTCGTATTTTCGAGACAAGGACGAGCGAACACCGCGCAGTGAAAGCGAGAAAGGGACGCAAGAGCCGGCCCAAATATAAATTTTATAAATTTGTTATTGCTCTAAAATAATACTCTTTCGCAAAAAACTAAGACCATAATCCTCTAAAGTGTTTAGTTAAGTATTTTTTAGACGATATGTCATGCAAATATGTTAAGTAACTAGCAAATGAAACTGGTTTTCCGTAGTAAAAATGCAAAATTTTGAGGAAACTTTGCGATTTTTTTCTATCGAGTCAAGTTGAGTCAATCGTGTTTTGGCTCCCATAACTTACTAACAAAAATCCTAAACTTTCGATGCTCATCAAAAAAGATTTAAAAAAATTGTGTTTTCTTGCCTTAAAACTGATTTTCCGTCTAGGCAAAACCTGAGTTTTGGGACCTACTTCACCTTAAGTCTCAAAAGAGTGTTGCATTGCTAAGTCACAGGGACCCTTCTTCGTTAAGTAATCAACCCTCTCAGTCTGTCGTTTCTTTCATCAAAGGTAAAATTCCAAAATATCAGAACTGTATTTAACAATTGTTATTATGTAGCGATTAATTTGGCGGAAATAGGGCAAATACTTGAGCTTCGGAAACGTTGGCATAATAAACATTGAAAATCATTTTATTTAATAGGCTGCCTCGTCCAAGTATAAACCCGTTTTAATTGGAGAGGTTTCGATTCTGGCCGTTGGAATATTTCTTCTAATTATAAAGTTTACTAACGAGCTTTGTGCAAAGTATCATACGTAGGTATATTGCAGATATGTTATTATAAATTAAATAAGAGACTGACCCTTTTATATTTATTCCATGACAGATTCACGCAACTCGACGTATGTAACGATAAAAAACCTTCGCTCAAACGTTACTGAGGAGTCAGGAAGTGGCCCAAAATAAGGAATCATCTGTCAAATTGAGGAACGTTGCGACCTCGTTTGATGTACGTTGAGTTAGTTCCTCCACTCAACGTACATCAAAGCTGTGTGAGTGGAGTTGAGCATATTTTTGTGTATGCTCTCCAGGTTTTCAAAATTTTCTCAGTGCTTACTAAGCAGTCGAAGCGACGCGGAACCCAAGAGCTGGTGAGTATCTAGTATGGAGCCAGCGTCTTGGGGACGCTTCCGATTGGTATTAATATGGATGAGTTGCTACTTCTACATTGTTTGCAACAGTCTGCAGTTAGCTTAACTATTTCAATTGAAAATACTATATAATACACGATTGTTTTCTTTCGTTGATTTGATATACCTCTGGCAAAAGACATGTATAAGACATGATTTTATGTAAGGGGGAAAAATAGTTATTCGGTAGGTATATAAAAAAATTACATTTATTATCAGCATATTAGATTATTTATCCTTATTAGTTGAGACCTATGTCCAGCAGTGAACTGATATAGGCAGATAGCAATGATGATGATGAATCCATAGATCCTACCTATCCATACTTCCATTATGAATTCGAAAGTAATTCAGTCCTCGGAGTTTCTCTCAAGGATAGGATTCGCAACGATTACATCCGACAGATAACAGAGTTTACCGACATAGCTCAAAGGATTAGCAAGCTGAAGTGGCAATGGGCTGGCCATATCTCGAGAAGAACCGACAACTGCTGGGGTAAACGTGTTCTTGAGAGTAGACCGCGACTCGGAAAACGTAGTGTAGGACGCCCTCCGACCAGGTGGGATGACGATTTGCAAAAGACTGCTGGCAGATGCTGGATGCGGCAAGCTGAAGATAGGGCGATATGGCGCTCATTAGGGGAGGCCTATGTCCAGCAGTGGACAAATATAGGATGATGATGATCATGAACGAGTGTCAGTTTAGTTGTCATTTTTGCTAAATATTTCAGTGTCACATCACATTTATCAGTGCAAAAACGGCACTGTTAAACTATTCTGACCGCTTTAGAGCAGCGGGAGAAGGTTCGCCCGTCTACCGAAAGTTGCGCAGGGCCGTCTATAACTTATTGAAGACCCTGGACCATGATAGACCACTATTTTATTAGAAAGAAGAAAAGGTAAAAAGTATAGAAAAGAAAGTAGGAGTTAAGTTCTAGATTTATTTACATTTCTATACTTCTTAAATGAATAGATAAAAGAAATATTACATAATTCATAAAGGTAACTTCTTTTGCATTCACAGGTTAGAGTTGAAAAATCTATGTTGATTGAAATAAAGAATGCTAGACATTTCACACGTTATTATCAAGCCCCAAGCTAAGCCAGAGCATGTATGTATGGGTACTATGACTGATTACCTACTAAATATAGAGATAGTTTTTTATTATACATACAAAACGTCCAGAATACCCGGAACAAATATAAGCATTTATTGGACTACAAATTAAAAGAATTTTTGCCAAAAGAGACCTTTTGTAAGCTAGTTCGTAATTATACTTTTTGTATAATATTATAACGTTTGAGGTCATCAACCCTAAATTGCACGACCTATTCCTATCTTTGAATATTACACTATAAACGCTAGGAAAAAATTATAACCATTTTCAAATGTACCCATCTCAAGTACAACTTGCTTATGACTCCAATTCATTTATTTGTATGATTTTACCCCCTATGGGAACCCCCTTGTCAATATAATTCAAATCTCGATTAGTCAGATACGGAAAATCTACTTTGGAAATTAAAAAAGAAACGTTATTGAAAAACGAAACGTACAGGAAAAAGGAATAAAGAAACCAATTCACCGACGACGTTAGGCGTTTTCCATCCCCGACATAGCCGGTCCCCGATATACCGGCTTAGCGGCAACCGGATGAGCAAATATGTACATATGAAGCCGTGCCGTTGATGGCACTAAAAAAGTGGAAAACGTGTTAACTTTCGTCCATTTTTGCTTCCACTGTCCTAAGCCAGCGCCGGTAAGTGGTCAAACCAGTGCTCCGTGCTCCGTTTTGAGTTATTTACCTCCAGTTTTCGCGCTCCCCGGGATTAGCGCTCCGAAGGACCGCTGCCACAGATTAGTTCATGTAACTTCGCCGCCGCCGCGCGAACTGCATTATTGTTTTTGTTTACCTATCCTACATAGGTATATCTTCTATCTTGTTTTATGATAATCCGAGTTAAACGACGCCCGGGAAAACGCATTGTGCAGTGAATGATTGGTTTAGCAATAAAACCATACTTGATTTAGCTTTTCTAAACGGCCTGAAGGCGAAGACACTAAACGAAGTCACGTTACGTCACTACTTCAATCACCTACTTACACATACTACATACACCTACTTTATGTAAGTTGGTACCTTACCTATCTACCTAACGCACTAATAGGTATTATAAATGCGAAAGTTTAGATAGATGATGATTGGATGAATGTTTGTTACTTCTTCATGTCAAAAATAGGTATAAGTACCTACCTAATACTATGATATAGCTACGAACGGCTGGGGCCGACATTTTTAAGGTTTTGTGTCTAATTTTCGACAAAACGGCGGCGTCATTTCGACGTCTACTAGTTTCGTCTCTCCACGAGAACATCATCATCATCGAGAGACGAAACTAGTAGACGTGTAATTTCGACGTCAACTCTCTGCCGTTGATGCTTGGCGCTCTAAGTGTTAGGGTCGAGTATTATGGTGTACTGATGATGTCTCGTGGAGATACGAAACTAGTTGACGTCTTGCTTTGATAGATTTTTTGATTGTGTATTTTTCACTTTTTTGTTTCGTTTTTTCTTCTATAACGCGGAGTAGGTACATTTTGTTAGAACTTATCAGAGCAGGTTTTGCGAGGAATCGTGACTAAATATTTTCACCCTATTTTTAAAACCCTAACCTGTAAGATAATCAAAACTAGTACATAAAATAGTTTAAAACTTAAAATAGAACCGAATGAACTAGATACCATCTAAGTAAATGCCAAAAAATAAAGTGTGCGGTTGTCGTTTTATCCAACAGTTTAGCAATTTAGAACTTTTATTTGCTACAGGGTAATAAAGATTTATGTTTTATATTTAAAGTGATAGCTGCCCTAATCCTCTTTATATTCAAAGCAAAAATTGTAAAGCATTGTATGCAAACAAATTATGCCAGAACAAGGGCAGTTACCGTATTGTGCAACCACCATGCAGTGTTTGTGTATACTTTTGCAATTACGTGATCATAATCAAATGCAACACGCAAGCTTTTTTTATGTCATTCATATTTTCATCATTTGTAGATAACTTGTGCACTCAACTCAGCAGCAGAAATAAACGAGGAGACTTTACATTTATTCAAGACTAGTTGCTGGCTTCGCCTGCGTTGTTTAATGTTATTTGTATTCCATCATCATCATCATCGGCCTATACTGGTCCACTGCTGGACATAGGCCTCCCCTAATGAGCGCCATAGCGCCCTGTCTTCAGCTTGCCGCATCCAGCATCTGCCAGCAGTCTTTCGCAAATCGTCATCCTACCTGGTCGGAGGGCTACACTACGTTTGCCGAGTCGCAGTCTCCACTAAAGAACACGTTTACCCCAACGGTTGTCGGTTCTTCTCGAGATATGGCCAGCCCACTGCCACTTCAGCTTGCTAATCCTTTGAGCTATGTCGATAACCTTGGTTCTCTGTCGGATGTATTCGTTGCGAATCCTATCCTTCAGAGAAACGCCGAGCATAGCTCTCTTCATAGCTCGCTGGGCGACTTTAAACTGGTGGACCAGCCCTATCGTGAGTGTCCACGTCACAGCTCCGTAGGTCATGACGGGTATCTTTGTATCCCAAGGGAACTGATTTGCAGGATAAAAAGTAGCATACGTTTTATTCCAGTCCTAGAACCTGTTTGCGATTTCAGTCCGATCTGTTCAGTAGTTCTGGCGTGAAAAGGGTAACAATAACTTTCGCTTTATAATATACAAGTACAGATCAGCTGTTTTAACGCTGTGATAGTAAGGAAATGCTACTTATCCGTAAGGTTATAAGTTGAGGTTTATTAAACAGTTACAGAGCGCTAGGAAACAAATTCCCAGCGCGCTCACAAAATTGTTGACGTCACACACCAAAAAAGGCTCAATGGAATTGGGCAGGTCACGTCGCCCGCTGACGAAATGATAAAATCACCATATTGGGGTTGCGTATTTTCAGCGACGTGACGCCGTGGCCTATCCCCGGAGAATTTAGTAGTCAAACTCACCGACCGCGTACAAAATTAGTTAGGTACTGGGTATGTCACGTCGCCCGACAAAATAACAAAATCACGATATTGGGTTGTGCTTGTGCAGCAAAACATTTTTGTTATTATATTTTGACTGTCATCACTCGAATGAGCAATTAGAAACTATAACGTTAAAGATGAGGACCTTAATTTTAATGCTGTCTAACTTATTTGCTGTACAACTACTGTTTTTGATGTTAAAACAGACTTTACCAGGAAGCTGTTCCAAGCAGCGCCGCATGCTGACCCTTAATTGATTGCTGTCGTGAACAGACATGCATTTGTACGTGTGCGCTGAATTAGCCGCGAGTTTTCATTATGCTTAACATCAGCATCATCATTAACATAATTACCCAGCGGCGTTTTCTCAAAGCAGGGACATGCCCAATATCTCACAAAAAAATTGCTACGAAACTTTTACAACATTTAGAAAAAACCACCAACATCAAAGAAAAATTCTGACGGAATATCCAATAGCTGATATGGAAAACTAATCCCGCTTTCATGAAAAATTGGTATCTCGACTAATGAAAGTACACACACAGTGAACATGGCTTGGAAAATACCCAGTAATTGTGTTTGCTGCTAGCGGAACATTAATACAGCCAATCAATTGCTTCCAAAGAGAAATTAATCTTATTAGTGCCACATTCTACTCATGCATCATAAGATCGATAGATCCATAACACAAGCTCTGTCTAGGTTGGGTGGACTAGATGATACTGTGTTGATTTACCAGTGTCATTTATATATTTGTGTTAGTATTTATCCATATTTTAGAATGCGACTAGATGGTCGTATGGATTCGGCATGTTCAGTTTATGAAGTGGACTCTAAATGTCCTCAGTAGTTTTCCATAAAAGTTTAACATTTTCTATCAATCTATGTTTAAACAAATTTGATTTATAGCTACGTTTGGAGCAATCAACATAAATTACCTATTGCTCCATTATTTCTTCGACGACCTCTGTAGCGCAGTGGGCGAAAGTCCGCCTGCGACGCAGGAGGTTGCGGGTTCGATTCCCGCCTCGGGACAAATGTGTGTACGATCTGCAGACATTTGTTCAGGGTGTTCTGTTCGTTTTCTATGTATAATAAAAAGTATCTATCTATGTATTGTATTATATTATGTATATCAGTTATCTAGTACCCATAACACAAGCTCTGCTTAACTTGGGGCTAGATAATGCTGTGTGAATTGTCCAGCGTTATTTATTTATTATTTATTTCATACTTTATTGTAACATGGGTTCATAGAAATATGACTACGATTTATGGAAAACTTCTTTTCTGATAGTTTAATTCCTTGCAGAATGCAGAAAATATTTAAAACCGCTAAAATATCTGAATTTCGCGCAATTCTGTTTTCGTTTCCGAGACTCGGTTTTATTCCGAGCCATCGTGAATAGCCCAGCCTTACTGGAGAGCACTGTTTCAGCGCAGCACATAAAATTAAATGTTCATTCAAATATGGACTCAATACATTTAGATGTAGTTTATATTGACGATATTAGATGATAGACGGCTTACAGACCTCGATTAAAGCTTGTGGTATTTTGTCATTGTAAAATGTATCTTAAGTTATCGAGTTAAAGCCCATATTTGAATATACATTTTTGTGCCGCGTGGCAGCAGTGCGCTTCTAATCTGCGACTACCTTTACGTGTCTGGACGGTAACGGACTGTTGACATCTATCTGTACTAATATTATCAATGCAATTATTCATGTATTGCAGGAAATATGGTTATAATACAAGGTCTTAAAAATTAGGATAGTGTCAGATACTTCACCAAAACACATTGACATGCAAAAATTCTTAAATAAGGTTTCTATAGTTAATATTAAATATGATTTTCAATAAAAATAATCAAAAAATAATAATTTATATTCGTAATTTTAAATTCGTAAGTCTCTCTGTCTGTCTGTCTGTTACCTTTTCACGCCTAAACGGATCGGCAGGGAGGTAAATGGTATGTCGGGGACGGACATAGGACACTTGAAAAGCGCGTGCGAAGCCACGGGCAGCAGCTAGTTATAAATAAATGCTTTACTTCAGTCAGATCTGATTTTAGGTAAAATCAGTCCTCACTATCATAATAACAAGGATCAAAATTAACCGTAGCAAATTCAGAAGGTTATTTAATTACAAGCCAATTCAAATTTTCAATGCACCAGAGCGAAAACGCTTTCGTTCGAACCCATTCGGTGTGATTAATAAACCATATTGTTCCTGTCAACAATCATTAATTAATTATAAATACCGGGTATTCGCCTTTGGCGGATATTTGGTTCTACATAAATAAATAAAATAAAATAAATAATAAATAATGCTGGACAATTCACACAGCATTATCTAGCCCCAAGCTAAGCAGAGCTTGTGTTATGGGTACTAGATAACTGATATACTTAATACAACACAATACATAGATAAATATTTTTTTATTATATATAGAAAACGACCAGAACACCCTGAACAAATGTCTGGAGATCGTACACACATTTGTCCCGAGGCATATAAGTATATCTATAACATTAGTATATAGCAGGCACAAAAGGCTCTATGATACTAACATCTACATTAACACTAATGTTATAAAGAGGAAAGATTTCTATTTTTGTATGTAACGAATAAAATTAAAAACTACGGACCGATTTTAAAAATTCTTTCACTATTAGGAAGCTTACTTTTCAGGAAGTGAGATAGGCTATATTTTATCCCGGAATTCCCACGGGAACGGGAACTACGCGGGTGAAAACGCGAGGCACTGCTATGTACAAATGTGAAAATCTGATAAATGAATAAGAAGTGAGAAGACATGTGTCGTGTTTCTAGAACCTAACAATGAACTGCTAAATAAACTACGATGATTTAATACGCTTTTTCACTTCTCTTGCAAAAAAGTGTGACATTACCAGTAACTATAACGTATATCAGTTATCTAGTACCCATAACACAAGCTCTGCTTACCTTGGGGCTAGATAATGCTGTGTGAATTGTCCAGCATTATTTATTTATTTATTTATTTATAACACATTAGTCTTCCTAAATGAGCCCCCATATATTTAGTCGTTACATCGACCCCGGCTCAACATCGGCTCGACCTCCAAATGCGATTATATAAAATAATTATATTATTAATTATTATTATTAATTATTATTATGAATTATCATTATTAATTATTATTATGAATTATCATTATTAATTATTAAATATTAATTATTATTAATTATTATAATTTATTATTAATTATTATTAATTATTATTAATTATTATTAATTATTATTAATTATTATTAATTATTATTAATTATTATTAATTATTATTAATTATTATTAATTATTATTAATTATTATTAATTATTATTAATTATTATTATTAATTATTATTAATAATTATTCATAGAAAAATAGTAGTTTTCCACATTAGAACTCGCTGTAGATATTATTATTTAATACATACATATTCTGTGGCCCGCTGCTCATCCTACCTTTATATTGTATGTGGTAGAATTAGGTAAAATATTATCGACGTAATAATACTCGTAGTTGTATTTTGATAGGTTTTCTTAAAAACCTCTATCTATACTAATATTATAAAAAGGATAGATTTGTTTGTGTGAATTGAATAGGCTCGGAAACTACTAGACCGATTTGGAAGATTATTTCACCATTATCCGTGATGAACATAGGCTATAGAATATACCCGTGCGAAGACGAGGCGGGCCACTAGTCTTCAATATAAAAAATAAAATATGGTGGGTCGGCCTTTACTTTGGGATGCTACGTGTGTAGATACCCTAGCACCTTCTAATCTTGCAGGGACATCAGTAAAAGCCGGCTCCGCAGCAACATCAGCGGAGTCCCTCAAACTGCGAACGCTATCTTGACAGAGGTTACCTATTCGAGCCGTTTGTGATGGAAACCCTAGGTTCATGGGGTCCTGGGGCACACGCTATATACAAAGATCTTACAATATTCCTAATAGAGTCCACTGGTGATCGTATTCGTATTTCGGTCAACGAATAAGCACTGCCATTCAACGTGGCAATGCGGCCAGCATTCTGGGCACTATGCCTTCTGGTGACGGCTTAGATTAAAAAAAAATAGATGTATAAGTGTAAATAATAGTTTTAATTATTTTTTTCTGTTTAATAAATCTTCCATGCAGTACTTCAATCAAATAATAAATTAATATCAGTATAAAGAAAATTTCAAAACAGATAAAAGTGGAAATAAATTTCTGAATATCTTTTCCTTAACGAAAATATTATAATAAGCGCCAGGAAAAGACCATTAGTAATTATTTACTAAGTCTTTTCCTTCCTCTGTATTAGTCTGTATTTAGATTTGTTTTACGACTACGCACGGTAGACTCGCATAAACCCTGATCAGGGTCTATAATTTTACTTAGTTATTTCTGATATTAGAGAAGGTGACAAATCCAACATACCAAAGATTATTATAATGCGTTCTGCCGTTGTTAAGTTTTAAATGGTGTAACTAACACAACTTTGTTTCATGTACTTATACAAACATTTCAATAATTAAAATCGTCCAAAGTAATATTATTTTTATTTATTTCGGTTCGGAACACCATCAGCTAGAATAATGTTTATAGAGCTCAGAATACCAAAGGAGAGCTAATAATAGGAATTCACTGATAGATACTAAATAAGCTAATATCCGCTGTATAGGGTCGATCTTCAGGCAATGTCATGCACATTGCCTCAAGATCGACCCTAAAGCATCCGCAATTTAAAGGGAAAAAAGGTTTCGTTGGCCACGGTGAGTATCTGGTGCAGTGCATCAGCATTGCCATAGAATAGGATAATGCGGCCAGCGTCTTGGGGGGACGTTTCCGACTAGTATTGATATGGATCAGTCGAGCTACCTGTAGATTGTTTGCAACAGTCTGCAGTTAATGCAGACTGTTGCAATGCTGATGCGCTGCGCCAGATACTCACCAGCTCTCGGGTCACGCGCCGCTTCGACCAGAAGCTCAGCTATTTTTATTTTTTAAAACCCGGAGCTGAGCAAATATGGGTTTAACCTCTTTTTTAATCCTTATTAAATAGCTTAGACAATGTTATTTTAAAACCTGGATATAAAAAGTGTTATGAATCTCTTTTCTGCAATCTGTTTTCCACAAGCGGGTGAAACTATTACGTTTTATTCTGCACTGCCCCATTTTTTACCGACGAAACGAAAAAGAGGAGGTTCTGTATTTTTTATGTATGTTCGTCGATTTCCGTAGTTCCATAATTTTTTTATTCCAGAAGGATAAGTATTTGTCCAGAAAAACTTAATACCTGTGCAAATACTAAGGAATCAGAAAATTTCAAAACCTTTACATTCACGTACGTGCAGAGGTTTGAGGAAAAGGTTCTCGACAATAGTTCATCCAAGCGCTTGATAGAATTAGTATTTTCAGCATTGCTACGTCGTAGCTGAGCTACACTGAATCGTAGCTTTCTACGCGATAGCAAAAAAGGAATCACATTATGATTTTATATAAGCTACACAAAATTCTTTAATAAAATACACGTCGCTCGTGATGGGACGAAATGAGTTCATAGAATGGTACTGGAAATAAAATACTCAGAATATTATTTTTACAGTGAATTAGTAGCGATTAGATAGAAGGGATAACAAAAATAACTTTTTTGTGATTTTAGATAAAGATACATTTATTAGGCACAACAAGAACAGCACAGACAGACATACACAATTACACACAGGGTAGAATACTAATTTAATGATATTTTACATACTTTGTGGATAGATGAATTTAGTCATAATGATTAATATAATGATTTTATACATTTGGTAAAAGTATTTCATAAACTAGTAAGTAGATAACTCTAACATTGTTCAAAAATACATTTTACAAGATAGGTAACCTACGTATGTAATGTACATAACATTGAATTGTAACGCGCAAAACATTTGCGTTACGCATATCCACGTCTACGCATTCTACCATAGAGCCGTCGCATTCTTCCAATTAATCATCCTTCATAAAAACAACCAACAATCTTCAAGAAAGCGCTTTCAGTTCCATTTTCAAAAATGAATTCAAATAAATTGTATGTTTTTTTTTTTTGGAGCAACAAAAAGTCGAGTCTTTATGTAAGAGGACGAATGTTTTGCACCGGTCTTAGACAATTTAACCCACCGGTTGATGATTTAAGATAAAAAATAAAAAGAAGAAGTACGAGGGAAGTTTAGTGTTCTCGGTATTAATATGAAAGAAACAGCAGAATAATTTAATTTTTCTGTTTAATCCCCTGCAATCTGTTGAGATTGCAGTACACATTTTACAACGTGAAATAATCTTTTCTACCTTCCAAAAATAACCTTTAACTGCTAAGGTTATACTTTGGCTTTTTTTGGTATACTCAATAAGCTAAATTCATTTCTAATCCGAGTATACTATGGTTATTAGCTTCCCGACCGATTGTGTGACGCTGAACTTCTTTGACCCGCTGCATTCACTCGTGTTTGGGTCGTAGTGACGAATCCAGGTTTCATCTTCGGTAACGATGCGATGGAAAGCACTGGTAAAATTTTCAACACAAAGCTCCAAAAACTCTTTCCAACATTCAACTGGAGCTTGTTTCTGCGTAACGTGAGCGTTTGCATTTTTTACTTTTGAGAGGTTCAAAATGTCATGAATACGAAACGTACCCACGGATATTTGGTTATTTCTACTAATGAATTTACTTTTATACGAGCATCTTCGAGTACAACTTTCTCGACCTCTGCCACGTTTTCTTGCGTGGTGGCACAAACAGGACCACCTGACCGAGGGCCATCTTCAATACTTTATCTGCCCCTTTTAAATTTATTTCACCACTTTTGAACGGTGGCCAACGATGGAGCTGAATCTTTGTAATTCCATCCATCTCTTCATGGATGTTTTTTTGAGTTTTCCCTGATTCGTCAGGATATTACAACAACGCGTTGCTTGACTTTAATCAATATATTTGCGTCAGACACGTTGCATTCGAAGTACAATTGTGAATGATTTGGTTTGATGGAAAACCGACTTAATTTTCTAATTGTCACCACGGATAACGTCATAAGACAACCATAGACAAAAACTAACCACATTACCAACAAAAAAGTTCCGATACCGAGAATACTTTGAACTCCCCCCTCGTACTTTTAATCCCTAGCTAGACTGTAAAATTGTATGTATATTACGTCCTTTACCGTCGAGAGTTAATGTTAAGCTACGCTATAATGGCACAATTTTTGAGCAACAGAAGTGAAAGCATATTGTTTAATTTTTTTTCTTTGCTATGGTCTGAAAAAAAAAATTATTATTATTAATTAACATTGCTGGTCTTAACATTAAATTTTGTACCTACATTACATGTTTTTTTAATCGTGCACGTATTTACTTTTGTTGGTACATATTTGCTAGCTGTACAGTTATAAATATAATCATAGTAAAATTATAGTATATTAGACACACAAAAAAGTTACGTTAAAATATTTAAAAAATTAAAACGTCTACATCGAGGTTATAGGAAGGTGTTTAGTAAATTTCAAAACTGAAAGCTAAGTAAATTTACATTTCAAATAATCATTTATAAAATAAACTATAGAAATAGTTTTCAGACAATTTGTCAAAATAATACGACTTAATCCATTATCTGACAGTTTTCTTCTGTATTTTGAAAGTTTATTACATTTCCGTATGGCCGCGTTATAGTTCCTTTTATATGCTTAAAATCTAAATTAAGGCAACCTAAGCGGTTTTAGCGTTTCAAATTAAAAGTTCGTTTGAAACGTGAAGGAGTCTTTTAGCAAAACTACTCGTATCCATCCAATTTGGGTCCGTACGTTTGAGCTACTGCCAGAACGTTGAGTTTCAAATGGCAAACCTTAGATCCGGTATCGACGCTGAACTTTGCCGGGTAAAGCTGTATGGTAACTTGAGTCGCTTTATTGAACTAAATTTGAGCAGAAAATTCAGTCCTTTAAAGTCCCGTAAAGCGTTTGAAAGCAATTCAAGCTAGTTTCCTAACTCAGCAAGGGATTACCTATGGTTATGCTCTACCGCTACTATCACTAAAATAAACAATATGACTGAGTGATTAATAGATAGTTTTGTCGCAATTGTGGCTATAAGTCATCATATTCAGTATCCGCTTTAAAGAGATGTCATTACACTAGTTTCATTTGCCATGCATCCCGTTGTGACTCAATCTATAGGGTACACTAAGTAGACGTTTGACGATTCACACAAATATTTCAACAGACAGGGGTAAACAAAAGCTTGATTGCCAAAGCGAACAGACCGATCATTAAAATATAACATCGAGCATCGGAAGTTCGGAACACGTTTCGGCATTTCCGCTAACAGAATTACATTAATAACTTTAGATGGGAGTGAAAAATGGATCATTTGTCCTGACACCTGCTGCTGATAGGTAAATTTGAACCTGAGTGTTAGATGAGCGGCTTGCGAATTTAGTTTAGCTATTTTGTAAACCTGAATATAATAAGCGTAAGTGCATGGTTGCACTTACGTCTAGCGTTTCTCTAGGACTATTTAGGTAAATGTGTTTAGCGCTTCAGTTTATGAATCACGCATTTCCACAAAGCACGGCCCCAACAAAAAATACAAATTGCTTTTTGCGTAGAATCATGGAACTAAGTACTCAACCATAAAATGAAAAAAAAAGCAATGCCGGATGTCATATCATGTCGGGGCGCAGAGTCTGCGGACGACGTAAAGAAGGTAATCTCCGGAGCTTTTAAAAATCAGAACAGTCAGTAACATTTCCGATTTTTAAATGATTACACTAAGCTACATTACCCGTGAGTGCTTTAGGCTACGTTTTACAAAATACAAAAATCTTTACTATGAATAGAAAATGTTATACATATTACACAATGGTATAGATAGGGTACAAATGTGGGCTGACTACCGCAAAAGTTACAAACTGTGTAGCTTATTTTATTGTGTGTACATGTGATTGCGTGCGGTGCTCCTGAGAACACTGGTCTTAAGAGTCCGGGCAACAGGATTAATAATGTGTGTGTTTGTGTAGGTATGTGAGTGAGGTGCTTCTATCCAAGAGCCACAAGCACGAACCCGCGTCCAGAATCTATCATTATAAAAAAACAGAGAAATATCGTAAGTGCCAGCGGGCCAAAGTTTAACATTATCTAAAAGGCAGATAAGAAATTAAATAATAACCCAAAAATGTATGACCCAGCCGGAACTTGAACCTGCAACCTTCCACTAAGTACGGAACGCACTAACTATTGCGCCACTAGGTCAAGTAACCGACGAGTCAGAAAACTTTGTGACTTTCTACGACCTCAACGCCGACAGCTCGTGGAAGCTAAGCTCTAGTGGAAGTTTGTGGGATAAAGTCCCGTCGACGTTGTAACTTTTTTGGATATATGTAATGTACAGGATGTAGCAAAAATGAAGTATCAAACTTTCAGGGGCGGTTCGCTCAGACGAGAACACGGGAAAAAGTTTTCAAAAATCTTGACGCAACAATTATTATATTGAAATTGACACATACCTATTGTCATTAAAAATTTCCACACACACGCACACACACGTGGTCAGTTCACGTCTCGTGTGTTTCTCTTCCAGGGACTTTATTACAACACTGTACTAAATTCAAAACACGGCGTCGAAGTTAACAAGATTCCAGTCTTGGTGCACTTTCGCATACTTAGCTTCATTAAGGAGATTTTACGTATACAAGCTTTATTCCGTTCTAAAGTTACATCGTTGAAGTGAAAGATGTGGAGCTATTGGGCTGTTGTTGAAACACGATCTGGACTCCATTGAGTTAGGAATCTAACATAAGTGGCTGCAATTTTCCATAAAGACTATATTGCTTTTGAGGAGGTGAGGTATCAAAATAATTTTCATATACGAGTTGCTATCGTGCCGCCGCCGCGCCATCCCGTGATTCGAGGTAAGACTTGCGCGATTTTCGCAGTATTTTTATTAATAGTGACTAGCTGCTATGAAATATTTTGTACAGAAATATAATAATAATAATAATTTAAATATAATAATTTTCATGTTTTTCCGAAAATGTTTTACAAAATTTACCGTTTTTTTAACATTCCGTGATTAAAACCTTAAGGCTTATTTTCTTTCGAAAGCACGAGTAGTCTTTTCTGATATCAAGTAATTGATAAAAAAAGACACAAAAGGGTGAAAACGAGGAGGCTTGTTCAGTTTTTTAACAAAGATCAACGAAAACTAAGGCTTTAAGGTTGTCGCAGCTTTGGAGCGCACCACTGCTGCTTATCACAAAATGCGGATATAAATGGGCTTTAGATTAGTTGCACTGTATTATAAGTAGGTTTCATCATTTTTATTTTGAGAAAATAAAACTCGAAAAATTTCCTTCTTCATACCTATTCGTTCTCTGTATCAACGATACCTATAGTACATGTTTGTATAATTGACAAACGTTCGAAACTTTCGACGTGAGAACTAAGCTTTTTCAGAGCTAAGAACAGCTTTGCTAAACGATACAAAATACACTTTAAGTACTCAAAATTTTCCAAAGACAACGAAAAGTTAACGAGATAAACCTTTTGCTTAGTTGTTGTGCTAACAAAATTGTATTGTACAATAAAAGAAGTCTATCTTTAATTTACAAATTTGTGTTAAACATTTAATATAAGTCCAACATGTCCGAGATCCTCCTAAATGGCCTGTTATTCAGGCATTCGTGGAGTTTCCAGATTCCAAATAAACCTCTGTGAACGAGCTTAACCATCAAACAATGAAAGCGCCGCCGCTATAAATGTAAATGGACAAGTGCTTATTGTTGTTCGTTTGAATAGTATAATGGCATTTTCAATCAGAAACCACACTGTTTTTGAAATTCCGAAAAAATGTTTTAATTCTTTCCAATATTCTTTTAAATAGTTTTTCTTTTCAATTAAAAAACTCTATTTCCCAACGTCGAAATTTGCAATAGAATCGCCATATGATCAAAAACCAGCAGGTATAAATACCAGCACAGATGTATAGACGGCATAAACTGGTAGCCACGTGCATGCACTTGAGGGGTATTGTCACAAATGCGTTTAATTTTCTATATTAAGCGATAGTGACGAGCGACGGCTAACCCTAACCAATCAATTTCACGATATTTTGGGACGTGCAGAGAATAACCAATTTAATTTAAATGTTTAATGGTTTATAACGACGTTAATACCTTCATCAAGGATATTAGCCTAATTCTACTGTATCGATTCTTTCACGATTGTAGGCGTTGTCGTGACAACCACACTTTCTAGAAACTTTCGCAAGTTATCAAGTATTTCGGAAAAGAATATAGATAAATATTTGTTTTTATTTGTAACTAAAATTCTATGTTATTTCCATGGTTCTAAACCAAGAAATCCCTGACACTAATTTCCCCAAAGTTATTTTTTTCCAGAGAAACACAGTCTCTGAGAAGAATTAGAATTTATGGATAACTATGTTAAGCCATCCATACCGCAATGCTTGAAAACGAAAGTTTTCAATCAGTGCGTCCTACCCGTCATGACCTACGGAGCTGAGACGTGGACACTCACTGTAGGGCTGGTCCACCAGTTTAAAGTCGCCCAGCGAGCTATGGAGAGAGCTATGCTCGGAGTTTCTCTGAAGGATAGGATTCGCAACGAATACATCCGACAGAGAACCAAGGTTATCGACATAGCTCTAGGATTAGCAAGCTGAAGAGGCAGTGGGCTGGCCATATCTCGAGAAGAACCGACAACCGCTGGGGTAAACATGTTCTTGAGTGGAGACCGCGACTCGGCAAACGTAGTGTAGGACGCCCTCCGACCAGGTGGGATGACGATTTGCGAAAGACTGCTGGCAGATGCTGGATGCGGCAAGCTGAAGACAGGGCGCTATGGCGCTCATTAGGGGAGGCCTATGTCCAGCAGTGGACTGATGTAGGCTGATGATGATGATGTTAAGCCACTATAATGTGAGTAGGAATGAATGGAGAAATTACAATAATTAAATCATACTGATATATGCAAATCTAATACCAGATAACTTAGCAATACAAGTCGTTGACCTATCCCTTCACGAAATCACAATTGGGCACAACTTAAAATTTAGCTGCATATTAAATTCTTTGGAAACATATAATTATAACACAGTAATAATTGACCTATGTCATTTTGAATTCATAAACGTTTTCGATACTTAAATTCTGATGTTTGACACATATCTTTTTTAGTCATGTTAACGTAATTTGGTACTTTTAACCATAGTATTGTTCATTATTAACTTAAAATATCAGATTTCCGATTTCATTTATCTTTTAAGTTTCAGGTTTATACATAGATCTTAAAATTATTCTCATAGTAACTACTACCGAAACAATTAATTAATGAAAATAACAATCAAATAACAAATTTAAATTAAAACTAGTATTTACAATAGAATTAATTAATTAAAATTAAAATTATCAAAATATCACAGGTATAATTATTCTGGTGTTTTAGAATATTAAAATAGGTACTTGAATTTATTGAAAACGTAAAAAGTCAGTAATTTCGAATTTGTTTTGGGTTGTCTTGTTTCTTTTTGCTTCCTATTACGCTTGTACCACTCTAGCGACGCCGGTATTGCTTTAGGTATATTGTATGGAAAGCGATTGAATAGCGATAAATTAATTGCATTTCACGATTTTTGAATTTCGAGAATTTTGACATCTTTAAGTCTAAAAGAGGCGAACTTTTTCCATTCCATTTATTTCAATAAATCCAGTTATTTTAATAAATGTAATGAAAAATTGGACGACGTCTATAATCCCCAACTTCAAGAACTTTAATTGAATAATCTCTCTCTCTCTCTCCTCATTCTGAGAAGAGAGAGAGAGATTCTTCAATTAATGAAGAGAATTTCAAGAAATGCGGTCTTTATAAATCCATAAGCCGCAACACACAATCAGATGCATGTACTACGATCGAATATCTAAAGACTCGCAATATAGAAATGATTGAATTTATTAAAATATTGTAGTTTCATTTTTATCTACCCGCCGCCGTCGCCGTCGCCGTACCTACAATTTGATTTACCTAATGCAAATCGGTGCGGGGGTAAAAAGTAACGAAATGTAGTCAATTTAGTTACTTTCCGTTCATGTCGCTTCATATAATTATGATCAGTATTGAGTTGTTTGTGTTGGTTTATGTAAATAGAAAGATCTTTCTAAGAATGGATTTATCATCAAATATTTTTAAATAGTAGAGGAAAACTTTCATCCATACAGATAATGAAAGGCACCTGGAGTTTTGCCGCTGGCTAAGAGAATAAATGGACATTTTTGAATATGATGATAATTCTGTTCATAACCAATCTTAAACCTAAATGTCCAACGGGAGGTAGTGGAATTCGGCCTCTCGTGGGTCTCTTACTTAGCATAGGTAGGTATGCCTACCCGGCTGATTAACTCTTGAAATAAGAAAACAAAGAAAAGTCCATAATAATCCCCCAGGTCGTTTCACGAAGACAAAACAGCTCCCCGTGGCTGTACAATTTACGGTACACCGAATATCAATCTGCTGGAATCTGGTATGGAATTTGAATGCAGTGTTCGATTCCATCGACTACGGAGCGTATTTTCTGTTGAACAACGAACTCACCGCATTGCTTTCCTGACCGATGACCACTTTCATCGGTAAAATAATACTAGACATCGAGCCATTTGTAGTTTAACAATTTCATTCAGGCACGTGCGAACACATGCGTGACTATTGCGTACCGCAGAACATGACATTTGTAACAAGCCAGTTTGCGCTTTCTAAAATAGTTTTGATCTCGGAAAGGGTCAAAGAACACAGAAGAGTTTCAACACACCACTGAAATTATCAAATCTTTATTTTTCTGAATATTATTAAATAGCAATGCAATCATAACATAACACAATGTGTGTAAATTTGTGAGATATAATAAGCAGCGCCCAGTACGAAAAGTCGACTTTTTAAGAGATTTCACCGCGTCTTCCTTAAAGCACCCTTATTATCGGTCAGGTTATGGAATTCTCTCCCACACCATATTCGTGCTAGCCGCTAACTCTTCATCTTCAAGCGTAAAGTCAAAGAGCATTACCTATCTTCATGACTTCGATGTAGGTATAAGTATTTTATGTATTTATTATATATATATAGAATCATTATTATTTTTATTAGGTATTTATTCAGATTTATAGTATTTTACATATATTTTTATATTATTTTATGTATTAGTTTATGCAATTAGTGTAGGATTGAAAACATCTATCTTTATATCTTTTGCACTCTTGCCCACTTATACACACATGTCTCCCTCTCTCATTAAGGTTTGCTGGAAGAGAACTCTTTTTAGGGTTAAGCTCGCCTTTGCGATATCTCTCTTGTTATAAGATTTAAATAAGGTTTTATTAGTGCAATAAAGAATTAAGAATTATCTCCTCATAATAACAAAAGCCAGCGCGAGTATGGGTAGTGCGTTATTTGTTTTGTAATACGGAACTAAGTAGCCCCAAGCTAAGCAAAGCTTGTGTTGGGGGTACTATATGATTGATAGGTGTATTTAATACAATGCATTACTTAAACAGGGTGTCCCGAAACTCAACGTCAAGCTGAAAACGGAAGACTGCTGCTTTCATGACTACTCAGAAAAACCACAAGATATAAGTATCTCCAATAGGTTTTTTTCTGAAACTCTGATAACATGATTTTCAGTAAAAAGCTTATAAATTAGAAACCTTGTGTTTTTCTGGGTCGTCACGAACCCATCTTCTTCTGTTTTCAGTTTTACGTTGAGTATAAGGCACTACAAAAACGTTCAATCAGAGAAAATCAGAAAAAAATGTATTCTCTTTCTATCTCTCTTTCTATTCTAAATACTGGTAACGTACTTACAGTGTATTTTTGCCGTTATCAATATCGTTTTCCAACAATTGTCGTTAAATTATTATCAAAATGACATGACAATTTCAATTACTCGTATTGTATAAGTAAAGCACTATGTAAGCCTTGGTCTGCAATGACTGCCTGCATTGCTGGTCACGCCGCCATGATGACCTCAAAGCTAAGCTTACTATGGTCTCGGCTCTCAAGTTTAGTCATCGTTATGTTCAGCTTTTTTATGAAAGGCTCTAGTGCTGACCGCGCTGTGATGGCCTGGACTGTGATGGCTGCGCAATCGGACATCATCATCTCGGCCAGCACAAAACCACCCATTACAGAACTCGACAATAATGTAGGTACAAATTAATGTCATGTTTGCTTGTCCGATGAAATCAATATTGACTTGAGAACATGGTAAATAGAGCCGGCTTAGACAAACAACATGGTATTTCAATATAAATAAATGTGCCAGTTTTAGCAATTTTAACACACACAAAACAAGTTAATATTGATGAAATAATTTGAATTTAAGCGAAAACATACTTAGCCAATGAGTTTTAGTAATAGGATAAGTAGGTTTAGGAATAGATTAGTAGTGTCATTAAATTACTGAAAAAAAAATATGTAACTCATGTTTTCTTTATTTATTACGGAAACTACTAAAAATTAAACCGCACTCAGTTTCGAGAGATAAAAACGCTGCCTTTTTCTGTGACAATACGGTGATTGGTGACGTCACGTTTAGAAATTTTGCGATTCAGTCTAGAAGTTCAGTCTACATAGAATTCTTTTTTTTTTTTGCCGTTCAGTTTGTCAACTCAAACGGCTTCCATAAAAAAATTAGAAACAAATAAATGATAAAAGCCATCATGTTTGTTGTTTGTGTGTTGTGTCTTATTTTATTTTTTTCAAAATAGATTTCCCGCTAAAGCTTTTTAAGTATAAATATTAGAACCTGTGTCATGTCAACATTTATTAAAACACATAAAATATTTATACTGTTGGTGTTCCTATATTAAATTAATAAAGCTTCGCGACAATACGGTGATTGGTGACGTCACGTTTAGAAATTTTGCGATTCAGTCTAGAAGTTCAGTCTACATAGAATTCAGTTCAGTTATTAAAAATCAATATAAAAACATCAAAAAATACAACGATGGAGAAATCAAAGAGAGAATAAATAATCAACTTTGTCAAGTCGCATGCATAAATTGCACCCTATTAAAATTGGAAATTGCAATTATTTTTCCCTGTTTCTAATCCATTTTACAAACTGCTTTTACCACTTTAGCACTCTCCGCAACATCACAGTCGATATCCCTGTCGTCGCTGTCATGTCGCGTCGAAGCGGTCATTTATCAAAAACTGTTATATGTGTAACATAATACCCAACGAATCAATCTGACAAATAGAAGCCTAAAAAATCTCTCATTTGGGGAGGCCTATATCCAGCAGTGGACTAACATAGGCTGATGTGATGATGATGAAGATTCTGACCATGGTCAATATGGTCATACAACATTAAAATAATCGGCGGTGGCCAGTCTTAACGGAGACTAGCCAGGTGCGCAGTACTCATTGTAGTGCACAAGTGTGCGTATAAATACAGTTGCACTGTCTGTTCCCTTACTCTTATAATGGACGTAATGTACGGAACGCACGACGCACAATGGACCAATAGAGTCTCAGTGCGGAAAAAAGCAATTCACGTCTACGGAACGCACGGAAGCGTAACACCGCTAACTACCTGACTCCCGGTTGCTACTGTGAATTTTTCTAGAAAACCTAGAAACCCTTAATGACAACTTTTGGCCCGACCCGGGATTTGAACCCAGAACCTGATTAGCAGCGGTTGAACAAGCTGACCGCTACACCAACGAGCCAGTCGCAGGTAAGGTAATGTTACTTTGTAACTGATGTGTCTTTGGTTCTTTCTTGTCGAACAGAAGCTATTGCAATTCACAAATTTGAATGTTAGGTTATAAATATGCTACAAATAAAATTATTGCTAAGACAAAAGATTCGGCCTGTAAGAGTGACGATGAAAGTGCTTGCGCCAGACCAGCCACCTCCTGTAGTATTCGAACCGAGCGGTGAGGGGGACGAAAGGAAAAAAACATACAGGCAATTATAAATAAAACAAAGGACGTCTTCGAATGTATCATAATTTTTAGTACGACCGTAAAAATTACCAATTTTTGTTTCTCTTCCATCCACTTTTGGCCGCTCGCATACCTTTTACGCATAAGGCGTTCTATCTCTTGTACAAGGACTATATAATATTAGGTATGTACTCATGATCATTATCATCATCAGCTCTAAGAATTAGCAAGCTGAAGTGGCAGTGGGCCGGCCATATCTCGCGAAGAACCGATATTATAGGTACTGATATGGCGGAATCCGAGTTTTGTAGTCATATTTACATTGATGGATGGTGATTAGTGGTGGATTGGATGGCGCTGGACCGCGCGGATCCATCATACAATATCATACATCATACAAGCCTTTTACGCCGTCAAGCCATGTGATAAGCAACTATCCAAACGAACGAGATTTATCAAAACTTTTTTATTCGTATCCTTTCTTTTTTAAGTAAAACTGTTTTCACAGAATATAGAATTGTAAAATTACTTGTGTAATTAGTAATCGAACCCACTAAAATCGGTCAAATAACAATTTAACATCCTATACCTACCTTTTTGGTAATACGAATGGAGTCTTTCGTAAGAAACATATCTGTTAAATAAACATTGCATTAAAATAAAGGAACAAAATGAAAATGCCAAAACTGGGACGAGACGAAGCACTTTGACTGGACCTTGTATACCTACTTATCTCCACGATGAAATAATTACTATCACCACATACAAGTATATAAACTTGTCTGTGCTATCACTAAAAAGTATTACGGTTTTCTCTGTATTAATTAGCCTCATAAAACCAAAAGCTCTAAATAATGGAAGTTCCCCATGCCTATTTTATGTGTGTGTGTTTGTCTTCCGTATTGTGATGTTAATTCTCTACGTTCGCAATCATGTACCTTCCTTCTATAGTGCTTAGCTATAGTAAAGACACGGATCCGATTTTCTGTAGAGCATCGGCAGTCTACAGCGTCTCGTATGCAAATATCCCTAAGTAAAGTTCACGCTTTCCCGACTATGCCCAGGTTTCTGTGCAAACATTGCAAATCCTCGAGAGACTGAACTGTGTTGTAGGCACGCACTTCGCTATTGACTCTCTGTTTTATGTTTATGATATGACTAAGAAGACAGATGACATTTTTGTATTTTAGTGAAATTTACCCAACTGAAGGCACCGTTCTTGGTAAATACACGAATTGTATAAACCAATGCTATACAATACAGACAACATCTAGGTAAGTAATTAATTCCATTGTATATTGAAATATGTCCTACCTATTGTTCTGTTGTGCGATCATTTTTTGCATATAGCAAACGTAGACGGTAGGCATTACGTACAATGATGCAAAACTCCGATAATCACTTTTATAACTTGATTATAATTGTACTCACATTCATACTAGACTTTACTAGAGCCAATTAAACGATTACATAAAGTCAAGGCAAACGACAAATTGCAAATTGTATTCCACAGTTTTATGGCTCTGTTAGCTTGTGCCCATAGATTAACTCGCGCGCGCAGTGTTTCTGTGCTTAAACTGAGGCTTGTTTTATATGTGTTATGTTTGCACACCGATACTTCAGCCGAATTTCGAGTGGACAGCGGGAGTGGATTGCTGACAGTTTATCGAAAATCGCGGATGGCTTCAAGTTTTATTGAAAATGCTCAAATAAAGAGCACTCAACCATATTCGTAGTATATTTGGAGGCTAGTCAGCTACTTTTCAGTTGAGTCTTTCAGTTTTTCGCAAACTGCCATAATGTTTCCACTTTCATTACCATAATTCTCCAAAGCTACTATGACTGCTTAGCCAGAAGAAGGGAGCCAAATAAATATAATTCTCAAATATTATATTTACTTTCCTTTTCTTTTGTTAGCTTATTTTCTTTTTTAGGGTTTTGCTAGAAAATGGTTACATTTCTCGCTGTCTTTCTAAATGTATTTTTGCATAGACATTTTTCTGGCTTGTCTATCTGTTAGTCCAGTCATATTAGGGTTTCAATTAACAATTCCGAGCTAACTAGCTGGAAATTCCGCCCTCCATCAAAAAAACAGTTGAGCGCATGTAAAATTATGGGATTCAAAATTTGTGGCCAATTTTATACTCCACAAAAGATTTTAACATTATTGGGGGTACAGAAATCTAGATTTCCTAAATATTTAAAAGTGTCTCCATTTAGAATTATAATTTATAGTCCATTGTGATTGGTTGTGCTGATGTTATTTTTCCCGCTCTTTTTAAGTAGCATATGTCGGTTCCGAGATAAATATTATATCCCTACCAAATTTCATCAAAGCGGGGATAAATGTAAATTGGGCGAATTGGGTTACATTAATACCTTTTTTTCTCCGTAAGCTTTATCGAAAAGGCTTCGAAAAAGATACACAATACCAAATCTATGGCATGCAAGGCATATATCCTCTTATTATCATAAATTAAAAACGAAAATAAGTGTGCAAAATACCATCTTAACGTTTTCTTAGTTTTTACCATTGTTCTCCCAAACTATCAAGCACAAGATTTTTTTATTTTAATCACCATTATTATATATAAATAATCCAAGGGAACCTTTAGCTTATTTTTGCAAATAAATGTCTGGAATTAATAGATAATAAGGAAATTGATTTTCAACTTACGCCGCTCTGCTCTGTACCGCTCCTATGAACGCGAAATTCTATGCCAAACCCTTACACAAAATGGCGTCATAGGCCGCACTTAACATCCGTTCAGACGTTTCAGCAAGTAAAGGTAATAGACAGACTAGCAGAGTTACTTTCGTGAACCCCTTGGATGCAAATTCTTGCATCTTATCCCATGACTTTACTCGCATGAAATTAAAGGAGCGTAAGAAGATAGGGTTTCCACCCACTCCCAAAAAAAAAAATTCCAAATCTCTAGCAGCAGCAGCGGTTCTTGCATTGTATCTCAGTTAGTCAGGTATTTCATAAAATTGTATTGATTTTCTATACAATTAAATGATGATTGGATAGGACACCACAGCTTCATGCTACATCATGTGATTCCAATGAACGCTATACCGTTCAAAATGTATATCACATTAGATACGGTAAGATGATTTAAAATATTCTCCTAGTTCAATGCAGGAAAAATCAGGTATAGGTACCTACATAAAGTGTGCACCATACAAGTAAGTCGTTTCCTTCATTTCAACAACAGAAAATGAATAAAGCCAGACAATAGTATAATAAAGTAGAGCGGCGTCAGTTGGATGTAAGTGTCGTAAGATACGATTACATTGTTTTTCCTGCTTTCGCCCCACAAACAGATATAGCTAGAAAATGTATGTCGACTTGTGTTCGTTACAGCAAGCTATTTAGATATTAATTCTGAACTAGTATATTTGCTACTGGACTGGTATATTTTAAAGATAAATCAAGTTTTTCTGATGTGCTTTATGTTAAACGACAAATGTTGTTTGAATTGTGTTAACTTTTGATCGAAACAAACTAAACTAACAACAAACAAATGACGGTCTAAATACAAGTAGCTACAAATAACGAAAAAAGAAAGTATAATACTAAATACTTTTTTTTAACGTTTTCTGTATATTTAAAGTATTTCGTTAAAGTTATAAACACAAAGAAATAAATTTGAAGTATCTGTTCGTAATGTCTAATAATGTCTTTAATAACAAAGCAAATCAAAATCAAATAATAGAAACTAATTAGAACGCTTCCGAGTGGTATTGATATGGATCAGTTGAGCTACCTGTAGATTGTTTGCAACAGTCTGCAGTTAGCTCAATTGCTTCAATTGTAAATACTAGTTTCAATTTGGTTCTATTATTTGATTGTAATTTTCTTTGTTGATAAAAATCTATTAAAACTAGTAGTATCCAAATAACTAATAATTTAAAGAACTGCTTTTACTTAATGCAAAAGTATATAGGGTGAGTTTTTTTCGGTGCCGCTGAAGGGAATTCTAATACCGTGAGGTGAGAGTTATCTAAAAGAGTACGTGCTCAATTAAAAAAAATAAGTACTGCATATTAAAAAGTCAGATTTCTTTGTGTTTGCAGAAAAGTGAGTGATTAAGAAAGAAAATAGGGCTCTTATAAATATATAAATGCATGACGACTATGTGCCAAAGCAGCCGCGCGACATTTTATAGTTAAAGAATTAGGTACCAGTGCAACAAGAATAAAGCCATAAAGTCCGCGCCGGCGATGTCGCGGACACAGATAATTTTCCGCTAGTCAACATCGACTAGAAAAGCCATACAACAGCCTAGCTACCCATCCGGCCCGTTTCCTCGCAAAGTACGACAGGTTATTATTTATTTCAGAATAGCATCTGCACACGGCTTCGCTCACATGGACCTTGATACAGTTATACAAATAAGTTTAAAAGTTAATGTTAGATTACCATCATATGACGACCTCAGTGGCGCAGCGGGCGAGAGTCTGCCTGCGACGCAAGAGGTTGCGGGTTCGATCCCCGCCTCGGAACAAATTTGTGTACGATCTGCAGAAATTTGTTCCGTTGGTCTGGGTGTTTTCTATGTATAATAAAAAATATCTATCTAAGTAATGTATAATATTACGTATATCAGTTATCTAGTACCCATAACACAAGCTCTGCTTACCTTGGGGCTAGATAATGCTGTGTGAATTGTCCAGCATTATTTATTATTTATTTATATGTTTTGTGTCTTTCCTGCAATAAAGCTATTATTATTGAGCTAATACAACATTATATCTCTCACGGATAATTTTACACAGCGTAACCGAAACCGTACCGTTACCGTTTTGTAAAAACTGACTATCAAATCTATTAATATTCACTTTTCACAAATTTAGGGTTCCAAACCTCAAAGGAAAAAAGGAACCCTTTTAGGATAACATAACTTTGTTGTCAGTCTGTCCGACTGTCAACCTTCTTTTCACAGAAACGCGTGCCCCCCCCCCCCCCCCCCACGCGTTTCTGTGAAAAGAAGGTTGACAGTCGGAGTTATGCTATCGAGTTGAAATTCTCATCACCTGCTCAGGTTCGTAACCTTGGAGCCGCAATATAAATCAAACTTCTAACTAAGTCAACGCAATCAAAAGTAACAAAAAAATTTGAATTTTCCAAGGGAATCACATCAACACGAAGCCTATAGGGTACTTCTCGTTGACCTAGAATCGTGAAATTTAGCAAGAAGCAAGGTTTTATATTTATAGCATAAGTGAAGGAAAAAACCTAAAAATCGTATTTTTTTACAACATTAAAGTTGTAATTGTAACCGAATCAGATTTTGATTTGAACTGTGTGTCTGGGCAATGTGAGTTACTATTACGTTGATTCGATTTGGTCGATTTTTTTGCTTACGTTAGTTTTTACGGAACCCTTGATAAACGAGCCCAACCCGCACTTGACGTAAAAAAAAATACTGACCTACACTTCCACATGAAACTTTTGGAACCACTATGCGCCTATTTTCTTTACAACCGCGAAATACCTTTTAAATCGGTCATACATAAAAATACATACAGCTGAACTGAGTACCTTCTCCGTCACTCCACAGTCTGCAGATAGATTTTAAGTGTTTCCTGTGAGCCTTTGGTAGAGTAAGTTTACAGGTTCACTGCCTATAGCCCGCATAAAGGCTGTTTGCAGTAGGTATTGTTAAATCGGGTAGCTTTTGAAGAACCGATAATCCAGGTAATTTCGAAGACGAAAAGAGAATTCCCTTACTTTTAGACATCGAAAATAACTTTGAAACGCCCGCTCCGAAATCAGTACTACTTATTTTCATTAGGACTATACAGGACATTTCATTTCATTTCAAGCCTTTATTCAGAAAATATTTTTACATAATGTTACAAGGAAAAAACAAGATAATTATGTGTTTTCGAACCCGTTTTCCGACGAAAATATTGATTGTGGAGCTCTGAAATTTATATATCTTGTAACACACATCCTGAAAGGTCCCTTGGAGGTTCCAAATATTTGCTGTTAATCATAGTGTAGTTGTTATACTCTTAGTTATAGTGTATGTGTAGCGGCTTCGAACCCACTTTTTATCGGCGTCTCAAATTCGATTAGTACCAAATTCAGTATAGTGATTTACATAGTTCATACCTACCGCTTGGAGGTCCATTAGCTTCGAAAAGCAGTCAAATTAATAAAATCAAACGTAAAAACGTATTTGCACCTACATAATCTGTAATTCAAACCTGACCAGTTACACGTCGCCCAACCGCAGAGGATCCTATTATTTGGTTGATTATGGCACTACATAGTATGCTGAACCGAAAACAAGCACTCTTTGCTGCATAAAGGCGCGCGGAAAGGTCCAAGGTCATTTGCCTTACTATTCGTCTTAAACTATTTTTACGACACCGATATTTATTCTGTTTGCCCTCTTTTGGCAAAGGCCTCCTCTCTAGCCCTTTCCACTTTGCTCTATCTCTCGCCAACCTTATTCATGTATTTCCTGGTATCTCTTTTAATTCATCCTCCCACCTTTTAAACTGTCTCCCTCTATTTCTCTTATTACATTTTGGGAACCAGTCCATCAGCGTTTTGCTCCATTTATCTTTTCCCTGCTGTGTGTCCAGTCCACCTCCATTTCAGTTTCTTTACCTTGAGTGTAACGTCTTCTATTTTAGTTCGTCTCCGAAGTGATTCTTTGTATGAGCTTTAGTTAGGGCCCAGGTCTGGCATCCGTATGTTAAGGTTAAGACTGGGAGGATACAGGTATTGTAAAGCTTTTTTTTTTAATACACAGACATACAGGACATTTAATTTTGACCAAATCTGGACTTACGAGCAATTTACACCGGCCAGTGAACCTCTTAAGATATGTAGTACTTAGAGCTAACTGCAGAATGTCGCAAATAACCTGTATTTTGTACATTTTGTAAAACATTTTCTTGAAAATAAAGACGTTTACAACATTTGTGTGTATTCAACTCGTTTGACAAGACAAGTTAGATAAGACGGGTGGCAATCGGGACGGCGGCGGCGCCGCCGCTGACCCTCCAACGGAACTCGAAGGTCAAGACATGAATCGTACAGATCGTAACCTCGACATTGAACGTAATTGAACCACTCTTCACGACCAGCTTCCGTGAGCTGCCATCGGTACTTGTGCGCATGCATTGTTGCAAATTGGGACCGATTTGAATAGTACCTAGATGTTCACAACGGTCGCAATTTGCAACAATGACTGCGTACCTAATATACCAATGGAAACAAACAAGATTTTTTTAAAGTTCGAATCGGGATGCCTTCTCCATTATTTTCCGGAATATTGCGGCTGTGCCGAAATACAGGAAAATTCGTTATATTGTAAATATTAAATTTTTAACCATGATAGTCTTGTTCGTTTATTTCAGGCACGGTCTATTTCATTTCAGTTGCAAAATTTGCAACGAACCGTCTGTTTGTGATGTTTTAATTTAAAAGGTTTCCCCCATTTAATGAAACATCAACAACAGGTTTGTTTAAAAAATTCAGCCGATACGTTAGTTTTTGTTCACTTATAAATAACGCATAGTTAATTGAGGAAAGAAAAATGTTTATTTGTGTTACTAACCAGAAAATGCATGCTTAACGAAGAGTAATGTTTGTTAATTTATGTTTGTCTCAGTCTTCACGATCACTACGGTCACATATGGCAAGAAGCTGTATATAAAAAGTATAATTTGCGTAGATAGGGCACGATAGGACATACATAAACAATATTACTGGCCTCTCAAGGTCAAGTACTCTAGGCGCTAGACAGGTAGTACAATGGTGCACAATGATCATTAAATAATAATATGAATAATATCGATTTTTTTCAAGTGCAAAGCAAAGCATTAATTAAAAATGTTATTACGTTTAGAGTTTTTTAATAGATTCAGTTACTTAGGTAGTATTTATTCTTTCAAGTATCTCATTAGAGTATAGGTATACATACAATATGTATATCTTTAGCTTAACGATATTCAAAATCGTGGACGGGATAAAGTAAATGATATAATTTCTGTAGACAACGAAAAATCTTATGAAACCTGAAACAGTTATATCAAATGCATAAAATACGAGGTCCCGCCTTCGCCGGCTCTTTTCCGGGATTAAAAGTTGGTAGCCTATGTCCTTCTCCGGGATATTTTCTATATCTCTGCCAAATTTAAATTGTGATCCATTGATCCGTGTCGCCGTGAAAAGTAACCACCAATAGACAGAATAACTTCGAATACCTATATAACATTGGTATGGATTTTATATACAAATCGTTTTATCGAAACGCGTTAGCAGAAAATAGCAACAATCCAGTTAAAAATCAGAAAACAACCAATCAACTTGCTCAATTAAAAATCTATATAACGATGTAATAAAAGGTACAGCAAGTATTCCACCTACGAAAAAACTCCAACATTCAATCATAACATTTTTCCATTGGCGGAGGGGGAGAGATGAATTACTCCGGCAAGGGGACACGTCAGGCTTAATAAAATACTGGTTCTAATTTGTTTCTATCATTTGTTAATAAATATTAATATAAACGCTACTTATTACTATTTACGCTTTAAAAAACATATCGGGGCCTACGCATCTGTTTGGAAGCCATGCGTGGATGGGAGGGGGGTGTTTTTGGGATTCAAGAACGAACGAAGATATTATTATAGGCACTCGTTCGCCAGAAAATACAAGTCAATACAAGTCACAACAAATAGGATAGATATAAATATCTTCAACTAACTACGGTGCACATATCCACAACTAACCATACTTTGAGATATGCCGTCTACAAAAATCCTACGTTACGTCAAAAAATCATGTACCTAAATTTGTATGGAATAAAATTCACTACGTAACGGGACGCGACGAAACGGGAACACATCCTACAACTTAGTCAATAGTCCCACATTTGAAAAAATATTCCGTTACAACTACAACATATCAGACAAGGAAAAAAAATTGACAATTTTTTCAACGATAATTTTGGCGACTCGTACATATTTAGGTACGTTTCTAATACATTAATATTAATGTCAAAGTAGAAAGGCATGGTCCCAGGCCAGTCTACCATTGCAACACCCTAAATGGGTACATACTGTGAACATGAATTATACTCACCTAAATGACTAAGATCAAAAGAATGCAATAAAAAAATACTGCACTAATCATTGCAACGATAAGGTTGTAAAGTAAAGTTGTTTCATTCGTGGCTTCACGGCATTTAAAGTAGCGGGATGCAAAGTTTTATCGTAGGTCTTCTAATACGACAGTACACTCTGTTTTTATAATCTACTACTAATTTAAGCTATGCGTCCGACAGCGGCTTTGCACTCGCTTTCTTGAGATAAAAAGCCTATGTCCTTCTCCAAGGTAAAATTTACCTCCCTGCCTAATGCCATTGAGATCCGTTCAGCCGTTTAGGCGTGAAAGGTAGACAGAGTAACTTTCGAATTTACATATCATATTATATTATGCCCTCCGATCAGGTAGGATGACGATTAGCGAAAGACTATTGGCAGATGCTGGATGCGGCAAGCTGAAGACAGGGCGCTATGGCGCTCATTAGGGGAGGCCTATGTCCAGCAGTGGGCAAATATAGGCTGATGATGATGATGATGATTATGTATAGATTTTAATCGTTAGTTTGGTAAATCGCAGCAAAACCGATAGGAAATTGCAAAATGCAAAATGAGGATAGGTATCAGATCGACCACGCTAGCGAAATTCTATGAAAAGCTCGCATTGTCACAATTATTATTCACATCCATAATCTGAATGTAGGCTGCTAAACGTATCCCCCGAACAGGATATTAATAGACCAGGGAAATATCGCCTACAAACTAGAACTCGTCATTTATGGGAATGAATCCATTTACATAACGTCGTCAGTGAAATGTAAATCAATTTTCCAGCGAATGGAAACATGAAAGAAGGAATAATGAATGATGAAATTTATAAATTTTATGTAAACGCAATAAACTGCAATACGAGGCTTCACCGGCTTCGGTCTTTATTAATATTTAGTTTAATAAATAAGTAGTACACCTAGTTGTAGAGGGTAATATTATTTACTGATGTTTAAGTAGTTACTTAGTCTAAGTTTGGTTTCTTTGTCTAGTCTAAGTTTTAATTGTAAAATAGATTTAGGTATGTTTCTCGTTTTTTTTTGTTTTTGAAAACTACAAACAATGTTCCTTGCTATGAGGAAGAATCTGCTTTTTGTAACACAGTTTTTATAACTAAAACAAATGACAGAGCTGCCCAGAACTTTGTCCGTCTCTGTATTTTTGAAACCGAAGCTCAGCAGGGGTATTTTAATTCGTCGGAAAGGCCTTCGGATTCGATATCGGAAACTTTTTCGAAGAATGCTATTTTAAACCAGCGGATTCGAAAACTTTTGACATTCGAATTCGGATCCTTGTTAGGAGAGTTTCCGACAGCTTTTTACTGTCGGAAGCTATTCCGCCAGTGAGTTTTTGTTTGTTTATAAATAGTTTTAGCATAAATTCAAGGGTACTAACTCATAAGAACATCGTGAAAGTACCTAATCTTGATAGAAACGAGAGAAGTAGGTTCTTCTTACTCAATCGAGGTGATTATTTGCCAGTGTTTTCGTTTATATTTTATTGTCGAATCCGTTCAACGACCCTAACTTCCAATCGTTGTATCGTTTTACGCCGACAATAGCTCTGGGGTTGATTGAGGAGTTGAGGTGTTTTTATAGTGAGACAAAATACTCTAATTCAATGCCTGTAGAGCTAAAAGCAAGTCTCTAATAATTGCATTCCTCGGAGGTCAACCTGCCTAGGTAGGTACCTACCTACTTCTACTTTGGTACCTAATTCTTATGTGGTTTGTTTTTTAGTTTCTAGCTGCTCTCCACTTTTATGCCCAAGGCAGCTACCAAAAGCCTGATGGGAGGGATGTTGCTGTTAGCCTTAGCCAGGCATCAGTTTCAAAAGCCAAACTACGGCTGTGCTAAATTTGCCACAAGTGCTGTGCAAATGGATAAAATTCCCTGTGGACAGCAATGAAAGGGAGCAAATTATTCAAAAGTAGGTAGCTGTCATAAATGTAGTAAAATAATGATTAATGGAAATGTAAATTTTATTACAGTAGGTATCTTTATACTATTTAACAAGAGATCAAGAAATATAAATTATTAGTTAGTAGTATATTAAAATCACATTTATCTTATACTTACTCTAGGTAAATCTTTATCAAGAGATCAACAATTTTCATTTAGTAGGTATTAAAATCACATTTATCTTATACTCTAGGTAAATCTTTATCAAGAGATCAACAATTTACAATTAGTAGGTAGGTATTAAAATCACATTTATCTTATACTCTAGGTAAATCTTTATCAAGAGATCAACAATTATCAATTACAACAAGAAATTAAATAACAACATTTTCAATTACAACATTTGTTTTTAGGAACTATAGAAAATTCAATGTCCCTGGTGTGTTGGGATATGTGGATGGCACCCATATTTTAATTAAAAAGCCATCTACACATGAAGAGCTATATGTAAACAGGAAAGGCCAACATTCCCTAAATGTCCAAGTGGTAATAATCATCAGAAAACTTTATATAAAACGAACATTAAAGAACTACTCATTTAAAATATGATTTTTTAGGTGTGTGATAGCGATTTAGTTATATTAAATATATTATCAAGATTTCCGGGCAGTACACATGATGCTTTTATTTGGAGGACAAGTGCAGTCAAGGCCCGGATGGCAATTATTTCAGAAACAGCTCCATGCTGGCTTCTTGGTAAGCAACTGCAACAAAACAATACAATGCAAGTAATTATCAGAATTTCTATATTATAATAGACAACCTAACATAAACTTTCAGGTGATTCAGGTTATCCGTTAGAGCCTTGGCCACTAACACCCATACTAAATGCTATGCCCAATAGCCCTGAAGCACATTACACAACACTACATGTCAGGGCACGCAACTGTATTGAAAGGTGTTTCGGGGTGTTGAAGAGCCGCTTTAGGTGCCTATATAAAAACCGTGCACTGGAATATGCTCCAATAAAAACAGGGCATATAATTAATGCTTGTGCCGTACTGCATAATGTTTGCATAAAAAGTGGCATTGAAGAGCCTGAAATTGAATCAGATGACCCTGCAGATATTGAGGCTGGAGAACATAAATATCACCAGATATAAACAGTGATGTTCACCGCAGAGGGATCCAAGTTCGGGCTGACCTAATAAATAGATTATTCTAATGTATAGCATTATTTATTACTACATCAATCAACAATATCACACAAAACAAAACAATGAAAAGTAAAAATTAAAGTATCTCACCTTAATTTCCGTAAGGTTAGGTTCTTCTTTTATTTCTTTTCAATGGCAGCAGCAATTGCTAGTAGGGCAGCTGTGACTGAGGCTACATTATCAGCCAACCTATTCAAGCCAGCTGCTGATAAAAGTTGATTGTTCTATGTTACATTTGTTAAGTACGTCGAACTTGGAAAAAGTATTTCCAACACTGTTTTTTTTTTTGTCAAAAACCTAATTTTGTATTTGTCCAAAAACTTATTGTATTGTTATACATAACCTGTCTTCGCCAGTTAAAATATGCTTTGAAAGCCCAAGGATCTATTTTTGTAATAAGAGATCGACGAAAATTATAATATAATGAATAAAAAAGCGAAACCAAACCTAAAAACAAACATCAAACCAAACAGTCAAACCCGCTAGATTTGGTGAGAAGTCTGGTTAAATTGGTAACACTTTTGCCCAATGTTTTGGTTTGAAGTCATGTTTACGAGGTAAGTTTGCTCAATTAACATATTTTCAATGTGAATGTGATGTGTAACTTTAGAATCTTTCTTTAGAACTTTAGAAACACCCTGATTTATTGATTGATTTCGATGCAATTAAGAAATCATTATGATAATGCAAAGCTACTTTAAAATATTCCAATAAAATTTCTACCATTTTCTACTATTTCAAAACAATCTCCGTAAATGCACATTTTCCATCAACCCGCGGAATCGCTTCGGATACTTTCGATCATCAATCCGCAATGAAATCAAAATAGCGTTCGCGGAATCGAATTCGAATCGGACGTTTCCGCTCCGGAAACGAATCGAATGAATTAAAATACCCCTGCAGGCCTGATGAGATCGAAGTATTCTGGGGGGGGGGGGGGGGGTGACAACCGCAAGGTGAAGAACGAAATGGGGGAGATCTTTGCCCAGCATTGGGACACAACAGTAAGGGAGAAATTAGTAATACAACGTCATTGTTTTTCATTTAACGTTATTTTTATTCTTTGATTTTTATTCTTTAAATCATCACCTACTAAACCCCCGACCCGATGTCGATCTCTATCGTTTACTCCTACCTGTTCTGTTGAGTAGTTCTGTTGACAGAACTACTGGGATTTTTTTTACCATTAGTTTTGTGACTTAAAAGACTATGCTTTACACCTGACTTTTATCTCTACTATTCCCACCTGTTTTGTTCGTTTACTCCCACCTGTTCAATCTCAGTAGTTCTGTCAACAGAACTACTCGACAGAACAGGTGGGAGTAAACGATCTCTATGGGTACACGAGTGACAGCCAAAACAGCATTCATCTCTGTATATGAGTTCTTAGGTGTACTCTATCTAAAAACTCTTATACAGAGATCAATTCCATTTCAATAATAGAGCAATTTCAACCAAGTCACTTTACAAACAATTATATAAATCTAGAAAAAAATCTCAACAAAATACTTTTATCTGTCTGATGACTGATGGATGACCTACGATGATAGAAACCGAAACTTACGTTAAACTTATCACACCACTGTTTGCGAAAGGGATTAAAATTTCCCATCCATTCAACGAAAACAAATAAAAATCCGGAATAGATTGCTTGCTTTATTTTATGAAAACGAGGATTTAACCTCGGGAATTTCGCATCACAAGCAGAATTGACGCCAGCCTCCGTGAACGGTTACAGGTTTAAATTCCTGACGTTCCTGGCATAATTAGGATTGCAAATCGACATAACGTATTTGACCAATGCGGGACTAACTACTCACGTCGATTATTGGTTTGCCAGGGGAATTGCGGTAGGTTAATGCGGGGTGTTAAAGAAATTCTTTCGATTTCACAATTCTATAACGGGTAATATTTATTGCGTACGGCAACAAGGCTTGAAAAATATAAATGATAGATGATGTAAGTTGATTACTGTAGATAGCAAAACACGTCACGATGCTCTGACTTTCGTGAGACGTTGGGAATACTTTTCGTGAAACGTTGGGAATAAGCACGTCTCACGTGAGCCGTCAGAAATAACTCCGCGTGACTGTGGTTTTTTCACACGGCCAGAATGTACCTCTAATAGCATTAACAGTATGCATTTTTTGTGTGAAAGACAAAATAAATACTGCAGAAACGAAATGGTATCAGTAGCCGTGTAGCTGAATTTATGCGACAGTTATTATATGTTAGTAACCAGCACATAAAATACTATTTAAGTAACAAAATTTACAAGGCGGATCGAAAATTTTATAGTTTTTTTGTTTAAAGTTTCTTATACTTACTAGATCAGATCGCATTATAATATCTATACCATCCACTCGCATTAAGCGGTTTTCCTCCACCTTCATCATTCGTACCGCTAGGGATTGGAACAAGCTCCCTGCTGGTCTCTTTAATCAAGAGCGAATCTTCAAGATCTTCGTGATACATCGTCGGCCACAGCTTCACTTTCCACTAGGTGAGACTGCGGTTAAACGGAGGTCTATAGATTATATAAATAAAAAAAACTATACTTCTATACTAACATTATAAATTCGAAATTAACTCTGTCTGTCTGTTACCTTTTCACGACTAAACGGCTCTTAACGAGATTTGGTATGGTTGTAAATAAATAGTATCCCGGGTACGGACAAAGGGAACTTGAAAAGCTCGTGCGAAGCCATAAATAAATATACACTACAAATGCCCGTCACACTCACAACCATTTACTTTTTATTTTATCAAAAACAGAAAGAGTTCTGAGTTTTGATAAAGTCAAAACAACAAATAAGTTAGTCAAACTTTCCGGTTTCGCGGTCCCTTTTAGCTAAAGCAGCTTTGTGATCTTAATTATAATTAACCGACGTACACGTGTCTGCAGGGGTTGTCAGTGCAGATTTGATTACCAGGACACTGGCAATTAGCGATCTAGATCTAGTCGAATTAGCCGAATTAGCAACCACTGCAAATGGACAAGCAGTGAGGCGGAAACGAACTAACTAGCTACATCGTTTATTAGGGTCCGTACTCAAAGGGTAAAACGGCGACCTATTACTAAGAAGTTTAAATTTTCACAAATGATCTATTTCTGTTACCGCTATAAAAAATACTAAAAAAACAGAATAAAATTTATTTATTTATTTAAAGACCAACAGTTTCAATATTATAGGTTTACAAATAATTTCTTACAATTATACAGCCCTTACAGGTCTTTCAAGATAGGATAGTTACATAAATAATTATGTTCCTAACAAAATACTTAATTAATCAGTAAATATATAAAAACTTAGTAAGTGCAATAAAAAAAATCCTCTAAGTACTTAAGATTAGTAATAAATACTTAAAGGGGTTCCCATACAACAATCGTGTTTTTTTACCGTTTTTATTGATAATATGGAACCCTATCGTGCGCGAGTTAAACTCGCACCTGGCCGGTTAACATCGTGATTTTATTACTTTTTGTTTTAAACAACAATTCCTATATATTATTTAGCTTTTAAAAATTGACAAGTACACTGATTTCCAGTCGTCCTGTACTGAAGTTCTGTGCACCAAAAATATGCAAATATAGAAGTAAATAATATGAAAAAAAAATGGTCTTTTGATATCTACGAGTCGAGAGTTAGCTCTTTCTTGCGTCTCTAAATAACCTATTTGAGAACGGCAGATGAAAGAAATTGCAACAATATTATTATTGTGTAATAAGGTATTTTCTTGTTCAAAGTCAGTACAGGAATCTTTCTCGGAAAGCATTAAAACTTGCCGGTCGGAACGGGATGAATTTACCTTTCTGTTAGGATTATTTCTATGAAGGATAATATTCGATCAAATAATATTATTATAGTTCCGGTGCGGAAATAACTAACCTTGTGAAATTCTTGAAGTTTATTTACAGTAATTAAAAAACTTGTCATCTGTTATTGTGCTATTCTGGTGCTATTGTGCTATTATTAATATTTGTGCTATTCTATTCTGGCATTACGAAAAATATTGCGGAAAATTTAAAGAACATAATAAACTGTTTTAACGTCGTGATTTTCTAGGATTGACATAAGGGGCACACTATCATTTGTAAAAACCACTTCCGAGATAAAAAGTATCGCAATGTGTGCAGTGAAATATATTCCATTGCACCTTTAAAGGGTATTCCGTAAAATGGGCAGGCAGTGCTATATGCTCAATTTGTCCTTTTGGTGTCCATTCAGCATGTTCACGAAAGAGAGCAAATAGGAAAAAGACCAAGTCTAAAAAAACCGAAACGTTCCATTATTTTAACGGTTATACGCTGGTTACTTGACGAGACTAAAAATAGTGGGATACGTCTATAAAGGGAAATAGAGACAAATTGGTGCTGTCACCGCAACAAGATGATTGGTTCAATCTTCCAACACGTTATACTCATAACTTTAAACTGTATGCTACGCTGCTGCTAGGTAGTCTATTCATCATCATCTTCAGCCTGTAGATGCAGATTTCTGACACCACAGAATCAGTAGTCGTAACTAAGCGTATTATCAGACGGAGATATACATTTAGGTACATTGTTTGTTCAGAATACGCTTTAGTTTCTGAGCAGCGTGAATGAGATCGACCAGGTCGGATCGAACCTTTCAGAAGAGACTTTATTTCAGAATTTCAAAACTCAGGAAGCACTGTTCCTTTGTATTAAATACGTTACAACGCAGCAAGCTAGCGTGGTAGCGTATTTCATACGAAACAACATCTCCTTTGCGGATAAAATTATAGACAATCTAAAGGCTGGATGCTTAGATTAATTTATTCTGGAATGAAATGTGACTGCAATCATAAAATTGGCGAGAGTCTAGCTAGGTTTAGCAAATCTTAACAAAAGTACTCACACATGTATAACTTTACGAACTAGATTAGAAAATTAAATTAATTTGAAACTCATTATGCGCTCCGCTGTAAGCTTAGACTGGCTTTCGCCAATAGTTCGCCGTTTATGCGGATTAATAATTGCTCCCGCCTTTATCAGCTGTGTTTAAATCCGATTTATAAAATTCCGTGGGCACTATTTCGTGTTTTATTATGAGAAATAGAGTTAAGACATTCAAAAGATTGCCATAGATTAATGTTATCATCATAGATTTAAATCTATGGTTATCATCACAACTGCTAATTCGAAGACAAACGTCCTACGATTTTGTATCACCAGTCAGTATTTTCGAGGGCCATACCCATGCCATATCTTACCGCGGTCACCGACCCTTGCGCAGATGCTGACAAGACATAAGAACCACGCACAATGGACCAACCCAAGTCTCAGTGCGGAAAAAAGAATACACACACCAAGACATAAGAAAATAAACAATAGATTGGCGGAGATTGTCACTCAAGCGGTGTCTTTCTCATCGGTAAACTATTGTTAGTCGTATTCCACGGAATAATTTGAGTACATACTAAACGAAATAAGGCGCCCAAGTATCAGGTAATAAATACGGCTCTTAATTAGTAATAGGGTAGGAGAAACTAAAAGAATTAAGATATCATCAGGATCTCCGAACAACGGAAGGCGAGCTTTATGGGAAAACGAGATAGTGTCGCCAGCTCTTAGGGAAGGCCATCGAAAAGCTAAATCAAACCGATTTTATTGCTATCTGCCCTGCAGTACTGACCGCAGGGCGAAGTCAGGACCGGATCTTAAACCCACTGGGGTTTAAGACGTACGGTGCGCTGGAGCTATCGCGCTGGGTGACATTAAATTGAAATAGGAATTCATTGACAATCAGGAAATGGAACTGGGATTGGCCACGATGGGAATCGAGAATTGCATTTTTTGTCTCTACATTTGTTGATTATTCACAGGCTAAGCCGACAGCGCAAAAATAATTTCACCATTTCATTTGCTCTTTTCAGATCTGAACTTTTAAAGTTTACAAACCCACCAAATATTATTTAAGGGGTGATATACGCTCATTAGGGGAGGCCTATTTCCAGCAGTGGACTAATATAGGCTGATGATGAAGATGACGACGCCATTTTGTGAAAAGGATAGGCATAGTGTTTTCCGTTTATAGGAGCAGGACAGAGCAGAGCGTCGTAACCGCAAAATTTGGTAATTATCTATGAATTAGGACATTTATTTGCAAACAAATAGCAGAAGGTTCCCTTAGTATTCACAGAAAATAAAAAAAATGTTATTTATTGTTTAGGAGAAAAAAAGTATTAAGTAAGTATAAAAACAGATGGTAGGTACTTAGCACAATCTTTTCTGATATGTAAAATAGTTTTTTTTATAAAAAGGACCTTGTATACCATAAATTTTTATACCATAGATCATGTATTTTTATCGAAGTCTTTTCGATAAACATGAGGGCGATAAAAGGTTTTAACGTAATCTAATTCACGTCAATTCTGATCCGGACAGCATAACGCTTGCAATAGGTACCTACTTAAATAGATTAACAATGCGATCGCTTATAATGAAGATGTAAGTAGAAACCTTTTGTACCTCAGTACGACAAACAGTCATTCAAACGACCTCAATTAACCTATTCGTCTGTTTTTCAACCATACCCGCCCAAGCAGTTGAATACCCAGACTACTCGTAGTTGCATTATTTATCATTGTGGACTAGACCGAATACCTGTCCGTTTGGTATTATCTTCAGAGCATTTTAGAGCGTATTGGGTTTTCATGTCAAACTTACAAACATTCATTCTAGTCTAGTGTCACTCTAGATTAGAATGAATGTAACGATTAATTAATATAATATACCTCATAATATACGCTCACATTGTCAAGAGCCAACTATTTCGAGCAATTTTAAACAATTGTATTGTAATCTACCTATAATTTGTTTATATAATTTGACTTTTTTTATTAAAGACGCATAGGCCATATATAAATTATACACTAATTTGTCCATGCTAATACGATACGCAACTTTAGGTTGGTTCATATTATAAGAATAAGACTCAAAAAAATTCTCATAAACAGCTTAGATAATTTATGCTTTGTATTCATATGCAGGGCTTTTCAAACCCCCATGAGATTCGCCGTCGTAAAGACGAGCGGAATAATCCACAATTATTGGGAAATGCGATTAATTATTGAATATATTCCAGACTAAGTTACGTTGTCGAGTTACGACCATACGTACGAGACATATCTCGTTATTAAATTTATTACGAAAGCTAGATTAAGCAGGGAATAGACAAGGTATTACCTATATATATACCTTATAGGTATATACCTTATCTTATAGGTAGGTTATAGGTATACCTTATGCGAAAGCGTAGATATTATTTTGATGGTATTGGACATGTATTACTCTCGTTAAAACGCAGCTTTTATGGGGAAACCTCATAGCCACAAATTTACAAGCCTTTAACGTTAGCGCCGTTAGAATACCTTCCTACCTACATCTTGAATCATCCTATGTCGAAGACAAGGTGCATATTACCTATAACACCGTTAATACCTATTAATGTGATGTCGACGTAAAAAGACGTAAACATAAAAAATTCTGAAAGAGGAACCACGTACCTTTGTAGATTTTCTTTTCTTCTTCGGCTATGCAGTCAATACACTTAGTGGCATCGCGACGATTGACATCTGTAAATCTTACCATCATTCTGGTTTCTACATACTTCCCAGCTCATTCAACCATGGACACCTAAAAAGACTAAGACTTACCTTGTTTAGGGTTTGGAGAAGTATAATAGTAGCAGTAAGCCACAAGACCCAGGGAAAACAGCAGAATGGCAAAAAGCCTGGTGGACATATGCCGGCAACGAGGCAGCCTGGTCCTCATCTTGATCTGCAAACAAGATAAAGACATTTTTTAATGTAAATCCCTTTTCATGTTCAATCCCTTCAAATAATGTGAAGCAGAAGCACAATACAAAAAATTCAATTGGTTGAAGATAAGGGTTTAGAAATCTTTTATGCTTCCGGAGTATGGTACGGAGTACGGACACTAAATGAAGCAGATTGGATTGTTTAGGATTTAATGAAAGTAATCTTTGTGTCATTGAATAAAGAGCTTATTTTCGACATGTAGTTCAATTATTTTATGCAATAAGAAGGGGCTTTAGGTGCCATGGGATAAGCCACCTATCGTTCAACAGAGGTAAGTATTTGATACATTATTCTAATAATTTTCCATAATTTAACCAACAGAATATGGACACATTGATGCTGGTATTAGAGTCTATATTTAAACATTGAATGTTCCCCCATTTTTGACCCTCATGCAGGTGAGATAAGCCTTTCATGTGAATACACCGCTAATTTATCAGTTGAAATTCAAACAGAATATTGGCATGGTACAGTTAGCAATTAGCCAGCTTTCAGAGAATATTTGAAATGTAGTTTAACACTGTTTGATGGACTAGTTAATTATATTTTGTAATAATGTACTTATATTAGCATTATTTATTATTATTATTTATTATATTATATTACATTATGAATCTAATTTAGGTACTTACATGAACTTAATAATGTACCAAAAAGCGTAGGTAAGGATTTATTTAAAATTTAACTTTATATTTAAAAAGAGTTTTGTTTTTAATGGTAAAATGACTGAATGGGGACTTCTTTTTACTTTCAATTTCTTTACCACTGAAGAAAAACCTGTTGTGTTGAAACCATTAACTTAAACTCTATACTCTCTATGTACCTACATGAAGGATCTGCAATTCTGCAGGCAAATTATAATAAAAAATACTTCCGATAATAAAATTTAAATAAAAGTTTATAAATTTCAGGTTAGCTACTTATTACATTTAAAGGTACCTAGAATATTACCAACATGATTATAATAAATAGAAGTTATCTACTAACGCTTAGGATACCAATCCCATTTAGTTACAAAAGTACTGAAGCAAAATAAAAATTTAAAAGCAAAGCCTCGCCTCAGAATACGACGCTCATCTTGAGTCCCGAGTTTGAGTAAACAAGAAACATTTTGATGACCTAATGGCCGTGAAATAAATTAAACGTACCTTTTAAAAGTTGCCGTCTTTATACAGAAAGTATCCTCATTATTTAGAACTAATTAAATCACGTAAACTATTATTTATCTCAGAATAAAGAGTTTCAACAACACCAAAAGTCCGATGTTACGGTATCTTGCGGTCGTAACGAGTGAGCGAGCGACGTCCAGCGTTGGTTCACCGCGTCCGGCGTCGCACTGCCTTCTATCTATCCCCGTGTGACGATTTCGTTCACTGCGGTACGGTGTTCGGCTCGGGCGGCGCGGCGCCGCGCCGTGGGTTTTGGGTTGCCAGCGATGTTCTGTTTGTTTAGCTACCTATTATTCCCGTTGAGCAAGAGCAACAAATCCTGGGTTCTTACAAACGATTTACAATCTACGAGAAACTACTTATCGCAAGTTTTGTAGCTCGTTGATTGTAGACAATATTTTTATAAAATAAATTTAAATTTCACGCATTTCTTAATCGGTCTTACCAATTAACTTTGAGCCTTACAAATAGAAAAAAATATGTAGAAATAATAAAAGTAGGTGGGCGCGGTCCTCCGAAGGTGAATAGTAGAGGTGCTTATCTAGTTCTCTTTTTATGCACTTTACTTAAGGTTTGACGACCTCTGTGGCGCGGTGGGCGAAGGTCCGCCTGCGACGCAGGAGGTTGCGGGTTTGATTCCCGCCTTGGGACAAATATTTGTACGATCTGCAGGTATTTGTTCCGGGTGTTCTGGTCGTTTTCTATGTATGATAAAAAATATCAATCTATGTATTGTATTGTATTATTATATATCAGTTATCTAGTACCCATAACACAAGCTCTGCTTAGCTTGGGGCTAGATAATGCTGTGTAAATTGTCCAGCATTATTTATTTATTTATTTAAGTACGTACCTACCAAGGCAGGTAAGTAGAAGTGCCTGTCTAGTTCTGTTCTTACCCACGGAGACAAGGGTCAGATGGCTAATGTTCACTGTCACTCGCTTTTTTATAGCTATCTACAGTTCTCTCTCAGTCAGCGTCAAGATAGATATTTATTATCCTATTTAAAATCCAAAAACAAAACTATAATACAAACACTAGGAAAATATTCTTACGAAGTAGGACCGATCATTATCATCAATCAGTCATCAAAATCAATAACTCCTTGTTCCTTATTTGATAATAATTACTATTTATAAACGTGTTTATAGTATAAAATTTAACTTATCTAAGTGCTTATTTTGTAAGCTTAAAGAAATAAACGTTATTGATATTTTGATACATTATATCATTTTATGAACGTTATCTACCATAGTTGTGTTGGAAAGCTACCAACGTAAGAACGATTACACCTGTAATAAATTCCTCAAGCTACGATCGTTTTTATAGTGCAATATTAATTTACTATGTATTCATTCTTATTAGCTAATTATCTTTCTAATTACACTTAATGTAGATTATCTACCTAGATTTAGAAAAACGAGAGGCCTAATCACTTTACTTTAATTATGAGAAAAGTAAAATACCCCAGAGCTTTATCAAATTAAAATATGTATATCTAATCTACAGAGGAAAAATTAAAGTTTATCCAATACTATTCAAAGACTTAAGTTACGTCAGATGCTACTTGAGTGGATTTTGCGCAGGTATAGTCGCGCTCAAAATCCTAATCTATATATACAAATAAAACGGTAATATAAAACGGTCCCGTCCCTCCCCGCTTGCTTGGCATACCGTCAAAATGGTCTGCGAAGTATCTGCTGCGCAGAGTGCGCAGGTAACTACGTGATCCATGAAGTCTCATCTTTGGCTGCACGCATTTTACATTTAGTTCGTTCTGACGAGAGGTGTTGCCGTTGCTCAATTCTAAGGATTTTTGTAAGAATGCTTACCTGCACCCTGGGTATCCCTCAGAAATGAAATAAGTTCCGTTAAGAGGGTGGGGTGCGGGTTCGAGTCCATAAAGTTGAAGAAATTTAAAAATTATGTGAACTTATTTTATTTCTTAGAGATATCCAGAATACGGGTAAGAACTATAACAAAATTCCTCAGGCCTGATCAATCTGGCATAAGTATTAATGCATTTTGGCAAAATACAACAAAATTAGTCGCCACATTTCACCTAAGAGACCAATTGTTGGCAATACCAGCAAGATGAAAGCTCTGTTGTTCCATCTTTTTCATATGTCTGGAAACAGAATGAGATAGATAGATGTTTTTTTTTTAGTTGTTCAAAGTATTTCAAAGTAGGTAGGTATGTGATGTGATGTGTGCTCCGTGTGTGGTTTAGTCCGTTTGACGCGGGGAAGGCCTGCGAGTAGGGTTGCCAGATGTAAATTTGATAAAGGAGGGCAGATGGGTCTAAAAAGGAGGATTTTCTGTAAAAAAGGAGGACATTTACAATGAAACAAGTTTTTTTCATATAACTTAGTTTATTTTAATCATACTTAGCGGAGCTGCCAACTTTAGAAAGGAGTTCTTGGTTTTTAATCAAATAATTATAAAAATCTTCACATGTAATGTTTTTTAAATTGTATTGTGTGAGAATCAAAGATTTTACTGACTCTACACTTAATCGGTTCCTTTCTTTGCTCAACTGAGTATTTATTAGTGAAAACACCCTTTCAACATTCGCGTTACCTATGTTAGGTACTACCGCTTATACAAAAATAGAACTCGCAGATCTTGAGTAGCTCTGAGAAGCATTCGTGGTTTTTAACTGTTTTGAAGTAGATTTTTCACTGTTCGTGAAATTTCAAATCATAAAAGACTTCATTATGATCATCATCGGATTTCGATTTCAGAAAAGAAATCAGGTCACAAAATTGATCATGTAGCTTAACATCGTTAATCTCTACCCCTCTAATTCTCAGGAACTCAATGCATGAAACTAAATCATCATATTTTAGATTTTCGTTCTCTTTCAACAACGTCATCCAATCAAAACATTTGAAATCTTCAAAGGGTTTTATCCATTCCATCAAATAATCTTCACAAGCCTTGTAAACACTGAAAAATTCGTTAGAAATTGACTCGGCCTCTTCATTATCAGACAGCAGCTGTCTTACGCTTATTGGCAAAAAACTATTGTTTCTTCGATTTCGGAGCAAATGCAGTACGGATTGAAGAATTTTGAGAGAGAAACGTATAGCAAAAGGAGGACATACAGTAGGTAAGGGAGGACGGGAGGACATTATATGGAAAAGGAGGACTTGTCCTCCTTTTGGATACCATCTGGCAACCCTACCTGCGAGCAAGTAAGTAACATTACCTACCTACCTGGTAGGTTACCTTACCTACCTTTTCTGCGGTGTGTGGGTCTCCAAAAAACGTAAGGCGTGTCGGACCTCGTAAATGAAAGGTTTTCGTAGACCAACGTGCAATCATTAGTAGATAGATAGACAGTAACTACATAATCTTGTAGGTACCTAGGTACCTACCTACGATGGAATGGACATCTCTTGTCTTTCCTAAATTAATAATTTAATATCTTCTCGCCAAGTGACCATGATCGCTGTAACGCGGTCAAAAAGTTGGGAAAAGAAAGCAAAAGGTAGGTAGGCATAGATTTAAATCTATGTAGGTAGGTACCTACCTACGCGATAAACAACCGATCTTTTCAAATAACTCTACCTATGCCAAAAATCAAGACGATTGGTTGCTTACTTAATTCCCTTACAAACAAAGAAACACACTTTCACATTTATAATACGAGTAGGTAGGTACCTACCTACCTACTAGTATAAAAGTAAAGATGCAAAAAATAACTATTTTTGACATATTCCCACTTTTGTGGTTTGTTGGGAAAACTTCGTTTTATGTCTTCAATAATTGACATAAAAAAATGATCATCCAATTCAAAGTTTAGTGATAGGTTTAGACAGTCCAATTCTTAGTAACGTGTTAATAACCATTAGCAAAATCGGCTGCTTCAGTATCCATTATTGAAGCTAAAAAAAAGCGTTTTTCCGACTACTTAAAGTAGGTACCTACCTATTAATGTTTAGTAAATTCCTCACACAACCCATGGTGTCAATGACATTATACCCAGCCTGGTGTATTTATTCGGCATGTCATTTAAAATCACAACATCTACCTACACGAGGTAGGTATAACATCAAAGCACAAATTGTAGAATTTTTTTTGGGTTAGTAAGCCATAATCGGAATTTACACCAATAGAAATTTAAAAATAGAAACAAATTAGAACCTATGATTATTCTTATTAAATAAAATACATACATAATTTTTGGTACCTACCTACCTACGGACGGTAGCCGTACTAACTAATATAAATAGTACAGTACTAAAATGATTAGGTAGGTTTAGAGATTAGATTAGGTATCTACTAGATACGAGTACCTTACAGACATACTCTTGATCACTGAGTTACATTATGATTCTGTAAAAATTTTACATTGGCACAAAGGCCAAGGGCCACCCAGTACAGTAGGTAAAAGTAATCATTAAGGCTGGAGCCAGACCGTTCCGATAACCGTGTGCTGTATGTAGGTAGGTAGGTACATCAGCAAACTTTAGTCTAGGCTAGACGTGCCACCACAAGTTCTGCCTATCTTGATGATGCAGTGTGAATTGTCCAGCATTAATAATTTTATTCATAACGTTCCCAGAATCGTGTGATGTAGGGTAAGCACGAGGATTGGTGTCTAGGGTGGAATAGAAAATAATGACATCGCATCACCATACATTGCGTACATTATTGAAGTTGCATTGCATTTCAGAAAAGAATGCATTCTAAATAATTTACATAAGTAATTGATGACGAAGTGGCGTAGTTTTTCTCTATTCTACCCTACACAACAATCCCCGTGCTAGGGGGGCTGTAGGTGCATCAGCAAACTTTAGCTGCAGACCATACTTTATCCATAGATTTAAATCGTCTTTATCAATTACAATATATTAACCCTCTCCGGAATATATATTTTAGAAACCAGTTTATTTGTAAAAAAGAACTTATCCCTTTTTAAAATATATACTAGACCTGACAATTTAAGGCCACGCAATAGGCTTGACATACCTTTTTCCAAACTACAAATGTTCCACTCCGGTCCCCACTCTATGTCAATAAAAATATTTAACAAATTACCTACTTCTATTCAAAGCGAAACCAATATAAATAAATTCAAATCGCAATTAAAACAATATTTAATACAACATAGTTTTTATTCCCTGCAAGAGTTTTTTGAATTAGAGTCCTAGTTTTTATTCTTAATTTTCGGAAATAGTATTTATAGAAAGATCTCATTTATTATATAATATATATTAGGTACAGTACAAAATACTAAAAAAAATGTTATAAAATTATAATTTAAATTTATTTTTCTATATTCGTAGTGTAAGCTTAGGTTTACGAGTAGATAGAACCACCTAGCATAATATTGCAGTGCCCTAACAGGGTGCATGCTTGATTTGATACTTTAAGTTATTTTAAGATCTTTGTACTTACAGCATGTTCCGCAATAAAATATCTTGAATCTTAGTCTAGGGTAGACCTGCCAACACAAGCTCTTCCTAGCTTGGAGCTTTATTAATTTATTTTATTCATAAAAGTATTGAATTAGAGGTACGCATTATCTACCTACCTATCTGTTTTCTGTGATATTATTTAAGTAGGTAATCATATAAAATACTTAATCATTGGCAAAACAACCGGCTTATCAGGCTGTTTGTTTGTACACTGACAGCAACTGACAGCGTTGGTTTTGTACCTATACCTACTAATCCAACTAAGGTTGCCAATCGCGCTTTAAAATTGTAAAGTAGGTAGGTACCTAATTAACAATATTTGTTTTTGTCATATAGGTATACTTACAGGGTGGGTTTCCTTTCAGCCCACGGAGGGGAAGTCTGAAACCGTGAGAAAATCTCACTTTTCCATAAAAACTAAAGTTATATGACTTTTTTATATGCAGAACTTGTTTTTTAAATCGAGCTCGTAACTCCTAACATGACTTTTTTTATATCTCTCACGATTTCTGACTTTCTCTGAGTGGCCTTGAAAAAATAACTCACCCTGTTTACCTACAAACTATATTTTCAACACCGCGAGACCCAACGAACAAATCCGTCAGTTTTAAAATTTATGAACACTGCTTTACAATTTAACATAAAACTGATGCGATGCGATGTCTCTGAGCATTAATTTTTTCTTTACAGAGGCACGTTTTTAGTTACAAACACCTAAAATGGAGGAGTAGCTAGTTTTTTGTGACATTCAATTTTCTAATATAAAGAATGTATATCCTTTAAAGATTTGGAGTACTGATAATAATTTGAAACATTTACATTATATAAAAAAGAGTGATTTCCTCATGAAAATTTAGGGAGCTTATTTCATTTTTTGGTATTTTAATACATAGATGCAGTCTTTAGTGTTCCGTACCCAAAGGGTGCCATGCCAACGGGACCTTCATCGACATCGCGCCATAGCGCCCTGTCTTCAGCTGTTGTAGTCTTTCGAAAAATCATTATCCCACCTGGTTTGAACGCGTCCTACGTTTGCCGAGACGCGGTCTCCATCCAAGAAAACGTTTACCTCAGCGGTTGTCCTCTCGAGATATGGCCAGCCCACTGCCACTTCAGCTTGCTAATCCTTTGAGCTATGCCGATAACATTGGTTCTGTGTCGGACGTATTCGTTGCGAATTCTATCCTTCAGAGAAACTCCGAGCATACACTATCTCCATAGCTCGCTGCTCGACCCTAAGCTGGTGGACCAGCCCTACCATGATTCACCACGTCTCAGCCCCGTAGGTCATTACATTACATAACGGGTAAGACAACACTGATTGGAAACTTTCGTTTGCAAGCGTTGCGTTATGGATGACAAGAAAGACTCGATTTAGTTTCCCAAACGCCAAACCTAGCTGGATCCTCCTCTTCGCTGAAAGAAACAATTTCGAGAAAGATCTCGAAATTGTTTCTACCCAACCGCAGAATCTGTGTAGGGTCTTGTCAGCATTATCAGTGGGTTCCAAGGCAACAAATCTATCCCCGGAAGCTGCTGGAACTTTTCAGTGCCCGCCATGATTTTTTCCGACCATTCGAAATCATCAGACCTGTGTGTCCTCCCCCTCTCTGCGGACTTCACATAACCCCAGAACATGCCATTTGATGTTCTCTAACTCCACTTCCAAAAGCGCAAGATTGTGGTCAAGACTCAGAGTGCGTCCGTTGAACGTTGCTAGTGTCAGTCAGTTATTGATGACAGCTTGAGGTAGCACTGGTGATTCCTAGCACCCCATGCCGCGCTGTTACCCTGGCTGTTGCCATGGAGCTAAAAAGAATTGAATGTATTATTGCAGGATACTCTAATATTAGATTAAAAATTAAATATGTTACACATGGTATTCATATAGACCTGTAGATTGTTTGCAACAGTATATAGTTAGCTGAATTGCTTATAATGTAAATACTAGTTCTAATTTGTTTCTATTATCAGATTGTAATTTTCTGTGTTATAGAGTTTTATAAGTGAATTAAAGTATATTAACTTTGTTTAATATATTTGCTTATTGCATAATATTTTTTGTGTAACTTTATCTCAGAATGTATTGCTATGTTATTTATTATAAATTATTTTGAAAAATACTACATTAGGTACTCCGAAAAAGTTGGCAACCCTAAATCCAACACGATACATGTATATTCATTTCAATTCATTCAATCTCACTCAATCGTGAGCGTGAGTCGCCCGTGGTTGGTCACCGTCGACGACGCGAGATTGTTTGTAGATTTTCAAGTGCATATTAAAACAATGAAGTTCAATCATCTCGGGTCTACTAGCATGATGGTTTCTCAACTAAGTCTTGGGGGAGGAGGTTTTAGCCAAATTTACGGGTAAGTTTACGAACAAGTAGCGTGTCGTGTCGGTTTATTCTACGAACCGTTGGTTGTTGTCATCTCATTCTCACCTTGGACCATTGGACCGTATGGTAATACGACAGTAAGGGCGGCCGCACAGGTCTGATTTTGTCTGTTTGTCGGATAAAAATGTCTATGGTTAGGCGTTCATAAATAGCTCGACTATCCGAAAGCGGCGAAAACAATTCAAACTAACAATTCCAGCCAACCAGCTGAAAACTCGTATACCTACCTACCTTGCACCTAACAATTCGAGTATGGGTGAAACACTAAACTAAATGGACTAACATTTTAATAGATAAGATAGAAGCATCTCAGGTACTTATAGGTATGTAATTAAATTACCTACTGCATAGCTTGTTGTACATACTCACACACATGCATAATAATAATAATAATAATAACACTTTATTGCACTTAAATAAATAACAAAAATAAACCTTATATCTAAAATTAAAACTAACAGTACAATAGGCGGCCTTATCGCTGAGAGCGATTTCTTCCAGGCAACCCAGGGATGGAGAAAAGGATATAGTTATTAGAGCTAGTGCACAAACAGTTGAAAAATTAAATAAACAAAACATAAAAAATAAAAATTAACATACTACATACATCACAATTTAAAACAATACTAAAACTAGCCTAGACCTTATCTACAAATAGCTATATACAATAGGTATGTACAACAGAAATACATTTTGAGGAAAACGTCAACATCTCGTCCCTGATGAAACCACAAATCACATCCGACGTTACAGAATTAGCATGAGGAGGGGAGAGTGAAGGAAATATTTAGGTAGCTGAAGATAGGAAATGGGACTTTAATTTCGATTTGAAGGAGTTGATGGAGGGCGCAAGTCTGACATCAGCAGGCAGTTTGTTCCAGAGCCGTACAGCCTGAACACTAAACGAGTTGCCGTAGAAGGTTTGGGAGTGGGTGGGAAATTTGAGTAGTAAGTTATCTGATGACCTAAGATTGTGGGTGTTAGAAGAATGAAGGAACGCGAACCTTTCTCTAAGGTACGTGGGAGAAAAAGGATTAAAGAGAGTAGAATAGAGAAGAGCAAGAACATGCATGTCCCGGCGAAGTCGGATAGGAAGCCACTTGAGCATGGTGCGAAAAGGGGAGACATGATCGTATTTGCGTAAACCAAATACAAACCGAATACAGAAATTTTGAAGGCGCTCAAGTTTATCTAGCTGTTCCTCAGTGAGATCTAAATAGCAAGCGTCGGCATAGTCCAGAACGGGAAGAAGAAGCGATTGGGCGAGTCCAATTTTGGTAGCGGTCGGCAGAAAGTTCCGTAACTTCCTAAGAGAACCTGCTGAGGCATAAAGCTTCTTACAGGTGATTTCTAGCTGAGGCCACCATGTAAGTTTGCGGTCGAACGTAACCCCTAGATTCCTGACGGTCACACTGTAAGGAATCGGTATTCCATCGAATATAACCTGCGGTAGAGTTTTCCAGTCCAGTCTATCTATTAGTCTTGAGCTACCAATGATTATAGTTTGTGTTTTAGCAGGGTTAACTTTTAAACCATGAGCTCGACTCCACTGGGCGATACTGCGTAAATCCGAGTTCGCGATATCTACTGCATCGCTGATACGGTCCAGCTGCGCCTGTGAGTAGATTTGTAGATCATCCGCATACAGGTGATATGATATAAGTAGGGTAGGGTAGTTAGGTAGGTATAGGATAGGTCCGTGGGTGGGTTTCACGCACGCATTTCATTGCGATGCTTAATTTAACCTATTGTTAGAAAGTAACCTACCATTAGAAATAAAAGAAATAGAAGATAATATGTTCAAAATAAAATTAGGGAAATACCAAAATTTACATAAATATTAACATTGGATTCCTATTGTTTTGTAATAGAAAAAGTGCAATTACCTACTTTAATTTTAAGTAGGTAGGTAGGTAGTATGTAGGTATATTCTTAGAATAGGTAATAATTATTGTTTGTCCGAAAGGACAAACTGTTGAATGTATAATAGTTCATAAGACCAACTAGGTAGATATAATGTTGTTTACATAGGTAGTTTACATTACAATATATGATTCTTATTCTGTTAAGTACAAAATTAGGTATACCTACCTGACCAGTGTGACCACCTTATTTAATAGACTCTACTATCTACAATCCATAGAAACTTTTGTACCTATCTATTATGTAATTTAGTATTACGTAGTGCAGGACCTAAGAAACAAAAAAACGCCAATTGGTGTTCCTACTATAATGCACTGATTTAGATTGGAATAAAAAATATACAACCGAATTTAAAACCTCCTCCTTGAAGTCCGTAAAATACCCTTTTTTTAGGGTTTCAAAGATCGGTTTTGAAACCCTTATGGTCTCGCTCTGTCCGTCCCCGCTCTTTCTTGAATATCTCAGTAACTACTGCAGCTATTAACTTGAAATTTGAAATAATGATACATTTCGTGCGCCATTACTGATTTTAAGAAAAAAATATATAAATAAATGAAAAATGAAAATGAATATTTTCAGTACAAATTTTGATATTGAAATTTCAAGAGACCTAGGAAGGCAAATGGGGTATCAAATGAAAGGTATCGTTTTGTTCATTTCAAAACACTTTTTGAAATTTCTGTGAGTTCCATACTTTTTGAAATATTTCAAAAAAAGACGAAAAATTGACCATTCCCCCCCCCCCCCCTAGCTCCGAAGATTGATGACCGATCCATGTACAATGTATTAGGCGTTTGTAGATATCAATCTATATTTTACAGGAAAAATATAGAGAAGTCTGTAATAATAATAGTTTTTGAAAAATGGTCAAAAAGGGGGGGAATTTTTTTTCAAAAGGGGGGTACCTACCTATGTGGGGTATCAAATGAAAGATATCGTTTTGACCATTTCAAAACACTTTTTGAAATTTCTTAAAGTTTCATACTTTTTGAAATATTTCAAAAAAAGACGAAAAATTGGCCATTCCCCCCCCCCTAGCTCCGAAGATTGATGACCGATCCATGTACAATGTATTAGGCGTTTGTAGATATCAATCTATATTTTACAGGAAAAATATAGAGAAGTCTGTAATAATAATAGTTTTTGAAAAATGGTCAAAAAAGGGGATTTTTTTTCAAAAGGGGGTACCTACCCATGTGGGGTATCAAATGAAAGGTATCGTTTCGGCCTTTTTAAAACACTTTTTGAAATTTCTGTAAGTTTCATACTTTTTGAAATATTTCAAAAAAAGACGAAAAATTGACCATTCCCCCCCCCCCTAGCTCCGAAGATTGATGACCGATCCATGTACAATGTATTAGGCGTTTGTAGATATCAATCTATATTTTACAGGAAAAATATAGAGAAGTCTGTAATAATAATAGTTTTTGAAAAATGGTCAAAAAGGGGGGGATTTTTTTTTCAAAAGGGGGTACCTACCTATGTGGGGTATCAAATAAAAGGTATTGTTTTGACCATTTCAAAACACTTTTTGAAATTTCTGTAAGTTTCATACTTTTTGAAATATTTCAAAAATAGTCGAAAAATTGACCTTTCCCCCCCCTATCTCCGAAGATTGCAGACCGATCCACGTACAATGTATTAGGCGTTTGTAGATATCAATCTATATTTTACAGGAAAAATATAGAGAAGTCTGTAATAATAATAGTTTTTGAAAAATGGTCAAAAAGGGGGGGATTTTTTTTTCAAAAGGGGGGGTACCTACCTATGTGGGGTATCAAATGAAAGGTATCGTTTTGACCATTTCAAAACACTTTTTGAAATTTCTGTGAGTTTTATACTTTTTGAAATATTTCAAAAAAAGACGAAAAATTGACCATTCCCCCCCCCTAGCTCCGAAGATTGCAGACCGATCCATGTACAATGTATTAGGCGTTTGTAGATATCGATCTATATTTTACAGGAAAAATATAGAGAAGTCTGTAATAATAATAGTTTTTGAAAAATGGTCAAAAAGGGGGGGAATTTTTTTTCAAAAGGGGGGGTACCTACCTATGTGGGGTATCAAATGAAAGGTATCGTTTTGACCATTTCAAAACACTTTTTGAAATTTCTGTGAGTTCCATACTTTATGAAATATTTCAAAAAAAGACGAAAAATTGACCATTCCCCCCCCCCTAGCTCCGAAGATTGATGACCGATCCATGTACAATGTATTAGGCGTTTGTAGTATTTTACAGGAAAAATATAGAGAAGTCTGTAATAATAATAGTTTTTGAAAAATGGTCAAAAAAGGGGATTTTTTTTCAAAAAGGGGTACCTACCTATGTGGTATCAAATGAAAGGTATTGTTTCGGCCTTTTTAAAACACTTTTTGAAATTTCTGTAAGTTTCATACTTTTTAAAATATTTCAGAAAATTTATTGTCCAAATAATTGGCAAATGTTTGAAACCCTCGGCGCGCGAGTTACACTCGCACTTGGCGAATCTTGTTTATTATCCTGAGGGAAATGCGCACGCATATCGCACTGCCACGGGGAGACAGTACGATTATGTGGGACTCCAACCCACTAAAACCCTCAGGGTGTTTCCGTCTCTGCCGCTTGTGGCGGGAACATGGTAACGTTTTCTCTTCCACGAACCCACCACGGCTGCCCGATATCGGGCCCTTCAATGGGGGGTGTGAAGCACGCCCCTTCGCGACACGCCAGAAACACGTGACGCGCCGCGACCACCTCCTCGGGGACCTTACCCGCCAAATGGGCGCCGAACGACCCCGTGTCCAGACGCCCTAGGTCCCCCTGCGACGGGTCAGTCAAGTGGCCCCGCCGCCTGCCACACGGTCGCAGAGGATAGGGAGAGCGGCCCTCGCAATACCGACACTCCTCTTCCCCTGCGACCCCACCGCGTCCGCCATCGAACGGTGCGGTGGCGACCCCGCCAAGGCCGCGGAAGGCAGGGAGAGCGGCGCACCGCAATACCGGCACTCCTCTCCCGCCGCGGCCTCCATCTCTCTGCGGCCATGCTGCCCATACAGCACAGCCGCCCGCCTCAGTCACGGTACCGCCCATACGACACCGCAACCTACTACCACTCCAAAAGCTTAGAGCGCAAAACCCAGTGGAGCGGTCCGTCTTGGGGCCGGCCATGTCGCCGTCTGCGTTGGCACGGCCCCATGGGTTCCTCTTAGCTTCACCGCGGTTGACCAGTCCGCGATTACTAAGCCCCCCCGCCCCGGCAAGGCGGGAACCCCTCGGGGGGGCCGTAAAATACCCTAAAAATGAGCATTCAAAGTTAAAAACCTGTGAAAAAGTTATAAATCGTGACAACTTCTAAAATATTTAAAAATCATATTATGCCAATATTCTTCAGAAGTTTTCAGTTATTACCCTTTCCAACCATAGGTATGCTACCTACATGAAATAAAAAGTTCTTACTTTATTGGTGGAGAAACTAAGACTGCTAGGGTCAAGAACTTTTTGGAGTTCTTTTTACCCTAAGGGAGAAAACGGGGCCTCATTACCAACCTCCGCTGGGTTCCCCCTTGATTTCAAAATCATCATTCACATTTCCGCTGCACAAAATCATCATGCAAAACTCTTTCATACTTCCCTTTCGTTGCCAAAATTTCCGGATCTATAAAATCGATAAAAGATTATGCCTAAATGGGTAGGTAATTAATCTATCCACATAAGTATTTTTCATCCCATTAATATCGCGACGACAACGACGACGACGATGACGTACCTATGCCATTAACGGTTTTTAGGGTTCCGTACCCAAAGGGTAAAACGGGACCCTATTACTAATTTAAGAAAATTATTCTGACCTCATCTAGGTATACCTATGGTGTGCCACTACCGTTTCAGCTTGCTATTTCTGAGAGACGGAAACGGAGATTGCAAGAGATTTTATGATAAAATCATCATCATCAGCCTATATTAGTCCACTGCTGGTCATTATGATAGAATAGCTTTGCAAAAAAAGGTAGTCGCTATACAAACTGTGATATTGATCCGTCTAGTTCTGATTATTGACAGCGGACATGAGGAAGAGAACAGCATAGATCTGATAAGAGAGGCGCTGAGATGCGGCGTCAATTACATGGAGACAGGACCTTGGTATGGACAGGGTAGTTCGGAGCGTGTCATTGGGAAGGTGAGCTGATATCTATAGGATATAGTAATTATTCTATTTTTAAATCTATTAGTAACTAGATCAGACTGTCTGTCGAGAGTCGAGATATACAATAAAATTATAACTAATCTATCAGGTACTTCATCGTTGTAAGAAGCACACGTTGGAGATTTAACAGTATTCCAGAAATATCTACAGTGATGTCCAGAAATATCTACAATTTCCTCACTTCTGAATTAGAATCACCCTTGATGACTTCTTTCAATTTAGTTTAGTCCTCAAATGTATTGGCACTTTGTATGATCTTTTACAGGCCCTGAAGGGCATACCCCGAGACTCGTACTTCATTGGCAGTAAAGTTGGACGCTATGAGTTAACTACAGAGAATATGTTTGACTTCTCAAAGGAAAAGACTGAAACGGGGGTCGACGATACTTTGCGCCGTCTTGGCTTGGATTATGTGGACCTTATTCAGGTAAAACTGTTTTTAAAAAGATTTACAAATGCCTTCATTGCAACCCAACATTCTTCAAAGCATACCTAGGTATTTCTTCAAGCGTATACCTATAGTATTTTAAATAATCCGAATTTTAATAGCAGCGAAGTCGGATACTTTGGTACTTGTTAACCTCTCACTGTTCAAGAAGTAGAAAGCGCAAAAGCTATAATAGTGCGATCACACTATCGATCGTTGCGCAACCGAAATGCGAGACAGGCCGAGTACGAGTGTGAATTGGTGCGCTACAGCTCTCGATCGGTCGACAATACTAACGAACGTTTTTTTGTCTTTCGATGAGTGTATGATTCCGCCATAAATATTCTGAAAAGATACATTTTTTTACGTCTAATAAAATTATTTTTGGTTCCCGCTGGAAATAAATGTATTCCAGCTAATTTTTGACAAAGGATTTAAATATCATTTGGGGGAGAGCAAGACTTCTTGCCGTAATGCAGTACTTAACTAGTAAGGAAGACAGTCACTCGACCACGAGTAACAATACCTAGATTTACACCTAGATATACTACTAAGTAATCATTACTCAACACGATAACAGTGCTTTTTACGAATAATCTTTACTTTTACGAATAATCTTTATGTATTGTATTTAAATGATGTTTATTTATTTTTTTCAAATTACTTAATTAGTACCTAGTTACCTGAGTCATTGATTTTCTTATGGCTCCACACTTCACAAATTTTTTTTTCCATAATATGCATAGACTTTTAATTTTTATTATCGAATAATAAAGGTTATATAAGTATTTACACTTTCGAAAAAAACGATATTGTTGTGTGGTTGTGAAAATACTTCTCTTTACACTTTTTCCGGGTTTAGGACACCATAGTATTATATATATATTATATGGTATTATATATATGGTATTAGGGGAGGCCTATGTCCAGCAGTGGACTGATGTATGCTGATGATGATGATGATGAGGACACCATACCTATTCCCCTTGAAAAAGTTTTAATATGAAAATCCAAAAATAAACCCCTCGCGCAACAGTCCTGAATCAAAGGGTGATGGGCCCATCGAGGTATCTACGTAATCAGCAGGCAAAGCTTAGCAACTTGACTTCAAGGGAATATTAAAACGTCATAACTCCAGTTCATCCGTCATTCTACATTCAGACATTGAGACGTTTTTGGGTATCTAAGACATCTTCTTCTTGCATCGTTTCCCCATTACTGGGGGTCGTGACCCATCACGGAAGCAGCTTCTTCTTGACGATATCGCGCCATCTGCTCCGGCTTTCAGCGACATGTATCGCTTCTGACATTTTGATGTCGAGTGTGGTGCGGATTTGGTCAGACCAGCGCGTTGGGCTCCTTCCTCTCGGTCTTTTTCCCTCTACTTTCCCCGTGACGATGAGTTTTTGAAGGTTGTCTCCGGGCTTGCGGGCTATGTGACCAAAGAACTCAAGAATCCTGCGGAGGCATATCGTTGATAGGCGTTGCTTCCACTCCAGCTTGAGCTCCTTTAGTACCGAAAGATTGGTTCTATGCGCGGTCCATGGAATACGTAGCATTTTCCGCCAGCACCACATCTCGAAGGCGTCTACGCGTTGGCGGTCTTTGGCTTTCAAGGTCCACGTCTCTGCTCCGTACAAGAATATGGAGAAGACCAAAGTGTTGACTAAGGTGGTTTTTGTCTTATTGCTTATGTTCCTGTCTTTCCATATCTTATCGAGCCGGGACATAGCATTTTTAGCCATCCCAATACGTCTGCGTATTTCGGATTCACAAGAGCCATTGTTGCTAATACTAGAACCCAGGTATATGAAGTGATCGACTGTTTCCAGATTGAGTGTTCCTCTGAGCTCCAGTTTAAAAGCACGATCTACAACCATGATCTTGGTTTTTGACCTATTTATGGCCAGCCCTACTTCATTGCTGTATTGTTCCATTCTGTTTATGAGGGAACACATCTCGGACTCATCTGCTGCGAAGAGGATGGTGTCATCGGCGTAGCGGAGGTTAAGTAGTTTGGTGCCGTTAATTGTGATTCCACCTTTCCATTCTTCGCAGGTCTTCCTTATGATGTACTCTCCATAGATGTTAAATAGGACCGGTGACAATATGCAACCTTGGCGGACTCCTTTGCCAAACGCAAAGGGACGCGAAGTCGCTTTTTCTACCCTAACTGTTCCCTGGCTGCTCATGTACAGGCCCTGTAATAGTCCTATAAGGTGATTAGGGACTCCCATCTCCTGGAGAATCTTCCAGAGCTGCCTCCAGTTGACACAGTCAAAAGCCTTACTGTAGTCGACGAAGCACATAATGAATGGTATGTTAAATTCATAGGCTTTTTCTATGAGTTGTCTGACATTCAGTATTTGTTCGCGTGTCCCTTTCCCTTTGACGAAGCCCGCCTGCTCTTGCGGGATTTGCCAGTCTAAGTAGTGCCTGATTCTGTTGTTAATGATGTGCAATAGGATTTTGCTGGCATGAGATATGAGGGAGAGCGTGCGGTAGTTATCGCATTTTTTGGTGGATCCTTTCTTATGAAGCGGAAGTATTATGGACCTGGTCCAGTCGTCGGGCCATTCTCCCGTCTTCCAAATACAATTGCAGATGTCATGTATCCTGTCAATTCCAGTCTCACCAAGAGATTTTAGAGCTTCCGCTGTTATCACGTCTGGTCCTGGGGCTTTCCTGATCTTAAGGGCAACTATCGCTGACTTGATTTCAGACCGAAGAATAGGTGGTTCGCATTCCAGCTGGTCCACCTGTAGGAGCCCCTCAGTCGGAGTGGCATGGTCTCCGTATAGTACGTCACAGTACTCACGCCATCGGTCTGCCACTTTGCTGAGTTCGTGGATTAAGTTACCATCTTTGTCTTCGATGATCCAGGATTTGGGTTTAAACTCTCTGGTAAGAATGCGGACTTTCTTGAAAAGATCAGAGGGCTGCATCTTTAACGCGTGTGCTTCAACTTCGCGGCACATGTTGAGAATGAAGTTGTTTTTATCTCGCCGGCTGTTTTGCTTTATTCTTTTGCACAATGTAGAGTATTCTGCCGTCATCCTTTCATTCATAGGTCCCTTGCTCTTCAACTTTTTTCTTTCCTCCACCAGTTCCCAGGTTCTGTCAGAGAGCCAGATCTTGTTTTTGGTCTCCTTGCACTTTGGTTGACATTTTTCCAGCGAGTCGATAATGGCTGATTTGAGGATCTTCCATTGAGCATTGGAGTTGTCGTTTACTTGTGCGACTTGTTCAAGTTTTGACTCGACGGCTTCTCTGAAGATTGGACGTATGTGTGGGTCAAGCTGTTTCAATCTCTGTGGGAAGGCCTTCCGAATGCGTTTGAAACGTAGAGCAAACCACGCCACCAGCAAGTTGTGATCGGAGCCGCAGTCCGCGCCTGGGAAAGTCTTGACGTTAGAAATGGAGGATCGCCAGCGGTGATTGATGAGTATGTAATCTATTTGGTTTCTGTAACGGTCCCCAGGTGATTTCCAGGTGTAAGTTCTGCGAAGATGGTGTTCAAAAAATGTGTTCATTATGCTGAGTCTCTTATCAATGCACATCTCTATAAGTTTTTCACCCCGGTCATTACGTGTGCCCATCCCAAATTTTCCCACTACGTCCCTTATATGATCGTCTGTGCGTGTTTGCCCAACTTTGGCGTTCCAGTCTCCTATTATCATAGTGACCTCCCTATTGGGTATAGATGTCAGAGTGTCCAATAGGGTTCCATAAAAGTCGTCTATGGTGTTGTCATCTGCTTGCTGGGTGGGAGCATAGATTTGAACCAGATTTAGGATGCATGGTTTGGTATTGAGTTTCAGTGTAATGATTCTGTCAGACACTGGGTGATACCCAAGAACGTATTTGTTCACATTCGGTGGTATTATGAATGCAACCCCGTTCCTGCTATCATTTTCTGGGCCGGAAAAGTACATGGTACTGCCAGAAGTAGTCTTAAAATGGCCTTGACCGCGCAGATGCGTTTCGCATACACCTAGGATTGTCAGTTGGTGGTCGTTCATCTCTTTCTCAACAATTGTCAGTTTGCCAGGTTCTAGTAGCCCTCTCACGTTCCATGTGCCTATTCGGCGCTGATTACTGATGGAAGTTTTCAAGGGGCTCGTTGAATATTGGGCTGAAAGCCTGTTTCTATCAGTCATGGATATATTCGCATCTTCATCGGTAACCAATTTTCCACCTATCGGCCCGAGTACCGATAAGCGCCGAGCGTCAGTCGGATCGCATGACATACCACGATTCATATTATTACTTGTTTCCATGATGAGGTTTTCTTGGGAAAGTAATGTGGTGGGTTCCCGTTTCCTTCCACATCAGTATTTTTGAGGTGATTTGATTCCTCAAGGCCACTGGATGCCACTCCGCAAATTACCACGGAGAGAGCAGGCTAATTAACCGCCGCCCGCTGCTCGGCGTTGACTTTTTACGGATGGGTACGTCTCCTCCAAGACCAACCCTCCTCCTTTTTCATTCGGGCTTGGGACCGACAACGGCGGAGTTAATATGAAAGGTTCTCAGCTCTCTATTATGAAAGCTCAGTCATAGACCCACGTTGGTTTGTTTTGTTGAGTTTTTAAGACATCAGTAAAGCGAGACAGCTTTATCTAGCCCCAAGCTATGCAGAGCTTGTAAATAACCCAATTTTATTTCATAATTTAATCTCACTGTAATTAAAAGTGGGCACCAACGCCACCAACTAGTATAATGATGATGATGATAATTTGAGCAACTAAGTACCTATGTATTTGAAAACGATCAAAACATCAAATCTCCCTAAAAGAAGAGAAAACGGTTTACGAATATCCTGTCAACGTGAATGAAATTAAATGAAAATTTAGATGATATAATAATTTACAATTTATATTCTAGATCTAGCTATGGCGCTCATTAGGGGAGGCCTATGTCCAGCAGTGGACTGGTATAGGCTGATGATGATTCTAGATACTTATTTGCCAAGGTTTATTCGGATAAATCGTATAATTTAGGTACCAGTGATAAATAATTGCGTTTGCTTTATTGTGTATTTATCAGGATTTTTCTTATCTAGGTATATGCTCAGATAACAACATTGAATACTCTCTATAACCACAGGAGTGAATTCCTTTAATTGACGATAGTAGGTACCTACTTAGCGAGTCGTGCTCGTGACGTCTCATTTTCCCATAGATTATGGCAGCAGCGCCTTTATCGTGCGTAGAGGGGAACTACGCAAATCCCATACAGTTAAAAGACGTCACGATCGATGTCTCGTTACTATCTTCAAGTAGACTCGCCCCCTGAGCCTTGCCGATAGAACAATTTTTTCGATTTGAAAATCCTTGCCTCAAATAATGTTATTTGTATTACGAGATAGGTGCACGACAGTTCCTTCGGCGACCGCTCAATAATCCTCAAGGAGACTCTACCAGCGCTGGAACGCGCCGTCAGAGATGGAAAAGCGCGTTACATCGGCCTCGCTGACTACGACATAGATCTGATGCAAGAACTGGTGGAAGAATCCGAAGTGAAAATATCTACCGTGCTGTCCTACTCGAAGTCCACGCTGTTTGATAACAGGCTGCAGAATTATACGGGGTATTTTAAGGTAATTGATCAGAAAATAAATTTTATGGTCCGTCGGAGTCCGACCACACTGACCACAGTATCCGCAGCAAGTTAATTTAAAACATTCAGTGAGTAACTGGCTGATTTTTTTTTCTATAGGTAGCTCTTTATTGGTATTCACTGACTGTCATAAATTGACTTTTGCTATGACAACCAATGACAACCTACAAACTATGATAGTCTGCGTGTGGACGGACCGGATATTTTATTTTTATTATATATAGAAAACGACCAGAACACCCCGAACGAATGTCTGCAGATCGTACACACATTTGTCTCGAGGCGGGAATCGAACCCGCAACCTTCTGCGTCGCAGGCGTATCTTCGCCCACCGCGCCACATCGGTCGTCAAGTAGTTGTGATTATTTTATTCTAGTTTTTCATAATAATAAAAAAAATCATGTAAGTAAGTTAAATAATAGTACATTATGGTACAAGTGTGTAATGTTGGTGATTACCGCTGAGGGCTCGGGTCTAAGAGAGCCGAGTACGGTAATCATCAATACACACGTGTATCATACGACGTTTTTCAACACACTTGTGAATAAAATAATCATTTTATTTAGTAGATAAAAAGTTTATTTGTGCTATTTGAACACGACCTTTCTGTATCGAAACTTTTTAAAGAACGAAGCAACTCAACCAATAAAATAAAAAAAACTGAGCCTATAACTCACTTGTGAATACTAGTAATGAAAGTCACAGTTTGATTACAGATCTCATTATGTGCCTAATTGCGGTGAAATAAGAGCCATTTTATGAACAAGTGTGTTGAAAAAATATTACGTCTGAAATAAGTGAACAATATACTTATTGATTTTGATATTTCCTTGCCAACATTGTATAGTATTATTTCGTCCATGCTAGTAAGTTACATCCCTACCTAATGAATATCTGCATTCAGCCTGCTATGCAAGGCAGATTCTACCTAGCTAATATGTAGAGATGACAACCGTTGTCATCTCTACATATTAGCTAGGTAGAATCTGCATTGCATAGCAGGCTGAATGCAGATATTCATTAGGTAGGGAGGTAACTGTGAGGCCCGAGGCGTTACGCCTCGGGCGCCTTGGGTATGCCTCACTGAAATTTAATCGCCCTATATGATATAAGCGTAGGGTCAGTGCAGACGGTCCACTAGTCCTAAAACACATTGTAACTAAGTTAAAGAAACATCCTTATTTTAAGATAGTTAATTATAATCAAATAAAAGAATTAAATGAAAACTAGTATTGACAATTGACACAATTGAGCTAACTGCAGACTGTTGCAAACAATCTACAGGTAGCTCAACTGATCCATATGACCAGTCGGAAGCGTCCCCAAGACGCTGGCTGCATTGCCCCGCTGCTGTGGCACTGCTGATGCGCTGTGACGTGGCTGTGACCGTAGCTGTGACAGATACTCACAAGCTCTCGGGTCACGGTCACGCGTCGCGTCTGCATCGTCGCGTTGTCATAACCATATATTTTCATAATCTTTTTTGCACTCAGAATTCCAATAACGTTTTTAAGTAAAAAAAGTACCTAAGCAACTTATGTACTTACAATTAACAAAAATTGCATACTACCGACCTATTCTTAGGTAGGGTAAGGTATAAAAAAATACAATTATAAAATAAAAATTACCAGAAGATAAAAATTATTAGAAGGCAGGAATCGAACCCGCATACTCTTGCGTTGCAGGCCGATCTTCGCCCACCGCGCCACAGAGGTCGTCAATTAGATTTACCTCAAACTGAGGATTTGGACTCCTCGCTCGTCTGCACGATAAACGGAAACATAGTTTGTTCTATGTTCAAACATGCTGGCTGATTTGATTATCTGAGATTCTGAACATAGTTTGTTCTATGTTCAAACATGCTGGCTGATTTGATTACCTGAGATTCTGGTTGTTTGTTTGTTCTAACGTTACGAAGCAGAGTACCTATTGTTGGAGCAAATACCTGCACTGAACCAAAATATATACCTAGTTATTCTGTGGCTGAACGTCAATACCCTCTCTCTCAATATTGATGAAGACAGATTTGATTAGCTGAATGGATGTTGATTTTAGGTATTATATTCGTGAATGGATTGTAATGAAGATGGAGAAACGGTTATTGACTATCTTAACATATAAAGGAAAAAGCGATTTTCTGGGGACAACGCCCAGCCCAAACCGATGAAGATAGAAAGCTGAAATTTGGAACCTCTTAATGCACAAGCTCCCGATAAGAAGGGATTTTTGAAAATTCCACCCCCAAGGGGGTTAAAAAGGGATAGGAATACGTATTGAAGTGGTTTTGGTCTTTTTTGTAACTCTTTAAGCAGTGGCCCAATTTGATTGAAATTCACAAAGAATACTAAAAGTATAAAATTATTGAATACGTGTTGCAGGATTTTGCAAAATTTTCCTGATAATGTGTTTAAACGGCTTATTAAAGTTTGAGGGTATTATTATTATTTTTTTATTTGCTCTTGGTGGCTTTCGTGTCACTGCGGCTATGATGGGCCTATTGTGATCGCCACTTTATGTGTTCTCCCCTAAAGCCGCGGCGTTCAGAGTTCGCCACCTACCCTTGCAGCTGCTAGGAACTGAAGGATTTCCTTCGGGGAGAAGTCTCGTAGCTCGTCTGGGCCGAGCAGGTGCTTGCCCAGATAAGATAAATACTACGTTTTTGCATCAGTGCTCCACACTCTCCTAGCAGATGGAGAGGCGTTTCGTCCGCCTCCTCACAGAATCTACAGGTTTTTGTGTCGCATAGCCCCAATTTAAACATGTGCTTGTTAAGGCGACAGTGTCCAGTTAGGGCTCTTGTTATGATGCGAAGGTTATCTCTGTTTAGCGCTAGGATTTGGTAAGTGTACCGTTTATCGAAGGCTTTTATCAGAGATTTTGAGTGATCCATGCTAGAGGAGTTTTTCCAAAGCTTGGTTGATTCCTCGTAGCAGGAATTTAAGAGGGTTCTTAGAGCCAGACTTTTAGGAATGCCACAAAACGGCTCGGGGCCTAACTGAGTCCCCTTTGCCCCGGATCGCGCAAGTTCGTCAGCACACTCATTGCCGTTGATACCCGCGTGACCCGGTACCCATCTTAGGATGACTTTGTTGTTCAAGCCTAGAGCGTTCAGGCGATACAAACAGTCCTCGACTAACCTGGACGTGATGACCTTCGAATCCAGTGCTAGGAGGGCCGCCTGGCTGTCAGAGTTGATAAATATAAGTTTGAGGGTAATTTGTAATTTGGCTCCGAATTGAAATGGCTGTAACTTTATAATTTTTGATGCTATTATTGACCGTAAATGTTCTGTGTAACATATATAAAAAACACACAATAAATTAAAATACGTACTTCAGGAATTTTCAAAAAAAACTCAAAAAGGGTAAAATGGGGCTTGAAGTTATTGAGATGTTTTATCTATATACATAGATACGATTTAAATCTATGGATATATTATAAAACAAAGTCGTGTTAGTTACACCATAGTTATGAGTTATTATGCTTATGAATGACTCAAGATCGACGGGACCGATTTTCATGGTTTTTGATGCGTTGGAGTTCTCTTAGTCCGGAATAGGATAAGAAGTAGTATTAAAACATTGGAAAATTTACGAAAAAAAATGACTACCCGTACGAAGCCGGGGCGGACCGATAGTTGGCTAATAAAATAATGCAGTAATGTAGGTGAATAGGTACGTAGGTACTACTACCTACCGAAATAAGATGAAACAACCATTCAAAATGTAAAGTTTTAAAACATAATACTTACAAAAATTCAACCTACACGCCTCATTTGCACTCGTTCAGTTAAAAATCTGAAACTGTTTTAATTTTAGGCAGAAAATTAGATAAAAACAAAAACAAACATGATGGCTTTATCATTTATTCGTGTCCGTACCTTAAAAATAAACCCTCTTTTGTTAAGAATGGGCGAGGTATCGAGTTGAATAAACATCAAATATTTAAGCTTGTAACTTCTTGGAGCCGTAATATAAAGCTTCTAAATCAACGCAATCAAAGTTACAGCCGTGTATGTTATGTTTTTATGTTTTTCAGGGAAATTCCTAGAGGCGTTCCTAAGGAAGTTGTAGAGCACAAGTTAAGGAAAAATTAAAAAAAAACCGTGAATGTAGTCTAATATTTTTTTTATTTTTGTTATTCTTCGGAGCAAAAATCGAGATTGCAATGCATCAATTTATACCTAGTTCTTTTCCTAAGTAATTTAAAAAAGCACATTTTTTTAGGTAAATACGTCGTCACCTGCCATATATGCTATTAGCCATTTAATATACCTAATATAAATAATTTAGGTATATTTTAATTTTGTAATGTTAATTTATTCTATGATTAATATATAAATAAACGATAAAAACATAAAAAAAACTATGCACTCAATCGGCTCACGCCCGAGAGCTGGAAAGATGGAATATTATTTATAACAAAATAAAGCTAGACTTAGTTTTTTCATACTATTCATAGAAATCATCCAGATCAAATATCTGCAGAACGTATAAACATTTGTCCCGAGGCGGACATTGAATCCGCAGCCCCCTGTGTCTGCGTCAGGTGGACCTTGTCAAGTCAATATTGGTACTTTACTTACTTTTTTCCTATCTTACAGAGCAAAGGAGTGGGAGTGATAAACGCTGCAGCAACTGGGATGGGCCTCCTTAGCAATAGAGGGCCGCAGCCGTGGCATCCAGCTGATGAGGCCACCAAGGAGATTTGCAGGCAGGCTTCCGAGTATTGCAAGGTAGATACTTATTCCTACTGCCACTGCCGAGCACATTACATAGACCTATGTCACATCACGTAGTTTAGTGTATTTCGAGATCCTTTTCTAGAACGATACACTGACTGAGCTACTTTTTTATTTGTCTGAACTAGAGGTTATCGGCGATGAGTTGTCTCTTTCTTGCCGCTATGCGCTAGTAACGTTGATTCCACTTCGTCAATCTAGCGATGCCTCGGACGGCAGACTGTACATAATACCATACGCCCCGGATGGTTTTTACACAGTACCCTCATAGATAAACCTTGACAGCGCGATCCTCTTTTACGTCTTCGAGCCTTCGTAGACGTGATAGGGCTAATCTCTTTTATTCTCATAACATTAGGTAAGTATGTGACTAAAATGCTCAGAGTTGCTGAACTACTTATGAAGGTCGTCCCTAGAATAAACCTTCGAAATATTCGCATCTCTATTATCTGATATACTATACGTAGGTATGGTAGGTAAATTATGCTGTACCTAACCTACTTACCTTACCATTAAAAATATTTCAGAGTAAGAACATAGAGCTAGCGCGCCTAGCAACATGGTTCTCACTCGCTCAACCTGGTATAAACACACACGTTTGTGGACTCTACACGATGGAACAATTGAAAGACACCCTGGATCTGCTGGCCACAGGACTGACTGAGGACGAGAGGAAAGTGCTGGAGGATATACAATTGAGGTTTGAACTAATATAGTTACGATAACAGTAACTGGAATTAACTTTATTTATTAGAATAAAGGTTTATTATCTGTGTGAACGATGAATGAGTGATCTGTTTCATAAAGTGGACTCACTCAATTGTTCTGTATAATATTAAGTTCGTTATAATGGTGTCTCTCGGCTTTAATATTATTTTAGTTATAATGTAAACCCCAACTTTCCTCCTAATTAAACGTGTATCTAACTTGATGAAGGAGTACCTATTATTCTCAATACAGCGCAGGGGCGGATCCAGGATTTCATTTTGGGGGGGGGGGGGGGCATTTTGACAAAGTTCAGATATAGGGTTAAAAATCACAAATAAACAAAAAATAAAGACATTTCACTTTTTTTGATTAAATTGTATGTATGCATACGTTGCGCATAACAGACTGGACTCAAACGGAATGAACATGTCGTATTATCGAGTCCAGCCAGTGGCGCGGTAGGTACGTGTACGTCGCGTCGCCGAATAGAAATTCATTCTCTAAGGATATAAAATAATGATTTATTTAGTTTAACAATGAATTCGGCAATTTTCTGTTTAACCTTTCAATTCAATTTCAAGTTAAACCCATAAAATTTGATACCTAGTACCTAAGTATTTTAAGTATTTAGCTTTTCAGATAGTGAATAATAGAGAAGTGCTTCAGTATTTTTGTAAATTTATCCCTATTATACCTACCAGTAGCGGCCTAGCGTGGGCTGGCGGGGCGATTTACTACCAAGCACCCCACCCCAAAAAACGGAAACATAAATACAGAACAATATGGAGAAAATGGTTGACAATTACAACCGTCAACTACTAATAGGAAATATAAGAAACGGCGAGCGGAGCGAGCCGCGACATTTTTTTAACTTTTTCGAACTTTTTGGATGTTTGTTGAAAACTAACTAAGTAAAGAAATTAACAAATATGAATATAAATATCGGCCAACGGAGCGAGCCGCAGTAGGTAATTTTGGAGTTTGGTGAGGTTAGCAAAAATACATGTAGGTATTCTAAGAAGACGGCGAACGGAGCCGCAACATTTTCGCGACTTTTTTCGGCGATAAACAAACCAATGGATTGATAGCAACGGCGAGCGTAGCGAGCCGCCGAAATTTTTGTTTCGGGTGTTCAAAAACTAGTTAAGAAGAGTATGATAAACCTAGACCTTAATCAAAATCGAAAAATTCAGTCGAAAGTATGGAACGTTTGGGTCTTTTGGGGGGGGCCATGGCCCCCGTGGCCCCCCCCTGTATCCGCCAATGATACAGCGCGGGCAGAGTCAGCCTGACAGTCGTCTCGTTGCGGGCTTGATCCGCGACAAATGATCGCAAGCTCTGTTTCGTTTCGGACATGATTATCAAGTAGCAAATGTCCACAATTATCATAATTACCTACCAATCTAATTACTACACTATCAGGCGACATAAGTTTCGATTGACAGAATGCTGCCCGGGATGGTACTGATGGTAGGCCCAACAGCTTTTTGATAACAATTAGTGTATACTTGTAGGTACCTTACCTTGATAGCCCAAATACTTGTATGTGTATATGTGTATGTAATGACGACCTCTGTGGCGCGGTGGGCGAAGGTCTGCCTGCGACGCCGGAGGTTGCGGGCTCGATTCCCGCCTCGGGACAAATGTGTGCACGATCTGCAGACATTTGTTCAGGGTCTTATGGTCGTTTTTTATGTAAGTATAATAAAAAATATCTATCTATGTATTCTGTTATATTATGTGTATCAGTTATCTAGTACCCATAACACAAGCTCTGCTTAGCTTGGGGCTAGATGTGTGAATTGTCCAGCATTATTTATTTATTTATTGTATTTCTTTTTCAGATTTTTCAATAACGCACCCTTGCATTGGGATAACCTGGAACTGCATTCTTACAGAGAAAAAATAAATAAATGCATGAACAAGTGAAATGTTTACCTACATTTGTAAATTAAATATTTTTCGTAAGCACCAATTTGTTGAAATCAAACCTTATTCTGCAGTAGAAACATTCGTTAATTTCGATCGAAACTGGAATACTGGAATACCTACCTAGTAGGTATAGGTACCATGTAGCTACAGTTACCATGTAGCTACACCTACCATGTAGCTACAAAGAAAAGAGGCACACAAATAATTGGGGTTATGCGTTGTTTTATTAGACCATCTGATCTGACTTGATTTAAACCCGACTGATGAATATTCACATTTAGTGTTAGGGGAAAGAAGTAGGTAGGTACCAGATGATTCCTCCGCGGGGGAATGGCTGTAAAATTCAAATTGATTAGGTATTGAAATCTAATAAGAAGATAAACATTAAGTACTTAGGAACAGCCTGCCTCACACCAGTTATTCGAAAAGATTATTTAATTAAGGAGGCGACCTATTAGGTAGGTACGTCATTTTGTGAAAGGATAGGCATATAGGATTTCGCGTTCATAGGAGCGGGACAGAGCAGAGTGCCACAAGCCTAAAAATGAAGTTTTTGCTTATTATCTATTAATTAGAATATTTATATGCAAAAATAAGCCGAAGGTTCCCTTGCTTTTTTCTTTATTATGGTGAAGACAATAACAAAACCTAATAGTTTTGGAGAAAAATAGTAATAATTAAGAAAAAAGATAAACTTTGCACAATTATTTTTTTATATGGGAGTAGGTAATCGTTTTCTGTGATAAAATGGCTTTATTTAATTTTTAAAAGACTAACGCCCGAATACTCAAACGCAACTCAGGTCGTGATTATTTGACAGTTTTCAATGAAAATGTGTCAAAAATTCGTCACTTGAGACTTGAGACACGCAATCTGAGATGCGTTTGAGTATTCGGTTCGGGGGTAGGTATGTTATGTGCGAAGCTTTTTCGGTAAAGATTAGGGAGAAAAAAGGCTTTTATTAGGCCCAATTTACATCAATCGAAACCTTTTTTTACATTAATGTGCACTGTGTACAAAATAATGCTTCATTATCAAAATATTTCATCTTCTGCATAGGTAACAAAATATTAATTAGCGTAGACAAACAAAAAAACAATAGACCGCTAAATGTAGAACTACCTAGGTAATTAAATAATTTTAAATCAAGAAAGTTTTTCCAGGTTATTTGTAGTTGACGCTGGCCTTATAGCCTGGGAATGGGAACCATTCACTTAGCATTTTAAACCATAGGTACCTACCTAGTTCTAAATCAATAAAACTATTAAAATTTAATTTGTATGTGTTTTTTTACTTCTTTTTTGTTTGTTTTTGACCCTGCATACCAAATCTGTGGCTTCTTCGGAATACCTAGCGCCATCTAAACTTTATTACCGTACTAAAATAGTCTTTAGCTAGCTCATTGGCAGTTTGATTGTTTGCATTGCAACAACCTTTAGGAAAACGGGTTCTCTGCCTGAATCGTGAAAAATCTGTAGGAAAAGTTTCCAATTCAACAGATCGCGACATTTAGCTGCACTAAGGGTAATAAATAAATTATTTATCGAGCGAGACACAAATACAAAGGAGATAGCAATCTTGGTTTATTGCTATAGCTAGGTAGGATAGTATTTATCTTGTAATTGCAACTAAAAATATTGGAGTCTACATCATCGCTTGAAAATTCTATACTTATTAATGTAAGCGCAATATAGTAGGTGTGGGTAGGTATATTTATTAGGGGAGCCCTATGTCCAGCAGTGTACCAATATACCTAATCATGTACCTAGGTATTCATTATGTTTATTACCATAATTAAATTTCATGTAGAGTTATATCACCGCCATAAGCGATTTGACGACCTCTGTGGCGCGGCGCGGTGGGCGAAGGTCTGCCTGCGACGCAGGAGGTTGTGGGTTCGATTCCCGCCTCGGAACAAATGTGTGTATGATCTGCAGACATTTGTACAGGGTGTTCTGGTCGTTTTCTATGTAAAATAAAAAATATCTATCTATGTACCTATTGTATTATATTATGTATATCAGTTATCTAGTAGGTACCCATAACACAAGCAGTGCTTAACTTGGGGCTAGGTAATGGTGCATGATTTGTCAAGCATTATTTATTTATAAATTATTAAAAATATAGGAAAGCCGGAAAGAATAAAAAACTTTTTTACAAATTGCAACTATTCCTGCCTATGTCATGCAGGAATAGTTGCAATTACCCGTCTTGGCGATAAATTGCAACTAAGAGCTTGTTTTGCTTTAAGGCTGTTGCTTCTGTTAAATTCCAAAAACATGCCTCGAAAGATAGCTTACAGGATTTTAATAGCTATGCTTCTGTAGCTAGCTAGTTCCAATTGATGTTTAGTCCAAAACCTTTCTAGCCGTAGGTAGGGCGGGTAAATACAACTAATTGTCTACAAATAGTGATGGACCCTACGAATAAATAATTTATTGAAAGCTGTTTAGTAGGAAGTTTGAATAGTACCCATTTCAGTAAAATACCTATTACTTAGCGAGATAGTCATTTTTAATGTCACATCATCATAGGTGTGTTTGTTACTTCTTCACGCCATAAATATTGATCAGATCGGGCTAAGACTTTGATAGACAGATAACACTTTAATCATCACCTTATCGCGTAAAGCGAATTCTTCCAGACAACCAGACCAGACTCTGCATTGATGTAAGTACTTAGACGTATCTATTTAACTAATCGCTTTTTTTTATCGAAATAACCTAAAAACTTTTCCAAAGAAGAAATAAAACCATTGGTGGCTTGGACTAACACGTTTCTATAAACAAATTTTTATGCCATTCTTTAAGGATAACCTAGCAGAAATGTAGGTAATTTGTTTGACACAAATCTTCAATTTCAACAGAATGCTTAGGTACGTTATGGCAATTGAAATAAATCATTTACATGTATTTTGGTACTACTTTGGTTGAAGTACTTTCCTAGAAGGTACTTGCGTACCTTCTTATTGTAATCAACAGGATATAACGTGGGTAAAAGGGTAAAATAAAAGTCACAATTTTTAATAAGGAGCACTTTAATATTGATCTGAACAAGAATGCAAAGATACCTAACCAAAATATTAATTCAGCAATGTAATTATAATGGATATCTCAAAGGCAAGAGTGCAAGGTGTAAATTACCTAGTGTAAAACAAAATAATACAGCCCAAAAGGTGACTTTTCGATTTCTACATTAACAAGAAAAGTATAAAACACCAAAAACAATCTCGTTTTGAGTTTATGTTTAATTAATACTCATATTTTCAGAAACTGTTTTCTTAATTTGAAAATAGATATTATCTTATCAATGTACTTAAATTATAAGCTAAGTTGTTTGATAAGTTAGGTAGGTATCTACCTACATTATACCTACCTAAGATTTTACCTTCTGTTACCATCCTGTACGTAAGTACGGAATGGTCAAATTGAGATCTACATTTTTTTTTGTACTTCCTTAGTCAATAAAACTTACTCGTACGTGCTTTTAAAAATAAAATGTATCTATGGGGTTGGTTACCAAAGTTCACTTAAACGACAGTTTACTATTCTCTTTACGTTTAGAATTGAATACCGAATTGGGTAATTTATATTTCGTATCTTCTTGAAAATTTATGAGGACTTAAAGAACAATGTAAAACATTTATTTTTATTGAGAAGTGTAACTCAGAATGTTATAATGCCCTTACAGGGTTCATGTAAATTCTAACTTAAATTATAGGACAATAATGCAACTACAAATAAACTTAAATAAGATCACACAGTAATATCAACGCTCATGCATTAGCCATTATGTTTTGATAGCTAAAATTAAAGATACACTAAGCGTCATCTTCTATACAAATCTATAATACCAGATCATAATGTAAAAATAACAGATGTTTACTAATATTATGTATTTCTGACAATATATATAAACGCGGTTATTAAAAAAATTTACTTGCTTAGTTTTATCTCAAAATCTCCTGTAGGGAGAATTCTGTAGCGTGCCAATAAATAAAATGGAGAAAACTTTTTTTTGACTGTCTTTTCGTTATGGCTAACAAAAACTCGTTTCGGGCTAAAGACTCCGAAACGTCTGCATAGCTAGTATTTAATATAATAATATTTAGTGGGTTAGGCTATTTACATATATCAGTCAATATTCATCTCTCGTTCAAGTGCAAAAAAGCAATAAATAGGCTTTCGAATAGCTTAATTAACGTTTTCATAATATCAATTGAGATTATATAACAAAAAACATTTATTAACAAAACACGTTCAATATCTATATGTCAATACAATCACACAATTTTTTAAAGAAAATTCATAGCATAACATTTCTGTTTTTTTTTAGTTTAATTGTAAATATGTATTTAATTTAAAAGAATACGGACGAATGAGGTGATAGTTACAGTTAGGTACGTATTTTAATATAGGTACTTATACTGCGGTAAGTCAATGAAATGTTCGTCATTCATCATTGTCCGAACTCATCTTTTAATCGGGTTTTAAAAAACAAAAAGTAATGTTTAAAGCTATGCGAATATCATAAACTAGTATCTAATTGTACTTATTTATACAACCTTTTCTTATAGCATATAAAAAAAAAATATTAAAAAAAATACAATCCATACAGCATCTAGTCCCAACCTTAGCAAAGCTTGTGTTATGGGTACTAGATAACTGATATACAGTTCATAGAAAGACATTTTTAGTGTACATAGAAAAGATCAGAACACCCAAAACAAATATCTGCCAATCGTACAAACATATTTGTCCCGAGGCTGCAATCGAACCCGCAACCTCCTGCGTCGCAGGCGGACGTTCGCCCACCGCGCCACAGAGGTCGTGGTGCAGTAATAAGATTAAAAATATTGTTTTAACAAGAGTAAAATAATATTATAATCATGAAAATAAAAAAAAACAGCTCAGTTTAAGATTGCAAAACAGGCATCGAATAAGTGCCTGTATCTGTTTTAAGCAGGTATGTTGTCCAAATTATTTGAATATTATTTGAGTGTTTCTGGGGTTATTTTTTTTACACTGAGTAGAATATTAAACAGTAGATAAGTAACTTATGTACTACAGAGGCACTAATGGGTATTAGGCTCAATTTAGAAATAGTATCACCGTCATACTAATTACAAATTACATTAGTGTACTTATGTAGTAAACAAACACTTCCTAAAACATACAAGTATTTAACTAATTTTTTAGTGGTAAGGAAAGTATCAACATAAAAATTACTTTAATATTTTATTGTTTGCATAATCAATCACCTAAATAGACACGAAATTATACAAGAAGGCTGGTGTAAAAGCTGAATACCGTAAATATGAAAAACTCGTAGTTTTTGCAAAAAAGATGTGTAGATTTTATACAACATATTGACAGGTAATAAAAAAACAAAATTTCTAATGGCCAGCGGCGTTCCAAAAAGGTCTGCGTCTACAGCTGGCTTGGCTACAAGATAAAACCCTTTACATAGAACAGTAAGTAATCGAGTATAATTATTGAAATATAATAGCCCAAAAGGGACCCCAGTAAGGCCACGTTTAAGTTTAACTCACACTGTCAAATGGCTTTGACCCAATAAGGCGTTTTCCTACAAATAAACAGCCCCTGTGTATCCCTCAATAGATGGCGTTCATTGTTCGCGGAAGAACAGAGATGTTATTGGGTTGTTCTGTTCAACACACAAGGCCCATTTTAATTTGAAAGATCCAAACCAATAGCGCCCTCTTTTTAGGAATGGCGAACCATTTTGGACCAAATAGAAAACGCATCATTGATGGCAGTAAATTCCATATTGACTTCTATCAAACCGTGTATATTTGTGCGTTTTTATTGCTGTCGTTCCTTTACAATTATGGTACTTAACATTTTTAATATTATGACTAAAATGTGAATAAAGACTATTACAATGTGAATCGCTAGACCTCAAACTCCCTGCAAAATACTGACTTTTGAGTCATTCCATCATCATCATTGTTCAACAGTAATAAACTGATTTATCTTCGGCTCGACCAGAACTCGCCGTCAATTTATCTATGATCAATTTGATGTATTCAGCATGGTATGAGAATGGCAAATGAGATGGTTGTTGGCAAAATATTATTATGTTACGTATGTGGACTATGAGATTCTAAATTATTCCAGAGATCTGGATGAACATAACAGGCTACTCTTTATTCCGCAAAAAAACGTATGCGCAGCTAGTATTATACAAAGTCGATAGTCTGCTTGGAGTTTCTATAGGCGATAAAATAGCTACAATGGTCGTAAATACTACGTAAGTATGTGACATAAAATGGCTTATGACTATTGCAGTACCTGTGAACGATTAAGCCTTTTTCCGTTATAGTCTAGAACTAGTTTTTTTTTCCGACTAAGATCACTTATTTCCGTTACGATAAACAATTATTTTGAAACAGGTAGATTAACATAATTAAATGAAAGAATAATATAAAACTATAAAAACAATTTTGGCTACAATAAAACAGTCGAATATTCAATATAATAAAGGCTATGATTGAACCACAAACAACCAAACGTAAACTAAGTCATAAACAACCATAAAACATCGATACTATCATGTACTATAGTGGAACTGATAACCTTTGGGAGTGTAGCTGATTAAAGAGGTAAAATAATGATCTTGATGTGGCCATCGGCTCCAGCTAATTTAATAACTACTATACAAATATATGATTGTATATGATTTCATTTGCTTTGTACGGTTAATTAAAGAAAAAGACATAGAAAAATAGATGGATGGAAAACTTTATATTGTACAAAACCAGAAAAAATTCAGAGAAACCAGCCGGGAAATGAGAAAGTACAAATAAACAATTACTATTTTATCTATTACATAAACAGATAGTGCTGGGGAATTCACACATCAGCAGCATCAAGTTAAGCAAGCTTGTGGGTAGTAGAGTCTGATACCTATACGTCATCCCACCTGGTCGGAGGGCGTCCTACACTACGTTTGCCGAGTCGCGGTCTCCACCCAAGAACACGTTTACCCCAGCGGTTGTCGGTTCTTCTCGAGATATGGCCAGCACACTGCCACTTCAGCTTGCTAATCCTTTGAGCTATGTCGATAACCTTAGTTCTCTGTCGGATGTATTCGTTACGAATCCTATCCTTCAGAGAAACTCCGAGCATAGCTCTCTCCATAGCTCGCTGGGCGACTTTAAACTGGTGGACCAGCCCTACCGTGAGTGTCCACGTCTCAGCTCCGCAGGTCATGACGGGTAGGACGCACTGATTGAAAACTTTCGTTTTCAAGCATTGCGGTATGGATGACGAAATGACTACGTAGTCTCCCAAACGCTGCCCAACCTAGCTGGATTCTCCTCTTGGCCTTCTCGAAATTGATGATTGATGTGATAGTGTTATCTTTCAATTTAATTTTTTATTTACGCTGCCCAAAGTTTGTCAGTTGATCCTTATCAATACACTATTATGTAGTCGACAGTAAAAAATAATTCATAATACCACAGCTTCAAAAGGCAACTCTGCCGTTGACCGAGTTGAACTGAGTTGAGATGGCCGTATTAAGTAGATACATAGTACAGAAATCTCAGCTCAGTTCAACTTAAGCTATGGAGACTTGTCTTGCCAAGCTGTGTCAAGATTCTCAGGTACGTTTCGTAAGGTTATTAGCCAAAATAGTTTTTCCTTTTCGGAGCTCACATTAGTGTTATCTATAATAATAATTATTACATGATTCTAACTAACGTATATATAGTGTACAATAAACTCTGATAATCTAGCTATACCATAAATAATATCAAAATATAGAATCACGATTATTTCGATTGAGATTAACAACTTACGATTACCTACGCTATGTAAAATAAATAATAATAATACTAGGAAATAATGATCAAACGTGATGAATGTGCCAAGCATGTGTAAAAAGATCTAGTTTCCATTTATCACTGCCGATAAAGAACTCGATGTCTTCTTATTCCTCGTGAAACGCAGCTTCTCACCATCTTTATGGCTCAAATTAGCCATACCCAAACTATTTACGTGCCTGATCAAATCTAAGAAGCTAGTATACTCTGAGAACTTACTTGACTTATCATTAAAACTTAGCCGTATTGTTGCTTTCTTGGCCGCTGACGTTCTTGTGTGCCATACGTAGACTTTTGAGCAGTTATCAGCAAGCGGTTCTATGTCTTCGATTTTGATGCCTAGACTGATCAAGAAGCCGTCTTCTTCTATGCCTTGAGAGAATGGCATTGTGACTGATGGAGTTAGGAAGTCAATGTTGACTGCGAAGCCGGCCATATCGACTGGAAACATTCTGTGTCCAGGCCAAGAGTCGAAGAATGCGACCACCTGAAAACGTTAAAGGGTTTCTGTTATTTTTACATTTTTGTAAGTGGCGCGACTCAATGCGTAATATATCGTCCAATAGCTGATCGGCTTCGCAGCGGGTGCGCGAACACGAACTTCACCAGCTGCTAGAGCCACATACCTCTCTTCTTCCTGTAGCAGTAAGTATCTTAGTCCCTGTCAGACTACTAATAGATAAGCTGGTGTTGTTATTAAAGACGTCTAGTCTTTAATAACAATTTTAAACTTAAAAGTATGTAAGAAGAATATACCTAAATGGAAAAGGAAACGTTTTAACTCATATATAACGGCTTTATTTATTACAATAACAGTTCAGAATTCAAAGGCAATAAAATGTAAAGAATAACAAGCATGTGAGTTGTATAGTTTTGTGTACCTAGCATTTACCGGTTGGAAAATTGCTACCTACATATATGCCTAGCCTTTCAGTCCACCATTACCGATGTTCTAAATTTATAATTTGATTGTAAATCGATAACACTTAGTGTATGACGTTAAGAGAGGCCTTGGCGAATATTGAATAACTAAGTTGGGTTCATTTTGAACGACGACTGGGCTATGATGGTAGATTTTGATGGAAGGAGATTCATTAGATTTTAAAGCAACAACTAAGAGGTGGTGGTTTAGTATCTGTTATAACTTTTTACACAGTTAGGTAGGTACATAATTATTTATGTTTCGCTGATGGCTGAAACTATTCAATTGTTTTCTTATAAAAAAAACAAAACACTCTCACCTTCCCATCTTTAACAATTGGAGAGGACACCCCATACTCCCCGATCAGTCCCACGGGCAGCATAGAGACTTTCTTAGTATTCCTTATTTCTTCAAATAATCTCAGATCAAATGTATTGTCATCGTCACCAAAATAGAATATTCCTTGTTGGGCATTCTGCTTTATCCAGTCCAAAGCCGCCAGTCGATTGGCAACTCCTCGGGGGAAGTTAGATTTGGAGCGGTAGATGAATGGCTTTGGGCTCGACAGATGTGTAAACGGGAGTCCTGTCCTCCTGGAATTTAGCAGAGTTGAGATGTTATAACTGTTTGTAAAGACGTAAATCAAGTATCTAAGAGGTTCATGGATCAAAAACCTGGCGTGCATAGCACAGATGGCCGCAGTTATTGTGTATTGTACTATTGTCCCTTCTAACTCGATGATTGCCCCACACAAAGTGTTAGGTAGGCTAGGCACTTGAACAATAATTATTAATCACTGGAGGCAACCACTTGAATCAAGGCCACTTGTATTGCAGTTGCTTTTACATAATAAGTATGTTGTTTACTATGTCTTCTGTGCGACAGATTTATATTTTTTAAGCTGTGGCTGTCAACCGATCCGGAATATTTTATTGATCTACAGTACAAATTAAAAGATGTCCCACTAGCATACGCAACGGCAGCGGTCAGCACCTTTAACAATATTAGTAATTTTTGTGAGTTTACATTTTCTATTTCAAGTATGAGTAGCGTTGGTTGGTAGTTGGTACTCACTATTACAACATCACAAATTAAAATACAACACAAATTTGGCATATTTTTTATTTAAGTTTATATGCACTTTTTTAAATTTTAAATAAAATTCTTAAAATTGATGTAAGGTTTTCTGTGTGGCCACGTATTTTTGGGGAGCTTGAGAAGGTAGCGAAAAATCTTTTTAAAAATATTTTATTTGTGCAAATGATGCACCAAACACCCTGTGAATAATAAATTTAAGTGTTTTATAACGCATGCATGTTTAGTTCGGTAGAACTTGTGTCAAACCTAACTGGTATGGTGGCTTTATAACCGTCAACATTGTCACACTTTTTAAAATTTCGATTTATATAGTTATGGGGGTTTTAGCAAAGCCGGCAAGCTATTGTGCTTAGTTCGACCTATCCCCAATTACTTTATGGCACATGGTCGGCCGAACACCCTGTTTATCAGGCTCAAATAATTTATTGCATAATACCATGTTTTCTAGCAGTCATTGTTAAACAGGTAAAACACATGGTTGCTTAACTTCCAGGGATACTATGGTCTAACCAAGGTCTATTCATGATTTTTAAAAAATTGGCAGAAATTAAATACCTAATTAGTTCCCTGCTAGACAAGATAATAGAAAATAGTAAATTACCTAAGTATTTTGAGTACTTCATCAGAGCATGATGAAACATCATCTGCAACAATCCAATGTAATCGAGGCACATGCATTAGTGTGTGAGCTAGTCTCGTGAGCTCTGGCACTTGTTGGGGCCTCGGATAAGTTGGAGTAATGAAATATATCATTGCAATTTCTGTGTTATTATACACACTATTGGGTTCTCGTTTCTCCGTGACACTGACAAAGCATATCTTGTTTTTAACATTTATTGGTACCTCTTTCTTCAGCTCACTTGATGCATATCTGGCACTGCAAGATGAAAAATATTAGTCGGTTTAGCACTATTATTCTGAATAAATTGAGCAATGCACTGGACTTGCTACTCTATAAATAAGTAGGTATTTAAGGAAATTATGGTAAGTATCAATAAGGATATATATATATATATAATGTATGGGTCAATTAGATAAAACGCACCTTTCCTTTACACTCGGCAACATCATACATTTCATATAAGAAACTTGCAACAACCGACAATTTTATGTTAAAGCAAGTAAGTACTTACGTGATTTTAGAACCTACCTTGAAAATTCAATATTTGCCCACAAAACGATACTTATCAAAACACTTACAAGAACTAACATTACGGTAATTAGACAGGATTTTTTTAGCTTAACTGTACTCGTCATTACAGATAAATAAGGTTGATTTCTTTCGTAGAGCACGGGCATGTTTAAAACTCTTTATATTACATTTTTTAATCTCGATCGGTACTCAATAGATGTGTGTGTGCTTTCGACAAAAGGTCGCACCAAATAGGTCCGTCCATCTGACCTACCCGACTAGGTCTTGCTATTTCATTCAGAAATCGATTAGGCTATATTAGCCTTCAGGATTACTGTATGCATGATATGCACAATGTATATCGTAACTTGTATGTGTTTATGATTATGAGTGTAAGTAATCGGTTTTTCTGTCTTTCGCGGGGTAGCCAGGGGCGGACTAGGGAGGGAGAGAGGTCTCTTTAGGTGTTGGTACAGTACAGTAAATCGTCGTCTGCCGCCTTGTTTGTACCTTCTACATGAAACCGTGAAGAAAATATAGTTTTGTTACATTAAAAAATTAGGGAACTTTAATTATTTTAAGGATTTAGCCCTCTTCATGACATTTTCATCTCTCAGACAGTTTTGTTTGTCCTGAATTCTGCCCAGTAGTACTAAAGTGAACTGCAATGACAATGACAACCCTCTTACATGACATTGACAATTATCAAATCATTGCTAGTAAAACGTGGAAAATAAAAAAACGCGACTTTCTAAAGCCCAAAGATTCGGAACGTAGGATCCTAGGATCTTTTCTAAAGCCTAATTTGATGAAATGTGAAAATAATAGTTTTTGCTCCAATTTTATAGGTTTTTAAATTTATATTTGACTTTCTATTGAAATGCGCACTATCTCAACGAGGAAGATATGGAGGTACAACTTTTCAAGTCTTCTTTTGACCGGATGCGCAGGCAGTGTAGCTATCCTCATTTTATTTGCCAACATTGTAAAACATGTTAAAACTAAGAAGGACTGTTTTTTCATAATTTCGAGAAGTACTAAAAGTAGGAAACAAGGATTGTTAAATTCCTTTCATCTCGTCCTCGTGTTTCATAGAAATTAGTCTGACCCGTTTCGATTCCAAGTTTTATTCAATCAATTAATAAAGGTTTTTTGTCACTTAAGTTTCTCGACAGTGGTAGCCTTGGATGATGGCGAAACGCTATGTTAACAACTTCATTTCGTTAGTCTGGAATGATTGCGCGTAGTGTTATTGTTTTGTGAAAAAAATTGTGAAACCTGACTAAATTCCACTGGTTTCAATTGCGCTTTCAATTTAGATAACATCAAAATACTCTATAGTGTGTTTTTTATGTGAAATATGTCTTCACCGAGCGTGGTAAGTGCCATTTTATCAGACATCAACATTAGCGTAGGGCGGTCCGTTCACAATGAGATTGGTTACATGTCTCTACATTTCACGAGTTTTGTCAATAAAATCGGCATTAGTTCTCGTAAATACACTTATTTAGACTAGTTTTATGGACATACAGGGTTGAATGCCTTTTCTCTGGAGTTTATCGTTGATTTCGGTTGATGCATCCTCCATATTTTAGTGCTACGTGCATGGTGCCAACTACATTTTATAGATAGTTATACAGGCTTCTTTAGCTTTTGTGCCCATTATTTGGAGAAATTTCACTTCCCGATGCTGGGACACAAGTTTTGATCAGTCAGCAGATGACTTGAGTTTATACATACCTAGTTGGTTTGACCTATGATGCAAAAAAACCTTGACTATTAGTTTTGCAGGCATTGACTAGGAATTATTCCAAGATATTCTTAAATTGGTTTTGACCACATTAAGACTATTGTTGTCTCAGGTAATCTAGTTATGTACATTGTAGGCAGAAAGCGAAAAAAAATAATGTACTAAAATAATATTGAAAATATTCAGAATGTAAATTACTTATTGTTGTCAATAGGGACTCTACAATTTGATTAAGCTTTGGATGTAGAGATGAAAAATGCTCAGCTTGTAAGAAATTTGAGTTTGAGATGGAAGTGAGAGAGTTGGAATGGGAACAGAGTGTTGGGACATGTGAAAGAAAAGAATGGATGGAATGGGAACAGAGTGTTGGGACATGTGAAAGAAAAGAATGGATGGAATGGCTCCACTTTGCAATAAAGATATTAAAATTTTCTTTAATTAGACATTAATAACATTACAGGTAATGTAATGTGTAATTTTTTTACACACACCTTCAATTTAGAAATCAAATAATTTGATAATGACATGGTCTTTATTTCTTATCCCACATTAATGCGATTCCCTTCTTGTAATGAACATAAAACATAAAAATTTAAAGTTCACACATTAGCTGCAGATCTTATCTTAAAAAACAAATACAATTTCCAAACTTAACACAGGTAGTAAACCAGTTTATTGTGAATCATTATTGTGAGCTGTTCAACACAGCTCAAAGTAAATAGTTTTACTTATTACTTATTAAAGCTACTAGGTAGCTGTTGTGATATAATGACACTCCCCTGTCAATATACATATTTGTGAACTTTTTTTTTACAATCATTGAAATATCAAAAGCTTCCTTTAAAATAGCGATGTACATAATACAAATACTAGAAATAAATATAAACTTGCTGTGCCCACAAACAGGCTCCACAAGATTAATGTATCTTTTGAAGGGCAATGTACCAATACGCTTCTACAACAAAAATCCTAGTGAGCTGCAAATACTATCAGTAATAAATTCAAACAAGTTGTCAAAACCATTCTGTGCCCAACGGCTTACTCCAAAATATCAGATTACCTAGAAGATAAAAACAACAGAAAGCTTTTGCTCAAATTTGAAAAATAAAAACTAACAGGCTAAAGGTTTCTTCCTCGCTTCTTTACATTACTCTACATACCTACTGAAGCAACAGAAATCAAAAATATCTTTATTTCCGTGCCAGTGTTTTATTTTCAGGTGGGACGGAACCTCTAAGCTCCCATACAAATATACTTTTCGATCCATTTGGAAACTACGTCCTACATTCTAATGAAATTTTGCATGAAATAGCTGTTTGTATCTTTTCAGTTTTTGAAAATTCATAATCATCATTAAGTGAGAGTGAATATTCATTTTTATCCGTTTTCAAGCGATTTTATAACTTTTGCTCTCATTTTTTAATTATGATTATGTATTTTGAAAAACTGAAAAGATACAAACATAGCTATTTCTGATCCAATTATGTATGCAAAATTTCATTAAAATCAGGGACGTAGTTTCCAAATGAATCGAAAAGTATGTTAGTGGAGCTTAGAGGTTCCATCCCTCTTAAGGATTTGACCTTTTGTAAGTGTACATTTATGTATTTGTGGAAATGACGAATTTTTGATTGATTGATTGCCAAATACCTATGTATAGATACTCTATTCAGAAATTCAAGTGCTCTACTACTTATTAACTGAAATTCAAGTGCTCTACTACTTCTTAACTTCAAGAAATAGATCTAACTTAATTTGGTTAAATTTTCACGATATAACTTCACAATTACAATAATTTTTTAATAATTATAGTAAATTATAGAGCTAGTGGAACTCAAACTAAGCAGAATTGCTTACTATTACATTTTTATTACACAGTTACTGTGTAACAAGTACTGTACTTATTGGGACTTATTGTATACCTACTTATATTTTAATACTACACAAAACACAACCAAAGTCCTACATCAAAAACGCTGACTATTGGACCTGAAATTGATATGAAACAGTATATCATCATCATTTATAGTCTTTGCTTTAAGTTGCTACTTAAGTTATTCTAATTCTAAGTGTGGGAACTGGGATCTGCACTGACATCTCGCATAGGAGTGTATTGTGCATTATCCCCCTGCCTAACCAGGCCCTACCCAGCCCAGCCACTTGAAGTACCAGAGCAGAACTTTTGGAGATTGACAGCTTCGTTTCAGATTTTCTATGGGTGTGGAGTGGACAGGTTTGACTGAAGTTATGTTCACATTGTATTTAGTATTGTCTCTAAAGTTGAAACAAATCTGATGATTATGATTTCGCGATACATAATACTGTCAAAATAATTCATCAGGTTGTGACTTTTCTGGATCTGGAATAGTGTTGTATGTGTGAACTCGCTCCGATATAAGTACCATAACGAATATGTCATCGTCAAAAAAAATATATGTTAAACCAATCCTGTGAAACGAACCGCCCTATGAATGCGCTACATTTAGATTTTAGTGCAAAAGCGAGCTGATTTACTCACAGCTTGCTTAACTTCTGCCGGCGGCGTGCATTTTCTATGAAGTCGTTCGTCAACTCACACATCGATCTTGTCCCAACTGGTGCGAGTTGACGATTCGTAAAAATGCTTTACTTTTCGTTCTGTAACTTACGCCACGTTTAGTTTGGGTAAGTTGTAGTACAGTCAACCAAAAAAAAAACAATTGTTTGAGTATTTTTTTGTTTTTTATCAAGAGATCTTTTTCGAATCAAAACATCAAGGCGCATACCCCACCCAAAGGCGCGCCGCCACCTAATTTATCTTATTATTCCGTTTAACAAAGGAATTTTCAAAAATCCATCTTCCAGTTTGTGATACCTATCATAAGCTTTTTTTTAATGCCTCTGTAATAGTTTTATTCTATTTAGTTTAGGCAGAGATACGAAAATAGATTTTTAGGGCAACTTCGTATCTCTGCCTAAAATTCCTTCTTTAAACGGAATAATAACGTAAAGTAGGTGGCGGTGCTAGTTCGGGTGGGGTATGCGCCTTAAAATAATTTACTCATTTCTGCAGAATAGTTCAAAACGTAATAGAGCATTTTACGTTTTGAACTATTCTGCAGAGCATTAGCTCTTTTATTAATACTTTTTAGGGTTCCGTAGGCAAAAAGTAAAACGGGACCTTATTACTAAAACTCCACTATCCTTATGTCAACAGACTGTATCTCATGAACCGTGATAGTTAGATAGTTAAAATTTTCACAAATGATGTATTTCTGTTGCCGCTATAACAACAAGTACCTACCTACTAAAAACAATAAAATAAATATTTAAGGGCTCCCATACAACAAACGTGATTTGTTTGTTCGTTTTTGTTCCATATTGGTTAGACGCTTGACATATTCACATAATATAATTACATTGAAAATTAAGAATTAAATTAAAAAAAAAACAAATATTTCATACAACAAACAAGTTTTTTTTTTGCCGTTGTTATAGATAATGGTACGGAACCCTTCTTGTGCGAGTCCGACTCGCACTTGGCTGGTTTTACTTTGTTATTGTAGAGTGCCCATTTTTACCATATTTGGTCCTCAGTTTTGTACAGCTCTGTCATTTGACATAAAAAAACTCATCAAGTTCATTCTTCAAGTCATTTTTTTGGCTCCCTTTGGACTTAGCAATATCCCCTCATTTCGTTAACTATACCTGATGCTTAAATTTGACCAAAACAAAGGGTGGTGCGAGTTGCAGAATGAAAATAATATTATTTCTACGATTCGTCAAGTCACACCAGTTAGGACAAGATTCATGGTGCGAGTTGACGAATGACTCATATTATGTCACCCCGGGAGAAAATCTATCTCCTTGCTAAATTTCTTAAATATACGTTCTACCGTTAGTCGAGGGGAGTAGGTATCTTCATAATAGGTTAAATCGTACATAACATTAACGTCAATAAGAACTAGATATATCAAACAAATAATTAAATTGATTTTATATTTGTTAGCATTTTGATTGCCTAGGTTACTCGATCGATGCTGAATTTATTATTAGATATAGCGCACAGAATAGGCACTTTGAAATAATGCTTAAAGATCGTGCATAAAACTAAAAGACGCGTACCTTACCTATGCGTTCATGGTTATCCATTTCTACCTTAAACGAGCTTCAGCCCGCAACTTCATACATTAATATTGAATATAAAAAGTTATGTCATATGTCCGTAAAAAAGTAACAGCAGACGCACTGGCCACGTTGAATGGCAATGCTACAAAATCCGCGGAGCCCCTCAACCGGCGAAAATACGATTCTTGACCGAGGTTACTTATTCGAATCGTTTGGGGTGAAAACCCTTAGCCGAAGTCCTTGGTGCCCTAGGGCACACGCTATAATATAGCGTATTGTATTATATAATATACAAAGATCTTACAAAACTCCTAATAGAGTCCACAGGTTATTGGAATGCTGGCTTTTATTTCGGTCAACGAATTAGCATTCTCATAAAAAAATTTATAAATATAATAATCAATTTATAACTAGGGATCCGCTTTGTAGGTTTACTAAAAAAAAAGACATATTATTGGGTTATCTTTTATCAATAAAAAGAACTATTCTTGATATTTATTCTTTAACTATTATTTATTTCAAACGTACGTAACTGCTGTTTTTTGTTTATTTTTTCGATGGCGCGTCCTAGTATTTCGATTGGTATTTGACGAATAATGCGAGGTATGTTGGCTGCCGGTAGCTCGATCGCGCACGATTAGGCAACCGGCAGCCATCACAGCTACTTATGCCAAAAGTATCTTTATTTTGTCTTTTATTTTGAATAGTCCAAAAAATTGTCTACCCAATTTCACACTTCATCAAATTATTAATTCTTGTAATAAACCCATGGTTTCACGTGCTGTGTGGCAAGTGGCGCCGCCGCCGTCTTGTTGGTTTGTTACCAACAAGACGGCGGCGCGTCGGCGATGTCCTGAGGATCACGGGCTTGTATAACAGGGAGGATATTTAAAGGTTTTATAGAAAATTGGAATCGCAGGCAGGATAAAATTTTATAGGAGAGTGCAAACGCACTACGCTACAGCAGCGGAACTGCGCGGCCGCGGCAATGCGCATCAAATTAGAACAAATCACCAAAAAAGCTGCGCATATGGATCATACAAAGAATAATTGGCCGCGCCGCGTGTCGTGCAGTTCAGTTGTAGCGCAGTTCGGCTCAGTGCGATTATAAGGTGCCCAAAATATAATTAAAAATTAATGTCATTGATGGTTCGATTGAATGATAAATATGACCCCAATCAATTTGTTCTTTCATATTTTGTTTATGGGGTTATGTTCCGTATAAGGATTTCAATTTATTTAAAATACCAGGGCGAGATTACAACACGTGTTACATGTACGCGCGTCACTATTCATTCACCACAGACAAATTGACGCGATTTAAACTGAATAGATGAATTTTATTGACGAATGAAGTCGATTGCTATTCTAAAAGTACATTCACTGAGTACATTACTGCTCCGCTAGCTAACAGTTTTCAATTGGATACAAAGAGCAAAAAAATATGCGGTACTTTAAGGGGCATGACTTCTTGGAAGGCATGTATGGTATTTCAACTACAATAATTATGTAGTTAAAACGAAGAAAGTTAATTAAATAATACACGAAAATAATGATATTCTGATTTCTAAAACAGTTACAAAAAAACAATCAAATCTTTTTTCTATGTATGGGTAAGTAAACTCCTACAATATATGTATAATTTTTTTTACTATTTTCTTCGAATATCAAATATACATAGATCTAAATTCTAAATGCACATGCATTTTGTAAAAGTAATTCAACAGTATAAGATGCAGATATGATTCTGTTGCTGATGTAAAGTATAAATCTGTGCTTGGTCCTTAAGCGTGTCCCCTTCTACTAACCGACAGCATCCGTTTGCAGATTGGACCTCTGTTATGTGTGTGACCCTCCGTCGCTCGTCTTCATCATTTAACTCGCGTACCTATCTAAACGCATGCACATTGATTGCAAAGCGAAATAATAGCCTTTCGTTGACAACAAAAAACCAGGTTTGTAATAAACTGAGTAAAATGAGTTGAGAACTACGTTAAAAATAAAAAATATCGTGAGTCCTTACGTGAATTTTTTAACAAATCTTTTTCTAATTAGAACGTAAATTACCTATAACGGATGGTTAAATTTGATTAGACGATTTTATAGAAACTTTAGGTAGAAATACCCAACGTCAACGGCGACAGCATTTTGCTGTCCAGGTTCGTCCACGGGAACCGTTTTGTAAAACGGGCACTAGACGGTAGGGAGCCAATAGCTCTTGCCTTACGTGACTTGCTCATTGCTAATTTAAACTGTAAGTATAAATCTGTATTCCCCATTACATTCCTTTAACCAAACCATAATACCACGAAAGCCTAGCCACACTAATATTGTAAATGCGAAACTAACTCATATTTGTCTGTTACCTTTTCACGTCTCAACGGCTAATCCAATCGGATTTGAGATTTGGGAAAAAAAGTAGATGGTGGCTCTGTAGATCTTAATATCCCGAAAAACGCATTCGAAGCCGCGGGCAGAAGCTATAAACTATACGTCAAAAGATTTATAATTCTTGCCTTTCATCAGCGCCATCTATGGCCATATCGTTGAACTAACCGGCCGTCGTAATTTTCCAAAAGCTTCCAGTGAGTTTCCGTCCTGGACCCTAGCGGTTATTTCAGGCAACTTGAAGAGGGCTGTAATAAATTCCAACCACCCCTCGCCCGTTACGTCTGCTTTCACAGATCCAAGGTTTTGTTCCGAATTGTGTACTTTTTATCCCGAAAACCGCGTTCGAAACCACGGGCAATTATTTTGGGCATTTAACTTTTATCCAACGGTGTATCATTCTTGTTTTTCACCAGCGCCATCTATGGCCAAATCGTTGAACTAACCGGCTACTGTACTTTGCCAAAAGCTTCCAGGAGTTTCCGCCCTGGACCCTAGCGGATATTTCAGGCTACTCTAGAGAGGGCTGAAATAAACTACAAAAACCCTTCGCCCGTTACCTTTGCTTCCACAGAAACACTGTTCTGTTTCGAATTGTGTAGTTTGGAGTTGTTTGTTGCTTTGGGTAGATGGCGCTACCATGCACGAATTAAATTGTAAACGTTTAGCCTGTACATACCTCAAAACAAAACGTTTTATTGCTATGGTTTTAGTTAATCTAAATAACTATACCTATTTAATTATTACGTTAATATTTTTTATAGTATTCGAATATATGTAACTTTGCACGCGTTGCATCTACGGAAATATTAATAGGTTATTTCTATCCCATGGGAACTGTTTTATGGTATAAAAAGCACGTTTGATTCCAAGCCAAGAACTACACTATGCAAAACTACAGCCAGCCGTTCAGTCTTTTTGGCGTGAAGAAGTAACAAACATCCACTCATACATACTTTCGCATTCATAAGTTAGTGTGATTGTTTTAGTTTGTTTCTGTGTTTGAATATGTTTATATTACACTTAAAACTTACTAGCCTTGATCTAGTATCTATCCAAAAAGATGTAAGAAACTGGTCGAACTGTCAAAAATTAATTCTGTGTTAGGTCAACTGTAAAAAAATTGTAATTAATTAGTGTAATTGGCAATCGCCGCCGTTCTAATTAATTAATTAATAATAAATAAATAAATAATAAATACAGCGGACAAAGGATTTACACTATTTTATTGTAACTACCATTACATTTATTGGATCCCGTAACTTTCCGTGTCGCAACTTGTCTTCGGTTGGGTGCAAGGTGTTGCGCGCCTCATCATTGCCAGTGCGGTACTGCTGTCGACAAGCTTGGTCGAACAGCTTGCTCCCCTTGGAGTCGAGACCCTAGGTCTGTGAGGTACCGAGGCTTTCCGGGTTTTCAAAAAATTATCTGAGCAGATCGACGCGTGACCCGAGATCTGGTGAGTATCTGGCACAGCGCATCAGCATTGCCATACAGCGGGGCAATGCAGCCAGTGTCTTGGGCACGCTTCCGACTGGTATTGATATGGATCAGTTGAGCTACCTGTAGATTGTTTGCAACTGTTTGCAGTTAGCTCAATTGTTTCTTTTTTAAATAATAGTTTTAATTTAATTCTATTATTTGATTGTAATTTTCTTTCTTAATAAAGTAGTTTTACTACCATTTGATAACTAATTTCAATAGCAATTAAATATATATTTTAGTTAACGCCTATTTTAGTTTCGCCTAAAAACATTCGAGAATACAATAGATAAACCATTTCTTTTTGGACTGGACAGAGAAAGATACCTGTCAATTGAGCTTCTCATCAAATTCTCGTATCAAATCAAAAATAAATGTTTTCCTTTCTTGAAGCTTGTTTAACTATGCCAATTATGCCCATAAATCTTGTCGATAAAGTGTTATAGGACACTTGACCTGTGTCAGGGACGCGGCATGTATTCAGTATTCATTTATACGGAATACATTTGAATAATAAGTTACTTACAGTTTCATGTGTATAAGAATAAACTGGGTGTCCCGAAACTCAACGTCAAGGTGAAAACAGAGGAGAGGATTTTCATGACGACTCAGAAAAACTACACATCCTCCATGGTTTTTTTCTATCTATATTGGTTTCTAATCTTTTTACTGAATCCAATCATAAGTTTTCTGTCTGGCGCTAAATTTTTCTATGCTGTGACTACAGAAGTCAATATTTGGTGATTTTTATTACAAACTGAAATTACTAATTCATTAATTTTAGTGCGTAATAAACCAATAATTTACTTCTGTTTTCGCATCGGTGTTTTTCCATAGGTTAACTTTGACTGTTAATACTGAAAATGAAAGTCCACCACATTAAGCTAGCATGTTCTGTTAAAAGTTGGCTATGCTAGACTTCAAAGTGCGATACGTATCACTTTTCACTATTAAAGATATAAAGACCCAAAATCAAAACACTTCCACATCTTTACAAAAGGACATTTCACCTATCAAATAATTATGACAACAAGTGCTAAGAGACAAATAATAATATGTTTTTGAAATAAAGAGATAATGGCGGAATTTGATGTGTGTAGAGCGAGACGTATAAATAAATAAATAATTGTTTATTCATTTTAGTTCGTACCTCTCCGTCAGCTAACAGCTTTCTTTCTGTGTCGAAATAGACTGTCGTAGGGGGCATCTCTTTCTGTAAGTCTGAACAGCGAGCACTTTTAGTGCTCGTTGTTTACACTTAACGGATAATCAATGCTAATTCGCGCCCAGCCATCCAGTAATGCTGTTGTAGCAAAATTATTGGTATTTAACGGTCCTCAGCCTGGTACGACGTTTTTATGATTCTTTGTTAGTTTAATTTGGGGTTAGTTCGTAGTTTCCGACGAAAAGTTAAATAAACTATTTATATCGTTCCGGGGTATAAACAATTGACATGAAATTATTGACTTGCCTACATTCATGCTAACATTATAAAAAGGAAATAATTCTGTCTTTCTGTTACATACAAACTACGGTCGAGCTACATGCTTTTTTCTCTCTTACAGCCGTTAACGCAAATTGCGCGACAATTGGTGCCGCTTAATTAGCCCAGTAAGCTAGCTTACGCGCTAACCAGTGTAAAACCCAGTGTTATTTGAAGCCCTTACCTAGGGGTAAGGGCGTTTACTTATATAAGTACTTACATCCGTCAGATATAAAATGATCTCGTCGTCGTAATTCAAAACGAAATCGGAATCGCTCCTACAACCACCTGGCGTACGTAGTTGTAGGAGCGAGTCCGATTTCACGAAAAAAAAAACGGATCCTGAAAAACGGATGCAGTGTGAATGCGCTCTGAGCCATCAGGTTATGAAAACTTTATTATTTGTTATAAATGGCTTAAGGACGTAAATAAAAATAGTGAACGTCCTTCGTATCGGATCGGCACGGACGACGCGACAAGCGACGGCTATTCACATCCCTATTTCGCTTGTCTCGCCGATTCCGTGTAGCGTATAGATAGATAAATATTTATTTGTTACTACAGACACACATTAAATATACATTACAATTTTAAACTTAGGAATATTAGGTTTACATAAAAAGAAAATTTTCAAAAAAGTAGTACATGCTTAGGTAGAAGTATAATATAGTGTAGCTTAAGTTAATGTGTGCTGCAGTGCGACAAAAAGGCCGTGGCTCAGTGAAACTTTTTGCTTTTAAGCAAAAACACTGATTTTCAGCCAAAACCTGAACGAGCGCGAGCTGAACGAGCCATAAGACAATTCGTTAATATTGTGATTGTGTAGCGTATGATTGTGATGTTACCCCTCTTAATAAGTAGTGTGCGAACATCGACCAGTCACGTCGGTCATCACGTTGCACATACGTACGTTCATTACTGAAGGTGGACGTTTAGTGTAAGTATAGTTTATTTATATTTTTAAATAAATGATTGTCTATGTCAATGTCATAGTTTTTAATGACTCTGATGTATATGATAACATTTTATTAGCAGAAGGAGTTGTAAAGGGTATTGTGCTATTATTTGTGGACGATATATTTAGAACATCATCGACGCCTGTGCTGTTGGTTTGTATGAATACGTTGGTTAAGTCCTTTTCTTTTTGAGCATCTATAGCTAATCAGAAATCAAATTCCGAATCTTTCACTGCTTGGTCAGGTATGGCTTTGCCGGTTTAACAGTAAAAAGCCTTGGAAAATATTTTAAAAATTCAGGATTGTTGAAGGATATGCTCAGAGGCTCGGATGATATGCCATTTTTTACAAATTTAGACGTCAGAGGGTCTGGTATTTTCCATAGATCTATGCAAATTTATACTTTTAGAACCGGCTACCTTCTTTAATTTGATATTTATTATTGTTTGAGTCTTGAAAAGGTCTTTTCTAATATTTTAATACAAAACTATCAAAAGGTTTTCGTAAAATCAAAATCGACAATCGGTGGTTAAAATCCACTGGTTAATTAAAAAGAACCACCCTGCACCAATCCGTTCGTCAATTTATCAAATAAATGAAAAATGCTGGACAATCCACGGTTATATGGTTTTTATAATACGTAGAAAATCCCCAGATCACCAAATGAACTGATTAAGCACGCGAAACTTCGAAAGTCGTTGTTTGCGGATGTGGTTCGAAGGTTTACAAGATTTCAACAAAATATAAATTACATAACCTTAATACTTATAGTTAGTCTGTGATAATATACATATAAATAATCGTACAAAGTACAATTCAAATGAAATAATAGCTTGATACACAGAGTGTTTTTTTGAGAAGGGTGGTGGTGATGGCCAACTCCAGAACGCCGACAGTTGGAGAAAAGTCGGTGAAAGTTCGTCGGTTCATCGGTGAAAGTCGTTGAAAAGGATAATCATAGGATTTCGCGTTCATAGGAGTGAGACAGGAGCAACCCAGATTATTGCTTATTATCTATTAATTAGATCATTATTAATAAAAAATCGCACAATATAAAATGGCCTTTACACGTAGTTCAATTACCATGCATATCTGAACTTCTGTATTTATTGAGTAATTAAGGTTTAGTAAATATTTTGATATAACTGCGATTTTTTACTATAGAGAAATTTTTATAGAATCGTGTTTTCGAAATATATAAAAGATAGAGTAAGTCCTGAACTTAACCATATTAAATTTCAAAGTTTAATATTCAGTAGTTTGGAAGATCAATGTATTCATGTCTGAAGTTTAAGTTACCTACTTACAATACAATTTTATTAGATGCGCTTCTAAGCAAGTACATATATCACAATCTCATCATCACACTATTATTATGAACGCGAAAGGATGTGCGAATGGTTGGATGGAGGGATGCATGTGACTCGATGTGTATTTTTCACGCCAAAAGTACTAAACGGAACGAGCTGTAATTTTGCATAGAGGTCGACCTGAAATAATAAGCTACTTTTGATCTTTTAACGCATTCACTGGCCAGCCTCCGGAGCCAGAGCAGGTTTCTGCATCTTGGGCCATGAAAGTGTTAGTTTAGAGCGTTTCTCACGGCATAGATATAACAGCAAAACATGTCCTTACAATAATAATTAAGGGCCTATAACAACCTCAATTTTTGTGAAAAGGACATACATATTTCGCGTTCATATGAGCGAGACAGGGCATAGTAACGCAAGCCCAAAAATCAAGTTTTAGCTTATAATCTATTAGTTAGGACTTTATTTGAAAAATCCGAAACATATAAAATGTTCCTCATACTTATTTCAATTACCATGCTTATTCTCAAGATCTTAACATCTGTATTTATTGAGAAATTAAGGTTTTAGTAAAAATTTAGAGGTAACTTTTCGATTTTTTTCTATCTTGAACTTTTTTTGGAATTATGTTTTCGAAACATGATCGATAAACTGTACCATGTATAAAAATCAAAGTTGAATATTTAGCAGTTTGGAAAATATTTAGATCTGACCGAGTTGATTTGTGGTAGAATAAGCTTTTTGTAGTATACTACAAAAAGCCTACATATTTTAGTTTCGCCAGATGAAGTGACATTATTGTAATATGACATGAAAATAAGTTATTTTTCTTTAAGTTAATAAACATTTTTATTGTGTAATTTTGTAAAATATGTTTCAATGCTTATAAAAGCATATGATCATATTAAAAAAGAAACATAATGACATACGTTTTAAAAGTATCTGGATACAAAATCATTATAATCTAGTAATGGGGATGCCAGAGGAGTATACATTTATATCTATTTTTAACTATTATTGCCTTAAATTAAACAATTATCGTGAATAGACTATGTGGACCAAATAAAAGACCATATTTTTTAATGTTTGAGCATACAGAAACAATAATATAATAAGTTTAACATAAAAAAAACCTATGGACCATTGGAAATCAAATAGCGTATATTCACCCGCAGATCGATTACGGTAAAATACCCCATCCAAATTTGACATTTGAAAGCCCGTAGGATGGCCTTCGAGCCTCCCATCCATCCAATTGTAAATAAAATAGCCGTCACTGAGACGATTGCCAGTCCCAGCCGAAATTGAAGCCCATGAATGAATAAGATGAATGCTTTTGACAGTAAATAGAACGATTTTGACGTAAGGTTGTTTTCTTTTCATTTGACATTGACTTACCCTAATTTCCAGTTGACGCCACCTATCGATTTATTTGGAACTATTTTTTTTTCTTTTTAAAATGCTAATCGAAAACCCCTCATTATGATGTTATAAAAGTTGATATTGCTCACATTCACATTACATTACGATAAAAAATTAAATGTAGGTAGGTAGGTAGTCGTAAAAAATAGAAATAAATCAACAAAAAGAAAAAGGGCAAGAAAATGGCCCAATATGCTAAACTGGCAACATTTCACTGTAAACTTCTACCATGACAATGACAGTTCCGATGCATGTTCTTGATAACGTTTCATTGCCGCAATTCTGACTCCAAATAAAACATAACCAACCTTCATGATATTTTTATTTAATGTACCCTTATATTTTCTTAGGCAACCCAACTATTAAATGTTTCAGCCTTAATATTTATTATTTCAACACAGACTATGAAGCCCCTAACGTACTTGGAGAAGAAAAGAGACGTTTTCTAAAATTTGGTTAAATCATCAGTTTTAGGACAATATTTAGGCAAAATCGAAAACGAAACGTAAAATGGGGAATCCACTTCGTTCACTCCGTGTTCACTCACATTGACCATCCAGCCATAAAATTTAGTGCAATTCTATTTGTCCCATCGATGGAATCGAAACCAGTCGCCCATCCATTGATCCATTGAGAATAGCGTAATCACTCTGCCGTATAGGCACTTTCGTGGCTGAAAACACAGAGTGCGATATGCGGATACGTGTCGCGGCGGCGCGCCCCTGCGGGTCGCACCGCCGACGCTAGCAGTGATCGTGTTATACTAGACTAGATGTTTGGGATAAAGGACCTATCCACGTTGCCGCGTTTTGATCCCGAAACCAACGCGTTCAAAGCTGTGGACAGAAACAAGTCACATATGTAATTTAAAAAAAATTACTTCACCTTTGCTTTGAAACTCGGGTAGGGTACTTGTGCTGACTAATATGAATACCATTATAATAAATAAAACTTCTATGAAAACTACTATATTTAAACTGTCTACCTTTTACAGCTTATGAAATACAGCCTACTGACAGACGGACAGTGGAGGTTTAGTATTAAGGTTCCGTTGGCACCTTTTATGTACGGAAGGCTAAAAATAGCATTTGTCGCACCTTTCTGACTTAAGAATCTAAATTTCATTAATTACTTGTGAAATTAAGTACGTAGTAGGGTCTCGTTAATCCGGACTCCCGCTTGTCCGGTGATCATATACTTAAATAAAAACTGCTACCATATTTTCTTCGGAATTTTGTCCTGTATATTAAACAGGGTGTCTTTTTAATAGGGTATTAAATAAGTTTAAAAACGCTAGTTTGTTGATTGCGGAAAGTGAATTCAAATATAGTCAATCACTACCAACTTTCTTGCATCTTTAGTTATTTTTCTGTCTTTGTATCTAACGAACTGTTGTCTCGTTTGTTCTAGGTGCTCCTGCATGGCTCGCTCCAGGGCCTGCCTAAAGCTGGCTCCTGCTGTCCGCTGTAAGGTAGCTGGCAGAGTTTCTTTGGATAGTAGTATCCCCGGGCGGAAGGCGCCACGTGTGGGCCTGCGTACTACTCGGGGCGGGCGCCTGGCGCCGCCCCAAACTTACAAAAGTAAGTTCTTTTACTGTGCAACTAGAACATTCTTAACATATCCTACTGACAAATTGTAATTAGAGTATAAATGCGAACATCTTATCTGACCGCCTTGCCAGTAGTAAGCCAAGCGGGCAATTTTGAGGGAACGGCATCTGTCGGTCACTGTCAACTGAAGGAGTAAAATAGTGGCACAACAGTTGATTTTCTATGTGTCGTTCGATTTTCTGAAGCGCGTCAATGCGAAAATGCAAGATGGTGGTGCGTCTATTATGCGTATCGAAAACGTAATATGCACCCAGAGAACGCGCATGTCCACGCAGACATCGATGCATTTGTGCAAGTGTGCAGAAGGTGGTAGTGGGTGTTGGGTGTAGGGTGGCGGGAGGGGGATGCGGGGGCGATGGGGTGGCTGTGTTCTACAGGTAAACAGAACTGCCTCCTATTCCCCCTGCCCATGAAGGGGGTGAATCTAGACCCCGCCGCTGCCTGGTTATGCACCTGTGTTTCCTCAGTCAGTCGCTCGAGACACTTCGCGCGCGCTGGACTTTTCAACTGAAAAGCAACCTGAACATAAAAGAATCTGCTGAGCGTCGTTGAACATTAAAATTCATAAAATCTCTTTCAATTTTAAAATATTTATTTTAATTTGGTGTAAATAATCAAAAATTGATAATAGCTTATATTATTTTGTGTATATAAACTTGATGTTTTAGTGGACTTTTAGAAGAAGTATTAAAGAAGTAATCAGATTTCATTTCTTATAAGTGTTTATAAACGTTGTTCAAAATGGAGCTTAGAAGATATCGAACAAAGATGAAGATTTTTTTAAAAATGGTTTTGTAAGTTAATAAAATTTTCTTTTGTGTAGTTTATGTGTAGATTGCAAATTTTGTTTTTTTTGTTGCGAACTTCGATCATAAGTAATCAATGGTTGGGAATGATCGATGGTTGCGAATGTTTTTAGCATTGCTTTACAGTTTTGTTTTTTATTATTTATTCTGTTGTTATTCCGTCGCTACGACTTTGTTTTACTAATAATGCTTTATTTTTATTTTTATCCTAAGTTGTTTTTCAGTTGTATTTTGGCATATTAGTTTTATTTCCAGTAGTACTTAGATTTATTGGGGTCATAATGTGGGTGTTAATTTTAGGGATCAAACTTGCTCAACTTGCTTACTAACCGATTGATTTTTATTACCGTAGGCGCGTTAATGGAGTTGAACTGACAAAGGTTTTTTTAAGCTGAGCGTATGCTAAACACTGAAAAAAGATAATTACATTAAAAAAAAATTAAACAAAATTTAAACTAGTATTTTCAATTAAAACAGTTGAGCTGCCTTTTGCAAACAATCTAGAGTTAGTTATACTAATATATCAACGTGACGGACGCTTCTCCACGACGCTGGCTGTATTGCCCCGCTGTATGGCAATGCCGATGCGCTGCGCCAAATACTCACCAGCTATAAATGATATTTTTAACAAAAATTGTCGTAATATAAATAAAAAAACACTACTTCGAAAATTTAGTATTGAAACATTTAACTTGACTCTTAAATGTTTTCCATAATTTTCATGGCATCAGATGTTCATGTTTTACTATAGCTGGGTCACCAAAGAAAAATGCTCAGGACGTACAGACAAACAGTAACAGTATGGGTACTTGATAGTTAATATATAATATATGTACATTTAGTTTAATAGTTAGTAGTTATTTTATTTTTTAGTAATCCTTATTTGCTTTTGGTGTCTTATTTTGTAGAAATTGATGACCATTTGAAAAAAAGCTAGCTGGGGCTAGATAATGCTGTTTGAATTATTCTTCATTTATTTTTTGATAGAGGATCAATAAATAAAATATACTACATAATACTATAATAAAACTGGTCGAATGTCGGCCTTGACGGCGGCCCGTCTCAACCCACAGAGACCGGCCATGTTTACAATATCTAAGAAAACACTTTACACACAGCTTTTTCTCGGGCTAGATAAAAAAATAAATGAAAGAAAATCATTAAATGTCACAAGGCAAAAAGAGTAAATTACTCATGCATTTTCAATCACACAATAGGATATGCATAGTATTTTTAGTCAATATAATTGTTATTAAATTACCAAAGGGTTTAGTGATCGAAAATAACTATATTTTATTTCATAATCAGAAAAAAAGAAGGAAGGAAAGGGTGGGAGAATGTTGAATCTTCCCCCCAAATTTAGACCAACGAAAACCAGATTTGTTTGAAAAAACATTAATTTTTTATCGGTTAACCGCCACAAGAGGTTGTTATCCTCAACGACTTTTGAGGAAAAAAATTGACTTACAGGTTACTACTACTATTACCTGTGTTTATAGTCATTTGTGTTTGGGTTCTCGCGCAATATTTTTCAAACTAAGAGGCGTGTGACCACAGATATCAGAAACAAAGGGTGTGACATAGGTTACAGAAATGGCCAAAAAACATTACCTCATTTTCCGACAAAATGGACTTAGCCTTTTTGGAGGTGGTAAACCAGGTCTTCTCCACTGTTCTGATTGTTGTTTTGTTTCCGGTCAGTAATGAACCCATGTTTCGTCCATAGTAACATCAAAAAATCATTTGCATAGGCTTCAAATAACTCCAAACAGTCGCGTGAAATAGTCATTCGCATCCTTTTTTGTTCAACTGAAGCTGAGCAGTCGCGGAACCCACCTCGCAGACTGGAAACCCAACTCGTTGACTATGATGTTTTGAGTTCGTTCATAAGAGATGCCTATAACCTCGGCTATCTCTAATTAGTATTTCGAGATCAGTTTCGAAAACCTTATTAACGGACAGAGCTAGATCCGCTCTGTCCGTCCCCGATCTTTCTTGAATATTTATCTCAGTTACTACTGCAGCTGGGGTAAACGTGTTCTTGAGTGGAGACCGCGACTCGGCAAACGTAGTGTAGGACGCCCTCCTACCAGGTGGGATGACGATTTGCGAAAGACTGCTGGCAGATGCTGGATGCGGCAAGCTGAACACAGGGCGCTATGGCGCTCATTAGGGGAGGCCTATGTCCAGCTGTGGACTGGTATAGGCCATTACTGATTTAAACAAGTACATATAGTAATAAAAACAGTGTCTTGGGCACGCTTCCGACTGGTATTGATATGGATCAGTTGAGTTACCTTTAGATTGTTTGCAACAGTTTGTAGATAGCTCAATTGTTTGTATTGTATTGTTAATACGAGTTTTAATTTAATTCTATTATTTGATTGTAATTTTCTTTCTTAATAAAAAACCATATAAACAAAATTAAAATTAAAATTTTCAGGACAAATTGTGATGTTGAAATTTCAAGACACCTACCTAGGGGGGCAAATGAGAGTCAAATGAAAATTGAAATTCAATTGAAAACAATTGAAATGAAAATCATAAAACAAATAAAATAAAATCGCCCCCCCCCTATCCAGTGGCGTTTGTAGATATAGATAAAACTAGCATAAGGTGGGTCGAAAGGGGGGGGGGGGGGAACCTAGCCCAGTGGGGTATCGAATGAAAGGTATAGGTTTGTACATTTCAAAATAGTTTTTGAAATTTCTTTAGGTTTCATAATATTTGTAATATTTTGAAAAAAGTTTAAATTGACGGCACACCCCCCTATCTCCGAAGGTTGCAGAGCGATCCGTGTACAATGTATATATCTTTATTTTACAGGAAAAATATGGAAAAGTCTTTAGAAAAATGGTTTAAAGGAGGGGGGGGGGGGGGGGGGGGCTTTTACAAATATTTTGAAAAAAGTCGAAGGATTGACTGCCCGCCCCCCCTTATCTTCGAAGGTTGCAGAACGATCCATGTACAATGTATGTGGCATTTGTAGGTATAGATCTATATTTTGTTTTTAAAAAATTGGAGAAATCTGTAAAAATAACAGTTTTTACAAATGGTGGGTGGCGAATTTTCGAAAGGGCTGAACTATTCTTCCGATCCTAATGGGGTATCAAATGAAAGATATCGGTTTGTATTGTACATTTCAAAACAGTTATTCAAATTTCTGCAGGTTTTACAGTTTTTGAAATATTGAAAAAAGTCTAAAAAAATACGAGTACCCTTATTTCCTCTAGTACTAGTAGTAGTCTAGTGAATGAAATAGCAAAGTCTCTATCCGGTGTAAGCTAATTATTTGTATAATTAGCAAATGTTCTAAACCCTCGGCGCGCTTTATACTCGCACTTGACGGATCTTGTTTTTAATCTGGGGTCTCCCATTATTAAATCAGGTACTTTTTTAATATTTTCGTCAGTATAGTGGACGTCGAAGGCCTTCGAGCGGAGTTCATCTTTCTACCTATCTCTACCAACCACGCTTTAATTTTGCTATCCATTTTATGACGGATGAATATGACAGACCAGAATCACCTATACTAACCGACCATATCATCATGGATGGCGTTTGATGATAGCCCCTTCTTATGACGGTACTTAATGACGGCACGCTGCTCGATTTGCTCCATTCGCGGAAATTATGTCCGATTGCTTTGTTGATAAATTTATATAGGCACAAGGCACAACTAATTAACACGTTTTGAACTTCACACAATTAACTAGTCTGCACTGAACTAAATAATGGGTGTAGATTTGATTTGTAGAATTGAATGGATTTGTGTTAGGCCGAGTACTTTTCAATCCACCCTTGTATTTCACGAAAGAAACCGCAAGTTTTTTGATTGAATAAAGTCGGTAACTTCCATTTGTTCTATAGGATTTTGACGTCATAGAACTGTTACCTTTTTTATCCCTGTAGGTCCATGGTAGAACTATTGAAACGTAACCTGGCCCATTTCTTCTATAGAACTAATAATACTTGGTAACTCCCATTAGTATTATAGAACTGTTGGTCGTTATCCTTGTAGTACTATCATAGAATATTTGTAACAGAAAATGTGCTATCAGTCCCATAGAACTAAGAATACTGGTAACTCTCATTAGTTCTACGCTTCAATGACACCTTAGTAGTAATTCATTGTTTTTTTCAAAGCATAGAACAAAATACCTTAACTGATATTTGGCATCAAACGAATGGTTGTCAAGGTGAAAACGGCGCTCATTAGGAGAGACCTTATGTCCAGCAGTGGATTAATATAGGCTGATGATATGATGATGAATGGTTTTCTAGTTTTACGTAGGATTAATGGACCTGTGGTCTCAAATCTAATCCAGCCAGCCTATAGATAAAAACTTTTCGTAGATAATACACAATGATCAATTTTCAGCTCATTTATTATTATTTAAAAAAAAACCTCAACTGATATATCTCCTCCAACAATTTGCAGTTGCGAGTCTAGTATGAAGAGGTCACTGTCCATTTTATTTTTTGAACGTGACTGTTTGATCTTTTTCCTTCTTTTTAAAATTTTAATAGCTTGAACTTTAAAAAAATGGTAAATATAATCAATAAAGTTAATTAATTGTGTAATCATGGTAAATATCCCGTTATAAATGACTTAAATGTTAATAACCATGACAGTTTTATAGATTATACTAGACTAGCACTTTCATGGCTGAAAACACAGAGTGCGATATGCGGATCACTCTCTAGCAGTGACCGTGTTATACTAGATTATACTAGACTAACACTTTCATGGCTGAAAACACAGAGCGATATGCGGATCACTCGCGCGACGGCGGCGCGCCCCTGCGGGTCGCACCGCCGGCGAGCAGTGATCGTGTTAAAAAAATGAACTTAAAAAAAAAGACTGCATCATCATCTAGCTTTTTAAAAAATGCGGATGCTGCGCTGGTTTTCTTTTAAAACCACTTCTAAATTGGTGGTGCCAGGACTCTACGGCATTCGTCATCCTGTGTTGTGTACCAAAGCAGCACCAATTTTTGCGCAAGCTTTTTTCATCCAGTAGTTGTTCATATATGTATTTAAAGAATTTATTCTAATTTTTATTAACTATTGTTCAGCAGTTTCTGGTATTACCTATTGTATATAAGTCCATCCTTCTTCAACCTGTTACCACTGGGTAACAATGCTAGAGTGGTACATAGACCAACAATCCATTTCAAATTGATGCTTTTTTCCATAGTGCCCGCGAAAAATGAAAATAGGAACTATAATGTTTTGCGTCTGGAAATGTATCACCAACAGCTGCTATTGCAGCTACAAATTCCGCTGGTTGCCAGCTGGGGAACTGTGATTTAAACAACAGCAGCATTTTATATTTGCGTTTTTAGGGTTTCAAACATCGGTTTTGAAACCCTTATGGTCTCGCTCTGTCCGTCCCCGCTCTTTCTTGAATATCTCAGTAACTACTGCAGCTATTAACTTGAAATTTAAAATAATGATACATTTCGTGCGCCATTACTGATTTCCAGAAAAAAAATATAAATAAATGAAAATGAATAATTTCAGTACAAATTTTTATGTTGAAATTTCAAAAGAGACCTAGGAAGGCAAATGGGGTATCAAATAAAAAATGTATCGTTTTGACCATTTCAAAACACTTTGAAATTTCTGTAAGTTTCATACTTTTTGAAATATATCAAAAAAAGTGTAAAAATTGACCATTCCCCCCCCTAGCTCCGAAGATTGCAGACCGATCCATGTACAATGTATTAGGTGTTTGTAGATATCAATCTATATTTTACAGGAAAAACATAGAGAAGTCTGTAATAATAATAGTTTTTGAAAAATTATCAAAAAGGGGGATTTTTTTCTTCAAAAAGGGGTACCTACCCATGTGGGGTATCAAATGAAAGGTGTCGTTTCGGCCTTTTTAAAACACTTTTTGAAATTTCAAGTTTCATACTTTATAAAATATTTCAGAAAATTGATTGTCCAAATAATTGACAAATGTTTGAAACCCTCAGCGCGCGAGTTACACTCGCACTTGGCGGACCTAGTTATTATTGTTCGTAAAAAAAAACGTAAATTAGAGGAACAATGTTTGATGCTCGGTGCTCCCAAGGTCTCCATGAATACTATAAGTTCCACGAATGGCTTAAAGCAAACATCAATAGTGCCATCACAATAGTAAATTTTTATAATGTTTTTTTTTTTAAATTGAAACCTTTGCATATTCAGAGCAGAAAATAAGAATTCCGGGCTCTCCATCTTTATAATCTGCTAGTAAGAAATGCAAAAACTGGTATGGAATTTCAACCATTGAAGCTAGAAATTATCCTGCCCAGATGGGGCATAAGTAGGCAGTTCTTTGACTAAGTCTATACTATACCTTTGTCTTTTAAAGATGCAATAGTTTTCTAATAAATGGCAGGTATTGTGTCTTCTCCTTGAACTGCATCTACAATACATGTGGCTTTCGCTTGTTGAATTATTATTTCTTTTTCATCCGGGATGCAGACACATAGATGTTGTTTTGTTTTCAATTTTTTCTATCTGAAAAATTGAATTCTTGCTGAAAAATTTACGAATAATTAACCTCAAGCAAAGTAAGTACACAACTCACAATAGACACAGTTACACTGCTGAAACATTTATTTTTGTTATATTTAGCACACCTCCTTTCTTTTCTCCTTATAGTGTATCCTGATTTATAAGTAATTTGTAGTATACGTATTTATGCAATTCTACAATGAAACCACGTCCATTTTTACGCAGTAATATGTCTTCGAACTTAGAAGTCATTATATTGTATTCTCAGAAGATCTATCTCTTTCTTTTACATAATAATTTACCACCAGAGACCACCATGAAAAACAATTGATTAATTCAAATACGAAGGTGTTATTAATGACAGCTGGAAATAAATTTTAATTAAGGGAACTCAAAAAGTGCAACTAATTGCAACGAAAAGGTTTCATACACAGTCTCATCGTAGAACATTATGTCAAAAATGTCTTAGCAGTTCAATCGTTTAGTTTCATGGAACAAAAATAAAAAAAAGGACAAAAATACAAATTACAAGGATAAAAAAAAGTTTTAACAGTTCTATGGACCAACAGTTCTATAGTACTAATGTGAGTTACCAAATATTATATTAGTTCTATAGAAGAAATGGGTCAGGTATCGTTTCAATAGTTCTACAGTTCTATGATGGTCCGTCCGTTTAAAGAGTAATAAACCTTATCCAGCAAACATGGATAGAGTATAAAACGTGTTTGCAACAAGTGTTATATATATTTTTTTCTCTTTATATAGGTAATATTAGTATATTTAATTTCAATCTCCGTTAATTTCGACGATTCTTTAAAAAATATATTTTTTTTCAATTTCCTATCCGATTGCATAGCGTATTTGTCACTCAATCTGTCATTTAGCCGTGAAGGCCATTTATTAGCTTTTCTGTTGCTAGGTTCATGTAACTCATTTTGTATAGATATAAGCTGTAGGCCTTCCTTAAAATTAAATAAATAAATAAATAAGTGTTATACAGCCCTCGTTTTCACGAAAACAATACTTGTCTAAAACACGACTGTTCATGTAGTCAGAACGCTGCCAATGTTTCAGACAAGTTTGTAACATGCTGTAGGCATAAGGGTAATCGCAGATGTGTTTTATACTTGTTGGCGACACAGTGTGTTTGAGACAAGTATTTGACAAGTTTTGTGTGCAACTAGTTTTCTTCGTGAAAACGAGGAGCTATAGAAATTTAGATAGTTGCGATTTTTTTACATCTTGCATAACATACGAAGCCAACACGATATTTTATGTCACTTATAGACAAACGTTTATAGCGCCAAAATAAAGGCGTATACGAGTTTTCAGCTTTTTGGCTGAATTGTTAGGTTAGTCCAATTTTAGGCTATAATAACTGGACTATACCTTTCCTACATTATACAGAATGTTCTAAAACTCAAAGTCAAATGGAAAAAGGAGGACACGCTTTATGAAGATCCAGAAAAACCTGCAAAACCATGGGCCAATAGTTTCGGAGTTATGAGCTTTTTACTGATAATCGTCAAACTTTTCTATGATGAGTGATTGATTACAGATATCAATATTTCTTGATTTTTGGATTAGAAACTCAAATATTTAATTCCTTGATTTTAGTACGAAATAAACACATACCTGATAATAGCCTAAGCATATTCTGAAATTCAAAGAGCAAGAGGCCACTGAGACCTGCTGAAGATGAATGACGATACATTTCGTTAAAAAACCTTGTCTGATTGACTGTTATTTAATTTAAATAAATCTTTTCCTCATATGTATCTCAGGTTATATGTATTTTCTTAAAAGCTAATAATAAAATAAATGTCCAATTCATTCAACGGTTGGGTTCAAAAAATACATATATGAACGGTTTAAAAAAATGTACTATTTTTATTTGTTAGTGTTTAAAAGTAACAATAATAGCTGAATCTTATTGCTAAGATAAAGAATAAATAATAAGTAAGTAAATAAAAGTTTTATTCGAAATATTAAAAAGATGTAATACACTAAAAACTTAATCATAAATTTTCTCGAAATTTGATATTTCTAGATACGCCTTTGTTGCACCCAAAGGGAATAGTTAAGTTATTTAATTCGCTTTTCAACATAATATCTTAGATGAATTATTTAAAAATACTGAATAATCAACAATTTCGTAAATATCTAAGGAAAAGTATAACTAAACATAGTTACAAATTTATTTATTTTCGTAGCATTTACTACACACACACACACACTATTGCTTAGTGATCAGGACTAGGACTTGCATGTCTGCCGTTGGCTGAACTTCATCAGCTTCACTCTCAACCATTTCTTTATCTTCAGTATGTAGCTCTCGCAGCAACCTTTTCACTTGTAAATTATCCATGACCTAAATCTGAAAAAAATACTATAATAAGAAAAAAATACATTTTGCAAATTGTAACCAATAGATAATTAATAATTACTGTAAATAAATTTATTCAGAAAGAAAATTACAATCAAATACCTAACAAATTTAAATTAAAACTAGTATTTACAATAGAAACAATTAAGCTATCTGCATACTGTTGCAAACAATCTACAGGTAGCTCAACTGATCCATATCAATACCAGTTGGAAGCGTGCCTGTCTTAGGCACGCTTCCAACTGGTATTGATATGGCTGCATAATATGTTATATGTATGTTAGTTTTAAGGTATATATTACTATGGACTGTAGCATAAGTTAAATAAGATCTGTAACTTTGCTATGGTCTGAAATAAATGATTATTATTATTATTATTATTAATACTATAATTACTTGATACTAATTTTAAATTTAATTAATTTTTGACAGAACCTCATCTCATCTTTCATTTTTATAGGATATACAAAAACTTTCCTTTAGAAATCATCTAAAGTCTGAAAGTATAGTACCTGGCATCTCAATGATGCACTTTCCATCGGTCCACACATACATCGGAGTGGTTAGCTATAGCAACCCAGTTGCCCGGGAGTCTTCATTTGAAAATGGCTGTCTTGTTTGTTTTCCTTCTATGCAAATTATATATTTTTTTCTTTCATCGGAGATAATTTCACACCACCGTTTGTACATTGTGATATTTTATTTTAGTTAAATTTAATTGCCACAGATATGTGTCTTCAACAATAGCTGGCATGGCATGACATTCTTCATAATTCACAAATAAGTTTATCAAATACTATTTTACAATCATTTTTAGGGTTTCGAGATCGGTTTCGAAACCCTTTACTCCCTGGGCGCCGCTGATCCAAATGCGGGCGCCTGTTGAGTCGATCACGCATCTATTACCTTGAAATTTAAAGTAAATTTGGTGCGCCATTACTGATTAAAAAAAATTGTAAATAAAGAAAAAGTTAATATGAATATTGTTAGTACAAATTGAAATTTCAAGAGACCTAGAGGGGCAAATGGGGTATCGAATAAAAGGTATCGTTTTGTACATTTCTAAACAGTTTTTGATATATCTGTAGGTTTCATACTTTTTGAAATATTTTGAAAATTGTCGAAAATTTACTTCCCCCTCCCCCCTTATCTTCGAAGTTTGCAGATCGTTCCATGTACATTGTTTGTGGCGTTTGTAGATATAAATTTATATTTAACAGGGAAAAATACAGAAGTCTAAAAATACTATTTTTGAAAAAAGTGGTCGTTTTGAAAATGTTCATAAAGGGGGGATTTTTTTCAAAAAGGGGGGCTACCTACTGCGTGTGGTATTTAATGAAAGGCATTGTTTTGTAAATTTTGAAACAGTTTTCGAAATTTTTGTATGTTTCTTACTTATCTAAATATTTCTACTCGAAAAAAGTCGAAAAATTTGGCAGTCCAAATAATTGGCAAATGTTCGAAACCCTCGGCGCGCGAGTTACACTCGCACTTGACGGATCTTGTTATTATTCTGCTCACTAATATCAGATTAGTAGACAGCTCGGGTTGAGGACATAGAGAACATTTCTCATCTGTATCTTTTAGTTTCCTTGGACACCAGGTACTCTGATAGTCACCACTCTCCACTTCTCCAGCCCTTCTTGTCTGGAAAAGACAACTATGCCTTTTGCAGCTTCAAAAGGCATAGTTGTCTTTTCCAGACAAGTTTTCTATCGTTCCGTGATGTTGCGAAGACATTATTGTATCGCTAATAGGAATGTAAGTCCTGAAAGAGAAGACACGAATTCGAGTTTTTTTTACGAAACACTAAGGTTACTTTAATTTAAAACTTTATTTTTTATTTCAATATTGAAGTCCAGGTTTGAAGCGGCCCATAATCTGTGGAAATAATAAGCTCGCGTCTTTATCAAGCTTTTTTTTCTATTAGTTATTATAAAAGTACAATGTTTAGTATATGATGGCATACGTGACAAGAGAAGCACAGTATCACCTACATCACTTGGTATGCACATGTCACTTATGATATATTGTTTTATGTGTAAATTGTTTTTTTAGTTTTAAGTGTGCAATAAAAGTATTTTCTATCATCTATCTTTTTTTTGCTAATATTTCTTGAACGATGTTTTGCTCCTATAAAAGTAGGCGTATCCCGCGTTTCTATTTATGTAGATACAGTTGCGTTCATTTTAACCCTTTTTTATAATTACTTCTATAAAAAATATAAAATATAAATATAAATAATATGTTCCAATAATTTGGAGTGTTTTAAAATCATCAATAAATCTAAAAACAGACTTCAAATTCCTAAATAGTGTACCTACTCGTACATGGAATTGGAAGGAACACTAAATTTTACATAAAAATTTTGACAAGAAAATTTTATATTAAAGGTCATTTCGACATTAACAATAAATTTGACAACTGTTATTTTCACATTTGTAATAATTTTTGATAAATCATTTCATTATTGGACGAACAGTAAGATAGACGAAACGCGAGTTGGACAAAACACGTTTAATTGTAATTTTGAGAATCGCGTTTAGGACAAACTGCTAACAAGTCTAGCAAACGTTATGGGTAATAGGAACACTATTTCAGTATTATTCTCAAGAACTTAACCCTAACCATTGGTCATTATGGCCATGGTAATAAAGAAAACTCCACTCTTCAATATTGTGAAGGGGGTATAAAGCAAGGGAGGCGTATGCCATAAGAGGGGTAGGGTAAAAGAGTAGTGTCTTAACCCAAAAACCTTCAACGCGCTGCGCAGGCGGGGTTTCCACGAACTTAGAAAAATTGTCAAAAAATATAAAAACGCATAGAATCCTTAATCTTGCATTTATATGTATCAACATCATCATCATCATCATCAGCCAATATTAGTCCTCTGCTGGACATAGGCCTCACCTAATGAGCGCCATAGCACCCTGTCTTTAAAAAGCTTCATAAATAGTAATAAATAATAATTATTAAATAAGAAAAAAGGTGTTATTGATTTGATTAACTGAATTTTTTTAGTATTCTAGTTATATTCTAAAAAGGAAAAAAATACTGGGTGTCCCAAAACTCAACGTCAAGCCAAAAACGGAGGGTAGGTGGGTTCATGACGACCCAGAAAACCACAGTATCATGGGTCTATTTCCAATAATTTCTGAGTTATAGGCTTTTTCCTGAAAATCATAAATTCTCTGTCTGGCGGCGTCAAACTTTTCTGTACACTACTGTTGTGACTACAGTTGTCAAATTGAAAGTCAATAGCTTTATTTATATCATCATCATCAGCCTTACTTAGGTACTTATTAATTTAGGCTTACAAAAATGCACTTTTCTAAGTAAGTGTTTGCAATATGATTGTTTAATAAATGGTAATAATAATTATTGGGTTTTATTGTCAATATCATAGTTTAAATCTATGGTCAATATCACTATTTTTAACTACCTACTCATTAGGTAGTGTGCGTGAGTCGGCCTTTCGACGCGCACTGTATAACAACAGTCAAAAGTTACATTTATTTTTCCACTAAAGTTCGTGCAATATAATCGCACCTTAAATAAAATTAACAACATTTAGGCTTATTGGCAATTACACTATTTTTGACGATTCATTATTAGTGTGCGTGAGTCGGCTATTTGTTAACGCACACTTTTAAAGACAATCCCAGTGTTTGGTGTCACGGTGTATTTAACAATTTAAATCTTTGGTTACTAGCACAGTTGCACATTTTTATTAATAGCATTTTATCAGAGTAATAGTTCGCCTCCATGATGCGTCACAAAAACAATACAAAATTGGCACATCTAACGGTGGATAATGTAACAATTTTATGATTATGAATACTAAGGTTTGACCATATTATAAAGTAGCCGTGCGTTTAGCTTTTTATATCGTTAAATGCAGATTCATTGATCTTATCAGACCAAAATTTCACAATTTCACAAATGGTGTGGGCAGTGCATATTTTCCATATCATACAATACAACAATCGTTTCATGAAATCGTCTGCCATATCGTGATCAATTCCAGGATTTGGCCACGTCTAAAAGCGAGGCAGCTGGATCAAACCCACCCGCGACCACCAACCTCCCTCGCCGGCCCTTGGCTTGACTTGACGGTAGGGTTAACCATGCATAGTTTTTGTCGAAATGTGCCATTTTATACATAAGTACCTAACTCTCTCTTGCATTCTACTATACTATAGGTATCTATATATATATAGGTATCTACCTAACTAATAGATAAGCCAGTTATCTAAATCTCTTATTATAATTTTATTGCTGAAGCAACCATCCTCTGCTCAATACGTTTGCCCGGTCATCATCGTTGAAAACTCGGATTATAATAAAACAAGATAGAAGATATAGGTAAACGCTAAAAAACAGTAAACGTAGTAAGTAAGCGTCGCATGCGCTCGTTCGCTCAGCGAGAGGCAACCTTTACGTGTACACACAGTGGTTGTCAGTTCAATTGCAGATACCGCCGCGCCGCCAACGGCCACGACGGGCGTATTGTTATCTCGTTCTTTTGTATAGCTCTATCTTTTTTTATAAATCGAAACCAAAGAGTATGTATTGTCGCTCTCGTTTGACGCAGGGTCTTCAACTAAGACAAGATCCGTCAAGTGCGAGTGTAACTCGCGCGCCGAGGGTTTCAAACATTTGCCAATCATTTGGACAATCAGTTTTCCGTCTTTTTTCGAATGGCAATATTTTGAAAAGTATGATACCTACGGCAATTTCGAACACTGTTTTAAAAATTACAAAACAATGCCTTTCATTTGATAAACCACTAGGTAAGTAACCTTTCGATAAAAAATATCCCCCTTTTCGACCATTCTCAATGTTTTTTTTTTTCAAAAATGGTCGTTTTTACAGACTTCTCTATATTTTTCCTGTAAAATATAGATTGATATATCTACAAACGCCTTATACATTGTACGTGGATCGGTCTGCAATCTTCGGAGATAGGGGGGGGGGGGGGAATGGTCAATTTTTCGACTTTTTTTTAAATATTTCTAAAAGTATGAAACTTACAAAAATTTCAAAAAGTATTTTGAAATGGTCAAAATGATACCTTTCATTTGATATCCCATTTGCCCCCTAGGTTTCTTTTCAAATTTCAACATCACAATTTGTACTGAAAATATTCATTTTCATTTTTCATTTATTGATGTAATTTTTTAAACCCCAAAAAAAAACAATTTTATCTTGCAAGCTTCGAGGAAAATAAAACACAGACGATAAGTTTCTAACAACGTTCAATGTCATGTTAGTAGGGGTAGGTACTGATTCTCAGTATAATTCTAAACTTCTGTAAGTCAGTTTGATAGTCCTTTGAAACCTGCGCAAGTAACATTACTTAATCTATGCCTGCGGGTAGATAATCTCAGCGATGTCCGAGCGAAACGGAGCGTATTTTTCGGCTTGCGGTTCGCGTGCGGCGGCGTACGAACATTACCTAATCTGTGGCCCTTGGCAGCACTGCCCCTGAGGAGGTTGAAAACTGTAGGTTCATCTGATTAGAATAGAAAAATATAAGAATATTTATTTGGGTCGCCGCGCGCGACGCTTGATCGCCCGATCATCCTTGCTCGAATGATGCGAATGTGCAAATTAGCACTTTATTTAAGACGTCCTATATTTGAAGGATTTATCTATATATATAAAAATCAATTGCTGTTCGTTAGTCTCGCTAAAACTCGACAACGGCTGAACGGATTTATCTTATCTTGGTCTTGAATTATTCGTGGAGGTCTAGGGAAGGTTTAAAAGGTGAGAAAATTGCCGGGAAAATCCTCAAAACCCGTGCGAAGCCGGGGCGGGCCGCTAGTATATATATATATAATAAGAACCTTTAAATGCGAATGCTCAAATGAAAATGCTCACCGTATTTCAGATGCGCTCAATATTTGTAGGACGTACTTATTAATCTAAGTTTTTTATTAGTTACAATTTGTCAGTAGGAATTTCAATTATTGTGTTCACATCATAAAACAGAAGAATATTATTGTCTCTAGATTTCCTCCTGATGATTTATTGACATCAGGACGAGGCAAGCATGATGTAGTTATCGAATCTCACCTTCTATGCCTAGAAATCGAAGACCATGGTTTTGCCCTGACCAAGTAAGTACGATGTCATTATATCATTTTCACCTTTTTCATTATAAAATATATATACATTTATTTATACCCTTTCCCAGCAGCAGGCTACTTGAATCAATAACAGTTTTTTGAGGATGCGACTCAGCAATTAGAATAAAAATATATTAAATTACCTATCGATTTGAAAGAAGGAGGCCGTGTTTTAGTAAATTGACAGGTTTATATTGTGACCTTCTAACTCTAAATCTATTTTTTTTAACTTACTTATCAGTCGCAGGCGCACGTTTTTAATCATGTAATATGGCTGAACAATAAATGTCAGACATGGCAAAGTTCGTGCTCAATTTAGTAACTATAATACTTCTTTGGCTAAAACGGTTATGGGTATTGTCATTGTTTCTATAACCTTTTATTAGTAAACATGTTAATTAATTATTTTGTCTTATAAATGACGTTGCTGATTTTATTATAATACACTAAAGTTGATTCAAGTAGCTGGCTGCTGACCTAAATGTCTTAGATGTTACGCATTATTATTTATTTTTGAGTGTCGTTTCATTTCTCCCTTTTAGAGCTGAAGAATTTAACACCATGATTTCGGGAGAAGATGATTCGTCTGCTTTAAATGGAAGACTGAGACCTCGAAAGTCAACTGCCACTACCCTTAATCCCCCCAGCAAATTTACCTCTAAATCGGAAAAAGTTGCCTCGGACAAGCCCAAGAAAAATAACTCCCCGTCCAAAGCATCGCCAAATAAACATGATGATCTCACTGCTAAGGCTGACCCTTCATCCATCGCTCAATTTCTTTGTCCGCTCTGCGACAAAAAATTCACGTCTAAAGTTTCCTTTAAAAGACATACTGGTCGTCTCCATCAACTGTTCATCAACTGCATCTACTGCAACTACTCTGACGCTTCTTCCGACGAAGACGTCATGCGTCACATGGTGGACAACCACCCTAATCAGTACTTCGCGTGTCTCGTCTGTAACACCAGATTTAATTCTACTACGGAACTGGCAGAACACAAACTTACTGCTTGTGAAAAACCAAAATCGGCATATATTAGCAAATTGCGACAGAAGTATTCTTCTGTACCTCAGAAAAACCAAGAAACGATAAAAACAAACGAAAAGATTCCTGTTCATAATAAGGAACCTACATTGGAACCAGAATTCAATGCCTTAGTTATTGCTTGTGAGCTAAAGCCTTCGCTGGTCCATGACGAAGTCGACATCGAAGATAAAATTACTACTAATCTAATTTTACCATCGCACATCAATAACTCTGGTATGGAACAGAACACTGTCTTAATATTAGACGACATACAATGGAATAAACGGGTGCCTCCAAATTTTTCTTTCGGTAATGCAGACGCTGATCAGATACTCTCCAGATTAGGTGTTGTACACAGATCGCCCCGGGTCGGCGAATCGACTCGAAAAGAGTGGTTGAAACTGATTGATGACTCCAACCAAAAATTCGAAAAATGCTTCGATACAAGTTTTTACTCCAGAGTCGCGAGTAACGTCCAAGAGAACTTAGCTAAATTCTTAGATGGATCGTTCAATTTCAGTCCTGACCCTGACAAAATTATAAAGACGAGGAAATCTAAAAGTACCGCTATCATCAACACTGCTGAAGGCTTTCCTATACTTCTACCCTACGAGCAATATTCTCGTAATAGATTTGATGGGTACATACCGAGAGCTATAGCACCAAAACATAAGTGGAAATGGGACAACTCGGAAAATGAAAAAAATATGATTCTTGACGCCAACCTCATCAAACGAGATAATCACGTGGACAATTGCATCATAACACTTATCTCGAGTTTAGATATATGGACGCAATTACGAATGAGACACAAATTTGAAGGAATCTTTTGCAAGGCGTCTACGGAGAAGAGCGAAAAGCAAAACATCGTCGGCAACCAACTGAAGGAGATCCTTGAAAGCAGGGAGATTCCATCTACATCGCAGGCAATAGAACAGCCGAGCTGCACCACCACCACCGTGGTTGCCGTGACGGACACACGGGACTTCCCGAGCGTCCTAGGGCTGGCTGCGCGGGACAGCGGCGGTACGGAGGTGGGCCCGGCACCAGCCGTGCTGAGCGGGGAGTGGGTGCGGCCGCGCTGCTATGTGTGCTGTGCCTGCGGGGAGCAGAGCCGCGAGGCGCGTGCACTGTCCGCGCATGTCACCGCGCACCATCCCAACGCGCAAGTGCAACACTACGAGATCGTTGGCGAGTCGCTGCTCAATGCGGACATACTCAAGCACTTGTATGTTCCACCGAGCCAAATGTCCAACAGGACGCGCCCCCTGAGAGGGTTCAGAAGTTGCACCAAATGCAAAAAGTCCATTACCATGGAAGACATGCACCAGCACATGCTGGACTGCGCAGGAGACACGCCGGCTGTGCGCAGAAAGTGTCGATCGCGCCTCTTCGGTGTGCGTAAGCGCCGACCTCGCCTCGTAGATAATCCTATAACACGGAAGAAGTTGAGAAAAGACTTGAGGTCTCGCCAAAATCAGAAAACGCTCATGAGAGCCAGACCTAGAATTAGAACAGAAGTTGGCGATGGTAAGTCACTGTTTTTTACTTTTTTTTTTGCTTGTTGTGTTCTTATTTATATATTTATGTTTATTATCTATAAACCTTTGTCATGCACTTACGTTTCATCCATTATATTCATACTCATAATTTAATACGTAGAATAGTAGAAACTAATTTAAGAATAGATAGCAATGAAAGCTGCGTTCTATGTGTGTTTATGAAGGAGTCCAAGGATCCAGATCCGAGAAAATGTTTTTGGTTTTTATTAATTGAACTCACTTCGGTACACCGTGTGACCATTTGAGTATAAATAGACTATCGCCCGAATGCTCAAACGCATCCTAAATTTAACACGATAAACGCCGATTCAAATTTAGTAGTTGTTCTGTTTGGGCCGTGGGGCTAAAAACGACCTAAACGATTTTTTGGCTAACAAAAGATTTCATTATAATAAAAGAAGGTTGACAAATATTATGTTTCATTTGAAAATATTTGAAAACGTTTTATTATACGTATGGCAATCACTTTTTTGTTAATTATTTGGCGCATAAATAGAACCAGCCATAAAACTATATATAATGTACCTTTATGATAATGATGAACCACGTTGAAGCAAGATATGCAACGAAAAGGCTTCTCGGGGCATTGTAAACAAGACTAAAGAAAGTGACAAAACGTTGTCATATTTTTAGTTTTAACTTTTTTGTATTATAGTGCGTCAGCCTTCGCACTCTGGGTAATCTCTAAGATATAAATTAGTTCCCAAAAACTTTCGATTTCGGCAGAACTCTAATCTGCGCCCCACCCTCAGTACGGCTAACCTAACCAATTAAGCCACGAAATCTTAGCTGGTGTCGTCGAAAATCTTTGGTACCTTTTACTTAGCGCTATAAGCGCCATCGACAGGGGAAACATTACAGTTTTACAGTTGTTATATAAGGTTCGTTTGACGAGAGGTGTTGCCGTTGCTCAATTCTAAGGTTTTTGTATTATCGTGCGTAAGCCCTCGCACTCTGGCTAATCTCTAAGAAATTAAATTCTATTTTTTTTGTAAATAATTAAGTTTAATTCTATTTTTTATTTACTTTCTGAGAGATTACCCGGAGTTTAGGCAATAGGGTTAGGCAATTCACGCATGTTCGCCTGCTTGTTCTGGCTTGTCCTTCTTTTTGTTGCAGTCTGTGTGCCATTCATTCTTGTAGGTCATGCAACTGGAACATTTTGTTGGCTGCAAAACGTCTTCAGTAATCCCAGCCAGCAATGTCTGCCATTTGTATTTACTTGCCAGTGACGCTTTGATACAAGACCAGTGCATTGACCAATGCTGTGATTCGGAGACGATTGATTGCATACTTCTTATACCATGTTATCGATTTTCTCAATAGATTTGAGTAAGCAGCCATTTGATCGGACAGATCTACAGCCCCTTTAGCGCTGTAATAGTCAATGACTATTTTCGGGTTGGAAATAACTTTATTGCGCTTTCAGACATTTTGGAACCGCACTGTGTGTTTTGTGGATAGCAATAGGACACCTCTTTTATCCACTTCATTACAGTTATGCCCTCACTGCCTGCTTTCATAATAAGCCACGAATTGGCCTCGCTTCAGTTAAGCATTTACTAAATCCTTTAGCAGATGCTCCCGGTTCTTCTGAATCGTGCCTACAAGATTCGCCTCTGCATCTAGAAGTTGTTTGGTCAGATCCATACTGGTGTACCTACTAGTTGTCGGTCACTAGTCCCTTGATAGAAGATCGCTGCATACAGCAAACGTTTAACGGCGTTGTATTCTATGGCGTTGTATCATTATAGTTTCATCGTTATTCTTTCCTGCGTATACATTTATTTTGTATGCCCGGGATGGTGCATAACTTGAAATTTCTTAAACCATATTTATGCCTTTTTTGATTATTATATTGCCGAAATTATAAGTCCGTGAAAAGGCACCACGCTCTCATCTATGCAGATCTCTTCAGAAGCAGTTTAGTTTTTTTGGTAGTTACTGTTTACTACTTCGAGTAATTTTTCAGTCCTATGTAATGTATTAGATTCATTTTCTTCCTTTTGCTCAATAAAGTGCAGCATTTGCAAAAACAGCTTCAATCGGTTTCGACTCTTTATTGTTCGTTGAAAATTCTGTATAAGTACAGGATCTTTGGACTAGTAGTCTGATATTTTGGGTAATTTTACGACCCCCATGAAAATAATCAAACTGAAAAATGGTTTCATCTCTGCTGCGGATCTAGTTGTCCACTGGCAAAACCGTGCAGATTAAGATCTTGGATCAGACCCCGTGATTGTTATATTTTCGGGGGTGTGGCCGGCGCCGTGACCCCCGCGGCCTCGCGGGGATGAAATGCAATTTTCCAAACGGCGTGCGCCGCGGTTGTCTCCCGTTAGCGATAATAAAAAACAATTATGTCGGGGTTTTTGACTATTATGTATCATATGAGCCAATAAAATATAATTTGTAAAATTTTCTGAAATCCTGAATCAACTAATAAGAAAAGTATAGTGGTGGTCACTGGTGACCACCATGGCGTTCAATGTCTCAAGTGACGAATTTTTGACACATTTTCATTAAAATTTGTCAAAATACCGCGACTTTAGACGAGCTTGAATGTGAGTTGCGTTTGAATATTCGGGGATAAGAAACCTTACGGTATCTATGGCATCAGTCTTCCAATAAGTAGAGTAGCCATGTTAACCATATTGACAAATATACCTGATAAGGATGACAGGCAATTGTATGTGTAGTTATCTAGTACTCTTAATACAAGCTCTGCTAGATGATGATAAAATAATAATAATACTGGATGCATACGGCATCATTAGACTTACTAAACCGAGCTTATGTTATGGTTACTAGATAACTGATACACTTTAATAGGTACCTTAACCATTGCAGCTACAGGAAATGGAATCATGATAATCATGTATAATTTTTCAAGAAATTTCTATTCCTAATCCCCATGTAGATTTTCAATAACAGTTAGCAAGAAATCGGTCAATTTTCACGAAAACTTTTGTGCAAATCTGTCCTGTTATACTGATTAAATACTCCTATGGGACACACTGAAGTTTAAAAAAGTCAGAACTCGTTGAACATATATTTCTATCTGAACATATATATATATAGCGTTGTAAAAAATCCACCCTGTATTGCTTCTTTAAAAGAAAACTAGATTGCTTATTTATAAACACGTAGATTGCATGGTTTTAAAATTGTGGGGGTCCAAAAAACTATTTCGTCCTGAAATATAGGGTAATAGAATTATTTTCTAAAACATAAAAACTTAAACTTTTAGTAATAATTATAGTCAAATTAATTTTGCTCAATAAAAATGCTGAATACCATAATACTTAATTATCTAGCCCCAGGTAACAGACTTAAAATGTTTCATAATAATTTTACTTTTATACCTACGCCACACCCAAACCTGGAACAATTTGTGTGAGATAATACAATATTTTGTCCTAAGGTACAAATCGAACCCGCAACCTGAATTTCGGGCAGACCAAAGACTAAAACTTTTTTATTTTTCAGCGGAAACTATCCGCAAAATGATAGCGGATTTACCGGCAAAACGCCACAGAACAGGAAATGAAGCTTTGGAGACGCAGCAAGTTCTTCGACCTAGAAGAAAGCTGAATATACAAAGAAATAAATTAAAAAGGCTATCTTCGTTAGAGAGGGCAACCAGGCAACTCGCAACCAATACTGAACTCATCGAGACACCAGTAATCGACGAAGACGATCAACCGCTGAAACCAAAAGCAAAAGTAGAACCCGTAAAATTAGTACACACTAAGAAACGGTTCTCGACACGTGTTGTCGCTTCAAGAAACAAGAAAGTATCCACAGCTGCTAAAGAACTTCCAACTTCAAACGAAAAACGACTAGATGCTCCTTCTGGTAGCGCTTCTCAACAGAATCGAGTGTCAAGGGAAAATACTACTCAAAGGCTAAATATAAACGCTCGAGGAAACGACAACGGAGAAGGAGAGAATCGTGATAGTTCCGATAAAAATGACGGTGACCAACGTGACAAGTCACCCGGTGAAAATCGTGACAATCACGAAGACGGCGTTCCAGATCCCCCGCAGCTAAAACATTCCATCACTAACTTAACAGCTTTTACAACAAATACGGAGTTGCAACAAAAAAACTTACCAGTACAAGCGAAAACTGAAGAGACTCCTAGCGATACTAATCAGGTTTTTTTAGAAAACGAAGTCGGTTCTTCAATTCTAGACAAACCACCCTTGCAAAAGAACCAAAAGAAAAAATCGTCGGAAAAAAAGCGCCTAAGCTTGCTTAACTGCATTGAAAAGATCAAGAGTCAACAAAAAGGAGACAACATGTTTCAACGTCCAGAAATGATGAGTAAAGACCAAAGCGTCAACGAGCATTCGAATTTGTCTCTGCTGGATCCGCACCCAGCTGTCATCTGTCGCACTCGTGATGAGTCTGGTGCTGCCAATAATGTTATACCGGATAACATCGACTATCAATGTTTTCCGGCACCGATACACTTGGGAACGGCCGCTCAGCCTATTCCCAATGAAACCACAATGTACAACCGAGTGGATTTTGGTTATACCAAAACCAATCCTGATTTGGAATTTACTTCCCCAAACGCCAAGCCTGAAAAACGAAGGCGTAAAACCTCTGCGGTACGATTGTCTCCAGGACGTATTGAATGCGAGCAGGCTGCTAATTTACAATATAGCCGTATATTGCAACGGCAACAGTGGAACACCTTGCAAAATTTACCAATGATACAGTCGGCGCTATTAGCGCCTCCAATAGCACCTCAAAGACTACCTTATTCTGATAATATGCTTATGCAACTGCATGCTAGTGAAGCTATTAATAACGGCTATCCTATGCAATATAACAATATGGGTTTTCCAATATCTCTATCCTTTCCTCCAGTTGAACTATTTTATGATAGTAGAAGAGATCACGCACTTCAACGCGTTGAAACCGGTGCATATCCTGCTGTACCGCCTATTTCACCACAAGCTTGGGCTAGAGAATCAGCGCATATGCAGCCGCTTAATAATGAACACGCGATCGCTGTATCATATCCGCCAAAATTATCGAACAATCTTTTGATTCCAATACCACGTCGATCAGCAAAGAGATCATCAGAATCATCAGACACGGATTACAGTAGTGTGCAAAGTTTAAGTGAATCGATCGAACTACGAAATTATTCAGAAAGTACGCTAAATACCTTTATGCCGCCCAATTATAAGATTGGTAGAGGTGCTTATTACAACAACAAGCGACCAATGACTCCAAATGAAATTGCTTATAACGAGACGCCTGTTTACACGAATTTATCTGCCGATAATTACAGGAATCATTTTGAAAACACAAATGCTGACGGCGAGGCACTCGCAAAAGAAGATGAAATTTACCGATCAGCACATAGCCAAACCACCGCTGCTGGCGATCCAAGCTATATCTCACCGGTTACGGCCGAGGACCGTCTACCGATAGCACTTTCTAGAGGGGATACTACTAATCAGGACTCCAACAGAGATTTGGTTCCAAAAAGTTTGTATTCAAATAATTCCAACAAGAAAGTATTCCATGAACGCTATTTGGCTGACCATCCACATTTATCGCCTTCCGTCCCTACCGAATCACAGGCTGCTAAAATAACAACTTCAGCGAATGACTCCACCATTCTCGATTCCTATGAGAGGTATACACCTGCCCAAAACGGAGACGATAACTTACAAAGCGAACAATTGAATCCTACTACTAGACTTGATCTTAATAAGCACACTTCTTTTATCGAAGTAGGAGATGAACGTGATGAATCCGAGACATTACTAGACGAACCTGATTCAAATTTTTGTGAACAGCCATTAGACTTATCGGGAAAACCAGCAATAGCTCACAGCGTTATATCAAACGATTACGAAGATATTGATCGAGACGTTTCTACAAGTAAACCAATTTTTGAAGATGTTCCAACGGATTTGTCTCTTAAAGATAATAGTGGGTTTGTAAAAACTGTGGCTCATGATTTGCAGTACGCTGAAAAACCTCGTATAATAGACCAAGATAACGCTACACATATCCAAGCTACTATAAATACACAGTTGTCGTGTAACGTCAATAAAACAATACCTGCTTATGTTCCCACCGTTGAGAAAATTAAAACTGTTGACACAATAACAGTTCCAACCCAATTAAATATGAACAATCCTGAAGAGATTGTGTCTCATCCGGCGACTGACCTAGATAGAGAAATATTTTTAGCCCGTGAACGAGTACGATTACTAGAAAAAATTAAATCAACTTTAGTAATTAAGAATAGTGATGGAAAACAGATCACAAATTTAAACGTATTAAATCAGGATGAGCCCCAAAAACAGGACGCAGGAGCAACGAAAACATTTACAACAAACTTACCCACTATAATACTGCCGAATTCCCCTCCAGAATTAAACAAAAATGCTACCAGTGCTGGAGAAAACAGAAAATATAAAGAGGCGGTTCTTGTATCTCTAAATGCTGAAACTGCGAACAAAATAGCCTTGTTCGAACCAAAGACACACAATTTAAATAAAATGAAAGAACAAAACAGGCAGTTGGAAGAAATTGTATGTTCTATTATACCTAATGACAAATTTGCTGCTGCAATATCGGTTTTACCGGAAAATTTGGTACCGCCAAATGCGAAGGAATCATCAGTAAACGAATACATGCCCACTTTGTGCGATGCATCATCGATTAGTTCTGACAGTAAATTATCGATTAATACAGCTTCTTTACCAATCAGCAGCATAATACCTAAAAAACGTCACTCTCCCTCGGCTCGAATAAATTCACAGGAGACACAGACAAAGATTTTTTTGAATCAAGCTTTGACGCATTCCAACAAATCTGAGAGCCTTGAGTCCGACCTTTCGACGAAAAAAATTGCTACCACAAGTTACGCCTCTGAAGATATCACGATGAAATTATCGGATATTGTCTTCCCAGTTCAAAATAAGAATGAAATAAGTGACAAAATAATCGACTTAACTGAAGATGATATTAATCATATAACTTCGAAGAAAATTGAAGCGATATCAGGCGAGTTGCCTGTTTTAATCATCACTCCAAAGCCACAAACAATAACAAAACAATTTAACGAAAAAACGGCTAGCTTAAGAGCCGTCCGCATTAAAACGTTTCCATCAGCTCGAAAATCACAATCTGAAGATTTACAACAGGTTTCCAAAGAATCATATAACCATATTAAGCCACCCCCCGACCTAGGCCAAAGAGATCTTATTCTACCATCATTAAATTCTTATGACATTGGCATAAAAAAGATAGAGAACTACAATGCAACACAACTAGTAAATGTTCAAAATATGGAAAGTCACGACACAATTGAAGTCGAATTTAGACAATCTGTGGACAAAGTCATAAACTCGATCGATGACACAAAATTACAACCTGTCGCAAGAAAGGAAACTTGTAATATAGAAAGAAATGAAAAAATAAATAATATAACTGCTTCTGTAACGACTCAATTTCTATCTGTTGGACATGTGATCGCTACGGAACCAAATATTACTAAAGAAACTAAAGAGACTGAAAATTATACTCAACAAAATATTGATAATTACAATGCTTTAATGAAAACAAGCAAACCAAAGCCTGAAGATGCACATAACAATGGTATGGGTGAAATTGCGAACGTTTCAAATTCCCTTCAGGATTCTTCACTTCAAGATCCTTTACTATCGGAATCGTCAATTTTGTCTCTAAAAGAAAAAAATCTTACATTTCAAAGTGCTGAATCCGTCGCTCAACAGTCGAAAAACATTAAAGACAGTATTGACTCATGTCGCGTCGACAATATACTCGAAATCGATAGCGCAGAAATTAGCCCAAAATCAAATTTATCAACTAATTTAAATAAAGGAGTATCTGATGATGATGACGATGTTTTTTTAGCTTCAATAGCAAAAAATGACAATCCAGAGAAAACTATTTTAAATAAATTATGCTTAAAAAAAATTAAATCCGACACAAAACTAAGACAAAAAAAAACTTCAAAAAAGCACACTAAGGACTATAATAAAATTAAAAAAAAAACTCAGAAAAACTCCTTTAAATCAAGAATAAGCGCCAAATATTATAAACAAAAAACGGAAGGAACATTTAAAGTTATTGAACCACAGAATGCTAATTCAACAATCAGTATAACTGGTCAAGGCTTACTCGAAATCGAAACTAAGGAAAATATCAAAGAAAAAGCACCTGATCATGAAGAAAGAGATAGCGATAACACAGTGGAAACTAATACTGATGAAAAAAAAGATAGCAATGACGTTCATAAAAATGAATTGGCTGAAAGCTTTGACCCGTCTAACCATACGCATATTGTAGAAAACGATAACGTTAGTCAAGAAATGCCTGAAAACGATACCGAATCGCTTCAAAATCGAGATCTCAACCCGTCTATAAATGAAAATAGTGACGATCCGGTTATTAATTTTAGTGATCAGCTTGCAAACAAAAATAATGCATTAAAAATAAATGACGACACCTTGGTAACTCATGATAGTAGCAACGTACAAGAAATTGATCCTACTTTGACCCATATAATACCAGTTACAAAGAAACAGCTTATTTTCTCAAAGCTGCTACAAGAAGAACATAAACAAGAAGAAACAAAACAAAACTTAGTCGTCCATTCAACTGATGACGATGACGAGGTTAAAAGCGAATTTACTAGAGGAACAAAAATATCAAGTAAACGCAAGAAGAGTTCTAAAAAGTCCAAGAACAAGAAAAGGAAATCTGTTGAAGCTATTAAAAACGACGAAATCTTTAAAACTGATACTAAATATGCCAACGTCTCGTCAAGATTAAAACGGAAAAGTTCGTTAGTAGTTCTTAACAAAGGCGATGAAAATATTTCTAAACCTAAAAAATCAAAACATGCAAATCCGAACGATGTGACGTTTCCACAACATAACTACTCCACATCATACGATTTAACAAACTCTGCAAATAAAGTTACGAATGGTGCGGATACTGTCATGACTGAATCAATCATAGATAAATCCAAGGATATCGACAACCACCCTGAAAAATCTAATTCGAGTGCTGAAATACGTACAGCTTGCTATAATAGACCCATCAACAAATTGACTAACTTTGCTTCCATAAGCGTCAAAAACCCGGAAAACTACGATCCTTATGACATAGATTTGGATATTGATATGGCGGAAACTAAGCGCCCCGTGATCAAACGTAAAAGTAACAGAACAGTATCAGGGAATTCTAATGCTAAAACTTCAAAGAAAAACTTGACTCAAGGAGACTTGGTTGAAAAACTTCGCCAGGATACTCCTCAAGTGGCTGTTGTTGCGTCCACTCCACTAAATGATTCGGATTCTTCAATAAGTGACACACCATTGCAGAAATATGTTGAAGAGAAAGAGAAGATCGAAGCTTTAAAAGCGTCCGATAGCAAGAAACAGGATAAGGACAAGTCCATTTCTGCGTTGGTAAACACGACAGATGATGACAACATGGTTCTTTCTGAGCTACCGTCAACTGAAGAACAAAATTTTAACAACAACGATGACGAAATTAATGATGAAATTAATTTAGAGGTTGAATTTAACACTAATAATGCGACAAATTCTATTGACAGCCCTGACAAAACAAATGAAGCCGAGATAAAGGAAGTTGTAGCTTCGGTAAAAGATTTCATAGCAGAACAAAATAACATCTCAAGAGATAATCAAGAAAATAACCAAAATAACACCGTTTCTGAAACGTTTACTGGAAAATCAAATACAAAACAAAAGAAAAACCTCCGATCGCTATCCGCTGGTAAAAATGAGGCTCTGAACTCTGAAAAGTCTGATCTGCAGCTAAGCTCAGACAAGTATATGGAAAATTTCGGATTTTATTCTCATAGACAACCCAGAAATGCGAATTTACTTGCCACTAAAAAAATATCAGAAACCTACAATATGATTGAAAATGATGATGTAGACTTCCGCCCCAGAGAACGACAAAGAAAACATTCACACAACGAAAGCAGAAAAGTCTTAGCTAACGGAACACACTCTTCAAGAACCAGTCAAGGTTAGTACTTTACTTTTATCTCCTTTAATTTCTTCCAAGTCTATAAAACAAAACTAAAAACACGATTAAGGTTATAAATTATTACAAACTCTTTTTGAAATAATAAGATAACGAATAATATTGAAGATCTAATTGTACTTATTCACATTCCAGAAACAAACAACGCTATTGATAGACATTTCTCCATAGCCCCATCCACATCATCTCAAAATATCACCGAAACCAACGAAATTATTGAACCCAACCCACCGGTCAATGACGGTGAAGTAGATTTGATCACAGCGCAAAGAATGCTGGAAAGTGAAGAGATTCGTAAATTAGAACGCGACCTATACTTTGGATTCAAAGAAGCAGCAGAGGCAAATGCTGGTAAAACCACCGGAATTAACTATTTACGCGCTGAAGAAACGCGCATCGAGAACGTCAATCAGAACGATGTTGAACCTGTTGATACTAACGCCGACACAAATCCCGTTGTGAGTCGTGAACTGGCAAGTCTAGATAAGGATGAAAGTGAAGAAAGACCCGAAAGCCCCGAAATGCCTGAAAGCCCTGAGGGGGTTCTAATTGACAAACCTCTGATGTATCCCGAAGAAGAAGTAAATATTTACGAAGACAAGTATGACATCATCAAGCGCCGCCGCGAAGCCAGTGCTAATGCGAAACAACTGCTGAAGGTCGAAAAACCAAAAAAAAGGTTAGTGTTTAATTAGTTTATCTACAAATTTTAAAAATGGAGGAGGTCCTTTATTGGCGGTATGTTTTTTAAGATTCTTTATCATTAAAAACACACCGCCGTAATGTTTGTTACTCGAAATCTTCGCCAATACTATTTTAATCATTAGTTCGCTTTTGTGTGACAATGATCTCGAGATAGTCATTTAAAATAGAGGGTTTTACCTACCAATAAAACTTACCTATTATTTTTCCAACGATATCCGGAATCCATATTGAGTCAAGCACCTGTCTTTCAGCGTTAGTTCATAGCGATTTCCTCCCTTCTGCTTGCGGCGCCACTGTCGTTTGCGTTTTGGCGGGTAACGTGGCGACGACCGAAATGGCGGTACCTCTTTTCTTCATTATAGTCACGATATACCAGGTAGATATTACCTGGATTCCGGATATCGTTGGAAAAATAATAGGTAAGTTTTATTGGTAGGTAAAACCCTCTATTATTTGTTCCGTGCCGATATCCGGAATCCATATTGAGTGATGTGTTTGTTATCTCCTGGTAGCCAAATGTAGGTAATGATGATGCTATAATGTGTTAATTAAAACAATGTGATTGAAAAAATAAATTGATTATATATTATTGTTATTAAGCAATGAAATACAATCAGATAGTGTCCATATTATATTACATATAATTTCAATGTTTACCGCACTGATTTAAAATAATTCGACAATGAAACTGAATCTGATAAATTATTTTCACTCGATTGATTATCGATTTCCTTTTGGTAATACTTCCTAAAAGTATGTTCCTGTCTCCAATTACTTGTTTCAAGAATTTGATCGATTGAAAATTTTTCTAGCCAGTTTAGGGACGCTACCGCGGAACGTACCGAGCCTGGCGGTGCCTCAACGCCTGCATCTTTGAGCACCGACTTGATCCAGCCTCCTATAATAGTTCTAGATGCTGGCTTCGGATCGCCTCTGGCGGTTATAAATAGTTCTGTAAGAGTACCTGATTCTCGACGACCCTGTGAAGTTTTAATCAACTGACGAACCCAATAAACACAATCTAGGTTTCTCTTGGGATGTGCTTTTAGTCTCCAGCCAGACTGCCTATAGTTACTGTCGTCGGTCTTTGATCCAAAACAAGGCCAGAAAACGAGCGCATTACTCTCGTCGATGTAGTTTTCAGCATCTATTCTTAGCAGCGTCAGGTCATGAACTCTGCGTCCCGATGCCAGCAGCAGAAGTATCGCCGACCGTCTGGAAACTTGATAAAAATTAGTTTCATCAATTGTATGATTTTCAAGAAATTGTAATACATTCTTTGCACTCCAAATTGGTGGTTTTACCTTCTTTTCTTTTGACACTGATATAGCTTTAATCATGTGTTTTATAAAAAAGTTTGATGACAGATCTATGTTACCTGATATATTTGTAAATGTAGCTATTACAGATTTATGTACCAAAATAGTTTTGAAAGCTAAACCTTCACTATTGTGTAGGTGGGCTAAATATCGGGCTACTTGCTCAGGAGTCGGATCTGTATACGAAATGTTTGTTGAGGTACACCATGCTTTCCATTTGTTCCAAGCTGGTCTGTAAGTATTGAGAGTAGATTTCCGCCAACTAGATAACAAGAGTGATTTTTCCTCTACTGACCAGTCTTTGATGAAATCTGCCCACCCGAAATCAGCCATGCTTCCAAACATATGTCTTGGATCTCCGGCGGGTGTATCCCGGTTCTCGTGTCGATTAGTACTTGAGGAAGGTCCGGAATCAGGAACAGCTCCCGGAAGGACCGGGCTTGTAGGTCTCCTCTCCAAAATACCCTGTGCCACTTCGCTGCTATCAGAATGTACTGACCTTGAGCTGTGTTCAGTTGATTCAGTACCTGAGGCACGAGGTTCGGTGGTGGGAATAACCATGCCAGCTCGTAGTCCCATTGGTGAAGGAATGCGTTGTGCGACAGCGCTTTCGTGTCTTGTGTATCCTGTGAAACATAGTTGTCTACCACATGAGCTGTTCTCGATGCAAATAGATCGACCTGAGGAGTGCCCCACATCGCGAAGATGTTCCTGGTCCCCGCAGATGTTAGGTGCCACTCGGGACATGTCTTGCCTCGCGACAGAGCGTCCACCTCGCAGTTGAACCGGCCTGGGAAGTACTGAGCTGTCAAATAAACATTGACCTTGTCCAAAATCGCTAACAGTTTGTGCGTTAGATTGAGTAGTTTCTTTGATTTTGTTCCGCCTTCCTTGTTGATGTAGGCAACCACTGTGCGGTTGTCCGTTTGCAATAGGATGTGCGCATTGAATAAGCGATTGTGCTCTTGTTGAATCACTGCGTAGACTGCAAACAGTTCTTTGAGATTTACATGCCACGACAGTTGTTGTTTTGTCCAGCGCCCAGACATATTCACCTCTCCCAGCTGGGCGCCCCAGCCGAAGTCCGATGCATCCGTGGTTAGAATGTGCGAGAACGGACCTGTATGTATTGGTAGAGAGCCCTGAGCTGCTTTTAACCACCACTTTATTTCCGTAATAACCGGATCTGGCAACTTCATATACTTGTAAGGGTGCTCTTTGGGAAGGAATCGACTGTGGTATTGTAAAGTGCGACAGTGTAACCTTCCCCTGCGTATCACGAACGAGGCAAAGTTGAGTCTCCCCAGAAGGGACTGGGCCTGTCTGAGGGACCAACAGCCTTTGGACAGCTGATGTGCAAGTGCTCTGCGTAGCGTATGGCACTTCGGTTCCGACAGGGACTTCGTGTTGAGTTGTGTGTCCCACGTGACGCCTAGGAATTCGAGACGGCGAGTCGGAACCAGCACAGATTTGTCCATGTTGACAGTCCAGCCGAGTTGACGCATCAGGTTTAGTGTGAATGCTATATAGCATTCGTCGTGCAGAACTTGTCGGGATTGGTTCGCTAGTAAGAAATCGTCTAGGTAAACCACGCACCTTATATTTCGGCTTCTCAGGTACTCTGCTATCCAGTTCGTCACTGATGTAAAGGTTCGCGGAGCTGATGACAGACCAAACGGAAGACAGGTCATCTGCAGGAGCTGGCCTTTGTAACTGAGTCGTAGAAACCTTCGATGCTCTTTGGCTATGGGCAGGTGAAAGTACGCCTGGCTCAGATCCATCTTCACCATCCAGTCTTGGCTTTGTAAGAAACTCGGCATTCGAAAGTGACTGAATAGTTGAAAACCTTTTAGTCTCACAAAATTGTTTAAATGTTTTAAATTGAAGATGGGGCGGAACGTTCCATCTGTTTTCTTTACAAGAAAAAAGGTCGAGAAATAGCTTGGGTTCGTCTCGGCTTTTTCTATTACATGTATGTCTAGCATGTTCTCTATCAGTTGTGTCATGTGGCGAGTCTGTTTTGTCGCGTAATTTCTTATGACTAATTGACTTGGATATATCAGGGGTGGCTTCATAACGAATGGGATGCGAACTCCTTTCAATAGTTTGCAAATATGGTCGGGGGCACCTAGGTTCTGCCATACATGCAAATATTGCCTTAGACAGCCCCCCTGAAATTGTTTCGAGTCATAAGCGATTGTTTCTGTTCTGCGAGTTAGATTGAGGTCGTTTACCTTTGGAATATTGCTGCTTGTGCTTCCCATCGTTAGACTTTTTGTAATTATTGCTTGCGCCTTTTGTGTTGCCCTTGACTTTGTCCTTGTTAAAGTTGCCTCGAAAGTTATCGTTAGACTGCTTGCTCGTAGACGGCTTGGGTTTAGCATCGTAGGCACGCCTTGCTCCAGAAGTCGACGCTGCGGCCGAATGGTGTGCGGGCTGAAAACAAGCTGTCAGTTTGTCTGCCCCCCCAATTTTCTGAAGATAGCTGGCAAGCATGTCGCTATTAAACAAATTCTCAGCACTAGGTGGTATTTTCTGCAAGGCCCCATAATGATATTCCTCGGGGACCTTCTTTAGAATAGCCTCACTTCGAGAGTTAATGCAATCGGCGCGCCTACCACAAGACATTTGCAAAATATCATCAGTTACCTTGGTGTAATTCGAATCTTTCGAAAATGTCTGCTCTATTTTATCAAAGAGGGTTCTAGGTGAAAGTGTAGTATCCTTATCATTTGACCAATCTACTAAACTCTGTAATGCGGTACGTAATTCGTCCTTCTGTGTCAGTAACGCACTTGTTAATGCTGCATAGGTTCGCTCTAGTAGGTGTGTTCGATCGTCATTAGAACCGGACGTGTTAAAACGCCGCAACTCATCATTTACACCAAGCTCTACAAAACCGGGGCTAGTTACATATTTCTTTTGTGCTTCCGAAAAACGAATAGCGTACCAATCGTTACAGTTAAATCTCTGCAATTGTGTAATTTTTTCCAAATACTTATCGTTAGATCTAGGAATTGGAGGATCTTTCAATGTAGTTGATAAATCCGACAATTTAAGTTGTTGCTCATCAGCCTCGCTAGCACTAGGCGGGGCGCGCAGACCTAAATCATCGTCAGCCGATCTAGATGGCTCTTTAGCGGGTTCGACCACGCGTGAAGCGTTTGTCGGTTGAGGCTCATAATGATTTTTAGTCAACAGATTGGTCAAAAAGGCCACTTGTTGCGACAAAAGTTCAAATTTTAAATCACTCACCCGTTTTTTCTTTGATTTCCTTGCATCCAAATCCTCGTCCGACGTATCACTTTGCGAACGACTTCTTTTTCGTGACGCGTGGTCTTCACTATCACTTCGTTGCACTTCCACATTATCACGGTTTTCTATGTCGTCCTCCATTATGAAGGGAGGAATTAACTTTGAAATATAATTCCGTTAATTTTATTTTTAAAACGTACAAGTTTCTTAAAAACTTGTTAGTTATTGCGGACGCGTGTTAACGCTACGAAAGACGACGCTATAATGAAGAAAAGAGGTACCGCCATTTCGGTCGTCGCCACGTTACCCGCCAAAACGCAAACGACAGTGGCGCCGCAAGCAGAAGGGAGGAAATCGCTATGAACTAACGCTGAAAGACAGGTGCTTGACTCAATATGGATTCCGGATATCGGCACGGAACAAATAATGTTTATTCTGACGGATTACTACATGTACCTTAAATTTAAAAAGCATCGTTAATTTTCAGGAAAAAATTGAATTTTTTTTAAGTAGCTTAATTATACATAAATGCCCATATGAGCATGATTTAATTCAAGATCTAGAGAGAAGTAATAAATAGGTAAATAAGTTGATTGATCGCCTTATTTGTTACAGCAACAATGGAATCAGAAAGAAGAAGCCTGATAAAAAAAACAAAAGAAGCTCAAAGAAGCCTGTTTATCAAGTCTCACAGGTGCGCACTAAAGGAGCCCTCAAAGGTTTCGACGGTATCAAAATATCTATTGCAACTCAAAATCTCAATATGCCCATTAGTATTTCACCTTATCAAAATGGTAGTCAAAATAAAAAACAAAAGGAATCTACTGGAAAAACTAGGCCTTTATCTGCCTCCAGCAATAAAAGCGATACCGATCCCCTTGCAGCAGCGGTCACCATACCTGATATCTACGAGTTTCAAGATGATGAGAGGCCTGTTGCCAAAGGATACAGATTGTCAAGAACGATGAGCACATCCCGTGATAAAAGCAGAAGTTCAAGCAGCGAAGATGAAGAGAAAAAGCGCAAAAGAAACCAAAATGCTAAAGAAAAATTAACTTTGCCCTATGGTCATTCAAGAAAGTTAGAAAAAACTAAGGGGTCAGATAAAAAAAGATATAAAGGAAAAGGCAAAGGAAAACGGACACGCAATAAAGACGACGATTTAGATGACGAATTGCCACGTGAAGAAGCTAAGAGAATTCGAAAGAATAAATCAAAAAATTACAAAGGACATAACAAAAAAAACAGACCTGCGCCTGAAAACAAACGAACAGCAGATCCCACGTTGGCAGAAGATGGTGTTTCCTCAAATGATAATAACGCATTAACTTTCGAGAATAACGAACCATTTTACGACAGTGATATTGAAATGCCCTGTGTAACAGGCACATCAGGATTTGTGCCAGACAGAAATGATGAAAGTTCATACGATAGTGACTCATCATCTCCCCCGTTGTCATCGGTCTTAAAAGGACCTTATGCTTGCACCTGCTTGAGTGAAATTGACTCGGACGATAGTGAAACTGAACGGGGTTGCGCGCACAGAACTTGTCGATACAGTCATCTGAACGCAGCTAAAAATGCTGTAATGGGGAAAATCTTCAAAAACAATGCGGTGCGTTGTGACAAAATAGATGAAAAACCAGAATCTCCACAACCTAAACCAGATTTAGATCGGCTCTTTGACAGTTTACTAGAACCGACTAACGACGTCTCTACAACTACTATTGTTCCGATAGCTGGGACATCTTCATCCAATCTATTCTATTACACAACGACTCAGGTGAACTCCCAATCACAAATCAATAAATCCCAGCAACAAAAGAAACTTTCTAATTTCGATGATGGTTCTAATAGCTCTAATTTCACCAAAGATATTGAACGGGCTTCTGTGTCTACATTACTATTTGAAACAGACAAGTCAAAAAATGATGACACATTCAACATTTTTAACTTCAGTGAAAATACCGAGGAAAGTACTGATAATGGGTGCTACGTCATGGTGTCGGAAAAGCCCGTGCAAACTGAAGATCCTGAGCAGCTCGCACGACCTGAAATTGCTCAAGATGGACCCGAAGATGTTGAGCCTGAGTCCAGTGACTTCATTGTACTGAAAAAGAAGAACAACGCACAAAAGTCACGAGGGACACAAACGAAGCGCTTCTCAAATTCTGATGTAGAAACTTCATCCCATGATGGAGAACTGATTGCGACAAAGATATCGAAGAAAAATCGAAAAACAATTAAGAAACACAAATCGCACCACGTACGTAACAAAAGTTCTGAAAATGAAGAAAAGCACAAACCATGCGACAGCAAAACCACTTCAGCAAAGCCGCACAGCAGCAAAACTAAACAAGGTAACATACCTACGAAAACGAACAGTCGAGAAAGACGACCTAGCCCAAAACCGTCAACCTCAAGAATATCGGGCGAAGGAAACCGTCAGGAAAACAACGCGAACGCTTCCGGTTCGCCACGACAGCGAGCGGCGCAGGAAGGTGTAGCCGAGGGAAGGGCGCGAAGAAAATGCACCGTCGGTAAACAAAACGTGCTAGCCGAGCACTGGAGCTCTTCCGACTCAGACTCCGGCGCCGGGCCCAGCCGAGTCAAGGGAAGGAAGAGCTCAGTGGTAAAGAAGATAGTCCGCGGGAAGAAAGATCAAGTCTGCAAGCGTTCTCAGAGCGAGGTGGAGGAGCGTCCTCGCGCGCCCATGCTCAAGCTGCGAGCACGGACCGTCTCCTCGCTGAACAACCGCGCGCGCTTGCGCGGCCTTGAGGAGCGCCACGGCTGGATCGTGGGCCACAGCGGAAAGAAGCTGGTGAGCATGCTCGCCTACAACAAGATGTTACAGCAGCTGCGCCGGAAGCGGCTGAGACTGCAACGCCAACGGCGGCGGCGGCGGCGGCGGCGGGAGCGCGAGAGGAAGGAGGAAGAAGAACGTGAGAAAGAGGAGGAGAAGGAACGGGAGAAGGAACGAGAGCGAGAGCTAGAAGAGGACGAGGACAAGGAGCGGGAGGAAGAAGAGGACGAGGAGGACGACGATGAGGAGGACAAGGAGCGAGATGAAGAGGACAAGGAGCCAGATGAGGAGGACAAGGAGCCAGATGAGGAGGACAAGGAGCCAGATGAGGAGGACAAGGAGGCGGACGCGCGGGAGAAAGAGGACGAGGATGAGGTGGCGCGTCTGGACACAGGCGACGACGAAGATGATGACGATTACGATAATGTTGATGACGAGGAACAATCCGATTAATAAAGTGAAAAGTGCCCGAACTGAGGTTACTGAAAAATATATATAAAAAAATCTGTAAAAATGTACATAGGAATGACCAGTAATTAGGGCTATTATTTTATATTAGCAATTAGTAATTATTAAGCGACATAATAGCTATTGGTTTACATAGTTGTATTTGTAAATACTGTATAGTTGGCATTATTTTATATTTTAAAACTATCCGAGGACTGAATTTTATGTAAAATTAAGTTTTATTTTTCTATTTGCAGTGCAGTCCTCAGAGAAATTTATTTAAATTGTGTTTTAACAGATTTTATAAAGTATAGGGCATTTTATTTATCAAGATAAAAAGATATTTTATGCATAGATAATAATGATGCGTTTAGATTATAATCCGTAGTTAATGCCTTTAAGTAGCGTTGTATTGTAGTTAGTATATATATTTTAATTTGAATCGATATAATGTGCATCAGCGGGTTCATTTAGTTACCTACCGTTTTAGGCTAATCATTATACAATTCTTTGCGCGGCATGGACCTAATAACCCCGTTATTTCAGCTTTCATTGTAAAATTGTTTATTGATGTCTAATTAGATAAAGGTTTTATTATAATGATAAATAATAATTATTGTAGATGTAAAACATATTAATCTTTAAATGTTATTAGTAGCCGAAAATGCCCTTGTATCCTAAATTTTGACTTATAATGGAATCATAATAATATAGTTGTATATAAAAAATAGTACAGGGGCTGATAACGGTCGCCATGACTAGCATATGTCAAAGTTAAATTACCATTTTGTTAATTTATTTTATTGTATTGTTTAATTTGCGTGTAGTCAATTTTAACAACACTGACATCTCTTTTTGAGTTAGTTAATTTTAATAAATTCTAGTCCAACGATAGACTTAGCCGTATCAGCTCCAAACCACTCTTTTGCAAACAACAAAAAAATCTTTTTTTATTTTTAATATAATGAAATAGTTTTAGATTTTAAATATCAATGTATTTCAATATTAGTGGAATAATGAATAAAACTCAATGTTGAATAAGAGTTTTTTTTTCAATCCCTTAAAAACAAACCCTATAGATATTGCCAGGTCATTTCAGAATTTATAATTACCTTTTCTTAAATAATAATATATAATTCTGGACGATTCACAGCAACATCAAGCCCTTAGCTAAGCAGAGCTTGTTTTGTGGGTACTAGATAACTGATATACAGGGTGGCCCATAGAAGCATGAAACGAAAGAAAAATATTGTATAAAACTAATAACATTAGTGTGAATTGTCCAGCATATTATATTATATATTATTATGAAAAAGGGTTAATTAAGTAGTAATACTTATAAAACATAAAATGGGCTTATTTACATGACAATGACAATACATTTTATTTTAAGTAAATAATAATAAATAATGCTGGACATTTCACACAACATTATCTAGCCCCAAGCACAGAAGAGCTTGTGTTATGGGTACTAGATAACTCTGATATACATAATACAATAGGTACATTACATACATAGATCTTTTTTTATTATACATAGAAAACGACCAGAACACCCGGAAAAAATACCTGCAGATCGTACAAATATTTGTCCCAAGGCGGGAATCGAACCCGCAACCTTTTGCGTCGCAGGCAGGCCCACCGCGCCACAGAGGTCGTCGAAGTACTTCTATACACACTACAAATATGCACTAGGTACAGAATACAAATACTACACAACAAATATTTATATACCTATGCAGATCGTACAAATATTTGTCATGTGTCGGGAATCGAATTCCCAACTTAGAAATTGAGCTTCGTCCGCTGCGCCACAGAAGCACTGTGACAGAAGTCTTCAATTATTTACAGCTTTACTGGATTTTTGAGTTAGGCTTCGAGCAAGGGCTTCGTTGCGCCATGGTTGCGCCTATTGTTGACATTCCGACGAATCAGTCACAACACAACTTTTCGACAAAGAGCATAAAAATACAGTTCACTAGTCGGTGTACAGTCCAAGTGTTCTTCGTGCATAGTAGGTAAGGTACCTATACTTTTACCTACCCTACCTACGAGAAGTACGAGAGTAAGTATGCTGCCTACAATATACCTACCTACTGTGCATCCTAAAGTAAAAACAGGGTTTGTTGATCAATTACCTACCTACGAGTGTCTAAGCTGCCTGCAATATACCTACTGTGCATCCTAAAGCAAGAACAGAGTTTGTTGATCAATTACCTACCTACGAGAGTCTAAGCTGCCTGCAATACCTATACCTACTGTGCATCCTAAAGTAAGAACAGAGTTTGTTGATCAATTACCTACCTACGAGAGTCTAAGCTGCCTGCAATATACCTATTGTGCATCCTAAAGCAAGAACAGAGTTTGTTGATCAATTACCTACCTACGAGAGTCTAAGCTGCCTGCAATATACCTACTGTGCACCCTAAAGCAAGAACAGAGTTTGTTGATCAATTAGGTACCTACCTACCTACGAGAGTCTAAGCTGCCTGCAATATACCTACTGTGCATCCTAAAGCAAGAACAGAGTTTGTTGATCAATTACCTACCTACGAGAGTCTAAGCTGCCTGCAATATACCTACTGTGCATCCTAAAGCAAGAACAGAGTATGTTGATCATACATTACCTACCTACGAGTCTAACCCCCAAATGCTCAAACGCATCTCAATTCAAGCACGTCTCAAGTCGCTTTTGTTTGACAGTTTTCAATGAAAATTTGTCAAAAATTCGTCTCCTGGGACGTGCGTGCTTATATCGGAGTTGCGTTAGAGTACCTACCTATTCGGGCGTAAGCTGCCTACAATATACCTATACCGTGCTACGCTCTGTATTTGCTCCGTGTGCCTAGCCTACGCCTACGTGACCACGTACCTACGAATACAAGGTAAGCGCGTCGCGCAGTGCGCACGGTTCGCAGTGATGTGGACGGGTGTTAATACGCGCGAACATGAAATGAACGGTCTGGCCAGTTACCGACTAATTTAGGCGTGATGTCTGAGCCTCATTTATATTATAATATCATTGGAGGCAGTCATACAATTTATTCGAAGAAATTTGTAAACAAAATGTAAATTTCACTAGGTAGGTACTATATTTGTAAGCAGTAGGTTAGGTACGTACCTACCTACTTCTTCTTACTATTCGTAATTCAAATACCTACCTAGGTAAGCAGGTAGGTAGGTAGTCAGGTATGTGTACCTAGGTAGGTAGGTACCTAAGTAACCTAAGTTGGTAATGATTGCAGGTAGGTACCTAAAGAGTATGTAGGCTACCTAGGTACCTACCTATCTTATCTACATACGAAGGTTCTTAGGTACTTACCTACCTTCAGAAAACCATGTTCTACCATTGCATCCCGCAAAAAAACATTGTTCTGCCAAACAGGGTAGGTAGGTAGATATAGATAGGTAGGCTACCTACTTTACCATAACCATTGATAGGTATGTAGAGGTAGGTACCTTCCTATCAGAACTAGGTAGGTCATCATCATCATCAGCCTATACTAGTCCACGGCTGGACATAGGCCTCCCCTAATGAGCGCCATTGCGCCCTGTTTTCAGCTTGCCGCAGCCAGCATCTGCCAGCAGTCTTTCTAAAATCGTCATCCCACCTGGTCGGAGGGCATCCTATACTACGTTTGCCGAGTCGCGGTCTCCACTCAAGAACACGTTTACACCAGCGGTTTCACTTTCCAATTTGAACCTTATTGCGACGTTTCACTTTCCAATTTGAACCTTATTCCTTTGTCTGTAAAATATCTGTACTTACTTATGTGTGTGTATCTGTAATGTTTGTAAAATTGAAGCGAATAAAATCAATAAGATCATATTTCTTATTTGATAATAATGACTATTTATAAACCTGTGTTTATAGTATTAAATTTGACTTGTCTAAGTGCTTATTTTGTAAGCCTAAAGAAATAAAGTTATTGACTTTGACTTTGTCATGAGGTTGTCGTCGCTAATAGATAGGCATAGAATTTTGCGGAGCAGAGCGTCGTAAGCGCAAAAATCAAGTTTTTGCTGATTTATCTATTCATCATCATCACCAGCCTATATTAGTCCACTGCTGGACATAGGCCTCCCCTAATGAGCGCCATAGCGTAATAGATAATGTAATAGGTAATAGATTTATCTACTACCGTTACCCAAGGGTTCCCTTGGTAGGTATTCTATAAAAAGGTGACGACAATAAAAAAATCGTGTGATTGATAGTTTATGAGAAAAACAATATTACCTAACTAAAACAACAGATGGTATTTTGCACAATTATTTCTATTATAAGTATAAAATAGTTTTCTTCTTTGAAATGAAGCTGATCTGGGTTGTAGGTAGTATCTTATAAATTATTATCTATTCTTTTTCAAGCCTTTTCGGTAAAGATAACTGTTCTAAGAAAAGGGGTTTTAACGTAAACCAATTCACGTCAATTATCAATTTAGATTATACCCACGCTTTATTTTGGATTGAGGAGTCTTTTACATATTTTCACGACCACGCCGCCGATTACGCCGACGCGCGACGCCGCCGTCGTCGCTGCCAACAAATTGGACGTCAAACACCGTCGCCGCGCCGGCCGGTCAAATAGGCATCGGCACCTTAGACAATTTGTCAAAGATCGGCACACATGTCTATAGGTAGAGTAGGTAAGGTACGTAGGTACCAAACAGGCGAAAGATATACTATTTATTATTTATTAACACTTTATTGTACAAAAAAGAGAAAATACATGAATAACATAAAAATCTTAAATCTAAATATAAATTTATAGTAGGTACAAAAAGCGACCTTATCGCTGAGAGCGATTTCTCCCAGGCAACCTTAGGATGGACAAAGAAGATATAAGATAAAGTGGTAGTGCACAGACAGTAAATAGCTGAACTAATTTAGTACAATACATGACAAACATAATTATAAATTTATACCAATACGATAAGTAACAACAAGGTAAAGGTGGGAAAATTAGTAACCAAGCTGCAGTCACACCTAGAGTTACAGTAGAAGTGCATAATGAAAAGAATGAATTTGGATTAGACAGCTGAAGAAAGCAAATGGGACTCCAGTTTGGATTTGAAGGAGTTGATGGAGGAAGTAAGTGACGAAGTACGTTCTGCGTTATTATTGTGTTTATCATGATGTTGTATCTGCTTTGAAAACCCTTGGTTGGGGGGGTTAGCCGGCTGCTTCCACGTCATCGTATCTTCGACTGGTCTGAGAGAATACTGACTGAAGCTCTCGTTATCTCCTTTCATTGAGCACATAACCAGTACTTTATACCTACTATGTACCTTTCCATGTTTTCGGACGGACTCACGATTTTCGGGTAAGGCCATCAGGATCCCCCAGATTAATCCCCTATGACGAAATCACGTAAGTAAAGATGGTGTCATAAGTACTGTACTGAGTAAGTTCAACTACTTTTACTCTTAGTAGGTATTCGGGTAACCTTCAACTCCAACCAACTAAACTGATCAACTGAAACGGATCAACTATTTTAACGTAAAAGATTTTCTTTTCAAATAATGATGGAATATGGACATACATACAATACTTTGGACGCTTTTTAATTTTAACATTTATTTAAATATTAAAATTTAACTGACCTTTCGGACATCAATGATGAAAGCTGTTTTGTGCAGTCAGATAATAAACTTAAATAAACTGCCTTGATGAAGCCAGTTAAACAGTAAACATATGAATTAATCTACCCGTTTGGGTGATACGAGGTAATCATGAATATTAGGTACAAGACAATTATTGTTGTTGTTCTATATAGCCTCCCGTACGGATAATGGCACCAAGTCTTCCGGCCAAAGCATTGGAAAAAATTGCTTAAAATGTTTTTTTAGCATTTTAATACAATTTTTAATAAACCGCTCTTCAATTAACCAAATAAAATCATTTTCAATGGGTAACACTTCGAGTGACGGACCCTGTATTAGTCCACAGCTGGACATAGGCCTACCCAGGCCTACCTAATAAGCGCCTTGACTCAGCTTACCGCATCCAGCATCTGCCAGCAGTCTTTAGCAAATCGTCATCCCACCTGGTGAGAGGGCGTCCTACACTACGTTTGCCGAGTCGCGGTCTCCACTCAAGAACACGTTTACCCAGAGGTTGTCGGTCCTTATCGAGATATGGCCAGCCCACTGTCATTTCAGTTTGCTTATCCTTTGAGCTATGTCGATAACCTTGGTTCTCTGTCTTATAAAAATAATAATAAAAAAGCCTTTATTTGACCATGTTACATTATTTCTTCTTAGTGACTATTTTAACGCTTACTTGTTGATATATTTATATACATTTAACTTTTACTATAAATTAGGTAGGTACTTGGTCTATTACGCAAGGTCCCCAGGTTAGGTGAAGGCCTATGTCCGGCCGTCTTATTGACTTATTCGTTGCGAATCCTAACCTTCAGAGAAACTCCGAGCATAGCTCTCTCCATAGCTTGTTGGGCTTGGGCGACTTTAAACTGGTAGACCAGCCCTACCGTGAGTGTCCACGTCTCAGCTCCTTAGGTCATGACGGGTAGATCGCACTGATTGAAATGATAGTAGGATAGTACGTGAGTATTCCTGCGAAGTCGGATGGGCAACAACTTGAGTTAAGATTTTAGGTTTATTAGAATATTATGGCGAATGCTATGAAACTACTGTGATTGTTGGTGGTTTTGTTTAGTAAAAGATCGTGATAAGTAAATATAACAAATAGGTATGTACAAGTTATATGTATACCTAGGACTGACTACAGCCCGAAATATTTATAAGAAAGTAATATTACACGTTTAAAATTACGTCTGTTTATTTATCATCATCATTATAGGTAACTAGCTGCCAGCGGCTTCGCATGCGTTGGTAATGTTAACTATTTCTATCTCATGGGAACTAACTTTATGCCAAAAATCAAGTCGATCGGGTTATTAGTTAGGTAGGGCGTTAAAGAAGGACAAACAAACAAACACACATTAGCATTTGATGATGATTCTTTGTTAATGGCAATATGAGTCTGGTTGGACTCTTTTCTGCCAGTGTCAAGTAATGGAAAATAATAGTAAAATTATGAGTTAGCAAGTTATGAAGAATGTTGATATTTTCACCAGAGCCTAGTTCGTTATCAAGCAGGGCACCGTGCAGGTTAGGTTGGCTTGGGAGACCAGATCTTGGAGTCTCCATTGTACCCCATTAGCATTTTGAATATTACTAAATGGTGTGGTGAATAACAGTGATGACACGTCCACAGAACACATAAATTATGCCGAAAAATGGTGTTAAACCTTTTTTCAAAATACTCAATTTTGGTATCTCTCTTTTTCTTATTATGTAATTAATATTAGGTCCTTACATATGAAATTGGCGTTTTTCGTACTGGCCACTTTAATCACAAATTTCTCCTCTTTGGTAAGGAATTCCAAATTCAAATTTGTACAGCTATAGACTCATGTATTTGTGCTTCGATGATCGTCATTCATTTGTTTTTTTTCTTCTGTTTTTTTCTGTTTGCGTCACTCATTTTACAAAATGGAAAACTTAAAATATCGCATTATTTACGAGTACGAGTTCCGCCGTGGCACTAGTGCTGCGGAAACAACTCGAAGGGTGAATGATGTGTATGGCGGTCGTGTTGCAAAAGAAAACACAGTTCGTTTTTGGTTCCAACGTGGCCAGCCAGCCAAATCCTGCCCCAAGCGAAAATTAACCCCAAAAAAGTTACTTGTAAGCGTTTGGTGGACTAGTGCCGGTATTGTTCATTACAGTTTTCTCAAATCTGGCCAGACTATTACGGCTGATGTCTATTGTCAGCAATTGCAAACCATGATGGAAAAGCTAGCGGCTAAACAACCTAGGCTGGTCAATCGCTCCACGCCACTGCTGCTTCACGACAACGCTAGACCACACACTGCGCAACAGACGGCTACTAAATTAGAAGAGCTTCAATTGGAAAGTCTAAGACATCCTCCGTACTCCCCGGACCTTGCTCCAACAGATTACCATTTTTTTCGAAATTTGGATAACTTCTTGCAAGGGAAAAAATTCAACTCCGATGGGGCAGTCCAAATCGCCTTCAAAGATTTTATTGATTCCCGTCCGACTGGTTTTTTTAGTAAAGGGATCAATGAACTACCTATAAGATGGCAAAAGTGCATAGAAAATAATGGTTCATACTTTGATTAATTAAATATATTATATTAAAAAATATTCGACTTTTTGTTCCTCCCATACAAAACGCCAATTTCATATGTAAGGACCTAATAATATAAGTAATATATTTTAAAACTTTTCTAACTTAATGTACAAAACAATTAATATTTAGATAGTGTCCGTAAAGAAATAATTAAGATTAAAATGTGTCATTTCGGGCATAGTGTCCGAAAAACCTTGTTTCCGAAAACTCAGCAAGCCGTCAGTCAGACCAACATTGTTTACGGTAGGTATAAAGGAGTTTATCTGGCTAGGTTATCTGTATTTTTTTTCTATACCCTATTTTCTCCTATAAAGCTGCAAAAAACGTAAACAAAGGGGATAATAGTAAAAAATTACCTCCTGTAAAAGGTAACTAGAATGTAATTAGGTACGTTTAGTCACAAAAAATCTAGAAATTTAGATTTTAGCCAGAACTTATTATAGTTATATAAAGCTAGTAGCTAATTGACCAAAGAAGTTAAGGTCATGGTGGTAGGTAACATACTCGTATAATATCTACAGAGCTTCGTTTTATGGTTTCAAGAGGTACCTACAAGTTACGTACACGTACGAGTTATACTTTTTCTAAATATTCATCCAGTACCTACTACCAATTATAGAATACTAACTTTTGCCCACGGCTTCGCACGCGTTTTTAAAGTAGCCTCTGCCCATCTTCTCCCATTTACCCCTCGGCCAAATTTCATTAAGATTCGTTCAGCCTTTTAGACGTGAAACGTGAAAGGTAGACAGACAGTAGTGACTCTCGAATTTGAAATATTAGTATGGATGGATAGGTTGGTACTTTTTAAAACTTATAGGATCATTCACACGAACCACAACCAACCTCACCACATCGCTACGACAAAACATGGATAACCAGTGCTTCCTCTTCCCCCTCCCCAAACAGCCTGTAATGGTCCACTGCTGATCGCTGGCCTCTTCCTGATAATCGCCCTATTATTATCACATGGTTACGCGTGAATATCTTGTATCGCTGTAGGTTTTTGCATTTGCGTTGTGGGATCTACAAAATATCGATGTGATTGAGTTGAATTGACTTTGAGAGCTGTGCTTTCACTGGATCGCGATCGAAGCGTACGCGATAAGAATTTGTTGCTCCATATTTCGTGGTCGAGCGTGCCCTTGAATGCAGATCTGCCGATACCGATGCTAGGTTCATTATAAATACCGACGACGCGACGCCGCGTACGTATACGCTTTGTTCGCTACGATTCCGATCCGGTGTACGACCAGATTATTAGTTGCGATGCGGCGGCTAGTGCGCGGTGTGGCTGGCTGGTGATTGCGTTGTGCTTGAGATGGTTGAATTAGACGGAAAAATATGGCGTGTGTGAGTTGTCCCTAAAACACCTTACCATCTTATAAAAAAAGAATTAAAGCACCTAGTAGTAGACCTAGTAATTTCCCTGTTTTGTGGTGTGGAGCCCAGACCAGCCCTATTCTTGAATTAGTGTGATGTCATAGATATCTATGTATTGTATTATATTATGTATATCAGTTATCTAGTACCCATAACACAAGCTCTGCTTAGTTTGGGGTTAGGTAATGCTGTGTGAATTGTCCAGCATTATTATTTAAAAACAGACGTAACGATTATTAAGAATTATTTAAGTTTTAGAGCTAGAAATTAAAATTGCCATTTTTTGTAGAAATGTAATTAATTTTGTATTTAGTGCTTAGATGTTCTAAAACGACGAAGACCTCTGTGGCATGGTGGGCAAAGTTCCGCCTGCGACGCAAGAGGTTGCGGGTTCGATTCCCACCAATAATATATTAATATATTTCGCCTAGCCAAATATTTGTACGATCTGCAGGTATTTGTTACGTGTGTTCTGGTAGTTTTCTAGTACCTATAATAAAAATATCTATCTATGTAATGTATTGTATATTATGTATATCGATTACGCGGATGTTTGTTTCTTGGATGCGACAGAATAACTTTGGAATAAGCTTGAGCGCCTTCAAAATCTGGCCATCCGTTTTATTTACGGATTGCGTAAATTCGACCATGTGTCTGCCTATTAGATCCAAACTTAAGTGGCTACCTCTATTTCATTCTTTTTAGCCCAATTTCTCCGATATACCTCCACGAACAATTTGAATTCCTTGTTCCCCGCGGTGTGCCGTGTAGGACGGCAATATCACTCCGTCTTTCGAGTAGTCCTGGGGGTTCTTTCGCCGCGCAGCTAGATTGTGGAACTCTATACCCCGTGATATTCCAGCCAGCCCATCGCTTAACATATTTAAAACCAAGTTAAAAGAGCACTTTCTACTATCATAAACATTACAAAGTTTATTAACTGTGTAATGCGGCCAGGTGAAGCTATGGAAATAAAACGATAAAATTCGAGGTCTATTTCGTATTATCAATAGTAGTATTATCAGGTTTATGAACAGTAGCACGCGCTGCTCTATATGTATTAGTATAAATATATATTTTTCTGTAGTCTATTATTCTACATATTTATTAGGTTTATGTAATAGTTATTATTTTAATTTATGTATTTTATTATAATCATGTAGTATGTGTAAGTAAGTATTGTGCAAAGCTTGTATAAAGCTTCCTACCATTAGTTTAATTATCTGTAATATCCGATGTTTGTAATTTGTGTACACTTCCTCTACCTGTTTCCAGCGCCTCTCCTATAACTCTTAAGGTTTGCTGGAAGAAAACTGTTATTAAGGGTTAAGCTCGCCTTTGTACATAACGTATTAGTTAAGTTCTTTTTATGTTTTTTTTGTGTACAATAAAGAATTACAGAATTACAAAATATCAGTTATCTAGTACCCATAACACAAGCTCTGCTTAGCTTGGGGCTAGATAATGCTGTGTGAATTGTCTAACATTATTTATTTATTTAAAACATCTCGGAGTATAGTTTCTCAAAATCAGTCATTATGCTTAAGCTCATGTATCACTATTTTTCTCCTGGAAAACGTGTGAGATGCGGCCAGGTGAAGCTATGGAAATAAAACGATAAAATTCGAGGTCTATTTCGTATTATCAATGGTAGTATTATCAGGTTTATGAACAGTAGCACGCGCTGCTCTCTTTGCTCTAATGGTGAATATGAGTCCGACGACGAAGATGGCAGCGCAGAGCGCGATGGCAATCGGCAACAAGATGTCCAGCAAGTCCAGGGTGGCTAGGAGACGATTTCGAACCTCATCTTTCAACTCGTCGGGAAGCTCGAAAGCCTGGAATTAAATAATTTATTCTATTATTTTCACCGAACATAATTATTATTTATTATATTATATAACAATCAATATAGCCGGACCGCACCGGACGATCTGCCACGGGAAAAGCGCGGTGGCGGGAGGGGGACGTATACGTATTCGACGTGATTGCCCTACAGGGTGCCTACAGGTCACCAATCCCCGGATTGTAGTCTATGGTAGAATAGTGGGGTCCGTGCCCACTCGGCCCGCTTAGACTCGGCCCGAAGAATAATACTAGATGTTTTACTACGTATTCAGTGCCATTTGTACAGTTAGGCACAGAAGAAACCACCACGTAAAGCAGTGTATGAGTTTAGCTTTTTTGCCGGTAGAAGATATAAAAGATGGTTTGTTGGCGTTAATGGAAGACAGGTAAATCTATAGATAAATTCATAAGTATAAGGTACTATGAATTAATTCTCATTAAATTAACAATAACGTACCACTTAATACGTTTTTTCTATTTTGTTTTAGCTATCCTGAGGAAAATGATGTTAAATTCAATGATTATTTCGTTGCACAATGGCTACAAAATCCTGCCACGATACAAAAATGGTGCTGTTACAATGAGCTTCACAGAGCAACAAACTTGGTGGAGGCATGGAATCAGCATCTTCAGCAATTTTTGGACAAAAATCCTAGTTTTATTTACCATTGAAACCATTTCTTAATTGTGATTGTAGTTAAATACATCAGGTCTTAAATATAGTTTTCGATCTACACAATCTATTCTTTGTTTCTTTTTTTTAGATTCCGTCGCGATAGTAACACATAAATCAGCCAAAGGAAGAAGAAAAGTATTGAAAATTATAACACTAGCTATATTGACCAAAAAAAACAAGAAAAAGTTTATGTCCTTGAAAGATTTTTACAAGAAACTGCTCGCTTGTTAATTATTTCAAAAACTATTAAATCAAATGATTTTTTTTATTTTGATTATTAATAGAAAGAAATTGTTGCAAACTGTAATTTTTTAATTGTTTTGTTTTAACTCGGATACTACAAAGTTAACTATATAAAAAAAGGAATAAGTACTTAATTATTTACTCATTGTTTTATTTATGCAAATAATATTTTATATTCTGTGGTGCGAGCGTTAAATCAACACTTTTCTGTCTGACTATACATCGACATTTTTACGCATATAAAAACAGAAATAACCAGGTATTATTCTTCGGGCCGAGTCTAAGCGGGCCGAGTGGGCACGGACCCGAATAGTGGAGCATTAGATGACGTTGTCACCAGACGAGTAAATTAAAAAAATATATATTAATATATAGACGTACGTACGTAATGTATCCATACATCATTACATACATTAATAAAATTGAAGAAATGATTTATATGAGCGATGCGACATCATTAATGTCTAATGTCAAATCTATTACCTATGTATTTATTAATCTAACCACAACCCGCGTTTGGCCTACTGAACTAGTACTAGTAGATTTTTTTTCGGCGGTGTCCATAGAATATCCATAATTAATTACACAATCGAAATCTAGTGCAACATTCTTAATTCAAATGACTTTTTTCAACAAGTTGCTTATTATCCTTTATTCCACATGTGAGCAAAACCCGATTTTGAGCAGCAAAGAAACCGTTTTCGAGCGTGACTGGCAAAAAGTAATTTTTGAAAAATGCGAATGCCGTTACTTAATTTGAAAATAAAGGAATGTTTTCGTTAAGGCGATTTTCCGATGGAAGAGTTTATTTCAGCGTGTCTTACCTCCTCAATCCAGGCTATAGGTATCAGGGCAGTGCGAAGCCCCTGGCTGGAAGGAATCCCGGAGATGGCTCTCTGGAAGATGTTGAACTGGGCTCTCTTAGCGCCAGCTATGGGGGTGCCGGTGTTCTAGAAAACAAAACAAATTAAACATAATTTTAATACAGGTTCGGTTTTTTTGTAGGGTTTCACAGCGATTTATATATATATATATATATTGGTTATGAACCAAGTTATGAACTTGGGCCACATTACACGATTCTTAGTGTTATTTGCTGGAAAATAAAAAAAAGGCCTAATCTATTTAGTATAAGGACATAATATTCCTGACGGTACCTCAAGCCAAATTTCAATGGTCAATTTGTGATACCTATATAAGCTGTTTTTAATGCCTCTATCATAGTTTTATTTTGTATAGTTTAGAAGGAGATGCAATAATTGAGTTTGGTGGTCAGAACGTGCAACATCGTATCTCCTCCTAAACTATACAAAATAAAACTATGACATTAAAAAAAGCTTATAATAGGTATCACAAACTGCCCATGAAAATTTTGAAATTACCCTTTTTCAACGAAATAATAAGATAAAATAGGTGGCGGCGCTAGTTTGGCTCGGGGTACCGTCGTAATAAAAGAAATCTTTTTTCACAGGCGCAGGCTGCTATTTCAGGAACAACGTAATCGCCCGCGACCTGAAATCAGCCAGTAGCCAGTGGGGTTGCTTGCGGCAGTTGCCTGTGGACGTTGCCTTATGATCATTTCCCTGGAGCATCTACTCTGGTTGCTCGCTACTCATGTAATGCTCGAGGTATATATTTAAGAGACAAGGGCCCTTGTATTTTGAGCCCCACAGACGTTTCAAATATAAATCTGTATGAGATATTTAGGATTTGTGTCTGATGATGAATGTTACCGCGAAATGTGATGTGATGAACAAACGTCTGTGTACAGATTAGACAAAAACAGCTAAGTGTGAGTCTATGAGTGTGATTAATGAAAGAGTAGGCCTTAACGCATTATTTTGTAATTAAAAGGCTTGTTTGTCTTAGATTTTGACAGGGGGGACATTTGGGGTGAGGACGGCCATGGCATGCTTGGTCCCTCGCCCGCGTACTCGCTCCTGTTCGCCTAGCTAGAAGGTGCTGCTGGCAAGCACACCTCCAATGATGCTGCCGGAACGGTGAGCACTGTCTAGGAAGGCCGTATGAGGATGGCGGCGCATACCCCATCCAAAGTAACGCCGCCACCTAATTTTTCTTATTATTCCGTTTAACAAAGTAATTTTTAAAAATCCATATTCCAGTTTGTTGTACCTATCATAAGCTTTTTTTAACGTAGGTTTAGGTTTTGGTGGCCACCAAGAGCAACTTCGTATCTCTTCCTAAACAAAATAGAATAAAACTATTACAGAGGCATTAAAAAAAACTTGTAGGTATTACAAACTAGACGATGAATTTTTGAAAATTCCTTTGTTAAATAGAATAATAACATAAAGTAGGTGGCGGCGCTAGTTTGGGTGGGGTATGCGCCTTTATCACAGAGCATAAACAGCTACTCTAGAAAAAAAGCGGAGACAGTGAATCCGTCACTCATTATTATTTTGAAAAATTATTGGTCAATTTGCATTAAATCAATCTAATTTATTAATTTGTGGTGTTTCATGGTTTTACATAGTGATTTTTTATGATTGCTTGTAAATAATATACTGATTTTAGAATGTTTGGTTTCTCTTACTCTGGCCTGCTACAGACCCTCAAATCTTATCAATTAGTTCAGTATATTATTATTCCCGCTTCTGAGGGTTGTACAAGTACTGACATTGTACCTACAACTGGGCGAGAACAAGCCTGATTTCTATCGAGTGTCATTTTTTTTTAAATTAATTATCTACTTAAATAAATGTTACAAAAAATCTTATAATAATAACACATATTTAAACCACAGAGGTTTGCAAGTGAGAAAACATTTGTTAAAACACATGATTTCGGAATCGCGCTTAATCCCGAGTGATACAGTGCTATCACTACACGTACAAGGAGAAATCTTCAAAATCACACGTCAAAACTGAAAATGTAAACTCGAATTATGTGAAATCGTACGCAATAAATACGCGCGTTTTCACATGGTTTTTCAATTATTGTTCCTAATAGAACGGAACAGGCCAAATCATACAGTGGATTTGGAGTTCTGTCGTTTGACCTATTAAGAAAATAACCATAACGCTACAGATGTGTTTTCAGAAATGGTTTTCCATAAGTACACATTTCTCGCCCACTAAACGCGTGAGAAATTAAATTCTATTGAGTCCTGCTTTTGAGAACTTTCTGAGTAATGTTTGTAGAGGAATAATAAACTTTCTGAGTAGCTGTAGTATAAGTATAAATATAATAAACCTTTGCCTTTGACAAGGTACCTACTTCATAGAATATTACTATCGAGGTCTAAAATGGCGCTGGCTTGATGGATGGGATGATGATGGGCGAAAGCACAGCTCAGCGCGGCTGCACTACGTAGCGTAGGTGGAAGAAGGAAACATGTCATTCGAAAAAAATCTTTATTATATATGTAGTAGTTAACCCGCTAGGTTAACTACGAACCTAGATTGTGTTGGAAGAACACCAACGTGACCGATAAATAAATAAATAGTGCTGGACAATTCACACAGCTTTATCAAGCCCCAAACTATGCAGAATTATTTATGGGTAAAAGATAACTGATATACATAATATAACACAATACATAGATAGATATTTTTTATTATACATAGAAAACGACCAGAACACCCTGAACAAATGTCTGCAGATCGTACACACATTTGTCCCGAAGCGGGAATCGAACCCTGCATCTCAGGCAGACCTTCGCCCACTACGCCACAGAGGTCGTCAAACACACTCATAGGTAATGAATTCGTCTATCTAAGGAAGTTTTTTTTAGTAAAAAAGCGAATATGGTTTCTATAGGTACCTAGTTAAATGTGTAAAACAGATAAGTTTGTTTAAGATACGTCATGAACCGTGCAACTAAACTCCATGTGGCCCGAATCCACATGATCTTACTTATTTTTAATATTGTTTCGTAAAAACGGGAGGAGTTAATATTATTTAGCGGACTTGGGGTTTACCTTATTGTCGTTTCATCTAGGTATAATGATAGAACCATAGCTCAGTAGCTACGAAGTAAACATTATAGAAATACCAGCCAGTGCTGGTATTTATGTATTTATATCATAAAACTTTCATGGCTGAAGACGCAATGGCCGATGTGTATTGGGTCGCACCGCCGAGAGGTCGGGCAGTGAATGTGTTAACTTAAAGCGCAATTCGTAATCGCGCGATTCCTAGACCGCATATTCTAATTTACCTACTTCAAATCATTGTTCGACATTATTTACCTAAGACCCTTATTGCTATTCTAGATGTTCCATAAGATATGGTTTACTTACCGGTTCAATATCCACGAAGATCTTATGGTCCTTTTCCACTGGGTTCATGCCGAGGATGGAGTTGCGATACCGAGAGTCAGCAAACAGGAAGTGAGGGTACGTGAGTACCAATGGCGCACCTGCAACAAGCAGTATCTACAGTCATTTACATGCTTTTTTGCGACATTTACTACCTATATATACCTATAGGAGGAGGCCTACTTCAAATACTGGGCTTATCAGCCAACCTAAATGTTGCAGGGAAAATTAGTGCAAAGAAAAGCTTAAATGATCAGTTTATTTTCGCTTAAATACCTACATCTTCATTAATTATATCTACATGCTGGAACAAACAAACGTGACCTAGTGGGCAAAATTCGAAATATTACCAATTTTACTCAAAGGTTTCTTTCCATGCTTTGATCGGTTATAGAACCCAATGAAATAATATAAAATAATAACTTCTACGACACGCACGGGAAGAGTTGAGGACTATTCTAGGACGGTACTACACAGCTAAGTACCTATGTATATTAGCTAAATCTTACTTAAATTATAAACCTCATAACTGAAGGCGGAACCATGCACACAGCGGATCCGTTTTAATAGGATCCTTGTATTCAATTGTTTAATGGATCCGTAATATTGTCGGGTGTGAACACACACCTAAACAACCACATAAGCCAGTAAGGAAAAAAAAAGATCCTGTAAAACGGAAGCTGTGTGAATGCGCGTTTCGTTTATTTTCTTCTTATGAATTAAGACAGAATGAGGAAAAACACTGCATAACCAAAGAATAAGTCATTAAATTAATTAAATAAACATGGTTCAGTTCCGCAGGTACTTATGTTACTTCACATGTTCTATGAATTCAGTTTACTTATTCATAAATTCAGTTCAAAAGGCAGACTTGCTAGCCAACTAATTACTTAGGTAGGTACATGGTACCCAAGTTCCTAAGAAACAAGACTTACATTCAAATTCACAAGAAGTTATGCAGGTAGTAAACTCTGCGACATGAAATTGATTGCGATTGATTGTCTAGTCAGGCGACAACACGCCTAACTACAACAACAGATAGGCAACTACTGTCGTAGTTAGGCGATTAGGCGCAATGGCAGGCATCGGCCGACCATTTTCTAACATTCTCTTAATCCATCCAATTGCAGAGTCGCAAAGACTGGCCTGACTACCTACTAGGCCAGAGGAGTCGCTCTCTGAGCATTTCTTCATTAGCTGTCCCAACCCAACACCGACACAGCGTGTTGGTGTAGTTGTTGGGTCGCGTCGAGTCGTTTAGTATAGAAATACCAATTGTCGAAACTAGAAATATATGCCACTTGATATTGGGTGCATATGGTTATTATTTATAACAATGGCATCGTCTCAAAATGACACTTTTTGACATTTCACCTTAGCAAATAAACCACCTCTACATAATATGGAGGGACACGTGTCAAAACGTCAAGGTTAAAACCATTCTATCAATCTCTCCCTAAAATTAACACCGCACGCACTGTCTAGAGTTTCTTTCATCTATGGACGATTCTACGATGATACTACGCTTTACAATGACAATATCATTGTAAATCAACTGGTTAGGTAGAATTTGAACCCAGGACGCGATTTGCAGGTCAGGTTCTAAAGTCGCCTGCCTCTCAGAAACAACTATGCGTCTTGTCGCTACGTCTAGTCACAGCGACAAGACGGACAGTTTGCGTCGCTGTTACTTAACGTATCTACATTTAGAGCAACAAAGTTCAAACATGAGCGAACGAATACGGTTTGCAATCCCATCTCTTAGAACGGGCTCAAAGGCTAAAGCTACTAAGGACGAGTTTATGCTGCTAGAGTTTTGAAACTATTTCCATTACTGAAAATGTGGTTTTAATGTAATATGCCTCTCTAATTTTCATTTAATTTTCAGCTTCACATTTGTCGGTTTCTCTCATTAGCAGTAGGTTGTTCGTATGCTGATTACCTAATCCAGGGGCGGCTTTCGTGGGTGTGCAAGGAATGTGGTGCACACTGACGCCTCGCGGGCGACAAGTGATCCGACGATCTGTCGCTCGCCCCCCCTTAGAGCCTGCGGGGCTGTCATAGATTACCTAGGCGCCCGCCCATGAGGTCATTGCCGCCAGCGACTGCAAATGCATGACATCTATTTTAATGCGCAGCTGAATGATTTTTTTAAATTTACATTGAGACGCGAGATTTTCAATACCCTGTACTAATGCCGCATTTTGTGTTTTACTCCATCACGGCGCATGCCGTGAGCGGCCACGTGGTGCATTTTAGCTGCGTGGGATCGTTTGTTTCATAACGTGAATCTACGTATCCCTACAACTCGCACTATATAAGAAATTTAACCCACGACTATGTATAACTGAAGTGCCACTTCCCGCAGTAAAGCTACGCACGCGTGTACCGCATGCGTTACACGTTGACAGCGTTGAGCTGCGTGGTAACCATATTTGAGCAAGCTACGCAGCTGTAGCAATGACATCATTTATCTCGTATTTGTGTGTAGAATGCTCGTGGGTTGCAGTGGACGTAATTATAGTTTTTTTTTTGCAAAACGAAGCTAGACATACGTCTGTAGCCTTTCTGAACCCAGCGGTGGGACAGCGGATTTACACTGTATTTGCATGCATCTGTACTAGGGTAAAGCGGTCGCTAAGTGCAAGATGGCAGGAGCGCCATAACTAAATTTCTGATCCAAATAAATAAATAAATAATGCTTTGCTTGAATAATGCAGTCACACCGTGTCACCAAGCCCAAAGATAAGTAGAACTTATACTTGACGACCTCTGTGGCGCGGTGGGCGAAGGTCTGCCTGCGACGCAGGAGGTTGCGGGTTCGATTCCCGCCTCGGAACAAATGTGTGTACCATCTGCAGACAATTGTTAAGGGTGTTCTGGTCGTTTTCTATGTATAATAAAAAATATCTATCTATGTATTGTATTGTATTATGTATATCAGTTATCTAGTACCCATAACACAAGCTCTGCTTATCTCGGGGCTAGATAATGCTGTGTGAATTATCCAGCATTATTTATAAAAAAACCAAACCTAAACCTTCGTCTCAAATTTTTATAAATAAGTCTGTAAATAAAAATTGTACATATAATATTTACTTACATAGTAATGGGTACGAAATAACTGATATATTTACATGGATAGATGCTTTTGTTAGGTATAACATAGAAAGCAGCCAGAACACCCGGAACATAAATATCTGCAGATCGTATTCGGATACTTTTATGGCGTGGCAGGAATCAAACACGCAAGGTCGACTCATTCAAACAATCTAGAGCAAAAACTGATATTTTGATGAGCCCTTGTAGTGAGTGACTTCTACTGAGAAACGCGCGGGATGCGCAACTGGGCGTGGTAGACGATGTGGTGTCTCCCTGAACCACCGCGACACCGATGGTAATAAAAAAAATCTTTGCTCTACTCGCTGTTTGTTGCATGTGTGTGCTGTTAATTTATCGTTTTATATCAAACCGCTGAAATTTTTACAGACAACCGCAATAAGTTTAACGGTTTGCCGTTATTTTTATCTCAGGCTAATAAAAATTAAAAATTATTTTTAAAATTACCTCCGCTCCCTCAGCCTGTTGCCAATGTCTTTACCGGAGAGCCTCGGTACCCCACGGAACTAGGGTCTCGACTCCAAGGTGAGCAAATACGTAGGCTCTGTTGAGTCCTGCATATTTGCGCCTCTTGAGATCTTCGCCCAAATCTGCCGCCACACCAGCCCTCACGGAAGTTCTAGGAAGATGGGAAGGCGCGAGTGTGTCGACGCATGTAGCGTCCTACACAATAGGCCTCCCCAACACCCATGAGACTATAGTCCTGCTGTCGGGCCTCTTACCATCGTCACGCAAGAAACCATTCGGTTCGAGAATAGCTGGTACGTTAGTGGTGGCAAAAGCCCGTATTGCCAAAAATCAACACCAGTATGCCTCTCTTATACACCTTTTTGCAAAATGAGGAAGCATGTCTTCAAATCTTGCCTAAAACTCTCCTAGAATTCAGACGATACCTCGTTCACCAAAAAAGATTGTGCCGTGTTTTTGCTTTGAGGTAGTAAAGAGTCCCAAACTATCCCAGTCTACAACATGAAGTATTATAGTCCAGCTAACAATGGTTTGTGAATGATAACTTGATAAGTCATAAACAAAAACTTTGATGTCGGAACGTTGTTTGGACTAGGTTAAGAGACATACATACTTCAACTTTTTTGCTTACTCTAACTGACGAGGTTGAAGATATGAGGAGGAGGAAGATATGATTTATCTTGACAGCGATTGGTAATAGCTAGGAAAAGTATATAGCACCACAGTTTAAGAGTATTTTATCAGCTGTTATTATACCACACATACAAAATTTATTATGAGGCATCGTAAACAAGATGTAAACAAAAAAACTAAAAAAGAGTGGCCTAGAACTCACGGGAGTGAAGACTTTTATTATGTTTGTTTACTAACTATGTAGTTCAAACAAGCTCCGAAGTCAAACTTTCGGCTTTCGACTTTTCCACCTAACCCCCTCTTTTGAACAAACTTTCATTAGAGTTAGAGGTACTCGTATATCAAGTAAGCTTGCGATCTCGAGATGTTTTATATATTCTTGGTATGACGACCGATGTGGCGCGGTGCGCGAAGGTCTGCCTGCGACGCAGAAGGTTGCGGGTTCGATTCCTGCCTCGGGACAAATGTGTGTACGATCTGCAGACATTTGTTCAGGGTGTTCTGGTCGTTTTCTATATGTAATAAAAAATCTATGTATTGTATTATACTATGTATAATATCAGTTATCTAGTACCCATAACACAAGCTCTGCTTAGCTTGGGGCTAGATAATGCTGTGTGTCCAGCTAGTTAGTGGATCTCTAAGAAATCGGGAAATGTGCTCTATCACAAGGATTAATAAAGCCCCTAATCAAAAGCCTCTTATTTCATATCTCAGTATCCAGGGGAAATGACCCATCATGTGGGGAAGAGCAGGAAGAGCTCTACCACTTCGCTCCAAGGAAACTTCAAACCTTACTAACTCCAGAACCACTCGAGACTGACCCACGTTTTTGGGTTTCTAAGACTTCAGAAGAATAAGTTCTACCATATGGATCAACAATACACCCCTTATCAAAAAAATAGCCTATGCAGTCACACAGTACACATCCACCCAGTTTATCTGGGTGTGTATTGAATATGCATGGGCTAAATAAATGTTCCTCCTTTTCTGTTATATATGGTTTTTATTTTGCGAGCAACTAAGATAATGAAAAAGGAAATACCAGAACGAGATGCTATAAGTAAGTATGTAAGAGTTTACAAGACTGCGTAGCTCATTTTATATCGGATTCTTTAATAAAATTATTACGTGGCTAAGTTATTATTTGTTTTTCTTACTGAAATTGAATTTATTAGTCTATACCAGAGCAATTAAGTTAGTTAGCAGAGTAGTGATGTGATGTCACGGTTTGATAGTTACTTACCAAAGTACATTTTTCAAGATTCAGCCGTAGCCAGGTAGGGTTACCAAAATTATATGTAAACACGAACCCAGAACAAATCATTCAGAGATAGACGTATTCACTAAGTTCATTAACAAAATAATAAACCTAAGCAGGTTCTTCAAACTACTATGAGTGCTTTGGATACTTACTAGTTTACCGATAAAGAAATAAATAATGCTGGAAAATTCACACAGCACTATCTAGCCCCAAGCTAAGCAGAGCTTGTGTTATGGGTACTAGATAACTGATATACAAAATATAATACAATAAATGATAGATGTTTTTTATTATATATAGAAATCGACCAGAACACCCTGAACAAATGTCTGCAGATCGTACACACATTTGTCCCGAGGCAGGAATCGAACCCTTCTGCGTCGCAGGCAGACCTTCGCCCACTGCGCCACATCGGTCGTCAATCAATCAGGAGTAACCAACTTCCACTAAACAACGACATGACGCGAGACGCGACGACGACGACGACGATTTTTACAGCGACTCATTTATCACCCCCGTATTTGCGTGTGTACATGTGTACACAACTAAACTCCTCCACGCCGCACGCCACTCAATGTCGTCGGCGCGGAAATTGTTATAATAATAATATGTTCAGATCGCATAAGGCGTAAACCCGCTTTGCGAAATCTCGCCGATTATAGTCCGCAAACTGAATCTTTACTTACACGAACGGCGAATAAAATTCTAAGCCAGTTTGTTATTTTAACTGTTAAAATATAATTTTGATAGGACATCTTCAGACAAAACGTGGTTGTGGCAAGTCTGTTTTGAAATGTTCTGTTGGTTCATTATAATATTTGAATTCAAAGTAACAGGCGCCAATCTGTTTCTTAGTTTATTTATTTATTTTGAAAAAATTACTCCAAAACAGTTAGAAATCTAATCAAATCCCTACTTCAAGCGAAAAAGTTGCTAAAGCAGCAACTCTATCGCCCGTGCCACGCAATTTTTTTTCCGCATTGTGGAAGAAAATCGTTTATGATTCCGCGCGGATATTTTTCCAATTTCCATACCTACGTTACAAAATTGATAAAAACGCGCTGTGAGATTCCGCAGTGTGGGGTAAGCTTAAGTTTAAAAATATTGATACAGCCTACTTACTCATATTTTAGATTGATTGATGCAACACGAATATTCGCAAGTGCCACTAAAGCAAAGCATTATTTAACAAAGTACCAGGCGACTGACTATACATGACTAAGAGGTTTCGGTTATGGAAAAAAGTCTTGTTGTAACTGATTATGAAACTGTGAAAAAAATTCCAAATACATAACACAATACATACACGTCACCGACACTACGTGCTAGTAAATAGGTTTATTTTATGTATGTTACATTAAGGTATATATTTATTTATATGGGCCGTAGTTTTTAAGTATTTTACATCTTGTACTAGACTAATGCTTGTTGCCTGAAATAAATGATTTTATTATTATTATTATAACCAGTTATATGAAACCTTAGTTATGAAAGTGAACGAAGGGGACAAAACGCTAATCAGTGTCGACGACAGTATACGAAAGTCATCGATAAGAGATTCATTGAAAAGAAATTTCCTAAAGTAGACACCCGCTATTACCTGTATTGAATACTGTAAAAGTAGACAAAGTGCGAAAGTTGGAAATTCAATTTTCAAAAATGATTGCCTTTCGTGTACAAAGTAAAAAACTTTACAGTTCTAGAAAATCTACTGGTTGACTTTAGTTCCTTTTTAGGAAATTCCTCCGTAGGTACCCAATATACATATACGGTACATACGTACCTGTACGTATACGAAACTTTGTACACCTCTCTGATTCCGCTCGCTTTAGGTAGCTGTGTGAGCTGGGAGGCAGAGGGTGGCGGACCCCACCGCGCAAATAATCCGGTTTGAAATGTTTACTAGGAAAATTATACATTCATAGAACTTTCAATGAACTCCAACATTTGAGTTGGGTTACCTTGCAACGCAATCATTAGATTAGGAAGGGTAGGCTAGAATGAATAGGCTTTATATGCGGCTCAAAATTCCCTATGAACCTATTGATAATTATAAGTAGGGTAAGGTATGGTGAAGTAGTAGTAAGCATTATTAAGGTGACTATCATATGAATACTACCTAGTAAGCTGTATATCCTTAAAAGTTTTAAGTAACTCTCTTATGGTTTAAGTAAAACCGGTTGTTATGCCTGTTTATGATAAAAATAAAATGGTCGAAATTCTAGGTTGGTTAGCCCCTTGACAAGCACTATCGTATGTAATGAAACCGACGACCGGACAAGAGGCTATAGGTACTCGGGGGGGGGGGGGGGGGGGGTTCGTGCGTCCCCGCATCCCTAGCCCCCAGCGATGTACGATCCTGCTGCTCGCTGACCGATGCCGCCTTTACTGCCGTCCACACACACAACTATTTCACTCCCAATCATGCATAAGTGCATAAATAAAGTTAATAAACAATAAGTCGTGCTCACAGCGGAGACTCACTTATTGTTTCTCACGGAGACGTAGATATGAATGCCTCCCAATTGTCATACCTCACATATCCAGGGAGCACAATTTTAAACCCAAAGCCGAAACCCAGTTTGTAAATTACGGACATTTACAACCTGGATCTCTTCGAGATAAGAGTGAATGTATCACGAAGGTCTAGCTAGAAGATACCATCTTCTAGTTATAATTTAAAAAAATCAAAATTCTAAGTGCTTTATTTCCTTTAGACCTTGTAGGACTCTTGGACACGTCACAAAAACTCGGATTACATAAGTAAAACTAGGAAATAAAGTGATCACTTTGATTTTTTGTCCACTTCAATCTTTTTAAGGTAAAGTAAAGAAGAGAACAAGAAACCTTTAACCTTGTTAGAAAGTTCGTTTTCGAGTTGGAGCAAAACTCGTCCCAAGTTTTTTATCGTCTAGACTAGATATAGATAATCTGATATTTTATAGTAGGTAAGCCTCTTTACAAAGAATATGTTTGACAATTTGTTTGAATTTATTTATTGCAATATTTTAGAAACACACTTGGAGTTTTGTTTTAGAAACGTATACAGATAATCCTGCTAAAAGATCTTTTAATCTTGTGTAGCATAGTTGTGGGCACAGCGAGTTAATCTTATTTCTAGTATTTAAATTATGTATATCGCTATTTTTGGGTAACCGATTGATATTCTTATGAATGTACAACAAGTTTTCATAATTATATTGACATGGCACTGCCATTATGTTTATTTCTTTTAATTATCACGTAGGGATTTTCTGGGACCCATACCATATAGATTACACTAACAGTTAGACCCTCGTTAGATTTTCACATGGCCACATACGTTGTCGGCCACATCTTCACTTTCCATCAGGTCAAACGAAGGCCTATAGACTATAAAAAAAACTACATTTTGTGCTTTTCAAGTGGGGGCTCGGCCACCCTGCCTATTAAAACAAAAATTTATTGATTCAGACTGTATAAATAGATAATTGTCCTATAAACTCACAAATATTTCTTAACAAAAACAATTTATTGGATTTTAATCCCCTAACGGCTTCTTTAGGGTTGCCTTGTCGCTTTATCTGTATGTTAAATGTTTTCAAAATCCAGTTGTGTTGCCACCTTGTCTAGATTTGCCCATGGCAACTGACCAGTATCCCTAAACCTCCTCAACAGCCAATAATGGTCCACAGCTGGACGCAGGTCTCCCCCGGTTGTTATTATTATGGAGGTAAAGCATCAGTAATCTAGTACCCATAACACAAGCTCTGCTTAGCTTGGGGCTTTATAATGCTGTGTAAAATGTTCAGCATTATTTATTATTTATTTTAATCCAGTGTCCCTGGTTAGATTTTATTAACAAACTGTACAGGTGCACTTATCATTCTTTGGGATAAGTGTCACTTGTCCTTTTCCTGGAGGTTCCCACTGCGACCACAACCGGAGACTTGACAAATAAATAAGAGGCTACTTTGTTTATAAAAATAAACTTAATTCCTTTGTGTTTTGTTCCGACTCAAAAAATGAAATTATTTTGTCTATGTTTGGGCTAAGTCTGTCAATGCTAAACCGTGATAGGTGGACAGTTAAAATTTTATCACTGGGCGTATTTAACTATAACTGCTTTAATAACAAACAATAAAAATAAAATAAAAAAATAGTAAAGGGAGCCGGTAGGGCACTGTCAGGCACTTGGGTGGATGACCGCATCTTTTTCGCTTTCAGTTTTTTTGTTTATTAGTTTTGTCCGATGGTATGGAACCCTCTTTGTGCGAGTTAACTCGCCGGTTTCATTAATTTCCGACTGCGAGGGTTCTGCCGAGGACAGCACTGCATTCTAATTTGAAAACCGACGATAACTTCCCGATTTGATTTGGAGATTGGGTTGGTAAACTTTTGTAGGTACCCAGTTCCAATAAAAAGAATCGGTGGCTGAAAGGAAATGTAGTAGCACGCAAATGAACTATTTTTATGGTATGTACGTGCTTAGATGATAAAATTTTGTCTTTGGTTTACGTTTAGAGTGTGGTGCCGCCGCCGGCTCAGAATTTGCACCACCCCAACTCTTCCCGTGTCGTAAGAGGCGACTATGTACCTTAGTCGCACCGGCACACCGAGGGGAGGGCAGCAGCGCTTCTTGTAGAATAGATCTACCACTGAACTGCGATCCCCACTTGTTACTTACTGTGGTCCCCAACCCGCACACCCAGCGTGGGGATTATGGGCACTACCCACAAGCCATAAAAGCGGTATCAGGACACTTGCGCGAAAGACACTTTCGCGAAGGACATTTGCGCGAGTGGACATTTGCGTAAATTGACATTTGCGCGAAAACATCACAAAACTTCAAATATCTCTTGAATCAAACGTCGCAGAGAGTTGCGGATTTCACTACTGTGCAGGAAATTCACGTTGCCCAACCCCACCCACATCCTTCCCAATAACGAGAAATATACTTCAACGTAGACCTTCGTAGCACGTTCTACGATGCTACGAGGGATCAGCGTAGCAAATAAAAGACTTCAATGCGCACAAAATGTTAATTCGTAGACCATCGTAGCAGGTGCTACAATGCTACGCGGGAAATATCATCTCCTAATATCTCTCAAAATAGACCTTGCATAGACTTGCAGATTTTACTACAGTATAGGAGATTTTGCTCTCTTTCTCGAAATATATCTTACTTTCCCATACCTTTCCCAGTTCTTTTAGTTACTTTATCGTAGACCTTTGCTGCACGTTCTATGATGCTAGATCGGCGTAGCATACAAAAGACTTCCACGCGCAAGCACTTTCCTACTAATATTAATCCTTCTTATAATAATTTTACTCACGTAAAATATGTAAGCTAAAACAAAATTGCAAGTTGGCGCCCATATTTTTAAACCAATTTGAGGGTGTAATTTTAATGCTAGGTAGCATAGTATAGTAAATCAAATAAAATCTTAACTTTATTTGATAAACAATTGAAACAAGTAATGGAAATGTGCAGTATCCAAAGTCCTGCCTGGGCGGGAATGAAAATAGATGCGACGAGGAGACAATAAGAAACAATAACTGTATTAAAACGGGACACAGCCGAATTTCAACTTGTCGAAGATAATACAGTTTTTGAGTACATATTATTACAGTACAAAATCAAATAGTCATCCTAATTTGATTGTGTGAAATAGTAATATTACTACTATCACTAAGCCAAAAGGCCTGCATGACCACAAACACACATGAAAGCACTTAGAAACTTGAATTATGTATATACAAGTTTATTATCCACTTACTATATTACGTTACTATCTTTTGCAAAATAAAATAATTTACTTAATCCTAATTAAATTACTCTAAATAAAAAAAATACAAAAAAATCAAAAACAGCAAAATGCAATTCATTCTTTTTTATTACAAACGAGTCAAGTAGGCACTCACAAACGATCTCGAAAGAAGGTTGGTATGGTAGCGTAGGTAGAATTATGTCGGATAATGCGTACAAACGCATTAACCGACCATTTTAACCATCAACCATTATTAAGAAAATTCAAAACATTTTTTAATATAGTTTATTTACATTTAACTAAAGTATGTTGGTACCATTTTTTTCGATAACTTTTTGCCATCTTGTAGGTAGAGACATGATCCCATTGCCATAGAAATTTTAAGGCTTCTGAACAAAATAGCGACAAGTGGTTTTGGCAGTCCTCTCGTGATGTTAACCTGACATGGAGATGACCTTTGGATCTTCTTACGTCTTACTTGAGTGATAGGATACAGAGAGTTGAGATTAATGGGAAACGGTCTGCGGGGTCTGTAGTTACAATGGGTGTACCGCAGGGTTCTATCCTCGGTCCTTTCTTATTTTTAGTTTATATCAACGACCTGCCTCATCTTGTAAAGAATAATCACGAGATTGTACTGTTTGCTGATGATACTTCTTTAATTTTTAAAATGAAACGACAGAGTTCAAATTTTGACGATGTGAATAATGCAATCTCAAAAGTAGTCCATTGGTTTAGTGTCAATAATCTTTTGCTTAACGAAACCAAAACAAAATGTATTAGATTTATTCTACCTAATGTTAAACAAGTTAAGGCTGATGTAAACGTAAAGGGAGAAACGTTAGAAATTGTTAAAAGTACCGTATTCTTAGGAATCACTTTAGATAGTAAACTTCAATGGGGCCCACACATAGATAAGTTATCGAGGAGACTTAGTTCTGCAGCGTATGCAGTCAAAAAAATCCGTTTTCTTACAGACGTGGATACATCCAGACTTGTTTATTTCAGCTACTTCCACAGTATTATGTCATATGGTATACTGCTGTGGGGGAACGCTGCAGATATTAACACCGTATTTGTGCTGCAGAAGAGGGCTGTTCGTGCTATCTATAATATGGGTCCCAGAGAATCCCTACGTGATAAATTTAAAGAAATAAACATAATGACAGTCCCCTGTCAATATATTTATGAAAACTTGTTGTACACTCATAAAAATATCAAAAGCTTCCCTAAAAATAGCGATATACATAATATTCATACTAGAAATAAACATAAACTCGCTGTGCCCACAACCAGCCTTCACAAGATAAATGTATCTTTCAAAGGGCAATGTATACGCTTCTACAACAAAACTCCTAGTGAGTTGCAAAATCTATCAATTAATAAATTCAAACAAATTGTCAAAACTTTTCTGTGCAAAAAGGCTTACTACAAAATATCAGATTATTTAGAAGATAAAAAAGCTTGGGACGGGTTTTGCTCCAACTCGAAAAATAACAACTAACAGGCTAAAGGTTTCTTCGTCGCTTCTTTACTTTAGTCTACACACCGAAGCGACAGAAATCAAAAACATCACTTTATTTCCGTGTCAGTGTTTTATTTTAAGAATTTGACTTTTTCTAAGTATACATTTTTGTATTTATGGAAATAAAGAATTTTTGATTTTTTTTTGACACTGCCTAATGAATTCTGAAGAGACCGAAACTGGTGGAAATAGTAGCTAGAATGGTACGGTAAAAAGAATCATGGCCAAAAATATCATCAGTATAGAAATAAATTAAATTTAACCCGTATAATTTATGTTTTTAGTTTTTTATTATGTTTTTGGTTTGGTTTTTTTTCCGTCACCGAATTGCTGTCCGTTTCGTCAGTCAGATTTAAGGTCTTTGGCTGAAAAACAGCGCTGAGCTAAAACAATTTTTTTTTGTTCAGCACACGCTGAGCCAACCCCTATTTTGGCGCAGGGTCATGGAGGCAGATACACTTACCACCCTTTTTTTGTATCACGTACCAATTAGGACGAGCGCGCCCAGAAGGTGCTTGATATAAACTACGTTTACTTAATAAGACTTTTTAATAGAGTAAAAGAAATTACATTTATAAAAATTACAGCTAAAATAATCTAGTGGTCGATGTGAGACCCAAATAAAAAGTGAGTGAACTCGTATGCCTCGTGTAGTGTTAGTAGGTCAGGTCGAAGGCAGCCGCGAGGCGCGGGGCGTCACGTTATGCTGACTCTGCGTCACGTTGCCGCTGCTTCGCGGGTGCGATTCTGCAATGCCAATTGAGGTGGGCAATTCTGCACTACTACGAGTGTAACACCTCCCCCCGTACTTCAGCGACTATTGCGAAACGTTTTTCGAGAGAGCCGCTGAAATGTTGCTGTGATCAACCTTGATTTCATGAGGGTGGCATTTTCTTTCCTTTGATTTAGAATATATTCCCGTGGATGGTGGCGTTTCGATCTTTTCCATTGGATGTTTTTGAATGGATTTTGCTCGAAGATGTCGATAGCATATGAGGCCAAGGGCAAGTACGGCTGCAAGCCCGGGCCTTCTTGTAACGAGTCAATCGTTACATCTTGTCCTTGAATCAGTCGTAGTGGTACCGCCAGCAATAGTAGTATCCTGCAACAAAACAGGATCCTTATGGCTTCGCTTAAGGCGGGACTTAGCGACAGGGCCACGTTTATACTTTTTGATCAAGAAGATATTCTTTCTCGTGCTCACGGTCTTTATTCCTACTTTCAGTTAACTCGGTCCGGTTATGCAATGATGTTTCATTGATAACATCATATACCTGAGTCATACGTTTTCGGTGGTCTTGTAGGTATTGTTGCAGTAAATGTTCAGTCATATCAATGTCAACAGGGTCACGTGGGTCAAAATGACCCGTAATAAGGTCTATAGGTCGACATTTTGTGAAACTGTGTATGGAGCTATTATAGGCCAATACTGCATAGGGCATGAGATTAGCTGCAGGTTCATTTTTCCGCTCTAATTTCAAAATTCTAAGATGTTCTAGAATAGTTGAATGGAACCGTTCTACAATTCCATTAGCATTGGGAGTATGTGCAAGTATTTTGTGATGCTGTATCTTATGGAGCTTTAGAAATTCTGCAAAAAGTGCATTCGTAAATTCAGGTCCTTGGTCAGTTACAATAGTCAGAGGTACTCCATGGTGAGTACAATACGTAAGAAGAGCTTGAATGACGCTTATAGCCGTGCCGTCTCTCAAGAGATAAGCTTGAGCGTATTTAGAGAAAGCATCAACTAGCGTGAGGAATTTCTCGTTTTGGGCGGTAAAAAGGTCAAGATGAAGTATTTCAAAAGGTTTCGTAGGTGGTGGTACAATAGAAAACCTTTGCTTTATTGGATTTCGGTCGTATTTAGCTTGACCGCAGATACCACACTCATTTATATATTTAGTGACCGAGTCTTTCATCTTGGGCCAATAATACCTGTGAGACAAAGCTAAGAAACATTCGGTAATACCACGATGGTTGGTTTTACCTTCATGATAGTTCTTTATAATTTCTTGCTGTCGTAAATAGTCCTTAACATTTTCTAACTCAATCTTAGTTAAGACTAAATTCATGGCCGAACTGCTGAATTTACTTTGAATAACTGGGATAATTTTGTACATAGCTAGGGGTGGATTTATAATGATTCCCGTCTTCACTTTTGGGTTTACATACTCCTTGATTGCATTTATAACGTCCTCTTCCAAATTAGACTCTGATAGTTGTATAGTAGTTCTAGTGTGAGTATCGAATGGTTTTGTCACAGTCGGTCGCTTTTTTATGTCGCCGACCACCAAAAAGCTAATCTGGCGATTAAATTTATTTAATGGGTCATCTGAAATTGGGATTTCTAAAATTGGGTTTTCTGCACTAGTGTGGGCTGTAAGTGTTGTGGATTGATCAGCAATTGAGTGTTGTAAAACAGATCCTGAAGGGTTAACTGCGATCGAACTAGACTCTTCGTTATTGATTTCGATACGAGATAAGGCATCGGCATTGGTATTATTTTTGCCCTGCTTGTAGATGGATTCGAAATTAAATTCGCTTAGCTTTAATCTCCATCTTGTTAACCTTGAGTTTGGCTCCTTGATATTCATTACCCATTGAAGAGGCTTATGATCTGTAATGATTTTGAATTTTCTACCAAATAAGTAGGGGCGGAAATATTTTGTTCCCCATACTATAGCCAGAAGTTCTTTCTCAATAGTGCTGTAATTGATCTCACTAGAATTAAGGGTCCTTGACGCGTAAGCTATGGGTTTTTCGCTTCCCAAGGGACCTTGTGATAATATAGCACCGATGGCAAAGTTAGACGCGTCAGTAGTCAGGACAAAGTCTTTGTTAAAATCGGGATACTGTAGAATAGGATCATTAGTTAGTAAGGTTTTACATTTTTCAAAACAGTTAATGTAATTCACGTCATTGGGCGTGATTCTAGATCCTTTTTTTAGACATTGTGTCATTGGTTTCGTTATACGCGCGAAGTCAGGTATAAACTTGCGGTAATAACCTATTAAGCCAAGATATCTTTTTATTTCAGTTGTACTTTTGGGGATAGGGTATTTCTCAATAGCTCTAATTTTATCTGGATTTGGTTTGATTCCATCCTTACTGATTATGTGTCCAAGGTAGGCTGTTTCTAATTTAAGAAATTCTGACTTATCCATTTGTATCTTAAAATTCGAAGCTCGGAGTCTATCGAATACCTTCTCTAAATTGACCATGTGCTCTTGCAGTGACGTACTGAACACGATTATGTCGTCAAGATACACGAGACACACTACGTTCTGGAGGTCTCTCAGTACATTATCCATCACGCGTTGGAACGTAGATGGGGAATTTTTAAGGCCCATTGGCATTCGTAAAAATTCAAAGTGCCCGTGTTCGACATTAAAAGCCGTTTTCTGTGCGTCCTGGGGATTCATCTCGACTTGATAGAATCCGCTGGCGAGATCTAGAGTAGTAAAATAATGACAGTTTCCTAGTTTGTCGAGTACGTCAGCTATGTTGGGAATAGGATACTTGTCATCTATGGTCTTGTCATTCAACTTCCTGAAGTCTATTACCAAACGCCATTTAGTCTTCCCAGATGCATCTACTTTCTTAGGAACAATCCATACTGGAGAGTTCCATGCGGATTGTGAAGGGCGAATTATACCTTGTTCCAACATTTTAAAAATTTGATCTTGAACCTCTTGTCTGTGGATGAATGGGTATCTATAGCTCTTAGTGTAAACCGGTACTTCGTCTGAGGTTCGAATGCTGTGTTTAATCTGGTTAGTAAAGGTTAACGGCTCACCCTCTAGATAAAAGACATCAGCATATCGAGCGCAGATAATCTCTAAGTTAGCTCGCTCTTCTGGATTCAAATGATCCATACGTAAACGCGAGAGTACTTCTTTCGCGCGTTTTGACTTGGGTTCGGTACTAGTGCACTGAGCATGAAATGCTTCCGCGCTGACTGGGCGGTCCATTGAAAAAACTAAATCATGACGCGTACTGTTAGTGACTTCTACGATACCACGGTTATTTTTAACCGTTGTAACACAGTCTCCTATAAAACAATTAGATAATGATTGCTCGGGGACATACACTTCTCCGTCATGAAAGTTTATTGGAATGTTAACTAACTTGGAAGAATTGGCTGGTATAATATCTTCATACAAGTTGCAGTTACGTGAGTCATACATCAGTAAGGGATTAGTCGATTGCCTAGTTACTAACGCTTTATTTTTTAAGTCAATGTTAGATTCCCACTTTTCCAGCAAGTCCAACCCAATTAGTCCATCGAAAAAATCATGAAATTTATAAATGAACATAGTAATATCATCTTGCTCGTTAATTTCGCGGAAACAAGGTATTGTCAAAGAATAATTACTTCGAGTAGTGGCATGAATATTCGTCACTTCGATGGGGTCATAATTTGGCTGTACATGTGGATAAAAATATTCAACCGATTCCGGACTAAGAAAAGATTGGTTAGCACCAGTGTCGATGAGTAGTTTTAGTGGGGGATCGCTTATTTCTATGTATGGTAACTGTCTCTGTGTTTGCAAGTTAAGTTCTATTTTAACTTGTCTGACGTGGTAGGTTTCCGAAAATTCTCCTGCTTTTCAGTAGACGGGGTGGTTTCCTGGACTTCCTCTAGACAGTAGCCTTCTGAATAGGCAGGTTGTGGTTCATAAGAGAAGTCATAGACAAAGTCGGGGTAAGAGTAGTCTGAGTAGTAATCATAGTATTCAGTCTGGGGGTCATCATAAGATGGTTGGTCGTAAAATTCATTAAAGTGGGCCTCCCGTGTCTTAAAATAGTTTGAAGGTGGTGGATTGCCGAGCTTAGACCAATCATGTACCTGAGGTGGAGCGGAGAATGGTTTGGTCACGTAGTGGCTTACTCCACTCATGGGCTGCGGAACTGTGGCCGCGTTACGTGGACTTAACTTAAATACGTTACTCTGAGGTCTGTAGTTAGGTGGGGTTGCACCAAAAATCTGCTGTGTCCTTGTCGGTCCTCTATATTGGGGTGCCGGTGGTCTATACACCGGTAAGGTCCTTTGCGGTTGTGCGTGCGATGGTCCTGGCATGCTAAATTGACGTGAGGCCTGCATAGGCTGCATGAAGAATGGTCGTGGAGGTAACATGGCCATAGGCGGCGTAGAATTATATTTAGGTTGACTTACCTGTCGCGGTGTCTGACTTCGCTCCGGGAGATGTTCGTTGCGCTGCTGGAGGTACAATGTATTCTCCTCCTCGTGCACAAACTCTAAAGCTTTTTCTATCGTGTCAGGTCGCATGCACCGGATACGAGATCCAAGCGGGTCGCGGAGACCGCGCAGATATGACTGAAGGGTCAGTTTTTTATATAATGACCGTTTAGACTCAATGGTACTCGTAATACTTTCATGCAAACTGACATATGTCATTATAGTGCTAAAAAGGTTTTGACATTTTTCGTAAAATTCCTGCGGACTCAAGGGACCTTGGCTCAGTAAGGCAAGATCATTATAGAGCGACGTTTCATCGCGCTGATCGGCGAAAGTATTAATCAATGCACTACGAATGCCAGCCCAGTTCTCAGGAATTCCATTTGAATTTATAAGGCGAGCTGCTGGGCCTGTTACCTTATTAAGGATACCGTTTAATAAAGCTAAATTCGCCAAAGCGTACGCGGGGTCCTCTTTTAAGTACTCATTTACTATCTGATCGCACAATTTAATAAATCTCGTGAGTACATTCACGTTACCATCGAATTCGGGCAAAAGGCGGAGCGCCTTATAAATATGGTCCAACCCGTCCGACATTATCCCTGCTCGCGGTTCCTCAATAATCGTATCTAATACAAAATTTCTAGATGCGTCTTGCATTAAAATTCGACTACTAGTATTTAACCTAAGGTGCCGATTTTTCCTTGGATGGAAAATTTTGGAAATTAAAGGAAATTCTAAGGATATAAAAAGGAAGCAACTCTAGATAGAAACTAAAGTACTCACATATGCATTTTGGTATCAGCTAGATCGATTTCTAGATCTCCTTCCGGCAGCTCTCGTTGTAGGTCCTTGATTCCCGGTTATCCCGACACTTCCCGTCGCGATTTAAAGAAAGAATATCCTCGACTGCGCCAATTAGGACGAGCGCGCCCAGAAGGTGCTTGATATAAACTACGTTTACTTAATAAGACTTTTTAATAGAGTAAAAGAAATTACATTTATAAAAATTACAGCTAAAATAATCTAGTGGTCGATGTGAGACCCAAATAAAAAGTGAGTGAACTCGTATGCCTCGTGTAGTGTTAGTAGGTCAGGTCGAAGGCAGCCGCGAGGCGCGGGGCGTCACGTTATGCTGACTCTGCGTCACGTTGCCGCTGCTTCGCGGGTGCGATTCTGCAATGCCAATTGAGGTGGGCAATTCTGCACTACTACGAGTGTAACATACCTCCATGTTAAATTGTTATTGTTTTTTGTTTGTTTATTTTATTTTATACTTTTGTCTCTAAATAAATGTATTTCTATTCTTTTCTATAAACCCAGGTCATGCTGTGCTAGCTAAAGATGTTCTTGTTTTTACGCTTACAATGCATCAACGACTACTGGAAAATTCCAAACGGATATTTTTTTATAAATTGTATTTACAGGTACCCAAAAATGTACGCTGTTAAAACATAAATGTCTAAATTTTATTTTCTAATTTAAAATCCACAAGCGTGATGGTATTATCAGGGACATTCGATGGAGCCACAATTAATGCCGCCATGGCAACACACATAGGCTGTAAATTATCCATTTACGACCCAATTTTACTCCATGAAGGCAAGAAATTGGTAGTAATGTATGACCCTTGTCACAATTTGAAGTTAGTGAGAAATACTTTTAGTGATAAAAAAAATCATTGATGGCACTAACAAAGTAATCTCATGGGAGTTTGTTGTTGTTTGTGAAAATTTACAAGCTAGGGAAGGTCTTCATGCAGCTAATAAACTAAAAAAGGCTCATGTCATAATTCAGAAACAAATTTATTAAAGTCTCCTTGGCTGCCCCAACTTTTAAGTACTTCTATGGCAGATGCTCTTAAAATGTGTAGAAATATGGCATCTATATCCATATTTCTATGGTTTAAAAATTGCGAGGCTACTATAGAATTTATAGAAGTCTTTAATAATTTATTCGATGTTTAGAATTCAAGAAATATGAGTTCAAAAAATTATAAGCAACTCCTGTGTAACGCAAATTATACGAAAATTAGACACCGCCTCTTATAATATCTTAATATATAAAAAACTAAAATTCATTGACGGAGAGCTAATTATCAAATCCTGTCGTAAAACCGGTTTTGCTGGGTTTATATTGTGCATTCAGGCCATATTATTCATCTATGATAATTATGTAGCTCAACCAAATGAAAGTTTTTATTTTTTACCAACGTACAAACTGTCGCAAGACCATGTAGAAATATTTTTCAGTGCGATCAGAGCTCGGAGCGGGTTTAATAATAACCCATCAGCAAAGTTATTTACAGCTGCCTACAAACGGTTGTTGGTGCATGCCGAATTCAAACATAACCACACCGGTAACTATCTTCCACTAGACGACATCAAAATATTAAAAGTCCACAAACCTAATTATACACAAATTCTCAACTAAAGTACAAACAAGCGCAAAATTTTAGACGATGATTCAAAATTGTTGCAATCTTCATTCGTGAGAAGTTGTGGCAGCGTTTTTCTGTGAAAACCTATGGATAATTTTGTTAAAAACGTAGGTATTTGATATTATTTTATTCGTAATGCAGACTACCTTCTAAATAACTAAGAAAATAAGTTCAAGAAACCCGTGAAACCTATTACTAATATCACAAAACTCTCAATCATTGCAACAAAATTGATAGCTTCACATTACTACTGCTTACTGCGAATATGTCAGACGAAACTCTTAAAAAATCATGCATTTTAACTCATTCAAAGAAGCTTGGGACGAATTACATCGTTTATTCGACGGCAAGTCTGAGGACAAAAGTTACGCACTTTGTATGGAGCTTTTCGGCTATAGTAAAGATTCGTCACATGATATGACGACTCACGTCTCCAAAATTAAAGCCATTTGGTCAGATTTGAAAACCGAACTGATGAAGTTAGACAACTCCGAATTACCAGATATTATCTTGTTAATCTGCAAAATTCTGGACACTCTACCAGAAGCTTACTTTTCTTTCAAATCAAGCTGGATGTTGATGTCGAAGACAGACAAAAGTATACAAAATCTGACTACGCAACTCCGTGGGCCACTTCACTAAGCGGATCATGTTTCGATCAAAAACAATTTGCAAATCCAAATACTATTGAATTAATTAATTTAATTCGCATGTAGGTAACTCTGCCGTTTCATACTTAAACGGCTGAACAGATCCTAATGAAATTTTGCAGGGAGGTAAACGACATCACGACGACAGACGTAGGCTATAAAAGAGCGTGCTAAGTCGCAGGCAGAAGCTGTTTGGCTGCCCAAAGTTATAAAGCATTTAGGGCAATTTAAAAATAAACTTTATTTTGTATTATTGGACTTACTAGACGTGTTCCCATAGCCGGCTAAAGTAATATCGAGTCTTATAAATACAAACACAGATAAATCCTAAAATAGCAAGTTTATAAAACGTATTATGTAATTACCTACATCGGTCATTAAAAGTCTACGAAAATAAAATTTCGAAAAACCAAGCAACGTTAGTAGCATAGCCAAGATTAAAACGTAGTACCAGTCTGTCCCTTACTTTGCTCGTTTTTTTATCTACAAATAGCGATCCGCCCCGGCTTCGCAAGGGTAAAAGAGAAATCTAACAAATCAAAAACTATGAAAATCGGCCCCGTCGTTCTTGATTTATAAATGGTGTAACTAACACGACTTTGTTTTATATAAATAGATGTTTTTAACACTTTCATTGCCAACGACACACATGTAATTCTGTGAGTCCACACAATGCAATTACAAAATATAAGTGTAATAAATAATAAACTCGGTCGAATGCGCACTGATATTACAGGTTCAATAGACCGAATTTATACGGTTCGTACCATTTTCATGGCTTGTAATAAAGGGTCGAATGGTAACGCTAACGAAGTGGTCTCGGTTTCAGTGTGGCGAGACTAGATTGAATAGTTTTGTGATGCTGATTACCACATAACTATTCAATCAAGTCTTTGTTTGATATAAAAATTCTGAAAATATTAGAACCGACTGCGCTGTTTCTCGAGTTTTGTGGGACTATTAGTAATTTCTCGGGAAAAAGAGATTTTGTAGGATCATGGATTAGGATAATTTTTCTATAGAATACTGTAGCTTATAGTTATTATTTACTCATCAAAATAATACAACAATTCACGGAGGAATCGACGGACATACATATATTTATGTATATACATACATACAGCCGAACATAGATTTTTTTTTCTTTTGAAGTCTATTAAAAATAGATTCTATGTATGTAAGTACAAACTAAAAGCTCGTAAAGAAAAAATTTGGAGAGATTACTTCTGGATCCATTCGATGTAGATTGGAACCCTCCATCACACCGCTTCGCTTGATCATATAAGAATGGATCACTCACTGTAAATCTATAGCACATCAAAACATTTCTATGATATCAATACATCATAGGAATGTATCTTGGTATTCCTTTCCCAATGAACAGGAATACCAAGAGCTCACTAATTGGCAAATCAGTGCAGTCACGTGGAGGATGCTTGTAGAACGGAAATTGTCTTGCAACGGAAATCAAGTTACGGCATTGCGGTAGAATGAACATCCTCAAGGTTGACTGATTTGACTTGTTTGTGAAGGTGGATCCATCCTGTGATCACGAGACAGCTTCCAATATTCGTAATAACGTTTATACGTATTATTTGAATTATATATATATTTGTTGGTAATGTATAAAATGGCAAGCTTTTATTTATTTAACGGAAAGATGGCAGTTTCAAAATTGTTCTGTATTCATAGAAATTGACTTCTAACGTAACAGCTTACAATGGACGCCTATTACGAAGCCTCCGCTATCTTTCCGTACTTTCGTCCGTCTATCAGCGGGCTCTATTGCTAAATTAATTACAATACGACTCATCTGGGTTTTTCTGTGAGTAATAAGATAGATAGATAGAAATTTATTTGGTTCACAAACACACACAACACATAAATAAATCAAACATAGACATTAGGTACAATAGGTGAGTAGGGATACAATAGCATTTTAAACTTAGGTACCTACTTACACATACAAACGATAAAAAATAACAATAAAAAGAAACTTAGCTAATAACAAAAAACAAGAAGAAAAAAAGAAACAAATACCTATTACTAAAAGGTAAAATTAAGTTTTGACCTAGGAGTAATGTAGGTATTTACATATTTAGTTAGATACTAATCTAAGTTAGTGTAGATTCCTAAACAGATAGATAGATCTGGGATTTGACCATGGATCTGGGTAAGTAACAGACTGGTATTATAATGGTATAAGTAATGTCAGTGCTGCCCATATAGCTGCAGTAATTAGGTGATAGTATAGTTTCCCAATCCAATTTCAACGGTTTAAATCGATTTGCGGTCACAGGTATGTGTTTTATTTTCTTTTTACAGTTATAATTTTTACATACATTTTTATATTAGATAATTATTTGACTGAAGTCGTCTGATGTAGGAAAACTTCATTTAGTCCCATCTCGTAGACAGATTTGGTAGCTAGCTACGAAATGGGAAATCTGCTTTCCCGTCTTGAAGCTTGCTACTAAATGGGAACTATTTTCCCATCTTGTAGCCAGATTTGGTAGCTAGCTACGAAATGGGAAATGTGCTTTCCCGTCATGAAGCTAGCTACTAAATGGGAACGATTTTCCCATCTTGTAGCCAGATTTGGTAGCTAGCTACAAAATGGGAGAGGTGACTTCCCGTCTCGTAGCCAACTGAGATCTTTAAATCCAAACTTTCGCCACGCCTATGTACGCATAACCAATGTGTCCTGCTCATTCTCACTTACGTGAGACAGGGCCGCTCATAAAGGAATACATGCTCAAGATCAGAAGTACTTAGCTCAAAGGGCAATGGAGCGCGCCATGGTAGGGGTACGCGATCGACGAGGGATATATAAAAGATTCAAATATGATCTTTTATATCACTCGTCGATCGCGTACCCAACGCACACAACAGCGCACAAAAGACGTTGACGTGGATGTGCGGATCGCGACCCTAAACTGGATAATTATGATCCCATAACGCCTGCCCGCACATTAACGCAAAGTGTAGTAAGTGTGCAGGAAAAAACGACAAAACTGCAACTGCGTCTTAAGTTGTGTGTTCTACTAAGTCTTAAACAATTTAATTATTGTGTTTTAATAAAAAAAAGTTGTTTAAAAATTTGACGTAAAGAAAAATAAACTTTAGGCTTAACTTGCACTGAGGTGAAATGAAAAGCATGCTTTTGATGATTAGCACGGTCTTAACTTTCCAAATGCTCAACTCGACTAATACAGCTACTTTTCTTGCTGATACTTCAGACAGAATTCTGTCATCCACTGATACATTGAGCTAATGAATGTTGACTCGAGCCTCCGGATCATTTTAAGGTTTCTGCCGTAGCATTGACAGTGGAGAATACGTTACGACGAGGCAATCGCCAGTCAGAATGTAAGTTGAAATAAAACAAAATCGGCTATGTAATTTCGGTAAAAACATTACACCCAGGATAGTTGAATTTTCGTATAACACGTTTTTTTATAATGTTAAAAAACAGCTGAGTTACTTTTCTTGGTTAAAGAAGCCGCCGAGCTTATTGGAACTGGTTCCCCCCTACCCCCGTTACCATATGGCAAACAATGTTTAACAAACACCCTGCATGCTATAAGCCTTCCGTAAATGATTACCTATTGATTGTAAATTATCAAACGTAACGAGCATTTGTTTCTAATTTATTTTAACTTAGAATAATTTTATAGTAGTTTCTAGAACAGGTACGAATTATTGTCGCATACTCGAGCACGCTTTGCCATCATAGAACATTCAATTAGAACCATCTACCTACTCGAACTATACGAGAGGATTGATATTGACAAACGACTAAGCTACATATTCTAGCTACGACTATTTGCTCTGTAAATGAAAACCAATTCAAGATTCCGGGTACACGACATGCAAGACTTTGGAGCAGTTTGCATAATACCGGGAATACACATGCCTGTAGTGTCATGTTTAACTTCGGTACCACCTTACCACCCTACCATAAGGTGCAGATCACACACTATTCGTGTAAACTCTTTGATATTACTAAATAAACTCATGAAATTCAAAGAACGTAAGGATATAACAGTGCTTATCTGTTGAAAACGATATTGAGCTTGCATGTGTGTGTTGTGCTTTAGCAAAATATTGTAGTAAGCGTATACATACAGACTACCATCATTTTGAAATATTTGAAAAAAAAAAGACTATAAATGATATTTTATTTAATAGAATAGAATAAAAACTGGAACTTGAAGAAGTCTTTTCCTCAAAGAACTCCCCCAAGGAAATCCCCAAGAAAGCGCAGGACCTGACTAGGACCCCTCCCCGGCCAAGGCATCTTCGAGGATCGGCGGGCTATCCAGCCCTGTACAGCAGCACAAACTATGGTAACTTTTTTTGGTATATACATGTTCGTATAAAAAATAAAAGTAATTTAAAATCCAACGACTTCATGTTCATCATCAGCCCGTTGGCTGGGTCTTCTTTTACACGCCAGTTAACTAGGTCCTGTGCTAGCCTCATCCACATTCTTCCGGCCACCCCGACGATGTCGTCCGTGGTCTACCTCGAGAACGCTTCGCGCCTATACCGGGTACCACTCTGTGGTCTGGTCCATGGTACCCAGACATAAGTACTCTCGATTTTTTCGTCTGGGGATGTGATAAAGCACATGTTTGCAATGCTGCAGTGAAGAAACACAAAATAAGGAGCATCTTATGAGGCAAATATTTAATGCTTTTGTAAAGAAGAAAGAAGTGATAAGTTACAAACATCCTTACCCCAAACATGGGTATCGTCTTGCTGACATAGTTACGAATGCCCAATCGTCCACTGTCACTATTACACTTAAAAACACTGCATCACTCCAAGTTAGCTTAAATTCTTAACGTTATGATTTGTAAACACAAAAAATACCTTAAGTCCCATATCATAGCCAGATTTGGTAGCTGAATTATTTGTGCGCCCGTTCTCATTGGCCCAACTAAGTACATCACTGGTAATTTTTTTGTATCCAGAACAATCGTCGTCGTCAAATTAGACTCAAAGTATAGACAAGAAAGACTCTTCTTGACTATACTTTTCTGACAACTCACTCACTATGCTTATACATATGTCCTTCAGTAACTAATTGAGCCGGTAGAAACACCAACATGCAGTAAGACCTGTCTATGTTTTTTCCTTCTTGTGTAAGGTCTAATCTATGTTTTTGGGCCTTTACGAATTATAGAAGTTTTAGAAAAGAAATTATTTGTTTAGATAATTCTATGGCTGTGGTTCAGGTATAGATCGGATCACTTGGTCGGAAATATTTATAAGCTACAGATTGCATTATGGTGCTGCGAATTGCTTAAGCTCAAAACGTTAAAGCGGTCGGTTTCATAAAAATAACAAAATGACATATGTCAGAAAATGTCAGAAATTTGTCTAAGTATTGGTCAAAAGTGAGGGTCAAAATGACAGACAGACAGACGGACGGACAGCGGAGTCTTAGCAATAGGGTCCCGTTTTACCCTTTTGGGTACTGTACCCTAAAATTCTTTTTAGATTTCCCTGTCCCTGTTGTCTAGTCTAGGCCTTTAGTTCCGAGAACTAGAAACAATGTGTACTACCTTCCGACTCACAAAATTATTTGGTTTTCGGTTTTCCCATAGACATAGAATTTTTTCACTTAGTGAACTAACTGCTGCACTGGTTTTGCTTTTATAGATCTTGAAATTAAACAAAAAGGCACAAACGTATACTTTGGCGCGAATGATTGAAGATTCCAAGTTTAGTTTAGCCGTACTCCTTTATTACGTACTATAGCTTCTGCCCGCCGCTTTGCACACACTTTACAGGAATAAAACGTAGGTATACTATGTGCATCCCCAGAATACCGTCTATCTTTCTGGCAAATTTTATTAAGATTCGTTTAGGCGTGAAAAAGACAGGCAAAATTATTTTAGTTCTCATGATATTATAGAAATAAAAAATATCACTTTATTTCCTTGTCAGTGTTTTATTGATATTTAAAATAATGTCCTAATTACACAATATAAATACAGTAATAGGCATCAAATGTATTGAGAATAAACTTCTATAGACTCATATACGAGTCTAAAAATCCACCGCAAGTAATTGGTCCTAAACTTTTCAACAAACTTCCATCGTGTTGTACTCTTCTCCTGTGAATAGTATTTTTTTGGCTTCCGTACCCAAATCTTAAAACGGGACCCTATTACTAACACTCCGCTGTCCATCTGTCTAATGATGTATTTCTGTTGTCGCTATAACAAACATCTATTTATTTCATAAATATATTGTTACCGTTTAAACGCAGCAAGTATTTTATTCTTAACTTAGACATTGTTATAATTGGATTTCATTGTAGTTTTTTCCGCATCACTGGCTCTCGTGTCAAACAACAATAATTAATGTGATAATTATATAATTATCCACAAGAAAAACTAACCAATTAAAAATGGATTGAATAAAAATCTATGTTGCTGATTCAAAACTCGTAACTGCTTGCTTACACTGACCGTACAAGTGCGAACCTAATCACAATTGCATTGCATAGTTACAATAAAAAAATGATAATAGCCTTTAACCAGTATTACAATACAATACAATACAAAACACTTTATTGTACACCAGAAATAGAACATTACAAAAAAGACATATTACATGAGACAAGTACAATGGGCGGCCTTATCGCTTAGAAGCATATAGCTTAGCTTAGCTTATAGCTTAGTATTATTTCATTTAACATTTGGCTTTAACGACTGAAACTTACCCAACATTAATTTCAATTGTAACTGAGAATATATTTTAAACTGCTCCCTACCTACGCTTTGCCTCAGGTTATTTCCGATACAAAAAGAAATATCATGTTGATTTTGATGTAAACAATTGTTTAATTTGTTGCTGTACAAGGAAAAACCATTTTGATGAAAATATCTGTGAATTTTGTTGCAGTAAACAGAAAAAGCCTTTGATGACAAACGATCAGAATATGGTCGAGTTCACATGAAGCCGGATGTTCGGTTCGGTTGATTCCCAAAGCGTAGCCGGGAGCGCCGTTTCGAAACAAATATTGTTTTAATCAAACTTACCGGCAGATTCGGAACGGATTTATTTATGCTTTAGGCGCTACGCAGACAGAACAACTGTAGTGGTAACGGGAGGTTTACTTTGAAAAACGAACAACCTTACCACCAAGTTGCTTCAGGCACGTAACCAACTGACAACTTTCGTTTCGGATCGCTAAGAAATAAATATCTGAATCATTTTCATAGTAAGGTCATGTAAAGAAGGGATCGGCAGTATTTCAATGTATACGATCCGACGCGACGTCATCCATCAACCGGGCAACTAATTATACACACACAGTACCTACATATTATTAACTTCTACTAAGAACTTCTTCTTATAGGTAACCTTTTGTTACTGCAACTGACAACCTTAAAAAGTTTAGGTTCTTCAACTAAAGTTGCTCTGTCCGCAGTGTAGTGCACGGAAATATAATCGCATGGTTTCTGATAGAATGGGATATCCATCCAGTTTTAAGGCAATATTCACATCTGTGTGTTATATGTATAATTCTCGCATATATAAAAATCTAATCTAATTTGCAATTCGAATTTTAGGCAGTAATATCATAATTTTATTACCTACCTACCACAACATATACCTACTATAAAAACAGGTATGATCAAGTTTCTTTAGATTAAAATTATCACAGTCTAACCTAGGAAAGTCTCGTCAATACGTAAATGTATACTTTTCTGGGCCGATATTGCCGAGGGAACAAAGAAATGCATTTTACATTAGCTGTATACGACCTCGCGGAAACTCGTTATAGTATAATAGTATGCCAGAACTCACTTGTTTCAATAAAACCTTCCTCGGTACGATCGGCTCGGTTTTTGCGATACATAAACGCATTTCTACCTAACAGAAAAAAAATAACACGAATTTCACTTTGAAACACGGCCCGGTTGGTAATGTAGGGCGCAATTCAAAACAACATCATTGAGATTTCAAAGCTTTTGGCTCTACATTCACTGAAAAATACATAGATACAGTATTTCATGCGGGGGATGCAGTAGTTGTGCCTCTTGAAAATATGTTCAATTTCTTATTGCTGCCTCTCGAAAAGTCGAGGGGTTGGTATTTGGGTGGCTTCGTCGGGTTCAAGTACAGGTCCCAGATTGATTGTGTGCTTCTTTGTACTGACTTGATTGAGGGCGATGAAGTACTCGATGCTTTACGCGTTGAGGGTGCAATTGTGGTGCGATATAAATATACTCGTGGTTGTGGAGTAGTTGAGGATGAGGATGTGGTGCGTTTATAAACTTCAGGGATAATTGTTGTTGAAGGCACTTGTTTGGCACTGGTTCTATTTGTAAAGGTATACCCGGGAGCCTTGGATGTCAAAATATTGATGGTTTTTGTCGTTGCTGTCTTTACCGTTGTTGCGACTGAAGTAGTGGATGTCGGTTTCACAGAGAGTACACTTTGTTTTTCAAACCTCCATGGCTTTAATAAGCTAGGCTTTGAAGTTGTTGTGACGGGAGCGAAAATTATCGGGCGCGATGTAGTAGTTCTTGTTGTGCGGTAAAACGGGACATAATTCGTTATTGGCTTAGGAGTAGTTGTAGATGCTCTCAACTGTTTCCAAGGTGTAGAAAACTTAAACCAGCTTGTTGTGGGTGACGTAGAAGCTTTATAGGAAGTTGTAAACGTCGGCAAATATGTCGCGTTTGTTACGCTCACCGGTTTTATGGAAATTGTAGGTGATTTATAAGAAGCAGTCGTGCTCTTTAGATTTAGTGATATGTCTCTGGTGACGGTGGACAATGATGTATAGGTGCTTGGCTCCATCGCCAACGGACTGTAACTTGAGCTCACTGTATACTTTTTAAAGGCTAACTTGTTCCGTGTCGTTGGAGATGGTGTACTTGATGCGCTGTAAACAGGTCTTGTTGTGAATTTTTCCGCAAAAGTCTGGAACTGTGACGTGACTGTTGTTGTGGGCGGTGGCGTAACTTTTTTACGAAATTGGTTAGTCTCAATAAATCTCCACGGCTTGACGGGAGGAACGTAGGTCGTTGTCAACGGGGTCGTGGTGATATTAGGTCCAGACTGATCAACAACTTTTGTTAAAATTTCACGGTACTCCACTTGATCCACTTCATTCACTCTCGAATTTAGAACAGGCAGTTTAAGTTCATCCACTTTATCATACTTATAATTAGCCCAGTCAATTTTGTCTTGATCGAGCACTTTTCCGTATCTTTCCCGGAAAATAGAACTAATTAGCAAGTACGGTGGAAGCAAGTTGTCAATGTTGGGGTGGTTTTGTTGAGCTCTGGCTGTTTCGCTTCTGAAGGCACTGTGAACTGTGGCGTCGAAGGAGGTCTTCGATAATCCTGATCTGAGATCGCAGCCGACTAGGTACTTCTTGGTATTGCCCTTGCAATGTTGCGGGTAGACGACCCAGGCCTGGAAGCCGTCACCCTGCAGCCGCGTGTGCTCCTCGTGAACTTGCAGCGCACATTGCAGGTCGTTGGAGATATCATCGTCTCTGAGAACGTGGCATGGGACGCCGCATGCTTTGCCGGCACCGCACCAAAAGAGCTCGCTGATCTGGAAGAGGCCGTGGTCGCCGCTGTATTGGTTGTTGGCGGCGGTGTCAAAACGCGACTCGTGCCAGGCGATACAGACCCACGTGGCTAGATGGTCCGCCCGCACGCCCAGCGCCTGAAGGTCACGCGCAAGCTCACAGCGCTCGTAAACACGCGCGCGCGCTGCTCCAAGGAGCGCGCACGCCAGCCACGCGATGTGTATCATAGCTGCGTGCGTTTGGCCGGTTCGGCGCCGGCGCTGCCTTTTTACGCATCGGCGGCGTCCCGCCACTAGCCAGCTCTATCTTATCTGTCACCCGTATTTTATTTTAATTGCCTGGGCCAACTGCTTAGCATTTGGAGCAGTGATTATCAGTGTATAGTTTTTTTCTGATAATAATGGGATACTGGTAAGGTAGTGAACTGCCAGTGTCATCACCCGCTCGGAGCGTCGTCGGCCGCGAGGCTACGGCGGTGGTCACCTTGGCTGACCAGTCATCGCTTCGCCCGCACCACGGATACTAAACATTTTTAATAGGTTTCTTATATTACACCTACCAAAGAAGGTAATATTGATTTTAAGTATTTGAACTTTGCGTCAAGAGCAAACGTCTAATTAACATAAAACCACATGTTTCTCGGTATATCTAATGACCGGTTTCAAAAAAAACACCTAATATCGGACGCAGTTAAAGGTCAATATCTCGTCCTCTTGCGACCGACATTTTTCAGATTATTTTATTTGCCTTCCTACGTGTATAATAAATAAGATAAAAACAATAAATATAATACTTTGACAGTTTTATTTTTTATTTGTTTTTGTTTAGCTATCTGTAGATGCTAAGGAGCAAAGCTGAAAGGAGTCGTTCATTAGCCGTCGTCGTATGTACCTATGATACTCGTATCATTCATCATCATATTATCATCTCGCAAACGTCCACTCCTAAATTTATGATAAGCATATTTTATCTACCAACTGACCGATCATGTCCATTTAAATGTAGTAGTATAAGCCTGGAAGAGATCGCTTTCACCGATAAGGCCGCCAATCGTTCTCCACTAACATAGTACCTAGTTATACTGTTTGTTTTATTATTTAATAAGTTTTGTTGGTTCAATAAATAAGTTAGGTACCTGCCTATAAATGAGTCTTTCCAATAGTGTTATTTATGGAATTAAATAATTCTGATCAGGACAAAGGAAATTTAATTTCTTTTACTACGTAAGATTTGAATGCGGCGCAGCGTTGTAGTTGCCTTTGAAAAGTGATTTGGGTGATTTCAGCGAGTTATTTTTATAGTTATTACTTATTACAAACATTCCAACTCTTATTATTCTTCTTCTATCACTGTAGTCTAGGTCATTTTGTTAGTATAAGGACCAGCCGAGTACTTTCGTGAGTGCCTGAACACAAACTATATTTTTGGAATGTACTTGTAATTGAAAATTAAGGTCTTATAAGTAATTTCATAAATAAAAGAAGATGTAGATTATAAATTACTACACTCTGACTTTCGTAAGACGTTGGGAATATTACTTAAGATTCACAGAGTGCGAGGGCTTCCGCACTATATTACATCTTGGAGTTCAGAATACTTTTCGTGAGACGTTGGGAATAACCCTATAATAAACATTAAATTCCAATATCCAAACTATTCATCGTTTTGGCTTCGCAGTGTTACTTTTTGAGATAGGAGTGATGACTAGATCCAAAATCATGAGAGAAAAGTCGTGTAATGGGCATAGCCCATAAATATAGATTCAATGTATTATCAGAACACACTAATATTATAAATGCGAAAGTTTAGATAGATGGATGTTTGTTGCTCAATAACGCCAGAACGGCTGAACGGATTTGGATGAAAATTGGCATAAATATAGATTATGGTCTGAAATAGCACATAGGCTATATTTTATCCCGGAATTATCACGGAAACGGGAATTAAGCGGATGAAACCGTGAGGCGCTGCTCGTTTCCGAATAAATGTTTGATAAACCTCTATCAAAATACAACTTCAGTAAAAAATTCTTATCCAGTTTTAATTTTCACATAGTTTAAGAAAATTCCAGCACGTTTCTCTCATGGCTTCGGATTTGTCCATACACTTCCATCTCAAAAAGTAAAACTTTGGTTTTTATAATTAATTAGCTTCTGCTCGCGGCTTCGCAAACTTATCTTCGATACAATAAGAATCCTATAATCTAAGTTAGTAGGTTAGTGGCTATGTTCCAAAATTATAAATGTTCGCCAAATTTCATTTTTATTTGCTAAGAAGTTTATGAGATATATACATATATTAGGGTAACACAATAAAATTCACTTTTCACAAACATCCGGCTGTAAATTAGTAGGTATGACTAATTTCTGCCCGCGGCTTCGCTAAAAAGTAGCCTATTTTTAGTTCTATTCTCAGAGCTAAATGTTTGCAACATTTCACCCCAATCGGTTTAGTCGTTATGGCGTCAAAAGGTAACAAACATCCACCCAAACATCTAAACATCCAAACTATCGCGTTTATAATATAAGTGTGATGTCAAGTGTCATAATATGTCATCGATTAGGAAGTGGTCAAAATTTTTGCCTATTAATCCAGTCCTACCAATCGTCGTGGTTACACGGTTTTATATTTTTTCTCAGAAACACCTGCTGCGAGAATTAGTGATCCCACGGTTGACCCTCTCTGTCCGCATGTAAACACATTCGATTTCCGCACCGGGTCAAGAGGTGAGCCGGTGGCCTCTTACCTAATCCAAGCTTAAACTTTACCGAATATGCTAAACATAATGTTAATAGTGTGTCAATCAAGCAATTATTAATAGTATCATAACTTGATTCTATCTCATTATTTAAAATTAGTTATTAGTTGTAATATTTTTTTTAAGCTGATGTTGTTAATTAAAAAGTTAATCCGGTCTAATTCGTTCACTATACAGTAGGTAGGTGCATAAATAGGTTCCTACCTAGCCTACCTACTGTGCATTTTATTGGACATTAGCGGTTCTTCCCAGCTTTGCTCGGATATATTCTATAGTATATGTTCATCATCATCATCAGCCTTTTTCAGTCCACTGCTGGACATAGGCCTCCCCTAATGAGCGCCATAGCGCCCTGTCTTCAGCTTGCCGCATCCAGCATCTGCCAGCAGTCTTTCGCAAATCGTCATCCCACCTGGTCGGAGGGCGTCCTACACTACGTTTGCCGAGTCGCGGTCTCCACTCAAGAACACGTTTACCCCAGCGGTTGTCGGTTCTTCTCGAGCATATGTTACTCAATGATAATGTAGCTTTCTAACAGCAAATATATTTTGAAATTTCTATTTAAATTTTATTTATATGGATCAGTTGAGCTACCTGTACAGTACATTGTTTGAAACAGTTTGCAGACAGCTTAATTGTTTTTATTGTAAATACTAGTTTTAATTTAAATTTATTATTTGATTGTTATTTTGTTTCTGAATAAAGTAACTCCATTTTATTTTAATCTAAATTCAGTTATATTTGATTTAGCATAGAATTTATGTAGAATTGTTAGTATATATGTGATTTTTTATTTTTCTTTTAAATGTTATATTAATAAGTAAAATCATGACGAACTAATTTTTGTAGTGCCCTTCCAAGGTATATATAGACATAAATACCTAGACCTAAGTATGTATGTACATACATGCAAGCAATAAATAAATGAAAATGAAATCAGTCTAGTAGTTTTCTAGTTTTTACATACAAAACACATAATATTTCCTCTATAGGATGTAGACAATAATATAATACATTATTTCGTAGGATTTGTAGTATATACAACACCTTGTGGCATTTTAAATATATCTCTTTGTTTTTCGTTGTAGTAAGTAAATTTAGTTTTATAATGTACTTAATGTTTTTTTTTACTTATGGGCTATGAAATAAAGCATTATATATCTATCTATTTAATGTTACATCATGAGATTTTTTTCACAGAAAATATATAGGTATGTTGTGTATAATAGTACAAACCCTACGAAACAATTAAAACTATACTACTATTAATAGTAGAAAAAGTTTCACATCTTTAAAGAGTGAAAGTGTTTGTTTGTTTGTCGCTTTCTTCACGCCTTAACCACAGATAATATAATACTATACCAGCCTAACTAAGCAGCCAATCGACTTGATTTTTGGCATAGAGTTAGTTGAAAGGATAGAGAGTAACATAGGCTACTTTTTAGCTCATAAACCACTTCCCACAGATAGAAATAACCCACCTACCGATTATTCTAAGACTAGGCTTACCCTTGTTTATTAATGTAAGTTGTGTAAATTTGTCGCTAGGCTTGTAAACTTGAACTTGTATTTTACTAGGAACTAAATGAGATAATCTCGCGTTTACAAAATCTATAGATAGGTGTTTTGATTGAGTAGGTAAGGTACCTAGATATTTTATTTTATGTAGTAACCTTGGATTCAACAGTGGTCAAATAACGCAAAATGATGCAAGATTAGCTTTATTAAAATACCCGTTTATTTTGGTTTGTAGGAATCCATATCAATATTCTCTGGTGATTATGTTTTGTAGAGATTGTGCCAAACGGACAAATTCACACTAACTATTATTAGAGAATTCCATATGGGTGGTTTGTTTGTTTTTCTGCGTTAGTATGTCAAGTCCATCCTGTGCGATATCATGTGCATAATGTGCAAAACCTTGTTGGAGATATTCTTTTCAATTACCATAATGTATTTACATCAGATAACTACTTTACCTATTAGAACACATGCTACCGAGATTATCCTAAGTTATTTGAGGTTAGATATTGTTGTACAATAATGTTTTGTTTATGAGTGTAAAAAGAGTAGATTGTCCTAAGCGTTAGGTTCTTACGTAGCTGCGTAGGTAGGTTAGGTACCTAATTTTAAAATATAATAACAAAGTAAATTATTTTGTCAGGCTCATTATAATAAAAATTGATTACCTTATTTTGATCTTATTTCATCAGAATCACGAATTAATTCGAAACCCCACTTAGAGACACTTAGCTTAATGTAAAGCAAGTCATCAAGCCCTTAGATAAAGTTTTTATTGCAAATAACTAAAATCGACTTGAAATTCCTTCATATTAGTACTAGCTGACCCGACCGCAATTTTATTCGCGTGGACTTTAGTAATACCCTATGTATATAATCAATATTACATAGGGTATTACTAAAGTCCTACAAACAAACTTTGGAATTACTAGTTTACATGGAAACCAATTTGGTTTCCATGCCAAAGTTTGTTTAACATTTAACAACTTTACGATTTTAAAATTGTGAAGAGAATACATTTCCAAAAATCCGTTTTTAGCGGGTGCTTTCGACCTCAAAGAAAACGCCATGCAAAATTTCAGCTTCGTAGCTCTTCTAGTTCCTGGGATTTCGTGATATGTCACCCAGTTTAACTTTTATAAATATAGATTAACAATCCCACTTGTTACCAATATAGCTATCCAAACCTAAAAAGAAAGTTTTATTTATAATTCAGTCTTTTACAATAGGCGATTGTCTACAATAGGAAAATAACTCTAAAATAAGAACACTTACCTTCTGAAAATGATCTAGTAAGCTAAAAAAATATAAAATTAAGAAAAAAATTATTTCCAAAACGAACTAAGACTCTATCCAACACCAAAAATCACAACAGCAATACTCGAAATTTCTGGATTTTGTCATTGTTACTTTCTAAACTGAAGCTGTGATTTTTTAAATTGTTTATTTACTTTAATTATAAGTGAAATTGATTATTTATTCGTAACTATTATTTTACTATCGAGCATTACTCAGTATTGTGTCGTAGTTTTAAGAAAAATGTTACTCTTAAGGCTGTGATTTTTATCTTTGTTTTTTACATTATTTTTAAGAATTACGTAAGTTAGATTTGACGTTGTGATTAACACTGAATAAACATTATTTGATTTAGATAAATTTTTTATTTCACGTAATGTTTCATGCTAAATTTAATTTTTTGCTAACTCTACTTATAATTTCTTGGAGCAGAGTGGAACTCAAATATTCAATTATTTTAACACTTAAAAATTCTTTTTTTTGCTTGGAAAACTAAGTCCTGTTCCAAGCCAGAATAATGAAGAGCGATTTCTCCATAACTACGCTAGCTACAGTAAAACATGTTGAGTCAAACGATCTTTTAATATTAGAAAAATATGAAAACGATAAATGGGAGCGCAAAAAATAGGCTCTACCTTAAAATTTTGAGATGGCTTTACTCTCTACTGATAATTTCTTGGAGCGCAGTGGAACTACCCAAATTAAGCACGGTCGCGTGTCGGGCGCGGTCGGTACTTGAATGGATGACCGCGTCATGTTGGCATTTTGCTATTTTCAGGGTTACTTTGGCGAAATCGTTATGTATGATGATATGGTATGATGGTTATGGATGGTTACATCCATGATGTTGTCGAGTACTTGTCACTTATTTACAAGCACACACACACACACACACAAATTATACCTATTTTGTTTTGACGACGACGGCGACGACGCGACGTGTACGAGCAAACACTACCTACCTGTTTTCTCATACTATGTACGAAAAAACAGGTAGGTAAGCGTCAACATTTTTTTAAAGTTTTCTTTTTTTTAAGTATTCACTCACTCACTAAGTCGGTCTATTCATCTTTAGGACCAAATAATCATTAAGTACTTGTTTTGCTTATTTCGTTACGATATTTTTTATTCGCTTATTATCAATCTGCGTAATCTTTTTATGCATACTGGCAACTCTCATTCTTTTCATGTCGAAGTTCAATCAGAACTAGTCGTTTTTGAAAGTTTTAGTAAAATTTAAATTTTTGTGTCGTGATTTTTAGGTATCTTGCTGTGGTTATTTTATCATCATCATGAAACGTTCCAGCTCCATGGAAAAATCGATGCGAGCGAGGCGCCGCCATTCGGAAGAAGTTGCAGAACCTACAAGCAGTGTAAATACTAATTATTAACACTGTTGTAAAAATACTAATTCCTTAAAAAATATTAATTCCTAGGAAATAAATTATTTATGAGACCAACTAATAATTATTCTCCTTACGCCAAAAATTTTCCAAATTGGTTCATTATTGACGGAGAAATTTACGAATATAGGTACATAATAAAACAGCCCAACATAGAGCCTGCTCATTTGTTTTTTGTCGGTTATATAAAGTAAGACAAATTGAGTTACTGTGTTAAACTATAATGTTTATACTATATTCAATACTTACTTTTTATGGAAAAATCATTTAGAATAACCTGCGTTACACAATATGGCTGCTTGATAAAAACCAAAACTTTCGTAGGTAAGGTAAGTCCTTATATTTTTGAACCGACTAATTCGCATCTCTATCTATATAAAGTAAAGGTCCATGATCTGTCATTCAGTGTTCATTCACTCACTTCTCAACAGTAGCCTATTTGACTAACTATTGGGAAATAATTCTCATATCTCATAAATTCCTCTCTGTCGTCGAAGCCATGACTCGCCGACGTCACAAGTTTGACGACGAAGTCAATGAAATTTTGATATATTGTTTACTAAACAATGAACAATCTACAAGTAGAGTATTGCTGTGGCGAATATGAAAGTGCTACAACAAAGACGCCCTAAAAACTATTTCTATGGGTGCCAACTGCCAATGGACCGTAAAGGCGATAAAAATGACTAGAACTATATAACTCTAAAGGGCCCATACTACCGACGTTGTGAAAAGTATTGGCAGGATTTCGCGTTCATAGGAGCGGGACAGGGCCAAGCAACGCAAACCCAAAACTCAAGTTTTGGCTTACTAACAATTATTTTTGACATAATGAGAAAAAATATATTATAAAAAATGTTTTTTTATACTTAGTTAAAAAATCGTTTTTTATTTCAAATCTCCAAACTTCAAAAGTTAAGAAATAAAAATTGTAAAAGTGTGGTACTAAGTTTTGTAGGTCAGTGTATGTTGTTCAGGATTGATGCTAGAGCACTAGTCTTTCAAAAACACGATTACATAAAATTACGAATACGTAAACAACCAGTATACGGAAAAGACGGTGTGTATTTTAGATTTTCAAAATTACTATAACTTTTTAGTTAAGGCGCATACCACCAAACTACCACCCAAACAAGCGCCGCCACCTACATTACATATGTTATTATTCTGTTTTACAAAACAAAAAGGAAAAAAAAAGTTAACAAAAAGGAAATTTACATTTCTAGTTTAATTTTAGATGACACGAATGAAAGTGACCGCCTTTGTGGTAAATTATAACCCCAAAAATTATACTTATTTCTTTCTTCTTACTATATGTCATAGTCCATAAGAGCAAGAAGTCCAAACAGTTTCAAATTTTAGGTATTTTATCTAGGCATCACTGCATGTATCTCTGGCCGGCGCCTTTTCGTGAACCGGATAGTTTTATATCAGGCCATCCACTACTATCTATATAACCACATGTATATCTAGTGTATTTTTTTAAGAATCTTACTCGACCTTACAAATAAATTAAAAAAACGAATATAGCGAGACTTTCCCCATAGGTACCTACTGTAGGTTGGAATAAAATAACTGCATACCTATGTATGCAGTTATTTTATTCCAACTGACAAAAAGAATTCCACTGACTGACCTATTTGAGCTATCTCAAATAGGTCAGTGGAATTCTTTTTGTAAAATAAATACCAAAAATAAAAGTAAATAGGTAAATGACCTCTGTGGCGCGGTAGGCGAAGGTCTGACTGCGACGCAGGAGGTTGCGGGTTCGATTCCCGCCTCGGGACAAATGTGTGTACGATCTGCAGACATTTGTTCAGGGTGATCTGGTCGTTTTCTATGTATAATAAAAAATATCTACCTATGTATTGTATCACATTATGTCTATCAGTTATCTAGTACCCATAACACAAGCTCTGCTTAGCTTGGGGCTAGATAATGCTGTGTGATTTGTCCAGCGTTATTTATTTATTTAAATTCGTTTCAACCATACTTCCTAGGGATTTTTATACTACTTCGTAAATTGGACGCTGCTGCCCAGTGTTGATAGCTGTACGCGACAAACAATAGAAAACTTGTCCTTCGTTTGTGAGCACAAAGCAGCTTTTCAAACTGTGAAGCACACTTTTCACAACTACACCTGTTTTGAAAACAGTGAAAATTCACAACAACACTTCTACTCCCTCCCCTAAATAAAATACCAGGTGAATGCCCCAAAGCCCGTGAAACCGCTTGTAAGTTATAAGTGAAACCAAAAACTTGTATCATTGAAACACAAAGGGTCAGAATTCGTAGCCCGCTAAAATAAAGTGCTGGATAATTCACGAAACATTATCTAGCGCCAAGTTAAGCAGAACAAAGCCATAAGCCATCGTATCGTTTAATCAAAAGTTGGGCCCCATTTCCACGAAACTCATTTCTAGTTTGTATTTTAAAATAATTTTCCACTTTGAGATGCTTCTCAGAGCCTTAGTGGGCTTCAAAATATCTAAGGTATTGAGTTATCCAGGAAAATTAATGATGCGCAAACAATTCAAGTGGAAGCGGTGTACGATGAATAATATGGATATGGCATATTGTTTTTTCTACAAATACCTTGTATATGAAACTATCAAGCGCCGAAGAAGTAGGTAATATTTGCTAAATCATAATTTGATTGTAAAGTAGTTATTTTATAATTTGATAATATGAAAAAATAAAAAACAGACACAGAGAGAATCCCTTAATTTTACACCGTTTTAAAGTTTTGTGGGATAAAAAATAATCCCTCGGGAATCAAACTGTTATATACCTCTGGAACATTCTCTGCACAATAGCAAATTGATGAAGAATTCGACGTACATACATACAAGAAATACAGCCGAAGAAAGATCCTCCTCCGTTTTTCGAAGTCAATGACAAAAAGGTATTACGAACGAGCGCCGTGTTTCTCATTTTCTTCCAACTTTTCTCTTCCGTTACGCAATTATATATTTTAATTTTCAGGAAGAACAATACAAGTAATTTTTAATATTGAAAATTTCAATCAAGTAAGAGAAACAAATTAGAAGTAGTATTTACAATTAAAACAACTCAATTGTTTTAATTGTAAGTACATTTTAACTGCAAACAATCTACAGCTCAACTGATCCATATCAATACCAGTCGCAAACGTCCCCAAGACGCTTTACTGATGGCGTTGCGCCTGATACTCACCAGCCCCCCCTAGCACGGGTGTTGTTGTCTAGGATAGAATAGAGAAAAATTACGTCACCTCGTCATCCAATGCGTAAATTGTTTGAAATGCATTCCTTCAACTTCAATAATGTAAGCAATGTATGACGATGCGATGTGATTATTGTCTATTCTATCTACCCTAGTTGTCTAGGGTAGAATATCGCCATGCTAGGGGGCAGCTCTCGGGTCAGAACTAGTCAGAAGTTGCTCCGAACAGCCACTCAGATACTCAGTTTTTTTAAAAACGTGGTGATCCTCAGCACCCCACGGACCTATAGGGTCTCGACTCCAAGGGGAGCAAATGCGTAGGCTCTGTCGATACCATCATATTCGCACCTCTTGAGATATTCGGCCAAATCTGCCGCCGCACCAGCACTCACGGAAGTTCCAGGAAGCTGGGAAGGCGCAAGTGTGGCCTCCCCAACTCCCATAGGGCTAGTCATATTGTCGGGCCTCTTACATTCGAGAATAGCTGGTACGTTAGCGATGACAAATGCCACCGCATAATGTCGGGCTGGCATGGCGAGATATCCGACCGGTAGCCTTAGTACACGATAAATATTTACATACAAATACTAACGTTATATCCGTCCGAGTAATTAAAAACCTTGTTTCAGTCAAATTTGTTTCATAACAGTATAAAAAGATTACTTTTAAATTCACAATATTCATCAAAAAGCCTCTCCAAACACTCTCACGTGAAGCCCGTTTTCTGTTGTATTCTCCATTAATTAATTTTCTGGGAAAAAGAGAAGCTGCGCTGGCTGAATATCATACTAAAATTACTTTTCCCGTGAAATCCATCAATTTTTATGTAATAATAAGTTGTAAAAGTTGAGCTGTAAGTTGAAAATGGTAGGTATATTGCAATCTATATTAATATAAGACTTAGTCGTAGAGACTTGAAACTTGCCGGGTGTGTCGGACTTGTTGTGTGATGGTGGACAAAAGTGAGCACTTAGAAAGAAATGTTGAAAATTCGCATTTATCAGAGGTTCAAAACATGGATTAAATGTTTTTAAACGAAAATGCTTTCAATTTCATCAGCAACCATTAGCAATAGAACTACACAATTTTACATACATATGTAGAATCCCCTTACAAAACAAACACACTTTTAATTTATCGGTTTCTGAAATTCCGAGGGTTGTTGTTGTCTTGTAGAAGGTGTTTTTCAGTCTGTCTTGTCTGTGGACACAACCGCTATTGGTGATCCACGAAACCGTTTATCGGCCCCTCAAGAAAAATAAAGAAATTTGTTTTATAAAAACTTCATGACCTATTTTAATCACACATCTATCATATTCTTCATTTTAAAAAACTTTGTTGATAACAATAAATCAAAATGAAGGATACGAGGTGATAGAATATCGGTATATAATATAATAAAGCAAAAACAGACAGAACAAAACCGTTTGTCATTAATAGTTAAATTGATCAGAAGAATGAAGTTATGAAATCAAATCTTACGTGGACGAAGTCACGGATAACAGTTAGTTCGAAATGTTATTTAATGCCCTGAATTTCATTTTTATTCTCGGTCTACATTATTAATTTTCTGGGAAAAATGTTCTCGAGGAAAAATTGAAGTAAAATTGCTTTTTCCGGGAATCCCACCAATGCGAAATTATAAATTGAATATTATATGGATAAAATATAAATTGAATATACATCAAACATAAAACATTTTAACAACATTGAACATAAAAAAATAATGTTGGGTTGATGGATGACTACACTACTGTATTTGTAAAGTAAGGTATGTTAGACTCGCCTATATTACGTTTACCAATATCACCACGACAAAGCACTTCAGGGATAGTACGGAAAGACAGTTCCGGTCGCTCATAAATTTAGACTTTTGGTAATATTCGGTCTTTAACCCACTATTAGGTCAGTACAATAATTAAAAATCATTATTTAATTATTGTACTGACCTAATTCTGGCTCAGTTATGCCAATCAATACACTATCACTGCACGCGTAAAGTACCTTACTTTAAGATAAAATATTTTACTCGTATCATTGTCATCATCATCATCAGCAGCCTATATTAATCCACTGTTGGACATAGGCCTCCACTAACTCGATGTTCGATGTTATGATGTTCGTTAATTAATTCATAGTCAGTTGAGGTTAGTAATAATGAAGACTCAGACCACATACGAGCGGAATTCTACCGCCAACGGATTAATCTCGTCAGTTGGTAACCCCTTTGTGTCGCACACGTAGGGTTACCACCTGACCGGATTAATCCAGCCTATGTCGACATTCCGTGCGACGACATTACTGAAAATACTGTAAAATATTTGCATGGCTTTTAAAATAAAATGAAATGCGAATCTACTTTTTTTTAAATTTTCTTTGATATAACAATGGTACCTACATAACATAATTATACAAAAAATTATAATATTCAAAATTCAAAGTGATTTATTTCCTTTAGTTAGACCTTACAGGATTCTTGGGCACCTCACAAAACTCAGATAACATAGGTAACTAGCAAATAAAGTGATCACTTTACAAAATAGCCTCGATCAACATCTCAACAAGAGACTCTCGCTAGGAAGACGGATCAAGGGCCAAATGCAAAAGGTGGTTCTTCTGGACTCGGCGCGTATCGTCAGGAAGTTTTTATCTATGCAACCCTAGTCACCGGCTGCTTGAGCCAAGTTTCACGGCCGCCGGTGATCTACCTACAGTTTAGATATTTTTTTTACTATAGAATAGTTTAATAATATTTTATTGTATTTCTTATGTAAAAAATGTATTTTTCAAGGAGATCTTGAATTAATGAAGTATATTGTTTAAATAAAATAAATAACACTGCCTAGCCCAAAGTAAACAGAGCTTGTGATCTAGGTACCTACTTAGTACAATATTTTGAAAATTATAGATGTTTGGCAGAAAAGACTTTTGGGGGAACCCTTTTAGGAGTAGAAGTCTTTTTGAAGGCCGGGGAAGTACCAAATACTACAACGCCTTTTTCTGCATTAATTGTTATTTTGTTCCAATTTGAGTATTGGCGCCGTTGAAACTGCCGCTGAAAGCACCAGTAATGAACGAAACCTTTGCCTAGGTTGGCGGTCGCGAAGAAATGCAAAAAAATCGGACATAATATAGTACTCACCCACACAGCTGGACAGTTCCATAGCGCCTTCGAGTAGGCAGCCATCCTCGCGGTTGATGCCCTGCGTTTCGTTCAAACAGAAGCACTGCTCGCTGTTGTCGAGAAACCACTCGTTGATTGAGTAGTGGTAGATGGGAATGCCACCAACCACGTCATCGTGCTGGTAACGAATCTCGATTGATCTGTGGGCAGTAATTAAAAACAAGTCATTGGCATTCGGTTTTAAATACCACGCCAACGGTACTGTTTTTGAACAAAGTTCAATTCAATAAAACGCGCACGACGATATTGTTAGTGGCAAATACTTAGCTAACTAGTAGTTACTACTAGTAACAAAACTTCTGTAGGAAGCTTAAAGTTGAATAATAATTACACAGTACATTGTAAACACCATAATGGGAAATTAATCAATAACGATGTCGAGAGGAGATTTAAGGTGGGTGGGCTGCATTGGAAGGGGGATCTGTAACACGAGCGAGGCTTTGGGTGGACCACCCTCACACAGGGTGACTTGGGTGGGTGGGAGGTGGTCAGCCATTTACTCTTATTGAATGAAGAGTGTTAAACCGAAACTCGTGTTTCGAAACCGCATTTACATAGTTTTATGTTAACGCAAGAGACTTTTCAATGTGTTTTAATTTTTACAGCGGATTCTATTTAGTAGGCAGATACAAAGTTGCCCTTGGTGGCCACCAAAATCTATTTTCGTATCTCTGCCTACTAAATAGAATAAAACTATTACAGAGGCATTAAAATAGGTATCACAAACAGGAAGAAAGATTTTTGAAAATTCCTATGTTAAACGGAATAATAACATAAAGTAGGTAACCACTTCGGGTGGGGTATGCGCCTTAACCAAAACTCTTAACCACATGACAAATGGTGCTTCCATGATATTGGACACAAAACCAACAATTTGGTCGCCTGCTTGCTGTTCGGCCAAGGCTTGGCCAATCACGCAGCCTGCCGCGGCTTCAGTTTGTACCCCTTAAACGTAAATCACTGGATTCGTTGAAGAACCTCTGTTCTTCAACGAAGTACTGTAGTAAAGATTTTTCAAAATATAATACCTATGAGTTTTAATTCACATGTTCGTTCGGTTTCAGTGTTCTTTTCGTTCTGTTGGTGACTGACTAGTGTTTAATGTTTGTGATTTTTTGAGTGCAAAAAGTGAGATTTTTTGTTTAATAACGACGATATTTTGGTGATTTGATGATGATTAGTAATATCTCGTTATTTAAGAAATGAAATAAGTTCCGAAAAAAATTCGCTTTCGGCAGGACTCGAAAAGCTGCTGACGAAACCGACTAAGATTACGTCGCTTAGTTTTCTTAGTTACGTTTTTAAACACGTTAGCCAAATTTAAAAGTTTTTGTATGTATTTATGTTTGTCTACGCATTTCTCTGTTACTCGTAATTGGATTGTGGACATTCTTTCTTTATTATTATTATTATTATTGGATTAGTTTAGTATCCCTTAAATTAGGGAACAGTACAATTTATCAAAATCAGTTCAGCTGTTTTCAAGATGTGGAACATACAACCGAACTCTAACGACCAACAACAATATGTAAATTTGGTATTTTGTCAATACTATAATAAGGAGCCTTACTACAGAAATTGCTCACTTTTTTTTAGTCATTGTGTACCAAAACTAAAAAGAGAAAATGAACCTTTATCACTAAAAAATAAACATACTTCCAAAGCAAAACAAAATAAATTTTGACAGAAGTCGGTGTCTCAAACGACAAAAATATAACAGGTGAAAAATATAACAAGACACGAGACACGTAAGAAGAAGAGACGAAAGTTATTTTGGTTTTTTAGTGTTTTGCTTTGGACGTCGGATTATTTATTGTGAAATTTTTTTTCTTTTCTCTAAAATTTATGAAATGAAATAGAAACAATCGGACCAAAACTATATTTTTTATTTAATACTAGCTGACCCGCCCCGGCTTCGCCCGGTTGGACATTTCCATATTCTCTTACCTTTTAAACCTTCTCTGGACAAATATTTCAAAACCAAAATTAGCCAAATCTATCGACTAACGAACAGCAATTAATTTTTATTGCAGAATGTAATTAGCAATTTTAATATCTTCTAATGGCAAGCAATTCCCGTGGCACTTTATTTAACTCAGCGAGCTTAATTTTTTTTTTAGGCAGCTCGTATCTTTTTGACTGAAGGATTATTTTTAAAACCACACATTGATCTTAAAGCACCATCGTATTATGGTCTTGATTCATTTTGTAAGTGCAAAGGTATTTCATTACATTACAGTCCCTGAATTAACGTTTCATATAAATACAGCAAAGATTTCATACATATTATAATATAATGAATCCCGTTGATCTGTTTGTATTGTTACGAGCGTGGGGTTCGGGTTTAATAGAAAAATGCACTAATTAATCCACTAATTAAAACAAACACTTTACTACAAATTTAACACAGCACTAACACAAACTGTACTTGAAAAATCCACTAGTCACACTAAGCACTTATACAATCCTTCCGAGTATCACTTTGAACGCACTGTATCACACTCACTACACAACTCACTGTATCGCGGTTAAAACTGCACTCACTGTGTCGCACTTCGAACTGAACTGTATCACCGTTAAAACACAACTAACTCCGTGCCGGCCGTCAGCTGCCTTTTATACTCCGAAGAACTTTCTCGAACGTTCTCGTCCATTACTGTCTCTAAAGGACCCATCACGAACTTTCCCGAATGTTCTGAGTATAGCTATCTCTTTCTGATGGTGCTATCTTTGTCACTGATGACGTCTCGAATGTTCTGAGTATAGCTATCTCTTTCTAATGGTGCTGTCCTTGTCACTGACGACGTCTCGAATGTTCTGAGTATGGCTATCTCTTTCTAATAGTGCTCTCTTTCACTCCTATTGCAAATTTCGCCATATACTGAAAAGTTCTTCAAAGGCCCATAAGGGGTCCTGAAAACGCCTGAAAACGGGTTTTCAGGTTATTGCGTCATCGGATAGAGGGTGGCCTGAAACGGACTGAAAACATGTTTCAGGCGCCTGAAAACGACGGCAACATGGGTGAATTTTTGATTTTCCAGTATGTGATAGAGCTACTGCTGAAACGGTCCGAAATGGCTTTTCAGCCTGCTGAAAACGCTTCTAAAGCACTGAAATTGCCGTTTGAAGTTTATGGTCTAATCCACCGGCGTAACACTACCTCTCCTTAGACATGCTCGTCCCGAGCATCATTATTTCCGTGGTATCTGGCCAGCCGGTCTACATGAACAATCTTGCTGGGACTACGAGGATTCCGCTGAATTCGATACGTGACGTCGTCGTTAATTTTAGTGACTACCTTATAAGGTCCTTCCCAACTTGGAGACAGTTTCGGAGACTTTCCTACTCGTCGCATAGGGTTATGTAGCCACACTAATGAACCTTCCTCATAACCGACTTGATAAGACTTCCGGTCATCGCTAACGGTATCCGTTCTTAACATTCGCACACATTCCTTTTCTTCTTGTTTTAAGCAATGCTTACAGTCATCCACGCAAGGTCTTCGTGATAGAGCGTCAGCGTTTCCATGTTGCGGCTCCGACCCCACGGAGCCTATAACCCTTGCTATTGGAGCTGATGGGTCCCTCCTATTCCTTTTCGGACAGCTTAACTGTATGTATCCACGTTCTCCACATCGGTAACAACGTGGCCCGAATTCGCAGCGATGAGCTACCGGTTTAGGAGTCGACACTTCTCGTACCCTGAAAGGCCTAGATGAGTCCTGCCGTACAGCTTCTACCTCGAGGGCGTGAGCTACTGCATCTTTCAGGCTTCCATGATGTCCCAAACGCACAGCTGCCCTCACTTCCAGATCCCGGATCCCATCGATGAAGGCCTGCACCAGCATAAAGTCCACGTAGGATGCTGATGTACGTTGATAAGCCTTTCTGACCAACTTTTCGATTTCCAGGGCCCACTGTTGTAAGGACTCGTTACGTCCTTGCGTCCTGTCCTTTAACTGAGCTCGGTACACGTGCTCCAGGTGACTGTCACCGTATCGGACTTCTAAGGCTTCCAGAAGGCGGTCGTACGTCAGGTCGTTTCCCACAGCTTCGAGTATGGTAAGGGCCTCGTCACGCAGCGCCAACGTTAGTGCTGTCCTGGCTTGCTCCTTACTCCAGCCATAAGCCTTAGAAACAGACTCGAACTGTAGCTTATAGGCGGTCCACGATGAGCTGCCATCGAAAGGTGGTACTTTGAATCTACCGCCTGCCGCCACCAATGTGTCAGGTACACAGGTACTTGTAGTACCACTAGCCACTTTAACTTCTAATTTTTGAAGGCGGTTTTCAACATTCGCCATGAAAGTTTCCACCTTGTTGTTAACCTCATGGATTCGACTTTCCAGTTTTATATCCATGTTGGCCAGTTTTTCCTGAACCTCAAACATTTCTTTCTTCCATTCAGTCATGGACTCGTGGATCTCACGGAGCATTCTCAACTGTACCTCCTGCTGTTCCTTCTGGTGTTCCTTCTGTTCCTCCAGTTTTCTCGCCTGTTCCACCTGGTGTTCTTTCTGTTCCCGAAGCTGTTCCTCCAGTTTTCTGGCCTGTTCATCCTGTTTTTTCGCCTGTTCCTGCTGTTTTTTCGCCTGTTCCACCTGGTATTCTTTCTGTTGTTTCGCCTGTTCCTTCAGGAGAAGTAAGATGGCGTTGAGGTCCACTCCATGTGCTGTTGGAGCCGGTGAATCCGATGTACCAGGCGTCGAGTCTCCAGATGTTTGGCTTCGCGTCGTCACTCCCTTCGGCTCGGTTTCTCGTGGCGTTAATGGCATTTTTCTATCCCACTTCTGACACCAAATGTTACGAGCGTGGGGTTCGGGTTTAATAGAAAAATGCACTAATTAATCCACTAATTAAAACAAACACTTTACTACAAATTTAACACAGCACTAACACAAACTGTACTTGAAAAATCCACTAGTCACACTAAGCACTTATACAATCCTTCCGAGTATCACTTTGAACGCACTGTATCACACTCACTACACAACTCACTGTATCGCGGTTAAAACTGCACTCACTGTGTCGCACTTCGAACTGAACTGTATCACCGTTAAAACACAACTAACTCCGTGCCGGCCGTCAGCTGCCTTTTATACTCCGAAGAACTTTCTCGAACGTTCTCGTCCATTACTGTCTCTAAAGGACCCATCACGAACTTTCCCGAATGTTCTGAGTATAGCTATCTCTTTCTGATGGTGCTATCTTTGTCACTGATGACGTCTCGAATGTTCTGAGTATAGCTATCTCTTTCTAATGGTGCTGTCCTTGTCACTGACGACGTCTCGAATGTTCTGAGTATGGCTATCTCTTTCTAATAGTGCTCTCTTTCACTCCTATTGCAAATTTCGCCATATACTGAAAAGTTCTTCAAAGGCCCATAAGGGGTCCTGAAAACGCCTGAAAACGGGTTTTCAGGTTATTGCGTCATCGGATAGAGGGTGGCCTGAAACGGACTGAAAACATGTTTCAGGCGCCTGAAAACGACGGCAACATGGGTGAATTTTTGATTTTCCAGTATGTGATAGAGCTACTGCTGAAACGGTCCGAAATGGCTTTTCAGCCTGCTGAAAACGCTTCTAAAGCACTGAAATTGCCGTTTGAAGTTTATGGTCTAATCCACCGGCGTAACAGTATGAATAATTCTAGTTCCATTACATTTTAATTCGGAGATATACATATTTAATAGCCTTTTTAAAGAACAACTTCGTTTCTTCTATATTAAAACTTGTCATGGCGTACCATCGCAGTCAGAAAAGCCTGGAACCCCTTTTATTTTACAATACTCCAGGGCGTCAGCTATTGAGTTACTCAATAATTGAGTAGCTAAGCCCACTTTCATTTTTTGCTTTACAAAATTGATGTGCTCATTTTTAATTTATTGGCCAAAATGCAGTCCCTCTTCATTTTGAAGTTGATTTAGTTACTCGCAGATGTTCAGATGGTTCCAGGTATCGTTGATAGAGGTCAATATAAAAGTCAGGGCTTCTCTTGCTAATATTACTGCATCGAAGTTCAGTTCACAACCCATGTCAACAGAGTCAAAGTAATTGGTGCCGTCCCACTCTACTATTTAACGTATTGCCATTTCATAGATGTTTAAGGAGCAAAATATTGATTTATCTTTGTTAGCATCTACGCGTAACATTAAAAGCTTCTATGGTGAATCCTGGATTACAGTCAATGCCTTGATACCACTTGCCGATAGTTTTGGGATTCGGCAACACATTATCTTGCCGTACAAATTTGTAAGCTCGTGGTGAAAAATAATGTAATTAATATCACGGCAAACTTTTTTAACTCTATGCCATTATTTCCTATCAACATCACCTTGTTTTTTTGCTAAGTACCTACCTCTCTATAACTTTTTTTTTTTTACTACATCTAATATTAAAAGATTATCTTGTTCTAAATTGTTTTCGACGAGTATTTCTTGAAGAGAAGAATTTTGAAACGGCGTTTCCTGCAGTACCTTTAATTTTTCTAAATCCTAATGCTGAAGAAGATGTCGAGTTCGAAATTGACATTTTATTTTCATCAATTTCCATAGCATGTGAAGAATCCTGAAAAAGTAATAATCTTAAAATGTACATATATAAAGGAACAAGCGATTTTCTGGGGACATCGCCCATACCAAATCGCTGAAGCTAGAAAGCTGAAATTTGGAGGGTATGTACCTCATAATACACAAGCTCCCCATAAGAAGGAATTTAAGGAAATTTCACCCCTAAAGCGGTTAAAAGTGGGGTTGAAGTTATTTTTGTGTTTTTTGTAACTCTTTAAGCAGTGGCCTAATTTGCTTGAAACTTACAGAGAATACTAAAAATATAAAATTATTGAGCGGATTCTATTTAGTAGGCAGAGATACAAAGTTGCCCTTGGTGGCCACCAAAATCTATTTTCGTATCTCTGCCTACTAAATAGAATAAAACTATTACAGAGGCATTAAAATAGGTATCACAAACAGGAAGAAAGATTTTTGAAAATTTCTATGAAAACGGAATAATTTAAATAATTTAAACGGAATAATAACATAAAGTAGGTAACCACTTCGGGTGGGGTATGCGCCTTAACCAAAACTCTTAACCACATGACAAATGGTGCTTCCATGATATTGGACACAAAACCAACAATTTGGTCGCCGGTAAGCCTGGAACGCTCGACTTAACAAAACTTTAAACCCGAAACCAAATTTAGCGGCTCTTTTAAAAATTATCCGAAAAGTTTAAAAAAATATTTTGACTTAGGTATTTAAAAAGCAAGGTTACATCAGTAAAAATAATAATAATAAATAAAATAAATAATGCTGGACAATTCACACAGCATTATCTAGCCTCAAGCTAAGCAGAGCTTGTGTTATGGGTACTAGATAACTGATATACATAATACAATACAATACATAGATAGATATTTTTTATGATACATAGAAAACGGCCAGAACGCCCTGAACAAATGTCTGCAGATCGTACACACATTTGTCCCGAGGCGGGAATCGAACCCGCAACGTGGCAGGCAGACCTTCGCCCACCGCGCCACAGAGGTCGTCAAAAGGAAGAAGCCACTCTGTTCTCACAGCAAAAAAATTCATCTAACATCATAGAACTTACCAACCGGACTTTGCATTGAAAAGCTCTTTAATTAGGTAGTAACTTTTCACATCTTAAAAAAAAAAAAAAAAAAAAAACTGTTAATAACATCGTAAATTATGTAAATTATGGGCGCTGGTACATGTACCATCTGAAAACATGATTAGCATTTTGTGAGGCCTTTTGTTAGAAGATGCAAAAATCATGTTCCTCGATGCTTTCGTATAGTACTCGTAGTTAGCTAGCAAAATTTTTTACATCTTCTACTCTTAGTAAGGTCAATTGGCAGAATGTGGAGCACTTAATTAGAGCATTGCAGTGGGAGAGTTGATCGAGTTTAAGAAATAATAAAGTTTCTTTATTTTTGGTTCAATCGGACTCCCTCTATAACAATGAGGTTGGCTGGCGGCTGGCTCACATAGATAACAACGGACCACAAACCTTTTGTCCGGATGAACTAAAACCCGGACAAAAGGTTTGTGGTTATCTAGACGAGCCAGGCAACCTCATTGGGAATAAATCGATTAACCATTAATAACTGGGGCTACGACCCTGCCAAGTCGAAAAACCGGCCGCCACAAGGAACCCTTTCTCGAACCATCTCGATGCACCTTTCAGCTATAGTCTATAATCTTTGTTACATTGAATCCTAAGATATGAAAGTTATTTTAGGTACTCTGCCTATCGTTTCCTTGAACAGGCGATTAGCCAGGCCCTGACTCGCTGTCCAAATGTTGTACTGCTTGCTGTTCGGCCAAGGCTTGGCCAATCACGCAGCCTGCCGCGGCTTCAGTTTGTACCTTTTAAACGTAAATCACTGGATTCGTTGAAGAACCTCTGTTCTTCAACGAAGTACTGTAGTAAAGATTTTTCAAAATATAATACCTGTTTGAGTTTTAATTCACATGTTCGTTCGGTTTCAGTGTTCTTTTCGTTCTGTTGGTGACTGACTAGTGTTTAATGTTTGTGATTTTTTGAGTGCAAAAAGTGAGATTTTTTGTTTAATAACGACGATATTTTGGTGATTTGATGATGATTAGTAATATCTCGTCTCGAAATGAAATAAGTTCCGTGATTGTCTCTGGTCAGGTGAGACGTAAACATACAGTGGCAAAGCTCTTGCGAATTTTTAATGAATTATAAATGTCTAAAGTGTCTTTTAATACGTAAAAGTTCTTCAAACAACAAACTAACCTCCAAGGAACAAAATACTATCACTTTACGGCACATCTTACGGCGATTCTAGCTGAAAATTCAACGAAAACAACATCACGACAGAGATTCCAACGGTCACAACATAAGAACAGTGATTTTAAATAAGTTTGGAACTTTATAACGTGAATTATGAATGTTTTTGTTAACAAAATAGTGCTTTCAAACAAAATTTAATTTGTAATTGTCGATGTTAGTTAGAAGTGTTTTTTTAATAATGTTACGCAATATGATTAATTAAGTAGTTACACTACTTACTGATGTTTGTTAGAAGAAACTAAGTTTATATCATTTTATACGCTTTTTACTAAGGCTAAGATTTATAAGACTCTTCAAACAAAGAAGAACTAAATGAATGTACCTAATTAAATTAATATCACATTTAAAATTAATGTTTAAATGTTCCTTAGTAAAATAAATGATTATAAGTTTATTAGGTCTAATTTTATTATACGTAATTGGTAATGAATGATAGATATGATTTCTATTAATTTAAGTCAAAATAGTGCATCTAGGTATTTTACATATTTAATTACACCGAATGTTCAGCATTTACACCGAATATCGAAGTTCTGCTCAAGCTGCCGAAAATTCAAATAAGAATATAAATTTTTAAAAATTTCAACCCCCAAAGGGTTGTATTTCCCGTTGACCTAAAATCATGTCATTTTTAATTTGGCTAGAAGCACTGTCTTTACGCACAAGTAAGGGGAAATAAGGGGTCTGGGTGTTTTCTATGTATAATAAAAAATATCTATCTATGTAATGTATAATAAATATTACGTATATCAGTTATCTAGTACCCATAACACAAGCTCTGCTTACCTTGGGGCTAGATAATGCTGTGTGAATTGTCCAGCATTAATTATTGATTTATTAATATCCGAGTTCAGTTTTTTTTTGATTTGGTTTGGAAACGTATTCCTCATGGGTTTTGGCAAACTTGATTGAGTCCAACTATTAGTAAAGTAAAAGTAAATCTATCAATCTTCAATGAGCAAAGTCGACCTTTCTTTACGATGATACGACGTTACACTGCTTATCTGACCTAACTCGAAACAAAATCGATTGTCATACAAAATCGAATCGGTAAAGTTCTAACATGACTAATTGGTAGTCACACGAGGTGTCAAAAGTAAAATAACTCTTTTTAGGGTTAAGCTCGCCTTTGCCATATTTTTCAAATTTAATGTTTTATGTATGTATTTTGTTTTTTTCTTGTGCAATAAAAAATAAATAAATAAATAAACCAGAGGACGACGGAGTAAAGGTGGGAAACTGCTATCTGCACTGATGTTCCGCATTTGTATGCGAGATTATCTAGCTGACTTATCCAGCCCAGCTGTCTAAAGGAGCGGTAGACTTTTGGTGCTTGACAGCTGCATTTCAATATAAGTAGGTGTAGTAAACGGAGCTGATGCTCCGTCTTTCATCTGGCCTCTTCTGTTGCAACTTACCCATGTTTGATAATATCGTTGAAGAATGCTTACAGCTGACAGTTAGCATTTATTTTTAAAAAAACACTACTTCTGGCTATGCACACAGTTACAATCCTCTTTACAAACTTTTGGATATAAATTTTCAATACTTTATCAAACTATAATATAACACAAAATTATGTACGCTTTCACGCGTCTACAGACGTTTTACCGAAAAGCGTAGGAAGTAGCTACTACCGCGCCCAACGATTTTGGACTGAGGGGGATCTACTACGCTGAAACACAATTGTTTATTCTGTGGCATGGGGGCGAAATGACATTCAGTCGTTCCTCGATTACAACGTGAGGGGTTAAACAATTAGTAGAGCACCCCATAAGTAACATTTACACCTTCGATGTTTAAAAAAAACGCACTTGTACGATTTGTAACATTACATTGGTTAGAGCATCCAATGGTATACCATAAGTTAGATGCTCTAACTATAAATATAAACGTAATATGCTTGCCATATACATCTTTATCAGTACTGATTGATTAGGTATGTTGTTTCTTAGTATTTAATTTGTTTTAGGATTAAAGCTTTTATAGTAGGTATATCGAAAGTTTCAAGCTAAATTTTTTAGTTTCGCGACGATAACGGTTGTACAGAATGAGAAGAAAGAAAGAAATATTGATTTTATTAGTAAAGGCCAACATGCCAGGAAGAAAAATATCTGCCATGTTATTTCGTACAAACACAGAACACAGTACAGTTAGCATAGAGTGGACATCCTGTCCATGTCCAGGCAACATAAATGCAGACAGCAAAGAAAGGAGCGAGACAGACCTCAAGGCTAACAAGGCTCCAGTCTCTCAAACCCAGTACTGCAGAAGTCAAAAATAGACTAAAACATAACTCGGAAAAAGAACAAAAAAAACTATGGAAGCGTCAAAAGGACTGCAAATACACTAAATCAATATTCCCTTGCAAAGATAAGAAAATAACAAACACGATGCTCAATATCTTGAGCATCCTGTTTTTGTTTGAGCCATGAGGATCTAAGAACAATGGCGGGCATCGTCACAGGCCACTATGAGCTGAATCATCATCTTTCAAAACGGGAGCCACAGACAGCAGCCTGTGTTGTGGCTGCCTCCAGGAAGAAGTGACTGTACAACATGTTGTGGTACACTTGCACGGCCGCAGAGGAGGTCAGGGGAAAACGGTACTGAAAAATTATATACTTTTAGAGGCATCAAACCCTTCTACACCTAAGAGAAGCTGAAACGAAGCTGTGAATCGCCAAAAGTCCTGCCCGGTACTTCAAAGAGTTGGGCTGGTTAGGCAGGGGGACAATGCACAATACACATCCATGTGAGATTTCAGTGTAGATCCTATTTCCCGCTCATAGAATTAGAATTATCGATTTTATAGATTATTAATTTCGAACAAATACACAACAACGCAAAATCTTTAATATTGCCTTGGACTTTCAGGGTTGAAAAAGCCACCAAGCTATAGCACTTGGGTCCACACCTACTCCCAGTTTTAAAATGAAAATCGTTGTGCCGGATACCCTGTATAAGGCTCAAGACTAACTGACTGGACCCCTGTGGAGAGCGTTTATTTCGTATTTCGTAACTTTAATTATTAACTACAAAATTCTCAATTCAAATATGAAGCTCATCAACTAAAACCGTATCATCAAGATACTATTTAAATTGCTTTCTCAAAGGTGGATATAACAAGGTTTATATTAAATAATTGGGATCTACGATTTTATGATTTCCCACACACATTTTTCGGGTTTTCTCAATCTCTATCCCAGATAAATACTATTCTTGAAAGGTGACGAAAAAATAAACGATTACCTGGCTTACAAGGTCATTCCTGATCCGATATCAATTTTACATGAATAAGGAACGCGCAAAACGAATATAGCTGTCTGTATTGTATAAGCTCTATAATCCAGTCCACTAGAAAAACCATTCAGAGATAAGCAGGTTCACTATGTGATTGATGGTGGCCATCTCCTTCATCTCGTTTTGTGGCACTGGACTACATTGCCGTGATTCCTACTTAATGCTGCAATGTTGCGAAACAAAAGCGACGTAAATGCAATATGGTGTACTGGACAGCCCTATTAAACTGATAATAATTGCTTTTCCGCACTGACGTCTAGTAGGCATACAAGGATGCATTGTAGTTATTTAGGCATCTCTGTAGATTTGGTGGAAAATGTCCTTCCAATCTAAATATACATTACCATAATCGCTAACCGTATTTTTAAATGGAATACTTTTGGTACATTGATATTTACAAGTACCTAACTTATCAGTAAGAGCCAGCTCCGCAGCTACATCAGCCACGGAACAGGTGACATCAACCGATTCCCTCATGTTTAGGTATGGATAATTTTGCTTTAGAAGACGATTTAGTTTCTGTTTCTGTATTCCGATGACAAACGCAAACTGGTTAAAATATATAACTCACAAGGTAATATTTATATCTCTGGTTAAAATATCTACTATAGTGAACAGCCGGCTTTAATAACAATGAGAGTAGTTAGACATACATATGTCTACAGTGCTGACGAGACTCTTGTTTATATAACAGGAGACTCGTCAGCACTGCAGCGGTGACCAAATAACAGCTCGAACCACTGACAGCCACTGATATTGTCAGTGACAGTTTAATTGTAAACACTCGAAGGGAGTGGGCAGATGGGGTGGTTCGAGGGAGAATGCATAGTGTCCATTGTCTTCAATGGACGTAGGTTCCTACTGTAACCTCAATTGTTAGCTGGCGGCACACAAGACCCAGTGTTTGCGGTTCTCAGTTAATAATATTTCCTAAAATATTTATACTTAAATACGTTAGATAAATTTTGGCAACTATTGGACAACAGTTTGAAATTAACGTGTTTTTTTATGGGCGTTGCAAGTATTTTAACTTTCATACTTACTTATACCCTTATACCCTCTACAACACTTAATTGCTTATACTATTGCACGATGAAAATACGATAACGGCTCTAGCACCGTACAGGGCGCGCTACAGGGGAAGATTTCAGTAATCCAAATCTGTAAAAAAAAAAGTCGAATTTTTTTGGGACTTCTTAAAATAGAAATATTTATTTATTTATATACCTAACTAGATATTCAAAATATTTCATCACATTTAGTTTGGGCCGAAGTGTTACTGATTTACAAGAGTTCCGTTTTCCCTAAAACCAATATAGTAGCGGTCGCATTTATGATACCTCGTAGTTCGATCAATGCAGATCACCCCCCCCCCCACCCCATGTCCTTTATATTAATTAATTATTGATGATATAATTTTGCACAAGTGCCTTACCTACTACCTACATGTTTCACACTTCATCATTTTGATAACTGATCAAGCCATCCAACCAGATACGTACCTGTTTTGATTATTTAGCTTATCTGGATTTCTACGTTCTTTGCCTATACTTTCACTTTTTTAATTTCTTCCTACCCTTGAAGTTCTACTCCTGACAGGTTTATAATAGTGAAACTTCTAAAGCTTTGAGCGCGCCACAGGTACTGGCAGCCTGCCAACTCGACAAATTTGTCTTTTGACCGCTTTCACTTGTGGATTTTCAATAAACGAAACTTTTGTTTTTATAAGCGAGCCCTCCGCAGCAATAAAAACCAGCACAGGCTGGTGGCGCCAACACATAGGCTGCACAAGTCGAAGAGATCGGTATTTATCTCGGGCCCGGCAGTCTACAATAGACTACCAGATAGTATCCGCAATGCAGCGTCCACCGCAGCGTTCAAGCATCGGTTGAAGACATGGTTGCTGGAGAGGGTTTTCTACAGCATGGGTGAATTTCTCGAACTGCCCGAACTGTAGAAGAGCCCTCCCCACCAACCAACAAAGTAGCTACATAATTGAATACTATATATTTATATTTTACTATAATGTTTCACAAGATGAATCATTAATATTATTTATTCATAAATTATAATGTATTGTAATTCATGAAATCGAAAAATTGACGTGTAAAATATTATTTTTATTAATAAATTGTATTCTTGTAACTTATGTTCCTTCGTGTTAACTACAAAGCATCCAACCGGAGTAACTGATAGCAGCTGCGCGTGGCGGTCAAGAACATTACATTTTACTGGCAGTGCTATAGCATAAAGTAGTAAGAGCCTTTTATTAACTAACACTTCCATTGCCCTAGACGCACTCATGCTGCAGCGTACTCCGGCGGGTCACGCAATGGATGGTCCAACAAGCTAAATGCACTAAGACTCGTAGGTTATACTTTACTGTGCAGTAATCTATCTGGGATATAGACGAAATAGCTAATGTGATGAATGGTCGTCGCAACCATGCTATCTATATAACAGCGTATGTGATAAAGAGGATGTCGGTCGAGCCAACGCCTCTGAATTCAGAACAAAACACGACACGTTCCTCTAATGATTTCTAGGTAGGTACACAGTAGACCTACCTATTTGGTTAGGAATAGAATATTAATTACGACAATAAACAAATACCCTTGGTATTCGTTTTTGGTATTAGAAAGGAATAGTTTTTTGATTTGAGTAGTGACGTACATACGTAGGCGAGTAATATTAAACTGGCAACGATACAGAAGAAAATGAGCTAAGGTGCACGACCGATATCGTAACATGCGTTATTAATAAAGTAATCGAATACATAGTTTCCAGAGTCATTCACCTGTCGGCGGCTAATAAGGGAATCTCCACTTACCCCCACAGCTCTCTTTGCTGTGAGGGGTAAGTAACAACAAACAACAAACATTAGCCCGAATTTGCGAATATTCATCACATTTAATGTAGCCTACATGCAGAGAAAATGAACATCGATGAATCCCGGGCAATACCCGGGCTGAGCTTTATTGACGTGCATGATGGAGCGATGGGTGACCCGGGCGTGGGTGGCTGGCAACCCCCCGCCCGCTTTCTACCTCGCTTTATCACTCTTACAAAGGCGCCTCTGATTAGAAAGGGATGGCAAGCACGGTTTACCTGCAAGGGGGGATGTTTGTATACGCGTGTAACTCCAACACTGTACTGATGTATCCGCTTTAGATGTGTGTTTCTGACGTATGTTTGCGTGTAGTTCACCTTTAGTCCCCTTTAGTGGTGTTAATATCTACCTATGTTTGTTTTTATGGATATGATGTATGTTGAGAGTGGAATCTTCCTGATAAAATGGAATTTATTTTGAATAATACTATGGCTAAGAGTAGAAAATTACAAAAAAAGTACCTATGTGAATTGCAAGTAACACAAGAATTGAAGTATCGTAAATGTTTATTCGTTCAAAATAACTAGGTAAGTCTATAATTTGATGCGTAATAGTATATAATGTATATCCATCTAGCCGTTTTTGGCTACAGCGACTTGGACTTAATATTTCTGAGTTTATTAATCTGAGTTTATATTATGTTATTTCTGGATTTATGGATGCTTATTCCTTACATGACTGACGTACCCAATTTTGGCCGTAAACGTTCGTTCGCACGTAGCGCCCGCCAGGGTACCGTTAACATAATTATTGTAGTGTATGTTGCAGGGCGGTCTTATTTTTAGTTGATCTCGCTTAAAGTCTAGTTTTTTTTTTATTTGCTCTTGGTGGCTTTCGTGTCACTGCGGCCATGATGGGCCTATTGTGATCGCCACTTTATGTGTTCTCCCCTAAAGCTGCGGCGTTTAAAGTTCGCCACTTACCCTTGCAGTTAGTTGCTAGGAACTGAAGGATTTGATTAGGAAGTCTCGTAGCTCGTCTGGGCCGAGCAGGTGCTTTCCCAGATAAGTACTACGTTTTTGCATCAGTGCTCCACACTCTCCTAGCAGATGGAGAGGCTTTTCGTCCGCCTCCTCACAGAATCTACAGGATTTTGTGTCGCATAGCCCCAATTTAAACATGTGCTTGTTGAGGCGACAGTGTCCAGTTAGGGCTCTGTTAAGATGCGAAGGTTCTCTCTGTTTAGCGCTAGGATATGGTTAGTGTACCGTTTATCGAAGGCTTATCAGTGATTTTGAGTGATCCATGCCAGAGGAGTTTTTCCAGAGCTTGGTTGATTCCTCATAGCAGGAATTTAAGAGGGTTCTTAGAGCCAGACTTTTGGGAATGCCACAAAACGGGGCCAAACTGAGTCCCCTTTGCCCCGGAGCGCGCAAGTTCGTCAGCACACTCATTGCCGTTGATACCCGCGTGACCCGGTACCCATCTTAGGATGACTCTGTTGTTCGAACCTAGAGCGTTCAGGCGATACAAACAATCCTCAACTAACTTGGACGTGTTAACCTTCGAATCCAGTGCTAGGATCCAGCGCCTGGCTGTCAGAGTTGATAAATATAGTTTGGTTGGTGTAGCGCTTTAGCAGATTAATGTCAGCAAATACGAGGATGGCGAATCGCTGCTTGGAAGACGGAGGCGTAACTACCTAGGTTTATGCTACTGCTAAGCCTGGGTCGCTCTCCATACACTCCACAGCCTACTTCCAGTCCCATTTTGGAACTATCCGTGTACCAGTTAAGGCACCCGTCCTTTTTCGCCTTCTTTTCTCCTCGAAAGCGTATACTTTCTCCTCCATAAGTCGTCTTCATTCTGGCCGTTTACCAGCAAAAAGACTCCTAACGAGAAGGTTCTATACTACATCTTTTCATGTGCCTTTTCTGAACATCTTTAAAACGTAAGAACTGGCCACCGCGTTTCCGCTTACCAAGTTCGAGTTCAGAAAAGAAGATGCGCTTCGCCTTTCTCTCGTTAGGCATACACGCTAGGTCACCGCACCAGCGCAGGTGACGCCGCATCAGATATGCCTCTATGTCGCATACTCGTCGTCGTCATAGCTCGTCGTAGAACTTCCGTGTTGCGAATCCAATCCGATCATTTAATATTCAAAATGTCGCGGAGGCATTTCAGATGGAACCGGTCTAGCGTGCGTATATGATGGCGGTACAAGCACCAAGTCTCGGATGAGTACAAGATATTTGGCAGGACCATCGCTATGTAAACTTGTATTTTAGTACTCAATTGTATGTTGTTCCCACAACATACAATTGAGTACTAAAATACAAGTTCAGGACACCCGGTTTCGAAGTTTGCCAAAAGCAGTCATAGCAGAGCCAAGCCTGCTGTTGACTTCCGAGTTAAGGTCGCCTTTGGCAGTTATGCTGCTTCCCAGATATTTAACTTTGTCAACATGTTTGAGTACCTTCCCCCAAGATGCAGATTTAGTCGAGCTCGGTCTTCAGTACCCATATATCATGTAATAGTATTAAGTTTCCAAGGAATATGGTATTATAGTCATTTTTGAAAAGTTTCTCAATTAGACTCTATTAAGAATAAACAACAACAAAAAATTCAAAATGTTTAATACCCACCTTTTTCTGTTTTATGATGGCAAACAAACTATGCACTCGATACCTTCGAAACAGGCCTAGCCTAGTGCGGGTGTTCTCCTGTCCGCCCCGCACTCAACTACTCTTCGCGATAAAATAATTTCATTCTAGCGAACTTTATTGTAAGAAAATAAAAATTGTAAACATAATCTCATCTGTCTGTCTGTGTTAAGAGGCCTGCGGATGATGATTTGTTGCCCATACAAACGTACTTCCGAAATGATTTTTAATTCAAGCATATTTCCACCATTATCATGTTGTTTTTCGTATAAGAATAGTATTTATCTAGGTCCCTGGATGTTTTTTTTTCGTCATCATAAACACCTATAATGAAATATAAGCTAAATTATGCAAAATGCGATTTTGCATAACTTTACGTCGAAAATGACATGTTTTCGTCCTGTTTGTTTTGTATTAAAAACAAAAATATCTTACGTTTCGTTTGAGAAGGAACATAGCTTACATTGTCTAGTTACAGAATAACAACACATTGTCGAAAATACAAAAAGTTTTCAGTGATCTATTTTGGTATTATGGAACACAATAATTCACGAATTGAAGTTGCGTGCAGCTGTCGCCGAAGCCTTATTGCCTCGGACGCGCTGTTATCAACTTCGCTCGATAAAATAATAATATTCAATCCCACAGCGCTTGTTTGTAAAAGAAAACAGAATTTAGAACAGAATCTCACCTGCATATGTCTAAGTTGATGGCGAACAAAGATCGATCTCTTCTGACGAACGGAGCGAAAATACCAGTGTCAGTGCCCTTGATTATGTTGCAGACGTTGTTGTTGATTCCGTCATCCCAGAAGACGAATTCGTTTCGGCCGGCAAAGAGCCTTATATCGCCCAGTCTGGTGTGGTCGTCTAAACCTCTGTATGCTTCGTATTCTTCGCTTGGGGTGTCGGCTTTCTGTAAAATAATTGATAAGTCACGTGAAATTTTTAATCTTTCCCTATTAGTTAACATAACTACTGATTTTATTTATCGGGTATTACCCGTACGATAAATACAGGATAAGGAATCATTAATTAAGATGGTGAATATTCGTAGTAGAGCGGTGGAGCTTCTTGCTGGCTGTAGGTACTGTGAATAGGAACTAAAATTACATGTTGAATTAAAATTTTAAATAAAGATAGCGAATGCTTTCTATGTAGGTAATTAGTTTTGTAAAATCCTAAGGTGAGAGAGCTAGTCAACTCCAAATAAATATGTAGGCATGTTGTAAGTGTGCTTTTACAAATTTATTTAATAGAAAAAGCTTTCACTTGTCTACGCTTTCATGTCATCATAAAAAAGGGATTTAAATCCCACGCCCCCCGTGGGATTTAAATCCCTTTTTATGATGATATGAAAGCGTCTAAAGAACTGACTGTATTGATATTGTACCTTGGTATGCACCTGTGCATATTTTTTTATTATAAATAGATGGCGCGATAATATTAAGACGGTTTGCACTAGTGCGTCTGGCATGATAGAGCGATATTTGTAATTGCTGATGTTTACTCAATTCCCGTTCAAAAGAACGGGAATTTAAAAATAAGTTTTGAGACTTTTCTCAGCAAATTGATAAAACTTATTTTTAAATTATTAGTATTTCCAGAAATTTTACGAAATCCGGGTTGGTGAAATCACTGATTTAAAAAAAAATCTATGTCATGGACAACAAGTACTAGAAGTATTGAAGACTAGATTCTGCCCCCGCCTTCGAGCGATTAGTTTTTATGAAAACGTACTATGCACAATACTAATATTTTTTAATTCTTTTCTTTTCACCAAGAGCTCCTCTGTGACCCCTGCTTCTCGTCTGCACATGCGGTAGGCCCTTAGGTGATAATCGAGCATGGCGCGGCCAGTCTCACAGGCCAGTCGACATTAGTGCATCAAAAGTGTGTGCGCAAACACAGGTGCACTCGAACTCTCTATTCCCTCACTCTCCTAATCGAATGCGACGGCAGACTAATATACGACCGTGAGAGGTCAGATGCAAGACCAACGGCTCAACTTCGGCTAGCTGCCTTTCGAACGCCTAGTGCAAAAGGCAGCAAGCACAAATGGCTATTTGAAACGCTGAAAAACACTCAGAAAAAAATATTACTATTTTCTGATAAGAATAATTACCTATTATGTGCATTTAAACTTCGGAATCAGTCAAACATTTGAAAATGCTCAACAAAGGGGCGAAACGACACTAGTCATTTTTGGTTGTGTCGTTTGGCCCCTTAAGTGGCCAAAATAATGGGCGAAACATCACAACTCGAAATAATTTTACTTACATAGTCAAGTATAGAGAATACCAAAGAGCCATCCTCTTGTTCAGCTAGGTTCTGAGTTCTTGCACCAATGCTCCTGAAAAGTTAAAGATATAGTAATATCGATCGTAAAAAAGCCTCTATCACTACTATTTTTGTCATAGAAAATCGCTAGCTGCAGGTTTAGGGAAACCAAATTACGTGGAAAACTTGTCTGGGGCAGCATATTCATCAATCAACAAACGTTGATTACTGATGAGGTACCTACTGATGAGGAACGAGAAGATATAGGAGGTTGCCTATCAAATAATTATTAAGGGTAATGAATGTGATCCCTCGGCTAACCGCACGCGCCGAATATAATATACGATATAATATACGATAATAAATAATACCTGCATCAAGTCTTACCTGATAACACCACACACTATGTTCCCGAGGAAACCCGGGTTCTTGCAGATGCTGATGCCAGCAAACAGCAGGTCTCCGACACGGACTGTCATCACTGGGGAGTTATGCTCGCCAAAGACATCAGACATTCCTTGGTTTAGAGCTGGCATAAGGTACGCGAATGAAGCCTCTGCGATTTGGGTGATAGCCTGCGAAGGAAAACAGTATTAAGATTTGACCTGACGATCACTGTGGCGCGGTGGGCGAAGGTCCGCCTGCGACGTTAGAGATTGCGGGTTCGTTTCCCGCCTTCGTAAATATTTGTAGATCTGCAGGTATTGGTTCCGGCCGTTCTGGTCGTTTTCAATGTATAATAAGAGATATCTATCTATGTAATGTATTGTATTATGTATATCAGTTATCTAGTACCCATAACACAAACTCTGCTTAGCTTGGGGCCAGATAATGCTGTATGAATTGTCCAGCATTATTTATTCAGGTAAGCCAGTGATAGAGCAAAGTGGTGCGCTGAACCAGGAACAAACTTATTCTTAATTAATGAGTTATAGGTAACTATCTGGACGCGACGAGCCTTTGTAGTTTGTAAGAGTTTTTAGGATAAATTAAGTTAAGTTTCAATCAAGAAGAGTAAGAAACAACATAATAAAACGTGAGACGGAATTATAGGTCAATAAGTCAGTAGAACAAGTTAAATCTACGTAATTAGGTAGGTACATTTATGTAAAAATCTTTGTAAATACCGAGGAGTAAGTTAAGAGATTTGCTAGATAGCTTGTAAGACCTACCTTAAATTTAGAAGTCTGAACAAAAGGACATTTCAATGATCAAAAAATTCGAAGGAGCTGAATTTTGGTTGAGACCTTGGGTACACCAGTAGAAATAAAGAAGCAAAAGTCCCCATAGATCCCACGTGTGCTATAATGTTATCAAAGGTCAAAGGGACAAAATTTTCAGTACAAAATTTGGATTTTATTGCCCGTTCATGCTGAATTTATAAATAGGTATGCAGGTTCTAAACTATTTCTTTGATAAAAACTATTCGACATGTTGTCAACTATTCGGCATGTTAGTCAACTTTGTATAAGTTGTATCCGTATTTTTGTGATGGGGTTTGTATTGGTAAGGAGCGAATTCAGACCCGCGACAGTATTCCAGATCCAGTAAACGATTGCTTCTAAACTCGCGATCAGCTGAATCGACTCGCCCCTACAAAAAGTACAAAGGGTAGTTTTTTCGAAAATGACTGTATATAAAACTGTTATTTTTGTTATGCTTCATCTTTTAAAAAACACCAATCATTGAGTAGGAAAGGTCCTATTTGCCTACTACTTACTTTAGAAATATTAGGTCGTTACTTATGAAATTAGCATTTTGTCACCAATCAATATATAAACTTGGTGCTCAAATGGGAACAAGAAATAAAATTTGATTCTATTCCCCATTGAGCACCTACGGTGCGGTAGCTTCTAGTGAAGAGGTTTACCCAAGTAGGTAGATTGAATAGATACTTAAGTGTGTACATAATACCTCACCTTCTTAATTATTATCTAAGAAGATAATATACTAGCCGGTACTTAACGTAGAGTACGCGCATGGATAAAATTTCTATAGCTTTGATATTGTCACTTCGACATTTGCATTCGGCATATTATTATGAATGAGAGTAATAAGTTTTTTCATGTCGATAAGTAGTATTTATATTCTCTTTGGTCGATAATTTTACTGAGTGTGACATGTGAGTGTGTATTATATTCTTTTGGATATGAGTGACAAATTAATGTAAACAATGGAGCCCAAACCTGGACAAGTAATAAAAATGCAGCCATAAGCGACACTACAACTAAAAGAGGCGGACCAATAATAATATACGAAAATGAACAGTTCAAAAATTACAAAGGAGGGATGTGTATTATGGCGGTGCATGGATAAATCTTGTCACGGGTTCTTGACTATCAATGGAAATGAAGATATACTAAAAATATTAGAACACCGCTGTCAAACCCTAAACAGCGGCGATTTACAAGCAAATGAAGCTATAAAGGACCTTTACAAAGAAGCTGCATCTACCGATGAGCCTATTCTAACAATTTACAAAAACAAAGCAATTATCTTGAAAGATCGAGGACTTGATTTAATCACCGATTTGCCTAATTTCCAAAATATAAAATCCAGTCTCTACAGAAAGAGAAACAAGGTTCATGGAGTTGACCGGCTATTTGCAAGATCTGCTGGAGATGTACAAGTGGGTAACTTTTTTACTTTTAATTTACTAAAACGTTAACATACCAAACATTCGTTATTGCGCCTGCAAAAGTTGTTATGGACTTTTTAATTTAGGTTTTTTATGCCATTTTGATCTTTATTTCAATACATACACGTTGTAAACAGCTTCATCAATATTGAAATTTTCACATACTACTTGTAAAAACAAGTAGTATGTGAAACAGCTTGTAGGTATATTGAAATATAATAGTAAATCGATCGTCATAAATTCAAATATATTTTAATATTTTTAGTCTATACTATCATTGCATCACACGGTTTTTGTCAAACTATTCGTAGTTTTATAACTTTTCTAGATAGTATCAATAGATGGCTAGTTATGTTTTTCTGAGTTAAGTAACTATAAAACTGTTGTATGAAAATAGTATGAGCAAACCTAAATTTCAGCATTAAAAAGTCATGTCTATACTAATATTATACAGAGGAAAGGTTTCTAAGTAAGTGTTACACTGCTTAGAAAAGCTGCGATTTTATAATAGAAAATTGGTGTTTTGATTAGCGTGGGATTTGTAAGTACCTAAGTATAAAAAAAAACATTTAATTTAAAAATAATCGTAAATACTACTGTTACTGTACGAAGAATGTGATTTCTTTTATATATTTTTAGTAGTGAGGTATATTTATAATAAAAAATTTATAAAGAGGTCATACTTTTTCTAAGTATATACGTACAATGTTAGTATTAATAAAAGTAAGTGAGGTACCTAGAATATAACATAAGGCTGATTGTGATATTAATAATAATTACTTAATTTTTTAAAATTGATATGATAATAAATGTACTGCGATTTTTTATCGATATGTTTTATTATACACCCTATCACTAGAAGCTGGTGCTCAATGGGGAATAGAATCAAATTTTATTTCTAGTTCCCATTTGAACACCACGTTAATATATTGATTGGTGCTCAATGCATAGGTGCCCAAAAAATAGGTGCTCAAACAGGAATACTTCGTTTGAATTTATTAATCGACTACACAAAGATACCACAAACGTTGTATCTTTCTTCTTTGGCTTCATTCATAGCAAAACTGAATAAACATACAAAACTATTCATAGATACCAGGACGGAACCCCGTAAAAATGACACTGGACTATGAAATGTCAGCTGTGATAGCGACCTGGTTTTTTTCCTAATATCATAGTAACGGGATGTTATCACCACTTTTATTCCAGCCTTTTAAGGAATGCGAAGCAGCTGGGTATCTTATCCAGGGTACAGAGACGCCGTCTTGCTAGATGGCTGGCATTTTTTTTAACAAGTATTTAAATTGTTATTGGTCTAAAGATGTTAATTTAAAAAAAAAAACATGGTGTTGCTATGGCGAAGTGCGGCGGGTGGCATGCCAGACTTAATACTTCCCACATATCTGGGACGCCAAAATCCCACAAGAGCAAAAGTTCTGAATATTCTATCAAAAGAAACGAGGAACATGACCAATAAAGAAAATTCGACAATCAATAATTATAAAGAAATCATTAGAGATTTCTGAGGCAATAGACCAATTGAAAAATGGTTAGGTACATCTACATACATTATTAGGCCAAGCCGGAAACATTTCAATGTTAAAATTGTACTCTTAAGTTTACTTTTAAGTAAACCTTAAACCTATTTTGTGTTGATCCATGCAAATTAGAAATAAAAATTATTATTAATTAAAAAATAGTCTATCACCGTTGGACGTAGCCTAGAAATCATAGCACCATTTAAATATTAATTTTAAGTGCTTAAATGTTACTAATATAAAACCTATGAACAATATTTCTTTATTTTTAAGTATACCTATTTAATATTTATTTTCTGCGTTTAGGGGCTCATAGGTAATTTGAACAATAAGGTTTTTAGTTAAAGGATATGAGCACAGATTCTTATTTCATAACTAATTGTAAAAACAGAATTATATTTCTCCTTTATTAACTATTTTCAGACGTCAGTTAAAACAGATCACTTTATATTCCATTTTTATAACCAGATATCGAATAAGGAATAGTGTTATTTTCTTAACTACTTGTGAAAAATGGTTTTGAAAGTGAACATAGGCTACTTTGTACTTTTTGTCTCAAAAAAGTGCATGCAAATACATATGCGAGCCTGTGCCCGCATATTTGCATTCACTTTTTTGAGCCACTTTTTCGACCACCCTGCCAAATTTTATTAAGATGAGTTCAGCCGATAAGGCGTGAAAAAGTAAGACACAGATAGAGAGTTGCTTTTTATTTCTATTATAATACTACTATGGATCATCTTTATTAACAAAGCAAATAACAATCGTATAATAGAAACAAATTAGAGCCAGTGTTTACAATTAAAACAATTGAGCTGACTGCAGACTGTTGCAAACAATCTACAGTTCTATATCAACTGTTCAATATCAGTCGCGAAAGATAAAGTATGAATTAAATTAAATAAGGATGTAAGTGGTTAGGAATGTGTACTTATTGGTTTTGCGTAGCAATATTAAAAATTAATCATTGGACGTGGTTCAAAATCCTATAAATAAACAGAACAGCTTGTGTCATTGACTGTTTGGTATCCGTTAATGAATATATGTCTGGTCTAGGCTATAATAATGGTACAGCAATGATACACTGAAATGCTTGCGATATTACTGCCTACTTCTTGTGTAGGATTACTGTAAATCGAGTATTAAAATTTACAACAGAAGTAAATTCGTTCTCAAAGTTTTATTTATCGGGAGGGTGATTTGTTACGCGTGTAACGAAAAATTATCGCGATCTTCAATTTTCTAAAACTGATGACTGAAGCTTTTTGTATTTTTCACATAATGTTTTTATTCTCTAACTAAACAATTTAAGACATGTTCTTTTTCAAACAAAACGTTATACGTATATTGTGAATTTAAAAAAAAAATATTTAAAAAAATCGGACAAACACATGTCAGTTAAATTGAAGCGAATAAAATCAATAACATCTTAGGCACGCTTCCAACTGGTATTGATATGGATCAGTTGAGCTACCTGTAGATTGTTTGCAACAGTTTGCAGATAGCTTAATTGTTTCTATTGTAAATACTAGTTTTAATTTAAATTTGTTATTTGATTGTTATTTTCTTTCTGAATAAATGTATTATAACATCATATTTCTTATTTGATAATAATGACTATTTATAAACCTGTTTATAGTATTAAATTTGACTTGTCTAAGTGCTTATTTTGTAAGCCGTGAGTTTTTTTTAGTACTGAAGAGAAGTCGAAAACCGTGAGAGTTGTCGAAACGTCATGTTAGGAGTTACGTGCTCGATTTTGAAAATAATAAGTTCTGCATTAACAAAAGGTGAAAAACTCTTTAATTTTATTAAAAACGAGGTTTCGAAAAAAAATTTGTTTTTTACATTTTTGGGTTCTTGATTTGATAATTAATAAATAAATGTACAACGACTATGTGCCCAAAGTTGTTGAAACACCTTTTCTTTACCTTTCCTTTTCCTTCACCACCTAACTTTTCGATAACTCTCACGGTTTCAGATATCCCCACATCACCCTGACTAAAAAAACTCGGCCTGTATTGTATTATGAAACACTAAACTGAACCTTACTGCTGGATGCGATAATATCCAAGCGCACAAGAACTCTAGTTTCACATTCACTTTCAAAAAATACAGCTAGGTAGTTTCGTGGCTTTAGTTTTGCCTTCTTAGAGGTTACGTTTACGTATCAAGTCTGTATTTTAAGATCTAAAAGGAAATCAAACCGACCAAGTGCGAGTCGATTCGCCCATGGAGGGTTCCGTACCATCGTTTAAAACTATTTTGCAAAATAATCTCTACAATACGAAGCAAAAAGCAAACATGATGCGGCCATCCATGTAGGTACATGGATGGGTGGCCGCATCGTGTTTGCTTTTGGCTACCTACTGACCGCGCTTGACGTTGATTAAATTCGGTGATCGGTATTCAACGTGGTACGGACATTGTCGCCCTTTCCAAAAATTAATGTACCTATTTTATTATTAGTATTAAATATGAAATATTATAGCGGCAATAGTTATACACACACCCTGTCAAAATTTCAACTGTCTACCAATTGCGTTTAGTTCAAGAGATACGGCCTTGAAAACAGAAGAGCAAAACTAGCCAAACAATTACGTTTTTTCGTGTTATTGCGTTATATCACGATTATTTGTTGTTGTAGCGGCAAGAGAACACACCTAATATTTTTTTTTATTGTACCTTATACGATTCAAGATAAACCAACGAACAGACAGACAGCGGAGACTTAGTAATAGGGACCTGTTTTTTCCTTCGGGTACGTAATCCTAATAAAACTCTTTGATCTTTGAACATATTGTTCAGTTTTATACCAAATCCATTGGAACAAAAAAAGAAACAAAACATTAATAAAAATTCCTTATTAGATAACATTTATAACACAGAAACTCCTTAAATCAGTTTAAAACATCCCGAGTGAAACTGCATTAAATTTTAGAGGGCGCATACAGCTTCCGCAACGAAAGCGGCGCGGGGGGGGGGGGGGGGGAGCGCGCGGCGTGATCGATATTTTCCCTACTGTCCTACTGCCCTCCACCCTTTCACATTCACCCACCCCCCTCTCGTCCTCGCGCAGGTTGCGTTTAGAGTGGATTTTTCGGACGAGCAGTAAGGTAACTTAATATCGCAAACTACTCAATTGAAAACATCGAAATAATATTAAATCTTAGTACAGAGTGTCTCCCGAATAAAACTAAAACCTAAAACTGCTAAATCTAGATAAAAAAAATCCGACTTATACATACGAGTATTAGTCAATAATTTTTGATCTAGTTTCACTTATTTTGGGAACTGCACTTATTCAGGGGGTGTCCCTGTATTTTAGCTTCATTAATCCTACTTACTACTTACAAAAATTCTGTACCGATTCCGTAGCGTGTGCCGGCTAGGTCAGACGACTTCAAAAAATAACATTAAAGTAGTTGTAATAAAACCTGGGGTAAACGTGTTCTTGAGCGGAGACCGCGACTCGGAAAACGTAGTGTAGGACGCCCTCCGACCAGGTGGGATGACGATTTGCGAAAGACTGCTGGCAGATGCTGGATGCGGCAGACAGGGCGCTATGGCGCTCATTAGGGGAGGCCTATGTCCAGCAGTGGACTAGTATAGGCTGATGATGATGATGATGAATAAAACCTGCTTTTGAAACTAAAACCAAGAGGTTTTAGTTATAATCCTGTAGATGATTCCTACGATTTAAATTGTTTATAAAATTTAATAATGTGACAAGTTTTAAATGTTATGAGCTTGTCAAGGCACTCACTACAAAAGTAAAACAAAAAGTTGAAGTTCCGGCTATTAAAACTGCCTTTGCTAAGCGTTTCCGTAAGTTTGCTTTCCCTTTCATCTATCGCAGGGTCATAAAACACTGCAATCTGTCTTGTGCACTGTACGGCGCGGCGTTAAGGAAAAGATTAGAAGATGGTTACTTACTCTTGAATACGATGCCACTGAAAAGTAAAAGTATGGAGTACTATAGTTTACACCACAGGTTTCCAATATGTAGGTAAATATAATAAAATAAAACTAAAAACTTAATAATCAAAACTCCCCGCCCTCATCTCCCTGTCTTAATTTTTTTCTCCTTGCCCCCAAGTCGGTAACTCCACTCTACATGAATGTAACAGTGACTAATTTTATGTTGCAGATTGCGTGTTTTGTCTTAATTGATTAGATTTATTGATATTAATGTTTTGTTTGTTTGCCCTGTATAAGTTACAACTAATCTTATTTGTTAAAGTTAATAATGATGTAAACAGGCTTCCCGCGACACAGGCTTGCCTCGTGCGGGGGCCGCTTGTAATGTGTACCTTGTCTTGTTTGTATTTGTATTAAGCGATGAAAAGTGAGTGAAATTATTAATTCTTGTTTAATCTTTTTGATTATCAATTTGTTGACGATTTCTCTTCCTTTACCGAGGAACTTAGAAAGATTTATGATACATATCATTACTGACATTGGCAGAATTGTGTCGTCCAGACGCAGAGATTGAAAGTGAGTTTAGATAAAAATATTTCTAATGACCATCGTGACAACAGTGGAGATCCTGGGTCAATCACTGGAGTCTCGGAATTTTTTTTTGTTGATGGACGAAGCGAGTAATTTAATAATTGTATATACCTACTGTCGATTGAATACAACGGATACACACTGACATACTTTCGTTTTTTAACGTCCTTAAATATTATAGTTTCAATTTTTTTGTAACATCACTACTACTAACTAACACGCCATTTCTTGTATCTATGCTGCATTCAGAGTTACGTAAATATCGATATTAGCGTGCTCACAAGTGTTCCGAATGACTGTGAGCACGACAACGATGTCCCGTGTGACGTCATAAATGACGTCACGGCACGGGGAAAATGCGCATATCACTGACCATCCTACATACACGAGCATCGAATGATGAATTTATGAATGAATGAGTGCTCCGAATTAATGATAGCACGTCAATATTGTAATATCTAATTCGGAACGCAAAGTATCGTAACTCGGAATGCAATTTAAACGCTACAAACTTTTACAAAATATCGTTACAATGTCTGTGGATGCATAATTATATTTATTTTAAGAAGAAAAAATTCTAGTTCGAGCGCTAAAATTATTTTATTTACACCACAGAATCATGAACAGTAGTCATGATTCTCAGATGTGGAAATGTATGCAAAGAAATTGTTCTGCGAAGTTAAAATGTCAGGGAATAGGATTTTGCAAGTTATCCATACATGTATGTTACAAAGTGCAATGTTGAAGAGTTCAAAGAAGAAAGCATTCGTAGAGCACAAAATGTCAAAATCAATGGAATAGGTACCAAAGACGAAATAGTATTATATGTATCTTTATATTTATGTCTTATCTGTCTGTCTCTCTCTGGGTATAAACTTTGTAGAGAACGCGGTTCTGATCAAAAGTGTTAAATCTATTATGTATGTATCGTGCAAGAAATTAAAAAATAAACGTTTCAAGAACAACATTTAAAAATCCAGATCAAGTTGAGATTCCAACACATTTGAAGACATTTTGTCATTTCGTGACAACAGCTCGGGAATAATTGCATTTGCCATGGGGAAAATTCAATTATTCCCGATTCACGTGAACGTGGAATACGATGATAAACGAACTCTCACATTTTCAGTAGTGTGTATTCTTCTGCCTAACTCAGAGACGAGAGAGAGCTAAAGAGAAACACATACGAGATTATGCTGAACTTAATGAAACATGTGCCAGAATGGTATACAGAAAAAGTTATTGTTAAACTTACTCCACTACGGACATTTCCGCTTTGTTGAAGTCTGGGCCTTATTGGTCCACTATTTAAAATGCCCACAGCCAATCCGAATTCAAGACTAGCTCTGAACGGCATTTTATGTTCCTTACACGTGAGTATACCTACTTTTTAAACTGTGGTTCCGTATACTGTTTATTTTCGATGTAAAAATTGAGAAAGGTTTTGCTAAGGCGAAAGTAGGCGTTATCGCATTGGCAGTAGATTATACTATCCCTAGGAGTTACGCAGAATAATAACAATGAGCTTTTAACGTCAGCAGTTAGTATGTGGAGACCAAGTAAGAAAATTTGCCTAGTCATGTATCGATAACCTATCCTGTCTGTAACGCAAACGCGTGATGGCCACTCAACTAAGCGGATCATGTATCGATTAAAAATAAGTTGGCAAATCAAAAAAATAATTCCACGCTTTAACGGCTGTATAGATGAAATTTGGCAGGGAGGTAAATGACGTCCCAGGAAAGGACGTAGGCTACTAGAAAAGAGATAACGTGCTAAGTCGCAGGCAAAAGCTGGGCGGCTGTCCAAAGTTAAATAAAACGTCAAGTGCGAGGTAGACTCACGCAACAAGGGTTCCGTACAAATTGCTACTCTTCAGCAAAGAAATCAACCCAGACGAATAGTGCACAATGATTTTCTGATTTGATAACGATAATGACGTAACTTATTTATTCCCTCGAACTATTGCCCCGTCTCGGGACTAGATAAGTTACTTCCAACTCTAGGGTTACAATGTGCTATAGACAGAACAGCTGTAACTTTTGATTGCGTTGACTTAGAAGTTTGATTTATATTGCGGCTCGGCTCCAAGAGGTTACGAGCGAGAGGTGCGTTTATGATGTAAAGATCAACTCGATAACTCCTCGCGTTTCTGAGAAAAGAGGGTTGACAGACGGACAACAAATTGATCCTATAAGGGTTCCTTTTTTCCTTTTGAGGTACGGAACCCTAAAAAACAGTATGGGATATTTAAAAAAAAAACTTTATTTTGTATTTTTGGACTTACTAGAGTCTAGTAAGTCCATAGATATACTAGACGTACCTATCCCCATAGCCGGCTAAACTAATTCTTATAATTACAGCTAAATACTAAAATACCAAGTTTAAAAAGGCTCGCTAGGTGTAACGACAATTTGACGGTTGCGTGCCGGGAATACGCACGTTTGTTCCCAAACGTGCCCATGTCGCGGAAACATGCTGGCCGCTCCGCAGCGGTTACGAAAATATAATATGGTCAGTTATTTTGAGAACTATCCATCTGCAACCACTAACGACGCAGCTCGACAATTCAACGTCAGCCAATGGTTTGCATGGAACGTCGTGTACAGTGACAATAAGTACCCCTTATCACCTCCAGCCTGCCTGAGCTGACTGAGTTAACAACCGGAGCGAGTTGGCTTTTGTAATTGGCTTCAGGTTGAGCTCTCAATACTGTAGACCGATGAGGCCGCATTTGGTTGTACTTATAGGCCTAGAAATTCAACACACGAAACGTACGTTTCATGTGTTGAAGATTTGCGGTGCCATGAGAATTCTCTTGAAGTTAGGTCGCACAACTTTCAGCACCATCTCATGTTGGACTACGAGGCAATGAAATTGCAGATTTGTTGGCCAGAGAAGCTATATCAGACGGGATACCTACAAATATACATCCCTTTTATCCATACAAAAAAATATAAATAATAAATAATATAATAATAATAGGTAGATTGCTATAACCTATGGAAATAATATTTTAATGTGCGGTCTCGTGAAATAGGTATTTGATATAACACGATCCAGCCTACATACCTTGAGTTCTCCGTGGATTGACAATAACATTTTGAATCGTCGCGAAACTGTTATTGCATTACGACGTCGATCCGGACACATTCCATCCAGGTAATACATTTTTAAATGAAAAAATCAACCACACCGCATTGCCTACTGTGTAGTGGTATAGATGATGTTTACCACATTTTGATGGAGTGTGTTCACAACGAATCGTTTAGATCAAGTATTTTATCATTTAGTTATATAGGGATTTAAGGTCACTGCAACAGCGTTCTAGCTGAGCCTGTTTCGGACACAGCTAGAACGCTGTACATACTTGTAATGTTAGGTAATTAGGTTCATTTAGTTTTAGTTTTTAAGATTTATTTTTGTTTGTCATACATGTTAAACTCACCAGGGCGTCATAATCGTATATGCGACAAAGCCCTTAATAAAGAAAAACAAAAACTTTCAGCACAGATTTTCTGTAAGTGTGGGGGCGGGAATTGTGAATAGTACATTAATTGGCCCAGAGTTTTTAGAAGGACTAAACGGAAAAATATACCTGAACTGAACTTTTTAACAGAAACTCTACCAAACCGTCTAGGCAAACCGCTTGATTCCCTGCGTGGCATGTAATTCCAGCAGTACGGAGCGCCGCGGCTCACTTGAGACTATTTGGACCGGAAATATCCCGATTACTGGATCGGACGGGGAGATCCGATGGCATGGCCTGCTAGGTCGCCGGACATAACGCCATGAGACTTTTATTTGTGGGGCTACATTAAAGAAATGGTGTACAGTGGTGGTGAATTACTCATTCGATATAAACTGACCGAGCGTAATTTACAGCTTCGAGAGCGAAAACTTGATTTTGGTTTCCGTCGTCTCGGTTGCATCCCGCGGAATGCACTGAAACGACATCAGTGGTTTAGCAGGGCCGTGAAGGGGCGGTAGAGTACCACGGGTGGTCAAAATTACTATTCATAAACACCCCTGGGAGGGAGTTGCCGTGATTTGCAAAGATTGTCTCCGAAAATAAGAACGGATAAATTATTATTATTATAAATTACAAGTGTTTTTTAGAATTCCGTAAGACAATCATAAATGATTTAAAAAAAATACCTGTCATACGAGAATTGACACGTCTTGTTTAATGTCCAAGAACTGGACCCTGCTGGTCATTGACTTAGCATTAAACCGTATAGGTATATAAAAGTAAAGTAAAATCGCCATATAATTTAAAATGTACTCATATTGTCCAATAGCCAATAACAGAGGACTCGCGATTTATCATGTATCTTATTAAGGGTTAAGCAAAAATAACATTTATTGATTGATTGCCTAAAAAATGGATTCTTTGGCGTTTTAGTTAAAATAATAAAACTTCCAACTTTGAGAATCAGAGTCATGGCATCAAAATCTCTAACCACCGAAAAGCTGCCAGAAAGCATGGGCATGGATAATATCGGTCCCTGCCCGTGGTCCACCTACCTGGCTGTACCAGGGGCATTTTTTTCTTCCCGTGGTCCACCTCAAGATAACTGGGTGTTCCACGGGAAAAAAAAACTTTCCATGGTCCACCTTAGTTCACCTGGCTGTACCAGGGGCATTTTTTTCTTTCCGTGGTCCACCTGTATTTTGGGTATACAAACTTTACATTACCTACCTACTTAAACAAACTTTTTACATTATTTTTTCCTTTTTTTCGTACTGACAGACAATGTCTATCACACGTCATGGTGAATCGTAGGTACATTATTTTTCTGTTTTCTATATCGTATTTCGTCTATGTAATTTCGTATTTTTTATTATAACGACAGAAAATGAATTGCGAAGAAGATGTTACATTCATTAAAAGAAAAGGAGGTACCGTCCTCCTACATAATGGTTTCCAATTTTACAAAGTAAAAGATTTTAAAAACGGCTCAAGTTTGTGGCGATGTTCCACTTATAAAAAAGACAATTGCAGAGGAAACATAATCATCAAGGTGCGTTTTTATTTAATATATCAGCAATCACGGTCGGTACTTCTACTAAAAATATAATCACGTATCTACCACCATCAGTCCGATCGAAGTAAACCGTATTATAATCCTTATTCCTTTATGCAACAAACATTTCAAATAGTAGGTACTTGTATCAGTTTTTCTTGACTGTATTAAGGTATTTTGACGTGATAACGTCTATTAAATCGATGAACATGGGTAGCATGTTCAATAAGATGTCGCGTTGTGGACGAGGTTGTCATGACGACTGAAGCACGGAAGATTAAAGTTCTAATTTCGTCTAATAGATAGCGTTCTTAGCTAGAATGAATTTGTATGTAAAATAAATCAAGTACGGGTAAATGACGTTATCACGTAAAGTTATCGTTCCTAAACCGACTTTAGAGACAACCATTTTTTTATTATGTACGTAGGTTAACTTAAGAAAATTACCTCTAGGGTATAATTTTTTAACATAAACTATTTTGTTTTAGGACAATCATAAAAAAAAAAAAAACATAAAAATATATTTATTTCAGCAAAAACACATTAGGTACAGTAGGTATTTAACTTAATGGGTAGGCAGGTAGAGTTTCATTATAATGTATTACAATGGTCTGTTAAACTGATAGAGGTTATTGCTGAGGGTTTGGAGACAATGTTTTTACTTATGGATCTCACACTAGGCGGAGCCTGTATCGTGAGATCCAAGCTGGTGATTCTTACAGACACATGCGGGTACTTTGTCTCGGTGTGAAACGTACAATACTTAGTTAACACTTAAATTATCTTATCTAGTGCTAAAGTTCACAATCGTATGATAAAGAGTAGAGACCACTCTTGCTCACCCAATTTAGCTAAAAACCTTATTGCAAAAGAATTTGAACGATTAAAGGAAAGCGTCAAAGATGGTATTGACTCGGTACCCCAACTGTATAATGAAATGGTGTCAACAATTCAAACAAGCACTTTCGATATGGTAGCCGATGTACCGTCATTAACTAGCTGCCAGCATAGTTTATATTCCGCCAGGAATAAATCATTAGGTATCAAAAAATCTGTATACAAAAACTTCAATGAAGTTTGCGTGCCGTCTAAGTTTACTGATTTTATACTAGCTGATTATAATAATCACGATGGATCACGCATAATCGTTTTTTGTTCTCAAGTCAATAGAGAAAAACTTTCAGAAGTTGTCGAATACTTCGCCGATGCTACCTTTGATACATGTCCACCGCCATTTTATCAATTGTATACTATTCATGGCGATGTGGGAAGTACTATAACCGCAACAAAAACCGTGCCATTGATTTACGCGTTAATGCCTAATAAAAAACAAGACACGTATAAAATTGTCTTTGAATTAATTAAGGCACAGCTACCCGGTTTTAAACCATGTAAACTACACTGCGACTATGAGATAGCCGCTATTAACGCTGCACTAGAAGCCTTTCCAGGAGTTATGCTGGTTGGATGTTATTATCACTGGTGTAAGGCAATATGGAAAAAGTCCAAAAAATTAAGCCTTAAAAGTAAAACAGAAAAAAGATTAACAGGGCTTATTTCGGCTTTGCCACTTTTACCCAAAGAATACATTACAGAAGGTCGAGAGTATATACAAATGGAAAGCTTACATAAACCAAAAATGGTAAAGTTTTTAAAATACATTGACAGCTTTTGGATGACAAAGAACTTCATTGACATTTTATGCGTCTTTGGCCAGAGACATCGCACGAACAACGTAACAGAATCTTACCACTCACAATTAGGTAAAAAAATAAGAAAATATGAAATCACTGTCACACGCCTGCTAACAGTGCTAAAGGCGCTTGAAAGCAAGTCTTTTATAAAACAAAGGAAAAGGATTTATACGGATAACGATGATGACATACTATTTGTACAAATGCAATTAATTAACAAAGAAATTTCCACAGGAGTGGCGTTGGAAAAATTGCGTTAAGGACATTTAAGTATATTTTTAGTTTGCAAAAGGGCGTTTTAAGTTTTTTTATCTTTAGATATGTTAAGTTAGCAAACAAGTAAAGATGTTGGTTATTATATTTTTGTGTTTGAATCATGTAATCAACAACAATATTTCTTACTACTGCACTACCTCTGTTAGTAATCATCGGATGCAAGATCGGTCGGTAAATCCAAGATTCAAATAATAATCAAATAAATCCAAGATTCATAAGAATAATCCAAGTCATAGAAAACGGGCTTTTTCGGTCAAAATTGTCAATAAATATTGAATTGACAGTACATTCATTGTCAATTTTGACCGAAACATTTTCCATGATTATCTTGCATTTGAGGCAGTTTCTGCTACACCTGATAGAAATTGTCAATTTCACAGCTGTCAGGCTTTTCCTATGCACTTCTACTCTGATATACAGGGTTATTGGTAATAAGATCAGACCCTTTTAGGGGGTGATGGGGGAGGCTATTTGCAACAATTATGAAATTTGGATTGGATTATTAATTTTTTTGTAAATTATCATTAAAGAAGTAAAAAAGGGTATTCCCAAAAAAATACAAAAATGCGCATATCTCCAAAATGGTATACTTTTGCATAATACTTTATGGGGTCAAAATGTTGCAAATAGCCTCCCTCATCACCTCCTAAAAGGGTCTGGTCTAATTACCAATAACCCTGTATAAGTATCGAACACTTTTTACGAACACTCTTTCATCTAAGTTTGCGAATAGTCAATTTGAAAGAAACGATACTACACGGTTTTTTCGCCACATTTAATTTATATGTGCGATCTGCAGGTATTTGATGCCCCTGGTACAGCCAGGTGTACTATGTAGGTGGACCACGGGCAGGGACCGATTTGTTCAGGGCGTTCTGGATGTTTTTTTATGTACAATAAAAAATATCTATCTATTTAGTGTATTGTATTATGTATATCAATTATCTAGTACCCATAACACAAGCTCTGCTTAGCTTGGGGCTAGATAATGCTGTGTGGATGGTCCAGCATTATTTATTTATTTTTATATATTTATCTATTCTGCATTAACCTACCTACTTGTTTTTAGAATCGTAAAAATCACTCGAAATTTAGTACCTACCTACATGCTGTAGTGCGTATTCTCTAGGTGGACCACGGGCAATACATTTTTAAAACCAAGTACGTAGGTGAACAACGGAAAGAAAAAAATTCCCGTGGAACACCCAGTTATCTTGAGGTGGACCACGGGAAGAAAAAAATGCCCCTGGTACAGCCAGGTGTACTATGTAGGTGGACCACGGGCAGGGACCGGATAATATGGATATACAGGACTAGTAGACATAAGTAACACCAAGAAACCACATATCAAAGTTATACAACAGGACAAACGTCTCATCCCTCATAAGATGTTAAAGCAGAATCCATTGATCAGATCTCTAACAGAATTAGACAAACATCAGGAATTAATGACACTCAGTTGTCAGCGATGCATGTGTAGACTCAGCTTATAAAACAAAAAATCAACAAGGAACACCAATCAAGACTATGTATCATTCCCTGGAGAAAGCTATGGGATAAGACATGTATCAGTTAAGATATTCACTAGCTAATGCTGCAGCCGAGCCTTATTGTGCCCTCCATTATGATTATTTGCGCGTAGGAATCCAACATCAGCTCTAGACTTGATATTTGAAAAAGAAAACTGGCGTTAGCAAGAAATATACCAAAATAAATAAAGATTGTACGGAAAAGGATAAAGAAGTAATTGACAATCCAACAGCTACAACAAAAAAGAGAAATCTCAATTTCTCTTTTTTGGATTCCTACGCGCAAATAATCATAATGGAGGGCACAAGTTGGCCATTGCCTCAAATTAACGGACTTTTTTCGTTTACCATTATATTATATTTTAAAATAAACTAACAGCAGAACCAACCTATACGACTTTCATTTAAACATCGTTTCATCTAATAATTTGATTTTGATTTGAAAGTTTCGGTTTCGAAAGGCAATATTATTCTTATAAGAGAGAAGAACTTTAAATTACTCTTAAAAGGTCTTTAAAGGTTTCGAAACAATAAATGTTATTTTTATTACCGGTTTCGAACCTTGATTTCATATGTGGTCGGGGCGTTACTTCTGACTGGATTTACCCAATGGTTCGATAGCTGTCATTCGAAATGTAAATCTCGAGGAGTACTAAGATTTCCCTTTAGATTGTGTTGCAGGATGAATAGTTTAAATTATATTTTTGATATAATTTTAATTTTGACTTTTTGATGAGCTTTAATTTATCACATAATCTACCATTTTCCTTAATTTTGACACAACCTACCTTTATCACGCAATTTTTTAATTAATTGTTATTTTTAACATAAGCTGTCATTTTTGACATCTAATGTATCTTTTTACATAATGTAGCTTTTGGCATAATGTAATTTTTCTATGGATCCATTATGAATCTAGCCGATGGATCTACCGAGATTTATCCAAGATTTCGTACGTTACGATAACATTTGTCGAGATTTCGTGCATCAATGTAACGTTTGTCGACATTTTTGTAAATTCCGTGCATCGATATAACGTTTGTCGAGATTGGGTAGTTCAATATCTTTCTACCCACTCGATACTCGTTTATGGAACCTACTACTTGACAAGGTAAGTAACCTCGTTTTGATGAAAAATACATAATTCTTAACAAGCTTGTTGCTTTTATAAAAAAATATCTATAATCCATTAAATCAATTCAATTTCCAATGGATTTTCATTGCGCGCTAGATTATATCATATGTGGTATTTAATTCTTTTCTGCATTTTACAATAAATAAGTGAATAAGTAAGTAATTTAACGAAAATCGAAAGAGAAAAATAGTTTATTTTTTAAATTATTTTTCCTAGTTAAAAATAATTGGTTGGTTCCCAATTTAATTATTTTAACCATTTTCTATGAACTCAATATAAAACAAGCATTGATTCATTTGTATTTTGGAAGCATTCGGGAAAGTGTTTAGCGCCAACTCACTTATTTTCTCAAATGCTGCAAAAATACAAGTGAATCGAGGTTGGTTTTTTTCGTGACGACAACGGTTTGCGATTTGCGGCAAATTACTTTTGCGTGAGCTATTCTCGAACCGAATGGTCTGTTACGTAACGATGGTAAGAGGCACGACGATGACGGCATAACTCTAGTCCCATAGGAGTTGGGGAGGCCTATTGTGAGGGACGCTACATGCGTCGACACGCTCGCGCCTTCCTATATTCCTAGAACTTCCCGTGGGGGCTTAGTGCGGTGGCAGATTTTTCCGATGATATCAAGACGCGCAAATATGCACGTCTCGACAGAGCCTACGCGTTTGACCCTAGGTCCGCGGGGTACCGAGGCACACCGGGTTTTCAAAAAAAATAGCTGAGCGTCTGGTCGAAGCGACGCGTGATCCGAGAGCTGGTGAGTATCTGGCATAGCCGCATCATCATTGTTATATAGCGGGGCAATGCGTTGAGCGTTTTGGGGACGGTTCCGAGTGGTATTGTTAAGGATCAGTTGATCTACCTATAGATTGTTTGTGCAGCAGTCTGCAGTTAGCTCAACTGTTTGAATTGTTAAAACAAGTTTTAATTAAATTAAATTATGTGATTGTTATTTCCTTTTTTATTTGAAGGGCCCCAATGTACTGAGAAAATTAAATAAGGTAAAGGAAGGTGATTCGTTATGTTGTTTAAACTATAAAAGAAGTTTTGAATAACGAAAGTGTTCTAAAGATTTTTTATATTGATTGAATCCAAACATGAAAATCTTGAGATCACATTCCCAATACCTTAGTCATTCACTTTGAATGGAAGTGATTTAGGTATTAGGAATGTAGATAGATAGTTAGAAAGAAACCAAAACAATAACGTTCATGTATTGTAAATGTTTTCAAATTGCCAGCCAAATGATATTCTATTTTGTTCCGAACAGGGCATAAAGAAATAAAAAAAATATCGTACACGAGTTCCAGCATGTCGACATATTTCACGACAAGCTATGTGTTATAGTTAAATGTCTTCTAATATACTTAAGTTTTAACATAGATGTAATATAGATAATAGCATAGGATAGTAAGTGTTTTGGTTTTTACTGTAAACTTCTATCTTTAAATAAATAAATAAAGCTTTTGACACAAACAAGCTTAAAGAAATAGGTAAGTACCAAGTTACTAAAGTAACAAAGAATCGTTAGGTGATGGAATGGAATATTCTATAGAGATTAGAGATGCCCACAGCCTTTCTTTCAGACTCCACGTCAACATAATAATAAACCCACTCGCACCATTGTTCGCAATGATACGAAACGGAAAAAGGTTTATCGGGTTTTCGCTATTGGATAGACAAGATGGCGGGCGAAAGCTACTAGATTTTACTAAGAGGCAAAAGCTACTAGATTTTACTTATCGGCGAAGTCTACTATAATTACCAAACTAACCGAGGGGAAAGATGTAAAAAATGGCATTGGATTTAAACCTAAATTCGTGATACTAACTACAAAATAGTTTTAACATAACAAAAGCGATTTTTTTTAATGTTTTCAATTTTCATCATAGAAGGAAAATGTAGAAGCGGGGGAAACCAAGTTGTAATTAACTTTGTCAGATTTAGCAGAAACCTGCTTTCATGTTTTTATAGAATTAAAAGAGACCTCAATGAAAAGGTATAAGGGGAGGAAATTGCATCACTGCACCGACAAGAGCATGAAAGGTTTATTAATTTATAACACTGGTTTTATTTCAATCCCAACCCTCAGCTCTTGACGGAAGCGAGGCAAATACTGAATACGATGGCTAGCTCTTTCGGACAGCTCGTTTCGGAGTCTCCCAACTACCAACAAAGCGAGCTCGGCAAAGGGGTGTTTTGGCGTGGCGTTTTGTGATCACTTCTTAAAATTTTCTAGACGTGACCACTTCTGGATTAACTCATTTATTGATATACCCAGCTCTTAACTGTTAAACCTGCACTAAATCAGAAAATGAATTGGTAGGAAACGTTTATTCTTTATAAACTGTAATTCTAAAACATCTAAGTACCTATGTTTTTCTATATTTTATATCTTTTTATTATTATATCTATTAACGACTGACAGCTTGAGTCATACAATTATATTTTTATTATTTATGTAGCATGCAGGATCTGCTTTCTACATAAACAACTGAATTGATCAAATCCAAGAAGTACTACATATTTTACATTTTAAGATCCATAATTATGTAGTTACTGTAATTATTACTAAGCAATGAGCGGTTTTCGATTTGCATTTTTAAAAAGAAAAAAAAAATAGTTCCTGGTATCTCAATAGGTGGCAGGGCATCAACTGGAAATAACGTATGTCAATGATGATTGATGATAATGATGATTCTTTGTTAATGGCAATTTAAGTCTGGTTGGACTCTTTTCTGCCAGTGTCAAGTAATGGAAAATAATAGTAAAATATGAGTTATCAAGTTATGAAGAATGTTGATATTTTCGTTTCGGGGCAGTGTGGTCCAACTGCTCTGTCCAACTAGTTGGACTACGGGCCTTTACTAGGGGCCGTGGTCCAACTATCTTTGCAGTTGGACCACGGCACCGTAGCAGAGTTCCCAGGTCCAATTGAAATAATTTTAAATAATACAACTGCAATTGTAACCACACAGCACCTTTTAATGAAATAATTAGTTTTACAACGTTTTTGATACAGAACTTAAAGTAATATCCTTTTCCCTTAAAATAAAACAAAACAAAACTGAAACAACAAAATATGTTTAAAGGTAATAATATAATATAATATAATATAATATAATATAATATAATATAATATAATATAATATAATATAATATAATATAATATAATATAATATAATATAATATAATATAATATAATATAATATAATATAATATAATATAATATAATATAATATAATATAATATAATATAATATAATATAATATAATATAATATAATATAATATAATATAATATAATATAATATAATATAATATAATATAATATAATATAATATAATATAATATAATATAATATAATATAATATAATATAATATAATATAATATAATATAATATAATATAATATAATATAATATAATATAATATAATATAATATAATACCTATAATATAATATAATATAATATCACCGTAATTTTTCTAAAGCATGGCCTATAGTTATTTCACCTGTGATTATTTGATGTTGTATTTCTCTTATATAGTCGTCGTTCTCAATTTGAATCTTACGCCTATTACGTCTTGTCTGGTCGCATATTGATAATGTTAAGAACTTCTCTAAAACATTCAAAAGTCGCAGTAAGGTTTTATTTTTCGCATTTATGCATCTGCTTAGTTTTGCATGCGAAACTTCTAAAACGTTATTGGTTCGATGTCTCTCCTTAAACACGCTTACCAATTGTGAAAAATTGGCAATATCTTTTTTTATCCAATAACGCTCGATATACTCAATCAATTTGTTAGATCCATCATTCATTTAATATTTTATGTAGGTAACAGTGGTAGCACTGAGCACAACGACACAATTCTCTTGTCCTTTTTTGATTTCGTTTTTGAGAGACCCAATGACTTTGCCTTCCTCCAGATACATTGCATACATTACAGTACAAAATTGTTTAATACTGTTAAGAAGAGGTATTTCAAAGTCACAATGAATTTTTCGTGGATCCCATTTCAACTGTGACCGTAGGATTTCAAATAAAGCAAAATAAGTAGATTGCTTTTTGTCACTCAGCAAAGCATAAAGTAGGGGCACAACGTTAGTTGTTTCACTTGTGCTTCCATTTTCACCAAATATGCTTGCTTAGTAATTGTATGAATGAAGCGGGGCAACAGCGAAATGTTCCGTCTACAAAAAACTCTTTTAATTGGCCCATCATATTTCTTTCTCTTAAAGAACAAAATACTATTACGCGTGTTCCTTCAAAATTATAGTCAGCCAATAAGAAGTCTAAAGTTTTTAAAGGTACTTCCACTTCTTCCAAATTTTTAAATACTGTTTTGGAAGTACCCTGTGATAGATTTCTTGCATTGTAAAGACCATGCTTCACATTTGAATACGATGGAAATGCAGTTAGTATGTCATAAGTAGAGGTTTTGTACTTAGCTAAAGTGTCATTATATAATTTTGGGATAGGCTCGTCAGAAACTTGTAATTGACATAGAAATCTCATTCCCAATTATATTTGCACAGCAGTTTTCGGAATGAACCGAATGTTTCACAATTTTCTCGTTTTGCTAAAAGTTAATACAAAAAAGCTTTAATTAGATAACGAAAGAATAAATATACTAATAATAATATAATGGTCATGGGAAATAAGAAATCGTATAATAATGGAATGGTTGGTACGCACGCTAATGGTTACCGATCCACTACAACGTTTTTTCTTTTTGTTCGAACATTTCCATTTTTAAATTCTCGAACTTTATAATATTCGTAGCCATCTCGTAGAAGTACTTTTCCACCTTTTCTTTCGACGTAAATGTTCGCATGCGACACATCTTCATTCATTTTTATTTAGATTTGTGAATAGGGATTTTTTATATAAGTATACTGTAAGGTTTTACTGTATGGTTTTTGATTGATTAGTCAATGATGACAATGTCAAGTCGAATGTATTATTTAATGCAATTTGCTAACAGCCAGTACTTATTATCAAACCTCTTTAGATCATATCTGAGCACCAAATAACACCTAGGTACATTACTCTGGTTTTCTCCAAGTCAGGTTGTGATTGCAGTTGTATTATTTGAAATTATTTCAATTGGACCTAGGAACTCTACTACGGTGCCGTGGTCCAAATGCAAAGATAGTTGGACCACGGCCCCTAGTAAAGGCCCGTAGTCCAACTAGTTGGACCGAGCAGTTGGACCACACTGCCCCGAAACGTTCACCAGAGCCTTGTTCGTTATCTAGCAGGGTACACCACGTGCAGGTTAGGTTGGCTTGGGAGACAAGATCTTGGAGTCTTGACGTAATGTTGTTTTCCTTTCATTTGACATTGACATATCCTAATTTTCAGTTGACGCCCCCTGCCACCTATTGAAAATTAAAAAAAAATAAATAGGAACTATTTTTTAAGAAAACCCCTATTACTACACTTCTGGATTATGATCAAAGTAAATTATGTAATTTATGACAGTCCATGTCAGTCCACAAATTTATTTTTTTTAAACCAAAGGAAGCGCCTATTCCCGATTGTCCCTACCCCCTGCGTTCCTACTAGGAACAATCGGGAAAAAAATTCCCGATTGTTACTACTAGGAACAACCGGGAAAAAAATATTCCCGATTGTTCCTACCTCCTCTAAACGTTTATTTTATTTATTTTATTTATTTTATTTATTTTATTTATTTTATTTATTTTATTTATTTTATTTATTTTATTTATTTTATTTATTTTATTTATTTTATTTATTTTATTTATTTTATTTATTTATTTTATTTATTTTATTTATTTTATTTATTTTATTTATTTTATTTATTTTATTTATTTTATTTATTTTATTTATTTTATTTATTTTATTTATTTTATTTATTTTATTTATTTTATTTATTTTATTTATTTTATTTATTTTATTTATTTTATTTATTTTATTTATTTTATTTTATTTACTTTACTTTACTTTACTTTACTTTTTTTATTTTTTTTTTATTATTTTTTTTTTAATTTTTTATTTTTTTATTTATTTTTTTATTTAATAATATAAATACTAAAAAAATGTGTTTTAAACATTTTTATAAAAATGTTAATATGTAAATTAGAATATTAGGAATGAAAAAACCAATCAACAAATAAAGTACAAATAAAATACAAATCTTGCTTTTAATAATGCATTGTTTAAAACACCGGTCCATTTTGCAATTTTGAGATAAGGCATAAAATAGATCGGTACTCAGAGTAAATACTTGTTCTATAATAATAAAAAAATATGTTTTTTCAAATGTAAGCAAGATTTGTATTTTATTTGTACTTTATTTGTTGATTGGTTTTTTCATTCCTAATATTCTAATTTATAACATTTTTATAAAAATGTTTAAAACACATTTTTTATTAATTATATTATTAAATAAAAAAAAATAATAATAATAATAATAAAAAAATAAAAAAAAATAAATAAAAAAAAAAGATTTTATTTATTTAACAGCAAAAAATAATTACAACTAATAAAAAAAAAAAAGTAAATAAAATAAATAAAATAAATAAAATAAATAAAATAAATAAAATAAATAAAATAAATAAAATAAATAAAATAAATAAAATAAATAAAATAAATAAAATAAATAAAATAAATAAAATAAATAAAATAAATAAAATAAATAAAATAAATAAAATAAATAAAATAAATAAAATAAATAAAATAAATAAAATAAATAAAATAAATAAAATAAATAAAATAAATAAAATAAATAAAATAAATAAAATAAATAAAATAAATAAAATAAATAAAATAAATAAAATAAATAAAATAAATAAAATAAATAAAATAAATAAAATAAATAAAATAAATAAAATAAATAAAATAAATAAAATAAATAAAATAAATAAAATAAATAAAATAAATAAAATAAATAAAATAAATAAAATAAATAAAATAAATATAAAATAAATAAAATAAACGTTTAGAGGAGGTAGGAACAATCGGGAATATTTTTTCCCGATTGTTCCTAGTGTGATCGTAGGTAGGAACAATCGGGAATTTTTTTCCCGATTGTAGGGGGTAGGGACAATCGGGAATAGGCGAAAGGAAGGGGTGATTTCCTCCGTCCTCGTTTTAAACCATGAAACTATACATATACTTGCTAACAGTTTTAACCAGTGTCAACTAAGTCCGTAATGTTATAAATGAAACCTATTTATTTGTTTTTAAGACTAAATAAATAGCGCCGCCACCTATTTTATCTTATTATTCCGTTGAACAAAGGGAAGTTCAAAATTATCAATGGGCAATTTGTGATACCTATTATAAGCTTTTGTAAATAATTTTTTTAGGCATTAAAAGCTTTACAAATTGCCCAATGATTTTTTTTAAAATTACCTTTGTTCAACGAAGTACGATAAAATAGGTGGCGGCGCTAATTTGGCTCGGGGTATCGTCTTAATGACCGCTCCCGACGTTGCATAGCTTCGGTAATCGGTAATCAACTTGGGATGGACGTTGGCACAGGACCGTGCGGAGTGGCACAAGAGTTTGGTGTGGAGGCCTATTACTCAGCAGTGGGTGATACTCCAAAGTCAGGTTGCGGATGACAATGATGATAAGTAGTGTAATACGAAAGTTTGTATGGACTAATGTATGTATACGGTATACTTTGTTTACTTATTTCCAAAATTTCAGCGAGATCCATTCAGTACATTCAGTTTACTGAACGAATCGCGCTGAAATTTTGCACAGATACAGGTCTTGTAGACCTGCAATAGCACAAACGCTTACTATTTCATAAATCAGTTCCTATGGGATAGAGTAAAAACGAGCTGCTGTCTTGGCTTTAAACGTTTCTATAAAAAAAAACGCATGCGAAGCCGCGGTCAAAAAGCAGTATAAAATAATGGAATAATAGCTTCCTAGCTTAGACCGTTAATGAACTTTCAAGTATCTGTAGCTATATCAATAAAAAATCAAAATCCCTGACTTATAATATTTGCATTCGCTATGTGCAAAGTGGGTGGTGGGGACCGTCAAATCGATCGCAGCGCGCGATGTGGCAGAAAATTGATATGATGAAATAACTCTGGGCTATCATGCGTTAAATTGCAATATTTTCATAGAATTTCATACTACATATTTTCAAATAAAACTTTAAAATTCTCGATACGGTTATGATGGTGGTATGGGCATGGGATGGGCAGTAGGTACGTGTTGTTTTATAAAGTGTAGAAATAATGGGTAAACAGTTCGTGCAAGTTTTATTCGTTGCCAAAATCAAGGTGTAAATTGGAGCCAAAATTTTTTTAAATTAAATATATGGAAAGCTGCTGTAAAAGAAAAAAGTAATTATTCATTTATTTTTTCTAAAAACAATCCGAAAATTGTAATTAAACCATCCCAGTTGCCAAAATTTGCAGATCACAAGTCCACAATAATTGTGGTCACTAGGGGCGTTGTCATCGCGCACACAGCGAACTTCATAGAAAAAAAAAACAAAATTGATGCAAATTTTTTTTCATAGTAGCAAGAAGGTTTTTTATTCCTACAGTTTTAATAAATGATACTGGCCATGGATTCATCACCAACTGACATTTATGGTTATGGAATTGACATTTAGTGGTTTTTTCTCTTTGGTAGTCAAAACGCGCTGCTTTCTCAGTTTTAGTACTTCCATAGCGAATAAATTTGTCTTTATTGCGGAATTCATGGAAGGGTTTAAGTTCACTTTCAATGCAACAAAAAAAGATGACTGGATAGAATTCGATCAAATAATGCCTATAATTAATTACTAACCATGAGTTCAATAATGTAGAAATGGTGAATAAAATAGAACAGTGGGAGCTCGTGGTAAGGCCCGTTGTCCTAGCCAACGTATGGCGGTTCATATAAGAATGTTATGTGCATCGAAAAAACGTGCGTCGAGATTCTGTAGTTCATTTGTTATTTCAGGGTAAACAATATCCAATTTACAAAGGTGGTCTTTTGAATCTTCGAAACATAATGATTTTCCGAGATGGCCAACGCTAAAAGAGAAAAGGTAAATTGAACGTAGTAAGTAGTATGAACCTACTAGCAGCGCCTTTGCTAAATTTCATCCAGATCTGTGCAGTCGTTCTGGTGTGATTGAGTAACAAACATCCATGTATCTATCCATCCATACAAACTTTCACATTTGAAATAAATGGGATTTACGCAAAGCTGCTTAAGGTTTTTTAATTCGTTGCTTTGTTCAGGATGCGATGTTGTACAGAAATGATTGCATCATGTTTTGAGATTTGATTGTTTCTTCTCTTATTGACTAGCTGACCCTCCTGCTCACCTTAATAACATCCATTAGTGAGTTTCTTTAAACAAACATTAAATGGAGTACAGTAAATATTCGCTTTGAAAGAAATGTAATGTGAATTCGCAATTTGCACAATCGCTGTGGGACTAAATTGAATACATTTTAAAGGTCTCGCTTTATTTTTTAGAAGTTTTATTTCTCTGATATCATTTCAAATTGGTGGTGGCTTCACTCGTTCCAACGTAGGGAGATATCTAATACCGAACAGAGTTTTAGGCGCTTATTTAGAAAGCTTGCTCGGTCATCGATCTATGCCTTTCTGTGGCAAACGTCACTCAAGCATAAAGCAATAAATGTACTATGAGCAAGTGAGCAAGCTTTCTTTATATATGGGCCTTAGACGCTTCTACGTTCGTTCCTGCAAACCGCGGGCGGATCTTCTTCTGCTGCCTTGCTCAAGTGACAATACTCTAACTCTATCATACACATATTTGTGTTATGCTTCAGACAACGTAACTCGACAAAACCAGAAAATCGAGTTTGCCTGTCTTTAAATGCGGGCGGAATACGTCAGAAAATCATATTGCAAATATGGCCTCGCGCCACCCAAGCCTCCCTGCCACCCCGGGAGAAGCGGCCTCCCCACCGCTAATTACAGTCGTACCTACTACAGTATTACCGACTAGAAACGGTATTTTGATACCGGTGGTTTATCCAGAGAGGATGGCTGATGTAGATTATTTGTCTTGATTGCTGTCATTTTCAAGGAGTGCGTTCCGGTATACGATAAAATCACCACCAGGACAACATTGTCACACAGGATCGAACGCGCAACCTCCAACGTTCCAGGCAGACCTTCTCCCGCCACATCATCGGTCGTCAACTCGTCATATAGTTCAAGTTAACTCAACATCGTAAAAATTGAGTTGTTGTCGCTGGTAACTTAGCGCATTCAATCATAACAGTTTTATTTGTATTTATTTAGTAAAGAAACCAGTTTATTTTAAATAATTGGATATGATTAGTTAGGTACTCGACGTCTACAGGTTAATTCCATACCTATCGTATTTTTTAATCTGAACTTTTACGTTCGGTACTATAAATCTAAGTATTTAACAATACACATTTTGCTAGATTGCGCTGCGCACTCTTGAGGAGTTTGTCCAACGCCACCGTCACCGGAACGTCACCGAGACGGGGAGTTTTTCTATATCATTTTCCTTCGGCGTCCGGATGCCGGCGCTCGGGTGACGGGCGTACAATGGACAGGCGGCCATAGCAGATGTATATGTCGGCCATAGCAAAAATGTAGCGCCGTCATCGTCATCCTAAATCATCATTATCATCTTATTTTTGGTGACGGCGGCGCCGTGGCGGTGGTTTTCAAACGGGATTAGGCTTGTATGTACAAGCCTAATCCCGTTTGAAATTCCACAAATGTCGTTGGTAATGAATCTGCCAACAAGTGGAAGGATCAAAGTATTTTACTTACATGGTACGGTACATTGACGATGGTAACCATATCGTCCTCGGTGTGGGGAAAGGAAGCCTCAGCGTCGAACTCAAAGCGCTCAGTACGACGGTAGGTCACCAGATCGTCAACCATGCGGCTGATGTTCCTTGTTGCGTACAATCTGTAACAAATTACATAAAGATTCCGAAACATGGTTAGGAAAACTATAAATACTTATAACTTATAGAGTCATTCGTCAACTCACACCATCCAACTTGTCCAATGTTGTATGAGTTGACGAATCGTAAAAAAAATATTATTTTCGTTCGGCAACTCACACCATCTTTTGTTTTCATTGAATTTATACCTCAAGTACAGTCACCGAAAAAAGTGGACTGTAGGATCTAAAGGTGCTAAAGGTGCAAACGCACTACGCGTCAGTGGTAGGTACTGCGCGGCGCGGCAACGCCTAAAACGACTAACTGACCGTAAAAGCCGCGCCGTTCCATTGACGCGTGGTGCGTTCTATTTTTATACAAGAAATAATTAGGCCCGTCGTCCCGCGCAATTCCGCTTAGTGCGGTCATACCTTTTGTTTTCCATTATGTTAATTCCCTTTCTCATAATGGTTGGAATTTTGCCTTTGTTTATACAGACATCCTCAAAAACATAGAAACTTGTCAAGGTCAGGTTGAAAGACCATTGCTTTGATCCCTCACTTCGATCCGTCCCTTTAAAGTGGACTAGTTTTGTCTCATTTCTGCCATTTCATAAATATTTTACTGAATATAGTCTTACTTATAAACATAAGGTCCCGCTTCCACCATGGTAGGCACCCCCCCGTTCAACACCTGCTCAGGATTGCTAATGGTGAATATCGTAACTCTGAAATCCATGGCAAAGGGCACCGTTTCAAACCTTTCCATTTGAATAGAGCCATCTATTAGGACCGTTTCCTGAAAGAAAGAAAAATGTTAAGGCTCATCCCACGCATACATTTCATCGGTTCTTCCGTTTGACAGTTAACTGGACCACCGAAAAAATAACTGTAGACTAGATCGAAAATTATAATTTTTGATCTACTGGCAGTCAACGCACCAGCTGAAAGGGACCACGGGCGAGGAGCGGATCTATTCTTTAAGCTCCGGTCTGCTGTGGAAGTTTATACTGCCCATTTATAATAACTGTGCTTATAATATGTTATGTAATGATTGAGTACCATCATACTTATCTTTAGATTCTTAAAATATTATGAGAATTTTACTTACCTACTCGTACCTGATAATACAGATAGGTACACTTCCTTTTAATTTAAAAACCCGAGGAATGTAACATTCGGGTGTAACCCCTACGGGTTTAAAGAGTGTTATAAGTTTAAATTGTATTTATATTCTTTTAAATAAATTAAAAAACTGAATAATGATCAAATTAACAATAGTCTTGATAATACTTTTCTTCAGCAGGCCAAGCACGAGGATTATTCTCCAGGGTAGATATATAGACAATAATGACATCGCATCGTCATACATTGCGTACATTAATGAAGTTGAAGGAATTAATGTTAAATAATTCACGCATTCGATGACAAAATGATTAATAATTTTAATATTTTTTTTCTATTTTACCCTAGACAACAATCCCCGTGGTTGCCCTACAGAGGTTTATCTATGTATTTTGCACTCCTGTTACCTAGTAGATATTACTTTTAGTACAAATTCGAAGGTCTTATCTGTTTGTTTGTTACTTTTCCACGTCTAAACTTAATAACAAATATTAATAAAATCTGGCAATTTAGATAGCCAGATTTTAATAATATCTCGGGGAAGAAAAAGGGCTGTTTTTATTTAAAACGCGTGAAAAACGGATTGTTACAGAAATCCCCCACGGTCGTCCCCAACGTTACGGACTACCGGATTTCTTTTCCTGATATCTCCCAAATAAAATCGATTCTCGTGGAGGATATCAGGAAAATATATTGCGAAAATCCCCCACGTAGCTCGACCATGAATATGAACTATGTAGTTCGTAATAACCTTTTACTCGTCTCCGCTGACCTCTAGAGGCGGACCGATTACCTCTACAATGGGAGGTTTTCCAAAGGGCAATTATAGAAAATATAGTTCATAAAATGCGATAGATGGCGCTGACGAGACCATGTATTTGAAGATTTTGCCAAAAAAACTGACAGCTGTGCCTAATAGATATAAAAAAAAAGACAGAAAACAGACTGTTTCGGTCAAAATTGTTAATAAATGACAAAACTAAAACTGTCATATCGGTTTAGGTTTGTTTCGTCTGTCTTCCCTGTTGGTCTAATGATTCGATTCTTTCTGCTTCCCCGTTCGTCTGCTTCACCGTTTGTCTATTTCACCGGTTTTCTGTGTCCGCATTTGTCTTTCCGGTTCGTCTGTTCCACCGTTATTGTAATCCAACTTCCCTAACTATGCGGCATTTTATACTTGAGGATACAAAGTATACAAAGAACAAAAAAATACGTTTTATTATTATTACACCACAAAAATAAACATTTTAAGGAATTGCCGGCGCGGCGTTTAGTATATATACTACAAATGTACTATACGGGCTGTTTAAACTTAACAATATTCTAAATTTATATACCTACTCTTAACTTAAAGGCTTGTTACTTTGTACATTTATTTAAAAAAAAACATTGTTTTAGTTTTAATGTTATGAAAAGCATTTTATTTAAAAACCGTTTCACTGTAATTTTGTTGTCATTATTTTTTTTAAAAGGCTGGCATTTTTCTTGTCAAAATCAATGTCGTAACGCTTTCTATTTTGCTTTGCCTTATTTGTATTAAAAATACTTTGATATATTTTGCTATCGAAATACTGGACTTCTTTCTTGAGCTGTTGCAAAAAATAGTATAGGTTTGGTGTTTTGGGGAGTTTGTTGTTCAACCTATGATGCCATCCCTCCACAGCGTTATTAGTGCGTTATAAGTCTTGAGAGCAAGTTAATATATCAAACGGTATTTTTTTCAACCATTGCGTCTGGAATTACTTTCTAAATTGCTTAACAGCTGTAGTTACCGGGATATCTTCAATGATCGAGGACCATGCTTCTATAATTTTATTTGATGGTAGCACCGGGATAAGAAAATTTTTAGAGTTAGTTTTCGCCCATGTCTTGCTTTGAGCTGTAATTTCTTTGATTGCTTCCACACAGCCCTGCTGAAGTGGTACCAGCATTCTGTGACATCAACTCGAGGAAACACTTTACGAACTGCGTTCAATTGAGCTAGTTCGTAGTCACGCTTAAACTTTACAATGTCAACGCCAAGGTGTTCTTTAACCAATCTTAAAAATCGACAGTAAGTAACTTCTTTATTCGGTAGGAGAAAAACATAATTACGGTAATATACGATATATTACCCGAATTATGTTTTTCGCAAAAATAGTTGATATGCAATCCAGGTGTAGGACGTATAATTGATAAAAAATTCTAGGTGCTGCTTTGAACGTACCGTCTCCATAATAATATCCTTTACAACCATCTACAAGTTCTTTACAAATAATAGATGCAAAAATAAGAATTTTATCCTTGTGTCCATCTTGGCAAAGCAATAAGTCTTCAGTAAACGGCCCAGATCCACGTACATCTTCTAATTTCTTAAAACTTAACCTATCAGCCTTAAGAAATTTCTTTCTAGAATTATAAATCCCATTCTTAACAGTTTTGAATAAAGGTACATGCCCTTTAGATTTGATCCGTTCTGCAACTTTTTTTTCGTAGATTGACTGGGCAGAAATAAAATTTTCACAAGCCTCTTTCTTGCATTCGTCCATCATATTGATTTCATTTCGTACTTGGTCAGGCTCGCAAAAATGACTTTTCTTACGAAGTACGTATTCTTTTGTAGAATCTAGCGTAACGGTCGCACTGCACGTCGCTCTGTTGCGGCATCTCCATTAAGTTGTACCGTTGGCATTATTAGCAGCCAGTGTGTATTTAAACCCTTCTGCTAATAATAAGGGTTTTCCACTTTCAACAGACTTTGGGAAGGTCCCATTTGTTCTATGGAACATGACGTCATAGTACAAAATGACACATTTTCGTCGCTATTTTTTCTATGGAACTACATACTACCTTTTCACCCGAGTTTCATGTCATAAAACAAAATGAGAATCAGTTTTTCCCAAAACCTTCCATGATGAGATATATACAGTCGTGGTCAACTAATTAGGGACTTTCAAGATAGTGAAGAGCAATAACCGGTTATGTACATATAAATATAAAACCATATTGATTTCTCAGCACCTATTATTTGCATAATTTGGTCCGATTATTATGCTATAAATGGCTGTAAATAAAAGAATAAATAAATAGAAAAAAGTATTTAATATCAAAGGTTGAACATGTATTCAATTTTAAGGTATAATTCTGTAGCTGGACATTTAATTAAGGACAGTAAACTATAATGAAAAATAGAGTTAAACAAAACTAATAATCTGCAGTATTATAATATCTTTAACAGCTCCATTTTATTGCGTGTAAAATCAGTACCCAGTAGCAAAACCTTTGTTAGTAATTACCGCTTGACACCGATGTGGCATAGACATTATCAGTTTCTGGCATGTTTCGACAGCAATGTTTGCCCATGCCTCACAAAAAGCTTCATTAAGTTCATCTAAAGTTGTGGTACGATAAGTGGCAACTTTTTTCTTGATTTCGTGCCAAAGGTGCTCGATTGGGTTAAGGTCCGGGCTATTTGCTGGCCAATCTAGCACCGATACTGACTGACTGGTAAGAAACGACTTGACTGAACGGGCGGTATGTTTCGGGTCGTTATCATGCTGAAACGTCCATATAATAGGGAGATGCTCCTCAGCATAGGGAAGCATCGTTTCCTCCAATATTGCCTTGTATTGATGTTGGTCTAAGTTACCCTGAACTTTCCTCACAGGTCCCACTCCACGTCCAGAAAATGAACCCCACATTTTAATGTTTCCACCGCCATGTTTCACCTGCTTTTTTGTGAATCTTGGATTCATTTCCGCTTTTACTGGACGCCGTACGTATTGCCTTCCATCTGAAGAAATCAAATTAACCTTGGTCTCGTCAGAGAATAATACATGTTGCCATTGGGCGTAGGTCCAATGTCCATATTTACGTGCAAACGCCAAACGAGCATTTCTATGTTCTTTCTTCAACAACGGTACTTTGCGAGCCACTCTTCCGAACAACCCTGCTTCTACCAGACGTCGTCGAACGGTCCTCGCTGAGACACCAGCTCTTTCGTCTGTCCCAAATACTTCGTGTTTAATTACAATAGAGCCTAGAAACGGATCTTTGTTAGCTAACCTGGTTATCATTCTATCTTCTTGCGGAGTTGTTTTTCTCGATCTTTTTGTTTTGGGCACATTTAAAGTTGTGTTATTGCGTCTGACATGTTGCACTGCATTGTATACCATAGTTTTTGAACAATTTAAATGTTCTGCTATCCTTCGGTATGGCCAACCATGCTCGACAACAAACTTCATGATAATTTTTCGTAGTGTTGGATCGCAACTTTTATTTTTGCCCATTTTTCTTCAAAATATTTTTCAAAACTTAAAATAAAAATCGGGATTGCCGCCAAAACTACCACGAAACAATAAGAGAAGAAGTAAAAAAGTATTGAGATTCAAACTTTGAAAATAGAACGCAATATCTCAGTGTCCCTAATTAAATGGCCAGCCAGCATTATTTGAACAAATAGCACTATGATAATCTATCAGCTATACTGTAAAGAGGTTTAATGTTTAAGAAGTTGTTATTGTTTGTATAATCGGGCACATCAATGACTAATTATACTTACATGTAAAAGATATGGAATATTTTTAAGACTCGTTGAAAAAAATAAAAAAAAATCACAATTTGGCCTAACTAGAGATTGTCCCTAATTAGTTGACCACGACTGTACATATAAGACGTGAATGACATTAATCACTGACGTTAATACCTGGTACAGTTCACTATAAAAAAAGAAACTACTCGCTACCTACATAATATTTTTATTTTGCAAAATAAAAACAAAACAGCAGTTTAACAATACTTATTTCTTTAACTACTTACAAACTAAAAACAATTTTTCTTACCGCTAATATATTCTTATATTAAACAGTCCGCGATAAAAACTAACTAAAACCATTCCTTCTTTTAACTAAAACGTTCTTATATTAAATAGTCCCCGGAAACTACTTATTTTGTAGAAAGAGTTCTCCAGCACAAATTTTACAATATAAATCATAAATGTTGATGGGTATAGTCATAGTCATTATGCATCGGGTACCGAAGATGTAGGCAGTCCTGGCAACGGTCCGTGGATGACATACCCTCTTCACTCATAGTTACTCTGTAATCTTGCAGATTGTAAAAAAATAGATCTATCAAGATGGTTTTTGGTAACTGCAACTGTTTTAACATAAAATACATATTTTGAACATTTTCAAATATTGACGCCGGGTTATTGAGACAACAATCAATATTTGATTTCATGTACTTAAACAAACTTGTCAAAGCCATTTCATATAAAGTCTTAGGTTGTTTTGAGAACAATTTACCGATTACTTCAAGCCTGTTCATTTTAGTTTCTTTTAGTTTTGTTCAAAACAAGTATTGATATTTTCGGGCTTTAAAGACAAAATACTATGTTGTGTCAATTTTGATTTACTCGTGAAATATAGTTTATACAAAAAAGATCGTGTCGGTCTCTTTGGAAAACCGGCCAGTGTGCTCTTTAATGAGTCGACAAGTAAATAGTTTTGTTAAAAACATTTCTACGCTAATTTCTCCAATAGTTAACTGTAGCTGGTTTTCTAATATGTACCTGTCCCTGTTAATGTTTTTTTTTTGCGTTTAGTTAACGATTTAGATTTATTTAACATTTTTATTGCTTTAATTTTATTGAAAATTGCATCCTCAGCCATTTTTATCAAAAATATTATGAACGATGGCGGAGTTCTTATAAAATGGCCCACAAAATTGTGATGCCAACTCTCCACACTGTTAGTGGTCCTATGTTTAATTCCAAAACAGCACCAAGACTTGCGAAAATCATTTTTTAACCAGAATGATTCCATGTATTTTAAAAATTTTAGTAAGTTATCGTTTGAAATAGAAGCCACTTCCGCTTATAACTATATATACCCAACCATTGTCTAGCTCAGATAGAGGTAAAAGCGGCAATAATGTACAAAGTGACACAATTCTTTGCAAGAATATATCATTTGATAATTGCTGTTTTTTTGCCTTTCGTCGTAAAGCTCGCGTAAAATGAAAGTAACAGCCATGGTAATTTGCATTTGGGAAAACTTCTTGAACATCAGCGATTCAGCAGCCCTCTCAAAATCTGTTATAATTTCTGGCGGTGAAAATCCCGGAATAGTAGATTTTATCAATTCTAGCATACGCACATACATTTCTTTTGTTTTTTTTGTAATCAGAACATATACTAGTGGAATTATATTAGTCAACTCATCAGAACTCTCTAAATCCCCATGCATGGTGTAAAGTTCTGTAAATGGTGCAGGACAAACTTCGAAAGTGCCATCAAGTAGTATTATTTTAATATTTGGTATTATTCGTCTGACTTCTTTTGAACAAAACAGGAAAATGCGGTTGTCTTCATCGTTAAAATCGGCAAGTAGCATATCGGTATACTGAGTGGGAATTTCTAACACACATGCATCATTACAAGACAGCAAAGGAACTTGAAAGTGTTAATTCCTTTTACGATAAATCGTAGATTTGACTTGTTTATATGAAGGTATATTTTGTATAAAATGTATACCTTTGTCGTGAAATGTTGACACCACTTTTTTGTACACATTCGGCACAGTATCTTGCCCTAGACCCGCTTCTTTGACACACGTTTTTTGTAATTTCTTTTGTTTCGTCCTTCACACAATTTATGTGATGTGGTTTATTTTTCATTATTAATTTCTCCGTCTAAAAATATAATAAATATAAATTTTATAAAAAAGCTTTTTAAAGCTGAAAATTGGAAAAAATATTATTTACTCATTAACTCACCATAGAAATCTTCATACTTCCGACACATTTCAGTTTCCGATAATTTATACATCGCCATAATGACATTCCTCTAGTATAAATTATACTCGTCTGTTGGTAATATTCTTTATCACCATGCTGTAAAACTTTTCCACGACCCCGTTGCAGAAAATTCAAACTATCAAAATTTACGTTTATTTCCATTACGAAAAACAAAGATCCAATCCAATCATTGTAAACAAACAACAATAAATAAGTGAGGACCCTGCGGCTGCAGCTCTCTCAAAATCCGTTATGGTGCGTTACGGCATTAGAATTTTTGTTAGTGAGTAACCATCTAATCAAAAATGTCACTAAGACAAGTGGTAGCAAATCATTCTCGAGTGGCCAGTTGTAAACTGGCCACTATCAACTTCAAGAAGTTTATATACCTATGTACTTAGTTTGTTCTATGGAACAATTTGAGACAAAAATTACAAACTATTCTATAGTACAAATAGGGACAATATTTTCTCAAATTGTTCTATGTCGTCTACGCCATGTTCCATAGAACAAATGGGACCTACCCCAAACTTAAATCCATTTTAATTTTAGTTTCTCGTGCAAAAAATCTGAGGAAAAAACAACTGATTTGTCAACAAGGTCATAATGATATATGACCAGAGAGAAACATGACACTAAAGTGCTTTCCATGTTACTTTTAAGTGGCCAGTTATGATATCAATACTTTTGATGATAAGGTCCAAAGATAGTCAAGAAGTTTATAATAAACTTCTTGACTCTCTTTGGACTCCTAGTACAACAACTACTTCAAAAGTAAATGATACTACATGAAATTTCCCGAAAATATTTTAATATAAGTTTTTTTACCTCCTGATGTTTTTGCACTCATGAAAATTTTCCAACTATTTTGCGTATAAGTGATATTGGACGAAACGGGAAAATTACAAACGGGGAAATGGACAGACCGGGAAATGGACTAACCAGGAAAATGACAAGCTGGGAAATGGACGAACGGGTACAGAGTAGACGAACGGGGAAATGGACGAAGGGTGCCGAATTGGTCATATCTCGGTAACTACTCATGTTAGACTTCCAGTTTACTCCTCAAGGGGCGAAACGACATTAGTAAGTCAAACTAGGAAATAAAGTGATCATTTTGATTTTTTGTTCACTTCAATATTTTTAACGTAAAAAATAGAAATAAAATAGAAAGAAGAGAAGAAGAAACATTTACCTTGTTAGAATGTAAATTTTCGAGTTGGAGCAAAAGAAGGACTTCTTTGGCTCGTTTTTTTACCCTCTATATAAAGATAGTTACACAAACATTACACACAATTACAAATTGTGTGTAGTGTTTGTGGTAATTTCTGCAACTCACTTGGAGTTTGTTTGTAAAAGCGTATATTGCCCTTTAAAAGATAAGGTACATTAATCTTGTTTAGCCTAGTCACAGGTCACAGTGTGTTTATTTTTATTTATTTTATTACATTATGTAAATCGCATTTTTTTGATGAGGGTTTGATTTGATGTTATCAGTTTCCTTTTTTTCATCTTTAGTACTTCATTCTGAAAGGAGTTTAATTTTTCCATGAATAAATCGACACCGATTTCATCGTGTGTCAAAGCGAGTTGGGCTTCTTCTGTAAATTCGTCTTTCTCAATACTTTTTGCGGATCATTTAAAGCCGTATCTTAAAATTTAGATGTCATAAAAATTTGAATCTTCTATGAGGGCATTTCAAAGTTTCGTAATTTCAGGATGTTTTCTAGATATTCAGTTATATAATTTGTTAGGCCATCCCTCCAAAAATTTATAGTCCGGTGTTGTTAGCCAAACACATTTTTTTTTCCACTTTGTTCCCAGCTAACCACCTTTATTCCATCCAGTCCTACCAGTAGTTCGATAGTCGAACTGTTTGGATGTTTTTTTTCCAAATTGTTATACTGACGGATCGAACTATTTGGAAACATGGATTTTATTCCAAATAGAACTACTATGATTATAATGGTACAGTCAGCAATGGTACTTCAAATGCATTTGTATCTTGAGACGAAATTTTCCTTTTTTTTATCGTTTCTCTGTTTTTTTTTTACTTTATAAGTCGTCTTAGCTTTAGCAAAACAACATAGCACCCATCAAAAATTTGCTCCTTTGGAAGTAAATAGAAGATAAAGGATGTATGCTACTGAGTTTAACTTGCCTTCTGGACATGGGTGACTGGGTCAGTTTATTTTTTTCCTTTCTTATAAAGGGCTTGGGAGTTGTTAAAAAACACCCACTTGTAATATTTTCAAATATTTGATGTATTGCGTTCATCGTCGCTGTCTCGTTATCTGTTTAAAAAGCCTGTAACTTCCAGTCGGAAACTAAGATTTAATTATTGCAATCATAGTTGCATACATTTCTTGCGTCCTACTATATTACTCAATATAGCATACACGAGAGATGCAGTTTTTGTGGGAGTTGTAGAGCTCCCCACTCTATATAAATATAGAGTTGCTGAAATGGATCATTGCAGCTACGGAACGTGCCATCTCCGAAAAACAATGTCAACTCTTGCCTGCGACGTCGAGCATTTTCTGAACAGAAAACTAATATCCGTCCGTTTTCATCATTGTAATCAGCCCAATAAGAACATCCCAAAGTTATCCACTTTTTGGCACTTCTATTTGGCTGCAATCAGCGTAATCCATTTTTTTTACTTCAATTGCTTGTTTTTTAGGTTCAAATGCACTTTTCACATTTGTAAATTCTGGAAATTTTGCTATCAAATCCTTTTTTTTTAAATGACGCTAGTTTTGAATTGTATAACGTCTTAATTTTCGCGGAAACAGGATGTTCTATTTATTTTTTCAGGTTTTCAATTTCTGTCAGGCATTCGTTCTTCACATGGTCCGCTGTGCAACTATTGTATTTGTTTGTCCTTCAAAGTTATAAAGACTGTGGTTCGCTTCGCACACCGCGATACGCTCGTGCTGGCACGCAGCAAGGCTCGCTTCTATTTAAGGAGAGAGGATTCTGCTGGCAGGACTGCAAGTAAAGCGAACTTGATATTTCTAAAAATATGAACTACTTGTAATTTTATCGTTCCACCACACTGCATTTTTTTTCTTTTGGCACGTTCCCAAATTTGAACTCCATTGTTATTTGTTCTTTTTAAATAATATTGATGTCCGCACCTCAACAGAATATTTGCATAAAAATCGCTGGACTTGAAAAAGAGTTAAATTTAACTCTTATTAAAGTCCAGCGATTTTTGGAAAAAAAAACACTACCACCTCATACGCTAGCAGGAACATATTTCATAACTAGCTGCTGCCCGCGGCTTCACTCGCGTTGTTTACGTTTAATTTTATCCCATGAGAACTGATTTATGGGGTAAACGGTTTTCTTAGTGGGGAGCTCTACACTCCCCACTCTATATAAATATAGAGTTGCTGAAATGGATCATTGCAGCTACGGAACGTGCCATCTCTGAAAAACAATGTCAACTCTTGCCTGCGACGTCGAGCATTTTCTGAACAGAAAACTAATATCCGTCCGTTTTCATCATTGTAATCAGCCCAATAAGAACATCCCAAAGTTATCCACTTTTTGGCACTTCTATTTGGCTGCAATCAGCGTAATCCATTTTTTTTACTCCAATTGCTTGTTTTTTAGGTTCAAATGCACTTATCACATTTGTAAATTCTGGAAATTTTGCTATCAAATCCTTTTTTTTAAATGACGCTAGTTTTGAATTGTATAACGTCGTAATTTTCGCGGAAACAGGATGTTCTTTTTATTTTTTCAGGTTTTCAATTTCTGTCAGGCATTTTCTTCACATGGTCCGCTGTGCAACTATTGTATTTGTTTGTCCTTCAAAGTTATAAAGACTGTGGTTCGCTTCGCACACCGCGATACGCTCGTGCTGGCACGCAGCAAGGCTCGCTTCTATTTAAGGAGAGAGGATTCTGCTGGCAGGACTGCAAGTAAAGCGAACTTGATATTTCTAAAAATATGAACTACTTGTAATTTTATCGTTCCACCACACTGCATTTTTTTTCTTTTGGCACGTTCCCAAATTTGAACTCCATTGTTATTTGTTCTTTTTAAATAATATTGATGTCCGCACCTCAACAGAATATTTGCATAAAAATCGCTGGACTTGAAAAAGAGTTAAATTTAACTCTTATTAAAGTCCAGCGATTTTTGGAAAAAAAAACACTACCACCTCATACGCTAGCAGGAACATATTTCATAACTAGCTGCTGCCCGCGGCTTCACTCGCGTTGTTTACGTTTAATTTTATCCCATGAGAACTGATTTATGGGGTAAACGGTTTTCTTAGGGTGTGAAGAAAGGACAAACAACACTTTCGCTTGTTATTTTTTTTTTATTTTACGAATTTTTGGAAAACTTACAGCTATGATTTGACAAAGGTCTTTACTTAAAATAACATGCATGATACATGCATGATATGTTACTGAGGGCTAATTACAAGTTTCCACTTATAGTACTTAATATAAACATAAATAAAAATCAAAAGACGACGACAGTACATGATGATATGTTCGTTAGGTACACACACAAAAAAATTAAGATAAATTTAGAGAAAAAGAAATATTAAAAGTTACAAATATGTAGTTACAACAATCGGCTAGTTAGAATAAACGATCTTGATTTAGTCGCTGTCCAAAAAGAATTTATTATTAATAATTCGCTTTAATTTGTCTACTGATGTGTTAAAGATATCAATATCGACATTTGATTTTGTCAACGAGTTAAAATAATTACTTGCTCTTATAATAAATGCGTTCTGCCTGTAGTTTGTATTAACGCGCGGTACGTACAACGTATCCGGGTTTCTCAAAACTCTACTCGTGCGCAATCCCACGCTCTAGTAACTCAGGACAGTCCACTTTGCCATTCGCTATGTTGAAAAGGAATGCGAGGTCGGATATATTCCTTCTTTCGTAGAGGGGCAGAAAGTGAAACTTACGACATCGCGCTATGTAGCCGGAAAGATAGATTTTGGTACGATATTGTAGATACCGCAAAAATCTCTTTTGAATGCCTTCAATACGTGAGCTATAGACATTGTAGTTCGGGTTCCACACTTGACAGGCATACTCCAAAAGACTGCGCACGAATGCACAATACAATATTTTAATAGTCTCTATATCTAAAAACTCAGCCGACATACGAAGAACAATACAAAGCGCTCTGGATGCTCCCTTTACTATGCCTTCAATATGATTATCAAAAAGTAACTTGCTATCAAATGAGACGCCTAAGTCTCGGATGGTGTCTACTCGTGAAAGAGGCGTATCGTGTAGAGTGTAGTCAAATTTAATTATTTTTTGTTTACGAGTAAAGGAGCAAACAAAGCACTTGGCGACATTTATACAAAGTTTATTCCGAGTACAGTAATCTATATAATCTATAATATTAGTATACATATTATACACGAGAACACGAGTGGAATAGACATTCCTTGCTAATTTCTTCTAATTTGATAATTGTTAAAAGGTCCCCGTTTTAACAAATATCAGGTACTTCTGGTATGTAGATTATCCGAGTTGGGTCAAATGAAATATTAAAAAATACCCTTTAGAAGCCCCTTATTTCCGTGCCGTAAACCTTTACGGAAACGACACTACCAAAAATTACTAGTGTCGTTTCGCCCCTTGAGGAGTGAATTGGAAGTCTACATTAACGAGTAGTTTACGAGATGACAGTTTTATTAGATTTTGTGCTTACTTTCCATTTGAGCCAGAAATTATAAGTAACGAAAAAAGAGATCCCCTTGTTATGTCTACCACGAGTAGTTTATGTCAGTTTTAGTTTTGACATTCCATCAACAATTTTGACCGCAACAATCTGTTTTCTGTATATCTATGCCTTTATTAAGAAAGAAAATTACAATCAAATAATAGAATTAATTTTGTAAATTTCATTTATTCACCACTACATTATCAATATAAAATTAAAACTAGGATTTACAATTAAAACAAAGCTAACTGCAGACTGTTGCAAACAATATACACGTAGCTCAACCGATCCATATATAATACCAGTCGGAAGCGTGCCCAAGATACTGGCTACATTGCCCCGCTGTATGGCAATGCTGATGCGCTGTGCCAGATAATGTGCCCTTTGGAAACCTCCCATTGTAGAGGTGACGGTTCACCACTAGCAGTCAGCGGAGGCGAGTTAAAGGTTATTACGAATAATTTATTTTTATGGTCGAGCTATGTCCACGTCTCAGCTCAGTAGGACATGACGTGTAGGACGCATTGATTGAAAGCTTTCGTCTTCAAGTATTGTCTTGTATGGATGACAAGAAGAGTCGGCTTAGTTCTCCAACGCTGCCCAGCCCAGCTGAATCCTCCTATGCACCACGATCTCCACGGAAGACCAGCGCTATACTACTACCTGCTCTACCCACATGCTAAGTGGAGACCGATTTTGTCAGATTTTAAGTTTTTTATTCTACCAAAATAAAATTATTTTTGCTTTCTTAACTTCATTTTCTAATTTCAATAAATTTAACAAATAGACATTTTGCATTCTTTATATGGAAAAAAAGTCTTTTATTTTCCGCTTGTTTGTTTTATACATATGTTTTCTTTTGTAGGTAATTGTATCGAAATAAATTCCTATTACATTCTATTCAATTCTAGGAGCGTGGTAAAACCGCGTTAGTCTACTTTTGTCATCTGCGAGCTGCTAAAGAGGGTTGCGTGAATAAAATATTGACGGCTTTATACAAAAATAAACTAAATTTTTGAGTTCATTTTATGATCTTTCAATAAATTTCCTAGGTGGCTTTTGGTATCTCCTACGAGTGTAATTTATTTTATTGAATCTATTTAGGTACAGCTCTTTCATCCTGCTAGACTGCCCTAATTCCACCAAATTCATTGCTTCATAACAATAGTACCTATCGTTTGAAATTTGTGAAGGTTGAAACCATTTCTCTCAGAACTAACAGCACCACACGTTCTAAAGTTTTTTTTCATCTACGGACGATACTATTGTTATAGTTAAGTGATTGGTTAGGTGATTGGTTTGCAGAACTTGCCCCAGGTTTGTTCATTCACGTCTCCCTGAAGCTCCAGACAGACGGGCTTCATTTCAACTACACTTCGACTGCAAAATGCAGTTACAGTCCGTCTGTTAAAGCGTGTATATTTATTTTTTAGACACTACACTATATTGCACGATATCTTTTAATGAGCTGTGGGCTTAATGAAGTCATCTGCTGCTTCTTTCTTTTATTTGGCATTTGAAACACGTACCATGATGGTTAAGGTTGCTACTTACTCCAATAATTATATTTTCCACAATAATAGGCACGACGATGAAAGCAAGCACACAACTTCCAATAACTAGAATAACACCGACAATCAAAGTAGCTACACTGCATTTTAAATTACACATTATAAATTTCTTTACTATGATAAACTTTAAAATGTCATTTACGGGTAATCAGCAGCAGTAGTTGATTACGATTACATTCGGCTTAGAATTTTAGTCTTACATTTTATGTACATATATGAGATAAGGTATTAAATTGATATAGGCATAGTACCTACTTACCTGCTCGTAGGTATATCGTCCTTGAAACAGTGCCTTACCAACAGATACCAGAATAACATTTTATATTACTTATTACTGGGAAAGAGCACTTTGACCTGCAGTGGGACGAACCTGGCTGATATAATAATGAATTAATTAAATAATGTGTGCAACCGCGATCAAGTATAGTAATACTTATAGCAAACAATAGAATAGAGCATTAATGAAGTCATAAGGCACAAAAAAAAACTTTTTAACTAGATTTCGTTGGGTGGGTTTCAAATCTCAATATACCCATTACTCATTGCAATGGGGTATACTGATACTAATACACAGTCATTAAATTGGAATCACTATTCCCATTGCGAAAATATGATACTTACTCATTTTCTACTGAACCGATTCTCGGGGATTCTCGTCTAGAAGACGTTTAATAGATGTCAAAATTATTGTTCCAACCTAAAGGAAAAAAAAACATTAAATAAACACTGATCCTTAATTAGGTATACTTTTAAGTTTTTATTTAAAAGAGTTAATCCAATAAACCTTTGACAAATGTTTGAGGGAATTCCCCAATGAAGTTTTATGGTTAATAAACTAACTCTTGCCACATTTGGTATCCTTTGCATGCTGAGCAGTGGAAGTAAGTCAAACTAGAGAAAACCTTCTCTAGTTTGACTTACTTCCACTGCTCAGATTTTTTATCCGGTACAGTGAAACCGGTTAGTTCCACTATGCCCGGATTTTAAAATACCTAACAAAAAGTGTTGCTATGTTACGAATTTCTCTGTTCTACTCAAAACAATGGAAGGTACACTTCGATAGATTAGTGATCCTTAAGTATAGTCTACAGTTCGATAGAAAAGTCACCCTAAAGTATAGTCTTAGCTAGATTTGGCCGTCTGTAATTACGGAAACATAAACAGACCCCGGACATTGGCCTATTGTCTATACAAATGCCGTGTTTGAGCGTACATGCGCAACTGTGCGGTACACGTATTACTTTGTGTAGGTAATATTTATTTGAAAATTTCAACTTCGCTTTTTTTCTGCCATACTGACAAGTATCTTCGGCAATTGTTTGCAAAAATAATAACAAAGTAGTGTATTATATTCCGCCAATGGATTTTTTGAATCTACTATTCCAAGCTTCAGCCAAGTTTGTCGTTCTATGGCGCTCGTTATAGGAACACACTAAATGAAGTTTGGGAAGTCTTCTCTTAACATCACAATCGGAAAACTGACTTAGAAAGAAGGGTGAAGTGATAGGGGTTGGTGACTGAGAGAGAGACTGAATGGTGCTCGATTTCACTATCCCATCGAATTGGGAAAACGAGGAGAAGTGACGATTTAAAGAGTCAACGTCTATGTCTTTGGGAAGTGTGTCGTTACGCGATTTACCAACCCCTAGTGTTCGAAGAAATTTCCAGACTTTAGAAGGGTTTTACGTTTTGGACAGAATTGTGGATATAACGGCGTTGGGCGTCCCTACACACCTTGTTACACTGATTACGTCGCTCAATGTATTTAGAAACATTCGCTTCCGAGGGACAACACAGCCTTAAACTTGGCGACATTCTTACGATGGATTACCTCTTTAATGTGATTAGTGAGCCAAGGCGCTGGAAGATGCTTCAGTTTAATTTTCCTTAGCGGCGCATGTTTCTCATATAAGCTTATAATGGCAGAGTTGAACGAGCTGATCTTGTCATCAGTAGTAGTAGCGCTCTCTACCTCCGACCAATCTATATGCCGTGCATCCTCGCGAAGACTTTCCACGTCTATACCGCTAAAATTACGTTGTGTAATGATTTTGGGCTTTGCTTTTGGTGGGCGAATTTTGTAGGACATGAAAATTAGGTCGTGATAAGAGAAAGCGTCCGCGGGACATTGCCCGTGCTTATGAACGTTATTAACGGAAGAGACCAGGATAAGGTCAAGAAGAGAAGGGGTACAGTTTGGAAAGTGGTGCGTAGCACTTAAAGGAAGAATGTTCAGATCATTGGAGGAAACAAGGGATTCTAAACTACGAGTACGAGAGTCACGTTTGAGCAAACATGTGTTAAAATCACCCATGATGATGGTGTGATTGTATAAAGGGGCAATGTCTTCGAGGAGCTTATCAAATGATGAAAAGAAGTTGACGCGGAGGGAAGGGCTGTAATAGACTCCTAGAAGGACTTTGGTGTGCAAGAGGCTAACCTCAACAAACAGATGTTCTCCCGAACCCGACAGGGGTGGCGAAGGGGACGTGCTGACTACAGAGTAAGGGATATGTGCACGGAGATATATAGCCACGCCACCGCCACCACAATGGACGCGATCGTTCCTTATAAGAACGAACCCAGGGAGTGAGTAAGATGTAGTATAATGTTGCCATTAGAAAGAAAGTTGGAATTAGCTTACGTAATTATGGTACTAAGACCAGTCAGAAGCGTTTGAGTATACCGTTTAAAAGTAAGACGATCTCAGTAGTAGGAAGATCCCAGCTACGTCGATGAACTGAGATGCGTTTGAGTATTCGGGCGTTAGTATTTTAAAATCAGCGTTGTGATATGCGTAATGGCTATTGCAACATAATGCTGAGTCGGACGCTATTTATTTCGTAGCATCGTAGCAAGTTTTCTTATTTTGTACCTCAGTTGTTTTTATGTATTTTTTTTTATTATTTTTATTGTGTAATTTGTGTAACTTAATTTTATAATGTTTATGCTATGAATAAAGATTTCTATTTCTATTTCTAAAATGTAAGATTGATGTAAACACAAAAAAAAACATTTTAAATTTATTTATTTTATTTTATTATTTATTTAATCATACCTAGAGTGACGTAAACAGTTTTATGTGTATCTAGAACAAATGTTGCAGGCAGTATGAAGCCAATTAGCAAATAGAACACCACACCCTTTATTTAGGACAGGAAAATATCTACCTTTCTAATTGTATAAATTAAATAGTTTCGGTTTAAATAAAAATTTCGGTTTAATAAAAAATGATAGTAATAGATACGCATGTCTGTTCGCATAGTACGGTTTTCATCGACCTGTTTCCAATACACCCTATTATTTAGGTACCTATATTGTCCAATCAGCGAGCCTGCGGCGGACACTAGAGAGCAGCGCCGTCGCAAACCACGCTTGATCTGCGGTTCTTGAGCCGTAATATTGTCACTGTCAACGTGTTGAGTTTACTATGCAAGGTGTCAAAGGTCATCCTTTGACACCTTGCATAGTAAACTCAAAGTCGATCAACACTGGAAATTTGTCCAGCAAGATGTATTATGACCCTTATTAGTCTTGATCGGTAAATTCAATTTCGCAGAGCAGATATGGCTTGTATTGACAGATGCTGTGTATATAAAGCACTGATGCATACTGGAACTATGAATTTCTCTGTTGTATATTGATTCAAGTATGTAAACATCGGCACGAATTAAGAGCTCTCTATTTCAACATCGTCGTAGCCCGTAGGTTGGGTCCAATTCTGCGGTTTCACTAACCAACTTGGCACGCTTCCGACTGGTATTGATATGGATCAGTTGAGCTATCATCAGTTAGCTCAATTGTTTTAATCTAAATACTAGTTTTAATTTAATTTAATTACTTGATTGTATTTTCTTTGTTTATAATTATTTTTAATAACTGCTGCGATCTGTGAACATCTAACTGTGCGGAAGCCATTATTAGCATATTCACAAAAACATTACCGTTTTCTTCAACAGATTACGCCAAAATATTTTATGCATTTTTTTCTCTGTGGTACTTTACCAAATCTCGTTTATTATAGTTTTATCTAAACAAAGTCTAATTACAAAACAGTTTGAAGTATTAAGGTCGATTTACACCAAACGAGCGAATAATGCAACATGCTCATTCTATCCCCACTACGTCAAATTCTTCTAGTGTAAACAGGCGTAGAGCATTCTTTTGTTGTTCTTAGTGCGTTCGCAAAGATTCTATAGAATATTCCGTTTCGGGGCAGTGGTCCAACTGCTCTGTTCAACTAGTTGGACTACGGGCCTTTACTAGGGGCCGTGGTCCAACTATCTTTGCAGTTGGACCACGGCACTGTAGTAGAGTTCCCAGGTCCAATTGAAATAATTTCAAATAATACAACTGCAATTGTAACCACAGCACCTTTTTAATGAAATAAAAAGTTTTACAACGTTTTTGATACAGAACTTAAAGTAATATCCTTTTCCCTTAAAATATACAAAACAAAACTGAAACAACAAAATATGTTTATAGGTATAATATAATATATCACCGTAATTTTTCTAAAGCATGGCCTATAGTTATTTCACCTGTGATTATTTGATGTTGTATTTCTCTTATATAGTCGTCGTTCTCAATTTGAATCTTACGCCTATTACGTCTTGTCTGGTCGCATATTGATAATGTTGAGAACTTCTCTAACACATTCAAAAGTCGCAGTAAGGTTTTATTTTTCGCATTTATGCATCTACTTAGTTTTGCATGCGAACCTTCTAAAACGTTATTGGTTCGATGTCTCTCCTTAAACACGCTTACCAAAAAATGCTCGCTCGCTCGATGTAAACGGCGCAAGAGCCCGTGAACAGTTGCTTGGATGGAGCATTCTAGCGTGTTCGGCCGCGCTCGCGCCACTGAGCGGTCTCATCAAAGCGTTCTTGAGTTCTAGCGATTGTTCTAGCTCTGGCTCTGTGTTCGTTTGATGTAAATGGATACGTCTAGCTTTCGTTTACACTAAAAGATTACGAAAGAATGCTCTTGTTCTAGCTCTAGCTCTATGTTCGTTTGATGTAAATCGACCTTAAGACGATATCCGATAGTAACTTCCTGTTTTAGGTATTACCTTGTTGTTCTAATTATGATCGAGCAGCTTGTATTTCATTTTTATTATTCCGAGTGGCTTCCGAATCTTCCGATTCCGCAGCCCACCGTATTTTAGAAACAAACCTTGATTCATTAGCTTCTGTGGTAGGTAGCTGTTTCCTGGTCCCTTTAAGTGCGGGCATGAGAACTTGGTATGTATCCCTTAGATTTTAAACGATATAAAATAACACGAAATCCGCTATCTAATACGATTGTCCCAGGCTGCATCAAAATATTTTAACCATTGGACTCATCTATGAGGAATCAAAGCATTTGGTGTGGACCCAGCATGTAACCGATGGTTGTATAGACAGTAAAAGGATTATAGAGTGGTTGTTTTTTCTGTCCCGAATAAGACTTTCTCTGGTACTCGTTTTTCGGTTTTTTGGTGCCGAGAGTAAGTACCGTCGCAAATCAAAATAACTTTGTTATAGGCATTGTGAAGTTTTTTTACAATTTCGGTAGTATGATTTTCAGTTATCCTCTGCCGCGTTGATACTTGCATGCAAAAGTTTCAATGACACTGGAATTACAGAAACATGTTAATTGTTTCCAGTTGTTCCATCGTACTTACTAATCGGTCAGACCGACCACAGTTCGCAATTTTGGAAAGAAAACTATTATACTAGAGCTTGCATTACCTAATCTTTTTGAATTATCCCGCATTGATTTTAAAGCATATTTTAACTGATTTAGATTTTTCCCAGCTCAAACCGGCCCAAGACGGTAGAAATTGATTATTTTTTCGTAAAAAGTTGTTTAAATAATGACAGCCATTCCTTGAACATTTTCGTTATATCTGAAATATACAGGGTGTTTGGTGGAGTGTTAGACAAACTCGGTGGGTGGACCTATTTGTGAAATACAAATTGAAGGAAAAGACCCTAACTGTTTACAATTTTTTTAAATCCTGTATTGTGTATTTATTTAAAATTTTCCGAAATTTTACGAGTACCTCTCTATCCCTAGAACTTTTTTTTGAAACGTGTTTTCTAGTAAATTTTTTACTCGCTTTTGGTCTCAGATATATCCTTCGTCTTCTGAAGGCATTATTTATTCGAAAGAACGTGGTAAATAATTAGTTATACGCTCTCAAAGTAAGAAAAAGTAAAAAAATAATCAAGAAGGACAACTTTGCATCGTTTTAAAATAATAATTAATAGCGATCGAGTATTTCAAATGCTTTTAATTTTTTTTCTAAACATCGATTATTACAACGGTATACCACATGTAGCCGAAAAGTCTATAAACTTGTCAAAAATTAGCACTTAAAGGGAAAATGGAGTAAAAATACAAAAGTAAAAAAAAACATTTTAATTTTTAAAAAAATTAAAATGTTTTTTTACTTTTGTATTTACAAATTTTGTTCAAAAACCTCTCCCCTATTTCTAATACACGCGCGACACCTACGTCAGATTTCTACTGTAGTAGTACGGAGCGTTATCTCGTCTTTCATCTTTGCAAAAACTGCGTCAATTCTTTCAATCAATTGTTCCTTTGTTTGTATTTCTTTTTCGTAAACCAGCTCTTTTGCACGTCCCCATATGCTAAAGTCAAGAAGAGTGAGATCTGGGGACCGTGCAGGCCATGAGATGGGGCCAAGCCGTCCAATCCACGAGTTGGGGAACGCGTTGTCTAGGAACTCTCTCACTGTGAGACGATAGTGTGCCGGACACCCATCATTTTGAAATACTATTGGTCGATCTTAATGAAATATGGGCACATTGCTCATCAATTCAGGTAGGTCATTTTGCAAGAATTTAAGTAATTGTTCCCGTTAAGAGTGTCCGGTAAGTAGTAAGGTCCAATGAGATGTCTACCAATCACACCTGCCCAGACGTTGACAGAAAATCGCGTTTGGTGCGATGTTTGCCGTAGGTACTCCGTTTTTTTTGACAAGTTTGTAGACTTTTCGGCTACATGTGGTAGGTATACCGTTGTAATAAGCGATGTTTAGAGTAATTTTTAAAAGCATTTGAAATCCTCGATCGCTATTAATTATTTTTTAAAATGATGCAAAGTTGTCCTTCTTGATTATTTTTTTTAACTTTTTCTAACTTTGAGAGCTTATAACTAATTTTTTACACGTTCTTTCAAATAAATAATGCCTTCAAAAGACGAAGGATACATCTGAGACCAAAAGCGAGTAAAAAATTTACTAGAAAACACGTTCCAAAAAAAAGTTCTAGAGGTAAAATTTCGGAAAATCTTAAAGAAATACAAAAAACAGGATTAAAAAAAATTGTAAACAGTTAGGGTCTTTTCCTTCAATTTGTACTTCACAAATAGGTCCACCTACACACCCACCGAGTTTGTCTAACCCTCCACCAAACACCCTGTATAGTTCCACTGAATTTGAATGATCTTTTAAGGTTAATGAGTCATCTTAAAAAAAAACGATCTCTTATAATATGTGATCGACAGCAACGATTTCCATTGGGAACATTATTCTTATTAAAGCATGCTGGTCATTGGGCCGAATCAGGAATTGTTTACAGATTGTTTTTATAATGACAAATGCAACAATGCTTATGGGTGCTCACGTTTGTTTGTATGGATAAAGTCACTTTATGACTCAAAAATTCAAAATTCAAAGTGCTTTATTTCCCTTAGACCTTACAGGACTCTTGGACATGTCACAAAAACTCAGATTACATAAGCAAAACTAGGAAATAAAGTGATCACTTTGATTTTTTGTCCACTTCAATCTTTTTAAGGTAAAGTAAAGAAGCGAACAAGAAACCTTTACCTTGTTAGAATGTTAGTTTTCGAGTTGGAGCAAAACTCGTCCCAAGCTATTTTATCGTCTAGATAATCTGATATTTTATAGTAAGCCTTTTTACAAAGGATATATTTGACAATTTGTTTGAATTTATTTATTGATAATTTTTGCAACTCACTTGGAGTTTTGTTGTAGAAGCGTATACATTGTCCTTTAAAAGATACATTAATCTTATGTAGCCTAGTTGTGGGCACAGCGAGTTTATTCTTTTTTCTAGTATTTAAACTGGTCTCTAGTATGGTCTTGTAGTATTTAGACTGTTACGGGTACCATCTACCTACACAATACTCAAATATATACGTCATATATTACGACAAAGACTTGAAAAAGAAACAAATTTAATTTGATGTTTGCTTAGTTTTCATTCTACCTTTGACTTTAATCACTTGTTTTCCACAACAAGTACATCGCTGTAAACTTCTAGACATGTTGTGCAAATGCGAGTGACAAACTGCAATTCAACTGCATTCCGACTGCAATTTTGCGATTTGGATGCAGTTACCTACGACTCCTATAAAACGGCAAACCAGCCGTGACATTGCAGTCGGTATGTAGATGGCGAACAGTTCCAGCGTCCAAGTGCACACCGACTTCAATCGAACTGCACGGTTGGTTCACAGTTTTATTGCAGTCGTAATAACTGCACTCAAACGGCTAACTTGCAGTCTTAGTAGGTACAGTTAAAATACAGTTTGTCTGCTTAGAGCCTTAGTGAAATGTAGCCAATTAAAAAATCTTGTAATTTGTTAGTTTAGGAAAAACTTACTTATTACCGAGTTTTTCCTAAACTAACAAATTACAAGATTTTTTTATTGTCTTCTCCGTATTAAATAACAATACCAAAGGAACGTGGCTCATTCTTGCAAATAAATGTCTTGATTAATAGATTATCAGCAAAAACTTGATTATTCCACTTACGCCGCGCTGGTCTGTCCCACTTGGGCATGCGGGTTGGGGATCGCAGTTGTGGTAGATCTATTCTGCAAGAGGCGCTGCATCTCGCCCCCCAAGGTGTATGTTCCTTAGTCGCTTCTTACGACACCCACGGGAAGAGTTGAGATGGTGCAAATTCTAAGCCGTCACCACACGGCTGCCGTGGGAACTGCATATCAAAATGTACCTATTTTAATACCCGTAACCTCAGGACTTCCGGCGCGACAGGCTTATATTAATCAAATGGCCATTTCTTTTAAAAATTTTACGTCGGTCTGTGCTAATTTCTCAAACACTTACTAAAGTACGAGTGTTAATAACTTATTAATACCTAAGTAATAGTTATTAGAGTAACATAACGAAATCATAAGTATTAAGGAATTATGTTTGAAAAATTTATAATATTCGAGAAATTCATCATCAATAAATGTTAATAGATTATTTTCCTACGAGGAGATTAAATCTCCACTAAGTTTTTGTGTCAGCCTAAACAGTTAATTTATTTTATGTAGGTAAATTGATAGGTGTAATTATAAGTATCTACTTATACTGTATATCCTATCTAAGTTTAACGATTACAAAACAAATATGGTAAACACGTTAATCAATAAATCCAAGATAAGTCCTCTTTCTTGATAAATAAAAGCCCGTATGCGATTTCGTACACGGCCACGTGTACGTCACAGATAGAATGAACCAGTTATTTATAATTATTATTAACTAAAAATTTATATTGCTGGACTCAATATTATACTATTAGGACTAAATTAGGAGTTTTGTATATCTATATCTTTGTAAATAGCGTGTGCACTAGGACCCCAAGGAAGGACCTAGGGTTTCCATTCCAAACGGCTCGAATAGGTAACCTCTATCAAGATTAGCATATATAGAAATCTAAAAAACATAAAAGGAAAACACAAATCAGTATAATTTTTTCAGGGTAACAATTATACAAGCTAAACATGATAAAACACTCTTAAAACTCAAACTGTCTAAGGGTAGATAAAAAAATCGTAAATGCAAATCTTGATTTCTTCAGGCTCCCAAAATAAGCACTTTGATAAGTTAAATTTTACTTACTATTAACAGGTGTATAAAAAGTAATTTATAAAGCTGGTGTATATTACTATCAAAATAATGTTCACTAGAGGATAAAGTAGAAATAAACCACTAGAAGTTTATTTTTCACTTATTAAAGTAATAAAATGATTATTTGCGTATCGAAGTCTCAATATAAAGTGATTTAGATACAGGTAAATAAGAAACGAACTAAGCTAAATATCATTTTCCATGAATACTATTGTCGGTGCGGAACTGGGCGACATCTGGCCAAGCATTTACGTCATTGATGTAATCATCCATGGTATAGAGTAAAAGGCTTTCTTGATAAGATTTCGTTTTATGCACTATTTTAATTTAATCTGATAAGAGATAATATTTATCAAGGAAATTACAATAACAGAGTTAAATAAATGCGACTAATACTTACACTTATAATAAAAAAATAATGCTGGACAATCCACACAACATCATCTAGCTCCAAACTAAGCTGAGCTTGGATTATGGGTACTACCTATAGATAATACTGATTACAATGGATAATATTGTATTCATTATAATCAGTATTATCATTACAGAGGAACATTCATATTTTTTACTATAGAAAATACCCATTAGATAGATAGAGCATTCTTTATTGCACAATTAACAAATAACCAACAAACAATTGTTTTATGTGACATCTAGCGGTCTGATCGCTTAAGAGCGATCTCTACCAGACAAGCGTGGATAAAAATATTGCAGATCTCACTTCCCCCTTCCACTCCAGGACAAGCAGACGCACAGCGCATTACCACCCCTACTTGCTTGATATGCCGACCACTCGCACTAATCGGTTGTCCTCCACCTTCATCATTCGTTCCGCTGCTGGAACACGCTCCCTGCTGCTATTTTTCCCGTCAGTCACAACCTGAGTCTCTTAGAAACAAGAGTGAATAGGTGTCTTCTAGACCTTTGTGGTGAAACACCGTCGGCCACATCTTCTCTTTTATCGGGTGAGATTGTGGTCAAACAAAGGTCTATTGACTACAAAAAAAGGTAAAAGCATGTTCAGAAGTAAATCTGTATTTACAACGAATGCCCCGGACTGCAGTTGTAACTACTAATGCCGAAATAAGATTCAATATATGTACTTTAGTTAATCCTTAAATTACAACTAGTCTTTACCGTTTACTCCCATCTGTTCTGTTAAGTAGTTCTGTTGACAGAACTACTGATAATTTCTACGTTGCATTAAAAACTTTACCAACCTATGTAGTACACGTATTGCCAATAAATAAATGAAAATGAAACAATCCTATTTCAACTGAGAAATATACTTATTCTACCAATGTTCCTAACAAAATACAAAGAGCGTTTTCTTTTTAACTGAAAAAACACACTGTATATTTGGTAACTCGCAATAGGAGCAATTTAACCTTAGTTTCTCTAAAAACAAAGGTATGTCTATGTTACCGTTAATCAATTGCATTTTACACTCTGATCATAGCATCGTTTTTAATTTGTTTATTTGTCCTTCTTTTAACTGATTTTAATTGGCAGGCTTTAACTGAAGAAAACGATGTATCTTCTTCTGTATTGTTATTTTATGTTTTTCAGGAACTGGAAATAGTCGCTGGACTAGTTTTGAATGTGCCGTTAATGGTGAGATGCCAGCCTTCAACAACATTAGTTGTTCGATGGCGCCGACCAAAGGCAGTCCCAATGACTTGATACGCTGGATGAACATCCAGAAATTCATATACTTTATAAACTTATCCAAGACGCACCTGTAATACTCCCCGTATGTAAAATCCCAAGTGCTAGATTTTAGCGAAAGTAATACGTTCTTCGGGCAATAGTGAAAGAACGCTGCAGAAAGTTACGATTCTTTTCTTGCGTTTGTTTTAATGCCCAATTGCTTGATAGATCGATAGATAGAGAATACTTTATTCATCACCAATTAAGAAAATCAAATTGATTGTTTTAAATTTAACATAATATAAAATGGAACAGCAATGGATTTGGCGGCCTTATTGCTTAAAGCGATTTCTTTCAGGCAACCAAAACAATTGGGGAAAAAATAAAGGATGGCGGTTCTTTACAACAAATATAAATTCAAACTATAAATACTTATACACACTCTACCTAATAATCTATTACAATAATACATACAACAAATAAATTCTATTTAGTAACTCTAAGGGACATGCTCTATAATCTAGCGTGACATGACAACTAAATAATAGAATAGAATAGAATAGAATAGAATATGAATTTATTTGTTAAAAGACATACACAACTTACGACTAAAATACATAATAAACTTAGATTAAAGTACATACTCATAGTGTAGGCCCAGTAACAAAATGGCTCTGCCTCAGCATGTGTTGGATGACTAGCAAGCTAGCAACCAACGCTGGTCTTCCGTCAGAGCCACATGTTGGCTTTAGTAATAGTAATAGTTATATGCTTTCATTTTAAAAACATGATGTGATGTAGCCTTCTTAATATCTACTGGCAAATCGTTCCAGAGTCCGACAGCTTGAGCAGTGAGTGAAGGTGTCGCTGTAAAAAGATGTTCTCTACAGGGGTATTTTAATTCATTCGATTCGTTTCGTTTACGGAGCGGAAACGTACGATTAAAATTCGATTCCGAGAACGCTATTTTGATTTCGTTGCGGATTGATGATCGAAAGTATCCGAAGCGATTCCGCGGGTTGATAGAAAATGTGCATTTACGGAGATTGTTTTGAAATAGTAGAAAATAGTAGAATTTTTAATGGAATATTTTAAAGTAGCTTTGCATTATCATAATGTTTTCTTAATTGTATCAAAACAAATCAATAAATCAGGGTGATTCTATAGTTCTAAAGAAAGATTCTAAAGTCACACATCACATTCACATCGAAAATATGTTAATTGAACAAACTTACTTCGTAAACATGACTACAAACCGAAACGTTGGGCAAAAGTGTTATCAATTTAACCAGACTTCTCACCAAATCTAGCGGGTTTGACGCATCAAAGAGGTAATTTCAAAAATGGCTTTTTTATTAATTTATTTAATTTACAGTCTAAAATAATTTTCGTAGAGCTCTTATTACAAAAATAACTCCTTGGGCTATTAAAGCATATTTTTAACCTACCTAAACTAATAAAAACAAATTAAAGCTACCTACTTTTGAATAATTTGCTGGATTCCCACCCACCGTGCCTTTTTATAGTGGTTAAGTTAGCCCCAGCATCGGCTAAAAGCGTAGCCGATGTTTTCCGGAAGCAATGACCTGTGTACAATTCCGGGTTTGCTATCTTTAAAACTTGCGATTTGTTTCGGCATACTTCTGATGGTATTTTTTCCAATAACTTGTTTGTAGCACTTGCCTTGGTCGTAATTAAAAAAAACGGTTGTTGTTTACATTTTCAGGACGAAGATTTCTGTATTTTTGTACGAATTCAGAGAATTCTTGAGGAACTACAAATGTTCGGTCAATTTTAGTTTTTGTGTTCGGTAGTTTAATTACTAACAACTGACCCTGTTGTTCGATGTTCTCTATTGTTATATTTGTCAATTCAATACCTCGGCATGCGCCAGTTAATCGAAGATAAGAAAACCACCTAAAAGAAGCGAAATATAAAAATAAGTATGTTTTATAGGATTGTAAGAGTATAAAATCTTCATCACTTGAAACACTCATGTTTTTTCCTAATTAGCACGTAAAAAATCCCAAAAACAAACAATATTTAAAGTAAAAGTTTTCTATTCCCGCCTTTTTTCATTAAAAAGAACCAAGTAAAGAACATTTTTTTTTTCAAGAACGAAATTGAGCTTCGCCGTTCGATATTTTAAAATTGATGACTATTATACTCGCACGAAGACAAGGCTGAATAGCAAAGCTCTTTGGTCACTGGTCTGAATGCATGATGTCTATTGCCAGTATGATGGATGTACGCGAAATTTTTGAGAGAGTGAAGTGATTTTTTTTATTTACTTACCGCCCTAGTGCTTTTGAAGCTACATTATTACCCTAGAGCGCTAATTAGTCACCTATAAGCCCCATTTGGAGGTAATAAGAACCTACTTACCGAACATGAGAGATGTAAAGGTAGTTTAATGTTCATTTCTCGTTAATATATATAGTCGGATATTGGTTGGTATTTATAATAAAATTAAAATTTACAATATACTGAGTTTCTTGGATAAATTTGTCTATTGCTATGTTGTTTGTGGTCCGTATTTTTTTTTTGTTTTCTGCGTTTTTGTTGAGTGACTTTCTTTAAGGTGACCTCCATTTGACGACCTCAGTGGCGCAGCGGGCGAGAGTCTGCCTGCGACGCGAGAGGTTGCGGGTTCGATCCCCGCCTCGGAACAAATTTGTGTACGTTCTGCAGAAATTTGTTCCGTTGGTCTGGGTGTTTTCTATGTTTAATAAAAAATATCTATCTATGTAATGTATAATATTACGTAAATCAGTTATCTAGTACCCATAACACAAGCTCTGCTTACTTTGGGGCTAGATAATGCTGTGTGAATTGTCCAGCATTATTTATTTATTTTATTTATTTAAAATGTCTACTACCTACCTACTATTACTACCCATTTATAGCAACGCTCACTTTGAAAAACAACCATTTTCTGAAAATAACTACTTTCTAAAACAGCTGTTTCTTGAAACACATTACCAAATGCACAAAATGTTCTTATACTCACCACTTCTGGAAATGCCCGATTGTTGAATTGACCGAAAACGGTATGTTCAAGTCAGGATTATTTTCGATTAAGACAGTGAACCTAAAAAATGTACCATTCTCGATATGTTCTCCTTTATGTGAGAACGTTCTCGAGAACGTCTAACGGCCTCTGAAGCAAAAATGTATCATTATCAGGTATCGTTACCATAGTTACTCAAAGCGTTACAACGAAGATTTAAATAAAAAGGACGATTAATCTATTAAGATAAGTTTGATTTATTTATATTGGTTAGTCGTTGTTGGGTAGGTAAAACATTATTAATAACTGTCGAGAGAGCCCAAAGAGCGATACTTAAAGTTTCAACTTTCCGTCCTTTTACTTTTCCTACAAATCTTCTCTTTGAATCATGTGGAGTATTATCAGTTCGACAGTTATTCATAATGAACATAATACTAAAACAACACGTAGCCCTTCCATATGTCACTGAAAGCACTAACAAAAGAAGGAAAAATAATGTTTGCCCTAAAGAAAGAAGCCGAAGACATGCTTTTTCAAATAAATTTTACAGTTTCCTTGGTCCTTTTTTATACAATAGATTAAATAAAATATGTTAGCAGATATTTATTCTCAGGGAATAGAGTGCGTATCAGTAAGATCACTACTAGTCAGTAGATATGGGACTAGTAGTGGGTTCAAGGCCCCCACTATAGCTAAAGCACGTCTATGGGTGGGGAAGCGAGGCAGACGTGGTCTTACATTCGAACTTTTGTAATTTAAAATCGCATCTTCCAAAGCCCTCCTCATTTGCTCATCATTATGGGTACTTACCTCAATGCTCTCATGACTGACCTCTTCCACAGCGTAATCAGGCTGGGTAATCACTGGTGTTGATGTGACATGTCGTGGTGGGGTCGTAACAGCCTGGTTACATTGCGGAACGTTCACCACTTGAACACTGAGCACCTCACGCAGCAGTTGATCAAGTACAGTGTCATCCAACAATTTAGAACGTTGGATGACCCGTACCTGATCAGATAGTCGCTGCACGTTAACGTCGACTGTTGGTTCAAGGGCCTGAAACAAGGGCAGTATCCTAGAACGGTATGCGGTCAAGTTAGTTCCTCCATCTGTAGCCCTGTAGTATGCGCGCATGACGTTCTCATTTATTGGTCTCGTCCACTTCATGCGCCGCACTCTTCCATCAGCGGCGGGGGCCTGTCGCGGGGCTGTACGCCCTGCAGGTCCCAAGCCAGTTAACAGCGGGGGTCGGCCTCGCCGCACAGGTGTTCGCGGCGGTCGAGGCGACGACGGTGGCAGCTCGTCTTCGCTGCTCAACACATCACTCGTCTCAGGCGGCGTTTGGAATTCCTCTTCATCTGAAGACGAGGATGTGGAGCTAGCCGAGGCGGGCTGCGGTGATGTTATATGGAGCGCTGTTTGTGCCGCCCTTGCACGTGCTCTTGAAAGCATTTTTAAGCTATTTACATGCTTATTTTGTGAATAAAAACGTAAATAAATCAAAAAAATTCAAAAACGATGTCTGTCACGGGCGGTGACTTTTTTATTATTATTATCCATTGTTTATAATAATGTAATACTCTATAAATTTGGAAACATCTGTGATTTTGGATGTATTTATTATGGAGTTCCATGTTATTTCAATAAACCGTTCGGTTAACAAAGGCAGGTAAGAGGTCATTTTCATAATTTTTAGGTCTGGTTTTGATGTATTTAAGTTGAGTAATTTAGTTTTTCGCCATATGACTTTGTTGTAATGGTAGAAGCAGCCAGAGATTTTACAATCTGGAAATAATTCTTTAATGGCGTTCATGACTGCCAATTCGAAATCACATTTGAAATTCAGCACGCTTATACACATTTTGTCTTTTATTAAACTAAAAAACCGGAAATACATTGATAGGTTTCTTGTGTCTTGTCCGGAAGTAGCCCAAAAATAAATGGGACGATGTTTGTGCTCTTGTCTGTCGACCCGACGTCGTCTACATACAGCGAATAGAGCTGGTAAAATGGATGAGATACACAATGAAATGTACCATCCCCGAAGAAATGTACTTGATTGCCTTACAGGTCTGCATTACAAAGATACACCAATGCCGTTGTTGATCTAAATAAGATAATTTTATTTATAGTTAATCTTCGCATATGACGAAATCTTTTCCCAACTTTTTTGGAATATGGACATCAGCGACACTTATAATTTATTATTATTATTTAAGCTTTTTGTTTCCAAAAACTTTTTTCGTGCAGCTATCTTTATTGAAAAAAAATCTGGAATATGGTCAATAATATCTATATAATATGGTCGCAGTTTTATTTCAGCTTGAAAACCTGTTTTTCGTAAATATTTTCAACTGATCCGAAATAACGGCAAACTTCTTTGCATTTGTTAATGGCAATAAACACATCATTGTCTATTTTTTCCGGCATGCATGTATGAGGAGACAACCGAAGTATTAGAGTCCGCTCTGTATTGAGGGTGATGGTAGAGCTGCAGTCACTGCGATTTACAGATCTCCAACGAGACGTACCGATTTGGTTTTGGGTAGGTACTGAAGTTGTATCGGTACTTGTCGAAAAGGACAATATCCTTTCCTTTTTGATTCAACGCGAATATTAATTTGCTGTTAATTTTAGAGTAAATAAATTTTACTGGTGGAATTTTATTTCAACAGCCTTCATGAGCACCTGCATTATAATGATACGAGTAACATCAAAAAGAACAACAGAGTACTCAAGAGTATTTAAACATAGATTATTAAGTGGCCAGTGTTATGGATAATGATGAAATACAACTTATAATAGACATGAGAGGTTGGTTCCATGCAGTGAATGCTCCTAACCAACCTTATACACCCAACTAACTGCCGCAAAATGCAAACCGACGACTTTTTCATCACATTTTCTTATGAAAGTCGTTGTGATTGGTTAATTAAAGTTATGATTAATAATGAATAGACATTATTAATCATAACTTTAGTTCATAGTTCCATCCCTCTGTTTCATAGGCAACAATAGCAGTGCACTGCAGAGCACCCTCCGTGTAAATTATGTTTTTGTCTCCTCTAATTATTAAGTAAGCCTTTCTTACAACAAACAAAATTACTATTACTAATTATTACTAATTAAAATAACAAATTTTGATATCTGCGTCCTCGATTTTTTTTCAATAGCATTAACAGCGGTTTGTTCCATGGCAATGGTAATTTTATTAGGCATAAAGCTTAGAATTTGACATTTGTAAATTGCAAAACAATTAAGGCGCGTACCCCACCCAAAGTGGCGCCGACACCTACCTACTTTATGTTATTATTCCGTTTAACAAAGGAATTTTCAAAAATCCATCTTCCAGTTTGTGATACCAATCATAAGCTTTTTTAATGCCTCTGTAATAGTTTTATTCTATTTAGTTTAGGCAGAGATACAAAGTTGCCCTTGGTGGCCACTAAAATCTATTTTTTAGGTGGTGTATGCGCCTTAAACAGTTTTGAATCTTTTACACAGACAAGTTTTGCCTTAGGGTATTCATGAGGAAAATGTAATAAGAAAAGGTTAAATATTGCCCAGATAATTGGACAAACTTATACAGACGAACAATGAAAATTACATCTTGTTTGTCTCCGCGTAAGAAAATTGATCAACCAGACAACTATGTATTTACCTAACGGTTGTGTTAGATAGAAATAAATTTCCATCCAGGTAAAACTGGTTGTCCCCGCGGAAAATTATTTCCAATTACAACCAGTTGGCTAGTTTGCTTGTCTGGGCGGAACAAACCACCACAACTCAGTACACCCACAATTTTGTGGTTCTACCATGTCGGTCTCTACATGATATGCTTTGTAGTGTTCGGCTGGCAGGAGTGGCATTGCCAAACACAATGCCTCCACATTTCACATTCGCCTTTCCACTTCTGTCATTTTGTGTTTCAAGCTCTTGGCTTAGTGCCATGCACAACACTAACTATAGAAATAGCCAATAATGCATATGATTGTAAACATTTTAATCGTGTTGTAAACTGCTTTTTTATAATCGCTTTGTTATTTGAAGGAGTTCGATCGGGTATCAACAGTTTCGTTTCCTGGACTCCAGAGTTACCAGGGATATAAGCCAAGACAACATTAATATCACGAATTTATTTAACATCTGAACAAAGACCTATTCTGAAGAACACCTCAAAAGCTTCAAAAAAGCTCAAGTTACCTGTAAATTTTTACTAAAACCTTAATTTCTCTATAAATGCAGATGTTAAGATCTTGAAAATAATCATGGTAATAGAACTACGTACAAAAAACATATGTTAAAAGTAAATAGTGCTGGACAATTCACACAGCATTATCTAGCCCCAAGCTCAGCAAAGCTTGTGTTATGGGTACTAGATAACTGATAATATACAGTACATAATACAATACACCATATTATTGTGTTTCGGTTTTTTTTTTTTCAAATAAAGTCATAATTAATAGATAATAATCTAAAACTAGATTTTTGGGCTTGGGTTGCGATGCCCCGTCTCGCTCGTGTACAGGATAGACATAGGTCTATCCAATTCACAAAAATTTGCGGTTCTATAGGCCCTGCTTGGTGGTCGTTTAAATTTAGCCAAGATATGAAAGCTTCCCCAAGCATTATTTAAGCAGTCATTACGTCCATCACTTTAGCTCAAAGCTAGATGGAAGTTAAGTACATTGAAGCTTATAAACTCTACTCAACTAAATGGAACGTAATTCTAACGCTACTTGCACTAGCATAATCTCTTATTGAGTGAGTAGGGTCTTGTCTATGGTCTTTACACATTTATTTATCCGAAAAAACGTTCCTTTAATTTTTTTAACTGACCTAGGTACCTATAACAATAATTTATTTTTTGAGCTTTTTGTAGTTTTGGTTCAGTTCAGTTCTTTATTTATAAGAAAAATTTCTTACATGTCAAGTAGTTACTTACAGTTATGCAGCCAGTGTCTTAGGCACGCTTCCAACTGGTATTGATATGGATCAGTTGAGCTACCTGTAGATTGTTTGCCACAGTTTGCAGATAGCTTGATTGTTTCTATTGTAAATACTAGTTTTAATTTAAATTTGTTATTTGATTGTTATTTTCTTTCTGAATAAATGTATACCCTGTTACTTACATATTCATAAATATAGCTTAGTACCCAGTGTTTAATATAAATAGAACTTAGTATAATTTTCTTATGTAATCTTACCAAAAGTATTTAGATACTATAAAATTTAATTAATTGTGGATCAACAACAACGGTTTCCTCAAATTTGTCAATAAAGAACTCATCTAGAATGTAGTATGCCCTGTCCACTAGGATTCTCTTCAGTTTTTCAGTTAATATTGCCGTCGACGCGGCATAGTTATGAATGCAGGCAGATGATTGTAAATTTTTACACCTACTTAGTCAATTTTGGTTTTTGCTTTCGCTTATCTTATTTTGGGTAGATTTACCCTTTTATTTGATGTTTTTGGTATAACGAAAAGAAAAGATTGCAAGCAATTTTGGCGCTTTATTTTAAAAAGTTTTGGCGCTTAGATGTCCCTTGGTAGGAGTTATTGGTAACATGAAACTGAAGTTAGTAATACGTTATTAATTATTAGTCCAGTTTTTTGGTAAAATAAATAAAAATATGTAAAAAAATAGTTAGCGATTTTATTCTTTATTTCTAAGCCACGTTGCTCTATTAATGTGGCTATTTTATAACATAACTAGATTAGAACCTAATATTATTTATGCTTTGTATAGGTCAGCCAATGCACACTGCAAGAAGATCATTTTACTTATTGGATATTTTACTTACCTATTCATGAAATAAGTAAAAATAGAGGTGATACGATTTATAATACAAACTTTCGCCTTTATTATAATATTATTGTTTGCTTTTTAATTCATACCTCATACCTCAACATAAATAGAGAATTAAGATTTCCTGTTTATGTATGCCTCGTGATGTCTCACCCCTGGAGTGTTTACTATTCAAAGTACATGGGCAAAATCAATAACCCATTAGCGTTCTATATTTTGCCTAGCAAGCGAAACTTCTCATGGTATTGTTACTTAATATTGGAATATTTAATGTGTGACGTGAGTGCAACATTGCCAGGCACTTTGAAACTACATTTTAAAATTTTACTACAAAATAGGTAAAAATGCAACGCAAGCCGCGTAAAAAATTTGCGAGTAGCACAAATTGGAGGCACTTGGCTTTGACACCAGCAATCACATATATGAATACTGGACTTACAATGTATTCAGCATAGGTACCTACTACTGACCACCGATGTACATGGGATCATACGGAAACAAGGTATAAGTATGTCTTGTCTCCAACAAACAACAAAATGTCTACTACAACTACAACTCTACCTGCGTACCTAATTAATGTGTGGGCTGATTCGATTAGTTACAGTATATATAATTATTATATGTATAGAGCATAAATACCTTGTGAGATTGACGCGAGAGATAACAAAAAAGATAATAAAATCAATAAGATTAAGTTCTAAACGTTCCCATTTGTTCTATGAAACATGACGTCATCGAAAAAAAATCATCATTTTCATGGTACCACATACTAGATACTAGATTTTTCGGGTGTTTTCTCGTGGTCCCATTATTTTGTCCCATTGATGGGACCACGAGAAATAGTTATTGCTCGTGGTCCCATTGCTTTCATATGTTTTAAACTTTCCATCCTGTATAAAATTTAGCAGGTAAATTAGTTTTTACTTGCAAATAACCCAAGTGTGTCTGGGTGTTGGGTGGACATTATATGTTATATGACATTAAAAACACATGGATTTTTCATGCATTAAATAAAATTTATCTAAAAATTTCTAAGAAATGCCCGATCGTTATATCTCCGTTGACCACTTGCAGTTGCAAACGCGATATGTATTCGTCCTGAGTCACGTACTCTTTACGTCTTTCTGATGACGATGAGTCTCTGTCCTTTTCACTTTCAACTAAAATGTTTAGTAATCGCAAAATTGATTTTGGCTGTCGTCTTTTCATTTTTTTGTTTAATTGGGCGTTCCAACTTTCTACAACATTATTTGTTCGGTGCCTCTCGCCGTATACGTTCCACTGTAATATAAATATCTCATTTTTTAGCCAAGTCCGCTTTATGTACTTTTTAAAAAGTCGCATTTTGGATGTATTGGGACTCATATCTTGTATATACGCTAAGCCATCAGATATCTGTGCCTCAGGTACTAGAGGCAGCGCCGTATAGAGACCAACAATTCGCCGCTCTAGTTTTGTTTTTATTTTCATTTCTTTCGATTTTTTCCATATACTTTTTTTAAAATGAAAGTAACACTTTTTTAACACAATGTTCGGAAACACGCTCGTTATCGCGTTTGCGGTGGCTATTTCAAAGTCCAAGTGCATTTTTTTAGGCAGCCAATCTTTTAATTGTGATTTGATAACGTCAAACAAAGCCGTGTACGACTGCTGAGTCTTGTTAGTCATAAGTGCGTACACAAGTGGTATGACCTCTGTTTCCGATGGTGATTTCGAAATATCACCGTGAATAGTTATCAGTTGCGTAAACGGCCCTGGGCAGCTCTGAAAAGTGCCATCGATAAAATATTCCTCAACATCCTTTATAATTTGTCTATTATCGTTGGAGCAGAATACGATAATGCGACTATCGTCGTGGTAATAGTCCGCAAGAACAAAGTCTGCAAACTGTGGTGGGATGGTCACTTCTGCGGCGTTCGTAAAATTAGTGCGATTTCGACCAGTATATAAAGCGGTCTGAATACTTGAGAAAGCAGGTATTGGTGATACAAAATGAATACCGTCGTTTTTGAGCGTATCTATTCCTTTTTTATAAATTTGTGTAACTGGTGTGTCTGTTAGACGGGTTTCTTCTCTCATTCTTGCAATGGCTTCGTCAATTCTATTCTTGCCGTGATCTGTATTGCAAGAATGGATATTGCTTTTAACGATTTCTTGACCCTAAAATAAGAAAAAAAATATGCTTCACGTTACGCAAACTGGACTCAACTGAAACAATGCTCATTCGCTATGGCTATTAGCCTGGGTTTACCTTTAAAGTTATTGTACCATGGCAATTCTCTCTTTTGGCTTTGCTACACTTCCAAATGGCACTTCCGTTTTTATAAACCGTATGTTTGTAATACTGGTGGCCGCCATAGAGCACCACGGTACCGCCCTTTCTTTGGATGTACTTAACATCCTCAGCCATACTCAATTAGTATAGTATACAAAATTATTTAATATTGTATTATAACGATGTATAATAAGTAAATAAGTATTACCGCGTACACTTCAATCAATGAAAAACAAAAACCCCATTAATAATAATATCCATAAAATCAATACCTGACAGTGAATGACATTGAATGAAGTTTTAATTCTATCGTTTGCGTTCACTATGCAATTGAAAAAGTTTCTCTACATGGGAGGAATAAAAACAAAGGTTTTATTCCTCCTCATATATCTACATCTATCCTATACAGGATGGAAAGTTTAAAACACCTAAAAGCAATGGGACCACGAGCAATAACTATTTCTCGTGGTCCCATCAATGGGACAAAATAATGGGACCACGAGAAAACACCCGATTTTTCACCCGAGTTTCATACTATAGAACAAAATGAGAATCAGATTTTCCTGAAATCTTACATGAGAAGCTAGATGACACTGATAATGACAATAATTCTGACATACCATTGATCAAACATTTGCCTGGATAAAATAATCCTACAAAAGTAGCCTAAAAATCGAAATTCTCAGGCCCGTATCATGAAAGCTTGCTCAGGCATCAATCTATGCTTGAGTGATGCTGAAGTCTAGTTTTGAATGAATTCTAATTTTCAAACAATGTTTGGGAGCTCATGGGAGCTCAGCCACAACAGCCTATTATGATCCACTGCTAGACGCAGGCCTCCCTCTAATTTTTTATATCATAGAGGGTAATGCCCATAATCCCCACGCTGGAAATGCTGGTTGGGGATTGCAGTTCGGTGGTAGATATATTCTGCAAGAGGTACTGCTGCCTGCCCCTCGGTGTATGTCCCTTAGTCGCCTCTTACGACACCTACAGGAAGAGTTGGGGTTGTGCAAGTTCTAAACCAGCACCACAAGGCTAGGAACCTACAGTCCAATGTGAAACAAACATTAAAAACGCCAAATATAAATAAATAATAAATAAAATAATTGTCTAGTCACTTTGAGGTCAACACTTTATTGTTTCAAGCATCGGTTGCCCACCTGAAATGTAGTAATAGGAAAACTACGAAAAGCAATGTTATCATTTTTGCGTTTTTTCTGTTTTTAATTTGGTTTTTTGCGTTGCGATTCGCGCAAAATAATAATTATCAATAAAGTAATATTTTGTTCAAAGTAACGGAACGTTTGGTAGTTATTTCAAGACACCATAGACAAAATTATATTTACTCAAGCAGACATTTTGCAAGTGCAAGCAGAATCGTATCAGAGTTATGTTCTTTAGTAAAGATTTACGAGCAGAAATTCACCGCTTGAGTAGAGATCACGTAATGACTGCTTAGGTAATGCTGGTGTAAGCTTTCATAATACGGGACTCACCTCCGAATACTCAAACGCATCTCAGGTTTAAGCACGTCTCAAGTGACGATTTTTTAACAATTTCATTAAACTATGTCAAAAAAACAGCGACTTAAGAAGAGCTTAAATGTAAGTTTCGTTTGAGTATTCGGGGGTCAGTGTCGGAGCATTCTAGTACCACCAGTTCAAAAAATATGTAAACAACAACCATCACCAATAATTATTATGAACCTGAAAGCGCTTCATCTTTGGATACCTAATTCGTAGTGAGACTATATCGCGTTACGCCTAGTCAAAACGCGATTAAGACTTTTGAGAGATAGGCCTTTTGCGAGGTAGACATTTTGAAAAATAAATCGAAATCAGCCATAATTTAAAAATATTATTCTATTTGAATCTTGAATAAATAAAATTACATTTGTATGGGTCTTAAAAACTTAAACCTTTTAACTTGGATGAATATAATTTATGTGAATAATATAATGAAACAAACTTTAATTTTTTTGATTTATATCTTCTATAATATAAAAATGAATCGCAAAATGTGTTGGTAAGCGCATAACTCAACAACGCCTGGACCAATTTCGCTAATTCTTTCTTTGTTGTGTTTGTTATTGTCAGGAGAAGGTTCTTATGAAAGAAAAAATTAAGAAAGTTGGAAACATAAATTTCCACGGGGGCGAAGCCGCGGTTCGCAGCTAGTAAATAATATAAGTAAAATAGGACTCAAGGGACACGTTACTTTGTACGCCGACGATACCTGTCTATTCTACTTCGGCCCGAACCTCGGCGCGCTGGTAAAAGAGGCACAGGCGGATTTATTTAAATGTAACATCTGGTGTCAGAGCAATCTAATAACAGTCAACGCAAAAAAAAACCTTTTATGACTTTCGCAGCTAACAATAAAAAAATCCTTCAATTTCCGTCACTTACTAGGTGGTTCGATAATACATCGCTCGCACCAAGAGAAGTACCTAGGTCTCATACTCGACGACCGCCTAAATTGGCAATCTCATATTGAACATGTAAGAAATAAACTGGTCTCACTAACGGGTGCACTGCGTAGATCCGTGGGATGCCTGCCACGTAAAGTTCGAACGACAATCTATAATTCCCTGGCTAAGTCTCATTTGCAATATCTACTGGAAGTATGGGGTACCGCCGTACGTACAGTGTAAAATCTAAAAAAAACTACAAATATCTCAAAATAAAGTAGGTAATTAAAGTTCTATACAAATATGACTACATATCTAGCACACATACTATTTACAAGGAAACTAAAAATTTTAATATCAACCAGCTATATATGTACTTACCTGACTTGTATCCTTGTTAGTTACTAATAAAATACATACACACGTCAAACTAACAAAGAAAACATACACCTACAATTTGAAAAATAAAAATAAGTTAAAACTAAGAACTCCACGGACCAACTACGGAAAACGAATCATCGAAGGTGCGCAGATCTATAATAAGTAATAACTTACCTGATAACATCAAAAACTGCTTATCATTCCACATATTTAGGAAAAGACTAAAACAACATGTTTACGACAAAATCTGCTAAACAAACGGTACGAATTATTACTACACTAAAAAAAAATATATTTTAAGCTAACTACGTATGTAGGGGGAAGTCCCCTAAGCCCGGACAGCTCCTAAAGCCGGACAGTATTTGTATCAGTGCAAAAAAGCGCGCCAATTTGTTGCTTGTGCCGCGGTCAGAAAGCTTCTACCAAGTGAAGTAGGGGGGGCGTGTGCCAGTGGCCAGTTGTGACTCGTTCGTCGCGGAGCGTGGTGCGAATTTTGAGGTTAGTTAAAATTTTGTTCGAAGTAAGTTTTCAAGGTCTGTTATTAGTATTTAAAGTATGAAATGATGTTCATTGTTATTAATTATTATGGCTATTGTACTTATCTGATATTACCCATGCCTTTTTTGTGATTCATAACACACAACGTGAATGAGAATTTTTCTTGTATGTAGGTACTTAAGGGTCCCTAAGTTCGGACACTCTCAAAGTCCCCTAATACCGGACATTTTTACAGTAAGTATGTTTTTGTTGTAATTATTTTTGCATTTTGTTTTTCAGATTCAACATGGGTAAACCCAAACCGAGATGTGAGAATACCCCTAGACATGAAAAATTGAAGAAAGCCATCGATAAGGTGATGTCAAAAAAAAAAACATTGAGAAAGTCATCTGAAGTCTACCTCTATAAAAAACGTTCCTGATTATGACCAAAGTGTATTATAATTAAGATATGTTTTCTTTATCAACAGTCTATTTGTTCCATTGTAATAGTTTCTTTTTATGTCTTGCCAAAAGGAGGATCCAGCTAGGTTGGGCAGCGTTCGGGAAACTACGTCGAGTCTTCTCGTCATCCAAACAACTAAATGAGTTTTAATGTACCAACAGTAATGGACAACTAATTACAAATATTACAAAAAAAATAAAAGATAAATCATGTTTTATAGGTTTAATTATTTAGAATTATATAATTTAGGTAATAGATACTGTATAGGCTACTAAAACTTATAATTAATATTTTGTTGCGTATCCTTTATTATCAATCACAGCTCCACAACGACGTGGCATTGATTCAAGCAATTTCATTCATTTTTCTAAATCGATAGTAGGATTGAATTCCATGCTTCTACAAAAGCTTCGTAGAGTTCGTTGTGACTGGAGTTACGTTTGTTTGAGACTTTCTTTTTTACGACATGCCACAGATTTTCTTTGGGACTTAAATCAGGGCTATTTGCAGGCCAGTCTAAGACGGAAATACGCTGTTACCTAAGAAAATATTTTACACTGTTGGCAGTTTTATTTATTTATTTATTAACACTTTATTGTACCAAAAAAAGAGAAAATACATGTATAACAAAATCTTATATCTAAATATAAATTTACAGTACAAAAGGCGGCCTTATCGCTGAGAGCGATTTCTCCCAGGCAGTGTGTAGGGTCATTATCATGCTGAAAGATCCAGGTTACAGGCAAATTGTCGTCAGAGTAGGGAATCATTATCTCTTCTAAGATATTTTTGTACTGCAGTTAATCCATTGTACCTTCAATCTTACGAACGGGTCCAACTCCACATGCAGAAAAACATCCCCATACCTTGATATTGCCGCCTCCGTGCTTGACTATGCTTCTAGTGTATTTATAATTAAAAGCATGGTCCATTGGACGTCTAACGTAGCGCTTTCCGTCTGAATTTACCATGTTTATTTTAGTTTCATCTAAGAATAAGACTTTTTTCCAATCTCGAACCGTCCAATTGACATACTTTTAGCGAATAATAATCGCTTCTCTCGATGTTTCTTGGTAAGAAGCGGCACCTTTCGAGAAACGCCTCCCAAAGAATTTTGATTCCACTAATCTACGACGTACTAGTCTTGACGAGACATTTCTAGGGTCATCAGGCGAAAAAACTTCATTTTTAATCTGTTTGGAGCCTTTAAACGAGTCTTTCTTAACAATACGTACGATTAGCTTATCTTCTCTGGGCGAAGTTTTCCTCGGTCGAGCCTTTCTAGGAATATTTTCAATAGTTCCGTGTCTTTTGTAATGGTCAATAGCATTGAAAACTTTCTTTACCGAACATTTTAAATGATTAGCTATTCTCCTGTACGTCAATTTTTGGTCGATGTGCAAATTAACAATTAGTTGCCTACTTGACGCGTCACAACTTTTATTTTTGCCCATTTTGAACAAAAAATTGTAAACGGGTTTTCAATTTGATGGTCAATTGCTGCCAAAACGATAGAAAATAGCTAAGAAAGAAGTTTTATATTTTCAATTTCAAAAATGGAATGTGCCATGGATTCTTTTCTAAAGTGTTTCTAATTAGGCGTCCAAGAGGGCCAGTAACAGAAAATAAGCTAAGTATGCTTTAAATTTTTTTTTATGATGAAGTTTATACAGGGTTATTTTTTATTAGCTGATATCCTTTTGCGCGCTATTTTTGAACATGGCAACGAATTAGATTTCGGTTAAAAAAGGGTAAAAATCTCAAAAAAAAATTGATTTTTCCCTAATCCGAATGTTACGGTACCCTAAAAAAAAGTTTTTGTCGCATCACAAGGATCCCTAATTGCAGAGGGCGTCACGGCCACGCCCATGGGTGGATATCAAATCTAGTAAAGGTTTTGTCACATTTGTGCAATACCGTGGGTAAAGCCCAGTCGGGTTAGAATTACAAATAGCAATAATTACCATCCCGTTTCTAGAATACTTAGAGTAGAACGAGAGACAAGTAGACTGAGGTGTTGAGATGTCTCCAACGAAGATGCGACCATGAGTTTTAAGTAAAGGGCCAGCAGTCTAAACCATTGCAATTGCGCAGAGGAGTGAGACAGGGGATGACTTATCACCAAAACTATGGAGAGAGCTATGTTCGGAGTTTCTCTGAAGGATAGGATTCCTAACGAATACATCCGACAAAGGTGAAAGTCATCGACATAGCTCTAAGAATTCGCAAGCTGAAGTGGCACTGGACCGACCATATCTCGCGAAGAACCGATAACCGCTGGGGTAAACGTGTTCTTGAGTAGAGACCACGACTCCGTAAACGTAGTGTAGGACGCCCTCCAGCCAGATGGGATGACGACCTGCAAAAGACTGCAGATTTGATGCGTCAAGCTGAAGACAGGAAGGCGCTATGGCGCTCATTAGGGTACGCCTATGTCCAGCAGGGGATTAACATAGGCTGATGCAATAATTTTGGAATAGTCAGCATCATCAACATGATGATGTCGATGAGTGGGAGTCTAAACTCAATGGTGACTAAACTCAACGAGTACGTAAAAGTGACGGAGAAGGACCAGGTGGGCTGACGATTTACGAAAGACTGCTGGCAGATGCTGGATGCGGCAAGCTGAAGACAGAGCGCTATGGCGCTCATGAGTGGAGGCCTATGTCCAGCTGTGGACTGATATAGGCTGATGATGATGATGATTATCCACGAACCGACTATTTACGGGTGTTCAATGTTCTTGTATCGAGAGTTTAGGCATGGTCTGCACCATAAGCGCTCAAGTTCATCCCGTTGTTTATTTCACAGTATTGATAAATAGAAAGAGAGAGAGAGAGAGAAATATTTTTTTTTCCCAAAGATACATACTTAATAAAAAAGTCTTACATACTAGGTAAATAGGTTCCTACTTACTGTTACTTGCCTACCTACCTATTAAGGTAGGTTACTAATTTTAACAGCCGTAATCCTGCCATTTAACGATTCTGTTGATCCAGCAATAATTGTCAAATCAAGTACTTACTGCACAGACATAGGTTCCTTATACCTAGCATAAGTAATTTTTTTAAAGATCTCTCACATTGTATTAGTTTCGCAAAATAAAATACTCGAATATTTTTCTAAGCCAGGCCACGAAGGATGCCTTTATATCCACGCAGGATGGTTTTCCACACCTGTCTACCTACTAGAAGAAATACGGCCATAAAATGTACTAATAGTAATCTAAGTTACTGATAATTTTTCGCGTAAACGCTTTCTTAAATATGCAAGTGACATTAAAGTATGATTTGTTCGATATCAAATAAAAAAAATCACTACCCAGAGTGGCTGTGAAATCTGAGTGGGTATACAGTACACATACCCGGCAGTTTTTGCCTGCCGCTTTGGTTAGCGATAACCACATTAGATGTGAACAGGCCCTTAAGTAACTAATTCACTTTTGTGCTTCCCAGCTCTGGGCCTGAGAATTGAGAGTTTGGAAGGCGGTATCCAAACTATTATTATGTATTCGAAAGTAAATCTGTCTGTCTGCAAGTTTTCACGCCTAGACGGTTGAACGAATTAATGGATGTCTGTTATTATTAGTGCATCGGCCCTCTCTCTCCAGCATGTAGGTAATCGATTTCGCCAGAAAAAAAACGTGTAGCATATCTTACCTATGTAAGCAAGTTTATGGTTTTTACAAAAAAAAATATGTAGAAACGTTTAATAAATAATGTGTAGGTATTCTGGATGTTTTTTACTTTCCTACTGAACTACCTTATCTGCCATTAAAGCCGTATCACGGTAGGTTGGTTAATAAAGGTGGTCTCTTATTGTCACTGGAAAAGTTACAAAAATACAATAACGAAGTAGCAGGCAACAGCTAGTTTTTCAGAATTAAAAGGGTGTTTTAAGGCGTTAGAATAGCTTTTATGTGGGATGAACTGGGCGGGGTGCCTTAAAGTGTTTTGATACAAATTTAATAATTGGGTTTTTCTTTTTTATGATTTATCAGCCTATCAAAAAAGTTAAACACTACCTTTAAATAACAACATTCAAAGATGCCATACCTAGATAGATTCGACACATAAGAACTCAAAGAATTTATTGTTTAACCATAGGATAGAGCAATTGAACCACCAGTACCTACAAATACGGAACGCCACTTTGTCTTTGCAAATCACATTGACTGAGAAGCCATTTAGTAAAATGAAGGCTACTTATCCAATACGTACTAACCTCTTTGTTGTATCCAAAAACGAAAACCCTCCTTGAAAAATAAACAAACTGACTTTCTTACTGACAAGTGTCAGTATGTCAAAGTAATTTGATTTATCGAAATGTATTTTCGTGCTTTGTTTTGATAATTTTAATATGAAATACTTAATTTTGTTCCGTTAAATGTGGATTTGATTTGTGAAATCTGTCGATGGACCCTCGATAGGGCCAATAATAATCAGCTCCTTAATAATTTGTGTATGTGTTTGATAGAGAATTTATCAACTAGTGACCAGTTACTGTAGGTACCTTTCGTATTTGATTTTTTAACTAACAATAATAAGCTTATTTTGATTCTCACCAGTGATTATTAATCTTTTGAGAAGTAAATAAATATCTTAAACCATACTTAGTTTGTTGCGTTCTTGACTCAAAACAAGCCTAGAGAAGCCTTTTGCTTGTTCCAAACATAACGGGAGTTTTAAATTGTATTGACAATCGTTTCCATAGATTTATGCGTCAATTACCGTTTAAACTTTTAAAGTATACCAGTCTTTACAAATTTAGACAGTACTTGTTACAAAGGACTTACCTGAGTAGGTATGTAAGTAATGTATCCATTCTGCTTTTACTTTACCAGTATGAAACATCTTAAATCCAATCATAATAGGGGCTTTATTTATTGGAACTAAACTTAAGCAAATTGTGGATCAAATGATTTCGGCAAAATTCATCACTGATACTTTGTAGGCATTTTTTGCCTCAATGCTTGGGTCTACACTAGTCTCTTTACTGAATGAACAGTGGGAGATTCAAATAAAGTGGGAGGGGTAGATCGATCTTTATTATATCCTTGGGTTCCGGACTAAAGTGCTTTTTTAGTTTGTATGGGAGGTGGATGTGATCAAATTTCAAGAATTAGGACCTGGCATCCTCACGAACGTCTTCGTGGTGATGGGCAGAACCTGCAGTTCGCGTAGTGTTACTAACTTAGCAGTAACCCTGTATAGTTTTGTTTTTTTAATGTATTCTATAAGTAAATTGAGTGGCTATTGTTGCATGATTATTAAAAATTGAATTTGTAAATTTTTCAAGAATGGATGACATGGACTTCAAACTTTCATAATTCATATGAAGTGTTTCTAATTATATGACCACCACTGTATACGTATACCTTTTTTCGCATAGAAGGTGAAAGATATGTATTTTTATAAGCCTAAAGAAATAAAGGCTATTGATTTTCTTTTTCTGCTCGTATATCTTTTTTCTCATAGAAGCTCTCACGTCAAGTTCAACAGCTCGGCCAACAACCGTAGAATGTAAACGAACTATTTGCATGACATTCCCACTACGTGTAATTTGGCCAAGCACCGACAACGCCTACGTAAGCCGCTATCGACAACTAAAATAACTGCTTTAATTCATGACTTTAAATATTCAGAGGTAAAATGCATTGTTGCACGCTATTAGCCCTGCCCGATCAGAATGTGAGTGTACCCTTTCAAACTACAACAAAAGCGGACATTCCATTTTACCAGGTTTTATCCCGTTTTAATAAAGCGCGGTTTCATTGAAAAATGTAATGTAAGGTGCAAACACACTGAGCGGAACTGCACTGCAGCGGAACTACGCGGCACGACGCGGCCATAATCTATATCTATAATATAAAAATGAATCGCAAAATGTGTTGGTAAGCGCATAACTCAACAACGCCTGGACCAATTTGGCCAAATCTTTCTTTGTTGTGTTTGTTATTGTCAGGAGAAGGTTCTTATGAAAGAAAAAATTAAGAAAGTTGGAAACATAAATTTCCACGGGGGCGAAGCCGCGGTTCTCAAGTAACAAACGCGTACTAAGCCGCTCTGAGCCGAGTCTGAGTCTAGTGTATTCGAAAAGCCACAATCTCATGCTCAATGTGTTTCAGACTCAGAACTTTTAACGATTGCGTTGTTATTTTACCTTTAGGATTTACAGAATACAGATGTCATTTTACTATTAAACTTAAGGGGCTGCTAGCGGCTTCCTCGTTAAAAATAAGTATCTAAGAGAGCTCCAATACAACAAACGAGATTTTCTTGCTCGTTATTTATAACGGCAACAGGTAGACGCCATTTGTTCGCTTATGGCCAACTTAGCAAACCGTCCACTAAAATTTTCTGTAGGAGATGAGCAATCGGTCCCTTTCGTATATAGTCAACTTCGCAACCGGGCCGCTTCTTAAACCATGCACTTCTCAATAGGTCCACTTCTCAAAACGTCCGCGTATCAATCGGTCCACTTCTCAAACGGTCCCTTATTCCTTGTGTCCGGCAAGCTACACTCGAGAGTAATGAATTCGGAAAAGTATTTTCATATTAAATTATGTTTCAAACTTAAGGCGAAGTACGTTCGTATTTTCGAGACAAGGACGAGCGAACACCGCGCAGTGAAAGCGAGAAAGGGACGCAAGAGCCGGCCCGCGCGCAATTTCCCTGCTTTTTATTTATAAATTTGTTATTGCTCTAAAATAACAATCTTTCGCAAAAAACTAAAACCATAATCCTCTAAAGTTTTTAGTTAAGTATTTTTTAGACGATATTTCGTGCAAATACGTTAAGAAACTAGCAAATGAAACTGGTTTTCCGTAGTAAAAATGCAAAAGTTAGAGGAAACTTTGCGATTTTTTTCTATCGAGTCAAGTTGAGTCAATCGTGTTTCGGCTCCCATAATTTACTAACAAAAATCCTAAACTTTCGATGCTCATCAAAAAAGATTTTGAAAAATTGTGTTTTCTTGCCTTAAAACTGATTTTCCGTCTAGGCAAAACCTGAGTTTTGGGACCTACTTCACCTTAAACAAAAAAATACAGTGTAGGTAAAACAAAAATATTTTATTTGCTTCAAACTAATCTGTATTTTCTTAAAGAACGCCAAAAGGACCGATTGCGAGGATGACTAGTTGCTAAGTTGACCGATCAAGAAGTTGACTGATTGCAAAGTTTACCGATTACGAAGTCGTGAAAAATAGTGGACGGTTTGCTAAGTTGACCATAAGCGAACAAATGGTAGACGCTTGTATTATTCACAGAATATTTAGTTACATATATTCACTTTAATCTCCTAGTTTTACTAGTTTAGCCTACTAGTTCTACTAGTCGACGCTATCAGTGATCATGTTACTCTACAAGTTCTACTAGTATAATCTACTAGTTCTACTAGTATAATCTACTAGTTCTACTAGTATAATCTACTAGTTCTACTAGTTTAGTCTACTAGTTCTACTAGTCGACGCTATCAGTGATCATGTTAGTCTACTAGTTCTACTAGTATAATCTATTAGTTCTACTAGTATAATCTACTAGTTCTACTAGTTTAGTCTACTAGTTCTACTAGTCGACGCTATCAGTGATCATGTTAGTCTACTAGTTCTACTAGTATAATCTATTAGTTCTACTAGTATAATCTACTAGTTCTACTAGTTTAGTCTACTAGTCGACGCTATCAGTGATCATGTTAGTCTACTAGTTCTACTAGTATAATCTATTAGTTCTACTAGTATAATCTACTAGTTCTACTAGTTTAGTCTACTAGTCGACGCTATCAGTGATCATGTTAGTCTACTAGTTCTACTAGTATAATCTATTAGTTCTACTAGTATAATCTACTAGTTCTACTAGTTTAGTCTACTAGTCGACGCTATCAGTGATCATGTTAGTCTACTAGTTCTACTAGTATAATCTATTAGTTCTACTAGTATAATCTACTAGTTCTACTAGTATAATCTACTAGTTCTACTAGTTTAGTCTACTAGTTCTACTAGTATAAAAATAAAAAATTAAATTAAAATAAAACAATTATTTATCCCATACAATAGACATGATGTTTTGCTATTTTTATAATAAAGAAAAGAGCAATTTCGCACTAAAGTCTACTAACATATTGGGATATAATATAAAGGACCACATCATTAAGCCAGATGCCGACCGTTTGCGCCCACTCCTAACCTTACCACCACTATCTGATCTTCCATCACTGCGAAGAGTGATAGGGATGTTTGCACATTACGGCAAGTGGATTCCGAACTTTTCAGAAAGAATTCATGACCTTACTCATGCAAAGACATTCCCATTAAACAGTAGTTTGGTCGAAAGCTTAACGGAACTGAAAAATTATATAGCTAAATCAACTATTCATGCTATTGACCATAATGCACCATTTACCGTGGAAACAGATGCATCTAACCATTCTATTGCAGCAGTTTTGTCTCAAGCTGCTCGTCCAGTCACTTTCTTCTCAAAAATGCTAAACAAAAGCGAACATAATCACTGTGCCATTGAAAAAGAAGCTTACGCTATAGTAGAATCGCTAAAAAAATGGCGTCATTTCCTCAATGGGAAACCATTTCGACTCATTACTGACCAAAGATCGGTATCTTTCATGTTTAATAACAAACTGACAAGTAAAATAAAAAATGAAAAAATACAACGCTGGCGTTTGGAATTGGCACCATTCAAGTATGACATCGTGTACCGTCCTGGTAAGCAGAATGATGTAGCTGATACACTCTCTCGAGTATGTGGCTCAGTATCGATTCGAACTGAAAAGCTGATTTCATCACACGAAGCTTTGTGTCATCCAGGGATAGCACGCATGACTCACTGGATAAAATCTAAAAATTTAACATACTTTGCTGAAGAAATAAAAAACATGACCAATTCCTACCGAATATGCTCGGAAATAATACCAAGATTTTATAAACCTTCGCTTGATCCTGTTCTGATAAAAGCTACAGCGCCAATGGAGAGATTGAGCGTTGACTTCAAAGGTCCAGTACCTTCCAATACTAAAGATAAGTACATATTGACTGTTATTGACGAATACTCTCGTTTCCCCTTTGCGTTATTTGTTTTATATCTGCAGAAGTAAAGAACTTCTTAAATTCACGTGGGATTGCTTCAAGTAGAACTACACCTTATAATCCAAGAGGGAATGGACAAGTTGAACGTTTCAACGGAACTATTTGGAAATCGCTGCAGTTGGCTCTACGTTCACGCAATCAAACAATTGAAAACTGGGAAAAAGTCTTAGACAAAGCGTTACATTCCATCCGATCCTTGTTATGCACAGCGACTTATTGTACGCCCCATGAAAGAATGTTCACGCACACCAGGCGGTCATCAAATGGAGTATCCATTCCAACTTGGCTGACAGACTCGGAACGGGTTCTAATGCGTAAATTCAATCGCAATAATAAATATCAGCCTATTGTTGAGGAGGTGACACTACTACATGTCAACCCAGATTATTCATATGTTCGCCTTGAGGATGTATGGCCGTGAATCCACTGTTTCTAACCGTCACTTAACACCATTGATTCTTAAGAATTGTGAACATTCGCACATAGTGTGTCCTCATTTTTGTTAGGTAGGAGGACATACACTACTGGTACAAATTGAACACTTTCATTGTCATTTTCGTCACTGAAATCAGCGTGCAAAGTATACACTTGATAAAATGGAAGTGGTGTAATTTTAAATGTACCGTCTCCGTATAAATACTTTATCATCGAAAACTTCTTTTTACAAAGTTCAGATGCAAACATAAAATTTTATCCTCGTCACCATCATCGTAAATAAAAAAGTTCTGGCACAGTTTCTCAGGAATCATAACATCTCCTGGCCTTTTAAATATGCCTTTTGTACAGTTTAAATACTTATACCGTGACCTATACAAAGTATTTTGTACGGATGATAACGGCGGTACAGACGCTAAAACAGAATTGAGATTTCTTACAAAAATGTTCTTCATAGATTTTCGGTACAGGTTCCATGCTTTCTCTAACTGCTTTTTTGCATTCATCTAAAGTTTGACGTATTTGATTTGCCGTTTTATTTGACAAACACATATGCTCATTTCTTCATAATCTATTAAACTTAGCATCTAGTGTGATGGAAGCGTTACATTGCTTCCGATTGCTACATCGCCAGTTACTGGATCCATTTCTATTATTTTTTGCCAACGTAATATTTATAACCCCTTGTTAAACTAATATTTTTGCCCTTCTGACTTTCTATCACTGTAACATTGTCATTATCTTCACTATCACTTACTTTCATTACGAAAACTACTAAATAATACAGTAAAACAATAAAATCGGACAATTATTTTCAATTGAATGGGTATATTTTATGGAATTTCAAGATTATCATTTTGAAGTGACTTTGAAGAACTTTGAGTGGTCATAGTTATTTAATATCTCAAAAGAGGTTTTTTATCTAAAACGCTTAAGGAGTATCAATTGCACTTAAAAATAGTGCCTGTTCCACATATCCCTCCCTACTAATCTTTCCCTTACTGGTAGGCAAGAACGGAATTTTTTTCTACCTACTACTACGAGGAGGGAATACTTTTCTACTTATATCCACTGTTATAATAATCATTCAAGAAATGCATAGGTACCTTTCATCATTACGACAATGTGTAGTTGTTCTTTGTTCTGTACAGGACAACTGGGACGACTAAAAATAAAAGTTGTTCCAGTTGTCCTGTGCAAATAAAATTTAATTATAATTGCAAAAATGTTAGCCAATGAATATCGGCGAATGTCAAAGGTGAAAGAATAATTATGTCAAAATACGTCGTCTTTAACATTTGGCATTAATTTCTGAAAATTTTGACATTGCTTTTCATTTTGGGTAAGGCCACCAGGACGACCTCAGTGGCGCGGCGGGCGAAGGTCCGCCTGCGGCGCGGGAGGTTGCGGGTTCGATTCCCGCCTTGGGACAAATGTTTATACGATCTACAAATATTTGTTCCGGGTATTCTGGTCGTTTCGATGTATAATAAAAAATATCTATCTATGCAATGTATTATCTATTAATATTATGTATATCAGTCATCTAGTACCCATAACACAAGCTATGTTTAGCTTGGGGCTAGATGATGAGGTGTGGATTGTCCAGCATTAAAAAATATTTTTGATCTTTTTTGCTTTTTTGGCGTATTTGTAAGTTTTTGACATATTCTGTCACTTTTGATATCTGTTGTCGTTTTTGACATTTGCTGTCATTTGGCAGTTGCCAAATTTAATTGCCTAACCTTTTTGCAATTATAATTATATTTTCGGTGCACAGGACAACTTTTACTGTTAAGTATACAAATATTTATAAACATATTTTTCCTAATTAGTTACCTAAAACAATAAAAAAAACGCTTTTGTTATTTACTACTTTTTAATAAAACATACCATGTTAGATATCAAAATTATCATCCTAAATTAGACAGACCATAATACTTTGGAACCGTTCAATAGTACCTACATATAAACGTGGTAAGAACTCATTGTTACTTGATGGTTACTTTGAGTGAGTGATTTTGACACAAGTTCCCAAGCATTGTTTTAAAATTAGTCTGCTCAAAACTAGACATACGTATCACTCAATCATACATCAATGACTGAACAAGCTTTCAGTATACGGGCTATAGGTTTTTCTTAAAGATGCTTCCAGGTTCCAGCAAATATTCCATTACTAATAAAGATGGGTGGGAAATAGGGCTTGCATTCGAATATTCGAATTATTCGAACATTATATTCGAATATTCGAATACTGAAATTGCAATATTCGAATAAAATCAAAAACATCAAACTCAGCACTATGAATACTCGGATGTGCTTAGAATGCCACATACGAGCTCGCGCGATACAATATAAATTAATATACACCATACAAAACAATGTGTGTAATGTCGTTCGGATAAACAACATGACAAAGTTATAGGGTTCGGAAACACTCTGTCGCGCGACTGCGTAATGCAATCGCGTATTTGACGAGACTGTTGTCTATCCGTTTCTGTCACTCACGGCAGCGGTTACTCCACTTACAGCCGGTTTCTCGAACGCTGTTCAAATCGCAAATCAGTTGACAAAGCAATTAACTTGACACATTGGTCAAATCAAATCGGGTTGCACGAACGCTGATTACACAAAAATTTACTAATATTGATTAGTAAATTTTTGTGTAATCAGCGATCATCTTAGGATTGTCAAATCGGTGTGTATTTTCATATGGTCACACATAATTTAATCATTCTTTTAGTTCAATCATTCACTCCTAAACTTAAAAAATGACAGATGTTTTTCCGCGAATCCTCTAGTTATTTGATTATTGAAAAATCTTTAACAAAACCAAGTTGAATATATAATTATGACGGAAAAAGCTATCAGCAGAGGAAAAAATTATACCGAAAGGGAAAAAATAACTCTGACTGCTTTAGTTGACTAGCAAGGACCGTTTTCCAAATGCTTATTTACCAAAGGTTTTTCTCTCCTATGATTTATTTAACTTATACCTAATAGCAGCGCCTCAGTAGTTCCCGTTCCCTTCGGAATTCCAGGATAAAATATAGCCTATGTGTAAAATCTCTTGATTTATCAAAATAAAAATCTTATTTTTTATTACTTTTCTTTAGTTCATTTTTTCTCTGACTGACAATTCTGTCAAAAAAAAACATATTCAAAAATATAAAACTAAAATAGTTTTATATCAAAAAAGGCTTTACCACTATTTCATCAAAATCCGTAGTTTTTGCGTGAAAGATTAACAAACATACATACATTCTTACAAACTTTCGCGTTTATAAGATTTCTTTAAAGAAATATTATTTTATAAGTAATAAGTTGAAGCGATAGGAGGCCTATACCTAGCAGTGGGTGATCCCAGGGTGATATGATGACTGTTGATTTTTGGTTTAGAATTTAGCTAAACACAGTAAATTTTTGTAATAATTTCAGCTAATTAGAGCAAAATCACTGATTACTTGACCATTGATTTGACAAGCGCTTTACCAAAGAAAAATGCCTAATTAGCGTTCCAGAAACTCATTTTGACGTTTTACAAGAGATTTGCTTCAATGATTTGACAGATTGGTCAACTAATCTCTGTTCAAAATCAAAGTCCGTAATCAACGTTCTAGCAACCTAAACGACACTTGACTAGAGATTTGATCATTGATTAGTCAAATATGAAGATAATCTGCGTTCGAGAAACCGGCCGTTACTCCAGTAAATACCTACTACGGTGTTACCCTCGTTCAGACGCATAGTACCAGAAACGCAAATTACCAGGACTAGAATTTTTTACGTAATTTACCTTCTACGTAAATTACCTGAATTCCATCACGCAAATGGCCAGGATTTACTTGTCGTGTTTATTTACTTTTTATTGTGTAGAATTTTATTGATAGATATTGTTAAAATACCTACTTACCTAGATTTTGAAAATTGTTTTTACTAAGAATTTGTGGTTGATTGTGCCTGTAAATCGTCAATGCCTCGTTATGGCGACACAACCATCTAATAATTTTAATTTGTTTTGGCAAATAACACTTATAAGAATAAAAGCAGATGTGATTATTATAAAAAACATAGATATTTTCTATTATTCGAATAATATTTGAATAATTCGAATAGTACCCGATAAAAAATCGAATATTCGAATATCTAAATGTTCGAATATTTGCAAGCCCTAGTGGGAAAGTCACGCACGGTACCAAATCAAATAACAACAGTAAGTTGTTATTTGATTTGGTATAAGTAAGTTAGTGTGTGTAACATGTTGGACTAGCTAGTTACATACGAAAAAGCATAAAAGTGGGTGGCATACCCATTACTGGCAACGGGATTGTCCACCCCTTTTGGGGTGGGTGCTCCCGGGACAGGGTGTTAAGGGGCCAGCGTGTGAATTGCCCATTAGAAAGCAATACCAAAATTATTTGTAATTCGAGCATATTTCCACCATATCAAGTTATTTTTTGTACTTATTCGAATAGTATTTATCTAGGACCATGGTTGGTTTCTTTTTTCAAAATACTCGCCTATTACGAAATATAAAAATGACATGTTTTCGTCCTATTTGTTTTGTACTGAAAACAACAATATCTTACGTTTTGTTTGATATGGAACATAGCTTATCTATGTATGTTGTCTAGTTACATATTAATAACATAATGCGGCAAATACAAAAAGTTTTCGTTTGTTATGTCATGTCATATCATGGTATTACGGAACATATTTCGAATTAAGTTGCAAGCAGCTGTTGCCGAATCGTTACAGCTACCTGGTTATCGCACGCAAAATTATCACACTTGGAAACTAATTGATATCGCCTGGCCGTCACTTTCACCTCATAGTCACGGAATAACAAACCAGGCGCGAGGGTATGTCCTGACGGATCACGCAAAAACCGATCATATCCTGACGGATCACGGCAAAAGGTGCTATCCGATATCGTGATCGGTCAGGATAAGAAACAAGATAACGAATTAGTGCTGTCCGATCACGCCATACAATTCATACCTTACTTTTAATTTTCGTTTGTGCTGTTAATAGATTTTCTTTATTATTTACTCATACGAGGCTATGAGAACAAAATGGCTCAAGGGCGAGTTGCGGGCAATGTGCGTCAACCGCCTAGCTTACCAGTCTGTGCAGTTGCCACTACTTGCCTTGCCACCCAGTGCAGGTGCCACCCATCTCCCAACGGGTGGTGCATGCGTTTTTACATAATTTTTCCAACGAACGACTTAATTCCGCAAAGACGTCAGGTAAAGCTCCAAAACCTAATGATAGATCTAGCGTTTCTTTTTTCGTTTGGTAGGTTGAAATTCCCGGGATTTATACTTAGCCCGTTCTAATCCTGGGGCTTCCTCCATTAAAAATTTAAAGTTATCAGTAAAATATATCGTAGCTTGTTCACGTTCCGCCCAACTTTTTAGGTAGCGTCTTTTGTGCAAACTGGTTTCCAAATTATATTCGAACCTTTTCATGTTCAAAGGCTAACGAAATTATACCCTTGATCGATATTGCATAATCTCTTAACATAAACCACCAACTGCGCTTCTAGGTAACATTTATTAGGTAATAATATTATCAAGGTAATATTGTTGCGAGCTATGGAGAGAGCTATGCTCGGAGTTTCTCTGAAGGATAGGATTCGCAACGAATACATCCGACAGAGAACCAAGGTTATCGACATAGCTCAATGGATTAGCAAGCTGACGTGGCAGTGGGCTGGCCATATCTCGAGAAGAACCGACAACCGTTGGGGTAAACGTGTTCTTGAGTGGAGACCGCGACTCGGAAAACGTAGTGTAGGACGCCCTCCGACCAGGTGGGATGACGATTTGCGAAAGACTGCTGTCAGATGCTGGATGTGGCAAGCTGAAGACAGGGCGCTATATGGCGCTCATTAGGGGAGGCCTATGTCCAGGTCCAGCAGTGGACCAGTATAGGCCGATGATGATGATGAATATTGTTGCATATTTCAGTTTTCTTTGCGGTTAGTTTTCAGAAATTTAAAAAGAGGTCGTAGCAAATTACATGACATTTTTTTCAGACAGTATGACGGTACACCGGACCTCGAAATATGGTCGAACGGTATACACAAAGTCCAGAAAATACGTTACTTTTTTGTAGAAAATACCTAATGTATTTTGCCTATAACTTCAAAGTGTCAATAAATTAAAATTTACTTTTTGAAATAAACAGTGTGTGTTCTTTAGGTATTTTATTTTGCTTACCATCATTGTGATTTCTGTATTTCGTTATGTAATTGGCTTATTCCACTAATCACCTGCCGTTTCAGAAAGGTGAGTTTTTGGAACTCTGCGTTCTTCGTGAGTTCTTTGGAACTCTTGCCCACAAGTAGAATACTCAAATTTTTTTCTATTATTTAAATGTAATTTTCTTTGATAATTACTTGTTTTTATTGATTAAAAATATTATGGTCATACTGTATCACCAAATATTCCAGAATATTTGACGATACAGAAAAAAATCTACCCTATAGGCATATAATTATAGCGTATCAAATTCATTGGAATTTTTCCAAGCAAAGCCCGACCGTTATTTCGCCTTTAGTTCACTTGGTTTGCACTGCCTGGATTAATTTCTCGCTAATCGATGCTTTCTTGTGTACCTACGTGCTGAAATGGCTTCCTCATTATAAGCCCCACGGCTGGACATACTAGATCTCCTCTAATGAGCGCCCTAATTTAGTACGGTCAAATTTCACCGTTACAATTGAACGCGATCCATATACGATAAAACCTGTTTAGCGTTCAAATGAGTCTAGCGCACAGCGCACATAGATCCGGTTTAACTAAACTTAGTTTAACAAATGGTGAAATTAGACCTAAAACCTGCGGCAACGCAGATTTTACGCACTAGCGTACCTACCGTATCTTTTACTAGTACTGTGAGTAGGCGTATCAGACTAGGTTTCTTTTTTTTTTAATCCGTTTTTTTTAATTGTCATGATATTATTTGAAGTTAAGGTGGCGTTCGTTGGATTGAGGGTTTGCATAACAAATACCGAACATAAAACAGTTTTTATTTCTCTTAATAATAATTCATTAAGTAGGTAATCGAGGAACGTGTTGAAAAAGTTTTGTGTTTCAATATTTTCTTCTGTACTGAATGTAATCTATGCTATTATATTTCATTTAGAAACAGCACGGGGTGGCCGGTACTCTTGATATGCGAGTGAGTGAGTAACTAAGTAGATAAAGTTTAACCGAAAAACTGAGAGACAGACGTGAAGAACGATTTCGGGATGTATACATATATGTATGATGATTCTAGTTTAATCTTCTAGTAGAATCTTAGTTTCTACAAGAAGTTTATCATGATTTTCTGAACAAAAATACAGTTTTCATAAATTTAAGAAGCCTTTGAAGAGTGGATTCGGCGCAACATGTTCCCATTAGGCTTGATTTATTCGATCTCGGCCTGTAGTAACCCAGGGTCGTAAAATCAAGTGATTATAGCCCCTATTGGCTGCAAAAGCGAATGCTGTCCAATTCAAACAACTGATGACATCTCTCAATGCCGTGTCTCCTTGAAAAAAAAATCAGACATGCAAATTCTAAGGTTTCGAATTCAAATTCATTAGTTCCCTAGGAAAAATAAGCTACTCCCAAGGAATAATGAGATTAAATTCGGAACCTGCAGATCCGTAACAATTCTTTGATATTCGAACTAACCTCCGTTCAGAAGGAGAGTACCTAGGTACGTGTTCTCCTCGGGGATAAAGTTGTCTCCATCGTGGGCGTAATTTAATTCCTTGAATTCAATCAGGGTTCTAGAGTTGTATTTACCTGAGTTGCGCTTCGTATTCAATCACGCCCACAAGCTTCAATAATAATTATGAAGTGAACTGAGTCTGACATGTTTTGCCCGTCTTGATGGCGCGTCTAAATCGCGCGACTTGATGGCGCGACTGCTATCGTGCCTGTGTGTTTGGGGTAGGCTAGACGCCCTAGCTGAAAAACGTCTTTTATTGTCTCCACTAAGGCCATCTCCGCTTTGTTGGCTCGGGGCCTTTGAGGTGATATGCGACCCCCGCAACGTATACGATCTCCATAGTGTTGTCAATACTAATACGTCAACTGCACATACTTACGATTATTGACGAGTACAGTCGGTTTCCAGTGTAGCCATTTTGCATCGGCGTTCGCGACATCAGGCTCGATGTTAAACTTATCGAGTTGCAGTTATCTTGATAGCGAAGGCTTATTGCTTAGTTTTTCGTCAAGCATTTTCAGTACAATAAATTGTGGCGAAATAAACGACAAACCAAGAGAAACATTGGTTATTCCAATAGATACTTAATGATTATTAATGACAAAGTATGACAGTAGGTATACACATTTAGTATTGACAAGACTATGGAGATCGTTACGGTGCGGAGGTCGCTTAGCACCTCAGCCTTATTGCTCCACTACTATTTAAAATGCCCACAGCCAATCCCAATCCAAAACTAGCTCTGAACGGCGTTCTAATGTTCCTTACAAGTGTACTTACCTACTTTTATACAGTGGTTCCTTTTATAGTTATTATTTTCGACATAAAATGAGAAAGGTTTTGCATAGGCGCAAGGAAGCCTAATCTCATCGGCAGTAGATTATCCTTTCCCTAAGAGTTACGACGAATAATATCGATGAGCATATTGGCTTAACGTCAGCAGTCAGTATGTAGATTTAGTAAGAAAATTTATCTCAAACTAATAGTACTTTGATGATAAAAAGAGGGGCTACCTTCCATATTGAAAAGCTTATTTCTTTGGCTCAGTAAGGGTTATGTGTAGGTACAGTTGTGGATAACCACAACTGTACACCTAGCATCGATACAATCCTTATGGATTAAGTAGGTAATTGAATGAACATGTTCGTTAGACAGCAAATTTTTCCAAGTAGGTACCTAGGTAAATAAAAGAAATAGAAGATAATACGTTCAAAATAAAATTAAGAAAATATCTAATATCAAAAACCCATTATAACATTAAAGAATACTTTGACATAACCCCTCCAAAATTTAGATAATAATTATAATAATATTAATAATAAACATTGGATTCCTATTGTTATGTGATTAAAAAGTGCAATTACTTTAATTTTAAGTATATTTTTATAATAATTATTGTACCTACCTATGTCCGAAAGGACGAACTGTTGAAGAATGTATAATAGTTCATAAGACCAACTATGTTACACAGTTCACAATAAAGATTCTTATTCTTATTCTAATAGGTACTTTCGCCAGGGCCTTATAATTAATACCTGTAATTAAGGTGGTTCGATTCATTTTATTTACGTTTTCAGTTCTTACTAGAACCGAAAATATTGTTTTGTCTACTTGAGTTCGCTAGTTCGAAACTAGCGAAAAAGTAGTTTGCCATAAATTGAAAATATTTTTCAATCATGTTCTAAAAAACTTAAATTTCATTTTATTTCTTGGAGCATAAGTATGATAAACTAAAAACAACATTATTACCAATCAAGTGGAACCGTCTATGTAAACTTTTTAAAATAAAATAAATAGGTAGGTACCTACTTACCTATTGTTCAGGCGTTAGGTACTTTGCGCGATTGCATTTTGTTGGATCTTATTAGAGAAGGGTTAAAGCGGAAATTTATTTTTAAATTCAATATTTTTTTTATAATACATCTTTATTTAAAACTAAAAAGTTTAAGGGCTCGCCTTAATCACCGAGTTACCTATTAGGTACGTTTGTAATGTCACATTTACTCACTGAACAAGACACCATCGTGGCAGAATAATGATTTTATGTTTTAATCGTAAGATTATTAATTAAATGCACAAAATTCTTCTTGACTTGGATCAGCGCGGGACCTTATGGCCGCTTACTCGCTAAAACAATGACATGTCATATCGACATCTTGTTTCGCTATCTCTTTTTCTCTCGCGGCAGTGTGTATTAACTAAGTACCTCTTGCTCCCACGCTTTGTTAGTCTTTTGAACGTAGTGAAAAAATTCTATGTGTATGGATATGGTTATGTTTTCGCATTGTTTAATGTTGACATAAGTAACTTCCGAACCATCTTATCCGGTTAAGTGAAATTAAACAGCTATAGCATTAAGTAGTCTCTATATTACATCTGTTTATTGTGAACTCCACCGACTATTGAATAATTTGCAATTGATTTAGAAATCCGTAAAATTAGTGTATTTTTTTAATGAAAATAAGCTGTTAAAATTAGAGGAAAGCATGCTACGTTTGTTTTATAAATCCCGATAACTGATAATATAAGTAATTATACTTATTTATTTATTTAATTTTAAGGAAGGCCTACAGCTTATATCTATTCAAAATGAGTTACATGAACCTAGCAACAGAAAAGCTAATAAATGGCCTTCACAGCTAAATGACAGAATAATCGACCAACCAGATAACAAAACGATACCTACCTATCCCTACCTTTTGGCGAAGCGTACCTACTCAATACAAACCAATTGTTAGGTATACCATGCCGCCCGTTATCTGCTGGCGATGTTTCCTGTGTTCCGAGGATAATGAGCATTTTACCACGAGCTTACCTGTGTAGAGCAGCTCATGAAATTCGAAGATGACTCTGATCACTGCACACAACATCAGGGAGAGATTGAAAGAGTCAATACTCAATCAAATATTGCATTTTAAAGGTGTACAGAGGTGCTTAAAATAGATATTTAATGTCACTATAGACCCTGCTGGGTACACAATATATTGTGGAGAGAGAGGAGGTTGCTAAGTTAGTTTATCTTGTACAGAAACTTTTTCATGTTTGTATTGTAATACAATGTACTAACCTTCATAATATAATTCATAATCACAATTTAATAACGTTTGTCTTTAAGCTTACAAGCAAGCACTTAGACAAGACAAATTTAATAATATAAACAGGTTTATAAATAAAGGTGGTTTTTGATTTTGTCCACCTCTCTTTTTTGACCACTAAGTAATGGAAGTGGCCAGATGTCGCCCAGTTCGTTCAGTACTAGTGGTTTAAATAAACACACACACTTATGTTACTTACCTACCTCGGTACACATACCAGCCTACCAAACCAACCGCCTAGGGAATTAGATACTCGACAGTTTCTAAAATTGGTCCCTGTCGTCAACTGGTCACTTTTGCAATTCGTCAATTTCCTGAAAATCGCTGATTCGTCAGTATTCTGAATTCGTCACTTGGGTTATGTGATCAGTATATTTATCTCGTCAGTTTTCGCATTTAGCTTCTTTCTCAGATTGGTCAGCTGTAGTACAATCATACGAAAAACTTCTTTATTATTAACACGCTTATTTATTATAATTTTTATTATATAACGCATTAAAATAAAACCTTTTTTTAAGAAAGTTTTTAATCAAAACACTTACTGGCCGGCCTATTCATTATGTCTGTCATTATTGACAAATTCCAATTTTTTCTTGGCAAATGTCGTACTCGTATTATTCGGAACTATTGATTCTCAAGAAAAAAGTAATATATAAATATTAATCTTCATCTATCACACGGTAGGATTAGGTAATTGTTACAAGTAAGTACCATCAATGTCTAACCACTCAGTTCTTGAACTTATCGACTGGCCAGGCAATACTTCAATATGTTTTACATACGTTGCGTGAACGTTCGGGAGTGAAGAGATCTGTAATTATAAATATTATAATATTTACTTTTCGGATGGCGACTGACAAACAATTTTGCTTCGTTGAGTCTGAAAGGAATAAAAAAGTTATGCTGAAGGATGGTTTATCGCTTTAACTTAGGACACACAAATAAAAGTGGTACCGGTGGTGGCGGTGCAAAAACCGCAAGTACTGTCGAGGTAGTATTACTCTGAATGAAAACATGACTACAATACTCAGAGAAACGGATCATTTTTGTGAACCCGATCCAGCAACTAATATTGTTTCGGTATCTATTGATAACTGCAAACAAAGGGTCAGAAAAGAATTTGGCTCCGTAAAAGCTATATACGAAAATTGTGTCGAACATTTGACTGGTCCAGATTCGGAATATGTAGATGATGTTCCTAAGTACCAAAGTGTCAAAAATTCTTTGTATAGGGCGAGATATAAACACTTGGCTGTTGAAGAAAGTATTTATAAAAAACTTGAAGATGTTATTTTGCCAGAAGAATTGCGAAAGGATTTTATCGTATTTGAGGATGGCTCTGCAGACAAAATTTTGATACTTATGACTCCATATGCTCGTCAGGTAATAACAAAATATACAGAATATTTTTTTTGATGGTGTATTTAAGCAAATACCAGAACCATTTACTCAACTCTACACCATGCACGCAGACATTGGCAGCTCAAATACAAGGCCTGTAGTGTTTTGTCTTCTGCCTAATAAAAGAGAAGATACATATTTAAGAGCGTTTGCTCTGCTACAGGATTATTTAAAAAATACAAAGAAAATACACATGGACTATGAGTTGGGGGCAATCAATGCCGCCAGAAAAGCGTTCCCAAACGCTCAAATAGTGGGATGTTTTTTTCACTTCCGCCAATGCCTGTTGCGTAAAGCAAAGGAGCTGAGTATAAATATTACCAAAGAGGGACGTAAACATGTTGCTGTATGTGCATCGATGGCTTTTTTGCCGAAGGAATATTTCCAGGAGGCTTGGCTTTCAATTGCAGACCATTCTCCATCTGCAGAAAATTATAACCAATTTAATAGTTAGGTACATGGTGGAAACATGGTTAAATATCTTCGAAAGTTATTTTAGTTGCTGTAACGAACGGCATAGAACAATAAATCCTGTCGAATCTTGGCACAACAGACTACGTTTTCGCATGAATTTGAAGCGGAAGGATTTGTACTATTTTGTTTCAATTATAAAAAGAGAGGCACTGCATGCCGACTTCAGAACTAGACAAACGGGCATATATATTCCAGCTAAAAATAGAACAAGGCGGTCGATTCTTTTGGACAAACGTATCACAAAATTGGTATCTAATTTCATGATTATTGACTTATTTGAGGAACATGGACGCACTGAAATCTGGGATTGCCTATCAAACTTATCACTTATTAATACAATTAGATATAGTAAACGTATTATCTAACTAATATTTATTTTTAAAAAGGGTGCATTAATTAAATGCGCAAGTAGTGTACCTATCATTGTGTCTCATCCTACACATCAAGTTCATTATGAGTCTGGCTCATTATGAACTGGCGTTCATTATGAACTGGCGGGCATGTGTGCGTAAACTTCACATGACTTGCTGCTTGGTAAACAACACGACATAATTTACTTATTACTTTAATTTTCTTTGTTTGTGTGCCTAGTTTTAGTTATCCAAGTAGATATAGTTTTAGTTTGTTTTATATTTTTTATCGTTTCAAATAAATACTTAATTTTCATTTCTTTTTTTTTTGGACTACGATCCAAAACAGTTTTGTTCGTAACTGTACACTTAGTCAAAATGCGAAAGATAGATAGATAGATAGAAAATTCTTTATTGCACACTTAAAGCTAAAAAAAAAAAACAATTTACACGTAAAACAATTATATCATAAGTGACAATTGGCGGTCTTATCGCTCAAGAGCGATCTCTGCCAGACAACCTGGTATGGATAGGATCATCGGATATACATGGGGTAAGATTTGTGTGCATCGGATAGTACTAATTAGACATATTATACATATATTTACTCAACATTATATACCTAATGTATATATATATAAATATAAATACATACATACTTATCTTATATAGATATATATAGAGAAATTTTAGTTGCAATAGGAAGAAAATTGCGTAATCTTCGAAGGGAACCAGCTGAAGCAAAGATCCTGCGGCTGATTTCAGAGAGCTGAGGTCCCCATGACAGAGTTCTATCAATGAGGACACCTAAATTTTTCACCGTTTCACTTTGCCCAACGGGAGTCCCATCGAAGACCACGGTTGGTAGACTACCCCAGTTTATCCGAGCTACCATTCGCGAGCTCCCTACAGTAATCACCTGTGTTTTTAGTGGGTTTACTTTGAGACCGAAATTTTTGCTCCAGTCAAGTATACGGCACAAGTCTTTGTTAATCGCTGTAATAGCACAAGACAGTTCATCTACTGGGGCCTGCACGTAAATTTGGAGATCATCTGCATAGAGGTGGTACGCTGAAATTATATGATGAGATATAGAATTTATGAAGATAGCAAAGAGGAGAGGTGAAAGAACGCCGCCTTGAGGGACGCCAGCAGAAATATCACTCCATGATGAGCATACGTCATCGATGCGTATACGTTGCCGACGCCCCCGCAAATAACTGCGAAACCAATCAACCACTGCTGGAGATATATTAAGAGAGCGTAATATTCCAAGGAGAATTTCAAAATCAACGTTGTTAAAAGCGTTGCTGAAATCTAGGAGGCAGAGGACAGTTACTTTCCCGTTGTCCATGCCAGAGCGTATGTCGTCAGTTATTTTAACTAACGCAGACACGGTGCTGTGACCTGGACGGAAACCAGATTGGAAGTGGTTGAGGAGACTATTTCTAGAGAGGAATGTGCTAAGCTGTTGGTGGACAAGGCGTTCTAGGACTTTAGACAGGAAAGGGAGGATAGATATAGGGCGGAAGTCAGAGAAAGAAACAGGATTAGATTTTTTTGGCAAATGAGTAACCTGGGCTATTTTCCAGGCTGCAGGAAATATGCCAGTGGATAGAGAGAAGTTAAGAATGTGTAGGATTACATGAGATACTTGGTCAAGGATGGGGACAATCATATTCCGGCTAATGCTATCGTTTCCAATGGCCTTAGAAGAAATAGACATAACCGCTCTCTTAACATCACAGACAGTGAACTGACTAAAATGAAAAGGTAAGTAGTCAGGAACCGGTACAGAAGAAAGATGAGACAAAGTTTTTGATTTCAGCTGTATGTTGAGATCGGAAAGAGAAGTGAAATGTTTATTAAGAGAGTTAAGATCAAACTGTGACGGAATATTTGTACGTTCTTTAGATTTTCCGATTCCTAATGACCGTAGGAACTTCCAAACCTTGGAAGGGTCGGAGTTCTCTACTGAAGTATGAATATAGCGGCGTTGCGCGTCACGACACGCTCTATTGCAGAGATTCCGACGATCTATGTACTTTTGTTTATTAGACTCTGTAGGTTTACGCTTCAGTTTCGACTTAGCTACGCATTTCAGGTGCATAAGTGATTTTAATTCTGGTGTGATCCAAGGCGCGGGCAAATGCTTGAGTTTAATCTCCCTTAGCGGGGCATGTTTATCGTAGAGATTAGTGATGATACTGTTGAATATCTCAACTTTGCCATCAACGTCCGCTGCGTCAAGGAGGTCAGTCCAGTCAATGCTTTCCGCGTCATGCCTGAGTTCGTCCATAATAATGCTACTAAAATTTCTCTGCAGAATAACCTGAGGCTTGGCTTTGGGGGGACGAATTTTGTAAGACATGTACAGCATGTCATGGTATGAAAAAGCTCCAGCTTCACATTGACCATGTCTGGTAACACGAGAAGGAGATGACACTATAATGAGATCAAGTAGAGAGGGAGCTGAATGTCGGAAGAAATGTGTAGCGTTAAGTGGGAGAATGGAGAGGTTGCACCCCCTTACAAGAGTATCAAGAGAAGTGGACCTGCTGTCTTTCTTAAGTAAGCAAGTATTGAAATCACCCATAATTATGGAATGTTCATAGGAAGGGACTAAATTTTCAAGAAGAGTTTCAAAGGATAAGAAGTAATTAATTTGGGACGAAGGGCAGTAAAACACTCCAAGTAGCACCTTGGTATGCAAAAGCTCAATCTCTATGAAGAGATGCTCTCCCGCTTTGGAGGGTGGTGGTTGTGTAGACATACTTACAATATTAAAAGGAATACGCGATCTGAGATATATGGCAACACCGCCACCACCAGATCCGATGCGATCATTGCGTATAAGTTTAAAACCAGGAAGAGAATAAGAAGACGAAGAAAGACATGGTTTAAGCCAGGATTCAGAGATAAGAAGAGCGTGTATGTTTTTATGGTGAAAAGAAGCAAGTAAGTCGGGATAGTGTTGAGGGATACTCTGAGCGTTGATGTGGAGGACATTCAGATTCTTAGGGATATCAGAGAAGAAGGAAGAAATTGAGTCCGAAAGACAAGGAATACTGCAAAAACTGTCGTCACTACCGGAATCGGCATCGGATATATCGAAAACTGATGAGATAAATATACTGATCACATAACCCAAGTGACGAATTCAGAATACTGACGAATTAGCGATTTTCAGGAAATTGACGAATTGCAAAAGTGACCAGTTGATGACAGAGACCAATTTTAGAAACTGTCGAGTAGTGATCTAATTCCGCCTAGGTTACTTTTACCTATGTAGGGTCAGGTGGGGTAAATATGAGACAAAAAGGTAAACTTTTAAGTTTACTTTTAAGGTTTTAAGGTTGATAAAGTTATTTTTAACTATCTACCAAGGAATTGTATTTTGCCTTCCCTAATTTCCTACACTAAATTGCTACCAGTTTTCTATAAATATCTATCTAGGTATGTATCACAAAATGATAAAATGTGTGTCTCATATTTAACCGCTACTTTGGGGAAAATATAAGACACCGTAGTGTAAAAACAAGACAGCTTATTACTTCAATAGCTTAAGTAATTCTGGCTGGGTTGTCATGAGACAGAGCGGGAAAAAATAACACGAAAAAATAATTCACAAAGTAGGAAATATTTTTATTTATCATAACTTTTTTAAAAATTCAGTGACATGCAACATTTTGCTCGGCACTTATAGTCTTTGGAATGTTCATAACATTAATAGAATATAAAATAGGGCTACAAATGTTTCTGTTATAATACTTATGTATCTAAGAGATCAAACTATTAGAACCAAATGAAATGGTTACATCAATTTTTTTTATTATAAATAAATCTAAAAGGAAAGGTAATTATGAGACGATTTTAATCTACTTAATATTATATTTTTCGAGATCGGTATCGAACATCAGTGCACCTCTATTGCCTTTTTTCTTCGGAGATGGCAACTTCATTATAATTTCGTCTTTACGAATACACAGTAAATTATACGAGTATCAGGGTAGACAAAGAATTTTTTTTTGCTCGTTTCAAGTAAATCACTGAGAGGTTATCGTCATCATCAGATCCCTCAATTTTAGCTACGTAATAGCTTTTACCCTTTTTGATTTTATGAACTAAAAGGACGAAGTCGCCAACTCTATAGTCCAGGTCATCCATTTGAATTTTCTCAGGTCCATTAGTTTCCTCAGGTACAATTTTAGTTAGCTGACTAGCTGCTTCACGTTTTTCGACATCATGGTCTGATTCATTATACTCTTCATCTAGGCTCTCTTTAATAAGTGTTTCATTTGCTGCTATGGGCAGCTGTCTCATTTTTACACTCTGTAGTGTCTTATATTTTCCCTCAGACCTGTCTTATATTTTCCCCCAAAAGTAATGCGTCCGTTCCGTGCGCTAGCGAATCGCAGACTGAAATGGCCGCCTACACACACACGATAGTTTTGCCCGTCCCGCGTGCGCGGGGGGTAGGGAAGTACACGCGCGAGTTGTTTGGGAGCGACCACAAGAAAAGTTCGCTGACCCCTGCCAAAAGTTTTCGCGCCTGATTTGTCAACAAAATACAAAATGTAATAAAAGTCTAATAAAACTATGAGGTACGGTCATATAAATTATTGGCGTTATAAAATAAACCCTAAGGATTGTTACTAGCTGAAAATTGATTGAAAATTAAAGTTTTTTCTTAGCTTTATTTAAGTGTCTTATAATCACCCCACCTGACCCTACATACCTGCTTACGTAGGTATTGAATAATGAATGAATAGTAACAAGTAGTAGGTACCTACCTAGTATTGTAGTAAAATTTCTTCGTTTGTATGGCTGCCTCAGTCATCACGCCTAAATTCATCGGTAGCTGTGGCCACACCATTCATGTTCGCGCGCAGCACATCCGTCCTTGGGACAAATATTTGTACGATCTGCAGGTATTTGTTCCGTGTGTTCTGGTCGTTTTCTATGTAAACTAAAAATATTTTTATCTACTTATGTAATGTATTGTCTTTGTTAAATCATGTATCCACATAAGTGTGTACCTAACATATCCTCAAATTTTGTATTCTACCTTGTGTGTGTATGTTTGTCTGTGCTGTTATTGTTGAGTCAAATAAATGTTTCTCTAACTTTATTGTATTATGTACCTATATCAGTTATCTAGTAACCATAACACAAACTCTGCTTAGCTTGGGGTTAGTTAAAGCTGTGTGAATTTTCCAGCCTTATTTATATAAATATGTCGATCTGATAAAAGGTTCTATGCATATATCATTGGATAGCTACCTATGTAGTCCTAACGCGATGTGGTCATATGGAAATTTAGTCGGAAAGCGATTTAGGGCCGATTTCTCCAACCTCAGTTAAGTCATCGAATAGCTATCTAGCATAAAAAATTATCTGTCTGTTTAACAGGGGAATAAATATTTTCAACTTTTAACTACAGAATAGCTATCAGTGGTTTATGCTAGCCAACTTCACACCATCTGTGTGCAAGCAAGGTGCACAGATACAATATTCAAAGTGTTAGACAAGAATAGCGACAAGACGAGTATTTGACAAAGATTTGACACGTGTATAACATCTGCTTCGTCTTCAATTTTATCATCAAACAATGAAAGTAAATTGGTAAGCTATGGTTTCTTGTTTCAAACCGAAATCTTCTCCAGAATTTATTGTCGTCCGATGTTTTAAATAATTAAAATTATCAGGCGTCTCTCGTGAAATGTGGGTTTTTCTCTCAGGTATAAATGATTAAGGATTTCACGTTCTTCTTCGATTTGTAAGTCATCAATTGCTACAAACACATCCACCATAACAAATCACTGTAGGTACGTATGTCGCTTTTACCAAAAATAACAAGAATGAAACTGTCAAAAATAACCGAAAACGTTATGCATATCGATCGGGCAGATAAATCCTTATCTGGGCCCTTCAAGTACCATAGCAGGTAAGTTTATTCCTCTGATAAGGACCATATTCGACAGTTAACTACTATCTGACCATTGAGAAACTAAGAATATGGCTATTCGAAATATTCGAATAAAGGCTATCTGGTTGTTTATCTGAGGATTGAAAAATCGGCCCTTAGTCACAAAACTGCTATCTGTAGTCTACTAAGGTGAACTCCCAACGAGTCACACCAAATCCGGTCACAGTGTGACTCGTTGGGATTTTTTTTCCCATCAAGTCACACTGTTACACAGGTGTGACACGTTGGGAGTTCTTCTATAAAAAAAAGTTGCAACGAGTAACAGTGTGACTCAATGGGAGAAAAAATCCCAACAAGTCACATCAATTTATTTTCCTACAGGAAAATATAACAATATTGTAATAGTAGAAAGAAAAAGTGCTCCGCTGGAATCAAATGACATATTTATTACCAAAAAGTCAAAAATAGTATTTTTAATAAAATATGAAACAAAAACAACTTTTTAATTATATCTAAAAAAAATTAAATCTAATAAATTTAGTTAGCGACTTGACGAGCAGAATAGAAATCTTTCTATTTTTCGGGTAAGTCGGGGGGCGTGGCTTGTCACTTACGCGTTTGGACAGGTACAATTTAGTTAAGATTTAGTAAAATGGACAAGTAATGTTGGCGGTGCGGTCTGTTTTGTTTACCGGTTTGTTTTTTAATGTTGATAACATCAGCATTATCAACAAAACTTGGTTATTTATAAAGTATAAAGTTCTACCTAGATCCTGATAAAGATATCAAAGTGGAATAAAGATATAACCGTGAAATTTGTCGAGGAATAGTAAAGGATAATGTTTGTGGAACATAAAAAGCGTGAAATATAGAAATAAAGCGAGTGAAATATAGAAAAAACCACTTGCGCGCGACGTTGATCGTCCATTTTGAGTCAACTAAAGAGCTTATCTACTTATTAAATTTGGACGCGCACTTATAATTAAGCGCCTTAAAATTTATTAAAAAATTTAGTTACTACTTGACTACTTGATACGTATAAACCAGTAAAATGACACGCCCACCCCTTATCATTCTCATTCATTCAGAGCTCATTCAAGGTGAAATGACAGGTGGTCATTTCCTAGAAATTTTATATAAATATGTGATGATTAGCTGTTATAGATATAATTAAAAAGTTGTTTGTTTCATATTTTATTAAAAATACTATTTTTGACTTTTTGGTAATAAATATGTCATTTGATTCCAGCGGAGCACTTTTTCTTTCTACTATTACAATATTATTATATTTTCCTGTAGGAAAATAAATTGATGTGACTTGTTGGGATTTTTTCTCCCATTGAGTCACACTGTTACTCGTTGCAACTTTTTTTTATAGAAGAACTCCCAACGTGTCACACCTGTGTAACAGTGTGACTTGATGGGAAAAAAAATCCCAACGAGTCACACTGTGACCGGATTTGGTGTGACTCGTTGGGAGTTCACCTCTACTAACCCAAAATAACTCCACACATGGACCTACTTGAATACTACGATAGTAAACTTTTACTTCTACTTTGGTGACTTTTCGCTCTACAGCCACAATAAATGCTACTTTGTATCCCATATAAACGCAAGCGAAGCCTTCCGCGAGCAAGATTTGATTTTTTAAATAAAAACACCATTAATTTTTCGGAAATTTTATTGATTTGGTATTTGACAGTATGATAAATGCGCTTCTAAGAAATGTAGCTAAATTTACTGCAAATAAAACTTAAAATACATATAATCAGTCACGTCCTAGTCAACTATAAAATGATCACCTGCCGGGCTTTGACTGTAGGAGATTGATGTTGAATAATATACAAGTTTAGGTTCTTTGTTACTTTGTTCTTCCTAACCTTGTTGATAAATAGAAGCAGCTAGTATAAGGACATGCTAAAACTAGCCGACAGTGAAAACCCGACCTTTGTTAGTACAATCGACTGAGATCAACTTTTATACAAAAAAACTTACTATTATACTATTTTATAATTTATAACATTAGAACAATGATTTAGACTGTTAATTTATAATTTGAATTTTTAATGATGAATTTTACGTTCAGACGCACAGTACCAGAAACGCAAAATATCTTATACGCGGATGACCAGATGCACATTTCGCGAATTACCAAACACGCAGAAGACCTGATACGCATATTACCAGATTTAGTTTTGCAAAGTACCAGATACGCATATTACCAGATTTAGTTTTGCAAAGTACCAGATACGCATATTACCAGATTTAGTTTTGCAAATTACCAGATACGCATATTACCAGATTTAGTTTCGCAAATTACCACATATTAGGTAGGTAAATTACATACTGGAATTAGTACATTCTAGTTAATATTTTTAATTTGTTTTAAATTATGTTACGATGTTCAACAATTTTTCAAACGAATTAAAACATTTGATATCTTCACAACATTTATGTTTTATTTATACTTTAAACAAAGTTTTTTTTTAAATTAATCGTTTACATTAAAAAAACACACAAAAACAAAGACTACTTAAAATTCTATTGAAATTAATTATATTTACTCGCACATTCTTCATGCTTAAACTTAACGTAAAACTATTTTTTTCTGCTTCTTTACTTCTTTGTCTTACTTTAAGAGCTTTAAAATTATTATTTTTTTAAGAAAATTCAAGGCAGTTATTTTTTTGGCCCTTAATTTCTTTAACATTTTAATGTATGCCCGATCAAATCCTATATCTGCATTTCTTCGGTTACTTTTTTTTGAAATTTTCCATATAAAGTCTTTAACCGTCATGTCCCATTTCTTGCTTTCTCTTTTTATTTTGTGAACAAAGTCACAAAGTGCCGGATTTTTAATTATTCTTGTATTTATTCTGTGATTCCATCCCTCTAATGCATTATTTGTTCGGTGGCGTATTTCTGATACACTTATCACGTTTAAAAAATCTTGTGTAAGCCATTCTCTTTCGAAATATTTTTTGAATGTTTGACAACTCACCGTAGTTGGGGATATATCTAATATATTTTGCCAGCAGGGTATAATAAATTTTGCTGGTAATAACGGCAAGTTTGCCGCTAGTCTAACCATTCTTCGGTCATCTTTTGTCTCAATACAATTCAATCTCTTTGCGTTTCTCCACACAGCTTTGCTCATGTGGTAATAGCAGCCGGATACAGTAATTTGTGGGTATACTGTCTTTATGGCTTTGATAGCTGCTGCTTCATAGTCTGTTTTAAATACATTCATGGTCAGGCTTAATTTATTTTTTAAAAGATCAAACATCCGCATATAAGTTTCATATTTTTTGTTAGGCAGTAATGCGAAGATCACTGGAATCACGTGAGTGACAGTGTCGGTAGAATTCAGATCCATGTTTATAGTATATAACTGTGCGAAAGGGGGTGGAGCACTTTTGAACGTACCGTCACCGAAATACATGTCTGATCCAAAAAATTTTATAAATTTTCTGGCTGTCGGGGAACAAAATATCAAAATTTTTTCCGTGTCTCCATCGCTGCATAACAAAAATTTATTCGCTAACACATCAGGAACCTCAACGTCTTCTAACCGTCGATAAGTCAGCTTGTCACTGTTCAGAAATTTCTTTCTGGCTCTATACATGGAATCCTGTACTTCTTTTACGGTAGGCAAACCACGGACTCCATCATTACCAAGAGCTTCTAATTTTTTCTCTACGATTATTGATACAGAGCCTAGATCATCACACACTTCTTGTTTGCATTGATTCATGGCAATAATTACCTTGCACTTATCAACGTTTCTTTGGCAGAAATGATGTTGACTACATCGTAAGATGGTTTTATTTGTCAAATCGAGTGTTATGGATGCATTACAGTTCTCTGATCTTTTATTTACACATCGCCAATTATTGGAATTCTTATTTCGCACGTTAAAATTGTAACGAAAACCATCGTGAATTAATAAATTATTCCCAAATTGGTTTTTAGTAATTGTTAATGCCTCCGACATGTTTTCGTGTGAAAGCTTACGTCAATAATACATCAGTCCATAAATGGAATAATTACTGGCCAGTACCACCTAGTTTTACTGAGGAGTGTTTAATCTCTCACTTAGCATCAAGTGTTTCCTGTGTATGAACAGTCAGCGTCATATATCGTCGGTGTGGTGCGAGAAGTCACTAAGTGCAAAAAGTTAGTTGCGAGATAATCACGATCAAAGTTTTTTTGATCTTGAAATCGGTGTAACTCGTCATTATTGTTAGTTAATTAACTTTTCATGTTACTTAAGTAATTATTCTTGGTATAGCTTTGTTTCAGATAGCAATTAGTGACTAATGTTAAAGGTGAGTTCAAAAGAATAAATACAATTTCAATGTGAAAACGAGAATATAGTTATTTAAAAAACAGCGTGAACATAATACAAAATCAAAATAATTAAAAACATCACTAGAAAACAGCATAATACTAAGGCTAATGTTAAAGATGAGTTGAAAAGATAACATAGGTACATCGAGTTAGAATACTATAGAGTCCCAATCTCTAACTGACAGCACTCAAAAAATGTCCGAGCGCCGTTCTACATACCTATACATTTGTTGATATATAGCTCACAATGACATTTACGCGAATTAAGACGTTATCTTGGTTGAATAATGTTCAATGTCGCTTGTACGCAATGTCATAATAATGCACCGAAGACATACCGAAGATTTCCGAAGATGACCGACGGCCATGCACGTACGAACAGGGAACAGGGCGAGTGGAGACGCTATTTGTACTAAATAATATTATAGGTCGTATTTGTGATATCATTATATGTGAGTTTGTGAGTTTATAATGTACCTAAGAGGACTCCGAAACTAAACATCTGATTAAAAAAATATGTTAACCAATATTTAGAATGAATCTAGGTTTCAGGATGGACATAGGCTATAATTATATTATTTAGCCAGGAGGAGCCGGGGCGTGGCAGCTAGTCACACTTATAATTTATGAAGATAGCTTATACTCTGGACTAACACCTATGCTAGGTACCTACTTTTTATCCCGGAAAACACGGGGGTGCAAATAATTTTAAATAAAACAAATTAATCTGTATGTATTACGAGTTTTATTAGGTACTATTTTTTAAAAAACTAAAAAAAACTATTTTTAAAAGAAAGTGGTTGGAGCAAACAACCGACCCCTTACATGGCTTGTAGTTTAATTCATTTCGAGCTTTTGATAATATGACTGTCCATTCAGAGCACCTTACGGGGTTTCGAGGAAAACTAAAAACAAGGCATACAAAATATTGTAATTTACACTATAAAATTATAGAACGTTATCGACTCATCTACTTTTTGTTCGGAAAAAATAAAGCATTTATCAACATGGTAATATTATTAAGTATAATAATTAATTTAAAATTCGTAAAAATATTAAGTATCAATGAACTCCACAGTTTTGTCGTTGGAACACAGTGTGCTCGTCACAAGCTCACGCGAGACTTTGTTTCTCTTTTACTCTTACATATTTGTTTAACGTGTGAAAGAGATACGCCTACGAAGTGCCAAGGTCAAGCTGTGAGCATTTTATTTTGCAGAAAATATTTAAAATTATTGAAATTAACATGAAAATACGTACTGTGGATACATAAATTCATAAAATTGTTATGATACTTACCTAAAATACGAAACACCATCCTTTTTTTGCACGTAGTTGCTGTTATTGGGCAGGAAATCACCGAACACTTTGGCATCGCGAACGTTGTACGAGGACTGCGGTCGCCGTACAACTAAACAAAAACTCTGCACGTAGCGTAGGTTGTGCAGAGTTTTGGCGCGGACATTTTATTTCTGTGATTGTTACTCTATAGTATTCTAACTCGATGCATAGGTACAATTTAAATGTGAAAAAGAGTTAGGTAGGTAATTATTTAAGAACATGAGGTCCACGCTCCGATCCTAATCATAATCTATCTATCTATCTAAATCATGGCGGGCAGTTCTTTTTTGTAGACAGATTTTTGGCTCATCAAGCAGTTAAGTAGTTTTGACATTCTTGTATTTCCCGAAATTAAAAGAAAAACAGCTCTTTTACCTTCTCAGAAGGTACATAATGGGTGTAAAAATAGTTTGGCATCATTAAGTCATTTTAGCCAAAATTGTTAGTTAGTGACTTCTCGCACCACAACGACGATATAAGGAAACATCCAAAGTGCTCAAATGTAAATCGTCGGAAGGATTGATTTGGCATGTAGATTTGTCAAAAAGTAATTTTCTTTTTTATTTTGTGACTCAAGTATAAATGTTTGTAATCATCATACAAACAAATGCCCCAAGCAGGATTCGAACCTGCAACCTCCGGTTTGACATTCCGGTTGCTATACCATTCTGCCTCGGAGGTCGTCAAATAAAAACACTTTCATTATTGAAAAAAAATATATAGTGTTTTCATGACGTCAGTACATCGAGGATAACAACGGGGTCTAGTTATAACCATAAATGTAATTAGGAAATTTGCGTTTCTGGTACTATGCGTCTGAACGGAATATTAACTGTATGAGTTATAACACCCCTTTTACACCACATCCAAAACAGCAGTTTTTATGGAATTCAGGTCATCCGCGTATAAGGTATTTTGCGTGTCTGGTACTATGCGTAATTTTTAAATCCTGGTAATTTGCGTAATGAAATTCAGGTCATCCACGTATCAGGTATTTTACGTATGAAATTATGGTCATCCGCGTAAAAGATATTTTGCGTTTCTGGTACTGTGCGTCTGAACGGAATTTTAATCATTATAAATTATTAAAATTATTATTTAAATTATAGCTTTTGGATATACTTGGATAAACTGTCCAAAATCATTACACACATAAAATGAAAATAAAGATGAGTGTTAAATTCATGCTTTGTCGTAAATTAGTATATTGCACGGTTCCAGATATTGTTGCTAAATCGGACTGTATAAAATATCCATCCAGACATCTAAAGCAACAGTCTAAATCAAGTAAAATTTAGCTTCTAAGTTGTACAAAAATCGATTACAAACTAAAATACTTTTTGGAAATTAATTTTATAAACATACAATTTTATTACTTTGCCAATTATGGTCGCGACAACTGAAATATCGAAATATATTCTGCGACTATATCCCGTCCAACGAAAATGGCTGTTTGCGTATAGCTTCTTTCACTTGGTTTTTATACATATAGTGAGACCATTTTTCAAATTACATTGCACCTTTACACTTGGCAGGGATTAAGCACAAGATAAACTTACTTAGCGTGGCTATAGATGCATTACTATTTAATAAGTATAACTAGAATTTACATCCAGTGAAACGTGGTCAGTGCTTGCACACTTATCTATCTGAGCCTTGTTGAAAAGCGAACCAAAATTATGTACTTATAGACGACTCTTTGACCACATTATCACGGAAATAGATAACAAAGACAGCATATGAAAAAAATGGGTGAACTCCCAACGAGTCACACCAAATCCGGTCACAGTGTGACTCGTTGGGATTTTTTTTCCCATCAAGTCACACTGTTACACAGGTGTGACACGTTGGGAGTTCTTCTATAAAAAAAAGTTGCAACGAGTAACAGTGTGACTCAATGGGAGAAAAAATCCCAACAAGTCACATCAATTTATTTTCCTACAGGAAAATATAATAATATTGTAATAGTAGAAAGAAAAAGTGCTCCGCTGGAATCAAATGACATATTTATTACCAAAAAGTCAAAAATAGTATTTTTAATAAAATATGAAACAAACAACTTTTTAATTATATCTATAACAGCTAATCATCACATATTTATATAAAATTTCTAGGAAATGACCACCTGTCATTTCACCTTGAATGAGCTCTGAATGAATGAGAATGATAAGGGGTGGGCGTGTCATTTTACTGGTTTATACGTATCAAGTAGTCAAGTAGTAACTAAATTTTTTAATAAATTTTAAGGCGCTTAATTATAAGTGCACGTCCAAATTTAATAAGTAGATAAGCTCTTTAGTTGACTCAAAATGGACGATCAACGTCGCGCGCAAGTGGTTTTTTCTATATTTCACTCGCTTTATTTCTATATTTCACGCTTTTTATGTTCCACAAACATTATCCTTTACTATTCCTCGACAAATTTCACGGTTATATCTTTATTCCACTTTGATATCTTTATCAGGATCTAGGTAGAACTTTATACTTTATAAATAACCAAGTTTTGTTGATAATGCTGATGTTATCAACATTAAAAAACAAACCGGTAAACAAAACAGACCGCACTGCCAACATTACTTGTCCATTTTACTAAATCTTAACTAAATTGTACCTGTCCAAACGCGTAAGTGACAAGCCATGCCCCCCGACTTACCCGAAAAATAGAAAGATTTCTATTCTGCTCGTCAAGTCGGTAACTAAATTTATTAGATTTTTTTTTTTTTAGATATAATTAAAAAGTTGTTTTTGTTTCATATTTTATTAAAAATACTATTTTTGACTTTTTGGTAATAAATATGTCATTTGATTCCAGCGGAGCACTTTTTCTTTCTACTATTACAATATTGTTATATGTATTTTCCTGTAGGAAAATAAATTGATGTGACTTGTTGGGATTTTTTCTCCCATTGAGTCACACTGTTACTCGTTGCAACTTTTTTTTATAGAAGAACTCCCAACGTGTCACACCTGTGTAACAGTGTGACTTGATGGGAAAAAAAATCCCAACGAGTCACACTGTGACCGGATTTGGTGTGACTCGTTGGGAGTTCACCAAAAAATGGCTGGCCGCACACGTCCGATTTTTTGTCTTGATAGATGAGTGTATTCCGACTATCCGTGCTATTTGTGTATTCACAAATGTATGGAACGAACGCTTTCGGATAGTCGAATACACATATCCTTATACAATTTCATCGTACAATCAGACAAACAATCAGACGTGTGCGGCCGCCCTAAGGGTCACAACATACGATCTGAATGAACTACAGTAATTCACTAAACTACACACTAGTTGACGATCTATAACATCCATTTTAAAATTACTAAGTAGATAAAACAATCATTGTCTAATCTGCGTAATGTTAAAAAAGGGAGTCATTAATTGTGTAAACACACGCATAAAAACGTAATTCATAGTATAACAAAATAAACCAGGCAAGTGCGAGTCGAATTACACGCAGGGTTCCGTATCATAATCTTTAAAAACGAAATAAACTTTATTCATGATACTTCAAATAGAAACCTTAGATAAAAATACTTTTTATGGATCTATATCTATAAAACAGCACTAATCCAACATTGTGCGGTCACCCATCCAAGTACTGACCGCACCCAACGTTGCGTTGCTGGGTTGTTTAACTTGTTAACTTATTAGGTTTTGATATAGTGGCAATACACACTTTAAAAATGTTGACCGTCTATTAATTACTGTTCATGAGAAACAGGTCGCTGACGGACGGACGGACAGACAGACAGAGCGGAGGCTTTGTTAAGGTCCCGTTTGACCCTTCAGCTACAGAACCCATACCCAACAAAGTCTAGTTTTCCGATCGATTTTCTAACCATACGGGCCTGCACTTTTGAATATAACACAAAACCTAAGTCAAGGAATAGTAAAATAAGATGATTTATTTCAATCTTATCTAAATGTATTATGCTGGTGCAATTTATACGGTTACTTACACATATCTACATCAACACTTATTAACATTCAAACATTGAGCTTTACTTGAGAATATAAACTACGAATCTTTATTCATAATAGGTTAAATTCATCGAGCACATACCCTATGGAAAAGAAATACAGTCCTTCCATTTTCGAAACTCATCAGTGATTTGTCACTAATAAATATCAACTCTCGCTCTCGCTGAAACGGTACCGTGCGCAAACAGCCGACCTGTGCACTTCTTCGTATAATAACGAAATTGTATTTAGTTTACATATAAAATGCTTTTAGTTCTATACGGCGTGGTGTGGGAAGAACAGCAAGAAATCGGACTACAAAACAGATGGAATCATAATTATTTCATCCTTTTTTTTTTGAGCAGGCGTCTTCGGCAGCGGCAGATAGTATTTTTTACAATATCATATGTTAAAATGTCGTTGGTCTTAAGTCTGTTTATTACATCATCTCATTGCTCCTCAGAAGATTTGTGAACTTAGTTTCTTGTCTCACATTTTATAGCTCCTTTTAGGCTCTGCCTAATTGTAACCAACTATACCAACGTGTCATATCTTTTTATTTTATTGTATTAACTACTTTTGTTGTTTTTATTTCCTTGTCAACTCCTGGACTTTATTATTGTTTGTCTGTCCCATGTGACCGCCTGTTATTCGTTGAGGACGAGCGCACTAAATCTATCGGCCAATCGGAGCGCAGCGGTCGCCTCAGTGATTTGGCCAAATAGTTCTTGAAAAAAAAAAAAAATATTTCCTCTGGGTGTGTGCTCGATGGTTAAATTATATTATACACTCACTATCGACTGAAATTAATGAACTTCGAAATTTGGATGTATAATTTAGAATTTAAGTTTATCGAAATACCACAATTCCAGTAAATCATCATGTCAATAAATATTTTAATATTAAATTATTAGAAAAAGGAACTCCGCAAGAGTATTTTAGTCCGATAGCGAGGTAGACAGACATCGAGATAAAAGCGATTACTTATTAGCATCTACTGAGTACTTATTCATACAATAGGATTATGTATTGCACACACAGGATAAAAACATTACAACTTTTGACATATTATATATTGTATTTTCATATTTGATTTGGTTCCCAAAGGACGAATCAACGAAAATTAGAGTCTAAAACATTGTTGAAGAACAATAACACGAAAGTTAGAACACACGAAGACAAAACATTTAAGTATTATCTACGAAGTACGTGGCTAATCTGAATGATATAACTATTATGGAACGATAACGTTTATCTATAAATCTATCGAAATAATGAAGGCGTTATTTCAACCATGATGAAAATCATACGTCGGAGAAAATATATGAAAATTCGCACGAAGCACATGATTTTCTACAAACAGCTAAAGCGATAATACTACATCGTCATTTGAAGATGTCAGTTCAACTGTATTCAATCGGTGCATTCCAAATTACGCTAAAATCGATATAATCTCGCTCACAAGCGTTCCGTATTGCTGTGAGCGCGACGATATTCTGTGCGACGTCATAGATGACGTCATTACACGCGCCATTTTGCGATATCACCGACCATGATACAAAACAAAATCACTGTGACCGCCTCCGTCAAAAGTGATATTTGGCTATATCAATGACTGATAGACATCAAACGGTATATTCGTTGTCGCGATAATTTGGGACGCTTTTATCGTACCCAGAATATTATGATATTGTAATGACAGTGACACCGCGACTCGTGAGCGCGCTCTCGATTCCGAATTAATGATAGCATTCAACTGTCAATATCGTGATATCTAATTTGGAACGCAAAATATCGTTGTGCTTGCTAACAGCGCTTTAATAGTTTTTCGGAATGCACCTATTCAGGCTCGCGCGAATAGCTAATATAGCTAGCAGCAGTACGCTGGTTCTCAGATCGGGATAGACTACATTCTCAAACCTCCAATATATCGCTACAAATTCCCACGACGGGGCTCTAAACAGTTCCATCACTCAGTCTTATCCAAATGTTAAACGTTACGTACATTTCGTCATAATTTGGTGGTTTTGAGATTAGCATTCTCATTTTTACGTTAGTCCAGTTAGCAATGGTGCCGCGATTGGCACCAATCACACTGCTAGTTCAAATAAATCACTAGGCTGAAGCATCATTAGCCAAGAGTCTTAGTGTATTTTCACTGCCAAACACTGGATACCTTTACAATTATTCATTTACTACATCGTAAACCAATCTTCTCTTGTTGACTTACAAATTATTCTTATTACAGCAATGTATAACGCTTATCCTTAAAAACTATTTTACTAAATTCTAGTTTCCGATATAACTGTTATCTATCATCCTAAAGTGTAATCTAACATCGATTTTTTTACACAGATAATAGGTATATCTTACGTGTTGATATATACTTACATTATTGTTACAGTAAATGCGAATTTATTTACAAATGACTTGCGAAGAAATGACATATTTTACATTCAAACACTATATCCTTCCCTGCGACATCTCCTAACATTCTTTACGTCTAACGATCATTCCTCTCATACGTATCACCACTTCTGAAACCTTCAAACCCTAACTCTATGTAAACACCAATTATTTCAAGAGGGTATTTGACTTAAAATTATGTTTTTTTTTTGTTTTTTTCTTTTTTCTCTTTTTTCGTAACTATTTCGGGTTCATCAACATCGATAATGCACAGAATAAAGCAGATTAATTTTGAATTAAGAGTCCGAAAATCTTAGTTTCTACTGTATTTTACTTTTTACTATTCGATTCAAGTCAGGAACGCAATTACTCAAAATGGTAGGCAAGTTAAAATATACCTACATCAATTATTATGTCGACTATATCAGTTCAAACAAAATATTGTATGTTTAATCCGTCGCGTCGCCCCTGACTTTCATCCCTCTACAACAACATTGAACATTGAATTAAAAGTAAACAGTTATTATGACGCTACATAAATTACACAACTTATATTATGCATTCCGTCACAAAGTCTCTATAGTCCGGTGAAGCGGGCCACATGGTTTAGCTGTTCAATTGCTGGGTCCGCTATTTCGAATCACTTTAAACTAGCACTGACGTGTCAAATACCCTAAATAATCGTCTGGAGAGTACCATATCTGAGCACAGTTAAACACGAGCCGACCGCGACTGTAACTACTTGATTGATTGCTCTGACTGACTCAACTAGTGGACTGCTAAAAACACACCATATGTATTTTTAACTAAACTACTGAAACGCGTAAATCCGCACTTGAGCAGCGGCTAAGAAAACACATCTGTGTGACTAACCAAAGCCGCGTTGCCAAGTTAGAGACTAGAGGGTGTTAAAATTGTCCAGCATTATTTACTACTTAGACACTGACTACTGAGCCATAGGAGATGGCTCAGCGGTCAAAGTTTGAATGGCGACTTTTCTTTTCGACACCCTTTTACAATAAAATAGCAATTTTGGTAACAAATACATTTAAAGTGTAAGAAGTATACTTATGTACATATTATTACCATCGAGCAGTAAGAGGCTTTTTTTTTGCTGAGTTCAGAAGTCAGAGCATTCGATCACGTAGGTTGTATCGTCTGCGTTTAGTAATCGTACTTGAGTATGGATTCAATTGAAAAATCAGCCCGGGGTCGGCGGGCTCGCCACGGCCGCGGTAGGGGCGAAGGCTGGTCTGTGGTGATGTACGTATGGACGGTGTTCTGGGGCGCCGCGCATACTGGCGGCGGGCCCATGCCGCCCTGAGCTTCCTTTCAGCTAGGCTTCTGTTGCACTTCTCGCATCAACATCTACAACAAAGTTACAAACCTTTACCATGTGCATCAACGACACTCCTCCACTCCACACTCGTCTAGAACTAGATACAAAAAGTAACTGCATGTGTGCAGCTGTATACAGTACCTATGCATGTATAGCACGAGAGTGATGATAACTTGACGAAATAACTTAATAACGAGTCAACATCAACCAATACCGTCCTAGGGCTTTATACATTGCATATGACGTACATACTGAATTTGAGGAGCCTGCGCAGTGGCGCGGAGTGCTGACTCGCAAGTCGAACCGCTTTTAAGCGTAACCATACATTAGCAGTCAAAGTTTCTTGGTTGTTTTTGTTTTGTATGTAAATATGGCGCTCATTAGGGAAAGCCTATGTCCAGCAGTGGACCAGTAGGTATAAGCCGATGATGATGTAAATAAAGAATCCAGAATTTCAAAAGTAATCAAAACAGCACGTTATTGTTTTGTTGACGTATTTTTGAGTAGGTACATAAGATAAGTTAACAATTATTGATCGAGCTGTTATAGATATCAGGCTTAGTAACTACTACTAATCCAAAAGATAACACTGTCACATATAATCAAAAGTTTAGTTATTAAGACGATGCGATGGTGCGTGTTTTTAAGAAGATAACGCCAAAAATTATATATGTAACTGTTTTCAATAAAAACCTGTTAAATATCCATAAATAAGAGACGCTTACATCTGAGTTCCGTTTGAGTGGAGGAACTTTATTACCAATTTTTTATGTCAATCAATTAGTAAGAAATTACGATGTGATGTTAGTACAATGAAAACCAGTTTTATAGTAGCTTGCCAGTTTGGCCTAAGCCTGTTTGCAACAGTTTGCAGTTAGCTCAATTGTTTTTTATTGTAAAACCTAGTTTTAATTTAATTCTATTATTTGATTGTAATTTTCTTTCTTAATGTAACAATAATGTAATTTCTTTTTTTGAATAAAAATTATTATTTATTTATTTAAATTATTTATTATTTAAAATTATTTATTTATTTAATATTCCTAAGCCTTAGGGTAACAACTTTTTCTGGCTATTGTATCAACGTCAATCACCGCAAAACCATATTCCCATTTCAGTTATTGGTTCTTGATTTTGATTTTATGTGACTAACCTGGTGTGAGACCTGCTGCGCCACCTGTGCTCTCTCGGCGTGTCGCTCGGGGTCCGAGCGGGCGGGCTGCGGCGTGCGGGGCGGAGGGCCGTCGCGCGAGCAGCGCCCTGACTCCGCTGGCGGCGGGGCTGTCCCTGCAACACAACAATCTAGGGCATTGAGGGCATAACCAAAACCTTTAATGGAAACATTGCATTGCACTGTACTCTTGTCACTCTCCCATCCAACAAGATGTAAGAAAAATACCCTTTAACAGGCCATTAAGTTGTGAAATTTACATCTTCACTAAAAACATAACCTGAGGGTTATGTTGATATAAAGAAAAAAAAACACGAGGCAATCGTTGCTAGGGAAAAAAAAATGGTCTTTCAACACTCATTTCAACATTTAAACTTACAAAAATCATAAGGTAATATTCTTAGCAAAATAAATTGAATCAAGCCAGACTTCAGAACGATTTCGTTCAGAAGCTGTTCTTAGATACACAAATTTATATAATCAATACATTATTTATTTCTACCCGTGGGTTATGTTTCTGTTTTGGTGGACACTTAGATCCCAAGCATCAAACCGTCAAACGATTTTGATAGGTAAGACGTATCAAAATACTCGTCTGGTCTTCTACAATATACAGCATGGCTCTTTGAGATGGGAATGGATGGATAAATCCGAAACCATGTTAGAAAAAAATCGTGAAAGAAGTCATGACCTAGATTTCGGTTTTCTTAATAACCTATTTTACTTTTGAAGGAAGTCGAAAGGCACCTGCTTTTACACAAAAGAATTCTGGATCAATATTTGCATAGAAATGCATTCCTAAAAAGTTTGTTAGTTTGAATTGAAGTAATAATTTTAAATAATCTTTTCGAACAACTAGTTTACTTGGCGCTACCTAGGACATTTAGCCTGTTTTAAATGGGGTTTATCCTCAATAAAACATCTATTCGTAAAAAACTCTTTTTTTATTTTTGAGTACACGACTGGCTCTTTTCTTGACTTTTCTTTAACTCTCATGGTTTCGGATTTGGCCATCCAATCCCATCTCATAAAGTCACTTCGTATATATGGTTTATGCCTAAATTTGGGGGCATTCGGATTCATTTGGCGAAAAAAGTAAAAAGCTAGGACCTGTCCTTGCTTTCGGATTTTGTTTATTTTTAAATTAATTAAGCACTTCTTCATAACTGCTTACCTGGGAACTGAAGTTGGTATGATGGGTCTGCGACCCCACCTGCATGATAACACAAGTAATTAATATCGGCCAAAGAAGTTCAGGTTACCTATCGTTGATTATCTAAATTATTAGGAACATTACTTTTTGATTTAAAGTATTTTTTGCTATACATTGATGATGCTGAGTGAATTGTCCAGCATTATTATTATTATTAAAATTTATATCATTACAACTTGTATTTCAGTTGGACACAGCTGCAGTTTTAGTCTGGATTACTAGATAACATAACAACAGGTGATTTCTGATTATTTCCACTTGTTGTAGAACAATCCGTAATAAATAAAAATATCAGTGGTATAGCCAAGAGCAAAGCGCCCTCTTTGGCGGAGGCCCAAGTCGTGCAGTAGATTAGGGCTGATAGATGAATGATTTGCCCCGTGACCCTACCTAGGTAGTAGACCTTTATTTGACCAAAATCTTCCCTGATGGAAAGTGACGATATGGCTGACTATTGACTATTTATCACGAAGGTGATTTTTACCTGAGTTTAAGGGTATAGCGAGCCTGGCATTGACCGCCAGTAGATGGTCCCTCCTCTGCAGTAGATTGGTCACGTGTTCCTCCAAACGTACGTTTTCTGTTCGCAGTTGGTGCAGGCAGGAAAGTAAAGACGCTACTGTAAAAACAGGTGCGCATAAACAGAGAGCGAGGAGTAGTGTGCGGGAGCCATCTCAACTTACGCGTAGCGCTTTTATGTTCCGCGATGACCGACTGGTGTAAACTGAATCTGTTCAATCTTAGTTAATCAGTAGTAAAGTTGTGATATCGAAGGCCTGGACACACCATGAACCATACATAGATAGTAATGCTGCTTTTATGTATTTTTTTTTTTCGTTTTCTGTGCAATAAATTTAGTTATTTTTGTTGTTTTTAGGCTGATAGAGGTGCAATTCCTCGGCCTCATTTTAGCAGTTTTGTAATAAGTGAAGGGACAAGTATACAGACAAAAATAATTTAATGAAAAAAAATATAATAAAACGGACAACACAGAACATAAAAATGGTGTGAGACGTTGCACACTTCAAATTAATTAAAGGATTTGTCATCGAGTACGTACAGAAAACTTAATAACTTAAAAAAAATAGATTGTAATAACTGCGAAGAAGTTAATTTAAATTAACTTCTAATTCTTTTTTTCAAAGTTTTTATGTAACTTTTAAGAGTTACATGCAAACTTAATTGCCAATGACTCGAGAGCTGGTGAGCATCTGGCGCAACGCATTGTCATACAGCAGCGGGGCAATGCAGACAGCGTCTTGGGAACGCTTTCGAGTGACATTAATATGGATCAGTTGAGCTACCTGCAGATTGTTTGCATCAGTCTACAGTTCACTCAATTGTTTCAATTGTAAATACTAGTTCTAATTTCTTTCTATTATTTGATTTTAATTTTCATTGGTAATCAAATCAGTCTACATTCAAAAGTTGACTATTACATTTTGAAGGGAACTGGGTAGCTAGTGAGGTGATGACGGAAAATGATTTCTGTTTTTATCCCTGACCTGTTTATTAATTATTGAAAGCTTGTCTGTGAAAATGCCCATACATGACTTTTGCATAAAACAACTCATTTTACGCGGCAACAGCTTAAGACGTCACTGAGCTTGAAGGGTGAGATAAGATTGCATGTTTTTTAAGAGTTTACTGTGTAGTTTCGTTGTTCGAAAGCTTGTCTGTAAGAGATGTATTATTAAGGCTTTTACCGTCATTATAGGTCGAAAGATTTGTTGAAATATCTGTATCGTTATGAGGTACGGTTGAGTTTCTGTCGAGCTATCATTGATCGCAAGCTAGGTTGGACGAGCTATATCATTGAGAGGTGAAAAATACTGACTGTCGAAATGCTGCGCTTGCTCCATGAGGAACTGGGATCCTTGCTCCCACTGCCGCTCCAGAAGCTGGTCGAGGCTCTGAGCGCCCGAGGGGCGGCCGACGGCGGCGCCCTGGAGAAGTTACAATCTATATGTAATCAATTTCATATAAATTGGTAAAAGTCGCGTAGATAATGATTGGGTAAGACCATATTTGCATTAAAAACAGTTGCGTTGGGATGTAGCAGTATTGGATATATATATGAGAGTAAGGGGAGGCGCGGCGGCAGTAGGTATATGTTGCCACTTGCATCATTTTTAGTTGATTTAGAATTGCAATGAGTTTGTTTAGAGAAGTGTTCGTTCATGCTGCGAGATGGAACACAAGTTGACAAATTGCCCCAAATACTCGTATAAGGCAATGACAACTGACGAGCGATGGGAACACGTGAAGAACAAGCTGTGCTTAAAATGTATAGTGAAGAAGCATCGACGCACCAACTGCAAGGCGACATCGTGTGGAGTTAATAAACAAACTCATTGCAATTCTAAATCAACTAAAAATGATGAAAGTGGGAACGTATACCTGCTGAACCTAATTAGTAGTATTTATTTAAAAACATTTTATTTTCACAGTTATACATTCACACGAAACAACAAAAATCAACTTCTGCGCATTCACACTCAGCGCTATTAAACCGTGACTCTTCCTGTACCTAATTCATTAATTTTAGCAAAATTAACTGTGAGTTCAAAGCTGTAATTAACGAAAGAAGACTATTTACCAATATAAATGTTTTTTAAAACTTCGTTTGGTAATAAGGGAACAAAATTTATGTATATTAAGGCTTTTTTAAGAAGATTTGTAAATTACAAAATTTTTATGTTAATTATTTTAAATACAAAAAAGATGATTATGATGACGCATTCCTTTGTAGCCACTTGTACTACACTTAAAGCAACAAAGTAGTAACGTTAAAACGATACTTACTGGCGCTGCCTTATTGATAAGCGGCGGCGGTACAATAGGGTCAGAGCCCGCGGTGCCGATCGCGTGCGCAGCAAGCTCCGCGTTCAGTTGCTCCTGCAGCCGCGCGGCGGCGCCACTATCGGGGTTCAGCTCGTTGCCGAGCATGTGAGGGGCCGTGGATAACATCCGGCTATAATACCTAATTTAAATTATGTAAGCAGTGGTTTAGTAAACCGGATTATATTCATTGTCAAGAGTATGTATACATGTAAAATAGGTAGGTAAGTGTATCAGTAAGATTATTTAGCCTGTACCAGCTGTTGTTCGATAGCCCAGGGATATCATTTAACTCCCTGCCAAATTTCATTAGGATCCTTTCAGCCGTTAAGGCGTGAAAATGTTACAGACAGAGTTACTTTCGAATTTATAATAATTAGTATAGAAGTGGATGTATCGCGTACTTTTTGTTTTATTTTCCTTGCGTTGTAGGTTGTATGTAGTGTATTAGTGTGTAGGTGCATATTTAAATCTGTTTCTTTTTACTTTTTTTTAATCTTCTAGACTTGTGTAATATTTATGTACCGCTTCCTTTTATACCAATCTAACTTACTGATTCTGTTTGTTTCCACTACTATTTGTGAGAGATCCTATACAGGGCGTTTCCAAATTACTAACAATACTGAAAGATAGTTATTAAATATAGTTTTTATAGTAAAATACTAAGGGAGGTTATTCACCTGCTACCACTGATTTCATACGAACCAAATCAGGCCCGTCCATAGTACCACGAACTACTTGGCAGATTGTTGTCAAGCTGATCAAGCGATTTTCACGTTTGGAGAGAGTTAAAGCTAAGAAACCCAAGAAGGAGTCTTGTGTGGTGCATAAAAGGGTAGTATATCCATGGTTATGTTTGTATTGGAAAAAAGAGCGCGTAGGAGGAATTATAAATATTCAGTGAAAAACCAAAGAGCAAACGATTCCTTTTTTTTGCACATTTCCCCAAAATGTGCTACAAAAACATGTCATTCGGCTCGGCTGCAGCACTTCCTTCGTAGGTACCATCTACGGGTAAAGTTGGAGGAGTATATTCTTACGCCGCGATCACCAGGCTTGGCACGTTAATTAGAATGCAATTGTAGGTAAAAATATTATAGCATTGATACTTACATTTGGTCAACTTTGGCTTTCAGCTGTCTTTCTGTATCTGGAAAGAGAAAGGAAAATGTGTGTCTTATTTCCACTAGCTTTTGAATAAATGGGTAATTTTAGTTTGAAAATAAATAAATTGCTGGACCCACACAGCATCATCTAGCCCCAAGCTAAGCAGAGCTTGGGTCATGTACTAAATCTAGATACATAGATAATGCTTTATTTCACAGCCCATAAAAAAAAACATAAATTACATTATAAAACTTATCCTAAAGGCATGGAATTGGCGGCCTTATCGTTCAAAGCGATTTCTTCCAGGCAACTAATGAAAAACCAAACTATTTTTAAGTTTAAAAAAAACTAACACTTAAATAGCAGAAGGCGAAAGCTATGGTTTTGCCTAGCCGTAAGAAAAGTTTTAAAACTGGGTCTTCTTACTTGGTGAAACCGGGGGTGAGTCTCTCAAAGTTTCTTGGTACACTTGCTGCGGAGGCGGCATCTGTTGGTGTCGGCGGACGTTCGCCAGGCTTTGCGTAGATGTCGACGCCATTTCTGGATAAAATACACATTTACATCATTTCAAACATGTTTTCCTCATCCATTCTCTTCTTTAATTGTATTATTTATAGATCGCATTTATAACGGCGAATACAATAACAACAGAATTACTTTTGAATATTTCGGTTTAATTGTTATGTTTGCAAAATAAGGCTTGGTACAGGTTGTCGATCAATGGCACATATGTTGCTATAAATTGTACGAACATTTAGGTAACCTTGTTGTCATTCAAAGTCATTTAAATAGCCTAAACTTCTTTACGTCTTTGAAGAGATATCTCATGTCTTACCGTTCGGTCCGGTGTGCTCTGCTGAAAGAATGTTCAAAGGTTTTCGCAGATCTGGACCGCACCACAAATGCACAAAATTTGCATTAAAATATGAGTTTTAACTTGTAATCATTACAATGCATTTTATATTGACGGCATCAGATAATACCATGCTCTCGGCCACGCGCCTGAACCGTGCATGAAGTCATTTTGTTACTATATAATGTATCTAAAGATTAAGATTAATAAGAGTGTAAGCCCATTTTTAGATGCATATTTGTGATGTACTGTAGCGGTGCTGAGTGTATGTGCTTTTTCTACGTTATACAAATATGTCCACAATTGATAAACTGAGACTCTGTTGGCCATTTATATCTTCAGGTTCTTATACTTACGTATAGCAGACTGCGGCGGCTGCGTGGCGCTGGCCATGGAGGCGGCAGCCATAGCAGCACGCTTCTTGTTCCGCAATGCAGGAGGCATTGGCGGCATCGGCATAGGATTACCGCCGTGATCCTTACTGGTGCCTGCGACTCCGCTAACACTACAACAAGAAATATGATGGTCATTCTTATGGCGTTCGTAGGATATACAGGGCGCAATGAAACATTGTGTACTAAGCCGAAAGGTGGCTCTGGACCCCGAATTGATAAAATTGAAAAACATTTTAAAAGCGCATAATTGTTCAGACGCATCGAAGATGGTGCAAATTCTAATTCGAAAAAATGCAATATTTTAGTATTTGTTCTGGGTGTTCTGGTCGTTTTCTACGTATATTAAAAATATCTATCTATGTATTATATTGTATTATGTATATTAGTTATTTAGTACCCATAACACAAGCTCTGCTTAGCTTGGGGCTAGATAATGCTGTGTAAAATGTAGAACCATTATTTATTTATTTTAATTTCTGCGGTTTGGTCCGATGATATTTACAGTCGTGTCATAAATCAATATAAATTTAGTTATGTAGGTATCCCCTTTGTTGACAGTAATATTTAGGATTCTAGAACCGAGTATTTGATAGATACCTAGCATGGAATAGTTGAGCAATAAGTGGGCCGGGTATAGTCTTATATTTAATTTGTGGTAAGTACGAGTATGTTTAGCTCTGATGGCTTGCCCGACCCAGATAGTTGGAATGAACGGTTTTCGTAAAAATGTTATTTTCAAAAGCGAATGATCTATTTATACCGGTCGAACATTAACTGGCGATGTATTGTATCATGTATGCATTGAAATGAAACAGTCAAACACCGATGCTATCGAAGACAGGATGCAAACTAATATTATGTTTCAACGTATACATAATATCTAATTATGTTAAATCAAAACTTAATATGTTATAAGAATCAATAAACTGATTCAAATATTCGTAATTCATACCTACAGGGATACAAATTAATGTTTGAAGAGACGAAACAGTTTTGGTTATGGTATAAGTATCGAATATGACGAGTAAACATCAGTTGAAGACATAAAAGAAGAAAGTATAAAAAATTTATACCTATCATCGCTCTCCGCTGTTAGGCGGTCTAGCGCACCGAGTAGACCTACGTCTGGCAAGGGTCGCGGCGGGTCGCGGCGACATTATTTCGCTGATTTCTCGATGATGTTGTATGCTAACGTACTTAAATGTAAGTTAATATAGACCTATATCCTTGATTTGACAATATTGCTGGACTAACAGAATCGTAAAATAGCAGGATCACGGTTGTTAAAATTAGTAACCTACCTTACAAGGTAGGTAGACAAGTAACAGTAGTAGGAACCTATTCATCCATATCCTTATTCTTCCACCACCCCACAAATAATGCTGTTTACTGTGAAATAAAACAACGGGATGAACTTGAGCGTTTATGGTGCACACGCACACCATGCCCAAACTCAAGATATAAGAACATTAAACACGCGTAAATAGTCGGTTCGTGCATAATAATTGACACAATAATTTTTGCGCTCATCCTTTTCTTTAGGTAGGTACCGTAGGTGCTAATGTTTCCATACTAAGTTGCTTACGAATTATCAATTTAGATGATAAAACAAACAGTTATAGTTTGATATACGCGCGTAATACCTTGGAATTGCTTCTTCAGTGAAAATGTTCAAACTTCCAGTATGGAGACGAAAACTAAGAAGGTTAGTTTATTTCTTAAATGCAGTTTACTAAAACCATATACAATTTGAATGAACTAAACAGGTGTTCGTCTAAGTTGCTAGCTCTACGCGAGAAGGAGTACTCGACAACGAGTTTTAACTCTTTCGTGGCGCGCATCTTTGAGTAAATGACTCAACAACTGACGACGACTAAAAAAGTCGTCTCGTGCGCGACGACTTCCGTGGCGTTCGTGCTAGCCCCACAGGGCGCTTATTAATATCCTGCGAGCTTATATTACCTGACACAACCTAAGGTTCCGTAGGCCATCTCGGAAAAGAAAATCGAACTTTTTTATTCGTCACAATCAGAAAACTCCGATTTCGTTTTTACACTTAAGGGACTGTACTGTACATTACTTAAATTTACGGTGTCAAGCGTTTCAGGTTTTTCGATTTATTACCAAAGCTTAAGAGTTTAGGGTCTCGTCCCTTTGGATACGGAACTTAAAGAGGTTATTGAGTTCAATAAACACCGAACTAAATACATCCGATCAAGCAAACGGCAATACGTAAACATTCATTTTAAAAATTTATGAGACTGGCGGACTCGATCACGAAAGCAATCTATGCGAGACGAGACCTATGAATAATATGTTTTACACCACTCCCGCTCGAGAACGGTGACTTTGCTGCTCAAAAATGGTGAACACAATCGGGTTTTGATCACACGTGGAATAATAGTACATTATGATACAAGTGCGGTAAGTTGAAAATTACAGCCGAGGCGATATTGCTACACGAAAGCAGAGTTTGTAATTATAAAAGCGCACGTACGTCATACGACGTTTTATAACATATTTGCAAGGAAATAAATATAACTCGGACTTTAGAATAAATTTTCATACGCTTGTAAGTATCTATCGGTCGATTTTTCGGGCAAGAGACTTAGAGTAGCCTTTTTGGCTGCATCTGAGACTTCTGGCGGTGTTGAATTAAAAAATTCATCATTACTTGACATTTTCAAGTAAAAACAATACAGCGAAAAGAAAAAGCGCGCGGAATAATTTTTACTCGTTTACAAATTAGCGATGCGCGCGCATCAGCGCTTTTTTTTAGGGCAAAGGCACAAAAACAGCCAGTATTACTAATAAAGTAAATTAATATTTTTGTTTTGTTACAGATGAATGGTTGTAATTTATGGTTAATATAAATTAAATTAAATAATTAAATGTTTATTTATTATATTTTATCTCCTAAAGTGAATTTATTCATAAAATGTTGACCACTTTTCTGACATCTTGTCTAACTTGATAAACCGTGCGTTTTACATTACATTACCGCACAAGTACGTAATGAGATATATTACGGTATTGAAATTGGTGAAATAAGAGACCCTTTACGAGCAAATAAAATATAAATAGGTTCAACGTACCAAAATCATTAAATATAATATAGGTACTAGTTATTCCATAAAACAATGCATTTACCTTTATAAAATAACAAATCACAACACGCACCAAACTTTTTGCACAGATTCTAAGTTAAGTGTCTACTTTTTTTCTTATTGGTCGGTTCCTAGGTGTTGCAATGCGTAGTATATTAATTACCCTTAAACACATTCAGAACCAACGAACCAACGACTAACCCGGATAAAACGGTTTACAATAGTCTGGGTGAGCGGGACCGCAGGCGGGCCCGCGCGCGCATTGTCATTTTTCATTAAATTCTAAGCGAGACCGCCGGCGCGGTCCCCTGCGTTTTGAATAGCTAATTTGGAAACTGATAATTTTACGAGTCTGCTAATTATGTTAGGTAATGTACTCGAAAAATTTTTAGACCTTAGGTTCCATTTGTATCAAAGATATCGATAGTTAAAAAGTGCCTTGAGATGGTTCCCGCTGGAGGCCGTCTGCACGACTACTAGACAGGGCTACTACCGTGGCCCCTGATTGAAACATTGACATGACCATTAATACATGTGTGTGTGTAGTGTTGTATGTGTAGGGATTAGGGATGTTCGCACTAATGGATGGCAAATTAATTAGATTGTACAGGATGTGATAATGTCAACGACGGAAATGTCTGCTTATTAAAACTAGCATGAAGATGAAGAATCAACCAACCAAATATACGAACGAGTTTCTGTTATTTCTTATTTTAAGGCGCATAGTGAGGCAAAAACAAGAAAATTAGGTGTTTTCGAACCCGTTTTCCGACGAAAACATTGATTGTGGAGCTCTGAAATTTATATATCCTGTAACACACATCCTGAATGGTCCCTTGGAGGTTCCAAATATTTGCTGTTTATCATAGTGTAGTTGTTATACTGTTAGTTATAGTGTATGTGTAGCGGCTTCGAACCCACTTTTTATCGGCGTCTTAAATTCGATTAGTACCAAATTCAGTATAGTGATTCACATAGTTCATACCTACCGCTTGGAGGTCCATTAGCTTCGAAAAGCAGTCAAATTAATGAAATCAAACGTAAAAACGTATTTGCGCCTACAAAATCTGTGATTCAAACCTGACCAGTTACTCGTCGCCCAACCGCAGAGGATCCTATTATTTGGTTGATTATGGCACTACATAGTATGCTGAACCGAAAACAAGCACTCTTTGCTGCATAAAGGCGCGCGGAAAGGTCCAAGGTCATTTGCCTCACTATTCGTCTTAACGAGAAAATAGTTCGTATATTTGGTTGGTTGATTCTTTTCAGGGATGTTTTCGTCGACTTTTGACCTAAAGTTGTGCTATAATAAAGATAATAATCTGTTATGAAGATGCAAGTACCTGCCACACTATTTTTCTAAAATATTTTTTTTATTCTTCAGTCTATCAACGAAGTACAATAAAGATGACAATAGGACAACAACTTCCTTGAAGCAATACATACCCCGGTTTGTTGGGATCCTGCTGCATCTCGTAGGACACGTTGAGTCCTCCCCAGTTGGAGCGCTGAGGGTGCCCGTGGGAAGAGTGCGCGGGCATGCCCGACTCCATCGTAGCCTGAAAAAGCAGCTCACATTAAAAACTCTTAAAATAACTTATAAACCAGGCCTGCGATTTCCCACCGTGGACTGCTTAAACAAAGGTAGGTAGATATAATGATAAAAGTTTTTCAAGATGCATACCTACATCAAGTCAAGTGACTGCAAAATCACTTGTTCATAAACTAAATCAATCGATCACCCAATTTTTCACCGACGCAATCGTTAAATGGTAAAGTTTTTTTACTTTGAATGGCTTCTCTTTGTCCTGTAAAGTTCAAGTCTAAAAGTACCATGAATATTGGTTTTATTTGTTATCTACTGTAGCAATGCTGAAGTTATTGGGCGGAAAAGGAGGAATGGTTAACTTTAAAGCGTGTTAAAATGAAATGATTTTTCAAATGATAGTTGAATTTGAATTGACATTCTTAAGGGGTGCCCCAAGCGCATATTTAGGTAGCTGTTTTTTTCTGCTTTCAACTTATTATAAATAGAACTTCAATAATTTATAAACAGTACATACGGTACAATAGGCACATATAAGATACAAAAAATAATAAATACGAATAAAACTGGCGGGAATGTAGTTTGCTGGTAAACGTAGGCAGGTACTTACGACAGACACTACAAAGTGATCCTATAAGTGTTCCTTTTTTCCTTTTAAGGTACGGATGCCTAAAGACTAGAATCCCCTCCTTTTTTTAAAGTCTGTACAAATATATAGCACGCTATACTACCTACTGTTGCTATGACGTCATCTCATTGACATTACGTAGCTAATTCAAACGATTGTTTGTAACAGGGCAAAAAGTAACGTTGAAATTATACTTACAAACACGGGTACACCGGCTGCGTATTTATCAACACATGTCTGACTGTAATGTTCGAAGTGTTACCAACGACAAATGTGTTCTTTATTGCCCAGGCAGAGATGGAAAGACGAACTGGGACAGCCGAATAACAATGAGTAGCCACAACTGGCTGATAAAGAAGAACCGAGGGTACAGTGCTTTTGATGAAAACAGTCTCCTAAACACGGCGATACGTAGATACTGTTGAGTAGTACGATCAGTAGTGCGATCAAATGAATCAGTTATGTTAGCTAAAGATTAGTTCCACGAATTGCCGCGGACTTCTTTCGGGGAAAGCACTTTACAATGTATGTATTTGCTCTACATCACCTAGTAAAACACTACAGGGTTATTACAGGTTTATTAGTCCATTCAATGAGTGCTCAAATGAAGGGGTTGGGTGGAAAAGTCGAAAGCAGAAAGTTTAACTTCGAAACTTCGTTTGGGCTAGAAGACTCAAACATAGGTACCAACTAAAAGTCCCCACTCCTGTGAGGTGAGCCCCAGGAGTGAGGGCACAAAGACGATCCCGTTTCTTACATCTCGTAAAAGCTGCGTCATAGGAAACTTTGTTTTTGAAAGTGATATAATTGTCTAAAACTTTGATTCTTATACACTTTTTACTTAAGATTCACACGTAAAAGTAAGATCAACAATGTTGTTTGATGTTTTTCGCGTCTGAATTGTGATGTTGCAAGCAAGGAATGAATAGTTAGGAAAGCCAGTTAATCTATAATCGCAATGTGACACTTTTTCCTTATAGGGGTCGAAATTATGCGTTTGTCAACGCGTCGCTTTTCAATTTATTTAAATTCTCAGATTTAACATGCGCTCCGTCTCACTATGCGCCACCAGTGTTTATTCCATCGAATATCAGCCGGCCATGGCGCAAATAATGTACCTATTAAAATAACTACGCAGCCCGTCAGAGCCCATGGAAAGGAATAATCACACAAACAACTGTCTCAACATATAAAAGAGATTAGAAATGCTTTATTTCCATAAATACAAAAATGTACACTTATAAAAGGTCAAATTCTGAAAATAAAACACTGATAGGGAAATAACGTGACATTTTTGATTTCTGTCGCTTTGATATGTAGAGTAAAGTAGAAGCGACGAAGAAACCTTTGGCAAAAAGGTGAGACGTGTCCCTGCTTACATACTTCAAGTACCTATTGAATAACAGGTACTTACTTACCTAATGCTCGCTTACCTTTTGTGATATTTTCTTTGACAATGCCCTTTTACAGCAGCTCTAGTAATTATTATAGGATTTATATTATTCTATTAAATTAAATTTTGACGATGCAGATTCATTTACAGCAGTGAAATGTAAAATCATCTTATTTTGTATTGCTTGAATTATTTAATTTGTCTTAATACATATCTTTAAAAGTAGCCCAGCGAGGATAGTCTTAGTAACGAAAGCCCCCCGACAGAGAATCAAAGTTATCGAAATAGCTCAAAGAACCTAGCAAGCTAAAGTGGCCTTGGGAAAGACATATATCGCGAAGAACCGACAACCGCTGGGATAAACGTTTTCTTGAATGGAGACCGAGACTCTGCAAACTCACTGTATGAGCCCTCCGGCTAGGTGGGATGACGACCTCCTACAGACTGCAGGCTGTTGGATGCGGCAGGTTGAAAACAGGGCGCTATGTCGCTCATTAGGGGAGGTCTATGTTCAGCAGTGGACTATTGTAGGTCGATGATATTGATGAGATATCTTAACTTTATAATTGCGAAAGTGTGTTTGTTTGTTTGTTTGTCCTTCCTTCACGCCCTAGCGAAGCAACCAATCGACTTGATTTTTGGTATATAATATAGGTTAAAAGGATGAGGAGAAACACCGGTTACTTTTTGTCCTAGTAAAACATCAAATTCCCATGGGAGAACGCGGGTGAAACCGCGAGGAACAACTAATCTTTAACATAAGTAAGGATGTCTATAGACGTAACCAAGTGTGCCTTATTCTCTTACATAACAGCGAATTAACATACTCATATTTTTAATCGCCGTATGCGTTTGCGTATGTATCCGAACTGATAACTAAGTGAAACTTATTGGCTCAGGGCTTTTAACAAATGAGTTGAAATATGCAACGACGCTTACGGGTATTATTAGTTGTTTAAAGCCATAGACAATTTCGTTCTCATATGCATATATATGTACAATTACTCCGTGGTATATCGCGCCGCGACACTCGCGCTGCGGTTTGCTGTATCATACTATTAAATTTTAGGCAAATAGGCAACCACCGCAGCACTCACATCAATTTTAGGCTTATTGAATTAATAATAATAAAAATAATAATCAAAATATTTTATTTTCAGTATAGGTTTTAACAAAGTAGAAGTTATTATTTATGTTATCTATCACTAAAACATAAGAACTAAGAAGCTAAGATTGATAACTGAGTACCTGCTATTTTTACAACATAAATCGGCTTCTATATAACAATCTTAGCAATTAAAGGAAACAATATAATATCTAATTTTAATAGACTTATAGCATAACTACGTGTTTTTTAAATATTAAGAAAGTTTTCCTACTTCTTGATAAAACCTATTTATGGATTCAATGAGCCTAAAAGGCTTTTAAGCAACAATTGGACATAATATATTGGGTTCGGTAGTTCGTACAAGTGCTTTTCAGCTTTTAGACAAAAAACCCGGGCGCGTTCTAGCATGGCAAAATAGGACTCTAACTCGAAATTTCTAAAGCCAATAAACAGACGGTTCCTTTCCTCTGGTGCGGTACATTCTAAACATCAAAAGGACAAACGAAACCCTAAGATCACTTTCGTTTGTTCTGTCTGTTATTTGGTGTATGGTTCCATAGAGCTGTTGATAAATTAAGCATAGATTAACCAGACTTCAAAACGCGATTTGCGATCAAAAACATACCGACCAAGTAACTCAAATTTATGGTTGGAGAAGTAACTTACGAGTACGACGTAGGTACGTTTAAGGATTGATGTATTCATAGGCAAAAAAAAAAACAACTTTAAAGTAAGTTTGTATTTAAATACGACATAGATTTAGGATATTTGAATAAAAATAAATAAATAAATAAATTCGGTTTTATGTAACAAATTACAATAGCTTCGCAGATTATTGCAGCGGTCTCGTTGATTATTTAAAAAATATACTGCAGTAAAATTCAGAGCCTTTGTCCTGATTCCTGATTTGTCCGCATAATGAACAATAATTAATTGAGCATGAATTAACGAAGTCGTAAGGTTAATAAGATGACTCCGTATTATAGAGCCGATGACATGTCGAACTGACATGGCTTTGATACTCGATCACGGTAACTTTTAATAATACTCCATTCAGATCTGGCGATTGCTGACCATTTGATTTAATAAATACATATTCTTAAATTTATATGAAAAACGTTTTAGATGTTTTTTTTCGCAGTTAATTTGATTTAGCATTTTTTTTATTCAAACAATTCTTAGTGCATAAAAACGTTTTAGATGTTTTTTATTTTGCTTACTTAACATTGATTTAATATTTTCAAGCCATCTTGTTATCATGAAATTTTTAGTATATTCAATATTTATTCATTGTTTAGTAACGAAATAATATACTCGATAATTTTACACAGCAGAAACCCTCTAGGTAAAATCCAAGGTGTTTTTACAATTGGCATGATTAATTGATTAATCATCATAATTCAGTGTAGTTTATAAAACTTTTCAGAATGTTTCTATTATTATTGTTTATATACATAATATAAATGTGTCTTGTATTTTAATTTTGTGACGCTTATTCGTAACATTACGATTGCCAGTGCTACCGAGTGCCATTTGTCCTTGCCGACGAGTTGTATCCCGGTCTAGTCTAATCATTGTAATATTTTACTTGTCTGCCGCAAAGTAGGTCGCATCCGAATCTGTGACACCGAATTACAGCATCATTATTTTACTCTACATCACTACATACCTACACCAGACACATAAGTATGCCTGAACTGAATTAAAGATATTAGATAGATATTGCGTCTCCTGAATTTATTTGAATTTCACGATAGGGTGGGATATATAAATATAACATTAATTTTATACAGCGGGGCAATGCAGCCAGTGTCTTAGGCACGCTTCCAACTGGTATTGATATGGATCAGTTGAGCTACCTGTAGATTGTTTGTCACAGTTTGCAGATAGCTTGATTGTTTCTATTGTAAATACTAGTTTTAATTTAAATTTGTTATTTGATTGTTATTTTCTTTCTGAATAAAGATATTTAATTTTATAACATTACAGTTTTTTTCATGCTACGCGTAAATTGGCAATATGGTGGTCATATATTTTGAAATAATAAAATACTATAATAGGTATAATATACTATAGATAGGTGAGTATATTATAAAACAAACGCTTTGAATAAAATAAACAGGGTCAGCACAGCACCACAATCAAAACAACACGTGTAAGTATAATATTGTTTACATTACAAGATATGCAATGTGATGTATGCAAGAACTTACCATTTTCCGATGTTCGAAACTAGTATGGGACAGTCGACGCGGTGGCACTGAGTGTGATGTTATTTTTTTAGTTTAAGCACATAATATTAAGAGAAGATGTTTTAGGATCGCCGGCAGATGTGGACGAACCCGGCGCAAAGTGGCTACTGAGCGGCCGGCTGGCAGGCACATGTTAGAGCCATACTTGCTATACTCGGAATGAGTAGTAGAGTAGCCTCGGGACGGGACCGGACCGTGCACTCATATCATATCGGTCGCCGAAGTCGTCGCAGGTAGTAAGGATTGGGTGCAGGTACAAAATCGCAATGTTTAGCTACAATATTATCAGTCGGTTAAGTCAAAAGATATTTCTTCTAAGAAGAACGGCTCTATAGTTTTGAGAAAATTATGATTTAGTTGTAGATATAATTTAGTAATTAGCTAATCCTGCAAGTAATTTATAAATGATATTGATAACCTTACTTAGTACGATATGACAAATTATGTATTTTTATTTGTGTCGTAGGGGGCCCGCGGATGTTGAATTGCCCATACAAACTTTACGAAAATGTACTTCGAGCATATTTGACCGTATCATGTTATTTTTTTAGAATCGTACCTACCTTAGGTCCTTTGTTTTTTTTTCATAATAATAAAATATAAATAATAAAATTTATATTTTATTATATTGGGGATGATGTTTTGGGAATAAAATATAAATAATAAAATTTATATTTTATTATAGGATATATAAAATATATAAACAAATCGTTCTTTGCATATTTTTACGTCGAAAATTACACGTTTTCGTGCTGTTTGTATTAAAAATGTAGATATCTTATGTTTTATATGATAGGTAACATAGCTTATATTATTTAGTTACAGAATAACAACGTAACATGGAAAATACAAAAAGTTTTCAGGCATTATTTTTGATATTACCGAACATAGTAATTATTACGAATTAAAGTTTCGACAAGCTGTCGCCTAAACCATAATTTGCAAATTATTTATAAGACGACTAAATGAATAATGTAAAATATTTCATAACCGAACTGAACTGTAACTCCGAACGTTCAACGAACTCATGTAGATTCTACCTAAAATTTCTACCTTACCTTGTTATGAACATTATTGAAATAATTATAAACAAACAAATACATAATTAGATAAAGACTAAGGTAAACTAATAGAACAACCGTGCACTATGCATATACATACATGTCCGGCAGTGGACTAGTGTAGGCTGATGATTGTGATGATGAGATTTTTGATGAAGACAAAGACCGACAAGACTGTTGATCCAATTATTCTATTTTTCTACTGAATTTTTCACTTATTGTTTAGTTAAGAAAACCTCTAACAACACTTATGAAAATATTGGTTATGTAGGTACCTACGTCCTACAGTACTTACTACTTACCTATACATCTATCGCGTTTTCACTGAGATATTTCTATGAGAGATAAATTTTCGAAAAAATACCTCTCTCGCGTAACGAACCAATTCCACCCTATAAGTGATTCCAGATTACCGGGGGACACGCTAAATGTTTCGTGTTTGCTCGAGCGTAACTTTTAAAACCGCTGATCCGATGTTCATGTAATTTGATAGGTCTACGGGTTGGACTTGAGAAATTTGTTGGCAACTCTGTGAACTGAATCGGTTAGGTTTTTAATTTCTAGGGTTCCAATGAGCCAGAAAAAATTTAATCAATGACAAATTGTAAAAATACCAACTGTAAAAACCTTTCAGCTAGCCGAATAAAGAAGGGCGGACTAGCTATATAAAACTTATATTGCTAGTACTTACTGGCTAGAACGTTAGTGCCAACAACAGCTTAAGTTGCTTTCAGACGCAACATAAAATATAGTCTTTTTTATTTAATTTAGTTATAAAGTTTTGGGGATGATAGAGTATTGATTCAGTCATTTTTATGTAAATAATCAGAGTTCATTTGTTCCGATGACTCCGTTATTGTTGTTTCGTTAATTCGCAGTGGAGATGAGCTACGGGGCAAAACGCATACGCGACGCAGTCGCCCGTAGCACACCTCCGCGACAAAAGCATAGCAGCAACACCGCTGTAGTTTCGCCATGACTTGTCTATTGTACGACAAGCTAAACATCCTGTTCAAGCGCATAGATTTGACTATGGTTTTCTCTTTCCCGCGCGATTCCGCCTCTCTGATCAGACGCCACCTACATATCTGCGCTTCGGCCGCCATTTTGTTGCAATATCGCGTTTGTTTCGCATTTATTTTGTGGCAGTCGACAATTTATATTCCGCTACTCGAACGGCGACGACTAATGTATTATAGTCAGTCTAATTTAGGATGATAATTTTGACAGCTCACGCCTATGTTGTAGCGTATTTTTTTATAAACAAGATTACCTCTAAAATTATTGTAGCACATAGACGACGAGTACCGTCCACTTGCCGTAGTAAAGCGCCTTGCAAATATACCTCACAACCTACTATATAGACAAATGAATCGAACAAATCGAATTTATATTAATTTAAATACAAGTTAAATTATTTAGCAGGTATGTACTACAGTTTGTACCTCTAAATGAATGAAAAAATAGTGATTTTGAATGTTTTTCGTTTGTTTTCACCTAAGGGCCCTACCATAATAACGATCTGGACTTGCGTGTATTCTACTGAATAGGTTGATTGCCGAATGAAAATGTGCAGGATGCGAAATCGTAGTCGTGAGAGGGCTTTGACTGTGAAGTACCAATACAAATAAAAAATAGATTCATTAACGATTATACACTACCCCACCCATCCCTACTTAGAGCTGTCAAAATTTTCATCCTAAATTAGACAAACTATAGTGATGTTACGCGGCGGAACTTTCATTGTGGTTTCGGTGCTATGATTGCGCGCTGTAGTGTTGCTAGAAGTGCGCTTTTGTTTTACGAATCCGTTTAAAAAGTTCCCTTGCAATAATCACCTTACTCATCGATTAATGCATCCTGCCCAAATTGATAACAAGTTTATATAAGTAATTATAAGAAAATGTCACTCACAGTAGCAAAACATACAAGACAAAGTGCACCCATCCTACCAGGTTTTGTTAATCAAACTAGACCTAGATATCACTATACTCATGAGACCCGCGAAGTGAAAAACTTGCACACAAAATTCGACATTATTTGTTAGGTGCAATAAGAGTACGCACACGATAACGAAACGTAAATACAAAAAAAAAAGAAACATGAAAAGTGCTTCGCACCGTAATCGGTCCAGATCTCAGCAACCCTATTAAATGTCAACAACAGCAACTCTATCGAATTGACATGTTTTGATTAGTGGACACATCGTTTTCGAGATGTAAGCAAATACCTTAGAAAACTAGACCTTGTGCCCCACTCCAAGGGCTCGCTTCACAGGATGTGGGGTACCATTACTATGTTTGTCTCATGTAGTCTCCAAACAAAGTTCCGAAGTCAAACTTTCTGCTTTCGACTTTTCCATTCACAATCCTTCGTTGATTGGACTATAAGGCCAGTTTTTAATTATTTGCGTAGTTTTCTTTGAAAAAAAAAAATATATGTAATTTCGTTTACTCCTTTCTTAAAAGATACGCTCTGTCCCGGTCATATGAACGTGATCCTATTCCTATCCTATTCGCACAAATTGCCGTAACCTACCTCCACAAAGAACCCTAACAAACCCGTACCTAAGTTTAAAGTAGAACATTCGCATAAATAGAAATAAAAAAGTTCGAAGTAAAAGAAGAAAAACTTGTTGCTTGTAGGGCTTGCTTATATTTTATCTGAGTCGTACGTTTTTTTCCTTGGTAAAGAAAGGGTCTTTTGTCCTGCAGAAGTTGATTCAGGCTATTGACATAAGATTTTTTTTTTTCTCAAATCAAAACAATGGCTAAAATTGGCAATACATATTTGTTAACCTTAGTTCAATACTGAAAGAACCCTCATCAGAAAATTATTAAAAGTTACGCTTCTACTGGACAGTTTACCTTAATTGAATACGCGTACAAACAGTCAGTGATTACTTAGAACTCGACTGAGAACAGAAAATGAGAGCGTCTAGACTAGACGCTCTCATTATCTGTTGCTAGCTACATCATATAGGTATAAAAATGATTTTGGTTTTAAGTAAACGGGTTTGCCCTTGAGTAATAAAGCTAATATTTTTTTCGATATTGCCTGGTGAGAAGTTAGAACTTTTTATATCTACAATTACGACAATACCTATTACATTTCCAGATCTTTACCGGCGAAGGCAAAAACTGCTGTTGGCTACGTTACACATTTGTGTTTGGTGTGATCTTATCGTAGCGGGTATAGGAATCTAGTATAAGGTCGTTTATTTCAGTTATACACCAATGTAGTTTGATGCCGTAGTTCGTTGGGAATATTTCTACACCCAGCGCATGACATTTTCGCAACCATTCAAATAACTGTTTGACTGAAGATCGTTTACGCTGACTGACCCTTACCATCTTAAATAACATATTTTTCATTTTGTCTGGGATATTTTCTTTTTAATTGAACTCTGGATCACGGGAAAAAAAATAATGAATTTATAGTTACGCCTCTGGTCTAGCCACTTCACATTAAATTTGAGATCAAAGCAAAAACTAATCAACACTATCCTTGAGTTTGAGAGACGTGAAGATAATAATGTTTTCTACAATGAAAATGTGGGTCAGTATCTTTTGGACTTAATATCTACGTCTAGGTAGCTAGTACGCCTAGATCGCGATATGACTAAATCTTGATTGGATTAGACATCTCCAAGTCTTCATCTTTAGAAAACTAGAAAACTAAATCGCTATACTAGTTCGCGATTGGAACAAATCAAGATTTGACTTTACTTGCTGATACACTTGACGTTGTTAAGGGGGGATGGAACCTCTAAGCTCCCATACAAACGTACTTTTCGATTCATTTGGAAACTACGTCCCCGATTTTAATGAAATTTTGCATAGGTACATAATCGGAAAATAAATAGCTATGGATGTATCTTTTCAGAATACATTATCATCATTAAGGCTTGACCGTGAAGAACTATGACTGTCAAATTGCACGTCAATTTTACCAAAAGTAGTCGACAGAGGGCACTTATTTTTTACGTAGACTTATGCAAAGTTTATCGTTTATAGAACAGATAAACTTCTTTTGTTTTGGTTGCTGGCACAATCATCATCATCATCATCATCAGCCTATACCAGTCCACTGCTGGACATAGGCATCCCCTAATGAGCGCCATAGCGCCCTGTCTTCAGCTTGCCGCATCCAGCATCTGCCAGCAGTCTTTCGCAAATCGTCATCCCACCTGGTAGGAGGGCGTCCTACACTACGTTTTCCGAGTCGCGGTCTCCACTCAGGAACACGTTTACCCACGTTTACCCCAGCGGTTGTCGGTTCTTCTTGAATTATGGCCAACCCACTGCCACTCCAGCTTAAATTAAATAGCTCTAGCGTAAATCATAATAATTTTGTTTAAAAACGTGATAATATATATTTTAGTTTGAGTGGCGAGTGTCAAAATAATGCCAAAATCTAGAAAAAGGTGTATTTTTAAACACTTAGTTTAACTGTAACGAACGTAAATGATCAGAATGAAAAAATACGATAAGTAGGGAAAAAGCCTGTAGGAGCCGAGTAATGGAATAGAATTTATCTATATATATATAATATAATCTATATAAATGAAATAGAACAGAAAACTGAAATATCAAGAGATCTCTGAAACTGCAAGAGCTATGAAGCTGAATTTTACACGGAGTTTCCTTTTAGGACGTAGGCTAAGAACGGATTTTCGGAAATTTATTTAAATGAATGTTTTCTCAAAAGTTTTAAAATCGTAAAGGATTGGTTGTAAAATTTTGGAGTTGATAGTTTACATGGAAACCAACACAAGATCACGCGAATGAAATTGCTGGCTGGTCAGTGGTCAGCTAGTAATATATAAAGAGGAAAGATTTGTTTGTGTGTTTGAACAGGATCCTCCAAAATTACTGGGCCGATTTAAAAAATCTTTCACTATTAAAATGCTAGGTACATTATCCCTGACGAACATAGGCAAATGAATATACCTACCCTATACAGTGTGAGTCTGCATAAGGTGCACAAACTGAAATGAAGGAAACTACGCACTATTTTATCGACGGAAAATGTGTTATTTAAAAAAAAAAAATTTTAGCGTTATTAAACTTTTTTTTTCGCACTCGGACCCCCATGTAAACAAAACGGTGTAACTTATAAACTAAACGATCAATTACTATGAAACAAACTCAGCAGTTATTGCAAATAACAGGTGCTCCTTACTGAATAAACATTGTCAAAAACACAATCCTCAATTAAAAGCTATGATGTTTTTTTAAGTAGAATCATCCTTTTTTTCATAGATTATTGAAATAATTTTAAAATATCTCAATAAAATCAGTACTTTTTCACATTTTTTTATGACGTTACTTTATTCTACAATCTACATTGTATTATCTGTCTTATGGTAAAAATTGCTTGTTCCTATCTCAATCACAACATTTTTTATCGACTGATTTGTTTAGTGCGAAGCCGGGGCGGACGCCTAGTATGAAAATTAACTGATTTGTAAAAATAAAAAACCCACATAAGTTTTTTACGAATTACAGAGCCAGACTAATATTTTATTTGAGAAATCGTTTAGATTTTCTATTTCTTGCTTAAATTTTGAACAATTCAATAAATCCCACCGAAAATTATAGACCAGCGCAAAGATCTACTTATGAGCTTCTACTTATTTTTTCCGGCATTAGGCGGACTCTTAAGGCTGTACTCCTATTGAAACCTATTTTATTACTACGGGAATTTACAAAAAAACCATTGGCTAATTTGTGGTACCTAACGTAAGCTTCGTCTGTAATAGATTGATTTTTCATAGTTCTGGCAGAGATGCGAAGTTGTCTTGGTGGATACAAGTGCCTAAGTGCCTATTGTCTAATTGTCTATAGGTACTATACAAAATAAAAGTATAACAGATGTATTTAAAAAACCTTATGGTAGGTATCACCAACGGACCAACGATTTTTTATTAAATTCTTATATAATAAAAAAATAATAAAAAATTAAATAGGTGGTGGCGCTCGGGTACTACCTTAATCAAAATGATAAAAAGAAAGTATTTACATTTAAGTATTATCTTAATTAGAATTGGATGGATGGCCGCATACTGTATACGGCTTTTTACATTTTAGAATAAAAAAAATGGAATCCTTTTGCGAAATAGTTATGTACGGAACGCTCGTATGTATAGTAAAAAAAATAATATAGTTTTTTATCAGCGCGTCCTAGCTGTCATGACCTATACGGAGCTGATTGAGACTTAGACACTCACGAAAGGGCTTGGCCACGAGCTATGGAAAGAGCTATGCTCGGAGTTCCTCTGAAGGATAGGATTTGTAACGAATACTTACATCCGACAGAGAACCAAAGTTATTGACATAGCTTTAAGAATTAGTAAGCTGAAGTGGCAGTGGGCCGGCCATATATCGCGAAGAACTAACAACCGCTAGGATAAACGTGTTCTTGGGTGGAGATCATGTCTCGGTAAACGTAGTGTAGGACGTCTTCCGATCAGGTGGTATGACGACCCATGAGACTGCAGGCGGATGCTGGATGCGTCATGCTGAAGACATAATGCTAATGGTGCTCATTACTGGCCTATGACTAGTAGTGATCGAACATAGGCTGATGATGATTTATTGTAATAACTAACTCAGTCACCTAGTAAGTACCCAACATCACCCATCTTAAGTAATACAGATATTATAATACTAGTCTACATCTACCGGACCGTGTTTAATTATTCAGTAATATTTATTTATGTTCATCTAACAAATCCGTTCTACCAAATTGATAGCTCTGTCAATGAATAAAAATACTGCAAAATCCTTGTAACGTAGGTGCAATCCAATATATATTCTATTACAATGACAAATGAACTATTGAACCCGCAAAACAAAAGTTGTCGAAAATCGTAATTCGTAAGGCGTGTCCAGCTGTCATCGCGAAAAAAGTAACATGACCCCGCGTCCGTCCATGGAGGCGGCTAGCCCCCGACTGACGTTAGTGGAAACGATTTTCAGTTATATACAAAGGGATATTTGATCAATAGGGTTGAATTTAGCGTGGCAAAATTTTAACCAAGTTATAATTACTTCGCAAAACGCCTTACAAAAATGAGTTTTTTGGGATTTATTATAATTGTATTGAATTCTACAAAAATTACGAATGTTTATTAGAAAGATATGATGTAGAAGTAGCGGTTCATGTATTTTCTTTTTCATGAGGAGTTATATATTTTGTGTAAAGGCTTAAACGCCCTGCTTTTTTATAGTGTTTTTCTAAAGTGATTTATTATAAAACTACACATAATAATGAAAAAAAGAGGTAGTAAAGATAGTTATTAGTTATTTGTTTATACAATGTGGTATTTTTCATCACTTAAATCGTATGCACTTTAGAGCAAAAAAACAAACTGTAAAAGCTGTTCGTTCAAGTAAGGCATCACTGACACCTCTTAAGTGAAGGCGAAAATTCTTTTTTATGTATCAGTTATCTAGTACCCATAACACAAGCTCTGCTTAGCTTGGGGCTAGATAATGCTGTGTGAATTGTCCAGCATTATTTATTTATTCATTTTCAACCCATTTTATAATAACTTTCGCTCTCGTTTAATTAAGATATATATTAACATCGGGGACGTAGTTTCGTACAAAACACTTCCTTTTTTTTGTCTTTTTTGCTCTACTATTGTCGAAGCCGTATCTCAATGAACCATAATAGGTAGATAGTTGAAATAACTACAAGGAGTCGATATTACTATAGAAGCTATAAAACAAATAAAATAAATTTAATAATTAAGGGGTCCAATGTTCATGAAAAGTACCGATCAAAGAATTTAAACACCGTCGGGCGCGGTCAGTACTTTGATGGGTGACGAGCGTCATGATGACTTTTTGCTATTTTTATTACGCTATTACGTTACGTATTTAGTATGCTATTACGATTCAACAAAACGAACTCCCAGCTTGGTCTTAGTTCGACATGAAGCATTCTACTCTAGAATGTACTTTTCAAAAACAATACACTGTGTAGTATATCGCTATTTGGTCATATTGCTTTCTAGTCCACCCGCCATTTAATCAAAACTATATAACTAAAAACAATAAGGTCATTTCTAAATGTAGACTTGAAGATAACTAACGAGCATTTTTTTCCCGAGATTTAGTTGTATAGCGATCTAGGCGTACAGTCTACTTGGGCACTACCACAAGACACCGACCCGAAAATGTTAAGATGCAATACAAATCATTTGTCACGACAATATATTTAAGTTTTCTTGTACTGATCGATACACACATAACCAACAATGACGCTAAATAAAATCATTACCGTCTTCAGTAGCCATCGAAAACTTAGTAACGAACTAGTTTACGAAATAATTTATTTAAACAATATTTCTTTGTAATAGTCTGATCATGCACTCACCGGTATCTGTGGCTGTTGGAAAACATGCGGCGGTGGCGGAGCTGGCATTTCCGAAGACCCCTAGGATTATACACAAACAAGTTAACAATCTAGAAATAAATCATATTTAAGCCGTGCGCTTTGCTTAAATATTTCAATAAACTAAACTTTACTCATTAGAGCCTATAAAAATCCAATATGTAACAATACACGTATGAGAGATTATAATTGACCTTTTTTTGAATTTTCTTTCTAAATATCTTAAATCTGTTCCTTATACGGCCATGTGATAAATAATACTTTTTATAGAACGCGACTTTTGAAGCTAACGTAGACATCGTTGTAGTCCGATTGCAATTGCAAAATGAACGTTTATAGCGAGAGCTTTGAGTGTACTGAGCCGAAGTTTGCGAATGTTGAATTACTTAAACACAGTTGACTATACTATGACCGAGACAGAAATTCGTATTTGATTGAATTGAAAGGTTAAAGGCTTCAGGCTTCAGGTATGACAGACTAGACAGTCTACGCCCAATTTATTTTAGGAAAGTTCGAGCACCTTATTATCCCACTAAGGTCAAATACTAAAATCAATTTTCAAATTGATGTTTATGTACTGTTTTTTTTTTTAAGTTTTACGGAAAAGAAGGAGTCCTTCGGGCAGTACTATTTTTCTTTTTAAGACCACCTAGGGTTTTGTCTACATAAAAGTGGAAGAATCATCAAAATCGTATTACAATTGTCGGAGATATGGAGTTACAAGCATAAGTACAAATAACACAGCCGAATTAATTTATTTAATAAAGTCTGTTGAAAAGATGGAATGCTACCGCGTTTCTAAGTCTTTTAAACACTAGATAAAACAAAGACGTATGTAGTTGTAAAATGTGATCTCAAAAAGTTTAAAAATTTATGTAAAACATGAAAATCTTATTCTTGTGAAATTACTAATCTATTGCACTAATACTGAAGATGTTAACTGGTAGGTAATCTTTATTCAGAAAGAAAATAACAATCAAATAACAAATTTAAATTAAAACTAGTATAATTACAATAGAAACAATTAAGCTATCTGCAAAACTGGTAGGTTCATTTAACCGGGCTAATTTGATGACGGTCCGTCGTCGGTGAAAACAAAATGAACAAAGCTGTTTTGAGGGACTCGGTTCCCAAAAATTGTGCAATATAGGAAAAGCTTTGTTAGCGTGTGGGAATATCAAAAAGGAAATTGTCTTTACGCGTCTTTTCCTGCAATACACTAGAAGAATAAAATTGTTTTTGGGGTCTATTGTTCAGATTTACGTAGATTATTTGTTAAATATTTATAAATTTAGTTTTTTCCATTACTGACAAAAGTTATCGATAGGTCATCGATATACTGACCAGTTAATGAACAACTTTTAGGATTTTATTTGAAATTTTGAAATTGTATAATTTTAATTCTATATTGAATAACATAGATGATCTGCTCGATGTTATTTAGCAAGAAAAAAGACAAAGATAGCCGTGTCATATTAGCCCTTCGTTAGCCTTTAAGATTTTTATTTGGTCACAAAGCTAAGCTAATCTCTCATTCATGCATCTTATACATTTTTCGTGGGTTCAGGCGTGTTAGTACATACTTGTAAATACCATAAAATTAAATATAAGCATTATTATGAACACACAACTGTAAGCTTACGATGGGTAGCGATATAAATAGAAAGGCACAAATTATAGTGCCCAATTTCAATCTCAAAGGTAGACCTTTCATGTTAATGATTCTCATTTACCTACCTGTATAAATAAATTTCTAAGTTATTTATTGGTTAAAGATATTTTATGATTAATAAAACCTTTTGAGGATCAAATAAAAAACTTAGGTAACACAACGGTAGAAAGTTTACGAAACCATTAAAGGCGAAGACAATATTTTCTTGTGTTTTGATACTACGTCAAGTCATACATCCTCTATGTATGATAGGGGATGTATGATATTGAATTTAAGTTTTATAGCCACTAGCTTCCGAAGCTCTTATTGGGGTCCACTATGCGACAAGGGAACAAACTACTCGTATAGCAAAAGAACGGTGAGATTTTTATGATTTCAGAAGTCCTTTGAAGATTCAGAATTCTGAATAAACTTGAAGTGGACTTTCGTAAAGCTTAGTTCAAATTTGAGTTGATCGGTCTTTTTAGAAGTTAACCTTTACAAATAGGCACTCGAAGTTAAAATCGACTCGTGCGTAAAAGTTTTGTATAGTTTGTTTGGCTTAGGATGGACTGCTGATGAAAAACTATGAAAAACGTAGCATGTAGCCTGAATGGCGTTTGCCTAACAATGGCATGACACAGCCTGATATTAAAACTGTCCTGAGAAAAAAAATTGTGTTCCATGTGGTGGAAGGAGACCAAGCATCGCGTTGGAAAGGGTTGATTCAGTGACGTTAGCCATAAAATAGGGATATCATTAGTTAAGAATTGAGAATCAGTTAATACAATAAAGGTTGTAATTGTAAATACAGTTGTGAGTTCACAGTCCTTGAACAAGTGTCCGTTGGAGTCACAAGCGCTGAGCTATTACTACAAGAATATTATAAACAACATGTAAGTTAACTAACTAATAGAAACAATAACGTGCAGATCTAAAAAGTTTGAGATTTCCGAACGGAACGGCTATCGGTAGTCGTGTTGCGAGACAAAGCCGGTTTTTCGTATGCTTATTCACGAATCAACACCAAATCTCTGGTCAAATAGTTATTTTTCTCGCCAAAACTTTGGCAAGAGATTTGATCGTTGAAAAATCAGTTGAGATGCCTACGAATAAACGGCTGAGCTTGTTAAAATCTTATTAAATTTTATCTTTGGTTGTAAATATTTAGGTACGATAGATTGGAAATAAAAAACTGTGGTTTGGATATAACGACACAACTTTTCAGTATCTTCCAAATCAATCCTGTTTTTATCTTCTTTTTAATCAGTTTTCAGAACAAGGGAGAGTCGTGTATCGTCAGATATAAGTAGTCAGATAGTGAATGATATGAATCAGTGGAGGTCTATAACTAAGTCTCAAATGGATGAGGTGTTGAAATGGTAAAATGATATTGACATTGTTTGAATTTTGATAGCGTTCTGAAATGACCAGGTTGGTTTGAATCACAATGCGAAAAACTGTCACTTCACTCGCAGGTAGAGCCTTGCTGTTAGCTTTTATTAGCCCATATCTTCTAGTAGGTACCTACTGATGGGCTGTGAGGCTCTGGCCGCACTGCGAATTGGAACCGCGTGAATATTACTAAATATGATGTTCGGCTGACCGTGTGCCATATGGTAAGGGGGGTAGGTCAAGCCAAGCGCAATGCATCGCGGCGTTTTTTACCTTTAAAAGCCTCTTATCTATGTTTTTTAAATCTTTTTTCCGAGTTTTGAATTATTTAGTGCTATTTAACTATTTATCATACTTCACCCATCCGTTGGCATAAGTTCCACCAAACTAAACATCTACTAAACAACACTATTAATAGTTTTTTTCAGGGCATTAAAAATGGCAGTATTTTTAAATAAACGCTTTTTTGGTTTGTAATTTTTATAATTTTGACACATATGGCATACCGTTGAAATAGCCATGGACTATAGAAGTTTTCAGTGAATTGGAAAATCAGAAACTGTTCATGAAGTTCGCGCTGCGTTTATCATGGTGGTAAAATGAATGTGATATTCTCAGGGCTTGTGACATCAACATCGGCTATATGAACCTGGCGAGAAGGCATGGCGAAGTGCCGCCCAACACCGGCCGGCGGCAGCGGCACCGACACGAGCAGCGAAGCAGACCTCTCGCGCTCCACCCGCGCGCCCTACAATGGACGCATTAGTCAGCTGCCGGTGGCATGCGGGATGTTAAGGATGACTGGGCGGGAGGAAACAGCACGCCGCCATATGCTATTTAGTTATTTCTTATCCCATTTGTAGGTTCTATGAAAAAGCTGACTTGGGATCGTTTTCAGTGGGAGCGGATTTATACAGTAATCTAATGAACTATTTGCCAGCCGTGCAAGGGATTTCCCTTGAAAACTTTAACGCTGGAACAATGTTTTATCCAACCTCACTTAGTAATAAAGTGAGATGGAACATTCCTGAGTGAAATCTCTTTCTCTGAATACTCAAAACTTAAACTCATAATTATATGCCATCAAGCTCAATAAGGAGAAAGAAGGAATTTCAGCATAATTGCACTATTTTAAGAAACAAGCGTTTAAGGGAAGAGTTTCACTTTTTATTAACTACTAATTTTTTTACATTTACATTGTTTTTTTTATTTCTTCGCCTACCGTTAGATGTACGAAAAATAATAACTGACATCTGATACTGATTGATAATACTAATTAACTACTATAGTTATCATTTAATAATAAGTTCACTTTATTGATCTGACAGAGTGATTGTTATAGTTCTTATATATAAGAGTACCTAGATAAATATAAGAACAAAAAAATTCCTACATAGTTGATTTTAATGTTGTAATCTAAAGATGACCTTGAAAAACGCTAAGACTATTTCATGAACACTGCAAATGGGATGGTTATATTTTGTATTTTTTGAATTATCTGCTGTTTCCTCCGTGTCTATCGGGTAACAAAAATTAGTTGGATGGCGTATGATAAAACCCAGTAAGTCAAAAAGAGTCAGAAACACTAGTCTCATCAGCTGTGCTAGGAAATTCTATCTATTTTTCAGTGACCGTTTCAAATTCAGTCATCACTGCAAAGTATTGCTTTGAAAATAACAATTACGTTTTGAAGAGCTGAATGTATCTTATTCAATCTAGTGCGAAAGCTTAATACCTACTATAAAGGCTTTTAGGAGCAATAGATAAAAACTTGTGCATTATGTAAACAACAGATTATAGAATACATTATTAAACATATACGTGGGCATAATACCGAGTACTTTTTAATGTAGTCTTGTCACTAATGCATCGTTTTATCAATTCACGAAAAAAAGGATTTTGAAAAATATTAACCTATAAAATAACCGATTCTTTGATCAGAATGTGAACCTTGGAGCTAACCGCAATGTATAATTATACATTGCAGTCATTCTGTGCTTAGACTGCGTACTACCGTTGCCGTTCCTCTCAATAGGCGTCGTAATGACAAAGCGTGTAAGTAAACATGATTGCAGCATGTACTACTTTTCACTGCTTTGACATAATCTGTGCGATCACATAAAATAGGTATTGATACTATCTATTCAAGCTTCTATATGGATACCTAATAAAGCACCATAGCAACTGAATAAACATACATTCTTGAACATATTGACCAGTCGCGTCCACGACAAGGAATTCGAGAATTATCTAATACATAAAAGCGTCAAGGAAGCTCCTCAGAAGAATCATGCGTGACAATCAGTGAAAACGACTGACACTTTCTTCGTCCGGAGTCGTTAAAAACCTAGTCATATACAAGGTTTTAGAAGCACCGCACGGGTTGAACACAATATGCGTTGTTTGAACACGTAGCACAAAAAAAATATTGGTTGTAAGTTGTAAATTAGCACCTACCTGGTGCTGCGATGGTGAGCGCATGGGAGCGGGCGGGTTCATGGCGCTCGTTCCTGGCATTGGACTGGTCAGATGCCTGTTGATATCACAACAAATTAGTACATGGTAGAATAAACGCGTGCGCTCGTTAATATATAGGATGTGGCGTAAAGAGTGGTCAAGCCCGGGTAGAATATTCCTGTTAAGATGTGTAAGGGTAATTTTTTTCAAATAAAAAGTAAGGTTTAGTTTAGCTTATTGCATTGGATTTTCTTGCGCTCTTGCTGCTTCATCGAAGAACTCCCTCACATTACGGCGGCGGTGGAAATGCCCATGTCTAGCTGCAGCCACGTTATTCTTCTATCTTCCAACGAGACATCTTCAAACAATGTAGGGAGATCACTTCTTAAAAAACGTAAATATCTTGGGGTTTTTGCCTTAATATAGTGCCGTAACTCTTTACGAAAATTTAATGTAATGTCCTTAAATCCAGGATTCGAACCCGCACTCATTCTCAGTACGGGTGATTTGAGTCTGCCTTCGAGTTATGTTTTCTGTTTTCGAACGCATCGATTAACAATCTTGTCCAACTAAATGTACTCTGGTGTTTGTCTTTATTTTTGGTCTCTTTTCGATTAGAGAGTGCATTGATTGAGTTTTGGCTTTTGGGCTTTAGGAGGGATGTGTATTTTTGGTTGGCTTTCTAAATCCTGTATATTGTATGTTTACATCATCGGAGTTGTCCACTCCGTGTGTGTATGCATACACGGAGTGGACAGTTCTACTTTAAAGTACTGAAAAGGTTTGCAGTGTAGAAGTTTACCTAGGGCTCCGCATCGGCGGCTGAGGCAGCGGGGGTGGGGGCGGCGGCGGTGGGCTCAGGTAGTGCGCAGGCGGCGGCGTGTGGCCATCCGTCTTGGCCTGAAAGGCATAAACAATAACTCTCGGTCTATGTTTAACATAACCAAACATGCACTGGTTTGTTACATGTACCTACATACTTTTGAGCTTAGTTGCATTATATTAGTTGTTCTCTAAAACTACAACCCCGTCTATAACTACTGAAAATCGGGAAAGCAATGCAACTTCCAAGTAGTGGGGTTGGTTAGGGTCCAGTAAAGCTCAACCCACTTCAATGCTGCATGTTAGTGTAGAGTGCAGTTTCCACGCCTACAATTAGAAATACAGTGAGAATGTATGTATGTAGGTACCTTCTTGACAGCTTTTTCAGACGTGTCCATTGGTAACGGCGCGTCATGATGTGCGTGGTCCCATTGCGATCCTGAAGGCCCGGGCTGCGGCTCCATCGTCTGAAGAAAACGAGTCATATCACCATACGCGTAAGGGTCTCGCCTCATTTATACACGCGAAATCGGCTTTAGTTAGTCATAAAAGGCTATATATACATTTATATACCAGAGATAAAAGAAGTAAAGGTGCAAATTACGGTTTTACATCCTTACTTCGAAGACATATTGGTTTTTGTGGTTTTTGTCCAGTTATTTACATGCCTAAACCGATTCCACGTCGATATGAGGGAGACTCTAAATTCTTGTAGCGACCCACACATCTACAGCATTCGCAAAATCATTCAAAAAATAAACTCCCCCTAACCAAATTCAAAAACAAGTTACATAATACATTTTTAATTTTCTTAAACCATATAATGATCTTTTCCAAACACCTTCCTAGGTAATAAAATAAACTACAAAATAAAACATGCATTATTTTAACAAATAATTAAATAATAATCCTGGAAAATTCACACAGCATTTTCTAGCCCCAAGCTAAGCAGAGCTTGTCTTAAGGGTACTAGGTAACTGATATACATAATAATAATAATAATACAGTACATATATAAAACATGCCCAAATAATCCATTTTGTTGGTTACAACGCATGTAATGTAGGTATTTACTCAAATTCCTAAATATATATCTACGACCACGCTCACTAACTCAAACTCCTTTTCAGCCATTTTTTAAGCGAGCGCACGTTTGTTGCTCATTCCAATTTTTTTTCCATACGAACTGTGGTATACGCTAAACGAACGATTGGCATGCACACTAAACTGTATTGCATGCACTACAAAAAACAAATAATCTAAAAGAAAACAACCGCCAACCTCCTCGTTTATTTCCAAAAAATAAAGCTAAATACCAACTACAAATACACGTCAAAATAGATACTGATGATGCGTAGACTTACACCGGCGATGAATAGAGCCGCTTTCGCTCTGGCTTCAGCGGCGGCAATCGCAGCGGCTGAAGTAGCGGCGGCGGCGGCAGCGGCGTCAGCGGCAGCGGCGGCGGCGGCAGCGGCGGCGGCCGCCGCCGCCCTGCGCTTCTTCGAGTACCTCGTATCAGGTTCAGAGGGACCCGCCACTGGACTGGGAGCCTGTCGACGATACAGGGAAATGGAACATTCCACATGGTCGAGGAAACTCATCGGGTTTCAATTCAAGCATGAAAGAGATAGTTTAGATAAAATGTATACCGAAAGTCTCAAAGAATAAAAACATGCATTATAAAAAAACAACAGAAGAGTAAACAAATAAAATACAGTAAGCATTACTAACCTTCTGAGTCTTTCCCTCGGTGGCTGCGATAACCTTTTCGATTATCGCAGATGCGGCAACTGCAGCTCTACGTTTTTTCGGAAGCTTCTCTTCTATTACTTCGGATGGAATCAGTAATGAGGGACCGCTGGGCGATTCCTGACTGACAGATTTCGATTGGCTCATATGCACCGATTTTTCCTGCAACTTCGATACTCTACCAACGCGTTTCTGCCTGCACTGTAGAGATTACATGCAAGACTTTGACTATCACTTCGAAACTAGACCATCGTGTTCCTGCATGGCCATTACATGCAATACTTTGATTGCGACCAACATGCGGTGGTACACCATGTAAGCGTCATTTGTAAACATGCATAACAGCAATAAACGCAACAATATTACATTTCAACTTTACAAAGGTGGCACTGAAATAAGCCAAACTAGGTACTATCAAGTTCGCTGATGACAATTTTATTTAATGTCATAATCTCCTGTTTACTTTATTCCATCGTTAATTTTAGGTGAACTCTTACTCGTTATATCGTTGACAAGAGCATAAAAAGGGATTTTCTTAGCGAACTTAATAGACAGCTTATAATGCAGCATCATGTTAACCTTTGGCGGCTTTGCCACAGCAGTGATTGCCGGTGAAGTTTCCTTATTAGCAGCGGCGGCGGCTGCTCTGCGTTTTTTCATGTATTTAGGCTCTTCAACGATCTTTTCTATTACTTCCATACCAACAGTCGGATTGGTTTCATCCTGCAAGTTATATCAATTGATATAGGTAGGTAAGAAAGAAGACGACTACTACTACCAGTAGACCGTTAAACGAGTGCGAACCAAACGAAACGTTCAGTCGAATAATCGGAACGTTAGGTGTATACCTATACCAAGTAGGGGGTATCCCACACAGTATAAAGTTCTTTCGATTTGCGGAATATGGATTAAAATTCAAATTCTGTAGGTATACTATAGACTATTTTAAACAACGTAGATTTAAGCATGCATTAAGGTAAGCATGCTTCAGAAGACTCCCAACCAAACCATCAAGCACTCGCTCCTCATTGCTGACAGCATGACATGCATGCCAGTGCTTAGGTACTACACCCTCAGACACCGTGTCGATTAAAAGCCAGCACTCAACCTACCATAAAACAAGAGAAAATACGATAATTGTTTCTACAAGAAAATGGAGACTGAATGTCTGAATTTGAGGACTTGACAATTATGTCATTTGGCGATTCCTGTGAATAGAACTAGCTGGATTTATCATACTAAACCATCTATTAAAATTATTACAACGGACTATAATAGCTGTTATGACTTGATACCACGCATGTTATATAACTATGGTACTAATAGATGGAGATGGTAATGATGATGGGTATGATTTAAATATACCTACGAGCAAACGGTGCGGAGATTCTTTGCAAAATGGACATAAATCTATCAGTCATTGTTTTGTAAAGGAAATAATTTGTTACCCGTTTTGTAAATATAATATTAAAAGCTCCTGAAATGTAACTAGAGTTGGTTTGGTTTATGCTCGCTCGCTAACATTGAAAGTTCTCATAAAAGACCCACTATTAGTATCGACAGTGCCAGCACCCACGACGAAATCAGAGTGACTTTTTTAGGGTTCCGTACCAGAACAGTGAAAACAAGATGTATAACTTGATACTCAATCATCTATTGCATTCTATAGGTGTACAGAGGCATAATATCTAGGTAATTTAATTGTCACTACAGACCCTCCTAAGCAACAATATGTATGGAGAGAGAGAGGACGTAATTTTTACTTGTTATTCGTCAATTCTGTAGTATGTTTTTGATAATTTAATTGAAATTACATAGGGGCTCGATGAGTGAAGTTAAAGTTATCTGGTCCTATAGGTGTAATTGCTTCCCGGGTTTTACAGAATTATTTGTTTATATTAAAAGAATATAATCACTTCAAGGACATATATTCAGGGCAAGGTAATAATAAGTTATAATGAGGTTTACAGCTGTATGTTTGTTGCTAAGATGCAAGTTCTTTTTAAAGACTATTTTTGTTTATGTACTGTTTTCCCATAGGATGATAGAGTATGATAAGCGGCCATGGACACAGGCGTAATAGATTGCCAAGAAACTTTTCAGGCCAGTTGTTTTCTTAACTTCGCAGCGAGCGTACATTCAGCGATCGATTGTTTACCTAGCAAAAAAAAATGGCTTAGTGCGAGTTAGGGACGCACTATAATAGCAATAAAAACTGGATTGTGATTATTTTGTCTGTTAAAAGTTTATTTTAAGTTTATGCTCGTTCGTCCAGCCTGTGACTTTATTTAGTACTAGCGATCCGCCCCGGCTTCACACGGGTATATTTTACCGCCTATTTCATCAGAGATAATGTAGTTCTAATGGTGAAAGAATTTTTCAAATCCGTCCAGTAGTTTCGGAGTCAATTGAAGCAAACTATTTTACCTCTTTATAATATTAGTATAGATACCGTCAATTTAATGTATACTAATATTAAAAAGGAATCTCTGAATCTGCAGAAGCGATTTTGAAAATTCATCTACCTATAGAAAGCCGCGTTATTTTTGTTTGTCATAGGCAATTCATTATATACATATTAATCTGCCCGTGCGAGGCCGGGGCGGGCCGCTAGTCCGATATATATATTTTATCGCGATTACACGTTTGTACAGATAATACCGTCGACGAACAGGACGCATGGCTGGTCTATTATCTTAGGGAGGTCGTATATGTAGGTCAAAAATAAAAGACATCCAATAACGCTGCCTAGGGGTATTAACGCGTTTATTATTTTTTAACTGAGCGTACGTTGGTTATCTCGCATGTACTTAAGTTAGAGTATTTAATTTCCACATATTGCTCTCTGTCGCGAAGGTAAGACGCGTCTAATTATGTGCCATGCCGCGAATTCCTGACGTAAAGCTTTTTGAGTAATATATTAAACTTTTTTCATAACCTTTGGTCATGTCTTGTAATATACCTACTGTATATTTTGTTTTTATTTGTTTGTACACTTCCTGCATGAAATTGTAGACAGTGATATGGATCGGTTAAACGAAATACTGTTATGTATTATAGTCATATAGGTACTGTTTGTTAGTTTAGCTCGACGTTGTTTGGGAAAGATAACGATGATTACGCGGTGTTTTTTCAAATCCAAGATGGCAGATGTTTTTTTCTTACTTGACTAACTTAATAGCGTAGATTTCGAATATGTGTTGTTTGTTCAAATCCAAGATAACCAACTCTCTTAACGATATTATAAAAGTGATAAAGAACAAGTAAAAATTTATTGAAAAAAGTACCTACGCCATATTGAATTATGGAAATGACTTCATTTTATCTACACCCTTGATTTTTTTCAAAACGAAACCACAACGATAATAAACTAAACCATCAAACCATCTTCCAAATTATAAAAATAGGAAAGATTATCATAAAAAAAAGTTTTAATGTAAAATCTCATATCTTTTTTTGCAAACGGTACACTTTTTGATGACCTGTATTTATAAGGACGAAATTTTCTCTGAAAATTATGGAGTCTCCGAAGACCATTTACTTGTACCGATGCACTAAACTGATAAGGTACTTGTCATTACTGTGTCTCCCTGTATTACATAAAGCTCGAACTCCTCCTTTTTCTCAAAGTCAGCAAAAAAAATCAAGTTTTTTGGTTCGACTTTTAAGATTTACTTACACGGTAAATAATTTAAATACTAGAGAAGTATTTACTAGGCTTTTTTACAAGGTACCTTACCTAGGTACTTTTTAAATTCAGCGAATAATTATTTGTGGCGTCACTTGTCAGTATTAAGCGTGAGATCAAAGGCGTCGGTCGGCCTACTGAATGTAATATATATTAATACTATGTTATTACTACAGCTGAAGCACAAATAAAGACATGACCGTTGACATTTTGACTTTTTTTTGATAGTACACCTTTTTTTGTATTTTGTATTTTAGTTTACGTACGATATTACAGAACCCTTCGTGCTCGAGTCACTTCGCACTTGGCCGGTTTATTTTAAGGAGTTTACGCTACTCCCTTAAAGGCATGCTTCAGAAAACTACAACCAAACCAGCAAGCGCTCACTCCTCATTACAGCATGACATGTGGTCTGAGGGTGTCGTCGATGTCGATTAGTAGAAAGCTCTATATAAACTACCACAAAATACGAGAAAATACGATAGTTAGTTGATCAAGAAAATGTGACCTGTGTTTGAACCGGCGCGGTTACGAGAGATGGCGTCGGTTTGTTTTCCATTCTGGCAGATGCCCGTGTCTTAACGGGTTTGCGCTTCTTGATGGTGATTGTAATGTTGGGGTAGGTATGTTCTTGAATACCAACAGGTGCCTCGATATTTGGGGATTTGACAGTGAGATCTTTTGGGGATTCCTGTGAATAAGACTAGCGATTGGAGAATAAAATTATTACAAATTATAAAATAGCTGTTGGGCCTTGACATCACGCATGTTAAATGATTGATGAGAGAGAATGATGTTAGTTATAAGATATAATTGAAATTTTGTATGAGTAGACGACGCGAAGATTCTTTACAAACTGGACGGACATGTCTCCGATCTGTAAGAATAAAAATATGCTACCTATTCCGCTAATATATTATAAGCTTTAAGCTTCTGAACTGTATAAATTTGGTTTCTGCTAGCTTAATTGAAAGTTCTCAAAGACCCACAATTCTAATTGAGTGTGCGCCACTATCCTGAAAGAAATCTAAGTTTTTAAAAGGAGTTGGTCAGTGCTCCTATCAAGATTAATTAATAGTACATTATGGTACAAGTGTGTAATGTTGGTCATTACCGCTGAGGCGCTATTGAGACGCTATTGGTCTTAAGAGAGCCGAGTACGGTAATCATCAATACACACGTGTATCATACGACGTTTTTCAACACACTTGTGAATAAAATAATCATTTTATTTAGTAGATAAAAAGTTTATTTGTACTATTGAACACGATCTTTTTTGTATCGAAACTTTTTAAAGAACAAAGCAACTCAACCAATAAAATAAATAAAACCTATAACTCACTTGTGAATAATAGTAATGAAAAAGTCACAGTTTGATTACAGATGTCATTATGTGCCTAATTGCGGTGAAATTGAAGAGCCATTTTATGAGCAAGTGTGTTGAAATAGTACATTGTTCGAGGGATGAAAATGACCGATTCGCATTTTCTACTGAGATACAGTGCTTTTTACTACACCTAAGAGGAAAATAAAAAACTTTAATAGTTAAAATTTCAACTGAAAAGAATGCAATGAAAAAGAAAATTCGCGCGTACAACCCGTTTTTTTTAAATACTGAGGAAGTAAATGAAGTAAAGCATGTGCTTTACTGCTTTACTGTGCCAAGTTTTCTTAAAAAATGCAAGTGGCCAGTAACATTTTGATGGGCATCGAGATAAAAACTTTTTATTTTGGCATCTGCCTGTTTCTAGCATTTAATTCTGAATTAAAAAAAATAAAGGAGTGAGAAAGTAAATCCCATATATTTTTTTCACCCGCATATTTTTTCGCTTGGATTTACGTACTTTCTTCCCTTTTTTTCAAGTAAGAACTAATATACTTTCCGAATAGGTGTAGTATAAAATTATTTTATTTCACCTTTTAGTAACCCAATTGCCGTCGCCGTCCACCTTATAATTTCTAGCTAGTCCCAAGCTCAAAGTCAAAAGCTCTTATTTATTTTTTAGTAGGTACTGCAATACCGATTACAGAATATCCAGATGGCGCGTGCGGTGCTATTCGCACGGAGCGGTGTGTGTGAAAACATTCATTAATACCGCACTCACCCGCGCATGTAACTCATTTAAAAACATTTCTAATTTTTTAAGGTAATTTTTATGTTGAGTAGATCATCAACATTTCAGCTATTGAGTTTCTTACTTCGTTAGGAAGCCTGTGTCCAACATTGGGATGATACAGACAGGCTAATGTAATAATTAATAGGAAATATTTAAACTAGGGTAAGAATTTTGGTAGTTTTGGCAACAACCAGAATAGAAGCCGACACTTTTTTCCAATACGAAACAAAATTAACTATTCGAACAAGTAGTTTTAAATGTACATGTTAACGACACAAAATGGTGTAAACATAAGAAACATTTCTGAGCTCAGTGCGTCATGTCGGACGCATTAATATTCACCAACTGATACAAACTACCCTAATGTACTCTTGCCGCGCGTCAGTCCATCTGGATATTTTGTAGCGAGTTAGTTAGTCGATCAAGAAAATGTGACCTGTGTTTGAAACGCAGTTATACGTGGTAGTGGCGGCAGTTCATACATCATGGCAGCACTGGCTGCTGCCCTTGACTTGGCGGGTTTGTGCTTCTTGATGGAGATTGTAATGTTGGGGTAAGTACGTTCTTGAATACCAACAGGTCCCTCGAGATTTGGAGGTCTGACAATGAGGTATTTTGGCGATTTTCTTGATTTCTAAGAACAAAAATATGCAACCTATTTTGCTAGTAAGCTTAAAGCTCCTGAACTATTAAGTTTGGTTTCTGCTAGCTTCGTTCAAATTTCTCATAAAAGACCAGCGATTCCCATTGATCGTGCCACTATCCTGAAAGAAATCTAAGGCCCGTATTACAAAAACTTCTTCTGTCATCGATCTTTACTTGAGTAACGAATTTCTTTGACAGAAGCGTTACTCAAGCATAGAGTGACGGATTAATTATAGTTTCATAATACGTGCCTAGAAATATTTTTAAAAGAGTTTTGTCAGTGCTCCCCCCAAAATTCTTTCATTTCACCTTTTAGTCACCCAATTCGTCGCTGTCCACCGTATAGTTTAACTAAGCCTATGCAATGAATTTAAATATACAACATAGATTATCCCATATCGACTTTGTTGCAAGCTGCCATTTCTTTTTATAGCACTGTAGTAGGTACATCTTCAGTCACTCCCAATATAGTATGAAAATATTTAAGTTCTAATTATAAAATAATTCTGAACAATACACATAACATTTAACATTTTAACACCGTATAGTTTAACGTTATTTGAAAGATAGGAATTAGAAAGAAGCCGTAACAACTTTATGGGTTTAGAATTGTGTTCAGATGTAGCAAAGAAGCTTATCCAATATACTTGGCTATGTGCTTTGGATACTTGGTTGGCTTATCTCGTAGAAAGGTAACAATGACGCTCATGTAATGAATGACGCAATCATTATTTTATCGAAATTAGGTGCTGGTTTTTCATTCCACCAAAAAAGGAATTGAGCTATTGAGAGATATTTTTATGTTTCGTTTTTGTAATATAACCCTTATAAATCGTAGGTACATTCTTGCATGAAATGATCAGCATTCTAACAGTAACGCAGGTAATTTTTTTTAACGTAATGGACGGCTTTACTTCTCCGCGAGACTAAGTTGAATTTTCAAAATAAAATTTAATTAAGAAAAAAATAGTCTCTTTTCTGGGAGATAATAAAAAACAAAAAACTTTGCGTGATCCTAAGCTTTCATATCATATAAAACTAAAACAGTGCTACATATCCACCCATTTGTTTATGCGCCGCGAGATTGCGCGTCTTGATTGATGCGCGTTTTGGCGCGATATCCGGCGTGCGGTCCGCGCCGCCAATAAGTGGGTACTGGCCTGTTTTTTACAATGGAACTCATTGTGTATTTAAGCTCGTTGGAACGGGTTTCAATTTCAATAAATAGTCAGTATGTCAATGCATAATTTAGTCTGTGTTCGGATATTGTCAAAACAACAGAGTAAATTTACGCCAGCTAAGTGGGAAGTTTTGTTTTATATACAAGTTACTAGTGCAATGGTGGATCACCCTTTGAGCCGTTATTTTGTTTAAGTGATCCTGAGTCAGTTAAATAATAACTCGCAGACAAAAAAATAAGATTGACATTTAGTTTATTTGATTGGTGGGCTGTTTAATTTTGTCAAATTTCCTATCCTAATTAGAGTAATTAGTCAAAGGAATGACAAAATTGCCAATAATAAGTTGCTTGGACTAATTTTGAGAATTTTCACCTCAGTACTGTTATAGATAGATTACAGCAAAAATATTGTATGTTAAGTACTGTTTTAGTGATATTATGAAAGCTCAGGGTAAAAACTCCCAGAAACGATGGACTACTTTTTATTGTTAAATTTAATTTAACTTTATCTCGCTCAAACTTCAATTCTTTACTTACTATCAAACATTTTATAACCTGTTACTGTTAGATAGCTGATGAAATTATGCAAGAAAATTCGATTAATAAAATAACAATCAAAATAAAAAAATACATTACGTGTTGTTATTTCAAATGAAACCTTGGTCCTGAAAATAATATCAAATGACTCCAACATTAAGACGTGGAAAAAGTTTGAACATAATATGATAACCTAATCATTTCCTATTCGTTCTTGTTATTTCTGAAAATAGGGAACTAAAAACCGTCAGCCGTGGGGTTGCCGAGGCCAATAGGACTTCCCTATTTGAGATTGAAGACTCCTGTAAAACCGTCTCTGTACTGGCATAAGAAAAACAAATTCTACAATTCTCTATCGCTTCTTCCGTTATCTCCGAAAGAAAAGAACTTACAGAGGTGGCAGCGATCGGTGTTTCCTTCACCGGTTCGGCGCCGATAGCGTCGACAAAGGTTGCTGGGTCCACTTGAAACTCACTGCTTGGTTTTATCTCCTCCGCGCTCGCAGACAAGTTTGAAGACTCCTGTAAAATCGTCTCTTTGATGGCGTACGGATCGTTCAAATAGGTAATGCGATTCATTGCTGAACAAGTGATACCTTTCCGTATCGTTTCTTCAGAGACAAGAGAACTTACACCGGAGTAGTCAATCGGTGTTTCGTACGCCGGTTCGGAGGCGGCCGCAATGACGTCAGTTGTAGGGTCCACTTGGACCTCATCGCTTGCTTGCCTCACCTCCTCCACGCTTGCCGAGAAGTTTGAAGACTCCTGCAAAATCGTCTTCGTGATGGCATAAGGACCGATCTAATGGGGCATGCGTGACATGGTCAAAATGCCCTACAATTTATTTCCTTTTGGTTCTTCTGCTATTTCCGAAAGTAGATAACTTACACCGGCGGCAGGGGTCGTCGTTTCCTTCGCCAGTTCGGCAGCTATCGCGGCGTCGGCCGCCGGGGTCATTTGGACCTCCCCACTTGGTACCATCTCCTCCGCGCTCCCCGAGCATTTTGAAGATTCCTGTAAAATCGTCTCTGTGATGGCATAAAGGCCGATTATCCAGGTAACGCGTTACATTGCCGTGGTATCGGAGATTTGACCACCGATGAGGGCTTAATCTGAGCGACAAAACCATAACCAAGCTGATTAAGTACACAAATTTACAGAAACTCATGAACGTTTGTAGAACGTAGCATTTTGTCTATCCTACCTGACTTTATGGCAGTCAGGCTTAGTTTCAACAATACAGCAGAAGTCCGCTCTTGGGTATGCCAGAGAGAGACCTATGGCTCGCAGAATATAGATATTAAGCTGTAAGAAGTCAAGTCAACAACATAACAATAACTTTATTTAATTAGGCTTACAAAATAAGCACAGACAAGTCAAACTTATATAAATTATTATCCATTAAATAATTTGGTGTTATTGATATTCTCTTCACATTAATTTGTAAGGCCATGTGGTTTTCCGTAAGCGGCTTTAAGAGCCTATACAACCTCAAGTTTTTGTAAAAAGGATAGACATAGGATTTTGCGTTTATAGGAGCGAGACAGGGTATGCCAAAACAACGCAACGCAAGCCCAAAAATCAAGTTTTAGCAACAGATTGCAGTTAGCTCAATTGTTTCTATTGTAAATACTAGGTTTAATTGAATTCTATTATTTGATTGTAATTTTCTTTCTTTTTTTTATCGAGAAAATTTTACGGAATCGTGTTTTGAAACATATGATCGTAAAAGAGTAAGTCCTAAACCATATATAAGTTTCAAAGTTAAATATTTAGTAGTTTGGAATATATTAAGATCTGATGTAGTTGATTTGAGCTAGTATAGGCCCTTAAGGAACACGATGCGCCAAAATCTCATACAGTGATGCACTGCTGTAATAGCGTTGGATTTCCCTGCAGTGGAACAGCTGAATAAAAAATAAGTCATCATAATTTATATCATTTTCTCCGTTTCGTAGAATATTTCAAATATTAGTTAGTAAAGGAAAATAAATTCATAGCAAAGAATATCCGCTATCCAAGCGTAGTATTACAATTTTTCTTGAATCTTAACGTATGTGTTAATTTAAGACCGCGAATGTATGAATGGAGATGAAATGAATTATGAATGATATTGCTAATATTGCTATTTTGGCAACAACTTACATTGGCCGAGGGAACTGCTTCCTTCTCAGCGTCGGCGGCGGCGGACGCGGCTGACGCAGCGGCCGCTGCCAGTTGCTTCTTGTTATACTTCGTCTCAACCTCCAAGCTAGTCGACGTAGAAGGTGACTCCTGCAATACCTCATACTTTTGACCATATGCGTTAACTACCACAAACTAAGATGATGTTTTTTTTTTTCAATATAATTTTTTATTTCTGGGTTCAGCATTGTTATGTAAATGGATTCAACGTGATGAATACGATATTTGACGCCTACAATGATCAAGAAAATCACAAGGAACTGATAATAACATCCTGATTTTCAGTTGGAATGAGTTGCAAAAAATCATGTTTTTACACTAGCTGAGCCACGGTTTTATTGGTGTGGACTTTAAAAATACCCTAACTTATGTTAGTTTCTATGAAAAATAGCATCGCCAAAGTTTACCTACTTTACATTACTATCACTGCCATTACAAATAGGTACATTTACGATTTTTAAGTTCCTCGGTGAAAACTTAAGTAATATACATTTCTACCTTCTTAGAATGCTTATATCCAAATTTGGATCTTATTGATCACCTAAATGAAAAACATTTCAGCCTCGTTTCTTTTCTAGCTACTATTGAAGTTTCGGTTTAGAATTTTCAAAATCTTCGGTTTTCATTTACCTATAGCACCTTAAAAATTAAAATCAAACTTCGTTTGAATGTTTTGCTGCAGCTTCGAATTTTGCATAAGAGTTTCTGAACACACACAGGGACATTCTGACAGAAACTCTTTATATAAATTTCCTATTATGACAGTGACTGTTAATAAAGATGAAATGAATTATGGACGATATTGCTTTATTTTAGCAGCAACTTACACTGGCCGAGGGAAATTAGACCTAACCCCAAACCAGCACATAAGCGACTATTATATTACTGCTGTACCTACCTACGACTTGTTTACCGTAAAAAAGCTGTAAAAGAAAGTTTGTATAATCCTGAAACTCTTCTATCGTCTAATTAGACGATTTAGAGATCTCACAGTAAAGTATTATAGACGTTGAACTTATGAGTTTAGATTGTATACTCCTTAACCGAGACACCTACAACAGAGATTGTATTATATTTTAAAGAGCAGGTGTTTTATTAGCTGTCTAGTAGTAACTGTTAATGCTTTAAGTGCGTTATAGATACTTTGTACGGGCATTGAATACACAGCAGAGTTACAAATACACTCAATAGGCAGTATTATGTGGTCTGTACATTAACAGTCAATATCATGCTGCAGCTTCGAATCCAAAATGATGATTATTGGAAAATTGTTTTTTTAAGTGTCAAATAAAACATTCAAAGTTTTATTTTTAGCGTAGTTTTTTTTTAGTTAGTAGTTGATGTTTCAATTATTGCTTGTAATCCTGTTGCCATAAAAAAGTAGATCCATAAATTCTGTCAGCAATTGTGAAAGGAGGCTACAATATATTCATATAATTGTAAAATGTAAGCATAAAAAAATTAACTAATTATAATCGTAGGTATGTTTCCGTACCAGAAACCTACTGTCCCTTTTTAAGCGTCTAAATGCGTTTTTATCCGCCTTTGTATCGCTTTTCAAACTCTCGTTCCATTCCTATGCGCACTGAAGCCCGTATATCGTGGGCCCCTTTTCAGGGGTATGCAAGCGATTGAGAAATTCTCTATCGCTACTATAACGCTGTTAGGAAGCTATGACTTTATTTTTACTAGCCATGCTGCTCTTTTAGCGCTTCTTATACCACTAGTGTGCTAGTTGGGCTTTTCCTTCGCTCCATTGACATTTGCGTGCAGAATAAGAAAAATACTTTCTTAGCGGTGCCTACGTCCTAAATAAATAAATTACCTACGTTGCCTTCGTCCGTCACGTCGTTTAAATAAATAAATAAAACGAACTCCCATGCAAAAGTTCAGCCTCGTAGCTCTTGCAGTTTCAGAGATCTCTTGATGAAACAGTCTTTTCTCTTTTTTAGATATATGACCTACAGTAGTCGGTAACATACATTTTTGGTAACATTTGTGTTGGTAAAATGATCATGCGGTACTTACGGAGAACGCAGCAGTTCCCTTTTCTTGTTCGGTGGGCGCTGTGGTAGAAGCCGCGGTTGCATTACCGGCGGGGGCGGCGGCGGCGGCCGCAGCAGAGACGACGGCGGCGGAGGCAGTGGCGGCGGCGGCAGTGGCGGCGGCTGCGGCGACTGATGCTGTGGCCCTACGCTTCTTATTATGCTTTGTCTCGTCAGTAACCGCCTGGCGGCCCGGAGATTCCTGTAATACATATTGCTATGGAGAACGCACGTTCAGGCGAATTAAAGGATCATCATTGAGGGGTATCAAAGCCTTCTATAGGTGCTGCTACGGTTAGACAAGCTTGGTATGGTTAGGACTAGTTAGGTGCGAAACATTTTGTTTTTATCAATATTCAATCACCGTAATATTGTCGATAGCGTTTTGCAGTTTCGATAACTTTTGTGATTTCAAGCTGTGCTCAAGCTCCACCGAAATCCAGTTTATCTATGTGAGTGAGATGTTAGTAGGAGCGTGTTGGAGTTGTTAGTTTGTATGAGTGACCAGTCCATTGGAGGTTTGTTTTGAAGTGGTATATCAAGTGCATATATTACTCACCAGCACTTTGTAACAGAACCCATATTGTTTAGTTGTTTCACTGGACTGGATGCTTTGTAGGCCCCACACGCACCGAAAATTACAGTTATTCAATACAAAGGCACAAAACAACCTTTGTAAGAACACCATAGCTGTGGTTGTTTAGAAGGCGAACGCCCAAAAATAAGGAGAGGTAATGGTAATTTTCAAAAAAAGAAAAAATCATAACCTATTTTAATTCCAAGGATTCAAATAAAATTGCGCATATTAGATACAATGTATGTATATTGAGCTACGTTAGATTACTATCACAAAACTAAAGTTCTTCGTCTTGTCGTTCTCTCTTCCTGCAAGAAATGGCAGAAATGTTTGTTCGGAGATAATCACGCGCGACTCTTCCAAATAAGAACCGATTCGTTGCGTAACAAGCGGTTCTTCACTTATTTTTTTGCAATATCAATGAGCAAATGCCTTTAAAATATAGCCACTAACACTCCCGGAATTCGGAAGTGCGTTGTTGCCGTTATGCCGTTTTTATGCGTTGATAGAGTCCCAGTCCACCACATTCAAACGATCGAAAAGAAAAATACACTCGCGGATAAAAAATAAACATCTCATCATCCTCGCTTACGTTCGTCGCTGTTTCCAGATTGAAATGCAGCACTGATAAATATTGCTTCCCGCGTCAGTAGAAACACACCCTCTAATAGTACATTGTACATCGAGGCGCGAAAATAACCGATACTTAAATTGGGTGGCGCCTCGGGCCTTCAAACCCAATAATTGGGTAATCGCACTATATCCCTAGTGGATACCATAGTGTATCATACTACACCTGCGCGGATTATTTTAGAATCTTCAAAGGGTAATTAAAATTCCAAATCCAAATTTTGAACACAAATTTGGAAATTTAAAAATCTTAAAATGTTACATCACTATCACACTTGGAAAAGCAAAGATGTGATACTAGTAGCAACTTATTTTTATTCGATCTTGGAGAAAAAAAATTGTATGGATTGATATTCAATAAAATTAGCTTAATGTATTAGAAAAGGAATTCCTATAAGAGGGCGCATGCGCGCCATTTTGTGAAAAAGATAAGCATAGGATTTCGCGTTCATAGGAACGGGACAGAGCATGCGTTTTTGGAACGGCGCAAGTGAAAAAATTTAGCTTTTGCTTATTTACAAGAAAACTGCACAACTCATGAAAAAAAACTATTGGAAGGAACCAAGCCTACGAACCAAAACGTAAGTCATTAAAACAGACCGCCGGGTTTTAAGATCTCGACCAAATTATCTACAAAACAGTGCAATTTCATGATTTTTTTCTATCGTAATTTTTTTCTTGATCGTGTTCGACCACGGGAATCCCGTGAGTACCGACATCTAGTCCTAGTTTGACAAGCAAACTCGCTAGGTTCGCCACTTTAAAATTTTAACTCCCGCAGTTTCGTACTTTTTGCCTAATTTTTCCGAGCAGGTGTAGTATAATAAACTTTTGCTAGGTGTAGTCGGATAAAATTTTCACTTACATTAGCGCTTGCTTGCGCGGCTTGCTCAGCCGCGGCGGCGGCGGTGGCGGCGGCGGCGGCTGCCTTACGCTTCTTGGTGTGTTTGGTCTCAAGCGCCTCAGTGTTGATAATCACAGACTCCTGGAAAGTCACCGTCGGCTTGGTGGCAGGCGCAGCTGTTGTAGTCGCGCTGGCCCTGTAATGACGAATTTCATATGATTAATTAATTTGCTAAGCTTATTTACTTATTCTGGAATAGGGGAGCTTTTGCGCTGCAGTGGGACGACCAATATTAATATTATATTCAGCAGTGGTAGGCGAAGGGCACAACAAAATTTAAGTAAGATCGTGGCCAAAACAAGGTCTATTGACTATTCAACCTTGAAATTTTTGACAAGCGCGCGTCCTTCCATCTGTGGCTTATTAACTATCAATTAGGACTTTATTTTTAAAAAAAACCGAAATATATGAAATGTTTTTTATACTTAGGTCTTCATGCTTATTCTGAAGATCTCCACTTCTGTATTTATGAAAAATTCAGGTTTAATTAAGAATTTAGAGGTTACTTTACGATTTTTTTCTATAGAGAAATTTTTATAGTACTTTTCGTGTAGGTACTTTCTTTACCATAAATAAATTTCAAAGTTAAACAATTAGTAGCGAGCGCATTTAGTTCGAAGATATTTCGATCTGACAGTTGATTTGAGGTAGCCCTTAATATGAAGCGAAAAATTTTGTGGACATTGTATTTTACGTTTTCTAAGTGTTACACAGTTATTTATAGTGTTTTTACGGAAATAAAGAAGTTTGTTTTTTTGTATTCATACCAACCTCTACTTACCATGACAAAAAAGTTCGAGATGGGTCTAAAGTATGTTTTTTTGTCATGACATGACAAAAAACATACTTTAGACCCATCTCGAACTTGGCTGAAGATACATCGAAGACTTGCTAGAGGTTGGTATGAATTAAAAAAAAACTTCTTGTATGTTTTTCTATGATTGGGATTGACCAGCCATGCCTTTACATTACAAGTAGTGCCTCAGAAAGCACGTTAAGCCGTTGATCCTCCGCGCCTCTCCCTGATCCTGACGGTTTGTCCGTGACATCAGATTATGAGAGAGAGGAATAGAGATCGTCTGTTTGCGGATCCACCCTGTGCTATTATAATATGCTCTGCACACATTGATAGTGTTCGTTGAGACTGGCCCCAGTAGCCCAAAAATTCTGATAGAAGACATAACCTGTAGGGAGTAGTACTCACGTGGTAGGCGCGGGGGCAGCGACGGCCGCGCTGGCAGAAGCCACGGAGCTGATGACGCCAGTCGCCTGAGGAGACTTGCTCGCGCTCGGAGACGCGGCCGGCGGCGTGGAGCGAGACGCAGAGCTCTCTCGGCCTCGCTCGCTCGAACTGCCAGATGCTGGAGAAACGAAAACTTGTAATTTAACTGGCACAGGACCAGACAGTATGAAGAGAGTAGCCCTACTCCCAGAAGTGGATGTTCACGAGCTGAGCAGATAGAGTACGAGATTACTCGTACTTAGGTCTAAATAAATAATAATAAATAATTCTGGAAAATTCACACAGCATTATCTAGCCTCAAGCTAAGCAGAGCTTGTGTTATGGGTACTAGATAACTGATATATGTACATAATACGTATTGTATTATGTACATATATCAGTTATCTAGTACCGTATAGGTAGATATTTTTTAATATACATAGAAAACGACCAGAACACCCTGAACAAATGCTTGCAGATCGTACAAACATTTGTCCCGAGGCGGGAATCGAACCCACAACCTCATGCGTCGCAGGCAGACCCACCGCGCCACAGAGATCGTCAATATAGTACTAGCGACCCGCCCCGGCTTCGTACGGGTACTATATTATGCATGTATTATACATTACAAACCTTCATCATGAATCATTAGTCTAAGCATACACAGGGACAGACAGACAGCGGAAAGCGGCTTTGTTTTATACTATGTAGTGATTTAGTAGCCTCACTACTACTTACTGTAAAACAATTTCAATAAGACAATAAACAATTACATCTATTTTTTTAATATATGCTGAATGCTGGCTGCATTGCCACGTTGAATGGCAATGTTAATTCCTTGACCGAAATGAAAGTACGTACGTACCTAAACCATACCAAAAATAAATTCATGTGTGTATAGAATAATTTGAATGTTGCAAAATCATCCGAAATTATCCCCATTATTTCCAAAAAACGGCTGATCTACCGCAGTGCTATCCCACTAGATATAAACATAAACTTACACTATCCGAGTCAAAATTAAAAATGCGAAGTTCTGGACCAAACGCAATAGCATCAAGTACTAAAAGACGAAGAAAAAGACAAAATATTTGAAATTAAATTAAAAATCTACCTTTTACATAAATGCTATTACAATTTAAATGATTTTTTTATTTTTTTAACGACATATCTTAACAAAAAGGAATACCACCTAATAATAACTTTTACTTTAACTTCATACATTGATACATAAAAAAACATTTAATGCATACCTACCATCGAGCTAGAATTCTATAATATGCCTGCTTATCAATATCCATAATAATACCTTATCAATTGGATTCCATTTGTCTGCAAAAACCTAACTAAAAGTTTTTCTAGAAACCCGGTCCACTTCCACTCTCAATACTTTTTGCTACGTCTTATTTGGGTACCATTGTGTCTCTTGAAAATTACATTAATAAGACCTGAAAATGTACACAATGATTGCAATGAAATAAATGATCTGAATATATGGTATATTATATTATATATATATATAAGTCATATATATCTAATATATATGACTTACTCTATCGATCATATTTTTCGAAACCACAATTCCATAAAATTTTATCATATAAAATCAAGAAGAAAATGTTTCGATATGAACAAGGAGTAAAACTATTTAGAAATGATTTTTCATGATTTTTGCAATCACAGTTTTGCTGTAAAAAAATTATCGAGCTTTCGCTAATGTGTGATTTTTCTTGTTTCGCACATTTTCATCACACATTTTACCATTTTGTGAAATGTCGTTTTGATAGTGGAAGTGGAGTGAAAGGACTATCCAACTACCCCGGAGTGAGTGTAGGTAGAGATACATTCAAGACATTACAGCGATTCAAGTTACTTTCTAAACTATAATACTTCACGCCGAAATAAGTGAACGGAGCGGCTTCATGTTTTGCATAATGTAGTTTTAGAAATGGAATAAATCATAGACTACTACTTTTTATACAACAAGTCAATTCCCATGAGAAGATCGAAGACGCGGGAAGAAACTGTTATCGTACAAATTTCATGGCAAATAACTTAGATAAAGTTGTTAGTCTTGAAAAATTAGTAAATATATCAAGTACACGAAAACACTTACGGAGCTGAAGGCATATTTTAGTTCTACAAAATACGCAATCGATTGTTTTTTCGTTTTGTTATGCAATTTGGTACTTGAATTGTGTATTAGAGCTACGAATTGGCCGAAACGATTTAACGATTTAAAAAACTAACTAATCATAAAGCACCACGTAAGAACGAGTAATCAATATCATTACAATTAAGGATACTCCCTGATATTTCTTCACATTCGTGCATTAACAAGAACGTACGTACCTAGACGTAGTGACAAGTGTTTAAATCACTTTACTAAATTTTTGAGAAAAATTGTAGGCCACGTAATCCCCCAAAAACTAGTTTCATTAGAACAATTTTCTAAGCTGTGTCAAGCCCTATTATCCAATCTTAAAAATATAGGCAATTTCATTACACCAATCCTAAGAAGCTGCGGGTAGATGCAGTACCTACTAGTATACTTGAACTTACCTTTAGCCACATGAGCAGAGTCAGCACTGTGCGATGGTGACGGTGCAGGAGTGCTGGTCTTGCTGCCGACGCCATCTCCGGTCGAAGACTGGCGGCGAGACGGAGACTTCTTCTTATCTGTTGGTGTAGTCCAAACGAGTTTATGTCATTGTTTCCCTACAACGTCAGGAAGCTTATCATAACTCTAGACAGCGATTTGTTGAAGGTTAGACAAAACGACATCGAGTGCCTATTTGACACTGTGCTCATAAAACGTCCTTCATATTATGACATTTATCTCTAACCTAAAGCAAGTGATTACAGCCCTGTAAGCTGAAAAAGCTGAAGGTTTTAACAAATTCGAGAGTGTAGTGTATCAGTGTCCTTGGCCAACATTTCCATCCAAATTTTGAGTTTCTAAAATCACATTACACTCCCTTATGAATAATAAGCACTACTCCTTGATTCCTACTATTATGTTTTTATTACTAAGATTTGGAAACATCAAAATATATGTGAAAAAGTTTACAAAGAAAATTAGATAGAAACCTACAATGAGATCCTCTTCGAAATTCTAATTTATCTTTTCAGAAGGCGGAATAAAATATATGCCTTGAAACACGGTACTAAACTTTTATTATTTACTAGCAGAAAGTGTGCAAAGTAGAGTATTCTCCTTGTGGATAAAGCTATCTTCGTCAGGGGCGTGATGAAATCCCTATCGCACTAAGGATTCTAGTTCGCTTCGCTCGTAGGTTATTCTAGAATCCTGATTTACGCTCCAGATTCAATGACGCCCGTAGCGCATGGTGTTCTTTATCCTCACCTTGCATAATAAACATTACTCACAAGACTAATAAGGTTTGAGTTTGAAACATCAAAATAATATGTTAGTTTTCTTAATAAGAAGATCCGTACTGATGATAAAGAGGTCTTCTTCTAAATTCAAACTGACCTCTGTTCAGTCAGCGCAATGAATAACTAATGCCGCGAAAGACGCAACGTAACGAAATTTTTTGCTATTAACTCGCAAATAGTGTGAAAAGTAAAAGTATCTTCGTGGATAAAGCTGTCTTTATCTTTGGTGTGATTAAATCTCTCTCGCGCTCAAGATTCCAGTCACCCGACACACAGAACACCCTTGCTTCGCTTGTGAGTTAGTGAATACAGAACCCTGAGTAGCGCTCGGGATTCAATGATGCCTGTGAAGTGAAGACACTGGTTTGTGAGCGCCCTCTCGGTGCATAATCTACCATTAATTTCATATTTTCAACTTCTATATTACATGCCCTATAAGATATTTTTCGCAATTTTCTATCGTTGTCAAGTCGCTGTCTAGAGTCATGCTAAGCTTGCTGATGGTGACACAATTAGGTAGATTAAGTTCGTCCACTTGCGCCATCACCAGGACGTCACCGAAATTAAGATGACAGCGTTGAAGTCGCGATGCATAAATTTACGATGGTCGCGTGTCTATTGCACCTAATCGGTATACTTTAATTAATGTCATTTCTCGGTGAAGTCCCAGTGACGGAACGGCGACGGTGAACAAATTTACCGAATTGTTTTATGCATAGGTATTCTGATTAAAAGGTTCGTGATTGAAGATGCCAAGGATATCGCTAAAAATACCAACACATCGTACCCAGAAAGAATGATCAATTATGCAGGCTTGCCCGCCAACTACCATTCTAACCGACATGCAACTTAGATCCTCAGTAGTAGATCGTAGCGTAGACCGTATAAAATAGTTTCAGTATTTCATATCTGATACAACTGGAAACAAATTATTTACGGGACCAGCTGACGTGAAGTGAAAACCTAAGCAAACAACCGTTTATTAAATTTTAAAGATAATTTCAACTTCGTATCGTATGTGACGCACAGACCAGGAACACGTACCTACTGCGATGCATTGCCCTCCTCTATCCATCAAACCAAATTGGCAAGTGCACATGGAATTTGAACCTTCGATCCATAGACAAATTGTTTCGCAACTCGATCTGTAGGCACATGACTGTCCTTGACGTTGAATCATTAATGGCAACTTCATATTTCAAAATAATTTAAATCAGAGGATTGGGCACTAGCGTTTTAATTCTAATTTTGAAAAGTATTGACAGTTACGGTTTCTAGCGAATTTATGTGAAAATGGCTCGCCTATTACATTTTTATGATATAACCGAATTTCATCAAAACTTACCAAGCAGCCACGGATTCGATGGATTGTACTTTTGATTTTGATTGACAACATTTTTGCAAGGCACTCTCATGTCACGTGAGCGTTCGCGACAGGCGACCAAACTCTGATAACTTAGAGAAACGACTGAATTAAATTTACCCCGCGTATCGGCAGGAAGTGCACCTAGACTAGTATTAACAATCGAAAAGTTTCATCGGTCTCTATATTTTTGCTACGTTGCGGACCCGTTAAAGACGATAGAGTTCTGATAATAATGGAGCTTTTTTTTTTTGTTCTCACAGGGTTGTCAAAAAGCTCAGCTACACATAATATGTATTTAAAAAGGAGCTCAACTTTACAGTCGAGAGATCGCCTGTTATTGGTTTTCATATCGTTTACTGTAAGCTATTAGCAGAAACTAAATGGATGATGATACCAAAATGGCTTTACTCTACGGTATCTTTATGTGAAGTCCGGACGACTATGATACTCGACAAATTAGTAGCTTACATATAATTATTAGAAGCAATGTACCTACTGTAAATAAGTTGGAATACTTACAAATAGGTACCCAGGAGTATCGGTAAAAGTAGATGTCATTATTACCAATCATAAAATTAGTCGCGGTCATATGACCTTTAATTCAAGTCTTATACGTACAAGTGCCTACACGATGCAGCGATGCCCCCGTAATTTTACCCAGAAAAACATGCACTGACCCTATAACCAGACAGGTCCGGGACACAACTAGCACAGCGCAGCCCAAAACATTTGCTCAGTGAATAAGTATTTAAAAATTCACCCCAAATGGCACAACTCGCAACCACGTTTAAAATTAAAGTATGCATCCCACTTCCGGCGGCGTTTAGAGAAATAATTGGATAAAAATTGTTATCCTAGGTTGTAATAATATTGGCACTTAATTTTTAGCACTATCAATGAGAAGTGCCATGATCGCCTTCATTTTGGTAGTGCGCAGGAGAATGGTCTACGCTTTGCTCCGTTAGATCCTCGAACCTAAGCCCAGAAATTTTGAGAGCATGCAAACATTTTCCACCACCAATATAAGCTCATTAAACTTAGTCAAAACATACACGTATACATCGTGCATGAAAACGGCCTATACCAACACGAGATTTTTTTCATTCAAGTATTCGTTCTAGTTGGATCTAGTTAGGAGAACAATAATCATGCACTAGATTTTTCTTCAGAATGTGCGTTACGTAGTAAGGGAATAATATGGGTAAACTACTAAGGACCTTATTGATCGCTTTGAAGGACGACAGGTTTCCTATTCCCACACTTTTTATTAATCGAGGGAAGGGAATAGCAGCAAATTGGAAGTTTATTTTGAACTCTACTAAATTAGTGTCATTACGATACTTAGCTGAAACTTTGGCATGGAAATTGTTAACTGAGTATAATTTAGAAATGAAACTACTTCAGAGTATTAAAAGCAATTTGGTTTTTTACTTTTTCTAGTAAGCAGTCAGTTCTTCACAAATTATATACATTTCTTCATTAATTTTTCTGCGCGGCGCGAGATACAAAAAGTTTTTTTTTTTAATTTTAACTTCAGTTTCAACGTTTATTGTATATGTATGTATGTAATTTGGCATGTTTTAAAAAACTATGAACCGTCTTTTAATGCCTAAACAGTGAAAATGGGTTTGGAAGAAAGACTTCAACAGCGCGAACGAATTTTTCAAGTGGGATCTAGTTAAAATTCGAGTCTAACATAGTTTGATGTGATGAATGAAACACGGACGACAAGACGAATGAAAAGACCTCTTGTTTACTCCTTTTGCCACATACATACTAATGCCTCGAGATATCAAAAGGGACCACCTCAAAATCAACCATTATACAACAATGAAGAGATTACTAAAATTGTGGGAGCTAGTCTTGATATTTCAAAAGCATTGATTTTTTAAGCTTGATAGGAATAATCGGTAGTTTTTTTTTTAAACCAAAATTCGGAGATAAATTCGGAGAATTTTTAAAAAAAATTATACGTAATATGAGTAACAAACGAAGCTATGGCGCGCATCAAATACCTTCGGTACTGATAAAAAAATGTGTTTCAGAACTAACACCAACTTATTAACCAATCATATACCGAGGGATACTTCCCCGACTTACTTAAACTGACAAAGATAAAACCTATACCTAAAAAGGACGGTAACGTAAAAAATCCGAGCAGCTATAGACCTATATAGCGCTTCTACCAACTATTTCAAAAATCTTCGAAAAACCTATGGCGAACCGAATTTATAGCTTTTTTGTAAAAAACAATATCTTTGACGAAAATCAATACGGCTTCCAGAAAAATTGTTCTACAACACTTGCGTTATACAAATACGTACAAGAAATTTATGACTGTCTTAATGAAAGAAAATACGCTATAGGACTCTTTCTTGATATGACAAAGGCATATGACAAAGTTTCCCATAAAATCCTGTTAGAAAGACTTTATGATTTTGGCATAAGGGGCCCTGCCCATGACTGGTTCCGTACCTACCTTAACAATAGAAAACAATACACACAAATCGAATATTTCAACAAAGACTTAGGCGAATTCCAGAATATAAAATCTGACATAGTAACAATTAATTCATCTATTCCCCAAGGAAGTGTACTCGGATGTCTTTTATTTTTAGTTTATATAAACAATTTACCTAAAGCTATTAATACTAAATGTGTCCTTTTTGCAGATGACGTTTCTCTGCTGTTCAAAAGTACCCAGAATATTGACTTAAATTTTATAACAGAAACCTTTAATAATGGCTTAGTGATAATAACTTGGAAATTAACTTAAAAAAGACAAAAATAATGCAGTTCAGAACAAGACAAAGATTCCCATTAGACTTAGGTACTTTGACTTCTAGTTTGAAAATAGAACAATGCAGCGAATTCAAATTATTAGGCCTTTTATTAGATACCAATTTAAACTGGCAGAGTTATATTGACACTCTAAAAACTAAACTTGCAAGGTTTACCTACGCTCTTAGTATTTTAAAACGTAATACTGATTATCCCACTGCCTTGTCAGCTTATTACGCTAACGCCTATTCATGGTTTAATTATTCAATTGTACTGTGGGGGAGTAGTGTTGACTTTAACGATATCTTTATCAAACAAAAAAGCTGATTAGAATATTAGCTAACATAAAACAAAGACAAAGCTGTAGGCCGCATTTTAATAAACTAAAATATTAACATTGCCCTGTATATACATAATGCAAATGACATTATTCGTAAAAAAATATAGACATTTCTTTAAATCTAAATCTGAAAATTTTACCAACTACAACCGACGAAATAAAGAAAAACTAATCTTACCCACGACTACCCTTACACAATTTAGCAAAGGTAATACTTACACAAGTTAGCAACTCACGATTAGTAAATATATATAATAAAATACCTAGCTCCATAAAAGATCTTACAAAAGAATCTGTCTTCTGTAGTAAACTTAAAGAATACCTTATTTCTAAATGTTATTACTCTGTTGACGAATTTTTTAATGATAAATCTAAACTAGACTAATTGACATTTATATCGAATTATTAATGTAAGTAATTGTTTTTGTTATTGTGCTTATTGTTCTGGCTTTAAGTAGACTAAGCACGTGGCTATTGAAATAGGTAATATAGAAATACATTGCTGCGCCCTTACAGGGTACATGTACCTACCACTAGGCTAACCACATCTAGGCTAAAATTGTAATAATGTATGTGTATGCAATAAAATAAATGAAATGAAAATTTAAATAGTTTTTTTTTAAATTGGTACATTATTGACGAAGAAATCTACGAACATACATAATTAGAAGATTTTTTTTGCAAATAGTTTTCAATGTGCGCAAACTACTTTTATCTGATTGCTAAATTACTAAAAAAACCTACTGAATACTAATAATCCATTTTAAATTTCACGCGTGACGTATTGCGTTAAGATGGGTGCGAACCTCTAAGCCCCCATACAAACGTACTTTCCGATTGATTTGAAAACTACGTCCGCCATCTCAATGAAATTTTGCATACATAATCGGATAAGAAATAGCTATGTTTGCACCTTATATTTCTAATCCGATTATGTATGCAACATTTCATTATAATAAAGGGTGTAGTTTCCCAATGATTCCAAAAGTACGTTTGTATGGGAGCTTATAGAGGCACCACATCTTAAGTTTAAACGTTAACCATACATTTAATTATACCTTGAACCGTACAAACAACTACACGACATTCATAACTCAAAATAATGTCTTGATCCGTAAGTGCAACGTAGTAGAACGCCCTATGTTACTGACGCGAAATCAATATAATTGCACTCTTTCATTCATAATGAATCAGGTAAGGGCTCCCGCCCTAACTTATTCGTAAAGGGGTTCCCTTTGCAATTTGACTTTGGTAAGTTGCTATCTTTTTGTTTGTTAATAATTACTTACTTACTCTCCCTTAACCGCCAGTTCTAGATCTACTAGCAAGTCTAGCAAATACGATCAAAGCAAGAACCGCTTTTTGTATTTTTCTTAGATTTCAGTCACCAAAATTGTCAAAATACTCGACCCAAACCAATACCTATACGAAACATAACTGCCATAAGATACAACACAAGGGACATAGACAATAACCACACACAAAATGTAATACTTGCCAGATCTTTGCGGGTGTGATTACCAAATAACACAGGTCATGAAAACGCCAGATAATAGTCTGTCTTTTAAAAGCTGACCGTTAAAATCTCGAAAAATCATTACATAAATATTTTGCACGGCCGTCGCCCATATTCAATCATGCCAACGTGTGTTCAACGTTACATAATCTTCCTGCAAGAATCTTTGTTGCGTTGATAAATTATAGAAACTAGATATGTTCGCGAAGTGAATTCAAGGCTCAGCGAGGTAAGAGTTAATTAATGGCAATTGATAAATTTGAAACACCACACGCGCAAAGATGTTTGACTCGTATGAACATGCTGTACAATTTCAGGGACACACTTTTGACAGCCGCAATTTTAAGAGTCTTGCGCCGACGTGTTGCCTTCGGCGGAGCATCAGCAATTTCTTCGCTAGGTTCTGCCTCACCCCAGTGGAACACATTTTATACTATTAGTAATGGTATCTTTTCAGTGTTTCGAGAAATTGAAAGATAGCATTTACTTCAAGCTTGGCGTTCGAATGACCCGCTACGGTACCGGCCTACCTTATGGTAGCTGGTAGGCTTGATAGCCTACAGGGCGAGACGAAACACTACCACCGTAGTGCTGTCCTAGCATTTTTCACCAGAAGATGTTTATTTTTCGTTTTTAGGAAACAAACCAGTCATAATAATAAAGGTTAGTAATATAAAAGCTATACAGAAATCAATTTACTTAACTAGGTACTAGGGTAGTATAAATGTGAAGGAAGTAGATAGTACCTGAGATTCACTGGTAAATTTAAATGTTATAATACTAGCTACATTAATTTGATTAGACCAGTGAATCTCTAAGTAACTTTCTGTATCTTCAAAAAACTTCTGCTATCTCCGTACTTTGAATGTTTGAATGCTAAAAGTACTGTTCTAAGGTATTGTTATACAGGGTGCACACAATGAGTGTATGACCTTGAAGCTCACAGAGGTCCTATAGGGCTTCCAATACCGGGATCCCGGTATTGCTCAATACCGGTATTAGGCGATTTTTAACTGGTTTTCAATACCGGTATTGAAATTCAATACCGGTTTTAATACCGTAATCGGTGATTTAGAATTTTATTGGATAAAAGTGCAAGTGAAAAGATAATTAATACTGTCATTGTAATATTTCTGGAATAACCTGCACGCATATTGGTTATTACTTTCTTATTTACTATTTACTAGCATTTTTTTTATAAACTAGCCCGTGTACATTATAACAATCGCGTTAAGTGAATTATTTGTACTAGCATAACTTGACTGCGCGGTGCTTAAGCTATAAATAGACTTATAACCGCAAGCGCATCTATGCAGAAGGGGGTGGGTGAACATGCCCCCGCCCCTCAGTCATCGCTCGTCTGTCAGTCGCCAACCAGTGACCAGTGAAAGTAAAAATCAAGAAAATTACAACGAAATTCACAAATCCTATTGTGTAAATCATCATCATCAGCCTGCATTAGTCCACTGCTGGACATAGGCCTCCCCTAATGAGCGCCATGGCGCCCTGTCTTCAGCTTGCCGCATCCAGCATCTGCCAGCAGTCTTTTGCAAATCGTAATCCGAGTCGCGGTCTCCACTCAAGAACACGTTTACCCCAGCGGTTGTCGGTTCTTCTCGAGATATGGCGAGCCCACTGTCACTTTAGCTTGCTAATCCTTTGAGCTATGTCGATGACCTTGGTTCTCTGTCGGATGTATTCGTTGCGAATCCTATCCCTCAGCGAAATTCCGAGCATAGCTCTCTACATAGCTCGCTGGAAGACTTAAAACTGGTGAACTGTGAGTGTCCACGCCTCGGGTCCGTAGGTCACGACGGATAGGACGCACTGATTGAACACTATCGTTTTCAAGCATTGCGGTATGGATGACGAGAAGACTCGACGTAGTTTTCTAAACGCTGCCCAACCTAGCTGGATCCTCCTCTTGGCCTCCTTCTCGAAATTGTTTTTACCCAACTGCAGAATCTGCCCAAGGTAAGTGTATTCGGAAACAATTTCGAGAAGGTGGCCATGTACGACGACCGGTCCCGGATCAATGTGGCCATTGATCATGACCTTGGTTTCATCCAAGTTCATGACCGATGCGTCGTGAGGCTGAAGCTAAGCCGTCCAGTATCCGGTTAAGCTCCAGCGGCTCCGCCATTAAGACTATGTCATCAGCGATGTGAGATCGCAGGTGTGAGATATAATCGCCGTTTATGTTGATGCCCTTACCATTCCAGTCCAGCGTCTTAAACACATCTTCCAACGCGCTTGTGAACAGTTTCGCGGGATATAACACCCCCCTGTCTCACACCTCTGCGCAGTTGGATGGGTTCTGACTGTTGGCCCTGTACTTGGACACTCATGGTGGCGGCATCATAAAGACATCTCAGCACCTCGATATAACGATAGTCTACTTCGCAACGCTGTAAAGATTCTAGAACAGCCCAGGTTTTGTCATAGTCAAAGGCCTTTTCATAATCCACACACAAAGGCCAGGCACAGGGGCTGATTATACTCTGCAGACTTCTGTATAATCTGCCTCACTGTGTGTATGTGGTCTATGGTGCTATATCCTACGCGAAACCCGGCCTGTTCCGGTGGCTGGAACTCGTGGAGTCTCCCGGTGAGACGATTCGTGACCACTCGTGCGAAAAGCTTATAGACGTGGCTCAAGAGTGTGATGTTTCTGTAGTTTTTAAGAAAGGTATTATCTCCCTTCTTAAAAAAAACACCACCAAACTTCCGCTCCTCGGCTTTGGAGTTCTCCCAATGTGAAGAACGGTGTTAAACAGGCTCTGAAGCTCAAAACTCCTCCTGCCTTTAGAAGCTTGAAGTAATACTGTCTTCAGCGGGGGGCTTTCCATTTTTAAGCTGCCTCAGAGCCACCACGATCTCGTCTTGACTGATGTATGGCAGTTGGTCGGTGTAGTGGAGTGTCAGGGTGGCTCGTGAATCGTGGTCGTCCCGTTGAGCACGAGGGGCATGTGCAGCATATAAACGGACATAGAAATCCTCTATCTCAGCAGAGATCTTCGGCTTTGACAATACGGTCCTCCCATCGTGCGTTTTAAGCTTCGTCAGGTGGCTCCTGCCAAGCTCGTGTAAATAGGCTTATTGTACCCCTATTATTACAAAATATACTAATTACTCCATAAAACAATGCACTTACCTAGGTAAAATATAAATTATCAATCAATCTCTGAAACTCACTTAGACGCATGCCAAATTTTTGCACAATTTCAAAGACAAATTTCTTTTTTATTTTTTGAAAACGGCTACTTGATGTTGCAGTGCATAGAATAATAATTTCCCCTTGATATAATTTGTAAAAATCATAAATATTTTAAGTTGTATTAGGTAAAGCTGTGATAATTTTGTTTGTTATATGAATGAAAGTAGATTTTTAATGACCTTTGTTTTAATTTTAGCTTAATGCCTCAAAAAAATAAACTTTTACATAAGTAAATACGAGTTTTTCTTCCGGTATTGATACCGGTATTGAAAATATCCGGTATTTGGAAGCCCTTAACACAACATCCTAAATTTGATACATACAAATTTGAAATGAAGTATCTAGCACCCAAAACACAAACTAGCAAAAAAGTAAAAAAAAAAAAAAAACAACTCTATTTTGGGACAAGATATTTCATTCGTTTCAATTTATTCATAGGGGTGAACAACATTTAATGTTGCAAAAAAATGGATTTGGCTCTCTGGTTTTAAGTAGAAAAGACACCGTTTTCTATCGATTGTGGTGATAAATAGATATTTATTCAACAAATAGGCAAAATGATTTTTGTTTAAAGTGCTGTTAGTTAAACCGAGCTAGCAAAGCAGTCGAGAGTGGTAGTTTCGACACATAGCTTTTACAGGTACGAGGAGTTCCTAGCCTGTAATAGAGACGCATAACCAATATCTGTGTAAGTAGATTACTTAGCTAAATATTTATCCCAATATTAGTACCCTAATTTAAATTAGGTTAAACTTAAAGGTTAGAATATTTTATTTAACATAAATAATTATTATTGCCTTATTTTATGTTCTATTTTTGGGATTGTGTTGACTTGCATATATTACGAAAAATTTAATGTTTTATTTAATTTTATCAAGTTATTACCTTCATACGTACTAACTTATGCACAAAAAAGTGACATATTGTTCTAGAAATGTATGAAATAAATGATTATGATTAAATATTGTATTCAATTCAATCATTCCATAAAACTGAAGAATTAAGTTATCCTCCGAGGTTGAATAGAATTTTATTCTATTGGCAGGGTTACTTCTTTTTTGCAAATTTAATTTGTTTCAGAGTTCATTTTTATTTTATTTTATGATTCCAAAATACCAGGACAGCAGAAGTTGAGTACAGAGAGTTAATTAGATTTCATTTCCACACAAAATATACTAATAAATTCTACCTGATTTCTTCATGTTTATGCTAATCTGGTAGTAAGTAAATTTTGGGCAGTTAAATAGTACTATGACAGCACTATTTTGGTCGGCCGATGTAGTCCCGGTCCACCACCAGAGATAGTCTAAGTGGTCGGCCGATTCCGTAGCGGATATGTCAGTAGTATGTCTGGGAAATTTCTGATCTAATTAAAGTTAAGGAATTGTTAGGAAACTGAGTAAATTTAGATAAAATAACGGCATTTATGCAAATACACTTATACCGGCCAGTCTATGAGCAGTATCTCAATTTCATAAGTTTGCTTTGTGGCTTTAATTAGAAACGGGTGTCCGAAGGCAGTGCTAGGATAGAGAAATGCGTTAGTACAAATAAATGTGGCAGCAGCGTTATTATTATAGTGGCAAGTCACTATAATCATCACGCAACCTAAGTGCTTACTAATAAACAGGGTGTTCGGCGGACCGTGTGCCATTTGGTAACTGGGGTACGTAGAACCAAGTGCAAGAGTCTGGCGGCTATTTTAAGCATGAAAAGTGTCTTGGCTAATTTGGATATTTTTCTAAGTTTTAGAAAAATATCCAAATTAGCCAAGCACAATTTACTGCTTTATTTTCATTTGTATAAAATTTTGTATTTGTATAAACTTTGTAACATCATCTAAAATGTTTCCATTGCTATTAAAATTAATATTGACGTCAGATCTTGGTAAATAAAGCAGCTTTGGGCATGCAAAGTCTTTCATGTCAATTAATCAAACGGGAACGGTGTAACATATAGGATTTGTGTGCATGATTCGCTTGGATAATGCTAAAAATTGCGTATAAGTAAACGTTGACTTACAAGTTTGATTTATATCGCGGCTCTAAGGATCGTATTATGAAAGCTTGATCGGCATCTAACTCTGCTTGAGTAATGCTCTAGACTAGTTTTGAGTGAATACTAATTTTCAAACAATGCTTGAGAGTCGCTTTAGATTTTGACATGCGCTCCCGCATGTCAAAATCATACTCACTCAAGTAGCGCGATATCCTCCGTCCAACTCTTTGAGTAACTGCATAGACATAATAAGATTCTTAAACGGTTAACAAACATTACTTGAGTAAACCCATAATTCGAACGATTTTGAATTGTCAAATCTCTGCTTGGTGACCTTTTGAACTCTGATTACTCAAGTGTGGACCAGGTTTGGTCGGACATTTCTACAATTTCTGACCGTTATTTATTACCTATGAATTATATGATGATTTGAGATGCAGATAATTATTACGAATATTTAAAATCATCAACCATTTTATTTTAATAAAAGCAAAATGATGTGATGTCCTATTTACTCAAGCATACATTTTGCGAATGCAACCAGAATAGGATCAGAGTTACGTTTTTTAAGAGCAAATATTAAACACTTGAGTAGAGATCTAACTAAATGCTTGTGTAAGCTTTTATAATACGGGGTTACGAACCTGTATAGGATGTGAATTTCAACTCCACGCGTTTCTGAGAAAAAATAGTTGACAGACGGACACCAAAATGATCCTATAATGGTTCTTTTTTTGGTTTTGAGGTACGGAAAATTTAAGTAGAGGTAAGTTCCCTAAAAACATTTTACTTTTACCACAGACAAACTCTGATATTGTTGTCTGGCACCAAAATCTAAACTTACTAGCCTTATAATGTTGCCGACTGCCGCCGCCTGCAACATTTGTAGGAAATTGTTAAGATTGTATCAATAGGTTTTTCAGCAAAATGGAAATCAATAGGTACATAAATACAAAATTGCTAGCCACTACACGACATGAAAAAACATTATCGAATAATTAAAAAACCCGCCATCATCTATATGGGTTTAAAAAGCCAGCATATAAAAATCTTCAAAATAATAGTATTGATGTTTTGGTGACATTATTATCACCAAAATATTGCATTTGGTTCTACTTACCCCTATTTACCTTTTGACAGAAGTTCTTCCAAATCAAACATGCTTACATCACGATTTAGAGACTAAAATTATCCTAATACTCAAACTGGTGGATTTATTAATAAACGTTTATTTTGTTAAATTTTAATAGTGGTTTAAACACATAAATCGTTGGAAAGGCCATGAACCAGAGATGTTTTATTGGTTTGGAAGATTAGAGACACAGTAACATTTTAGATACTGTTACAAAAAAAACTAAGCCTGTTAGTACATACAAAAAATGACATTTGTAAATATAGTTAAAATTTTGAAGAAACATCGAAAAAACTTAGAAATATCCTTTATCCCCGTCAAGGGGCCGTCCATTAATCACGTGAGGCTCGAAAGGGGGGGAGCAGTTTTGGCAAAAATCACGAAATATCCCAAGGGGGGACGTAGTAAGATGTCACGTGTTTTTATTTTTTGTACAATGTATGTATATTAAATATGTTTATGTAGGTTGTATGTACATGTATGTTTTTTCAGTTAAAAACAACCTGCAACCTTTCTGACTAGACATTTTTTATCATGGGCTTTAATTTCAGAATAAAGTTAGATTATTCTTTATACCTGTATTTAAAGATAGTATTCTACAAATTTAAGATTTATTGTAAGTACCTAAATACTAAAACTATAAAAAAATACACGTGATTTTGGGTAGGGGAGGAGGGGTTAGTCTTAAACCTCACCACGTATCACCAATGGGGAGGGGGGGTTAAAAATTCTAAAAAAACATCACGTGATTAATGGACGGCCCCCAAGCTAATGCACTTGGTTCCACCTTCCCAATTACCATATGGCACACGGTTTGCCGAACACCTGTATAACCTTACCTCAAAAAAAATGTTTTTTTGTATACATGCTTAGTAGTAGTGTACATAAAACATCTAGATCAGTATCTTTTAAAACGTCTTAGATTAAAGTCCTTTTTACAGTATTCCAGTGATATTACTATATACGGAGTGGTTTCCACCTTGTGTATAGCATATCACTGTAAGCCAAGAACAAATTAACCTCGAGAGACAACATAGTAACTAACGGATAATAGAGACAAAATAGTAACCATGCATTTGAATCCCTGAAAGTGAGATTAAATGTAACAATGCTAAAGATTATATGAATTTATAAATATTTATATATTAATGAATGACCACTCACCCATAGCCTGTGTTGTGGTGGCTGGCGAAGCCTTTGAAGTGTGGGAGCTCTTGGAGTCCCTGTTCAGAGATGATTTGCGGCCAGGCTATAACAACAAAATCTTGTAAGCAACTTATATTTATCACCATCGATTTTCAAGGATCAATGGAAAGTTTCATGAAATAAAACTAGTAACTTATTATGATCTAATTTACAAGATCCTGCGAGGATTGCCCTATTTACACATTCACTAAGAAAATGCCCTAACACTCATGGATTCCAACAGTTTTTCGTATTTTTAATGAATATATTTATATATTCTTTAATCAAATTTTAGTAAAAATAAATACACAACACGCACACAAGCTCAAGTTTCTACAATCACTGGACAGTTTTTATCGATACAGCTTTTAATCATTAAATCATCACTTTGGGGTATAACATCCGTGTTTCTAGGTAGTAACCGTAATGTATCTATTTTCAAACACACTAATTTATGATTCGATGCGGAATTTTAAGTTTTAATACAACAATGAACAGTGAACTGAGTCAAAACCAAACAGGCACAAATAAAATGGTATAATTATATCGATGTTAACCGAAAACGAACCGATATTGTTTTCGAAGTAAATCATGTTGCGTTGAGACTCAGGCCACAGATCATATATAATTCGTAAAAGATCAATGATTTCTGAACCGTTTGTGTCTGAAGAAGGTTCTTTAGACATACCCCTTTGGAGCCCTTAGAGGGCGGCGTTGGAGTGCCGCTACCGCCGGCCATAGGAGAATCCCCACCTTCCTTGTCGCTACCGGAAGAACTGGAAAGACTATCGTGCGCCACTGGCTTGTACGGCGGAATAGTCTTTACATTACCGCCCTTTTTCTGCACAACAAACACTTCATCTATATATCTATAACCCCTCCTATATTCACCTATACGTTAAAAATATTTATAAACTATAAGGAAAATTTTACGCCAAAATTGATAAGAAATGCTGTCGGTTAACCTATTTGTCTTTGTAAAACTTCCTGTTTTATGAAATATGAAATGTTTTATGTACCTTGGCGACGACGGTGACTTCGAGATTGGGAAACTAAAAAAAAGAAAAATGGAAGATGATTGAGAGGTTAGTGCCATGCAAAATAAAAATAAAAAAACAATGCTGATAGGGCTCGGACACAAGGATAGGAAATGCCATTGTTAGGTGTAGGTTGGGTTATTGGCGAACAAAAGAAAAAAACCATATAAGCGCTACATAAATAATATACCGTAAGTGTGTCGGAGCCCTAACAAAATGAAGCACTAAAGGAATATGTGTAAACATAAAAGACAAGGCGTAAAAAAAACAAATAAGGCAGGTATTGTTTTTAAAACCAAACACCGTTGTAACATAAGCAGAAATTCTTCAAATCGTAGTAGTGCTAATAAAAAGTTGTTTGTAAATAACAGCCCCAATTACACCCCTGAACACGCTAGTATTATTTTTAAGGAAGAATGAAGTAAAATGATGTTTTAACTGTAGAGTGTAGAAACTTATTCTAGGTGAACGTAAAATGCATCATATTTTTGTCATGGTGAAATAATGTCAGTGATAGACTGATTTGTGGTTAGATTGGTCATGATTTTACTAGGATACGGGTAAGAAGCGTTAGGTTGTTTGTGAATGATACTACGTACCGTCGAACGCAAGCTACCGAATACGTAGTTATCAGCAAAAATCTTGCGTACTAAAACAAATACAGGTCTACGCGTATTACAATAGTTCTGATTCCATTTAACTTCACGAGAACACCGCTAGATGGCGTTGTAGTTATAACAAATTCTGAAAAGGATGATAAATAATTGAGAAGTAATATAAAATAATTATTTATTACGAGGCTTTAATATAATAATAAGTAAAATATGATGATCCTGATAGAATTAGATGTGGTTCTTGAGTATCTGAAAGAGAACTGTAAATTTAATAATATGTGTACAAAACTCAATTTTAAGGTAGGGCCAACTCAATTAATCAATTATTTTGTAAAGATAATGTTTTAATATTTTTTTATAATTCTTACCCCAGTAGAATATCTAACTGAACAACACTAACAGAAAACTTGACGAAAACGAATGAAGGAATCTCAACTGTTTGTATTTATTTTAAAGTTTTACTTGATCACAACACTTATAACGTCAGAAAAATCAAAATACGATAAATATTTGTGAATAGATAAGTTATGGCAGTAACTCAAATTATTGATTTACAAACGCGATCTGAATTTGGGGTCTCTGCAAACACAAACACAACTTGTTTTATTGCAAAATATGTAGTTGAGTTAATTCTTTCTTTTATTCAAATACTGCGAGTTTAACTTGTTCCATCAAAGTCACTTGCAAGACATCATCGTGGAGGGAACAGAAACAATCGTTTTTTTATGTGATTGTAAGATAATAAATTCGTTTTTGTAGCTGTGCGAGGTAGGGCCTTGTGCGCACCAATTGAGTTCCATTGGAATAGTGGTGTATAGTTATACAGGGTGGCATTTTGAGATGGGAAAGGGAAAGAAAAGTCGTGAAAGGAGTCATGACCTCGATTTCTGAGAAAACAAAACTGTATGTTTAGTTTCTCTTTTACATTTTAAATCGAACCGATGGATTTAAACAAAAATGACGCCTTGTATTTTTGTACCAACGTTCGGTTGCTGATAATGTTAAGGATCAATTTTTGCAAAGAAATGCACTATTATTGTAAATGAAAGGAAATGGCTTTTTCAGTTTAGATGAATACTCACCCAAACTAAGCAACAATGTGAAAAAATTAAACAATATATTCAAACTGGTGCGCTAGCCGCTAGCCAGAATACTTATCTGTATTTTAATGGGATTAATCCTCGACGAAACATCTATTCCTTATGAAATTAGGAACATTAATGATGAATTCCAAGAAAATACTTATAAATATGCAAGTTTTATTTTCTCATAAATTGAGTTCATCGCTAGTTTCACGACTTTTCTCTAAAGAGGAGACCATAAAAGGGGATGCTCAACAATTTCAAAGACTTATATGAGACCTTTAACTTTAGGCTGAGCGTAATTTGGCTACTAACGCTTGAGCTACCGCAATTAAACGCGAATAGCAGTCGCATCTCAACAGCTCCTCGGCTTCTACGTCGTAGTTTGAGCTAGACACCGCTCAGGAGCCTACGTGACAAAACGGTAGCTCAAAAACTGATAGTAGCCAACGTTCGGTCTGCCTAATCCGGACCGCCTAACCTAGAATCTAACTTTGATAGCATAAAAAAGACACTCAATCGGCAGATTTCCTCGCACGCCGTTTATCTACCTCGCACAGCACTGATGGCGCTGAGGCATATCTCACCAGCTTGGAGTAGTGATGCTGGCAGTATCCGCAGTACTTGACGTTATCTAGATAGTTTCCGGCCTCTTCGCAGAGCAAGCCGAGGCTCTGTGCACAAGTCACGTGGAATTGTTGCTTGCACCCTGCGAACAGAAGACGAGAAGACATGTGGTCAGTTTAGTCCCATGGCCAATACAAAAGGCTTTGTCGGAAGACGTTGGTATAAAGGCACGACTGTAAATCCTTTCTTGGATGTAGGTTAAAATTTGTAGAAGTTTTTTTTTAATAAATATCAAAAATAAAATAAAGTTATTACTGTAATACAAATGTCGATTAAAGACCTCTGTCAGAAGACCAGTCATGTTTAAAAACAACTAACTCATCTGTAACAGGAAGCGTTTTGTTACTCGAGCAAGTTGTTTAAATATAGGTACTTAAATATATGTAGTTTTACACTTCTATTATAGTATGATATACCTAACCTATGCTTTATTTTATTTATCGTGTTAGTTACTGCAATTATTATAATAATTGCAAATAAACGATGCTCCTTTTGTATGAATACCCTCATAACACTGGCGTATCATGCTAAGTTGTGTGATACGGTTGGAAACGAACTACAATAAGAATATCTCGAATTGAATTAAAAGTCGTCAGTGTTATTTAGTTTTTCAAAATTATGTTCAATGGGGGGGTTCAATTGTAGTGTGTGTGAATAACTAAAATGTAGGAAAAGAATAGATTTTACAAGGGTACAGCATTATATTTGTTACGGCGGCGATGACGAATTTTAAATCCAAACGGAATAACCTGATCATAAGTGATCGAAAGAGGGATTTTTTGCAATCGACTTGTGACTTCCTTAGTAACTGCACGAACTTTTTTATTTTGAAAGAACAAATATTTTGTGCACTGGGGATATGGTTCAAACTCCTATATAAAAATTCAACGATTCACTTTTAATGGGCCTTGACCGTTAGTGACTGGATCGGTTCGAATTATGAGTGACGCTCCCCCTGCCGCCGTTCCTCAATTGACATGAGACATATCTATACCCTGTTCATGAATTTATTTTATATTTGACATATGCACGACTATGTAATTTTCAAATTGTTGAATGTGAGTTAATCGGAAAGACTAGAAAACAATTACAATGGAACTAAACTACAGCTTATGGCTACCCGATAACAATGTCAAATCTGTGAAATTGTCATTCTCATGTAAATAAAAATAAACATTGTGTACCTCCACGAAATTTGCATTAAAATAACTATTCTAATGTGTTTTAAGTTGTTTAGTGTTATCCGACGTGGATAAAACCAATCACAATAGTACAAGACACACTTAAGACAAGTGTGTCTTGTACTATGTATGTGTAAAGACTTTATAAGAAAAACCTGATGATTTTTATATGACATAAATTTTCATTGATTTGATAATTACAGTAGAAAAAAGCAATCGATGTTGGTACCTAGGTTGTAAGTGTTGTTTTTTAGTATGATTATGATCTCATTGATGATGAAATCGTATTTCCCTTATTTGCCTACCTGCCAAATTTCATTACGTTCCGTTCAGCCGTGAAAAGGTAACAGACAGACAATACAATACAGTACACTATTGCACACTAATAAAATACAAAAAAGTAAACAGGAAAAGATAGTAAAAACAGAGTTGCACAATGGGCGGCCTTATCGCTAAGAGCGATCTCTTCCAGATAACCTTAGCAGTTACTTTAGTACCTAGTACGGATGGATGAAGAGAATGTAACAAATTCTTTTACACACAGCACTAAGATCAGGTGTCAAGAAGCTTTGAAAGGGGATGAACTAGCTACATTATTCATGAGTGATATAGTCTGAGTTTTATTCAGGAAAATGATGATGATGAGAATGTACACCCAAATCCAGGGCGGGAGCCTTTAAAATATTTGCCAAGAGAAGATTTAAATGTGAGAGAATATGGAAATATCCAACCGGGCGAAGCCGGGGCGGGTCAGCTCTTAATAAATTAAAAATATCGTTTTGATCCGATTGTATTTATTTCATTTCATATCATGAAAACTGCTGAACTGATTTTGATAAATTGTACTGTTCCCTAAGTTAAGAGATACCTAATCCAACAAAGAAAGAATGCTCACAATCCAATTTATCACTTAACGAGTTTCAGAGAAATTCGTATACAAACATACATACAAAAACTTATGAAATTTGGCACACGTGTTTAGAAACCCACAGAGAAACATTATGTGATTATTGTGAAATTACAACAATATTACATACATACGTATCGAATCGATAACCTTCTAAAGACATGACAATAACGTATGAACATTCAATTCAATAGTTATATTATCTGTTAAAAATAAATTAATATCGATACTTCTGCAAAATCGGCACATCACTACCGAGACGAAAAAAGTGGACAGCATTGCCATAAGCAACCCATATAATATCTATATACCTATCCTCGTTTTTCACTGATTGTGTTATAAGTATAAAGAGTATAACTAGACTTAAATTTCACGGTCCCTCTATGCTTTAGTTATTGCTCTGAGCCTAAAGTTTTTTGCAGATTTGGAACATTTGCAAGAGCCACTATTATATTATTATATCACAAGACTCAAGAATTATTTATTTATTTATTTACAAGATTTTAGGAAAACTTACAGCTAGGTTTGATAAATAGAATTAAAAATATAGAACATGCCTGGATAGACCAATGCATGTTTTTTGAAGGCTAATTACAAGTTTCCGCAAATAGGTAAATTTTAAATAGATGATACAAAGTGAGTTGACGACTTATTAGAAATAACAAACATAATACAACAAAGAAATAATGAAGTACTTAATTTAAAAAAAAAATAGGCGACATTGCTAGCTTACACTAGAAACAAAAAATTGCTCACTCAGTAAGCGTTTAAGCTTACTTGTACTGGTGTGGAATAGATCTACCTCATTGTTTATATTTACTAAAGCATTAAATGAGCACGAAGCTCTATAAACAAATGCATTCTGCCTATAATTGGTCCTAACTATGGGGACGTGAAGGATGTTCGGTTTTCTCAGTGCAACCGTGCATGTGTGCAAACCTATCAGCTCAAGGAGCTCCGGGCAATCAACAGTCCCGTTTGCTATGTTAATTAGGTAAGTCAAATCAGCCATTTCTCTGCATTTGTGAAGGGGAAGAAATTATTTAGAAATTATTTCACAATATTCATTTTAACATCAAAAGTACCAGAGGAACATACATGACAGAGGTTCCCGTTAGGTATGAAAATTAAAAAAGTGTTTATGGTTATACAGAAGTGAGAAAATATAAACCAAAAAGGTTAAATACAAAGCTTAACACAGTTGCTTAACAAATTTAAATAAATAAAATATTCCAATCGAAACAACTAAAAAGTTGTATCAATGAGAGAGAGAGAAATATAGTTGATCTGCTTCAATTTTTCATTTGGTTGCTCGGACTGGAACAAGTTTACCCAAAATAAAATATAATCAACCAGTTGGTTCGATTGGAAAAAACCCTTTATCGAGTTCCATTCTGTACGGCTAGTTGGTCGGAGTACTCGGAGAGGAACAACAGCCAGCTTGGCCCACCCCATGGCTCTTGGAGCAACCCTTATGGTGTACAAATGCTCGTTATTGAGGAGCCATGTTTCAGTTCTTGTGTGAGGATTGGCAGGATACACTGGTTAAACATCTTGGTCTTGAGTTGGATTCACCTCGTAATCTCTATCATTTTAACTAAGTTAAACATATTCATCAACTGCATATATTTTATTGTTATTAATTAACAGTGACAGGGTTGAAAACTGGTCTTTTGTCATAACCTTTGTCTTGGATAAGTTCATCACATCCTTAGTCCAACTCTTAAAGAGGACTCATGCAGTTCAAAGAGCATGTTTTAGATGTCTGCAGCAGTCTGACATATTCGTCAACATACCAGTTACTAAGTTTAGGCCTTTGATTTGGATACTTTTCTTCCAAGTCTAACGTTTTCATGAAGACTTTTGGGGAGATTGTGTCTCATAATAAAGTGTAAATCTGTAACGATGATCAAAATCCTCCACATCTTCGTCCGAAGAGTCTTATGTATGTGCAATTGTGCATATACCAGAACAATTGTATGATTTTTGGTTGGAGTAACTTGAAATATCAGTACCGCGATAAGTTCTTTACCATCAGATTGCTCTATGAATGTACACTTCTCTCCAGCCTTGTGTATGTAACAATGTTTACTCTCATTGGAATTGATTTGGCAAATCTCCATCAGCTCAGCTGCTGACTGAGAAGAACTAAGTTGAGCAATCTCTGAACCCTGGCCTGATTACATATCTTCAAAAGTAGCTTGGTAATTGAGACACATCTGTATAACCGTTTCACAAGTCAATCCTTTGGTCAATCCGCAATTGGCGCTCCAGTAGCTTGGTAATTGAGACACATCTGTAGAACCGTTTCACAAGTCAATCCTTTGGTCAATCCGCAATTGGCGCTCCAAGTCTTTGAAGTTGCACGAAGCCGCTAGTACTCAAGTAGGCGCCGTAGATGTTAAGTTAAGGAAATGTTACTCGCCTTACTACTTATAAAAATATAATAATCATTAAGGGGACTAACGTGCAAGCCGTGTTTAATACCGATTGCCGAAGTTAAGCAACGTCGGGCGCGGGCAAAAGTTGGATGAGTGAGCGCGTCATGTTGACTTTTTCTACTTTCGATCCATCATACATTTATTTTTAAAATTTAGTTATTTTGCGTATGTATAGTAAAAAAAGTGTGCAGTTTTGTGCGATGGTAAGCTAGCTAAAATGTTACTGCGGAAAATCTTACTAGCACGTTTTTATGTGATCATGTGTTTAACTTAGTTATAGCTCAAGCACTGGTTAAACACTTACTTACGATAACTTAACGAAAAAACTTAACTAAGTTATGTTGTATTATTTCTCTCTGGGCATCAACCCTTGTCATTTTAAAGCTATAGGGGAGCAACCCTTAGATTCTACTCAGCTCATCTCTAACTAATAATAGCTACCTTTAATATCATCTTACATAACTTATTGTTGAGACCACTGCTTCAACAGAACCCTTTGTGTGGGAGTTGACTCGCACGCGGCCGTTTTTCCCAATACAAAAATTTAAATCTGATTTGGATGAATAAAAATCATTCAAACGCCGGACCGATTATATTTTGTTGACTTAGTTTCATTATTTTATGTTTTTTTGATACAATATTCGTTGAAGTATGCAGTTCGTAGACATTTCAATAGCGTTGTTTTGCCAAGAATTGGCATAAAAAGTACGAAGCCATCTTAAATTCAATACATACCAGATTTGTTGCATGCCATGCAGGCCCCCAGACCAGCACGATGACCCTTTCCGCTCTCTGTGCAAATGTAACAAATCTGAAAATAAATATTTAAGTTATTTTTTTTGTATTATTTTCTATGTTTTCTTGGTGGGCAATAAAGTGTATTGGATTGTCATTTTTTATGTTTATGTAGGTGCTTAAATTTAATTTGAATAGAATTTCCTATGTGATATGTGTTTATGGTTTGATTTGATTGTGTAGTATTTATGTGTTGTTTTTATGGTTACTAATATAGTATCTTAGTAGTTTACTAACAATTAAGGTGAAAAACCGAAATAAAATAAAATTGAATTGAATTGTATTATTACCATACCACTGACGCGTCCCAGCAATAAATGTTGCGAAAAAGTTTTTCCGGTTGAGCGTCCCAAATTTTTCCGCGCGGAGCAAAACTGGTTTTGTGGCTATTTTCACTCGAATGGATCGGTTGTTGCGGCTTGTTACACTGCCAAGATACTTGTTACGGAGCAAGTATCTTGGCATTGTAACAAGAAGCTCTTTTCCGCCTAGCTTAAAGAATCAGCCGGATTTAAAAAAAATAAAATTATTGTCACTGACGCAAAGTGTATACAGTTGCAGCACATGGTGGTCCCAAGGAACATAAGCGTCGTGGGCCATAAAAGTGTTAGTTTAAAACATCTCTTCCTCTCATCTGAGCTGGCTTTGGTGGAATTTAGCCCTTACAGAGACAGACATAATAGATAAAGCAAAACGAAAACGTACCCTACTAAAGCGCTCAGGCGGTATCAGGGCCAGTACAATCGGTTCCATAGAAGTGACATTGCCGAAGCGAACTTCCGGGATATAGAGTGCGCAGACTACGTGGGCCCAACCTCCAGTATCAGCCTTCTTTAGAGCACCCGATCGAGATGGACACAAGTCACATCGCTGGAAAAACAAAAAAAGTTTTCAAGTGTGTGGGTTTTGTGGGATGAAATTTGTTATCAGGTAACTTTTATCCTGGATTAACACATAATGCTCCACGGTTTTCATAACATAAGATGGATGACTTCTGTGGCACAGCAGAGGAACGTTCTCCTGATGCGCAGGAGGTTGCGAGTTCGATTCTTGCTCTGTTGATCTGCAGATACTTATTCGGGTGTTTTCATGTTCAAAAAATATGTTTATGCATTCAGTAGGTATATCAATTATCAAGTATCCATAACAAAAGCTCTGCTAGTAATAGGCTAGATTATGCTGTGAATTAAACAGCTTTATTTATGATGTAATTTATTTTATAAATTTATTCTGCTATTGGTGGTTCAGTTTAAGGTGGTCAGATTAGCAGGAGGATCCACAATACAAGAGAGTATTGCAATGTTGATAAGCAGAGTATGTAATATGTAACATTATGTGATCTAAAATACAATAAAATTATTCTATATCTTACCACTTTCCCCTTGATAGTGTCCGGGCTTTCACACTTTTTGCAGAACCATGGACCAGTTGGAACAGTCACTATTCCGTAGCAGGCTGGAACAAAATGTATAAATGGGTAATGAATCAACTATTACATTGCAATTTTTAATTTTTTTTAATATTTATAACTCAACGGCTTCAAAGCATCCCTCCCTGCCTACACAGAAGCTAATAAATGACAGCAGGTTAACGTTTGATTCAGAAATCATTGGGTGGTTTAATTTTTACAGCCATTCATTCACTTTTAATTCTTGTTTTCTGATTATAATTATTCATTGTACATATAATTTATTTTGTGAAATGACTTGACCAAGTGCTCCTTGTGAAATTGTTTTAGGAAAAAAATATTTGAATTGCAGATAAAGCTAAGAAAAAACTGCACTGTAACCAGCACACACAAGAAAGATGTTGCCGCCAAACTAAGATCCTGCTGCTTAGAAACACACTCAAACCAGCTTATAAAGACATTCACCATTCAGAAGAACTTTGCTGTGGCCAAATAAATATTGTATATAATATGAGAACATGAAAGACATTAATATGCTAATGGGTCTTGATAGATCCTTGGCGATATTTTTTTTAATGGTGATATTTTAAGGGTTGAAAATAATAGAAATAAATAAATTTACCTTGATGTACAGCAACAGTGCAGCCATTGCCATCACAGTAGACCAGGGGGTTGTCGGGCCAGCCCCGCTCATCTGAGCACACGCAGCAGCCACCTACCATCTCCTTCATGATGAAATCCGCATTATAAGTTCAAATGCTGAAAGGCAAAAAACAACCAACTCATCAAGTGTTGTAAGTGGAGCATCCAATTGCATTGACTAAATGAATAATACGGCAATGGATATTAGCTAATACACAACGATTGGAATGGGATGTCATACTATTATATTTTTTTATAATAAATTCAAGTTCAATTACAAAAATAATGATAGCTATTTGTTACATTTCCACAAAATAAGTTTTATCTGAAGACGTTCATATAACAAACTTGTAAAATTATCTAGGTGAATTATACTTATATCATATATATCAGACCCGCAGAGGTGCCAGATCTATCCTCATACTAATTTGCAAGTTCATTTTCAATAAATTAAGTTTTATGACACCCAATGTGATGTATCCATTAACACGATCACTGCTAGCGTCGGCTGATAGTCGACTGATCCGCATATCGCACTCTGTGTTTTCAGCCATGAAAGTGTTTAGGAATAAGCTGAAGCTTAATTAAGTTATAATAATAGTATGACATTCTTGAATCAATGCTACGTGGTAAAATGACAATGAATATGAACACCCAACAATTAAAGCATTATGTAGATACTGTTTGTAAATGAAATGGTTGCTTATATCTTTCTTTCACTTAAACAAATTATTGAGTAAATAAAGATATTGTAGAAAGGTAAATCAAGGTAACCTAAATGAAAATTCTAGCTACAGAGCCCACTAGTGATCATGAGCTGGCGCTTAAAATAATCTCATTCCATACAGCTATTGCTATTTTATCACAGTTTTTAGCATCAGCAACAAAATATACACACAAAATGTGTTATGGCTGAATTTCTATTGCTTGACATTAAGACAAGCAATACGTACATTAGCTGTTTCCGTTCTGTTCTGAACTACTTGAAGTGAGAACCGTATCGGAAGATGTATTAAAAATATTAGCATCATGAAGAGTAGGTACAATCTGAAGTCTGGTAAATGAGAAATGCCTGAACATTGGGTGCAAAATGATCAAGGAATAGCTTCCATAATATTTACCAAAACAAAGATCTTTCCACTCATTGTGAGGTATAGCGAAATGCCGGTGTTTATATTTCATAAAATCATCATACATTTCTTTTTATGTATCATTTTTACACCTCACCTGCGGCCAGTTCTAAACGAAAAAAATGAAGGTAGACAACAGAAATAGGGTTTGACCTGCACAAAAACTAAATAAAACAAAAAAAATAAGTTTGAGAACAAACTAGGCCAGTTTTTAGAGTTGATTTGCCCTTCCACATGTAAAATCACAAATTCACAAATCGACTGCCATTTGGCTAGCTACAAAATCAAAAGCAAAGGCCATGTTGAATTCAATAATACCACAGATATAAAAATTTCCTAAGTTTGGTTTGACCATAGAGAAGAAATTGTAGTCCCTATTTCAAAATGTGCGTGAACAATCAATAATAATAATTAATAAAATGCTGGACAATGTAGGTATATTGACCTCAGATTGACTTTCTAAAAAAACCCCTACGGAACATGCTACATTTTTTATCTATTTTGTTTTCTTCTTGGACGAACAAAATCGGCCAGATAATTTCCATAGACAAGTTTTGATGCCATGCTTGTTACGTAACATCCTTTAGCGGCCGCGGCAGCGACATCTAGCTGTGAGTAGAAAAAGCTTATTCGAGAAAAACCTCCGCTCCCTTCAACAAAAGTTGAATTAAAGTTTATTCGTTTTATTTTAGAAGTGTGAAGTGATAGTAGAAAATAAATCTTAATTATTTTTACAGTTAGTGGGGATTACGACAATAAAAATTAAGATTTATTTTATTGGCGTAATCCCCACCAACCAATATTAAAAAGGCTGGTGGGGATTACGCCAAAAAAAATTGTGTTTTGGCTTAATCCCCACTGGTGGGGACGGCTTGGTGGGGATTACGACAACAAACCAACAGCAGATGTCTTGAGCCTGGCGGACTGCGGACTGCCAAAGAAAAGAACGTACTCGTAGCAGTTAGCAGCCCAGCCTACACTTTCCTTTAGTTCCGTAGCTCACCGCTGCTGTTTAGCCTGCGTAAAATAGATAGAACATCCCTCGTCCCTGAGCCGCCGCCAGTATAAAGTCTGTGAATAGAACGGAATAAATAGTAATAATTTTATTGTAAACATGCTAAGACATACATTGCTAAGACAATTTAACCTGCATAAATTGGTCCATACGCAAGGTATACGTATACGTAAAATATCCATAGAAATGGTTCATCCATAGACTTTAGATCAATGGTTTTAGTACTCAGAGGCATGAATGAAACCACTGTTCAACTTAAGGGTCGGTTCACATCTAACGGCATATGCGTCGTCTATTATCGGTCGCGTGAGAAAACATTCAACCTTTCACAGTTAACTGATGATGCGTTGCGTTAGTGCGTCGAGCCTACAGCGTCTGTTCCATTTCTGTCGACGCATTGTCAGCCGACGTATTATACGCCACGTATATTTTAACTGCAGTGTTCCCACCTTAGGGTATTTTCCCTTAGATTTAAGGGAATTTTGAGCGTTTAGGGGATTTTTTAATAAGCTCTTTTTTGTTATGTCCTTATTGTAATCCGTAAACGATATGTCACATGTGTCTAAGCTCCCTAAAGCATGTGACATATTGTTTGGCCACAAACGAGAGAAGTTTTCAGTGGATTGGAAGATCAGAGACTCGCTTATTTTTTTTTAAAACAATGCTAAGTAACTCTCTCCTGTAATTTTCAGTTTTCAACACTATTTTTATCATCATCTCAGAAATTAATTAAACGCGTAATGATGTGGCAAAACGAAGTTAGGTACATACCTACACCCGACGCATCTTCCGTAAGATATGAAAACACGCGCTCCACTATTTTATTCAAACTTTGATACTTATTAGTTTTTATAACTAATACAACTGGCCTTGAACTTTGTATTATTTTTATCAGACCATAGGTACCACCAATACCTACGTTACAATTATTTTCCAGTAGTAGTCAAGTAGCCTATTATTAAGTCCGTAAATCCTCTAGAAATAAATCAAATTTGAATTTAAATGACACTGACCATGTTTGTATTTATATAAAAACTGTTTTTTTTTTTTGTAAGTGGTAAAAGCAAGAATTCGACCGTGTGTCAAATTCTCTGGGGAATCTATCTTAGGCTGCTTGATCTTAGCTACACTTTATAATATTCATTTAATAGTTATAAATATATAAATGAATAGGTTTGTATCAACGAGTTTAAGACCTTTACTAGGGCCAAATACCTACCTAGTCTCCTGGATACCTATGGGATTCCTTTTGAGGCATGAAACCCTTTAAATAATGAAAATAGAGTAAAGCCTTATTCGAACACAATTACCAAGTCATGAAGCACACAGATAATCGACGTAAAGAAAAAAGAATGTCACCCCAGTGACAGTTTTAATGTCAATTTCTTATAAAATGTCTTGGAAAAATGTCTACCATCCTGTCCCGTTTCTTTATTTTTTCTAACAGAGTGACGAATAACATATCATCGAAGGTGCTTCACATACTTGTCTGTTGTTGGTCTAAAATATTTTAATTTTAGGTTTTTTATCTCGCCGCCTGGGTTCACTCCACCTAGGTAGGCACGAGAGGTATGTAATTAGGTAGGTAGGTATGCCAGTTTAGTGACTTAATGACGCTCCGCCCCGTGATGCCGCTCAGAACTCTCAAGGATGTTTTTTCGGGGCTGTAGGCGCAGAAGCGGTTTTTGGTCATTTTTAATGGAACATACGCCTGTTCCTTACCTACGCGGTATTCGCTTCCATAATAATAATCATTTAGGTATTTACGAGTACTTATTATATAATAATAATTTCAATTAATCACTAAATAATAATGAAGTAATAATAATAAAGTTTATTAATTTCCTCTTACAATAGGTTTACATTAACTTAAACATAGTATCTAGTGTTATAGTTTGAGAAAAACCTGCATTGTGAGAGGCTGGAGCATGCTAGGTTTTTGAAAGAATCCTGTAACTGCAGGTCTCCACTGCCCCCACTCCACGGATTGCCTGCACACAATAAAACAAAGATAACTTAAGGTTATTTGAGTTTCTGTAAGACAGTGTTAATAAATAATAAAGATACAATTAAATGTCAGAGTTTTTTACTAGATTTATTTTATTCGGTATTCGCTATTACATCTATAATAGCGAATACCGCGTAGGCGTAGGTCTGAACAGGTTTTTAACATGCCGCGTGCGACAGTTTCAAAAGAGAACCCATCTTTATAACTGTCAGTAATCCTTCACATTCCTTCCATCCTAAACTACCTTATCTATAACTAAACCAGTTTTTCTAAACACCAGATTACAAGTGAAGTAACCGCATCGAAGTACATTGCCTCCAAACAGCAACGACGCCACCTGAACGTCCACGAGTATGTCAGCTACACCTTGCTGCGAGATGCTGGGATCACAGTACCGAAGTTCAACGTTGCTAAAACCAAAGAAGAAGTAGTCAAGTTCGCCACAGAACTCAATTCGAAGAACATGGTGCTTAAAGCTCAGGTACACTATTGAGTGGACATGTGTTTATTACTTTTTCGAAGAGTTTATGTTATGTTTGACGACCTCTGTGGCGCGGTGGGCCGGTGGGCGAAGGTTTGCCTGCGACGCAGGAGGTTGCGGGTTCGATTCCCGCCTCGGAACAAATGTTTGTACGATCTGCAGATATTTGTTCAGGGTGTTCTGGTCGTTTTCTATGTATAATAAAAAATATCTATTTATGTATTGTGTTATATTACGTATATCAGTTATCTAGTACCCATAACACAAGCTCTGCTTAGCTTGGGGCTAGGTAATGCTGTGTTAATTGTCCAGCATTATTTATTATGTATTATTCATTTATTGTTTGGTTACTTTTGCATACCATACACTAAGTATAGGGAGGCACGCATTCATAAGTCAACAAACAAGCTAATCTATAATATAATAAAACGTCAAGTGCGAGTTAGACTCGCGCATCAAGGGTTCCGTACATACTCCTATTCTTTAGCAAAGAAATCAATCCAGACGAATAAGGCACAATAATTTTCTGATTTGATAACGATTATGACGTAACTTATTTAGTCCCTCGAACTATTGGCGTCTCGAGACTAAATAAGTTACGTCCAACCTGATCTGATTTTTTCCTTTACTTGTGCTATAAGACATTGCTTCTTGCCAAATTTCATGGTTCTAGGTCAACGGAGAGTACCCTACAGGTTTTTGGTCCATGGCGAGATTCGAAAATTATTTTTTCTGTGAATAAACTACAAATTTACGGTTTTCGGATTTTTCCCTTTACTTGTGTTATAAGACCTTGCTTCTCACCAATTTTCATGGTTCTAGATCAACGGGAAGTACCCTATAGGTTTTTGGTCTATGGCAAGATTTAAAAATATATTTTATGTGAATAAACAACAAATTTACGGTTTTCTGATTTTTCCCTTTATTTTTGCTATAAGACGTTGCTTCGTGCCAAATTTCATGGTTCTAGGTGAACGGGAAGTACCCTATAGGTTTTTGGTCCATGGCGAGATTCGAAAATAACTTTTTCGGCGAATAAACTACAAATTTACCGTTTTCGGATTTTTTCCTTTAATTGTGTTATGAGACCTTGCTTCTCACCAAATTTCATGGTTCTAGGTCAACGGGAAGTACCCTATAGGTTTTTGGTCCATGGCAAGATTAAAAAAATATTTTTTCTGTGATTAAACTACAAATTTACAGTTTTCAGATTTTTTCCTTTACTTGTACTATAAGACCTTGCTTCTCACCAAATTTCATGGTTCTAGGTCAACGGGAAGTACCCTATAGGTTTTGTGTGCATGTGATTCCCTTGGAAAATTAAAAAAAATAGACATAAACAGCTGTAACTTTTGATTGCAGTGACTTAGAAGTTTGATTTATATCGAGGCTTCAAGAGGTTACGAGCCTGCATATATGATGTGAATATCAACTCGATAACTCCACGCGTTTCTGAGAAAAGTGGGTTGACAGACGGACAGACGGACAGACGGACAGACGGACAGACGGACAGACGGACAGACGGACAGACGGACAGACGGACAGACGGACAGACGGACAGACGGACAGACGGACAGACGGACAGACGGACAGACGGACAGACGGACAGACGGACAGACGGACAGACGGACAACAAAGTGATCCTATAAGGGTTCCTTTTTTCCTTTTGAGGTACGGAACCCTAAAAATGAATCGCAAAATGTGTTGGTAAACGCATAACTCAACAACGCCTGGACCAATTTCGCTAATTCTTTCTTTGTTGTGTTTGTTATTGTCAGGAGAAGGTTCTTATGAAAGAAAAAATTAAGAAAGTTGGAAACATAAATTTCCACGGGGGCGAAGCCGCGGTTCGCAGCTAGTATATTATAAAAATAACATGCAATCATAACCATTTGTCCGGCAGCACCGATTTCCTTTATATGACCACTTCAGATCAAGACACCAGCAGGTCATAGATACCTACCTAATCCTAACGCTTATACACAGAGATCACGCTCACGTCAAATTTATATACATATGTATAACACAACACCAATACCTTACCCCTTTTCAGTAAAAAAACGATGACTAATACAATACAATACAAAACATTTTATTGTACACCAGAAAAAGAACATTACAAAAAAGACATAATTACATGAGACAAGTACAATGGGCGACCTTATTGCTTAGAAGCGATCTCTTCCAGACAACCTTTGGATGGAAAGAACTATATGAATATAAGAAAGGCAAAAGATAAAATAAACATGAATATAACAGAATATTGAAAAACATGATTATATTAAATAAATAAACATTACAAATTACCTAACTCAATATATTTACACAATATATTTTCTAGTTTTAAATAGGTGCCTACCTATCTCCAAATAAGAAGAGTTTTGCGCCCTAGCGCACTGGCCACCCCAAGTAGAGGTTCTTCTACATGGGGTGCGTTTAACCTGGTATCACTGCCCTTACTTAAAACTCGGAGCGTTTTTCTATCCTCGACTCAAATAAAAATTTGATCTGTTAATAACTTACTAACCATGAACTGGCGTAGGTACCTAATACTTACGTAAAAAAAAACATTTTAGGTACTAGCCGGTGGAAGAGGAAGAGGAACATTTAAATCAGGCCTCAAAGGTGGTGTGAAAATGGTTGATACGTAAGTTTTTATCTCATTCATTACCAAAGCCAAACCTTACCTACCTAGCGTTTTTGCAAACCCGGGAGCAGATTACTGACAGCTTTGAAAATATAGCACTTGCAGCAGATGCGCAGGAAAGTTATTTATTCTATTGAAGATTACCTACTTACCATAAATCCACTGCCTATATCGAAAACTAAGGCTAGTTAGGGCCTGTAGTTAAATCATATACAAACCCTAGAGTGGGCGCGCTATATCAATTTATCCGCCTTTTTTACACATTTGTGTAAAAATGTGCCGTTCCTAAACAAATGAAAATATTTTGAAATCTATTCACGTGTCAAGGTCAAGCTTTCCAGTAGGTAGCTGCCCCTCTTTTTCTACCTGTGTCGTAAGTGTGAGCCCGATCAACGCACGGACGGCCGCGGGAAGAGAGGGTTGTTGCCAAAAAAAGTGTATATTATATGCGTGTTATTATGTCCTCCTTAGGAATCTAATTTGTATATTACCTATGCGTAATTTTACACTGAACTAACGCCAACCCTTTTTACGCTAGGCCTGAATTAGCAGGCGAGCTGGCAAGCAAAATGCTGCAACAACTTCTGGTGACGAAGCAAACCGGCGCTGCGGGACGGATCTGCAACATGGTTATGGTTACCGAAAGGAAGTTTCCTCGCAGAGAGTTCTACATAGCCATCATGATGGAACGCAGCTTTAACGTAAGATTTTTCTTTTTTTTTTTCTTTTTTGATTCATTTGATTTTTTTATGAAAAACCTAAAACCCGACTTCGATTATATGTTTTTAAGTTTTGCGGGATATAAACTAATCCACGTTATACCAAGTTTATTGTTACTATTTGTTTCGGATTTGGCCGTACACTCTATCTCAAAAATCCATCCTGTACCTTTAGATGTAGCTAGGTGAGGCCCAACATTCCAGTAATAATAGTCGTATTCGGCAGGGTCCAGTGATAATTGCTTCTTCGCAAGGTGGAGTAAACATCGAGGATGTGGCCGCTGAAACACCAGAGGCCATTACTTACGAACCTATTGATATCAAGAATGGAATGTCCGATGAACAAATATGTCGAGTTATTAAGAAGGTGACATAACCCTATCTTAATCAATTCTTACTTAAAGTAGGTAGGGGAAGGTCAAAAAGAACAGAACAGAACAAAAAGCGTACGAAGCCTCCCCGGCTTCGTACGCTTTTTGTTCTGAGCCTTCTAAAATAAAAACTAACAGCTAATTTAATATAAATCTAATGCTACTGCATCGTCCACTTATCTGACTATAATAACAGCGTATTTCTGATTTGATACAAAGAAACTTGGCGAAATTATAACGATTTTCCCAAAAAGTGGGAATTGTACGAACGCACCCCACACGTGGGGTACATTCGAACACCATTTGTATCTTCTATGAATTTATGATTTACTCAGCTATTTCACCTATTTTAGTCACCTTTTAGGCATATCTTACTGACCTAGTCTTACTGACCTAGTTTTATAAAAATTATATTCTTGATTTTATTTTTTGTTAGTTCCATGGGGATGCACCCCATGGAACTAACAAACCCCTCGTACAGTATAAAAATTATATACAATTTAAGTGTACGAAGGTACCCCAATCAAACCTGTCACAAAAAAATCATAATAAAAAAATAACCGTTATGGTAATCATTAAACTATTGTTAATTATAACAATCTTATGCATGTATTTACAAACTAGACTTAAATATTTTTTTCTCATTCTATTAAAACTTATTGAAGACCGATGCTTCCAAGGAAAACCAAAAATAACTTGAGTAGCCAAAACACATATTAACTCTTTTTGTCAAAGTCTGCTAGCGCACTATCATCATTTTTGGAGGGTTGCCTATACATATGAGCGGCAGTCCCGTATACAACTTTGAACGCTTCAGCATGTTGGATAGTCGAGATATGACCTCTGTTCGAAGCCTCCCGGTGTACGAATCCTACCCACCTTCCCCTAAAGTACCTACCTACCAGAAGGACTTTAGGTCGAATCGAGGTTGTTGAAGTCTTGGAAAACTTATAATAACGAGGTAGCGAATGTAGCGATTGGTAAATGAGTATACCCTATCCCTACACCTATTCCTTACAATCGACTTCGCTTTTGCCAATTCCTACAATTGCTATCATGAATAATACATGGCCCTTTGTTCTAGATCGGTCTAGACGACAAAGGTGAAACTGTGGTTGATATGATCAAGAAGATGTATCAATTGTTCCTAAAGAAAGATGCACTCTTGATTGAGATCAACCCTTACGCTGAAGACGCCATGACTGGCAATTGTAAGTATCTGGAGATATGTAAAGGAAGGCTATGTTTAGTCAAGTTTAGAATTATTTCACTGAATTTTTGAATTTTTTCATTTATTATTTCGTCATTCTACCCTTAAACTAGGTTGTCTCTTTCTTAGGTAAACCTTACATAATCCAATCTCTATCTACAGGGTTCTTATAAAATAATCTGATTACACACATAACCCCAGGTAATAAGGGTCATCTTACACGAACCCCATTTGTAAGATTAGGAGTGTCACTCCTAGATTTCAGTAAGGGTCGCTTTCCGCGATTCATCCACGAACCCTTGTATCGTCTTCTTTTATTTATATATATCAATAGGATCGTGTGCAGTTAATATATAGTTACTATCTTACTAGCTCTCTCTCTCTCTTAGTTTTTATTCAGTCATTATACGAAATTTTCCTTTTAAGGAACTTCCAAAATCGTAATTTAATATTAGCTAGACAATGGAGGCCTTAAAATAGGTATCTCCAAGAACTGATGCGGCAAATTGCGAAACGTGTTCTTTGTAAAAATGTTGTGTGTGACATGTGTTTTGCAGGCTTCTGTCTTGACGCAAAATTCAGGTTCGATGACAACGCTGAATTCAGACAAAAGGAGCTATTTGCTTACCGAGATTTTTCTCAAGAAGACCCCAAAGAGATTGCAGCAGCGAAATATGACTTGAACTACATTGCTTTGGATGGTAAGGAATTCATTTTAATCTCAATTGATCTACTAAAATTACTATTTTTAACATCCTCTCCAATGATGAGTGTACCCTACTTCCCTTGACATCCAGTAAACACCGGTTGACTTGGTTGCTTCAGGAAACATTGGCTGCATGGTGAACGGCGCTGGACTGGCCATGGCAACTATGGATATCATCAAACTGTATGGAGGCGATCCTGCGAATTTCCTCGACGTCGGCGGTGGCGCTACCGCTAAGGCTGCAACGGTAAATTTGCTATCCTATATTTTTAATATATTCTTTCTAATAAATTAAAAAAGCTATAATTTATTTATGGTGAGGTTTCCAGAAACTGTTCGGTTTTGGTATGAACTTGGATAAAACCAAGGTCATGATCAATGACCACATTGATCCGGGACCGGTCGTCGTACACGTCGTGGCCACTTCTCGAAATTGTTTCCGAATACACTTACCTTGAGCAGATTTTGCAGTTGAGTAAAAACAATTTTGAGAGGAGGCCAAAAGGAGCATTTAGCTAGGATGGTCAGCGTTTGGAAAACTAAGTAGTCTTCTCGTCTTCCATACCGCAACGCTGAAAAACAAAATTTACGGAGTTGAGACGTGGACACTCACGGTAGGGCTGGTCCACCAGTTTAAAATTGCCCAGGGAGCTATAGAGAGAGCTATGATCGGAGTTTCTTTGAAAGATAGGACTCGTTTTACGTTTAAACGCAGTGTAGGATGCACTACGGCTAGATGGGATAACGACCTGCGATAGACTGCAGTCAAATGCTGGATGAGGCTGAAGACAGGGCGCTCTGGCGCTCATTAGAGAAGGCATGTCCAGCAGTGTACCTACTAAAAAAATACTGATGATGATGATTATGAAGCCCAGAGGGGGTTTATAAAACATACATTGACCTTATCAAAATTATACAGTCTCTCAGTAAATTATAACTCATCCACAGGCATAAAATCTATTAAAATTAATAAAAAACGGCCAAGTGCGAGACGACGCACACGGAGGGTTGCGTATCATCATACATACACTATATCTATATACTATTATAAAAGGAACCTTAAAACTTAAAAGACTGATACAAAAGTGAAAATGTCAATATGCCGTCATGACGTGATCACGATCTGGGTGATCGTGATCACGTCATGATCCAAGTACTGACCGCGCCCGACGTTGCTTAACTTCAAAAACATTAGATTTTTGTATGGATAAAATTTAATTTTAATATTTATTTGATTTTTACTGTCTTTATAACGGCAACAGACATGCATATTCTGTGAAGATTTCAACTGTGTAGGTACTTTATACAATTCATGGGATAGTAGGTACAGCCCGCAGACGGACAGACAGCGGAGGCGTAGTAATAAAGTCCTATTTTCACCCATTGGGTCCGGAACCCTTAAGAATAATCATCAATCCTATTTTCAGGCATTTTCAAACAAACAAGCATTCAACTAGACAGACTATTCATGGGCTACAAAGGGCATAGAATTCGGTCGCAAACGCCTACCTTATACTAGACTAGACTAGCACTTTCATGGCTGAAAACACAGAGTGCGATATGCGGATCAGTCTTGCGACGGCGCGCCCCTGCGGGTCGCACCGCCGACGCTAGCAGTGATCGCGACTAGATTATACTAGATTAATAACTTGCGTTTTGCGAATGAAGTTTTCTATTTTGTTCCCACATCACAGGAATTTCAAACAATGCTCCAAGATCTGGGCACGGCAAGCATTGCAATTGAACTTCAGAAGAACAGAACTAAGACACATCATGTCTAACAGCACGAGACTAACAGCCGGTTTCTCCAACGTAGATTATCTTTATAACTAAGTACCCAATCTCTCCGTCTCTCTCCTCTTTGCCAATCAGTGGGATGAAATAGGCTAGCATAAAAAGCCTTTTATTAAATTCAGCCACTCTGGACCGCTCCCCGTTATATCCGGCTCTATAGATGACATTGTCTGGATATCTCAACGGACATGTATGATTGTTTGATCCCAAAAACTACAAAATAATTTTACTTCACAGGAAGCGTTCAAAATCATCTTATCCGATTCCAAAGTGTCTGCGATCCTGGTGAACATCTTCGGAGGTATAATGAGATGTGATGTCATCGCCGAGGGTATAGTGCAAGCGGCTAAAGAGCTCGACATCAAAATTCCCGTGATTGTTCGACTTCAGGTTAGCATTTTTTATATTGGAGGATAGATGCAAATGGGGATAGATGATTCTCTATCCCCATGTGTAGGTACCATGTATGTAATATTGCATGCATTATTTGTCAAGGATGTATGATTCGAGAAATCTTGTCAGGGCACGAAAGTGAACGAAGCACGGAAGCTGATAGCTGAGTCTGGTCTTCGCCTTGTGCCGAGGGACGACCTGGAGCAGGCAGCCGAACTGGTCGTCATGCTGTCTGAGATCATGGCTCTTGCTAAGAAAGCTAAAGTAGAGGTAAGAACAACCTAACATTTTAACTTGTTTGTTTCTGATTAATTACAATTTTATTTGATTTTTTTTATGGTTCGCATGCAATCTCATGCAATATATCAATACCCTTCGATGTGTATGAGGCATGTTTTGTAGTTGCCCTATTCAAGTTCCTCCTGTTGATCTGTCTCTCAGACTATCTGTTTGTTAGTGTATTACACACAACCTATTTCCACCAATTTATGCACCGTACAAACATACATAATATTGGCATAGATATAAATAATAATTCACACAGCACTATCTAGCCCAAGCTAAGCAGAGCTTTTGTTATGAGTGCTAGATAACTGATATACATAATACAATACATAGATAGATATTTTTTATTATACATAGAAAACGGCCAGAACACCCGGAATAATTACCTGCAGATCGTACAAATATTTGTTCCAAGACGGGAATCGAAACCGCAACCTCCTGCGTCACAGGCGGACCTTCGCCTAGAAAGTTAGGTATATGGACAGCTGGAAATTATTTTAGAAGTAATATTATTATATTAACTTGATTCCTTCTTTTCTATGGTACAGGTAACGCTGACTTACAAGAAAGGACAATAGTTTATAAACATGTTCGTTGCCACTATTATACTAATGTATTTGTAAGCTGTGTTTTTGATAAATTTTGTGTTTTCCTCTAATTATTCGTTTTATTTGAAAAGAAAGAGAAGGAATGGGCTTCACAAGAAGACAGATAGATAGACAGATCGAAAACTCTTTATTGTACCACACAAACACAAAATACAATACAAAAGGAAATACATGGAATAAAGGAAGTACAAAGGGCGGCCTTGTCGCTTTGAGCGATCTCTTCCAGGCAACCTTGGGATGTATGGACCTTTGACATAATAAAGATTTGCTGAATGATTCATATAAATACCTTAGAGACAATAATTATGTCGGTACTTTATTGAACTACTTATGTTCCCACATAAATAAGGTTTACTAATTTTATAACACTAATTTTAATTAAAGATTTCGAATCTTAGTCCAACTTCGACTGGAAGGTATAATTCACTGTAAAAAATTAACATGTAAAAATTAAGTGTCGTTTATCAGTCAAAACTCGCGTGATTTGTTGAAATATTTTCTAGTGGTAGTCGCAGTGAAAATAATTATTAAGCAATTAGCAACTACCTAATTCATTAATCCGTGAGTTGGCATGGATTACCGAGGGTTTCAGGAGGCTTGGCTACCATCAGATAACCAAGCCTAATCTTAGGTGTCCGTTACGATTGAGGGTCCACATTGTAATTTCATATTTCGGAATACGCTATTGTTTAGAAAAAGTTCTGAAACATTTATATAAAATAAATGATTTTATATTTGTATTTTTGTATATATGATTATATACAACATTGGCTACAGTTGCATTGCCCTACAGAAGCAGCTACATCTCAAGACTTTGGAGGCAAGAGGAGATGAACGATGACCTTTAATGTAAAGGTCAGTTTCCCTGAATGGGGTGATCGATGGCGCGGGCGCCAGCCAGTCTGGCAGCCGTCTGACGTCACTGGAGAGAAAACCGGGACGGGAACTGATGACGTAAGTTAAGTACCTACCTCGATCGATGTCAATGTTAGTGTTTTGAAGAAATGTTAAGCGTAGCTGCTGCGAACCACCATCTAGACTACTCTAGAGTTTGCCCAAGCCGAGGAATCTGCCAGGATGGATTATAATTCTGTATTTTGTCCTCTGGCTGCTGGAGCAACCTTATGTTGTGTATTGTTTATGCCCAGACCAGTCCGGTCTATTAGACCTAGTTAAAGAGAACTGCTCTTAACTGTACGTACAATAAGTCGTCGCCATTCAATAAACAAAACACTTAAAAATAAGCCTTGGTATTTTGTAGTTGCAGTAAAAAAAAACAGAATACAAAGCAGACTGTCTGTTTTAGATTTTTGATAAATAGCAAAGACTTGATTATTGAACTTACGCCGCGCCGCTCTGTCCCGCTCCTATTAACGCGAAATCCTATGCGTATTATGCGTATGCGACTCATTAAAGGTAATGTGGTAGGTTTTATGAATGTCTTCATAAATAAGATCTTTTTTGTACTACAGTTTACATTAAAATTATTTCGAATTCTGATTCTGATCCTAAGAAATGAAATAAGTTCCCAAAAATTTTCGACTTCGGCGGGACTCGAACCGATGAACCGATTCTCGAACCGATTCTGATCTTATTGATCAAGACCCGCCTGGTGTTCTTCAAAAGATAGAATTCGTTAATAGGGTAATAACAATTTCAGTGTATATAAATTAAATGAAACTTACTGTCTATAACAACAATTAATCATCATTATCATCAGCCTATATTTGTCCACTGCTGGACATAGGCCTCCCCTAATGAGCGCCATAGCGCCCTGTCTTCAGCTTGCCGCATCCAGCATCTGCCAGTAGTATTTCGCAAATCGTCATCCCACCTGGTCGGAGGGCGTCCTACACTACGTTTGCCGAGTCGCGGTCTCCAATCAAGAGCACGTTTACCCCAGCGGTTGTCGGTTCTTCTCGAGATATGGCCAGCCCACTGCCACTTCAGCTTCGTCCGATTCATTTTCTAAGAATATATGCCTAAGAGTAGAATGGAATAGTACGTATTATAGTCGTATAACTTAATAAGCTGGAAATCTTGGTAGGACTCATTTTCTTATCACAATTTTAAATAACACTAACACCCGGTGCTTCAAGAAGATTCCCGTTATTCCGCTTGCTAAGATGATACTTACAATTAGTCATCATCATCATTAGGTTATCGCTGACTAATGGCAAAACATCTCGTGAGGTGACGCAAATGTTTACCAGATAACGTGATAACGGAGAGAACCGCTCAGCTAAATAAAAAAATGCGTTACTATGTATATTTATAGATGTGCAATACTGGAGTGGCACTGTAAATTCTCACATGCCTACTCTTGATTTATCGCATGTCGCGGGCTCGAATTCCGCCGCAGGACAAATTCAATGATCTGCAGATATATTTGTTTCGAGTTTATGTTTGTTGTTCATGAACTAATTACATATATAATTTATCTAGCATGAAGTAGTCTAGGTAAACTAGAACACATGGTCTGCTTTCTTTTGGGCTTATTCAAATGGATGTTAAAAATGGTTACCATTGCTTTGTTATTGATGGGTGTGATTCATAATGTTGCACCGTAATCAGTCAATAAATCAGTCTCATAGTCAAACTTATAATTCAACCTTTAATCATTAATCGTATAGTCAATCTATCATCTGATTAGCAAACTGAAGTGGCAATGGACTGGCCACATCTCGAGAAGAACCGACAACCGCTGGGGTAAACGTGTTCTTGAGTGGAGAACGCGACGCGGCAAACGTAGTGTAGGACGCCCTCCGACCCGGTGGGATGACGATTTGCGAAAGACTACTTGCAGATAATGGATGCGGCAAACTGTAGACAGGGCGCTATATAGCTCTCTCCATAGCTCGCTGGGCGACTTATGGAAAAAAAACTAAAAAACTAAACTGGTGGACCAGCCCTACCGTGAGTGTCCACGTCTCAGCTCCGTAGGTCATTACGGGTAGGACGCACTGATTGAAAACTTTCGTTTTCAAGCATTGCGGGTATGGATGACGAGAAGACTTGACGTAGTTTCCCAAACACTGCCCAACCTAGCTGGATCCTCCTCTTGGCCTCCTTCTCAATTTTTACTCAACTACAGGATCTGCCCAAGGTAAGTGTATTCGGAAACAATTTCGAGAAGGTGGCCATGTACGACGACCGGTCCCGTATCAATGTGGCCATTGATCATGACCTTGGTTTTATCCAAGTTCATGCCAAGACCGATGCGTCGTAAGGCTGAAGCTAGGCCTTACATTAGTATCGTTATATTTAGATGGGACCACGAACTAAACAGATCAAACTGTTTATGCGGTCATAGCCACTGGGTGAACTTGGTCTCTTTTTAGGGTTTCAAGATCGATTTCGCATCCCTTATGGTCTCGCTCTGTTCGTACTCCTTCTTTCTTGAATATCTCGATAGGTTAGGTACCTAACTACCGCAGCTATTAACTTAAAATTTGAAATAATAATTCATTTTGTGCGCCATTGCAGAATAAAAGAAACATAAATAAAAAATAAAATCAATTTATTTGTTTATTTTCGTAAATAAATAAATTTTTCAAAAAGACCTATGAGGGCAAATGGAGTAAGTACTTCTCATACTTTTTGAAATATTTTGAAGTGGCGGTAGATATAGCTCTATATTTTACGAGAAAATATAGAGAAGTCTGTAAAATAACACTTTTGAAAATTCATTACGGATGTAAGCGGGTTACCTACGAACCTTATTTGTGTTGGGACTTTTGAAAATGGTCAAAAGGGATGAGAGGCAGGACATCATTTTTTGAAAGGGGGGCCCATCTACCCGTGCCCTATATCTAGATCACAGTTATCGATTTGCACAATTCTAAACAATTTTTAAATATCTGTAAGTTTGAAACTTTTAAATATTATTTATTTTATGTTATCTCCTAAGTTTGCAGAAGTAACGAAAAGTACCTCCAAAAATGCCAGTACCTAGCAGTATCTCAAATGCGAGAGCTGTTCAAGAAAAAAGCCATATGATTCAAAGAAGCAAAAAAGTTTTTTCTTTCCTTGTGCTCATAATAATTTACCTTATAGCAGTGTTTTGTTTTCATTTTATTATGTAAGAGGTAGGTACAGTCATCAATGAAAATCGCTTCATTTCATGTTTTTAGAACTCAAATAATTGCATTAATTGCGAAACTGTTCTGATTAGTAATTGCAAGATAAATTTTAAAAATCCACCATGCATCATCATCACTATTAGTCAACCAAAGTAGTAATTATAGCAATCAATTCGGAATAACTAGGCTTTAAAAAACTTCAACACGATTGTCATTAGTTTGCAGCCAAAGATGAAATTAATGTTTATTATGAATAAACACATGTTCAATTAATCCAGAGGGATTATTTATTTAGAGATGTATTTATTTATCTTCCAAGCTTACAAAACCAAATAATACTTTTGAAAAACACAACTAGCTACTACAATTTTGGTGATATCTTCGCCAATTCTCAATAGATTTATTTAGATTATTCTTAGACCCTTAGAGAACTCCGTGTTGTCTAAGGGTCTAAGGGGTTAATTTTGAGATGGTCTCTTAATAGTTGGATTATTTTAGAATTTATAATGTGCACCGTAAAAAACGTATCAAAACATAACAAATGGTTTCCATGCCAACAGGCGTAAACAAACTAATAAAGTCTTTCTCGCTTTAACCAAGTGTCATTCAACAGTCATCAAATTTAATTAGTCTCGAATTTTTAGGAGATGTCGCCTAACGCCACAATATATTAAGCTGTTTCAAAATCACTCGTAATCTCGCCTTTACATTGTCAATTATTTTTGTTTGTGGTTGTAACAACACAACATTACTTTTGCTTTTTCTTCATAGTGTATTTATTTTAAACAAATTATTACTTGAACTTTCTTCTACAAAGATTTTCAGTTATTGGTTAATAAATTAGGTATTTAATATCCTTACCAGCGATATGCTACATGACCATAAGTGGTTAAGGTTGGGGACTGATAAACATTATACAATAAGTACATTACACTGATATATATGTTTTATTAAACAGAAATTACCCAGAACAACCGGAAATAGTTTAGTTATGGTTATATTAAGAGATACTTTGTCTACTAGGGTCATGACTTTTTATGTTTAGTCTGTCGGAAGAAAATACACTTACTAAGACCGTTTAAAATAACAAGGGTCATGTCATAACTTTATTTTTTGTCCTTCTGGAAGAAAAGACACTGAGACCGTCAGAAAAACAATTATTATTAGTATAGAAAAAAAATCACACTTTTCTTTTCATAATTCTTGCGAGAGCATAGGGGATCTGCCAGCCTGGGCATTGGACTATTTTAACCTAACCTAACCTAAATGGGTACAGCAAAAATCCTAACATTGTAATTTTTTTACACTCACTAAGAGTCGTCCTATCCAAACCTTTTTGAGTGTACAAAAACGATATCCATCGTTTTATAAAATCCATTTCTTCGTTTTTTGCCAAAACTAAGATCACAACCTAAGTTCAGTTTGATAGAGGTCAAATTCGTCATGCCTTTTGTTTGAAATGACAGCTCTTGAACGCAGTTTACCGCTTAAACCGCATCAACTTTGTATAATGCGCTGAACGTAGTTTAAAGAGTGTGAGTATCTTATTATTGAACACATTCAATTACATATTATATACATGAACGCGTTCAGTTGGGCCTTAGTCGTTGACTGTCGAACTCATTACAACATGATACATCGTGGACTCTATGCCTACGTCACTCATGTTATAAATGCGTAAAACAATCTTCAAGCTTTGTGTCTGATTAACACACTGCTAATAAGTTGATCAAACTTATTGTCACAAGGAACTATTGTTCTGTCACGCTGTCGACCCACTCCTTTTGCGTATCTCTTTTTCATTTATTCGCATTGACAAGTGAATGGATAAATGTTTTCAGAAATCAAAATATATTATTCACAAAGATGACAGGTTCAATGTCAGGCCTTGACAATAATAATGTAGGTAATGAAGTATTTAATAAATAGCAAATTCACCGGGCCGGAAATCTGATCTAAATACATTTTGGAGGGTACTCTATTTATTGATACTGAAGCCAAATCTGTAATTATTTTCTTCATGGTCTGTCTTTTTCTTGACCGCGCATCACGCCGAAACTACTGGATAGATTCAAATGAAACTTGACATTGTTTGAGTTTATACTACGTTAAAGGACATTGGATAGTTTTCATTCTGAAATTCAATATGGTTCCCTTGGGAGAGGGGATGAAAGTCAAAATTTGTACATAGAAGTAATTCATCAACGCATTGTCCGCTTTATTTAATTCTTTTTTTGTGTTATCTATCGATAAACCAACAATCAACAGTGAAATTAATGCAAAAAGAACTTGAAAAAATACATACAACTTTTTTTCGAGAAGTATAAATTTTTGTTGGTTAATTCGAGGCTGGTTACCTACCGTTGTGATGTTTTTACATAAATCAGTTTTGCGTATAGTTCCCCCACAGGCTGCATGTGTAGAAACTATAATAATATGCGTTGTTTTTACCTCTAGAGCAGCAAGCGAACCTGCGGGCTATCCCGTTCGCTCTTACAGACAGCGCCCTCCGTTCTCTCTCAATGTCTGCATCGTCTTTCAGGTTTAGGAGATGTCCCAAGTATTTAAATTCTCTCTAACTCTCTTTAATTATAAAACATATTTCTGCTACTAACAACTGAACTATTTACTACTCTGACACCATTGACGACCTCTGTGGCGCGGCGGGCGAAGGTCTGCCTGCCATGCAGGGTTCGATTCCCGCCTCGATCTGCAGGCATTTGTTCAGGGTGTTCTGGTCGTTTTCTATTTACATATAATAAAAAATATCTATCTATGTATTGTATTATATTATGTATATCAGTTATCTAGTACCCATAACACAAGCTCTGCTTAGCTTGGGGCTAGATAATGCTGTTTAAATTGTCCAACATTATTTATTTATTTATTTGCTTAATATGGTGTAACATCATGCATGTTGAAAATTACTGTTATTACAATTTGACTCACGCGGAATCATCCTAAGCACAAACAGTATCACATTTATACATAGTACATAATGTTTTACGAGAAAATTTCACAATCATTTTCATAATAATTTTCAAATATGTGCCGAGATGAGTTTTTGTACGAGCACGTTCGTTTCTTTGTAATAGATTTTGAAAACGTATAGTACATAGTGCAGTAAAAAGCTTGTAGGTATTTTAATTTGGAAGATATGTTTCTCACAGTTAAAATCTAAAGAGCTTTTTACAAAGTAATTTCATTTAGAGCACCTATTCTAAGAGCACCACGTTTAGTGCACAAATTATATCGTCGGTCGAGGTGAAATAATATACTGGGGAGTCCCCAGTGGGGACAAACATATAATATACTGGGGATCCCCAGTGGGGACAAACATAGGCTACTTGAAAAGCGCGTGCAACGGCTAATTACTAGACGGTAAACAAAACATAAAATCTCCATATAAATAAAACGTCAAGTTCGAGTCCAACCCAGTTTTATAGTTTTATAATTATATGGAACCCTCGGGTGGGCCGAGGGTTCCATATAATTATAAAACCTTATTTATTGCCAATTATCACCATTCTAGGACAACTGGAAGTACCAACTTCCAGTTGTAACGGTTTTTTTTTGTTTTGCCTTATTTGTGTTGCAAGACTTTGTTTCTTCCCAATTTTATGATACTGTTTCAACGGGAGGTAGAGTACTATGTTGGTTTTGGTCCAGGGCATATGCTTTTATTTCTTTGTGATTAAACAAAAATATTAGTTTTAATTTTTTTATGCTATAAGGCCTTGCTACTTGCCAAATTTTTTGGTATTATGTCATTGGAAAATACGTAGAAATGGCGAGAATTAAAATATTTTTTAGGTGAGTAAACTAAAATTTACAGTTTTCGGATTTTTTCCTTTATTTGTGCTATAAGATTTGTTTTTGATTATTTCATGTTAATTTAAACTCAATATCTCCACACGTTTAATTATCATCATCATCATTATGATGATACTTAAACGTTTAAGTATATCACTGCCTAAACTAAACAGAATAAAACTATAAAAGGCATTAAAAAAAAGTTCATTATACGTATCAAACTGTGCGATGGATTTTTGAAATTTCCTTTGTTCGACGGAATAATAAGATAAAGTAGGTGGCGGCGCTAGTTTGGGTGGGGTATCCGCCTTAATAAGCTGGCCTTGACGCTCTTGTTTCCTTAACATAATAACCTTATACTGAGGTTGCTCTGTATTCTCTTTTACTTTCCCTGCAAGGTTAAATCCTATGTTGCGTACCTAACCTAATGTTGTGCTACGAGTATAAAACAAGTTATGCCTACTCGTTATGCGATTTACTATGTGATTCAACGAATGTATGAATTTTATTTCATGACGCCAACGGGCTCGAGCATGGGAGTTTTCCATTAAGGATGTTATAGACGGACTATCTGTTTGGAGAAAACCCACTTCTACAAAACAAATGTGATAAAATTGGTCTCTTTGCGGGAGTTGGATCATACATTCGGAACAGCAGTCAATATAAGCAATTTCAGCAAAATGAGGCTTGATGTAAGCAATTATATTGTTTTGTATTGATCATCATCATTTCAGCCCGTTTGCTTGCACCCACCGCTGAGTAAAGCCTCCTCCACAATACGCCAGATTTCTTAACAGCACACGGTTAACAATCATTAGTGAATAATGAGGGCCAACATATAAAATAATATTGTAATCCAAAATCATCATACTAAATACCCAAATTACCCAATAATTCATAGCCAACTACACAACCTCAACAGTCTAAAATGGCCCACTGCTGGGCTTATTGGCTCTTGGGGGTAATGCCCATAATCCCCATTTGTAGTTGGGCATGCGGGTTGGGGGTTGCAGTTCAGTGGTAGATCTATTCTGCAAGAGTTGCTGCTGCCAACCCCCCCCCCTCCTCCGGTGTGTGTCTCTAAGTCGCTATTGCTACACCCATGGGAAGAATTGGGGTGGTGCAAATTCTAAACCCGCAGCACACGGCAACTACGCAAAACCCGTCTATATTAGCTCACAAATTTGAGATTCACAAGAGCTCGGCTCTAAATATTTTATTGTGATCGTATTCCCGATATGGTAAGTTTATCGAGTTGACCGTTACTTGTATACTTGTATGTATCTTCGCGATAGTATTTGAAGCAGTTTTGTTCGCTAAATTCAACGCCATAACGGCGATATTCCTGTAAAATGAGTTTGATTGATTGCAAAATTTAAGTGCTAGGGGGGGAGAGCTGGCCGCATTCATACATGATGAGCATTCATTCAGCGGTCGTATCTTCTCTATTATAACAAACACGTCCAAGCGTTTGTATTTGGGAGGAGAACTCGTAATATGTTTTTGCTCCTTGTGAGTAATTTTTGTTGTCAGATTATCAAAGGTTTTGGTAGTAGTAGGGTTTCTTAAAATTTTAATAATGATTTATTTTAGTGTTTCAACAAAGTCCTTATTTTAACGTGTTAAGTTAAGTTAACATCCGTTATAGGTTAACTAACTCCAACGCGTATTTTTATTTTAATTAATTTGATTAATGTCTCTGTTGAGGCATATTCATAAAGCTGTGTACAAATTGTACAGTGCAAAATGTACCGTGAAGAGCTAAAAATACTTCAAAAACATGACTTAAGCTCCACGTAAGCATAAGATGCCAGTACGTTAACAAGGAAATGCTGTAATCATGAAGGTAACACACATACTCGAGGTTTGGTTTGAGGAGCCCCCTCAATAGAACCAAACTATAGAAGAAGTTATGTTATTAGATTATAGTTTTCATACGTTTAAATTTTTCTTAAGATACTGGCTGTAGCTTCGCCGCTTTTGACGCCGACTCTAATAATTTTATTGCCAATGGCATTGAAACGGTATTGAAATAGCTATAACGTTTTATTATGGGCCTTGAAAAAAAAACACAATGAATTCTCCCTGCTCTCCTCTACATGTTAATTTGTCTTGATAGGTACTTGGCATTGATAGACACTATTGGATTATGATTTTTGTTCAATACACAGTATGTTTGTTTTTCCATGTCCATACACAGAAGGTAAGTACGTAGGTATAAGGAAAATTATTGGCTTAATATTTTGATATAAGTGGCCTGTAAGTTTAATCGTATTCTGTAAGCCTATAACAATAAAGTTATTGATTTTGATTCATGACAGTGGAGTATCATTGTAGTTAATTCCAACAAGATCGCTGTATAGTTTACTCACTGGTCCACATATTGTATACCCAAGTGAAACATAACGTAGTGAAATAATTGAATACTTGGTACCAAGCCATAGCAAAACAAATATGATAGGTAACAAATTGAGTTTTTGTACAGTGCTTTTACTCTATTTACTGCTCTTAAGGCTTTGATTATGTTTATTTCTATCTAGCTAGATAGAGAGTCGCAAACAACTGTAAAACAACTGAAACAAACAAGCCACGTTGTTTGTCCTGTTGGGCGTAACAGCTACGTCTTTAACTCGCTCTACGTGTTATTCTTTCGCAAAATGATACCAGTTGTGGAAGAACTCTCATTAGAGATTATTCACTATAGCATCGAGTATCTACAAAAACATTCTCAAAGAAAAGTTAAACTCTAAGCGAGAGCGAGTTAAAAGATTTGGAGGCCGATAGTTGGACTCTATTATTTTCTACGCTTTTACAGCCTATCTAGAAATAAAAAAAATTTATGTGGTAAGCATTGCGTGATGTTTGGGCATTAGCAGAAAATTTATAAGTCATAATACTGCATAAGGTAAGAAGAGAGGGGTGAGGGCGCGTGACTCTGCTTCTTGGCTTTAATGGTAAGTCTTGTGTTTAGAAATGTATAGATAATATCAAATGAGTGCGATGTCCGTTGGCACTTCGTAATGTACAAAACAAAAATACAAATTCTATACTTACACACACAAAATCTCAATTTCTAAAGCAATGCTGAAAAACAAAATGTCAATCAGTAGGCTAAGATCGAAGTTGATTTGTCTGGAGGCACATATAGTGAAGTACGCATCTGACTTTATGGGCTGGTCAGAACCGTTTTTCAGAGCTGAACTGATGGCGTAGTGGTGTGATGACGTAGTCTTCAGGCTCGTTGAATAGCAGCGTCCACTCCCTACGATGCTCGCACTCGCGGCTCGGCGCGCCCCACCCGTCATTGCCGACTTGACCGCAATGGTGGTAGGACGTGCACTTGCCAGAGCGTTGAATCCAAACTTTTCGAAGTGAACCGCGGTCTCGATTAGACTCGGCAATCGTATTTGCGCTCATGAACTGCGTGCTGAGCGCAACACGAAACTTCTGAAAACTTACATTATTTCTGTGAAAACGAGTAATTTGACAACGTGAACAAGAAAGGAAGCGAAAATGTCGAAAAAACATCTCCACAACCAAGCTGCGATACCGTTAGCTCCGGCAGTTTTTAAGGTGAGTTTTCTGTTTATTAAATTTGCGAATTTGTTTTTTTTTTACAGCAGCAAAAGAAACAAATAGGTAGGTAAGATTATTTCAGGCAAAGTTTCACACTCTTGTGTTGTTGAAGATATTTCAATAAGGAAATAAATCCTGCAAAATCGGTGCTTTGCGGTGACGTGGGAAGCCAACGAGCAATTATTATAAATTGAGTCCGTTGTCCGTTATGAGCTAGGTAATGTGCAAACTGGAAACCTAGCTCAAACATCCGCACATTCTCTACTTATGCTATCTAAACACAGATTTACTTAACTTGCTTTTGATTTTTGGTCAAACAAAACCACACTATGGTCAAAACACACTGTCGAGATTTCAGTCAACACAGTCCAGAATAGGTACTCGAAGCGATTTTATTGGTGACATAATTTTTTTTCCAAATGGATAATGTTCAGCAATTTATGTCGCTGACTGTACACAGTATTTCCCAGCGCGAATGGGGTTTCATATGTCTAAACCACAGATAACTGAATTTAAATTTCTAAATTTTACACCTCGTAAATATATTTGTTTCGACCATTTCGCGATCATTCTCCAAAAGAATCGTCAAAATAGGTGCACAATTGATGGAAAAATTGGCAAACATACATTAAATAAACAGGTACTTAAAGTCTAACATAAAACATATTTTTTTCGAAGCCGGTTTATAATGGTTATAAAAAGCAAAGTAAAGGAATGCGTTGAAAATTTAAATAATAGCATCTAACATAATCCTATTGAAGAATTTCTAAGAAACGGCCACTGACTGAGCGTCTTTATTCTTCTGTTGCCGAAGTTCGACGAAAAATAAACGTTAAAAAACAGCTATTGTACCAACTGATGGCCGTTTTTGAATGTTTAACAAATTTTGGCCCTTTTTGAATTTTGGTTCGTTCTCCCATTATTTTCATTTTATCGGAATTTGGTTGGTCTAATGCACGTTCCCATAACCCTAAACTTTTCTCAGTAGACTTAGAGCGTTAGTATCCTACTAATATAAAGGCGTAATTTGTGAGTTGTGCTGTTCCAAAGATGATTGGCCAAAGTAACAAAGTAAACCAAAACTACTGAATGGATCGCTCAAACTATTGAAATTATGCTGTTATAAAGATAGGTCTTTATGTGTGCAAAATTTCGTGGAATACCACATAGGTATAGGCTACTTTTTATTTTTCGAAAAACGCGTGAAAAGTCTTGTTTACCAGTAAAATACACTAAATTTTGTGCCGCTTCAAAGTCGTTATTGTATTTCAGTATTTGTAAGCAAAAATACCTTTCTGTATTAGGTTACGTGTTTGTGTGAAAATATTAAATGACTTAGGTGGTACCTACTCGTAAGTACCAAGTTTGCTACTATACTATGGTACCTATAATTTGATTTTTCGATAAAAGTTATCGAACTTCAAACTCTTTAGTAACACATTGTTTTTTAAGTTTTGTGGAATAAGCATTAATCCCTTAGGATCTCGGAAATAAATACACTAAATAATTTCTATGCGACCCTCTAGAGATCATTCTATTTACAAAAATATAATAATTTAAATCGGTCCATAATTTACAAAGATATCGGCAAAATACTTTAAAAATATGCATAGGTACATCCGATCATAGAACCTTCTATTTTTTTTTCGATAAGTCGGTTAAATTCACTTTCAGGAAATCTTTCTCGAGCTAGGTCTAGGTCTCGTATAGAACCTTGATCTACTTTTATCAACAAAATTCACATAGAAAGTCAATGAGGTCAAGCGAATAACAGGGAAGAAGATTTGGCAAGTATAAAACGACGCGACGCCAACACAAGGCCATGGCGTATTTTAATACTTTCACTGCCACCTTTTCTATAATAGAAGACAGTAAAAATCTAATAATAAACAGTGTTTTTTTGCGTTGTGTTATTATGAAAAATGTAAAAATACAGACGTTTACGTTATTTTTTGGCTCTGAATGTGATTTTTTTCTAAAAGTCTGTCGCTTTCTTTGTTTATTTTTATAGTCAGAGATGACATCGTTGTTTAAATCTGTGATTTGAACACGATAAAAAATAATAAAAGGACCAGCTCGGTACGAAATCAACATTTTGGTTCAGACCTCATTTAAGATTTGTATTTTGTGACCTCATAAAATGCGATTTTTGACCTAACACAAAAAATTAAACATCATCTAAAATATCTTACCTACCCAACATTCATATAATAATTATTTAACTCGTATTAAAATTTATCGTAAACTTACCTACTGGTGATTTAATACACACATTAACCATTAATAAATTAATAAAATGCATTCACTTCAATCTTATCAGGGACATCGTAAATTGTAATTTCAAGTCGATTATAAAACTCTATAATATTGCGTGTAGGCATACCAAACACTGCTGCAAGGTCCGAACGTGGTTGTGGACGAAGTTCCTTATCAGTAAAAAAATTACCTCCAACACAAATGTAGGCTTTTCCTTCTAATTTTGTTCAGCGCAGCTATGTACGTTATTATTGTATGTAAGTAATTGAGTTTTTAACCTTGTACTTCGTGCTATGATAACTTTCTTAAGAAACTACGCGTTTGTTTTATTATGTCTAGGTTTTCTTCGTTTTTGCTGCTCACTTCTTATGTAAGGCGGTCGCCATTTTATTTTAGTTCAAGTTGAAAAATTCAGGCATTTTGCAACCTCTCCTACCTCTTTTCATTAATTATTGGAAAACACATATCACACTAATATTATAAACGCATAAGTTTAGATGGATATTTGTTGCTCAATCACGCCAGAAAGGCTTACTAACGGATCTGAATGAAATTTGGCACAGAGATAGATTATAGTCTGGAATAGTACAAAGGCTATATTTTATTCCGGAATTCCCACGGGAACGGAAACTACGCGGGTGAAACCGCGAGGCGCTGCTAGTTTATTTTAGACATGTTGTATTTATTCCTTCCATTCGCACCTAGTAAGCAGCTTCTATCTTATCATACGTAACGCTAAGGTACTATGTCTGTTTCTGGTTTCCCGGCCAACCTCTGTTTCTTCAAGAGACCTAGAGTGATTAGGGCTTCTACACCTTCGTATCCGCTGCTCATTGTCATAGTCTCTTACCATCAGCTGAGGTGAGCGTCAAAGGAAGGTCACGATAAAAAAGCAATATTTGCATTTTTAGGCGTTGAAAGTACCGACGCATAAACTGCTGGCAATACAACGGTCATAAAAATTTTAGAGTGGCCTTGTCAAATAAGCCACCTATTTTGTCGTTGACTGTACAATCTAATACCATATTTAGCCTGACTAGATGACTATACACTAGCCAAACTCGATGTTGAATATTTGTAAACAAACCACGACATAAATTAGGCCTACGCAATATTTATTGAAGGAAGAATCTCTAATTGACAAGTTATGTAAATTGCGTATAAAAAGACGCGGCAACAGAGATGAGCGATTTGTTTACAAACTTACCACAACCGTTTTTGGCTAGTATGAAAATGTAATATTTAGTACAGCCACAGTACAGCCAGCTGTAACCAAACAAGATGACATCCTGAATATTTTGAGTCTTCCGCTGTGTTTCTGCTGAGCTTCAGCTTATGCGCAGAATTAATAGTCCATTTCAGTAATAAGATATGCTTTAGATATTGGATATTGGTAAGTATTCGTGGAAAGAAGCCGGTAATTTAAAACTTACTTTGTATGAATGTAAGCTGAGATGCTAGCTAAAGTATTTATCAGTGTAAACAACCTATAACAGCAGACAACCAAACTTGTGAAAATAAATGACTTAATATTGTAGGTAACTTAGTTTTGCCCTCGTGTATTTAAATAAAGTTCAAAACAACCATTTTCCTTATTTGTTCATAACCTGAAATAAATGTAGTAACATCCTGAAACATGGAAATCTTCCACACCATACACAGTGATAATAATACAGTCATTAAAAGAGTGGTCATTAGCACAGCACTCAAATCTCTAGTTGGTACACACACAAGGGCACGAGGCATTATAATTTTTATGCCATAGGAAAATAGCCTTTCTATTGTTCAGTATAAAATTCACTCTTTGAAAGAGTAATGTAGCTACTCGTGAAAACAAAAATTCTATTTCAGTCTACCTACATGATTGATTGCCAAAATGCCTGCAGTGTAAACATCGAGTATGTCGCTCTTGGATGGTTCGCAAATTACGCATATTTTCCGTTTTTTAAATTTTTACCTGAATTTATTCAGTTTATATACAGCAAAGCAGGCATCTTCTTAGGAAGTATCTAATGTACCTATGCAATAGCAGTCATGAGCCTTGAAATAAGGATATTAAATTATGTATACAGGGTGCCACGCAACAAGTGTACTAAGCCAAAATGGGGTTATTCTGGATCTCAAGACTTGCGAATATGTTTTAATTTTGGAAAATGTTTTTTTGTTTTTTCACATGCACATACTTTTTAAAAATTACTTACTACTTCTTAATAAATTAATATCGATTACATCCATTCAAATCTTTCCATAAAACTACGAGGTTGCGAAGGCTCTTCTGCAAGCCCTCACAGTTTTCAGTAGCGATAAAACAAAACAATAAAATTGTTGTATCAAGAAGTGGCACAAGAATGTAGAGTCACAACATAAGCATATGTTTCGAATATTCAGAAATCACCGGCACCAGTTTTTTTCAGCTTAAAACACTCTCGATAAAGTCAGCCCTTAAATAATAATATCTGAATTAGATCAAGCAAGAGGAGGCCAGACAGAAAACGGGATTGAAAAGTCTCATAGAGACATCAAACCTGTCCACACCCATAGGAAAGCTGAAACGAAGCTGTCAATCTCCAAAAGTCCTGCTCCGGTACTTCAAGGAGCTGGGCTGGTTAGGGCCTGGTTAGGCAGGGGGATAATGCACAATACACTCCTATGCGAGATGTCAGTGCAGATCCCAGTTCCCCCACTTAGAATTAGAATTAGATCAAGCAAGTTTATTGAAAGATTCTATCATCTCATATTGCCACATGGTAAAGCATTATTTTAGGCCCGTATTAAGAAACATTGCTCAGTCGTAGAGATCTATAACTGAACTAAAAAGTCACTCAAGTTTGAAGCATAGATATGCTTGCAGGATAGATAAGCGCAAGCCTAGTTCGGTGACTGGACAAGCATTGCCTCAAACGCATATCAATATAAGCAGCTTTTTTTTTTGTTGGAGTTAAAATAATATACAACAATAGATTTCAGAATCAAGGTCTTTATTCCATGTGATAGGTATAACGCGACACTTGGTAGAGTCGTGACTCTGATATCCAATTGGTATTTATTGAAGGCACTCAAGGAATACCTATTATGTAATTCATTGTCCGGTCTTCAAACCACATCACTTGTTTCATGATACTGGAACATGAGGCCAAATGAAGACTTCCGAGTAACGCGTGTTTGTATACAAAGCTGGTCAGACGATACAGCGCGAGTGATCATAAGAAACCTGATTATAAATGGCCTTTTCAACGACTCACATGAAATTGAAACTTTTCAGATAGGAAACTTTTTAAGTCGTAAAAACATCCGCAATAAATTCCCGGTAAATAATCTTTTGTTTTTTGATTAAGGTTAACATAGTAATTTCATTTAACAAATTATTGATTATTTATTTTATTATAATATGTCAGTACAGATGTAGAATTAGTAGAGATATAGATGCCTATTTATGGGTAACTTCTAGAAGAACAACGGTAACACGTAACCCGACCGTACCAGCTTACAAATGTAAAAAAAATACAATATTCAATTATTTTTATGATAAGATCTGCCTATATTGGTGTACTTACCTACCTATTTATTTTATTTTTAGTCGAATTAAGATTTCTAATGCAATAAAATGAATGAATGAACACTAGAGATACATAATAACCAAACCTTATACTCATAGGAACTACTTACTAACAGTAGTGTTTTTTAATTCCCAAGTTATTTAACGTCAATTTACTGCGGTTCATCTGGTTCTAGCTAGACAAACTAATAAATAATTCCATCTCGCTGCCCAAAACAAAGATCCTTTCTATTTTTAGCCACACAACTGTTCATCAAATTTGCGGATTGAAATTCACTCGCGGCCTCTTGTTGCTGAAGCGTGAACCGAAAGTTGCTCGCGACTCGTGACCTCCAAACGAAGAGCTCAGACGGGCTCGAGACTATAGATGGCTGATGTTGAAGTTAGGCGGTTATACTAGACTAGGCTGTGCTTACAAATTATATTCTGCAAACATACACAAATGTTGCATAAGATCAACATAAGATCAGATTCCTGCTATTACGACTAAGCAACTTTTGGAGTCGTCAACTATATTAGTAGTAGGTCTGAGTACAAAAGAGACGCGTAAAAACGTGTGCTTAATTTTTTTAATTTCTCTATCCACAATTTAACGAGACGATAAGACATACAATTATCCTGTTATATGAAGGAGCTCTATGAAAAAGAATAAAGAAAATGTAATGCAAAGTATAGAATGTAAAGATTTTAGTTAGGTACGTGTTCGCAGGCATTTTAGTGTACGGTACTGAAAGTGGTTTCGACTTAAAGCAATAGCGATAACGATACGCATCACCACTCACGGTAATCGAACTCGGTAATGTATTTCAAATATCGCACGCGTGATGACACCGGCCGCTCTCGCGTCTGATTGGCGCAGCGGCGGCGGCGTCGCGCCGCGCGCTGTGTGCACGCATAGCGGCCGTCTCGGCGCTTGAGCAATGGAAATTTCCATCGCGGTTCGTTTGCCGCCGCCGCTAGCCCCCGCCACCCGCAGCCCGCGACGTGTCGTCTCCGCGCTGAATACCCGCTCCCCTCATGATCCTCAAATAAAGGGTTCTATGGCTCTTATAGCCCTATACAGCTGCTGCAGCTTGTTGCTCCTGCAGGAACTTGTTTGTTTTGTCTTGCTTAGGATTCAAAGGAACCTCTACGGTAGTAAGTTTTGTTTAGTGTGCTGAAAACTGGTTCAGTGATTTAGTTGTAAAGTTCAATTAAGCAATACGCCGACCCAAACTTATTGCAGTCTGTGTGTAATATATAATTATATTTTCGCTAAACTATATTTTTGCATCTCTGCCTTAACCACAGGCATTAACTATACAAAATAAAACTATTACAGAGGTATTAAAAAAGCTTTTAGAAAGTATTATGAAATGCCTATTTTTTTTTAATTTCCTTAGTTCAATGTTAAGAAGATAAAATAGGTGGATTTGGCTCGGGTATCTAGACAAATTTAAGTGAGAACTGTTAGATTTGTCCGATGAAAAGATTTCAACGCGCACCAAATTTTAATAAACTCGATAATTTAGTCAAATTGCTTCTTTTGCATTTATCGCTTGAAGTTTATGATTTACAACAAGATAATGTCTTTATGTAAGCGTGTAGTTGGGTATTGTAGGTACATAATCCATATTTATATAAGTAATTTGATTTTTTATTAACTAGATCATACAGCCGGACATAGAACTTCCTCCTTTTATCAAAGCCGATTAAAAAGTAAAAAACTTGTTGACTCATCAAGAAATCTCTGAAACTACAAGAGCAACGAGGCCGGAACTTTGTATCGGGGTTCTTTTTACGACGAAGGCAAACTGCTATGAACGGTTTCTTGAAATTCTTATTCTAAAGAAGTTAAAACAGAGTCAAGGGTAATTTTCATATTAACTTAAAAATCGTAACTGTGGGTGATACAATTCGTAGCGTAGATAAACGACTCAAAAAAATAGACGTTCGGAATTTTTTGAAATTCGCAACCTAGGTCCATGGTGCATAGTCAAATTTAGTTCACTCACTGACTCCTCACCTCACAAAATTTCTGAAACTACTAGTAACGAAGCTGCAATTTTACATAAGAGTTCAAGATGTCAATACCTACTAGAAACAGATATTTGGAAGGTTGAATTCTATAGTGCCCTAAAAAAGGATCAAAGTTTCCTTTAAAAACTCGTCACGAAATCTCTAATAACAATAATTAGAGGCTGAAGTGTCTTATGATAAGGTTATGTTATGATTACTGTATACACACTCACCCAATAAATGCTGAATTTTGGAAATTACCTACCATTCTAAGAGAATGGTCATTCAGTACGGGATTGATAGGTTTTCGCATAATAACTTTAAAATCGTAAAGTTGGTTGTAAAACTTCAGCGATGGTAGTTTGCTTAGAAACTTACACTGGCCGTGGTATTTTTAAAGTCCACCCGAATGAAATACTCAGATCGTGTAGGTGTGTAAATTATTTCTTGTGTTCCTTAAATTGAGTACTTTTCGTTCACTTTATCATTTACTAGCTTCGGAACGCGACTTCGCATGCGTTTTTTATGAACAAAAAGCAGACTATGCTTATTTCCAGGACTAAAACTATAAATATATATGCAAATTCAGTGATCTTTATTCTTACATTATCATGTAACTAATATACGGTCTTCACAAATCGTCTTAATAGTAGGTATTGGCAAGTTTTTTCCCTTGAGTTGTTTTTTTGCTTACTTTAGTTTATTACCTACTAGTTTCTGCCGCATTGTTTACATGGAAACGTCTAAAGGTATATACTAATTATAACGTCTACTTCTTTCCAATGGGATTAATTTATGGGATAATAAATAGGCTATATGTTTGATTCCAGGTTTATAGCAACATTTATGCAAATTTCAGCCCGATCCGTTCAGTCGTTATAGCATGAAGCGGTAACAAACATCCATACATCCAAACATTCAAACGTTCGCATAATATTAGTCTAATAGCGCGTGTGTTATTTATTATATGAGTCGGTAGCTGTTTTTTGGTATTTCCGGAGGATTGCGCAGCTCGGAGCTGCCATGGAGGTAGATTAGGCGAGAAACTAGATGTGCGCTGCTCTTCGTCAATCCAATTTAAGCACTCACACTTAAATTATAAAGATTTATTTCCAGTGCTCGGCGCTTCAATACAGGTTTGCGTTAACTTCGGATTTATTTTAGGTCGCTCTGTGGAAGGTTATCACGATGTACTGAATCACAGGAGCTTGGAGGACGGATTTATTTGTTACGCTCTCATTTAAATAATCATGTATAAATTATGTTGGAAAATGGACACAAGATCATTCATTAGCCTCAAACTAAGTTCCTAGAACTTGTGTAATATTGATGGATGACTGATATACCTACTTTAACAAAATATTACTTAAAATATAATTTCGGGTTTCTTAAGTTTTACTTGAAACATACATTACAACATTAAACTCGTAATTTTTTTTATCTAAAAAACAATTTAAGTCATCTACTTCTGTGCTTGGGAAGACAAAGACAACGAACCCAAACTCCAAACAAAACATAAAGTGGTTTTTTAGGAGTTCCTATTGCCACCTTCTGTCTCTATCATCAGACCAGCTCGATGGTACCATGACATCGCCATTGTCACCAACCAAACTTATATAAGTATGAAATATTTCAGCTTAATCTTTTGAGAACTGGTCTAAAATAAGTTGAAAGATTTTTCCCACATATACCGACTAACAGAACAAATAAAAACAGTTTGTTTTTCGTTTTTGTTTTTTAAGATCAATTTTCAGTACCTATTCATATATTCGTTAATGGATATGGGATCTCACGAAGATACGTATTAACCTTGCGATGGGTCAAATGGGATCAATAAAATCTACACGTCGAATTAACTGCACCAGGATAAAAATCAGCACTGCGGTATTGAAGAACTTTTCACTGAAGGCCACGTGATAATACAATGTGGTAATTTTTTACCATTCATAATACCGAAGGTGGTAAACGGATATTTAAAAAAAACTCTCAAAAATTTCTGGGCGAGCTTCCTGTCTGCGCGTTTAAATAACACTATAAAAAGTTGTAGATGAAATGTGAATCCATACTTTCGAATGTGTTCTCTTTTGTGACAGACGGTTTCAGGATCTACATTGTAAATCTATAGGGGGACGGTGGATACCTTGAATGATGGGTGAAACCAAAATGGTTTACCCTCTGTACAGCCCCAGGCATCTGAAGGTGCACTTGGGCACTTCATTCGCGCATTGTTCTGGCTCTGCATTCTAAATCTAAAATTCCTTTTCTGGATAAAGAATAGATTTTTTAAGAGTATATTAAATTTCGCAAAAGTGACGAGAAATCAGACGGATTGTACAAGTCACGTTTACATGGATCATGCAATACATGGTACCTACCTATAACACAGGTGTACTTTCAGGTCATCAGAAATTTGATAATTATCTACGATCTGGTAAAATCCATGAAATATGTAGGTATATTATTTAGTGAAACAGCTGTACTGTACCTATCTTTCTATTCGATTCCCTCAAGAATCCAGCTGTAGTTTATGTCTAGGGTTAATGTGCTTGCTGCCAATATAAATAGGCATTAGACGTACTTAAACCAGAGTCCACACGACTGACTACAAGTCTAAAGAATGCGTCTTGTGCCGGCAGAGGTCAGTAAGTACCCATACCGTACCCAACACCCATGTAACGACCTCTGTGGCGCAGTGGGCGAAGGTCTGCCTGCGACGCAGGAGGTTGCGGGTTCGATTCCCGCCTCGGGACAAATGTGTGTACGATCAGCAGATTGTTCAGGGTGTTCTGGTCGTTTTCTATGTATAATAAAAAAATATCTATCTATTTATTGTATTATTTTATGTATATCAGTTATCTAGTACCCATAACACAAGCTCTGCTTAGCTTGGGGCTAGATAATGTTGTGTGAATTGTCCAGCATTATTTATTTATTTATAAAACCCCATCTTATACATTATATAGATAGGGTCTATGGCCAAATACAAGCCAGTAGTCAGTACTGAGGAATTACGATATTTAATTATAATATTTTACGATAACCAAAGTGTCTATGCGTAGACTTAGAAAATAACATCATCATAAAGTATTAGTAGTATTATTATTTTTCACAATTTCATTTGTTTATTTTTTGCGCGGTATCTCATATAGTTTTTCAGAAAAGTAACCTAAATTATACGATATAACATGAAATATAGAAAATCTCCGGAGAACGGTCTTGTTGGTTTCGGAGAATAGGTATACCTACATAGAACCGGTAGGTAACCTGAAACAAACTAACAGACATACAAAAATGGTGTTTTGTTATAATGAATGCATGTCGTAAAAAGCTGTTGTTCTGTTGACATTGTAAACAGACAATTCTATTTTATTTATTTGTGTAGATTCTATACTATATTGTAAACAAAAATGCCATTATCCGGCGCGTTGTGGTTGAAAAAGTACTAAGTTGGTAAACATTTTCACCTGTCAGCCAAAAATTTATAAATACAAACACATTCCTATTACACAAATTAAAGCATGTGTAGGCCATCATGCCGTGAGAATTGATTATATCATACTTGACAAAATAATATGAAAACAAACGAAGAAAACACCGGCAGCTATATACCAGGTTTAGTTTACGTACCTATTTTGTCAGGCTAAGTTAAGAATGCGACCATAAAAACCATGATGACTCCATCCTCAACCAGTTACTACAAACAATGGAAAATTTCTTCGGATGAGTACATACTGTAAAACAGCGGAAAAAATAGCCTTCTATTGACCTCGTGGTCATACCGAGAACGAGTCTCATTAGTATTTTGAGTGCGCTCAAAACAATAGGTGCGAGAAAGTCGTGTAGGTAATCCATGTGTAGCTATATCATACCACCCACACTTGTTTCTTCTGTGGAATTATGCATTTCGTTTTGCATATAATCGGTGCAGTGCATGGTTGTAACTTGCTTGATTACCAATAGCCCACGTTACAGCCTCCATGAGCGAGTTCCTCGCAGCGACTATAAAACCCACCTTTTTAAAGTTAAATTTTATACTCTATCTGAAACTCAAACAAATCTAGAAAAATAACCACGATGCGTGCGAGTAAAGCCGCCAGATACTACGTGATGTGTATTTTGAACATCCGCAGCGATAGATAAACACAATAAAACATACTTTACCGGCTATGCTTAGATATAAAAATAAAACACAATGTAACCTTGAAAAGCATTGGCCAAATTCCAAAGATCTGGTTCGCGACCTCATGAGACACATGGCTTGTAAATGTCACGTTTATGTACAAACCAAATACTAATGGACATACTTACATTGATTTGTTTATATGCTGATTGCAATGGTCAGAGCGATCTTAGACATGGACTGGTTTGCTGTGATTCTGACTGAATTGCTTTACCAAGACATTGTGGCACTACAATTATATACTTTCTTTGGAGAATTAAAGTTTTTATTTATCGGGTAAATATTGCGTAACTTTTGTTTTATTTTCCCCAACTTTTCTATCGCACAAAAGGTACGCGATAATATTCTTTAAAATCGCGAAAGTTTATAAAGTTTCTTCGGAATGTTTTGCGGATAATAAACAGCTAAATGTTTTTAATTTAAGTAGTATTTTTTCCAACGCTACCTACCTTATTAACTTGCCATACCATAGATATACTGTAACTCACGTAGCTGTACTAGTGTGTTTAGATCTTATAGAATTTTGCCGCTCTTTATTGGCACAAAGATCCGCCAAAGTGTGAGTCGACTCGCACACAAAGGGTTCCTTACCATCGTACAAATATTTTTATTTTATTTTTATGATTGGGAATAAAACAAAAAGCGCGCCTGACGTTGCTGGTAGGTGCGATCCTATAAGCTCTAATTCAAACGTCTAATTCAAATCATTTGGAAAATAACCCTTTATTGAAATGTAATAGTGCATAGGTACATAATCGGATAAGAAATAGCTGTACCGTTCTAGGTTTTCAAAGTAAATAATTATAATTATATGAGAGCAAAAAATAATTTCTGTTCATTTACAGGCGAACTCATTATTTTCGCTTACATTCAAACATAATTTTGTTTTTTGAAAAATTTAAACGGTGCAACCAGCTATTTCTTATAAAAAAAATAAGGGCAAAGGGTCAATCTTCACAGGCAAGTTTCCAACAAATTGTAGTACCTATAACGCCAGCGATATGTAGGACCCGTGGGAATGTTCCTTTAGAACAGAAAGACTTACAATAAAGGCGTTTTAACTTGTTTTCCAATGAAGCTAGTAGCTATGGCATTGTGTTACATATCAAATGACTATCGCGATATTATTCGATATTCTTCCATTAGTTTTTCTTTGCTGGTAACCGAGTTATATTTCTAGCGATTATAAAGCACCTGTTGTTGCAAAACTATTTGCAAGTGTCAAGTTTTACAATATTCAACATTGTGATGTACAGGGAGTAGCCAAGATTCATGTCATACATTCTTGATTTGATGAATTGAAATGTGAGTGAGAATCACGCGACTAAGGTAGCTAATCCGGGTAGCGTGTCATAACACGTGTTTCTTCTTACTAAAAAATACAAGTAAACGTTAATTTGAGACGTCGAAATACCTTTATTTATAAGGTCCTCAGTACATGGAGTAAGCCTAAATGAGCTACTAAAGTACTCTACTTAAATCCAAGGAAATACTTACATGCAATAAATAAAGTATTTGAAATTTGATAAAAAAAACGAAACACATCGGAAATATCTATGGAGCTTGGATATAGCGACACTTTGTCCTGCGGTAATTATATTAAAATTACAGTTAGGTAGGTATAGATAATAAAAAAAATCGTACGTACCTAATTACTTACATTGTTGAATACTTCGGGGTAGACGTATTTATATGTAGCCCAACTGTATGCGTGTAACGTGATAACGTCATATGCAAAATCTACGGATATTTCCGATGAGTAATAAAAACCTTCACATCTTGATTGATTGATTAGTCCAGACCGCGATGACAAACAATTTTGTATTTTTTCAAACCTCTACGTAAAACTATCAGAATATACGCCGCGGTTCGCTATAGGATTTTACGCCGTAACGCTATAATCTCAAAGCAATGCAATAAAAATCGCTTCACGAGTGTTCATGGCTAGCTGAGCCATCGATTGTACAGTGCGCTGATAAGATAAGGCGTCCTTGACTCGCCTCTGCTTTAATATAATGTATGGGGCCTATAATAGGCAGCGGTAAATCGAATTACAAGCACACGCTCATCGATCAATATGCTTTGAAGGGTGCACATGACGCCCATGACTCAGGTTAGAACAAAATGGAGTTTTGCACTTGACGGTGATAAAATGCTTGACGCTTTTGCAGGCCTTAGTATCATCAGGTACTTACAAGGCAGACAATAAGCAAATCAAACAGCTTTTCAAAATTGCAACAAAATCCCATAAGTTATCTTTCATACAGAATGCCTTGAGCCTGACGATAGTCGAAATTAATTTTTGTTTTTTCACAGTTTTTGAGCATTTTCCGAATAAACTTATGAATGCTTAACCAATGACAATAGTTGACCTTAAATTTTCAGTTACTTTTTTTTACGTTTCTCAAATAAACTTTTTAATCAAAATCCGTAGAGAAGGAGGCTCTGCGGATTTTTATTTGAAAAGAAAAATCCAAATGAAATTAGTTATTGCTCTGAGAAAAATCCGCAGATCGTCAGAAATAACAACTGATAAACTTAAAACTTAATGTAGTTAGGTCCATCTTAGGTTTGTTAAGAAATCTTTGTGGGATTAAAACTCGGTACGATACAGTTAATACGACGTAGGTAAGGTACAGTCTACAGTCTGAAATACCAGGCGCACAGGTTACCAAGAGGTTAAACTATTCCATCATAGTATGCACCGAAGGCTTCTCTTTCGGCGGACCTGTAGAGTAAGCGCGACAGCTATATCACTACATATGGTCTTGCTTGAGTGCATCCCCCTCCCTTGCAATTTGCGGATTAACACACACATCGGATCGGGGGGTGAGTCAACACGACTACTTTAACAAATTTTCAACAAGTAAAATTATGTTTACTTTTGTTAGCAACATGAAATAAAGATGATGTGAACAAGAAATTCACTGAAAACTTTTAAAAACTCGCTCAGTCCCCGCTTTTTAACTTTTTAACTGCAAAGCTGACTGTTATATTTAGCTGAGACAGAACACTCCAGGAATACGGACGAGTGTTTTGTTACCACGTTTTCTAAAATGGTTTATGCAATTTTGTTATACTTTGTAATTAACAGTCCTATCTTACCACAAACATTGATAAAAAAACACACAAATAACGTAAATAAACTTGACCCACGCGAGTTAAAAAGAAGCCTGTCAACAAGCAGCTGCAGTGAGCACAGAATTGAAAACTACCAATTTGAAGTAATGGACTAATCGGCGTGAAGTGACCAGACCATGCTATAAAGCCAATCGTTTTTAGTTGCTCTAACTGAACGTTTTATCTACCTATACTATTATTTATTTCTATCGTTAATCGGACTTCTATTTATGTTATAAGGTAGCTGTCTGGTTTGGTAAAGGACGTCCTATTTCATGATTGGCTTCATAAGATATTAAAAGCGCCACTCCTGTTACATATTGTTTATTACACCTGACTTAACTAATTGGTTTTGTTAGCTGATTCCTGAAACACAGATAGACAGATATTTATGTAGTTATTTTATAATTCAGTTACCTTACATAATCATAAATACTCGCATTTTCACCATATTTTGTAACATTTCACTATACTTGGGAAATTATTATCAGAGTTTTTTGTCATCACTATAAATAGCAAGCATACCTACAACTTTACACTGAATATTACTGAGAAAAAACATTCTTATTTACTTTCCTATTCATTTATAATAGGTAGGTACGCATGTATTCAGTATTTTAAATGAAGACAACCCCATCACTAGACCCTACTTTGTTATGGGTGCGCTACGAGGAATAAAAATTAAACATTTATACCGACTGAATGAAGCGCACCAAAACGGGTGCGCTATGTGGAAGTACTTTGGTGCGATTCATCTGGGTGCGGTTCATCTGGGTGCGCTACGCGGAATACCTCTAAATTTCACAGTTGGTTTTTACAACAAAATTCAACTGTTTATTGGAGAGACGAATTGAATTCTGATTTGTCCGGGCATTTTTTTTCGGGCCCCTAAGGTCCTCGCCTTATCGAGTCATTCAAACATCAACATAATTTAGTACCTAGGCGCATATTGACCGACGGAACGCGTTCACCGAGTAAAACAGCTTTAAAGTGACAAAAGTACAAATTTGTAAACATATTAATGCAGCCGACTGTACCTACTTGTCTATTTCACCAGAATCATTCTGATATGATATCAACATCGCGGAAATCGGTGATAGATTACAATGTTTGAGTTAAATTATACTTATCATCAATCGACAGAGAGCGCCTTTGATAAACTGTGATGGTTCAGTAAGTAGTTAGTTAACTAACATGTACACGTTAACACACATGTTAACCGAGATGTTATAAACGACGTTTGTTTGGTTTTTAGACCCGTCTATGAAAGCTTGCTCAGCCATAGACCTATGCTTGAGCGGTGTGGTAATACGGGCCTTAGACCAATTATTGATTTGACAGCCTGTGCCAATGAGTCTGTGGTGGTCCGTGTGGCTCGCCATTGGCGACTCATCATCATCATCATCAGCCTATATCAGTCCACTGCTGGACATAGGCCTCTCCTAATGAGCACCATAGCGCCCTGTCTTCAGCTTGCCGAATCCAACATCTGCCAGCAGCCTTTCGTAAATCGTCATCCCACCTGGTCAGAGGGCGTCCTACACTACGTTTGCCGAGTCGCGGTCTCCATTCAAGAACACGTTTACCCCAGCGGTTATCGGTTCTTCTCGAGATATGGCCAGCCCACTACCACTTCAGCTTGCTAATCGTTTGAGCTATGTCGATAACCTTGATTCTCTGTCGGATGTATTCGTTGCGAATCCTATCCTTCAGAGAAACTCCGAGCATAGCTCTCTCCATAGCTCGCTGGGCGACTTTAAACTGGTGGACCAGCCCTACCGTGAGTGTCCACGTCTCAGCTCCGTAGGTCATCACGGGTAGGACGCACTGATTGAAAACTTTCATTTTCAAGCATTGCGGTATGGATGACGAGAAGACTCGACGTAGTTTTCCAAACGCTGCCCAGCCCAACCTAGCCGGATCCTCCTCTTCATTGACGACTCATTTCTCATTTCACTCCTTCATTGACGACTCATTTCAGTTTATTAATTTAGAATTCATTCCAGTTCGTCAAATCTTGATAGATGTTTCCTTGCAATCTTGTAATTGGTAAAAAAAATTGTCCTCCGTAATTTTCCGTATAGTAGCTACGAGTAGATGGAGTTTATGGGAAATGTTTTCCCAGGTAGTAGGGTGAAATACTGGGCAGTTCATTTGACGTTTTTGGTGAGATCGGACTCAACTCTATGAGATTTCGTCCTCATCTTATAATCACTACTTAGTATAGGTACGTATAGTATAGTACGATAAAGTCGCTTCCCGCTGCCTGTCTGTCTCTATGTATGCTTAATCTTTAAAACTACGCGACGGATTTCGATGCGGGTTTTTGATAGATAAAGTGAGTCAAGAGGAAGGTTCATTGTATAATACATGCATAATATAGTACCCGTGCGAAGCCGGGGCGGGTCGCTAGTCATGTTAATAAATTATTAACATGATATTGAGATGATATATTATTATTGATATATTTAATGCAGCCAGTGTCTTAGGCACGCTTCCAACTGGTATTGATATGGATCAGTTGAGCTACCTGTAGATTGTTTGCCACAGTTTGCAGATAGCTTGATTGTTTCTATTGTAAATACTAGTTTTAATTTAAATTTGTTATTTGATTGTTATTTTCTTTCTGAATAAAGATTTATTCTGTTATTTATTATTGATATTTTAATAATTCTATAGTAGTTTCAGATTCACCTACTCATAACTACTTCACTATAAAACTATCGTAGTTAGACTTATTCATTGCGGATGTAAGCGGAACCTTATTTGTGTTGGAATAATTTCATACCTTAACAATGGACTATTTAAATCTATATAATATAAGTCGTTAAGTTGGTAAACCTGAATCGTCCGCGTAAACCGTTTTAAGAAAACGTTAAAATTTTCAGTGAATCCACGATTATCACCTCATTGAATTCTTTACAATGCTTATTCATTAAAGAGTGATTACAAACATTCTCAAGCGAACCATAGCACATAGCGGCGTATTTATAAGCCGAGGAGTCATGTTGACGTGCTGAACCAGTTCAGGGCGGTTTACAGCTGATGGTGTCATGTAATCTGGTTGTTACAATCGCGTTTAAGGTAGTTAAATTATAACCACCTGCCTCCCTCATGACCTTACGATTAAAAGAAAATACGAATGATCGCCGCAATTAGATCGCCACGTGGAGTGGAAATAAAAACACGCTCGTAGACCTGGTGCCCCGGAGATAACAGCCAATACCACATACCTATCAGCATCTGCCATGCGACAAGATCCACCTTCCCCTCTGGAGCCTTCTTCATGCCGTCGATGAGCGTGGCGATGGCCTTCAGCACGAAGGATACTTCTAACACTTGGTGCCGGTACCGACGAAGTCCAATTATCTTTTGAAGAACACCACCCTAAGTTAACAGTACGAGTACGAATAAAATTTTAGACACCAAACTGAAAATGTTGTGGACTCACCTGTAGAAATGATCCTCTATTTCTTTATGCAACGTTTTCAAGGATGTTTGTCAAAAAAAAAGTTTCACTTTAAACTGAAGATAAAACTGGTTAATCCTAATCCTAACTATTATTATAAATACGAAAGTGCGTTTGTTTGTTTGTTCTTCCTTCACACCCTAACTAAGCAACCATTTGACTTGATTTTTGGCATAGAGTTAGTTGAGAGGATGGAGAGTAAACATAGGCTACTTTATCTCCAGCTAAAACATCAAATTTCCATAAGAAATTTACGGGAATATACGTATTTTTTATAGGAAAATTCGTCCATCCTTCACGGCCACATTCGCAGACATTTTACAGAAAAACTATTGAACGGAAAAAAAAACTGAAAACGAAAAATACATTTTTATTCCCTAGAAATGTGGAATTTGAACGCGAGTGAAACCGCAGAGAAAAGCTATTAAATTATATAAAAACATACTTACAGTTAAAAAGTACTTCAGTTAGTACAGTCAGCGTCAAATTGAAATAAGCGTGAAGAGTAGTCAAAACGATCTGAAAAACATAAAAGCAATTTGATATACGCAGTTCGAATGATCATATTGTTGTAAGCACCCAAGGTGTTCAAAACATCTTACTACTCATTGTTTCATATTTATATGAGCAGTCAGAGTGATCAAAATTATCTTAGCAAACAAAACTGTCAAAGTTATCTGCGGATATTGTTGCAATTCTGTTATTATCATTATTTTTTGATGGTACATTTTATGCACAGATAACTTTGAAAGCTTTGTTTGCTAAGATAATTTTGATCACTCTGACTGCTCATCTAAATATGAAACAATGAGTAGTAAGATGTTTTGAACACCTTGCATGCTTACAACAAATTATGATCATTCGAACTGCGTATATTAAATTGCTTTTATGTTTTTCAGATCATTTTGACTACTCTTCACGCTTATTTCAATTTGACGCTGACTGTACATATGCGGCGCGGCGGTGTCAAAGATAAACTTCAAGATAATATATTAGTCGATTGATTGATAGGTAGAATCGTTATGAATCGCTGTCGAACGGAACGTACCTAAAAATTGCATTTGTATATAAATACATCATCGTAAATTGTAACAACTTTAAAAGTTTAAATTACCTCGTTAAACGGTCAAATACTGTCTGAGTCAAGCCAAATAGTTTAATTATTACAGAAATGCTAATTTTCCTTGAATATAACCGCATTGTTCTGAGCTACTCTACCATGCGTGACGTAAACTTAGACCACGCGATAGCCGCGTGCGCAGTCCGGAATAAACTCTGCGGTATTTCCATATTCGATAAAACCAATACACTGCAAATTCACACTTGTGGTTTCATAGCCAAGGCACCTTTTATGATTTTCTAGCTTGATACCTTCCGCGAGGTGTCGTTATGTCATGGAGGTTTAGAATTCACCCTAACTAAACTATTTCATCATCGTCATTTGTAGCTAGAATTTACCTTCTCTCTACTGACCTTCTTATCTTCTCTTGGCACGTTCAGGAGTGGACGTCACGAAGTGTTCTGAAGAGGAGGAGAAAAAGATAAATTCCCTCCCGAAGGCAGTACTAAACTAAGCGTGCGCTAAAACCAGTCTAAATGCGTGACATGCCTCGATTGGTTACCTTGGCTGTCAGTCCCGCTCCTACCTATATGGACTGTGGTGAGTTTTTAGAGTCTAGTCTACCACAGCCAAGAGCAGTCAAGTCCACTTCAGTGCAAAATAAAACAACAGGAACTAGTCCCAGATTAGTAACATCTTTGTCTCAGTTTACGTTATTATAAAAAAGATCCAAAATAAAAATATAAAATACTAGTGGTCCCCCCCAGCTTCGCACGTATATTCGTGTGCCTATGTTACTCGGTGATAATAATGTAGCTTTCAAAAGGCAAAAGGATTTAAAGGAAGAGAAATCGGTCCAGTAGTTTTAAAGGTTATTCGTTACATACAAAAATACAAATCATTCTCTTTAAAATATTTTTATTGTAGATAAAAGCTACTATGGATGCTAAAAAAAAAGTCATTTTGAAGGGAAATTGAACATTATGACCAGACCCAAAACTTAAGCTTTACTCAGCCCCTATATGCAATGACAACTAAATTTTAAAATAAACTTCTGGATGCGTTTAAATAAGAAAAACAATTTTTTTTACGAAGAAGATATTTAATATATCACATATATATTACACAATTAATGAATATTTAAAATTTAGGAATGGTATGTAAAACTTTCCATACAATATTTTCTATATAGTGATTCTCATTTATTTTATAATTTAAATAGATTAGATATAATATTATTATACATATAGCCACTTCTGTAACGTTACATAAGTTTACTAAGTATTAAATTACAAGTTTCTTACAGTAAAAACATTATTTAAAAAAATGTGTATATCGGGAACTTCTACGTATAAGTGTCATACTGCGTCTACCTTTTCTATCGAAGGCAAACAGAAAAGACATATCGTGTAGAATGAACACCGCGTGAGTCAGTGGTTTGGTAAGTTAGCGCAGACGTGCGGGTACGATGCTTGCCTAGCGGGCGGCCTACACTACATTTACCGAGTCGTGGTCTCCGGCCCACTGCTACTTCATCAAAAAGAATCTCAAGGGGGTTGACATGTCCCCCGCCCCCCTTCGGAGAGTTCTTCCCATGCCCGAGTGCATGTTATTTTCTGCTGTGAATATTTTATTATCATTTCTAACTCAAACGACACAGCGATTTTTTTTATAAATTCAAAATATGTCACATGAAGAACATTCGATCCACTTAATGAACGTTTCTCGTTTTTTTATAATGGTGTAATCTTGGTTAATGCATGTTCCATCCCCATCATCTACGTTGTTTGTTAGTGACAATAACTCTGAAAAATCAACTGTACTCGCCTCACTACACAGATCCTCTCCTTTGTTTTCGCTAAAGTAGCCATAATAGTTAATGCAATCTTCATGTTTCTCAGGAGCTTCCAACATTTTAGCTTCCTTCTTAGCAATCATAGTTTCATATTGTACACCCTTGTTAGACTCGGGAGTGAATGTTAGTGTAATCACATCCGACGGCGTTTGGGAGAATGTTGGAGAAATGAAATCCAACAGCGTTTCGTTGTATTTAGGACACCATAGATTACTCTCCAGAAGTCCATCGTATATAGAGTTTTCTTTAAACGGGGTAAGTACATCGTAGTGCCCAAACAAATTAGGTCCTGAAAAACGTAATCTTTTGATAGGACCACCCGTAGAACCTCTGAAAACGGCCACCATTTTCCTATTTTTAAATAACTGAAATGTATATGGGTATATTTCGCCTGCAGCGGATAATTCGCAAGCTGACCCAAAAGTTACCGATTTTGTCATATTCGCAAAGTATTGATTTTTACTGGAGTATGGATTTCCAGAAGCATTGCACGTAAGTACTTGCATGACATCCCAATTTGAAATCACGTGCAAAACAACTTCAAATCTTATTTTTCGCGAAGAATCGGTGTTGCCGTGCATCACAAAAGATAAGGCGTGAAACAAACAGGAGCCGTCCCCCGGCATTTTCACGACGAGATGTGGACGAGTTACACCGTTTTCGAGTTTTAAAACCTCCATTATCACTTCGACAAGCTAAAAAAAAAAAACAAATTAATGTAACATTAGGAATAATGAAAAAAAAATGGGTGCAAGGGAAAACTTACAGAATAGATAATTTGATTGTTTCAAAAGAACTGTAGTTTTGGTTCACTTAAAATATAATAAACTGACTTCAATACCTGAATAATGAAAATGGGAAAAAAAATTAAGTAGTTTTAAACCCTCTTACTTTCAAGTCCTTGAGATAAAATTCCTGTCTTATTTAGTTTGTTTACGCCCGTTACCATGGAAACCATTTGACCAGTGATTGTGAAAATTATCTTTTCACAAATTTTCTAGAACTCCGTTTTTTAGAAAAAGTAAATTAACTACTTACTTCAACTTTTTTTAATACAGAACTTTTTTTCTCTTTGAGCACTTAACTCCTTACATGGCTTTTCGATAACTCTCACGGTATCAAACTTCTCCGCAGTGGCACTAAAAATAACTCACCTGTATTTACCCCAAAAAATACAAACCTCGTCAAATGAAAACGATTTGGTTCAGGACAGCTTGACAGCGGGTTAAATGGTCTAAGAGGACAGCAGAGGTAGAGCATTATCACCTTACCTCTTTTCAAGAACCATTCTTCTGTTTTTCATTATCAACTTCATAGTTACAATTATTTCTACAGACTGCTCTCAAATTCCTCAGAAAATGACGTAAAAAGTCACCATTTAGTATTTTTATGTTGGTACTTATAATAACCAATTATGCTATTTTCAGTCCTTACGTAGTTAATGTATACTCATTGAATCAAAGTTGTCATTTAAGTATAGCTTGATCATTATGAGTCCAGGTTTAGTCAGAGATTAACTTCTCTGAGAGTAAATCGGGAGTAAAAAAGGAGTAGAGCGATTTGGAGAGATATTTTTTTTATATTAAATATAAAAAATAAAATCTCTCCAAATCGCACTAAACAAAAATCAACAAAACAAACAAAAACAAAAATTGTTAGTGAGATTTTTATTAATAATGTAAGTAAGTGAATGTTTCACCATCCAGCCAGATCGCCCAAGCTGCCACTGAGAAATTAGTTCGCTTAGCTCCTTCATTCGCTTTCATTCTGCTTTTAGCGATTTTCGTATCTGTGGCCTACGCTATTGCAATTGCGAAATTTATTTTGAAAGAAAATCCGTGCTAATTATTTTTAGTTTTGAAAATTGTTCTGTATCATTATTTTGGATATTTTATGTTTCTGCACAAAGGTCGTGCGTTAAAATTTGGTGTGTTTTAAAATCTAAAACCAACTACAAATTTCTTCATAATGAAAATGGGTATGAAAGTAGGTAACTTCTATCAAAAAAGTGGGTGTTAAGATATGTTTGAAACCGCACTTTGATAGCTCGGTCTAATGTTTCAAGTGCCTGCATCTAGTTAATAAAATTTGAGTCTAATATAGTTTTCTGTGATGTGATGAGTGATGGATGCATGGATGAAACTACGAATGAAACAACGAATCAAAGTAGGCCTACTTTTAACGTCGAAATACGAGAAACCCTTTGATAGGTTATGGTTTACGGATCGCCCATTACTGCTGAACGTGCAAACGTGTGTGCGTTGCTCCAGAGACGTCAAATATCACCTTTCGTTTCGGATCTCTAAGAAATTAATGTTAAAACCATTTACATAGTAAGGTCATAGAAAGAACGGACTTCATTCGTTTGATGCGATTCGCAATCCGTCAACTTGGTAATTTGTTGTTCAAAGTAGATTTCTTGTGAAGCCTGACGCCATGGAACTATTAGTTACCAGTGATGGTGAAAATTATTATGTGATGATGTTTTATGTAAGTTTAACGGTGCACATATCAATTCCTCGAGGATCAAATTTTATTTTTCATTTATTCACCTCAAAGCAGCTTCTAAAAAACGTAAGAATCATCTATATTTATGAAGAATTGGAGAAGATATCAAAATTGTTGCAGCTAGTCGTGATCTTTCTTTTAGTGATATTTTTAGTATACATAGAAAACGACCAGAACACCCGGAACAAATACTTGCAGATCGTACAAACATTTGACCCAAGGTGGGAATCGAACCCGCAACCTCCTGCGTCACAGGCGCACCTTCGCCCACCTTGTATGTGAACACAATGTGTGTAAACTTGTGTTTAACAAACTAAAAAAATTAAAAGTGGGCATACATGAAATATAACGGTTACGTACCATTATCTGTAAAATCGGCACAAAAATCACTGTTGTTTTAAAATGGTTACGAGATGGGAAGGTTGCGAAATGGGAAGGAGCCGTTTGCGGCAACAGAAATACATAATCTATAAAATTTCAACTGTCTAACTATCACGGTTCGTGAGACTAACGGATAGACAGACGGACGGACAGCGGAGTCTTAATAATATTGTCCCGCCTCCCGCCCGTTTTACCCTTTGGGTACGGGAACCCTCAAAACAATATAATTTTGAACAATATATAATAAAGATGATCACATAACGTATATCACAGTGACCATCATACAAAGTGACTTCAAATACCAGTGAAAATAAACAACACGTAAATAATGGACTTTGTTTATGATCGTATCGTCCGGTACGAAAAAGAATAAAAAGTCTCCTTTGCCCACAAGTAGAACATCTCCTAGCTAGTGACTTTTTTTCTATTTTTCTAATCACTATCAATAAATATAGTTCTTTGTGGTATAAAAACTGTTTCAATTGACGAGCTAATTGCCAATAAACAAATGAATCAGATGTCAATCGCGTCATCAAATTTCAAATAGAGTCAAGTTTTTGGTACGTAATAATGATTTATAGGAAAACACACCTACAGTCAGATGTGAGTGAGTAGCTTATGTAGTTATTGTTTACTTAACCGACGAAGGAAGACTTAATGAACTGATTAATGACTTAATAGATATATGATTTTTTCCACCTCGAATTGTAGTAGTGTGTATCTTGAAATCTTTGTTTCAAAGCTTTGATTTTATTTGTTAGACGAGGTACTGCTTGTTGGTAATCGATCATAAAGTAGGTAGATTATATTAATTTGTCATATTGAAAAGTTTGTAGCAAACTGCCTGAAATGAGAATGGAGTATATTGTACCTGAAATAACGTATTAATAAATTTATAGTTCTCCTATTTTTCTACCACAACGATAACTTGAGCTCCACCCTGTCATTGATGGGATTAGTGGCACTACAAGATTGCCGTGTCGTGTTCTCACAACATAATTCAAGGATATCCAAGGGAGGTTGGGAGGTCGATGGCGGTTTGGCGCCAGGGTGGTGGTGTCCAGACTGAGCGTCACGCAAAGCACCGCGCCTTTTTTTTTTTGCGAGAGGCCTAGAATCACGCGATTATGATTATTATTTGATGCCGAATGTCGCAACTGTTTTAATCAGGTCTTTCTGGAAAAAAAATTATATGTGTTTTATTTCTGTTCATGGCAGAGTTTTAGTTGTAATAAGCATTATTGGCCAAACTGTTTTAGAAGATAATTTAACTCATATATTATTAATGTTTAATAATTCTAATTATCTATAAACGTAATATAGTTTAATTAACTCTACGTAAATTTCTCTCATCATCTTTATTTAATTTCCTTCAGGTCTTAAATTTTTCTGTGTTCCAAAAATAGAGAAAAAATAATGTGCCGTAAATCGTAAACCATTTTCTATGAAGTCATGATAGAACAAACTTCGATAAGTACACTATATTTATTTAGAAACTACCGGCGAACGGTAAAAACGAAAACTACGAATGTTGTGTTAAAAATCTACATTTTCCCAAATGCTCTCAAAAACAAATGAATCAAAGTTGATTTTATCATAACAAATAGTTTACGATTTGCGACGAATATCTTTTTCGCTAGATTTATTGCTTGTGGAACGCCGAAAAAATAAAACATCAAAAAGGAACTTGCGTCAACCCGCGATGAACCATAGAAGGTAGTAACTACCGTAGATACGTTTTCTCCCCCGACGCAAATAGAAGGGTGTTATAAATACTAACTTACTTAGATGTTTATTCTATTAAAATAACTTATTTCCATAAGTGTCGATACCATAAACGAGAGAGTTTAAATGTGAATGTCGCTGCGCTTGACAGCTTTCTGCTGTTGAGCTTGGAACTAATTAAAGCTGTAGCTGTAACTAACTGTTCAGTTCGTGTCTTACGATGGAATAAACACTGTAGCTTTAGGGTAACGTTATACAGGCTGTTCGGCAGAACGTGTGCCATAGGGTAACAGGGTAGGTGTAATTACAAGGCAGCTTTTTCAACTCTCAAAGGGTGGCATTGAGGGTTAAAAAAGCAGCATGCTATACTTTCGCATCACACTATTTATGTACATATGTAAACATTGTCATGTAAAATCGTAATGCATACTTTAGTTTACATCGTCTGCGTCGTCGTCGCATGAATTCTCCGTCTAACGATCCATAGTGCGGTAGGCGACATCAATTTTAATTTATTCGCAATATGATTGAAGTTGAAAACAATCAGAGCATGGATAAGTGCCTATTCTAGTTGTGTAGGCATGGCAATAATGGCTTGATTGCTCTGACCTTGGCTCAAGCTGTGCCCGGAAATTCAGGCATATGGATGACAACCTAATTGTACATAAACAAGTATCTACCTACGTAACAAGTTGGTTTAAAGGTTGCGATACGAAATCGCTTGTGAAATTTGGGATCACCTCGACGGGAAATGTAAGCCTTTGTCATAATGAAATCGCCGTGTGAAGACTAGGAGTAGTCTAGGAGTATAGATACTGGTCTGCAGCAAAATATGACGAGATCACATCAAACCTAAGGTACTACTGTAGGATGTTGCACTTTGTGGCCACCAAACTCAATTATTGCATCTTCTTCTAAACTATACAAAATAAAACTATTTATAGAGGCATTAAAAAAAAGCTAATAATAGGTATCACAAATTGCCTATTGAAAATTTTGAAATCACCTTTGTTCAACGAAATAATAAGATAAAATAGGTGGCGGCGCTAGTTTGGCTCGGGGCATCGTTTTAACGTACAACGATCCAATAGAATAAAATATTCGTTAAATATAAAAGGATTTATACATTTTTGTTAAAATTGCACCATCCAACCAGCTTCTTACCTACAAGGTGACACGGTTTTTACGAACTCGATGATCCTTTTCGAATGATTTTGAGTTATTTGTTGTACTTTGATATTGCAGCACAGCAGTTATGTTCGTGACATTGAAATTATAAGATTTAGTTGATAGAGTCAAACACGCGTCAGTGCTTGGTGTGACTGACTTTTGTCCAGGGGCTCAGCCCCAATACTGCAATGAACGTCGTCGTCGCTTCAGACACAAGTCGTCACTAATCATAGCAAAAGTTAAACTTACTGAAACCTTCATTTTTTTCTATGTAAAGTTTATCAAAAAATCTCAAAAAAACCATAATAATCTATGGGATACAAGGCGGTACAGACCCTTGGTTTCAAATAGAAAAAAAACTAATTTAAATATCAGAAATAATTCTGCATAGTACCTACCTACCATCTTTTTTTCTTAATTACTACCGTTTCCTTTAATACCAATCACTAGATTTTTTAAATGACATCACCGTCTTGAATAATAGAATTACAAAAGAACTCTTGGCTTATTATTGTTATTAAATATCCTAGTTAATAGATAATAAGCAAAATCGTGATTTTGCGCTCATGCCGCTCTGCTCTGTCCCGCTCCTATGAACGAGAAATCCTTTGCATAGGCATAGGATTTCTCGTTTTCACAAAATGGAGTCAAATGTCGCCTCTTTATCAATACTCTGAATTTTGAAGCTAATAATGTATCTACATATGTGTGAGTGGACGAGCATAAGATTTCAGTGCTTTCACGCTTACGAGCGCACGTGTATGAATAGAAAAATGAGATGTATGTATTTGTCACACTTTTTGGGCTACACCTTGTTTGTCAACTGTCTATTGTCATTCTAATCTAAGCCTTCTTTTGAGATGTCAGTGGTTCTCGAAAACTTTTATTGTAGTCTCATTAAGTGCATCTGGGCTGGTATTAAGCTTGTTGGGTAATATAATAACTACTGGTATTGATATGGATCAGTTGAGCTACCTGTAGATTGTTTGCAACAGTTTGCAGATAGCTTAATTGTTTCTATTGTAAATACTAGTTTTAATTTAAATTTGATTGTTATTTTCTTTCTGAATAAAATATAATATTTATTTTTCAAAAAAAAACTACATGGCTATAACTTCTCAGTTTTGAAAATAAACACTGGAAAATTTACTTTAACAACTTTCGTAGTTTGAAGAGTTCATTAAGAACACAATCTACAGAAACTAGCTTGGTAGATAACGCGCATATATACCTATAATAATAAAATAATATTCATAATGGAAACACTGGTTGTTTAGACGATCACAAATCACCTGGGGAAAAACACGACACCGATTGCTAATAATAACTCGACTAACTTTTGTGACGATCACAATAGGCCCATCATGGCCGCAGTGACACGAAAGCCACCAAGAGCAAATAAAAAAAAAATTACTTATGTAAGTGTGTAGGTAGATAGTTACCTACATATTTGTTTCACTTCTAGCCGCCTTCGAAGTGAAACAGTTCAGCGTGAATCAATGAAAAATATACCTAGATATCATTCAAAAGAGCTTGCTAGCTAGAAATACATACCTAAATAAAAAACAAAACACAACTTACACAAGTTCATTCCTGAAATAATGATTATCGTCATATTTATTATTTTTGAAAACGTTGAAGGTGAAACTGCGTAGAAAGTGCGACAGATTTGAACTTTTATTATGTATTCAAAAATGGTGTTTGTGCCTGACTGAGCAAACAGATAATTATGATGAATCTGTATGTGTTGGGCTTATCCGCGTTATGCATAATCTTGATATTTTCGGTGGAAGATCCATCATGACTTGACAATGAATGAGTTGAGCTACTGAATGAAATAGAAGGCGCTGAAAATAACTTCCGATCAGTCGGTTTTGACTTGGCAAGAGTGTAATTTCATCAAAATAATTATAATAATGATAAGGCGTAATGTTCATAAACGTTCGCCTATAATAGATTGTAATTTACTCATATAACCGTCGCGCCTATTTCTTTATAAAATATGTGTGTTCTATGAAAATTACAAAATAAAACAAGCTTAATGCATTTTCGACGCTAACTCAAAAATCTCTATTTTTCAACTACTACACAATTATCAAAATGCCAGGGATTAAATCTAAAATAAAAATATCAGCTAGAGTTTTTAGTATCTACACTAATATTATGAAGAGAAAAGATTTGTATTTTTGTATGTAACGAATAAACTTAAAAACTACTGGACCGATTTTAAAAATTCTTTTTCCGTTAGAAATCTACATTGTCGCTTAGTAATATGCTATAGAATATACCCGTGCGAAGCTGGGACAGACAGCTAGTTTAGTATAAATATGTTACAAGGTATATTCTCGCTGCTGATAATTTTGCTACATGTAGAGTAGAAAACCAATTGCTCGCAACAATAAATTTACAAAGTTTTGCTCTTTCAAAAACATTACTGAAGGCATGTCATTCAATATACTTTCAAAAATAAGTAGGTATTTTTGAGATGTTATTTTGGATTTTTGTAAAATCCAAAAAACAAAAATCATTGAATACAATTATCCAGGATATGTACTCAATGTAATTCATAAACTAAACCCAGAACCCGCCGGGGATTCTGGGCTAATAGCGATTCCTTTGCGAAGATCGGCTTCCGCTTCGTCAACGCCGAATCCGCCGATATATATGGCTGCTGGCTAGGCGGATAATAAAATGAACCTATACATTTCATAAAGAAGCTGCGTGGGCGATAGTGGAAATGAAGCCGTCTCGTCACAATATACAGGCCAGAGGCATATCATATGATCCTACCGCGATAGATTACTTCCCGTGTTTATTACATTAAAAATGTCTGCTGCTAAAAATATCTTCTGGAAGTATGAGTTGATAAGCCCCTCAGACCAAAACTTATCTTCTTGCGGCTGGCAAGATACGCCTACACCTATAAATCGCTTGTAGGCAAAATTACTACACCAAGTGCAGAAAAAAAAATGTTTTAGATTGTTGCATTAAAAGCACCACCGGGTATTATACTAAAATATAAATTACATATCTGTAGAGAATATCGGCGGTATACATAGTCTGGAATAGAACACAGACTTTTATTTATTTAACAGCAAAAAATAATTACAACTAATATTTACACTTACATCTATTTTCTAAAAATCTAAATAAATCTATTCTGCAGAGATAAATTATATGTTTTTTCGTCAATTTCTCCGTTAATTATGGACTACTATGGGATTTGGAAAAATGTTATCGCTTTTGTTTGTAGAATGATTCCAAGGTGGTATTGTAACCATTTTATTCCAGAGGGATGAGTATATCGCCCTAAAAATTAAAAAAAAATGTGTTAATAAAATACTAAGAAATAGAGAGAGATTCCTGTTGTGCCTGTGCCAAAAACTGTTTGTTTTTTATTTATTTTACCTTTTTCTCTCGGAAGTACGGGAACAACAGCAGGTGTTTTTTTTTCACTACAGGCGAATACATTGATTACAGGTAAAATAATGCATTTTTGATGTCAATACCAAATAGCAAAAGAATAAACTCAACATAATAATTAGACAACAGTTTTGTTTTCCAATGTCCAATATCTTTTGCGTAGTGTAGAGATGAAGACTAAAACAAGAGATGTCAGTAGTTTTGAGAACACTTTTCCCACTAGATATTTTCTCGTGGGAGAGCCAACCCGGTAGTAGCGACCATGACCGACCCCTAGACATCTTGATTGAACTATGATCAGGTTAGTAGGTATCACTGTTCCCCACTGGATCGCTCATTATTTAAGTGATAAATTGTCTTGATCCGGGTCTGTTTGTAAGGTTTGCCCTTCAATTCAATTGAGCAAGAAGGACTCGGGATTGCTGCGAATTTTATAGACGTGGGATGCTTTTTATAGGAATCGTGCTTTGTAGTTCTTTAATAAGTTATTACCACGTTCTTACTTACTGGAAATCATGGTCTTAGGAAGTAGAGTTTAGATTGACTTCAGGTGAATAAAAAGCCTTGTTCAAAACAACTTTCTATCTACAGAGTTCAAGTTAGGTAGCTATGAAGGGGTGAAACTGCATGAGTGTGTGTGTGTGTATGTGTGATATATGATATGTTGCCTATTTCGATTGTAAAGGACCTGTGTCTGTGTTGTAAATGTAGGTGTAGTTAGTGGTTTGGTAAAGTTTGCGAACTCCTATGAACTTCTGCTAGCCTGGTGATCCAAGACATAACCAAGACGTTTACGCACATACTTAAGAAGAGAATAAATAAGTACTAGTTATAATTTTAAGTCGACAAGAAACTTATGTTATCATCCCCCCCAAGTAGTGAGATGTTAGTAAAATGAATAATTGTGCCGTATTCTTAACTCCATGGTATGCCTAACATTTATTAGGAGAAATTATAAACTGTTCTCAAAAATGTTTACCTAAAATACCTCACTAGAGTAGCCCGCAGTTCAATAAAAATAAATCAAAAACAATTTTTCACCGCTTTAATGACAATTTTGAAAAATGTACAGAAGTTTTACCAGGATCGCATAACGGACGAAGGGTTTCATCACAAACACACGTAAAACTCATGTGTGCAGGCAGTAGTAACCTTGCATGCGTGTAGCGCAACGATGCTTCCCCAACCCATTTATTACGATCGCGACACTGTGGTTATCCAGCAAAGCTATTTCTAGCTCTGTCTAGTGCATGCAATCTGGTAACAAATGATAGAGAACGGTACGTTTGCGCTTCTCAATAAAATTTCAGGCATTTCAGTAATCTTTATAGGGTGGGGACTAGGGCAAGAGGTTCCGCAGCTGGCCGACACCTCAGTTCGAGATCGGACATCGGCCAGCAGACGGTTACTTTTGATTTTATATTTGAGGTATATTTACGTAACTTCTAACTTTCTAACTAACTTCTAACCTAAACGCAATTAATAACAATATTACAATATTATTCATCTCCCCCACAAAATGTATTTAACACATAATTTGAGATTATTAGAAGATACCTTTTAAATAAATTTGATGATAAGTCTATATAATACAGAGCATTAGTACCTAGACATACATATGCTATAACTAAAGTTATTACCGAAAACACATTAGCAGACAACGTTTGGTTTGGTCGTGATTCTACAATTTGCAGATTAGAGCACACTTGCGTGACGTTGTGCAGGAAGAGGTGTGTCTTTTGACGTGTTTGTCAATATTTTTGCTTTATCACGACATTACATCTAATAATTTGCCGTATTTTAAAAAACTATAAACCAACTTCAAATTCCGTATTAGTGATTGCTGATTGGGTATGGAACTGCGGTAGAGCAATTCAATTTTTGAAGTGGCGAAATCCCCTTTTAATTCTAGTCTACTTTAGTTTGATGTGATGAGTGATGGATGACACATGTATAAAATGTTCTCTTATTTACGCCCGTTGCCATGGAAACTAAATCTTACTGATTGTGAAAATTATCATCTGATGAAGTTTAAGATACGATTTATAGCGCAAATAATAAATTTACCGAAGATCAAACTTTTAAGGGACCATTTAAAATTTAATTTTTATACATAATCAAAAGAATTTTAAAAATCTATTAAGAATTGCCAAAGATATTTCCAGAATTTTTGTATCTAATCTTGGTTTTTCAAAAGTACTATTATGTTCTTTAAGCTTAACGGGATACATACTAATCCCTAAACATCTGAAATACATTTATTTATGACTAGTTCGGGATCAATTCCTGTACAATAACGAAAAAAAAAATTCGGTCCAGTATTATCGGAGAAATAGATGAACATAGAAAAGAAACATACAGCCAAACATAGAATCCCGTCCAGAAATCAGTAAAAAGATGTCCATACAAACAACGGGCAACCAACGGTTCCTTCCTACCTCAATTGCCATCATTACAGCCACCTTACCTTTCAAAACGTACTGCATAGGTCCTTTGCGAATCTTACTTAATTTCTCCCTACGACGCTTATTCTTGACAAAGATTATAATGATTTAGTTAGATTGTAGTCCAAAATAGCTCTATTTTCTCATCCGTAGGTATGGTACCTGTGTTTACTGACAAACAGTGAACGGAAGTGAATCTATAGCATAGAAACGAAGCACATCAATGGCCATTGAGAACGATCGTAATACAATGCGTTCAGTGTCATTCTACAAAAGGTGTTGCAAAGCCTGCCATTCCATTTTACATGCGAAGACACTTTATATGTTCAGGATATTGAGTACACAAGATTCCTTATACAGAGTAATTTTGAAGTAACGCTCCAAGGTACCACCTATATAAGCGAAAGTACCGCTTGCAAATCTCGTGCAATAATTTCCAACTGTACAGCATCTTCTCAATTCTCTACATGCCAGCGGCTAGACCTTTTATAATTCTCGCTCGTAGAGTTGGTCCTTTTCATTGGCCAATCGTGACTGGGTGACAATAGTTGATTGAATTCACATTACGGGAGTAAGTGTACCCAGCGTTATGGAGTCGTGCTTCTATTATTGACGGTGACTATTACTCACAAATATTGAAACACGTTTCTTAGCTCGTGATGACCACGGGTTAGACATATTTACGCATCTTGTACCAAAATAGTATAGACTTACTTAACGCGCGGTAATGCTCTGCCGAAAATGAAAAGTCTTTTGCACTTCCCGAATAACCGTGCGGCTGCGGGTAGCTAGCTGTAATTTAGTACTCAATCTGGGGATGGTAACAAAATTAATAACAAAATGAACGGTTGCATTAAGCAAATAGAAAACCGGGTGCGAGGCAGTATGAGCCGCATGCTTTGCACGTGAAACAGAATTAAGTATCTACATAGCAAGCTATATAGATACCTACTATTGCAAACTTTATATTATGTCAGAGTGTTCCAAATACCTAATTTATGAGCAAAATAATACACATCTTACTCATCTAGTACATGCTAGAATACTCATATTGAGATCACCTAATCAAAAGTCTATTGTTCAAACGCTTGCGCAACCTTACTTCTTTTGTATGATCGCATCAATCACAACCCTGAGTTCAGTTTGACGGCGGTATCGAACGTCGTCATGATGTTTTATTTTTGTATGGGATTTGTTTAGTTACATGTCCGCACGATAGACGCGCAGTACCTACCAAATTCCAAAGAAAGATGAGACGTTACCTACGACGTAACAATGCAAGTCTCGGTACTATCGTCAAACCGAACTCAGAGCTCTGGTTACTCACACAAATCACCACAGTAGAACCTCAGTAGAACATTCACAATCCAACCAGGTAGGTATTCACTCAAATTTTACGTAATGTGATAAGATATTAAAGATTGATTGCCCGTAAAGTGATTTATTACGAAATGACATAGTAACCAACCTCAAGTTTAATGCCTTATAAGTCAGCCAGGTCATGTTGAGAGCATTGATGACATTGAAAATAATACAGACAATTTACGAAGAATTCAATTGTAAGTTGTAGGTAGACCTACGTCTACGAAACTAGTGCATAGCGGGATTAAGCGTTCCAGCATACATTTATTTTTAACCGGGAAAAACAAAAGTTCTGCTTTATGTATAGTTCGTAGATTTCTCCGTCAATTATGGACCGATTTGATTCAGAAAATGATTTCACTTTTGTATGGAAAACGGTCCTGAGGTGGTCTTATAAAAATATATATTATAATAGAATAATAGAATATTCATAATCCTAACCGAGGGATAAGTATTTTTAAAACAAAAAAACAGTAGAAATATACTAAGGAATTTAACTTCGATATAAAGTTTTTTCAAAATAGTAAATTATTTTAACTAAAGCTAACTGCCAGTATTTTTTTGTTCAATAATGATAATCATTCATTTGAGCGCATGTTAAAAAAAATAATGAGTTGAAATGCGAATGTTAATAAACAATATTTGCGTCTTCTTTACATTACTAATATTCGGTAATTTTGTGCGGCTATAAGTTATTCATGTGAATACAATGATCTTTGAGCTTTTTTTCGTGAAAGGCCAGTGGTATAGTCTTGATTTATCGTTGAAAACCAGTTCTATCCAGTTCTGGACAATAATTCTTGTTCGGACTATTCTTCTGCTCTGAAGCGATATTGACTCTTCAACATTCAGACTAAAGTTTAAAATTGCCTGGATGTACTGTTATTTGCCGGTAACTTAGCTAGGGGTATTATTATATCTGTGGCTAGGGGAACCAGGTTGTAGTTTGCAGGGAAAAAAACATGATTCATTAATATAAATATGGGGCTGCATATCGCCCATTTTTGTCCCTTTTTACGCCGATAGCCACTGCAAGTTTATGAATATCTACTAAAAGTGTATTATTTGGATTTAAAACTTTCTAAAAAAAAAAGATATATCATAGGGTACTAATTTAGATAATTATATGTGAGTGATAGGTTGTCTCTATACCAAGCTATCAGAAACGGAATTAAAAATATAAAGCGTTGCTCATGGTTACCTTAGTGCCCAACAAAGTCCAGTAGATTATAGATTAATATATACAACTATATAGATTAGTATACCTAAATAAAATAACCCAAGTTAGTACTTAGTAATACATATAAAAGTTCTGATAGTCTTACCGATCACTCAACATTGAGTTCAGTAATATGTTTTATAAAAAAAACTATTTTTTTATTTGAACTAATCTTAAAAGCTGGAAAACTAAGTATGAACCTAAAAATGTACTTAGTATTTGGTTTCTGATCATGTTTCTGTTCCTGTCTTCAGTACAATTTTTGCGAAATTGACAAACACGTTTGCCTATTTGTTCAGCAAAGAAACGCCTCTAAACGCTGTTTCTGTAGACAAACCGCGGAGTTGTATATTTGTAATTTCCCGAAATAGTATTCACACAGCGAACCACCGAGCCCCTGCAGCGGGTGCCAGATGCCTGCGTCACTATGGCGTCACTTATTTAGGCCGACAAGCGCGTGGGCATCTGAAAGCACGCTAATTCATGAAATCTGTACATCGTTTGTAGAGCAGCCAAACCCTTTATATTAAATGTTTGCTTACTTATTTATAACTGCCTTTCTTTTTCTTACAGAAACCTCAATTGCGGCCTATGATAGCCGAATATGACCCAAAGAAAAAAGGAGTCAGAAATGATTTATCAGACCTCGTCATGGTCAAGTAAGTGACAAAGTTTCTAAACAATGTGAGCAGAATAATCAAAATCCCAGCCTTTGACTGCCTATTATGTGTTTTTAATTTAACAAATTAGATGTCATATCAAATTACATTAATTAATTGGACCAGAATCATCAGTCAGATCAGAATTACTTTGTTTGCATCAGTAAATCTGAAAATTCAGAATCAGCATAGAAAGCATGCTTCACAGCTTCATCACTCTCTTGTGTTCAGCGACTTTATTTTTATTTAGAAGTGAAACTACACAGAATTGTCGTAAACTAATATAATTTTGACATTTTTGTTCAACAGGAAATTGAAAAGAAAAGATGTTAAATAAATAATTATTGTAGTGATATCGGTATGATACACAAAGGAGCTTATTCGCTCCTAGAGGCGCGGGGCCAATTGTCCTGCGCCGCTCTTCATGTGCATTGAATATTTTAACGTGGTATTTTTATATTGTATGTTGACTGTTAAGTATTCGCTCCTTAATCCGAGCTCTAAGCTCGCCCCGCCACGGAGACGGTCCGGGAAGACGCGAGCTGCTCCCACGAGGTTAAAGTCGTTCGACGACCTTGATCATCTAGCAATGGACTTATACACCGGTACATCATTCCATTTTTATGGTTTCTATTTTGTATACCATTTGTATTGTTTGGTAATGGTTAAAAAAGAGCACGCGGGGGGAGCGCCGTGGCTGGGCTCTGCCGGGGGCTCCTCCCGTGACTCCCGCGCCATCTCTCTTCAGGCTCGGGATTGGCTCTCAGCACGCTACATTTGTACAAATTTGATCTAGCTTTATGCCATCAATTTACACATTGGAGCCCAAAAGTAACCAGTCTGCATACGAATTGAGTAACAGGTCCAAACTTTTATAAAAAATGTAGAGTTCCTTAATCATCGTAACGTAAAGCTGTATTGAATTTAGCGGGCGAGCCATCCCTTTGTAAATGCCGAGTCTTAACAGAGTGCCACGCATGATAAAATATATTTGTATATTGTTTTGGAGACCATAATGAATGTATCACACTCTACACTACGACACTCACACAAAGTAATACAGCTACTCTAGTAAAGTAACTTATGAACCGCGATTAATTCAAAATGCCACAGTCTGAGGGTAGTTTCATGTCGCGACACATCTCACGTCATTCGATCACATTTTAGCTTAAAATGTGGCGCTTGTTTCGAAATTTCCGCTCTCATTATCTACATTTTGTGCAACCTACCTAAATAGTTTGTGATTTATACTACACTTTTGATTCCACTCACTTCTAACATTTATCTACTTTACTTTAGAGGCTTAGTTTTAGCCAAATTGGGTTATGTAATGTCTATAATATCGTTTGGGGAACGTTTTGCAGATACAAAGTTGACCCAAATGAGATACCGGTGGAACAACAGGCCGGGTCCACCCTGCCCCTTATGGAAATCCCTGGCCGGGATATTGAGGCTGATGAGGACTACAACCCTTTCGAGCATAGGAAGCTTGCTCATCCCACTTCGTAAGTTACATCGTTTACAAGTCTGGACTCTGGATGATCAAAGTAAAATCATTACATTATTATTTATATTATATTACACCCTTGCATACAACAATATTTTATACAAGCAGTTACAACTATGCTTTACCTTTTTAGGGATATGGACACCCTTATCCACTTGCTGAAGGGTTCGCTTGGCAGTGGTATCTTGGCTATGCCGATGGCGTTCAAGAATGCTGGCCTATTCTTTGGTCTCTTTGCCACATTTGCGATCGGCGGGATTTGCACCTACTGCGTCCACATCCTTGTGAAGACAGCCCACGAGCTCTGCAGGCGGATACAGAAACCCTCGCTCGGATTCGCTGAGACGGCTGAAGCAGCGTTCTTGGCTGGTCCACCCGCTGTGCACAAATTTTCTAGGCTTGCTAAGTGAGTACCAAGCCTGACACACTAATTAGACAGATATAATTGACTTATTCTGTATCATCATGCCCAATATTAGACAATACTTTTTCTCACCCTGGAGAACTATTTATCCTATACGTATGCGGCAAAATTTATGAATTGGTGTGGCCTTAAAGCAATATATTCCTATAGCATATAAAATATCGTTAAAATATTCACATTATACCTTAGACATGAAAAAATTCTATGTCTATGACCTAGAACTACAGTTTAGGATTGGCATCGCTATATTCCGAAATAGATTGTTAAGCTAATGTTGTAGTGATGTTTTCCTCCAGTCAGTCAACAGCGATTATCTCATCTCAATTGTTATATAATCTCAGGTTTGATTAAACTACAATTTATTTCAGTGTAATTGCATCTATTTAGTATAATTCCGGAAGTCTTTGTGTTAACGTCATTTCTCAAGTAATGAAGCGTATATGTTCAGTTACATAATGTTGAAGTAACTTAAAAAATAGAATTATTGGTTGGCAGCCTTAGAACTCCTAATATTAGGTTAGGTATATTAATATTAACTATGTACGCTGTAAATTCAGTATTATAATTAACAGACAATAGTGGGTATGACTAAGTTCCTATTATAGCAGGTAGGTACCTAATGAGCCTTCGCTTCAAAGTTTTGTTGTTAGTCATGTAGACAATATTTTCAAAAACGATATAACAGTAAGTATGACTTAACAGTGTGCTCTGCTAACCTCAATTAAATAATAAAATTAGCACAAAATGATGGTGTTTATTCGGAAGGTTTTTGTACCTCTGCCTGTGCAAGCAAAAAGTAACTTCAGTGTGAATGCACCATACACTTATTGGCGTCGATCATAGAAGCAACGAGCCAAAACCACCAAGATGTAAACTATATCATTTCCTAGCGGTAGTTAACCTTGTGACCGTCTGTTTCAGGGCTATGGTCAACTGGTTCCTGGTGATCGATCTGCTTGGCTGCTGCTGCGTCTACATCCTGTTTATTGCCAAGAATGTAAAGCAAGTCGTCGATTTCTACGCAAGAGACTCCGAATGGCATGATGTCGATGTCCGTATCTACATGGTCTGTCTGTTGCCTCTCCTCATTGCAATGAATCTTATCAGGAACCTGAAATACCTTGCACCGTTCTCCATGATCGCTAATTTGCTGGTTGGAGTCGGAATCGGAATCACCTATTACTACTTGTTCCAAGACATGCCAAGCGTGAGCGCCAGAAGCTCGTTTGGTGGACTCCAGCGTTTGCCAACTTTCTTCGGAACTGCCATCTTTGCCCTGGAGGGTATCGGTGTCGTGATGCCTCTCGAGAACAACATGAAGACTCCCACTCACTTCATAGGCTGCCCTGGCGTGCTGAACTTTGGAATGTTCTTCGTGGTGTCACTTTACGCTTTTACGGGATTCTTTGGATATCTTCAATATGGAGATCTGACTGGGGACAGCATCACGTTAAACTTGCCGCAAGATGAACCGTAAGTATTTTCAATTAACTACCTAATTTATAAAAATCGTTAAAGTCATAAAGTCCTCCGTCAAGTGCTCTCATTTTAAAGTTTAGTAGAAGTAAAACAGTAGCGCGCTAGAATATAACCACCACATGAGCTAAATATGCATATTGCAAAGTTAGGTGTGATAAACATTCGATAACCGATACAAGTTCTACGAAAGCTTTCTTGGTGTTGTCATGTCTAATTCTGTACATCTTTTTTTACAGATTGGGCCAAAGTGTTAAACTGATGATAGCCGTTGCCATTTTCTTCACGTACAGCCTACAGTTCTATGTGCCAATGGAGATTATTTGGAATAACGTGCGCCACTGGTTCGGAGCCAAGAAGAACTTGGCTGAATACAGTATCAGAGTCGCTCTCGTCATCATGACCCTTGGCATCGCCATCGCTATTCCTAACCTGGGTCCTTTTATATCTTTGGTTGGAGCCGTTTGCCTATCATTCCTTGGACTGATCTTTCCGTCGGTTATTGAGACCGTTACCTTCTGGAACAAGCCAAACGGCCTCGGTCGCTTCAACTGGGTGCTTTGGAAAAACAGCTTCCTCATCTGTTTTGGCATTCTTGGTTTCCTGACTGGCTCCTATGTCAGCATCCTTGACATCATCAAAGGTGAAGGCGAAGGACACCCCGTCAGCCTGCTTGCTAACGTCACGACGACACCCCTTCCTGGTTTATAAGATATAAGGCTATATACCTATTACCCATAGGATAAATTAGTTTTAAGTATTTTCTTTTATCATTTTTATACTAAATTTAGACGCTACAACATTGAGTTGTGTAATGCTCTCAAACGTTCACTTGAGATTTGTGTAAAAATATTTTTGTAATGAAATATTTTAGAGACAGGTAAACATTTTCAAGTCTCAAATTATTAATTTTGACCTGGTTGTGTTTATTTTATTTCAAACATTACTTATATTCTAAGTGTCTTTGTTGTAGAATAGAAACTTTTCTAGTGCATTATTGAAATGTGATACATTTTAGGTTTAATTACAAACATTGGAGATAGTAATGGAAAATGTCGCTACATTTAGTAGATTTTGATGTTAGGAACATCGATTACCTACCTATTTACTACAGGCAGGTCATTGAAACGGGAAGGTATCTTACCAGGGTACCTTTGTTCTAAATGCTTTTAGAATATGAAATCTGCATTAATACAGTCGTGACAAAAGGCATGCCCATAAACTAAAAACCAGCTTGAGTAATGATATTCTTATCGAGCTTTTAAATAGTGTTAAACGAAGCATTTAAATTTGAGATACATGGATCATAAGCACTTAAGCCCTTGTGTTTGTATTGTATTCGATTGTTTTTAACAAGAAACTCATAGGGTATGGAATTTATTTGTCCTACTTTTACGAACCTACTCTGTCAGACTCTAAATACTGCATAATCATGCAAAGACTGTCCATATTTTGGTAAAATGTTATTTTGGCCGTTGAATCAAAATTTATCGATTAACATTTTTGGAGATCTACTTTGATGCCACGATTGTTGATGTGTTTTTTAGTGTTATTGAAGGGATATATATTGCTGACGAGAGTCCTGCAAACGCGCAAGTTCCTCCTTTGTATAATTATTTAATTAGAAAGTTGAATAATTTATTGTTTACCAACTAACTGACAATGTGTTTGTAGTGTAATTCAATAATCTCGACTCTCGGTGTTTTTGCCGGATTTGTGGATTATCTAAACTAGAATACCTAAGTATAAAGCGAGTATAATTGATGGCAGCTTTTCACTGTGAAATGTGTGAAAGTGGTGGACATTGGTCATAATCTAAACGAAAATTTTCTAAGGTCTATGATGCTTTTCACCGCAAATGGCCATGACAGCGATACCGAACTTCTGCTGGGCGCACAGGACGCCTCGCTGGTAAATTAAATAGTTTTGTAATCCTTGAGACGCACTCTCTCCGCTCACAGTGAAAGGCTGACGCCTTTTCGCCCAAGAAGTGTGAGGAAGGGGAAGTTTTGAGTATTCACATCCTCTCTCTTTTCTTGGTTGATAATGGTTACTAAATCATGTAGAATTGATAGGTAGGTTACCTATCGCACCATCAGTCCTCGCGCATCTCTGGTTCGAAGCCAGGCTTAGGTACAGCATTGTGAACCACGCTTTGCCAAATGATCAAGCCATGAAGTAGGAACACCATCAACTTCGCAAAATTGATTATTCGACTGTAATTTTTAGACAAAAAACGTTGTGATAAATTCATGGGTGCAAATTGCCTACAGTTTAGATATTGTTTGGCAAACCGTTGTACGCTATAAGTCTAGCTTGTTCGGTGTGTGTCCGGCAAGTAAAATGATCATACTATACGTAGGTTAGTGCTGCCCAGAGCTTACTCGGGTACAACATAGTGATCTTTGTTCTGTAATGAACTAAAAAATATTATAGTTTAAACAACAAACAAACCACATACAAACGAACACACTTTTCTAAAATGTATTCATAAGTATTCACTGTCAATATGGAGTGTCTACGTAAAGCAAACCTTCTTAACTGTTCGATGTAAAAGTCATACCTTATGTGGGTATCAATAGAATTCATAGATGAATGGAGCTAGGTAGTACCATACATTGTGTAGTACCTAGGTACCTACCTACCTGGTGGTTGTTTTGTTACAGTATTAAATAAAATAAGGACTAATTACGGGCTTTTATTTTACCTATGAATTTTAAGCATCATCATCATCAGCCTATGTGAGTACACTGCTAGACATAGATCCTCTCCTATTGAGTGCCATAGCGCCCTGTCCTCAGCTTCCGCAGCTATGTGCCTGCAGTTTTTCGCAGGTGGACATCCCACCAGGGTCCTGATTCTGCTAAACTAATCGCGTCACTATGACACTCTGGTTTCGTCTCAGAATGACACATTGTGGCACATTCCCCAGATGAAAGAAACTACAGAGAACGCGCATCACAAGTGTCAACGTTCAAACCATTCTATCAATTTGCCTATGCAAATAGTACCTCCCGCATTATCTACCTACTGTTTCTTTAATCTAAGGACGATTCTGCGACATAATGGTTAGAAACTTGAAGTCGAATTATAGTTATTTTTAAAACATGCCGAATTATTTCCTGTTCAGCAGCAATAGGTTGCTATCCAAAGTGTGGCACATCCAAGGTCCATCATCATAGGCCTATACTGGTCCACTGCTGGACATAGGCCTCCCCTAATGAGCGCCATAGCGCCCTGTCTTCAGCTTGCCGCATCCAGCATCTGCCAGCAGTCTTTCGCAAATCGTCATCCCACCTGGTCGGAGGGCGTCCTACACTACGTTTGCCGAGTCGCGGTCTCCACTCAAGAACACGTTTACCCCAGCGGTTGTCGGTTCAAGGTTGCCTGGGTTTAAATATCCGATTTCAGCGCGACTGTGAAGAGGGACAAGGAAGAGTTGCGCGCACCTCTCCATGTGACAGACAAGAATGCAAAAAGTCGTATCGTCTCGTTTTATTGGATCGTTGTTAGTGGTTATGTAGAGGCAAAAATAGTTGTATTAATTATGAAATGACAATGTAACAAATATCTATACCTACACGAAAAATAAATCGATGCGTTCCAGTTTTCATATAAAGTGACATCATAATGCTTAGACGTCATAATTATAATATCTTCCTGTCTTCCTACCATACACACAAACACCCAAATACATACATTGTGTTTTTTCTCATACCTACAATTTTATTCGAACGTTTCATTTTTAGGGTTGCGAGATCGGTTTTGAAAACCATAAATGGTCTCGTTTTGTTCGTCCTCCTTCTTTCTTGTTTATCTCAGCCACTACCACAGCTATTACCTTTAAATTATAAAAGTGTGTGTATTAAATTTATTTAATAAAAAAATACATTTCGTGCGCTTAGGTAGGTACCTAGTACCTACTGATTAAAAAAAAAAAAATATTCAGTACAAATTCAAATTATGATGTCGTAATCGGAAGTGACGAAGCTACGAAGTCGAGAGTTTCGAGTTCAAATACGGTTTTATATTAAAGGTTACTGAAAATGTAGAGAGATGTCTGAAGAAGATCACTTTTGAAAAATGGAAATATTTCATGATTCTATGTGAACGGGAAATAAACGCCCTGGAACAAAAACCTGATAGATTTTTGGAAAATCGAAAAAATTGTGCATGAACCGCTGTAACTTTTGTAATATGACCCTGGGTATCTGATGTTATTTCAACTCGATACCTACACGCGGGAAAGAGGGTCGACAGACGGACACCAAAGTATAAGGGGACGTTTTCTTTTTCTCTTTAGAGGCACGGCACAACCATAAAAATAGTCCAAAAAGGGAGGGGGGAATTTTCCAGGCGGGGGAAGGGGCTACCTTATCCTATGGGGTTTCAAATGAAAGGTATCGGCTCTGCACGTCTCAAAACACTTTTGTAATTTCTGTAGGCCTCATTAAATATTAAAGACTTACTTTTTTAAATGTAAAAAAAAGCTCTTTAAATTCTTCACCTTATCTTCTAAGTATGTAGACCGGATCGCCCCTGCAAACTGAATCTGAACCACCTATATTGTACCTGTTTCTTTTAGGTTTTCACTAATTAGCAATGTCTTCAACCTATAAAGGTACCTTAGAAATACATTATTCGTATAATTGAAAAACGTTATAACCCTCCGCGCGCGAGTTTCACTCGCAGTTGACGTAGGTATCTACCTATTATCATTTAGTCCCATCTCGTAGCCAAATTTGGTAGCTAGTTACGAAATGGGAAATGTGCTTTCCCGTCTTGTAGCTAGGTACTAAATGGGAACGATTTTCCCATCTTGTAGCCAGATTTGGTAGCTAGCTACATATGTAGACGGTTGATGAAAGTTGAGTTGAGTGTTTATTTTTTGATGGTCCAATTACTTTATTAATTAACTTACCTAATCAGGTGTTTTTATACAAAGTGTTAGTAAAGTTTTTGCTATCGCTCGTTATTACATTTCAAATATCATATTACCATTTAGTTTTTCACTTTACTATTTATTGACTACTTTCAACTCCTCACCTCACCTCACCTCAACAGCCTTTATTGGTCCACTGCTGGTACATTACATTGTAGACCACAAAAAAAAACAAGATACAGACATAGACATCTTACCATTTATAGGAACAAGCGATTTTGTGGACATCGCCCATCCCAAACCGCTGAAGCTAGAAAGCTGAAATTTGGAGGGTCTCACACAATCTCCCGCTAAGAAGGGATTGTAGAAAATTTCATCCCAAAAGGGGTAACAAGGGTGAAGCTTTTTTGGTGTTTTTGTAACTCTTTAACCAGTGGCCCGATTTGCTTAAAACTTTAAGGGAATACTAAAAATATAAAATTATTGAACACGTGTTTTAGGTTTTTTTCCCAAAAATGTTAATGTGGTTCCCAAAGTTTTAATCGGGTTAGTTTGAGGTTCGTAATTTGGCTCCGAATTGAAATGGCTGTAACTTTTTAATTTTTAGAGCTACTGACCTGAAATTATCTTTGTATATAATAAAGCACAATAAATTAAAATACATGTGTAGGATATTTAAAAATATTCATGAAAATAAGGTAAATGGCTTTATTAAAGTTTGAAATTCGTACCTTGGCTAACCTTTAACAATTATCGATTGATACTATTACTAAGCCTGTTCCTGCCCCCTGTGCCAGGAATAATAAATACCTATTTGAGTCCGTCGATCACAAAGACTCCATTACTATAAAAGTCTGCAATCACTTCTACTTCATCCCGTCCCCAAATTTGGGGCGAAGCACTATGAAGCCATTGCGGTATGACTTGAAGTCTTAAAGGCTATGGATGTTTTTCTGTGTAGGTACTTATCTCAATTTTGGCTCATGTGCGGGTTGGTCCCGCAGAACTAGGTCCAATTTCGGTGTACGCTATAAAACGTATCTATAAATGTATCTACTAAGCTAGACCGATGCACAAAGATGATACAGAATGATCATATTTTTTGTTCTTTAGAATCAGGAGCCAGGCTAGTGGCCCTGCCAAGTCTAGTAGACGGCCGCCACCGGGTACCCTTTTCTCGAACCATCGCACGATAGTTTTTAACATTTCAGTTAGTTCTTTGTTACAATTAAAAACTAAGCCCCGGAATTTTTCTTCCTAGCATAGTAGACTACCGTACCGTACCGTACTAGTAGACTCCTAAAATTATAAATTCTAATCAATTGCGCTTAGGAAATATCGACTCCATCGCACTCACTCAGTCACTCACTGAACGATCACAATCATGCTTTTTGAGGTTCCGTCGAAAAAAAGAACTCCAACGTGATTTGATTTTAACTAGCGTTTTTTTCCCTGATTTTAATTATAGCGAAACTACAGATTTAAATTACACGTTTTAATAAAAAAAAAGTAAAAAGGACATTCTAAAATCATAATTTTTAGCGCTCCATCTTAGAAAAAAAGAAACCTAAAGTTTGTTTTGCGTACAAGAAGCAGGGATTCCTAACTGTATCAATGAGATCATTCATAAAAGCTACAAAAATAGGTCAAGGTGGGGAACTCCGAATGTTATCACAACAGGCAACGAAGTTTAACCCTTTAAGGATTCGGCGACAGCTGCTCGCAACTTCAATTTGTATGTGTTCCGTAATACCAAAAATGATGACTGAAAACTTTTTGTATTTTCGACATTGTGTTGTTATTCTGTAACAAAACAATGTAAGCTATATTCCTTTTCAAACAAAACTTAAGATATTGTTGTTTTTAATACAAAGCTTTCCTAAAAATAGCGATATACATAATATAAATACTAGAAATAAACATAAACTTGCTGTGCCCACAACCAGGCTTTACAAAATGTATGTATCTTTTAAAGGGCAATGTATACGCTTCTACAACAAAATTCCTAGTGAGTTGCAAAATCTATCAGTAAATAAATTCAAACAAATTGTAAAAACCTTTCTGTGCAAAAATGCTTATTACAAAATAACAGATTATCTAGAAGATAAAAATGCTTGGGACGGGTTTTGCTCCAACTCGAAAAATAACAACTAACAGGCTAAAGGTTTCTTCGTCGCTTCTTTACTTTAGTCTACATACCGAAGCAACCGACAGGCAACCGAAATCAAAAATATCACTTTATTTCCGTGTCAATGTTTTATTTTAAGAATTTGACCTTTTCTAAGTGTACATTTTTGTATTTATGGAAATAAAGACATTTTGATTTTGATTTTGGAAAACAAATGGGACGAAAACATGTCATTTTAAACACATATCAAAAAATATATTAGCAATATCGCATTTCGCATATATTTGCTTATATTTTATTATAGGTGTGTATTATAAAGAAAAAACAACCAGAGACTGGAATTATGGTCGAATCACAAATAATTTTGGTAGTACGTTTGTATGGGCAAATTATCATTCGCATACCTTTTATTAGCCACAAGTTGGTTTTTTCGGTAGAGGTTAAGACTCTACCGTAGTCTTACAATGAGAATGGTCAATTGGAAAACAAACCAAATAATGTCAGTAGTCAAATAAGTTTGTTAGATCTGTCAAAACATTGTCAGTTATACACGAGTTAATAAAATAAATAATTTTCATATACAAAACAGTTTTATCAGATTCGTTTACAGGTAAAAAAAGAAGCTCGGGGAGTTTTGATTTTACGCTACAGGTAACACCAAAAAAACTTGACTCAAAGAATTTCCGGTATGTTGTCGTAATTCGTCTTCTAGGGCAAACGTGTTTGAAATATGTATTGCTGGTGTACAATGTAGGTACTATTTATCCCTTAGAACAGTTCCCATGGGAAGTAAATAGCCTCCCGCTCGAAAACGATGACTTACAATATAGCTGCTCAAAAACCGTGAGTAAAAACGGGTTTAGCTCACATGTGGATTCAAATTGTTGAACAAAGTAATTTGAATTCAGAATATTGCACAAAATTTCAATGGTTTAATAACTACTAAGTTATAAAAAAATGGATGGTGCCGTAAAAAATAGAAAAAACTACACTACGTTCACCGTGAGATGTCCCCTGCCTTGTATGTATGTACAAAGCAGGGGGCATCCTACGGTGAACGGTCTATAAGCAATCTGCACCAAGGTCCACTTTTTCATGGAAGACATCGCCTTTTTTGTATACCATGACAACTTACATAGCTTGTCAAGACCATTCTTCTAGGCGGACAGCGCCATCTTTACATAAACTCCAAACAATGACCTGAACTGTATATGGGACAGCTCCCATATCTCTCATTTTTAGCTTAACGAAGGTTAGACCTCATTCCACCTGCATAAAAAAGAATAATTTCGTTTGTTCGTTTCGTTTCAAAAAGGTTTGTAACATTCTAACCCTCCATGGTGGTTGACGAAAATAAGTTTCCTACATTCAACCTCTTTTATAAGTAAGTAACAAATATTCAGGTCTCGACAGAGCCTAGGCATTTGTTCCCCTTAGAGTCGAGACCCTATGTCCGAGGGGAAAGTGACTCTCATCAGCATTGCCATACAGCGAGGCAATGGAGCCAGTGTCTTGGGCCCGCTTCCGACTGGTATTGATATGGATCAGCGCTACCTGTAGATTGTTTCCAACAGTTTGCAGTTAGCTCAATTATTATTGTTTCTATTGTAAATACTAGTTTTAATTTAATTCTATTATTTGATTGTAATTTTCTTTCTTAAGAAACAAATAGTTTCTCGCTGGTCGTGGTCGAGGTTAAGAGTTGTAAGTATACTTACCTAGGTTTAACTCGACGGCAAATGTTTTTTGTTTCGATTTAATATCGGCATTTTCAACATAAAATCGTATTGCCCTCTTGTTGAACAAATAAATTCGCGGGCAGAAACTACTTGATAATAAAACAGTCGGATGCACTATTCAAAACTGTTAGAGCAGAAGTGTTAAAAGCGGTACAGTAAGGTTTTTACTACATTTTTTTCTGTAAAGTCAAACCTTTAACAAAGGGGTTTGAAGATTTTTGTATGGAAGGTGTCCCTAAAATTTGTTTATTTCTCAAAATCGCCGCGCACTATGGAAGTTATATATTTGGATAGAAGACACTAAAACAAATTAAAAATGTTCTCTAACATAATGCCCTAAAGCGTCAGGTTTCCGAGATATTCACATGTAAAGAAAAAAAAATATTTATTTTCATCTGTGAATATCTCAGAAACCTGACACTTTAGGACGTTATACCATGGAACATTTTTTATTTGTTTTGGTGTCTTCTATCCAAATATGTAACTTTCATCGTGCGCGGCGATATAATAAAACAAAGTGGTTGCCGATGTTAGGGTAAAAATCTCCAAGATCCAAGACATTTTAATGGTAGGTATAATAAGTTACAGACATCAAGGTAGCCTATCGAATAAAACTAGGGCTGAAATCATTTAAACCTATCGAAGGAGGCTTCTTTTGCTAAACCCAACCATGGCATGAAAGAGGTTTTATACCTCAAACTCAGGTTTGTTACCTCCTTGGTTTCTATGCAAAATGAGGTTCTCACCACAACTTAAAAAAATATGTGCGCGCTTTTCGTTCTCGGTATAAACTAGAGATTGGTCTCGTTTTTTTTAATTATGTTAAATAAAACTGTTATGTACTGTTTTATTTAAGTTTTTGTTGTTACTGTTGATTGTTAAACTAGTTATTATTTTTTGAAAAAATGTCAAACCATGTTGGTGCCAGAACATGTTTTTTTTTGTGGAATCAGCACTATCCCTGGCCCACGGCGAAGATCTTCACGTCCGTCCTATACAGTCTTATTTGCTGACTGAAGTCTTCATAGCCAGTCATCCAAGCATTATAAACTATTCACGGCACTTATTCGACGACCGTCAGGTAAGTAGGTACTTTTGTTTGACTTGGCATAGCTCATAAGCCATGAAAAAACATTTTAAAATAACTCTCTTTTTCAAATTGTATTTTTTATGGCAGTCACATTTTAATTTATTGTTGTTAAAATCCTAGTAATTAATAATTGTAGTACCACATTTTAATTTTAATAAACACTTTCTGAATCAGTGACATTTGTTTTTTCTTTTCTTGTCGGCGTATGCTTCACAATATACCTACATATAATAGGTAGTCAGCAAAGATTCTAGCGGAACGTAGGATCTTTGGGTAGGTAGGCACTCAAAATCATCAATCGGTACGTTGCTAGGCAACGTGAAAACTGATGAAAACAGTAAACGTAGATAAATTCATTAGAGCCATAGTGATTTTCATCTGTGAATATCTCAGAAACCTGACGCTTTAGGACATTATGTTATAGAACATTTTCTATTTATTTTAGTGTCCTCTGTCCAAATATATAACTTTTATTGTGCGCGGCGACTTTGAAGAAAAAACAAAATGGCGGCTGATTTTAGGGCCAAAATCTTCAAACCCCTTTTGAGAACCGCCGCATCCGGAGATGACGTTTATCGTGTTGCCCATGTGACCGTGTTGGTGTCTCGGAATAGCATACCTGACGAAGTAGGTATTATTAATATACAATGAGAAGAACTAACTCGACAAGAAGACCACATGATTAGAACTTTTAATCATGCACATAAATTATTATTTTATTAAACCGGTCATGCTCGTTTTTATTACATTTGTGTTGACGTTTATTTCTTTAAACTTACAAAATAAGCACTTAGACAAGTCAAATTTAATAATATAAACCTACGGAACGCAGGATCCTAGGATGGTAACTATTATTATCAAAATAAGAAATAAGGTGTTATTGATTTCGTCCACCTCAAAATTTTGGCGTCCCGCGACCCGGCTGGACCCTCCTATCAATTTGTATGCCTATACAGTCTGTTTTTATAACTGGGGCACAGTATGGGGACACCCATAACCAGAGAAATAACAGGTAGAGTTTTTTTAACTATCAGCTCTATCATCCTCAGCTGCTTTGTTATTATTACGCTAAAACCTCTTATTTCCATTGAATTGGCATAATTGGCAATGCGTGGAGACTAGGCATTAACGATTTCTGTTGCCAATATTTAAAATATAATAAATAATATAATAATAATAAGATATTAATAACCTTAGTCAAAGTCAATAGTCAGATTTATTTTCGACTTGACTTTTTTATTTATTTATTGCAATACATGTAACAAACTACCTACTATTAAGATTGCAATTGAGTTCGACATAATTTGTGATCTAAAGTTTGTGATATTTCAACTTTGACAGCTTCGTTCTCGGCTGGCTTCGTCCTGCCAGAAAGTTTTATAAACCGGAGAGACTGGTACGAAAAACCAATAATCAAGGTGTAAGTTAATTTATTTTATAGCACATTTGCTCTTATTTCACCAATTTCTATACCGTAATGTAAAACGCACGGTTTATCAAGATGCTCCGTCTAAAACGAACCGTAGGTACTTTTTAAATCTTAGCATGAGTTTTTATGTCAGAAGTGTGGTCAACATTTTATGAATAAAATTAACTTTAGGAGATATAATATAATAAAAAACTTTTAATTCTTTAATTTAACTAATATTGACCATAAATTACAACCATTTATCTGTAACAAAACACAAAAACATTAATTTACTTTATTAGTAATTCTGGCTCTTTTTGTGCCTTTGCCTTAAAAAAAGCGCTGATGCGCTCGCATCGCTAATTTGTGAACAAGTAAAAATTATTCTGCGCGCTTTTTCTTTACGCTGTATTGTTTTTACAAATCTTTATTCAGAAAGAAAATAACAATCAAATAACAAATTAAAATTAGTATTTACAATAGAAACAATTAAGCTATCTGCAAACTGTTGCAAACAATCTACAGGTAGCCCAACTGATCCATATCAATACCAGTTGGAAGCGTGCCTAAGACACTGGCTGCATTGCCCCGCTGTATAGCAATGCTGATGCGCTGTGCCAGATACTTACCAGCTCTCGGGTCACGCGTCGCTTCGACCAGACGCTGAGATAATTTTTTGAAAACCCGATATTAAAATTGTTTTTACTTGAAAATGTCATCAAGTAATGATGAATTTATTAATAACCACCAGAAGTTTCAGAGGCAGCGAAAAAGGCAACTCTAAGCCTCTTGCCCGAAAAATCGACCGATAGATACTATAATATAATAATAATACATTTTCTTACGCTGGTAACGCATGAAAATTTATTCGAAAGTCCCAGTTTCATTTATTTCCTCGCAAATATGTTATAAAACGTCGTATGACATATGTGCGCTTTGAGAATTACAGCCTCTGCTTTCTTGTAGCCCTCGTCTACAGCTCGGGCTAGCAATATCGCCTCAGCTGTAATTTTCAACTTACCGCACTTGTATCATAATGTACTATTTAGTTGTCCATAAAGTTTTGGATTCCCAATCTCGCCCTCAGATCACTGTTTTAACTTTATTTTCAGTACCTACATAATCTTTTGTAAAAAAGTAATCTACAGAAAGGTTTACGACACTTAGCACGGACATTGGCAGAATTGTGTCTTGTCGCAGAGCCATTAACGAAAAGAATCAATTATACAACTAGGTGCTCTATTTATTTTTGTACCAGTCTCTCCGGATGGCGATCCATTGAATGGGATATTTTACCGTAATCTCACCGCTGGTTATGGTTGCCCCTGAGGGTTGCCCCCAAACCTACTGCCCCAGTAACAACAAGATCCGTGAAGTGTGAGTGTAACTCGCGCGCTGAGGGTTACGCACATTTGCTAACTAAACACATAATTAGCTATAGGTACCGGTTAGAGACTTTGCTATATAGTAAATATCGAAAAATCGTAGGTACCTACTGCGGGAGCGATCCATCTGAATGTCCATTCAGATGGTTCGCTCTGCAAACTTAGGAGATAGGGGACACTGGTAATTATTTCGACATTTTACAAAATGTTTCAAAAAGTAATGATACCTACAAAAATTAAATGAAGAATTTAAACACTGTTTTGAAATATATAAACCGATACCCTTCATTTGATACCAAACCGCGGCAGCGTGCGGTCGTTTGGAGCGATTTGTGCGCTCCTGTGAGGTGCTGTCGCCGCCTACCACTGCTGTAGCCGAAGAGGCTGGAGAAAGCACAGAACCAGAAGTCGACGTAGCAAAAGGGTTCGATTATATATTTATCTTCCAACGATTTGTGTGAAACCGTCCGTGTACACTTGAATGAAACGATGTTAGTACTACATTGGCTTTAAGGATTTTTTAAAGGTAGTTAAACACTTTAAAAGATATCGAGCAATAAGCTGGTGAATCCGGTGATAACGAAGTGCGTAGAAATTGTAGAACAAAAATGTTTTTTTTTTATTTTATTTTATTTAATAATGATATTAATCTGATAATCAAGAAAGGAGAACTGACAGAGCGAGACCACAAAGGGTTACGATCCCAAAGCAATCTGGGAAATACTGTGATTTGAAAAGTAAGTAAAAGACCGCACTCTCTCCATGACGTGTGCTGCAATCTTGCGGATCAGCACTAGAAACTTTTATCTAGTGTAGTGTTGAAAACAGTTTACAACAGCGCCATCTAGTAGACAGTAGCGTTGTGTTTAGTGATTTGTTCAAATATTATTGTGGTTTGCAACTCAAGTTTTGTCTATGGAATCCAGTTATGCATGCGTTGACTTGACGTACTTCAAAAGAGGAAGCAAAGCAAAAAAAGTTAGATCAAACTTCTATCTACTTTTGTCGGCCATATTGCTTTGTCTCCGTGCGTGCTCTCATTTCCCGAACTGAATCATTCAAGCTCCTAGGTAATTATGTTTTATTTTAGTTATTATATCAAGACTAAATACTTATGTAACGTCTTGGTCCTTATTTTGGTACATAAATAGAACGGGGCTTTATTTAGAAAGAGTTGAAACTTGAACGCTGCTTGCCAACTTCATGGGTCCTGTTTGATACTGTTTCTATAACAGCACGTCGAAGACCTGCTTACTATTTCTTTGTGTGTTACATCGTCCCAATTCATTTCCAAAAGCCACTGCGATCAGCTAGTGCTGTTGACGGTAATATGAACCATCGAAGGTGGATAATATGTGGTGTATCCGTGAAAATGTGTTCATTGCATTATTCGGTATCATCCGCGATGTCAGTAGATGTGCCGATAAGTTAGACAAAACTTTTTTTTGCAGTGGAATTACTTTAAAAGTTGCCTTATTATTATTTAAGTGTTGGGAAATTGTGGGTAGATTATTACATGCGCTGAAAATGTCCCTATTAGCTCGCTTTTTTTTCGCCATGGTTGTGCATTGAAATGTAGGTAATAGAATAGGTACCAAAACTAATTCCTATTTATATACTCCAGCCAAACTCAAGTTCTATATCAGCATTCATTTAATAAAACTATAGGGTAGTCAAAAGTTCATAAAATAATTGTAGTTTATTTTCCTTCAACATCAATATTTTACATATTGAGGTATTTTGATTTTTCTGGTTAATTATGTACATTGCTGAGCTGAATCAGAAAGTTAAATAATATATATTTATAACTTTACAAACTTAACCTCACTGGGATTGAGAGGCACGGAGTGGGCCAACAAAAATTTTCTTACTCAGATTTTATGGGGTTCATATTTTTTTATTGCAATATACTTGAAAACTCTTCTAACAGTGAAAGTATTTTACTTTTTAAATAATTTGAAAATAAACTAACTTTCATTAACTAGCCTGTGGCAAGTGTTTTACAAAAGTATTGTGATCAATAAAAAAGGTGTGATGGAGTAACAAATAATCAAGGTGTTTGTAAATAATCACAGATGTAATGCTGCCCCTTAAAGTGCCTTTTTTGTTGCATTGCCTGCCTTAGCGAACAATTAAGTAGGTAAATAAATTTTAAATATAAAAATTAATAGGCACTAGTTTCCTTCTGCCACTTTGCTTGTGTGATACCTGCATGTGAATCAGTTAAAAAACTTATTTAAATAGTTTTTTTACTGAGACCAGTATATCCGGAGAGTCATAAACTCACAATCATAAAACTTTAAGTATGTATGTTTAAAAAAATTATGTAGCTACCTGAATAAGCAATGAACAGTGTAATGAAAGCAAAACCATGCTATTTCCATGTATGTTTAGGATCTAGTAACTATCATAAACAAAATAAGATTTTCAGTAAGATTTTCTAAATAGGACCACCAAACGAATTTTTATACTGCTCTAGATCTTTCTTTATTCATATATTAAGTTATGTGCAACAAATAATCAAAAATACAATGATATCAATACTACTGTATGTATCATCTAACTTTTATTCAACAGACTTGATTGTATCAGTTTGTGTCATAAAGTATTCATCATCATGATGGCCTCATAAATATTTTAAGTGTCTCTGTACACAACACCTAAAATCACCATTTTGATGAATGGTAAATGGTTAAAAAAAACCAACATAGGTAAAGCGAACTTGGTGCAGGATTTGTATTGTACTGACCCAGTCATCATTGCAAGGCAAGCAAAGTGCGATTTCCTTTATTTGATTGTATAAACTAGGTATGATATTGCCTGACTAACAAAATAATGAAAGTTAGTATTATTTTTATCGTTACTAATATTATTATAAATTCAAAAGCAACTGTCTGTCTGTTACCTTTTCACGGCTGAACTGTGGAGGGAGGTAAATGTTATCCCCGAGACAGACATAGGCTACATGAAAAGTGCGAGCGAAGCCGCAGGCAACTGCTAGTATACTATAAAACAGCAGCTGCTAGTATATATAATATTATAAAACAAGTGAATTAATATGAACTTCAGTTTGGTTGCATAATAATCCAAAATACCTACTTAAAAAGAATCTACATTTCAATCAACAGTTTTGGTAACATTACACACTATTTCAGTCAATATCTTGTACATGGTACCTAACTAGCTCATAATAACTCCTCATCAATATCAGCCCTTATCTAACCACTGCTGGAAATAAGTCTCCTCCAAATTGTGCCACTCACAGTTCATTCAAGTTATTTCTCATTTAACTTGTACAATTCAATTTATTTATTTAAGAACTTTAACTTTATAATACAGGATAAAATCGTATATACACTTATGAAACTAATATTTACACTTACATCTATTTTCTAAAAATCTAAGGCATCACCAGAAGGCAGAGTGCCTAGAATGCTGGCCGCATTGCCAAGTTGAATTTCAACGCTAGTTCGTTGACCGTAATAAAAGCCAGCATTCCGATCACCTGTGGCTTCTATCACTTATACATATTTATTACTCATAACTAATATTGATAGAAAATAATACTTGCTTTTTATGACTTCGAAGAAAAGGAGGTTCTGTCATGTTCAGTTGTGTGTATTGTCTTTATAATTTTAATATTAGAGAAGAGTATAGAGAATGATCGGGAGGTGGTCCTAAAAATTTTTAATTCATGTGGGATTAGTATTTGTCCTACTAAATTTAACAACAGTGTAAAATTTAAAGATTCGAAGTCAGTTTTTTATTTTTTAGTTTTTTTAAAACAATCAAATTTCACCCTAACATTGTCATCCATCAGAACAAAACAAAATTTGGCAATACATACCGATAGTGGGACCTGAAGTCTTGTATGATCAACAAGTCAATGATGTAGTCAGAAAATAATCCGATCAACTTGCTTATTCATTTCAGTTGTCAAATTGGCGCGTCTCACCAATTGCAGTCTACAAAATGGGTGATCGTACCACACCTATGAAGTTTGGGCCGGAGTGGCTACGGAACCTGTCTCGCGATCCTTCTGTTACTAGTGGCGCTCAATCCACTACGACAGCTACCAGACCCGTCACTTCGAGCGCACCGGCCACTACTAACACCTCTGCGTCGACAAAAGTACAACTTGCTAAGCTTAGGTTAGTTACCTGATTCTTTCCAAAGTTATAAGTTTGTATGACTTCTTTATGAAGAAATTTTCCCTTTATAAGAACTTTGATTGTTCAAACAACAAAAGTTCAAAACAACGTGCCTTTTCAAACAAAAAACGTAACCATAAAAAACACTAAACACATAAATAATATAAATGCGAAAGTTTTTATGGATCGATGGATGTTTGTTGCTCAATCACGACAGAACGGCAGAACAGATCTGGATGAAATTGGCACAGAGATAGATTATAGTCTGGAATAGCACATAGGCTATATTTTATCCCGGAATTCCCACGGGAACGGGAACTACGCGGGTGAAACCGCGAGGCGCTGCTAGTGTTTCATATTTCTTTTATATTGGTCGCGGGCATTCCTTTTCCAACGTAAAATCGGCGGTGAAACAAACTGAAACATTTATGTTTTAATCAATCGTGTTTAGGTGGGTTTTTTACTGTTTTTTTTTAAACATTTTAAAACTCATTTCTTTCCCCTAACGAAATTATACCTACAAGCATGTTATATTATTTTAATTGCCAGGTATGGCCGAGAGGAAATGCTAGTTTTGTACGATCCCCAAGCCGCAGAAGCACCAGGGCAGTTAAAAACGATTGACATTCTGTACATTTCTAGAGGAAAGATGCCCTACGCCCTGAGTAGCAATAACGAAGAAGAAACAGTAAGTTTTTATTAGAAAGAAAGAAAATACATTTATTTGAAAACAAACGTAACACATAATATGACACATTACTACTAAGTACAAATAACATTATATAATACGAGAAAAGATTCCAAAAATGCGACAGTTTTAGACCTCTAAAACAACACGGAATTATGTCGAAAAATCTCAATGTTTGAATCGGCCAAATTTTACCGCGTGTACCAAAAAAACAGTCATTATCGTAACTTGCATGCCTTACTGGCGGCTTTCTACATCACTCCTTCTGAATTAGTGCAATTTAATACCACAAACACGAAATTATTTCTGGTTGCTACTTGCAATTTGCATTTTCCATGGAAATTGTACGTATGCTTTTCCACGAGTGTTTCACAATTATTTAGTGATAATCTGGTGTTGGTGAATGGCGTATACTAATTTTTTGCAAATTATATTGATTTAATTCAGTTTTAGACTTTTACTGTTTCTGTGTTTTGTGACTATTTTTAAATAATGCAGTTTTATTTACGAACGTCTCTTAGACTTTTTGGTTTTTCTAAATAGGTCATGAAAAAAGGTTAAAAAAATCTCTTTGGTGAACAAACTATTAAATACTTATTCAAATTGGATTATTTACATGAAACGTTCAAAAACTTAGTAAAAGCTATTACACAACAGCAGAAAACGTGATACGTCGATACTGACAAGTGATATTTTGACTTAGAGCTGTGTTGTTTTAGGCCAAAAGTTACCTAACCTACCTGTTACATAAGGCCAAAAAGGTCCCTGTCGCAGCATTATGCCGCTACAAGCCGAAGCTAGTATAGGCGTTAGTATTGTTTTTGTTTTACTAACCAACATGTCCTAAGTTTTAAATTTTCAGTCATGTATTTAATATGCATTCCACAGTGTTCTTGAATAGTCAACATTTGATATTTGAAGGTCAGCCTGCGACGCAGGAGGTTGCGGGTTCGATTCCTGCCTTGGGACAAATATATGTACAATCTGCCATTTGTTCCGGGTGTTCTGATCATTATCTATGTATAATAAAAATATCTATCTATTCAATGTATTGGATTATGTATAGCAGTTATCTAGTACCCATAACACAAGCTCTGCTTAGCTTGGGGCTAGCTAGATAATGCTGTGTGAATTGTCCAACATTATTTATTTATTGTTTATTGATCTGAGAGTGATCTTTAGTAGATGTAATAAGCCTTGTCTTGTAGGGTATTTTTAAACAGATTTGAAATAATCTTTCATTTATTTTGGTGATATGAAATTGCTTTTACTTGTTAAATAACTGTGGCCGGTTTCCTTAATGCCATTGTGTAAAAAGAATGGTCTGAGAGAGGAGCTTGGTTATTTCCAAGAGATTCTTAAGCCTGTCCTCGATTACACAAGTCCAGTCAGACTTATAGCTAAATAATCCGTTCATCAAATCATTTTATCTATTTATGTAATGATGAACAACAGAGCAAAAGATGTATCAACTAATGCGTTTTCTTTATTTCAGAGGGACGGTGGCGGGAATCGCAGCAATCCGCCGGTCAGTGTTATGAGCGCGGATCGGTTCGGACCAGGTCGAGGTCGAGGCTTCAGCCTCTCCAACCTTACCAGCAGGAACACTGTCATCGAGGGACGTGGAAGAGCCCGGCTATTTCCGCGTCCAACATCTTCAGGGAGGTATGATACATAATTAATGATTAGTACTTAGGTTTTAATTATTACAAGGTGTCTCAAAAGAAAGTTCACATTTGTTTTGGTTATTGCGTGAACACAACAATTCTGAGGGGCGCGGGTGGTGTGTCAATCGTTAGCCTGGGTCTAATAAGTTGCAGTTGGTTGTAATCGAAAATCAAATAGATTCATAAACGATTATGCACTATCCCACGAGAGACTATAGTCTGTCTAATTTAGGATGATAATTTTGACAGCTCTAAGTCCCTGCTTAGAGCTGTCAAAATTATCATCCTAAATTAGACAGACTATAGTCTCTTAAGAGTTCGGGCAACGGGAACCAGACAACGACATTGCATATAGCAAGGGTTTTATGTTATCTATCAGACTATTATGAACAAGGGGCATTTATTTTCTGTCCATTTACCGAAATAACTGATTTTGTTTCTAAATATCTATATCAGAATTATCTAAATAACTTAAAACAAGAATATGTTCTAATATTTTCTATTCTATCTTGTGCATGGGATGATTACAAGTGTTCATCCACTTGAGATAAACTCATTGTAATAAAGTAACGTTTTTTAGTTATTTTACTTTGATATGATTTATTTTTATAATCTGTTTTTATTTTATTAATACCAGAATCTCATTACTTGTAGCGATACTTTTAGGGCAACTAGTTGGCACAATGGTGCTCAAAGAAGCTACCCGTGGACTCCGGATGATGACCCGAACTCTTCACGCGGCCTGTGGAATAACGGGAACGGACCTAACCCGCCAGGCATCAGACCTACCGCGGAGCAGGCGGACTGGGCCAACAAAATGGCGTACAGAAAGTGAGGTTGCATTATAAATTTACACCTGGATCATAAGATGTGTACTTTTTTACAAGCTTTCTATTCTACTTGCCCTGTTAGTTTGTTTGGGAAAAAATATTGCTTAATCAGTGGATGATAACTGGTCTAATATTCAGATCTGTTTCCTCAATCGATTGAGCTGAAATATGCATACATAATTAAGCAAGTTTGGTGACAGTGCAATGTCATAGTACCATCAAGCTTCTATGCAATTACGGTAAAATATTCCATTCAATTTATAGGAGACTGTGTATAAGCGGCTTAGGTTTCCATCACATGGTACAAAAACAAATACCCCTACTTTTACAATTTACTGGCAGGATGGATAATAGAGCTGATATTTATTTTTTTACTTTATTAAAATATTTTCGTAGAAAATTGCCCTAGTGTGAGTTACGTAAGAAGAATAGTAAAAGAACACCTTAATTGTATTTTTTATTTTTATTTATAATAAATTACATAATGGTAAACCTCTTACTTATGTTACTCATACTTGACTTTGTTTTACTCGACTAAGTTTGTTTACTGCAAGCAATGTATTTACTATTTGTAACTGAATTAGAGTTTCTGTAATGTAATGAAGCAAGAACAGGTCAAGTCTGAGTAACCTACAGTTAGCCTATAACGTGCCACTGCTGGGCAAATTACGTAGGTTTGATATCGCCGCTATACTGCGATAATCAATTAACTGCCAAAAAGTTCAAAATGAGATATCGCGTTTGTAAAGTTTAAGGTATTGAAATTATAGTTTGTAATCTCTATTGGTATTAATACTATAATAACAATTGTACATTAGTTCATGTTCTATTAGTATGTAACCATAGGTTTATAAAAAACTTAATGCTTTTAATTAAATTTGACGGTAACTGTCACTAGGTCTCCAATTTAATTGTTTTTCCCAGTAAGTTGTCAAATCTCTTTATTTTCTAAATTTGTTGGAATATAGCAAAACCTGAGAAATCAGTTATTACATTTAAATAATCTTCGCTAACTATGATAAAAAAATACCTAAACAGCTGTTCCTTCTGAAGTTACATGTGAAAATGTATCAAGTTAATTGGTTTTTCCTGTAGAAAATTTTAAGAACCTGTGAATTAACTATACATTTTTTTATGGTTTTAGTACTTTCAGTTAATATTATAATTTTGACTTCATAAAATTATGAAAACTTATATTACCTTGTTAATTTAAATATCAATAATATCAAGCTTCAATAGTCATTAATCAGTGCCAATCTATTTATTATACTAAATGAAGAAACGTGGACCAACGCTGAATGAATTACTGACATTAGTACAATTCAAATTAAAGTCGAAATATTTATGACTAAAGCTTGCTAGGTGTCCTAAATTATGTCTAGATGTTCCTTTGATCATTCCGTGTAGAAAATTTCCCGAAACTCGTCAGAAAATTTAAATACCTATACGAAGTTGGTCACTCCAGGTTCTAAATAAAATTATTATCTTACTAGCTCCTTCCCGCGGCTTTGCTCACTGATAATGATGATGAAAAGTAGCTTATGTGTTAATCCAGGATGTCGGCTACCTTAATAACAAATTAAAACTAAATAGGTCCAGCCATTTGAGTGTGAAGAAGTAACAAACATAACACACACTCATTAACTTTCACCCTATTAATAATAAATACTCCACACACATAAAATCTATTTTGACAGAGCTATCCTTACTGATAAAACCACACACTTCAATAGACCCGACATAACACTCATTGACAAAACTAACAAAACAGCACTCCTCATCGACATTGCCGTTCCCAACACTCACAATCTGCAGAGTACCATTGCAGAGAAATTATCCAAGTTTGTATATTGACCTTAAAAACTAAATAACCCGATTGTGGCGTCTGCAAAAGGTAACAATAGTTCCAATAGTCATATCTACAATAGGAGTCATCCCAAACAACTGTTTCAATCATTAGAATTTTTCGACATACATTCTTCTCTCAGAAGTTTTTGCAAAACGAACTCTCAAGCGTAGACCCACTGAAGCGCACTTGGCTTAGGCCCGAACGTTTTGGACAGCACCGATTTCCGAAACCAAGTACCTGGATTAAATTCTAAACCTGAGTAATAATAATAAAAGTGAGAAAAAGTTAATGAAATACCAATCCTTATGAAAATAATAATTTTAATCCCTACTAAAACAAATCGAATTGAAAAAGTAAACAAAGACAATAACAAATTAAAAAATAATAATTAAGCCCCGACATAACGGGCCAGTGAATTTTCTCCGTATAACTTTTAACTCTCTCTCTCTTTTCTATAACTCTCTTCCGTATGACTTGTTGATCTCGATTCCTATCAGCTTATACGGCTTAATATCAAACAACAAATCCTTTTATTAATCTTATTCAGAAGTTGTACCAGGTTCAGTTTCTGAGATGCTACAATCAGGTCCTGTCTTTGCCTGCAACATCAGTAATTAAATTTTCAAACCAGGCATAATACTCCTCATACATAATTAAGTTACTCGTATCATGCCTTTATTGCATAATTGCAGCAAATCTTTTATTTTTACTACACTGATCCCCAAAGGTTTTTTGTAAAGTTGTGATAACTCATCAGGAAAATAATATTTGACTTCCCTTATTCCAGATGTTTTATCTGTAACAACGGACTCATACATGTTATCTTTATTCTTTTTCTTTCTGTTTGTTCCGTAATTATGCTTTCTTTGTTTTTCAGTTTCTAAAATTCACTGGCTAGACTTTCTTTTCTTCCTTTTTTGTTTGTAACATCAATTACAGACAAGTTCTCAGACATGTCGTAGTTAAAGTATATTTTGCTCTCCCCTTTTACATATTTTAGACGCTTTATCTTTAACCATGTCACTTGCTTTCCCTCTATATCTTTTTGTGCATTCTCGACAATTTTTTCTATAAATTCTAAATATCACACCCACTAAAAACATTTGAAAATACTTATTAAAACTGGAGGTTTTAATTAGTATTTTAAATAATCGACACTCAAGCGCAAATATCGAAAACAGGCCCGAAATGCCGATACTAGCGCCAGAGTGCAGAACTCAACAAGTTTAATCGCTTTTCGCTGTAGCGAAGTTGTATTGAGTTGTTGTATACCTAGTACCTATTCCATAGTAATAGTACCTTATAGAAAACCAATTATCTAGATATACCATTTTTTCTTAGACCATAAGTTGTATTAAGATATGTTAAATACGTCAGGTAAAACCAATTATCTGGATATATCATTTTATCTTTGAAGATTGTTGTATTGAGACGTATGAAATACATCAGGTAAAACGAAATAAAATGCTATAGTAGTTTTTATTTGAATATTTTATTCAAGTACTGAGCCTTAAGTCTTTAAAAATGGTTTTCCCCGAGGAAAAAATAAAGTATTTATAGAGGTCTCGTGGGGGTAAAACAGATTTTATGAATTTAACTGACATTCATTGGGGACGATTATGGTGGCAGTCAAGTTAAATCGGCCTAATGTTTTGTGTTTGACAACAAATCATAAAATGCTTGAAGTAATTGATTATCACATTCGCTAGCAGCGAAACTAAAAGACATAGCGGTTAATGGGTTTTTCCAGACGAAAGAGCACAACATTTTGAGTACTTTGGCATTATTAGTTCATTTTCGACAAAATGTCGGGTTAATTGGTTATCACAGTATAACGGCGATATGATCTATCAATCTTATGGGCTGATTGTAGTTATCATCGTCAGGCTAAACTAAAGACATCAGTCAATAATTTATCGTAATGTAATGTTAACAGGCCTCGTCAACACCCTACAAATTGGAGGCAGCAGCAAAATCGAGATGAAGGCGAGGAATGGCGATCTGACGGCGCAAGGCGCGGTCAAGATAAATGGGGTAAGCACAAATATTATCTATTTATTTTTAGCATGCATTGTCGGTGCATGTCTAACTGGTCTGGCCACCTCCGTTGTCTACTTTTATGTGTATTTCGGGTTGGGTAAATACTATGTTATGTACTGACATACATATGTATGTGGCAATAGTAAAAAGTAGCTTGTGTCGTACATTCTATTATTTGCATCCATCATTTTAAGCCTATTTTGTTGAGTTGAGTCTCACATATTCAACGAAATTTTGTTGGAATATTCACGATGAATCCCTTTTTAACTGTTAGCGCTGCGAAGCTACCGCGCTTTACATTTTAATGTCAAAGCTAATGAAAAGTAATGCGCAGTTATTCACTTGGTCAAGGTAGCTTGAATCCTCTTCAGTTGAGTTACGCCTCGTGCCATATAACTCTATGACAACCTGAGTAATAACTATCAATTTGTCTCCCTACTCTATAGAGCAATCATGACGGTAATTTCTATTAACTAGCAGACACCCAATTGACATTGACGTGGTTTCTGTTTTATTAGCTAGCTTTGATATTCTGATCTTTAACAAACCATTATTAACAATATAAACATTATTAATAAAAAAACTTGTTTACAGATCGCGAGTGGCCCGAGCGAGCTCCCCAGGAAAAAGGATGGTCTACGAATCGCCGACATTGGGGCGGCGATGCTGATGAATTACCAGAGTGGTAGGTCACATCTAACCTTTAATCTAACGCTTTTATTGCCTTGTCACCAATACATATGATCCACCAGGTGCAAAGGGATGGCAATGAAAGTGATATTCCAGGCAGCAACAGCAGCTTTAAAAGTTATCAAAAAATAACTGCGCATAAATTATCCATTGTTGAATGTTGTTATTTATAAAATATCTTTTTTTACAGGGCTGTTGAGAATTCGGAAGCTTGTGGGGGTACATTCGACGCTACTGGAGCCTTTCACGGTTACAGCAACGATGACAGTAATATCCCGAAAGCCCAGGATTCATCGCATGGTAAGCGCTACATTTTTAATAAAATAATATAACCCGTTATTGAAAACGAGGAAAATTGTCTGTGTGTGTTGCTGTTTGACAAAAAATTATAAAATAACATAAAAATTTGATTATTTCGGCAGTTTTTGCTCGATTCTAACAGTATCTTGTTCGATACCTCGGAAAACAGATCTGTCTGAATCGTACTTGACCGTATTTTTACCGTACCTTATTTAACGTGTTAAGAACTTGTAACAAAGATAACGTGTTTTTTCAGCGCTGGCACGGTCTCATACACATGGAAACTTAAGTCACGATTTCAAGCAGTTTGCTAAACGAAGATTCGACGCTATTGAAGTCAAATTCAAGAAGGTTAGAAAAGTAGTTGTTTGTCTAAGGTTACAATCAAGGCCGTCTTAAACTATGCTGGGGGCCCTTGGGCAAACAAAAATTTGGGGCCCTTTTGGAATGTAAAGATAGGTATAGGTTGTAGGTAACATTTTTCTTCTTTGTCTCAGCTCCGTAGGTCATGTCATGACGGGTAGGACGCACTGATTGAAAACTTTAGTTTTCAAGCATTGGGGTATGGATGACGAGAAGACTCGACGTAGTTTGCCAGACGCAGCCCAACTTAACCGGATCCTCCACTTGGCCTCCTTCTCGAAATTGTTTTTACCTAACTGCAGAGTCTGCCCAAGGTAAGTATACTCGGAAACAATTTCGAGAAGGACCATGTACGACGACCGGTCCCGGATCAATGTGGCCATTGATCATGACCTTGGTTTTATCCAAGTTCATGCCGAGACCGATGTGTCGCGAGGCTGAAGCTAGGCCGGCCAGCATCCGGTTTAGCTCCTCAAGCGACTCTGCCATTAAGACTATGTCATCAGCGAATCGCAGGTGTGAGATGTAATCGCCGTTTGTGTTGATGCCCTTACATTTCCAGTTCAGCGTCTTAAACACATCTTCCAACGCGCTTGTAAACAGTTTCGGAGATATAACATCCTCCTGTCTCACTCCTCTGCGCAGTTGGATAGGTTTAGACTGCTGGCCCTGTACTTGGACACGGTGGCGGCATCATAAAGACATCTCAGCACCTCGATATAACGATAGTCTACTTTTCATCGCTGTAAGGATTCCAGAACAGCCCAGGTTTCGCCAGAGTCAAAGGCCTTTTCATAGTCCACAAAGGCTAGACCGTAGATTACTCTAAGGGCTAGACACAGGGGCTGATTATACTCTTCAGACTTATGTATAATCTGCCTCTTCTGTCTAATCTTGTGGTCTATGTGGGGTATTACAACTTAAATTTCCCTAAATTGATGATCCTGAATGAATTAATGTGTGTTATACATTCATCCAGGATAACGGATACCCTTTATAGTAATGTACCTAAGGGGGATCGTTAACCATTGAAAACAAAGATTTCTTTGTAGTGTTATTACTACTGTACATAAATAAATCTTGTTTGGCGACAATGGTTCTGGAACTACAAGTGCGTACACTTCCTTCTACTTCTTGCATTCCGTGTCTTAGACTATGCAGCTTGACTTTGGAATTGGGGTGGTTTACATGTTTGATCGCTAGTGTACTTAGTAGATAAATCTAATTTACTATTAATGCGTTCTGAAATATTACTATTTAGTACAACCCGACAAACAAACATTGAGCGTGGCGCTGTTAGGAACTGTGCTCGAAAAAAATGTTTTGAGAATAAATGTGAGAGATATTGTCGGTCCTCGGGGCCCCCTGAGGATGGGGGCCCTGGGCACGGGCCCAGTGTGCCCTTATGGTAAAGACGGTATTGGTAACAATACATCTTGGCGTATATGTCGCTGCTGGATCAAGTCTTTGAAGTACTCAAAATCATGTTTTAATATTGTTTGTTTAAAAATGTCGCCAAAACGCTACGTTATGGCATCTGACAACGCGTGACGTCACGTGTGTGATTTCTCGAAACAAACGCCAGTAAGTACCGTTATGCAGGGTGTTTGGTGGAGGGTTAGACAAACTCGGTGGGTGTGTAGGTGGACCTATTTGTGAAATACAAATTGAAGGAAAAGAACCTAACTGTTTACAATTTTTTTTAATAATGTTTTTTGTATTTTTTTAAGATTTTCCGAAATTTTACCTCTCTACCCCTAGAACTTTTTTTTGGAACGTGTTTTCTAGTAAATTTTTTACTTGCTTTTGGTCTCAGATGTATCCTTCGTCTTTTGAAGGCATTATTTATTTGAAAGAACGTGTAAATAATTAGTTATAAGCTCTCAAAGTTAGAAAAAGTAAAAAAAATAATCAAGAAGGACCACGATGCATCGTTTTAAAAAAAAAAATTATAGCTATCGAGGATTTCAAATGCTTTTAAAAATTTCTCTAAACATCGCTTATTACAACGGTATACCACATGTAGCGGAAAAGTCTATAAACTTGTCAAAAATTAGTTAATTATTACCCATAACACAAGATCTCCTTAACTTGAGGCTAAATAATGCTGTGTCAATTGTCTAGCATTATTTATTTATTTATAATTTCTTATTTCCTAGATTTTAATTACCTACTGTTTATTAAGTCGATACCCCGAGCCCAACTAACGCCGCCACCTGTTTTATCTTATTATTTCGTTAAACAACGGTAATATCTAAATTTGCAATGGGCAGTTTGTGATGTTGCTCTTTGTGGCCTCCAAACTCAATTATCGCATCTCTGCCTAAACAAAATACAAAATAAAACTAATACAAAGGATTAGAGGCATTAAAAAAGCTTATAATAAGTATCATAAACGGCCCACTGAAAATTTAGAAATTACCTTTGTTTAACGAAATAAGATAAAATAGGTGGCGGCGCTAGTTTGGCGCGGGGTATCGTCTTAAGCGGTTTTTTTTAATTTTGCATTTGACTTGTCTAAGTGCTTATTTTGTCAGCCTAAAGACTAAGTTATTGAGTTTGACACGAAAATTTAATAAAATTTATTAAGTTTGAGTTCCCAGTTGACGCACACTCTTTGTTGCTACCTCAAAACATCAAAGTAGAAAAAGCTTTATTAATAAATGAGGTATCAAAATACTTGTTTAGGTTCCATAAAAAGCTTTAAGTTGATGTTGTCTTTACATTTGGCAAAAACAAGAGATAAGTCTAGAACTAAGGGGGGTTATACCATTCAAATAATTACTTGTTACATTCCTCATTTTCTACAAAAAATAATATTATATAACGTTAATTTCAGCCTACGGATGAATCAGGTATTGAAGAGTCTGGCAACCCTCCTTCAACCTCCAATGAAGGAGCCAATGCTAACAGCGGGCAAACACGGGAGATACCAAAAATAGAGTTTACCAGAAACAAGCTGGTATCTGACGAAGAACCAGAAAAAGAAACCCCTGAAATGCAAGATGTGGCGGCAGCCCTGCCCACTGCGCGCGAAGATACAAAACTTGATTACATCAAAGCCAGGTCGGCCACAGCCCAAAGAAACGACATGCTACGCCGGACTGAGAAAAGTGAATCTAGCAGCGAGCAAGGGACCTACAAGTCAGTCACGATGGCTACCAGCAACAATCAATCGAAAACTGATGCTCCCTCTCACACAAATACAAAGAAATTGCCCCCCATCTTCCAAAAGATTATGGACGCTCGTAAAAAAGAAAGGTAAGAAAAGAAAATGCATTAGATTGCTAGTTTTGAGAGCTTACTCAGTGGCTCCTACTTAGTTCGAGTTAGTAAATTATAGAAACCGACTAAAGGATTTCGGTCAGTTTCAGCTAAAAAATCAGGTTTCTTCTGAAGATTCTGTTTTGGCTAAAAAAGGGAAATCTTACAGCCGCGCCGAATCTTCTTGAATTTCCTTATTTTGATAAAATATTGAATTAAATTAAAAAATTTATAATAAAAAAAATGCCTCGTATTAATATTTAGTGTAGACAATATGTTATAATTTATAATTTGTTGTACAAAACAGCGACTACCAAGAGCAGAGGCAGATAGAAACAAAACTTGTTGAAGACATGCTGGATATGCACCTGAGTGAAGATTTTCAGACGCAGTTACTAAATTCCACCACTCAATCAGCTGGAATTCCAAACTCTTTTGCCAACCAAATGCCAAGTTCAGGGATGCAAATGAGAATGAACAACCAACTTATGACACCAGGCATGAGTATAAATCAACAGCAGTCCTCCAACAGTCAGACTCAACCCACTCCTGAGACTAACATGATACAGTCCATTGGAATTCCTAACTCTGTGCTGAACGCTTCTCTGGGCTTGCCTGTAGGAACAGGGTCAAACATACCACCACCGCCTATTCCAAATCCTGGCGTGCTGTCTTCCAACCTACAAGGATTAGGAACTGGTAACATGCAAAATATGCAGGTCGGAGGGATACAAAGTGGAATGCAAGTGCCTGGCATGCCAGCAACTAGTTTTCAAAATGTTATGCCAGGCAATAACATGCAAGGGCTGCAGCCAAATATGCAAACCAGTAACATGAACAATAATAACATGCAGTCTGCATCAGGAATGCCTGGTTACCAGGCCCATTCCCTATTTATGGGTGCACCAAATAACGTAAGTACAAATGCAACCAAATAAATCGCACAATCCTTATTTTGTTGTATCTAACTTTCCCAACTTTTCAGATGCAGAATCCTGGTGAGATGGGAAATCAAGGACAGCAGAACATGTATCCCATGCATGGGCACGGCCTGCAGCAATCGGCCTCGCAGGGGTCATTCACCCCGGCCTCCCTATACAGCAACATGATGCAGCCGCCGCCCGTTGTGCCGCAACCCAACATACCATTGGCGGACCTTTGGTATTATGAAGATCCAAACGTAAATAAACTTTCTATAATTTCATACTCATAATGTTAGTTCAATGTGCTCCTACAAGAGTGAGCTCTTGCAGTGAGGACATTGAACAATCATGTGTTTTTTTCCATTGTCACTAGCCTGCCCATTGCTACAAGGCTCTGACGGTACGTAACATTTCGTACTCGTTTTCTGCCATGTTTATTTTTCCCCATCCTGGCTTTTCTTGGTTCAATTTTGATGATGAAACATATAAAGAATCTGTAGAACGATAAAAAATACAATTGCGTCACCTGACAGTAGTAGTGGCGTCACATTAAATAAAAATATTAATATATATATATTATAAGCAGTGTACTCATTCTCGTAAGAAAGCGATCAATACTTTCGTTTTTCGTTTCATCGTCCAAAGTGGGTCAAAAAGTCTTTTAATTTTTTTTTACTTTATTCGTTGAAGCCTGTCAAATTATTGAAAAACACTTATTATTTTCTCTTGCAGAAAACTATTCAAGGTCCATTCACATCTAAGGAGATGTATGGTTGGTATCACGCCGGCTTTTTCACTCCGGATCTAATGGTCCGCCGCGCTTGCGAATCGGGCCTTATGCCGTTGGCTAGTTATGGTCTTATGCCATTTGGTCCTACCGTAAGTACATGTGCCGTAAATATCACCATTTCATATGCAAAGCTTTGCATTAAAAATACACTTAATACCGCATAAGAAAAGGTCTTGTAGGTCATTCTATAGTTTTACATGTCAAAACAAAATAATTTCTGAAAGGCAGAATTTGTTAGTTTGTATGGAACAGGTCTGGGTCTGATACATAAAATTACTTTTTCCTCCTTCTGAGTTTTACTTTTGTTCGCCTTGATTGCTATGGTTTATGCAGGTGTCAAACGATTTTCTACGGAATAAGCTTATAAGAGAGAGCTCTATAGACAAACTAATCAACCAATGCGGGCTTTCTTATAATACTGGGAGTTTTCTTAGATTGTAAAGGTTTTGGTGCAGCCATGATTCACATGTTAATATTTTAATATTCACATAAGTACTATTTATCAGAGATCTAAAGGGCACTCGCATCACATCAACAGCCTTGACCAGTCCACTGCTGGAAATACATAGGCTTCTCCTCAAAGGCAGGTTTTTTATTAGCTTGTGTGGAAACTAACATAATATTCTTCTCGAATAGGATATAATGCCGCCACAATTCAATCTGTCACGCGCGAGATATGATATGCGACAGCACGAAAATTTGATGAATGCCCAACAAGCTGGGCTGGGCCCTGAAGTAAGTATTATCTAAGTACGCTTATTCTTATCATTGTATTGTATTTGATCAATTATTGCTCCCCTTGGAGTCGAGACCCTAGGTTCGTGGGGTTCCGGGTTTTCAAAAAATTATCTGAGCGTCTGGTCGAAGCGACGCGTGACCCGAGAGCTGGTGAGTATCTGGCACAGCGCATCAGCATTGCTATACAGCGGGGCAATGCAGCCAGTGTCTTAGGCACGCTTCCAACTGGTATTGATATGGATCAGTTGAGCTACCTGTAGATTGTTTGCAACAGTTTGCAGATAGCTTAATTGTTTCTATTGTAAATACTAGTTTTAATTTAAATTTGTTATTTTCTTTCTGAATAAAGACATTTCATTATAGCTTTATTCCAAGAACCAATCCTTACATGCGCCATTATATGTACTTTACGAGGAGAGTTCCAAAAGTCCGCGGAATGGAGGATTTATAACTAATCAAAACAACGAAACTATTTTTCCTTTTCAATGTATTTACCTTTGAGCTTAATACATTTTTAGATCTAGAAATTAACTCATCTAAACCGCCGCTTTAACTGCTTCATCGTCTTCAAAACTTTTTTCCTCTAACTCTTTTTTTCTAATTTGGAAATAAAAATAATCACTGGGGGCAAGGTCCGGGCTGTAAGGTGCGTGGACAAGTGATTCAAAACCGCACCGGTCTAGAGCAGCCATCGTAACTTTGCTCTTGTGAACTGGTGCATTGTCTGTCAAAAGCAACACCGCTTGACAGTTTTTCTCGCCTATAATGATGGCTTTCCTTAAGAGCATAAACAACCTCAAATTTTTGTGAAAAAGATAGACAAAAGATTTTGCGTTTATAGGAGTGGCACAGGGCATGCCAAAACATCGCAACGCAAGCTTCATCATCATCATCAGCCTACTGCTGGACATAGGCCTCACCTAATGAGCGCCATAGTGCCCTGTCTTGAGCTTGCCGCATCCAGCATCTGCCAGCAGTCTTTCGCAAATCATCACCCCACCTGGTCGGAGGGCGTCCTACACTACGTTTGCAGAGTCGCGGTCTCCACTCAAGAACACGTTTACCCCAGCGGTTGTCGGTTCTTCTCGAAATATGGCCAGCCCACTGCCACTTCAGCTTGCTAATCCTCTGAGCTATGTCGATAATCTTGTATTTACTAAGATACCTCCCTCCAATCAATAATCTTTATTTAGTGGGGGGGTCAGTCTTTAGTAATGCATTGGGTTCTGTACAAAAGAAATTTTCATTTTGAGTCGGAGGTGATTTATTTAAAATATTATAAATATGACCTCTACACAGTGTGCGTGTTTTTTTCGTGGTGATAAGTACAAACTGCAGTTCGATACCTACCTGTTTAGAATTTGTTATCAGGTTGGGCTACGAACTGCCTTTGGCATCGTCTAAATGCGTGACTTTGACAGCTGACATCTCGTAATACTTCTGAGAGCTAGTTTCTTCCTGCGCATTTGTAGAAAACATGACATTCGCTTTTGGATCTCGTAGAGAACAGTCACCTTTCGCGCGCCCACGTTATAATCAAAGTTATCGTGTCGTTTATTGTTGTGATAATAACTGATGTGCAACCCTTTCGAACTAAGAGTGCTTGAGGCATGTGATCAGGGTACAGGACTCCACACACCGCACACACTGACACACCCTTGAAAGCTACTGAACCAGGAAGTATATACGACTTGCTAAGTATTATGTTAGTGCAGTAAGCCGACCTTAGGTGCAGATCACAGACCAGCTCGTCGTACCACACTAGACAGAAGGTTAGTGGAATCCTTTATCGTCTCACATACCTCATTGCATCATTAACCTCATCTAGACTCATATCATACCATAAGACTGCTTGACCATCCATAAACATTGCTGTTTGGTAGGTAGTTCAACTGACAATGAAATAGTCATTCCTAATTAATGCTTTACCGGTTCGATTATTTTAAGTTTTAAGGCGTCTAAACGACTTTATTTTTGGAAAAACTAAAATTAAATACGTTGATGGGGTAGGAAAAGTGTGAAACGAAAAATAAAAAAGGGTTAATTTCTTACTCGTGTTTCGCAGTGACCAGTATATTGTTAAATAAAAAATAATAAGGTATTCTTTCTTATTGCGAAGTGGATTTTGGTCTCCGTCACCAGAAATCCACAGCTGTCACGGTCCCTTCCTTGCTATTTCAGTCCAGTCGGGCGACGAGGGCACTAAATTCATGTAGGGCTTTCTCAACTTCGTCGTTCCAGCAGTACGTCGGACGACGTACATAGAATGAAGTTTACATAGACACTGTTACTTACGACGAATCGAGATGCGAATCTGTCTACTCGGAAATTATGGGCACTCGGTTTTTGACTAGCCTGGCCTAGTCAAAAAAGTATAAAACTTTAGTTTACCACAGCAACTCAATCTGTATTAGTTTTTATCACGGAAAAACGCGTGTAATGCTGTGGGCAGGAGCAAATAGCAAAATATACTATTTTATTGAATTGAATAAATACTTTATTCAGAAAGAAAATAACAATCAAATAACAAATTTAAATTAAAACTAGTACATATTTACAATAGAAACAATTAAGCTATCTGCAAACTGTTGCAAACAATCTACAGGTAGCTCAACTGATCCATATCAATACCAGTTGGAAGCGTGCCTAAGACACTGGCTGCCTTGCCCCGCTGTATAGCAATGCTGATGCGCTGTGCCAGAATGAATGAATTGAATGACATACCCAAAGGGTAAAACCGGACCCTATTAATAAGACTCCGCTCTCCGTCCGTCACTAAGCTGTATCTCACGAACCGTTGAGTTAGACAGATGAAATTTTGTATTCAGTTGCCGCTATAACAACAATACTAAAAAAACAATAAAATAAATATTCCCTTAAATATTTATCATACAGCAAACGTGATATTTTTGCTCGATATATATAACGACAACAGGCTTGAAATATGCAATAAATAAATAAATTAAAACAAATATTAAATTTTCCATACAACAAACGTGATTTTTTTGTCGTTATATAGATTAATGGTACGGAAGTTGGCCGGTTTTATTTGTTTGCAAACAAATTTAATAAGTAACTGATTTTTAAATTCTGTTACCTGTGCTTGTAGTACGGCTGAAAAGAAAAAACTGTTCATAAACCGAAAAAAGGTAAGCTAATGATATTACGACAAAAAGTCTTGTAATTTTATTTAGAATATAAGTAATTTTGAAAAATGTATGTTGTTAAAGTACGAATTAAGACTGCATTAGCTACTTACGAAGTTTTTTTAGTGGAAGGTTATATAATGTAAGTTTTTTGTATTGTGGTGCGTAAGCCCTCGCACTTTAATGTAATAGTCAATTTCTTTTGTACATATACTATTTTATTTTTCAGCATAGCAACTTGTCGTCTTAGGTTATTGAAGAAATGCTGGCATCCTTGGAAGACAGCAATATTTTGGAGGATGATACGGAAAATAGTAATGTAAATGCCATAAATTACGCTGTGATCCAGAGGGGCTGGGACCTACTGCATTAGCAAGCTAGAGAATTACGATGGTGGAAATGAACTCGTCCCAGATGACAGGAAGTTGTTGGTTTTCCATAAATCTTATAAAATAAAGTTCTCTCTTCCCAAACTAGTAAATGGGACGTCGCCGCCCGCATAATTATAGCCTTAAAGCTAGCTGTTAAGTTATTTTTTCTTCATTATATATAATTATATATTACAAAAACGTACAATTTTTTAATTATTCTTACCTTTGCATGAGTACTACGCAAAGTTATTTAAATAGCGTATAAAAAGCAACCGAGTCTATTTTACGTAAGTATGGGCGACTTGTTTATAAACTTTTACATCGAGTTCGTCTAGCTAGTTGGGTGGGTTGCCGAAAACTTTTTCATAAAAAGAACTTAACTGAAGAGACAAACAAACAAAGGGTACAAACCAAAATGCTTCAATCTCTTTTCTGTTCCTTAAACTTAATACTTTATATTTGTCTCGTATATAAATACATGCAGTGGGAGAACTCTAAAGGCGTGGAGCGGGACTTTGGTGGTGCCGATGCTCTTTATAAAAAAGGGAGACTCTTCTTAAAAACTACGGACCTATCACACTCCTGAGCCACGTCTATAAGATTTCCTCGTATCACACGAATCGTCTCGCTAGGAGACTAGTAGTTCCAGCCAGCGGAACAGACCGTGTTTTTGGTCATAGTTAATAAAAATTAGGACTAAAATGAATTTTATATAAATCAGACTTCTATGATTTAAATAAATTCTTTTGTCTATCCAGTTTATATGGGTAGGTACGTAACCGTAAGGTAGTTTTGTTATTATTATAGATATACCCCATATAGGTACAGTGCTCTTGAATCCTGGATATTGTTTTTTAAACGGGGTTTGTAAAGCCGAAAAGTCTTAGTGCAACACGTTTACAGAGCAAATCGCAATAGTTCTAAACAACTTTGGTTTTGACAGCTTTCATTCATAAACTCATTGTACTCTCGTCCGTACTCGAAATTTGCACCTTTTATTTCCACAATCCACAATTTCCTGGGTTTTAGTAAATTTTAAATCTTATACATTTCACACTTACTAAAACCCAGGAAATTGTTATATTACCTGGTGGAAATAAAAGGTGTAAACTTCAAAAAGCGGAGATCCTTTAAAACCAAAAGAATTATGAGTATTTAATGTCTAACTATGTAAATACTTATTTGTTCGTTCGTGTTACTTAGATGTTTAAATATTCTCAGGTGGAATCACTGTGGGGTATGAGGGAACCCTCTGCAGAAGAGTTATGGTATCGCCCATCAGTCCCAATGCCACCTCCAGAGCAAGTCAAGACAATTTTAAACAACCTATCGATGTTCTTCTGGGACCAGGTACGTAGCTTAAAAGTTTAAATTAGCGCTGGAATTTTGCTATAACATGTAAGTTGCATCCCAAGATTTTTATGATTATTGATTTTTATGTATCTGTAACTATAATCTTTTTATGGGGTCAAATAAACTGATAGGATATTGCAGATGCATTTGAAACATTTTCAAGTTACTGCTTCGGTACCTTATGCCGTATTACAGGTTTAAATGTATCTCGCGTCATCATCAGCCTATACCAGTCCACTGCTGGACATAGGCTTCCCCTAATGAGCGCCATAGCGCCCTGTCTTCAGCTTGCCGCATCCAGCATCTGCCAGCAGTCTTTCGCAAATCGTCATCCTACCTGGTCGGAGGGCGTCCTACACTACGTTTGCCGAGTCGCGGTCTCCACTCAAGAACACGTTTACCCCAGCGGTTGTCGGTTCTTCTCGAAATATGGCCAGCCCACTGCCATTTCAGCTTGCTAATCCTTTGAGCTATGTCGATAACCTTGGTTCTCTGTCGGATGTATTCGTTGCGAATCCTATCCTTCAGAGAAACTCCGAGCATAGCTCTCTCCATAGCTCGCTGAGCGACCTTAAACTGGTGGACCAGCCCTACCGTGAGTGTCCACGTCTCAGCTCTGTAGGTCATGACGAGTAGGACGCACTGATTGAAAACTTTCGTTTTCAAGCATTGCGGTATGTATGACGAGAAGACTCGACGTAGTTTTCCAAACGCTGCCCAACCTAGCTGGATCCTCCTCTTGGCCTCCTTCTCGAAATTGTTTTTAACCCAATTGCAGAATCTGCCCAAGGTAAGTGTATTCGGAAACAATTTCGAGAAGGTGGCCATGTACGAAGATCGGTCCCGGATCAATGTGGCCATTGATCATGACCTTGGTTTTATCCAAGTTCATGCCAAGACCGATGCGTCGTGAGGCTGAAGCTAGGCCGTCCAGCATCAGGTTCAGCTCCTCCAGCGACTCCGCCATCAAGATTATGTCATCAGCGAATCGCAGGTGTGAGATGTAATCGCCGTTTATGTTTATGCCCTTACCTTTCCAGTCCAGCGTCTTAAACACATCTTCCATTCCAACGCGCTTGTGAACAGTTTCGGGGATATAACATCCCCCTGCCTCACACCTCTGCGCAGTTGGATGGGTTTAGACTGCTGGCCTTGTACTTGGACACTCATGGTGGCGGCATCATAAAGACATCTCAACACCTCGATATAACGATAGTCTACTTGGCAACGCTGTAAGGATTCCAGAACAGCCCAGGTTTCGACAGAGTCAAAGGCCTTTTCATAGTCCACAAAGGCCAGACATAGGGGCTGATTATACTCTTCGGACTTCTGTATAATCTGCCTCACTGTGTGTTGTGTATGTGGTCTATGGTACCATATCCTCCACGAAACCCGGCCTGTTCCGGTGGCTGGAACTTTGGATTCGTGACCACTCGTGAGAAAAGCTTATAGACGTGGCTCAGGAGTGTGATGGGTCTGTAGTTTTTAAGAAGGGTTTTATCTCCCTTCTTAAAAAAGAGCACCACCAAACTCCCGCTCCACGCCTTTGGAGTTCTCCCACTGTGAAGGACGGCATTGAACAGGTTCTGCAGCTCCTGTATAACAGGGGCTCCTCCTGCTTTCAGAAGCTCTGAAGTAATAAAGCCGTCTTCACCGGGGGCTTTTCCATTTTTTTAGCTGTCTCAGTGCCATCACGATCTCGTCTTGACTGATGTCTGGCAGTTCGTCGGTGTAGTGGCATGTCAGGGTGGCTCTGGAATCATGGTCGTCCCTTTGGACATGAGGGGCATGTGCAGCGTATAAACGGCCATAGAAATCCTCTCTCGGCAGAGATCTCCGGCTTCGACAATACGGTCCTCCCATCATGCGTTTTAAGCTTCGTCAGGTGGCTCCTGCCAAGCTGCTGAGTGAATACTTTGGACCCTCGGTTTCGCTCTATCGCCTCATCAATGAGGCGTGTGTTGGAACTCCGAAGGTCGCGCCGTACCATCTTCGCAATTCGCTTGTTCAGGTCTGACCTTTCAGACAAAGTCTCTTGGGTGGTTTCCCGTCTTCTTGTCATCAACCCGAGAGTCTCGGCCGAGAGTTTGGATTTCCTGCCAGTACGCTGCTTTTTACAAAACTTGATGCCCTCTTTCCTCAGCGTTTCGACAAGATTGTGTAGGGTCTCGTCAACGTCATCAGTGGGTTCTAAGGCAACAAATCTATCCCCGAGAAGCTGCTGAAACTTCTCGGTGCCCGCCACGATTTGGATTGGGTTAGGTCGGAGCGTGGACTTCATCAGACGGTTTCTTTCAAGCTTCAAGTTGATATTCAGAGAGCCTCTGAGGAGTCGGTGATCAGATCCGGTATTGAACCTGTTGATCACTGAGACATCTCTGAATATGTGCTTGCTATCCGTCATGATGAAGTCAATCTCATTTTTAGCCACACTGTCGGGGCTTCGCCATGTCCACTTCCTTTGAGGATGCTTCTTAAAGTTGAGGAGTTCATTAAGAACAGCCCCTCTTTCTCAAGGAAGTTGACAAGCATTTGCCCCCTGTGATTCCTAACTTCATAACCATGCGGGCCTATTCGGGATTCGTTGCCATTCTGAGTTACCACCTTGCCATTAAAGTCTCCCATAACAACGTTGAAGTGGGCCTTAGTGGTGTTATGCAAGGCTTTGGATATGTCTTCGTACATATCCTCCACTTCATCATCCGAGTGTGCCGAGGTCGGTGCGTAGACCTGAATAACCTTCATGCTATACCGTTTGGATAGCCGAAGGATCAGGTACGCTACCCTGGTCGACACACTGGAGATTTCTTGGACGTTGTTAGAGAGGGCCTTATTGATGAGGAAACCTACGCCACCCTGGGATGTTTTATCACCCTAACGAAAGTAGAGAAGATGACCCGAGTCTAGGGTTATGGTGTCCTCCCCCTCTCTGCGGACTTCACATAACCCTAGAATGCCATTTGATGTTCTCTAACTCCACTTCCAACTGCGCTAGATGTTGGTCAAGCCTCAGAGTGCGTCCGTTATACGTAGCCAGGGTCAGTTGTTGGTGGCATGCTTGATGTAGCCCGGTGATTCCTAGCACCCCCTGCCAAGCCGTTACCATGGCCGCTGCCATGGCCAGGAATAGCGAGGCGGCCGGGAACTGGGGGCCATTTCTTGGTTCGCATCTTCATTGGGGGGTAATGCCCATAATCCCCACGCTGGGCATGCGGGTTGGGATCGCAGTTTCGTGTTGGAATCGTTCTGCAGGGGACGCTGCTGCCCGCCCCCCGGTTTATGTCCCTTAGTCGCCTCCTACGACACCCACGGGAAGAGTTGAGGTGGTACTATTCTAGGCCGGAACCACACAGCCGCAACACTAGCTCTTTAAAGTCATACATATTTAACTGTTAGCTGGCTAGGTGAATCTGGCACGCAACTTCAGAGATAGCAATGATTCCAGCAGAGGCTCTTACAAATATACGCTCTGCCTTGATTTGCAAAGGTGTTATTTTAACACCGCATTGCTGCAAGCCTAATTTATTCAGTAAGCAAAGGAATGTGAGCGTTTTTGTAAGGTCTTAGTTTATTGTCTGATTAAGAGTATCATGCAACAATGGCCGCTGACATATTCGATGTTACTATTAACTAGCATAATATATCAGCTTTTGTGGCGCCATCAGCTTCAAGCTTAATGAACAAAATCTAGTTTTTGGTAAGAATAAACCCAAGCTATATACAGTTGTGGTCATATTAAGAACGATTTGAAGTTATAGAAGTTTTTTATTTAAATCTTGTCATACACAGAGATGTGTACCTTTTGAGACGCAAGTCGCAACTAGTTATGTTATAAAATAGCCACATTAATAGAGCAACTTGGCTTAGGAATAAAATCGCTGACAATATTTTTTATTTATTATTCTAAAGTAACACATTCAAATAGTACTGAAGCTGGACAATAATTAATAACGATTTATTTAACTGTTCGGGAATTTAATAGATTTTTAACTAAAATTTAGCAATTTAATACATTTTTAACTAAAATTAATAGTTAATAGCATATCCACGGCTTTTAATTACTGGTTTACACGGGCGAGGCATTGACTCTATTAATTTTTGACAGTTCGCAAGAGAAATAGAGTTCCATTCTTCTAAAAAAACGTCGTACAGCTCTCTTAAATTCCCACAATGTGTTTTTGAAACCTTTATCTTTAATATTGGGTTTAGATCAAAGCTGTTAGCTGTCTAGTCTAAGACAGACACTGATTGCCCTGTAAGAAATTCCTTTACGGTGCATGCAGTGTGCTTTGGGTCATTGTCATGTTGGAATGACCAAATAACCGGTAGAACGTCTTCAGCATATGGTAACATTGTTTCTACCAGTATAATTTTGTATTGGAACTGATCCATATTACCTTCTATCAACTTTACAGGTCCAACACCATTTCCAGAAAAGCAACCCCAAATTTTCGCATGTCCACTAACGTGCTTTAATGTAACTTTCGTGTACTTAGGGTCGCATGCTGTATTCGGGGGACGTCTTACATATCGTTTTCCATCAGAACATACTCTAATTATTTTCCTCTCGTCAGAAAAGAGTACTTTTTCCGCTGTCCAGTTTTCATACTTTCTCGCAAATGCAAGCCGGGCTTGCCTGTGGCAAAGTTTCAACATGGGTACCGTTCTTGCTATCCTACCTTGCAGTTTTTCTTCTACCAAACTTCTTCGAATAGTGCGTGCTGAGATTCCTGAAGGGTTGTTTTAAACAAAATATTCTTTCCTCGGCTCATTGGACCCTTTTAAAAGGATTTTGTTTTGACATACGAACGATGTTTCGGTCATCTCGAGGAGTTGTTTTTCTCTGCTTAGGTACACGTGGAACATCGAAGTAGTTTGATACGTAGCAAAATGCTGTACAACGTGGACAACCATCGTTTTTGAACATTGCAGATGGTCGGCTATCTTTTTATAAAATTTGTCTTATATTTGTCTTCCGGCAAAGTTTTATTATGACTTCCCTTGTAGAGTTATCACAACTTTAATATTTTCCCATTGTTTTTTCATAATAAGCAATCACTTTTAATCATTTATAGCACTGAATGGCGCCAAAATTATACAAACAGTAACAAATCGACTGAGTAGTTCTCTATTGAAATTTGAATAAAGGTATAAACTATTTAGCGTTCTTAATTACGTGACCAGCCAGTAAATCGGAATACTATATTTGGAAGTAGTGTAAAAAGTTTGTCTTTTTATTTTTAGCTAATCATATGTATCAATGAATGCAGTGGTATTATGGAATAGTTTTACGACACCGAGAGAAATAAAAAAAATACATGCAATTAGTGTTGCGTCTTAGTTTAAAAAAATCTTCCCTTTATATCAGCGTTCTTAATTATATGACCACCACTGAATCAAAATTGTATATGGTATACAGTAAGTTCCAAGCATCGACGACGAATAAACGAAGTGGGAAGGTGAAAGTCATCAACCTACATCGATATAACGTTTTTATTTTTAAAATTGGTGCCGATTTTGTTATTTGAGCACTTTCGTGGGAAACTTGCTCTTTCGTAGAAACCAAAGTTTTTGAGACAAATATAGAAAATCGATCAAAGTATTCGCCCGCATTTCCGTAGATGCATAGATACTTATACATATTTTGACGTATATGATTTCCGTAGAGTGCTGTCAAAAGTTAGTGAATCAAACCAAGAGATCAGCCCTAAGTCCATCTGACGATAGTATCGGGCGGGACAGAGACAGTAGCAACCCAGAGTCATTAAGTTGGCGGTCGTACAACCGCGTGCCTCGAAAAGTTCACTAGATGACGTTGGTCCTGCGCCTGACCTCTCCCTGGTCGTGTCGGCCTGGCACTGTCCCATCGGATTATGAGAGTGAGGGAATAAAGATTGCACCTATGTTTGCACACATACTTTTGAACTATAATATGCTCTGCGCACCTAGCTGGTCTCTGTTGAGACTGGTCGTCGTGGTCGAAATTCGGCTATTCGGCACCAACAGTATGAGTTTTTAAAATTTCCTTTGTTAAACGGAATAATAAGATAAATTAGGTGGCGTGGCGGCGCTAGTTTGGGTCCTAATGCGTCCTAATTGTTATATTGACATCTCGGCACCAAGTTACAATAAAAAAATTGCGTGATAGTTCCAACATAAATACTCAATTGTTTGGGATTTGTGTTTTTCACAATCAAAGAAATGCACTGGCTCAAAACTTGATTCATATTGACCTTCATTTTTTGAAATTTATCTGAATGAATATGCTGATCAGTTAGTTTATTCACAAATCGTATCCCTTGATATACTGGGTCTTATTTATATAATTCGACTAGGTATATGTTCCCATTTTGTCACTTTTGTAAAGCTTCTTATGGAAAATTTTTGCTTATCAAATTCCTGACTCTCTTAATAAAATGAGGTGGGTCGTATCCTCATTATCATCATTATGTTTATTTGCGTATAAAGGAACCAACTCTTTGTCGTCTACTTCAAAGATTCCTAATTAATAAGATAATAACTTCGCAAATCATTATTTTTCCTGAAATAATCTTCTTTTGTCTCCTGAATCAGAGAGTATATCGCACTGACGTTGGATGCACCTTGGTCAATTACAGTAGCTGGGACATGTAGTCCTACACAATGCAGTTTTCGTATTACTACTTTTATTTGTCTTGCTAGTTCAACTGAGTTTGTGCTGCCCGAACAAAATGTGTAGGAATAGGGGTTGTTTGTAGTTATTTGAACACCTCTTATCAAGAACACAAGAGAGTGTGGTCATCTAGTTTGCTTTGTCTTGACTCCCTATTATTTCCCTATTGATTTCTTTCTCTTCTTCTTCTTCTTGTTTATCTTCTTCATTCATTACGGCTTCAGTGATGTATATACGTGGTGTACTTATACATATTATGACGATTACAACTCTTTCAACTTTTTGATTCGTTATATCTCAAAAACGGTGGCTCTTAGGAAAAAAGTATTTAGTCATTTTTTTATAGATAATTATCTGATCTTCAATTGTCTGAGCTAATTTTATGATAAAACTTACCATTTTGCTGAAAATCGCAAAAAACCCGTTTTTGTGACCTTTGACCCCGAGTAATTTTTTTTGCACGTGCCGGATCGATGAGGACTTTTCACATTTCTTTTTTAATAGTGTATTGAACAATCCTACCAATATTCAGCCAAGTGGGAATTATTGTAACCTTACCCGTATTTTTTGTCTAATTTGACCGGACTAAAATTCACACCTATCTGGGCCTTAATCTCTGGTTTTAAATTGCTTGCGCTATTATTTTGCTTAGTGTCATATTCATATACGATGTCAAAACAATAAAATTTTGCTGCATTTTACAGTACAACTGTATCTGGGTACACTATTTGTAGTTAAACATTAAATACCGTTTGTAAACTATTTAGTCACTGTAATTTTATCAAAGCAAACATTTGGATGGATGGAATGAAGGGATGTTTGCTACCTCTTTACACCAAAACCAATAAACGGATCGGGCGGAAATAAAATTTTCCATACAGATAGTTCTAGGTCTAGAATCAAACATAAGCTACTTTTAATCCTATAGTTCCCCTGGGATGGAAATAACCTAAAAAGTTTCCATAGTATTGACGCAAGCGAAGCCGCGGGTAGAATCTAGTATTAAAATAATAGTGTCTAGTGTAAAATGTAGTAAAATTGAAACAAAAATTGTAGAGAACAAAAGTGTAGAAGTGGCTACGGTAATGTTTACTGTATACATAAAGCATTTGCTTTCCAGTTTGTTGTCTCAATTAGTGGATCTAGCAGTATCCGATTCTCTAGAAGGCGGCGGCACCGGTAGTGCGGCGGCATCCAATAAAGCAATATCACTCCTATTTGTTATTTCAATTAGTGGAACTCTAGCCAATTCAGATCTTGTAAGAAAATAAAAATAATGCTTAACTCTATAATATGATCGAAGATATTTGGAACGTAATCTAATAATGTATGACGTGCAGGCGAGGTCTCTTTGGAGTACTGGTTGTTCAGCTCTCCATTATAATATTTCATACACATTCTTACGTGGCAAGCATAAGGTGGGAAATGCATCAGGGCTCAGCCTTCTAGTCCATGTCAAATATTTTGTTTCAAAATGGGCATACTCTACGGTTTTTGTACACATACTGAGGATCCAAAGACGATATACTGATTCCAACTGCTTGAGTCCATTCAAGATATCACTAACAGTTACGGTGGATGGTGAAATTATGCTTAGTTGCAAACTGTCTCATTTAGGTGATATTATAACAAATTCAGCTTGGCACACAAGTACCATAATATCTGCTGTATTTTGTACTTAATAATATGGATATTGCACAGGGATATTCATAATTTTTTGCTTAGGTACGAGTTTTACTGCATCTCGAAACACAATAACCTCTCACTAAAGGGGCCATAATCCAGGCCAACAGTGACAAATCGTAAAGCAAATCGGGGTCCAGGGTAACAGGCGTAAGAACAACGTTTCATGTGAAATAATCGAAAATCAAACCATTCATACCCTATTTCGTCTATTTAGACGAAATAGAGAAATACAGAGGAATAGAGTTGTGGCATACAGAATACAATTTTTCGATTCCACACCAAGCAGGTCTTACTCTTACTCACATCAAATAGCGTCTTAATCTATTTTTTTTTTTAAACATTATTATCTGCCTCACTTGCACTTGTTAAATTCAATAGGTAAAATGTACTGGTATAAAGGTGTGGAACTGTTTTGGTTATAGGTCGTATTTCATAAAAACAATAATGTTATCTTTGGTGAAAAGTAATAATATTTATTATTTCACTATGAAATCCAGGATAACAGCGTGGTGGTCCTTTTTTCAGTGTGAAATGTCAAAGTTAACCTATCATAAATGATTGATGCAAAAACTGAAATAAACTTTTTTTGTTTTGTAAAATATTGGCATTATGTTTTTATTTTGCCGTAAAATAAATGAATGGGTGAAATTATTGACATCTGTAGACACAGCATAAAAAGTTGCACCAGGCAGAGAATTCATGATTTTCAGAAAAAAGCCTTTAAGACAGACATTGGAGATAGACCCATGATTTTGTGATTTTTACGTGTCTCATGACATGAACCCACCTGTCCTCCGCTTTCGGCTTAAGGCGGTGGTATGCGTGAAACTAGCGCCGCCACCTATTTTATTTTGTTACAACGTTAAACAAAGGAAATTTCAAAAATGCAACGTTCTTTTTGTGATACCTATTATAAAGTTTTGTTAACGCCTCTGTACTAGTTTTATTCTATTAGGGTTAGGCAGAATATCGAAGTTGCCCTTGTACCACCCTTCTACCAATATCTATTTTCGATTTCGACAAAAACAAAAAAATTAACGCTGGTTTATTAAGTTATTAGATTGAATAAAAATAGAAAACCTCATCCTTGTTTGCTTTTTGGTTGTGCGATTATGCCATTTTTCTTGGCAAACTTCCTTCCAAACGCTAACATGACACTAGATGAAATGGAAACCCAACAGCATCCCAAATCTGTTGCGAATCTTTTTACTCACTGGATTGTGAATCTACGGGAGGCGCGTTGAATACCTTGATCGATTATTTCGAAATTTCAATATATCAGATTTGTTTTTGTTCCTAAAATGAGTAAGACTGACGTTTATGCATACTACTAGCATTTAAAAAAAACTTATATAACTCTTCTTTCTGCGTAGGCTCTCAGTAGTCTGTCTCGCATGTACGGCTGAATGGATCTTTATAAATTGGGCAGAGAGGCAAACAAACGGTATCCCGGGGACGGATATAGGCTACTTGAAAATCGCGTGCGAAGCCGAAGGCAGAATCTGGTATAGTAGAATATTATTCAAGAAAAGTTTTTGTTGTTATTTGTACATATTCCGACGGCAATATATTGCTTGTGAATAGATAAACTGAGACTATGTAGATCATTTATTTTGTATGATGGATGACCACAGATCACTTTCTATTAAAGTTTTTTTTAAACAATTTTTTTTTCATAATTTGAATCGATGATTTTTATAACTATATTTTTGGCTAAAAATATTTTTTTTTAAGTTTATTGATAATAGGTAAAAATTTTGTCAAGACCTTTTAGGCTGATTGCTCAAAATATGGACGGACTTAAAATATTGATTAACGTCAAAACTATTTGCTTTGTAAAAACAAAATAAATGTTTCTTCGAGATTAAGTTTCCTGTGAAAATAACCACAAAAAAGGGAAGAAAGTCTTCTTTCTTCTCCGTATATATACACGTGGATCAAACCGATACAAGTGGTTTATGTTTATATAGCAACACACTTGTCTAAGAACCTGGTTGTTCATAGACACCACCAAGGGTTTCTTGACCTCTTCTTCCATAATTCGATTGGACGCCGACGCTTGAAACAACCTGTATAACCCCTACTTTAAAACCCCTCAATCCCGAAAACACCTTTACTCTGGTTTATTGGTTTTTTTTATTTGTTTTTATTTTGGTTTAGTTACATGATACTTTTTAATACTACTACTACTAATACCTATTATGATAGGTATTAGTATGTTATTTTTAGGTTTATTTTAATAAGTGTTAGTGTTGATGGGTATGCCCATCAACACTAACACTTATTAAAATAAAACGGACACCATGGTTAGTATGCAAAAACTATGTAGTATATCTCAATAGACACCTTGATGATGGATGATCGTTTTTTTGATAACAACAATTTTAGGATTTCCATGAACCATAGACATACATTTTATTACATTGTTAATAAATCGGTGCCCGTTTTATTGTTTTTTTTTAATATCAGACTAATGACTAATTCTTTGGTGCGTAATACTATTGCTTCTCAACCTATAAAAATAATAAAATGCAATATTAAAATATCAATCAGCAACTAATGTAAACCTTTCATCCCATTAATCAATCCCCTAGCTAGGGCATTTAACCCGAGATTGCCGCGCCTCTGATCGTGGCTAGAGACAGCGTCGTCGCCTCTGGCGCGTAAACATTTATTTCCCTCTTGTAATTCATTATCATCGTCATCAGCCTATACTAGTCCACTACTGGACATAGGCCTCTCCTAATGAATAATTATTATTTATTTATTTAGAACTACCAACAGAGAATACACTTTAAAACACAGTAAAAATCACATAATGCATGCCAGTTACTATCGTATTAAGTATATTTATTATTTTGTTTCCTAAGACCTGGTCAAACCTGAATAAACCTAAAACGTAGAGGCAGCGTGAGTAAAGTGAATGGTATCTATAAGTAGATACATGCGTGTTGCACGGCGGCAGCAGGCCGTAATCCACCAAAAAACTATTTGATTTGACCTTAGGATGAGTTTACCTCCAGATAAAAGAATATTTTAAAGACCTGACAGCCCGCGTAAGAGTTTTCACCATTAAAGTAGGAAAATGATTGTTACTCAGAGAACACAAGGAGATAAAAAAGTACCAGGAGAGCTTAAGATCTTTGAAGATATCAAAGATTCAGAAGATGGATAGGTACTGGCTGAAACTTAGCCACCGAATAATATAATTTGCCATCTTCACATTTATGCTACCCTAATACTTAAGTTAATAGGCACATACCTCCTTGATAGTTATTTGTACAATACGTACCTATTTAGTACAGATAAAAATATGTTGAGATGTATGCCACTGTACATATATCTACTTTTTCGTCGGACAAGTAGGGAAAGTGACTAAAAAGGCATGATACAAGTTAATTAGACTGACTAGACGCAGAAAGTGACGAGAAAGGGGAGACGAAATAGCGAAAGTGACGAGAGATCAACGCAACCATAATGTTGACCCCCTCGCAACTCAGTCCATGGATGTCGTAAGAGCCGACTAAGGGAACCTACCAAAAGAAGGGCAGCAGCTTCCTTCCGAGTATTTTCAACACCTACACTGCTATCACCAATCCGCTCGACAAGCGTGGTGCGGTATGGCAAGAAGAACGGTGACGAGAATGGGCCAGTTTGAGTTTGGACAGCGAAACCAAAGGGGTTACCGATTGGCCGACTTCATGGAGGAGGGTCTCTTCGCTACAAACTCTTTTTCCGACAAGCGGTCATCCAAAAAAGGGCGTGGCAGCACCCCGCCGGTTCTAAGCATGAGATGAGATAGACTTTATCATGCATGACGACTCACAGTCACAATGACGACTGCGATCAACCGGGTGTAAACCGGCAGAGATCACCGCATGATAAGACCGTCATTGAATAAAATGTTAAGCTAGAACGTTCTTGTCTGAAGTCTACGTTACGCCCAAATCCTGTCCCAATACAAAATCCTGAAAGCTTTCTGTTGGAACTGCATAACGGGAGCTGTCCATGCGGCCGGGTCAAGAGTTCTTACGACACGCCGCAGAAATAAAACACAGAACTCTCGGATCACAGTCTGCAGTTAAAGGCAGAGAGAAGCGAAATGATGCTGCAGTCTTCTCAAGAGACGGCGTGTTCAATAGAACAATCTCGAAGTCCATGCGACACGATTTGCGTACACAATTCAACTGTATAGTGAGGTGAGAGCAATAGTGCGGAACAAGGGCTCCGAAGTGTCGCAAAAAATTTGTCTTTTGGACAAAGCCAGTTGACTAAGCTGAAAACAGCCATTTTCTCATAGCTTGAGATTTTGAGAGAGCTTGAAAAGTTTGATGGGCAAACATCACAATGCCCTGCAAAAACAACACGGTAGGCGGTGCAAACGGCCTTTTAACCCGACACTATACCGAAGATATCGTAAGACATTGTGCCAGAATCGCTGGAAGACCTTAGCAAGATGCATGCCCTTGTCGCACCCAAACCAGTCCACTTTGGAAACGATGCTATCGTACTCGTAGTTGTGTTGCCAGTGATGACCTACGGATCAGAGACGTAGTCGCTAACTATAATGCCTCAGCTCATAGTCACTCAGCGGGCTATGGAGAGAGATATGGTTGTGGTTTTTCAACGTAATAGAATCCGGAATACGAAAATCCGTAAAAGAACCAACATCCGATAGATGGAGGAGGCTCAGGACCCCGGTCCTTGTGACGTCTCGTATGATCGCGTCCTATGTTCAGCCGTGGACGTGTATAGGCTGATAGGATTGTTTCGGACAGAATCTTAAAACGAGTATCGGACTATTAACACCTGTCGGCTACTAAGCTTATCCAACATCGACGCACGACAATGTTTAAATTGACATGAAAACTTTATCATCATAATAACAAAATATCTTTAAAAAGGAAATCAGAAATCTGTTACTGTTATATTTAGTAGAGAGTTTTACGAGCGGTTTGGGGAACAACCATTAGCGTCTACCACAACCCCCAACCACAACCCTTTATATTCATGATTATCGAAAATGCGCTTTCTGCTTTGGTAATAGTGTGGTACAGCAGCGGTCACTGTGGTGTATTCATCTGCATAGCATTTTAGATGGTAACTGTACTTTTAGAAAAGGCTTGTTACCTAAAAATTTTATTACTCCGTCAGTTAAATTATCAGAAGATTTGAACACTTTTTTATCTTGTATATTAATCAAAAATATTAAGATATATAGGAAGTTAGGTTCCGCGTGACGTCACGCCGTGCGACACTTTTTAGCACGAGGCGTGACGTCACGAGGCCCTACACCCAACTTTGACGCGCTTTATATTTGTATTTTTTTGTTTGATTGACAAAAGAAAATACGTGTCCAATATCTTATGATACTGACGGACTCAATAAAATAATAATATTTGTACCCAGGAAATTGTCCTATTTGACACGAGCGCAAAATGCGCCTAGCCTAGTGGTCAGTTAATATTATGTACCTACCTATAGAATTGAAGCAAAACAATACTATTTGAAATTTATACTTTTACAGTAAGTATATCTTGAATAACACCACACACCGCAGAACTTGAAAAAATTAATTTCCTTAATCCATTTAAAGCAGATTATCTAGTACCTACCCATAACACAAGCTCTGCTTATCTTGGGGCTAGGTAATGCTGTGTTAATTGTCCAGCGTTATTTATTTATTTTTATTTATGTATATCAGTTATCTAGTAGCCACAATATAATAAGCTAAGCTTAGTTTGGGGCTAGATAATGCTGTGTGAAGTGTCTAGCAATATTTATATATATTTTTATACACTTATATTTAGGTTTTAATGTTTAAAAGCTATAGAAAAAAATCGTTAATGTACCTGCATAGGACCCTTCATAAATGTTTATTTTCTTATTACTCTCTGGTGATAGGTGAGACTGTAACCACGTGAAAACCAAGACGTGGAGTTGTTTTTTATTCCACACACGATTGATACCTATGATAGTTTTTTTACTAATCGACTGTTAAAATAACAATAGAGTAAAGACGGAAAACAATTAATTTTGGCTTTCTTTGAAATAATGGGACATAGAACACTGAGAAAAGTGCATAGTATTTCGCGCTAGTAACAAAATAAGTACATCTCTTATCTATTTCAGTGCAGTCAACGAGTACTCAAAAGAGGGATGTGAGTGAAAAGGTCGAAAGCTAAAAGTGTAAAAAAACTAAAAATGGGGACATATTTTGTGCCCCCCCCCCCCCCCCCCCAAATTTAGTAGTATGTTGTCGCCTTATTAGTCCAAACAAAGTTTCGAACAACAATGCATCAAATTAGCTGCTTTCAGCTTTTCCACCCACAATGACTCATTGACTGAATTATATTAGGTATATAACCAACCAGTATTTATTTTACAATAGCATTTAAATTAGACCTGTTTCAGCTACTAAAAAAGGTTAACAAAACAAACCTTAATTTTCAGATTAAGTCTGCCGCTAACAAGAAATTTGAGTAGGAGAACTCGAAACATAATATTAAATCCCAAGGTTAAACTAAGGATTTAAACTCTTAAAAGAGAACAGTACTGGATTTAACCTAGTTTATTGCGGTGGTTGTTTTCGTAGTACATATTATATTTCCGAACTATTCAATCTAATAAAAGTATGTTCATAAAAAAACAGTATATTAGATTTAACTTAGTTTATTGCGGTGGTGGTTTTCGTAATACATATTATATTTCCGAACTATTAAATCTAATTTAGATTAATAAAAAGGACATTACTATATGAACAGTTCTTTCTTTAACAGTGTGTGTATTTATATTGCTTTATGTATGATTTTGATAAAAATGTGAAACCTTTATCTTTAAGACGCATACTAAGGCAAAAACAAGAAAATTAGGTGTTTTCGAACCCGTTTTCCGACGAAAATATTGATTGTGGAGCTCTGAAATTTATATATCCTGTAACACACATCCTGAATGGTCCCTTGGAGGTTCCAAATATTTGCTGTTAATCATAGTGTAGTTGTTATACTGTTAGTTATAGTGTATGTGTAGCGGCTTCGAACCCACTTTTTATCGGCGTCTCAAATTCGATTAAATTCAGTATAGTGATTCACATAGTTCATACCTACCGCTTGGAGGTCCATTAGCTACGAAAAGCAGTCAAATTAATGAAATCAAACGTAAAAACGTATTTGCACTTACAAAATCTGTAATTCAAACCTGACACGTCGCCCTACCGCAAAGGATCTTATTTTTTGGTTGATTATGGCACTACACAGTATGCTGAACCGAAAACAAGCACTCTTTGCTGCATAAAGGCGCGCGGAAAGGTCCAAGGTCTTTTGCCTTACTATTCGTCTTAATTAAAAAAAACCTATCCGGTGGATACCTTAATGTCTATTAATATTCCAGACCTTTTACGTGTTACGTACCTGTTACGTATAGTAAAAGGAACATGACTAGCTAAGTAAAAAATCTTTCATAATTCAGTGTATGGCTGTATTTATAACGCTCTACGTATGTTATTTGATAACCATGCAATCGTTATCCTAAAACTGTTACAAAAAAACAACGGTTTTGTTGTGGTGGTGGTTTTTGTGTTATCGTATATTTCCGAACTATTAAAAAAACTAGATAAGTAATAGTTCGATCATAATACAGTGTATGACTGTATTTATATCACTATATGTGTTATGTGTTAGTAATAAGCTTTTATTGTTATATTGTTTTAAAAAATCCTTTGCGTTGTAGTTTTTTTTTCTTAATATCTTTTATAATATATTACCGACGTACTAAATCAAAATTATGTAAAGTAATAAAATGATCTTTCATAATCCAGTGTATCAGACTGTATCTAGCTCTATGTTACGTTGTGTTTAATCATAAAATTGTTTGTAAAATTCAATTATTGTTGATATGTTATACCCGAATATTTAGTCGTTTTTATATAAGAACCGCATTGACAGATGTACTGTGTTTCATTTCAATTGCATCGATTTAGATAATTTGGTAACTCGAAAAAAAATGCATTTAAACGTATTAATTTAATTATGCATAAGAATTTTAGTACACACAAATTATCAAAAATACAAAATTGTAGTTAGCCTCCACACCTAATAAAAATATAAAACATTAAAAAAAATTGTTTTGCTTAGACCGGAACAATAAGACACCGACAAAATTAACTTAGATCAGGAAACCAATAAACGATTATTGTAAATTAAATTCGTACTAACTTACTATCACTTTCAATAATCTTACAAGAGGCTTGCGTTATTTATAAGGTGGATCGGTTCAAACTTCATTTTCAATTACTTACATATCCGCTTATATTAATATAAAAGGGTTTTAACCTTAGGTCACTTCTAACATAGTCACACCGAAACATCGAAACATCATCGAACGCTTCTTATGTAAAAACGACTATAATTGCTACTTATAATTGCAGTGACGTTGTGATGTTATGCTGGCCTGTTTTAAGTATCGTTTTTTATTCGAATTTTAGATTTATGAAAAGGATTTGTTTAGATCTGATTAGATTTATGTTTTTGTTCCTTTAGTTTTGCGGTGTACATACAAGTTATTTCTTAAGTCTGTAACACGTTCAGTGCGGTCCATTTTGAGAATTGATAGACAAACACGGATTTGTTTGTTTTGGGGCGTTTACTGAATCGGCACAAATGGAAATGTTTACTCAATGTATTCGACGGGAAAATGTATACGTGGTGTAAATACCCTAAATATGATCGTCAATTCGTCATGTTGAAAATTCTTAAATCTTGTTTAATTACGACGACAAGTGCGATATATTGGAGAATTTACTGTTAGTCAGAATCGCTATGAACCTACTATTACTAAATTCGAAAATTCATCAGCTTTGCATTCGCCGCAGAAGTCTATGTACAAAATAATAAATTACACGTGTGCTATATTTCATAAACTGAACATAAAATGCGTTTCATGCGAGGCTAGTTAAACATGACTTCATAATTTAATGTGATATTATTAGTCCTAGAGTTTAATTTAGTGTCATATGTTCATTTCAAAAACGATATTAATGAATTAGATAGTAGATGTATGTAAATAGATAAAGTAAATAAATTGAGTATAGTTTTTACGTTATTTTCTTTTCTATTATTACAATGCACTCTACGATCTACTCATTTGTTGAACAAAAATACATCCTATTGCTTTGTGAACTAGCCTTTTGACCTGAAGCAGCTGATTCAATCGAAACTCAATTTTAAAGTGTGATTCTAGGTCTTACGGTATAATAAAGACAAAATTGCCATTCTAAAACTTAGTAAGACTGAAACATATTAAAGACTGGTAGAGTTCGCGCAAATCTTTATGAATTCTTTGAACATAGCCTCGAATGCGAAACTGCACAGTATTGGGCTCACCGCGCCCTTTTGTAACCTTTTAAGTACGCTACTGCGCAGCCACTACGCGTACTTTGATTTCATAAAGATTTGCGTGTACTATTTTACGGTACGTAGTTTAAAAAGCCTTTAATAAAACCACGATGCCTTACTTCTAGTATTAGAAATTAATTAGCTGTAAGTTTATGCGCGGTGTTGTAACTGTTAGTGTAGTAAAGGAGATAATCTGTTAGTGATGTTACCAAATTTTTTAAATAAGTTAAGTAGCGTTACCTTATGTGCAAATCTGTATTTAAGTTGCGATGCTAAGAAGACAAAAAAATTATGTCTAAATCTTTCTTATACAGCTTAGTTATCTTGTTATAAAAGTTTTCGTAAAATTAAGTTTGATTATGTATATCCAAAGTCAAACAATGTTAAAACATTGTTATTTGTTAAAATACGAATAAAAACATTTTGTTGATATTGCTCGATTTTAGTTTCTCATCCCAACCTTAACCATAAAATGTATGAATCATAAGGCCGAACTCAGACTACGAATTTTAACCGACTTCAAAAATAAATAATGCTGGACAATTCACTAAGCATTATCTGTGGCATTATCTAGCCCCAAGCTTAGCAGAGCTTGCGCTATGTTATAGATAAACGATATACATAGGAGTTTCTATGTTCTCATTATGTTCGCCCATAATATTATTTCTGTCATTCGTGGACTGATTTTTAGGATTATTTCGCTTAATTAATGATTTTTTATCATTATATCCCCGACGTTACCATCGTGTTACACCGATCGTGTTCGGGCTGACTAATGATAAGTAATAATTTATTATGTTCACAAATCGCGAAAGTAAGAAGTTTCTTTTGGTTTTGTACAGAGAATGATCCCAAGGTAATCCCATAAAAATAGTATTAGAACAAAAACAAATATTAAATTATACAAGTGTCGTCTCGTTATACTTCCGCTGTAAAAAGTGTTGGGATTACGAAAAGAGCGAGTAAAATGTTTGAAAATACGCTTTGAATACCGGTATTTTAGAGCAAAGTACATACCTGTACGGACGTGTCGTACATTTGAAGTAAAGTTAGTTAAGTAGTGCAAAGTTAATTCAAAGTTTATTGAATGAATACACGTAAAAACACAGATAGCAAGTAAACGATCCGTCAGACGTTTTTATCGCGTCGCGATCAGGAGAGCACTAGAGGGAAGAGCGTAAAATGCCTATTCAGTAAAATTAGATACAAGGTAGGTAGGTACGTCTTCGTAAAATGCCTATTCAGTAAAATTAGATACAAGGTACGTCTTCGTATAATACCTAACTTCAAAAGTTTCGATACCTACTCGAATTTATCGATAAGAAAATACCTAGCGCTATTGTGTTATTATACGGGTATTATTAGTGTACTACTACTGTACAGTGTACGTATCTAGACCTAGTTCCCGAGACGACAGCCGTCTACTAGATTAGGCAGGGCTACTGCTGGGATAATTATTTGTCCTGCATAACTTAAAAAGCGTGTAAATAGTAAGAAATTTTAAATCTGTTTTAAGTTTCTTAAAACAATAAAATTAATATTTGTACATTTTGCGCTACTCCTTTCATACACCACTCCGCGCTCGTGTCGAATTCTACAAGTACAGAGCTAGCTTGCCGCCGCCCCGTGGCGGGCTTAGGCTCTCATTATGAAAGCTGTCATTGAACGATGTGTCCGTCGACGTGTTGATTAGATTTAGAAAGTGATGGAAAAAAATCGATATTTATCTAGCCGATATACATATTGTAACGATAATAATAAGTTGATGTCGCCATTAAAAGGGTTTTTTAATTAGAGTTTTTCATTCTGATTCCATCTGTCTGTAAGATTTTCACACCTAAACGATACGTATTGTATGTACCTAATTGCACGGATAGAAACGGTATGCTGGGACCAATCTACCTTTCATCCCGGAAAAAACGCATGTAAAGCCACTTGCAAAAGCTAGTATCATAAATAACAACAAAAATATACTCTGTCCACCCATTTATTTCCTGTTTGACACGAGCACGGAAGTTGCCTTATTGTTGACAGGTGATAGAACGACATAAAAATGCACAAAATAGACAAAAAAAAAATAAGTGGGAAAAAACAATATCACCTTTATTTCTTATTTGATAAGAATTACTATTTAATTTATAAACCTGTTTGTTCGGTTTATTCTGTTTTCTGTTGATTTGCCTTTGGGGTATGAAATAGAACATGTCCATGCATCGTGATTTTATTGTGTTTAGAGTTCATCTTCTTTTTTAAACAAATTTTGACTCTTAGGAGAAATGACATTGACATGAAGTCACTATGAATTAGCGGCACATATTGCCACTATATGTCAGGTCTAGCCTATGAAATAGCAGTAGCATAATATCGCCCACCAAAGAACACAGTTCTTTCATAAAATGTAAACAATCTAACAAAATAACATTGATGTGAACTGATATAAAATCAAACGAATCTAACTTACCCTAATACATGAGGTATTTTGTATAAAAATGTTGGATAAGCTAGAACAAAGGAATGGATGAAATAATCGTTTTCTCTTTACAAGCTTATAAAATCAACTACATATAAATTTAAATTGCTAGGGAAGCTAGCAGGCTTCAAACAATAAGTGGATTGAAATCCTTACAACCTACCTACTACTTAGCTGAGGGATGTATTAAACTATGAGACTCTTTACATCTAAGTCTTACTGTCTAAAACAAACGAAAATAACTAACATTACGGACTAGCATCATCTACTCTGTAGAGTAGATGCTAGTCCTACCTAGTTGTAGGATGATACTGATGCAAACAATCATACATAATAATTTTTAGATGATATTGATTTACACAAACCCTAATTTATGTGAACAAACAATTTAGCTTACTCGCTAAAACTCAATTTTAGGCATTAGGTACAGTTTAATCAGTCTTATCAATGGGTAATTTACAAAATCGAGTAATTGTACGTTTTATAACGCCACCGAGACACTTAAGGCTATAGACATGAGTATTACCATCAGGACCAACATGTTTTTGAGTTATGTGACCCACGGACCATTTACCAGGGGGTAATCCGTCTTTTTTAACTATAACTATATCACCAAGCTCAAACTCATTCATATGCTTCATCCATTTTGGTCTTTATTGAAGTCTTGTTAGAAATTCTGTTGGCCAACGGTGCCAAAAATCTCTAACTAACTTCTGAGTATATTGCCAACGTGATAGCTTATTAACATTTGGTAGGTCAGGACTTGGTATACCTGCAAGGGGTTCACCTAATTTTTTTTTTAATGATAATAGGCATCACATTGCTCATTGAGAATTTTGAAATTACCTTTGTTCAACGAAATAATAAGATAATCTAGGTGGCGGCGCTAGTTTGGCTCGGGGTACCGTCCTAATAGTTTTACGTAAGCCTGTATGTGTTTTATTTCATATTTGTAGTACCTACTTACTTAAATTTCTTCTATTGGTATGGTACTTATAATAACTTACTAGTTTTACTATTATTCATAATGCATAATAGCTAATGTAGGTACGTAATATGTATAAATCAAATAATAACTTCTACATGAATATGTTACGTACCTACAGTAAAGGTACTTATAAATAATAAGTTACTGTAATTTGTTAACTAACTCGTAACGCACAAACAAGGATAAGCGTGTGCGGCGGGCGACGCTAGCGTCACGGCCCGGATGATCCCGTTGAACCCGTTCGTAGCCGATATATGCTATGAGTTAATTGTAAGTAAATTTGAATTGACACGGAATTATTTGTTACAAACGTGCTTCAGCTCTGCAGATTATGCCCGTCACCTGGCCGTTTTTAAACGGGAGTCAGGCAGGACATTGGCACAGTATACATATGGACAGTATGTAAACTATCTACAAACGCTCGAAACGGCGGGACACTCGTACAAACATGCGCATCGACGAGACTAAGGGGTTTTCGCGGTACTGTCGGTAGTTAGACGAGCGGTCATGTGTAATTTCATTTTTTGAAAAATGTCCCTAACTTATTCCATTGTATACGGCTGTGTGAACTCGGCTTCAAAACCGGAGCTGTCGTATTTTAAACTTCCTGGTGATTTTGAAAGGTAAGAATAATTTATTATTATAATTATTATCGAATAATGAGTCCGGTGTGATTGATCATAATGAATTCGTGAACTAATTTGTAAATCCAGAATGGCGGCGGATTGGCGGATTTAAAGTCGATAGTGCTTTCAAAATGTAAATATAAGATGGCGTCTGCAATCAATTATCAACTTTTCCGTCATGGGTGTCATTTTCATGGTTTTCGAGGGTGCTGAAGCCGCTACTGCCGTCAAAATGTGAATCCATGATGGCGGCTGCTATAATATATATAAATAATTATCAACTTTTCCGTCATGGGTGTCGTTTTATGGTTTTCGAGTGTGCTGAAGCCGATACTGCTGTCAAAATATGAATCTAAGATGGCGGCTGCTATGTTATTAACAAAGAAAATTAAACTAATTAGACCTAATATTTACAATTGCAACAATTGACCTAACTGCAGACTGTTGTAAACAATCCACAGGTAGCTCAATTGATCTATATCAATACTAGTCGAAAGCGCGCACGAGACGACTATTTTAGTCGTCGTCAGTTGTTGAGTCATTTACTCTAAGATGCGCGCCACGAAAGAGTTAAAACTTTTCGAGTACTCCTTCTCGCGTAGAGCCAGCCACCTAGACGAACACCCGTTTAGTTCATTCAAATTGTCTATGGTTTTTGTCATGGTCCAATTTACAGGTCTTAACTGGTGTCACTCACACTAGCTTATCACTGTCCATGTTGCCATTTTATTGCAATAAACAGAAGTTTGGAAACAAATGTGCTAACGGTCAATTGAAAAATAAATCTGAAACTTACAATATTGAATTATGTTACATCAGTCAAAACAGTATTAGTTAAACACGAGTTAATGTGTAAATTATTTCTAAACACAAAAACACATAGGATTCGTTTACGCAAAATAGGGATCTCTGGGAGTTACCATTTCACGCTACTGGTAACACCAGAAAAAAGCAATCTCATGGATCATCCATTCATTCACACCATTCATTCATTGAACTACCGGGAAGTTATCTTGATTTGTCTTCTGTGTCAAACGTGTTTGAATCACATATCGCTGTCTTGCTTTATGTACAATTACCATGCGTTTTTCAAACTTTTTTTGTATCGCGAAACTTTTCTATTGTCGTGGAACAATAAACTCTTTTTTTTTCTTCTTTCAAGTGATAAATATGATAACGAATGAGAACGAAATGATCGGCTTTCATAATAAAGCTGTTTATTTAGGATGTAGGTTATATTAGTTTGAATAGGTGAGTAGGAGCATAAGTATCACAATTGTAGCTATATTTGAGTACAGCTTGTGTTATGTATAGGTAATTACTAATTACATACCTATTATAATATAAAATAGTAAATATTGCTGGACAATACACACAGCATTATCTAGCCCCAAGTTAAGCAGAGCTTGTGTTATGGGTACTAGATAACTGATATACATAATATAATACAATACATAGATATATATTTTTATTATACATAGAAAAGGACCAGAACACTTGAACAAATGTCTTCAGATAGTACACACACTTGTCCTGAGGCGGCAATCGAACCCGCAACGGCTTTAAATTTACCAAAATTTTACTAAAGTTTAAATTACTTTTATTAAAATCAGGAATAAAGCCTAGAACTATTTTTTCACCAAACGAAAAAGTTTGAGAACTACCGTATCCGTCGCTGGTGTCACCCATACCAAAGAGTATACAATAACTACTTAAACCCACACAACCGCGTATCTCGGAAGGGCATACCTGGTGGAGTATATTATTGTACCATGATTTTAGTAAACTGCTTATGAGAAATAACCTTGTCCTTTTTGGGTATCACTTTCTGTGACTCAGCTTCTTCGCCCAATTCGTTGATTGGGAGTGGAGCTAGTTTTGTTATGGGCCCTTTTCGTTCGCCGTTTATTGTTTTAAGCATGACAACTCGCACTAAGCTGTCGCTACCCGGGTGCAGCTCCACTACCCGGCCCATAGCCCACTTACCTGGAGGTGATTGTTCTCCTTCACGAGTATCAGTTGTCCTTTTTGTATGTTTTTCGTCTTTGTTGCCATTTGTTTCGGTTCTGCAGTAAATGAAGATATTATTTAGACCAGCGATCCCAGTAATGCCGGCGTTGGAGCTCAAATGTCTTTCTAGAATCTTGTTTTAAGTTAACGGTCATCTAGTACTAGTACTCGTACTGCATAAGCTCTGCTTGGCTTGGGGCTAGATGATGTTGTGTGGATTGTCCAGCATTACTTATTTAATTATTAAGAAGATAGTAAAAGTTAGTTTTATTTTAGTCAACTAGTTTACATACCTACTACACAAAATAAATGCGTGGACTCATTTATTTTATCTAGGCAATATTTCATGGACTCTATTTCATTTTAATATTGTGATGTGTAGCTGCCTGCCGACTCGGTCTTCCAACATAAAGGTAACAGAGGTTAGAGGGTAAGCGCTGCGCGTACTCATTGTCAGGGGAGGCGCGGGGCATTTTCATTGGTAACGCCCACTCGAGCAAGGTCATTGGCATAAACCTGCGTCTTAAAGGCTGTTGAGGTGAGGAGTCGATTTTTCATGAAAAAATATTGAAGTGTAAAATATTGTAGTAATTAAATGTGTACTTTATATTCCGTAAAAAGCAAAGCCTCTCGTAATAACGCCGTGGGCTGGTGCCCGCGGCGTTTCCCGAGTTTTTGCTGCTGCTGCAAATAGCAAGAAAACAACAAAAGTAATACTACTTTATTTAATGAAATATTCAGAGTATTTCGTTAAATAAAGTAGTATTCTGAAAATGAAGTCATTTAGACGCCTCAGTATGTCTGTAATGTAACAAGCGATTACAACTTCTCCATAAACAAAATCTATCGTCATAAAAAATTGAATCGGTAAAGCGTAAGAACATGACTTCTTGACTTGTCACTCAAGCTGTTAATAGTAAAATAAACGCGTGAACGGAGTAGGTATAATCAACAATAACCAAAACAGAAATTAACAACCTGAACATTCCTTGATAGATTTCCAGCGAACTGGGCACGTGGGGGCACTGATTAATTTATTATTGATTTCTGCTACCTACACCCATACGACATGCAGAAATAATAATAATAATGCTGGACAATTCAAGCATCATCTAGCCCCAAGCTAAGCAGAGCTTGTGTTATAGGTACTAGATAACTGATATACATCATAATATAGTACAAGACATAGATAGTTTTTTTTTATTATACATAGAAAACGACCAGAACATCCGGAACAAATATCTAGAGATCGTACAAATATTTGTTCCAAAGCGGAAATCGAACCCGCAACCTCTTGCCTCGCAGGCGGACTTTCGCCCACCGCGCCACAGAGGTCGTCAAGTCATATTAACTAAAGATTCTGTGAATATTTTAAGCGTCTAACCTGTTACCGTTATATATATCGAGCAAAAAAATCACGCTTGCTGTTTGGGAGGTGTGCGTTACCCCGAAGGTTTCCATATCTTCGGAATCCGAAGATATGGAAATCTGCCAAACGTTACTCCAGCGAAATTTGCAATTTATTCAAAAACCACAGGGCGCACAAATGTCGCTGTTTGGCCAATAAAATGCTCGAATATAAGCTACCTTTTAAGCTATTTCAAAACTTTCTAGGGCTAATAGGTAAAAACCATGTCGCTGCAGTAACGTTTTCAGACGTTACTGCAGCGAAATGTTATTTTCTCGAATTACACTGAAACCTTAGTGCGCACAAATTTAATTTTTGGGGCTCATTCACAGGGCATAGCGCTCTGATTTTTCTATATATATTCATCTTGATCAGAGTCTACATGTCGCTGGGGTAACGCACACGTATGGGAGCCCCCTTATATACTTAATTTATTCTGTTTTTAGTAGGTATTTGTTATAGCGGCAACAGAAATACATCAACTATGTAAATTTCAACTGTCTAACTATCACAGTATATGATACTGCCTGGTAATAGACGTACAGACGGACGGACAGCAGAGTCTTAGTTATACTAATAATACGCTTTTTAGATTTTTTCTCTACTTGTGCTATGAGACCTTACTTCTTGCCAAATTTCATGATTGAAAAATTGGGCTGTTATAGGTACTGTTGATTGCGTTGACTTAGAAGTTTGATTTTCGTTTATTACGAACCTGAGAATAAATTTTGTGAATTTCAACTCAATACCTCCGCGCGCTTCAGAGAAAAGAGAGTTACGGACAACAAAGTGATCCTAAATGAATCCTTTTTACCTTTTGAGGTACGGAACCCTAAAAACTCGAAAACCCTAGGAAAACTGACCGCTGGAGTCTTGCTCCTCCACGACAACGCCGCCGTTTAACACGGCGCGCGTTGCCAAGGCTCCTTATTCAGGAGTGTGGCTTCCAAGAAATTATATTTTCGATCCAGTGATTATTATTTTGTTCTCGATGCTGAAAAAAGAGATTCGTGGAAAGCGATATTCCAAGGCGGTTATTAACGATTACTTTTCCGTGAAGGATTACAAGTTGTTATTTGGAAGTAAACAACTCATAATCCTTCGAATAAAATATTTCGTATCGTAAAATTTGTATTGCGATTTCAGGGAATTAAACAGAAAAATAATATTCTCCTGCATTTCATACCCATACCGAGAATACTTTAATGTTTAAACTATGAGTTTAAATAAATAAAACTTGGTACGAAAACCATTCCATTTGATTTTTATTCCTCGAATTTCTGCAGCTGTAAAATTTCAGTAATGCAAAGTTGGTATGATATTTACCTTATTTTTATTCCAAGAATTTTTAGCCGCTGTAATATCATAATATATAAATCCCTCTTCTATTAGTTTACTATATGGTCGAGTCTTGTTTTTTTTTTAACGAGAACTTTGAACTGTACGTTCTGTAACTACGTGTAATTATTGTAATAACTTACTTTAAAATATTTTGCTTTTCTTTGTAAAAGATACATATATCTCTACTATGATATGGCCTACCTTGTTCAAAATTAATCATCTACATTTTTAGCAAAAAAAGGTTTTATCATAGCAAAAATAATAATTATTCTAAAACATAACATACTTTGTTGTTATAGATATAGAAGATTGGAAAACTACTGGGTTTTTTCCACCTTCTTTATCTATAACAACAAATAGTATTAAAGTACCTAATAGATCAAATCTAGTTGTCTGAGTGAAACTAGATTGAAATGTATCTAAATATCAGCCATAATTATCAAGTTTTCCATAATCAACATGAAAATCGGAATAGAATACTGCGTGTGTCGTTAGCTAATATCAGTTGCAAATACTTTTATACTAAATGATTCCACAGTAATAGTAGGAAGTGCTGCATAATCTTCTAGCACGTGTTTAATACTGTAGATCTGGTTAGCAGAGCTAATATTTTCATGCAAGTACTGCAATTCTTGGTATGCAAAAAACATACTTATAGTAAGAAATATAAAGAAATTAATTATTTTATGTAAGTATAGATTAGCCCCTTGGGATACCATTTCTGCAAAAAGGTGAAAAACCCAAAAATTACTGCAAGTGCAAATAGTAGGGCAGAATGCCTGTGTAAGGCCATGGCAAATAGCATAGTTTTGAGTTCATGTGAGTGAACTAGCTCTTGATGACAATTACTGGAGACTACAAATCTGAGGATTGTTGCTCTCCTAAAGGTCCGACATAGGGCATGGCGGTAATGGGCTAAATGACAATACCGGTAATTAACCGTTACCTATCTAAATTTTTAAAATCGGGTTCCCGGTTTTTTAGTAATTTTTTGGTAACTTTTTAGTGACATATCGTTTGGTCATGAACGAGAGAAGTTGTCAGTGCATTGGAAGATCAGAGACTCGCTTATTTTTTTTTAATAATGCTAGGTTATCTCTTAGGTTACTGTCTTTCAGTTTTCAGTTTCCAACGGTTTATTTATCATCATCTCAGAAACTGAATAAACGCGTAATAATCTGGCAAAACGATGTTACGCCTGATGCATCTTCCGTCAAAATGTAAATCAAACTTAATTAGTTTTTATGGAAAAGTGAGGTTAAAAAATAATTTTATGCTATTTTTGCTTCTTATGTTGATATTAAATTTAAAAAAAGTACGATGACTATGTGCCTAAAGTTGTTGAAACATCTTCATAATTGAATATTTATAAATTGAACTTGTTAAAAGTTTACGTATGAATGAACTGCAAAAATACAGCAAAAAGGATTTAATAGCTTACCTTTAGCATAGTCCTTTACTGAATTTATAAATATTCAATTTTGAAGGTGTTGCAAGAACTTATTTATCATTTATAATAAATAAATAAACTTTTGGCACATATAGTTGTCGTCATATATTTATTATCGACTTAATAACCTAAATATGCAAAACAAAACCAAAATATACTTTCCCCGAAAAACTGAAAAGTTATTGCGGCTTTTTTTGATGCAGAAATTATTATTTTTAAAATCGAGCACGTAACTCATAACATGACTTTTCGATAACTCTCACGGTTACAGACCTACCTTACCTCAGTGGCCCTGAAAAAGTCACCCGGTATATTAAAACTGCATCTAACGAATTCTTCATGACCCACAATAGGTACAGTTTTCATGTTTACCCAACCAAGTGATTATGCTTGTAAACTAACTTCCTACTTAGATATGTACTTTACCTGCAAAAGAATGTCCTTTGTCCTGTAGAACTAGAAGTTGCACAATTTCACTGATTAATTCATAGAAAAGTCCCTATCACACCACTATTCTTAAAAAATATCAATGTAAAGTCATATTTACCACAAAACGTTTACGAAATCACCAACTAAACATTTCAGCACAACTGAACATGTCACAATTAAAAGTATTTGGAATGTTCTCGGGAAACATTATAGGAGCTTTCACGATCATCTAAAATTTGGTGGTCTAACGTGACCTCTCGTAGCGGGAGGCTCGAACGCACTGCCGCCGCCGCCGCCGCCGCTGCCGCGCCGGGCGCGATCGTGATTTGTCGGCAAACAGGTGCGCTGATTTTATCGGATTTTTAAACCAATTTGCATTGCACCCATTGATGTTAGGTTTCATTGATGTTGGATAATAGAACCAAGTCAGTCGTTTATTGCCATTCATTGCAATTACAAATTCTGACTTGACACTGCGCGGGTGTCTTTTTTTTTTATTATGACCATAAGTGACGCTTAGGCTGCTTTCACTACTACAAATATTAAATGCATTAAGTAACCCAAACTTTACATTGCTCTAAATAGTCTTATATGCTATAGGAGAGCTTTCCACAACTGCGCCTTCCGAAAATTATCAAATCCACCCTGGATTAGAAAATTTGCTATGAATTAAAGTGGTCATTATCTACCACAAAATATTCCGGTTGCCTAATGTTAATTTATTAATAATGCAAAAAAATTAAAACGTTAGTAGGTAGCTGCGATTTTCATAATCTTTTTGCAATCCTTTACGTCCTGAAAACATAGTTCGGCAGCCGAAAAATAAAATTGTAATAACACAACTTATACGAACTTTTTTGTGTATGTAGTACCTACGCATTCTACCTACGCGTTCTACCAATCAATAACCCTCCTTATGAAAAACTAACAATCAACAGAAAGGCGCTCATATTACGGATGTAAGCGGGTTAACTACGAATCTTATTTGTGTTGGAAGAACACCAACGTTTCATCCCTTAACGAGGGGCAAATAAGGTTCGTAGTTAACCCGCTTACATCCGTAATGAATTCGTGAAACTACGGTAGTTTTAAAAGTAAAAAAACGCTTTTTGTTCTATTTTCAAAAATAAATTCAAAATAAGAATATTTTCTTTGTTTTAGGAGCATTAAAAATTCAATTCGTTATGTAAAAGGACGAACAGAGTTCTGCATCTTATAAAAATTCGGAAATTATTTACCTTACCGAAAATTTTGTTTCAGCCTACAGATACTACAAAATCGGTGCCACAGACGATTAAAGATATGAAAACAGAAGACGAGATCCTAGCTCAGATGCGAGCTTCGCAGAGTGATCCCGCGGCGCAGAACCTAACGTTTATTTGTGATGCGGCGGTCAGCCCCGAGGAGGCGTTCACTGCCGGCACCAACATCGCTCCGAACCTCGAGGAGTTACAGAAGCTGATTGGCAGCGATAATCACCGGAACCATACACCCCCCACGCCAGAGCTTCCATCTGCTACCATCGCCATTGTTCCGCCGCGCACGCAGGATGCCATCGATCAGAAAGTTCGTATACTAATACATGTTATGCTCATGTTACAAAAAAGTTTTAGTGATAGATATCCTATGTTGGAGTGCTCCCTACTCAAAGGTGACAGCCGAAGGATTACCCGATTAATAAGGCGGTGTCTGTCACGTGATTAATTTACCAGATTTTGGAATGTGTTTAAATTTATGCGAGCAAATCTCATTTGCGCCTTAATATAAGATAATATGTAATAATTCTATTATAGAATACTGAATCATCGGGTGCATTATTGTCTGTATCACAGCATAGCACACTTACATATTTTAATTTTTCAGCCATCAGAAAAGGCAGATCCTGTACCCGAAGTGAGTGTGAATCAGCAGCAAACCGTCAAAGCTGCTGATGCAAAACCAACCAAACAACCGGCTAAAGTGGAAGAGAAACCTAAAATTAAAGAGGCACTACCGAAAACGAAGGCTAAAAAAGTTAAGGAAGAGAAAAAGGAGGAATCGACCGAGAATAAGAAAGAAGAAAAGAAAATCATCGAAGTAAGTAGTCTAGCTTGCTAATCTTCACCTGACTACTCACCGTACAGCTAAAATATCTTCCGGGTGTGTTCACACAGTAGTCCGTTTTACAGGGCCGGTTTATCGTATTCGTTTTTAGGGTTCCGTACCTCAAAAAGAAAAAAAGAACCCTTATAGGATTCTTTTTTTTCAGGAACGCGTCTATCGAATTGAAATTAAGATCAAAAACTAAAGACCGTAACACCTAAACCTCTTGGGGTGTAAAAATAAAACTTAATTTCTGTGACACTTTTTTCAATATTTCCAATGGAATTACATGCACACAAAAGCTTCAAAATTTCCATTTACGCAATAGCTTTTGTGTGCATTTTGATTTTTCTAAATTTAAATTTTTTTAAATTTATAAGGCATATATATTTCATTTACAAAAAAAACCCACCGGAAATTCTGTAGTTAAAGTTTTAAATTGTTTGTCACTAAAAGCGCAGCTAAAAGTTTTCGCCGGGTTGCTGCCGGACGCTACCATTCCATATGAATGAGCCTTGAAGAACCTTCTTTGAAGTCCGGTAAAAAATAATTATGCGTCGCCGCCCCGCACCCTCCGATCTGCCGTTTTGTATGTACTGTCACCGGCTTTATATGCTACTAAAAAGGGCATCTCAAAGCTAAAGTCATATACGAAGTGGTTCCTCCTTAGAACAAGATGTTTTAGTAGAAAAATATTCGCAAAGTTATTTGTCATAGGAGGAAAACGTCTTTAGTTGCAGTAGGGCTGCCTTTATAAAGCGACATGACGTTGCTGTCAAACGACCGCAGTTGAAATGGACTTGGAAGCAAAACGTCCTCGTTTTAAAAACGCTATTTATTAAGACGATACGCCCTAGCCAAACTAGCGCCGCGCCGCCACCTATTTTATCTTATTATTTGTTGAACAAATGTATTTAAAAATTTTCAATTTGAAGTTTGTGGAGGTTTATAAGCATTATTTTAATGCCCCTCATAGTTCTATTTTGTATAGTTTAGGAGGAGATACGATTTTGCACGTTCTGGCCACCAAACTCAATTATTGCATCTCCTCCTCAACTATACAAAATAAAAATATGATAGAGGCATTAAAAAAAAGCTTATACTAGGTATCACAAATTGCCAATTGAAAATTTTCGACAAAATAAAGAGAGCTTTCACAGACCTTTCTCATTTCAATAAGAACTAAGAGAACTAAAAAATAAAAGTTTACGTCCTCATCTGAAATTAGGCCTTCGATCGATGTTGTCATGGTAATTGCCACCATTGCTAACAATTGTCGTTAGCACAAAACTGTTAAGAAATCTCAATTTTAAAAGATAGGCCTAAAAAATAACTGAACCTACTAGAGCGGTTTTTTTTTATTTTTGGGGTTCCGTACCCAAAGGGTAAAACGGGACGCTATCACAAACACTCCGCTGTCCGTCCGTCTGTCCGTCTGTCACCTCACCAGGCTGTATCTCATGAACCGTGATAGTTAGACAGTTAAAATTTACAAAGATGATATATTTCTGTTGCCGCTATAACAACAAATACCTACCAAAAAACTGAAATAAATATTTAAGGGGGCTTCCATACCTACAACAAACATGTTTTTTTTGCTCGATATTGATAACGGCAATAGGTAGACGCTTGAAATATTCGTAGAATATTTAGTTATATTTTCACTTTCAAAATAAATAATAAAATTAAAACAAAACAAACATTTAAGGGAGGCTCCTATACAGCAAATGTTTTTTTTTGTCGTTTTTATAGATAATGGTACTTACAGAACCCTTCGTGCGCGAGTTCGACTCGCACTTGGCCGGTTTTTAGAAATTCGTATTCGAAGAAGAGAACGAGAACGTTTTAGGCCACTAAGAACGAATTTTTGGAAATTCGCATTCCATTTTCGACACGTAGTGAAAAGATTTTTGAAAATAACTGCATATCTTCGGTCATAAATTTCGGTCTGTTAAAAAATAACTCTTGAATCAATTTTATACGCAGACGTTTATGAATAAGAATAAGAAGAATATTTTTTTTAACAATTTTCAAGCCTTAATGTTAATTATAGCTATTTAATCCACCGAAATAAATTTAGTTTAAAAGGAAAGAATAAGAAACCTCAAGGCTTCCATGAGGTGTATGTATAACTCAGTTCCATCCCCGTGCTAGTAATGATACTGTATTACGGCAAGGTAGAGCTCAATGCCTCAGAATGGCTAGGCGTTTCATTGAGGTTATTAAGATAATTTACAGAAGAACGTGTCATTCGAACAATTGATTAATTCAGTTAAAACAAAAAGTAAACAAAAGAACAAAAATATTAGCAAAAAACAATGTAAAATTTTGTTATATAAAGTAGGTTCACTCTAACTACGAGTATATATTTAATAAATATACAGGGTTATTGGAAATTAGACCGGATCCTTTAAGGGGGTGATGGGGGAGGCCATTTGCAACTATTTTGACCCCATATTGTATTATCCGAAAGTTAACTATTTTTGAGATATTTCCATATTTGTGTTTTTTTGGGAAAATCCCGTTTAATGTCTTCAATAATTAACTAAAAAAAAATGATCATACAACTCAAATTTTAGTCACAGGTTTAGATAGCCTACAGTCTAACTCTTAATATCCATTAACAAAATCGGCTGAATCAGCATCCATATGGAAGCTAAACGACATGTTTATCGAAATAAAGTATTATTTTAAAGTAAATGCTTCACAAAAAACCCATTTAAAAAAAAAATACCCATGTAAATTTAGTCGGCATGCTATTTTAAAAACATCTACACATCTTTAGCTATCCAACGAGGTATAAATCAATGCACTTAGTTACACTATTGTAGAAAAAAATACGGGTAAACCATAAGTAGGTAGCAAATTTCAATAAATCAAACGAATCATTTTGAAACAAAAAAATTAAAGAAAAATGAAATTTTACTTTAACAGTTACCTTTTATTACAACCAAAACATTTAAATTTACAATTCGTTTTCAAAATGTCCTCCTCTATTCCTTACGCAAAGACGCATACGATGGCGTAAGTCAGATTTAACAACCCTTGTTGTCAAATTTATTTTCATTTTGTCGGCCGCTCTTATTATTCGGCGTCTTAATTCCCCCGCACATTACAGGACAAATGTGCGCCAATGGTTTGATGAGCATTTTCCGAACCGATGGATTGGTAGAGGAGGGTCCATTCGATGGCCAGCAAGGAGTCCCGATCGTACCCCTGTTAATTATTACGTTTGGGGTCACATGAAGAGCCTAGTTTATGACGATTTGACATCACCTATTTCATCGGTGGATGAATTAAGGCGCCGAATAATAAGAGCGGCCGACAAAATGAAAATAAATTTGACAACAAGGGTTCTTAAATCTGACTTACGCCATCGTATGCGTCTTTGCGTAAGGAATAGAGGAGAACATTTTGAAAACGAATTGTAAATTTAAATGTTTTGGTTGTAATAAAAGGTAACTGTTAAAGTAAAATTTCATTTTTCTTTTATTTTTTTGTTTCAAAATGATTCGTTTGATTTATTGAAATTTGCTACCTACTTATGGTTTACCCGTATTTTTTTCTGCAATAGTGTAACTAAGTGCATTGATTTATACCTCGTTGGATAGCTAAAGATGTGTAGATGTTTTTAAAATAGCATGCCGACTAAATTTACATGGGTATTTTTTTTTTAAATGGGTTTTTTGTGAAGAATTTACTTTAAAATAGTACTTTATTTCGATAAACATGTCGTTTAGCTTCCATATGGATGCTGATTCAGCTGATTTTGTTAATGGATATTAAGAGTTAGACTGTAGGCTATCTAAACCTGTGACTAAAATTTGAGTTGTATGAACATTTTTTTTTTAGTTAATTATTGAAGACATTAAACGGGATTTTCCCAAAAAAACACAAATATTGAAATATCTCAAAAATAGTTAACTTTCGGATAATACAATATGGGGTCAAAATAGTTGCAAATGGCCTCCCCCATCACCCCCTTAAAGGATCCGGTCTAATTTCCAATAACCCTGTATAATAACTGCTATAAGTATTAATATATAATAATATTTATAGCAGTTAACTTATTAGCTAGTAACTTACAAGAAGCTGCTCAGTATCTTCATACTTATGTGAAATGAAAACTTGTATTCCGCTAAAACTTGTTCAAGCTTTTGTTTCAAGCTTCCTCTTCACTATCGTCGATGATTGTTACTCGCATGATCGTCTATCATCGGAAAGGTAATATTCACAAATATCGTGCAAGCATTCATACCAGTCCACACGATCGTCCGTGATGATCATTTATTCCACGGCCATTCAAGCCTTCAAGATAGACGTGGAGTATAAAGCAAAATACAAAACGTTGGTTTAGCTCTTACTTCTCGTTGTAGCCATGACTAACTGATAAATTACAATAAATTGTGTTGCAATAAGTGTCATGTACTGTAACTTTTTTTGACTTGTCTAAATGCTTATTTTGTAAACCTAAAGAAATAAACGTTAATGATTAATTTATTGCATAAAATTTCATAATGGCAGTTTGTACTTTACACATATTTCATTGGGTATTGCCAGTGTGACAAGGCTTTAAAATAATATTGTTATCGATGACGTTCCACAATCGATCGAAGTCACGTCATCTAAAACTCGTCCTAAAAAATTGTCCTGTTTTAAAAAACTATAAGACGATTTCATATTTCGGTAAATAGTCTTCATCTATGTCTCAAACTGTCACATTAGTTGGTTTCTGGGTAAGTTTTACGGGATAAATACTAATTTCTCGGGAATAAAATTTATTGTTTTATTTATTATAATTATAAGTAATTTATATGGTCCCATATAAATTTTATCCCTCGGGATCATTCTATATAGTTGTATACAAAAGTGAAAGAATCATCAAATTCGGACTACTCTGTAAAAAGATAGGCGGTGCCTTACATAAAAAAAATATACGCGTCGTCTTGAAAACCTCTCCGTTTTTTCGTCGGTTAAAAATATTATTATCGTTAACGTTTCGTTGACGTGGCACTGGACAAACGCCGTAAGTCCACACGAACGAAATCACGAGCGGATCAGATAGTTCGATAAAGTTGTCACAAGTTGATAAACAACACTAATTTCTTTCATTCACGAGTTTTAGATTAGATTTAGCTCTTACTGGTAAGAATCTATTCAATTTGATGGAATGGAAATAAAATGACATTGTAGGATTTAGTGTAACGATAATAATACAGGGTGTCCGCTGGCAGATTTTACACTTTGAACTGAGCTCACGGCGTGTGGGAAGGCGGCAGCGGGGAGAGCGGGGCATCTCTCGACGCGGGAGTGCTGCGGGTTATTTAGTAGCCATGAGTCAGTGGACGGGCGCGCACCGCGCTTTTGCAGTTGAGGCGTATTTTGCGAACAATAATTCGATCAATGCAGCAAGGCGTCGGTTTTGTTCTAACTTTGATATCCGACGATTGAAGGATGGCCCGTCAAACCAATTGATATGGGCGTGGGTACAGAAGTTTAGAGAAACCGGATCAGTCGGAAATGAACCTCGGCCTGGACCTTCAACGACTGTAACTACTCCTGAAAACGTAGAACTTGTGAGAAGGGAAATCTTACAAAATCCGCGTAAGTCTGTACGAAAGATTGCAGCATCAACAGGTGTGAAAAAGACTTCAGTTCACAAAATTATCCGAAAAAAATTGAAGTTCCATCCATACAAGCTCCAAATCATCCAGCAATTGAAAGAAGATGACTACATAAAAAGGCTGAATTATGCTAGAGTCGTTCTGGAACGATTTTCTACCCCTACGCGTTTATGTAACATTTTTTTTAGCGACGAGGCGCATTTTCACATTGGGGGGTACGTTAACAAACAGAATATGCGTTATTGGAGTGCGAGCAACCCAAAAGAAGTCCATGAAAAGCCTCTCCACAGCCCGAAGACTACAGTTTGGTGCGCCGTTTCTGGAAATGGCATAATTGGACCTTATTTTTTTGGCAGAGGTGAAACAGTCAACGCACAACGGTACCGCGCGATGCTGGACATTTTTTTTATTCCGGAGCTGCATCGTCATGTTGGTTACAATAACAGAACACATTTTCAGCAGGATGGAGCCACGGCACACACTGCTAGGGACTCAATGGCTAAAGTGCGAGAGCTTTTTCCTGGAAAATTGATAAGTCGCTTCGGCGACATAGCCTGGCCGCCTAGATCACCCGATCTGACCCCTTGTGATTTTTTCTTATGGGGATATCTCAAATCTCGTGTATACACTAATTCACCATCAACAATAGAGGCCCTACAAGAAAATATCCGACGAGAGATCGCAGCTATCAGTCCAGAACTTTGCAAGCGAGTTTTCGCCAACATGAGGGAAAGATTGCAAGAATGTTTGCGGCTTGAAGAACGCCATTTGAGTGGAGTGATTTTTAAAAACTAAAATCCGCATTATTATTATGTAAGATAACAAATAAATAACTTTGATTGTACTCATATTTTTATTTTATTTTATTTTTTGAAGTATAAAATCTGCCGGCGGACACCCTGTACTCCTTGGTACTGATAGGTTGTTCCTTGCAAGTTCTTCAACGTTGATAATATTTTTTATCTTTAGTGCGTCACTGCTCAAGAGACTCAAACCCCCGGCTTATGGCTTTACGAAAACATCATAAAGAGATTGCAGAAGCGATGTCAAGATGCACAATTCATTGAAAACGTGACAACGAATCAGGTGCTGAAACGTGAATGGCACATAGCGTGAAAGCATTCTAAATGACCGGTGAAATGCTTCCCCCTACGTGTATTTCCGTGGCTTCATTGAACTTATTTCAGTATATAGATAGATAGGTTATGCAAGTAGTTCATTAGATAATAATTAGAATGGTAAAACAATACAGATACGTTAGTTCATAAATTATTACATTATAATGGCGTTGAGTAAAGAATTCGATAACTAGGGCACTGTCTACTACTAGGGTGCTAGTTTATAGTTAGCATGGTTCAATAACCGTATGTTTAGATAGAGACAGACAAACAGTATTTCTAGTAGTTCTTAAAACTACTGTAATAGTAACGATCACTTGGTTTGAAAATATGACTAAAAGTTTTGCATAACCTCTTCTACCCGTTAGGATTCCACTGCTATGTGCGCGAAATCTTCAACTCACCAGCGAGGCTGGGTGCCACCTATGGCAATTTTGGCGAGGATTGTACAAAATAGATCTTTGCAGAAGCGATCGGACGAGCCTTCACCCCCTAAGAACAAGCGGGAGGACAAATCGATCAAGAAGGACTTGGAGAAAGAAAAGAAGGTATGTACAGAAGGAACCTACCGATAAAATAAAATAAACACGTTAATGTTCAAGCAAAGTAACTTGTGTCTCGTAAGTATGTAGTTTGTGGGTTTGTGCAATAAATTTCTTCAGTGACATAGGTTTATTCGTTACAGGAATGGCTAAAAGACGGATTCACTATTGTGAAGGGTGCGGAGAAGAAGGATAGTAAAAAGAAAGATAAGGAAGAAGCCCGCGCAGCGGAAGAGGCCGAGAAAAAGAGGTGTGTAATCTATCTTTACTAACGCATTCACTGCCCAGCCTCGGCGGTGCTAAACGTAGGGGCGCGCTGCCGCCTGGAGGACCCCTTCGCTGGACATGTGCGTCGTAGGCCATGGAAGAGTTAGTTACAAACAAATAACAGAAACAAATTAGAACTAGTATTTACAATTGATATAATTGAGCTAACTGCGGACCTGTGGCAAACAATCTACACGTAGCTCAACTGATCCGAATCAATACCAGTCGGAAGCGTCCCCAAGATGCAGGCTGCATTGCCCCGTTGTATGTCAATACTAATGCTCTGCGAATATATTTCTGTCATACCTCTTGAAGAAAAATGAACACATAATGTTTATAATAAAAGAACGGATCGATTTATCTGCAGTTGATGTATAATTATCATATCACAGAATTCCTACTCTGTTGGTAGGTCTGTTTCTTTTAACACTACCTACCACACTTCTTTTTTTGCAGGAAAGAAGATGAAAAACGAGCTCTGGAAGCTGAGAAGAACAAGCCGCCGGAACCTGTAACAAGAAGGCAACAATTAGTAAGTTCACTTTACGTTAGGTATTTTAACTACGAGGACAAGAATAGGACACGTTTCCATTCCAACATGAAAGCGAAAATATTTACTTGTGTGGCTTAAAAGTCAATAGCAAATTTAGATTTAAATCAGGTTTTTTAACATTTATTTAATATGTTCTTTTAGGTACTTTACTTCTGATAACTTTTACTGACTTAAAAGTGGCACATTCTAAAAGTTTCAAAGAGCTTGTAAATCAACGTTGGCTGCAAAGACTGTTTAGCTAGCATTACAATATTGTCATTATTTGTATACATTGTATTCATGGATATTTGACTCTGTATGTTTAGACTATTTTTATAAAAGAAATATTATAAGAATCTTTCACGGTTAGTGATGATCCATTACAAATTCAAAACTAATTTTAACCATTTCATGTGTGCATTCGTCTCAAGACCTAGTAAACATCAAGATTAAAGATCATTGCGTTTACTTACTTACAATATTAGCATCCGTACAATCGGTATAATCAGTAGCCAATTACCGTTCTTAATGCACGCCAAATTTCATCTTCATCTATTCAGTTGTTTTGAAGATCTTAGGTAATGAAATAAAATTCACAATTCACATACTGTTGGCTTTATTATATTCGTAGGATTACATGTAACATACATAATGTATATGAATTTTGCTTTCAAGCGCTCCTTGTGCGAATATAATTCGGTTTGTAAAATACACTTATAATCCAGCATGGTTGTTGTAACAGCTTTCCTATCTGCCTCTTCTTTGTCGCAAAGAATTACTATTTAATTGTTTAATATTCTGAAAAACTAAAAACCGTCTCCAAATTCTTTAATATTTTACTTTAAGTAGGTACTGCCTTTTTAAGATTTTGGGGGGAAAATACTAATCCTGAAATATTTTTATAGGAACATCTCGAGATTATTCTCTTCACAATAGCAAAATAATCGTCCAAATTAGTCTACAATTGATGAACTAATCGTACAGAAAACATACATACAACTGAACATAGTAACTCCCCATTTTTTTTAAGTCGATTAAAAACCTATTCTTTGCGGCGCTTTACTCTGTAATTAGAACTAAACGTAACATTAAATAGCATTTGTTACCAATCGTTTGACGCTTGGTAACAAAAGTCATCTAATTTTACGCGAACCATACCAGAGTAATAACTGTAGGTTTATTCCGATAGGAGCAAGGCCAGCGTCAGTCCCAATTGTTGGAGCAGCCGCCCAAGAAGGCTCCGTGGTCGGCCCAATCCGCGCAGACCAGTCGCGTCGGGCTAGCTCTCTCCGATATCCAGCGCCTTGAGAAGGAAAAGAAACTGGAACAAATGAAAGAGCAGCAACAGATGATGCAAGTTATCGCGCAGCAACAAGCCGTGGCCGCGCAAAGGGAGCAGGTATGACAAAATCCATTTAGGCTGGTTTAATGTCACACTGACGACCTCGGCGCGGCGGGTGGAGGTCTGCCTGCGACGCAGGAGGTTGCGGGTTCGATTCCCGCTCCCGCCCGATCAGCTGCTTCCTATAAAGATGAAACAAACATTTCATTATAGTACCTATATCTTATGTTACCTGTGTACGTACAGTGTCGTTCATTGTTAACTTACCCCCTAGTATGTTCTAAGTCTTGTAATTATATCAGCAGTGGTTTTATAATATTTCATTATATTTGTTAATTAATAATATATAAAACGACTTGCTATCTTCAATACTATACAGTAAGATTCTATTTTTAAAATAGTTATGGATTAAGAAATTGTCTTTAAACGTAACAAGGGGGTAAGCTAACAATGAACGACACTGTACCTAAGTTACTGTGGTCTCAGCCATATACTTAGCAGTGCCGAGTAGCGCATGCAAACCGATAATCGATAAATTATCGGTAATCAGCCGATTACCAAAAATGAGCCCATTTTTGCTAGCGATAATTATCGAAAAAAATCGATAAACGATAAATATTATTAGCAGTGTTAAAAACACTCATTGCATTGATCATAATTCATCATCATCATCATAAGCCTATATTAGTCCACTGCTGGACATGCGCCTCCCCTAATGAGCGCCATAGCGCCCTGTCTTCAGCTTGCCGCATCCAGCATTCTGCCTGGCCAGCAGACTTTTCCAAATCGTCATCCCATCTGGTCGGAGGGCGTCCTACACTGTCGTTGCTGCGGAATCGCGGTCTCCACTCAAGAACACGTGCCCAGCGGTTGTTGGTTCTTCTCGAGATATGGCCAGCTCACTGCCACTTCAGCTTGCTAATCCTTCCTAGCTCAAAAGCTATGTCGATAATCTTATTTCTCTGTCAGATGTATTCGTTGCGAATCCTATCCTTCAGAGAAACTCCGAGCATAGCTCTCTCCATAGCTCTCTGGGTGACTTTAATTTGGTGGACCAGCCCTACCGTGAGTGTCCACGTCTCAGCTCCGTAGGTCATGACGGGTATGACGTACTGATTGAAAACTTTAGTTTTCAAGCCCCCAATGCTTGAACTATGGATGACGAGAAGACTCGACGTAGTTTGCTAAACGCGGCCCAACCCAACCTAGCTGAATCCTCCTCTTGGCCTCCTTATCGAAATTGTTTTTACCCAACTGCAGAATCTGCCCAAGGTAAGTGTACTCGGAAATAATTTCGAGAAGGTGACCATGTACGACGACCGGATCAATGTTGCCATTGATCATGACTTTGGTTTTATCCAAGTTCATGCCAAGACCGATACGTCGCAAGGCTGAAGCTAGGCCGGCCAGCATCCGGTTTAGCTCCTCCAGCGACTCCGTTAACACAATGTCATCAGCAAACCGCAGGTGTGAGATAAATGACCGTTTATGTTGATGCCCTTACCTTTCCAGTCCAGCGTCTTAAACACATCTTCCAACGCGCTTGTGAATAGTGAGGATATATGTAACATCCCGCTGTCTCGCTCCTCTGCGCTGTTGGATGGGTTTAGACTGCTGGCCCAGTACTTGGACACTCATTGTGGCGGCATTAAAAAGACATCTCGTCGAGTCTCCTGGCGAGACGATTCGTGACCACTCGTGAGAACAACTTATAGACATGGCTCAGAAGCTATATGAGCCTGTAAATTTACGGAGGGTTTTGTCGCCCTTCTTAAAAAATAGCACCACCAGACTCCATGCCTTTAGAGTTCTCCCACTGTGAAAGACGGCATTGAAGAGGTTCTGTAATTCCTGTAAAACAGGGGTTCCTCCGGCTTTCAAAAGCTCTGATGATATTCCGTCTTCACCGGGGGCTTTTCCATTTTTAAGCTGCCTCAGAGCCAACATGATCTCGTCTTGACTGATGTGTCTGGCAGTTTGTCGGTGTAGTGGCGTGTCAGGGGGTCAAATAATTAGTTATCATTATCTTATATCCATCACTTATTAAATTACTAATGAAATTTCAATAAATTTAAGCTATTTCTATAATATTAATGGTACATTCAATCTTTGTAACTTTAAAGAACGAAAGCTATAAAAAAAAATACTACTTAATACATTTAACGATAACGATAGATAAATACTAGGTAATACGTAAATATTCTTGTTGTGTGCAGCAGATTGGACAAATAGAGCAGCAAATTAGAAACCGAAACTTAAATATATTTTCCTTAACCAAAACCGATAATTTCGATATATATCGAAAAATAGAGCGATAAATATCGGATTATCGAAATGTTTCCATAATTGCATGCCCTAGTGCCGAGTGTGGCTCTTGTATCAATTAAACTTGGCGCGCTATACCTCATTGGAGAGCAAACGTAAACATAACCTATGAGCTCGATATAATTTTTCAATATTCCACTTATTCCGTATGCAAGCCTTTCAAACCAGCTTTGGGATCATCAATTGACACTTGTTGCAACTGAAAACAAGAAAACAAACTCACATTCGTGTTATATAAACGGTTCCTTGGTAATCATCACCGAGAACCGAAAGATTAGTTTTTGCCTCATTTGTCGCCAGAAAAGGCCTTTTTACTAAATAACCCAATACTTCAAATGGATTTACTCATTATTATTCACTTTTTGGCTATTTTTTAAGAATTTGTAAAATAAGAATCTACGTACTTATTTGTCAATTTTGTTTACCTACATGAATTGTCACTTTGAAAATGTTGCCAGCAGAAAAACGTTCCGTTCCTAGAATTTTTGCCACGCTGCTGTAGTTCCAGGGATCTCTTGATAAGTAATTTAGAATTTAGACGCCTAGGTATGTCTGATAAACTATACAAAAAACAAAACCGAGTACCTACAACTTCTTCATAAACAAAATCGATGGAGGGTGAACACTATTATTATTCACTTCATTTATTTTAAATCACGTAAAAAATACATTTTTCACTATAGAAAATAAAATATTATAAAACAATTCTACAGTAAAAAATATATCAACACGGTAGATCACCGGCCGCGAAGCTAGGCTCAAGCAGCCGGTGACTAGGGCTGCAAAGAGAGAAATTTCCTGACGATACGTGCCGAATCCAGGAGTACCGCCTTTGGATCTGACCTATTCGTCCTAGTCGTTAAAAGTTCCTACTTGTTATTTTATTTTTTCTTAGTAATTGTGTTAGTTAGTAGTACCTAGGTATGACTGTAACAAACATGATTGTAACTATCTAAGCTACGAATTTCACCACAGGGTTCCAGGTTCTCGATAATTGGAAACCTTCTCGGTTGAAGTTTCTGTGTTTGGTAATCTCAATGGCCTCCTGTACCAGTCTTGGTATGTAATGACGCTCTGTTGAAATTACTTGTGGATTGTGTAGCTAGAGCTATAAAATTCAACCGAGAAGAAGGTTTCCAATTATCGGGAACCTGGAACCCTGTGGTGAGAATGTGTAAAAATCGAAGAAGTGGTGTTGTGTGTCGTGATCGAATTGCATTCGTAAATGAAACCGGTGGTAGTGGTAACTTTCGTAGCAAAAGACAAAGAATGAAGGTAGATCGATATATCTGCCAATAAAAACCAACTCGCAGTGACTTTAGTTCTTCCGTGATCATGTCGCATGAAACTGTTCCGAAATATTGGAAAACTCAAAAATCGAATCATGGTAAATATCCCGTTTTAAATGACTTTAATACTTATTACCTGTTATGAACTCTTATTGAACCAGATGAGAACTCTGTGTCTAGTTAAACCTAATATAGGCTTTAAGAGACGTTTAATCAAGCTGTAATTTTGATTGTTTTTAAGTGAATAAATATAAAAAACACAGTTTTTGATGATCTAAAAACCATCACATTCATAAATTCAATAGTTTGGCCTCCAACATTTCAATTGTTCACTGCTACTCCTTGGGTCACCAATTCTTGACGAGTCTTTTCAGTAATTTATAGATGAGAAAATTAAAATTTCAACTTCGAGAAGACTTCTCAAAATTAATAGCCTGGCTATTACAATTGTTCGATTTTGCCTGTTTGTACCTAAATTTACGTATTCTTTGAGATGTTGTCAACCGTGGAAACACAGCGAGCTCTTGGAAGGCTTAGACAACATACTTAATAAAGAATACTTTATCATCGGTTTTGAATATATATTTGGAGGACAAGGCATGGTCGCAGGCCTCCCTACCTGAAAATTAGAGGCTTAAGTATAGACTCGCGCATCAAGGGTTCCGTACAAACTTCTACTCTTCAGCAAAGAAATCAACCCAGACGAATTAGTGCACAATAATTTCTGATTTGATATGTAACGATTATGACGTAACTTATTTAGTCCCTCGAACTATTGACACCAAACCCCGTCTAGGGACTAAATAAGTTACTTCCAACCCTAGGGTAACAATGTACACAATATTTTCTATGAATAGACCACAAATTTACGGTTTTCAGATTTTTCCTTTTACTTGTGCTATAAGATCTTGCTTCATGCCAAATTTCATGGTTCTAGGTCAACAGAAAGTACCATATAGGTTTTTGGTCCATGGAGAGATTCAGAAATTATTATTTTTATGAATAAACAAGAAAATTACGGTTTTCGGATTTTTCCCTTTACTTGTGCTATAAGATCTTGCTTCATGCCAAATTTCATGGTTCTAGGTCAACAGAAAGTACCATATAGGTTTTTGGTCCATGGAGAGATTCAGAAATTATTATTTTTATGAATAAACAAGAAAATTACGGTTTTCGGATTTTTCCCTTTACTTGTGCTATAAGATCTTGCTTCATGCCAAATTTCATGGTTCTAGGTCAATGGCAAGTACCCTATAGGTTTTGTGTGCATGTGATTCCCTTGGAACACTAAAAAAAATAGACATAAACAACTGTAACTTTTGATTGCGTTGACTCAGAAGTTTGATTTATATCGCGGCTCCAGAGGTTACGAGCCTGCGTATATGATGTGGATAACTCCACGCGTTTCTTAAAAAAAAGGGTTGACAGACGTACAACAAAGTCATCCTATACCTAAGGGTTCCTTTTTTCCTTTTGAGGTACGAAACCCTAAAAAACTATAAATTCTGGTTTGTTACAGCATGAAATTCAAGCTGGACAACTCGGCTGGGCCAAGAAGAAGCAAGCTAACTCTCCTCCGGGACAAACTTTGGCAGAAATTCAGGTACCCCCTAGCGCTTCAGTTTTCTTAAAAATATTTTTATTATCATTAGATCTTGGCTGCACGGAGGCTCAACAGGTTCATAATTAGGTATTACAGCTGGTAACTTAGCTGGGCCATGCAACTAACTCTCCTTCCGGACAAACATAAACTGCAATGTTGACGACCTCAGTGGCGCAGCGGGCGAGAGTCTGCCTGCGACGCAAGAGGTTGCGGGTTCAATCCCCGCCTCGGAACAAATTTGTGTACGATCTATATATATATCTATATATATATACGATCAGTTATCTAGTACCCATAACACAAGCTCTGCTTACCTTGGGGCTAGATAATGCTGTGTGAATTGTCCAGCATTATTTATTTATAGGCACTCCGCTTTCATCATCACAGCCAATTTGCCTGTTTTAATGCCTCTGATGATTTGATTTCAGAAAACTGAGTTAGTTCGCCACAATTGCCAATCGACCACTTTATCCGAATCACTCACTGCATGTTGCGTGTTTTTGTTTGACGATTCCCACTAATACTTATGAATGCAACAGTTTGCATAGATAGATGAACGAATACTGAAGTGAAGAAGCTACTCCGGGGAGAATATCGATATTTGTGTCGTAGGCACGAAAGTTGCTAGATACTCGTGAACAGTGTGTGTTGAAGGAACACCAACGTTCCACCAAGTTTGATTGATTTTTGGCATGAATGTTTCTGATTGTTGTCGACAGGCGGAGGCTCGTAAGCAAGCCGCGGCGATGGTTGCAGCCGCCGCCGCCGCCGCCGCTCGTGAGGAAAAACAACCCTCTCCACCGCCCGTCAACGTTACCCCTTGGGGAGCCACAAATGGAGGTAACTCAGTGCTTCGTTCTATACGCTATACTCTGTTGGTTGACTCTGGTAATCTGATCACTGAGAGTTGTGACCCTCACGGCCGGTTTCTCGAACGCAGATCATCTTCATATTTGACTAATCAATGATCAAATCTCTAGTCAAGTGTCGTTTAGGTTGCTAGAACGTTGATTACGGACTTTGATTTTGAACAGAGATTAGTTGACCGATCTGTCAAATCATTGAAGCAAATCTCTTGTAAAACGTCAAAATGAGTTTCTGGAACGCTAATTAAGCATTTTTCTTTGGTAAAGCGCTTGTCAAATCAATGGTCAAGTAATCAGTGATTTTGCTCTAATTAGCTAAAATTATTACAAAAATTTACTGTGTTTAGCTAAATTCTAAACCAAAAATCAACAGTCATCATATCACCCTGGGATCACCCACTGCTAGGTATAGGCCTCCTATCGCTTCAGCTTATTACTTATAAAATAATATTTCTTTAAAGAAATCTTATAAACGCGAAAGTTTGTAAGAATGTATGGTATGTTTGTTAATCTTTCACGCAAAAACTACGGATTTTGATGAAATTTGGTACAGAGATAGATAATAGTCTAGAATAGCACATAGACTATATTTTATCCTGGAATTCCGAAGGGAACGGGAACTACTGAGGCGCTGCTAGTAGGTATAAGTTAAATCATAGGAGAGAAAAACCTTTGGTAAATAAGCATTTGGAAAACGGTAGTTGCTAGTCAACTAAAGCAGTCAGAGTTATTTTTTCCCTTTCGGTATAATTTTTTCCTCTGCCGATAGCTTTTTCCGTCATAATTATATATTCAACTTGGTTTTCTATAGATTCCAAAAAGATTTTTCAATAATCAAATAACTAAAGGATTCGCGGCAAAACATCTGTCATTTTTTAAGTTTAGGAGTGAATGATTGAACTAAAAGAATGATTAAATTATGTGTGACCATATGAAAATACACACCGATTTGACAATCCTAAGATGATCATTGATTAGTAAATTTTTGTGTAATCAGCGTTCGTGCAACCCGATTTGATTTGACCAATGTGTCAAGTTAATTGCTTTGTCAACTGATTTGCGATTTGAACAGCGTTCGAGAAACCGGCTGTAAGTCTCTCTTAGTCTTAGTCAACTCGATATCAAAATGTATGGATAGGCAAGTCGTTTTTTTATTTACCTTTTATAAACATCCATAAATGTTTTACAAAAATAAAGGAAAATTTGATAAAATAAATATTCTTGTCTCACATAGGTCTTACAACTACATGGGAAGGTAAGTTATTAATATCTACTTCAGAGACAGTCATTCCCAGTAGTATTATCAGTTGAACTACTGGGAATCTTCTTCCTAACAGACTTACTAAAACGACCACTGGGAACTTTGTAACCAGTAGACCAATAATAAAAACAAAACTCCCAATAGTCCTACTCTTATGTAGACCTATTTTATAAATTTTAGTAAAGTAAAACAGTGCATTGGCTATAAATAAATAATAATAATCATTTATTTCAGACCATAGCAAAGTTACAGATCTTATTTAACTTATGGTACAGTCCATAGTAATATATACCTTAAAACTAACATACATATAACATTAAAAACTTAATTAATGACACGTTTTTCTATGATTACGGCGAAGACGTATAAATGACGCAATCAGAGTGTCAGCTGGCGACGGTGCACGGCGGTGTCTTCTTGCAGGCGGCCAGTGAACCGTCGGAACTTGACACCCATCGGCCAAAACTCTGCGCTTAAGTAGGTCGAGAGATGTTGAGTTGGCTATGAAATTGCCAGCCGCACAACAGTAGTCAACGACACTACCAAGACTATCTTGGATAAATTTATACAGTCTATGTATCCCACCCCCACGAAGCGGGGTGGAATATGTAAGTAAAGCTCAAGGAACAGAAAAAATAAGTGGAAGTGTTAAGTAGGCGTGGCACGCGTGCCATAATTATGCGTAGTTACGCTTAACTGACCTCAGTCGTGTTCTTACATCACGTCGAATTGCTAGTCTCGCGGCGAATTCATTTTTCCGAAGCTATGCCGTATTGTTCCATTTTATAGTGTAAAAATGATAGTAGGCCAAAAAATCTCGAAAACGGGGGTGTTTTATACCATCGATAGGTAGCATTTTCATTGCATTGTCATAAAATCTTATTTTATTAAAATTCACAAATAATTTATTAGAACGGTTAGTCAAAATCAACCTTATGCGATTAGCATAAAGTTGAATTTGGATTGTTTCTATTCTCGAATGTTCTTCGCTACTCGTTTAGTGATGTAGTCAAGTGGGCTGTTGATTTGATCGATACTACAAATCATGTTTACTTGGTGCCTAAAACATACCTTATCAATAAATAAATACAATATCTAGACATTTATAAGTAATAAAAAAGTGCCTAAAACTAAAACCTAACAAAACTTAACAAGAGACATTTTTCCTTATACAAAAAGGTAAATAACTACTAGTTTTAGGCCTAAACATTTCTTTTTGTACTGTTTTTACTACAAAATGACCATAAACAAAAAAGTACATTTTCAACTTACGTAAAGGTCTGTCAGGTCTCGACAGAGCCTACACATTTGCTCCCCTTGGAGTCGAGACCCTAGGTTCGTGGGGTACCGAGGCTCTCCGGGTTTTCAAAAAATTATCTGAGCGTCTGGTCGAAGCGACGCGTGACCCGAGAGCTGGTGAGTATCTGGCACAGCGCATCAGCATTGCTATACAGCGGGGCAATGCAGCCAGTGTCTTAGGCACGCTTCCAACTGGTATTGATATGGATCAGTTGAGCTACCTGTAGATTGTTTGCAACAGTTTGCAGATAGCTTAATTGTTTCTATTGTAAATACTAGTTTTAATTTAAATTTGTTATTTGATTGTTAATTTCTTTCTGAATAAAGTTACTAAATAATGCTTTTTTTAAACTTACGTAATAATACGATCTTACCAAATTCCTATAAAAAGTGTTTCTAGGCTCTAAATAGATACAAACTAAGATAAACTAACCAATAAGAGTGTAATTAGATCTAAATATCCTTATACTAGGGTTCCGTCGTCGCCGACAATCTGTGGCAAAATATCTATCGATATCGATAAAGTAGTTCATTCTGCTACCTGGTGCAGCCTTAGTCGAGTCGCGACCTATCACGCGACTGTCAATCATATGTCTAACGAAATTAAGTTTATAATTGCGAGCACTGAGAATACCGCCATCTATGGTGAAGTAGCGGAATTGACTCGACAGTCAAATGTTTGGTGAGTAGGTCCGCGACCTATCTCGCGAATGTCAATCATATGACTAAGGAAATAAAGTTTGTAATTGCGAGCACTGAGAATACCGCCATCTATGGTCAAATAGCAGAATTAACTCGTCAAGTTGCTGTTTGGTGAGTGTAGCTCGTAAATACGTTCTGCTGCTAAAATAAAATAAATCTTATACAGTAGAATTCAAGGTTTATTTTCTAATCTGCGACGTTGGCTAATTTTGACTAAACTTATAACTACCAATGAAACGAATTGTGTCTTTGTAATGCATTATAAGATTAAGGGTTTATTTATGTGAGTTTGGCGACAGCAGCGGTGCCCATAGTAATTTTGTTGCATAGCACTTCCACTTAATTTTTCTGTTTCGTGGTAAAGCTACTGTCTATCAATTACCAGATCTATGTTTTATAAATTTTGATAAAGTAAAACTTATGGTATTAACACCAGCGAAGTCTAACTATAGGTAAGCCTGTTATTAAGAAAATTCCCAGTAGTTCAACTGGTAAAACTACTCTGTACTCGGAATTGACCGATTTTTTCGACATTTTAAAAATATTTCAAAAAGTACCTATGAGACCTATATATAAATTTCAAAAGTTATTGTGATGTTCAAACATATGTGAAAACATATGTGGGCAGGGTCCAATATCAATTGAAAGGTAGGTAACCTTTCAATTGATATTGGACCCCACTTGCCCACATACACGTCTTTTAAAAGTACACTGATTTTTCAGGACGGACAGAGCGAATCAACAAGGTTTCCGAAACTCTTAAAACTTAGAAACGGTTCAAATTAAACACAATAAACTGAGTACATTTTAGAACAGACAGTGAATAAACAGATTCCGCCAATGACGAAAACTAAATCCAGTAGCGGCGGCAGTGAGTTGAATTACTCAGGAACGCATTTTCTGACCTAAACTATTGTAATGGTAACACTAGTAGGCCGCGCATCTCGCGCGCGCACTTGAACTGCATGTCGCATGTCGATAAATTTTATCCTGGAGATAGAGTTAGCGCGATTATTTTCTCAAAATTCGTAAAAATGGTTAAATTCTCAGTGGATAGTCTTCTTTTCATTTACGTTACGGTGGCTACGCTGTTAATGTTGGCATTCGGTTTTTCAACCCAAAAATATTGGTAAATAATTAATTCTTATGTTAGCTTATGTATGACGTAATGGGGTTCATTTTTAGAATCCGAATTATGAATAAAAACTAGAGTAGGTACTTAAGAATCTTTCTTCGCTTGTCTTGGAAAACTTCAGTTTCGTAATCAACAAGTGTTAGTACTTAGTGTGGATCTGTTCAAGTTCTGAAAAATTCCAAAATTTTCGTAGTTGGTCAGCCATTTTATGATTATTTGTGCGTACTGACCTCACTGCGGAAATGCGAATAAAACACCTCTAACACTAAATAAAATTTTAGTAATATGGCTGAAGGTCAGATTTTCGAATTTTATAAAATTAAACCAAATCCAAGCAACTACTACACATGCAATGTGATTATTGTGTAGGAACTTTGACCTTTTCATGTAAATTTAGGTCACTCGGTCAGTCACAATATCTGTAAGGTGCACAGATATTGTGACCAGGAAAGTAGATCTTAACAGAGCTATATAATCAAGCCAAAGTACTAAAAAGGGGATAAATTAATATTGCAGTTTCAGTTTTCAAATCAATATGTGAAGAAAATCTGCTACCATATTGGTCATGTTGAAATTTTACGCAACTGCAATTGGATTATTTTAGTCAAGCATGTAGTATTGGATTGTGGACATAGACTGTAGGAGACAATTGAAGACTCTCTGGGCTTAAAAAATATAAACATTACATTACTATGTTACTCGATGACTACCAACCGTCATAGTAGGTATATGCATTTGACTTCAAAAAATCTGATTATTTTTATTAGTGTTCTCGATTGATATGGAAGTGTATCAGCATAGGTACTTATTTTTTAGGTTTTTGATGTTTGATTGTGAAATTTAATCCGTGTAAAGATATGTAAGATTCAATCGCAAAGATTCTACATGTGTCATTCATCACTGTTCACCGTATTATCACAAAGCTTGTAACGGAATATCTTTTTAGAAAGAAACAAACAAATCTATATATTAAATGTTACATACCAACCAATAAACAAGATGGTTTTTATCATTTATTTGTTTTTAATTTTTATTCAGAAAGAAAATAACAATCAAATAACAAATTTAAATTAAAACTTGTATTTACAATAGAAACAATTAAGCTATCTGCAAACTGTTGCAAACAATCTACAGGTAGCTCAACTGATCCATATCAATACCAGTTGGAAGCGTGCCTAAGACACTGGCTGCATTGCCCCGCTGTATAGCAATGCTGATGCGCTGTGCCAGATACTCACCAGCTCTCGGGTCACGCGTCGCTTTTAATTATATTAGGTCCTTACATATGAAATTGGCGTTTTGTATGGGAGGAACAAAAAGTCGAATATTTTTTAATATAATATATTTAATTAATCAAAGTATGAACCATTATTTTCTATGCACTTTTGCCATCTTATAGGTAGTTCATTGATCCCTTTACTAAAAAAACCAGTCGGACGGGAATCAATAAAATCTTTGAAGGCGATTTGGACTGCCCCATCGGAGTTGAATTTTTTCCCTTGCAAGAAGTTATCCAAATTTCGAAAAAAATGGTAATCTGTTGGAGCAAGGTCCGGGGAGTACGGAGGATGTCTTAGACTTTCCAATTGAAGCTCTTCTAATTTAGTAGCCGTCTGTTGCGCAGTGTGTGGTCTAGCGTTGTCGTGAAGCAGCAGTGGCGTGGAGCGATTGACCAGCCTAGGTTGTTTAGCCGCTAGCTTTTCCATCATGGTTTGCAATTGCTGACAATAGACATCAGCCGTAATAGTCTGGCCAGATTTGAGAAAAATGGAATGAACAATACCGGCACTAGTCCACCAAACGCTTACAAGTAACTTTTTTGGGGTTAATTTTCGCTTGGGGCAGGATTTGGCTGGCTGGCCACGTTGGAACCAAAAACGAACTGTGTTTTCTTTTGCAACACGACCGCCATACACATCATTCACCCTTCGAGTTGTTTCCGCAGCACTAGTGCCACGGCGGAACTCGTACTCGTAAATAATGCGATATTTTAAGTTTTCCATTTTGTAAAATGAGTGACGCAAACAGAAAAAAACAGAAGAAAAAAAACAAATGATTGACGATCATCGAAGCACAAATACATGAGTCTATAGCTGTACAAATTTGAATTTGGAATTCCTTACCAAAGAGGAGAAATTTGTGATTAAAGTGGCAGTACGAAAAACGCCAATTTCATATGTAAGGACCTAATATTTTGTTTGAAGAAACAGAAGTACTTTGAGTTGACAAACTGAATGGTAATGTCACAGAAAAAGGGCAGAGATCAGTTTTTTGCTTACTAATAAAAAAAATTGTGGTATATTTTTTCGATAAAGGAACAATATTATATTAATAATCGATTATCAAATGTTGAAAAAAATGTATGAATGGAGCTAAATATAAACCAGTACTGACATAATAGTTCTGTTCTGATGTTTCTGATTGAAAATTTGTCATCCCGGTATTGAGAAAAATGCATTCCAGCTTTAACCAAAAAACATATTACACATATTATGTATTGGGGCCTTTATTAGTATTAGGGTATTATGGCACTTAAATTCAATTATTTCATGATCTAGAAATTAAGAAGATCACAGAGGTCGTATGATCCTTTCATTTAGGTATTTATTAATTTTTTTTGTTCTTATTTTGTTTTTGTTTGAAATCTTTTATAAAGTTCTTTTATTAAAATATCACCTGGGGCCCGTCTCCTTTAATGAGTAGACTCCTGCAAAAAGAGTATGTAATAATGAATTAATGAACATATTATTTTGTTTATCAGCTGGTTTTTGGGACTGCCCTTCTTCTTCATCAGCGTCAGGCGCAGAGTGTTCCGGCGGGACCTTCTCTTTCATCGGGTCCTCAAGTACATCGGAATTAAAATCTAAGAAGAAGGTGACAGTGGTGGCTCCTTTGAAGAAGGAGCCCTCTCCTCCTAAGAAGGAGGTCTCCCCCTCGGCAGATTTTGACACCTGGTGCATCCACGTGCTGTCTAACTGGAAGGACGCAGCCAATATTGATAGTGAGTTACCCTTTATGTTAACAATTTTACCCCCGAACTCTGGTTCTTAACCCGCCTGCCCAGCGTGGGAATTATAATGCTTTTATATGACGAGGGGGTCGTCATATAAAAATCAATGAGGCGTTCATCAGGAGCCTCTTTTGAGTTTATGGGCCGTGGATTTAGTACGATTTTTTGAGTATAATTAACATGTGCTTTTTCTACGTTATAGTGAAGGATATGAATAAAGGGGCAACTTTTGTTTAGGTCATTGACCCCAAAGAGTGCTATGAACTCTGCGCTAGGGGTCAAAATGTGACTATAAACAAAAAGATTTTTTGGCGGAGAGGCTTTCGATCCACGCAGCGCCGGAGCCATCGTGATTTGGGCATCGGAACCGGTTTATCCCGCATCCGAAAGAACCGGGAATATTCGGTTCTAGGGGCTACAAAAAGAAACTGAAAATATTTATTTATTTATTAATCACAATAATAACATTACAGATTATAAAATCCAATGCGTTAAAAAGCAAAGTAAGAACCGGGATTTCGGTTCTTTCGATTCATTTTAAAATTTGTGAGTATCGCAGATCAATGGGAGTCACAAGCGCCAATACGCATCAAGGCATTGCACGAAATGATAGGTACGGGGCGTGGGCTGAGGACAGGCACACAGCAGCGGCAGTGTCCAGTGTCTCCAACAAAACCGTTATTACGGTAGACTTACCGTAGCATATACTACCGTAATTCTTAATTTTATGCATGGTAACACAAAATACCTACACAAATTTTGAAGTTGTACTAGTATTTTCACTATGAGAACACTGTCAAATTGAAAGAGATTAATGGGGGAGTCCCTGAGACAGTCAAAACAAGATGACAAAGCTAGGTTATGTAATTTTATGCTATAACAAGTTAAAGTGATAAGGCACAAAGCCTTATCACTTTAATTGCCCATGGCTCAAGTGGACGTGTCACACCTAAAGCTGCTTCGCCGTGTTCTCACACCTAGGGCGCGGCGCGCCCTTTCCTTTCGTAACGCAGAGACTGTCTCTATCTAGTCTACTCGGCAAACTAACGTCCAGTGCTGAAAGTACCACCACCAAACAAGGAGTTCCAGTTCCCAACAACGTATTTCGTTTTTATAATCACGCTTGGCAGGTTCTGATTATATTGTTATATGTTTCAGTTCCTACTTTCGTGGCGTTCCTACGCGACATTGAGTCTCCGTACGAAGTGAAGGACTATGTGAAGTGCTACCTCGGCGATACCAAGGAGGCTAACGACTTTGCGCGCCAGTTCCTCGAGCGCCGGTGAGTCACGTCTCATCATCATCACATTATGATAGTCCTCCAAGCTGAATTTCGGCCACTGCGGCCACTCTTAACGAAGACCAGCTATGTGCGCAGGACGTATTACAAAAAAGGAAAGTTGTGCGCAAACAAGTGCGCTCTATTCCCTCACTCTCATAATCTGATGGGACGGCAGACCGATACGACCGGGAGATGTCAAGCGCAGGATCAACGGATTTACCTACGTGCTTTCCAAGGCACACACTTCATAATAAATCAACTTATTGACGCTTAAGTTACCCTATTCATGGCCCAAGACGTAGGACGCAGAAGCCGTGCTCCGGCTTCGTCGTAGCGGCGGCGCACCTGCGGGTCGCACCGCCGCCGATGCTGGGCAATAAATGCGTTAATTGAGGCGCAGGAGGAGGTTGCGGCTTCGATTCTCGGGACAAATACTTATGCAATCTGCAGATATTTATTCTGTGTTTTCTATAATTATTAAGGATATTAGTTATTTGGCCGAAGACGTTACCATATGACATATGGTCTACCGAACACCTGTATTTCAATGTAGGGTATTGAATATCAGTTACCTAGTACCCATAACCATAAGACAAACTCTGCTTAGCTTGCGGCTAGATAATGCTGTGTGGATTGTTAAAACATTATATCATATTATTATAAGTTGACAATAATGTTTGCGTTCCACTTTAATGTATGTGGTATTATTCAGGTCTCGCATGCTGCGCGTTGGCATGGTGACGCCGTCCGACGACCTGTGCTCGCCAGCCGTCGCGCTAACGCCGCGAACCAACTCCGGCTCAGACTACACTGAAGTCAAGTCCAAGGTAACACGCTTATATATCTTGCTTGGCTGATGTTAAGCGGTAAAGCCATAGCCTATAACAGACAGTTTAAAATTTTACTTTTCCTTGAGCTTTATATTAAATAAATATCTATCTATGTAATACATGTAATGTACTAAGTTTATAAGTCATCTAGTACCCATAACACAAGCTCTACTTACCTTGTGGCTAGATGATGTGTGTGAATGGTCCAGCATTATTTATTGTTTTATTTTGTAAGCTTTAAGACATGAACGTTATTGATTATGAGTTCCATACCAAATAGCAATGTTAGTTGTAAACACCAACTCGTGCTGAGACAGAAACCGTGGCATGTTTTTTTTAAGTAGCAGTTTGTATTACATACACTGCTATTTTTCTAGCTTGTTCATAATTGCTTTTTCCAAAACAATGTAATAATTGTTTGTGAAATAAATAAACAACTGCATATATATACGTTTTGGTATGAGGAACAAAAAATATTTCTTATTCTTACACGCTAGGATTGTGCATCGTGCTAGCGTGTAACAATAAGAATTATTTTTTGTAACAGGTCAGTGGACCTGCATCCGTGAACTTAAACAAAAAGCATTATGTCACTTTTATTATTATACAGACATGCATGACCCACCTTCCAAATGGTTTTTATTATTTGTTTAAAATGAGTAGATTTTCAACGATTAAAATATGCCCTTCTTACAGGGCAACAAAAAGACCAAAAAGAACAAAATGCTGAAGGTAGATGCGCGTATTCTCGGCTTCTCCGTGACGGCCTCTGAGGACCGCATCAACGTTGGTGACATAGACACTGCGTGAGCGCCCGTCGCTGCCGACGAAACAGGTTATTAGTGAAGTGTCAATTGATAATATAAACTTACGTGTCTAAAACCCCAGGGCCGGTATGCGACAGACAAATCGTCTTGCTCCCAAAACACGGGGCGAGCAAATGGACTCTAACAATCCTATGTTTTACTAGTGACACGTTCTTCATGCGACTTAGCTCGTTAAGTCAACTAGGGGAACTATGCAATTTAAGTAGTAGTGTTTTTTTTATCTATTACAAGAAACTGTGATGTCTTTGAAAATGAAGTAACAAATAGCTAGCTTTACTTTCCACGTTGTTGCTTTTTCCGGTCAGTTTCTTTCATTTCTCAATCCCACATTTCTCGCAGCCAATAGAAAAATTTGCATTCAAGACATACAGTTAAGTATCTTAGTAATAAAATATAATCACCTAAGTCATTTACAATGGGATGTTTACTATGATTTGAGTTTTAGCTTTCCAATATTTCGGCATAGTTTCTGGTTGTAAATGACTTTAGTGATAGTAACCACAATTTTAACAATATTATTATACAGCTATTAATGAATTGGCCTTTTATTGGAAAACAGAATTAATTATATTATACAAAATGTCAATTGTGGTTGATTAATCCGAACTCTTCATGCAAATGTATCATAATTTTTTTTTATCTGTATTTTAAAATATAACCAGTTGTTGTAACAGTAGACGTTCGTTCGTGGTAGACCTACTTTTTCGTCTGTTACAAAAGTGCATATATTCTAGTTGGACACCCTTTAGGAATTCTAATACTGTTCTACACAATCAGTATGAGATTAATTCAAACCTATGTAGTTTTTATAGCTCTTGGTGTTGTTATACATTTTGTCATAGCCGTGAAGTATCTCTGTAACTATTACATATGTCACTATTAGAGTTCTAAGTCTGTGTTAGAAGTCTTATTCGAAGAATGTGTTTTAGTAACTTGATGTAACTGCACTTTGAAATAGTTCTGAACTCTAATAGCTAAGTGGGAAGAAATATTACAAATAATATTTCTTCCCACTTAGCTATTAGAGTTCTAAGTCTGTGTTAGAAGTCTTATTCGAAGAATGTGTTTTAGTAACTTGATGTAACTGCACTTTGAAATAGTTCTGAACTTTGTAATATTTAATCCCACTTAGTGATTTCATGTTGTATTAACCGCTATAAAATTTGACCTACACGTTTTAAATTTTGTACTAAAATGTTGCCTAACTTCCGCTTTTTACACTTTGACAGACATTCAAAGACACGCAGTTGAAAATGATTGTTAGAATATGTATTGTATCCCTGAGTAAACTTCTGGTCCATTCTGTAGTACTTAAAGGTCTAATATAAGTATGTTGTATCATTTGTTCAAACTAGCATTATTTATTGTAAAGCTTATGTTATAATTTATGAAATTTATTGTTTTAAATTTGTCTGATTCCCAGCAACTTTTCATAAACTGGTAAGGTTATATTATCTACTAATAATTTAATAGATCTATCCCTGTAATCAATGTGCTTCTGTGGCCCTATCAAGCATCATGAAAAAATTAGTAAAAAAAACAGATGACGAGGCAATGTGTCTTTGTGTTGACTTATGTCTCTCTCATTTTGTCAAATATGAGGTATAATTAGAATGAATTTAATTCATGACTATGGAATTATTAATTAATGTTGCATGAATGTATCGTTATTTAAGACGTATTTAAACCTTAGCTGTTAATGTTATTAATCGTAGATGGTCTACTAGCATAATCTTGGTTTTACTCGCAGTGAAATTTAAAGGAAATTATGGTATACTTATATTTAAAAGTGAATTTGTACGTAATTATGTCTATTCTATCTCAAATATTTTCTATTTAATTTCCAATTCGTCTTTATACTTTATTTTATATATTATAAACACACATTGCCATATTTCTTCATTGTGGTGCATACCTTTTACTGATCTTCTTAATAATAGAAATCAGGGATTTGTTTTATTTAAGTTTGAATTCATAATTATTTTATTGTTTTTGTTTTATGGTCAAATTCCTGTAATTATTTTGACATACTTATGTAATTTTATATTTAGCTGATCTCTTTGTTTGCTTTTTTAATCCTGTTTAATTTATTTCCTTGTTAGTTTCCTATGGTAAGTACTTAATTTATTTTTCATTTAGCATAGACCATCTACGAAATTGATAGGGCTGTAAATGCCAGCATTATAGGCATAAGTAAATGTGTAAACAATGGCAAGAACGTTTTAAGTGGATGTGTGTAGGTTTTTAGTAAATGTGATGTTGTAAATATTGTATGTAATATTTTAAATAATTAATCAATTGAAATGAATGTAATATGGATATAAAATAAACAATTATGATATTAATTAGAAGCCTTTTTTTTAGACTGACAAAACGTCTGTCTGCCACGTGATTACATACTAGCGTATTAATGTCGCTGGCCACCAGTGCGCGCCTGGCTTTAGTGGGGTTTCTTAGTGTCGCATGAATTAAGGTTTCTTTCTTTACTCATGTGGTCGTGGCCAAACCAGTTAGTTGCAAACTGATAGCCAAATCAGTTTACAAATGGTATCATACTGATGAGCGTTTTCATGTTACATTACTGATTTTGCGAATGAAATGTTTGACTGATTCTGAAGTTTAATTGCACATAAATAATAGGCATACTAATCAAAACAATGGCAATTTAATTTTCTGACAATATCGCCTAGTGTTTTTCAGCTTTTCAAATTGACACTTATTGTGCGTTTCCACTGATGCGGAGTGGGGTGGAGCTGAACTGCATTGAGCCATGTTCCCATCATGTGATGCTCCCTAGCAGTACCACACGTTATGGATCAATGGTTTTTATGACAAAACATGAAAAATTAAATAATATTGGTACTAAATTGGACATCTAAAATAAAAATAGGTTTTCTTACAAAACTAGAAGATCAGCTTGGTATGCTGAAACATCACACACTGATAGGGAGCTTGCTGCCAAGCTTCCATGTTTTACCTTTTACGTAAAAAACTAGGCATAGGAGATGAATGTTAAATGTTGAAAAATTGTACGGAATTTGTACTTGTGGTACCGACACCCTACCGTCAAACGGGGTGGCTATGTGCCACTTTTTGAGGTTTTTATGATTTTCAGAAAAAACTAGAGCAGTTACGCTGTCGAAAAAAATACACTCACGTTAGCCAACTATTCATCTTTCAGAATAATGAGGTATCAAACCCATATCTATCATAAATATTGAGAAAAAAAATGTTTTCTGTGGCACATTCTCACCTTCGCAGGTCGGGGTGAGAATGTGCCATTTTACATTTTCCTTTATTTCTCTTAAACGGTTGGTAGTAGCCCAAAGTCCCCTACCCGTAGTAAAAATAGACAAGTTAAACTAGGCAAAAAAAAATAAAAAATAAGGTGTTGCCATGAAAAAATCGAAAATTATGATGGGTAGAAATTTTAAATTTTTTTGTACCAAAATACATGTGATTATTTAACGACTTTTTGAAAAAAAAATCACTCTCCTTCCCTGTTGATCCAAATCGGTTGGGGTGATGACGCGTAGCTCCAATGGCGTAATAGAAACCCAAATTACGACAATGCTTTGATGTGACATATAAATTCATTGTATGGCGGGTAGGTACAAAGTCACCTACCAAGTTCTGATTTTTTGCTTTTTTTTATTTTCTGGCTCCAAATATAAAGATATCGAATTGATATTAACTCATTCATATGCCAACAAAATGTACTACCAGCTAAAAATACCCTGACAACGACACGAGCTGTGAATTTGGTTCCTCATCCAAAAGTTTCATGTGTTTTGACAAACTAGACTTTTCACCTCAAGACTTCAGTCGGTCCGAATGACATTATTGTTGCATGCAGCTTGATGACGAATACCCCAAAATGGGCTCCAATATCCTATTAAGCGATTGCCATTTAAAAATTGTGATGTTTAGGTACAATGACAGAGAAATAATCTAAAGTTCATGCCAACACCCCCATTGCACAAAGTCACCTACCCGGCACATAGCCACCCCGTTTGACGGTACATCAAAGATCAGATGTAATAATATTACATCTGATCTTACGTATAGACGGGGCACTCCCATAGACAAGATTTCGACACTAAAAAGCTCACATATCAAGAATGACAGCTTCTTTTTTTTTTAATTATTTGCTTAGACCCGGATATGACGTCACAATCTATGCTAGTCATGTACTATTCTTACAATATTTTCAATTTATATTGGCCTACCTAAATTTATTGATTAAGGAAAGGAAAGTAAGAAAAAATACTGGTGTAATTTATGTTTTTTATTGTTTCGTTTAGTTTTACATATCGCACCCCTAGAATAAAACTCCGTCAACTCAAAAAGTAGGCATTTTGACTTAGTGGCGTTTTCAATATCTTCATTAGAATACCTACACGGGAAAATAACTCGCGTAACGATACCTTGAACGGCTGTCAAAAGATGGCACCAAACGTTCCTTTACTTGAATGAACTTGACACGGACAGCGCAAATACTAAGCCGACATTTTGAGTTGCCACGCGGTGGTCGTAGGTGGAGGACGTTTGCAAAGTGGGTGATTTTGAGTTGCTGGAGTTTACGTGATTTTTTTTGGGTAAGTTGAATTTTTTATTTCGAGTTGATTGAGTTTTACTGAATTTTCCCTGATAACAACAGTTATTCATTTTGACTTGCGGGAGTTTTGATGATTTACGATCGTCATTTTATTTTTGTCATTTCTAATTAGTGAGGTTTACATGAAAGTAAATGATAATTTCGATATACGGTACTTTTGTTGAATGAAAATTCAATGTTATTTATTAGTGTTTGTTTAGTGAAATAGATACTTTTAGCACAAAAAAAAGGTTGTGTAAGGCATATTTTATTAGATAATTTCAACAGTTTAAAGTTTTGAAAAACAGTAGATGGTATTTTTGGATTTTCTGAGTTGGTGGACTTTACTTGATTTGTTATTAATTATAAATCTTTATTTATTTTTAGGACGATGAAAAGCCGAGGAAAACTCATGTTAGAGATGATACGAAAAAAGAAAAGCGAAGCAGAAAGCGCTGATCAGCCTAGTATAGAAATGCTCAGTAAAGAAAAGGAGCCTGAGTTGCCACCTGAAGGGAGGTTAGTCTCATCTTGTCTTATTCTCACTTTTTCCACTAGCGGTCAAAAAATTTAAGTATTTTGAATCAAAATAATTATTGTCATGTCCAAGAACTTGTTTCTAAGTATAACTAATTAAATCAATTTCAATGTCAGTCTTGATCAACCAGCAGCATTGGATGCTTCAAGATCCGTACTTAGCCCTGGTATGAAAAAGAAGAATGAGACATTAGAGATTATTCAAAAAAGGAAAAGCGAAGCAGAACGCGCTGACCAGCCTGCTATACAAATTCTTAATAAAGAAAAGGAGCCTGAGTTACCATTTGAAGGAAGGTTAGTATCAGCTTGTTTTATTCTCACTTTTTTCACTAGCACAAATATTTAACTGATTAGAATGAAGATAATTTGATTTCCAAGAACTTGGTTTCTAGGTTTACCCAAATTAATTAATTTCAGTCCTGACCAGCCAGCAGCATTGGATGCTCCAAGAACCATTGGTATGGAAATGCTAAAGGAAGTAAAAGGGCCTCAGTTACCAACTGAAGGAGGGTTGCTTTCATCACCGAGCATTTTAGAAACTCCATTAGACCTGGATGAGCATCCAACAAACACTCAAGGGAGACAAAGAGTTTCTAAACGTCAGTATGTTGTTTCACCGGTTAATGTGATGAAAGCTGTTTTGACGATTGACTTTAATAATGTATAGATTTTGAATTCTTAATCTAGACTGATTAAGAATTCAGTGCCTATCTTAAACTAATTTTACTAGAGGCTACCAAAATGTTATACTGTGATTTGCAACTTTGACTGTTATTATTAAGCTAAGTACATAAGTAGAATTAACATTAAAAATAAATAAATAAATAATGCTGGACAATTCACACAGCATTATCTAGCCCCAAGGTAAGCAGAGCTTGTGTTATGGGTACTAGATAACTGATATACGTAATATTATACATTACATAGATAGATATTTTTTATTATACATAGAAAACACCCAGACCAACGGAACAAATTTCTGCAGATCGTACACAAATTTGTTCCGAGGCGGGGATCGAACCCGCAACCTCTTGCGTCGCAGGCAGACTCTCGCCCGCTGCACCACTCAGGTCGTCAAAAAATTAAAATGGAGACTGCCCTAATTTTTAAGGATAACATTTTAGAGTTTTAGATTTTTAGATTTTTGCCGTGCCATAAAAATAATTGTTTTTATTGTTAATTGAGATTTTAAAAAGTAAATCAACGTTGACTTTGTATTAAAAATACAATAATTGTTTTTTTAGACCATAACTACAATCCCCAGGTTTAGAGTTATGCTAAGAACTCGTCAAATAGTTATGTAATTTTTGAGGTGAAAAGTAACGTAACTCAATTTTTTTTCAGGTTAACCAAAGTAACTCAAAATAGTGAGCAAGAAATTGGTTTATTCTCCCTACAAAACTAGGGTAACTAAAAAAACTGATTTTTACAGCTTGGTTACGGACAATAAACAAATAAATTAATAAAACAAGCTTTAAAAAAATAATCCTTTCAGGAACAATAATTAGATTTTTTTTATCTTATCTGCAAATGCAGATATCAATTTTTTGTCATTTCTGAAAAATGTGGTTTTTTGAGTTGACGGAGTTTTATTCTAGGGGTGCGATATTGTAAAAGGTTTGGATTGCATAGAATTGTTTCAAACAATTTGCTTGAAGGAACGTTTTGGTTTGAAGACTCACTCGCATAAAATTTTGCACCTTTGCACCGAATTTAACACACAAACTATTACTGAAGTTCCTGCAGACTCAATCCTCGCAGTCTATATTTCACTATTGATGCCACGTGACAACTTTTCGAGTTCTGTCTTTTTTGGGAACATTATGTAAACTGACGTCCCTTCGTCAACTATAACTATCACAACACAGATAGCACTATTTGTACATATTGCAAGATGTTATTGCAGCTTTCAGAAGTTGCGAGAAGAATTTTAGGGAGCCAAATACGAACGAGCTCGACGCAAACAAACAATTCAAACAAAGTAAACAAACAGCAAAACCAATATGGCGTCGGTTATCATCACTCACTGTTTGATTGGTTTGATCAGAGACGAGAGGAAAGAAGTGTGAAGGAAGGGGGTGGGAATTGTCATATCATATTTGATATGTGAACCCGTAGACAAGACCATAGACATAAAGTCCATTATTTTTGTTCGAAGATAACCTGCCGTGTTCTTAGTTTATGGATGCTCCCAACCCAACACAGGTCAAGCAAGGTCCACATTATGTACTTACACACACATAAATCGGTAAGTATTTTGTATTGTATACCGCTTTAATCGCCGTTCTTTTTACCTAGGTACCTATTCTGTTCTTTTTTGTCCAAATGTTTTGTTTGTTTTACACTAATTAGATTAATAAATTATACCGGATAAGTTTTAGCGTTCTTCTTCTTTGTTAGCTCGCTGTGCTTTGTTGCCACAATTCTGCCAGTGTCCATGTCAAAAGAGTCATAAACTTAAGTAGGAGAAACAATAAATAAATATTCAGTATACAAGAATAATCAACCAGGAAATCTTTTTGAATAGTACCATTGATTTTATTTGCAAGACAACACAAAGTTAAGGACGCAAGCACAACATAAAAGGTATATAGATGATGATGATGATGATTCTTTGTTAATGGCAATATGAGTCTGGTTGGACTCTTTTCTGCCAGTGTCAAGTAATGGAAAATAATATAAAGGCTAAGACAAACAGCGGTGCCAGCACCGCAAACTGCCGCTGAGAACTAAAATTGGGGTCTACAAGACTTACATTCGCTCGAGGCTCACATATGCAGTACCTGCATGGTACTCCCTGTGCTCTGCAACAAACCAGAAGAGAATACAAGCCCAGCAAAACATCTCTCTTAAAGTCTGTAGTACTGGCGCCGGGCGTTACGTGCGAAACAGCGTCATCGCACGCGACCTGCAGCTAAACACAATAAATGAGTTTGTGGTAAAGCTGGCGCGCCGGATGTACGATCGTGCGGACAACTCTCGCCACGTACACCTCAACGGACTCGCTCCTCTACACAAGAGACCACCGGATGCAAAAAAACTCCGTGGCGACCCCTTCCCCGGGAGCTTCTTGAGCCTCCCGAAGCTAACTGCCATGAAAATCAGAACAGCCAACAGGCTAACGAACAGCTCTTGAGAAGCCTACAAGCTTCTCGGAGCAACAACACATGACTCAAGTAAAGCTTTTCTTGACGGAGAAACCGGAAAAAAGAACTCTAGTTCGTTTCCTGCCTGCATTTGACGACGTAGAGCAACGTAGAGTCGAATGTTGAAGACCACTGATGATGATGCCAGCACCGAAAACTCATCACAATCACATCAAAACATCCAACAACTAATAAAAACCGTGAGTTCTTTTTAAGGCCGATACCAAGAGACAATGCCCGTCGCCGCCATGCGCCATCTTGCAATGCATCTCTCCGACCGGGAAAGACAACACGATTAGTTGTCAGTGTCAGTTTTCCAAAGATTGTCAATGTCATCTTTTGGACAAACAAAAACTAGGAGCAGAGGGTGAATTTACGTCTCTACGTCCCATTTATTTATTTATTACAGTTACTAACACGATTAAAAAACCAATTACGCTAGTTACTTAAGATCAAAACAGATTATTTATGATTATCTACTAATAACTTAAAATAAATAATAAATAAATAAATAATGCTGGACAATTCACACAGCATTATCTAGCCCCAAGGTAAGCAGAGCTTGTGTTATGGGTACTAGATAACTGATATACGTAATATTATACATTACATAGATAGATATTTTTTATTATACATAGAAAACACCCAGACCAACGGAACAAATTTCTGCAGATCGTACACAAATTTGTTCCGAGGCGGGGATCGAACCCGCAACCTCTTGCGTCGCAGGCAGACTCTCGCCCGCTGCGCCACTGAGGTCGTCAACAAAATATAACAAAATAAATCAAAATATAAACATTTAAAATTAATTAGGCAAATAAATTAATTGAAATTATAAAATAAGTTTTTCATGATAATATTACAATAAAACTAATACTAACTAAAATAACTAATTAAACAAGCATCCTTTCATTCATCACTGTCGCAAAACCTCAGGCATACCAACATTAAACTCTTCCATTCATCTGCGAAGATATCGCAGTCTGGGTTCTGGTCGAGAAGTCTGTTAAGACCGGCGAGGGTGCGCGGCAGTGGAGAGTTGGCGCGGGAGACTGTTCTGCAGTAGGGCACAGAGAACAGTCTGTGGCTTCTGCTGCGAACGTAATTATCGGGGAGATTGTGCAGATGAGGAACGTCGATCATACCACGAAGCACCTTGCACATTGTTGCTATCTGTGATCGTACGCTCTTCTGGTCTGTAGGCAATTGTACACAAGACACCCTTGGAGAAACCTAGTTGGGTACATATATGGGTAATACCCGAATTCTCGTTTGTAACCCATACCAGCTTCCCCTAAGTATGAGAATAAAACCACTCACCGCTACCTAAACACGCCTCGTTTACACGGCCAATGCCTGACAATGAGTCCGTCCACGGACGACGCTATAGTGTACACGTATAGTGTACGTATGTATAGTGTTGTATAGTGTACGCATACGCATACAGCCTTTGGCCACCACGCCAACAAACGCTATCGGGTACAGTTGTTGGCCACCTCAACCGCACTACAGGAAGACTGATACAGTTGTTGGCTACCCTACGATACTTAGCCACTTTCACAACACTATAGCCATCTCCTTTCCAGACTGCAAGCCCGGAGGAATAGTCAGTCATCGCTTCGGCTTCGCCACACTCCCAGCCCTGAGAAATGGCCTCGTTGTGAACAAACGCAGCAAATAGCCGATTATGCCTTGTTTGTTGTTGTAGATAAAGATACACACCCCCGGGTTATTTACGCTCCATGTACTTACTACAGCACCCAAATAAAAAGAGGAAGACATCGCCATAACGCCATAGAGTCGCTCGTCCAACCTGACATTCTTCCTGCTATGATCAATGCGCACACCAGGCAAGGAATCTCTTTGGTCATAGGGAATAATGCTTGCCCAAATCGTGCTACCTAACCTACGTCACAACGTGTTTATAACACGAGCGTGATGGTATCGTGCCTTGGGCAGTGTTGCCACATGCCAAACCAAAATATCTGGGTTTCAAAGTCTAAAATCTGTAAACTTACGATAAATTTAAAATTAAACAAATATTTATTTAGGCAATTCAATGAAAATAAAAACAGAAAACAAAACGAAACAAAAGCAGAAGAGTAAACAAAAAAACACAAAAAAATTATACACAAACATTGAAATTTCAGATAAAGGTAGTTACTTTTTATACATATTATTTGTATTCATTTTAGCTATTAACTCCTTTCCTACATTAAATTTATAGCATGGGTCATTGTTCAGAAATTGCTTCGTTAGTAGCAGTCCCTCTGTTGTCTCAGTACTTAAATGGTTCCGCGTTTTAGTTTTGATCATATTTATTGCGGAAAATATCCTTTCAACTGCAGCGCTGGAGTGGGGGAGGCATAATAAAGCGGTAACTAACTGCTTTAGAGTCGGATAAAGAAAACCGTCACTGTTTTGGGCACAAAAAACTTTTTGCCAGAAAACTTCAGGATCTTCTTCATTCGAATCTAATAGATTGTCATTCATTTTTAAATGTCATTGTCTAGTATTTGTAAATTTTCTGGTACTATTATATTTGGAAAAACCTGTGAAATGTGACTTAACGATGGTATACTTCGGCGTTTAATTTTAATCGGGTCAAGAAATTCCAAGCTTTTTGTTATTTGGTTGCCAAAACTGTAACGGGACTTTATTTGTTTTGATTTTTTGATATTAATCTTTCTCAGGTAGACTCGTTTCGGGAAATCCTTGCTGTACATTGCGTAATGTTGCCATTATAATAATATTATCAAAGTAAATCTAAATTAATATCTTTTAGTCTTCATCTTATCATAGACTAGGTATAGCAGATTCCAAAAATCTGTATAAAAGTAAGGTAAAATCTTTCATCTGTAATACTAGCCAAAACTCTGTATAAATACAGATTAATCTGTATATTTGGCAACACTGGCCTTGGGTGTGAAACTCAGTGTGAAATCAAAAAATGGTATTCTGTACGCGACAAGATTAGTTGTCTATGGCCCGTTTATTGTGTTTCGCATGTTTCGTTCAAAATCTTCATCCATTTTATTCGGAAAATATCGGTTTTAATAAAAATTATTTTTTGTTTCCAATTTTCAACTTAATTAATAAATATCTGGAACTATAACCTTGCATAATCATAACTTACAATATTATAGTGTGATTAGAAAATTTAGAATCCAAATATTAATGAATGTTTTATGAATTTTATCATTCAAGTCACGCATGACTAGTTTCGGAACGAATAGTTTTCAGCATAACCTAAATAAATTATTTGTAAACAAACAATTTATTTCGTAGAATTATCATCTCTTTGTACAATATCCATTCAGTGAAGCAACAAAAAATTATATTATCCAACGAAGACGACGCTGGCGCCAACAAAGCACAAGTACCTATAGGTTACCTACTCAGGGATTCTGCGGCACTTTTATCAATGGACCTGAATTATTGTTCGTGCAAGAATTAAATTCTTGCATGCGGGATGCAACCAGGATAGTGACTCCTGAAAGGTGTTTATGCATAACACCAGAAATCAAAGTAAGTGCATCAATTATAATTAGTAATACTGGTATATGAGATAACAACCAATAAGGTGCCTACCAGGGTGCGTCCAGCAGCGGACCATTATAGGCTGTTGATGTGAGATGGATCATCAATCACACCATAAATCACATCCACGTCACATCAACAGCCAAACAAATAAAGGTACTAAGTACTACAATGTTAGTTGTAATTCATATGTTTTTTAATTACTTAAAACACTTAATTTCCTGGCCACCGGTGGCTATCAAAAGTCAGTGGGTAAAAAGTAGAAGGATAGCTCCTATTTATTCCTATTTGATGCCATAAAAATATTTTCTGTATTTTTTCAGATATGTGACAGCAATTATGATTCTGCATTTCTGGACGGAGTTAGGCTGGCTATGCTAGCATAAAAAACTCACATACAACTCTCTTGTGTATAACAAACGAAATACCTAAATAAAGATTATTAATTGGCATATTTATTTTATTTATAAAGTTTATTATAAATATCCTGAAGCGCACCCAAAAAACCAACTTGCAAATAAATAATCTAGCTTATTAATTTCTCAATAAAGTGCCTCGAGGTAATATGCTGTTAGCCTCCACAAATATGCAAGTGTGATGGATGAACCATTCTGAAAGGTACAAAGAATAAAATCCAAAATTTATTGGAGGATAGATCTCAAATTGACAAGTTAGTAATGTAAACAACAACATAACCTCAAAAGAAACTAGCCGTAGTAACTATTGCAGGAACACGCTAATCTGTGCCTTAACACGCTTGGAGCAAACGCGTTCATTTGACAGTTCAAATCGTGCGTAAATCGTATCGTGCTACGGCACGGAATCACAAAATGTCTTAGAGAATATAGTTTTAACTGATTCCACGCCGTAGTCTTGTCTTAGGTGTGTAACACGCTTGGATTGGTCTTAGGGAATAGGGGAGGGATGGGCACTTTTTCACAATTTAATGCATAAAAAATCAGATTAACATTTATTGGCAATTCTTATTGCAGCACACATTTGGCTAGATATCTTAGAGAAAACTTTCTTAAAATTATAATCAGTCTCGACATTACGAGATCATTTCTGAAACAAGTCAAAAGTGCCCAATGCTCCCTATGGCAGGGAGGCTTGGACACCACCTGTGGGAGGCTTGGGCATGGCCTATAAAACACTAAAATATCCATAATAGAATCAAATAAAAGTTAACAGCAAATAAAAAACATCTTAATTAGTATCTTCTTAACTTATATAAGATTATAGAGCATTACCTATCATCATGACTTCGATGTAGGTAAGTATTTTATATATTATTATAAATATAGAATCGTTATTATATTTATTAGATATTTATTCAGATTTATAGTATTATATATTATTTTATGTATTAGTTTATGCAATTAGTGTAGGTATTTTCTGTCTTTATATCTTTTGCACACTTGCCCACTTCTACATACATGTCTCCCTCTCTCATTAAGGTTTGCTGGAAGAGAACTCTTTTTAAGGTTAAGCTCGCCTTTGCGATACCTCTCTTGTAACAAGGTTAAATAAGGTTTTATTAGTGCAATAATGAATTAAGAATAGGTATAACCCATAGGTAAAGGATTTCTGTCAATCATTATCACATCATCTTCATCTAACTCTTCTTCAGACATTTCTTCAACAAATGATTCCTCAGAACTTTCAACGAGTAAAACATTTTCTACATCACTATCACTACTGCTCATTTTCCTTTTCTTTATTCTCTGTAATAAAAAATAATTTAAATACCTAGTTTAATTAAAGCAGGTAAATAATTAGAATTTTAAAAAATCCTCCTTTACTCAACAATATAGGAGAACTTGAAGGGAGCATTGGGCATGCCCAAACCTCCCTCACATCAGAATGCCCAATGCTCCCTCTGTATACATTTTCAACATAAGTTACCGGTATTTTTTTTGTTTAGGTATTTAAGCGTGAATTTCAGTTTAATTTCTAAGTTAATAAATATACAATAGATAAATAATAAAAAACAGACATACCTTTTGTTAGTTTTCCCTTTATTACGATCCGAAACCACAACAAAATATTCACTTTTACGAGCGCAAAACCTTCAAACGTCTCTATGTCAAACAACTGACGTAAATGACAGATCGTCTATGGATAAGCAGTGTTGCCAGTCGGTAAAGTAACCTTCCAAAATAGTAAAAAAATAAAATCTGTGATAGGATCAGAATAAAAGGGGGGTGCCCATGTCTCCCGACTGCCCGTCCCTCCCCTACCTCCCCTAATGCCCCAGCACGGACGCTCCGCCACCCCTACCAACCAACCGCACACATTACTCGCTTCAGCCGCGATCTGTCGAAAACACATCATCAACATGCAATAACCATTGGTACTTACTCCAGCCAATTTTACAAAGCTGTCCACAAACGTGTTTTTTTTTTAAGAACAGCCCGATTATGGCCACCTGCACACTACACATCGACTTCCAGCCTCTTAGCAGGTACATACCTGCTCTTGGTACGTCCTACTACCACCTGATCAACCATTGCTAGTTACCGACCACAGATGAGATCCACGGTGGCACCTCCAGAGAGATGAGGGGACCCAAACCAGAAACACTCTGCTTGACCACAACACAAGCCAACACCAATTTCATCAAGCAAGACACATGAAACTAGATCATAGAACAACAGACTCACAAGATGCAACCATATTCCACAAAACAACATCTGATCACCATTTAGAGACAACACAACATTTAGCTAGACTCAGACCACGACTAGAGAACCAATCTTGAATGAAGGAACTCAAGACACTCACCAGCTCTTACAAGCAACACCGTATGCCTGTAGAACTCATATTGAGACACCGTACTCAATATGCCCACACGCGTCCTCTCAGATGGCCACCGTGCACACCAAGGACCAATCTTGGGTGTAGGAACCCAAGACTCTCTCACCAGCTCTTACAAGCAACACCGTATGCCTGTAGAACTCATATTGAGACACCGTACTCAATATGCCCACACGCGTCCTCTCAGATGGCCACCGTGCACACCAAGGACCGATCTTGGGTGTAGGAACTAGGAACCCAAGATGCTCACACTAGCTATGCCAATCAGCACCATAACCAAATAACGACACAAAGACCTCACCTTCCAGCAAAAACAGCGAAACAGAAACAAAGATCAGTCTGTGCATAAAATGTACCATCAAAAAATAATGGTAATAACAGAATTGCAACAATATGCAGAGATAACTTGAGTTTTGTTTGCTAAGATAATTTTGATCACTCTGACTGCTCATATAAATATGAAACAATGAGTAGTAAGATGTTTTGAACACCTTGGGTGCTTACAAAAATATGATCATTCGAACTGCGTAGGTATATCAAATTGCTTTTATGTTTTTCAGATCATTTTGACTAATCTTCACGGTTATTTCAATTTGACGCTGACTGTACCTACAAGCTGAAATGGATCACTACTACTACCTACTAGCATACCAGTTACCAAGCGTAGCCAAAATTTCATGTAGGTACAAAAAACCATTGATCCAAACAGTGATACTGAAAGGGAGCACCACACATTGGTTAGGTACGCCTACTTGTACCTACTCGTATGTCATGAGAGAAATTTTAAAACATGGCGTGTATTGTATGTTGTATATTTTATTTTGCGAGACATTTTTGATAATTATTTTATCCGCAGCTGCCACAGGCTTTACGCCTTCGACGGCGGCAGCTGCAGCGGCGACGGCGGCGACGACGGCACCTGCGGCGCTTTCTGCAACAGCACTTTTTCCTCTTCAATAAACCACAGTTTTCTCGTGCCAGTTTACTGATGAACTGCTCCCCGCGCTTTTCCAACAAACCAAGTAGTGTCTTGCGCTCTAGAATTTCTTCCGCCTGTCAATAAAAAGCTTAATATAATCGAGATCTAAAAGACTGGCATGAAACCTTATTTTATTTTTTTACAAATGCTCTCCGGTACTACTTCAAATCAAGTCCGTCAGATCGAAATATCTTCCAAACTACTAACTATTTACTTTTGAAATTTAAACCATATTCTACCATATTTAGATCATATCTTTTTCATAATACGATTCCATTAAAATTTCTCGATAGAAAAAAAATTAATAGAATAAAAAAGGTTTATTTGTGAAGCAAAATTTAAACGATATACATACTTACTGCCTATAGGTATACATATATAGGTATCACAAACTGGAAGATGGATTTTTGTAAATTCAACATAAAGTAGGTGGCGGTGTTAGTTTGAGTAGGGTATGCGACTTAAGGTAGGTACACTCGCTGGCAATGCGGCAGTGCACTGTCTGAGTTCGCATAACAATTTAATCAATCATTTATTGTAGCCCCAACTCACAAATTTCATTATAGCATGAGAATGTCGCTGATCAGAGGCGCCATCAAAAAACGTGCAATCAAAAAAACTATGCCAGGCAAGGAAAAGGTAAGTATAGGGAATTATAACACTTCTTTAGGACACAGTCTTAATGTTTAAAATAAAACTATGTGTCACATAGTTCTATTTTAAACATTAGCGATCTACCAGTAGCTAGATTGCGACGACATCTCTTCGTGTCCGTGATGGTAGCGTCCACATAACCGAATTCACGTTTGCATAAAGTATGACTACTGGGAGAGGAAGGACTTCACGCACTATTTATACATATAGCATTTACATTAAGAAAACCTCGTTTTCTATAGGAACGATTTCGGTTTTTAATGGGTACCTACGCTAGCATAACGTTATGCTGGCGTACCCACAAACAATGGTCATTATTTCTTAAACCAAGGAGGCGCTATTTATTTTACTTTTGCACTGATTATACTCTATTTATACGCTATTTATTAGGCATAACAACAAACGTGAGTTCGGTTATGTGTACGCTACCATCACGGACACCATCTCTTCAGCACTGTTATCGTAAATTATTTACTAACAATAGTGGTAACGAAACGTGACCTTACCGATCTGTTATAAATTGTATAGATCGGTAAGCTCACGTTTCGTTACCACCTCCCTTCGATGTAGTGAGCGAGTCTGAATCTTTATACCTACAAGGTTATAGGTATTTAATTAATAACATCTTATAGGCGACTTGGGTAAATCAAGACTAACAACTATGTTCTATGACTTTTACTAACTCACTGATTTTTTTCCATACCTGCCTAAAAATATATAAGTCCAGTTCTAATCTTATTATCTACAGAATCTACAGAACCAAGAACTTTTGAAATACTAACGACCTATGTAGGACGGTGGTTCAGGAGCGATAATCCTTTTTGCTACCTACCTACGCTAACTTTATACTTTTTTAGGGCACGTAACTCGGCCCGGCGGCGCGGCGACGACGATTGCGTAGCAGTCGTAGCACTCAGAAAATCAAAATCAAAATCAAAAAGTCTTTATTTCCATAAATACAAAAATGTACACTTAGAAAAGGTCAAATTCTTAAAATAAAACATTGACACGGAAATAAAGTGATATTTTTGATTTCGGTCACTTCGGTATGTAGACTAAAGTAAAGAAGCGATGAAGAAACCTTTAGCCTGTTAGTTGTTATTTTTCGAGTTGGAGCAAAACCCGTCCCAAGCTTTTTTATCTTCTAGATAATCTGATATTTTGTAATAAGCCCTTTTGCACAGAAAGGTTTTTACAATTTGTTTGAATTTATTTATTGATAGATTTTGCAACTCACTAGGAATTTTGTTGTAGAAGCGTATACATTGCCCTTTAAAAGATACATTAATTTTGTGAAGCCTAGTTGTGGGCACAGCAAGTTTATGTTTATTTCTAGTATTTATATTATGTATATCGCTATTTTTAGAAAAGGTTTTGATATTTTTATGAGTGTACAACAAGTTTTCATAAATATATTGACAGGGAAATGTCATTATGTTAATTTCTTTAAATTTATCACGCAGGGATTCTCTGGGACCCATATTATAGATTGCACGAACAGCCCTCTTCTGCAGCACAAATACGGTGTTAATATTTGCAGCGTTCCCCCACAGCAGTATACCATAAGACATAATACTGTGAAAGTAGCTGAAATAAACAAGTCTGGATGTATCCACGTCTGTAAGATGACGGATTTTTTTGACTGCATACGCTGCAGAACTAAGTCTCTTCGATAGCTTATCTATGTGTGGGCCCCATTGAAGTTTATTATCTAAGGTGATTCCTAAGAATACGGTACTTTGTACAATTTCTAACGTTTCTTCTTTTACGTTTACGTCAGCCTTAACTTGTTTAACATTAGGTAGAATGAATCTAATACATTTTGTTTTGGTTTCGTTTAGCAAAAGATTATTGACACTAAACCAATGGACTACTTTTGAGATTGCATTATTCACATCGTCGAAGTTTGTGTTTTGTCGCTTCATTTTAAAAATTAAGGAAGTATCATCAGCAAACAGTACAATCTCGTGATTATTCTTTACAAGATGAGGCAAGTCGTTGATATAAACTAAAAATAGGAAAGGACCGAGGATAGAACCCTGCGGAACACCCATTGTAACTACAGACCCCGAAGACCGTTTCCCATTGATGTCCACTCTTTGTATCCTATCACTCAAGTAAGATGCCAAAAGATCCAAAGAGGTGTCCACTATTCCATAGTGATGTAGTTTCCTGATTAATGTTTTATGGTGTACGCAATCAAATGCTTTTGACAAGTCGCAAAAAACGCCTAAAGCATCTTGCGACTTCTCCCAAGCATCAAATATATGCGATACTAACTCTACACCGGCATCAGTAGTTGACCTGCCGCGAGTGAACCCAAATTGCTTACAATGCAGCAGGTCATTGCTATTAAAATGCCTAAGTAATTGATTTAAAATCAGTTTTTCAAAAACTTTGCTGAAAGTAGGCAGTACTGATATCGGTCTAAAGTTAGTGGGGTCAGATCTACTACCCGATTTATACAGTGGTATAATTTTACTACATTTCATTAGATCAGGAAATACGCCACTATTAATGGATTCATTAAATATAAAAGCAAGATCTGGTGCTATGGTATCAATTAAAGGTTTAATAATTGTAACGGAAATGCCCCAGAGATCTGCAGTTTTCTTTACATTTAAAAGCTTAAACGCTTTTTTAACATCTATTTCACTGACATGGTTGAAATAAAATTTATTATCGCATTTAGGTACATTTTCTATGAGTAATGACTCGGCGACTACTAGAGAAGAGTTTAGACACTTTGTAGTAGAGATTGGAATGTCAGTGAAGAAGTTTTCAAATGCTTGGGCTACATCAACATCGTTTGTGACTGAGCAGTCATTAATCTTTAAATTATAATTATTATCGTAGGTACTGACTTTTCCAGTCTCACTATTTATTATTTTCCACGTTGATTTTATAACATTTTCACTATTTCTAATTTTCGAGCTAATATAATTTGATTTTGCGATTTGACAAACTTTTCTAAACATATTAGAGTATTTTTTTACTTTTTCTTTGAATTCCTGGCTAAAATTATATTGCTTTTCACTATACAGTTCATACAACTTTTGTCTACTCTTGTGTATGCCTACTGTTGCCCACTCACTAAAGTTAAGTTTTTCTGAGACCACAATTGATTTGGGTATGAATATTGAATTGAACGCATTGGTGAATTTGTTAAAAAAACTACAATACGACTCATTTGGGTTGTTGATTGAGTAATTAGGTGATGGTTTAGATTCCCAATCCAATTTCAACCGTTCAAATCGATTTGTGGTCACAGGTATGTATTTTATTTTCCTTTTACAATCAGTATTTTTTGCTAGAATTTTTAATTTAATTATTTGACCTAAGTGGTCGGATTTTAAATTGCTAATTATTTGTTTACTGACAATTTTTTCATTTTGGCAAACAAAAATATTATCTATACATTTTGCTGAGGTTTCAGTTATTCTAGTAGGTTCCATAAATATTGGCTTTAGATTATAAGAATTAAATAAGTTTGTTAATCTACTACTGTGGGAGTAAGTTTCTAAAAGATCAATATTAAAGTCTCCACACACTATGATATTTTTATTAGATTTGGATATTTTAAATAAAATATCATCCATACTTTTTTCAAATATATCAAAAGAACCTGATGGTGGGCTGTATACGCTTACTACAACACTTTGCTCCAGCTCTACACATGCTACTTCAATGTGACTTTCAGCTGACTGCGCACACTTCGCTACGCCACAATCCAATCAATGAAACATAGGTAGGTACTGGGTAGGTAGGTATAAACGAAACAGAGCTAACGATTGATAGAAATTCGAACAAAAACCAAAAAGAAAAAAAACTTGATGTAGGTATAACGTTTTGGCAAAAGTCAAGGATCCGGGGCTTAGTTCCGTGCAAAAATAACGTTGAGCCTAACTATTTTCCTCTATGGAAGTTTATAACGGAAAAACCTAAAAAGAAGTGCAAACAAAAACTAATAAAAATTCAGAAAGAAGATGTGCATAACTAACTTTTCCAGTGAGAGTGCTGAGTTGCCACAGGTCACCGTATTTGTTCTGCAGGTACTCCGTGATGTCAGACGGCTTGGCACCTTGTGTGGGGTGTGCCACTTTATCATAGACTGACATAATCAGCTTCGAAGTGTTCGCGCCCTGCTCAGACGACGAGTGGCTCAAAGACATTCTCAATCCGCTGGAGCTAGATCTTTCGACGACTGCCACCTCTTCGTCGCTGCCTTGCGTTTCATCTCTTTTGTTTGTGTGATTGGATACAGAACTTCTCATTTTGGAAAAAGTTATTGATGGTTTCCAAATTAATCACTTGAATTTAATAGCACTATTAACATAAATTAGCCAATCATGTTAGGTGTTCAGATTCAAATCATAGTAATAAAAATTAAGACCAATAAAACTTGTGAATTCTATTTTCTTTACCTAAATGAATGACAGCCTTCATTTTTCAGTGTCAGAATAAAAAAAAAGAAATTTGAAGAATACTACGTAATATATATATTTAATAGGTGATGATGATGATGATTCTTTGTTATTGGCAATATGAGTCTGGTTGGACTCTTTTCTGCCAGTGTCAAGTAATGGAAAATAATAGTAAAATATGAGTTTTCAAGTTATGTCTGTTGCGTGACGATGGTAAGAGGCCTGACGGCATGACTCTAGTCCCATGGGAGTTGGGGAGGCCTATTGTGTGGGACGCTACATGTGTCGACACACTCGCGCCTTCCCATCTTCCTAGGACTTCCGTGAGGGCTGGTGCGGCGGCAGATTTAGCCGAAGATCTCAAGAGGCGCAAATATGCAGGTCTCGACAGAGCCTACATATTTGCTCCCCTTGGAGTCGAAACCCTAGGTTCGTGGGGTACCGAGGCTCTCCGGGTTTTCAAAAAATTATCTGAGCGTCTGGTCGAAGCGACGCGTGACCCGAGAGCTGGTGAGTATCTGGCACAGCGCATCAGCATTGCTATACAGCGGGGCAATGCAGCCAGTGTCTTAGGCACGCTTCCAACTGGTATTGATATGGATCAGTTGAGCTACCTGTAGATTGTTTGCAACAGTTTGCAGATAGCTTAATTGTTTCTATTGTAAATACTAGTTTTAATTTAAATTTGTTATTTGATTGTTATTTTCTTTCTGAATAAATATTAAAGTTATGAAGAATGTTGATATTTTCACCAGAGTTATCTAGCAGGGTACACCACGTGCAGGTTAGGTTGGCTTGGGAGACAAGATCTTGGAGTATATCTTGGGGTTGTACCTACCCCATATTTAATAGGTAGGTAGTTAGGTAGTAGGACACTGAAAAATGAAGGCTGTCAGTAGTATAACAGGGCCGGGCGTCTTGTGTTTTCTCAGAGTTCGAAAGATTAGTTAGGTGTACCAAAGTTCTCGGGTGTAGGCAATGTACATTATATTTATTGATGATGATGATGATTCTTTGTTATTGGCAATATGAGTCTGGTTGGACTCTTTTCTGCCAGTGTCAAGTAATGGAAAATAATAGTAAAATTATTATATTTATTGTATGTATTATAGTTAGTACCGAAATGTACTGTCATGATTTAGTCAGCATGACATCCACCACCTACGAAAACGTCGGGCACGGCCAGGTGGAGCGGTCTTCAGTGGAATTCTGAAGTCGCGCCCCGCGGCCGTCGCGATCATGTAGGTAAGTATACTACCTCCGTACCTTTTATAGAAGGTACTTATTAATAATAATAAAATCTGCCCGAATTATTATGAAGCTAAATCTACACTAATATTATAAAGGACAAATATTTTTATTTTTGTATACTTATATAGATAAATAATGCTAGACAATTCACACAGCATTATCTAGCCCCAAGCTAAGCAGAGCTTGTGTTATGGGTACTAGATAACTGATATGCATAATATAATACAATACATAGATAGTTTTTTTTATTATGTATAGAAAACGACCAGAACACCCTGAGCAAATGTTTGCAGATCGTACACACATTTGTCCCGAGGCGGGAATAGAACCCGCAACCTTCTGCGTCGCAGGCAGACCTTCGCCCACCGCGCCACATCGGTCGTAGATACCTAACGAATAAACATAAAAACTACTGGACCGATTAAAAAAATCTTTCACCATTAGAAAGCTGAGCGAGACGTTTTGCCAAACAATGTTGAGCAAATAAGAGAAGATCCCGCATTTATCAAAAGCATTCTGTGGAGGGACGAATCGAATTGCAAAAAAGACGGATATACCTATCTATGTGTTCTATTACCATGCTTATTCTCAAGATCTTAACTTCTGTATTTATTGAGAAATTAAGGTTTTTATAAAAGTTTAGAGGTTTAAAGTTTACCAGCGACTCTATTCAAAAATTTTATGAAATCGTGTTTTCGAAACATATGATCGATAGAATAAGTCCTGAACATGTTTAAATTTTGAAGTTAAATATTTAGCAGCTTGGAAGATATTTAGGTCTGACAGGCCCTCGGCGGCGCGGCCTGCAGGCTTCTGCATCTTGGGCCATGAAAGTGTTAAGCAAAAATGGGTAGGTAGATGGGTACCTTCTTCTAGGTATATTATGTCAGACAACAAAAGTATGTATGACTGATCTGAAAAATTAGCCGTCAAATAAATAATATTCGCTAGATTCAAGTCAACTTTATTGTTTTACCTTATTATTATACATATAAAGTGTACACACAAAAATATGCTAATCCTAATACGCAGACATGATACAATATTTAGGTGCAAGAAAAAACTAGATCTTAATACATAGGTAGCTCGATGGATTGGATTTAGTTTGAAAAACACCCCGTTACTGAATACCATACATCAATCTTTCGATAAAAATAAATTCTCATAATATATACATACCGTATATGCTTTCAGTTGGTATGTTATGGATCAGTTGAGCTTCCTCTAGATCTAGATTGTTTGCTCCAGCTAGCTCAACAGTTCAAGTCAAGTATATGTATTCAATTATGACGAGTTAAAGATTATGTGTATGCAGAATACTGTAATGTACGTTAGCAGTGCACCTCTGCAACTGCGACACGACTTCAATAAACTATTAAACCTGACAAATTCGATCAATTTAAAGATTTAGCCGAAGATCTCAAGAGGCGCAAATATGCAGGTCTCGCCTGCATATTTGCGCCTTCATCACAGAGCCTACACATTTGCTCTCCTTGGAGTCGAAACCCTAGGTCCGTGGGGTACCGAGGCTCTCCGGGTTTTAAAAAAATTATCTGAGCGTCTGGTCGAAGCGACGCGTGACCCGAGAGCTTGTGAGTATCTGGCACAGCGCATCAGCATTGCTATACAGCGGGGCAATGCAGCCAGTGTCTTAGGCACGCTTCCAACTGGTATCGATATGGATCAGTTGAGCTACCTGTAGATTGTTTGCAACAGTTTGCAGATCGTTTGAAGCTTAATTGTTTCTATTGTAAATACTAGTTTTAATTTAATTTTTTTTATTTGATTGTTATTTTCTTTCTGAATATAAATAAATAAATAACACTGGACAATTCACACAGCATTATCTAGCCCCAAGTTAATATAGATTTAATGAATGATTTCCAAACCAAATTGTTGGTTTTGAAACTCGTGAAAAAGAGTACATAAGTGTGGAAGACTGTTCAACGGTCATCTTCACTTTTCTTCTTCAATTATTTGTTAATAAAACAGAGACACATGGAAAGTGGGTGGACCCTAAGTCCCAAACCTACGTTGTAGGTAGGTACTAATTTAAATACTAAGAGTCTAGTTAAGGTGTACACAGAAACGTCGCTGATGCCTCTACGTGCGTGTCTGCGCAATCTTGTAATTTGTGGGTTATTTATTAACTAGTTACTGACCGCATAGAAAGTTTTTAATGAAAATGTTATGTTGATTCCTTTTTTGATTTCGTGAAGGAGATGGGTTCACGAACAGTACCTACTAACAAGATAACTAGCACCTAGATAGGTACCTACTTCTTTACTAAACAATTACACACTTAAGCAAATAATACTTTCTAAATTTACGTTTTATTACATTACTTTAGCCCGTGGCTTTGCTTACATGGTACCTTCTAAATTGTTTACAAGGAACCAGTACTACGTAACTAAATGTAGGATATTTCATCTCCAGGCTAATGTATGCCATGATAAATCCTATTATAATCCGATCAGCTATTTATATTTGCTATTATATTATAATAAGGTACTATAGAGATGACATTTCGTTGCACTAGTACTGCCTACCTTAATACTACATCGACTTAATACTACACCACAATAATGATGAGTTTGCGTGGCTTCACATAGAGCTTAATAGAAGTGTATATCTACAGATTAATAACATGGCTTCGGCTCATCAGGAAAATTATATAAAATTAATGTTATTTTAAATTTCGAGTTATACATAAAGCCGAAAGAAGAATCAATTGAATATTCTTCAAATGTAACTGTGTTACGCAACTTTTATTACCAATCTACGCGATATTATTATATAGATAGAGAGAGCGATTATATAGATAGAGCGAATTATTGAATTTAACCGTAACGAGATCAATTTTTGACGTAACTAGTTTGACTTTATTTATATAATAGCTGCAAAAATATAAACAATTATAAAAAAAATAAAGCTAAGATTACGCACAGCAAGGTAAGTGTAATGAAAACAAAACCGGCCAAGTGCGAATGAAGGGTTCCATACCATTAAACCTATAAAAAAATCGTCTATAGCACGAAATTATTCTTGAAAATTTCAACTGTCTAACTATCACGGTTCATAAGGTCTGGTGACAGATGGATAGACAAACAGACTGACGGACAGCTGAGTCTTAATAATTAGGTCCCGTTTTACCCTTTGAGTACGGAACCCTAAAAATAATGTATAATAACTGCGGTGATATGCGACCTCCGCACCGTATACGATCTCCATAGTGTTGTCAATACAAAATGTGTCACAGACTAATCAGAGATAAATGTGTCAACTGTCATACCAGTCTCATACTTTGTTATTAGGAATTCTTTCAGTTAAATAAAACCAATGTTTCTCTTTATTTCGCCACAATTTATTTAACTGAAAGAATTCCTAATAACAAAGTATGAGACTGGTATGACAGTTGACACATTTATCTCTACACATTTTGTATTGACAACACTATGGAGATCGTATACGGTGCGGAGGTCGCATATCACCTCATTCTCCCCCGGTTCAGTTTTCACTCTCACTCCCATCAACTACAAAGTCCGCCAGGTAGGAGGGTAATTTTCGCGTCCTATTAGATCTCCTGGGGAGTCCAGTCCGAAGAACTGGCGAGGACGTCGAGGCAACAATTCCAATCATGGTCAATGAATACAAGGCCAATTGGCCAACCTCTCTACATTCATAGTGATAGAGGGTCGTCATTCATGTCCGAAGAGTTCAAATCATTCCTACGACAGTCAAACATAGCCTCGTCCAGAACGACGCCCTATAACCCCCAGGGTAATGGCCAAGTGGAGCGACTAAACGGAACGCTCTGGCGAACTATTCAACTCGGCCTTCGGTCAAAGGTATTATCAGTGGAAAATTGGGAAGTAGTACTGAAGGACGCATTGCATTGCGTCCGCTCTCTCCTGTGTACAGCAACAAACGCTACTCCGCACGAAAAACTTTTCATATACCCTAGAAGATCCCCAAACGGAGATTCACTGCCATCTTGGCTCACGCCGGGACCGACACTTGTTAAGAAGCATGTCCGCGCTTCAAAAACGGACCCTCTTGTCGAGGAAGCCGAGCTCCTAGAGACCAATCCCTACTACTCTCTCATAAGACAGGATAATGGAGAAACCTCAACGGTATCAAACCGTCAATTGGCTCCCTTCCCCAGTACTACTGATGATAGCAGAGACGATAACTTTAAAACGGCCTCCGAAGATGATAACCTCACGTTTTCATCTGAAAATAACTCCACACCTTCACCTGAAAATATCGCTTCTTCGTCACCGCCTCGTTTAGAAGAGCCGTCGACGTCCTCGCCAGTTCTTCGGACTGGACTCCCCAGGAGATCTAATAGGACGCGTAAATTACCCTCCTACCTGGCGGACTTTGTAGTTGATGGGAGTGAGAGTGAAAACTGAACCGGGGGAGAATTAGGTGATATGCGACCGAAATGTGTCACAGACTAATCAGAGATAAATGTGTCAACTGTCATATCAGTCTCATACTTTGTTATTAGGAATTCTTTCAGTTAAATAAAACCAATGTTTCTCTTGGTTTTTCGTTTATTTCGCCACAATAACTAACAAGAGAAACCTTTAAATTATACTTTAAATTTTAGTTAAATAACTTAACTTTGAATTTCCTAACAAGATAATGACTAGGCATTGCTATAGGTAGGTACATTATTGTTATTAGAGTGTACATCAGTACACGTTAAATATTTTGTAAATTTGGGCGTTATTGTTCGCTGAATAACTGCAATCCCAACAGATACAATACAAAAATCTTTATTAAGAACGGAAACATTAGTTAAGGTACAAATGTGGGCTGACTACCGCAAAAGTTATAAACAGTGTAGCAAGCAGAGTCAGCGCCCTCCTCCGCGAACAAAGTAATTAGGATGTTTCGTCTTAAAGATAAGAACTAATTTAGTATAATTAGACAATACAAATACAATAACTAACTTACTGTGTTTATACATGTCATGTGAGTGAGTGAGGTGCTCCTGAGGATACTGGTCTCATAAGAGTCCGGGCAACAGGAGTTACCGGTGTACGCGTGTGTCGGGAGGGATATGTAGGATAACACAAGATAATTTTTGGTTCAGTAATTGTTGGGAGGTTTCCAAGACAAGGTGTTGTCCAACCAAACTCCAAGATATTTTACGCAAGTAGCACGCTCTATTTTGGGACAATGACAGGAACCTGGAGAATCACAAAAGTGCACATTTAGGAAAAACGAGCGGGAAGGTTGGGATCTAGAAGACTAGAAGGTGGAGAAAAGGTAATATAATTAGTTTTTGAGAAGTTAAGGGTCGGTAGATTTTGGGAGAGCCAGTTTAGGACCAGTTTTAGAGCTATTTCAGCTGCAGATTGAGCTTCTGTCTGACCAGTCACGTCCCCTCACAAGAAGGGCCGTATCATCCGCATATTTGAAAATAGTGCAAAATAGGACAGGTAGGTTAACTTAATCATTTATATAGACGAGAAAGAGGGTTGGGCCCAGCACACTTCCCTGAGGTACGCCAAAATGAATCGCCTTTTCCTCGCTGTAAACATTGTTTATGTTTACTATTTTATCGGCGGTTACGGTTAGTGAGATAGCTCTTGAAGAGGTCATTGACACCGTCCATGTCGCCAAATGCTACGATTTATATGGATTATGACGAATAGGTATATTACGTTGGTAAGAAAACATGAAAAGGTAAGTAAGAAAATTACAATGTGCTGAAATAAGTACATGAAATAATGTGGTGGTTGTTCTACATGTTCTCCAGGTCTTTGAGCTATGGTGGTTAGTCCAGTATAACGTTAGTCCACCTGTGCTCTTTTGCATCGAGCTATGATGGTTTGTCCACCTGTGCCACGATTCTTATGATTACAGGGACGCATCCCCTTATGGCCTTCAAAATCCCCAATAGCCATCCTAGTCCTCGCACTTGGTCCTTTCTCCCTGTCCGCAGACAGACCAACGCATTGGTATACAATACACACATTTATATTATAACTTCTCGCTCTTTATCTATCTGTCCGCAGACAGTCCAACGCATTGGTTTACACACATTTATATTATATTAACCTTCTGAAACTGATTCACTCTATATCAGTAGCAAAGGATCTCAATTACATGCTTAATAGTCACTCTTAGTTAATAGTAACTCAAAGTGGCTCACCCATGTGGTTCTTGCTCGCTGTCCCGTTACAGAATGCCATCACTCTTTCACCGGCGACGACAGCGCGCGCTCAGCCCGCACGCCCGGCTCGTTGCCTCGACCGGTTTTCTTATCTATCTACCTACTACCTAGGTACGTACAAAGAGTACTTCCTCGCCTTCGCGACAGCCTCTGACCCCAATGGCTGAGAGTTTGTTTAGTAGTATTGGGATAGAGACAGTGTCAAAAGACTTTGACAGGTCGAGAAAGATTCCCAGGGTTTTCAATTTTGTATCAAAATTTATAATAAAAATCATAAACAAAATCAACAATTTTAGTTGTAAGATCAATGACTTTGTCCTCAGTCGATCTACCTTGTCTAAAACCGTATTGTTGTTTGTATAGGACGTTATTTGTGTTCAGAAAGTGTACAAGTCTTTTGTTAATTACTTTTTCAAAAACCTTCGATAAGACCTTTAAGACAGAGATAGGACGATAATTGCTGATAGACATTTTGTCACCTGCTTTAAAAATTGGGTGAACAAGAGCTTTTTTGAATACCTGATGTATTTAAAAAAGCTCTCCATGTCCATGATAGGTTTATGATGTAAGCAAGTGGAGGGATTAAAATGTGCCTAGAGTTTTTAATAACAGAGGTAGGTATGCCATCCCAGCCAACGGCACATTTATCTTTGAGGTTGAGGATGATATTTGCAAGCTCAACGTTGTCGGTCGGGAAGAGGGTCATTGAAGCAGATGGGTTGATATTAGGAATAATAGGAGAAGAGTTAAGAGTGGGGTTAATTTTTGACGCAAGGTCCTGTCCAACTCCAGCAAAGAAGGTTTTAACTAGGTTAACTGAATCTACAGGGCTAGAAGATACAGCAAGCAGCTCTTCCGCAGATGATGTTTTGCGTTTAAGATTTGCAATATCTTTGGCCACTTTCCATGTAGCCTTTGGATTACTCCCGACCTTCTCAAGCTCAAGACGCTCGTAGTTCTTCTTAACTTTTTTTAGAATAGTGTTGCAGAAGTTGCGGTAACGTGTAAATATAATTTTAAGAGATAGGTTGCAAGGGTTTTTATTTAACCTTTTGTAGAGTCGATCTCGGTGACGGATGCACCTGAGAAGGCCAGGTGTAATCCACGGCTTTAGAATGCGATTCCTGCTTGGGATTTTTACGACTTTAAAATGTTGACGCACTGCAGATGAGATTAAATTGATTAAGACCTCAGCAGCTTTATTAGGATCATCGGAAGTCATTATAACGTTAAAGTCAATTTTCTCAATTTCGTTGGCAATAGCTGTAACATCTGGTTTATTGACTATGTTCTCCAAGGTCTTACGTTGAGGTCTCATGTTTAGACAAAATAGTGTAGGAGCATGATCCGTAAGTTATTAATCGAGGACCAATGCTACCGCTATGTGAGTAGACCTAATCATGACGTGGACGAGGCAATTCTGGCCACGCGTGGGTAATACATAGGCAGGTGGCAGGTCCATGAGATGAAATAAGATTAAGATAATAGTCACTATTGGAGTCGGTGGAGTTAGGGATGATATTAATATTGATGTCACCAGTCAAGACAACATTTGAAAATTTATTTAGTTGTGATAGAGTAGCATCAACTGGTGTTGATGCTACTGAAACCAGTTAGGAAAGTATCAATGTTGTTTGTTGATGGAGAACGATAGATAGCTAGGACTGCTGTACTTATTTTATCAAATTCTAATAGAATGGAGTTACTGTCTAATATTTTTGGGTACAGAACATTGTAAGAAAGTGAATTACGTACGAAAGTCACTACACCATCATTCTGAGACGTATAATCAGACGCAAAGGCGTTGTAACCAGAAATCGAGGGTAAGTTTAAGCATTTGCTGAGCCAGCACTCAGAAAGGACGACAACGTCCAACTCAAGCTTAATTCTGTGCATCAAAACTAGAAGAGAGTCAAAATTGCAGTTGATGCTTCTTATGTTTACATGCAACACTTTCAGTGAACTCTGAGATTTAATACATTGGTAGCAGCTTTCAGGTAAACAGATATAAGAGTCACAGAAAGAAATACCTTCAATATCATCAGCAATACCCTATAACTTTATCCATATTGGGTGGTAAGGACAAACATTAGTTCAAATAATTGAGGCTCGGGTAAAATACCTGTCACAGAGACTAAAAAGAATTGTTGGCACAGAAAAAAAAATGAGGAGATATAGGGAAGTCAAGTGGTTAAATTCCACTGTAAATGCGTTGTGTATTATGAGTGTGAGCTTGTGTAGTGGGTATAGTAAAACAAACAGAACAAGATTACCAATAATAATAATAAATAAATAATAATAAAGTCTACGCCGTAGACAGTACTTTCGTAGCACTTGCTCTGAGTGAACTGGTTCGGCAATTTCGAGCGCAGCGACTACTTTGTGAATGGTCAAGTGGTTGCGGCTCCCAGCTGAGACGCGACACGCTGTAGGACAAGGTGTGTCCCGACCGGAGGCAATTAGTTTTGCTTTCACAGCGTATATTTGTGCGCCAACTCGAGCCGCTCACCAAGTCCACGTCTGAAGTCACGTTGCGGAACACCAGCACAATAGAGGAATGGCAACGAAGTCCCAAGGCGCCTCTTCTTAAATTTAATTAAATATTTATGATAAGGAGCAGCACGTCCGTTCCGAATGACGCCGTGGAGGGAAGGGGAAAGTAGATCAAAAATTATCGTCCAATATATTTGCAAAAGTGGATGTGATCCTCCATCTTCCTCACTATATGGCAGCCTATTGGAATTTTACTTCGAGGACGAGGAAACTACGCCACCCTGGGATGTTTTATCACCCTCGCGAAAGTAGAGAAGATGGCCCGAGTCTAGGGTTACGGTGTCCTCCCCCTCTCTGCGGACTTCACATAACCCTAGAACATGCCACATGATATTCTCTAACTCTACTTCCAACTGCGCTAGGTGTTGGTCAATCGCTAAGCGATAAAACCATTAAATAAATAAAAAGAAAAAGTTGGTCAAGCCTCAGAGTGCGTCCCTTATACGTTATACGGTACGGTAATGAAATTCAGGGTTACTAATATTATACATACATAAAATTAGATTCAGGTGAAACTATATTTAGCAGATATCTAAATATTAATATATCTGACTACAGACGTCAGATATCTGCTAAATTTAGTTTCACTTGTTGATATGACTATAGAAATAATATCGATTATGCCTAGTGGCCTGTTTAACATTACAGTAACTAAAGATACCTTATAATATTTATATAAGTTAATAAATTGTCCTTAAAGCTTGAAACCAGTGAGCAGAAATTGTACTCCTGTCCAGTTTCCATGTACTGAATTTGTGTATCTGAAACAATACATTTTCTAAATCAAAGAAAATTACACTTAAGAGATACTACATTAATATACTTTTAAAGGTCAGTAGTAAGCGCAAGATATTGAGATGGTTAAATTTTGGGTTTGATGTTGTTTTTAGGATTCCGTATCTCAAGAGGAAAAAAGGAACCCTTATAGGATCACTTTGTTGTCCGTCTGTTCGTCTGTCAACCCACTTTTCTCAGAAACGCGTGGAGTTATCGAGTTAATATTCACATCATATACGCAGGCTCGTAACCTCTTGAAGCCTCAATATAAATCAAACTTCTAAGTTAACGCAATCAAAAGTTACAGCTGTTTATGTCTATTTTTTGAATTTTCCAAGGGAATCACATGCACACAAAACCTATAGGGTACTTCCCGTTGACCTAGAACCATGAAATTTGGCAAAAAGCAAGGTCTTATAGCACAAGTAAAGGGAAAAATCCGAAAACAGTAAATTTGTAGTTAATTCACAGAAAAAAATATTTTCGAATCGCCATGGACCAAAAACCTGTAGGGTACTTTCCGTTGACCTAGAACCATGAAATTTGGCAAGAAGCAATGTTTTATAGCACAAGTAAAGCAAAAAATCTGAGAACCGTAAAATTGTGGTTTATTCATAGAAAATAGTACATTGTTACCCTAGGGTTGGACGTAACTTATTTAGCCTCGAGACGGGGTTTAATAGTTATAAATTTAATATTAATATATATGAATAATAATTTAATATTTCGAGGGACTAACTAAGTTACGTCATAATCGTTAAAAAATCAGATAATTATTGTGCCTTATTCGTCTGGGTTGATTTCTTTGCAGAAGAGTAGGAGTTTGTACGGAACTCTTGATGCGCGAGTCTAACTCGCACTTGACGTTTTATTATATATTATTCATGTCAATAAATAATGCTGGAAAATTTACACAGCATTATCTAGCATTATCATTATCAATGTTAAGTTATCCAACAAAACCAGTTTATAATAGCTCACCTTAAGTTGACAACATATGATTTTATTCTGTTTCATCAAATAAATCAACAATATCCATGCATCTCATCAAAGGTATGGTGTAATCAATCTGCCTAATAGGCTTCCTCTTACTCTGGTTCCTGTCTTTCTGTACTATCCTGATATTTTGTGGAAATGGAAGATCTTTATTGTCGTTGTCTTCCTCTGACAAGTTGCCTTCCAATGGTAATTCATTTACTGAGTCTTCATCTTTAATTGATTCAGGTTCCTTGGGCTTTGTAGTATTTAGTAATTCCATGCATGAAGTATTTAAAACATTTAGTGGTTCAGATTTGGGCACTTTAGGGTTTATAGACTTTTTAATGGGTTTGTAATGATGAATGATTTTTGACTTATCAAATTGAGATTTGCTCAAAAGGTAATGAATTGAGTTTATTTTGCATTTTATCTCAGATTGCTTGCTGTTAAGAGGTTTTATAGTTTTATTTGATTTATAAGCCGATTGCACAGTTTTGTTAGAAGAAATTTTTGTTGCTAAACCATAGAAAACTTCTTTATTATTTACATCATCTCTGTTATTTTTATTGTTGTCTTGTATCGTGGCTTCCACATTGACATCATCTTCATAGTCTTTTGTTTGTGTGTTGTCAGGTTCTGCTGGACTCATTTCATCATCATATTGTAAGTTCAATTTAGGTAATTTTGAAAAGTCAATGTTCTTTGCTTCTGGTGCAGCAAAAATTGTACCTTGTTCTAAGCTGCTGGAGTATGTCATTAGTGGCACTGAAATTGTGTTCGATTTACCAGGAGGTTTTTTGACACGATATCGCTCGTTATGTTTAATTGTCTCCAAACATGTCATGAGCGGTTGATTAAAGTCAATTACATCATCCGCTAAAACATTCACCTTAGCCTCCTTTGTTTGGTCACTGACTGCTAATGCAGATGTTTGAGGAGCGTTAACTGCAATAAAAAAAGATTTTTTGTTACACCTACACTATACAGGGTTATAGGTAGGCCTTGAAAAGGCGACTTCGGTAAATCAAGACTAACAACTTTTGTTCTACGATTTTTTCTAATTCAGTGTTTTTTTTTCCATACAAAAAAATAAATAAGCAAATATCCAGTTCTAATCTTCTTAGCTCTTTCTAGCTAGACGGTCACAGATTAAAACAAGTCGGTACATGACGAAACGCGCGCGGCGGCGGCGGCGCGGAGGTTGTGTTGTGTGTCGCTATCTAGCAAAGAAAGAAAGGGGTTGCGGTGAGGCGAGCGGGGGCGGGCACTTGTCCTTGACCTAGTTGACGACAGTGAGAATTAGCGCGGCACATCTACCTACGCGATCGGTCGGTTCGGTAGACATCATAAAACGTTGACCACGCGCCTCTTTTGATGCGATTGATTGCTTGATTTGATTGCCTATGAATTATGTTCGTGTTATTTACCTACCTACTTTTAGCCAGTCCTAAGTCTGGATAAGTATGAAGGAATTGTGGATTCAATGTTTAAACACGTACAGATCATAGTAGGTACTTTTGAAATACTAACAGGTATGTAGGAGGGAGACCCAGGGTTGAACACCTTTTTGCTACGCGGCCCTAATCGCTGTGTGTTGGCTCGGCCGAGCGATTGCGTAAAAGTCGTAGCACTCAGCGTGACTCAGCTGACTGCGCATAAGTCAGAATCGAATAAATGAAACAGGTAGGTATTTACGAGACATAGAGCTAACAATTGATAGAAATTCTCACAAAAACTAAAAAAAAATAAAACTTGAGATGTATTACGTTTTGGCAAAAGTCATAGAACAAAAGTTGTAAGTCTTGATTTACCCAAGTCGCCTTTTCAAGGTTATTGATTAGATACCTATAACCCTGTATATAAGGATGGATCAAAAACAAGTTGATTTGACTAAGTGCTTATTTTGTAAGCTTAAAGAAATAAACATTAGTGAATTATGAATTAATAAAAAAAAGATGCTGGACAAATTCACACAGCATTATGTAGCTCCAAGCTAAGCAGAGCTTGGGTTATGGGTACTAGATAACTGATATACAGAATATAATACAATACATAGATAGATATTTTTTATTATAATATAGAAAACGACCAGAACACCCTGAACAAATGTCTGCAGGTCGTACACACATTTGTTCCGAGGCGGGAATCTAACCCGCAACCTTCTGCGTCGCAGGCAGACCTTCGCCCACCGCGCCAAATAGGTCGTCAAAGCAAAGTCAAAATAACATGAATTGACGCCACATTTCACTTAGAGCAATACTTTATAAATAAGGAAAATTACCTCTCATAGCAGATTTAGGCCAAAGAGCAATGATGTTGTCTGACAGAGAAGGGTATTGTGATATTGTTGGTAGAGTCACTTTATGCAAGCGGGAGCCCCGTGCAGAAAAGCACTGAGGAGGGAAGTGTGCATCACACACTACTTGTTTATACAGCTCTTCCAGTGGCATATAGATAAGACTTTCCAAACCAATGGCACGGATCCAGGCCCTGCACCTGTGAAAGTCACACCATTAATTTTAAAATATCCTTCTATACATTTTTATTTTATTAATCAGCAATATAGTCTATAGAAAATTGCTAGTTTTAAAAAATGTCCAGGTGTCAATATATTGGGGATCACAAAAATAGGACACTTTACAGTTTACACTATCTATCATCTCAATGGCCTATATTGGTCCACTGCTGGACACAAGCCTGCCCCTGAAAAGCGCCTCATTGGCTTTTATCTCTTGGAGGGAAATACCCTATCTATCATACCATACCATACATATATGTACTTTACCTAAGTGTTGTAGCCAAAGAGCTATACAAAATGTTTCTAATTAACTTATATGAACGGCAGCTACAACAAAATATTCAAGATAGTAAATATTTCTAAGAAAACATTCCTTTAGTTACACTTTTCAAAATGACTTGCCTTAAGCAAATCAAATCAAAATGCAATGAAACCCACTAAAAATTACACCATTTATGCATTATTTATGTTACATATTGGTAGAGTAAATGTAAATACTCTACCAATAGGTAACATAAAAATAACAGGGTGTAATTTTAAAGATATGATTTTAAAGATATTTATTTTTATGATTTCATAAAAATCAAATACAGTAGGGCCTCGTTAATCCGGACTCCTGCTGGTTCAGTGATCGCTGTAATCCGGCCGGCAATAATATTCGGGAGGATCTACTCATTGCTCGGAAGTTTGGTATAGGCAGGGGGGGGGCTGTGTCCATGCTTTAATAGTTGCAATGCCTAGCTTGTTTTGATGCTGAATGTAGGGGGCTCGTAAGGATCCCCCCTTACGGGCCCCCTACATTCAGCATCAAAAACGTAGGTGGTCCTCCCCCCACCTGCCAATCACTCTTTTCGGGGATGGCAGGCCCACGAAGCTAGACCACCTTGCAACTGGCCTGGTGGCTGAGCGGACAGATGTCTCTTCCGCAACACTCCTCTTTGGCGTGAATTTCCTCCGAAAACGGGAGGCCACGCACGGTGTAACCAACCGTGGCAAATCAGCATGGCGGGCGGCCTTCAGCCACCGCTGGTGAGAGGGGGGGGGGGGGGTCGATGGGGTCTGCAGCCGGCGGTGCACGCCTTAGCTCGGTGGTGGTGGTCAACGCCGAGTATAGTGGTGCCGTTGAGGCTCGTAGACAACGCGATCACCCGTTCTATATCGGACCGGCAACCCTGGTGTATAACGCTATAAAAATACACTCCCCTGGTTGGACTCTGTGGTGTGGGGGCCCGGAAAGATAAATCAAAACCAAAAACAGTTATCATGAGCACCAAAAAAATTTACCACTTTGCGCCCTCAGCAGGGGAGGCGGTAGAAGCCTACGCAGCCATCAAGGTTGCTGAAGACACTACCGCTGGCTTTGGATGGTCCACCGTTGGACCCAAGGCCAAAAAACAACGGAGCAGAAGGGAAGGGAAAGGTGCAAAGCCAACGGCCGGAACCTCGAATACCGCTGTTCGAACCTTCGGGGTAGCGAAAGCCCCCCAAGGCAAGAGCGTTGGGAAAGAGGTGGAGCCAGTGGCGGGAACCTCGACTACCGCAGTTCAAACCTCCGGGGAGGCTAACGCGCCCCTAGGCAAGAACGCTTGAAAAAAGGAGGCTACAACTTCAGCGAGAAGAACAGGAGCCCCAGAGTATTGGAGTACCCGTTCCGAACGCCGAAGGACCTAGCTTCTTCTTAAAGCAGAGACAAGAGGATAAGCCAGAGTACCTGACTCCAAACCGCAAGCCCCACCGGTGAAATCTACGAGCTTGCTCGTGGAGGCCACCGGACCGGATACAGGCAGAGGTAAGGGGAAGAAGGCGAACAGACAAAACAGACGCCTCAATCGCCAGAACCAAAGCGATCGCCCCGTCAAAGTGCTCCATCTCAACCCAGTTTTTGGTGGATTACATATTTTGACAAATTTGATTATTATGATTGACTCAATATACCCATCAGTGACAAAAATTCAGGTTATTTTTTTTATATTTTAGTGGGTTTGACTATAGGATAAGGCAAGTAGTTTTTCAAAATACAGTGAATGCAGTTCTACTTTAAAAAATAAAAGATGTTAATATTCAAGATAGCAAATGGTGTAACGTTTGTTTGTAACACCCTGAATAGTTTTTTTCTTTGCTTGTAACCTACCAAGAAGTATTCTTTTGATTATGATAGCAGTGCGAAAGTAACTGTGTTAGCTTTTCATGAAACTTGGCAGAGTCCTGAGAAAGGTTACTAGTCATTCGAAGTTGTAGGTATACAGTTCATAACAATTATAATTCCTTACTTGTCAGATTCACGCGGAAATCGATAAAAACGCCTTTTTCTCCTCCCGATCACTTCCATCTCGTTGCAAACTATACATTTTGAGCAGTTTGAGAAGTCGATTGATATATCCATAATGGCAAGAGCGAATCGTTAAATATCTGAGGATTTTATTGAGCAGCTATTGAGATTCCTTTTGCCAATGAAAATCAAATCAAACTAGTCACTAAAAAAGGTACCTACTCAGTTAAATCAATCAAAAAATTGATGAATGGAGAGGAAAATATGAATTTCGGTAGAATTAAGCTCGCTTGCTTGTTTTGTTCTTTTCTTTTTTTTGGTATCTGATAGCTCGCTTGTTTTTGAATTTAATAAATGGGTATTATTTACACACGATTTACACAGTCAATTCACGATCCGATCCAGCCATGATCCAGCAAACAGCAATCCACAGATGTACTAGGGATGCTAACGGTAACGATAGACATGAACGCAATGTACACAACACAACACAATAATTATGTAAAGGAAAGGATGCTAAGCTAGATGTCGATGTAAGCTAGCAAACAAAAGTGTAACGTAGTGAAAAAATTCTATGTATATGAGTGTAACGCATAATTTTTTTTTAATTTTTTATATCGCAGAACTGACAGAATCTCAGAACAGGAATTCAACTTCAACTTCTTATAAACGGCTCTGCATCCGGTTGACACAATAGGGCAATGAAAAAAGAGATCCCCTTCAATAGGATGTTGTAAGTGAGGGAGTTAAAAATCTAAAACTTTATAGACTAAGCGTGTATTTTAGGTAACGGAGAGCTACCCTTATGAGAATAAAACCATTATTCTCTTGGGTAGCCTTGGCAAGGACTGCAGAGATGTATATCAAATCCTCATCCACCCTCGTTCTAGTTTTGTATACAGTGTTTTTTTGAGAAGGGCGGCGATTGCCAAGTCTGAAACCACGAGAGTTTGCGAAAATTCGTGAAAGGAGTCTTATATAACTGCATAGTTATTTTTATCAAAAATCTTTTACTTTTGACGGAAATGGACCAGAAAGATTAAAAAAAAAATACACCTGTAATATTTGGCCGAATTTTGTACAGCACTGGAAAGTGTGTATGTGTACTATGTACCTATGTGTCCAAATAAATCCAAATTGGGATACCTAGTTTTGATCACAGAGATTTGAAGGCACAGATTTTAACGGCTGTGCCCAAAGATTTTGGCTGCGCCCTGAAGGTAAGCAGAGTAGGTACCTACCTATGTAAACATTACGTTAGGTAGGTACGAGAATGATGCGAAGCCAATTAGACCTAGGTACATACAAATATCATGTAGGTACACAATGTAACTACACATAGATAATGTAAGGGGCCGAACTCGCAAGGACTAGGGGGGAGGTAAGTTCTGTACTAAATGTGGCAATAAATGCGGCCTCTGTGTCTGTCATTAAAATCTATTCCGTTATGTATCTAGTATAACAAGTGATTCCGCATTTACAAATAAATTACACCTATAAAAAATAAACTTTATTAAAAACAGAAAATTCCAATCTAATCATAGAATTAAATTAAAACTAGTATTTACCTACAATTGAACTAACTGCAGACTGTTGCAAACAGCTACAGGTGGCTCAACTGATCCATATTATCAATACCAGTCTATAGCGTCCCCAAGACGCTGACTGCATTGCCGCGGGTTCGATTCCCGGACAAGCCACCTCTTTGTTTGCACTAACACCTGTTTGATGTGTGTCTAGTGTTGGGGAGTTAATGCAAATAAAATTCAAATACATAATATACATACCTAACCTAAAACGTACAAAAGTATTTTAAGTTGTTACATAGTTCAGGCTTCTAGGCTAGTTGAAGTATACTTGATTTTTTTTCTTTTCAGTGTACATTTTAGTGAATCTGTACGTTTTTTCTGAAAATAAGTTATAAATATTATTTAATGTGCTTATGCACATAGGTAAAATAATATTGATTCAATAAAAGACAACTATTATATTTATTTAAACCAAAAATGAGAGGAAATGCACTACGCATTTGCACTCTATAGATCTATATATACGCAAGTGATCAACTATTGTCTATTTCTGCCTACCTACATCAGACTGCCATATTTATTGTTTTTTGATTGTATTCTTTTTGGGTACTTTCTCTTTTACTTTCTTTTTATACTTATAAATCTGTGGTGCCTCCAAATATTCTTATGTAGTTATTGCATATTCTTTAATAATTTGAAATATATCTGATAAATAGATAAAACCGTTAGAATTAATGGTTTTAATTCACAAAATTAATATAGGCTAAGACAACGTCAATACAATAACAAAGTATCTTAGCAACGAATCAAGGACAATAGAGATACTTCACCACATTCATCCCTAGTTTAGAGAATAATCCTGGTAGCGAATTGGCAACCTCCGCTCTCTATTGGACCTTCGAACAGGTAGTTACAGCGTCTTCAGTTGTATGTAGCCTCTGCTGCCCATCGCTTGTTACTGTTTCGTCAAGATTCTATTTGAAGCAATCCCACGTGAATTTAAGAAGTTCTTTACTTCTGTAGATATAAAACAAGTTCCTCTGTCTGAGTGAAGATAAGAGGGCATACCAAATAGCATAAAAATCTCATTTAGGTAAATGCTTAATGACCGTCGAGGAGCTCCTAGCGGCACACGGGAACGCAAAGGGGAAACGAGAGTATTCGTCAATAACAGTCAATATGAACTTATTTTTAGTATTGGAAGGTACTGGACCTTTGAAGTCAACGCTCAATCTCTCCATTGGCGCTGTAGCTTTTATCAGAACAGGATCAAGCGAAGGTTTATAAAATCTTGGTTTTATTTCAGAGCAAATTCGGCAGGAATTGGTCATGTTTTTTATTTCTTCAGCAGAGTATGTTAAATTTTTAGATTTTATCCAGTGAGTCATGCGTGCTATACTGGATGACACAAAGCTTCGTGTAATGAAATCAGCTTTTCATTTCGAATCGATACTGAGCCACATACTCGAGAGAGTGTATCAGCTACATCATTCTGCTTACCAGGACGGTACACGATGTCATACTTGAATGGTGCCAATTCCAAACGCCAGCGTTGTATTTTTCATTTTTTATTTTACTTGTTAGTTTGTTATTAAACATGAAAGATACCGATCTTTGGTCAGTAATGAGTCGAAATGGTTTCCCAATGAGGAAATGACGCCATTTCTTTAGCGATTCTACTATAGCGTAAGCTTCTTTTTCAATGGCCGAGTGATTATGTTCGCTTTTGTTTAGCATTCTTGAGAAGAAAGCGACTGGACGAGCAGCTTGAGACAAAACTGCTGCAATAGAATGGTTAGATGCATCTGTTTCTACGGTAAATGGTGCATTATGGTCAATAGGATGAATAATTGATTTAGCTAGGTATATAATTTTTCAGTTCCGATAAGCTTTCGACCAAACTACTGTTTAATGGGAATGCCTTTGCATGAGTAAGGCCATGAATTCTTTCTGAAAAGTTCGGAATCCACTTGCTGTAATGTGCAAACATCCCTATCACTCTTCGCAGTGATGGCAGATCAGATGGCGGTGGTAAGGTTAGGAGTGGGCGCAAACGGTCGGCATCTGGCTTAATGATGTGGTCCTTTATATTATATCCCAATATGTTAATAGACTTTAGTGCGAAATTGCTCTTTTCTATATTAAGAGTTAGGGAATATTTCTGAGCAGCAGCTATGAACCTCCTAAGGTTTTCATCATGTTCAGCTTGCGTTTTTCCACACACTGTTATATCGTCAAGATAAGCGTACGTTCCTCTTAGACCTTCCTCTCTAATAACCCAATCAATGGTTCTTTGGAAGCTTGAAACTCCATTAGTGACACCAAAGGGGATCCGCCGAAATTGGAAAAGATTTCCTAAGGCTTCGAAAGCCGTAAAATGGCGTTCCTCTGATAGAATAGGAACTTGATGATAAGCGCTTTGCAAATCAATGGTACTAAATATACAATATCTTGATATCTGCGAAATTAGTTCCTCCGTGTTCGGAAGGGGTATGCATCCAACTGTGTATATCTATTTATGGTTTGAGAATAATCAATGACTAGGCACTTCTTATGGTTGATATTCTTAGTAATGAGAACTTGAGCTCTCCAGGGTGACGTACTTTCTTCGATTATACCATCAGCCAAAAGCTTTCGTATCTCTTCTTCGATAAACTCCTTATCAGCCTCACTATGTCTTCTTGATTTTATAGCAATAGGCTTACAATCAGAAGAGACGTTCGAAAACAATGGTACAGCGGGTACGGTCGCAGCAGCGACACCGCATACATTCACTTTGATAGGGTCCTTTGATCCTCCAAATGAGAACTCCAGTGAAGAATGTTGTTCTAGAATATCATGACCAATGATTAGGTCAGCGCATAGGTTCTTTACTATGAGTAAATTCAAACCTTTATATTCATAATCTCCAATTCTAGCAGAGATGTAAGATTGTCCCTCTACTTGAGAAGTAAGAGCAGTTGAAGCCATTGATATTCTCTGATTACTAGGTTTCTTCTTTAAATGACATAGACTAAAGAAATCCTCATTCATGAAACTAATTGCGCTGCCTGTATCAATCAATGCTTGGGCGCGAATTCTTTGAATGTAAGCTGTTACAGTTGCCTTTTTAAGAGAATCCGGTGAAGCCGCTATTATACATGCTGTAGTCTTACTCTCAGTTTCGAGTTCAAGTGCAGCAGTATGTTTATTGTTTTGACACACATTAGCAAAGTGCCCTTTTCTGTCACAAATTTGGCAGTTAACATCAACTGCAGGACAATCTTTCCTAGGATGCACACGCCCTCCGCAGAAGAAACATTTGCGTTTGAATGTAGGTGCTGCTGCCACTGGTCCTTTCATTTCTAAGCTCTGTACTACATTCAAATTTGCAGTATTGTAGCTGTGTGTACTAATTTCAGCCATTTCTATTGATATTGCCAGACCATAGGCATTGTCAAGTGTCAGAGTAAGATTTTCAAGTAATCTTTGCCTGATTGCATTTGATTTTATCCCAGATATAAATGCATCTCGAATGTTATCACATTTATTCGTTTCAGCATCTACTGTTTCAAATTTGCAATCTTTCGACAATAATTTTAGAGCTTGCATATATGTGTCAATGCTTTCTTCGCTCGTTTGCTTTCTAGTAGCTAGTATGTGCCTGGCATAAATCACATTCTTCGGTTTAATGAAGATCTTCTCCAGTGTACTCAACGCTTGCTCATAGGTCACGCATTCACTAATGAATGTGTAGATGCTTGTAGATGCGTGATTGATGAGCATGACTAATTTCTTTTCTGGCGTTACCTTTTTGACTTCGTCGCAGCACGACAAAAAACTTTGGAAAGTCCTCTTCCAGTGCTCCCATTCTTTTGAAGCAGAACTACTGGATGGATCTATGTCCAGTTTTTCTGGTCGTAGAAATCGTTTCATTTTATTTATTTATTTATGAGAACATTTTGTGAATTAAATTGATAAATAGATATAACCGTTAGAATTAATGGTTTTAATTCACAAAATTAATATAGGATATGACAACGTCAATTTACAATAACAAAGTATCTTAGCAATGAATCAAGGACAATAGAGATACTTCACCACAATATCAAAATTTATGATTTTAATTACATATTATTTAATTTAGTTCTCTACCTCAACTTTATACCTACCTACCTAAATGAAGTCATATATATGAAAACAATTTGTTCTTTCAAACAAGTTTAACATGGACGCATATTATGAAGAAGCGAACACCCAGTTGAAGTTAGAAGACCCTACAAAGCCGGCGGGCAAGCTGGTGATGAAGTTTTTGCTGGAGAGTAAAAATGGAGCCACAGCCGCTGAGATCCTGAGACATCTTCGATTGAACCTGAAGCACGATGCTGATGAGATGAATCGCGTGATGAAGTGCTTATTGGAAAATGGCACTGTATTAGGGTTCATTGAGCGAAAGGGTTCTCAGTCTTCTAATTGGGTAGTTCGTGGGTCATATAGTTCGTCTTCGAAATGTGTCGGGCGCGAGCGGGTCAACTACGCGCAGCGGCGGCGACGGCGGCGGCTGCGGCGGAGCCGTAGCCGAATCCGGTGTGGGCTCTGCCGTCGGTGCTGCCGCCATCCTCGCAGCTGACTCCAACACCCAAAAAAACCCGAAACCACGACAACACAACCGCTGCCGCTGTTGTGGCCGTCGAATCAGATGACAACAACGTGTCTCCGTTTTATTATTTAATGTTCGTGTTAAATGTTAAAGTCATAGTGTTCGGTTTTGTTATGCACCCATTATATGTCTACCTACACACGGTTTTTGTTTGTACCTACCTATGCCTATTTAGCACTTCCATTTTCATCCTTTTGCCACAGCCCACCACCGCGACGACAAGCGGCCGATGTCTAGATGACTGCATGACTTGTAGGTATCAGATACCGACTATTTTAATTTAGGTAAGTACCTATTCATTGTCTTCTAGCATTGCCACGGAGTTCATCCTGACTTGACAAATAGATCAATTCCTCTATTTCAAAGTACCTCTACCTCATTAAAACTACTATCGAAATACCGAACACAAGAACTCTGCTCATAATGAAATTGAGCGCCCGGCGCCGCGCCGCCGCCGCCATGCACTATGCCACCTAATTTATCTTATTATTCCGTCTAACAAAGGAATTTTCAAAAATCCATCTTCCTTCGTGATTAGGGTTGCCAGGTGAGTCGTGTAAAAATACCGGACAAGGGGGTGTAAGCGAGGTGGATCAAAATATGGGTTTTTATACTAATACTTTTTATTTATTAATGTACATGACAAAAATCAACTAAATTAGTAACAAAATATAATGCAGTCATAAAATTGTGGTCGACAAGACTATGCTCACTTTGACAAGGTCTTTAGCCACAGCAAATTCATTTCTACAAATTTTACAGTAAGCTCTAGTGTCGACGTTAGCTTTAGTTATCTAAGAATATTTATTTTCCCAGTCATTATTATAATGGCACATTCGCCTTGTTTTCTTTGGCGGTGTTGCAGAACTGGTGGAAGCTTCTTCTTCCTCCATTTTCCATTAGCTTTGTGTAAAACTCAACAAACAGTCAAAAACACAAACATACACGCAACTACGACGAACAACTTTGCTTCATTCAACGAGTAGGTACTTAGGTCAAACACTTAGGTGAACACTCCAGAACGTCGCGTAATCTAATTATCGACTAGGTAAACAAAACTCGAAAAATCAAAACAAAACACACCGGGCGCGCGCGGTTGGGGGAGTGGTGAAGTGAGAGCCCGCAGACGCAGGATATAGATATAGACAGCGAGCGAGGAGCGTGCGCGAGTTTTGCGTTTGAGGGTTTTCATATGCCTACTTTTGTAGGCGCTTGTGACCAGTATTACCGACTTTCCTCAAAATACCGGACATTGTTCAGTCCGGTACGACCATTTATTTTTTACCGGACAGGCCTCGAAAATACCGGACTGTACGCTTAAATACCGGACATCTGGCAACCCTATTCGTGATACCTATCATAAGCTTTTTTTAATGCCTCTGTAATATTTTTATTCTATTTAGTTTAGGCAGATACGAAAATAGATTTTGGTGGCCACCAAGGGCAACTTTGTATCTCTGCCAACATAAAGTAGGTGGCGGCGCGGCGCTAGTTTGGGTGGGGTATGCGCCTTTTTATCCCGCCAAAAGGGTGTGAAGCCGCGAGCTGAAATAGGAGTAAGAAGTACATACACACAGAAGTAAGTACCTATATTTAAATTATCTCCTTGGTATAGACGGCATTGTCCACGCGACTGTTGAAATCTAATAAAGGTGTGTGTTATGTTATGATAATGAAGTAGAAATACATGGACATGGATTACTCCTGGGAGAAATATTTTAGGATCAATAGTCAATCTATTGATCCTAAAATATTAAACTAACCTAACCTAGGTAGACTAGGTACATACAGTTGTGGCGATTTAGTAAATTATTTGGTCACCCGTAATTCCTTTTATTTAATTTCGACTATCATCATCATCAGCCTGTATCAGTCTACTGCTGGACATAGGCTTCCCCTAATGAGCGCCATAGCGCCCTGTCTTCAGCTTGCCGCATCCAGCATCTGCCAGCAGTTTTTCACAAATCGTCATCCCACCTGGTCGGAGCGCGTCCTGCACTACGTTTGCCGAGTCGCGGTCTCCACTCTAGAACACGTTTGCCCCAGCGCGGTTGTCGGTTCTTTTCAAAATATGGCCAGCCCACTGCCACTTCAGCTTGCTAATCCTTTGAGCTATGTCGATAACCTTTGTTCTCTGTCGGATGTATTCAGACAAACTCCGAGCACAGCTCTCTCCATAGCTCGCTGGGCGACTTCAAACTGGTGGACCAGCCCTACCGTGAGTGTTCACGTCTTAGCTCCGTAGGTCATGACGGGTAGAACGCACTGATTGAAAACTTTCGTTTTCAAGCATTGCAATGCTTGAAAACGAAAGTTCCATACCCCATGGGGTATGGATGACGTGAAGACGACGTAGTTTGCCAATAGCGGCCCAACCTCGTTGGATCCTCCTCATTTTACCGTACTATGGTGGTACTATGGCAGAACTACGGAGTCTACCCTAGTTGTAAAATAAAACTCTATCTCTCCTATCTATGCCTAGGTTAGCTAGCATACTCCCTGTGTTTAAATTTAGTTAGTAAAAATAGTATAATAGGTACTAAAACCTATTATGAGAGATGAATAAATGCTTTATTATTATGACACTTTATTTATTTATTTTAAATCTCGTAAAAAAATACATTTTTTACTATAGAAAATATAATATTATAAAACTATTCTACAGTAAAAAATATATATTAAAACGGTAGATCACCGGCTGCGAAGCTAGGCTCAAGCAACCGGTGACTAGGGCTGCAATGCAAAGAGAGGAACTTCCTGACGATACGCGCCGAGTCCAGGAGTACCGCCTTTTGGATCTGGCCTTTGATCCAACTTCCTAGTGAGAGTCTCTTGAGATGTTGATCGAGGCTCTTCGCTATTACGCCATTAACCGAAACAACTATAGGAACAATGGTCGCTGAATTTACATCCCACATGCTGACAACCTCCTTAGCCAAAATAAAATAGACCCACAACTTTGAAAGAAATAATTTCTTTTGTAAATAGAATTACTAGTGAGTAATAAAAAAAAATATAAATCAGTAAAGCATATTACTTTTTTGAAATTTGAATTTTTATCTAGCGGATAGTTTTTGATCTAGTTTCACCCCCTTTCGGGGTTGCACTTTATTCAGGGACACACTATAAATATATATAAAAATGACAGTCAGTCAGTGTAACAAGGAAATAAAGTAAGCTGAGCGTGGGCAGAATGCTATTCTCGTGACAAAGTTCCTAAATAAGGAAACGATGATTTTTATCGTATCTAATGCTAATAATAATTTATTGTCCATTACAGTGCATCATCACTGCTTTGGCCGTGGCATGGCCTTCCCAGTGTAAGAAGCAAAATGTTATGGTTAACATAAATGATGCCTGTGAAGAGGTGGACAAGATTGTGTTGTGCGCGACGCCGCCGACGACGCAGGCGACTCCGTGGACAAGATAGTGGCATTTCAGTATAAAGTAACGAAGAAGAGCGTATCTGATGAATTCGATGAAATCATCGTGCATTATCCAACTAGTTATTCTTCCATAACAATTTCGAGGTTTGCGATTTCGTCATGTAACCGATTCCGACGGAACTCCACTGGAACTGGTGACATGAGCTGTTGTCTATACGAGCATATCATTAGAGGTATATACTCATAAACATATTATACAATATAATTATTATAGAATAGAAACTGCTTACTGCGAAAAATTAAAGCTTATATACTATTTGTTATATTTTTACAATCTTTAAAATTATTTATAGGTATATATTTTATTTTGATTGGTAACTTCCTGATTGTGTCTACTTATACAAGTAAGTTAGTAGTAAGTTTCTTATTGTATCTGTGCAAGTATTAGGTATAACCATAGACATAGAATTTTTTCACTACGTTGGTATAACAACCTGATTTTCATAATAAATTTTGCTTAATTTGAGGCTTGACGTGACGACAGTGTTTTTTTTTTAAACTTATGACCAGTTTCTAGCGTGTTATTGTAACCTAAAGTGAATGCAGGAAAATTTATTTCTCATGATAATTCACGTTTCACCCTTTAGAACTACATTAGGTATTTATTTAACAGCTAAAAATAATTACAACAAATATTCACACTTACATCTATTTTCTAAAAATCTAGAAATAAGTATTTATATTTAAAACAATTGAGCTAACTGCAGACTGTTGACGTGTTGTGCCAACAATCTTCTCAACTGATCCATAACAACACCAGTCGGACGGAAGCGTCCTTATGACGCTCTGGCTGCATTGTCCCGCCCGCTGTAAGTAAGTATAGCAATGATGATGCGCTGTTGTGCCAGATACTCACCAGCTCTCGGGATGTATAATGACAATGTTTTATGTTGTGCCTATATTTTAGATAGTCTTTTAAATAGATTCACAAACAAGCAGCAAAGAAAAAAAAAACAAAGTAGGTAAAAAAAGTAAAAAGTAACAAAATTAAAAGTGACTTAATTCTACTGTATTCATTTCACTGTATTAATTTTGAAAGGCAAATAGACATTTTATATTTCATTTCTATAAGTACCTAGGTACCTAGTAGTTTTCAGTGTAGGAATACATTACATGAGAATTTCAAACGCTGTGTAATAAACATTGACATTGAATATAGACATTGTAGCGTATCGGGAGTGTGTTACGGACGCTGAAACAAAGGTCATCATCATTCATCATCATCATCAGCCTAAGTAGTCCACTGTTGGACATAGAGCAACATAGCGCCCTCCCACCGTCTTCAGCATGCCGTATCCAGTATCTGCAAATCGTCTTCCCACCTGGTCGGAGGGCGTCCTACACTACATTGGCCGAGTCGCGGTCTCCACTCAAGAACACGTTTACCCCCAGTGGTTGTCAATTACAAATACAATTTATTTCACCCACGCACTTGTTTAATTGAAATCAATCCATAATAAAACTGATTAAGAAATTTGTTTCGCGTTAGGTAGGTAGGTACGTACTTTTCCTAACTTTTAAGCACGTTCATTCGGGTTCTTTCTTCAAGTTTCGTCAGTTCTAAGGAACTTGGTACCTTATAGGATTAGGTAGGTATCCAAATACAAGGTACCTACATATCTAATTGAAAACGCGAAGCCGATGTGCCAAGAAAACCGATATGCGTCACTTAACTGACGTATTATTTTTCATTACATCGCTCTCCAAACGGGTAACATTATTCATCGCTGGAACATTCGGTCGACGATGTATTAGTAACAGTATGACGCCATGCCATGGCATAGCTTACAACAGCTGTTATTGGTTAGGGTGATGCATGGTTAAAGAAGAAAGGTCTTTTACTACCGCGGGCGTCCACAAGCCACGTCACCTTCCAATTGTCAGCTATCTTTGTCCGCCGCATGTCTCGTAATATTTTTATCTCTCACAGTCTATAATGATCAGTGAATATGATTGGAGCTTAGCTTCATGACGCAGCCGTGATCGTGAGGGCTCTCGTCTCCATGTACCTAACACACGGGCGCGCGGGCGGGGTTGATGCGCGTGAGTCGATACACTCCTCAGTGTTGTGTTTGGTTTGTGGAAGAACAGTCGTCGTCGCAAGATGCTAAGCCTACGCGATAAGGTACAATATTTATTATTTTCTTTAACATCTTTTTTCTAACTATCTTATTCGTTTTGTATAAGATACCAGCTTTAACAAATATTTAATTTAGTAATAAGAAGATATACGATATCCTACCTACCACTTATATCGTAGGTAAATTATTATAACTAACAGTGACTAGATTTCGTCTAGTCCTGTATGATATATACAGGACATATCTTCATTATATTATTACATCTCAGATTTAATTACTTGTAAGTATATTACATGGTTTATTTAACATTTATAAACTTTCCAAAATTGTCTCTTGACCATCAAAAAAAAAAATAGGGTAGGTAGGTATCTATAATTGATAAATAAATAATATAATAATGCTGGACAATTCAAACAGCATTATCTAGCCCCAAGGTAAGCAGAGCTTGTGTTATGGGTACTAGATAACTGATATACGTAATATTATACATTACATAGATAGATATTTTTTATTATACATAGAAAACACCCAGACCAACGGAACAAATTTCTGCAGATCGTACACAAATTTGTTCCGAGGCGGGGATCGAACCCGCAACCTCTTGCGTCGCAGGCAGACTCTCGCCCGCTGCGCCACTGAGGTCGTCAAAATGACTAGGAATGAATAGACTTCTATTAGTTCAAAACAATATTTTGATTTTGAAATCATTCACAATGAATATTGAACCTTTTTGCTACGCTTGTGCTTGTTGACGTTTTGTTTCTACAAATTCTGTTACTGTTATCTGATATTGTTATCAGTTTTTGTGAAGTTTTCATTCATATAGGTAGGGCTTATTCACATAAAATATGTTAAATTCGAGAACCAACCGAATCTAACTTGGATAGTTTCTTTTCCAACCTTGTAGAATTAAAAGAAGTTGAATAGGTACTTACCACCTTTTTACTACTTCTACGTAGTTAAGATTTAAGGGAAACATGCATTTTCCCTAAAATCTTAAACTATTATAACCCTGGTGGGATGTCGTTGCATTGCCTCATACACTTGAATAAATGAAAAAATTATGTAAGTATTATTAACTTGCCCCTAGTAGGTATGGGCGAATGCATTCAAAGTCAATAACTTTATTTCTTTAGTCTTACAAAATAATCACTTAGACAAGTAAAATTTTATACTTACAGTATGCAACATCTAATGTTTTTGTATTATAGGGTGTAAAATCTCGCACTCTACCTAGAGTCCGAGGTAACCTCTAAGAATTGAATAAGTTCCCATAAATTTCGAGGTTCGTGTCATCGTGTCCTGCCAATTTCAAAAAGTTTTGAAACTTATTTAATTTCTTGTATGCAACTTTGTACCTAATCATTATTATCAAATAAGGTACCTAGGTATTATTCGATTTTTTGTCAACTAATAAAAGAAGTGAAAAATAACCACTCACAAAAACACTTCAGTTATCATATTACTTACATATACACTAATTATACACTAGGTAATACATGTTTATTTTGCCTATCTAAGTCTAAATATAATGTGATTTAAATACATGCCAATCGACACTAATATTAAGTAGGTACCTATAAAGAAATATTTGTATTTTTGTAAATAACGAATTAAGTAACTTAAAAACTACAAGATCGATTTTAAAAATTCCTTTGCCGTTAGAAAGCTACTTTATCACTGAGATAACATACCTATGCTATAGAACACTTGTCGCTTGTCTTCTAGAAAATTTATTGTTGTAATGCTGATATTTTTATATCTAACACTGTAACCTACATAATGTACAGGTTTTAGTAAAAAAGTACCTTTTTTTCATGTAACACGCACTGCCTAAAATATGTATGACACTTAGTAGGTACATTATTGTCGTTCTATGTATAGCTGCCAACACTGTTAGACGGAAACAAGTAAATAGGATTTAATAGAATATTTTTGGCTTTAGTGTGAAATGTACACGTATTAACGATATATTGATCTAAATGTACCTACTCGTATCTATATCGGCAATGCAATCAGCCTCTTAGTGACTCTTCCAACTGGTTTTGCTATGATACAGTTGAGCTACCTATAGATTATTTGCAACAGTCTGCAGTTAGCTAAATTGTTACAATTGTGTAAATACTAGTTTTAATTTGATTGTTATTTCCTTTGTCCATATTTATTTCTTTATTTATTCAATTGGACATCCAACATGAGACTACACAGCTACATTCTAATAACAATTTTAAGAGTTTAATGTCTATCTCTCTCGTCTCTATAGAATAGGATGTCACAGCATGTACATTAGATATTGATTAAGTGACTACGAACAAATAATTATTTGTTCGTAGTTAAGTGACAATTAATCAACGCAATAAAAACAAAATAGCACCGACTAATAAAAAATTCAAAGAAGAAAATTTTTTTTTGTTCGCCTGTACCTATTTTTTTATATTGTTACCTATCTAAGATTTCTCCGTCAATTATTGTTTAATCTTTTAAATATAAAACTGACAGGGCTGTGCTGAAAGTAGTAAATCATTTTGTACATTTATCTGTACCTACACTCATTAAAAGGCAGAAATTAACAACAAGTACAAATAAATAAGGAAATAAGTACCTATTTTTTTTATTTCGGTGGGACATGATCCCGGCCCTACCCTAAGTACGATGTGCTTGTACCACAGCTTGTACTGGTACTGCTGAGGATGGGGTGTGGGATCAAGACTCGCCGCTTTCTTTTGGGAACTGCGGTGTAAGCATACTAAGCACTGCTTAGTATGCTTACACCGCAATAGTTCCCAAAAAAATTGTTATTAAATAATAAAAAAAATTGTTATTAATAGTGCTTAGTAAGCAAGCACTATTAATAACAAAGAACCTTTAAAATCGAAACAATCAAAAATCGTAAACCTCATTTTATCAAAATTGCTTCAGCTGGTTAGATTAGAATGCTTCACGGCATTAAAAAGTATCAGATAAATAACCACGCAGAAAAATCAGAAAAACATAGTGAACAAAGAAACACTTCTGGCCAAAATGGGTGTTGTGTCAGACAACCTCTAGTTCCCTTATTTATTGTTTCTGACCTTTGGCCTTGACCGCGCTGATAAACCAGGAACATGTTGACAAAGATATTTGCTTTACCTATACAGTTCGTCCTATTAAATGAGAGTAAATTTAAAACGAAATCTTTTAGAGAAAGCCTATTACTCCATAGACACTGGCACAGCGCATCAGCATTGCTATACAGCGGGGCAATGCAGCCAGTGTCTTAGGCACGCTTCCAACTGGTATTGATATGGATCAGTTGAGCTACCTGTAGATTGTTTGCAACAGTTTGCAGATAGCTTAATTGTTTCTATTGTAAACACTAGTTTTAATTTAAATTTGTTATTTGATTGTTATCTCTTTTTGAATAAAGACAATGTACCTCCATAGATGATTACATCAATGTTGTAAATGCTTGGTCAGATGTCGCCCAGTTCAGCACCGACAATACTAGGGCTTAGTTAGTCATAAATACAAATTTTGACCTGTATTTAAATCACATTTTATTTAGACATAGATAATGCAAATTTTAATAATAATGTAGGTATGTTGTAGTGTATGTACATATATACACTTACTAGTTGTTTATTTTCAACTTCTTCCACTAGTGGACAAAAAATTTAAGTGGACAAAATCAATAACACCTTTATTTCTTATTTGATAATAATTACTATTTATAAATCTGTTTATAGTAGGTATTTAATTTGACTTGTCTGTGTGCTTATTTTGTAAACTTAAAGAAATAAACGTCATTCAATTAATTCTTATAAAATATTATAAGAATGTAGGTAGTAGTAAGTATAGTTTAAATGAAACACTAGTATTCTATGCCGTGCGATTGCCGTATTTACCGCGATGCGATGTAAAAATAGAAATGTCCGATTTAGCTTTGCGTCTGTGTGAAGTCAACGTCTGTATTTGCAAACCTAGGTATTATAAACATAAAGTGGATTATGTAGGAAAATAGATATTACCTACCTAACATTTAAAACATAATTACATAACATATATTAAAAAAAAACAATTAGGTAGGTAGGTACCTAAGCTACAAATCCATTTTTCATACTAATCTGTCTGTCTGTTAACTTTTAATGCCTGAACGGTTGATCGGATCTCAATCAAATTTGGCAGGAAGGTAAATGATATCCGGGAACGCAAATAGTCTTCTTGAGAAGCTTGTGCGAAGCTGCATGTTTTTTATAAAAATTAAGAAGAGCATGGCGTTCTGCCGTAAATCAATTTTTTACTAGAACCCAGGCTGCCCACCTTACTAAGGTTCTGATAATTTTCTTAATATATAAGTCCCATACAAAACCTACCTATGTTTACCCCTACTATTAAAATAAAAATTCGTTTACCGAAAGCTAGTTTATTTGTGTGGGTCACACACAGGGCATGTAAAATAGGCCATGAACAGCGCGGGCGAAGTCGCCGGCAGTAGTTTTTAACGAATATACCTATTAAAAAAATTTACCGTTAAAATGATGGCATTCTAGATTCTCGACCTACATAATACAGGTGTTGCCATACGCTAAACACGTTTGTCCTGTCCGCTGGCCATGACCTTGCGTTTTAATAAACTCATCATTACGGTGGTAGGGTGTCGCACACAGAAATGTCTCGATAAATAGATGTGGTGTCGCATTTATTTGCATTTTGGGTTTAGATAAAAGTACGTGGCCGTGGTACAGGTAAAATCATAGAAGCTGGTGCGATTATCTTTTGAATTTTCATACCTACAATTTATTCAGGATACTTTCATCACTCATCCAGAATTTGAAGTTAATTACGTTAGTACGTATTTAAAGGAAATATGAAAAGTCCACCGTTCGGTTAGAGATACCTACCTGTCTTGATTAAGTATAAATTTAATCATTATTATAGGTATATATATTTAATCAAAACAGGTATACGGTAGTACTGACCATTGCTCAGCATTATTTATATAATAAGTATCTAATGCTTGTGAAACAAATTGCTTGTTTACAAGAGATGTGTAGTTGTTTTTGGTGGCCCCAAAAACTTCACGTATATAATAAAAAATAAATAGATACCTAATATAAATCACTTCCAAATAAAAAATGAGGAAATAATATTACCCACCTGTGTTAGAGCGGTAATGCACTGCAGTGCAGCATCATATCCGACCGAATCCGTTGAAATGTGAACATAAAAACTCGGACTGAATTCGGTTATAGCTTTTCGCACTGCATCCGATCCATAAGAGTCGGTGAAAAAACGGTTAGTCTAAAAAACCAATTAAGGCGCATACCCCACCCAAAGTGGTGCCGCGCGCCCCGCCGCCACCTACTTTATGTTATTATTCCATTTAACAAAGGAATTTTCAAAAATCCATCTTCCAGTTTGTGATATCTATCATAAGCTTTTGTTCAATGCTTCTGTAATAGTTTTATTCTATTTAGTTTAGGCAGAGATACGAAAATAGGTTTTGGTGGCCACCAAGGGCAACGTATCTCTGCCTATTCTGAATAGAATAAAACTATTACAGACGCATAAAAAATAGCCTATGATAGGTATCACAAACTGGAAGATGGATTTTTGAAAATTCCTTTGTTAAACGGAATATTAACATAAAGTAGGTGGCAGCGCTAGTTTGGGTTATGCCATAAGCGCCTTAAAGTATCAAAATTGAATGTTGCTTTAGATAGAACTCACGAATCCGATCTTTGATCCAAGCATTTCAGAGGCTGTCAGTAGTATAGGTAGGTATTCAGGTATACTGTTCCAAATTGGAGATTGACGCAGGACGGAAGGAATGGGCAGTGTCCCACCATATAAAAAGAAGTAATCTTTGTCTACTTAGAACGTATATTCACGGATTCGGATCGGAAGTGGTACATACCCCTTCAGGCAATACCTAGGTACCTACATAGGTTAGTTGTTTAAGAATAGGAGGTAGGTTCTCTTAGTCCTCTCATTACGGAAAAACTGTATTCATATCAAAACGCCAGTCTTTTTATATTATTAGTGGTTTCATGGCTTAGTTGGTAAGAGCACACCCGTACTGATGATGGGGCGCGGGTTCGAATCCTGCCGAAATCGAAAATTTTTGGGACAATATTAAATTTTTGTGGAAAATTTGCCCTATTAAACGCACTTTAAAGCAAAAAAAGCTCAAGTCTTTTTTTGTTTTAACATATTCCAACAAAGCTTCTCATTGAATTTGATGAAACAGTCAAGTAGAACAGCTAAATTCCCCATAAAATATTAATTTTGTTTTGGTACAATCCCCTCACGAAGAGTCATTAATGAAATAAGCCACAAAAATAGATGTTCCCAAAATAGTCGCACCACGTGGGGGCTGTGCTTCAGCTGCTTGTAATGTTTACAAAGCGTTCGAATTACTTCTAAGATTTTTGCAAATTTTAGTGCATTGCATATTATTTTTATAATTTCTCTAGATAGGTTTTTAGGGTTTCGTAAAGGGTTAAATAAAAGGGATGCTATTACTAAGGCGGAGTCTTTGTTCGTCCGTCTGTCCGTCTGTCACCAGGCTGGATCTCATTAACCTTGATTATGTTTGCTATTGTTGTATGTTAGCCCCTTAAATACTTATTTTATACTATTTTAGTACATATTTGTTGTTGTAGCTGCAACAGAATTACATCATCTACGAAAATTTCGACAGCGGAGTCTTAGTAATAAGTCCCGTTTTACCCTTTGGGTACGGAAGGAACCTTAAAATTCAACAACAAGGACGTTTTCTTTTGGTACAACGCGGCGGCTGCGACAGGTCTTTTTACCTTTTTTGCAGTGTAAATAATTGAGTATATACATTATACATAATGATTATGTCCTCTGCAGCCTTATGTTTTGAAAAACCACATTAATCCAAAACCGCTACCACCCATTGCAACAGTGTGGATTCAAAAATGGGCTTAAATTCGTCATCTATAAACACATTTCACAGTGACTAAATGGCTTCTCAGAAACATCAAACGAGTTACAAACGAGTGGTCCGCTAGCTTGTCATGTGGATTTCGTCAATATAAAAAAGTGTGATAAGGATAGGCACAAGATTTCGCGTTTAGGAATAGGAGCGAGACAGCAGAGCGGAGTAAGAACAAAAATCAAGTTTTTGCTGATTAACTATTAATTATGACATTTATTTGCAAAAATAAGCCGAAGATTCCCTTAGTATTCTATAAATTAATGAGGTGATTACAAAAAGAAATGTAGTGATTTATCAATCACTAGATACTAAAAGATTATCGTGACGAGTAACGAGTGATTTATCAATCACTAGATTCTTTTCTAAACGATAGTTACATACAGTTAGTTATTTATAGTTACGTATAGTTTATAGATGGTACCTGTAGCTAAGTATACAGATGGTACTTTGCACTGTTATTTCTGATATTTACAGTACCTATGTAAAAACTATTTTTTTTGCTCTATCGTTTTTATATCCACGTGTTAAAGCCCATAATATTTGAATACACATTTTTGTGCTGCTGTCCAAGAGTGGTGAAATGCAGATGCCAACGAAAATGTAACACTTGCATCTTAAACCTGGAACTTAGGTGTAAGCTTTCAACATTTCTAAATCTAACAAAAATTCGTCCAATTTTTTTATACATTCATAATATCATCACTGCCAAGACACACGTTCATTTTTGATACATAATGGCGGAATTATTGTTGTGTTACATGCGTTTCTTAAAAATTGTTTAAAAAGATTATGATTTTACAAATTTTGCGATTTGATTTATTACAAATCTAATTCTTGTAAGAAATAGTCGACTGAGCTGAGACGAACTCTCCCAGCCCAGCCGGTTAGGGTTTTGGTTTTCGGGTCTCACGGGAGTAGGTGTTGTCATGTCACATTGTGCTGACCACCGCCGCCACCGCAGGCCGCGTCGGTCTGTGAGACCCATTAATCTTTGCAATGGGATCGTTTCAGTTGAAAACTGATGGCTACGTGGTGCTTGATGAGTTCCTTTTACCAGAGGAATGTGACGAGCTTATCGACGCTGCTATGTGTGAATTTACGACATCACTCAAAGATGACCAGAAACATATTTTCTCCACAACAGACCCGGAGAACAAGGTAAAGTTCATCACATAACATCATTTAAGAATTTAGTTACGAAGCCTGTAGTTTTGTTACCTAACATTTCACTTTACATGATCGTTTACTACAAAAGTGAAATATTTAAGTTTTCTATTTTATCTGGGTAAGTCCTGGGCTGAACCTTAATTTGAAGATTATGGCTGATTGTCACCTAAAGTTAAAAATAAAAAATATAAATGGATAACACGGAACAAAATATCAAATAAAATCAAAAAAGAAGAACAAAATAGATGTTGTGGATTGTCCAGTATTATTTTATATCTAAGCCAGCTCTTTTTCTCTGTTGCCCCAGGGTGCCTTGAGCCTGATCACTAACTAATTTCTGTGACCGTTTCTCAATGAAGTCAAATAAATAAAACATAATTTTAGTGCTGAAATTAATTTCTGCTGTTTGATTTACCAGTCAATCTCGTTTTTTGTACGATGAATAAGCTGCTAATTTGTTTTACTTACATGTTTTCTTTTCAGCATGCCAAAGATAAATATTTTCTCGAGAGCAACGATAAGATCAGGCCGTTTTTCGAAAAAGAAGCTTTGGATGAAAAAGGAAATCTAATCGTCGCGCCTTCAAATTCTCTAAACAAGGTAACTCGGCGATAAAAGAGGCATTGAAAAAAGCTTATGATAGGTATCACAAACTGGAAGATGGATTTTTGAAAATTCCTTTGATAAACGGAATAATAACATAAAGTAGGTGGCGGCGCTAGTTTGGGTGGAGTATGCGCCTTAAATACCAACTTGGGTGCTCAGATTACACCATTTTTTATAGTAGGTACGTCGATGTTTCTGAAAAGTGGCATAAACCGTGCTTATTTTGGTATGAAATCCAATTCATTGACATCCTGTGGTCTCCGCGAAAGACCACTCTGAGAATCCACCAGCCCAGCCCTATCTAAACGGAACGCCAAGGCGAAGTCGCTGCCGTTTTTTTTATATTAGATCTTTCTGAAACGTAAGGGTTTTTTACTTGGGGCCATGAAGTGACATAGACCGTGCTTATTTTGGTATGAAATCCCTTTCATATCCTGTGCTCTCGCGAAAGATCTTCCACTCTGAGGATCCCCCAGCTCTAGGTCCTCATCTCAGCGGAACACCACGGCGACACTATACTTATAAATCTGTGCACGGCGACGTCGCTGGCAAGTCTGGCGACGTATCCTGGCAGATGACGTTGACTGTCACCAAGTAAGTTAGCTGTCATAAACAGAATGAATAGTGTGTACATACGTTGCCAGCGACGACGACGTGACGACGTGGCCGTGGCGTCCCGGTGAGGCAGGCCCCTAAAGGGTCTTTATTATTGGAAAATGCGTTATCGCCGACGACCCAGTGGTTTCATTCCCGCCTTGGTACAGTTGGTACTAAATGTTTATATGATCCGCAAATATTTGTTCTGGCTAGGTGTGTTTTGTCTGTACTTATAAAAAATATCTATGTATAATTCATTATTTTATTAGGTACTAGTGGTCCGCCCCGGCTTCGCACGGGTACCTATTCGAATTTTTGTCACCTTTTAAACCTTCCCTAGACCTCCACGAATAATTCAAGACCAAGATAAGATAAATCCGTTCAGCCGTTCTCGAGTTTTAGCGAGACTAACGAACAGCAATTGATTTTTATATATATAGATTTTTATCTTATCTATATATATAAAAATCAATTGCTGTTCGTTAGTCTCGCTAAAACTCGACAACGGCTGAACGGATTTATCTTATCTTGGTCTTGAATTATTCGTGGAGGTCTAGGGAAGGTTTAAAAGGTGAGAAAAATTCGAATAGGTACCCGTGCGAAGCCGGGGCGGACCGCTAGTTAAAATATAAATTACATAAGACTGATATTATCAGTCATCTACACGTAACACAAGCTCTGCTTAGTTTGGGGCTAGATGATGCTGTGTCAATTGTCCAGCATTTTTATTTTACTACAAAAGCATTATTTCGTGTGCAGGTCGGTCACGCCCTGCATCTCCTGCATCCATTGTTCCGCTGTTACACCTACAGCGACCGAGTGAAGAAGGTCTGCTTGGAGCTCGGATTCAAGATACCGGCCGTGGTGCAAAGCATGGTTATCTACAAGAATCCTGGAATTGGAGGCGAAGGTTCTCTTTTCACCACCTAATACTTATATGTGAAAATAACTCGGTCAGTCATCATCATCATCATCATTTGATCATCTGTCTCGCTGTTACCTTTTGACGATTAAGCGGTGAATGTATTTTGAAATTGGGCTTGTAGATTTTATGATTGCTTGTAGACTTTTTAGCTAGATAAATCCAAAGCAGTGGACAAATACTCGAGTCCCATAATGTAACCTCTATTACAGAAAACATAATATGATTGTACATACATAACAACATACTAGGCCTTTAGTATAAATTTCCCGCAGTGGGCTTACATAGACTGATGAATGATGATGTTAAAACGTGTCGAGGAAAATACTGATCAATGTTCTGTGGCGGCTGTGTTCGGTGGAAGGTAGGTAACAGGATTTTGCCCTTTTTTTCGTAGTAGATAATGATCGTAATTAAGGTGAAGTACGTTCGTAATTTATAGACAAGGACGAGCGAACACCGCGCAGTGAAAGCGAGAAAGGGACGCAAGAGCCGGCCCGCGCGCAATTTTACTGCTTTTTATTTATAAATTTGATATTGCTCTAAAATAATACTCTTTCGCAAAAAACTAAAACCATAATCCTCTAAAGTGTTTAGTTAAGTATTTTTTAGACGATATTTCATGCAAATATGTTAAGTAACTAGCAAATGAAACTGGTTTTCCGTAGTAAAAATGCAAAATTTAGAGGAAACTTTGCGATTTTTTTCTGTCGAGTCAAGTTGAGTCAATCGTGTTTCGGCTCCCATAACTTACTAACAAAAATCCTAAGCTTTCGATGCTCATCAAAAAAGATTTAAAGAAATTGTGTTTTCTTGCCTTAAAATTGATTTACCGTCTAGGCAAAACCTGAGTTTTGGGACCTACTTCACCTTAATTTATCGTAGTACTTACCTACCTCCCGCAGGTAACATGACAGAACGTGGACAGAACCTAATCAATAAAAAATAAAAATAAAAGCGTTTTATTCAGTAAGATAAAAGGTTACAAGATTAAAAAGTTCGGATAAACATCGAAGACGACTTTTGACTCTAGTCCCATGGGAGTTGGGGCGGCTTATTGTGTGGGACGCTACATGCGTCTACCGACACACACCGCGCCTTCCCATCTTCCTAGGACTTCCGTGAGGGCTGGTGCGGCGACAGATTTAACCGAAGATCTCAAGAAGGCCGAAGGCCGAAGAGGCGCAAATATGCAGGTCTCGACAGAGCCAACGCATTTGCTTACCTTTGAGTCGGGATCCTAGGTCCGTGAGGTACCGAGACAATCCGGGTTTTAAAAAAATTGTCTGAGCGTCGTCTGGTCGAAGCGACTCGTGACCCGAGAGCTGCTGAGTATCTGGCATAGCGCATCACTCACATTGACATACTGCGCGACAATACAGACAGCGTCTGGGGCATGCTTCCGACTGTTATCGATTTGGATCAGTTGAGCTACCTGTAGACTGTATTTGCAACAGTCTGCAGTTAGCTAAACTGTTTTAATCATAAATACTAGTTATGCCTACATGCTGTGTGAAAAAGGTCACCAATTTACTGATATTGATGATTTGTTAATTTTCAGTGTGTCCACATCAAGATGCAACTTTCCTGTACACGGAGCCGGTACCTCCGGTAGGGTTCTGGTACGCCCTTGAAGACGCGACCATTCAAAACGGCTGCTTATGGATTGCAAGGGGCTCGCACATGTAATTAAAATTCCATCCTTATTATGATAATATGTTTTAAAATGTAACTTATCAATAAGCTGAAACAATTGAGCTAACTGAAGACTGTTGCAAACAATCTACCGGTAGCTCAACTGATCCATAAGGTACACATTTTATTGATACAATACGAAAACTTCGCTTGGTGTCAGGCTGAGCGGCGGTTTGTATCTTATTTGTATCTCTATTTACGACTTTATTTACTTATGGTAAATAAAGGTATATTTTGAGTCAAGTGCGCGCAGTGTCGCATCGCTTCGCGTTTCGCTGTGAGCTGACCATTAGCCGTAGAGACTGAGTTGCTTCATAAAGAGAATTTTAAAATACAACCTTTTGAGATATGCTATGCGCTTATTCTGTAACACAAACGCTAGATTGAGCGCCTGAATTGGCGCGCGAGCAACGTTAGCCCGTTGCTATTAGTTTACGTCTGGCGCTATAATGCTTCTAAATAAGGTGATTTGGACTTACTTTAGACTAGACTAATCATAGTGCGAGGCGAGTTGCATTAACTAGTGGAGTGATTGTGGACTGAAGGGGTGGGGTCGTGGATTAGATCAGCCGATTCCCTTTTGAATATGGACGTTGCTATAAAACAAAGTGTTCAATTTGAAAAAATCACTACCATTTAACATTAAACCATTACTTCATACATAATTTGTGTAGTAAAAAGAACTAAAATAAAAACACACGAACGTCATCCTGGGTTATATTATAATAAGACCTGTGAACAGAACGAATCAAAAAACCTCCTCTTTGACTCATTTGGTAGGTAATAAAATCAAACAAGAAACTTTCTGGTTCTCTGTTTGATGAATGATGGAACCCTAAAATCATGATTGAATTTTCCCTTCAGCTTTTCCACGGTACCTAATGTATTTTTTCTTGACTTTCTCGTTAAAGAAACAAGGTTCCAATTTAATAAACATCAAGAACTGTCAAAACCTGTTAAAAAATCTAGCTCTTGCTCACAAGGTGCGAGCAAGAGCTAGATTTTTTAACAGGTTGCACACATGCTTGCTTAGATTAAACCTTATTAGATACTAGTCTGTGGAAGTTTATACGCTGATCATGCCCCTCATATCCAACGGGGTGACCACGATTCCAGAGCCACGCCATTACACTTACGAACCAGACATCAGTCAAGACGAGATCGGTCGATCGTTCGATCGAGAGCTTTTAGTACCTAACCTACCTACTTACCATGCCCCTGCGAGAAACCAGATGAGTGATTTCTGATCTATTACCTAATTTGATTTTCAGGTCTGGCGTCCACCGCCGCATGCTGCGAAATCCTGACACATCTTCTGAGGAAGTGATGATTTTTGATAAACCAGCTCCTATATACCCAGATTCAAGTTTCACTCCGATTCCCGTTGTAAAGGGTATTTCAACTTGTATATCACAGCAATATATGTAACGCTATTCATAAATACTTGAATATTATTGTAGAGACGACCTCTGTGGCGTGGTGGGCGATGGTCCGCCTGCGACGCAGGAGGTTGCGGGTTCGATTCCCGCCTTGGTACAAATATTTGCACGATCTGCCTGCAGGTATTTGTTTCGGGTGTTCTGGTCGTTTTCTATGTGTAAACATTTGTAAAACATCTATCTTTGTAATGTATTGTATTATGTATATCAGTTATCTATCACAAGCTCTGCTTAGCTTGGGGCTAGATAATTCAGTGTGTTCAGCATTATTTATTTATTTATTTATTTAAACTAGTTCCTGTCCGCTTCTTCGCTCGCGTTCATAGAAATTACCTTTTTCTATCCCATGACCACGGGAACTGTTTTATGGGATAAAAAGAATGCTGTGTTTAATTCCCGGCTTAGAGCTACCTACATCTATTCAAAATTCAGCACGATCGGTTCAGTCGTTAGTATCCAAACATCTAAACTTTCGCATTTATAATATTAGTGTGATTTACATAATGAATGTACACAGTAATATTATAAGGAGGAAAGATTTGTATTTTTGTATGTAAGGAACAAACTTAAAAACAACTGGATGGATTTCAAGGATTATTTAGCCGTTACAAAGCTTCATCGCCCTTCGACCAGGTGGAATGACGATTTGCGAAAGGCTGCTGGCAGATGCTGGATGCGGTAAGCTGCATACAGGGCGCTCATTAGGGGAGGCCTCTGTCCAGCTGTGGACTTGTATAGGCTGATGATGATGAACATAGGCTAAAGAATATACCCGTGCGAAGCTAGGGCGGATCGCTAGTTAAGGGACATAATTATACTATCTGAAATCAACTCCGTCATAAATATCTCCATATCCTCCTTACTATACTACTGAATATTTAACTTTGAAATTCATATATGGTAAAGTTCACGACTCATCTCGATCATATCGATCATATGTTTTGAAAACACGATTCCATAAAACTTTCTCGATAGAGAAAAATCGCAAAGTTACCTCTAAATTTTTACAAAAACCTTAATTTCTCAATAAATACAAAGTTAAGTGTGTAATCTACAGAAATTTGAAAAAACTGTTTTGATATGTACAAAACGATAAATTCATTTGATACCTAACTCCCCACTCCCCCCCCCCCTTTTTAACAAGTTAAATATTCAGTACTTTGGAAGATATGGACATCCGGCGAAGTTAATTTGAGGTAAGTTAGGCCCGTTCGAAATTCTTTACTTATGAATGGGAACAGAACTGCAATAATCATCATGTCAGCGCGTTGACAGTAGGAGTAGGCTCCTCTCCTCTTTAATACGCCACACACCACTAATAATACCTGTGTAATGTTCCGCCTAAGAGGTAACTGGCGTCTAATGCTTAGTTTACTCTTTTCAGGAACTTGCATCCTTCTGCACGGCCACGTCGTCCACAAGAGTGCAGTGAACAAGTCGCCCCGCGCTCGTCCAGCGTACACTTTCCACGTCATCGAAAAACACAATAATTCTTACTCCTCTAGCAACTGGCTTCAAGAAGGAGAGGGCGCGCCTTTTCTCGACTTGTATCGTACTCAACAGCTGATCTAGATCCAAAACCCCCACAACAAACAAATGTTTTATCATTAATGTTAGAGGAAAGTAAGTAAATATGGAATACCGTTTTGTTTTTAAGACATAAATGAAAGAAATATTAATATTCAAAAACTTAAAACAATAATCATAAACAATCATACATTTGCGAATCAGATAGTAATATTCTTGTATTATATTTATTAATTATAAGTACTTTCATTTCTCAATAATCAAATTAATATGAAGGTATCCAATAATGGAATAGGTAACCCAAATATGGAATACTATGTCATTTATAAGTAATTTTAAACTTAGATTTCTAATTTAACACATAATAAACTAAGACAAAAATATGCCTGATGAACTTTCAAACCAACGTGTATACAATACAATGTATAGAAGCTATAAACACACTACTATTTGTAAAAAAATGGCAAAAAATCGACTGTTGACATACCTGTGAAAGTTTTCCGACAGCGATAAAACAAAAATCTCTCATTATATGCCCATCTACATTATATGCCCGTATAGTGATTTGAGGAGGTAGACGATCACAACTCTTTGTCTCTAGGATTCTTGGTTTACGAGAAATGCTGAAATTCCATATTTGGTCACTTTCCTCTAATTGATGATTAAAATGGTAGTTATATAATATATTGTTATTCTGTTTTAATATATCGCTTTGTTTACGGCGCGCTAAATGAGTGATTATTGATACAAAAACAGAACATCATAAATCTTATGAGAGAAATGTCGATTGCCGTTCCACTAATTGAGATTGTAGTACAAATACCAACCAATTAGTGGTACGGAAATGTGACTTTTCTCTCATTGTTAGGATCTGTGTGTTTTGTATTGAATTGTCTATCAACAACACCGAAAACTCGCACATTTGTTTTCGACTCAGTGCCGGTCTTTTTTATTTTATCTAATTTACTTATTCAAGAACATCAGCTATGCTGATCGCCAGCAACTCCGCGTTGCCATGTAGGAACATGGCTAGAGTAGGTACTATTAAAGTTACATAGTGTAATTAGGGAGTGATAATCGCGGGCAGCGATTTCAATGTGATAATGATACATATTACCTAAGTATACCTATATTTTTGATTAATAAACGTGTGAAATAAAAAATACTGTTTTACTTATCAAGAAAACTTAGATATCAATTTTACATGTTCATATTAATAAGTGGGCAACGGACTCGATATTAAAATCTCGATAGAGATCTTTATTTCGGAAATACCATGGGCAGCCCGTGGCGTGTGACTAAATCTAACTACAGTAGGTATATCTAGATACGACAGTAGCTGTAGTAGGTATCTGAAACTTGAGATTGGCCGCTGCCCATTGAACGATCTACCGGGGATTGAATGGTTTGGTATATATATTGGATTGACCATCCACTGCACAAACAATCATAAGTACCTTACCTACACTCAAAAAAATATACCTACTTGAACGCGGTGACAAATGGGACATTACTAGGGTACTTGAACACTCGGAGTCTTTTTTGTCGTATGCAGAGATCAATTACAAAGGAACTAGGAGACGGATTTTTGCCGTCTCATATGCGCAAACTTGGCCACCTTCTCGAAATTGTTTCCGAATACACTTACCTTGGGCAGATTCTGCAGTTGGGTAAAAACAATTTCGAGAAGGAGGCCAAGAGGAGGATTCAGCTAGGTTGGGCAGCGTTTGGGAAGCTGCGTCGAGTCTTCTCGTCATCCATACCGCAATGCTTGAAAACGAAAGTTTTCAATCAGTGCGTCTTCCCCGTCATGACCAACGGAGCTGAGACGTGGACACTCACGGTAGGGCTAGTCCCCCAGCGAGTCATGGAGAGAGCTATGCTCGGAGTTTCTCTGAAGGATAGGATTCGCAACGAATGCATCCGACAGACATCCAAGGTTATCGACATAGCTCAAAGGATTAGCAAGCTGAAGTGGCAGTGGGCTGGTCATAATATCAAGAAGAACCGACAACCGCTGGGGTAAACGTGTTCTTGAGTGGAGACCGCGGCTCGGCAAACGTAGTGTAGGACGCCATCCAACCAGGTGGGATGACGATTTGCGAAAGACTGCTGGCAGATGTTGGATGCGGCAAGCTGAAGACAGGGCGCTATGGCGCTCATTAGGGGAGGCCTATGTCCAGCCAGCAGTGGACTGGTATATCCTGATGATGATGATGATGATATGCGCAAACGATGAAAATGGATTTTTCGTAAAACCTTGTCATTTAAATGACAAGGTTTTACACTAGCATAGCGTACCTACATGATTCAGATTCGACGACCTCAGTGGCGCAGCGGGCGAGAGTCTGCCTGCGACGCAAGAGGTTGCGGGTTCGATCCCCGCCTCGGAACAAATTTGTGTACGATCTGCAGAAATTTGTTCCGTTGGTCTGGGTGTTTTCTATGTATAAAAAAAAAACTATCTATGTAGTGTATAATATTACGTATATCAGTTATCTAGTATCCATAACACAAGCTCTGCTTACCTTGGGGCTAGATAATGCTGTGTGAATTGTCCAGCATTATTATTATTATTATTATTATGATACACGTAGATTAGGGCAATAGATTAGTAGGTAATATTATAAATAATATTGTTTGCGCTACCTGTACATTCTTTGCAACAACAATTATTGTAAATACTAGATTTAATTTAATTCTATTACTTACATAATTTGATTGTACCTAATTTTTGTTGTTAATAAAGTAAATTGTTGTTACATACACTTACTTAAAAAATATTTTTGAGATAAAATTTATACATTAAATTCTCATTGCACTTAGCTCTCATTTTTTCAATCGTCACCCACAAACATATCAAGCTAAGGATGTTAGTTTCAATTCAACGCATCCAAGACATTATATTAGATAGTCACGAAATCTGCAGTTCACTTCAGCCAACAATCTACGACGATGACAAATATTTTGATAGCTCCCTGCAGAGTTCAACGACCCGTTAGTTTCCACAAAAACATTTTTTTCACTGTCGTTTAAATCGAGATAAAAACTTCATTCAAACAGAATTTATCGACTACGGGACGAGTTCTAGATAACAGTGCAACTATTAATTTAATGACAACATATAACGCACACACTATAATCGCATAATGGGCCTACTTAATTTTTAGAATTAACAGGTTCTGGATTAACAGGTTCTGGTGGATCTTAGACCAAATTCATAGATAAGTTAAGAGGGTACACGATTTACCTGTGTGGCAGGTATGTATTAGGTATGACAGCTTGCTTAGTCATAGCCTCCGCTTCAGTAACGCTTAATGCAAAGAAACTAGGATGATTTAACCAATGTCTTTACAAAGAATGGATGACCGTCCAAGCTTTTATCAAATTATCATACAGACTTGTGTCAACCACTAGTAGGTAGGTCCCTAGCACCTATACCTACTTGTGTTTACTTGTGTTATTTGATCTACATAAGATCCGGTCAAGATATTAACTTATCCTATATAGGTACCTCTGTTGTTTGTAAATGAATAGGCATAAATGGCAAACTTTTAACTGTGAGGACAACCCAGGTTACATATTACCTATTTACATCTATAGACGTTCTATACTAATCAAATGTGGTTGATTGTTTATTTGTCCTTCGTTCACGCCCTAACTAAGCTGCCAATTGACTTGATTTTTGGCATAGAGTAAGTTGAAAATATGGAGAGTAACATTAGGCTACTTTTAATTCCGTAAATCAGTTCCTATGGCATATAAATAACCTTAAAGAACGCGTGCGAAGTCGCGGGCAACAGCTAGTATTCTTTTAAATAAATAATTTTGGACAATTCACACATCATTGTCTAGCTCCAAGCTGAGCTTGTGTTACGGGTACTGGATAACTGATATTCATATACGATACAATACATAGATAGATACCATAGAAAGATAGATATTATTTATTATACGTAGAAAACGACCGGAACACCTGGAACAAATATCTGCGGATCGTACTAGCATCTCTCCCGAGGCGGGAATCGAACAAGCAACCTCGTGCGTCGTAGGCGCGCTGCGCCACAAAGGTCGTTATACCGACATGTAGCAAATTAAATAAGGCTTACTCCTTACTCTCATATTTATGTTTTAGGTGTAGTATAAAGCGCGACTTTCGACTTTTTTTTTTATGTAGGTAAATAAAAAATGTGATTACTGGTACCAAAGTAATATAAATCTACTAAGTTGTACATATACACATAGTAGACAGTCCTGTACCGACATGGCACATATCAGCGGCTGATAGCAGCGCCCGGCCGTTCACATCGCCGGAGGAAGTCCACTATCAGTCCACTCCGATTGAGCTGCGCGGACGCCTGCTTCCACCATGATGCTTTGCCAAATCCTGCTCGTCGCATTCAGTTTTCTAATACGTGAGTATCTTGCATAGAGTTTTTGTTTATATGCTTATGCCTATGTGCCATTCCAGACTATAATCTATCTCCGTGCCAAATTTCATCCAGATCCGTTCACCCGTTCTGGCGTGATTGAGTAACAATCCATCTATCCAAACTTTCGCATTTATAATATTAGTGTGTTAACAATTTTTTTTGCAAGGTCATTTGTTATTTCATTTGATAAACATCAACCCCTTCTATCATCCCCGCTATTCAAAGTACACAGTAGTTATAATACAATGGGTAAACGAAAAAGGTTGTCTTAAAGGCTCGTTTACGCCGAGGCAACAACGTGCAACAGTGCCGCATGCTACATATTGTGGCATGCGGCACCTTGTGGCATGCTACAAATAGAAAGCATTTGCGGCATATGTGGCATACGGCAGCCTATTTTCCGCCGAGGCAACATCGTGCCTGGATATCGTGCTGTTTGCTTGGAGTGACTGGTCTACTTGTTTGATCGAGGGGATACATACACCATAGAATATGGCTGATCAAGTAACTTTAGCAGCAGCTTATTTAGTACTACTAAGCCTGCTATACTGTTTTGACGCACGAAAAATGTCGCATGGAATCCATTGTGCCCGGATACAAGTTACGACAGTCTGCCACGAGTCTTAGGCATTTTGCGTTAACTGTACCTACCTACCTGCCGAAAACTCGTGTACACTGGAAAGGAAATATGTTTTTTAGGCGCATACCCCACCCAAAGTGGCGTCGTCACCTAATTTATCTTATTATTCCGTTTAACAAAGGAAATTTCAAAAATCCATCGCAATGTTTGTGATACCTCTTAAAAGCTTTTTTTAATGCCCCTGTAATAGTTTTATTCTATTTAGTTTTGGCAGAGATACGAAAATAGATTTTGGTGGCCACGAAGGGCAACTTCAATTCACTGCCTAAACTACATAGAAAAAAACTATAATAGAGACATAAAAAAAAGTTAAGGCTTGACCGTGAAGAACTATTGACTGTCAGATTGCACGTCAATTTTACCAAAAGTAGTCGACAGAGGGCACTTATTTTTTACGTAGACTAATGCAAAGTTTATCTTTTGTAGAAGATTTAAACTTCTTTTGTTTTGGTTGCTGGCACAATCACATGGTACTAATTTTATTACTAACTAACATTTGCCTGCGGCTTTGCTATTTTGTAGGTACATAAATACAAATAAAACTTCAGGGGCGCACCGTAAGTTTGTGGGGCCCTGGTTTATGGTCACAGCCAAAGGCTTTGCGGAGATCATTCTTCGGTTTTTAGTGACCAGTTGGGTTATAATTTAAGATTATTCGTGGGGTTTGAAGAAGTCGATAGTCAATAATAAGACAACAAGCCAGGAGTGTTAACAGCGGAGCGAACGATTTTTTTTTGGGTTTAAATACGCACCGACAAATATGGAAGAACGGTGTCTAGGGACTTATAAAGGGTGTCCCGAAACTCAAAGGCAAGCCGAAAACGGAAGACAGTTATATTAATTACGACTAAGAAGAAATGAAATTCAAGGTCCATCTCGCTCGTCCAATGGTTAAAGCTTTTTACTGAAAATCAGAAAATCGCTCCCCGGCGGCGCCAAACTTTTAAAACTGAAAAAAAAGTCCAACGCGATAGGCTGCCATAACGCAGTTATCCTTGATTTCAAAAAAGTATATTTAGTAGTTAATACGTTTTACCTTCACAAATTATCATCATCATCATCAGCCTATACCAGTCCACTGTTGCATAGGCCTCCCCTAATGAGCGCCATAGCTCCCTGTCTTCAGCTTGCCGCATCCAGCATCTGCCAGCAGTCTTTCGCAAATCGTCATCCCACCTGGTAGGAGGGCGTCCTTTACTACGTTTTCCGAGTCGCGGTCTCCACTCAAGAACACGTTTACCCCAGCGGTTGTCGGTTCTTCTTGAAATATGGCCAGCCCACTGCCACTTCAGCTTAAATTAAATAGCTTTAGCTTAAATTATCATAATTTTGTTTAAAAACGTGATAATATATTTTATTTTGAGTTTCGAGAGTCAAAATAATGCCAAAATCTAGAAAAAGGTGTATTTTTAAACACTTAGTTTAACTGTAACGAACGTAAATGATCAGAATAAAAAAATACGATAAGTAAGGAAAAAGCCTGTAGGAGCCGAGTAATGGAATAGAGTTTATCTACATATTATATAATATAATCTATATAAATAAAATAGAACAGAAAACTGGGTGAAATATCAAGAGATCTCTGAAACTGCAAGAGATATGAAGCTGAATTTTACACGGAGTTTCCTTTTAGTACGTAGGCTAAGAACGGATTTTTGGAAATTTACTTGAAGGAATGTTTTCTAAAAAAGTTTTAAAATCGTAAAGGATTGGTTGTAAAACTTTGGCGTTGATAGTTTACACGGAAACCAACACATTAGGTATTATTAAAGTCCACACGAATGAAATTGCTGGCTGGTCAGTGGTCAGCTAGTAATTATATAAAGAGGAAAAATTTGTTTGTTTGAACAGGATAGGCTCCAAAATTACTGGGCCGATTTAAAAAAACTTTCACTATTAAAATGCTACATTATCCCTGACGAACATAGGCAAAAGAATATACCCGTGCGAAGCCGGGGCGGACGCCTAGTATGAAAATTAACTGATTTGTAAAAATAAAAAACCCACATAAGTTCTTTACGAATTACAGAGCCAGACTAATATGTTATTTGAGTAATCGTTTAGACTTTCTATTTCTTGCTTAAATTTTGAACAATTCAATAAATCCCGCCGAAAATTATAGACCAGCGCTCAAAGATCTACTTATGAGCTTCTACCTATTTTATTAGTACGGGAATTTACAAAAAAATCATTGGCTAGTTTGTGGTACCTAACGTAAGCTTTGTCTGTAATAGATTGATTTTTTATAGTTCAGGCAGAGATGCGAAGTTGTCTTGGTGGATACAAGTGCCTAAGTGCCTATTGTCTAATTGTCTATAGGTACTATACAAAATAAAAGTATTACAGATACAGTATTTAAAGAACCTTATGGTAGGTATCACCAACGGACCAACGGTTTTTTTTTTTAAATTCATATATAATAAAAAAAAATAAAAAAATAAGTGGTGGAGCTCGGGTAATGCCTTAATCAAATAATAAAAAGAAAGTATTTACATTCAAGTATTATCTGGGACTTTGACTTAGATGGATGACCGCATATATGTGTATACGGCTTTTTACATTTTAGATAAAAAAAAAATGGAATCCTTTTGCGAAATAATTATGTAACCCTGGAATTTAAGTAAAAAAAAATATATGGTTTTTTATCAGCGCGTCCTACCTGTCATGACCTATACGGAGCTGATTGGGACTTAGACACTCACTACAGGGCTGGTCCACGAGCTATGGAAAGAGCTATGCTCGGAGTTCCTCTGAAGGATAGGATTTGTAACGAATACTTACATCCGACAGAGAACTAAAGTTATTGACATAGCTCTAAGAATTAGCAAGCTGAAGTGGCAGTGGGCCGGCCATATCTCGCGAAGAACTAACAACCGCTAGGATAAACGTGTTCTTAGATGGAGATCATGTCTCGGTAAACGTAGTGTAGGACGTCTTCCGATCAGGTGGTATGACGACCCATGAGACTGCAGGCGGATGCTGGATGCGTCATGCTAAAGACATAGCGCTAATGGTGCTCATTGATGGCCTATGACTAGTAGTGGTCTAACATAGGCTGATGATGATGTATTGTAATAACTAACTCAGTCACCTAGTAAGTACCCAACATCTTGAGTAATACAGATATTATAATACTAGTCTACATCTGGACCGTGTTTAATTATTCAGTAATATTTATTTATGTTCATTTAACTACTACCATTCCATTCTACCAAATTGATAACTCTGTCAATGAATAAAAATACTGCAAAATCCTTGTAACGTAGGTGCAATCCATTATATATTCTATTACAATGACAAATGGACTATTGAACCCGCAAAACAAAAGTTGTCGAAAATCGTAATTCGCAAGGCGTGTCCAGCTGTCATCGCGAAAAAAGTAACATAACCTCGCGTCCGTCCATGGAGGCGGCTAGCCCCCGACTGACGTTAGTGAAAACGATTTTGAGTTATATACAAAGGGATATTTGATCAATAAGGTTGAATTTAGCGTGGCTAAATATTACCTAGGTTCCAATTACTTCGCAAAACGCCTTACAAAAATGAGTTTTTTGGGATTTATTATTATTGTATTGAATTCTACAAAAATTACGAATGTTTATTAGAAAGATATGATGTTGAAGTAGCGGTTCCTGCATTTTCTTTTTCATCTGGAGTTATATATTTTGTGTAAAGGCTTAAACGCCCTGCTTTTTTAAAGTGTTTTTCTAAAGTGATTTATTATAAAACTACACAAAATAATAAAAAAAGAGGTAGTAAAGATAGTTATTAGTTATTTGTTTATACAATGTGGTATTTTTCATTACTTAAATCGTATGCACTTTAGAGAGCAAAAAAACAAACTGTAAAAGCTGTTCGTTCAAGTAAGGCATCACTGACACCTCTTAATAATAAGTATCACGAACTGTACGATGGATTTTTGCAATTTCCTTTATTAAACGGAATAATAAGATAAAGTAGGTGGCGGGGCGGCGGCGGCGCTAGTTTGGGTGGGGTATGCGCCTTAATGGTCGAAATGTCGTCGCATTGTTTAAAACTAAATGTACAAAAGTATAAAATTCAGAGCACAATCACATCGCAAGCTGAGGCGATGCTATTAGTGTAGTAACCCTTGCCATCGCCTTCTTTGGTTTAATTCTCCTCTACCCTTGCCGCAACAAGATCCGTTCAACCGCTCGCCGTAAAAAGGTACCAGACCAGACAGTCATGTTCGCCTTTTGCACAAGTGTTTATCGATGTAACTTACATCGGTAATGAAAAAAAAAAAACCAACTTTAAAACAAGTTTTTATATCATCTTGGACCAAAGTCTCTCTGTAGACTGAGACGTGTGAAACGTTCTGGGTGACCCGTTTGACCCAATCACCGACCCTCACCCGGAGCCAGGTGACGGCAACAAGTATCGAATGGAAGTACTTATATAAAGAGAGCTGAAGTACTCATTGACGAGCAGTACCTACCTTGCAGACTAAGGTCCAAAGCCTCGAACACCGCCGCCGCGAGGTCACTTGTCTCACGGTATTTTATAGGATACACTTCGGAGAATGCTTACATGAACTACATGACCTGGTTCCACCAACCCCCTTCCACTCCAGGATAAGAAGGATAAGAAGACGCACAGCGTATATGGAATCCAAAACTTCAGTCACCTAGTAGAATCGATTGGCAGAGTTGGCAGTTAGTGATGCATGGCGGCGCGGCGTCAACTAGTGATTGCCCTTTTTCAAATCAAAGTTTTGGAACTTCTTTTGCCGTGTTCCAAAACAGGCATAGGATTTCGAGTTTAAAGGTTCGTCGTAAATCTCGTAATCACATCCCATTCTTGATTCGATTTGGGATTTAATTAGATTGAATTTTAAAATTATGTCGTTCATCCCACCACCAATCGTCATCGATACGTATTGGATTGAACAGGACCTCGTTGACTTTCCAATTACAAACACAAATTCGATTTTCCGGTTAGTACTTATGTAGGTACCTCAATGCTGGCTGGTACGTCGATGCTCTCGCAGGCAGACTTAGTTGAGCAGCATGCGCGGTTTGTTTTTCCGAGTTATTCCTGACTCGTCCCACATTGGTCCATTGGGACTAGTCGAGAAACTCAAATTTAATTTGAGATTTCTAACAGAAAAGTAGCAGAAGTACTGTTTGCCGCACACTTCTCGTGCAATAAATAATCAAGTAATCTTGGTTACCCTTGTTTCCGAAGAATTTTTTAACTATCTCACGCAAAGTACTAGGAAAGTAGAAATGAGGCACTTTGACGTCATACATCAAAGCATACATAGGGACAGACAGACAACGGGAAACAAAACAACTTTGTTTCATATTCATACTATGTATGTACTATGTACCTAACCTAGTGAAGTAGGTCCTCCGCTTTCTTTAATTTTAAGTATATTTTAATAATTATTATTGTATGTACCTACGAAAGGAAAAACTGTTGAATAATTTATAATAGTTCTTAAGATTAACTATGTTTCTTAATTTACATTAAATGATTGTTATTCTTATTCTATGCTTTTTACTGCGCAATGAACTGATGCTGAACTGATGATTAAATCAACTGATTTAAGACATTTTAAGACTGTTTGTTTATAACTAAGTATATTTAGCTATAATTAAGCTAAATACCTAATTAAATATATAGGTACATAAATTACATTACTAATTAGGTATTAATACTTAATTAAACACGTACAATTATAATATAATTGTACGTGTTTAATTAATTAATTTATATATTATACATATAAACAACCAAATCCCATAGCATACGTTCTTCGACTCTAGGAAGTCAAAGATACCTATATATATATATAGGTAAAAGTTCTGAGACTATCTTGGATGTTCTCGTTCTCGAAATAATGCAGTGTAGTGTATACGCTTCTACAACAAAATTCTTAGTGAGTTGAAAAATCTATCAGTAATAAATTCAAACAAATTGTAAAAACCTTTCTGTGCAAAAATGCTTACTACAAAATATCAGATAATCTAGATAGAAGATATAAAAGCTTGGGACGGGTTTTGCTCCAACTCGAAAAATAACATAACAACTTACAGGCTAAAGGTTTCTTCGTCGCTTCTTTACTTTAGTCTACATACCAAAGCGACCGAAATCAAAAATATCATTTTATTTCCGTGTCAATATTTTATTTTAAGAATTTGAACTTTTCTAAGTGTACATTTTTGTATTTATGGAAATAAAGACTTTTTGATTTGATTTGATTTGCGAAGGTAATAAAACCAGTACGAGGCGCAACAAGCGAAATGTTGATAACTTTTTTCTAAAATTTGTAATTCATTAAATTACTTGCTGGTGCCCGCGGCTTCGCACGCGATTTTCAAGTAGCCCATGTCTGTCCTCGGATTACCATTATAACTCTCTGCCAAATTTCATTAAAGGTAACAAACAGACAGACAGACAAATACTTTCGAATTTATGATTTTAGTATGGATTCGGTAGGCTTGCTAAAACCAGAAATTAGTGTACAATTAGCATACCTTCAAATATGCAACTATTCGGTTCAGGATTGCTATTTGTGGCGTCGTATGTGGGAAGCCTATGTCCAGCCGTGGACATGTAAGGGCTGATATGATGATTAAGAGGCACCTATTCGTATCTAATAAGCTATATGACCTACTAACCCCAGTTAGAATGGAACAAGGGAGTGTTTTATGAAATATGACATGCATGGTTATGTGATGTGATGGGCTATATGATAGTAAGCTAGTAAATTCATAAAATACGATTACTAACGGTGATAAAATAACAGAACATCGATTGTCTGTAAACATTAGACCATGTTAGAACATACTTGATAGGTCGACCTGACTGGTCTAGAATCTATCTACGTACTATCTGTAGATATAGATACCAGCCAACCCAAAGTCGATAAATACAATTGACCTACATATAATTATGTCGACGTTGGATTGGTCGGTACACCAATATTCTAGATTTCTAGCTAGATTATGCAATGTTTACACTTCTGAATAGAGAAGAACTCAATGATACTTTAAACCTGTAGGTATGTAGATTACTTCAGAATAGAAGGTTAGGCATAGATTTAAATCGTTAAATCTATGAGGTTAGGTATAACATAAGGTATCATAATAAAAACGTACACGTTTGACGAAACACGGGCATTAAATTACTTCACTTTGTTATAGAATGCTTAAATTATTTGAGACGCAAACCTTCCACTTCAAAAAAATTTGCAATGTATGGCGATGCGATGTCATTATTGTCCATTCTACCCAAGAAAACAACTCCCGTGCTAGGGGGGATGGTGTCTGGAAGCTGTACGATGGATTTTTGCAATTTCCTTTGTTAAACTAAACGGAATAATAAGATAAAGTAGGTGGCGGCGCTAGTTTGGGTGGGGTATGCGCCTTAAGTTTATTCGTTACATACCTACAATAATAGAAGTCTTTCCTCTTTATAATATTAGTGAAGATAAATTTGCCTTATTATATGTGCTCATTTTGTAAGCGACTGACTTGTCTCCTTCGGAAATTCATTCTAAATTAATTTAATTGAAATTTCTACATTTAATTTAACAAACAGTGATCATGATCAATGAGTGTTATTATCATTTTCAGTGACTTCTTGGGCTTGCTCACCAGAGCAGTCCCAAAGTGGGTGTAAGATAGAAGCAGGAAGCTGTCACTGCGGTTACGGCTGTAAAACCGAATACATCTACAAGTACAGACGGATGTGCCTCAATGCATTGAAAGGTATTATTTATCAGAGGAAATTCATAACGAACACCTCACAAAAACGATAGTTTAACGTAATACAATAAAGACAAGAGTAGGTGATCTTTAAAATAAAATACAAAAAAATCTTCCTAAGCTACCGTGACAGGAGTTGAGAACACTTAGGACTAGAGCATGGTAAGAGCATTACTTTGATAACCCAATAAAAATAAAATTGTTACAACCATAAACTAGTAAGTATACTATTACAACCAACCTCATGTATACTGCAACAAACTTAGAAGAAGGGTAATTATAATAATCCATTTACGGCAACAAATCTCTTGTATGTCGGAATTGCTTTTTTGCGAGTCATTTACACCTGAACACATGAAAAGTCGAAAAGTGTACACTCAATGTCGTAAACTTTTCATAATGGTTTTACTGATCCGAAAGGATTCTGGACCCTGAACCCCGAACTTCTGGACAAGGGATCAACTAACGAAAAGGAAGAAATAAGTAAGAAATAAAAAAAAAACGTTATTTACAAGATTTTTTTAAATTTCTTACTTTTTTCTTCCCTTTGGTGTTCTTTTACACGTAGGAAATTTTTTCTACTTGCATTTATCATACAAAATACATAACCTATCTCATATTACTTGTTTTTTTTGGTGTTTTTTTGAGCAAAACTAATGACAAAACATATGAAATGCTTACAAAAATATGAATCCGTTGAGATATAAAAAAAAAATAGTATAAAATATGTTTGACATTCGGAATAGCGCTGGAAGATGCGTGTTGCGACACAGTTTTAAACATATGCGCGTAAACAATTCCAAAACTCGTAGAACAAACATTGACCCCTTCTTTCCCCTTCGATGTCAAGAATCACGTCATGTGCCGGGCGGTTCCCTTGCGAAACTAGCGCCGCCACCTATTTTATCTTATTATTTCGTTGAACAAAACAAGGCAGATATCTAAAAAAAAATGAAATTACCTTTATTCAAAGAAATAATAAGATAAAATAGGTGGTGGATCTAGCTTCGCTCGGGAAACCGCCTCAATACACACTTTACGTGGCAACACATAATGAAATAAAATTAACACGTCCAGTGTTTGGTAAACTAAAGTGTGTCTCACTCAGCGCTCCACGCGCCAGCGACACCGCCTCCGGAGCGGAACTACAACGTCTGCTCAACAATGCCCTGCGGCCGAGGCATCTGCATCCAGACGAACGATATCCGGTTCACGTGCAAATGTGAAGGGACGGGTTACTACGGACAACGCTGTGAGAAAGGTATATGAACTTTTTCATTTCTCTTGCTAAAAATGTGTATATAGCGTAGCATAGCGAGAATAAAGGGGTTTGAAGATTTTTGTGTGCAGGGTGGCCCTAAATTGATAATTTTACAAAATCGCCGCGCACAATGAAAGTTATATATTTGGATAGAAGACACCAAAACAAATTAAAAATGTTCTATTCGATTTATGGGAGGTATTAGTTTATATATTCCTTTAACTTGTTTATGTATAAATATTTCTAATATGGCTTTATGTGGAATTCCTTTTTTATCAGGATTTTATTCCATAATGCCCTAAAGCGTCAGGATTCCGAGATGACATGCAAAAAAAAAAAAATTTCATCTGTGAATATCTCTGAAACCTGACGCTTTAGTTTTATTTTTTAATTTGGTCTGAAATCATCAGCCAATGCAAAACATTTGCCTTTTACTTATATAGACTCGGTTAAGTATTTGGTTTTCATAAAAATACCGCACCTACTTACTTATACATTTTAATCGAATTTATTTTTGAATATGGAACTGAAAGCCTGGTGACAATGGGGTAGGATAGGAAGGGTAATTTTTCCTCCATGGAATAATGTGTTTTTCGAAAGACATAAAAATGGTAGCTGTTCACACTACTCACTTATCCCATTATTCACACCATGGGATTGTTCAGTCCCATAAGACAGTCTAATTTACTTACAACGGGATATTGCTTACGTGACGTTAGGACTGAATTTCAAAATACCTTGTTTTTTTTACCAAGATTTGTGTTTTGAGCTTTCCAATATTTGGGCACGGTGGCATGCGCCCTCCAATCTAATAATTTGGTATACCTACCTAGATTGGAGGATACTACTGTTTTGGTTATTTTCACATCGACATGTAGTATCGCTTTTCTATGGCATAAACGTCACTCAAAGATAAATAATATACCTAGGTACTTAAATTCAAAGATAGAGCTGAGCATGCTTTTATAATACAGACCTTAAACTCCTGAATACGATTGGCACAGTCCTGACCTGAACAAAGCTCGGAAACTATTTTGCTGACTTTCCTCTCAATCTAAAGAAAAATAAAATAAATAATGCTGGTCAATCAACACAGCATTTTTAATGTTTATTTTAATTTTATGATATGGATTTTATTATCTGAAATAAATGAAATTATCTAGCCCCAAGCTAATCAGAGCTCATGTTATGGGAACTAGAAAACTGATACATAATATAATATATTACATAGATAGATATCTTTTATTATAGGTAGGTACATAGAAAACTAGAAAACGACCAGAACACCCTTAAACTACTGATAAGAATTCCGGATGCATTATTAAAAGCTGGCGCGATCTCCTTAATGCTTTTTGTATATTAGAGGCTAGATTTGTGTTGTGATGCAACGACGACGACGATAAGCGACTTCATCAGGATGAATGAAAAAACAAATGATAGTCGCACCGGATAATTTTAAAAATTTACGAGTTAGCTTTTTTATATAGTATTATTTGTAATTATAGGCGGCGTCACAAAATTATAATTTATTTTTTGATTCCAGCATGCCCGACGACTCCGGTGCGCGGCATGGTCTTCCCCCACGAATGCATAGTCATCTAGTTACTCATCACATCATACATACATGAATACTTACCTTATTACTTAAGCCAAATAAAATAAGGAACGTATTAAGTTTCTTATTTCTTTGCAATAAGATTCATAGTAAGGTAATCCTTACTTGATACACTTCGCAGCAAACTAACGTGTTTAACAAGCATTAGGCACGGTACACGCTTGCTAAAATTAAAAATACCCACACCTATCTATCACCGTCGAACAACCTTTACCTACAGAATTCTCCGGGTCACCTGTATTTAAAAAGGCGTTTCGACCGGCCTTCTGAAAATACATACTTATCTGGCTTATAAATGTGTATTTTTATTGTGATACTAAAATGCATTGCATAATGTACGTACGTAAGTACTTTTTCCACTTAAACATAGCCTAAGTTAAATTGAATAGAAAACTTGTAGTACCTACCTATTTTTTATGCTTAATTTAAATTAAATTGATATCCGATTCATTTGTTTGTTTTCAACAAGTTCATTGCATTATACTTAAGGTGCATGTACCTACCTATTTCTTCAACTTACGTCTAAATCTAAAACACTTCTAAACCGCGTTCTTATTTGGATTTCATTTGATAAACCGCGATGTCATTATTTTATGATAATGAGATCACTTCCCTTTACCGCAAGAACTGACAGATTTTTTTTGTTTGAAGATAATCTTTTTTGTAATATTTAATGCAATAAATAGATATATTTTCATTATACTTATGTACGTAAGGACCTTCATAGAAAACGAATCGGTAAACGTAGTGACAGACAGCCCGGCCAGGGGGATGACGACCTGCGAAGGCTGCTAAAGACTGCAGGCCGATGCTGGATGCATCAAGCTTTACCACGACACCTATACTACGACGCCATTGTGTGAAACTGAAAAGGATAGGCATAGGATTTCGCGTTCATAGGAGAGGATAGGCCAGAGCAACGCTAACCCAAAATCAAGTTTTAGCTTATTATCTAATAAGGACATTATTTGATATTATTCTTAGTTCTATTACCATGCATACCATGGCGCAGGCGCGGACTTGCGTCTGCTACGCCACAGAGGTAGTTTTCTTGGCAGCGCTCACTTTGGACCTATAAGTGACGAAGTGAAACAAGGAACATAATACTCTAGGAAAAGTGAAAGCCAAGTCTTCTCGTAATCCATACCGCAATGCTTGAAAACGAAAGTTTTCAAGCATTGCGTCTTCCCCGTCATGACCTACGGAGCTGAGACGTGGACACTCACGGTAGGGCTGATCACAGAAAACTGGGGCTGATCCACCAGATTAAAGTCCCCCAGCGTCATGGAGCTATGCTCGGAGTTTCTCTGAAGGATAGGATTCGCAACGAATACATCAACCAAGGTTATCGACATAGCTCAAAGGGTTAGAAAGCTAAAGTCTAAGTGCTTAGCTTGTAAGCCTAAAGAAATAAAATTATTGAATTTTTTTGAATTGTGAGCTGGCCATATCTCGAGAAGAACCGACAACCGCTGGGGTAAAAGTGTTCTTGAGTGGAGACCGCGACTCGGCAAACGTAGTGTAGGACGCCCTCCGACCAGGTGAGATGACGATTTGCTAAAGACTGCTGGCAGATGCTGGATGCGGCAAGCTGAACACAGGGCGCTATGGCGCTCATTAGGGGAGGCATATGTGTCCAGCAGTGAAGTAGTATAGGCTGATGATGATGATGATGAGGTTTATGATAACCTTTTCAAATGTTTTGACTAACTACGACCAAGTTTGAGCAACTGTGGTATAAAAAATATGTCATGAACAATAAACACATGTATATTTCAAGAGGATATTAAAATGGTAGTAAACTTCTTTAATTAATTGAATAAATAACTGAGTAATGGGTCTTATTGGTTAGATGGTACTTTTCTAAAAATCAAAGTATGCAAACACGTCAATAAACTTATGTTTTCACTACTCTTAATTGAAAAGGGTTATATGGAACTTAAAAGCAGTGAGCAGAAACCACTTTTGTTCACCATTTTTGATTAATTAAAAATCAGGTTATAAATACTCGTGGCCTCCGTTCCAAAACCCATGTTTTCTATAGAGGATTGGTACTGAGTGGTTATGAATGATGTCATCGTTCTGACCATAGACATAGAATTTTTTCACTAGTACATTCTAAGCCTATGGTTCTGACAGAGACGTGGCTATAATAGTGTGTTGGACGTAGACTTATTCGACAATAGATATACTGTTTTTAGAAGAGATAGATACACAGGTTTCGACAAAGATGAAGATGGCATGGCGGTGGCTCTCTCATTGCAGTCTAAAAGGATCTCTGCTGTGGGCAAAACAAACTGGGAAAGATTAAATGAAGATTTATGGGTCGTAATAAATATTTCTTTTCATTTCATTTATTTATTTATCTTTTGACACTTACATGTACTTAGACAAGTCAAACAGTTTTTATCTTAAGATATTAAGTTACAACTAGCTTATCTACAGTGCCTATTACCTTATTACAAAATATATTTTTATCAGCCAAAGCTTCGTCAATTGTATAGTAAAGTAATTCATTTTCAATCATCGAGTTAGAATACTATAGAGTAACAATCACAAAAATAAAATGTCCGCGCCAAAACTCTGCACAACCTACGCTACGTGCAGAGTTTTTGTTTAGTTGTACGGCGACCGCAGTCCTCGTACAACGTTCGCGATGCCACAGTGTTCGGTGATTTCCTGCCCAAATAACAGCAACAACGTGTAAAAAAAGGATGGTGTTTCGTATTTTAGGTAAGTATCATAACAATTTTATGAATTTATGTATCCACAGTACGTATTTTCATGTTAATTTCAATAATTTTAAATATTTTCTGCAAAATAAAATGCTCACAGCTTGACCTTGGCACTTCGTAGGCGTATCTCTTTCACACGTTAAACAAATATGTAAGAGTAAAAGAGAAACAAAGTCTCGCGTGAGCTTGTGACGAGCACACTGTGTTCCAACGACAAAACTGTGGAGTTCATTGATACTTAATATTTTTACGAATTTTAAATTAATTATTATACTTAATAATATTACCATGTTGATAAATGCTTTATTTTTTCCGAACAAAAAGTAGATGAGTCGATAGCGTTCTATAATTTTATAGTGTAAATTACAATATTTTGTATGCCTTGTTTTTAGTTTTCCTCGAAACCCCGTAAGGTGCTCTGAATGGACAGTCATATTATCAAGGTAATTAAGTTATTCGTCAGTAAGTTAAAAATAGTACCTAATAAAACTCGTAATACATACAGATTAATTTGTTTTATTTAAAATTATTTGCACCCCCGTGTTTTCCGGGATAAAAAGTAGGTACCTAGCATAAGTGTTAGTCCAGAGTATAAGCTATCTTCATATTATAAGTGTGACTAGCTGCCCCGCCCCGGCTCCTCCTGGCTAAATAATATAATTATAGCCTATGTCCATCCTGAAACCTAGATTCATTCTAAATATTGGTTAACATATTTTTTTAATCAGATGTTTAGTTTCGGAGTCCTCTTAGGTACATTATAAACTCACAAACTCACATACACATTAGAATGATATCACAAATACTACCTATAATATTATTTAGTACAAATAGGGTCTCCACTCGCCCTGTTCCCTGTTCGTACGCGCATGGCCGTCGGTCATCTTCGGAAATCTTCGGTATGTCTTCGGTACATTATTATGACGTTGCGTACAAGCGACATTGAACATAATTCAACCAAGATAACGTCTTAATTCGCGTAAATGTCATTGTGAGCTATATAACAACTAATGTATAGGTATGTAGAACGGCGCTCGGACATTTTTTGAGTGCTGTCAGTTAGAGATTGGGACTCTATAATATTCTAACTCGATGTTTTCAATAGATAATTTTCGACAAATATAAATAACTCCATGTCAGTTTTGTTACTTATTTCTAAGGGTATTTTATTATACAATTTTATGGAGAGGCACTTAAAGCTCTCCTTAATTACCGACCTCTGGGGCGCGGCGGGCGAAGGTCTGCTGCGACGCAGAAGGTTGCGGGTTCGATTCCCGCCTCGGGACAAATGTGTGTACGATCTGCAGACATTTGTTCAGGGTGTTCTGGTCGTTTTCTATATATAATAAAAAATATCTATCTATGTATTGTATAATATTATGTATATCAGTTATCTAGTACCCATAACACAAGCTCTGCTTAGCTTGGGGCTAGATAATGCTGTGTGAATTGTCCAGCATTATTTATTTTATTTTTATTTTATTTTATACTCACAGACGAGTGTAACAGATTTGGCAAAATGTGCCCACATGGGACACAGATTCTCCGCCACGGTTTTTAGGATGCTGTTGTGACTGGCCCTCGTCCTGCTCATCAGAGATACTGTTCTCTTCCGAATAAAAACGGGGAAGTCTCAGCAGCATCCTAAAAACAACAAACCGTCTGAATGTAGGCTAAGTCGTATATTTTTAGCGCGAAATAAACGTGGTTGAATAGTAGAGCTTCCATAGTGATACGTAGACCACTGACGAAAGGGCCCACACGGCAAATAAGCCGTAGATTTTTATGCCAAAAAACGCGTGTTTAAACGGCCCTGACTGAGCTAGTGTAAGACTGAAAATATTAGATTGGCCTAGCTAGACATTGTACTAAGTACTAAGTGTATTCTTATATAAAATAAAAATATTAAAGTAATGCTGGACAATCCACGCATCATGATCTAACCTAACCGTAAAAGCTAAGCACAGCTTGTGTGATGGGTGCTAGATGACAGATATACTGACTATAATTCTTCAATATTTATAGGATTTTAATAATACCATATTAGTAAACACCCAGAACCAATATGAACTAAATATGTAGATGGGTTAGGTAAATTTTTAAAAGCTGGTGTTATCACGATTTGTTCGTCTTATACTAGCTGGATTTGTAACGTCGGCGTGAATAATTACATGAATAATAAACACACGCAGCTCTTAAAAAATACGTTTACAATAATTTATCCCGGGGCGCGAATCGAACCCGCAATCTCCTTAACCGCAGGCGAACTTACGCACACTGCGCCAATGAAGTCGTATATATCATAGCGTTACTATCAACTCGATATAATAGGCTTAAACTTGGCCAGGAGTCGCGGCACGTAGAGACGTCTCCAGCGTCTTCAGAGAAGGCGTGATGCTGGAGCCCAAGTCTTCAACCACACTAGCCAGGTACGCTGCAAAGAAAATAATAAAATACTAAGCAGCACATTCACACAGAACATTATAGAGGACTAGCTAACGCCCGAGACTTCGCGCGAGTTTTTAAAATAAAAAATATTTCAGGTCCAGAGCATTACGTGTGCAATAATCAGGCCGATCCAATCAGTAGTATTGGAGTTTAGTTTGACCAAAAATGTTAACAAAGGCAAAGTCACGGGCTGCAGCGCCCTTAGCAGAATATATCCAACCGACTGCGCCTGCCAAGCGCGTTGATTACGCCAACCAAAACATTGATTTTTGGAGGATGCCTAAGTCCAACAGTGGACGATATTCGGTTGAGATGTATGTATGTAATACTTACTTATATCCGTAAGACAGCGCTTCTTGCCCAGCTCGTCCATAGTCTTGATACTCAAAATCTTCTCTGCGTAAATGTTGCATGTATGGACACACACCTGAAACGGGAATTAATAAATAAGACTGGTTCAGACAGAGCTCAACTCGTCAAGACAATTATGTGAGTTGGATATAAAAATACAGGCCAAGAAAGTGAATTTTAGGCTGTGTTTGTGCGGTTTGTCAACAACATTTCAACTGAGTCGATCGGAATTAAAAACTTCTCGACCATATTGTTCATTTTTAGACTAGAAACAAAAATTTGCTGTGCCAAAATGTTTTTTCCTAAATAGAGCTAATGTTTCAAAAGTCACTGTACCTATACCTCTTCGCGTTATGGGTGCCACAGAGTTAATACAAGGTGCCATACTGTCCCAGTTTAAAAAATACTGTTCCACAGGAATAGTCGTGTAATAAAGAGTATGTACATACATCTGTTAAAAACTGCCACGGCGCCTGTTTCTCGGATAGATGCATTTCTAGATGCTGCGGCAATGTCATCAAATACTGACCAATCTGAAACGAAACAAAAATGCTTAGTTCACAGTAAAGTTTTTTCAAGCAATTGGGAGATAAAGTGAATATTCCGCCTATGCCCTGTTACAACTTCTGCGATTTGCTCCGAATACATTACACGGATAAATATGTCTTTTTAATGAAAATAGAAAATACCCAGAACACATATTTGTAGATGATGGAAAATATTATAATATGGACTTGTAACCAGTCATATAATATTTTCCATCATCTACAAATATGTGTTCTGGGTATTTTCTATTTTTATTAAAAAGACATATTTATCCGTGTAATGTATTTTATAAACTCTATATATCAGTCTAGATTATGTAGTTGTGTAATCTCTTTGTTTACGAAAAACTATCCAGGATTCGTCGCCAAAGCTAATCTAAAATAATTATTATCAACCCATTATTCTCAGCGTCAGAATCCATTTAACACGTACGTAATTTAAAATGACACAATTATCATTTATTTATTTTCAATATTCCTAAAATGATGTCTATAATACGATCGTTATGACTGGGACGGCAACATATACAGGGTTATTGGTAAATTAATTAAAACTACATGAACTGCAAGTTCTAACCATCATTATGAAAACGTCCGTAAAGACGCCAGGTCTTAATTCTTAAAAAAATATATATACTGCTTCTGATACAAAATGAAAGAACAAATTTGTCTGGATCCTATCGAAGAACGATCTTCCGAAAGACCGATCTTCCACTCTCATACCCACTGTTAATTCAGGGCAAAGCCATTTTAAAGTTAAGTTGCAAATAAAACCTCTCTCACGAAAGATTAGGTACGGAATCGAGGAGGGCACGGGTATACCCGATACCAAGTTTAAAAATTAAGACCTGGTGTCTTCGCAAACGTGTTCGTGATGATGGGCAGAACCTGCAGTTAACGTAGTGTTACTAATTTACCAATAACCCTGGTAGAAAAATCGCTTTAAGCGATAAGGCCGCCAATTCCATGTCTTTGTCTAAGATAAGTTTTTTAATGTAATTTGTTTATTTTTGTTAATAGGCTATGAAATAAAGCATTATCTATCTATAGTGCTATATATTTATCATCGGAATTGATAGATACGAATGTAGAACAGAACTAACTTCAGTGATGTACTCTTGCGGCGACAGAGCGAAGTCGGGCAGGTCTGTTGTGAGCGCGTCATTATCGGCCCACACGGGCAGCAGCGCGATCTTCTCTGCAATGACAAACTGGTATTACTTAAGTTTAGAGTGTAAGAGGTCCCAGAGATTTTAGAAGAGGGCTTAGTTGGTTAGAGCGCACCAGTACTGAGGGTAAGGCGCGGGTTCGAATCCTGCCGAACCTTAAAGAGACCCAGGTTGTAGTTGGCCGAGAAAACAGAGGCAGGCAGCGAGTCCAATCATTAATGGTACGAATGACAAAGGTAGGAGTACCGCTTAGTGCGAGTGGATGGAACATCCACAAGGTAAGGTTGGTAATGCGCCGTACCGTACGTCTGTCTTATTGTGGAAGGGAGTTATGAGATTTTAATAAGGATTGATGTGGTTTTACGGATTGCAATTACTAGACGCATGTGCAAGTTTAGGAAATGTTGAAATAACACAGTGGCAGTGGGCCGGTCATATCTCGAGAAGAACCAACAACCGCTGGGGTAAACGTGTTCTTGAGTGGAGACTGCGACTCGTCAAACGTAGTGTAGGACGCCCTCCGACCAGGTGGTATGACAATTTGCGAAAGACTGCTGGCAGATGCTGGATGCGGCAAGCTGAAGACAGGCGCTATATGGCGCTCATTAGGGGAGGCCTATGTCCAGCTGTGGACTAATATAGGCTGTTGATGATGAAATAACACAAGTATATACTGTGTACAATATATCTATCTGGCTCCTGGAACACAGTTTAGAACTATGAACATAGGAACATGTTCCCAAAAGCACTTCAATTATAAATTTGGACTTTACGGCTCGTATTATTAAAGCTTGCTTATTCACCAATCTGCTTAAAGTCAAGATAGTTATTTGCTTATTTGTATAAGTTTGCAGAAATTATAGGTATCTAAAATATCTCATTTTGATACATATTTGTCTTCTTCTCCCAAACAATAATAATAATAATGCTGGACAATTCACACAGCATTATCTAGCCCCAAGGTAAGCAGAGCTTGTGTTATGGGTACTAGATAACTGATATACGTAATATTATACATTACATAGATAGATATTTTTTATTATACATAGAAAACACCCAGACCAACGGAACAAATTTCTGCAGATCGTACACAAATTTGTTCCGAGGCGGGGATCGAACCCGCAACCTCTTGCGTCGCAGGCAGACTCTCGCCCGCTGCGTCACTGAGGTCGTCGGGTATATAATATAAGGTAGTAAAAGTTCATTTATGTAAAAGGCAACGATAACAAGGTGAGTAACTCGTGGTCGTGAGTGACTGTCTTCCGTACTAGTTATGTACTGCATTACGGCAACAAGTCTTGCTGCTGATATGACTTACTGACTGCATTTTTATATTGAAAATAAAGCAAATGCAGCGTAACAGATTAGAAGAAATCTTGATTTTTGCGCTTACGCGAAATCCTATATATGCCTTTCCTTTTTACAAAATGGCGTCGTAGTATAGTAACGCTTTTCTATGACATAAACGCCAATTTTATGATACGCCTATGTCTCACCTAGCTGTGTGTCTACAGGCTGCCTGAGTATGGACTTGGCGAGAGAGTGTAAATACTCCTTGGTCCGCCTGAGGGCCGCAATGGACGGCAGCGACTCGGAGCGGTTGCTCGACAGCCGCTGTCTAGCCTCGGGCTCCAGCAGCATCTGAGGCAGGTCTTCCAACGGTGCTAGGGGTTTTGGAGCTGGAACTAATTGATAATTAACGATATGAGATAATTATCATCTTTAGCATTTTGAAGGTGCTGTCTACTCCATGTTTCTTAGGGTCCCATTTCACTCATTTAATATCTTTGTCCAAGTTCTTTGTCCAATATTTAATCAGTTTTTCATGCACGATTTTATAAAATATCTTGGATGGATGCCCATTCCACTCATCCAATATCCTTGTCAAATATTCCTAAGTAATTTGCTATTAATTTCAAATGAAATTACTACATAACCACTAATATCAAAAATGCGAAAATTTGGATGGATAGATGGATGATTCTTACTTCTTTAAGACTAAAATTCTCATTGTACCAGATTGAAACAATAAATTGCCCATTGAAAATTTTGAAATTACCTTTGTTCAACGAAATAATATGATAAAATAGGTGGCGGCGCTAGTTTGGCTCGGGGTATCGTCTTATGCAAATAGGCAGGCACCGTTTAAGATAGGTTTCTTCATGATACACGGCGGCTACATCATCACTTTAAATCAGATGAGGTTGTAGAAGAAAGAAGGTCTATCGATTTAAAAAAAAAAACAGCACGCCAGTCGTCTGTTACCTTCTTCCGCGCGGTGGCGGGCAGCGAGAGTGTCAAGCAGCACGGCGGCGGCGGCCTGCGTCGCAAGCGCGGCAGGGAACGTGTTAGACAGCACGCCGGTTGCCTGGCCGGCAGTCACAGACGTCAGGAACTCAGTCTCTATGCGGCGGCTTTGTGCTGCGATGTGAGATGTGAACGCTTTCACGAAACTCTGTGGAAGTATTAAAACAATCCTACTAATAAAGCCAAAACAATAAAGCTAATATTATAAACGCAATAGTTTGTAAGTATGGATGGATGTTTGTTACTCTTTCACGTAAAAACTACTAAACGGATCTGGATGAAATTTTGCTCAGAGATAGATTATATTCTGGAATAACACATAGGCTATAGAGTGCGGGTAAGCACTATAACAAAAAAATCTTATATAAGCAAGCTGAAGACAGGGCGCTCATTAGGGAGACCTCCCCTGACCACCCTGTCCAACAGTGGACTACTATAGGTTGATGATGATGATGATATGGGGACGCTTGCCTGGCGGATTATAATTGCTATATTATCATCACAATACAGCACTTGTGATTGTTAGTGATGATAGTGTTTGTGACAGAGGTACAGCAGAGATACAAACCTCGACAGCAGGTGGGTGGTAGATGCTGATAGCGGCACCAGCGATCTGCTGACCTCTGCTGTAAGCGCTGAGGAGCCAACTGTCGCAGCGCTCGGCTAAGCTCAGGACACCGCGAGCGTGTTCCAATATATCCTCCTGAAAAACAATACAAATAAATAAAATGTCAGGGGCCTGCGGATGATGATTTGCCCATACAAACGTACTACCAAAATGATTTGTAATTCGAAATTCAAAGTGCTTTATTTCCTTTAGACCTTACAGGACTTTTGGACACTATTCGAGTATATTTCCACCATAAACGAATAGTATTAATCTATGTCCCTGGTTGTTTTTTTCTTAATAAAACACTATTATGGTTGTTGATTAATTTTTGTTTTTTCGTAACTTACGCTCGCAATTCTGTTTACATAAAATATAATCAATTCAAAATTTATAGAATTAATGTTATTATTGTATTCGTAATAAAGTTTGAGCGCGCTAGCCTAGAAACGTAGAAATAAGTAACCATATTATAATATTTATTCTAAGTGAACAGTAAAGTTTTTTATGAGTAAATAAATTCTTTAAACTGAAAACACACCTATAATGAAATGTTAGCAAAAACATTTTGCATAACTTTACGTCGAAAATGACACGTTTTCGTCGTATTCGTTTTTTATTAAAAACAACAATATCTTACGTTTTGTTTGATAAGGAACATAGCTTATGCTGTCTAGTGTCTAGTTACAAAACAACAACACAACGTCGAAAATACAAAACGTTTTCAGTCATCATTTTTGGTATTACAGAACAAAATAATTTACGAATTGAAGTTGCGAGCAGCTGTCGCCGAATCCATAAGACTTTTATGGAACTTAATAATAGTGGTGAACAATTCACACAGCACTATCTAGCCCCAAGCTAAGCAAAGCTTGTGTTATGGGTACTAGACAACTGATATACATAATACAATACACAACATATTATGTAGATATTTTTATTATACATAGAAAACGACCAGAACACCCTGAACAAATGTCTGCAGATCGTACACACATTTGTCCCGAGGCGGGAATCGAACCCGTAACCTCCTGCGTCGCAGGTAGACCTTCGCCCACCGCGTCACAGCAAAGCAAATTTACCTACTTAAACGTGTTTTACACCAATTTGCTTGGTATGTATTTGCAAGTAATTTGCACTACTTGTCGATTTGAGCTCTTTCGTAAAATAACTGGGCATCAAAATATGTTTCTCGCTCTTCTGCTCGTGTTAGAACGTTATTACCTGCTTGAGAACCGGGTCGTTCAGATGCTGCAGTAACAGCTGACTCTGGTACTCCGTGTACTTGGGCAGGTGTTCGCGCAGCGGCGCGTATGCAGCCAGGCCGAAATCACGCACCGTCTCCGAGGGTACACTCTCTGAGTACAGACATAGAGCTTAATTTTACGTCTTAATTTCAATAAAGTACGCAATGTATGGCGATGCGATGTCATTATTGTCTATTCTACCCTTGACAACAATCGCCATGCTAGGGGGCTGGAGTACTTATACTCTAGCCAGACCATAATTATCATATTATAGGGTTATTGGTAGCTTAGTGACACTGCGTGAACTGCAGCTTTTATCCATCAACACGTTCTTCGCTCTTTAAATTGGTAAGAAGGTATTGATTTCTGTAGCTAGTTATAGAGAGGCCATTCAATATTAATCATGCATTAGAGGGCTTATTTGGAACTTAACTTAAAAAACGGTTCATCCTTGAATTTATCATTGGCAGTGAGTGTGTTCGTTTGACTCCCAGCCAGTGATGCCACTTAAGAATGGCCAGAACATGTCCCGAATCTCAGCGGCCGGCCCGTGAGTATTTGTTGCTATTTCACTTCGAATGAAATAGAGCGCGTTATGAGTGAGAAAGCGCGATAACCATCAAATACAGCTGTCTGCTTTGTATGTGAAGCTTGCGTGCATGTGTGTGTAGTAGGTACTCTGCGTCGTCGGCACAGAATTGTTACTAGTTAGTACGGTAACGTATGACATTACGGCAATAAAACAATTTGATAAACATATAAATTATTGCATCTAGCGACTATATAGGTACGTGTACTATTACAATACTAAAGTTAGTAGGTATCATTAATTTTGTAACGTGTTTCGTGTTTGAGGCTTTTTGGCGGGAACTCGCGGAGTAAAGTGTGCCATTTATTTAATTTTTCTTTAGAATTTTAGATACCTACCTATATTATATATATTATAGGTACCTATTCGTATGACGTTTTTAGAGGTTCGAGGTCGGTTTCGGCTACTGCTGCTATTGACTTGCAATTTGAAATTTATAACAATAAATTTCGTGCGCCATTAGGTAGGTAGGTACTGATTTTAAAAAATTAAATTTAAAAAATAAACCAAAATTTTCTGTAGGTACAAATTACGATGTTGAAATTTTAAAATAACGACATGGAGTAAATTATGTGTAGTAAATTTCTTTACTTTCAATTAATAATAATTAATGTCGAATAAATAAAGTCGAATTTACAGTCTGAATTAAATAGCAAAGTTTCTAACCGGTACCTAAAATATATTTGTATAGGTAATTGGCAAATGTTCGAAACTCTCGACGCGCGTGTGATAGTCGTGACACTCGCACTTGGCGATTTAGTCTAATTCTGATTATAATACTAGAAAAACCTTTATTAAAATTTTAGTGAGCGCGTAGCAAGTAACAACAGAGAACTGTGACAGAGACTGTCTGTCAGTCGCCGCCGTCCATTCAATGTAGGTACTCTTTGGCGCCGACCAACCGGGCCGAGCCGACCCACAGTGTGTTATTTGACCTTAGCTTCGATTTATATTTAAATTTAGTGCATTTTGTATTATTAAATCGAACACCCGTGCGGATATTTTACATCGCTTTAGAAATACAGATTTTTTGATGAATTCTCATTATCATTCGTAAAAAATTAATTTATTTATATTTCCGAAAGAAACTTTTCCCTTAGTAAAATTTAGCAAGTTGAAAATATCTCAAAAACTGTTTTAGATAAGGTCACGGGAGTTTATTAGTGTTCGTGGTTTTGTTTGAATGATTTGTTGTATTCAAAATTTATATAAAACGAGGCTGTCCGCAAATGAGGTCAAATCACACACAGTGCGACCGACGACAGGTCGTTCTCGATCGGCTTGGCCCCTTCGGCGTCGCTCGCCTAATTTCGGGATTTCACCTCCTCCGCGTCTTACAGCCCCCCGCGTGTGAGCGAGCGGTTGCAGAATCTATAAGGAATTTCACCATTTTTTGATAATTTTTCGTACTTTTCGATTCATTTTGTATAAAGGATTGATTTCCTAAATATTATTGTTCATTTCTAATATTGAATATATTTACGATGTCGGTATCCAGTCAGATTTTTGAATAAAGTTGTTTATCATGCTAATAAAAGCGCTTGAAAACTACTCGATTTGGTGGTTAAAATATGGAAAATTAGTTTCGCTCTCATTTAATCATGATTATGTTTTTTGAAAAACCAAGCCGATACCGACATAGCTATTTATTATCCGATTATGTGTGCAAAATTTCCTATCAGTAGGGCATGTAGTTTCCAAATGAATCGAAAAGTACGTTTGTATGGGAGCTTCGATGTTCGGGGGCACCTTAAGTCATCTTTCTTAGATATATATCCACCAAGACACATACAGAGCCCTGTTCAATCCATCGATCCTATTCATCCACGGTTGGATGGTAGAGGTTGCTCTTGAGCGATCTCTATGATGAGCGACCGCCAACTGTCACATATTTTACTATTATTTTTGAATTATGTTTGTTATATTTATGTAAAGGGTGTAATAAAGAATTTTCTATCTATCTTTTCAGCTACAGTGACTTGGACTTTGGACTCAACACACATCCTCTTTTATAATTTCCAAAGAGCACATCATTGACACCTTAAAATTATACTTTGAGCCATTAGAATACTTGTTCTGAACTCTTCCCCTCATGGATATGTCATCCCACACCCTCTCTCTCCCACTCCTGCAGTTTACGTAACATTAGACTCAAAACATAAATAAATCACAACGCGATAGTAAAAAGCTTCTACATATTCGTTGTTTTCATTGAGAACTATAGATAGTTTACTTTACCTTTAGTTGATCGTGGTGCATCGATGATGTTCTTGATGCTTACTACAAGCTCGTCCACGTCCCGTCTGAGATTTGCCAGCAGTTCCAGACCTTGGAGCGGAGTTGAGACCATCTTGAACTCTGCTGATGCCAGCTGGAAATACCAAATGTATTGAATTATGCCGCGCAAAATCACGCAAATTTAAATCTAATGCCCATAAACCAGTTCTGCTTAGCTTGGTGCTAGATGATGTTGTGGTGAATTTTCCAGCTTTATGAAATTCAATTTTATTATTTATTTTCAGCCTATATTGTCCTGCTGCAGGATAAAGGCTTCCCTCCCGTACTTCCAGCTCTTCCTGTCACCAGATACCATGGGCCAGTCTGGAATGTGCACATCTAACTCGTCCCGCCATATCCGTAGTGGTTTACCGTGCATCTACGAAACATTCAGTGGTCATTTTAGCCTAGATGTCATCCCGTATGCGACAGTCGTGGATGGTCCAGTTCTATTTCAGATGGGCTGATCTCATGTCAATATCATAACTCTTTGTTTGTTTAGTTGTTTAGTTTTTCAATTTGTTTCTATTATTTGATTGTAATTCTCTGTTTAATAAGGATTATTTTAAGACACTGGATACTAGTGTGCGAGTCGCAGCAAATAGCGGAATTTCGAAGGAACTTTTGGGTTTGGCAGCATTCATTAATTTCGTTCTTCACAGGTTTACACTAATTTGGGCCCAAATCAGTGGTCAGTTTTAAGACAATGATAAACACTGATCAGTAGTCGTAAAATCAGGCTATCACTGATAAACACTGATCAGGCTCCAAACGAGTGTAGAAGTTATGCTGAAATTCTAAACCCGGAATCAAACGTAGACTACTTTTTATCCCATAAATTACTTTCTATGGAAAAAATACCTTTGTTTGACCGTTTCCATAGAAAGAAGGTGAAGAAGGTGAAGCCGCGGGCTGATGCTAGTAAGTAATAAGTTGTCACCATAGTCGTGGAAGGTTCCAAGGACAGCAGTACGTCTGTATACAACCGCACCAGCTCTGCAAGCGGCCGCGACGCACGAAGCACACGCGACAGCCACTCCAACTGCATCAATACAAACATTATTTAATTTATTTATCTATATTTTATAAAAGAGAAAACTGGGTGACATGCCAAGAACCTCTGAAACTACAAGAGCTACGAAGCTGAGATTTAGCATAATTTCCTCTTAGGACGTATGCTAAGAACGGATTTTTGGAAATTCACATGGGATTTATACTTTTTTTAATAATAACTTTAAAATCGTAAAGGGTTGGTTGTAAATCTTTGGCGTTGATAGTTTCCATGGAAACCAACGGTATTACTAAAGTCCACGTGAATTAAATCACGGGCGGGTTAGTCATATTTCAAAACTTTTGTAGTTTGACGAAATAATTGAGAATGTAAGCGAATGTTATCTACGAACCCAGTTTTATCCCTTAACAAGGGACTTCGTCAGGGTGAGTGAGACCTGCGCGCACCATAGGGCTACTGAAGTGTGGTATTAACTGCTATATATGTAGTAACAACTCTGTTATATCCAGGTACCTGTCTAAGTACCAGAATGTAAGAAAGCTTGATGATTTCAGTAATAAACGAGCATCGACCGATTACACTTGTCTTTTGTTATGAGACTTTTCCCCTCTCCCCGCTGACCTCACCTCACTACTACAAGGTGCTATTTACGGGAACGCCGACCAGACGCGACGCGAACCGCACTCACCCTAATAAAGTCCTTCTTTTGGGATAACACCAACGGTAATCCTTTAAGGATTACCGTTGGTGTTATCCCAAAAGAAACTAGGTCAGTATATACTTACAAAAAAATAATAGGCCTGTTTGAGAGTGATATTTGTTCAAAACACTGTATTTAAACAATAATAAAAATGTATATGCGAGTGGAACTGTCAATGAATTCTGCAGAATGTTGAACATTGATTCTTTCAATACCAGCATCCACAGGGCAAGGCGATGCATGACTCTTAACCTTTTTTGCTTTTGAAGTAGCTATACTTAAATTTTTACTTATTGTATTTGTTCATTTCCTTACTTTATTAATATTAAGTACGTGACAATATTTTTAGTGTTAACATAATAAACTACTTATTATGTTTCTATTAGCGAATGCCTATTTTTAGCTTTCTGTATCTATTTTAAGTTCTATTGTTATTATTTGTTGTTATTGTTATTAAGCTGATGGCAATCAGAATAAAATAAATATCTCTACAGAACTTGTGCATTGGATTATTTCTCCGTAATAAATTGAACGAAAGGAAACCCGCTCCGCAGCTCCAAAATGGCACGTTGACGTCATATGACCCATGCCGAGGAATACCGCCACGACAAGGGTTATGTACTGACCTGTTTAGGAGCTTCGGTGGCCAGCAGCCGACTGAGCACCGGCAACGAATGTCCGTCGACACGCTGCCACATGGCCAAGAGGCGCGCGGCCGCCCCGCGCCGCCAACACTGGCATAGCGACGTCATACGTCCCATACCGAGAAATACCGCCACGTATGTCGCGGTTTTTTCTGAAAGGCAATAAAACGGACAAAAAACTAGATGTGTTTCCTCGGTTCGCCTATGACGGTGTGTTTAAAAAACAAGTTAAGTACCAGAATCTAGTTGTGTTAGCGCTTGCATGGTCAGGGCCGACGACAGGGAGGCCTCCAGCCTGTTGTAAATGGTCTCCAGTTGAAGCTTCTTGCGATCGTAGTCGGGAGCGTCGCTGAGTGCCTGAAAACATGACAAGGTGGAAATACATTGATCTACATTTATTTTGTTTATTTAGTGTATAATAAATAGGGAAAAAAGGGACAAAAGTAACACTTTTTTGTTACATGAAATTTCATGGCTGTTTTCTTATTCGAGGTTGGTGAGTTCAAATCTACACATTTTTTTTCTTTAGTTTTTGAGATACAGCTACTGGCCATATTTTTGTACTACTTTAAAAGTCTTAACCAGCTTATTACTAAGAAATAAAAACATGACTGCTATTTTCTGTAGGCAAAGATGAAATGTTTAATTTGAATATGAATATTGTAAAATTACATATATATGTAACTGGCTTACTAAGTTTTGAAGTGTGGTTGATGAAACTTCATTCAATTTTACTTTTTTTACGCTTCCGACTGGTTTTGATCAGTTGAGCTACCTGTAGATTGTTTACAATTGTCTGCAGTTAGCTCAATTGTGCCAATTATAAAACGAGTTTTAATTAAATACTATTATTTGATTGTAGTTTTCTTTTTGAATGTGTTTACCATAATATTGCAAATCAGTTTTCGTTAGAATTTAAACATAGACCATTCTGCCCCCAGGTTTTTCCCCAGGCCCCAGGCTTCTAACAGGACACCATACATACTTACATGTTTAGGCATTTAAAGGTACCTATGATAGAATAAAGAAACTTGCATAAATTCATGGATTCTGAAAACATAACCTTCTTTGTTGTGAACTCATTTAAGCTATGTCTAGGTTGTTTGCAATAGTCGTTAGTTACCTCAACTGTTTCAATTATAAATACTAGTCCTAATTTGATTCTTTTTGTAATTTTCTTTGTTTATAAGATACCTAATTGAATTACAAAACAGAAAACAGACCTGAAACCAGAAACAGCAACACTGTTGGTGAGGATTTTGAGATGCTAGCATAGAAAGTCTGAGATAGTGTATGTCCTCACCTCAAGACTCTGTGTCATCGAGGTGATTTGGGCTGCAAGCTCGGTGAGTGATTCCCCCTGTGTTGGAACCCCCGTCTCCAGCAACTCCTCCAGGGTCGTGGTGAGCGCAGCCCACTTATCAGCTTCTTGTAGAGTTGACGCTGCATTCTGAGAAAAATCAACTAATAGTAACAATTTTCTTCTTATAAATAGCATCAGAAAATCACAGCTGTCTCTGACTAACACCAGCCCACTAGTCCAGCTTTTAATAAGCAGGTATCCTTTTCTGTGTGGCTCAGTATTTACACCACTCCAACTTTTCCCATGGGTCAACAACTGGCCAATTTGCATACACAGCCTTGATTATGCAGATAAAGCGTGTATACTACCTCAAATCAACTCCATCCTATGTCTATCCTTTTCACAAAAAAATGAGGCTATAGGCCTTTCAGCAGTGATTAAGACATTTACCTATATAGATTAGAGCCAATAAGGTTCTTATAAGGGGAAACCTTTGCCAAGCAGATCACTGTTAAAGATTGTTCATGTAAGTTTCCCACAAAGTGCATTTCATCTTAACCCGAGCATGTGGTCAAAAAGCTACGTTAGGTCTGTGGCAGGGTATGCCTTACACAGACTACAATGCAATCTTTAGTAGTGTTTTGTTCTAAAATATTTTCGTTTTTTTTTTTTTTTATATTTTTAAATAAGTTAAGAAACAAGTCAATTTTAATATAAAGTTTTTCTTCCTAAAACTTTTTTCTTTACAAACTATGAAAAAATCAACGAAAGAAATATAATGATGAATTTTTGAAAAATTTACTATACAAACAAAATAACGTTTTCTTAGTTGAAAATATAAAACAATGTAATACCTACTTGATAAAAAATATAACTTATTGGAGATCATTACAATTTTGTGTTGATCTTCTATTTTGTAATGATCTCCACAACTCCTGGGGGAGCTGTGCAGATCACTGCCTCGTGCTGCACTAAGATCACGCCACGATCCCCTCCGGCACTTCCCTCACTCCAGCTACACAGCGTGCCAGAGTTGAAACTTTGATATTTCAAGAAATGTCGATAGCTTTGTGACACCTTGGGTACAATGTTCCCTGCCATGCCACATGCTTGCCAGGTATAATCTTTTAATCATGTCCATTTTATGGTGGTTTTATGGTAGTCACTTGCATTGATATAATATTGTATACTTAATTATATATATCGCCGCGGGATCATTGTATCAACTCGTTAGTAGAAGCTAGGCCAATTGCAAAATGGTTATTTTCATTTGATAGCCAGCTTATCAAATTTACTATTTTAATATTTAACTATTACTTTTCGCTATATTGTTGAATGTTGATCGTTCAACAAATGGCATAGGCAATTTATTGAATCGCCATTCTACAATCGGGTGATTCTACGTTCCAACGGCGACATATATATTTTAAGGCTAGTTTAATTTAGGTGTTGTGTCAACGTAATCGCTACCAATAGCAAAACTTAAAAAAAAACTAAACATACCTCTAGTAGACTTTTCAACTTGTCTATTCTCTGCAGACTTTGAATGGAACTGCCTGTTTGTGCTTCCACATTTTGAACCTTCTGTTGCAGCGATATGAGTTGCTCTTGCAACACTGCACCGACTTCCTGTAACTCTGTTGCCTCCTGTATAACTCTCGGGAGAGTTGTTACTACCTGCAAGTATTATTTGTTTTAGGTGCCTACAATATACATATACTCAAATGTCGCAAGCACTGGCTAGACTGTTCGACTATGATGAGTAGTCTAAACAGCAAAGAGCTGGAGACCGTGTTTTGTAAACTTATCGGCGGCTTATCGGTCATTAGATTTTCATACTGCAGCATGATAACACAGAATACAGAATAAATGACTGCTTCTCCACATGGAAAGTGATAAAGTAGAAAAGTGTTTAAGTGATGTTAAGCAGTGTAGTGATCAATCAAGAGACCAAAGCTATAGACATTAGATTTTATTTTATTGTCAGAAAGTACTTTATTACTTACTTTTGTGGTAGTTTCATCAAGAGAATTTGTCAACTGTTTCATGTAGAGTTGCAGTCTACTGACAGCATTAGCCACAAATACCTGGAAGAATAGGTTTGCTCCATAGAATAAATGAATATACTTATATGAAAACATTTTAATAGTGAGAACATGTCTGTAGCTAAGAATGATCTCTTTTAAGGTGGTTTAGTAGAGATTGTCCTTGGTCACTTAGATTTAAAGTAGTTTTTATTGGCCTTTGATTTTTAAATGTACCTAATTTAGGTATTTTGAGCAATCTCAATTTAATGAACTTTAAGACAATGCCTCCATCTTTCCATGGTCCTGCCAACCTTGCGGTTATACAGACCAAAACTGTGAGGCACTGAAGCACCTGTGGGCCCGTCAAGAGATGCAACACTTCATGATCAGGTTCGATCCAGTGCGCTCTCACACGCTTTCCCACATCTAGGAATACCCTGAACAGGTCACGGCCCTTGTCTTTTGACTCCCAACGAGCCAGCCAAGTGGCCATGGGTTTTTTGTCTAACAGTCTCCTAAGCCGCCCATGCTCCTCTCTAGGCTCGCCCTCGGTAACTGACAATCTGCGGCCAGCACAGGCAAGCAGCAGGTCGGCTAGCAGGGGTCCTAAGTAGCACACTACGTAAAACATGGACGGAGGCTCTGTGTGGACCGAGGCTCTGTGGATCTATAAGACAGTACTATTTCGCTATTTCAGAGGGTGAGACTGGTTTACTGGACTGGATTAGAGTGCATTATAGGCCTAACCCACCATGCGTTTAGCCTGATTATGCACAGTATGTTATTCCACTTTTGTGGAAGATGTACTGCAGACCACAGTTCCTCTACAGTGAATTTATATACTGTAAACAACAATAAGGCCAATGCTGTTGTTGAATTAAAGGTCCATGATTAACAATGTGGTAGTGGTCTAAAAAAAGTTGCTCACCTCTTTTTCTTGATTTCCACTAGAGCTCCATGCTTGGTTTATCCATTTTTTTGGATCAAAGTCATTTTCACTAAAGGTTTTGAGGTCCTGTTACAGACAAGTAAGTTAAGTAACTTTTATCATGAATATAGAAATACCAAGGTTTAGTTAGACTTTAGGTGTCCCAACGATAGGATATAAATGTGATGTTATGGTGCATATAGGTCTTAATATCTAGATGTCACCTATTTTTCTTACCATTTGTGGAGTCTTCATTATATCAACAAATGCACGCACAGTGAGAAGGTAGATGCTGGTGATATGATCAAAAGAAACAATAGCTGTTCCTATTAAAGGACTTGTATTCAAGTTAGCAGATCCTTAACTTTTTGTCCACTGGCGGTTTAGTTCTTCTGAGTATGTACCACAGATGTAGTAGGGATGCTAACGCATGTATGTACTATACTTGGATAGTTCTTCTGAGTATGTACTATACTTATAAATCTGTGGACGTTATCTGGTTTCGTTTGTTTTCTAGTACCTACTTTAATTATAAATCTGTGTTTGTTTTGTTTTTGGCATGGCAGCACCACATCACAATCACATCCTCAGATCACATGCGATAACTGTGTTGACTTGACTTTGACATTAGCGAAATTAGCAAGTCAGACACAATGCTGCCACCTTAACCCCTACAGAGCTAGGTCTAACCCTTTTTCTTCTGTACGGTTCCCTGTAAATAATGATTTTAGCGAATAAAATCAATAACATCATATTTCTTATAATTTGATAATAATGACTATTTATAAACCTGGTTATAGTATTAAATTTCACTTGTCTAAGTGCTTATATTGTAAGCCAAAAAAAATAAAGTTATTGACTTTGACTTTGATTGAATCTCCTGAAATCCTGAAATCGGTCTAGATTTCTGGATCAGATTCAGGTCTCTGTTTTTTTCTATGTTATGTTTTTATGATGTAATAGATATACTTTACTTATATAAGTATTGTAACCTTTGTATAGTGTTGCAGTGTCGAATGAATCCTTTATCTATCTATACAAGCTCTACTTGCTTAGCTTGGGGCTAGATAATGCTGTGTGAATTGTCAATAATATTATTTTTTATTTATCTATCTGTCCATCTGTAAAAAATTGTGTTTCTTAACCAGTGTTTGCAGACTACTGGTGGTCCCTGGAAGCATCCAAAGTGGTCCACGAGCCAATAATAATAATGGCTTGGTTTTACAACCAACAGTTTCGTCGTCCATGACACATGCCGAAATTGACGGCAGCCATGATTAGGTGCCCTCAATTCGTCTTCACAATCAGAAATATACAAATACTAAAGAGAAATTTAAAGGTAGTCGTGGATACTGTCGTCAATGGTGACAGTAATTAAAAATCACCAAAATGATGTATTTAATTTACCCATAAAATAAAATAAAACACGTTATAAGTGGCCCGGTTTATTTGCTGTCCAGTGTAGATAAAAAAAAATACTGAAAGAGGACTTCGTTTTGATTTTAAAAATAATTAAAACTGCATTTAAAGATTTTTGAATAATCATAATAATCACACCTAATTTACGATACTGATCAAAAGGCTCAATCGTAAGTATTATTTTTCTCTCCATGTTGCATGGCTGTGGGACGCCCTGTATATATAAATAGACAGATAATATTAAATAAATATAGGTAGCGTATGTTTGACTTCAAACCTAAGCTACAATCCCATAAATCAGTACCCATGCGAAATAAATAACCTTTAACGTCTCCATAGAATCAATGTATGCGAACCCAAACAAAAGGTTTTTAAAATATTACACAGTTAACTTTGTGTCTCAGGCAAAAAGTTAAATAGTGAAGCTCATGGTCCCACCCATCATATTTTTTATCTACATACCTGTGCAGTCTCATTATTATTATTATTGTTGTTTGTTTGGTTATGGCGCGGGCGTTCATTAGGGGAGGCCTATATAATATTATGTACCTATGTAAGTCCACAGCTGGACATAATAATTATGTCCAGCAGTGGACTTACATACCAGAACTAAAACCATAATCGGCTGCCAAACACCTAATACCAAGAATTTGAAGTGAAAAAAAAAATGAAGAGCTCTTCACAAAAGAAGCGTTTTATAAAACAATCAGCCATTTCTACAGATTGGTCGGACACAACCACTATGTCTTTTGTACGGGTTTTGATCTTAGCACTCTACCTAAAACCCAGTTGGCAGCACTAAGCCAAGCCAAATAAACAAAGCAGTACAAAATCTGTGCGTGCAAAGCAGTTTGCTCGGTCCGGTTGGTTTTTGTTTGAATCCTAAATCCTATTACATCTGTGGTTTTTGACTTTGGTTTGTTTGGTTCGGTTCGGTTCGGTCGGTTTTATTTAGCCATCTAGCTAGCTAAGCTAGTATAGTACTTTCATACTTTGTTTGTATGTGGTTTTAGTTTTGTGGTGCAAACTGCAAATACAGAGTGATTTTATTGAAAGCTGCTGGTAAAACAACAACTTAGATACAAACCGTATTCCAAAGTAATTTTGTGAGTAGGTAGGTACATCATCTCTTTTGATGATTTTATCACAACATTCTTACTACGTTATTGTAATAGGCTGGTTCTAAGTACCTATAAAAATAGGTAAGTGCATTATCCCTATTACTTGCGCGAGTACGAATCGCATAATGCCTCTTTGTGTTTGTATGGCTCCTCTTGTAACCTGTTACTGCCCTCCTTGCAGATTATTAACAAATCTAGATGTAGGTATCTTTTCTATTCCATTCGAAATCTACAGTTAGTACGATTTCTTCGATATAGTTTTTTAGCATGATACCTGCACCCTTCTTACAATTTAAATTTATACGTAGGTACGTAGTAAATAAATAACTACATATATTTTGTATACTGGTAGATAAAGATAGGCAGTGGTTTTATTCTCTTTGAGAGGTAGAGTCACAATTCACAAAGAAACTAGCTAGAAGGTAGTTAAATGTGACTGCTCCTATCATAGACAATCAGTTGCTGCATATGTGTACAATATTCTCTTTGTGTTGCGGCATAGCTATTATATATATTATATTATATACTATATATTAAAGTGCTAGGTTTCGGGTTGTGTAGTGGTTTCATTCTATTCGGAGAGTGCCTACAAACACGTGATAGAGTTTAGATAGTTTAGATTGTGTCCAAAAGGACTATTTGATAGGTAAGGTACTTTATTGAGTGCATCTTTCTACATCTTTATTTAATTCTTTTCTAAACTAAATCAAGTTGAAGGCAACAAAATCATGACATGTTCCTTTTGACTTCACCTAGCAGATTAAAGGTCATTTAAAAAATTAAGTAGGTATCTTTGTTTGATAGATGTAGTGAAGTAGATTCCTGTACGCATATAATAGCCTCCCATGTCATTTCTTAAATATCCATAATAGTTTCAGAATGGCGTGGACAGCGTATCAGAAAATGTTGGCTGTGGTGATGGTCATCACTGGATCTATCAACTCACTTACTACAAAATGGGCTGACACAATGCAGGCAAAAGGCTCTGATGGACAAGTCAGATATTTTAATCATCCATTCGTTCAGGTAAGATCAATAGTTTAACCTCAACCAATACCTATAAAGTAGTCTGATTAAACGAAGTAGGAGTACCTATACCTAATAGGCCAAAGAAAAAAAAGCATGGTTTTGTGTGAAAGAGAACATGAGACAGATGAATGGAAGAAGAAAACTGCAGAACCCAACTAAGGGCAAACAAATGATCTTGGAAAGCTAAGTTCACTTCACAACAGCATCTACAATAACCTTTTTTGCCCACAGACTGCTGCTATGTTTATTGGTGAAATGCTGTGTCTGCTAACCTTTAAGACCATCCAAAGGTTTTCATGGAATGCGGAATACAACTCGCTCACAAGAGGAAACCAAAACTTTAACCCATTTATTCTTATGCCTGCAGCCATGTTGGATTTGGTGAGTTTATTGCCTACCTATCTGTTGGTTTAAAATCCATATGAGAGTCAATTTAAATGGCAATTTTGTCTTATTTCTAGGTAGAAAGAAGGAAATTTCGAAATTTTCGTTGGGTAGTTTGTGATTCTTAAAAGCTTTTTTTATGCCTCTATAATAGTTTTATTTTGTACAAGCAAACCATTCCGTCTTCGCACGCCTATAGCCTATGTTCATCAGGGATAATGTAGGATGTAGTGCAATTTTTTTTCAAATCTGTCCTGTAGTTTCAGAGCCTATTCAATTTAAACAAACAAATCTTTCCTCTTTATAATATTAGTATAGATAGTTTACGCAGAGATATGAACGAAGTTGCCCTTTGTGGCCACCAAACTCTATTTTCACATCTCTGCCTAAACTATACAAAATAAAAGTATTACAAAGGAATTAAAAAAAGCCTATAATACAAAGGTATCACACACTGCCCACTGAAATTTTCGAAATATCCTTTATTAACGTAATAATAACATAAAATAGGTTGATAGGACTTAAACTAAAACTCATTGGTGTGTTTAAAGTCAGATATTTTATTTGTTCATAAAACCATGTCAGTAGTATCATTGCTAATTTAAAACTGATTTGAATCAATAAATAATGCTGGACATTACAACCACCATTATCAAGCCCCAAAATAAACTTGTGTTAATATATTATTATACTACCTGATAGTTTTTATTTTACATGTCATTGAAAGACCCAGAACCAATATTAACAGATCATAAATTATTTATTTAACTATCTTTATTCAGAAAGAAAATAACAATCAAATAACAAATTTAAATTAAAACTAGTATTTACAATAGAAACAATCAAGCTATCTGCAAACTGTGGCAAACAATCTACAGGTAGCTCAACTGATCCATATCAATACCTATCACATTCATAGTACAACATCATAGTATGTACAGATCATAATTATAAACAATTGTCCAGAACCAGCAACTTAATGTATCCCCATTACGAGAGAACATTCACCGGTTTCGCCCCTGATGTCGTCTGAATGGCCATCCACCACATTACTTAATGCGAATACTTTTGTCTGTAGGTGGGCACATCTATCATGTATGTAGGGCTGACATTGACATATGTGAGCAGCTTCCAAATGTTCAGAGGTTCCGTAATTGTGTTTGTGGCTGTGCTCTCCATGACGTTCCTCAACAGGACAGTGATTCCACGGGAGTGGCTTGGCATTGGTAAGTTATCTTGTCACTGTTTTATGCTTCTGCATGTGAACTTGCACGGATTGGTTTTATAAAAAAAAAACATTTATCCAAGCCAACATAAATCTAATTATTGTTGTATGGAAAAGTTTGAAAGTTTTTTTTCTCCCATGAGAACTGAATACTGGAATAAAAAGTAGCCTGATTCCAGATTATACCTATTGACCTAGGTCCTAATCTGGAATAATTTACAGAAAATTACAGCATGATTCCTTCAGTAATTTTGGAAGTCATGAAGAAGTAACATACATCTATGTATACTTTTATATGCATAATATTATGTTGTTTTATTGTGCACTATTATAATTGAGAATCACGGGGGTGACATGCCATATTCAGGAATACCTTAAAAAAATGCAAATAACACTAATGTGATAGTGTGATTTTAATGTCTAACCTGTGGGACATTATCAAGACTGATATGATATCTCTCATTGCTGCTCCTGGACAGGTGCTAAGTGCGTACTAAGAAGGCCTAATACCTATTGATATGGAGCATACCCAGTGTGCTTATCCAGGCTCCATTCTAGAACCTTAAGCCCGGAGTCAAACATAGTCTACTTTTAATCCAATAAATCAGTTCCCATGGGAAATACTTTTAACACCTTTAAGCAGCTTAGAAAAACTTGTCTAATCTGCTTAGGTATGACATTCCATAATTATTCCGTCATAGCTAAATCCAAGTACCTCAAGCTGTCAGTAGCCCCCAACCCCCAAGGTTAATACAACAACCAAATATAAGATTTAAGCCTAAATTTCAGTGCTATAGCTATATCATTCAGCTGTTATAGCTCTGACCAATATCTGTGATAGGTATTGTTTTTTTGCTATACTTATGTGTCAAAAGTTTCCATACATGTTTTCCCTCCATTTATAAACAAGTGAGGAGTGAACCACAGTGACCCAATATTATCAAAACACACACAGTGCCTGTCTGCCTACTGATTATTAGGTACTAGACAAAATTGTATCCGTTAACGTTTATCATTACCAGTAACTCAGTTACGAGATTCGAGATAGGTAGGTACTACAGTCAATAAATATTGCTAACAACTATGTATAATATCTAAAACTCTACGCAAGCCATTAAGTTTTTCTGTGTTGTGGTTTGTTTAAAACACTCCAGATCGAGTTTGGTTACAGTAGGGGATTATTATCCTATTTTAAAAATTCTTAAAAAGAGGTGTTCGGTATGTTCGTCGATTTTTCATCAGTCATTTCATTTATGTTTGATTGATTGAGTCGATTTGGATTGTTCGTATTCAGTTATATAGACATTGATCCAAAGATGATACCATTAAATTATTCCCTAGGGATTGGTGTAAAAAAAACGGTTTTTAAAACTACAGATTCGAAGTCGGTTTGTTTTTTTAAACAATAAAAATATTAAATCACGAAACCGATTGTTGCAAAAATGATTTGCTAAACGCCTTCAAAAGTTTAATGCTGAGAATGCTTTGTGTCAATACTGAATCAAATACTGAGTATTAGACTGCACAATGTATATCCAATTTCCTACAGCAACATAATATGATAATGCTCTGGTACATTCCACATAACTCATGCATGATTCATCTTGTCACTAGTGTATCATATGTTTCATTGTTACAAAAAATGCCACGCGGGTACATTGAACTGTGATTATTTAAATAAACTTTATAAACACATAGTGGGTTATATTCGCTAATCGTATTTCTTTAAGCCACTGCGCAAACGTAGACAATTTAAGTTTCCAGTTACCGACACTGAACACTTTTTGGTCGTCAATGAGTATATGTGTTAAGTGGGAGCAACTGGACACACGTATGCGCAGGGAGTGGATGATTTCATACTGGTTCTATAGAAATCAAATATTCATCGTAGCTTGTATCCGACACAAGGAGATTCAAAAGTACCTACTAACAAAAGATAAAAAAAAAACGAAAAAGATTCGCACGCATGTTTTGTCCTTCACCAGAAATCTCCTTCTAAAAGTATAAACAGAGTTATTTTCGGAATTAAAATAGTGATACATAGTAATACTTTTGTATTGGGTTTGAAAACAATATCAAAAATTTATCTTTACTTTTCTAATTATAAAAAAACGTAACATGCGTGACACATTGGTAGCTGACCTGTCCATCCTATCTGGCACAAACTGAGTCATAGAAATCAAACTGCTGAAGTCAATAAATGTATAAATTACTAGGTGCTGCCCGCGGCTTCGCATGCTTATTCACGTAGCCTAGGCCCGTTCCAATAATACCGTCTACCTCCCTGAACTTAGGACTAACCTACCAATATAATAAAGGCCATGTTTTTAAATAAATAATGCTGGACAAATTCACACAGCATTATCTAGCCCTAAGCTAAGCAGAGCTTGTTTAATACATTACATAGATGGACTTTTTAATATACATACAAACACTTGCAAATCGTACAAATATTTGTCCCTAGGCGGGAAACGAACCCACAGAGGTCGTCAAGTCGTTTTGAAGTTGTTTCGTTAGAGAAAACGCCGATCTACAGATTTTACCAGCCTTATATATTGCAAAGATGTACTCGTTGGTAGAGCTAAACCTAGGTTAACATTCAAGGCTACTTTTATACCGAAAAAAAAGCGCGCGAAGCCGCGAGCAGAACCTAATCTATAATGTAAAGTCCGAGAATTAGGAAGTGACATTATTTCATCTGTGGTACAGGTAAATCATTTGACCTGATAATATATCTATGAATGCAATATGATTATCAGGTGAAATTATTACCTATGACCGTAATACCGTTCGTTGGTTATGCCCACAGAACTAGATTTAGTTCTGTGGTTATGCCCTACATCGCATATTATGCCAGTCATCTAAAACATTCTACCTTTCTACAAATTTCTCAATTTCTGCAAAAAATGGCCCACTTTTGTGAATTATAATTATAATTAAATAAAGAGCTGAGTTTACGTTAAAATTGTCGCTAATTTTCTCTTCTTTAGTGTCATGGATGACTTTGCCGAAGAATACATTTTTTAGAAGCCAAAAACTAAAAAATGTCTAGATTTATCGAGCGAGCACCACGAAATTAGCACAAACACTTTGTGTAAACTTTGTTTCAATAATCATTTATTTCAGACCGTAGAAAAGTTACAGATCTCATTTAACTTATTGTTATGAAATGAAATATGTATTTACGAATGAATATATTTTAAACGTTATATATATTTGTTTTACAGTATTGGTATAATATGCTATTAATATGGACTGGGTTATAGTTATGTTGCGATCCCGTTGGCAACGAGCTATTTCGATTGTCGTTTAATGAAGTAATAATACGCCGTATTACTTACAAAAACTGGTCCCTCGTACAGCCCCCTCTGAGCGCTGATATAGAATACGTATTAAATACGGTATTCTATATCAGCGCTCAGAGGGGGCTGTACGAGGGACCAGTTTTTGTTGAGCTCTGCATTGTCCCCACTAACTCATGCGATGAGAGCACGAATAGCAGATGTTTATTCCAGTAAATTATTATTCTTCCTCAAGTACTTTTTATAAAAAAGTTTGATTGTTTTGTTGAAACTTAAACCTATTTTGAATCCCTTAATATTACATGTTTTTAAGTTTTGCGGGATTAATATGCTTATCCATCGGGCATATTTTTATGGGAATCACCGCGAGATAGTTTTCTATACAATAGAGAAAGTGTTTTCAAAATCGAAAGGTCCATAATAATTGACGGACTAATCGTGGCACATACATACATAAATAATACATACAACCGAAAATAGAACTTTCTCCTTTTGCAAAGAAGTTTAAAAAAAACACCCTGGACTTATAAATATTGATACAGATAATACAAACACGAGTACCGTATTGATCGAACCTATTTTTAGGGTTTCAAAGATCGGTTTTGAAACCCTTATGGTCTCGCTCTGTCCGTCCCCGCTGTTTCTTGAATATCTCAGTAACTACTGCAGCTATTAACTTGAAATTTGAAATAATGATACATTTCGTGCGCCATTACTGATTTTAAGAAAAATATATATAAATAAATTAAAAATGAAAATGAATAATTTCAGTACAAATTTTGATGTTGAAATTTCAAAAGAGACCTAGGAAGGCAAATGGGGTATCAAATGAAAGGTATCGTTTTGACCATTTCAAAACACTTTTTGAAATTTCTGTAAGTTTTATACTTTTTGAAATATTTAAAAAAAAAGTCGAAAAATTGACCTTTCCCCCCCCTATCTCCGAAGATTGCAGACCGATCCATATGCAATGTATTAGGCGTTTGTAGATATCAATCTATATTTTACAGGAAAAATATAGAGAAGTCTGTAATAATAATAATTTTTGAAAATGGTCAAAAAGGAGGGGTTTTTTTTTTCAAAAGGAGGTGTACCTACCCAAGTGGGGTATCAAATGAAAGGTATTGTTTTGACCATTTCAAAACACTTTTTGAAATTTCTGTAAGTTTCATACTTTTTAAAATATTTCAAAAAAAGTCGAAAAATTTACGATTCTCCCCCCTCCTATCTCCGAAGATTGATGACCGATCCATGTACAATGTATTAGGCGTTTGTATATAGGGATCTATATTTTACAGGAAAATATAGAGAAGTCTGTAAAAATTACCATTTAAAAAAAACATTGAGAATGGTCGAAAAGGGGGATATTTTTTATCGAAAGGGGGCTATCTACCTATTGGTTTATCAAATGAAAGGCATTGTTTTGTAAATTTTAAAATAGTTTTCGTAATTGCTTTAGGTTTCGTACTTTTCAAAATATTGCCATTCGAAAAAAGACGGAAAATTGATTGTCCAAATAATTGGCAAATGTTTGAAACCCTCGGCGCGCGAGTTACACTCGCACTTGGCGGATCTTGTTTAAACTCTGTGTCATCGAGGTCGATCTTCCCCATAGATTGTCGGGTAGCAGTCGGAGTAGAATGCTAGTTGAAGGTTATTTACTCCACAGCATGCATCGTTGTCGGCCTGTGTGTGGTGGCAACGACAGATATGATATACCCTACTGAGTTGAGTGATGACTCGGTGGGTACCAACGCTCTCATTACCAAAGACCTGCTCTTGACCGTGGCAAACGTATTCGCAGCTGCCCACATGCTGGTGTACGGATTGGGTTATTTTCAATATGTTGTATTAAGTAGTCTTAGACCTGTATTTACGTAACGTAGTTTGATTAATTTATGACGTTGAAACCATAGAAACCATTTATTTTTTCATTGTGCTTTTAGTACTACGTACGGTTATAAATGTAATTTTCACCACTCCCGCTCGAAAACGGTGACCAAAATCGGGATTGCTCACTTGTGGAATAATGGATATTATTCAATTTGATGAAAAAAGTAATTTGAATTCAGAATGTTGCACTAATGGTGTAATAAGTTATGGATACTCTTTGGACGGCAATGAAAAAAAAATAAAAACTACGCAATCTGCACCACATCACCCACTTTCTCGCGAAACGCGCACCGTTTTTGGGGACCTTTACAATAAGTTGTATAGGCACAAGCTAAGGCTTGTGTAGAAGAAGATTCTTTCAGGCGAACAGCGCCATCTATAAATAATCTGCCAAAGAACAGGTAAATGGACTTTATATGGAAGTTGCACCTATCATTTTAGAATCGAAGGGAAGGTTAGATTGCAGTCAACCTTCATAGATAACAATATTTTTGACGTTCGTTCGCGGATTGAAAGAGTTTTTATAGCATTTAAGCCCTGACATTCGACCTCATTTATTTATAAATAACAAAATATTTTCTTGCTAGTCGTGGTGAAAAGTTGTATGTTAAACTCGAGCGCAAATGTTTTTGGTTTCATGTCTTTAAAATCCCTCGCTTGCTCAGCAGCTTACTTTAGAGCCACTCGCTACGCTCGTAACTTTTCTCTTTAATCTTTCGAACATGCAAAGGTTTTTATAAGTTTCGAATGTTGGTGTTCTTCCAACACAAACAGTGTTTAGGTTATACTAGGTACATACAGACTATAGTATGTATGTACCTAGTATAACCTATAGGTACATGTACATACATAATATTTACATGGCGCACTCTTATCTTAAGGAGGTGGTTTCGGAGCACTTCATTACCAAGCATCAAAACGGCTAAATCGATTTTCATAAATACGGTATCGAAATACTCCTCTGGTCTTCTATATTGTTCTTAGCTACTTTGTTTTTTGCGTTAGCCCTCTCATTTCGCGAAAAAAGTGAACTTACGAGGAACGCGATGGGTTTTTTCAAATATTTTTTTTCAATTTATAACTTGTCTATACAACATTAAAGAAGGGTCGAAGCGAGCCAAATAGTCTTGCCCCTAAGGTTACGAAGGGTCATGCAATTATAGCCATTCACCCTCCGTCTGGCGCTTTGCCGGGTGACTGCAGCGAGGGGAGTCGTCGTCTGTCTGGATCGAGCTTTGACTTTCACTCAGAACGTTAGCAGAAGCCGCCATGGCAACACGGTGAGTGAAATTTCCACGTTTTTACCTCCATATCTCCGCCTATCCAGATACTTAAAGAAAAATAGAGAAATTGTCTTCGTCAACTCGTGAATTTCATAAATCATTGTACCATAGCTTCAAACTAGAACACTTACGTTTACGTTACTACTTATACGTCCGTAATTGCGTTCTTAGATTCAGGATTGAGGTTATTTATTTTTAAACCTAACATTAGTGAATGTTAGGTTTTTCACGTAGAAATCTGGCTAATCGTACAGTTGTTTGTAGATTGAGTTTTATAAACTGAATAAATAATGAATTACAAGCAGGAATTAGAGGATCTTTATGATTTTTATTTTTGGTTAAATAGTACGTTAACTAAAAAAATCATTGAAATCGGAGTAAACACCATGGTAGTTTTATATTTGTTATAAAATAATTTTATATTCGGGATAAGATAATGTTTTCACACGCATTTCTTCGTTGTATTTTAGGGCTATAATTAACGCTCGTTGTGACGTAACAAACGTATGGCCTTCACTGAACAACAGCGCCGGGTTCACACCACCGTGTTTATCCTGTATTCCTGTACAATGATTAGTGGAGGTCATATTTACTCTTCCCTCTGCTACGCACCAAAAATAAGTCAAATCAAATCAAAAATTCACTTCAATTTCACTTCAATGTTGGTACAGTCAGCAACGAAAACTAAAATAATGAAAAAAAAATATTTCAAAATTACTTAAACGGCAAAATTACTCAAATTTCTTGAATGATTAATAATTCTTATTATTAACCATTCAAGAAATTTGCTTGTCTTAAGTTATTCTGATGTAGAGTAGATTTAACATGGTAAATAAAACAATTTGATTTCATTAAATAGATTACCTGAAATAAAACAAAAATGTGAAATACTAAAATGATAATTCGTTTTAAAATGTTTTTTTGTTTTCCAGTAAACATAATCTTCGGCCTTGCAGCGGTTGGGCTCACGGATGCGAAATATCAGGACGACAGCTCGAAGGGTACCAACAGCCTCATCACGGGCGACCTGCTCATCATCATGGCACAGGTGGTCACCGCCGCTCAGATGGTGTATGAAGAGAAATACGTCGCTGGTAAGTTGACTACATTTTTTTAAATATAGTTTGAAATCCGCTAAGAAATTTATTAAAAAAAATGCCATAAACCGCTTTAACTTTATCGCGATGATTTAGAAGTTTGATTTATTTCACGGCTTCCAAGAGGTTACGGACTCGAGTATTTGGTGTTAATGTCAACTCTATACCTCCACGCGTCCTTGAGAAAAGCGGATTGACAGAAGGACAGATGCAAAAAGCACTCCAATAAGAGTTCTTTTTTTTCCTTTTAAGTACAAAACCCTGAAAATATAACCTTTTGCAATAAGTTACCATATTTTAATAGGTTTAGGTGAAAAATAAGAAACCTTTAAGCTTTGCTCATGGTCTATTAATTTTCCTGTAGGCTTGAACATCCCGCCTCTACAAGCGGTCGGCTGGGAAGGCGTCTTCGGATTCTCGGTGCTGTCTGTGCTTCTGGCCATCTTCTACTGGATCCCGGCACCACCTCACTTCGGCGACAACGCCAGGGGCACTGTGGAGGACGTCGTCGATGGATTAGTGCAGATTGGTAAGTCAAAAATATCTACCTTGACAGCATTTTGTACAACGCAAAGGTGCTTCACGAGTAGGAAATAAGCTTTTCACACTTCATACTCGAAAAATATACTAGAGTATAGAGTGTGAAAAGTATTTCACAATCTCATTACTTCTCCACCAAGTTTAAGAATTAAGACCATGGCGTCTTCACGAACTTGTTCGTGATGATGAGCAAAACCTGCAATTCACGCAGTATCGGTGCTTAACCGCTAACCCTGCACTTGTCGATCTACCCATCGGCATACAGTTATAATTATAGCTAATATGATATACAGTCAAATTTCTAAAGTTTTTGTAGGAACTTCTTACATCTCAATGATGAACACAATCAAGCAGCATTGTTGAACTTGAAAATCAAGTCATGACGATAAACCTATCTGAAACTTATTTTTTATATTTCTAAAGTCTAATATAGCTTGGCTGTTTTTAAAGTGCTTGCGTGATATTTCAGGGAATAATCCGCTGATCCTGTTGTCTATTCTGGGCACGATTGTGTCGATCGCCTTCTTCAATTTCGCTGGCATCAGTGTGACCAAGGAGATGTCGGCTACCACAAGGATGGTGCTGGATTCAGTGAGGTAAGATTGGTAAAAAAGTTACTTATTTATACAAATAATTCTTGTACATTTCATGTTTTACTTAATTTAAGCGCTACACCGACTTTGAATTCCTTCATATTTTCAACATGTCTGCTGATGACAGCAGTCTCATTTCGCTCCTCCCTGTGCCCTCATTCAAAATTAATTTGTATTGTTTTGACGACCTCTGTGGCGCGGTGGGCGAAGGTCCGCCTGCGACGCAAGAGGTTGCGGGTTCGATTCCCGCCTTGGGACAAATATTAGTACGATCTGCAGGTATTTGTTCCGGGAGTTCTGGTCGTTTTCTATGTATAATAAAAAATATCTACCTATGTACTGTATTGTATTATGTATATCAGTTATCTAGTACCCATAACACAAGCTTTGCTTAACTTGGGGCTAGGTAATGTTGTGTGTCCAGCATTATTTATTTTACTTTCTTCTAGAACCTTCGTGATCTGGATGGCGTCCCTAGCCCTGCGCTGGCAGGTGTTCCACTGGCCGCAGCTCATCGGCTTCGGCGTCCTCATCTACGGAATGTGCGAGTACAACGGCCTGGGAGTGTACGACCGCTGCGCACGACGGCTGGAGCGGAACCACGAAGAGTCTGAAGTGGTTCATACGGAGGCGGATGCGGAAGCGGATAATCTGACGGCATAGAACCATTGGTCAATGTTAAAGAGCAAACCAGTTTTGGCTGGTTAATCATAGGGCCGATACACACGAAGCAGCGGCATCAAATACAAAGCGTTTTAAACATTGTCTTCATTAATGAAACGCATATTATCTGGGCTGAAAAAATATCGCGTGGCCGTCCGCGGCGCTGCAAGCTGCCTGGTCAATGCGGCGATCACATTAATGGAGATGAAGTATAAAGGAACTAACACATACTTGACTTTAGATTGACGTTTCGCATGTGAGACCGAAGTACTCATACTTCGGTCGCGATGCAAGACTGGCATCATCGACTACCGGAGACGGACCGCGCGCATGTGTCGTAACTTCGGTATTTTAACCATCTTAATGACACGGTAACGGCACGGTGATCGTGCCGTGCTGAGTAGTTATGACTTATGGCAACCGTGTGCACGTGAAATGAACTCAGGTGTCGGATTTTATTTCACTTTTGCCAAGCGTGGTTTTCTTATATACAGGTGCCTTACATTCCTTGTTGATTTTTTTATATGAATAATTTAATTTTTTAAAGAAAAATTTAATAAATTAAGGACTTGGTTTCGTTTTTATCACCACATTTAAATGGCCTGAATCTTGACATCGAAGTCGCTTAAAATTTAAAAGTTACTTGAATGAATTTGCAATAAGTTTAATTTTTTTATCTGTTTTATTTTAGAACAAGAATTTTTCTTACCTTGCGTCTGTAACAAGTTGGGTTTATGTACATATTTTGCTGTCTTTATTATATTTTATCAGCATTCTTGTTTGGCCAATTCTCTCTGTTTAAAATCCTATTTGCAGTGACTTGTCTTATAAAACCGTAGCCCACGTGCTCATGTGATAGATATTTTTAGTTATACTATAAAATTGGCTTCACCAGAAACTATTCTATGCACATTCAGGGCTGGTTTCTCTCTTTCTTCTATTATCTCCCCTATTAACCAACTTGGCACTTCTTTATTTTTTCTTATCTTCGATGCACGTGCGCGATATTAAAAAAAATCCTTCATATTATATATGCACGCAAATCTTTGAATTCTCGAAAGTACGCCGAGTGATTGCGCAGTAGCGTATTTTAAGTTTCCAAAAGAGGTCAGCCCAATACTGCGCAGTTTTACATTTGATGCTTTTTACATAGATTTTATACAGGTTTGCTATTAAATATTTCCCATGCTTTCATTTTTGAAGGTAGGCGGGTAAGTGATACCTACTCTTGTGTAATTAATAATTTGTAGTTTTTCTACTCGAACCTTGCATGCGTCTTAACGCCATTTAAAACATATTCAGAACTGAATTACAAAGTATTCTATGTAATAAGCAGTTTGTAAGTTGTTGTTGTAATCTAAGCCACCCGTGAAAGAGGAGTAGGCCGCATGATTGTATATTATTATATATTATTGTTATAATTTAACGTGTATTGTTTTAATGCTCTGTACAGTTTGACCACTTTAATAAGTCGCATCGGCTAATTCGTCTACTCAGAAGAGAACATTTCAACCCGATTGAATACGAATGCCAACGCCGTTGAAATAATAGACTTTATTGCGTTGCGTTAAGCTTAAACAGAGGCTCATGCTCTCGCTCATATAATATGTACAAAAAAGACAAAAGACAGAAAAGGACCAACGTATTTTCATATGTATCCCACTCAAAATACGACTCGCGAATGTTGAGATCGCCCCGACGTTATGCGCGTAGCCATCACCCAATAGCAACCATACATGTTTCGCGCGCATAGACAGAGCGTTATGATTAGCTAGGATTTTTTGACGCCTAGGATTTTTAAGACCTCTGCGCAGGTACATCAACCATGTAACTTATTAATGTGGTACTACTGTACAATCTTATACAATTATTATTATTGAATCTAAATAAAAAAAAAATATTGACGGTATGGCATTATTAGCATAGATTGAATTGTAAAGTCTTGTATTTTTGTCGTAGGTAGCTGTGGACTGGTTTTGCTCCCAATGACTGTTTTTTCTAACTCAACAAATTTCTTAATATGTAATATAACTTTTTTAAAAGATTGAATGTATTTGACTGTTTAATTTGTTATAAGACTATCAATTTGTTATTGTGTAAGTTTTTGGAAATTTTAATTAGAATGATAATCAATAAATCATGATTTTTTTAAAATACGTTTTTTATTTGAACTATATTCGAAATGTTTTTGAAATAATATTTTTTATTTACTTAGGTATTCGTGTTTATTATTTTAAGTGAAAAATTATTTAAATAAACGTGATGCGAGTTGGCTTCGCACATCAAAGCTTCCGTACAAATCTGCAGTTCACAAAAAAAAACTGATTTGGTCACGGTACAATTTACACAAGGGTATACTTTTTTTACGGTTTTTAGTTTTTTTGCTATAAGACCTTGATTGCGTTGACTTAGAAGTTTGATTGTTATCGCGGCTCCCAAGAGGTTACGAACCTAGTAGGTACCTGAATGATGTGAATTTCAACTCAATACTTCCATGCGTTTCTGACAGACGGACTACAAACTGATCCTGTTCCTTTTTTCCTTTTGAGGTACGGAACCCTAAAAAAGGCACATCATCATAAGGCTCATTAGGGTATATTATATTGGCTTGTATAGGCCTCCCTAATAAGCACAAAAAGGGCACAAAACCACGCAAACCTAAAAAGTTACAGGATGCTACAACCTTCAAAGCAAGTCAGGTCTTCGGGATCTTCAGTCTACAAGTACTTACATCGAAAATTGTAGTAGGTAGCCTTTCCCCCGAAATCTCAAACGTAACTCCAAATGATGTTGATGATTCTTTGTCAATCCACAATTCTGCCAGTGTCAAGTTTTGGAAAATAATAATTGTAAATTTTAGGAGTTAACAAAAACCAATTGTACTTACATGTACATATTTAGTGGTGTAAAATAGCTATAATTAACTTTATGGCTACCCTGTAAATTTTTAAATAAATATATTCTTTAAATTCATGAGTGCTACGCATTTTAGGGACTAAACGTTTTTTTGCTCAATGGTTTTTTTTACGTTTGGACCTTGAATTGAATAAGCTACGGCGCAGACACGAGATTTTATGAGACTTTTGAGACAACAATTAGGACACCAAAATGAAGGTGTATACGATTTCACAGCTTATTATCTCTCATTCCGAGCCCTTAACTTGACTGGCCTATAAATAAACCATAAAACTGATGCTGATGATAAATATGGCGGATCGTAGGTCCCCACTTAATAAATACTCAAGTCAAACTAGACTCCTCTAATGTTAAAACTCTTTAGACATAGGTACTTTGTTTTTTATAGAAGTCTTTGAAGTTTTGACAATCGTTTTTGTCTTTTTCTCAGAGTATAGATTTTTCTATAAATTGTCCGTCACGTTCTACAAAATTTAAAACCTTAATTTCTTGTTATTAAATAACCTTAAACAAATTTATGAGTACTTAGGCAGATTATATGCAATAAAAAGAAAGAATTGGTACCTTAAAATCAAAACTACAAGTACCAGAATGTCCTCAAGAATTCTGCTTGGCCAGGTGTTTTTTACAGGACACATCTTGCGTTTCTCGAATGACACCCTATCTCATAACGGAAAAATTATGCAAGGTAGATTGTTTTTACATTTAAGTAAGTATTTTAACATCAAGGTCGATGAGGAGCTTTGCAAGGGCCGCCGGCTGCTCCCCCTTGCATTGCATTGTCGGTAGACTATACAATGGGCTATATGTCGCAGGGGAGACCAGCAGACAAACAGGGTGAAATTATGAATGATGGCGATTAATTATTTTATAAACCAAAATATAATATTTTTATACAATAACAGCTTTCGAATAGTTTTTGTTTCCCTATCTGTATTCATGTCCATGGAATTAAGAAAAAAGAGTAGGTACCTACATAAGCTTTGTAGAATAAAGTTCCCCTAACGTTTGCAATCTTCTGATAGCGTGCACCAGCGTAAGGCACAAGTCGAAATCGTCAGATTCCGAAAGGGTGAAGACTAAAGAGTCGACGAGGAAGAAGGCTCATCGCGTGGTGAAATCGACCACGGAGAAGCTAAAGACTGCATATCCTAAGAAAAATATGCATTGTAGGAAAGTCACCGTCGTGGGCAGTGGGCAAACGGCAATAACTTCGGCCTTGGCCTTAGTTGCTACGGTAAGGATTTTTAAACTCCTTTTTACCTAACTTTTAACTCAGTCAATTTGTTTAAAGGCTTTTGTCCAGAATGTGGCGCTATATTATTCGGAGCGCTTTATTCTATGCAACAGAAAGCGCTTCGACTAATGTACCTAGTGTGGACTAAGCATACGAGCAACGATATGAGAGCTAAATGATAGCTCTTACTTAAGTACCTACATAGGTATTTATATAGATCCGTTCACCAGGGTACTACCAAAGACGTGTGCATGCTCAGCCTCGACAGCAGCTTAAAGGTTCAAGCGGAAGCGATGGATATGCTGCAGGCCTCTGTTTTACTACACGATCCGAAGATTCTTGCCACTAAAGGTAAAAAAGAACAATTATTCTAAATTTCTTTGGTTATATAAAAAAAAATCTAAAGGTAGTAATTTTATTTTATTTTAATAAAAAAATGTTAAAGATCTGTTGAGGATTTTCGCCATGACGAGCAAAATATATTTGTAAATGTATACCAATACCTAATAGATGAGAATTTAGCGTGCAGCGCCCCCTATTAGAAAAAATAAATTTTATAGATGGCGCTAATCAGATTAGCGCCATCTATAAAATTTATTTTTGATCAGAGATTCTCTGATTTATGAGATTTTATTTAGAAGGTAATATACCGACTTGGTGGTTACTGAAATGAACATGAGCTCATAGCTTTTCCGCCAGTGTTCGGATAAGCAGATGATGATAATATTTAATAAGAGTGAAGTGTAAGAAATCACATGATTACCTTTTATCTAAATATATAAAATTTTAATTAAATTTTTATCCAGTAGGTGTACTACTCCTATAGTGGAAACTTTGTAAATAGCCCTCAGCTTAAGTAGGTAGGTACATGTACTTACTAAAAATAGTTTTCTTAGTTTGTAATTTTTCTAGCAGTAAGTTCCAAAAATTTTAAAAAATCAATAAAACTATAAACCTTATTTTCGTATTGTGCCATGTGGAGGTTGTGATCTATGTACCTAACCTATATCATGTTTCGCAATAAAAGAATCTTGAATCGATGCCACAAAAGCGGCACTGAGCCTTCCATCGACTTCATGCGATCGCTACAACGTCATCACATCAGTCGCTCTATCAAATCGATATCTCATGTGTTATGATTGGATTTGCCTATATAATCAATAATTTCCTTGGTTATAGAACATGCTGATACCAGGGGCTCGCAGATTTGTGTGATTGCCACAGGAACTGAACAAGGACCGAACGAAGATAATTACGAATTCACTTCACGCAATTCACGTCTAATACACGATGTTATCCCAGAGGTATTCATTTTGCTACGTAGGTACCTTACTAAAAATGCGAGTGGTGAATCTTAGTTTATTTAGCTCCTAAATAATAACTAATCTCTAAAATTGTGTTAATTTGTGCTGTTCATTCAATATAGCTCATGAGATACAACCCGGAGGCAGTATACCTGATCGCAAGCGACCCCGTGGATGTTCTGACTCGCGAGGCTTGGCTCGCAGGAGGCATGCGCCAGAGCCGCATCCTCGGCACAGGCACCAACCTCTACTCAGCAATGTTACGCTCGTTGATATCCAAACGGCTGGGGGTGCACGCCGCTTCGTGCTACGGACTCGTGATGGGACAGAATAACCCATGCAGCAACCCTTGTGCGAGCTCTGGAGGGGGTGAGTCGAGCTTGTCATAATTTTACTGCTAAACCTGGTCGTATCACCGCAAGCCACCTATCTAAAACGAACACAAGCTCTACTTAGCTTTATTACATATATAAGTTATAAGTGCTCTAAGGGCTAGATAATGCTGTGGGAATTATCGAAAATTATTTTTATCTGGCACACACACAGTCATATTATGATGAGGTGCGTTAGCGTCTTGTAAGGCAACTTATATTTTAAATAATATAAATAATAGGTATACCTAGATTATTATAATTTAGTATATAATTTAGTATCTGAACTTATAATAAATACCTACTAACAAATTTTTCTAAGCGTGTCCCTAAGTGAAATAAACGTGTAAACAAGAATCACACAGTAAGTACTTTTATTGCCATAATTTCATTTTCCATAATTTTATGCAATTTTTTTTATGTTAAGCCAATAGCTTCCCAATCCATAATAATTTCTCCGAGTACCTACAAGCACATTACTTTTAAATTAATCTACAATTCTACATAGGTGTTACATTTTGATATAGATAGATATCAAGGAAGAATAAGGTGACTTTATTAATGCACGTAGGTACCTATTCCTTATTAAGTACAGCTGGTAGGTACCTGTTTGATAACAATATTACCTATATAAAAATATGGATTGTGAAATTATGGCTTACGTAAGCATGAACTAATTAACTTATATGATAACCTTTTCAGTTCCGGTGTGGTCGGCGGCCACAGTGCAAGGAGTTCGCCTCGTAGACTTGAACCAAGAGATAGGCACCGAGAGTGACCGAGAGAAATGGCAGGATCACTACGAAGGCATGATCAAGGATGAGCAGATGGTGCGCAAACTGAAAGGCGGGTACAACTGGGCCACTGCGTTCTCCATAGTCGACATCTGTCAAGCGATAATAAATAACACTCAGGATATTCGCCCCGTGTCAACATTTGCTACGGTAACATTGCATATTCTAGTCTATAGGTAGTACAAATTTTCAGCGGAAACAATAAAGCGGTTGATGACCAGCCCCCCTATCATGCGGGTTGTTGTATATTATGGTAGAATAGACAATAATAACTTCGCAACACCATACACTGCGTAAATTATTGAAGTGCAAGAATTGCGTTTTATTTAACTTACGCATTCTATGACCAAGTGACGTAATTTTTCTCTATTCTACCCTAGACAACAGTCCCCGTGTAAGTCAAGGGATTATTGTATATAGGGTAGAATAGGCATCGCATCGGCATACATTGCGTACATTATTGAAGTTTAAGGATTGAATTTCTAATCATTTACGCATTCGATTGACAAAGTGACGTAATTATATTATCTATTCTACCCTAGACAACATGCTTGCCTACTGATGTGGGTATAGTATTATGTTGCCCCACCTACTCGTAGATGGCCCTGCTCAATACCTAACGTAACTTTAGAGATACCTCTCTTCACATTATTTGGTCATTTATAATCGTGCGAGCGAAACGAGCCAAATATACGATATCTTATGTCAGTAGTGATTTGGCTTGGCCATAGTAAGTTTGAGCACGACTTGAAACAGTTCTTGCAGGAGCGCACCACCAGTCGTAGACATATTAACTTTGCCGAAAAGATACCATAGGTATCATTTATGTTCCGCTAGTTCCTGTAATTGATTAATCGTCCATAAACTTGAAGACACTTGAATTTTCAGGGAAGGCTAACCGTAGAAGAAGATGTTTTTCTCTCCCTGCCCTGCGTTCTGGGCTGCAACGGTGTTGTGAATGTTGTAAAACAGAATTTGTCGACGAAGGAGTTATTCCTGCTGCGGAGAGATAGCCGGAAGGTTTCCGAGATGCAGTCTCAATTGAAGATATCCCAACAACAATGATTAAATGCTGTATTAACGTTCTGTTCCTGCAAAAACGTTATGTTCCTGTAATAACTTTTATATCTTCGATCAATGCAAAAATATTTCAGTGATTGCCAAAAAAATTACCTACCTACGTTTATTTGTTTATATGTTATTTATTTTCGAAACTTTTTCTTAATAAAATAAATAAGACCTACTTACCTCATTTTTTTTTATATTAGTGTCAGTCAATCTTGCACGGCTTTGCCGCTTTTTACAGATTATTAGAAAATTGTTTTAAAAATGGCTGTACCACTAATTATTTTATTAGTGCAGTCGGTTACCTCAATCAGCAGTCAGCAACGATAAACGCTGAGTACAAATAAATTTTAAAATAAGAGGGGTGAGGGGTGATCAAGGGGAATTTGGCAAGACATGATGGAGACATCGGGTCACTATAATGCACGACAATTTATTGTACGGCCGAATAATGTACACCCTGAAAATTCGTGTCAAAACCTATCAAAACCTATTAAAATTGAAAGTCATGACACGGATTATCAGGGTGTACATTATTCGGCCGTACAATAAATTGTCGTGCATTATAGTGACCCGGAGACATTGACGCTGAAGATGTCTCGATCAAGCCTCCACTGTTGGTAGTCTTGTCGCAAATTAGAGGCGCACAGCTACCGCCCAGCACAAAAACGTGTATTCAAATTCAAATATGGCTTAAACTCGTTGGTATCTTATCAGATATCTGTATTGTATTTGTATTTATTGACCATTATAACATAGGAAGTTATACAAGGCAAGTCCTGTTGTAAATCATATTAAGAAATTTAAATTTAACAGTATATACCTAATACACAATATTTATATTCCATTCATAATAATTCAAGACGTTAAGAGGTTTTCAATAAATTTAATCAGTAAATTGCTACACATGAATTCATTAATACTATAAAATGCATGGCTTTCCAAGAAATTTTTAATTTTAAGTTTAAAATGTTCAAAATTGACAATTTCTGTGATTTTAATTGGTAGTTATTTTAATAAATTCTCCCTGCTTTTGTACCTTCGCAAGACGTACCGTTGGTTTGACTAGTTTTTCTTTATTTCGTAGATTATAATGAGTTTGTTTTTTTTGTAAATAGTTTTCTTTATTGCTATGTATTTCTAAAAGACTCCACAGTCATGATTTCATATTTCTCAAAATATTTCTTAGCTGACGTTCTCCTATGTAGTCCGCAAATTATTCTAATGGCCCTTTTCTGGCAAATCCCATGACCCTGCTTACCACAGCACTATTTCCCCATACTTTTATAGCATAGCTTATTATGGAGTGGACATAGTAGGTACACTGATGCCAATGTTTTTTTAGTCACCACGGGTCTTAACTTTAATAGAGCATAGTTAGCACTTGCTAGTCTTTTGCACATAGTTTCTAGGTGCTTTGTATGGTTTAGTGTGTGATCTATAGTGTTCCCAAGGAAAACGTGAGACATTGTCCCCTCAGTGTGCCTAGATCTTCTTGCTCTATATCGCATAATTACAGTTTTATTAGCATTTAGCACTATACCGTTTGCCTCAAACCAGTTTGTAAGTATCTGGATTGATTCTTCAATTTTATCTTTCAGTCTTATCTTTAATCCCTACGTGTGTGTCATCGGCAAACAGGTTTATAAACGCCCAGTCTGGTACACATTTGGGTAAGTCATTGACGTAAATAAGGAAGAGCACTGAGATCGACCCTTGTGGTACCCCTATATTAAGTTGTCCTTGATCAGAAGTTATGTCACCTATACTTACAATTTTTGTCCTATTCCGCAGATATGTTGTCATTATACTTAATTTCTTTCAAATAACAAATTTAAATTAAAACTAGTATTTACAATAGAAACAATTAAGCTATCTGCAAACTGTTGCAAACAATCTACAGGTAGCTCAACTGAATTCCTTTCCGTCAGTTTTAATATTTTAATTTTTCTACCAGAATGTCATGCCTTAGGCAATCAAACTAACATACATGTATATAACATACGGATACATTTTACATCTGATGCCGTCAATATGAAATACATCTTTGACGACGCAAGAGGTTGCGGGTTCGATTCCCGCCTTGTGACAAATATTTGTACGATCTGCAGGTATTTATTCCGTTTGCTCTGGTCGTATTCTATGTTTAATAAAAATATATTGATATAAAGTATTGTATTATGTGTATCAGTTATCTAGTACCCATGTAGGTACCCATATTACAAGCTTTGCGCTAGATAATGCTGTGTGAATTGTCCAACATTATTTAGATACAGAGATTATTATTAAGATATTTAATATTGTTATTTATTATTACGATCACCTTTATTTCCCATGGAAAATATTATGATTTCTTTTGATCAAGCTTGTAACGCTGTGGTTTACTTCAATAAATATAAGCGTGAGTCAAAATGGTAGATATTTTCTAGTGCTGATTGACTGTTACGCCAAACGATATTTTTGGAACTAAGTTCCTTATCGCGCGTTGTGAAAGGGGGCTGGACGGAAAAAAATCTCACGAAAAGTTGTAACGACACTTTTTGCTATAGTAAGCTATTGTAAGCCGTGCGGCGTGCGCATGTTTCTCTGTCTGTCTCTCTCACTCTCTCTTATAGAAAGGAACTTCGTTCCAACCGGGTGTCCCTTGACACCTCTCAACTATTTTTTTTCATAGCTATCTCAAATCCGATTGTTTATGCAAAATTTCAGTGCAATTAAAGGTTAGTTTAATGTATGAATCGGAAAGTACGTTTGTATGGGAGCTTAGGCGTTCGCACCAAAAACGAAATAAAATTTATTAAAATATACATATATTTACTTACTTACTAAAAACAAAAGTAAGTGATAATCATGTAAGTGAGATACTTACATGATAACTGTCGTAGGGTGCGATGCGAACATATGCACGCTAGAGTTTTTCCTAAATTGTCATTTTATATTATTTTTAGTAAATAAGGTACTTTAATAAATTTTATTTCGTTTTTATTAAAAAAAAACATTAATCTGGATCTGCATACCCGACTTTGAAAATCTTTTACCACTAGAAAGTCACGCTATTTGTGAGTGTCATAGGCTTATTAATCTACCCGTGCCAAGCCGGGTCGGGCCACTAGTCCATTATAAAATCGAATGTCTGTCCGTCTGTGACCTTTTTACGTCTAAACGGCCACATGGGTCTCAATAAAATTTGGAAAGACATCGTGCGAAGGCGGCGGGGCGGGCGGAACCATAGACATAGAATTTTTTCACTACGTTCAATCTAAGCCTATGGGCGGAACTACCTAAGTATTCGAATAAAATATTTTTAGGCCCTGTCAGTCAATACCTACGGATACCCATGACCCATGGGTGTTTCACGGTTATTTGCCGAGCCGGATATCTTCGGCGTTAATGTTTTTCTCCGTAAAATGTCTACACCGTAATTTTGTCTACGGTACGCCTAGACAAATACCTACCATAGACCGGCCGTACGTAGATAGTCTATTGAAATCTTTGACTGAAATAGGGATTGGCTAGTAGGTAGTATCCTTATTAGTTTATTTTAATAAAAACTAGTAGAAAAATAAATGTGCGACCTACTTACTCTGCATGACCTAACTGAAATTTATTGACTCTAGGAAGATGCATGCATACCACAGATATCTATTATATAAAACAAAGTCGTGTTAGTTAGGTACACCATTTATAACTCGAGAACGACGGGACCGATTTTCATGGTTTTTAGTTTGTTGGATTTTTATTATTCCAGAATAGGATAAGAGGTATTAAAAACATTGGAAAATTAACTAAAATATAACTACACGTGCTAAGCCGGGGCGGGCCGCTAGTTAGAAATACTTATACCTGCCTGCCAGCTGCCCGTGCGTCATGTCATGGGTTTCTTTTCCAGACTTGGCTGGCACAATATGCTCAGTAAGTAACGCTTGGATAACGCATATTCAAATCAAATCAAATCAAAAAGTCTTTATTTCCATAAATACAAAAATGTACACTTAGACAAGGTCAAATTCTTAAAATAAAACATTGACACGGAAATAAAGTAATATTTTTAATTTCGGTCGCTTCGGTATGTAGACTAAAGTAAAGAAGCGATGTAGAAACCTTTAGCCTGTTAGTTGTTATTTTTCGAGTTGGAGGAAAACCCGTCCCAAGCTTTTTTATCTTCTAGATAATCTGATATTTTGTGGTAGGTAACCATTTTTGCACAGAAAGGTTTTTACAATTTGTTTGAATTTATTTATTCAAGTGATAGGAGTGTGCGGAGCACTGATAATGAAACGTAGCATATCAGCATATTGACCTGTATCTAAATCACATTATATTTAGACTTAGCTATGCAAATATTGGTAGCGATTCTGTTGACATAAAACCTAAACTAAACTAGGCTAAAACTGTTGACGTCTCTTTTTTTTCCATCGAGTAAAAGGGGACAGCAACATTTTTAAGCTAGTTTAGTTTAGGTTTTGTGCCAACAGAATCACTACCATTGTATTAGTTTGTAAGTCATTAACGCCCGAATACTCAAACGCAACTCAGATCGTGATATTTTGACAGTTTTCAATGAAAATGTGTCATAAATTCGTCACTTGAGACGCGCTTACATCTGAGATGCGTTTGAGTATTCGGGGGATATACACTTACTAGAGGTTTATTTTCCACTTCTTCCACTAGTGAACAAAAAATTGAAGTGGACAAAATCAATAACACATTGTTTCTTATTTAATAATAATTACTATTTATAAACGTGTTTATAGTATAAAATTGGACTTGTCTAAGTGCTTATTTTGTTAGCTTAAAGAAATAAACGTTATTGATAGGTATTTGATATTCATTCGCCCGGTTTGATATCCGGGCTAAGGGTGATTGGTCCACCCCTTAGGGGTGATTTGAATCCCCCAAGTAAATCCCCCACTTCGTAGCAGCTGCCAGGGTCAGGGGCGAACTATGAACGCCGCAGCTTCTAGGGTGAATATTATAATACACCTAAGCGGCAATCTGAGTTCTTAGTACGTACCAGTTGAACATTTGTTTACGATGACTGTAGCATAACGTTATGCTGGCGTACCCACAAACAATGGTAATTTTTTCTTAAACTAAGGAGGCGCTATTTATTTTACTTTTGCACTGATTATACTTTATTTATACGCTATTAATTAGGCATAACAACAAACGTGAATTCGGTTATGTGTACGCTACCATCTAGGTTACTTCTTGTTGACAAACTGAGACTTGCCAAATTTCATGATGAGCATCATGAAATTTGGCAAGAAGCAAGGTCTTATAGCACAAGTAAAGGACAAAATCAACATTTGTTGGTCATACACAAGTTTGATTATTTTTGAGTACAGGTTTATACGGAACCCTTAATACGAGAGTCCAACTTGACGTTTTATTTTTGCTTGCAAGCTATAACGCCGCCTATTAACGAGGGTAATAAGGCAAAACACTACAGATTTATACAAACAAGTGTTCCAGTCAAACCTTGGTTTTTTAAAATAAAACTCAATAAACGTGCAACAACAGTTATCATAAGAATGCGGCTGGGTCATACGTGTACCCCAGCCCATCTAGCCCGGATGAAAATTGTAAGTAACCCTTCTTGCGAGTGCGGTGATGAATTTGGTGACGAAAATCATATATTTTTTTCTTGTAACTTATACGACCACACTTCCTTCTATAATGATCTCCTCTCCCTCCATATTCCGCTTCCTATAAATATTGCCTCCCTCCTTTCCTCCTTAGACCCTTGTATATATCATTGCTTAGCATCCTTTATTTGTAAAAATAATATAAATATATAGTGTATAAAGTATGTATAATAGTTCCCCTTATCATTTTCCTATCCTAACTCTCCTGATCCTTATCCTGTTTCGTATCGTTTTTAAAGTAGGTTTCATTTAAATATTGTAATGTTTCCCAATTTTTTTTTCCAATTAATTAGTAAAATAAAAAAATAAAACAGAAAATGGCAAATGAAAAAACTAGCGAGCCCACGGAATATAGTATCCAATGGCGGCGTAGCGTGGGTATACGAGCATGCGGCTAGTTACCCGATTCTTTTTGTAGGTACGTGTAAATGACAGAAAGTAAAATCGAGCCGTCAAAAGGTTTTTCTTAACCTAACTGCACACTGGTGTAGTACCAGCACTGATAGATAGATAGATATAATTTATTCACAAAAATTCGTTACATAGCTTGGTTAGTAGTACCTTAAAGCCTATGTTAGGTTTGTCTAGGCACTGAGTTCTTCACTTATTTCTAATAATTATTGAGGTTACTATAACTAGCGTTAAAGATCCAACTTCTTTTTCTTTATCTGAGTACGCCGTAGTATCGCAGTGATACGAAATCCACACAAAGCCAATAAAAATATACTAGGACCTACCTGCATGTTATTGACGTGTCCCTGTGCTTGGCAGACGGAGGACATAGCTTATGCCGAGCAGCATCCCGCTTCGGTGCCAGATCCAGATGTGGGGCCCGACTCAGCGTCCATTACCGGTTCTGCTGTAGCAGCGCCGGTGGCGGTGAGTAATTGCTAATCTTATTACAACCTATCACTTTTAAAACTATCATGGTTATTAACATTAAAGTCATTTAAAACGGGATATTTACCATGATTCGATTTTTTATGGAACTGTGCCGAAATATTGGATAACTCAACTCATGGTAAATATCCCGTTTTGAGTGACTTTAATCTTATTACTATCATTATTTACACACTAATATCAAACAAGTAATTTGTTTTGTTCCCTGATTCTGATAATTCTCTCAATAATTTAGATAGCTAGCTAATGTAACCCTGAGTGTCATTATACGGATGTTGTGTGACGCGAAGTCGCGAGCTGAAATGTGACTAGCCACATTGTGTTACACTATTGGTAGCATAAGATTTTTCAAAAAATCTGAAGTGTAATTTTTTGCGACCTAGAATGTTTTAGATGACTGGCCTATTCGTGAGTCATATTGCTAATTAGTCTAAAGAAAAATTCGATTCAGCTGTTCGAATGTTAAGTTACATAGTGAATTTAAGTCTTCTAAAATTTAAAACATTTCTTGACTACATTATAGCAGCCTTACATAAACGGTATCCCGAAACTGAAAGTCAAGCTAAAAGCGGAGTTGGGTTCGTGATGACCCAGAACCTTACCTCGACCCCAACAACCTATAATGGTCCACAGCTGGACGCAGGACTCCCCCTGATTTGTGATTGTGATTTTTGCTTTTATTTTAGAAACTAACATAATCGCCACCGAGACTGTGTCAAAGTTGTTCAAAACTATGTCATCCAGATGCGATGACACGATGAGGAAGGTGACCGTGGTTGGCGCGGGACAGGTCGGCATGGCAGTCGTCTTTGGCATGCTGGCGAAGGTAACAGAGCAACTAGTGATGATATGTAGTTAAAATTCGTCTACAACGGCCAATCTTTTGTCAGCGGATGCTAGCAATTAGCGCAAAACATAATTAAGTGCAAAAAAAAATTTTTTTTTTCAATTTCACAATTTCGTAAAGTAATAAAATGAACAAGTACAATAAGTAAAAATTATAAGTATAGCTACATCATGTGCAAAAGAAGTTAAGAGTTATGCATCGCCTTGCCCTGTGAATGCTGGTATTAAAAAGGTCAATGTTCAACATTCTGCAGAATAATAATATGGTCTTATATTGAACTAGTTCCTTCCCGCGGCTTCGCACGCAATTTACCGGGATAAAATATAGCCTATGTCCATCCCTGAAACACCGTCTACCCCCAACCCGAATTTCATGAATGAAGATCCGTTCAAGCCATTAGGCGTGAAAATGTAACAATTTGGCGACGTGTTTTCGTTTAATTTTCAGCGAATCACAAACCATGTTGCATTGGTAGATACATCGGCTGAAAAGTTGAAAGCAGAGTACCTTGATCTGATGCACGCCTCAGTATTTCTAAACGACCCCATTATTTCCGCGAGCACGGGTGAGTTACAATTTCTAATGATCATTACGCATGTGACACGACACGTATGTATGTATGTATGTATTGTATATGCATTTCATAACCAAATGTATAATAACCATGCCCATATTACTCGTTCCTTCATCATAGGTGCTTAGTTCTGGTGTGTGCCACAGTTAATTATGTAGGCAAATAACACTTTCTCTACTAGTCCATTAATTTCGTCATCATTCATCAACAAAACAAATATCAATGCTTACAGCATCGATATTTGTTTTAGTATTTTACGTACCTATTTAATTTCTTTACTTTTACTTTTTTTAAAGAAAGAAGGTATTTTCTTCACTGTACCTACACTCAAGTCCTTGTTCATACCTATGTTTGCGGAATTTGATTTAATCGGAAATAAACCAAACAGGAAAACTATAACGTCATCTATTTATACCTAAGGAATCAATTTTGGCAAAATTTTGGTGAAGCGTCCTTTCAATTCAGCACAGGCATATTGGCAAAGGCGCTCGCTATATGAAACGGTTGATCGGTCGCAAATTTAAGCATGAACGACCAATGCTTAAAGCTGACTTCAGGCAGGAACTTGATGAGTAAAGCTCAGGAGACATCAATTAAATAAATTTGACTCTTGACAGTCTCACCGAGAACCCATTTACGGAACCGTGCGGTTTTCAGAATTTAAGTCCGGCGCAGTAGGTACCTACCAACACGGACTTTGGTATTAATAAGGTCATTATAGGAGAATAAGTGGTTGGTGAAAAATCACAACTCCTCGGTTGTGTCTGTGCAAGTATTCGAGTTAGCAAAGTGCTAACAATGAGATGACATGCAACTAAGTGTATCTATATTTATTATTTCTGAGTTAAGAGCTCTATTACTTCTATCTACTTGAGTATTTTTCAGATTACAGCATTTCTGCTGGATCGTCAATCTGCGTCATCGCTGCTGGCGCTAGACCAAAAGGAAAGGCGTCACGTCTCTCCGTCGTGAATACCAATGTTGATATCTTAAAAGTGATCGTACCAAAAGTAAGTTCTAAGAAGGTATGATTGGGTATCTTGAAACGATTTACGACATAAACCCATGTAGATGAACGGCGTTCTTTGTTTTGGAGTAGGAACTTTTCTCTGTACTGGCGTGCATGAGCAGACTCCACCTAGGTTTATTAGTTTTTTAGTAGTCATGCCTCATTATTAGTAGGTTTCTTCTTTTCTCAGAAACGAGCACAGTTATCAAGTTGAAATTCACATCATATAGGTACCTACCTACTCAAGTTCGCTCGAGCCGCAATATAAATCAAGAAAATCAAAGCAATCAAAACCCTAATCTACTTAGGAGGTAGCGCTTTCTTCTTCGTAGGTAGGTAGGTACACCTAATTCGTAGTGAGATTAATCGCGTTATGTCTAAACATCATTTTAAATAAGCATTGAGACTAATTAGCCGTTAGTCAAATAAGCGTTGATATCATAGACTATATACCTACTGGTTGATATTAATTAGCCGTTAGTCTAATTAGCTTTAGATCGCGTTCTTAATCAGTCTTAAGTACTTTCCTAAAATTGTTAATTATGCCGCTACCTACGAACAACCATACCTACAGGTTTCTGTTTCCAGCGTATCAGAGCCAGTGGTTGATACGCTGGAAACAGAAACCTGGCTGTGTGGATTGTCCAGCATTATTAAAGGTATGTAGGTTAGGTACCTACCTAACTACCCAGTTCTGATAAGTAGGTACCTACCTACCTCTACCTATCAATGGTTATGGTAAAGTAGCTAGGTACCTACCTAGGTACCTACCGTTTTTATCATACCAAAAACACATGTCATTTGTATAGAAACTTTTTCTTATTTATATTGTAACCTCCTTACACACTTATTAGGTACCTGCACACATTAACTACTTAGGTTACTTACCTACCTAGGTACACATACCTAATAGGTACCTGCTTACTTAGGTAGGTAAGTATTTGAATTATAAATAGGTAAGTAGTAAGAAGTACCTACCTACCTACTACTTACTAGTATTGTAGTAAAATTTTCAGTTTGTACGTATCACAAAATTTCTTTAAATAGGTAGGGTAGGTGTACCAGTTAGGCGTCCAGGCCCATATCTCGTCCTTTCACGGCACTACTGGTAACATTTCGTCGAAAATAGCCTTACTTACACTCGCACACAATGATAATCAGTTATATCAATAAGCTGGATGTGTAAGCTACGCACACAAGCAAATTTCACATCACTAGCACCCAGCAAAATAGATAAAAAAAAATAATCAATGTGCGGTCGAAAGAAAAAAGACGAAACGTGCCTGGATTCAACGGAAAAATTAGCAGCATGTCACATTTTTAACGGTAAGTTTTACATTGTTTTTATGCATTTTAGAGTTGATGGTTATTAATGTGACTTAATCTTGGATTAAAAAATATGGATTTGTGTTATTCTGTCTAAATTATAATCAATAAATTTGAAATTTTGCGTGGACGTGAACTGTACCACGATATTTTGAGATAGTCCAGTTGTCGACCGGGTGGACGCGAAATGGACATATCGTGTCAATAAGGTGGTCTCTTGTATTCATTATTGTATGAAAATTTACTCAAACTTTCAATTAAATTTGGACCTTATGCTCGTAAGCTATCTAAAAACCATATTTCGTCCAGGCTTAGAGCAATGAACCATAAAATACTAAATGTATGAAATTTCTTGTGGACGGGAATTGGACAAGGTTAAGTGAAGTCCTGATTTCGACCTTAACTTTAAAGATTATGTAAACCGAACAATATTCTAATAGAATTGCGTATAATAAATCATTGCGTTATGCTCGTAAGCTATCTAAAAACCATATTTCGTCCAGGCTTGGAGCAACGAACCATAAAATACTGAGTTTATGAAATTTCTTGGTGGTCGGAAATTGGACAATATTAAGTGAAGTCCTGATTTCGACCTTAGCTTTATAGATTATGTAAACCAAACAATAATCTAATAGAATTATAAGGTTTTTTGTTACTATAAATTTTATGAAGACAAGGAAAAAACAAAGAATGGTAGAGCAGAAATATCAAGAAAAAGAAAATTAGCAAGAATACAGAAAAAGAAGGAAAAGGACAGTCAAAATCAGGTAAGACAATTGGAGAAGAGAAAAAATAAAACACCAACTGGAAAAGTTAAACCTAGCTTTGGATCAGATAGTATTGTCGAAGCCGGAGATCTCCGCTGAGATAGAGGATTTCTATGGCCGTTTATACGCTGCACATGCCCCTCATGCCCAACGGGATGACCACGATTCACGAGCCACCCTGACACGCCACTACATCGACGAACTGCCAGACATCAGTCAAGACGAGATCGTGATGGCTCTGAGGCAGCTTAAAAATGGAAAAGCCCCCGGTGAAGACGGCATTACTTCAGAGCTTCTGAAGGCAGGAGGAGCCCCTGTTTTGCAGGAGTTTCAGAACCTGTTCAACACCGTTCTTCGCAGTGGGAGAACTCCAAAGGGATCGTGATGGCTCTGAGGCAGCTTAAAAATGGAAAAGCCCCCGGTGAAGACGGCATTACTTCAGAGCTTCTGAAGGCAGGAGGAGCCCCTGTTTTGCAGGAGTTTCAGAACCTGTTCAACACCGTTCTTCGCAGTGGGAGAACTCCAAAGGCGTGGAGCGAGAGCCTGGTGGTGCTCTTTTTTAAGAAGGAAGATAAAAACCCTTCTTAAAAACTACAGACCCATCACACTCCTGAGCCACGTCTATAAGCTTTTCTCACGAGTGGTCACGAATCGTCTCGCCAGGAGACTCGACGAGTTCCAGCCACCCGAACAGAGCCGGAGGATATGGCACCATAGACCACATACACACAGTGAGGCAGATTGTACAGAAGTCCGAAGAGTATAATCAGCCCCTGTGTCTGGCCTTTGTGGACTATGAAAAGGCTTTTGACTCTGTCGAAACCTGGGCTGTTCTAGAATCCTTACAGCGTTGCCAAGTAGACTATCGTTATATCGAGGTGCTGAGATGTCTTTATGATGCCGCGACCATGACTGTCCAAGTACAGGGCCAGCAGTCCAAACCCATCCAACTGCGCAGAGGTGTGAGACAGGGGGATGTTATATCCCAGAAACTATTCACATTCGCGTTGGAAGATGTGTTTAAGACGCCTGGACGACTGGAAAGGTAAGGGCATTAACATAAACGGCGATTACATCTCACACCTCCGATTCGCTGATGACATAGTCTTAATGGCGGAATCGCTGGAGGAGCTTAACCGGACGCTGGACGGCCTAGCTTCCGCCTCACGACGCATCGGTCTTGGCATGAACTTGGATAAAACCAAGGTCATGATCAATGGCCTTATTGATCCGGGACCTATCGTCGTACATGGCCACCTTCTCGAAATTGTTTCCGAGTACACTTATCTTGGGCAGATTCTGCAGTTGGGTAAAAACAATTTCGAGAAGGAGGCCAAGAGGAGGATCCAGCTAGGTTGGGCAGCGTTTGGAAAACTACGTCGAGTCTTCTCGTCATCCATACCGCAATGCTTGAAAACGAATGTTTTCAATCAGTGCGTCCTACCCGTCATGACCTACGGAGCTGAGACGTGGACGCTCACGGTAGGGCTGGTCCACCAGTTTAAAGTCGCCCAGCGAGCTATGGAGAGAGCTATGCTCGGTGTTTCTCTGAAGGATAGGATTCGCAACGAATACATCCGACAGAGAACCAAGGTTTTCGACATAGCTCAAAGGATTAGCAAGCTGAAGTGGCAGTGGGCTGGCCATATCTCGAGAAGAACCGACAACCGCTGGGGTAAACGTGTTCTTGAGTAGAGAGCGCGACTCGGCAAACGTAGTGTAGGACGCCCTCCGACCAGGTGGGATGACGATTTGCGAAAGACTGCTGGCAGATGCTGGATGCGGCAAGCTGAAGACAGAGCGCTATGGCGCTCATTAGGGGAGGCCTATGTCCAGCAGTGGACTGAAAAAGGCTGATGATGATGATAAAAACAAAGAACTTAAAGTACCTACCTACTTACCTGTTAAAATTTGTTATTCGTAAGTAAATAATAATCATTGTGTAAAACAGAAATTATTAAGGCCCATACCGGACCCAAAGTGGCGCCGCCACCTAATTTATGTTATTATTCCGTTTAACAAAGGAATTTTCAAAAATCCTTCTTCCAGTTTATGATACCTATCATAAGCTTTTTTTTAATGCCTCTGTAATAGTTTTATTCTATTTAGTTTAGGAAGAGATACGAAGTTGCACTTGGTGGCCACCAAAATCTATTTTCGTATCTCTTCCTAAACTAAATAGAATAAAACTATTACAGAGGCATTAAAAAAAAGCTTATGATAGGTATCACAAACTGGAAGAAGGATTTTTGAAAATTCCTTTGTTAAACAGAATAATAACATAAAGTAGGTGGTGGCGCTAGTTTAGGTGCTGTATGCGCCTTAATTACTGTCTGGTGTTTGTAGCTGATTAGGATTGACTTTTTATAATTATAACTTTATTCAATAATGTGTGAGACAGAACCTCTAATAAAAGATGACTAATTACTAAACACGAGTTTTAATAAACCCTCTTAGCATAATAATTTCTAGTGATTTTCCTATCAGATATATGGTGGTCGAAAACTGGGTAACAGGGGGTCGAAAACTGGAAATTTTGGACGAGAACTGGTAAAAATAGGTATTTCGGCTTAAAATATTTTTTTAAAATTAACAGATAAATTTATGAAGAAAGTCTTTTTTTCTAGTGACAATAGAGTATTTTAGTCATGTGGTGAAATCAATTTTATTCCAAAGAGCTCACTAAAATATTTTTTTTTCGATATCTGAATCTGACAACTCCACTAATTGGACGCAAACTGGCGCATTGACCCTAGTTGTTTGTCTGCCTCAGTCATCAGCATCACGCCTAAATTAGTCGGTAGCTGTGGCCCATCTGTGGCCAGACCTTTCATTTCATGTTCGCGCGCGGCGCACCCGTCCACATCTGCGAACGGCGCACACTGCGCGTGAAAGGCACGGTTCGTGCGCGCAAGACGTACACACCTACGAATTGCCTTGCATTGCATGTTACCTTGCTGCAACAAACCTATTCGAAACTGAAAATGAGTTTCAAAAGGGTTTTTCAAAAAGAACAATATGACGTAAACATAAATAAAAAAGAACTATATGACATGATATGACATAACAAAAATGAAACTCAAAAGAAACTTACGTGTTGCCGACACGGCACACCATCACAGGGAACCGTGCTACTACAATGGTCACAGGGAGGGAACCGTGTAGTTGCTGTGTCCTGTAGCGGTGATCGGACACAGTCGCCCGTTGCTACTACAATGGTCACAGGGAACCGTGTAGTTGCTGTGTCCTGTAGCGGTGATCGGACACAGTCGCCCGTTGCTACTACAATGGTCACAGGGAACCGTGTAGTTGCTGTGTCCTGTAGCGGTGATCGGACACAGTCGCCCGTTGCTACTACAATGGTCACAGGGAACCGTGTAGTTGCTGTGTCCTGTAGCGGTGATCGGACACAGTCGCCCGTTGCTACTACAATGGTCACAGGGAACCGTGTAGTTGCTGTGTCCTGTAGCGGTGATCGGACACAGTCGCCCGTTGCTACTACAATGGTCACAGGGAACCGTGTAGTTGCTGTGTCCTGTAGCGGTGATCGGACACAGTCGCCCGTTGCTACTACAATGGTCACAGGGAACCGTGTAGTTGCTGTGTCCTGTAGCGGTGATCGGACACAGTCGCCCGTTGCTACTACAATGGTCACAGGAAACCGTGTAGTTGCTGTGTCCTGTAGCGGTGATCGGACACAGTCGCCCGTTGCTACTACAATGGTCACAGGGAACCGTGTAGTTGCTGTGTTCTGTAGCGGTGATCGGACACAATCGCCCGTTGCTACTACAATGGTCACAGGGAACCGTGTAGTTGCTGTGTCCTGTAGCGGTGACCGGACACAGTCGCCCGTTGCTACTACAATGGTCACAGGGAACCGTTTAGTTGCTGTGTCCTGTAGCGGTGACCGGACACAGTCGCCCGTTGCTACTACAATAGTCACAGGGAACCGTAGTTGCTGTGTCCGGTGGCGGCGGGGCGGTCGGACAAAGTTGCCGGTCGCTACTTCTGGCCACTGGCATAATTCGCATTGAGACATTTTTTTCAGTCATAAAGAATATTCGCACACGATGGCAGAAAAGAACAAGAAATGTAAACACGGTAACGTAACTGAAACAATTTCAAATAACGAGTAAATACCAAAAAAAACCAGTGACAAAAATATTCATTGAAATAAAGTTAAGTTTTTAACAGTTCCTTATATCTTAACGTGTGTGTGTACCTACCCAACAGGTATCTATTGATGTCGGGTTTCAAAAGCGTCACGCCCTCAAACCTAATTGGTACAAAAAACTTTTTTTACAGCGTCCAAGTCGTACGTATACTATACGGGTCAACACAACACGGCAAACAACGGTAACAACGGTAGTTAACAAATAAAATTATTAAGGTCTCTATATCTCTATATTTGTAAAAGACCTTTATATTTGTAATATAAAGGTCTTTCTTTTAATTTGTCTTTTATATTTGTAATAGACCTTTTTAAAGGTATAAAAAGATCTACCTCTCAATAGGTCTACCTCTCAATAGGTCTACCTCTCAATAGGTCTACATCTCAATAGGTCTACCTCTCAATAGGTCTACCTCTCAATAGGTCTACCTCTCAAAAGGTGACTAGGCGTAACGCGATATAGTCTCACTACGAATTAGGTATACAAAAATGAAGCGGTAGGTAGGTTTCAAGGTGAGGTACGATGAAATCTTGTAGGTATATAGTTTTACAAATACTTACACCCGAATACTCAAACGCAACTTAGATTTAAGCACGTCTCAAGTGACAAATTTTGACTGATTTTCATTAAAAACTGTCAAAAAACCGCTAGTACTTCAGACGTGCTCACGTGCTCTGAGATTCTTACCCCCCAATAGTCAAACGCAAATTACATTTAAGCTCGTCTTAAGTCGCGGTTTTAAACATAATTTAATGAAAATGTGTCAAAAAACCGTCGCTTGAGACGTGTTTAAATAAATAAATAAATAATCCTGGACAATTCACACAGCATTATCTAGCCCCAAGGTAAGCAGAGCTTGTGTTATGGGTACTAGATAACTGATATACGTAATATTATACATTACATAGATAGATATTTTTTATTATACATAGAAAACACCCAGACCAACGGAACAAATTTCTGCAGATCGTACACAAATTTGTTCCGAGGCGGGGATCGAACCCGCAACCTCTTGCGTCGCAGGCAGACTCTCGCCCGCTGCGCCACTGAGGTCGTCAAGTAAAGTTCTGTCGTTTAAGTATTCGGGGGTTATTCTTATATTTCATATATTTTCACATGAGATGCGTTTGAGTATTCGGGGGTTAGCTTTTTATTTCTTTAATCATCTACACTGAAGCATAGGTTGTAGATTCTACAACCTATGCTAGTCTAGGAACTGGTGGACCTAGGCCTCCCTGATTTGCACTTTGTTGACTCTCACCAAACTTTTATTTTTTTACAGCTGATAGAACACAGTCCGAACACTATCCTCCTGCTGGCAACAAACCCCCTGGACGTGCTTACGTTCGCGGCGTGGAAGATCAGCGGACTGCCCAAGGGCCGCGTCATAGGGTCTGGCTGCATCCTCGACACGGCAAGGTTCTGCTTCTTCGTGTCTGAGAAGTTCAGAGTGTCGCCCACTTCGATAGAAGGGCACATCATCGGCGAACATGGCGAGACCAGCGGTGAGTTTGATAATCTAATCACATTTCTAAGAAAATATACTATAAGTTCTCAAAAATTTTCGATTTTGGCAGGACTCAAACCACCCTCACAGTACGGGTGTGCCTAACCAACTAATCCACGAAATCTTTAGGATTAAGATTGATAAGGATTTCGTGGGTTAGTTGGTTAGATCAAACGGTTACTGAGTGGTGGGACGCTGGTTCGAGTCCTGCCGAAATCAAAATCTGGTGTTACCTCTGCATGATAAATCTACTTAAAGGATCAGGCTGAAAGTAGCATAGACGTAGTTTTATTGTGAAGATTGTCAATTTTTCATCGCGAAAAACTCGAGCGAAGCCGTTGTGAGTTAATTCTAAAGCGACTATAGCCTAAGCACACCATTTAATCTATATGGTCAGATATAAGTTGACGACCTCTGTGGCGGGGTGGGCGAAGGTCTGCCTGCGACGCAGAAGGTTGCGGGTTCGATTCCCGCCTCGGGACAAATGTGTGTACGATCTGCAGACATTTGTTCAGGGTGTTCTGGTCGTTTTCTATATATAATAAAATATCTATCAATGTATTGTATTATATTATGTATATCAGTTATCTAGTACCTACCCATAACACAAGATCTGCTTAGCTTGGGGCTAGATAATGCTGTGTAAATTGCCCAGCATTATTTATTTATTTATTATAAACTTTGTTTGATTTATGTGTACATATGAACAGTACCCGTGTGGTCCGGACTATGTGTGAAGGGTGTGCGCATCATCGACCTCAACCCAAATATAGACAAGCCCGAAGACCCCGAGGAATGGAGCAAAGTGGCCAAAGACGTCGTGATGGGGGGCCCCGCGGTCCGTATGAGGAAGGGCTACACTAATTGGGCCGTGGGACTCTGCATAATGGAGATCTGCGATGCTATACTCAAAAATACTAGTAAAGTTTTGTCGTGCAGTACTTACGTCAAGGTAATCTTTTGTTATAAATCATTAGTATCTGAGCGTCCCTAGTTTCAGTGCTCGGCATAGATAATGTACTTCCAGAAATTACCTTTCTTTTATTGGAACTAAGTTCCTTATCGCGCGTTGTGAAAGGGAACTGGACGGAAAAAATTCTCACGAAAAGTTGTAACGACACTTTTTGCTATAGTAAGCTATTGTAAGCCGTGCGGCGTGCGCATGTTTCTCTGTCTGTCTCTCTCTCTCTCTTATAGAAAGGAACTTCGTTCCATCCGGGTGTCACACCTCTCAACTTTTTTTTTTACATTAGTATTCGTGCCGACTGGCGAGTAAATTTAACTTCATTTTCCACCAATCTCACGGTAGTAGTTGTAGTGTGGTTGGTAGTTTGACGAATTCATTACGGATGTAAGCGAGTTAACTACAATACCAACCTTATTTGTGTTGGGAGAACACCTTCATTCCTTAACGAGGGACTTCTTCAGTGTGAGTGCGGTTCTAGACGCGCACGTTCCGCTTCCCTCCAAACACGGGATGAAACGTTGGTGTTCTTCCAACACATATAATGTTCGTAGTTAACCCGCTTACCTACATGTAATGAACTCACGGTTTGGTTTATCTAGCGTAACGTGAATTTTCATACATAAGTGTATAAAAGTAACCGGATGTTACGTTTGCCTACTTCTTCCGTTCTTGTAAGCCAAGCACAGGGATTCTCGTCTAGGGTAGAATAGACAAAAATGACTAGGTAAGGTACCCCGTCCACGTATTTATTTGTTGTTTGGTATATGAACGACTGTGGAGTTCCCTAATTCATGACAGGTGATTGAAGAGGTGCTGAACTGGTGAAGATAGAGATGCGTCTCTGTCGACTCAAAAAAAATGGGGAATAACGAAAGTTTAGATTTTTATCGAGCCGACATAATTATTATGATATAAATGATGATGATAATCCAATATAAAAAATATCAACATTCATCAATTCATCATAATATGTCGGCTGTAAATAGTATTACAATTATAGTTTCCTTACCACAGAACTTGAACTGTCTGACTTTTTATCACAAAAAACGCGTTTAATGATTGCTACGTACTATTTCGAAAACTGTTTAGAAATTTACAAAATACCGATACCTTTCCTTTGATATCCCAACTCAGGTAGGTAGCCCCCCCCCCCTTTCGAAAAACGTCCACCAACCCTGTTGACCATTTTCTTAAAAATTGACGATTTTACAGACTTACTTGTATATTTTTCCTGTAAAATGGTTATTGGTAAATTAAAATTAGTAACACTACGTGAACTGCAGTTTCTGTCCATCATCACAAACACGTTTGTGAAGACGCCAGGTCTTAATTCTCAATCTAAGTATTGGTAATAGGTTCCTCTCGATTCAATAATCGTTTGTTAAAGAGGTTACATCTGAAACTTAAATTAAAATCGGTTCTGAATCATCAGTGGGTATGGGATTGGATCGGAAGAACGGTCTTTAGTAACTCGTGGGGTCCTGGACAAAGGTGTTTTTTCATATATCAGAGGTTATTTCTAATCTTTTTTAAGAATCGTGATGATGTGCAGAACCTGCAGTTCACGTAGTGTTACTAATTTACCATTAACCCTGTACATATCTACAAACGCCGCATTCATTGTACATGCAAACATCGGGAGATGTTTGCTGAGCAATTCAGGGGGAACGGTAATTTTCGACTTTTTTCTAAATATTTCGAAAAGTATGAAACTTACAGAAATTTCAAAACCATGCCTTTCATTTGAAACCCCATTTGCAGCCCCGAGTCTCTTTTATTATATAATTTTAACATCACAATTTGTACTGAAAATATCCATTTTCATTTATTTTTTAATCAGTACAAATCTTTATATAAGTAATGACGCACGAAATGTATCATTATTTCAATTTCAAGTTAATAGCCACCGTAGTTACTTAGATATTCAAGAAAGATCGGGGACGACAGAGAGAGACCATAAGGGTTTCGAAACCGATCTCGAAACCCTAAAAACTTAATTCACTTCCTTGCCCAAGCCATTTTATTTGTACAGTCTGCCTATCTTATAATATAAAAATGAATCGCAAAATGTGTTGGTAAGCGCATAACTCAACAACGCCTGGACCAATTTGGCCAAATCTTTTTTTAAAATGTTCGTTGAAGTTCAAGGATGGTTTGTACGGCGAGAAAAATTAGAATTATTGCTGGAAAAACCCTAAAAATAGCCCTTCTTTTTCCCATACAAATGATTTGTAACTAAAACGTAGTCAATTTGAGCTTTATTGCTAAAATAACTACCCGTGCGAAGCCGGGGCGGACCGCTAGTTTATTTTAAAACTAACAAAGTTATCAAATCTGCACGAAAAAAAACTAAATGGTTGTCTATGAGAATTAAAAGTTAAGTCATCAGCCCCGGATTTAATCTAGAACTCAATACAAAGAATGCATTCTGCATACTCGTTTATATGTATATTGTATAATGCTCTACCTGACGGATTCTAGGAGCTACCCATAAATAGCAATAATAAAAATTAAAGTTTCATAAATGGGTATTACTTTACTGCGCTTTAACTCGATTATATAGTATAGATTTACATGCCATCATTAACATGTTAGAACATAATGAACTTATATCTACATTGACACCTTATTTTGTATGGACATACGTTTCTTGCATATGACTAGGAATGACGTAAGTACCTAGTGGCGTTATTTTTGTCTATTCTCCCACAGATTCTACCCTAGACACCCAAACCCTGTAATTTGGCCTACTGTAGGTGGCGGTGTTTGTACTAGGCTGTGTTTGTACCGGTTGCAGGGTCTGTACGATATCGAGGAAGAAGTGTTTCTTTCAATGCCATGCACAGTAGGCAGGAACGGAGTGCTCGATATCATCAAACTCCAACTCACTCCTGACGAGGCAAAGAAGATGAAAGCATCAGCGATGGCAATGTATGCAGTGCAAAAAGGCATCACTTTTTAAAAATGTACCTGGAGCTCTGAAATCTGTGGCTGGTGGAATGGAAGCCTTTCGGTTACTCAGTTTATTATTAGTACGTTGGTAATCAAATACTAATGTGCTAAGAATTTATTTGAATTTATTGATAATGTGGCTAGGCGTAAAGGACTAAGTCAAAGATTCCGGTACTTAGATATAAAACATAATGCCACGACGATAATTATATACGTGGTAATCAGTTAGCATTATCAGTCGGTGAAAAGGGACAATTTTTAAATTTTAAATTTAATTTTTTTAAGTTTTTTTTGTTTTCCGCTCGCGTTGTTACTATTTAGCGTTAATGTAATTCTAGCAATTCTGTTTAAGTTTTAAAATTATGCTTGGTAGGTTAAGTAATTGAAGACCAGAGGGCGTCTTTTATTTTGTTTATTGTAAGTAGAGATTTATTTACATTTGTATAATTTCATTGCTAGATAGATATCCATAAGTGTTCCCAACCATTGTTGATGGCTACGAAAGAATCTCGGAAAACGAGATTTGACCACAATGATTTTTATTTTAAATATAACATGATTTTACGATGCTTAAGTTTATTCCTTTATTGTAAAAGTACATATGACAAAAGCTGGTAAGTACTTCAAATTGCCAACTTATTCCGAGTAAACAACACAATATTTGTTATGTACTTAGTTCGCAACCTACCTCTTCTATGATCCTTTTTTACCCATAAATATTAAAATTATATTGGGCCATCCGTTCGAGATGTCTTCGACTACTTGCATCAAATATTTCTATAATAAATTAACCCTAGAAATGTACTTACTAATGAGAAGTTAGTTTTGAAAAAACACTTCAGGTTCCTTAGTTTTAACCCATTTTGGGATTTTGCGTGATTTTTTTTCTAAGTTTTGCGGGCATAATTGGTAGCCCCTAAAAAATGCCGGTACTAACTTAACACTTTTTATGGAACCACCATAAAAGTATCACCGAAATCATCTCCTATACAACTGAAAAGAATCGTCCAAATCCGCCCCTATATGACGGAGAAAACGACTAAGATACAGAAAGGCCGAAAATGGTAACACTTCCTTTTTTCGAAGCCGTTTAAGAATAAATACGGGTATGCCTATTCTCTTATGTTATAACTTGAAAAAATCTAAGAGTACCTAGTTCCATTGCTCGACAAAGACATTAATGTACTTATGACACTTAAATCATTTAATTGTAGATAAAAAACTGGCCAATGATAATGATATGTCGCTCTAAATGGGAGAGACCCGTTTTAGGAACTTAATGAGATCGTGGACATCGTTTTGAATGAATTAATTTTTTTTAAGTTAAGGCTGTTGTAGTTTTTTATGTTTTTTGGACAGAAACCGAAATTCACGCAATGAATGACTAATAACTTTTAAAATTTATAACGTTCCAAGCGCTAGTGAAAACTGCAGTCGAAACTCTTGAAAATCAATTTACACGCACATTTCGGATCGTTTGTCAAAATATGAAAGATTCCGCGTTGTTTGTCAAAATATGAAAGATTCCGCGTTCCAAACCGACAGTTTGATCCTTAGTCAAAACCGCACGGATCTAACCGCGCGGTTTGGAACGCAGTCCCAGATGCGCGGTCCGAACTCCGAAGCTTACCTACGTGTGCAGGCCACTAACATCTACATACGAGCAGAGAAAATCATTATTTTTACTTTTGTCCTAAAAATAAACCTACTGTGTGGTTATGGTTACCCTAACCTTACTTAGTTCCAATGAAGTAAATTTTCGATTTACTCAAAAACGACACCTTGTATAACAATAATTCTTCAATGAATCTGTAGTAACACATTTAAACAACAGGTTGGCATATTACTGTAGTAAACTGAATTTTATTAAGTATGAGTAAAATTCAAAAAACTCTAACCAGTCCTAACTTTTAACTGGTTTGTTTTACAAATGAGAGACTTCATTTGTAATCATCTAAGGACTTTTTCTAAAGCTTTTGCTAAAGCCTTTCATAAACTCAAAATTGCAAATAGTTCCAAAAGATAATGAGGTATACGTGCACGTCTGAGGGACCACCTTCTGCAATTGGTTTTGTTTGTTCCAGTGAACGGAAATAGGTGTTTTTTGATATTACTCTAACAAATGTTTTAGGTACTAAACGTAGTAATTCATGGAATCTATGAGCTATGATTAGGTTTTGACATATGCAAATGTCTAGGCCACGTCTGAGGGACCACATAAAACTTGTTGTAACTATTGACTGAATACTTTTACAAATTAGAGACTGTACTTAAAAATGTTTCAGAATTTTTTCTAAACAATAGCGTAATCAGAAATTTGAAATTCCAATGTGGACCCTCAATCGTAACGGACACAATCTGGAATACCTACCATTACAAACAAGCAACACTTTTGTCCGTCAAACAAGCGCGAGTAGCAGCGGGGAGAAGCTAGTTTTTTGTGATTACTGTATCTTGCAGTTTCTAGAATCTACTATAAAATACACATAACTGTATCTAACCTAGCTAATGCAATGATACTGCATACGTCACATGATGAAATCGCACTCTTGGGAAGGAGGGCGATGCGTGCCGGTTGACGGTCGCGACTCAACACTTCACTGCGTCGTCGGAAGGGAATGTGCTTCATATTACCTTTCACACGATTTGATTGACTGATTACTTCTGCGAAATTTTAAACGTTCTATAGCAATATAAGAAATATCTATCTATGTAATGTATTGTATTATGTATATCAGTTATCTAGTGCCCATCATAACACAAGCTCTGCTTAGCTTAGGGCCCGCTGTTTAGGGCTAGATAATGCTGTGTGAATTGTCCAGCATTATTATTATAATCCCGTACTAAAGCAGGGTTGCGGGTTCAAGTCCCGTCGAAGTAATTTTTTTTGGTACATTAATAAATTTATTAGAAAATTGCCCCACTGCGACCCTTACACACTTTATTAGCAAAAACCTTATACTATAAATGTCATCATTGAATTGGTAAATGCAAAGGTAATCGGACGCGGATATTATTTATTATAGACAAGTATAACTATTTAGCCAGCTCTATATTTTCAAAGCAGTATGCTTTTTCATTTTCTATTTATATTATTGAAAGCTTGTTCTTTGCTCTTCAGTTACCTTCTATTATATTTATAATTATGTACCTAACTGGACAGGAACTGCGGGGCTTTTTGGCGAGTTCATCATATTTTACGCGCTGTGCAATGCCGCGCAGTTTCACTGTCGCGAAGTGTGTTTGCACCTTTATATATTTTATTGACGACCTCTGTGGCGCGGTGGGCGAAGGTCTGCCTGCGACGCAGTCTTCGATTTCCGCCTCGGGACAAATGTGTGTACGATCTGCAGACATTTGTTCAGGGTGTTCTGGTCGTTTTCTATGGATAATATAAAATATCTATCTATGTATTGTATTATATTATGTATATCAGTTACCTAGTACCCATAACACAAGCTCTGCTTAGCTTGGGGCTAGATAATGCTGTGTGACTTGTCCAGCATTATTTAATATTTTTATTTTATTTTTCACTTTTTGATATTAATAATTTCTAAAAGTAGCAAGTGTACAGCGTAAGTTTCATAAAGGTTTATTTGAAATGGATCGCACTAGAAACTTTACGAGACGTCAATTATTTGACTTGATTCAATCTAGTAATATTTTAAAAATGTCTATGAAATCTAAAGTAATTAAGAGAACACTGTTTCAAATGATACCTTTCATACATTTATAGCATCTTAAACTAAAAGCTATTTTTTTAATGAAGTGTTCACCTCCTAACTGGTCTCCTAACACAAAGTTACAAAGTTTAAAATTGTTTTCCAAACATTTCCCTCTATACCATTTTTGAGCATTAATTGCCTGGCCTATAGGTATTTGAAACCGAAGAAAATCGATATACTTAATATGATTCTTTAAAAAAAACTTTGTCTTTATAGTATGAAAATGTTTTTTTTTTAAGTTTTGCGGTAAGCTGACCAGTACAATTCCATTGCGCATTTGCTCTTAATGTTTCTTATCTTATTATATCTCGTTCCGTAGTAAAATTTTACGCACAATATTGTTTTGTATTTTTGTCAATTTGCTACTGCAGAATGTCAATAAAAGATTAATAAACCAAAAAATAAGATAATAAATTTTTTAACCGACTTCGAAAAAAGCAGGAATAGAAACTCTGAATAGAGGTTTGGCTGTGTGTATTATATGGTCGTTGATTTCTCCGTCAGTCATCTATAGAATAACTTTGAAGATTCTTTAACAGTTTTTTAAGGTGGTCCTATAAAAATTGTACTTATTCTCACTCAAGTGATTACTATTTATCACGTAAAAAAAAACCATAATATTTGCGAGGAATTAGGACTGGCCACAACAATCTTGATGATTATCTTCGCCTAATGTATATACATCGACTTTTATGACTCAATCGTTTCTTGTAAGTAGGTATAGTAGAAGATTTAGAGGTGGTTCCCTAAAAGTTTTGACTCTCGATGAATCCGTATTTGCGCCGTATATCGTATATAAAATGTCATGACATGATGATTTTAAGAATTCCTGGTAGGTACTTAGATATTACTTATGAATGGCTGTACTGGCTTCCCTTGCAGCCGGCGGAAATAGAGCGCGCCAATTATTTTCTCTACCTACATCCTTTTCATGAGGTTCACCAGGCCCAACTAAATTTTCTATATGAAAAGACAGTTGTTGGTGCTGTATAACTTACACGTTTAATAGTGACTTTTTTTAATTCTTAGGTACAGGGTGCCACGGAACAAACTGTACTAAGCCAAAAAAGGTGATTCTGGACTCTGATTGGATAAATGGAATTTTCTAATTTCCATTTCTTATCCGACACTTGATTTTACACGCACTCGTACATTATTTGACATTATGAAATATTTAAAACCAATATGAAATCCATTAAAAAAAAGTAAAATAAAAACAGAAAAATAAAACTATATCCCCTTGGGTTTCAGAATGACCGTCCTTTGGCTTAGTACACATTTTACGCCGTACACCCTATACACAGCGACAACTGTCGCTTCGCTCCTGGCAACAAGATTTATACGACTCGTATGAAAATTAGTAAAAATGTTCTTTCAGTGTATATAATATTGTATGTAATATTTCGTAAAGTCAAAACAACAGCCCAAGTAAAAACTAGTTCATACTGCATCGTGTAGGTATTGATTTGATATAATTTTTTACCAAATAATGGGGGTTATCAGTCAGCAACGAGTAATCGTGTAGGCACTAACTACCAGCGGTGTTTTCAGTGAATAGAGTCATAAATGCGATTTTCAGTGTTTGATGTTTAATTTCTGAAAAAAAAAGAATTTATTTATTGTGCAACAAATAACATTAGCCACATATGATTTAAAAATATAATAAATAACATTTAAATTAGTCAAAATAATTAATTACATTATCCGGTAACGATATTGAATTATACACATAATATTATCACAACTAATTATAAATACTATTTAACGGGGGTATTTATCGCGTTTCTTTACCTATTTTTCCCGACGTTTCGACAGGTTACACACTGCCGTGGTCACGGGATGACTGACCGGCAATGTGTAAACCTGTCGAAACGTCGGAAAAAATAGGTAAAGAAACGCGATAAATACCCGTTAAATAGTAGGTATCTATAATTATGTGCACGTAACTTTAAAAACATTTATTACAACTAATCATTTATTTAAAACATTTATTTATTTTCTGGTCTAACTAACCATTTTCCCTAATACCTGCAGCGGAAAATATATTTACCTTACTTATAATAATAAATTAAATAACTCTTCGGGATTTGCCCGGACAAAATTTAATTTACTTCCTCATGTAAATGCCTGTGTCCAGCCATACTGGTGCAGGCAGCCTGGAAATAAAATTATATAGCTCGGCGCTTCTTCGTCTTTTTTTGCATTGCACGGTGGACCCGGCTGGACCCGACTATTAATGAAAACATAAAAGTAATACTTCCCACCAGTAAGGGTGGTTCTCATCTAGAATAGAATAGAATACTTTTTTATTGGCTCACACACACATACACAGTACACATAAAGAAATAAAAAAAACATAAAAATAATTAATAGTAACTAGGTACTTAAATAGTGAAGTGAACCAATAAGGTCTTGCCTCAGCTTAATGTTGCTCCACAGAAAGTTGAGCAACGCTGGTTTTCTGACAGAACCTTGGTGAACGCGTGTCCACACGGCCAAAAAAAAAAACAAAAAAAACAGAAAAATATACATACAACTTATTGGTAAATCATAAATAAATACCAAATAAATGAATATAATAAATAATATTAAAATATGTATTTAGTAGAAATAATTCAAGCATATCTATCATATATATAGGTACTTGAATTACTTCTACCAACACTAACCTAGAGAATCCAGTCCCGCAAACGCGGTTAAAATTATAGGGTACGTGTGTTCCATTTATAAACAAAGGATTAGCCATAAAATTGTCCATGTAAGGCATCGTTATTTATAAAAAAAAACAAGAGAAAAAATAAGAAAGATAGAAAGAATAAATAAATTCATTACCTTAAACACTACATAATAACAAAACAGGTTACAATTAAACATAAGATAAACTAAAAATTAACAACAGACTTGTTAATCATAAGATGAAAAGCGATTTATACTTTTTTATGCTCGGCTTGTATGAATTTTTGAATGTCGGTAATATAAGGGATTCCTTGTGTCCATTCATTTGAGCGTTAAAAAGCTAAAAGTAGATTATGATTTGTAGCAGTTCCACAAATACCGCGAATCCGCGGGATGATGCCCTCGGTTCATGCACTGAAAGTCTGAAATAAACTTAGAAATATTAAACAATAGGGAATTGAAATTCCGTAATCAGTCTGTCCTGTCCACAGACATTGTTACTTATTTACCTATTTTGATGCCGCGTACATCTAAATAATAATAGCAGTGTCACACGATCGCTATCTTATCTAAAAAGGGACATAATATTTCATGCACTACACAAAATTATCGCACTATATGTAGGTACAGAAATTTTATATGTCAGAAATACTGAATGCATTAAATATGAATTCATACACAACAAAAAATAACTAACCACTCATATTTATGAAACAACTGTTTTTATTCACACAAAAAAATCTTACAAACGGAAAAAAATCTTTTGACCAAGGTTTTGCTCGAATAACCATAAATGATAGATTCTACATAAGTACCTGTACAAGGTTTTTTTGTGTGGTTTTGTGTACAGTAGTCTACCCACTTCATTTACTATCTGATAACTTGGAACAGTTGCTAAGCAGTGTTTCATCTCACTCTGACTTCTTCTACTAACATACAACAGAGTGAAAAGTAAAAGTGGTTAAAGTAAGCAGACATTTTGAGGGGGTATGCCTCTAGAACCCTATATTATGAGCTTAATGGCACCAGCCAACACCCTGGGCCGTGCTTGTTTTCAGCGGAAACCACAGAGACGTCGTAATTTCACACCGCGGCTGTCAAGGTAGTTGGTTACATTATGACAAAAACCAAAAAGATTTATTAATTAAATAATTTTATGGTAAGAAGTATACGGCAAGACACCCGGCAAAAAGGAGAGGGTCTCTGCTTGATTATTTCTCACTCATTTTTATTACTCGCACTGAATTTTATTTCTTTTGGTGTGCAAGTGACTGGTTTTTAGTATTTTTGGAAGTTTATTTTTGTGAGAAGAACACGGTCATTTTGAGCATAACATCCATTTAAAAAACTGAGCCGTCCCTGTAAATGCAGCTCAAGATTATGGATACTAACTCTCGCACTTAATATTTCTATCTAATCTAATCAGCCCACTGAATTCGTTCACGTCGTTTATCGTACCTACTACGAAACATAAATAAATGGAATTATCTCAAAATATTAACTTACCAGACCTTAAATTAATCCACAGTTTTGGTTGTAAGGAACTGAAATTGCGGATAACTAACCTAACCAATTATCTAAATATTCCTGCCAGTTTTTGTCTGCTATAGCTTATACCACGGAACAGAAAAAATAAGTGGAAGTGTTAAGTGGGCGTGGCACGCGTGCCACAATTATGCGTAGTTACGCTTAACTGATCTCAGTCGTGTTCTTACATCACGTCGAGTTGCTAGTCTCACGGCGTATTCATTTTTCCGAAGCTATGCCGTATTGTTCCATTTTAGAGTGTAAAAATTATAGTAGGCGAAAAGATCTCGAAAACGAGGGTGTTTTATACCATCAATAGGTAGTATTTTCATTGCATTGTCATAATATCTTATTTTATTAAAATTTACAAATAATTTATTAGAACGGTTAGTCAAGATCGACCTTATGCGATTAGCATAAAGTTGATTTTGGATTGTTTCTATTCTCGAATGTTCTTCGCTACTCGTTTAGTGATGTAGTCAAGTCGGCTGCTGATTTGATCGATACTACAAATCATGTTTACTTGGTGCCTAAAACATACCTTATCAATAAATAAATACAATATCTAGACATTTATAAGTCATAAAAAGTGCCTAAAACTAAAACCTAACAAAACTCAACAAGAGACATTTTTCCTTATACAAAAAGGTAAATAACTCTAAAACTAATTATCCTATTCACCTAATACAAGCGGTAAAACTAGTTTTAGGCCTAAACATTTCTTTTTGTACTGTTTTTACTACAAAATGACCATAAACAAAAAAGTACCTTTACAACTTACGTAATAATAGATCTTACCAAATTCCTATAAAAGTGTTTCTATGCTCTAAATAGACACAAACTAAGATAAACTAACCAATAAGAGTGTAATTAGATCTAAATATCCTAATACAAGGGTTCCGTCGTCGCCTACAATCTGTGGCAATATATCTATCGATATCGATAAAGTAGTTCATTGTGCTACTTGGTGCAGCCTTAGTCGAGTCGCGACCTATCACGCGAATGTCAATCATATGTCTAACGAAATTAAGTTTATAATTGCGAACACTGAGAATACCGCCATCTATGGTGAAGTAGCGGAATTGACTCGACAGTCAAATGTTTGGTGAGTAGGTCCGCGACCTATCACGCGAATGTCAATCATATGGCTAAGGAAATTAAGTTTACAATTGCGAGCACTGTGAATACCGCCATCTATGGTCAAATAGCAGAATTGACTCGTCAAGTTGCTGTTTGGTGAGTGTAGCTCGTAAATACGTTCTGCTGCTAAAGTAATAAGATTTATTTTAAATCTTATACTGTAGAATTCAAGGTTTATTTTCTAATCTGTGACGTTGGCTAATTTTGACTAAACTTTTAACTACCAATGAAACGAATTGTTTCTTTGTAATGCATTATAAGATTAAGGGTTTATTTGTGTGAGTTTGGCGACAGCGGTGCCCATAGTAATTTTGTTGCATAGCACTTCCACTTGTTTTTTATGTTCCGTGGCTTATACGATAATTAAATTAAAAAGTACATATCTATTATGTTTCAAATTGACAGGTGAGTACATATTGTAGTGAATGTGGAGTCGAGAGCTTCAAAGACTTTCCTTTTTATTCATATGTGAGTACAACGCTCCTTGCGGCTATTTCGATACAAAATTGCAAGATCGTTCTGTCTAACAAGTCTGAGGTTCATGAACCCTGCATTTCAGTCAAGTTCGTTTTCAGTTTCATTACCGTCTCAATTACTTTCTAGTAGGTACCTAGTTGACTTTATGATCACTTAGTTTGAAGTCCGTTAAATGAGAATAGGTGGTATTAATTGGAATTTGTGCTTACAGTGGCTTGTTATAAGGTATGTTTTGGGTGAGTCATGCGCGGAGCGTGTATCCCAAAACGGCTGTTGAAGGTCACCTTGAGGAGCAGCCGCTGTGGACGCCGCGACGACGCCCCACGCCCGCCGCACGCCGCCGGCTAGCAGCGACGGCGGCGTCTCGCTTGGAACAACATACGCGCGCCGGCAACTGACCGGATCCTACGTGACGTTCGCCACGAACCAGGAAAACATTCTGAGTAAGTTCCGTTTGATCCGTTATGATTTAATGCTTGCATCATTTCATGTCAATAGAAAGCTTCTACGTTAGTTTTGTTTTTGGTAAATTAAGGTAGAGATAAAAATATAAATTCTCGTAGAGTTTGCGAATTAGCAGATACTGCCTTTTTCTTGTGATTCCTCTATTTGCAATAAAAAGGTCGTATAGATATCTACATTTTTATGGTCTGTATTTTACCCGCAAAACTCAAATCTTAAATACAAGTTATAGGGTGTTGTGTAGTTTGCGTAGAGTTTTGAGTGATTGAGTTCCTTCCGTGGTGCGTAATGCTTATTATGCATCGAATGCATCGGCATAGAAGTTGAAACAAATTTTGTTTGTGATTTGATGATTAATGAATGATAAATGAAGTGAGCTGAGATAATTACAGCCATTTTGTGAGAAAATATTCAATACATATTTATTAAGTAAATAATTATAGATTAGTGCGTATAAGGTTTTGTTTGCTTTAAAATTATTTTCATAAATCTTCCAAAAAAATATGAATAGCTAATAATAAATGTTTATTTTTAACATTTTTGAATGTTTCTATTGATTTAAATTTATTGATTTTATAATCCGCAGAGTCAGTAGAGTCTTAAATAATAATAGTCTTGAAATTTCTTATAGAACCAATTTTCTTCAGTATACTCAAAAATTGTGGTGACCTATGTGGGTCTATTCAGTAAAATATCCCGAATGTTTCTCTTGGTTTGATTCTCTATGAATAGAACACCCTGTAATATCAACAAATTTAACTTATCACCACGAATAATTATCATCACATGTAATTGCAGGTCACATTGTATAAATTATATAAAGCATTTTATAATCTGCCTTGTGACATTGAGACATAGGTATTTTCTGGTTTTTTTTTTTAGGTATCGTTTTATGTTTTTTCTATGTAGGTATATTAACGGCTTTGTCTATTAAAAGGGCGTAAGCCTCACATTGGGGCAATTTGTAAGAAATTTAATATTATACAGATACCTCTGGGTATCTATTATTATATTATATAACAAAAAACAGTAAATTTAATAATGTCACAAATTTCTACTAATATTATCCTAAGTCTTTTCTTTCCCCATTCACTCCTGTGACAGCGAAACATGAAATTAAAGTGTTTGTTTTCAAGTATTGGGTTATCAATATAAATTTAATAGATCTCAATAAAGACAATATTCCAGCCATTGCTTTTTATAGGTGACTTCAAAATAGTTTGTCGTAGGCACATAATAAAACTTCAAATATTAATAAAATATTCACAGAATGCTTTAATAAAAGGGTAGAAAACCGAACCGTTTTTTTATACTTTCGCAAAAAGTAACAAGACATTCCAAATTCATTCATATATTTCAATCACGCATCTATAAAGCTTCTACCTGATCTCGTATATTGGGGTTTTATTGAATAAAGATTAAATGCTATTCTTTGGGGGTCCTTATCCGAAGGGTGAGAAAACGGGACCCTATTACTAAGCCTATGCTGTCCGGTCCATCCGACTGCCAGCGGGCAGTATCTCATAAACCGTAAAAAAACGGTAGTAATTTTCAATGAGCGTGCTCTTGCTGCTTTAACAGCAAGTCTGTATATACATATAATAACACTATCCATTAACATGGATAGTGTTATTATGTGATATCATGGCGTAACTAACGTTACGCCAGTTATAACTCGAGAACGGCTGGACCGATTTTAATGTTCTTGATTTTAATGAAATTGATTTGTTGGATTTGCAATCCCGAATAGCAGAATAACTAATTAAAAATATAAAAATTCATGCGAAGAAAATCGTTTTCTCGTACCTACATCTTTTGTAAGCAGGTACACCATCCTCCGATTTTAAGGTGGAACGAAGTTTTCCAGGCCAGCTAGGAATGACAGTAAAATATAAATGTAAAAGGAGGCTCCAATACAAAAAGCTTTTATATCCTCTGGAGATAATCTGATATTTTTTAGTAGGTAAGCCTTTTTGCACAGGCCTATTTGCAAGGTTTTGACAATTGGTCTGTACAATACCTTACCTCGGTGGACCTTGAACGTGCGTGGAATCTAGTGTATAAATTCTTTTTTCTATATTTAATGCTTCAATCTAAAATAAAACAATAGTCAGATTCCGTAACACATTAAACTCGAATAAAATGTTATTGTTTTAACTATTTGCAAAATAAGCTATTATAAATGGAATTTCTTTTGTAATGCTCTCGTTGTTTTTCAAGAATAATAAGAAATAAAATCGGCCAAATGAGAGTCGAATCGCATCTGGTGGTTCTGTACCATCGTACCTACATAATTATTATCGCAAAAGGAACCTAAAAAAACTGATAAAAAATCCATCATGACGCGGTCACTCTTCCAAATACTGACCGCGCCTGACGTTGCTCTACTTCAGTGATCGGTACTCAACTTAGTAGGTATAGACATTGGACCCTTTAATTATTAATACTTACATTTATTTAATTTTTATTTGTTGTCATAGCGGCAATAGTAATCTGCACCCTGTCTAAATTTCAACTGTCTACCTATTACGGTTCAAGGAATACAACCTCGACAAAAGTAGAGAAAAACATAATATATATATTTATATATATTTATATATATTTTAAATATTTGTTGTTATAGCAGCAAGACAAATACATTATTCTGTGAATTAAAATTTCAACTGTCTAACTTTTACGGGTCATGAGTTCGCAGAAGGATATAGACGGACAGACGGCTTAAAAATGGGTCCCGATCTCACCATTTGGGTATGGAACGCTAAAATTATGCATTGCATTCACACAAAGAAAAGTTGTTATGTCTACTTTGTTAATATAAATACATTGTAGGTAGGTCCTGTTCCTGTAACAACGCGAATACAATAATGTAACTTAGCTACCTACAAGTATTTGTTGGCAATGTCATCAGTTTTCCTCAGACGAAGCTTACATTACACCATAGGATAAGGGGTTTCATTATCATCAGTTTCCGAGTATTTCGTCAGGCGTATGTGTCTGTGTTGAGTCAGCACAGCAGCCGGCAGCGCAGGCGGGCGGTAGAAGCAGCCATCCCCACTTCGCAGCTAGTCGTGCGTGCCGCTCGAAACGTTCCACCGCCTTTATTTCGACTTGCTCACCACTATCCGACCAACTCGTTCATCAGATTCGAATCCTATCGGACCGTGGCAACGTCCACACTTAAAAATCGGGAATACGCGGTTTTGCAGCTCAGTTGTTAGCTAACGACTGGGCCGTGAATACAACTCTAATCAAAGAAGTAACTGTGACTTAGAAATATGGACGGGACCCAAGGACACAACGGCAAAGCCAACGGGTACTCCAACGGTCACGCCAAAGCTTCCGGCAATGGTCATTCCAATAATACTACAGCAGTTGGCTCCAGCAACGGTCACACAAATGCTGAAATACCTGCTAGTAAGTTGGGATACTGATCATTATGTTTCTTAGATTTTGTCCTTCAGTTACATAATTTTTTTACTTCCAAAATACAGGTTCACAAGGTATGATTATAAAAGTTACAAGGTCTGAAAATAATATTTATAAAAAAATCTGATAATCTAAAAAATGATGGATAGGAGTCGTTTTTATAAATTTTGGACGTAAATTATTGCAGAGTGCGTAATGCGTATGATACTACCCCCGAATACTCAAACGCATCTCAGATTTAAGCGCGTCTCAAGTGACGAATTTATGACACATTTTCATTGAAAACTGTCAAAATATCACGACTTGAGACGTGCTTAAATTTGCTTAAATGTTAGTGGAGCTTTTGAGCTTGAGCTTTTGCTTAAATGCGTCTGCCAAACATCTACCTACCTACCCATCCTAATATTGTATGTTAGGTAAACTATGGCTAGGGCAAAGTGTGCCTTTGCCCCAGCCATAGTGGGGCAAAGGAACACGTTACCTAAGCACTTGCTTTAGGGCTGCGCAAATTAATTTTTTCATATGTATGATCTGGATAAAACTCAGAGGTAAATTACTGTGTAAATTTACATCGTTTAAACGTACTTGACATATTTCTTTTATTTTTTATATCTGCGTCAGCGTCTGTTGGCGCCTAGATCTAGAATATTAGTGAAAATTCTAGATTTCGATAATGAACATTATGCTGTGCGATTAATTACCTATTCGCAGTTAACTAATTAATCTCGAGCTGTTAATCAGCTTCCTTTTAATTTCCCTAGCTTTAACGACGTTGGTTAAACTGAATATGGTGCCAGTGTGGTACGAAGTTTTTTCCGCCAGTAGGCAAATAATTAAGTGAACAGAAAATAAACAACACCTTTTTTCTTAATGTTATAATAATTTACACCATAACATTTTACTTTTCTAGGTGTTTACTTTGTAATCCTAGAGAACTTAAAACTTAGTGTAACCTGAATTCTGTACCTAGAGTTTTCAGGTTCTTTATTTCTCCACTAACATTTTTAAAACATGTATTTATTAAATAATAACATTCAAATAATAGAAAAAAATTAGAAGTAGTATTTACAATTGAGCTAAATGAAGATTGTAGCAAACAATCTACAGGTAGCTCAACTGATCCATATTATTACCAATCGGAAGCATCCCCATAATAAATTAAAAATTGAATTAGTTTTACTTGTTCATAAATAACCTTCTTACTCCTATATTCTCTACATATAAAACTACTTTTCTACTTCTTACTTGGTAACGTTTCTATTAATATTTTGTATTTTTTACATTTAGACCGAATGGGAACCATGGGCGAACTTTTCCACATGATGGGCACCAAGAGCAACAATACTGATCTCTTCAACAAAGTGACCATTGTGGGGACTGGGCAAGTGGGCATGGCGGCTGCCTTCTCGTTACTTACACAGGTAACATCTGACGACCACGGTGGCGGAGCGGGCGAAGGTCCGTCTGCGATACATCACGTTGCGGGTTCGATTCCCGACGAAGGATAAATGCTTGTATGATCTGCAGGTATTTGTTCCGGATCTCGGGTGTATTTTTTAAGTAGTACATGCCAGTCATCACAAGCTTTTCCCGAGTTTAGTTTTTAGAAGATAAGTTATTTTAGTACTAAAACAGCACAGCGTGAACAAACCAGAAACAAGACACAGAAGACATACAAACTTCCGTCTTTGTGTTATTTTATTAGTGATGTTTTTACCAGTTAATTTTGGTTTATAAAAATTTGGTCATGTTTGATGGGCTCAAAAATACTGACCACAACCACGTTTTTTTAATTATAATAAGTTTTTATGTTATTGCAACAGTATGTAGTTCATCTTTAATATTTAGACGACCGATGTGGCGCGGTGGGCGAAGGTCTGCCTGCGACGCAGAAGGTTGCGGGTTCGATTCCCGCCTCGGGACAAATGTGTGTACGATCTGCAGACATTTGTTCAGGGTGTTCTGGTCGTTGTCTATATATAATAAAAAATATCTATCTATGTATTGTATTATATTATGTATATCAGTTATCTAGTACCCATAACACAAGCTCTGCTTACCTTGGGGCTAGATAATGCTGTGTGAATTGTCCAGCATTATTTATTTATTTATTATTATTTATATCTTTACTAATATTATAAAGAGGAAAGATTTGTTTGAATTGTATAGGCTCCGAAACTACTGGACCGATTTGAATTGAAAACTTATTTTAACATTTGAATCCTTCACTATCCCTGATGAACACATGCGAAGCCGGGGCGGAACGTTGGCTTGTGATAAGAAGAACACGTCTATCACTAGTGATGATTTTATCGCCTTTGATTGCTAGAGATAGGTAGAGCTTTTTACTGGTTATCATTGAGTCAACTTACGGGATATTACATGTCACAGTGTATTATTGCATTAATAGCTTGTATTACCTCAAATGTATAAAGTTTTATAATATACTTAGGTAACTAATTTCTGCCCGCAGCTTCGCACGCGTTGTTTCTATGGAAACGTTACTTAAATCTCATGGAAACTGATTTATGGGATAAAACGAATCATTCTTATGTTTTATTTTATGCCTAAAACTACTCCATAATTTTTGCCTGAGTAGTTCTGACGATCTGTAGTTTTGACGTGAAGAACTAAAAACATCTATCCATCCATTTAAAAATCCAAACTGCATTTAATATAATGTTAGTGTGACTATCTGCGCCAGCGGTTTCACCCGCGTATAAATGATTCATAGCTTCATGGGATTTATTTTTTTGCGCAGACTCCAATTCTTTTTCTAAAATAAAATTATATAATAGTAAATTTTATACGTGTAGAATAGTTTTCATATACTGCATTAGTGTTAGGAACTCATTATAAATAAAAGCGTGAAGAGGTAGAGTGCGTTAATGCCTCAACTCTCGCTGACTGAAAAACAGCACTGAAGGGCTACGAAATAAGTAAAGTTTTACACTGTGTTAAAATTATACGAATTATGTATGTATTTGCAAGTGGATAGGTATACTTTATTTGCCAATTTTTATCAGCAGGTAACCTAACCAATTTGTCGTCGTGAGAGTGCTAATTTCAAAGGTCAAATGACCCGACCTCTTGCGTATCTGGGTGTTATCAATATTTAATGTTCGTCGAAAAATATCAGCAGTACTTTATTACTATTTAGGCACTTATTCTAGATACTTAGTCCGTTCATTAAGGCAACCTAATAAATAGCAGATAAAAAAATGCTGCAAAGAAAAAACACATGAAGTTTAAACAATTTCATGGTTCACTTCATTTCAACTGGAAAAGAGCTTCGATTACTTCCTAGGTACCACAAAAAATAAATCTTTAGTTATTTTAAATTATCTGCTAATTTTCTTTGCAAATTAACTATTTTACTTACTAATGTACCGTTCTTTTTAAATAAATAGAAGAAGCGGGATCCTTCCGCCATGTTAACTAGACTTTTCTTCCACTTACCTCTACCAGCCGTCATCTCCGTACTTACACCTTTCTTAACCATAATAATAATCGTCTTTCACACAATCCATCCACTTTTTCTTTTTTCTACCAATTGCTTGTATTATTAAAAAAAAGAAGTTTTGAATGATTGAGTGGAGGTTAATGCGAATGCGGTATTGTAAGAATTTTATTTAAATTTAATGACCAGGATGCATTACGATAAGATTTTATATTGTTAAATTTATTAAGTAAAATCTATTTTAATTATTAAATGTTTATCATTAAAAATCGAATAAAGTATGTTCGTTTTAATTTTAGAAAGTCATTTCTCTTGTTCATTTATGTGAAAACTACTATAATACCTTATTTTATGACCAAAGATCAAAGATAGATTTAGACTAAATTATATAGGTATATTATTTCTTAATTTCGTGGCTTTTGCGGATATTTATGCTTCTGGAGAAGACCTAATAACTTAACAACAAATAACTGTAACCTAGGAGCTTTATGTCCATGATCTTTCTCCGAAAACTCCTGTCCTGCCCTTGGAATACCCCTAAAAATCAGGATATTTTATGTGTGTGGATTGGAACGACAGCGAGGCCATGGGCGCTAGGGTCGCCCCAATCCTCGGCTTAGAAGGAACATTTCTCTGTGTTTGGCACAGAATTATCTAGCCCCAACCCAAGTTAACCAGAGCTTAATAACTATGACCTTGCATCGGCTCTACAAGGTCAACGCGCATCTTTACACCCGTTTTTAGTAGAAAAAACTTCTTGGGATCGCAGACCGGCTTAATCTATTGTGGGTCGAGAGAATGTGGCTTGATTACTGAATTACTACTTTTCAAGTTGACACTGATCGTCTCCAAAATTTGCTTTATGGTTTCAGCTCTAATAAAAATTTAAAATATGTATATTATTTTTGCTTACGCAAAACGAAAAAGATGTTAACTACCATATACTTTGGTGTATTTTTGAAGATATTTATATTTTTGCACCTTACCTTGTGCACAGGTCGTTGAAACTTTGTAAAAGGCTCACGGTAGTAAAGAAATTTCCTAATGTTAAAATATTCAAAACTGTTGAACGAATCGGACTGGATTGTTACAAAGATGTAGGTACGTTACGAATTTACGACAGATCTCTCCATGACACAGGAATATCCTTATGTAACGTTTCCATGGAACGATATTTTAAATTTGTTGAATAACCTATAAATAGGCTACTTTTATCACTGAAAGGATTCGAAAACGAGGACAGAAAGTAGGATTATTATTGAATAACAAACAAAGTTAAGATTAAATAATAAGAACAAATTAGAACTAGTAATAACATTTGAAACAATTGAGCTAACTGCAGACTGTTGCAAACAATCGCTGATCGATATCAACCTCGGGGCTTGGCTTCTTTACCCCGTCTAGTCTGCAACTCGAGGAGTAACGACCCCTCGGTCCTTGTGTTTAAGACCATCGCTCTATCGCTCTTTTGTCTTAGGTATTCATTCATATCTTTTATGTTTTCAGAATGTCACAAACAATATATGCTTGATAGACGTGGATGAGGAAAAGGTGAAAGGGGAGCAGATGGACCTACTGCACGGCGCCGCCTTCCTTAGATACGTGAACATCTCTGCAGGCACAGGTAGGTACTGGTGCTAGAGGGGTTCAGGGGCCATTTAGGTTTATGGAACGTCTTTTCCACTCTCCGGTAACAGCAAAACATAATCTAAGTGGCCCTTGAAATCGGAGTAGAGTAGAATCTACTAGAGTTACTCGTCCCCATCTCGAAATTTTGTAAGACGAGTCCTGTCAGCGTTATTTCGAATTTGCTTGTATCGTTTAGATTAAATTTGTTGTACCACACAAAGTCAGAAAAGACTACTAGAGTTACTCGTCCCCATCTCGAAATTTTGTAAGACGAGTCCTGTCAGCGTTATTTCGAATTTGCTTGTATCGTTTAGATTAAATTTGTTGTACCACACAAAGTCAGAAAAGAGTACAGATATAACTGCAAAGAATAGACGGAAGTGCATAGGCGACCTTATCGCTATGCTATGAGCGATCTTATCTAGGCAACCTTTGGATGGACAGGACATGTTAGAACATTGAAGACACGAAAAAATAATACAAAAATTATTACCTACTTACCTATACAACTTACTGTAATTTCATTTCATTTCCACCCTAGGTATTATTATACTTACACTTCATGCGATATTCATATGTATGTAATGCAACGTTTTAAATTTATCAGTTTTCTACTACACAAGCTCTGCTTAGCTTGGGGCTAGATGATGCTGTGTAGAATGTCCAACTCCAACATTATTTACCTTTTTATTTTCTGGCTTTGACCCCATCCATAGTACTAGGGGCCATCCAATTAACCAACCTTGAGTAAATGCAGGAAAAATTCATCTGTTTGCTGAAGAGACTTATACTGAATCGGGGCTGGTCCGGGTTTTTTCGGGCCCAGACAAGCTTGGATGCTTGTGTTCCGAGCATTTGGAGCATCAACAGGATACTCTGTCACCGGACTCTTCTTACATACATTATTCCACCAAACTGACCTGCATAGGTAGAAAGTAGATTAGCAGTAGCAAAGATTGTAGGCTGTATTCAGCGTTTTGTCATTTGCAGGTTCAATTGGGATAACCGACAAAAGACGTAAAATAAATTAAGTTAACAATTATTTTCTTAGTTTTTTCTACTCTTTTGAATGACATTTAAAAAAGTCAGTTACGCTGTGAATTTTTCACATATCATTCGAAACTATGTTGTAACTGCAATATTTCAAGAAATAATGTGTACAAAAGTAGTGCAACTGCCTTGGGCATAAAAAAAGACGTAAGTATCTGAAATTTTTATGCAATAATAACAATAAGGTTACTATGGACAAACTTCATATTTGGCCAGAAAATTCGATTAATTATAAGCTGCTATGTCAAAACACCTGTTCCTGTTGAATTAATTAAGAAAATCATCTTTTAATGCTTCTACCGGAAAGTCCTGTTTTGTCAGTTACCCCGATTGAACCTGAAACCGTTACGTAAAACGCTTTATCCTGGGTTAACATTATTTTGTCATAACAGGTTGAGCTATGCTAGCTTATAATTTACGGCCTACAAACGGAATCTCATTGTTGTTCGAGACGCCGGACTGGAAGGATTCTTGCATTAATTGTTACCTTGCTCAACTATGGAATAAATGCGTAAATTCTGCAAAGTGTCTTTTCTTCAAACGAGCGAAATTAAGATAAGACTGATCACGATCCTCAGCAGGGCGATAGACATCACTCTTGTGATGGTTATTTTAATTGAAACAGACAGTAGACCAACTGAGAACAGATCCTTCCAGGGTTTTCCTATAAGGACAACTCACCCTTGATAAAAAAAGAATGCCAAAATTGATTTCTTAAGTATAACTACTTTATAAGATAGGCATGTAGGAAAAGGTAGTTGTAGAGGTATAATTATATGGCCATAAGAGCGGGTGTACATTCGGTCGGACCGACAGTTTCACCAGAACGGATGTCGGGTGCATAATGGCATATTTCAATTTCAGGTATTACAATAGTGCTGTTCACATTAGAGCGACCTGATACAGTTTTATCGGTCGCTCCACTGTGAACAATGTGCGTAATTTGATGTTATTACATGGCCGTGTCGGTCGTGGCGTAAACATCGACCCCTCCAACTCGGCTGCAGTAAAAGTCTAAGGAAACCTACCAGAGGAAAGGCCTGCTGCAAGAAACCTAACAGAGGAAACTGTTAGGTTTCCATAGGATTTCTGGAGTTCACTAGAGTTCCTTAACACCACCACCCAATATCCCCCTCGAGACAATTCGCCTGCTAGTACTAAGGGTGGTGATTATAGCAGTATCTACGTGGTGAATATAACCCTTTGGGGTAGGCACGTTCAGCAATGATAGGCGGTAGTATTTATTGTGCTGTTAAAGTGGCTGTAACATACCATACTAAAAACAGTGGCCCTTAAGGTTGCAAGTCTCATAACTACATCTGTTTGGTTTTTATGCTAATAAATTTGTTGCTTTCAACTGTCACTGTACGTACATAATCACAGTACCTGACTAGAACCAAGTTTTGAATGGATTTAACAACGTAAATTCTTTTCTAGACTACAGCATGTCAGCGGGCTCAGCCATATGCGTAGTGACTGCCGGAGTCAGGCAGAAGATTGGAGAGTCGCGCCTTAACCTCGCGCAAAGGAACACTGACATTTTAAAATCGATGATACCTCAGGTACGTAGAAACAGCAACGCTGTCGTGGTGAACAGTTGATACTTACGAAGAACCGTTAAACGTGTTCTTGAGTTGACACTGCGGCTCAGCAAACGTACTGTAGGTCGCGGTCGGTGAGCGGGTCACTCACTATAATGCACGACAATTTATTCTACGGCCGAATAATGTACACCCTGATAATCCGTGTCATGGCTTCCAATTTTTATAGGTTTTGACACGGATTATCAAGGTGTACATTATTCGGCCGTACAACAAATTGTCGTGCATTATAGTGACCCGCTTACTCCACCGGCTAGGTGGATGATGCAATCAGCGAAAGACTGCAATTATATTCTGAATGCGGAAGGTGGAGACAGGGCGTTATGCCGCTCATTAGGTGTATGTCCATTAGTGGACTATGATGATGTGTGAACTACAGTTAGATATTGTGATCTCTATAGATATAGAGGCAGCTTATCAAGTATCTACTTGGCAGGCGGTTTTATAACGAAATAGGTTCATTCATATATATACGTCTGCCTAGTCTCTGCGGTGCAACCCGAATGAGCGTGCCGCACGTACACGCTGGTCTAACTGGACATGTGCGTTATAGGCAATGATAAGAAGCCATACCTGTCAACCATCTAACTGTCATCGCTGACAGTAAGATGTTTACTGCTCGGTCGATGCACGATCACAAATTTGTCAACACTCATTTCCTGTGTTGAATTCTAAATCCTGCTGAATAGATCTGGTGGTCAATTGATCCAGTATATTAATTACCCTGATTTGAGTTATATTTGAGCTAAAAATACAATGTTATAATGAAAAATTTGTTTATTCTCTTAAAGTAGGTAACAATAGAGAAGACACTGTATTAGTAATTTGGTTTACAGCTAATAAAATACAGTCCGGACACAATTCTCCTCATGGCCTCTAACCCAGTAGACATCTTGACATACGCTTCGTGGAAGATCAGCAAGCTCCCCATGGGTCGTGTGATCGGCTCGGGCTGCATGGTGGACTCTGCACGCTACCGCTACCTGCTGGCGGAGAAGCTGGGCGTGGCGCCAGACACTGTCAACGCGTACATCATCGGCGAACATGGCGACTCCAGTGGTAACAATCCTTTCACATCTTCAGCAATCTCGCGTTACCTGGATAAAACATAGCCTATGTTTCACTTGGCACTCTGGGTAATGTTGCTTTTAAATTATCTAGAAAATTAAATAAAACAAGAAAATAACTTGTAAAGTAAAAATGTTCTATAATGATATTTATATAAAATTAACTTACATTATTTTCCATTACATTATTGACCTCCTCATCGGTTTCAATATGACGTCGACCCTAGACATAACGGGTTCTTCTTTCTATCATGAGCCCTAATAGAGCTCGCTAGACAACATTAGTACCTATATCGCATGTTTGTTCTAATTAGTTGTTTGTTTCAGTTCCATTGTGGTCCGGTGTGAACATAGGCGGCGTCCGCCTCGCTGAACTCAATCCTAAAATAGGAACCGAACGTGATACCGAGAACTTCAAAGAAGTTCACAAAGAAGTGATACAAAGCGCCTACACCATTATCAAGGCAAAAGGATATACTTCGTGGGCCATAGGCTTGTGTATTGCACAGATTTGCGAAAAAATCCTCTTCAATTCCAACAGCATTTTACCAGTTTCCACCTCTATGAAGGTTAGTTTTACAAGAGCTTTTGCCCGCTGCTTTGCATACGCTTTTCCGCGAAAAAAGTGGCATATTATGGCCGTCCCGTGATATCGTTTACCTCCCACCAAACTAAATAAAATCCGTTCAGGCGTGACAAATCATCAGAAAGAAGTACTTAGTTACAGGTACCTACTTAGTTTTACTTACAGCTGTGCGATTATCTTAAGAGCGCGTCTCCGTGAAAATTCTAGGTTTCTGGCTGTTCTGGTTTCTGGTGTTGGCATAGCCTTAACAATCTATAGTTACGACAAAAAAAGTGTCGTGGACGACAGGGACGACACCGAATCGTGCTTTCCTATACCTTATATTGGTTTAAGAAGGCCTATAATAAGAAAGCACGATTCGGTGTAATGTTATATTATGCGAACACCTCCATTTAAATATTATGCAAGACATAATACTATCTGTTGTCAAGCCAATGTGAACGCGTCGCGGGATGAATGGAGTCTGTTTTTGTACAGTACCTACCCACTGGGTTACTGTACAGAACTGTACATAGTATTTTATAATAAGAATTGCAGTTGATTCATAATCAGAATACTAATAAAATTAAAATTAATATAAGTATAATCAATATACTTTTTTTCTTCCTTTATTTTTTTCATCGTACTTAAGTACGATTCATTAGAAGAAGAAGAAAAAGAAGAAAGATATTTATTCAATCCCAAAGTTATAAAAAATTACTTACATTCTAGGAAATATTACTAGGTACAGATAAAACTACTTAAACAAAAAAAGAAAAAACAAATGAAACAAAAACATAACAATGGGAAAAAAAGGGACCCCATCTCAGCATGTGTAGCATTAGGTAGATAACATAATGAATCATACCTAATCCTCTCCGTTGATATTGGCTGACATCATTATTACAAATTATTACATTATTTGGTACTTACTCATAACGAAAACTGTACTATGTCTACTTGCTTGTGCTCTGAAAAAATGACCAGTGTTTAGGTGAAAATGTACTATGTATTACCTAACAGATGTTCTACATTAAAGACAAAACAGAGATGTAAGGAATTAAGCTGTTGTAACTGTCTTTGTTTGTTGACAGGGCCACTACGGGATAGGTTCCGACGTATTTCTGTCCATGCCCTGCGTGCTTGGGCGAGGTGGAATCACGGACGTCATCAAAGTGCCGTTGAATAAATGTGAGCAAGATTCGCTCGTCAAATCTGCCGCAATGATGGATAAAGCCCAGAATGGCATTAAGTTCTAAGAAACAATTTTCTTAGACTTCTTTTTCACCTGGTCTCAAAGAGAACATTTCAACAGTTCTCTTATCCATTGTCTTTTCCGATAATTCATCATCATCATCCGAAGCCGCATTTTACTCTATGTACTTATCTTTTATTCTTTTATATTAAGGTCGATATTTAATGTTTGATAATGTATATACCTATCATAGTGACAAAACTTAATGTTCTGATTTGTTTTACAGTTTTTATTACTACGAAACTTATATTTTTTGAACTACTTTAAGTATTTTCAGAGATAATTTATGTCATAATTTATTGTAACGGTCTGTAACGTGTTGTTTTTATTTAAATAAACTAATAGAAAAACATGAACAGACTTATTTTTTTTCCCTCAAGTCATTCAATGCCATAAGAGACGCCAACGATTGCCATACATAAAATAAAATCACTTTGGGTCTTCGCGGTTTGGCGTTAAATTCGAATTTTACATTTCCACGGGGGTTTAGGTAGGTGGTCCCATTGATTATTTAATTTATTATATACTTACTTTTACAAACACATCTAGTTGACGACCAATGTGGCGACGAAGGAAATTGCGAGTTCGATTCCCGCCTAGAGACAATGATTGTACGATCTGCAAGAATTTGTTCCGGGTATTATGGGCATTTTCTATACGAACAGAGATAGCCGCAACATGTTCGCAACTTTCTAGGCGATGAAAAACAAAGTTAAAGATACAACAGCGAGCTGAGCGAGCCGCCAATTTTTTTGTTACTTTTCGGGTGGTCACAAACAAGTTAAGAAGAGTAAAAAAAATATAGCAGCAAGCAGAGCGAGCACTGAAAATTGTAATAAAGACTGCGGAGGTAGATAGAAAAGCTTTGAATACAATAATGAAATGACTACAAATAACGACGAACGGAGTGAGCCTCTGTAACTTCGCAGTTTAGTGAGGTTGGGATATAGCAACAAAGTAAACAATTTTTTTTCTATCTGTCTTGTACGTTTGCGCGCCCCGAGGATTGACAAGATGGTACCGTGTCCGTGATGGTAGCGTACACATAACCGAATTCACGTTTGTTGTTATGCCTATTTTTTATGTATAAAAGTATATCAGTCATTTCTAGTATCCATAACCACAAGCTCTACTCAGCTTGGGGCTTGATGATTCTGCGTGGATTGTCCAGCATCACTTAAATTATATTATTATATTAAATTCGTTTCGTATCGAAAGGACATTTAAGCAGAATTCCCCATTAACAGAACGACCTAAAAGCTAAACGGCATTATTAGCATTACGGTCTATTAGCAATATGACCTAGTAGCAAATGGGACTAATATCAAAATGACACCTTAGCTGAACGGCCTTGTACATTATATATTAATATTTTTATTTATTTATTTAATAAACAAGACCATAAGATTACGGATATTTCTAAATCGTTATGACTACCTAGTGCATTGAATACGAATATTATTATCATTATTTTAATGCAGTACTAGTTCAATGTCAATGTCTAGGCCCTAGTCTAAGCCTAGACTCTAGGGCCTAGAGTCTAGGCTATATCTTTTAGTCGTCCACTAGCTTAGTCTCTTTATTCCATCCAGTCCTACCAGTAGTTCGATAGTCGAACTGTTTGGATGTTTTTTTTCCAAATTGTTATACTGACGGATCGAACTATTTGGAAACATGGATTTTATTCCAAATAGAACTACTAACTCCGAAGTACAGTCATTGATTTACGATGTGCAAAGATGTCGCATCAGCCGGCCAAAAGTGGAAAACTAAACTGTGTCCGCTTCAGGGCCTTTTTAAAAACACGCGTTTTTTGGCATAAAAACCTGCAACTAGTTTGACGTGTATGTGGGCCTTGGTGTAGATATAGGCCTTCCCTAATAAGCGCCATAGCCCTGTCTTCAGCTTGCCGCATCGAGCATTTGCCAGCAGTCTTTCGCAAATCGTCATCTCACCTGGTCAGCCGGCAGCCTCGGCAGGCGCCCTACACCACAACAATTTCGAGAAGGTGGACATGCACGACGACTGGTCCCTTCCATTATTGGAAAAAGTCAAATGCCCACTATAGAGCATTACAGGCAGCGATTAGTATGCGATCAGCATACTATGCTGCGGTTATAGAGGCTTGTGGTAGAAAAGGCAGATCGTGTTTTAGAGGATCTGCCTTTTCTAATTCACATCCCTCATTAATAGAAATGAGTAATGAATTAGAGGGTCACTCGTAACTACAGCATTGCAACGCATTGCACGCAATAGAAGCCGAGCCGACCCGAAAAAACCAGCGTGTTAGTGCTGTGTGACCTCTTAGTATAAGAAGTAATGATCAAAATGTATGGGACGAAAGTCATTAAAAGGCGTGCGTTCTCGTCAGCGCGATCTAGAGCTCGTACACTTTTACTAGCGACATCTAGTTATGCACGAGCGGTTTTGTTTGGATGACGTCACGTTATGACATCACACGGTGGGAAGGGTGAGATGGGTGAGGGTTATCGATCCGATGTACCGCGTCACCGCGTGTGACGTATGTTTAAGGGCGACGATCCTGAACTTATTTATGAAAATAACCGTAAGGTTATATTGGTTATATCCATAAATAATATTAAACTAGGTAGGTTAGGATAGGTAGTTAGGATAGGTTTTCAACTCACAACAAGGTGTTTCCCTCCTCATCACCGCCAGTGCGGTACTGCTGTTGAGTAGCTCGGTCATGCATGTTGGGTGCAAGGTTTTTCCCTCCTCATCAATGCCAGTGCGGTACTGCTGTCGAATAGTTCGGTCATGCATGTTGGGTGCAAGGTGTTTCCCTCCTCATCATTGCCAGTGCGGTACTGCTGTCGAATAGTTCGGTCATGCATGTTGGGTGCAAGGTGCAAGGTGTTTCCCTCCTCATCAATGCCAGTGCGGAACTGCTGTCGAATAGCTCGGTAATGTGTGCAAGGTGCAAGGTGTTTCCCTCCTCATCAATGCCAGTGCGGAACTGCTGTCGAATAGCTCGGTAATGTGTGCTGGGTGCAAGGTGTTTCCCTCCTCATCAATGCCAGTGCGGAACTGCTGTCGAATAGCTCGGTATTGTGTGCTGGGTGCAAGGTGCAAGGTGTTTCACTCCTTATCAATGCCAGTGCGGTACTACTATCAAATGGCTCAGTCATCGCGGGTTAACGTGTACGAGGACCTTCAGTCGGATATCTGGTCTTGCCAGTCTTAACAACATCATCAGTGCTCATCTCACGCACGTGGAGGTGGCGCAGCGCTCACAGCGGAGGGGGGCCCTCCTGCGACCGTTACCTGCTTTTGGTCAAGTTTACTGCGGAAGTGAGGCCTTGCACATTATTGTCAAATATTTCTAGGAAACCCACAAGATACTTTTACGACATCTCGATGGAATTGATTGCCTCGACCGCGGAATCTCTTGCCTGCTGTCTGACCGGCCTGTTCAACCGCTGCATCGAATCCGTAAGGTATCCAAAACCTTTGAAGGTGATCAAAATTGCACCTATATTTAAAGGAATGGGCAAACGCGAACGACATTTTATGGATACCAACCGACTGGTGTTAATAATCCGCCGTCGCGAAAATTTTTGAGAACGGGCTCAGTAGGTACACTTCTTGCTGGTACTTAGATGGTATAGGTATATCCTCGCAGATTGGCGTGCGTTGAATGTTTTATTACATGCCGAAATGTATCCACTATATAATAATGTTTATGGTAGGTAAATATACTAGATTAATTTAATATAAATATAAATTTAAAAAATATGTGTATGTATGGCAGCATCAAAACGCAGAATGGCAAATTACAGGGCAAAACCTGGAATAATCAATTCGACACTTAAATTACGAACGTCATTCTTTCGATTTCGGCGCCGAGTGCCGACTTTCTCACTTTGCCAACTTTTGCAATATTCAATGTAAGTATTAGCGGAGTGCCGACTTTAAAAAAATCCTATGTATTTGTTCGCTGATTGTCGACTTATTATAAATTTACGTATTTTATGAGTACTTTGCCTACTATTATAAACTTCGTTACTTCTGAAAGCACGATACCGATCTACCTTTAAAGTAAATAACTGCACTGACCAAATCAAAGCTAGTTTAGGTATTTTAGTATAAAATGTACTTTATCATTTATACATGGTACAGTTCATCATCATCATCAGCTTATATTAGTCCACTGCTGGACATAGGCCTCCCCTAATGAGTTCGCCGAGTCGCGGTCTCCACTCAAGAACATTGCACGTTTACCCCATCAGTTGTCTGTTCTTCCCGAGATATGGCGAGCCCACTGCCACTTCAGCTTGCTAATCCTTTGAGCTATTAGCGTTTGTTCTCTACCGGATGTATTCGTTACGAATTCTATCCTTCAGAGAAACTTCGAGCATAGCTCTCTCCATAGGTCGCTGGGCGACATTAAAAAGGTGGGCCAGCCCTACCGTGAGTGTCCAGTCCACGTCTCAGCTCCGTAGGTCATGCATGACGACGGGGAGGACGCACTGATTGAAAACTTTCGTTTTCAAGCATTGCGGTAGGATGACGAGAAGACGACGTAGCTTCCCTTTATCAATGTGAAATGAAAAATCAATTGTAATAAAATGTCATCAATCTTATGAATTTACAAAATGTGTTTGTTGAATCGTGTTTTCGAAACATATGATCGATAGAGTAAGTCATGAACTGTACCATGTATAAATTATAAAGTTAAATATTTAGCCGCTTGGAAGATATTTAGGTCTGACGGAGTTGATTTGATTGAGGTAGGTACCTAAGTATAGTATAGGCCGTTAGTATGTTTGATGTTTGTTCCGAGCTAAGTACCTACATTTGGAACTTTGTTGAAGTAAAATAACTAATAGGTTTAAAGGTTTACTTATAAACTGAAACAAAAACATAACAATAAACCTCGTAGTTTATAGTAATTTAAAGTTTAAAGTTTTTTAAAGGTTAATAATCGTTTATTCTCAAAAAGACAAATTTTATAATGTCACTTAGGTAGGTACTTACATGAGAACAGGATTCTTAAGATACGTACCTATAGATACTTATGTTGTGGTCGTTCAATAGCTCACTTTTTAAGAAGCAAATCATCATTTTATGATATGTTGAGCTTACACTTTTAATTTGGGAAGGCAAATTATTGTTAAGCTGTGCGCCTTCACATAGTATGTTTTCTTACCATAGTAAGTCCGAGTTTTCGGTAGAACGATAAAGCTGTAAATTTAGTATTACTAAAATTATATTTCAATGTAATTTACATAAAAATTTAATCTTTCACATACAAATCAATGCCAAGGTCAAAGAAAAGTAACCAAGAGGTTCACGGACAAAGTTGAATGCAAAAATCGCGCCCCTGTTGAGTATGCAGAGGGTTGCGAAGTGGGTTACAGTGCCAGCGTTCCACCCTACTGACCTAAATTCGGCAATGGCACTGGCTATCCATTTCACCCTCCCTCCGTACTAAACGTGGCAAGTGGCAACCATCATGGATTCGCCATGGTAGGTACAAGAAAAATGTGTTCTATACGGAGACGCTAACGGTGACGTGGGTGACATCAGAAACTTCATATCCGGAAAGCCAGCTTAGCAATTAAAAGATGCTAAAAATGTCAAAATGTTTGAAAAAAATATAGCCCAAACTATTTATCCTCGAGTTTAACATATAATTTTTCACCTCGACTAGCGAGAAAATATAAATAAGCATTTTAATTTATACACAAAGGAGAATGCTTTGCTACAGAATGTTGAAAAAATTGTTCGGAAATTTACTTGTGGAAATAGTCATTATTTGCAAATATGTAAAAAAGGGGGCATCGCTCAGCATGTGCCCAGAAGTGAACCGTTTTTATCACTTAGATATTTTTCTATTTCTTTGTTTGTCTTTTCTTTTTACTTTGTGTTATTGTGACAAAAATAAAACCTTTTTACTTTGCTATCTCAAAAGAGTAGGTACCTATTAGGGCCGATCCAGGTAAAATGTCAGATGGTTAGTCACTGTCCAGACTTCAAAGTGAACACAAGCAAGAAAAATATACTTCAAGATGGATACTACCTACCGCTGAAGAAGCCGCTCAAGTGATAGCACTGTTGCAATCAGGGATGCGGCAGTGTGACGTTGATTACACTACACTAGATTTTAAGTACTTTTTATAGAAAAAAACTTGAATAGAAGTCGTTTTTTCTTGACTTTTTTACTACATTTAAAAAAAATCTATGCTTTTACGTTTTCTGAGAGTGACATAAATTACCTCTCTGATGGTCTAGTCCTGGTAATAACCAAATATGATTAAAACTAATAAAAGTATTTTTAAGTAGGCTTTTTAGGAGGTGCGATTTCTGTGATGCCGAGTGCATTGTATATCCGAAGGTCAAAAAGATACATAATCACTATTTTCATTTAAGAGTGATTTAATATGCGCATCCCTATAGTGTACTTTGTTTTGTTTCACAAAATGACAGACAACCTCCCTCACCTTAACAGACAAGAGACAACCCATACATACCATAATGGCCCACTGCTGGCCGCAAGCCTCCCCCTGATACTTTCCTTCCTGATTATATAGAATATTAGCAGCACATTAAGTGCGCTTCAAAAAATTAATCATCTCAGTGGTGTCATTTGGTGTAGCTAACAAAATTTATGGTTCTAACCCCATTTTATGCGTGGAACGCTTCGATAGCGCCTTTTAATTTTACTAGTAGCGACATCTATGAACAAACATTGGTAGAAAGTTCCATTCCCAAACAAGAAATTATAAAATTATTACGTCGGGGTATGATCGTACGCGGGGGAAGACCGCCGAAAATTGTGGCAGCAATAGAAAATTATTGCTGCCACAATTTTCGGCTGTCAACATTAGAAAATATAGATTGGGTGTGGATTCGGCTACGATTAGTGTCATACGGTCTTCCCTGCGTCCCTTCATATCCCGACATACTACCTCTATGTTTATAATTAGTATATTGTGTAGATTTGTCAGGAAATCAAACTTAAGTTATCTGGTGGACATTATTTTATATTTACTCCAGTGTTAGAACGAAATTTTATCAATTACTACTTTTAGTTCATTTTATTTTATTATTTGCTTATGGGTAGGAGTTCATTTACTGATAATTTCTATATATATTTTGTTTTAATTATTCGCTACTCGTTTTCGTTATTTTTTTATTATAAGTTTATTATTAAAACGACAGCTGTGGCGCGGTGTCACATCTCTATGTGCTGTCTTTACAGCCGCGATAAAAGACAACATGTCATGCATTACCTTGAAATGTCATGGCGGGATCACACACTCTCGTCCAAAGGCAATAAAACCATTCCGTAATATTGCTGCCAGAACGAGAGCATGAACAATGTCTTTGGCCCGTGCACACCAATTAGGAACCTACCAGATACTCGCGTCGCCGCTCCGTCTTGTTTTCTCTTGCTTCTTCTGATTCCGCGATTAAGAAGTATTCTTCTTATGATAATATCTTCGCAATATTATGATATTGCGTGCCACAAAGCTGTGGAATGCCCTACCTACTACTTAAGACACTCAAAATCCCTCCTTGTATGAACATGGTCTATGAACACTATCTTTCTTCAGTCATAAATTGCTAGTTCTTTTATTCTGCATTAGTTTTATAAAGATGGTATGTAATGTATGTATTAATATGTATTTTATATAATATATGTATATTTTAATATTAGGTATGTTTTGATAATTTCAGTGATACGCCACCGTCTATACGTGTACAACTGATTCGTGTTCATCCCAAGGTTGTCTGGAAGAGATCGCTCTTAGCGATAAGGCCGCTGCAACACTGTTTTTATATCTTTTATTGTATTATTTTCTGTTTTCTTTGTGTGCAATAAATTGTATTGTAATATTTTGTTTTTGTGCAGCCATTGTGCAGCATACACAATATTGCCTTCCGGAAAACTACCGGAAAATGTACTTCTTTCGCAGACACTCCATTATCATCATCATCAGCCTATATTTGTCCACTGCTGGACATAGGCCTACCCTAATGAGCGCCACGCTTGCCGCATCCAGAATCTGCCAGCAGTTTTTCGCAAATCGTCATCTCACCTGGTCGGACACCTACACTACGTTTGTCGAGTCGCGGGCTCCACTCAAGAACACGTTTACCCCAGCGGTTGTCGGTTCTGCTCGAGATATGGCCAGCCCACTGCCACTTCAGCTTGCTAATCCTTTGAGCTATATCGATAACATTAGTTGCCTGCATTATCAGACAGATGTGGAATTGTCCCCATTAGCCAACCAAGAACAAACATTGTCTTTGTTATGTAAAAAATCATCGACGTGAAATGTTGCAAAAAATACTAGCAGTATAAAGAATAAATAAAATAAGAATAAAATATATTAAGGTATTTTCTAAACAGGACTTAACACAATATAACAACTTAATTTAAGAGAACCAAAAAAAACTAAAGTTAAGTCGACCCTGCCAGGATTCGAACCTGGAATCTTCTGATCCGTAGTCAGACGCGTTATCCGTTGCGCCACAGGGCCCTGTGACGTAAATTCTAAATTTCTGGATCTAAACAAGTTTTCTCGTATAATATTTATTTTTGCCACGGTTATTATTATGATTTAATTTTAACAAATAATAACAAAAAGTAACTTTAACAGCAGCAAATGTAAAGCCTTGTGGTTATTGAATTCACTACATAACATGTCCACAGAATTATCATGTTCAGTTGACTCAATCACCGACGCTAACCCGGAGGTAACGTCAACAAGTACCAATCCGCTTCCGCACACTACACACCTACCAAAAACCGACCCCGCCGGATGCGGGGTCGAAGAATTCCCCGCTTCCGCCCATAGGTGCACTCGTGCACCTCGGCGAAACATCAATTATCCTCTTGTAGTATCTGGCAACAGCCCAAGCCGAGGTTCGCACCTAAGTGGTGGCCCTTGTGCGTGTTGCCTCAACCTAACTTTACCGGTGAGGCGCCTTCCGCGTCCGCCAAAAGTCCGTAGACGTAGTTACCAAATGAATCAAAAAGTACGTTTGTATGAGAGCTTAGAGGCCCCACCTTTACACAGGCAAACCAAAGAATAATATTCAACACCAATTACTTGAGGATAGTAGTATTGCTCATTAAAGTAGTAAAGTGAATAAAAAACTTTACTGAAAATACGAAATCCCATTCTTTTTTCTCTTTTGAACGTATGATTTTTCAATTTTCTGTATCATGCTTCCCGGCCGAGCGATAACACGACACTAATTTTATGAAGTGCTGACAATTCATTATATTTATTTATTTGTGTAGGAAGGAACAAAAACACGAGCAACACATATTTTCTTTAATGTATTTTAAGGAATTAAGCCATTAACATATATTCTGTATCCAAGCATTTTCCTTTGGGTGTCCGCTGATAGCCAACGGACGGTCACTAAGCAGGGTAATTAGGAAAAGATAGTCATGCACTTTTGGTCGACTTTCGTTTCTAATAACTCTGCACTACCATTTATACTCATGGCCGTCCGCACCGGTGAACGAATAAAGCCTATCTACTTATGATCTCTAACTTAAAGTAAAATACTAACAGTTGTTGAAATATGTGACGAGTAAGTATAACCCAATTTGACACTTATTTGGACCAGAGGAAACAAAGCTTAAAATTTGTGTCCAAACGAACCCGTGGGTCTCAGTTTCGGCTAAAAATCATCAGCCGAAACTGAGATCCACACCGAACCTTCGGCCTCGGTGAGTTTCGGCCGAGACCCAACCTTTTTCAACTGAATTATATCATGAACTTTCGTTTCATGTTGAAGGTTTAACGTATCCATCTGTTTGGTATCTGTAACATACTTCCCAAGTGTAAGAACCGATTTGAGGGTACAAATATTACGGCCTTATGCTAGCAAGAACGTATGAATGAACGTTTACTTCTGCTGTTCTAGCTGCTGTCGGGTTTATTTAAACTTAAGCATAAATAATGCACCTTTTTTAATAGACATCAAAATCATAATTCCAACTTTATAATTAGCTTCTTTATTAACATTGGCAGAGACTCGGCAGATGCCTTCTATTTGTTTTGTTACATATGCAACACAATTTCATTACTACTATGACATAATGACAAAACAACAATCACAGCTCTCAGATATCCGACATAAAATACTTAAATGACAATTTCCAAATAAGACTCAAATTGGGATACTTACTGTTTTTTTTCTTTGGTGAACGTTTATGAACTGTGAGTTCCTAAACTTTCACTTTCTTTTTGTTTGATCTTATCCGATAACTTATTTAAAATTACGATCATTAAATACACTATACACACAACGACAACTAACTACAATAAATAAGACTGAGTTTGATATTGTGTGATACCACGAGAGACAATTCTCTCAAATATGTACTTTGGTTTGCCAGCAATCACGCATCTAACGTGTATACCTGAAAAAAATAAAGACCACAATGAAAACCATTACTGCAACGAGTCTGTGCTGGGGACTAAGCATAGTAAGCATGCAATTATTATAGTGGACTAAGATTATAGGCTTTCGGTATTTATAGCCCGTATAAATACCGAAAGCCATGTTATGCTGTTTTCCTCGAGGTGAGCTAGGGGATAAGCGACCAAATTTTTTGGGTTTATCACATTCTGCATTCTAACCATTCGCTGGTGGAAACATGCGTCCGTAGTTGGTAGACTTAATTATGCGTTAGAACCACAGATGTAAGTCATCTATTGACAGTTGATACTGAAAAAGTGATATTTTTTTATCACATTCAACATTTTATCATTTCCCTCCATTTCGAACTCGTAAAACGGTTCAACAAGATCAAATCAAATCATCACAATTTGATCATGACAATTTCTTTTGTGGTCATTAATTCATGTTATCATTTAAATATAGAGCTACCCATTTAAAAAGTAAGTAGGTTAATAATTTCAGTCTCAACATTCGACAGCTTCAAGCTTTACAGAGCAAAGAGTGGTTTACCTTCCTATGTTTAGTGTTGTGATCCATGTAGGCCTGTAGCGCGCGGTGTATAAAGCGGTACTGAGTTTTGTTCTGGACCATGCCGGCGCGTTGCGCGCGCGCATGGGCGACCGCCTTGTACACGTCGGCTTCGCACTCGAGACCTAGCGAACAAGATAGGATACAATGTATAATGAATGATATAATATAACAAGCCATTTTATGTAATTAGAATTCCTTGACGTGTCCTAGGGTCCTGGAAGGGTCCTGAATAAAATAAAGCAGTCTGATTCCTAGTACATATTCATATCATTTATTTATTTAGTGTTACCAACCAACTACACTAACACGCATACGCGACAAGAAATCACAGTAAGTTAAAACAATAAAACTGTAAAGACACGATGACCCAAACTTTATAATCAGCGATCGTTCATACCTTTGTCGGAAGCAAACACAGACAAACTATCAGTTTTTACAAAATAACCAAAGTATGGCGGTCACAGGCTCGTAGACCAACTGCTTTGACACCGTTTCTTGGTTGACAGATGTATTTAAGAGGGTTACAGGTATAGGATATAGCAAGCTTCAAGCGCGGCCCGCACGCTGGATTATGTTTGAAGCAAGTTTTAATAATACTAGGCATGCGGATCCTATGCGCCTTAAATTTGCTACAACCTTAATTCCTCACCTCCATATTTGAGATTATCGATGAGCATGTCCAGCACAATAAAAGTTCCCGTACGACCGACCCCCGCTGAGCAGTGTACGCAGAGAACGTTCTGGAAACCACACAAAATATGAGTGTTTATAATACCATGGACATACAATTTATCTATGATAATACGCTTACCGCATACCACGGGGCTGAGTGATTTTAGCATTTCCCCCTTACGCTAAATACCAATAAGGAGCTTATCAGGGACCTAATGTCCACCAGTAGACCGGTAAAGGCAGATAAGTGTGTGTCAAAGTAAGACTGAAGGAAGATATCCAAAACGATGCATAGATTGGTTAGTGAATGACACCCGGAATTAAGTCACTTCACTAAGATTTCAATGGTAAAGCAGCTGCTGCTTATTGCTCTTGCTCATTCCATAATAATGAAGGATTTGATTAAATCCGTTTGACGCTTATATCAAGACGTTATTGTGACGTCTTATTAAAATGCGGCATATGCGAAGTGCCGTGTGACTTCTGCACGCAAGGTTGTACCAAATCCGATAGTAAACCGGGTGACAAGACCGCCAATTGTCGCTTATTCTTTAGATACTTAGTATTCCTTATGATAAGTGTGCAATATTAAAGTATTTCCTATCTTCTATATCTAAACCGAAGTATCGTATAAAAATGAGTGAATGAAAAACTGTGTCCGGCTGCTGATATTTTAAACTATTGTCAAATTATAACAAGCGGATGAAAAACCGTAAAATGGAATTATCCCGTATTATGAAAATAAAACTGAGTCCTTATTTTTTAAGCTAAAAGAATTATCAGGCAATTGAATCTGAATAAAAGATTTTCAAAATATCGAGCCTGAATAACCTATTCCGCAATATCTGCCTTAGTTTGTGTTATGTTTGTTATTCGTGCTAATATTACATATTATTAGGAGAATGTGTTTGAAATTGTAAGATTATTGGTGTTAAGAACGCTGTGTTCTTCGAACATATAAACCAGGTTAATAGTTGATCCGCTCATACTAACAATAATGTTGTAAGATTTTTGATAAAAGGCATGCAAAGTTAGTATGCAAACAAAGTAGTGGTTTACCTGTTCAGGAGGATTGCTAGAGTGCGCGAGGAAAGCCAACCTCTGATTGACTTCGGCAAGGAAGGTAAGGACTCCATCCGGTTCCTCCGGAGCGCCGTGGTCGGGCCACGCCTGAGAAAGTTTTGATGAGATATGATAAAAAACAGAATATAAATGTACCCATCAGCTACAAGTTTTGAGTACCTACAGCGTCATCATTCTAATGAATATCTATTTGCCCATCTCAATCATCAACAGAAAATATACTGCCAGACGTTCAACCTTCCCGGATAAGCAGTTTTTTGACTGATCATTAGAGGGTAGAGCCAATATCCCCACGCTGGGCATACGGGTTGAGGAACGCAATTCGGATGTAGAACATTCAACCGGGAGCGCTGCTGCCATCTCCATGGTGGATATCCTATTCGGCACCCAAGAGATGGTGATGATGTCCTCCAAGCCGAATTAATTTTTTACGCTGCCTAGTCGTCGCTGACGTCCATCTCCCTCGCCAGGTAGTCCTCGTGGTGAATCTCGATCACGCCACGCACCAGCAAGTCATCATGGCTGACTCGACACTCGACAGCTAGGTACTGACCGTGAACTGGTACTGGTAGATAGTCCTGGCGACGCCCCGCTCGTCGCTGACATCCATCTCTCTCGCTAGGTAGTCCTCGTGCCGCGTCTCGGACACGCCTCGCACCACCAGGCTACCGTGTCGCTCCTCCTCACCCACCGCCGGCCAGTAGCGGACGCATTTTCTCTGATCATCAAATTAAACTAAGTTTTATTCACAAAGAAAATTAAAAAGTAGAAACCATGCATGCAATATTGACAGGCGTATGCAAATTTGCTCTTCTGACTTCAATAATTCCTACGCATTTGCTCCCATTAGAGTCGAGATCCATAGTCAGTAGGTAGTAGGTATCGATGCTCTCCAGATTTTCAAAGTGTTATCAGAGCGTCGTCAGGTCGAAGCGATGGGTCGAAGTGACGCGTGACCCGACCCGACTCGAGGTGGTGAGTATCTGGCGCAGCTCATCAGTATTGTAGTAAGTATTAACTAAGACAAGTTTAGTGTAAAAAGTAGAAAAGAGAGGCGGATTTTGATTTAATTTCCGGGGAGGCCTAAGTCCAGCTGTGGACTAATATAGTCTGATAATGATGATGAAGAAGTGTGAATCCGCGTGCTAGTATTCTATAAGATCCTACCTTGCCTTTCTCTATCTCGTTAGTAATCATGGCGATGACCCTGACGTCCTCTTGCCAGATCATTCGCCAAAAGTCCTTGATTGTGTTCGGGAGGCATCCTTGTGCAGCGATGTACATCTTTTCTTGCACTGCCAAATTAATTAAGAATCCTTTAGACGAGTTAATAGATGAGCTGTTACCAGCTAGTTCGAATTTATTACTTTACTAATATTGTTCGGGCCTATGCCCTTCTTCAGGATATAATTCACCAGACACTTCACTAAGAAATTAAATTAAATTTTCGTGGAAAATTAGCTTAGTGCGAATAACGCATTAGATAAAGCAAAAAAGCTAAATTCACTAAGAAAGTTTGGTACAGAGCTAATAAAAACCAATATAGCATGATAACTTAATTCTACAACAAATTTGAACTTGACGACACACATACAAAATAAGACATACTTAAACAAAGCATTATGGTGACGATAGTAAAAAAAACAGTTTTTGTGCCTTCTACAAATTTTCATAGCAAGCAGATACATAGACGCATTATACGCATTTATATTTTGCTATCATTGTAAGCCCTTTGCTATGAACCCATGCTATTAAATCAACATAAACTTTAAGCATGGCCATATAACTGCAAATGGCTTTCAATGTACACAAAACTTCTAATCTACAATCTAAATTATTTGTAGAACCAACAAAAATTTTTTTTGTTTACGCGTGTTGTCTGTATTATCACAGTTGAGACTGGCTGCCGTGGCCAGATGGGGGTGGCCGTGGGAAAATTCAGCTAGGACATCACAACACGCGTGAATTATAATTATTAAAAATGCTCTGTAGCGCAAGGGGCAAAGGTCCGCCTGCGATGCAGGAGATTGCGGGTTCGTTTCCAGCCTCGAGACATGTTTGTTTTGCAGAAATTTGATTCAGTCTACTGGGTATTTCTATGTATAATCAAATATTTAAAACTCTGCTTAGCATAATTATCATGGGGCTTACTGATGCTGTGTGAATTGTCTAGCATTATTAATTTTATTGATGCTGGATGCTTCAAGCTAAAGACAGGGCGCTATGGCGCTCATTAGGGGAGGCTTATGTCCAGAAGTAAACTAATAATAGGCTGATAATTAATTTATTACGTACTTGCATCACGTCCTGCGATATTCCCACGGTCCCGTTTGAACCATTTCTTTACCTCCCTCAGTGCGTCGTCTGACAAGGACTTGGCCACTAAAGGTGTGGTTTTCTTCGTATCGCTGTTCACGAACAATGCTGAAAATTAAATAAGTCATGGTCAAAACTAAAAACCCTTCAACATCTTTTGCGTGATGGAAAATTGTAGACCGGTACTTTCAGTTTTAAAGAAAAAAAAACTCCATTTAGTTTTCGAGAAAATAAATAAAAACGAAATGATCACTAGAATATGCATGCTCTTATTGTCATAGAACGAATGAAAACTACGTTTGTGCTTCCTACAGAACCTACCCTGTGGATCGAAGTTGCGGGTCATTGACCGCGGCTGTCAATGACCCGCAAAATGAGACTTTTTTATCATAATAAGCATATGCATTAGTAGTCATTGCCTTGTCTAGTAGTTATAAAGCTATTAATTAACTTTTTTTTAGTTATTAATTAACTTTTTCAAAAACAAAAAAAAAAACAAAAAAATCTCAAGAATATTTTTTCTCCGTCCTATGACTGATTCTACCACCACCCCTGAAAGTTTGGTCCTTACATTTTGTTACGTCTGATATCTGTGATTTTACCTCAAGATATTGAATATGAGTTTGAAAACTTCCTTATTTTGATGAAACCGTCATCAAAATAAGGAAGTTTTCAAACTCATATTCAATATCTTGAGGTAAAATCACAGATATCAGAAACAAAGGGTAAAATCCTACTAGGTAGGATTTTACCCGGTAGCATTGCCCTAGAATGTCTTTGTAATTAATTAGCATTATTACCTATTGATTTATAATTAATTATGATACAATTAATACAATTATAATTAATAACAATTAATTATAAAATAACTTATAATAAGTATCACAAACTGTACGATGGATTTTTGCAATTTCCTTTGTTAAACGGAATACTAAAAAAAATTAGGTGGCGGTGGTATGCGCCTTAAGTCTGAGAGGAGACTCGCGTGAGAGGGCTAAAGTAAATAATGTTGTGCTACTAACTTCTACTTGGTAGGTACTAATAAATAAAGCATATTATCGGATAATTCATTGAAATATAAATCTTTAGGTATTTATGTTTAAATTTTCCGTTTACAACTGCACGTTTCGATGCATGCGGCAAAATTTATTTAGCGCTAGAACAAAGGGATGTGGTATCGTAAAGAATTTATGTTTTTGTGCAGTTTAACGATGCATGTGATGAATATCGATCCGATCAATACTACATCTTTATATATAAAACAAAGTCGCGTTAGTTACACTATATTTTATAACTCAAGAACGGCGGGACCGATTTTCATGGTTTTTAATTTGTTGGGTTTCTTTTAGTCCGGAATATGATAAGAAGTATTAAAAACATTGGAAAATGACGAAAAAAATAACTACCCGTGCGAAGCCGGGGCGGTCTGCTAGTATACCTAATATATTTACGGAGTTGACATTACATACGGTGGTGATGGTGGTAACTACAACCATACAGTTAATGCCTACATTTTGTTTATTAATAAATTATCTTTTTTAGCGATGCTTATCATTATTATTATTTCTATTAATACTCTACTGAGCTGAGCCGTTGCTGATTGTATGTTATTTCGTCTTAACCCTTAAACATTCTTTGTTACCATAATATGGGCCACGAAACATTTCCTGCCTTCAAGCAGCGATGTTACCATATGGGCCACGGAACAATAGACCGTTTGAGACCCTATTAGTTAATCGTAGGGTTTATTTTACAATGACAGTTATAATTTTATTTCTATGCATCTCTTTGGTAATCGTTAAAGGATACCCGCGAAATAGCGTTGGCCTAGTGCGGGATCCACTGATAAGTATAGCATTGCATGACTTATGTGGAATAAAAAAAAATTATATTTTTTGTTTGGTTGACGTATATAAAATTGCCCTGGCGAATCGCTGATGAGCCCTTACGAGGTTATACAAGCACGTATGTTATGCTCTTTAACTCGTTAATTCATAGAACGCCAGCTGCGGCTTCATTTGTATGTCAGGGCAGGCATGGCCACAAACTATGACACATAATATTAAAGCTATTTTCCTCATGTTACCAAAACAATAAAAAAATTATTTGTACGCAATACGCACCATGCGGGTAGGTAATGTTTATCATAACAAACAACTTTGCCCTTGCCTTCCGGGTTCCGGCTAAAATTTTGCTAGTAAAATTACTTAATGCTGGCGGAAAACCTTGACAATGAAAAACACTGACGATAGAACAACCTTCATTCAACGAGCAAGTACTTCAACGACGGAAATTTGTAACATTAATGCCATATTAAAGATTTCTGTTGCGTTAGTTTCAGCGGCTGAAGTCCAGCTGCGACGCAGGTTAGATTTCCGCCTCGGGACAAATGTTTGTATGATCTGTAGATATTTGTTCTGTGTGTTTTCTGTTATCGTTTCGTATCGAAAAGACATTTAAGCAGAACGCCCCATTAACAGAACGACCTAAAAACTAAACGGCATATTAGCATAACGGTCTGTTAGCAATATGACCTAGTAGCAAATAGGACTAATTTCAAAACGACATGTATACAGTCTTGTACACCATAAAATGAACATGAAAAAAGATTTCGTATCAACATATAAATCAACTAAAACAATAAAAGACGATCGAAACAGAAACAATAGACGATTACATTAAAAAATAATTATTTTTGTAAACAGTATGTATGTCAGTATCTATCTATGTACGTACATTCGTAGTGTAGTCCCCATAACACAAGCTCTGCTTAGCTTGATGCTGTGTGCATTTTTTATCACTATTTATTTATAACTAACAGCGCCTCGCAGTTTCACCCGCACAGTTCCCGTTACCGTGTTAATTCCGAGTTAAAACATGCTTATGTCACTCACTAAAAAGTAAGCTTTCTAATGGTGAAAGAATTTGTGAAATCGGTTCAGTGGATCCAGAGATTACCCCCGTCACTACGTCACAAAAAATTTACAAACTTAACCTATTCTTATTAGTGGAAGTTGTGAAAGGGGGCTGGACGAAAACAATCTCACGAAAAGTTGTAACGACACTTTTCGCTAGCCGTGCGGCGTGCGCATGTTCCTCTGTCTGTCTCTTTCTCTCTCTTATAGAAAGGAACTTCGTTCCATCCGGGTGTCCCTTGACACCTCTCAACTTTTTATTAGTATAGATAGGTGTTTTTAACGTTTTACATGGTGAGATTATCCTGTCCTGATAGGAACCGCGTAGTCTAATCACTTCATCTGACCCACCAGCCTAGAACGACACCTTCGTACATAAGTAGGTGTATGTTGTTTGAATGCGTGAGCATTTATCGCAGTTCGGTTTGCACCATGTTTCGAATATAAACAGCCTATTTAGCGCAGTAGTCATTCTCAATTCGTGTTAATCGAGGTCATTTGTTAATGAGCCAAGTTATGACAAGACACAATGGACAAACTATAGACACTGACGTTTATCGATAGGTAGCCCAGGGGGTTAAGTGCAGTAAATTTTTTATTAATCAAATACATTATTTTACTACACTCGTCCCTATAATTTTACATATCTTATTATAAAAACAAAGGTGTTATAAAACCAAAGAAATTCGTGGAATATTAGATAATGCACCGAGGGCGTAAAGCAGTGTCTTACGTCACGGACGTCATTGAATTCAGAGCGCAAATACTCAACGCTTCGTTTATGATTTATTCTAGAATCCCTGAGTACGAGAGGGATTAAATACTTTTCACTCTGCGAGTAAATAGCAAAAGTTTGGGAACGTGTTTGATGGCGTTAGTTTTTTCCGCCTTCTAAACATATTCCGAAGAAGATTTCAGTGAATATGTATGGGAATGTTGACCAAGGAGACTCGCATTAAGAGATCACAACCATAAAAACTATCGTAGTTTGACAAATTCATTACTGATGTAATTGCTCGGAGGCTTGCGTCTAGAACCACACTCACCCTGAAGAAGTCCCTCGTTAAGGGATGAAACGTTGGTGTTCTTCCAACACAAATAAGGTTCGTTGTTAACCCCAATGATATTATAATAATTGGTTAACCCGCTTAAATCCGTAATGACATCACATCCAATTTGTTTAAATTTGGTTAAGCCCTTCACTTGCTTGCGGTTTGGTTCCAAGACGTAATCTGCTTGACACCATCAATCCACATGAACGACAGCGTAAAATCAGGGAAGAACAACTTTTGAGAAACAGCACAATAAGAACAGACAGCCTGACTTCGGGTAAAACATAATGTACCGAAATTTTAGCAGTGGACCACGTTAGTTGCCGGGGGGGGGGGACCTTAATAAGCAAAGAGTGCGCATGACGAGGCACTGGATATAATATCTGACCAATTCACAGAAGTTCGAAATATTTATTTGTTTTAAGAAGAAACGTTAATTAAAAGATTTATCGTTCTTTCGTCTCACATTCGTTTTCGAACTCTAAGTTTTAAAGTACCTTTTATGCAGTGTATTATTTTGATATTTAGTGGCTATACCTGCCTGTTATCTTGACGTTTTCTGTTACTATTATCAGTTGTTGTTTTCGTACATGTAATGTCATTGTTTACATAATGGATAAAAAATGGCATTACCGCACGAGAATTTTGTATGGAACCACGACCTGTGTGAAGAAAGGGTATGCGATTGATAGAACTATAGCAAACTCACACTTGACGCTGTTCAAGCTGTCGTTGGAGGACTGCAAGGAGCTGGTGGAGTCCCACAGTCGGGACGGACGCACGTAGTTTGCATTGATGTAGCTGTTTTCATTGTCACGGCTCCGTAGGACTACTCTTGTCTGGTCGTCTGAAAGGAAGCAATTTCATGAGGTTGACTTATTATTACCTTCCTGTTCAGTAATATAATAACTTATTTGAAACCAATTTGCATGACATTCTGTAGTAGACTCCGACTAGGTATTTTTTCATTATTGTAAGGGTACCTATTTCCAATATAAAAACAGCTAGAATGGTTTCAATAAAATATAAAATTATTTTCACAGCTTGTGTTATGTTATGGGTAGTTACTAGATAACTGGATGTACATTATAACACAATATTTAGATAGATATTTTTTATTATACATAGAAAACGGCCAGAACACCCTGAACAAATGTCTACAGATCGTACACATTTGTTCCGAGGCGGGAATCGAACCCGCAACCTCCTGCGTCGCAGGCAGACCATCGCCTACCGCGCCACAGAGGACGTCAATTTTTCGATGATGATATTTTTCATAAGAATAATAATTAATCTTTTTTTACTTCATCAATTCGTTTTCGTTTCCTGGTATTAATAAGCTAGTATTTCCAAAACCACAAACATTAAAAATAAATAGTCGACTGCCAAATTTGGGTAAACACCTCGGAAGTGAAACCGATAAACACTTACAAGGCAATATATTGCGATATCTGTTCTTCAAGGAGTTTTCCAGCTTCATGCCCTCAATGGTAGTGAAGGCTTGTCGCTCCTCCAGCATCTTCAGGGATTGAAACTCGCTGTCATAGCTGCTGTGATAATCACTTGAGAGGTGTTCCATCGCCTGAAAATTATTACTTATACTGTAATAGCCTAGCTGATCCGTCTCTTTCATTCGCGTGGACTTTATGGTAGAAAGACTTTTTTCAAAAGAAAAGCTAGAAACCTCTCTTAACTTTATTTGCTACTAGCGGCCCGCCGCGGCTTAGCACGGGTAAATATATATATATGTACTTACTGATATAGCTCTGAATACGAAGTGATTTTAATGTGACATAACTTTAATAGTTAGACATTTAGTATGACCGACCTTTATTGTAGATATTGATGTTCTTTATAAAACTGTGCACACCACTTTGCTCTATTGTCAATAGTTTCCGCAGTGTACGCAAATAAGGATTTTTTTTGGCGTTCCTATTGCCAATTTGAACATGAAAAAGATGAAAAAGTAGTTGTGACATTACTGTAATAGAAAGACATATTATGGTATATCGGACTTCTTTGTAGATATTGATTTCAGTATTTCAGTATTTTATTTATTGCATTCATACAGTCATCAGGTCTTAGTGATTATGTGAGTGTTAATAAAATGTTCACAGTATGTACCCATTTAGGGTGTTGCAATGGAAGACTGGCCAGGTATCATGCCTTTCTAATTATGATAAACTATGTATACCTATTATGAAATATTACGAGTCGCTAAAATTATCATTGAAGAATTCGTCAAGTTCGTAAAAACATTTTTTTATGAGTATCGCCTTTAGTTTGTATTCGAAAATGTTATTTTTTTCTATACATTTGATGTTTTCTGGTATTTTATTATAAATTTTGACTGCCATCGAGTTGGCGGAGGATTGGTTGATTTTTAATTTTGATGCGGGCATGACAAGGTTGTTTTTGTATCGAGTTTGGTATCGGCGAGGTTGGTCATTTATTTTTTGGAAAAAGATTGGATTATTCCTTACAAATTTACATATTTCTAGAATGTATATACAAACTAAGGTAAGGATTCCTAATTGAATAAAGTGGGGCTTACATGTTTGTGGTACTCTTATATTTGCTATGGTACGGACGCATTTTTTCTGAGAGATGAACAGTTCACTTGCATCTACGCTATTTCCCCATAGTATAATTCCGTAGCGGATCCAAGAATATGCGTATGCATAGTACGCGGACAGGCACGTTTTAAGGTCTGTTGCTTTTCTAAGTTCGGTTAAAGCATATGAGAAAGACGACAGTTTAAGGGCGTCATAATCGCGTGTGCGACAAAGCCCTTAATAAAGAATAAAAAAAAAGACCACTGTTTGGTTTTTTTTATGGCTTTTCCACTTTATGTTCGTGTCAATATCTAATCCTAGTAGGGTAAATGTGTCAACGCATTCTATTTTAATATTATTGTATGTCAAGTGTATGTCAAGTGGAGGTTTTTGATATGGTCTAAATTACATAATTTTAGTTTTTTTATAATTAATTTCAAGATTATGGTCAGTCATCCAATTAGTAATAATATTAAAAATGTCAGTGAGATTTATATTTAAGTTAATGTCATTTTTGCATGATGTCAATAATGAAATATCGTCAGCGAATAAAATACACGATTGATTTATACATTTCGGTAAGTCATTTATATAAATTAATAAAAGAATACATCCAAAGACACTGCCTTGGGGTATTGAATTATTAATCTGTATCGCATTTGATCTAACCATGTCAATCTTCCCTGTTTTTTCGTTAAATTTTTCTATGTCTACGTATTGCACTCGGTTATGTAGGTAGGACTCGAACCAGGCGTGTATTGTACCGCGGATACCTATTCCATGTAGTTTATCTAATAATATTTTGAATTGAATTTTGTCATAAGCTTTTGTCATGTCCAACAAGATACCTATTGCATAGAATTTGTCATTTATTAGATTAAGAATTTGTTGAATATATTTATCGATTGCCAATATTGTAACTAGATCTATTTTTTCTAAACCCGTTTTCTGCGTTGTCAACGATATGGTACTTTTCACAAAAGGAATTCAGTCGCGTTTGCATTGCCTTCTCAAAAACCTTAGACGAAGTCGGGAGCAAGGCTATAGGTCTATAGTTATTAGGGTCATATTTAGACCCTTTTTTATGAATGGGCCTCACGATTGATATTTTTAGTAAATCTTGGAACTGTCCAGCTACGAAGCATTGGTTGATTAAAAGGTAGAAAGGGAGGGTCAGTTCTTTAGCACAGTGCCTTAAAAGCACTGGTGGTATGTCATCCTATGCCGTAACTACGTTTATTTTTTACATTGCGTAGAATTAGATAGGTTTCGCGCGGTTCTACCGGCCGTAGATACATTGTGTTTGTAGTAGGTTGAATGACCGGACGGCCGCACGCTGGGGAACTCGCTATGTTACTTAATTTACCTACTGATGAGAAAAACTCATTGAATGCGTTTGCTACATTTTTTGGATCGGAAGTGAGAACACTTTGGATATTTAGTGAGATACTTTTGAACTGGTTCTTTTGAGTTTTATTAGTACGTTCTTTTATTATTCGCCACATTGACTTCGTTTTATTTCCGATTTTTTCATCTCATGGATATATTGCAGTTTTTTTGAACGATTTACGGATTTTTTTAATATTTTAGTATAAGTTTTATAGTGTTTTATTAACAATGGATTTTTTGTGTATGAAACAAGTATTTTGAGGTTTCGTTTGTTTTTGCATGAAATTATTATTCCGCGTGTCAACCAGTAGTGGTTTTGTTTTAATTTTATTTTTAAAAGTTTTTTTGGCATGCATAAGTTAAGGTTTTCAGTCATAATTTGGTTAAAACATTTAAATTTTTATTTAGGTCGATTTGTTTATTCCACTCAATATTATTTAACTTTTCTTTAAATAAATCCATGTTTTGTTTATTAAATTGTTGTTTTTTTGTGGTCCAAGTTTTGCGGATGTTTATATTACTAATTTTTGTCATTTTTAGGATCACTCCTTTATGATCTGAAAAGCCAAAGTCATAGGTTTGAGTATTAAATAAGTTTTTGTGAAAATTACTAAATATTAAATCAAGGCAAGTAGAAGTTGAGCTAGTGACACGCGTAGCTTCACTTATATAATTGCGAAAATTATACTCTAACATTTGGTCTATGAGTCTAGTTGAGTGTATTTTCTAAGATATTTACATTAAAATCACCCCCGATAACTGTATTCATTGATTTGTATTTAGCGACTAGTAAAGTTAATAGTTTTATTAATTGGTCATAAAAAAATTTGGGTTGTCTTCCATTCCAATAGATAAACAATTAATAATAAGTTTAGTTTAGAAATAGTTATTGCACTAATTACGATAGTGTATTCGATTGTCAAGTCTATTATGTCGCTTCGTTCTTCAAAGTCTAGGTCCTTACTCCAGCGTAGTTGCTCCTGCAGTACCATGCCGCGAGGTTGTATTCGTTGCAATTAAATAGCGGGATTTTTTCTATGGTTAGCCAGGTCTCGGTAAAACACAGTGCGATGAAGTTTGTGTTTTCTTCCAAAAATGATTCTAGCATGTGTACTTTATTAGATAAACTCTGCATGTTTTGGAAGAGGATGTCGAGTGTATGGATAGTGTTTTTGTTGTTAATATCTTTTGTGGCGAAAAGTACGAAAATTCTCTGTTTTATCGTGAGGGCCAGCTGTGCTTGTGTTTAATGTGTTATTTAGGCTCTGTGGTGATGGTTTGTGCGTGGAGTTATTCAGTGCCATCTTCGTGGAATCAAAGCTTTGGGAAGCCGAAGTTGACTTTGCCTGCAAGTCAGAATGGTAGTCCACGGTGAGTTTTCCGTCAATGTAAAGTTTATTATTTCTAATAACAGCATGGTGCCCGTTTTGCCTAGCACAGCGTAGTTGTTCTTGTAAGCGTTTTCTTTCTTGTAGTGATTCGTCGTTCAAATATTCTGATATATATAGTCCAGTGTTCCTAAAATATTGTGAATTATGCAGTATGTATTTTGTCATTCTCTTGCTGATCAGTTCAATCACGACTGGTCTTCGGCCATTTCTCCTACCAATTCTCAGTTGGTCTTCTATATAACCTGTTAGGTCTAGGTTTAGTATTTCCTGAAGGATGTTGATTAGGCGTTGGTGGAGGAGATGTCCAGTTTCCTGGTCGTGTTCGAGTAAGCCGTGTAGTACTAGTTTCCTTGTATAGTCTGTGTTTTGTTGTTGAAATCCTATATGTTTGTTTTGTAATGTTGAAATTTCATTTCTGTTTTGTTTATTTTCGATTTCTAGTTTATTTATTTTGTCTTCTAGTAGTTTAATGTTTGTTTTTATGTCCGTTTGTTCTAAAGTCAGTGTATTTGTTGTTTTTATGAAGCTTTTCTTGAACTCGTATATAGTGTTATTTATTTCCGTCACTATAGTGTGTTTTATCTCTTGTAATGTTGCTCGTTTGTTTTCTTCTAATTTTCGGTCGAGTAGACAACTGATTTGTTCTAGTATGATGTTGGTTGTGTTATGTTGCATGTTTGTAGAAGTCTGTGTTTGATCTTTTTCGCAGTGAACGCGGTTTTTATTGTTTTGATCATCTAGGCCATCTATTGACATTGTTGTATCGTCCAGTATTGATGTGTATTGTTTTCTAACTAATGTGTTATCGTTTCGTGGTCTTCTTGTTATGTTTTGGCAGTTTTGACATATCCATGACAATTTCAACTGAGTTATGTGTTGTTTATATTGGTTCGAGGCATAGACATAGAATTTTTTCATGGTTCGAGGTTATATTCATGCAAACATAATGAAAATTATCTGAGCAACCAGTGCAGCGCAATATCTCGAAGGAGTTTTTTTATCTCTTGTTTACATTCCATTTTCAGTTGTTGTGTATTGTTGTTTTTATGTATTTATATGTTGTTTATATGTTATTGATGCACATGATGTGGATAATGGGTTACTTGCGTTTTTCCAATCAGCTGATCAGGATGTTTCGCCAGCAGTCCGTTTATGTTAGGTCAATTGAGGTTATATTTTTCGATCACTCATAACTTTTGCAGAACTGAATAACTTTCGAAGAATTTGGGTTTCAAGGAAATGTCACGGTGTAATCTTTTGATTATTGTAGCGATTGGTATTCAAACCATCAAATATTCACCTTTTTACAAAATTAAATCGCAGCGTATCAGAAATAAACCGTTCGGCTTCAGCGCCACCTGTCGTCGTTCTCGATTCAGTGAGGTCGATTTTATCATCGATCGATTTTACCATAGTGCAAAAAAATTGTCCTTAAAGTCTACTTCTTACATTCCGGTATTTTTTCTATAAAACGGACACAGACATCCAACTATCAAGGAATGAGGGGGTGATATCTTCTGGCACGAATATATCACTTTGCTCTATTGTCAATAGCGCGTACGCGATAGTAGGATTTTTTTGGCATTTTTTTTCACATCTTGGGTTACAACATTATCGAAGTTTTCCCTAACTTTTTTGAAATTATGTAATTTTGAGCATCAAAAATAAAATTTGTGCCATTGAAAGCCTACTCAAAAATACGCCGCACCAACTATTATGCCTCACTGAAACGTGGATCCAAGAGAACCAAAGAAATTTTAATTACATTAGTTGATTTTGATTTCGCCGCCTCCTTCAACAGACAGAATCACCGTGGAGGGGGTGTGGCCATCCTCACAATAAAAGGCCTCACCTACAAGGAACTTCCAGATTTCTCAAAATCATCAGTAGAATCCATAATTGAGTGTTGCACAATTGAGCTTAAATCAATGAATATGCTAGTTATTGTTATTTACAGACCTAACAGAAAGATTGAAATATTTTTTACTACCTTAAACTTTTATTTTATTTTATTTTATTAATCAGAAGTATGTAAACAGAAAAATTATAATTACAGGAGATTTTAACATAGACTGGTTATCAAAATGTAAAGAAGCTAGAATACTAACTGACAAAATGTACGAATATAACCTTCACCAAATTGTAAACTCCCTTACCCGTGTTACTTAAACTACTTCGACATGCATTGATCTATTATTTACAAACATCAAAAACAGTTCCATTAAAGTCGAAAATAACGGTATTTCTGCTGTGTCATCCACAAACACCAATCGCGAAAAATCAAAGTAAATACAAGACTAACTTACGTAAAAAAAAGATCGTTTGACGAAAAACGAGTAAACCAATTTAAATTAGATCTTATGAATATTGACTGGAATAACATACTAATTAAAAACGAAAATGTAAACGAAAACTATGATTTATTCAGTAAAATATTAAAATTATACCTTGACATGCACTTTCCAATAAAACTGCTTAAACTAACCAATAAATCAAAAAACACTTACCTAACTAAAGGGTTGAAAATATCTTGTAAACACAAAAGAGCGCTAAAAATGATCATCACACAAACTAAAAACACTATTATCAGAAACCACTATAAAACATACGAAAAACTCCACAAAAAATGTATAAAACAGTCCAAAAAACTTAACTACCTGTATAAATATTATGCAAAAATCTACGAATAAAACGAAAATTATGTGGCATACGGTCAAACGCATTACAAACCCAAAAAACTTCACTCAATCGCATAAAAACATTGTCCTCTCGGTGAACAATCAAAGATTCGATTCTACGCAATTAGTAGCAAACCTGTTCAACGAGTAGGTACCTACTTTGCATCCGTCGGCGCATCTAGTCCGGGGTGCAATGGGCAAGCGTGCGGCCGGCCAGTGCAGTCGCACGCTACTAATTAAATCTTTCTGAAACCTGTTTGTGCTCGCGAAATTATAGGTATAATTAAGAACTTAGGTAACAAAACCAGCTTCGGCGCAGACGAGTTACCTACCTCCTATGCTGATCAAAAAATGCTCTTACGAACTTTGTAACCCTTTGACAACTCTAATAAATCAATCGTATGACCAAGGTACTTTTCCGAATAGCCTAAAAATAGCAATAATCAAACCTGTACTGAAACAAGGTGGGAAACAAGATAATCCTTCTAGTTACAGACCAATAGCCCTCTTGTCGACGATTTCTAAATTTTTTGAAAAGACTGGCAAATCGAATTTATAATTTCGTAGAAAAATATGATATTCTTGACAATTGCCAGTATGGTTTTCGGAAAAACCGTTCCACCACATTAGCAGTCTATAATTATCTACATGAAATATATGACATAATAAATAATAGGAAATACGTTGTAGGGATATTTTTGGACATGACAAAAGCATAGGTATGACAAAGTAAGTCATACAATTCTACTCCGCAAATTATATGACTATGGAATTCGAGGTGCTACTTAAAGATGGTTCCAAACTTATCTAAATGACCGACAACAATACGTAGAAATAATAAACCATGACATAAACAATAAATTAGAAAATAACGTAGTATCTGATATAAAAATAGTAAATAATTCGATTCCCCAAGGAACAGATCCTTGGGGAATTTACTTCTTGGATGCTTAATGTTTTATTATATATTAATGATCTCCCGAAATCAATTAATACCACTACTATTTTATTTGCTGACGACGCGACGTATCCCTCCTCTTTTCTAGTTACTCATCAATTGACTATTTACACATAAACACAATATTTAATGAATGCCTCTCATGGCTAAAAGACCACAATTTAGAAATTAACCTACTTAAGACTAAATTAACCCAATTCAGGACATATAAAAGAACCCCCCTCGACCTAAGCCAACTCTCAAAACACCTTTCTATAGACGAAACAAATGAATTTAACCTTTTGGGAATAACACTTGACACAAACTTAAATTGGAAAGCCCATGTACAAAAAATTAAAACTAAACTTTCGCAATTCATCTACGCCCTTAGTATTTTAAAAGCCAATACTAACTACGAAACCGCTTTGTCTGCGTATTATGCTTACGCCTATAGTTGGCTGAATTATGCCATAATTCGATGGGGCGACAGTGTAGAATTCGAACAACTATTCGTCATGCAAAAGAAATGTGTAAGAATCCTCACCAACACTAAGCCACGGGATAGCAGTAGGCCACACTTCATAAAAAACCAAATACTGACATTACCATCTATTTATATTATGCAAGCCTCATTATTTGTAAGAAAACATAAAAACTTTTTTAAAACTAAGGAAGACTGCAATATTGACTATAATCGACGGAATAGGAACAAAATATTAGTACCTACCAACAACTAAACTTAAATTAGTTAGCCAAAGCCCATACCATAAGTTGGCAAAAATTTATAATAAAATTCCTGAGAACTTAAAAATTGAAGATAAATTTACACTTTTTTGCAAAAACTTAAAACTATTTTTAGTAGAAAAATGTTACTATTCCCTAAACCAATTTTTTACAGATAAACTCGAATGACATTACCTTAATGATGAAATAATAAATAACTGACATTCTGGCTTCTATTTTAATTTAATTCTACTTTAATTTAATTTTATTTTAATCTAATTTATTCTATTTTAATTCAATTATATTTGATTTGGCATGAAATTTATGTGGAACTAACAATTTTGTATGTAAGTGATCTTTTATTTTTATTTTCTTTTTAAATTCTATATTATTATTGTAATTAAAATTAAGATAAAATAATTCTGCAGTGCCCTTCCAGGGTGCATGTACTGTACATATGTAGATATAAACACCTAGACCTAAGTATGTATGTACATGTAAGCAAGAAATAAATGAAATGAAATGAAATTGCGGCGTGAACAATCCATCCATTCATCCATCCATAAAACGTTTCGCTTTTTCCAATATTAGTGTGATCATGATATAGATTAAGGGCTTATCCATCTTTCTTTTATTAATGTATTCGATTTTAGTTTCCTTTAACCGGGAATAGAGGGAGACAGCAAGACACCGTCAAGATTGGAAGTCCTTGCAATAAAAAGGGGTGTCATTTTCTATTGTTGTCGAATCGAAACAGCTGTTTGGAAGAATCAACTGGCAGTATAATTTATTTTTACACTACAATAAAACAATAAGATGTATGGTGAAACATATCAAGTTATTGTTGTTCGCAGTATAAACAAATAAACACTAACTACAAAGCATTGCCGGCCACGTGAGTAGTGCTGTGTAAATTTTTCAACTTGATATTATGTTTTATTCAATAATCGTTACCACATAACTAAAGTTACAATCGGTTCTTTGTCGTTTAATAATCGCATGATAATTGGACTTATCTTTATGTATGCAGCTTGTATTACAATTGTAATTAGCTCCATTCTAGCGCTGGTAATCACGACGACGGCGGCATAGCGTGGGAACCAATAAGGAGAATCTAAGTCTTGCTAACAGCCCAATACTAGTGGACTTATTCAATTACTTGACAAATTGCCACATAAATCAGATGTTATTAGCAGTCCGATCCTGGGTAGCCTTGCGCTCTTACAATTGAAATTAAACTTGAAGATTTAAATTTGAAATTGAAATGTCATCCATCTACTGGGTCAACGGGAAGTAATACCTACTTCCCGTTGACCCAGTAGATGGATGATATCATATATATATATAATATAGATAGATATAATGATATCTATATAGATAATATATATATAGATAGATATAATGATATCCCGTTGACCCAGTAGATGGAAATGTCATCCATCTACTGGGTCAACGGGAAGTAATACCTACTTCCCGTTGACCCAGTAGATGGATGACATTCAAAGGTACGTAGCCTAGAGGTATTGTTTGCATATGATTCCCTTGAATATTTCAAATATTTCGAGTTCGAATAATTCGAGTCCGTAAGACTCGAGACGTCCTCAAGGAAAAGAAGTAAAAATCAGGAATTTGGTGTTCTGCGGTTTACGGTAGGTACCAAGAAAAACCTACTTTGAGCTAGCAAATTATGCCAAAGAAATAAAAAATAATCTCGAAATAAATCCGTCGTAGATTGTTGAAAACCCGAGAAGAGCCAAGTCAGCCGTTTTAAATACCTTCGGCTATGAAGTTTTTTTTTAAATAATAGAGCGATTTGCTTACATCATAGTTAAATTTCTTAAAATGGCTGTCTTGCCTTTTCTCTGGATCTCATTTTACACGGCAGAAGTATTGCCAGTAAAAATATATTATTTTCTACTCAGGGGTTGACGCAAATCTCGATTACATGTCTCTTCATCATTTCCTATTCTTGATGAAAGTAAAGGTAATAAATACCTGGATGTCTTTAGCACGCTGCTTGATAGCATGTGAGCGCAGTCGGTTTCCGCTGACTGGCTGCAGAAGGCGCAGCACGTCTCCCGATGTCTCCATCATGGGATAGGATCTGAAGTGCTCGATCAGACCGACTAGGTCGTCAAATAGCTCGCCACTGCCTACCTCGAACTTGTCATGCTAGAAACCAATGATGAATATCTTATTAATTACTGTCTTAAGGTAGGTAAGGTAAGGGTATAAGGGTTTTCAGAAAATCAGAGGTCAGTTAATTTATAAGTTACAGAAAGTAGCTTAGGCTGGTTGATCTTAGATATAACGTTAATGAATTTGATGATAGCCTAGTTCGATATCGAGCGATCTTATTATATAAATAATTTTGGGGCTATGTCACACAATAAAGTGTGGTATAAGTCATTTTTTTTATTTTTATTATACAGAGTTGATCTTCGTTTCATAAGAATACCAATGATAGATTTTGATCATAAAAATACTCGTAATATATATAACAATGAATATAAGATTTTAATATTGTTTAACCGTGAATGTATTCAAATTTTCTTATTGTTATAGAGCGCGTATTGTATAAGTGATTGTGCTTTTTGTGTTATTTAGGTAGGTACTTGGTAGATGACCGGCATAATTTTTTGTCGGGTCATCTTGTAATGCCAAAAAATATGTGTATTCTGCAATACAAGTACCTATTCAATTCATAATAAATACTTAATTTTTATAAGGAGTTACAATAATAGCTTTAAATTATGCCTTGTTTGGCCCAACGAGACGAAAGGATGTAAGTATCTTGGCAAGTCCGCAAAAACCAGGAGCTTGGCAGAGCAGGAATCAAACGTCATCATACATAGGCAAATTCATGAGCGATCGTCTCCACTGGCGTCGTCATACGTCGACATGAATGGAAGAGGATCGGGCTCCACTGGCTAGGTAGGACACATCAACAGAATACAAGGCCTCGAGCTTTGGTCTCGGCTTTCATTTCTGCTTGTCCTTGCCTAAACTTGCCCATGGCTAGTAACCCAGGGTAATGGGTAACTGACCTCGTCAGAAATCTACTATAAGATGAGGTGCTAGTCAAAGTTTGCTCTAACAGATCTACGAATTCTAACCCGGACACCAGCACGAAGCGCTCTTACCACTGGCGATGCAGTGCTTAACATCATTCTAGCTGGGTGACAAAAAAATTAAACTCAAACGCAATAAAGTTCATTTCAGATCGAAGAGTCTGAGCCATCTCGCACTGATTTTTCGGATTCTCAGAGGTTACAAAATTAACTTTGATAATTAACTTTTGTGAATATAATGTAGGTATTTATGCTAGCCCAGTTAAGCATGTTAGTTAAGCACTGCTAGCGTAAATTCTCCCTGGCTCCTTGGTAAATACGACTCGGCTACATAGTACATTACAACACATACCTAATACAAGAACATTTTTATTAAGTAGTATATATTACGTACTAAAAATGCTTACATATTTTACCTCCCACATAAAATGCAAGTCAAATACAAACAAACCTAGAACAACCGTGGGCAAAATACCTACTATTAGTTGAGGCGATAACACGTGTCTCGAACTGTCTTGTAGTAGTTATGTCTAGATCGCAACAAGTTCGAATAACTTCTTGATATCTGTGCTCTCCTGGTACTTCTCCGCCAACACTATGCACTATTGATCCAAGACCAGCACTAATGACGTAGCACCAAGTCTAGACTTTCTGCGCATGCTCGGTTACCTCCAAAGCTTTCTTCAGCCCTGGTAGAACAGCACTGCGTTGTATGGTATCGATCCAAGTGCAGTTTAATAAAGGCATTCGCGCATGCGATGTCAATGCACCGTGCTCGTGTGTGCGCTGCAATGTAATACAAGCGCGACCACAGTCGCATCTCCGTTGTTTTTTTATTGAATTACGACGCATAATAATTATCTACCTTGATTTGTTTTTTTTTTTTCAATAAATACTCATTTTATCCACTTGCTTAGGTAGGTGGCAATCAACGGTCTCATTCCAGGTCAAATCTCACGCTGGTATGTAGCGGGAGTACCTCGCAAAAACCTTGTTGACACGCTTCGGTTTAGTTAGGCGGACCGGTCGCGACGCATGCCTTGCCCGTCGCCAAGGTCAAGCCGGCTGGACCGATTTAGCATCTGTTTGGGTTTATTAGGCAAACATTATGATTTCCTAATTCGCCTGATCAGGTTCGACGACCGCCTTGTTGTTGAAGTAACATTTAAAAATAAGCTTTATTTTGATTCATGTTATTGTAATCAGGTTTATACTACTCGTAGGTAGTTCTTTCATTCATTCATTTAGTTAGTGAACTAAAATCGAAACGCATTTTCTTTGTTTATTGCCTTCATAAATTATTACGTTGATGGTTTAACCTCACTAACAATAAGTCTTATAAATACAGGAAATCCCAAGAATACGGAAAGTTCTCCACATCAATTACATTTATGAAAGTGATCAACTCATCGGCAGATCATTCGCACTGGCAGGCAGGCACTGACTCATGCGTGTCAGAATAATTGACATCATTACTGAATCATTTATTTCCAATTCCGTGGAGCCCGCAGGCAGCCCGTAGAAGGTAATGATATAAGGTCTCACCTGCCGGCGGATCATGACGTGGCTGACCCTGCCCCGCACTCGGACTGACAGCACGTACTCCCCCGGATGCGCCTGCGACTCCCGAACCAGAAACGAACCGTTTTTGCCCTTCTCCATAATAAGATACTCGGCTTCCTTCGCAGACATTACTCCATGGAACCATCTGCAGTAAGAATAATACAGTTCATTTAATTTTCATAGGACACTTATGCCTAATAGTAGGTACATCATCTTCGGAATCACTAAGTGGGTAGGTAGATACGTACATAATGCGACTGTAATATTTACCCTGCCACGGTAATGTTAGTGACTATGCAGTGGGCGATGTAGGTAATATTTTATTGTGGTGACGATGTTTGTTGACTAGGTTGAGTAGGTAGGTTACTTACTAGGTAATTGTATATACTAAAATAATCATCGTGGTATAAATCACCCGTCATCTATCTTGATGATTCTCTTAGGTTCGTTTTCGTGGAAATCCAGTGTTTAGATTTCTCAAACCACATCATCTCCACCTCACCTCAATAGCCTATATTGGTCCACTACTGGTCACAGGCCTACCCCTGATTTTTTATCACATGGGGTGTAATGCCCATAATCCCCACGCTGGGCATGCGGGCTGGGGATCGTAGTTCGGTGGTAGATCTATTGCTGCAAGAGATGCTGCTGCCACACCACCATAACACACATAGTTATGACAAATAACCACGTCTTCTATGGAGAGAGAAACTTTCGTGATATGCACCGTTTCAATTATTACGTATTATTAACTTGCCTTAGTTTCGACTAACAAAAATAGAGATGCCTTGCCTACATGTCATGCCATGAGTTGTTAGAATAGCCGCCATCACGTCGTCGTGCCGCCGGGAACTAATGTTAAAATAATAATTAAGCCTAGGTAGAGTGTTTCTATTCTAGAGCAGGCTTTATAATAACGCACTTAGATTTATCTCGATAGATTGAGATACTAGAGAAATTTTGCTAGTATCACACTTCTTTTTAGGTTACCTACCGCTTCCTGCTGTAGATACCTGATGTACATCATCATCATAAGTCTATTATACTAGCCTACTATTGGACATAGGCCTTCCCTAATGAGCGTTTGCGCTCCGTAGGTCATGACGTACACTTATTGAAAACTTGTTTTTATGCATGTTTGCTTTGCAGTCTGGATAAAGAGAAAACTCGACGTAGTTTTCTTTATAATATTATGCTAGTTCAATCCTCTTCTCGGACTCTTTTTAAAAAAGTTTTAGTACATCTAGTTTTGGTAGAGTCTGCATTTCAGTAAAAACTAGAGATAAGGTTACTCTGAAACGATTTCGAGGTGACCACATACGACTGTTTGTTTATGTATCCTTCGTGTCAAAAATGCTTGACCCAAGTAAACAACTTCGAAAAAGTCACTTAATTTCTCTAGGCCCACTTAATAAGCACTTAGAAATACCAGTACTCTGTGTCCATAACACCACCATTATAGCTCTTCCATAAATTAAAATTGCCTGTGAATTCGATGTTTTCCCGCGACGCTTATTATAATTAAAAATTCGAAAATTGACGATCTTTTTTTAAATCACATGACCATTGGTTCAAGACATTAGATTAGACCAATGCATGGCGAGGCAAAAGCTAGGCCGCACAGCATCTGGTTGAACTCTTTGGTGACAATGTCATCAGCGAATCACAGGTGTAAGATGTAGTCACCGTGTAGTGAATCTTAATAATATATTTATTCCAACCACTATAGTTAAGTATACAAATCACAAGTAGGTACTATAGTGTGGTTTGTTTGTATGACTTTTTATAATGGACATCCCACACGCGGCTCGCCGGAACTTGCCTCGCAAAGATGACTATAATGACGGAAGAAACCTCTACAAAAAACTACGAATGTGTGTACTAAATTGACACTAATTGTACAAACACGAAAGACTGCTGGTTAAGCTAATACGGACAAGTTGCGCTACAATAATTTTGTCCTTGCGCCCGCGATGTGACAACGCTCGGCTCCCTGATTTTGTAGTTTTGCTATTCCTACTCATCAGACTTCAAAAATATAGAGGTGTTTTGAATTCGGCGCTATGTTTGAATTTTTTATGTTTACTTTTTTTATTATTAGTTATCACCACTTTTGATTATTCTTTCGCTTTTGAGTTTCGAGTATGATCACGGCCCACGGGTTAGTATTCCTATTAGAACTTAAAATCGAATATTTCACCTGATCTCAGGTAGCGAGTGGTGCCTTTGCATTTATCCATAAGATGCAAAGCGTTTCCATCCCTATTGTTATTAATATTTCTGGCCCGTCGACTCAGTTGATAGCGCGGGCACTAGAGACGGTTTCTTGTAAAAGAATTACTTATGTACACACAGAAATATACAGCAATCACGACAAACAAACGCGATAGCAATCTTTACGGAATAGACTCTAAGACTACCTATAGGTAAGATTACAATTAATGTAACTTTTTTCCGAATAATAATGAGCCCTTCAATTCAGTGTGTTGAATGGATATATAGCTCATTTTCTAATATAGATGTTAGTGAAAATGGACGACATAACTCACTTCACAGTATTTTAATTTAATTTTTAACATTTAATAAATTTAGTAACATGAAAAATACAATCAAGGAATAGAAATAAATTAGAAGTAGTATTTACAATTGAAACAATTGAGCTAACTGCAGATCGTTGCAAACAATCTACAGGTAGCTCAACTGATCCATTAATATCAGTAACTATAGGAATGATTCCTAAGACGCTAAACTAAATTAATTTTTTTAAGGGTAAAGAAAAGAACGTCCAACTCGTCCAAGCACAGTATTACAAGCTCTACCTACATAACAAAAAGCGCTTACCTATCTTAGCTACCTACCTTTGTGGTTGGCACTGGATCCTTGAAGCTGTTCTTACAGACAGATATAACAATGATCTTAAACACAGAACTGTGTCGTTACAGCTAAACCATAAGGAAGTGGTTTATATTAGTCGCATTTAGGCATAGGCACTACCGACATCCTAGTCACATAAGTAAGACGCACAAGTGATTCTTGCTAAGCTCTTTATGCTGAGTGTTCAGCATGGGCTAGATAGTGTTCATGTTTTTATTGTAATTTACAAAAAATACGTTTCCTTTCCAGGCTCCGACATGTTGTCTAATTTAATTCCTTCCCAATTAACGATCTGGGTTCAACGAAGTAAGCGATAGAGCTGAATATAGTTAATTAAATTCTAATAGCTAATACTTTACCAAAGACACACCATTCTTCTTAGCTTGGGGCTAGATAATGCTGTGTGAATTGTCCGCCATTATTTATTTATTATTTAATTATTTGGAAATCGGGCGTAAACTTACATTACGATAAGTGCCTTATTGGACATGGGAGTAACAAACGCAGCTATAGACTTGTACAATACCGTCTTTAGTAGACTCCTGCCTGATGCTAGGGCACGTATTACACATAACAGTGATAAATTTTGCAAGAACATCGTCTGGTTCAGCTAGTATCCGAAAGTCAGGTGTTAGAAAAAGTAAAATTAATAATAGGTGACTTGATTGTACGTGACAAATTAATAGAATGCATACAAAGCGCTTTTTAAGTGGTAAACACACGGTAAACAAAAGTAAATAATAAATAAATTAGAGAAAAACTAAAAAAATACGTTGGCCATGGTTTTTTGTACAGCCCTAGATTGATGACGCTCCGGTGGACTCGACCTCGCATCGAATGTTTGAGGTTTCGCCACAGATTGGCGGCAAGTCGCCGGTTTCGTCATCGGTCACTGCCCACGGAACACAAATTTCGGAAGTAAATACAAGCTTTGTTCGTTGAAACAGTCTTTAGTTCCTTATAGCTAACACGGAACGGTCCTCCCTCACTGTCAAAAATGAGCTCAATATTTTGAACAGATCCTGTTGTGCAAAATAATGAGTCGATCAGTAGAAAATTAATATTCCGGCATGTTTTAGCCTGGGTTTTCGGTTGATAGTGAGCGGGATCACAAATGCCGTATATGGCATTGTAGCCAGACATAATTAGAAGACCTAATTATGTCTGGCTACAATCGAAATGGAAAAATGTTTTTTTTATTTTACAAAATTATCTAAGTAGAGTCAGTCTTTGCATTCTAAGCGTACAACTTACAACTAAGTATTTTCAGAAGCAGGCAACGTTCACAATTTATATGAAGATGTAAGGTATGTAGGAACCAGTGGTTAGGTAAGGCAGTCTGATAATGAAATATATGCATGTGACTTCAAACAAGCTGATTATTTTAATTTGTATTCTCTATCGATATAGAAATATATTAACATATTATTTTTTTATTTTAAGATGTTGTTATTGCGATTTTTAATCATTAAAATTACATTACTATTTACTAAATCATTAAAATGTAGGTATTTGCAGACTCAATCGATAACTTGAAAACGTGACCGTTCACCGTATTGTTAGGAAGCTTTTAGAGAGATATCTTTTTTGAAAGATAGAATAAAGTAAACTATTAATTGGACACAAACAACAAACACGATGGTTTTTATCATTTGTTTGTTTCTAATTTTATTTTGATTGATGGAACTGAAGCCCTTTGTGAACGGCGACATCACATGAAAAGGTCAGCGTTTTTATCACCCGAAACTCAGCGCAGATTAGTTTTCGTATTTTTCCTTATAAGCTAAAAAAATCAGGGGGTTATTTTTCGGTAATGAAATACTAATAATCCAATAAAAAAAAGTATATTCATACCCGTACATTATATTCATAGACTTTGGCGAAGAAATTTACTGCCTGCATTATCATTGACAAAGAAAAACTTCCAGAAACAAGAAAGTACGAAAATAACAATAATTCTTTACAAATTTGTTTATTGCGTTTCCGATATTCCATCCTTTTATGTTGTTTACCTTTTAACAAAATCCCCCCTGACTCCCAAAAACCTGATGCCCCGTTCTGGCAGGCTGGGTGGCGACATTTTTAACATCGTAGGTTACAATCCTCATGCGATTTGAATAAAAACTAGAACTCGATCATGTACATCATCTATCTATATATATCATCTATTCGTTTTGCATTATTTAGGAAGATGAGATGCCAAAACGTAGCAATCACGTGGGCAAGCACCTGCACTGCACAGCCAAGAAGAGCTAAACTACATAAACCCCAAAGAAAATCCTACAGATCCTAGCAGCTGTAAGGATTAGTGGCGAATTATGAACGCCGCAGCTTCAGGGGTGAACACATAAAGTAGCTTCACAATAGGCCTATCATAGCCTCAGTTAGACTAAAGAAACACCTAAAGACAAAAAACTTTTTCAGTCTAGCCGATTTTGCACGACCTAATTATAGTTACAAATGCACCTATTGCCTATAGAACATACCTATATAAGTATGTTTGGTAATTTTTCGAATTAAGTCTGCATAAGTAAATTTTTGAATAAGAACGCCTAAGAAATAGAAAAAAATCAATTTAAGATAGTCGCAATCTAGAATATTTATCAACACAAAAGTATATATATCGCCAGCTAGGGCGGCATGTTCTTGTGTATTCGCAATGCTCTTCATAATACAAGAAAAAAAAACATCCTAAATCGTCCAATTAAGTTTATAAACTTACTTTTTAAGCATAAAAGCTTTACTGAGCTCTTTGAGGACTGTGGACACTATAGCTCCCGCGGCCGGAACCGCCAAAACGGAGGCGTCCATGCATACGGACAAGGCGGCTGGGGCCAACACGCCGAGTCGACTCAGCCTTGGACCGTCTTTAGACATCACTGCACTAGCTTCAAAACAATTCAAGAGACGATTGCAAGAATCTGCGTAGGTATTTGATGATGATGAAAGGGCGCGCGACCGTCACCGACAAGCGATCCGCTTCGCACGCAGTGTGAAACACGAATGCGCTGCTCAGCACGACCATCCCATCCACTTCATACGAATACGATCCTTCGCGCGCGTTCCTTATTCAGAACTTATTTGTCACTATAGGTATTTAGTACCGTAGTGTGTAAGGCTCTGGCGCAGAAAACGATTGCATTTATTTATAAAATAGACTATCAAGAGAAATATGGAGTACGGCAGGGTGGACTGACCTTCTCGCAGCTTTTTTTTGTATCGCATATCATTGATTGAGGAGCTCGGCATTCAACATGTTGGATGCTGAATAAAAGAGATCACATACGTTGCCAGCCAAACCCAGGTGGTTAGTTCGAGGGACTAAATAGTTACGTTATAATCGTTATCAAATCAGAAAATCATTGTGCACTATTCGTCTGAGTTGATTTCTTTGCTGAAGAGTAGAAGTTTGTACGGAACCCTTGATGCGCGAGTCTAACTCGCACTTGACGTTTTATTTTTACTACATTTTATAATATGGCATTCTTTTCCGATTATGTATGCAAAATTTCATCAAAATCGGGGAAGTAGTTTCCAGATGAAATGAAAAGTACGTTTGTATGGGAGCTTAGAGGTTGCGTCCCACCCACTTAAACAGTTTTTGCACTGCGACCACTTCTATACTGTGTGTTTATTTTTGTTTTTCATCACATTTTAGTTTTCATTTATTAGTTATTTACGAGTATTTATTATTTGTCTAAGTCTAAGATTACCTACGTTTTAGATTTCGAGGATGGAAGATCCTAGACTTTTCTTGTCTTCTAAAGCTCTCAGGCCGTAACTAATGACAGGTAAACGATGTCCTTAGTGATAGCCAAGAAGACTTGGAGGCCCAGGATTTATTTTAAAGATCTATCAAAATTATTTTCAAATATAAGGTTATGGAGGTAAATATAGGTTACTTGTTGCTTTCGTTCTGATAGTCACCATAGCGAACTCATTGAAAGGCACTTTCCTAGTCTGATTTCCTCCAAAAACCTGAAAAAGCATCAGAGATGCCTTGTGCGATTTCGCGTCAGCACAATCGTTTCTGAAATTCCGAAGTTGCTTTCCATATCGATACCAATATAAGACTTAGTCCTGACTGACATAAACAAGCAACAGCTCAGAGAACCCTTTTATTTTTTAAACCATTAGTGTGTCGTATGCGTGGTACCTACCACTTGAAAGCTTACAAAGCAAGGAAAAAAAAAATTTTTTTTGAGACAAACTAAAAATGTGATTCATTGTCTTTGGAAAATTTCGGGGAAAAGCTGACCACTTTGTTTTCCATGTTTTAGCCAAATGTCAAGCTTCAACTAAGTAGAAGTAGTTAAGAAAGACTCAATAATTTTTAAGAATTCCTTAGAAGGCATCGAGTTAGGCCTATAATTATTGTGATGTTTGAGCTCGACTCGACGCACTGTTATGATATTTCATTTAGGTAGGTATTTGTTTACATGATTTATCGATGACGCGGATGCCACGCCAAAATTTGAAGTAGCCTGCGTGACTATTTCATTTGTTTCGTATTTTTTTATCATTTGTTGGTAGACATAATTATTTGTGATTAATAAACGTCGGAATTTCCCATAAACTAGGATTAAAATATAAGATATTATTACGCTTTAAAAAAATACTTACTAAAAAAAACTTACGTTCAAATTTATCTAAAAATAAAAAAAAATCTACGGAGTTTAAATTATTTATTTTTATTCTACTCTAAGTTTATTCTCTGGTTCGTCACCTTTCCAACGGTACTAAAATTTTAATACAAAAAGTTTAATTCGCTAGACATTTTGGTAAAATTTTCAGGTCAACCAGTCATTTTGATCAAAAACAGTGAAAGTGGAAACGAAAGTATGAAGCGAATTTCAAAGAGTATTTTTTGCAAATTTGTGAGTAATGAGCGATGGTAATGCTAATGAGCATCGAGTTAGAATGAGTTAAATAAAAGAAAATTTACTTAATAAATACTTTAACAATGTTAAACCGGAAAATATGAAGAAAAATGGTTTGCACCTAAACCATTTCGTTCAGTTATATTATTAACGGTGTATTGGGAAGTTCATCCCGAACAACTAATGTGGTTACATTTGTATTTGCCCTGATGAGTGATAAAAAGAGTCCGTATTCGAACTCGGTGTTAAGTTTATAAATTGACAGCGGGTTAAATTGTCTAAGGTCACGTTTTTTTTACAAAACGACCCCTTTGGAGCAATATACGAGTACATGACGACTATTTGAGTCGTCGTCAGTTGTTTTCTCATTTACTCTAAGATGTGCACCACGAAAGATAATACCCGTTGTCGAGTAGCCCTTCCCGCGCAGAAGTGGCCACACCCACACAACACTCGTTTAGTTCATTCATCATCATCATCATCAGCCTATACCAGTCCACAGCTGGACATAGGCCTACCCTAATGAGCGCCATAGCGCCCTGTCTTCAGCTTGCCAAATCCAGCATCTGCCAGCAGTCTTTCGCAAATCTACTCACTACGTTTGCCGAGTAGCAGTCTCGACTCAAGAACATGTTTACCCCAGCTGTTGTCGGTTCTTCTCGAAATATGGCCAGTCCACTGCCACTTCAGATTGCTAATCCTTTGAGCTATGTCGATAACCTTTGGTTCTCTGTCCGATGTATTCGTTGCGAATCGTATCCTTCAGAGAAACTCCGAGCATAGCTCTCTCCATAGCTCGCTGGGCGACTTTAAACTGGTGGACCAGCCCTACCGTGAGTGTCCACGTCTCAGCTCCGTAGGTCATGACGGGTAGGACGCACTGATTGAAAACTTTCGTTTTCAAGCATTTCGGTATGGATGACGAGAAGACTCGACGTAGTTTCCCAAACGCTGCCCAACCTAGCTGGATCCTCCTCTTGGCCTCAAAGAAGCAAATTAAATCCTGTGTAGGCATAAGAAAATGTACCTACCAAATTGTAAAATCCAAACCTACATCTATGATGAGGCAGCTAAGATCCATAGTCATGGTTAATATAATAACATTATGTTTTCTCTATATTTCAAACGCAGTTTACCATCAAGCCAGTACAAGCTTGGGAACGTGTCAGAATTTAAGGCTTTATTCGTATCAAAAGCTATTATACAATTATTTAACATATTATTTATTTTGAAGGCACATTATTTCAGTCCATCCTTTTAGGCATGAATTGAAATACCTAATGTAACAGTTACTGACAGACAGAATTACATATAATTTCGCATTTATTAATATTAGTACCTACCTAGTGTAAGTAGGTGAGTATATAATATTAATTGGTATACCCTTAGAGTAATAAGACATAGAGTGATAATTTCATACAAAATTCCGCTCAAAGTTGAAGCCAAAAAACAACCAATGTGTGCGTAAGCGGCACGTTATTACATTAGCCGACACGCACACAAGTGCACAAATAATGTTGCAAGTAATTAACATTTTTCCCGTAAGGTCGGGAAATTGTAACATTTAGTAAGGAGTAAATGATTTGCACATTTATCACTTTTCTGTTAGATGATATTTCATTAACTTTATAATTAACTAGCGGCCCGTCCCGGCTTCGCACGGGTGGACATTTATTTCTAAACATTTTGGGATAAACGTAGAGTAAATGTATCTTTATGCAGGACAATTTATACTTTTATTTGACTACCTCGTTGGTCTAGCGGTCGCGTTTTCAACCGGTGATAATGAGGTCCCGGGTTCAAATCCCGGGTCGGGCCAAGATTTTGGGTCTTTTTTAGCAAGAAATATTCACAGTAAGTAGCAGCAGCCCGGTCGTGTCGGTCTGCCGTCCTATCGTTGCCCGCGTGCGTTGCTACCTGCGCTGAACGAGGCCACACCGCGCACCGGCCACGGCACGGGGTGGCGGCGGCGGCGCGGCGCGGCTGCGTTTATTTTTATTATTTATTCGTAGTACCAGTGTAAAGTAGAAATAGAAAAAACAAAGAAGTACATATCTATGGGGTAAAATATTTTTGGTCTATAGCTAGCAACATTTATTTGTAATGGCGTGTGTTTTGTTTATATTTTATTTTTGTGCATAAACTACTGTTTTACTCAAGAATATATGATGCCAGGTTGTACTTACCCGTGAAATGGAATCTTCGGTTGTTTATGGTGATTATGTGAAGAGTTGTGACACCCTTTTACTGCACAATACGTCATTTTTATTAAAAATTCGTAGAGCTCTTCCCAGTAGGCCTTGACCTTGAGCACTGACGCGTCGAGCGATGTACTTAGCCTTTAAAGGCTAACTTGAAATTGCTTCACTTCGCGTGCGCCTACTAGGGTTCTATGTCTAGTTATTCTAAGGGTATACCTAGCTAGAGTATGGTATGGATCAATAGGTTCCTGCTACTGATACTTGCCTACCTTGTAAGGAATGTATGTTACTTATTCTCACAAGCATCCTGCCATTTTAACGAGGCTGTAGATCCAATAATAACTGCCCTATCAAGTACCTACATAACAAAGGCACAGATTTATATTATACCATCATTACTTTTCTATGCCACGAAATTCGCAAGATGATATCCACGCAAGATGGTTTTTCACACCTACTACTAGAAAATAAAGCTATTTTAGGTAAATCAATAGTCAATACCATCGCACAGAGGTCGCTCTGAATCTTTTCTTTGTTTTCGCATGCGTAAATGCGATAATTGCAAAATGTTTAATAACAGAGGTTAGTAAACACTTTGGATTCAATAATATTTACTTCAAGACTCCCTCTCGTCGTAGAGTAGAAAGACGATAAGACACTCAGACGCGCATCTTAGAGTTTGACGAAAAAAGTTACCAAAGAAAAGTTAACAACAACAAAACAAACATTCAATAAAATCGTAGGTACCTTCAAACCCGTCCCCTCCCCCCCCGGCTCAAGGGTTACGGGCGGGGACTTTTGATTATGTTCACCTCCTAACTAGTCCAAATAAAGTTACGAAGTCAAAAATAGTTTTCCAAGCATTTCATTCTATACCTTTTTTAAGCATTCGTGGCCTTATTAGAGGCTTCATCAAACTGCATCTTTTGGGGACCATTAATCACTTCGTCAATAACAATGGCATATCACGCCACAATTTAAATACAAGGGGCCATTTCAGCTAGATACAGTACGTGCTATACTTATAAATTGCTCATAAACAGTAGCTTTAACGTCATACTTTAATGCAGGTGAGCAGAGAAAAGACATTGCAGTAAGCTGGCAGACATAATGACCTGTGCTTGATAAGTTGAAATTTTGATAGGATGCAAACATCACCTAAAATTTTGGTAAGATTTGGGGAGAACATGAGACAGTACCAACAACTCTGTAGTAGAGGTAAAAAAGCCAGGGATAGAAACGTTAACTACAATTAACTGAAATAATGCCAGCATTCTGGGCACTCTGCCTTCTGGTGACGGCTTAGATTTTTAGTAAATAGATGTAAGTGTAAATATTAGTTGTAATTATTTTTTGCTGTTAAATAAATAAAGGCTTACTTTACTCAAATAATAGGATAGAAACTCGATATGTTGAACAGCCTGATACTCTAAAAGATTGTTATTTCTTCCTGCTTTTTATCGAAGTGTATCTAGTACCAGTATTGTTTAGCGAAAGAAGGCCGGATGTCAAGTCAGCCTCAGAAACACGCCCTCCCTTTGGGGCACTATCTGCCTGAGGAAGGTCAACGTAACAACATGCGGTCACGTACTCAGTTTTGCAGCGTTTTTGGGCATTCGGATACTTCCTGTCTGTAACTGGGTGGCTACAATTTCATTATAAGCTAAAAAAATATTTTTATTATATAAAATATTTTTATTACGAAGGCTTAATATGTGAGATGCGTATACCTACATGAATTTAATACCGTGAATTTTCCTTGCTAAGTCTAATAATATCGGAACTTTTCATTTTAATTATCAACTCCCAGTCCAGACTCTTCGATCTTTTTCTTTCATCGGCGTATTTGTACAACTGTGCCAAAACTTCTTTTCTCCCTACAGTGTATACCCAGTCGTCGGAATTGGACCTTTTCTTTAAATTTGGTGTTAATTGGTTGTCTTTTGTTATTATAGATTCAGATACTGATAAAAAGCTTGGTCTTGAGAGCTCGCCGAGCTTTCTTCTCCTGTATCTGGTCCTGGGCTGGCTTCCCCGAGCAGCTTCGTCGCGTCTCGCTAACCAGTAGTAGTGTGTGATGGGGTCTCTCGGACCCCAATGTCTCGAAGGTTGAAACGATGATTTAAATTTCTGCAAAATAATAAGAGATGTAAAATGATATTCATATCACGGATCCTAACAATGAATGACGAGGCTTTGTCCTTAGCAAAACGCAGGAGGAAATATTTGCAGCGGAAACTGTTAAGGACGAGTAGAAAATAGAAGTTGCCCGTAGCATTAGTAATAATTTAGCGAGGTTATCTTAACAGCTTTACTATTAAGCAGTTTACGAATTAAAGACAAGCTTTTGAAGTTGCACATGGAAGCCACCACAAGCAATTCAGCATTGTCTTCAGTAATTGAACAAAACTAAACCGGAGCATCAAAATTGCTCTTAATAGCGTACCTAACCTACAGGGACTCCAGTTTAAAGTTTTTGATAATGCTTAATGTGCTTATGTATAACGTAATAATTAGAAGTATTTGAAAGTGGTGCTAGTGTGAGGACAAACTAGTGACTTAATAATATTCCGTTATGACTTTAATGTTAATAAGCATGACAGTTTTAAAAGTTTTAGATTTTTTTACTACGCACGCAAACTGACTACCGAACTTTACCTTTCGTACAAAGTACTTATAATCAAGCTCAGTGTTGCACGATCGGTGATTCAGTAGAATTGTTTATAGACTGAGCTGAGGTAAGTGGATCACAAAAGTAGTCATCCATCACAACAATGACTGCTGAGCTTTTATTAGATTTGAATCATATTGACGCCTGCATTAAAATTCAAGTTAACGCATTCATATTAATCATAATATATAAATACATATTTTAAAAATCAATAATATATTCTTTAATCTCAAATTTATAGAATAGATAATTTAAATATTAAAATTTAATATTATTTGTACCATCTCTCTACTTAAGTATTAGTTATAATAAGGTTTACTATGTACTATTTGCCGTGTAATTTTATATTTTACCAATAAATGATAAAAAAATGAAGATCTTACCGACCAACAATCGTACTGGACTTGTCTAACGACAGTAATAGAAGAGCTGATAGCGATTACGATGAGAGCAATAGTAGCTGCACCGATCATAGTGACAGTTTCCCACGAGGGATCCGACCAGTCGGAGTCTTGACGAAAGATGTCAGCGACCCACCACGTGAATAATGGCAAAATCAAAGTCGGCGACAACCACCAACCCCAAATCCACAACTTGGGCAACGGCTCGCTTTCAATCAGAAATTCCACGTCTTCGATGAGCGTTTTCCAACCTAAAAACAAGAAATAAGACGTTGTCAGAAAATCCAGGAATAATTTACTTTTATTATTAAAAGACATCAGATTTACACTAATTGTCTTAATGTCTTGTGACTAATTTCTTTAACGTAGGGTTAGCTGCTAATACAGCTAATATAATTCAAACGGTGCTCTTAGCAGCATGGTTATCTGGGTTAAAAAACATTTTGGTTTCTATCCCCAACGCCATAAAGTTCATTTCAGTGGTAAGCATCTCGTTTTCATTTGTCGAAGACACGTAAGACAGTCGACCTGAAATGAACATTATTTATCTACCTACTTTACTACGTTGAAGCTTGAATATAAAATGTATTTGGTGCTAGCCCAGCTAAGCACTCCCCGTATAAAACCCTTTCAGTAAGGCTCTACAAAATCAATTCATGGATTGAAATTTACTGTGGGAACGGTTTACAATGGCAAGCGCCAAGCATTCATAGAATCATCATCATCGTCATCATCATCAGCCTATTTTAGTCCACTGCTGGACGGACATAGCAAGCAAGACAAGCCTGTGAAATAATAAAATTTAATAAAACTAGTGTAAAATAAAAAACAGTGATTAAAACTTTGTATTTATTTGTACTTATTGGGAACTGAGATAACAAGTAACTTTAAAAATCTAGCTATTCTTATCAATTTGAGTACTTTTGACAAACCTTTAATTGGTGTTCCAAGCAAATTGGAATTTGGCACTTGTTGCACTTGGTTTCAGACTTGCGGTTTATATTTCTTGGGCAGAAAAAAACATCGTCCCTGGGCGTGGTGAGATAGTTAGGTTCCCGGAAACGGTTTCTCTCATATCCTTCCTCAAACATGGCTTTTGCAGGCTTTTTCCGAATGATCGTTTATAGGTTCCTATACCATTTTTTTAATATGTGCAACGAAAGGCTTAAGCTACACGTTAACACTTTCATGGCTGAAAACACAGAGTGCGATCCGTGTTCCGACGGCGCGCCAAAGCGGGTCGCACCGCCGACGCTAATTCATCACCGTTTCCTCTTTCTCTTCATCCTCAGATTCCCTATCCAAAATGTTAATGATCTCCTCATCTCCCAATGCTCTGCCAGCCGCTTCTTCTAACTGTATTAGTAAAACTATAAACAATCTTCGAGCTCCCCATTGTGTTGATTGCATTTTGAAAGTATTTCAACATAATTCAACATCAATATAACAAAAAAAAGCATACAAACAATAATATAAAATAATTAAAATACTTACGATTTTACTATACTAAGGTGATAGGGCAACCCGCAACCGCACGTGTGTTCCGGGTTGCCCGTTGCAGCACGTAGCACAGGGATTGTTGTAAAGGGTAGAAATAGAGAAAAATTACGTAACTTCGTTATCAAATGCGTAAATTATTTGAAATGCATTCCTTCAAACTGAATAATGTACGCAATGTATGGCGATGCGATCCTAGATAGCAATCATCGTGCTAGGACGGCAGGTCCACACTGTACGGCCTTCGCCGTGAAACAGACCAATCAGGAGCAAAAGACTCTAGATTCGTTAAGAATGGCCGCCCTGTTAGAAATACGGCTAGGAAGACACAATACTACGGACGGGTAGTATGCCCTACCTGCACTTCTGGCTGTAGGAAGTGGCTAGATTTAGTTATTATACATTCATAAAATAAATCCTTACCATAAATAAAACCAAACGCTAGTATTTCCAGCATAGTAGCGATACATATTAGCACTGGTACGGCGATATGATCAACTAAGGTGAAGGCAGGCTCTCTCCCGGCAAGCATTGCCAGCGATACCGTCGCGCCTCCGAGAGAACTGCCAATCGCTACTAATCGCCATTTCACACCTCCAACCCGACGCAAATAACCGCATATTGGATAAACCATTGAAAGCTATAAAAATATTATGAAATTACATGGGATAAACAATAAAAGCAAATAAAAAAAAGTGATTTCTTTACCAGTCCAATTATTCCTGACATAATCAAAATAGCAAACAAAATCAGATGCCATGTGATACCAATGTTTTTTTCCATTGCCACTTGGTATGTCTGCAGGAGTACAGCTAGAACACTGGTGTTCTTATCATGACTGCCACTGAGCGCAAACCAGAACAGTAGCCAGAACCAACTTGATATGACGTTGGCGCTCACGACTGCCAATGACGTCCTGAAAATAAAGCACTACCTTGATACTAGAAAGATTGATTACGTGTTGAAAATGTAATCAGGCTTGGCTAAGTTGGTTTAATGCAACCTAACCGTTTTAACGGGGGTAATATGAGCACTATTTTGTGGACGTGTTGTTATATTACCAGTTTCTTGACAAAAAATTACGAAGTCACATTATGCAATTATTATAATTATAAAAAACTCGATCTGTCATGCCGTTGGCAGAATCGAAAATTGATCCGATAAGGGTAACATCACGTATTTTATGCTTCCTTTTTTATATATTTACCATTGAACGTTGAAGGTAGAGTAGACACTATCGCCAGCAGATGTCAAGTATCCACCAGCTATTTGACATGACCACAAAGCTTGCACTAAAGCAGCGTGCCAGATTTTAGAATCCAAGCAGTGCATCCAATCAGTTTTTAATACGAACGTAGATAAATCATTGCCATCTCCAATTAATGATACCGTAACGATGCCTAACACCAGAGTTACAGGGCCCAAAACATAGAATATACGTTTCATCAATTTCACTGGTTCGAAAAATCTAAAAAAAATAACAAAATATTAATAAGCAAAAAACCTAACACCGCAATAGTTGAGCAGCTTCTATGTTTTTTTTGTTCACCATAACGAGGCTTATGCATTGGTATTAGAGGCGAAGCGGGGCGTGCGCACATGCGTCGTCTGCATCTACGTTTTCTAAGTCTTCAACCATCACATTTTGTTTGCCGTAGTGCGAAATGTTGACATTTTAGTCCAGGAAAATTAGTCAAATGAGGGCAAGTACCTCGGAATTAGTTTTTTGACCTTTGACCTTGGAATATACCTATGTATGTAGTATAGTTTTTAAGACAATTATTAGGGTGTCAAAATAGAGGTTTATACAAATTATAGAAGGCAATCTCTTATTCCGAGTTAAAACTCCTAATTTTCCTACACTATTTTAAATCTTAGTGCAAGCAACACAGTAAGCATAAAAATGAGAGTGCATTCTTTTGCAAAGATTGAGCGGAGTCGTTATTATGTGCTAGTAGTAAGTACATAATTACGACACCGCTTCTGTAGAGTACTCACATAAAAGGAGTCGTTATCCATAAAACTACTATTACAAATGCCGTTGCTAAATAATACTCTGGGCTCTCTCCGACGGAAGACATAAATGTTACGCTGTAAGAAAAAAATAACAACATTTTATACGTATTTTGCTGTCTAAATAAAAAGTTTACTTGCTTATGAGATGGGAGTGCATTTTCCAGAGAGGTAAGTCGTGAAAGGATTCACAGGCTTAATTTAATATAAAATATCGGTTTAGTTTCGAGTTTGATGGTGCTGCGTGAATTGTCTACTATAAATCATACTGAGTATTATTTTATCTTTATTATAATAATTGACAATACAACCATAGATTATAGCCCCATTTAGGTTATGTATCACCATTTACTTAGAAGCATTTTAGGCATTGCAGACCAAATAACATCAACAAAACCAGCCAGTATAATATGGCCATTCATCATCAAGGGCTTCATAGGAACCACGACCCTACCCACTTGCGATGTCGAAAGAGTTTTGGAAAGTAAAAAAAGGAATTTGGAAAGTCCAACCTTACGCACGTACGTAATTCAGTTTAAGTTCTTTGTAACGAAATCGTTTGCTTTATGGAATATCGATTTCACACAGAGCAGAAAGTAAAATGAATCGAAGATTACCTGAGACATTCCGAAGCATTTAATGGAATTTCAATACTAACAGGTAGGTCAACACCTTCCTGAAAAAAAAACATGTTCCAATGTAAATGTGGAACTTTATTTTATTAAAAAGTTAAATAAAAAGATTATAATGGTCATTTACCTCTACAGCATAGGCCAAACCCATGCAATCCGGAAATGGAATAGAGTTGCTTGCAGAGTACAATAAGTAAACAAAAGATAAAGAAACGTATATCTGTGTGTATGTTGAACTTAAAAAGGATATCAAGATCTTGAGGTACCCAATTCCTGAAATGGAAAAATAAATAATTATTCATACCGGTAAACGTGTTCTTGAGTGGAGACCGCGACTCGGCAAACGTAGTGTAGGACGCCCTCCAACCAGGTGGGATGACGATTTGCGAAAGACTGCTGGCAGATGCTGGATGCGGAAAGCTGAAGACAGGGCGCTATGGCGCTCATTAGGGGAGGCCTATGTCCAGCAGTGGACTGGTATAGGCTGATCATGATGATGATGGAGATTATAGCAAAACCTCCCATGTTTGAGGGAGGCATGTTCAGCTGTGGACGTATTTGTGCTGAAAAGAAGTGGAACTCTCGCTAGTGTCAATCTACTTGCTCTATCTGGCTTCAGTGACTTGCACTGCTCATCTCTATTGCTCGTTTTCAGATCAAAGGTGATCGCGGACGGCCATCAAAATTGCAGTGGAAAGCAGTGAATTCAGTGAAATTGAATGTTCGTCACAAACAACATCTGCAGATAAAAAACCACAAATATTAGCTAAAAAAGGGACACTAATAGAACGGGAAAAGAAAAAAAAAACAAGAGTTTCCCATCGTCCCTCCCTGTGACTGGCAGCAGTTTGTTCAGCAAGTTGTTCAATACATACCAAAATCAAGGTTGTTAACATGGAAACTCCTGGTGAGTTTCCATGCCTGTTGTTAAGGTTCATCATCTACTTATGTACACCGAAAAAAGTCTAATGCTATAAAATCTGTGTCTTATTCGGCTATACTATGGAGGGAAATGGGTTCAATGTATTATAATTTCTATTTTATTATTTATTTAGTTCGGTAGTTATGAAATTATATTTGGTAGGTTATAGTTTGTACCAATATTTCATAAAATAATATTGTAAGTAGGTAATTGTATTTAGAATTTTGTAATTAGCTTCTTATTTATGCACACAGATCCCCGTTCAATCCAACGATCCTATCCATCCACGGTTGTCTGGTAGAGATCGCTCTTGAGCGATGAGACCGCCAATTGTTACATAATTGTTTTTTACTTTTTTTATTTTTTTTTGTTATGTAAATTATGTGTGCAATAAAGCATTTTCTATCTATCTATCTTTATGCATCATTTAGTTCCTAGAAAGAAAAAAAAACGTCAAGTGCGAGTTAGACTTGCGCATCAAGGGCAAACTTCTACTCTTCAGCAAAGAAATCAACCAAGAGGAATAGTGCACAATAATTTTCTGATTTGATAACGGTTTGAACTATGGTCGCTACGCTCGGGCGCCAAACCCCGTCCCGGCACTAAATAAGTTACTTCCAACCCCAGGGTAACAGTGTACTATTTTCTATGAATAAACCACAAATTTACGGTTTTCAGATTTTTACCTTTACTTGTACTATAAGACATTGCTTCTTGCCAAATTTCATGGTTCTAGGTCAATGGAAAGTACCCTATAGGTATAGGTTTTTGGCCCATGGCGAGATTCGGTTATTATTTTTTCTATGAATAAACAAAAATATTACGGTTTTCGGTTTTTTTTTACTTGTGCTATAAGACATTGCTTTTTGCAAAATTTCACGGTTCTAGGTCAACGGAAAATACCCTACAGGTTTTGGTTTTGGTTTTGTATCAGGTCCATGGCGAGATTAGAAAATATTTTTTTCTGTGAATTAACTACAAATATAGGGTTTTCGAATATTCCCCTTTACTTGTGCTATGCTATAACACATTACTTCTTGCCAAATTTCATGGTTCTTGGTCAACGGGAAGTACCGTAGTTTTAGTAAGTAAGTTTTTCTCCTATCCCCATTGACAATCCCCATCAACGGGGATAAGTGCAATTTTTGATAACAATCATTCATTGACTGGACTTGTTACCTTCCTATCTCTCAACTTTGTTTTTACTTGTGTAAGTTTTATTAGCTAAAAGAAATGAAGTAGGTAAATGACTTCTGTTCCTTATTTCTCGTGTAGGTACTAGGTAGGTAAGTGTTAGGTAGATAAGCTGATCGGACATTAGGATTGTTCTATTATGGTTAATGATTTTGTGAAATATTGTCCAACTGATCCATATCAATACCAGTTGGAAGCGTGCCTAAGACACTTCCAACTGGTATTGATATGGATCAGTTGAGCTACCTGTAGATTGTTTGCAACAGTTTGCAGATAGCTTAATTGTTTCTATTGTAAATACTAGTTTTAATTTAAATTTGTTATTTGATTGTTATTTTCGTTCTGAATAAAAAATATTGTCTGTTATTTTTCTATTCTGTTTTTGATTATCTGTTTACATACCTACCTCACTACAGGTGAAGAGAGCTGAACTGTCATAAGTAGGTAGGTAATTACAGTTCTTGTTTATAACGAGAAATTTATATTTCGCCAAATCATAGTAATTTGACTGCACTAAAAATGTTGCCGCCCTTTTCATGACGATCGAAATAAAATAGATATAATTAGTTTAGCTTTGGCAATATCTGAATTAATAGCAATAAATGAAATAAGTATAAGCTTTATTTACCTTTGAAGAAAGGAACCGCTCTCCAAACCCCAACAGCATCTTGCTGGCTCAGCTGGCCTATGGCGAGCTGCAGCAACGTCACGGGCAGAGCAATAAATACCAATGCAACAGTAAGCACAAGTCCATACGTCAGGCCACCGTACCTGAAGGCGTCCCGAGGCAGTCGCCATGTGGCATTACAGCTGACGGATATTGCCAGAGTGCAGAGATGTGCACGTATAAGGGGTAAGTTCGGGAAACCCTAAAAGGTTTTCATGCACACTATTATTAAATTATTGATGGTATTCAAGCGAGACTAAATATAGGTACTAAGGTGTATAAAATAATTTTACAACATAAATTATTCGTTACCTTTAAAATTTTGGGAGTGCGCATTTAAATGGATTTTTTTATCACTCACTTAGTAGAACAAGTATTTGTACAAGCACGTAGGAGACAAACGATCTACAGACGTCGACTAAACTTTCATCGATGTGCAATATCAAGATTTATCAGAGATAAGAATATTGTATCTGGTGTCCCACAAAATAGTTTGAGTGAGACGTTATCAGTGCGTTGGGTTGTATTGAATTCTTTATCTTTGTTGTGAAAGAGAAACAAAAAATTTGGGATGCTGTATGTTAAGCACTACCTTTTGCTCCTGCCATCGCTCACGCAGTACCTGGATTAATCCATCAACTCAGAAATGAAGATTTCTCGTAATTATATAATGCTGGACCATCCACACACCATCTCTATCCGAACTAGGCTCGTACAGAATTGAACAAATTGATATCGCATCGTAAACGTATTAGGTACCTACGGTACATTGTGTGAAGTATTGAATTAAGTAATTTAAAATACTCGAATATGCTCTTAGGCTGGCGTCTGGTAGGTAAGGTACTTAGAAGATGGCACAATCGAGGGTAAACCGGAATAGGTACGTGTTTCAGAATCTGGAGGCCTTAGATCCCCGCCGTAGAGACCTGCGTCTAGATTTGAACCCCCTGAAGTGCGAGTTCTTCGCCTGTGGTACTGAGGCTCGAACACACAGGTCACTAATTTATTAAGGACTACCCTTACTTGGCTGTCCTGAGAGGAAGTTAATCTTTTAATAAAAGCTTAAAATCGGTAGTGGAGTCGGTTCTTAATGTCTCTGATGGGCCCCAGTGGAGTCAGACGGCTCTGCCTCTCCGGTGTGACGATCTTGGGGGTACGGTGCGTTCAAGAGGTGGGTCTGCTTTCCTGGCGTCAGCGCACGGGGTTGCCAACCTAGTCACTGTGGGGAAGCATACCGTTTGTGTCAAATGCTGTGTCAGCTTGGTCGGCCCTTCCACGCTCGCTGAATATTACGCCACTTTACCCCTAGGTTAAGCGGCTTCAAGAGCAATTGTGAGCAATTGTCAGGGTGAGTTGGTAGCCGATAAGGCCAGAGTACGAACTGGGTCGCAACCTAAGTCCGGGTCTTGGTTACAAAAGGTCCCTTCGCCCAGTGCCGGATTAGCCATGTAGCAAATGCTACGGGCCCTGGTTTATGTGACAAAGTTAGATACCACATACACATTCACACACAGTGATAAGATTTAAATATGTTGCATCGCATCGTATATCTTCAATCACACCTTGACGCACAGGTAGGTAGGTACAATCACTATCATTAGTACCTACTTTGGTAGGAACAAATGTGTGTACAATCTGCAGACATTTGTTCCGGGTGTTCTGGTCGTTTTCTATGTATAATAAAAAATATCTATGTATTGTGTTTATGGTTATGTATTGTAGGTATTGTGTTATATTATGTATATCAGTTATCTAGTATCCATAACACAAGCTCTGCTTAGCTTGGGGCTAGATAATGCTGTGTGAATTGTCCAGCATTATTTATTTACTATGGAGAGAGCTATGCTCGGAGTTTCTCTGAAGGATAGGATTCGTAATGAATACATCCGACAGAGAAGTAAGGTTATCGACATAGCTCAAAGGATTAGCAAGCTGAAATGGCAGAGGGCTGGTCATATCTGGAGAAGAAACGACAACCGCTGGGGTAAACGTGTTCTTAAGCGGAGACCGCGACTCGGCAAACGTGGTGTAGGACGCCCTGCGACCAGGTGGAATGACGATTTGCGAAAGACTGCTGGCAGATGCTGGATGCGGCAAGCTGAAGACAGGGCGCTATGGCGCTCATTAGGGAAGGCCTGTCCAGCTGGGGACAAATCAACTTTGTGGGACAAATATAGGCTGATGATTTATCTACCAATGTACTGATGATACACCAGACATCGTTGTAGGTTTTCCTCCTACAATACAACATTGATTGATAAATTGCTAACTAGTTTAGTTATCTACTACGACAACCTAAAGTTACAATGTTAGCAACCCCCTGGCCGACATCGTTGTCGGCAAACATCGTTGTTCACAAAGGATGCCAGTTTGAAAACAACGATGCGTATCGTTGTGGCAATTCAACGACAACGCCGTTTCTACTAACACTCAATTATGTGCCTTGGAGTAGTGAGTTATTAAGCCCCACTTGCACAACAATATTTAAGACACATACCCCACCCAAAGTGGCGGCGCCACCTAATTTATGTTATTATTCCGTTTAACAAAGGAATGTTCAAAAATCCATCTTCCAGTTTGTGATACCTATCATAAGCTTTTTTTAATAATAATGCCACACACAAACTTTACTTTGACAGAGCTATCCTTACTGACCGTACTACACACTTCAATAGACCAGACCTGACACTTTTAGATAAAACCAATAACAAGGCTCTCCTCATTGATATCGCGATCCCGAACACACATAACTTGCAGAGCACCATAGCAGAGAAGCTTTCTAAATACGTAGACCTTAAAAACGAAATCACACGCATGTGGCGCCTGCAAAAAGTATTTATAGTTCCAATAGTTCTCTCGTCAACAGGGGTCATTCCGAAACATCTTTTCCAGTCCATTGATTGTTTGGACCCACCTAAAAACACTTACATACTAATGCAAAAGGCTGTCATTTTGAACACCTGTAGGATCGTCAGGAAATTCCTGCAAAATGAGCTTCCAAGTGAAGTTTCTCCCTCTGAAGTGCACTTGACTTAGGCCCGTGCGCTTTAGATTTTACCGGTTTTAAACCGAGAAGATTAGATCAATACTTTATTTCAGGCAACAAAGAAAGTGTACAATTTTTTTTGAAGATGCCCTTCGTGGCCACCAAAATCTATTTTCGTATCTCTGCCTAACTAAATAGAATAAAACTATTACAGAGGCATTAAGCAAAAGCTTATGATAGGTATCACAAACTGGAAGATGGATTTTTGAACATTCCTTTGTTAAACGGAATAATAACATAAAGTAGGTGGCGGTGTTAGTATAAGAGGGGTATGCGCCTTAAGTCTAATTTTGATTAACTTTGACGTAGGTATTTGTATGGTTTGACAACTCACTAATCAAAATTAAGAAAGTTAATTATCGTTGTGCAAGCGACTAAATGTGTGGTTTTCATGCTTGCTAGCACGGGGATTTCATCTCTACTATCTTATCGGGATTTTATCTCAATTACTTACCTACTTTTAGTTGAACTTTATCGTCTAACGTACCTACGTCTTTATTGCATTAAGTTCTTCCGATTATCAGAAGCTGAATGCTATTACAGCATTGCTTTCTCGCACTTAAGTCCCCTCCGTCCAGAACCGCAGAATCTTTCTGGGATCTTCACAGGCTTCGCGGAGTGACCTCGGGTGGTCGAGGATCTCGTGTCGTTGCTTCGATACTCCCTCGCATTCCAGGACTACGTGGGCAGCAGACAGCCATCTGCAGGGGGTGACTCAGCAACGAAGCTGAGACATCCCCTGCAGAGGGGGCTAAACCATTTTCACCCCTTAAAACATTTGTATAGAATGTTTTAACGAGCTCTGCTTGAAAAAGAAAGGGCTAATGAATGCAAAAATAAAACAATAAAAGTACCTACTCCATCCGGTTCAATAAAACACCACATTTTACAACATCAATTATTTTATAATTCATGATTATAACCACTACTTATTAAAATTAATTAATTAAACTTCAAATAATAGAAACCATATTGAGGTAAACAAAATCATCATACTGATGTTTGACTAAATAGTACTAAATATTACACAATAAATACTTAAAAATTAGAGTTTGAAATGGCTAGGACCGAAAAGATATACACAGAAACAATAGCTGTGATTGGTTCATGTTACCCTAATAATTGAATGTTTATAGGTAACATGTAACAACACAACTGATCAAAACAACTATTTGTAATGTTTAAACAATTCGGATTTAATATTACTCAAACTAAATAAACCAATATAGAATAAAAAACTATGTAATGTAAGGACCGAAAGTTATACAGACATTAATTTCTACACGTTCAGAAACAACATCGAGATTATTTTGTTGGGACATTAAGGTTTTACACACGGACAGAGATAATACACAATATTTACGAGTTAAAAACTACATTTGCACGTTAAAACTAATTCGATTTTAACATTCAATTACTTCAGTATAGCATAAAAACATACACAGTAGTTAAATTAAATGCCACTGGTTGTGATCAACCAATAAAACACTGGAAATCTACATAAAAAGTGCTGTTTGAGTTGATAGACCTAAAGAAAAACACTGTTAAGTCTCAAGGAATGAACGAGCTTACACGGCGACGGAGCATCATGTGTTCAAGAAGAAATAATTGAAGGTAGAAAAATAATACTTGGAATAAAATTCAAACACTATTTTGCTCACTGAACTAACGTCCTAATTATATAGGGATCGCCAGATTGCAGACGAAGGCGCTTTAAAGGCCAATATAAGGATGACTATCTGCTCGTAGACTCCTACAGAGGGACAAGGTTGCTACAAATTGAACTCCTACAAATTGGGTGTACAATTGTTCAATATCCATAGAGACTAGCCGAAAAGTATAGCCAAAGCAATAAATGCCAAATAAAATATTCAAAAATATAGCTTTAAAAAGTACAAACGAGAAAATTTAAAAAAAGCTCCTTATTCCTATAGTCCAGTATCAAGAGAGACAAGCCAAGTTATCGCACTAATATAATAAGAAGATAATAATAAAAATAGAAGATCAGTTCAAATTTAGAATCTTAAACTTCTATTTTTATTTACTACACACCAAGTAATACATCGATAATAACAACGAGTAGCCAATAGAACGGGCATTGCCAATACAGTAACATTGATTAACGGAATAGGTATATTATTTTCCATAATCCGTAATTGACACGGTGAAGAAAACATCTCCGAATATCGGAAATAAGGACAACTGTATTTCAAGAAATGAACAAGTTTACTTATCCCGTGACTGAAAATCATCAGTAATATAAATAAGTGAAGGTGGCAAAATGATAATTTGTCACCGTTATCCACTCCTGCGATCAGATAGCTCATATGTAAATACGGATCGCCAGATCGCAGACAAAGCGGGATGAAGTAAGGGTACTAATAGGACGGTTTCTCGTATGGATCCCGACAGAGGTGTCTATGTTGCTAAAAACTAGCATGGCATACTAATATCGCCAACAACGCATTAATAGCCAATCAAATTGAAAATCTGTTTACATGTAGGCTACTTTTCTATTCTATTTTTTTAAGCTACACATCGAGAAAAACATCCATCATAATAGCGAGTCGTAATTGGAACAAGCATTTCTAAACTAGTGGCTGCATTGAGGTACAAAAAAGAATACATATAGCCTAATTAAGAACCTCCTACAAATAACTTATTAAAGAGAAATACATTTTGAGAAATTAAAAAGCTGACATCTGTCCTAGAGATAAGCGGAGGTTGTCGTTCGGGTAAACCGACCACGCAGCAAATATGCATTTTACCTGCGCTTGGAATTGAATGCGTAACTAATTGCTCGCGATTACCAAAACTAGCTCAGTTAGCGATCGACCGCCATCGTCGCGGGTTCAAACCAACCGTTTCATACCATTTTAGCATAACTTGGCGGCAGCATAGGTAGCGAGTTAGGTAGCAGTTTGGGGAACAACCATAAACATTTACCACAACCCCCAGTACACCCCTTTACATGGTTCTTCGACAAGCAGTTGGGAAACAACTATTAACATCCACCCCAACCATAACCCTTTTCATAGTCCTTCGACAAAGCAGTTGGGGAACAACCGTCAACATCTACCACAACCCTCAACTCGACCCTTTTCATGGTGGGTATTGCAAGCTACTTTGCCACCTTTACTAAGCTAAAGGATCGACTGATCGCAGACAAGGGCGTTAAGAAGATGTGCCAATGATACTACAAGTTGGCAAAAATTGATGTACCCAATGGTTTAGTTTTAATCGATACGTACGAGTCAAATAATAAACGCCAACGCAATGAATGCCAAAGATATTAAGATATATAAAAGATCAGTTCATATTTACTATCATAATACTTTTCTATTATTTACGACACAACTATTAATACACTGATCATAATGACGAGAAGGTACACCAAACATGTCTATTAAAATAGTGGGCAGAATTATCGAAATAGTGAAGTTGCAGTGTTTGTTAAGCCGGAAATGACATGCCACAAGAAGGTATCTACTAGTATCTGATATAATGCCAGCCGTAGCTGTGAAAATCCTAACATACATGAACAACAACAGCAACAGTATATTATTTGAGTTAGACACTAAATATGAGTATTATTACCATAAATATTAATATGTGAGATCGAAGAGAAAAAAGCTATTCTCTTGCAAAACATAGCTCACCTATATGAGTAAGACAGCATACTATGAACACGTGACGTGAACTATATGTATACCGTAACACTTTAATAAAAAGTGTATTGTGTTAACTTGCTATTTTCCACAATTACAAAGAAGACCGAAAGTCATTTTTTTTCCATGAGTGTAAGTACACGGTCTTACTCAATGTTGAAGAGACTAACCAAAAACTGTTATAATAACGCCACATTATTGTGGAAAAAAAAGACAATGTATCGATTCGAGGATTTAAAATATCATGATTGAATTATTGATATCAAAGTGTTTGAAAACGCTCGGGTTACTTATCATTCAGTATGCGCGGTTAAAATCCCACGATATGAATTATCTTCTCTCTTCTCAGAACGCGCCCATGCACAACAACCATATTTTTACATTATGATATTTATACCACAAATCAACCAAGCAAACCAGCAAATATATCAAATCCGATTTGTCACCATGCTGTTGTGTTTTGAATTCTCATATCATAACATAGAGATATCATCATTCAAATCAACTTATTTCTAGTTCTTGTAGTAACAGTCCATGTTTTAGACACATTTCCGCTGCATTCTACGTGCTTATAACATAACCATAGAAATACAAGTCAAATCGTGTTATTTCTCAAGTCCGGGTGGTAAAACATTCGATGCTTTTCAACAGGTATGCTAGAATGAGCATACCATAACCATAACCATGGAGTCTTAAGTATGCTAGTCCTCAGTTGGGGTAATACCAGTTTCAGAGTTGTCAGGTTTTTTAATCACAAGATAAAATGCTCTTTATCGTAACCAGTCTTTTAGAGCATGTTCAAAAGTCAGGGTGGTTTGTCACTGTTTATTTAGAAGACTTGTGCGTGTCGACAAATGCCGCATCCCAGCGCGAACTCATCGCCCGTGGGCGGGTGTGAGACGTGCAGAGGACACTCGTCAGCTGTGCCCGGCAGCTGAACGCATTGAGGGCCTGGAAATAATAGAAAAATACTTTACAAAAGTATTAATTCCCTACTCCAAAGTACCGAATTTAATCGGAACACATAAACTTCTTTTATGTTAATCAAGGCAGGAGGTTGCGATTGGTTTCGATTCCCGACTTGGGAAAAATATTTCTTCGATCTGCAAATATTTTTTCTGGATGTCTGGGTATTTAGTATATCAATCATCTAGTACCCAAGTTCTAAATGATATACTTATTTATTCTGTTTATTTATTTTTACTTTAATTATTACGGTTACACCAATTACAATAATTAAAGGACAAGTTCACAAGTGTGGAATGATTATTTATTTAATAATTGTGACATAAGACCATAGTGTCAATAGAGAGAGATAGCAATATTATTATAGATGTAATAACAAAATATTGAGGTTCATCGTCATCACCATCTAAGCCAGATGACATGACACCCATGGCTGTGTATTAGCCTCGTCTTTACCAGATCACAAACGGACGAGGGTTAAAGGTGGCTCACTTGATCCGTTCGTTAAGTGTATATAACGTGCTTAACCGCCCATTTCCTGGCACCGGGATACTAAGGTGAATGTTGCTTCCTAACACGAATGTTCAAGTACATACCAGCAGGACACTGAGGCAACTGTTCGCGCGGTACGTTGGTCATTCGTTGGAAATCATCGTGGCACGCGTTGCAGAAGTGCGTTGTGCCGAAACAGAAGAATACTGCCACCTGAAGATAAGATGATCCATGATTATGTGCTGATACACACACAGACAGCTTTGTCCACTGGAAAAGGGCTTATCGATTGCTTTTTTAAAAGCGCAGGTATCTGACTTTTAGATTTACAGATACTTTACACCCATAATACAACATTATCTAGCCCCAAGCTAAGCCAGATAATGCTGAGGATTGTCCAGCTTTATTTATTTTGTTTACTGTAATATAAATCGTCTTTCATGTCCGACAATGGTGTCAATTGAGAATATACAGAAAACATAAAACAACATTACTATAAATATGCCACTCTTTTAATTTCGATCATTAAGAGACTGATTTTTTTGAGTTGTCAACTTTGTTATGTTTTTGCAACAATTTAATAGACACCGCTTACAAGTGGACAAGGCCTGGCCCTAAGCTGATCGTTAATGAGCTCCATGCAGAAACATCAGCTTCCTTATGGGCCAATGATACGGTGTGAAATGTCTAGCATTATTAATTCTGCTCAAAAATAGCACTTCTTAGCAGGCTACCCGTCTCCCCGCGACCGGTACTATATCGTTGGTTCTCCTAGCTAGTAGAAGGGGGGATGTTTGGTTATCTTACTTCATAATAAAATGACGGTGTTGATGTCATAGCCAATTACGGCTAGACATTGTGTCCACAAAATGTTTATCAGAGTTTATTAAGGTTTAGGCTTCGACTATTTGGTGAGCTGGTGATGCCCACCCAGCCAAGTTTGTCGCTAAAGGTACGAGCACACTTTGGGAATGTCGTTATACAAAGGTACCTCAACCTCAACAGCCTATAATGGTCCACTGCTGGACTCAGGCCTCCCCTGATTTTTTATAGATCATTGGGGTAAGGTACTAACTGAGCAGCAATATCGGCACTTGTACTCCAAGAAGTCGCTGCTGTGCTTGGGACATATCTTGGCGCCGGCGACGTCGCTGCAAGCGCCGCATACGAGCTCGGAAGGATTCCACGTCCCGTTGTACTCGGCCTCGCAGCGCGCTAATCCTCCGAAGTACGCCTGTATAACATAACAAGAAACCGTTACGCAGCAGAAACGGTTAAAAAAATCTCATAAGTAGTGCGCTTAACGTCGTAACAACGAATCTGGCTCAAAACTGTGAAATTGAACGAAAAATTACATTCTAAATACTACGTTTTTGAAGTTTTTTGTGTAATTTTCGTACGCTGTACTTATTTACTCATGTTTACTAAGTGCTAGCTAGTGTATGCCATGAAATGCAATGAAAATAAGGTATAACCTTCTGGCACTTATAGCAGACGTAATAGGCGTATCTGTCCATGGCAAGCTGAGCCAGGTCTACAGTCGGCTGGGCAGGGGTTGCCGGAACCTCGATGCCTTCGTAGCCGAATCGCATCAAAGCTTTGCGTTGCACTTCGTCTTGCAACTGCCTTATCGGAGCAAGCAAGCTCTCGAGCGACCAGTGTTTAATGTCCTCCTAGAAACAAGCATAGAAATATCAAAAATTAGTAGATGCTGTTATGCTAAAAAAGCAACGTTTAAAGCGTTCTGGGGCAGTCCAATTTTAATTCAATCCAATATTATTCCATTTTTGAGAATGCTCTGCTTCGCATCGTGATATACATAATATAATATTATATATAAAATGTTTAGTCTAACTGGTTCAATTATCGGTTGGTTTAATTCATGGTTGACGAAATGACAACATGTCGTAGGTATAGCGTTTTTATATCAAATTTCTTACCATTATCGAAAACAGTCTAAAGTATGAGGTAAAGGATTAAATGAAGTTAAATACAAGTAAGTATCCATCTTACCTTGCAAATAGGGCACTGCGCAAACGAAAATGTGATCCTAGGCCCGTTCCAGCGGTTGGCTAAGACGTCCTTGCAGCAATGCAGATGGAACAAGTGACCGCAGCCAAGCTGTAACGAGGATTTGCAATGTGTTGGTGCATACCAAAGAAGAGCCAAATCAGGATTGTTCATTCGGTAGTTGACAATCGCGCATTTGTCGTTTACGTTTATGTTTCACGATTCGTTACGTAAGAGTCGCTGAATAAACATAACATCGCCCTTAAGAGGATGACCTCTAATGTAATGCATCGCGCAGCCAAGATAAGAACCCCTTCTGCGTCACAGGTGGACCTACATCCGCCGCGACAAAAGCCGTCAAGTTATAGCATGTCAGGTATACCTGGAGTATGTTTCCTCGGGACATATGTTTGTACGATCTGCTGAAATGTTTTTCGGATATTCAGGGTGTTTATCCCGCAACATAAACTCTGATTACTTTGGAGTCAGTCAGTCAGATTGTGGTCAGAGTTCGGGTGAGTCGAGACTTTCTCGAAGGAAAAGAGGTTGCATTTTTGTATGGGAGCTAAAAGTTCCATGATCGCACGGTAGAGGCGCTCTACCTAATCAAATACAAAATTGGAAATAGTCATCGTGGAAGCGTATCGAGCAACGGAAGTAAATAGAAAGCGTACCTGTATGGTGGGCGCGGCTTGCAGCGGATCAGTGAAACAGATCATGCACATGTCGTCGCCGTCCTGACGCAGGCCCTCATCCTTGGAGCAGCTCGACAGGCACGGCAGACACCTGGGCTCATCGCGCACACCCTTGCACATGTGCCCGCAAGGCAACTGACGGCAACACGCTGTGCGCGCGTACTCCTGACAAATAACAAACTTATTGTTAAAAAGTGTAGCGTTTAGTCGACGTAGCATCAAGTGAATTGGTCTATTGGAGCGAGTACTAAACCACGGAACGGCATATCCAAGATCAGATTTTAATTTCAATAACATAGTATCATAAGGCTTACAAAATAAGCACCTTAAAAGGCTCAGCGTGTGCATCGCTGGCACAGAATAAAATTTTGCACTCCTGCTGTCGGGCATGTGACGTAATAGAAATAAATAATATTTTGATTAGTTTCTTGTTCTAGACCTCGTTTAACTTATGCAACTGACGATCTGGAAATATTATCATTGTTACTTTTTCACTTGTTTAATCTACGATAATATGAGAAATATGTTTCCCCACTTCCCCAGTGCGTATGTTGAAGCGAGACAACGAATGTTGGTTTTAAGTACCTGACAGTGCAGGTCGGAGCACACGTTCCCGAGAGCCAGTAGCCCGATACTCCCGCTGGTTCCGCAGAAGCGGCAGACGCCGGACTGCCCTCCCTCGCCCGTCAGGCCCTTGCGGAACTCGGCCAGGCCCTTCAGAGTTTTCCGGTCGACGAGCAAGAGGAGCCAGAATAACTTTGCGCGACCGCACCCCTCGTGGATGTCGATGCGTATGGTGCCCTCTTCTTCTTTGGAAATCTGTCGGATAGTAAATCACAATATCTGTTACGATCAAAATTGTTAACTCTCGAAGAAAACCACCTGGATTTAAAACGAGTTCCTGCTAACGTTTATTTCTCACTAGTGATCCGCCCCGGGTATATTCTATAGCCTATGTTCATAAGGGATAATGTAGGTTTCTAATGGTGTAGGATTTTTTCAAATCGGTCCAGTAGTCCATTTATCTTTAAAATGGGGGAACTCTCACAGTAAAACGTAGAGATATCTATCTTCGGCGAGGAGATTGCACATAAATGTGTTAGATAAGGCGACGAAATGATGACTGTGTAGTGTGATGCATCAACAACCTTCTTTTTAGTTTGGTAATAAAGCCCTACACACACAAGGCACGTGCACACTCGATGGCACAGGGTCATTGGCAACCAAATAGATTTTAAATTTATTAATTTGCAATTCCGCATGTCGCAGTACGGCATATGATGGCGCCAGTTTGAATGAATGAATAAATGTACTCTTTATTGCACATAACAAAAATAATTCGAATCCTGCTAAAATCTAAATTTTTGGGATCTTTTAATTTTTTACAGAAATAAAACTTTATATCAGTACAAAAAGGAGATGCGCCTCCACGCCTCCCGAGGCTGGGCAGTGAATGCTTTAACGAAACTGACCGCACTCTCTCGCTTGCAAGCAGAGGGCGCCACATGTGTTGCACTCGATTACCGCCACCGTGGCGTCGTCCCGTCGTAGTTAACTTAATAGAACGATATCACTTGACTCTAACCTGTCGAATGTGCGACTTCGCAGCTCGCTTGAGGTGCAGGAAGCGGTCGCACTCGGCGCAGAGGGCGCCACATGTGTTGCACTCGATCACCGCCGCCGTCGTCCCATCGTCGTGGTTAGCGCACAGTGTCCGTGGCTCGTCAGAGTTGCGGGAACGGACGTCGCGTCCCTCCACTTTATTCAATCTGTAAGATGAAATTTTCAGATAAAAGATTAAAGATAAATATACTATTAAAGATAGTTAGATTTTTTAAATTTAAAATAAAATAACAGGCGTATTTATTTCCAAAGTTGCTTGTCCTTTGTCGTCCGTGATGGCACTAAATGGCTCGATGATGACATTCACAACGCCTATAACAGATGTAAATATAAGACTTACAGATCAATGTGCGATTGTTCGCAAACGCGAAGTGCAGCCAGACACATCCACATGGTAGGAAGGGCTATGCAGCGAGAGGGGTGGCGGTCGGCTTCGCTAATCTGCGATATCTCGGCGGCATAGCGCGCCAAACAAGTACGGGTCTCGTGGCTCCATTCCGGAGATATTTGGCCCTGGAACAAGACTATAGTTATACAGCCGCAAGAAGTCTATTGCAGGACATCGCCCTAAAAGAGTGCAGCCCCAAAGAGAGATGGGTTTTCCATAATACCTATGTTAAGTTAACTCTAAAATACTTTTAAAAGTAAGTAATTTATAATTAGTTATGGAGTTTCTCTGAAGGATAGGATTCGCAACGAATACATCCGACAGAGAACGTTATCGACATAGCTCAAAGGATTAGCAAGCTGAAGTGGCAGTGGACTGGCCATATCTCGAGAAGAACCTACAACCGCTGGGGTAACCGTGTTTTTGAGTGGAGATCGCGACTCTGCAAACGTAGTGTAGGACGCGCTCCGACAAGGAGGGATGACGATTTGCGAAAGACTGCGGCAGATAGATTTTGTGAACTCTTGTGTTAACTCAAGTTAGTTTTCCTTACTAAATAAATAAATAAGTATATTATTAATCTAGTTTAACACGATCACTGCTAGCGTCGGCGAGACTGGTCCGCATATCGCACTCTGTGTTTTCAGCCATGAAAGTGCTAGTCTAATATAACTTTTAAAATAATTACCTCAGCCATATCCGAGATGAGTTTCGTGACCAGTTGCGCGTGTTTCGTCGAAGTCATCCCACGCATGAACCAGGCCGCGTCGGGAGATACCAGGCAGGAGCCCATCATGAAGAAGCCGGAGGTGGGGCCCATTGGGCCTTTAGCCTTCACCTGAATGTGCATGGCTTTCCCGAGGTAGCATACCAAGTGTTGCAGAAAAGTGTACCTGTCGCGATCAAACATGTAACCTTACAAAAATAATAATCAAAGATCATTTATGAGTTCACAGTAGGACAAAGGCCATATCATAATCCCTATGCTGGGCAATAGTAGGTTGGCGATCGCAGATCAGTGGTGGATCTGTTCCCAGGGTAGCGGGGGGAGTACTATAATGCTCGCCGCCAGATTCTCATCAATCATGTTTTCATAGTAAAGTTTATCTGTGTTTGTTTTTAAATTCACTTTGGACAGTAATAAATAGTCTACCTTTCCTCGGCATTTTGTTCTTTAGCGACCTGCAGCTTCCGGGGTGGTATACCCATCATCATACGACGCAGTAAAAATATGACCTGAAAATATAACCACTTCTAAGTAACGCCTGATCCAGTAAAGGATCATTGATAGTCTTAACGACGAAAATATAATTTTGAAATAAAGGCACGAGAGAAAAAAAAAGAAAGAGCTCTACTCAAAAAATTACATGTTTATGAAAACTCCTGTTAATTTAGAAACTTTACAGAAAATGTAACCAAGAGTTCGTTATGATGAAATGAAATGTTAATGTGTGCATGGAAATTTAGGGAATTAGGAAATAAAAATAGAATTACTTAAATGGTTGTAACTTTTGGTTACGTTGACTTAGAAGTTTGATTTATATTACGGCCCCAAGAGCTTACGAACTTGATTATTTGATGTTAATTTTAACTCGATACTTTCACGAAATCCTGAGAACAGAGGGTTGACAGGCGGACAATAACGTGTACCGGGTTTTTTTTTCCTTTCGAGGTACGGGACCCTAAAAATGGTAACGTAAAATCACGAAGGTAGGTATAATTGTTATAACTTATAACAATTATATCTACCTTCGTTATAAGTTAAGCGACTTTATGAATGGTGTGGATTTCCGGTTTCAATGGTGTAACGAGGTTTTGGAGTCATCATCTAGCTCTTTTAGGCGGTGACTCTACACGACTGTTCACTTACTTGTCTTTGCACGCGATCGCTGGCGATGTGAAGCAAGGTGAGTAGATCCCACAGCATGTCGACTTGCTCTGACAAGTGGGCTCGCCCGACTCGGCTGCCACTCAGGGCCAACAACTGCGAGAGAGAAATACAAACTGTCTCCAAGCGCTGTTTTACATATTGTTAGTATTGAAGACCTGGGGCCCAGTTCTGGTAAACCAATCATTTCACTATGCCAAAAGTCGCCACGTAGAATACCAGAACATGTCTATAGTGGCATTTCTGCGACGATCCCATAATCGTATAGATGCGATTGTTTAAGCAGAAAAGGGTTGATCGCATTCAGTTTATGGTTAAGATCATCGATTGTAATTTCATTCTGAACATCATTAGACTTACGAGAGACAACATTTCAAAGCAGTAGTTGTCCTGCTGATGCACATCGGGCATCAGCGGCTTCTCGCTGTTGAGCTCCGAAGCCTTCGCGCACAAGAAAGCCGTCTCCCAGTCGTCGCGTACGCGCGCTGCTTCCCTGCCTATAGCCTCCACTATGTGCGTCATAACCTGAAACATATCACATATTGATTGAGCAAACAACAAGCTATTATTACGTGAATTGAGAGGGAACGAGAGACGACGTTTTTTTAGCTAGTCCAGCCTAATTCTGCCAAGAAGAGATAAAACGGTTTTACGTTAAGACCTTAGCTTAAAGGTTTCTTGTCACTGTACTACAACTGATTCCTGCAAGCTGTATTTACTAACCTGCCGTTGCAGAGAAGTCAATTGGTTTCCAGCGAACAGAATTCCAACGACGTGTTCGCGTAGGTCACTTTCAGCGTGGGGTGCGTCATCACGCGGTAAGGCCGCCGATTCGTCGGTGTTCTCCCATGCGAGGAGATTGCCGAACACCTGATAACAGATTAATAAACAATAAGTAGATAAAGCTGGACAATTAACACAGCTTATCAAAACTAGCTAGCAAAACATTCCATAGATCAGTTTATTAAAAAAAATATAAAACACTTGATTTTATCAGCAGAGAGACAGCGGCGTCACAAGCGGACATTCACCCGCTGAGTCAGCGCCAGCTGAGGTGGTCAATAGTCGCATAGAAAAGTGTTCAAGGTTAACTGTGCCCGCTCGCCAGCATCCATGTTTCACCATGATCAGTTGACACAGCCCGATATGCGACTTGGGTTTGTGAACTTAAGGGTTCCCGAAGCAACCTTTGCCCATCCTTGGGCGAAGGTTTCCGATTGCTTCGGGGCCATATACAACCTCACCTATACGACTAGTACGATGATGACTTGAAAAATGTCATAAAAGCGGCAGCATTTATGTTCACCCTGTGTGTCCACGCTCCGGATGCCTCACTCGAACTATGGACATAGGCAGAATTCTGGCAAAGCCACATAACAAAGGATCTCTCCTCTTAGACGAAGGGCTGAAACGAGAGCGGCCACTTCACCCTGGAATGGGAACAGTATATGGTTATTAATAATTAATCACCTGTGCAGTTAGCAGTCGGAAGACACGCAGAGTGTCTTTCTCATTGAGTGCGTGGAGCACCTTGTACGGCGTGTCGATGGCGGAGGTGGGGTGAGTGTGACGTGAGGGCGCGGCCAGCATTTTTATTTGTCGCACGCGTACCGAAGGCTCGGGGCCGCGCAACTCGCACCGTACGCGCAGGTTCGTTGACGTTGAGCCGGGGTAGCAAGCTAGAACATGTTTTTATTGTCATTCTACAAACAAAGAAATAAAGTTATTGAGTTTGAGTTTATACGAAAAGGATGATGAAAGTTCATCGTTCAGACGACCTCTGTGGCGTGGTGGGCGAAGGTCCGTCTGCGACGCAAGAGGTTGCGGTTTCGATTCCCACCTTGGAACAAATATTTGTACGATCTGCAGGTATTTGTTCCGGGTGTTCTGGTCGTTTTCTATGTATAATAAAATAAACAGTTATCTAGTACCCATAACACAAGCTCTGCTTAGCTTGGGGCTAGATGCTGTGTGAATTGTCCAGCATTATTTATTGTTTATTATTATTATCTCACTTTATGAAAGTAGCGTTCGGCAATAATGAATAGTAATATTGAATAAATAGTAATAGTGTAATCACAGCATTATCTAGAATCCATATAATGCTGTGTCAATGGTCCAACATATTAGTATTTTAAATAATATTACTGTACGGTTCGTACAATAAGTACCTGCCTAGTATATAATGCAAGTCAGTGTTCACCGAACATGTGACCGTTTAAGGCGCGACATGCGGTAACCCGAGCTATTCCACATAAACATCGTGGCTCATAACAACGTCTTTCCCATCAATTATAAGTAAATTGTAAAACAAACTCTTTTTTTATTTCACTGTAACACATCCCGATTATGTAAATCGTAAAGGGACATGTTTTTGTAACACGGATTCGTAGTTAAACCGCTCACATTCAAACTGATTTTTAATTATCTAATTCATGGTTTCGACAGTGATTTTGTTTTACGTTTAATGACTTACTGGGCAGTGTGTAGCAAATCCAAGTGGCAGCTTTAATTTCAACCTCCATATCCTGCATATGATACATCTCACCCGTTCCGCCGCTGTACAGGAACGACATCAGAAGAATTTTGTGCTGGAAATAATAGTCAGCATTAATAATCATTCGTGTACAGGTATTTTTAGGGTTCCTTACAAAAATAATATTCAGAGCTCTTTCTTGGTGCTGTATCATTATCTTTCAGATTAACGAAGTTTCATCATAGCCTAAATACGAGTTGATAACTATTCTCACATTTATAAATGCGTATGGAACTTGTCAACGACGGTTGAAAGGTTTATGAGGTTAAGGGTTTATGCAACAAAAACCATATTGTACAGGACTGCAGTTTTAAGTTAATTAAATAACTGAAAAAATGGGAAAACTTTTTTATTTACTTCATTTTATTTAATTAAAAAAAACATTTAATAGCACTTTTTTATTAGAATTGACTTTGTTTATGTGGATCAATGGATCGAAAAATGGAATGATTTTCCTAATGAGTTAATTCGGCATAAGGTCCATCTATACAGAAAAGAAGCGAAGAGTATAAAAGACTTAGATACGTTTTATATCGGCATACCAAAAAAGTAATTGTAGCCCCATGGAAGTAAGCGCATTCGAAGGAGCGGAGAATTTTAAATAGGATGTATTCTTGTTTGATTTTTTTCGATTGTATTCAGAACAAAATTTCGACTAAAATGTTGTTTATTACCTTTTAACCGTCGGTATAAGAACCATTTTGCTAAATTACAAAAGATTGCAATATGGGGAGCGATCTATTTGGTAACATAAAGCTACATGCGTACCCCAGTGTCCCTCGAATTATCGATATGTACGCACACTATGTGCGGATTCTCGTCATGCGATGCCCCAGAGAAAGCTATCTGGATCCACTTCGCCTTGTTGCGGTCCTCTTCGCCGGACTCCCAGAAGGTTTCTGTGCTGCCGTCGACGAGACAGCCGGCCATGCATTGCCGGGAGGAGACGGTGATGTCGCACCAGGCGGTCACGTCAGGGCAAGACCAAAGGTAGCTCTCCTGTTAAGTAATTTGTGTTTTAGTCTAATGGTTGATCTAAATACATTCGTGACAGAGTTATTGTAATTTCGACACTCATGACTTATTCAAGTATATATCCAATACCATAAATAAATAAGAATTTTTAAGGAATAAGTTCAGCAAAATACAAAAGAGAATGGGGAATCAATGAGGACGAAAACAGAACGCGAGATACGCTTACAAATGCATCTAAAATAACCAGCAGTAGGCAAAGCACGGGTATTGTTTTCTAGAGTAGAACAGACATTAATGACATCGCATCGTCATACATTGCGTACACTATTAAAGTCGAGGAAATACATTTAAAATTATTTACGAATTCTATGACAAAGTGACGTAAATTTTTGACTAGAAACTCTGACTAGAGTAGTAACTCTAGAGAACAATTTCCGTGCTTGCTCTACAGGTTTGAACGATTATATCCTGCAAATGGTTCAAGTCAAAGTTGGGGGCTCATTAGCCGTAAAGAAAGTAGAGAAAATCTTCTCAATTACAGGCTAGATGACGTAATTGTAAAATGCTACATCCATGTGATTCAACAGCCTGTAACGGTCCACTGATGGACGCAGACCTTCCTCTAATAATCGCCTTACTGGCTTTTATCTCATGGGGGGTTATCTAGAAGATTCACGTTATCTAGAAGAAAGTTCTGTAGCTGATGTTTGACTTAACGAATTTGCACATCTGCAACCGTATCTATAGCTCAAAACAAACATAGCTATATACACATATATATATATATAACAAAAATCGAGTAGAAGAACTAGATTTTAAGTTAGTTACCTTGTGCGCAAAACTATGATAGCTTTCAGCGAAAGCTCCCGTGATTCCATCTTCGTATATACCGTCTTCGGGATGAGATAAAATCTTGCTGATCACGGTAAATACTTGTGATCTATCCGTGCAGCATTAAAATAAAGGGTTACATTATATATTGCTCTGTGGTTTGTGGAGGTACTAAGACAGCAACGTTGCAAGCAGCATCAGCAGTCAGTGAAGTTCTAGAATTGTCTACAACAGGATATTCACCAAGTTTTGTGTAGTGTTTTGAGTTTTCTTACATTTCGGCACATTTACATGCGTAAAAGAAAGTACCAAAGTCACGTAGTTGCATACAACCTACTGTGTATTGTACATAGTAGGTTGTATGCTACTACGCAAAAATGTAGGAAAACACCACCACAAAATTAGTTAACATCCCTGTTTTCCCCCTTCGGTTTTAAGTTCCTTAGTCCAGTCATTTTAGACAAGAAACTGCGAAGAGTTTTGTCTTTTTACTTCTATATCTTAGCAAAAGAAATCAAAAACTTTTATCTAACTCTTAAAGTTAAGAGGAGTTTGTTAAGCTAAAAACAGTTTTCAGCCACTAGACACACTTATCGTATGCCACGCCATCCGGCGTTTCCTAGATTTGATCAAGTACGTTGCATGGCGTGGACGCTATCTATTTCTAGCTTAAATCAGCAGGTTACTGTAAGAAACCTTTTCGAATTCGAAGTCAATGAAGAAATATTTGAAACGTTACTTTTGACCAGTGTTCATAATCACCTGTGGAGGAAGTTCCGGTCATGCTTCGAGTAGTGTAGCGCCCAGCAGCGCATGGCTTGCAAGGAGGCGGCGCTGGCCGTGGGGAGCGACGGCGCCAGCGCGCTGACTGATCCTAGGAAGGCGTGGAAGGCGGCGCGGGCTCCGCGCGCTGACCGACCGCCAGGGCAGATGGCGGAAGTCGATGCTGTGGCTTGGGTGATGCGGGACACATCGCCAGCCTTCCGAGACAATAATAGTATCATTATTTGTCATACAAAAAGGCATGCGCTTTATCCACGCCAATACTAAATGTTTATAAATAAAATCCTAATCACAAATAAGTCTTTTTCAGCCCGCATACATTCACTGCTTCGTCTAGCCCCCCTAACAAGGGGATTTTGCACTAATCGCCAAGCTTTGCAGGCGAATTGGTGTTAAGAGTACTCAAAAGGTAGCTGCTGGCCTTCCTCCGGTAGGTGACCTTGATCAGCTCCTACGACATCCGCGGGAGGGGAGGGGATGTTCCTACGCCACAACCAAACGGACACAATAGCACCATAGATGTCGCGCTATTAGATTTCTCGCAGAGAAATCTAGACAACTGTTACTGAGCGACAATGCGTATTAGTTCTAGAAAAATTACAAACTTGATACTATCCGTTATAACTGGCACGTATAGTGAATAGTATGAAGTTTGTTAGTTTTTACGTTTTCTGTAACTTGATTCTTAACACAATTTTTATTTTATTTTATTTAGACGCACAAAACATAAAATAATCACAGAATATAACAAAACATAAATAATATGTGTATAGAACTTGATCATTTCACAAATTATGTGCATACAGAGAATCATACGAACAAAACATGTAGAGCAACAAATTGAAAATACAAAAACAAAAAAAATTATATGTAATAAAAGGATACCTAAATCCAATTGACTACTTACTTTAGTGCTTAAGCATACCTACCTACATATACTACATTGTAAGCTTAGTACTAAGAACAACTTAAATTAATTGTTTTGATAGTTCTGGTAAAGTGGCTCAATTTGGGAACAAAAACGTCAAGTACAGAACTTTTATCCTTAGCTATATTATTGTATTGACGGGCCATTCTGGTTAGGGGGTTGTAAACTGAGATATTATATGAGATATTTGTAAGTCAACAATGCAAAGAGGTTGGTTGAGTTGAACAATACCTTCTTGTCTAAAGTAATTCAATACTCCAGTCTTTCACCGATTGTTAAGTATTGAATTTTGTATTTTGTTTCTGAATAGTTGAACCAAAGAGTGTCTTAAGACATCCAAGATATGTCGTTGTGTAGTGGCTCACCTCTCTCGGCGGCTCGTCGTTATCGCCGGGCGGCGGGACCAGCCTCGCGTACTGTTCGAGAGCAGCGCAGAACCACCACATCACATCGTGCACCCCCATTGGCTGCGTCGTGGAGCGCATTAGCCAATTCATAGCCTACAAAGAGATAACATTGACAACAGTTAGCGGAACAATCAGTAAGTTGTTTAATTTGTTAAACTAAAGTAAAAAGAGGTGATAATATCAAGGCAACAAACGTGACGAACACCCTGCGGTTGCTGTTGGTAGGAAAAGTACCATCATACAGTCTTAAGTGCAAGCTAGAATTAAAATTATTAAAAAAAACATCTATTAATTCTGGAGGCCTATGTCTAGCTGTGAACTAAGCAGACGCTGCACTTCGTCACATGGAACGCTACTTCAGAACTAGTCCAAAGTCAGGATTGATAGGACCAACGCCGTAAATCTCTTGTCTTTGTTAAAACACTCTTTAACTTGTCACTGTTGGACGTAGGCCTCCCCTGTAAGCTTCTTAGAAGGTCTTATCATTAGGGGGTAAATCCCCAGGGTAGGCATGCGGTTTGGAGATCGCAGTTTGGTAGAGGAATTGTTCTACAGGAGCTGCTGCTGGTGGTATCCATAAGTCACCTATTACAACACCTGCGGGAAGAGTTTTAAGGCACCACAAGGCCGGTAAACATTGTGCTTTTAGAAGGATGCGCCATGATTAACTAACCTCAAAAGCATACTGACGCACAGTGCTGATTCTAACAGCTGCGTCCAGCTTCTGCCTGTAAGCAGGCAGATCGTGCTTCTTTAACGCGAAGGAAAGCACTGGGCTCTTGACGAGTGATTCGGTGTTGACGTTGGGAGCGTCAAAGGCGGAGGCGGTCCAGCCCGCGTTGCCTTCCTCGACGCAGCCCACCAGCCGGAGCAGCTCGGCGGACGGCTGCGATATCAACGACGAGCCGGCGCCTGTTCACAACCATTATTAGGTACACTTATCATCAGTTAGATCAATCAGAGCATTAGTATTCAAACTATCTTTATCCAACTACCAACGGGTATTAGGTTGGCACGTAATGTGTATGTATTTTAACCACTGAATACTGAAACGCAACTAGGATTCAAACGTGTTTTTTTTTTGCCAGTTCTCAACGTAAATCTGTCAAAAATTTTGTCATTTGAGCATTGCTTGCATATAAGAGTTGCTTTGAATATTCGGTTTTATGTCTCGGTTCCCTCGTAGCGCCGAAACAACAAGTCCGACGTGGTAGTCGGAGGGGTACACCTATATAATACCCTTCATAAACCTAGGGTACAATTAGACACAAAGACCTCCGATTACATAAGTATCATAAGAAAATTAGAAAGATACTCGGTGAATGACAATTTCATTGACAACGCAGCGTTAACGAAGTTTTTGTATTGAACGTTACAATTTAGTTCAGGATTTGCAAATGATGGTCAGAGAAATGTTCCGTAACACTCACCAGCGAGTGTCTCCTGTTCTTCCTCCTGCAGGTTCACCACGATGGGTTCAAACACCGCGTTCGCGAGCTCCCTGTCGCTGGCTTGCCCCATCGACACGGAGCGCGGCACGCGCGGCGCGCTGCCTGACCCCTCGCCGCCGGGGGACTGGGTATATAAAACACATACATTAACATTGGATTACGACGAGTGGCGAAGCTGCTGGGTATTGGAACATCACGAAAGAAGAAACTGTTATGTATAAGCTACTTGCTTTAACTTTTGGGGAAGAAAACTAGCTAGCAGTAAGTAAAAATCTGGCTGCAGTTGATGATATTTGTACTGTTTGGCGATGCAGGAACGACCGACGGCGCGGGCTGGTACACCTTGGCGGCGGCTGTGTTAGTGAGTGTACAGAATAGTTACCACGGGTGCGGCAGAGGGCGGCGGCCTGCCCAGTGAGTGGAATTTAGCGGTTTCGGGCACGGCGGCGGCGCGCGACGCGGCTTCCAGCGCGCGTATGCACTGGAACGACGGCGCGGGCTGCCACAAGCTGGCGGGCGGCGTCGGCGGGCTGCGGCCCGAACCGAACCGAGCCGTGCTAAGCGATTCTACACGAAAACATAGTAAAAGTTAGAATCGATAACGTTTCTCAGCAGCCTGTTTACAGGATCAGAAGACTGCGCAACACATGTCATGTTCGTACACTAGAGAACACGTTACAAAAATACGGGCCTGAAGATTCAAAATAACAACTGTCTACGCCCACTGAAAGACTTAAGTGCAGCTATTAAGAACATTGTGCTGCTCATTTATTTAATTCAATAGTTAGGTTAGATAAAAGAATAGCAAGGTAACATTATTGATGAAATCACTTACTTGCATTCGTCAGAGGGGCGAGATCCAACAGGAAAATAGCATTTTCCTTCATAATGTTGTGATCAATACGTGAAGATTCATTCACTTCGCAGTTAGCTATTTTTGTATCTTGCACCTTAGCTAGTTTTATCCCTTTGTCGCGGCACCGCTCGCAGAAAATGTACCACAACTGTTGATCTGACGTTACGTCTGGAAATAAATAGATTGGCAATTTTGTTATGTTGACACAGTACACGTGAAATTAATAATCAACACGTCGTACAACCTGCGACCTTAAAGAATTGAGAAAGTGTTGAGACTGACGTTACAGCCGCACGACACGTGATTCTATATCCCATCCTATATATTTTTTTAATAATAATAATGCTGGACAATTCACACAGCATTATCTAGCCCCAAGCTAAGCAGAGCTTGTGTTATGGGTACTAGATAACTGATATACATAATATAATACAATACATAGATAGATATTTTTTATTATACATAGAAAACGACCAGAACACCCTGAACAAATGTCTGCAGATCGTACACACATTTGTCCCGAGGCGGGAATCGGACCCGCAACCTTCTGCGTCGTAGGCAGACCTTCGCCCACCGCGCCACATCGGTCGTCAAAATACGCAGGTTATACCGTACGTAGCACGTAATCAACCATAAGAAGCACGTGGTGAGATAACGTTATGTTCATGAACATTTCCCTCGATATATGGACATCGATGACGATGACGGTGATTCTAGAAATCATGGATTATTTCTATTAACTCGCTGACTGATCTTTGTTGTCTGGGTGAACGTGTCACTGCTGACACAGATCTAGAACGTACCAGCGCATCCTTTGATGAGCTGACCGCAGATGAGAGGAAGCATGTTGGTGGGCGCGGGGTCGGGGGGCGGGTCGGTTCGACGATAGTAGCCCATGCGGTCGTAGCCGCGCATGGACGGCGCGCGGCAGCCCGGGTGCACGTGCCGCATGTGCGCCGCGACAGGGGGCGCCACGCGTGTGCCGCCGCACAACTCACAGCGAGCTGTAAAGTAATAACAGAATATTTAGTCTTTATTTCACCTTAAATGAGCCCGAAAAGTCTATACTATAGACTTTTCGGGTTCATTGATGAAGGGAGAGTTCTTCTTCCAGTGTATAGACTCTATACATTGGAAGAACTCTCCTCCATCCATGCAACCTAGGTAAGTCGCGCTATCGTTGACCTAGGTCACAGATATAATATTTATATCTGTAATCGTGATGTATAGCTTATAATCTCTCCTCGGTCAAATTCGATAACAAAGATTTTTTTGCAGTTTTGTTGTGCCATGCGAGACGACCACAACTCCAGAGCTTCTCTGACACCAATATACTGACGAACAGCAAGACATCAGGCAAGACGAGTCAGTTAATAAATGGAAAGCTCCTATGATGTAATACAAAGGAACAACCTCATCATTGACTGCGGGGTTCTCTTACTAATATTTTTAAGGTATAGAAGGAGAACTAGGAACCTCCCCTGGAACACTCGGTGGTGGTGACGCTACTCACCAACAGCTCGCTACAAACCGCCCTGCAGACTTTGTTATTAACAATTCCACATTGTTAATTTTTGAAACCCTATAAAAATTTCATCAGTCTTGGGCTATATCTACGAAAGATGATTTAAGTGGCATCACCATCATCATCATCAGCCTTTAACATAGGCCTAAAGTGGCATCAATCTGGCTTAATTAACCCTATATTATTAGCTGCTTCTCGCGGCTTTGCCTGCGCTTTTCAAGCAGCCTATAACCGTCTCCGGGATCCCGTCAACTTCTGTGGCAAGTTTCATGATGATCCGTGCAGCCGTGCAAATGTAACAGACAGAGTTACTTTCGAATTTATAATATTAGTATGAATACATACTGTTGGCTCCGAACAGCGAATGCTCCAGCAAATTAGAATTTCCCCAGAACACTTCCTGCGGGCCTTGACTCATACCAGGCATTTCGTCCACAACCCTGGGTGGATCCATTTTAATTTCTTCAATCCGTTTCATGTATCTGAAAGGTTAACATGAATCAGACCCATGAGTGGGAGTGATATTTTGATTAATAACAAAAATACACATATTACGTCAATGGCAAAATACCTATGATTTAATTATAAGAGTGCTGTTTTATACGTAACATTGTGTTGGATTTGTAAGAATTTTATAAACCGCCTTAAGTAAGCGCTTACATCTTATTTTGCTTTTGATTTTGGCTATACAAAGGCCTATGTCTAGCAGTGTATGGGCTGATATGATAAAGTTCTCATTAAGAAGGTTTATTCGAATAAGGATAAGTTCTATACATTAGTAGGTGTGAATATGGTCTTTCGTGCAATATCACAAATGGAAACCTCGTACTTCGTTTTGACATATTTTGAAGACAACCTACAGAAGGTTGCCACGCGACGACCAGTTTCACGCGATTTAACGCTAAGATCAACCCTAAAACGAAGCTTGCCTGAATCCAGAATAATAATAGAATAATAAAATAGCGCTTACTTATCAGTAGCGGCTGACAATTGGTCAGAGTCGTAGAGTGCATCCCAAAGGGCCACCAGAGCCCTCATAGCTGGCGGTAATACGTTCACTATTGCCGGGGCGGACGGCTCCACATAAACTGTAATTTTATATTTGTCACTTACTGAAAATTCAAATCATATCATAAAATTAAATAATCATAACATGATACTCGAGTAAGTATTGATTTAAACGTAAAGTATTATTTTAGGTTTTGTCTTTTAGAAATTCGTTCTCAGCACAAAAATGTTACAAAGACAAAAATAAAGCTCAGACAGAGTCGATTGGTTTTTTATTAAGATAAACCCATTCACTGCCGAGCTTTCTGGGGCTGATTCTGCTAACCAATAGCTTTACTCTGACAGTGGTATCGTCGCAGATTTGTTCATAGATGAAATAGACTCTAGCTAGCTAGGTAGTGCGTGCGGTGCTATTTGCACGGAGATTGATAGAATGGTTTCAAACTCTGTAGTTTCTTACATCAATGGTAAAATACGATAATAAATAAATAAATAAATAATGCTGGACAATTCACACAGCATTAGATAGGTGGGTAAAGATTTGTTTGTTATGGTGAAGTGAATAATTAAGTGGAATTAGGGCCCAGTAACTGGCAGTGGCGTGCCCTGGCGCGCTGCTAGTCGGCCGGTGAGTCGAAACTCTACGGCATGGGCACTCGAAGTATTAAAAGAGTGTTTCATACATGAACCGCTGGCTACTGCCGGTGGGTCCTGATGCATCTCCGGCGCGTCTCCGGCGTCAGAGACAGGTGCGCTTGAACCGGCTTCTTCTCCAGACCGCGTCAGACTGTCGAGGGTCGACGGTTCGATGCGCAAGTATTTTCCTGGTAATGGATAACACGACAGAATGATTATATATTTATAAACGTGTTTATAGTATAAAATTTGACTTGTCTAAGTGTTTATTTTGTAAGCTTAAAGAAATAAACGTTATTGATATTTGATTTGATATAAATAACTCTTCTTTATGGCTTACAATAAAGCTGTAAGAAACGTCAATCTTTTTTTTATTTAATTTTATATGGACTTCCTTATTATAACTTATAATGGGTGACAGGGAAAGGCCGGAATGGGGGTGATTCTAGACGGCTGTTCTAAGATTTTTTTTATTTCAATATTATTCAAAAAGAATTTTTAGGTTGCATCAAATTGTAACATTTTGCTAAAAAAATAAATAAACCGGCAAGTGGGAGTTGATTTGCACACAAACGGTTCCAACTATACTTGATATACGAGAGAAATCCAAACACATTTCTTGATGAATTGCAAAAAAGCAACATTCGCAGATGGCGTGATCACACATCCAAGTACTGACCGCGCCCTACGTTACTTCGGTGATTGTTGTTTAGCTTGGTACGGACCTTGCCCCCCCCCCCCCCCCCCCCCTTTATTAAATTTATTTTATGTTGCTACAACGGCAAACAAAATTTCAACTCTCTATCTACTACGGTTCATGAAATAAAGCCCGCTGACGGCCGGATAGACGGGCGGACAATCAGCAAAGGCTTTGTAATAGGGATTTCAATTTCACCCTGTGGGTACGGAAACCTAAAAACGTTACACTTGTACTTGACTCGTTGATGTATATGCGAAATCGTAGCTACCTAGTTTAACCACCGAATACTCGAAACGGCAATCAATAATAATGAGCACGTCTAAAGCCGCGATACTTATACAAAACAATTTCCAGTTATAAGTACAAAACAGTATTGGAGTTTAGGTTATATTTTTTTTCGGATTTATACATCATCTGCAGCCGAATTTTACTCACAGCTGGGTATAGGCCTCCAGAAGTTAGTGCCATCCACCACTGTCCTGTGCTAACTGTCAACGATCAGGCGATTATTAAATAAATAAATAATAGAACGGTTCTTACCAGTATTAGAAACTTCAACGGAGTGCCTTTGGTGGAGCGGGACTGGGAAGTCTGGGGGCGGGCGAGTGAGCACCTCTGCCCCTTGCTTCGGCAGCTCGGGGTGAAACTTCAAGAACGCTGCGCACGCGATTGAATCATGGACTATGCCTGTTGACAATATCAAAATTATAAGTATAAATAAAAATCAGTTGCTGTTCGTTCGTCTCGCTAAATCATAGAATCTGCTTGACGTATTTGAAAAAAAAAACGTGTTCTTGAGTGAAGACCGCGACTCGGCAAACGTAGTGTAGAATGCCCTCTGACCAGATGGGATGACGATTTGCGAAAGACTGCTGGCAGATGCTGGTTGGGGCAAGCTGAAGACAGGGCGCTATGGCGCTCATTAGGGGAGGTCTATGTCCAAGTCCAATAGCATCCAGCATCTGCCAGCAGTCTTTCGCAAATCGTCATCCCACCTGGTCGGAGGGCGTCCTACACTACGTTTGCCGAAAAATGTCGTTTGTTTTTTCTCCGAAAATGCTAAATGCACCTGTACAATTATTACAAACTGCCACTGACCTTCATGCCACAGGAGAGCCGCGAATATAGCCCTGAGGCACTCCGCCTGGGCGGGACTCAGCGCGTGCTTCATGGGCGGGCGCGACGGGAGCGGCGGTGGCGACGACGGCGTGGGCAATTGACTAAGTGCCGAAGAGATCCTATAGGCTGTCGCTACAGGAGTTTCCATTCTACCCTGTGGAAGTTAACGAGCCGTTTTTATCTAAATGACACGGGTTTGGTTGTCAAACTAGGCCTTTAATTTACCCAAACTCCTTGTAGAATGTTTGTAAACGAACCACGACACAAATAATGAAAACTTACTTGCTTGGCGTCGAGTTTTATATTTAATTGTAACAATATTTACTGAAGGAAGGATCTCATATCGATAAGCAATGTAAATTGTGTTTAAAAAGACGAGTGAATTTTAGATTTAGTATGGGCGGCTTGTTTACAAACATTCTACGTCGAGTTTTAAGGTACGTATCCCAGTACTAACGGGGCACAAAAAACTCGAATTACATATTATATAAATGCATATTAATTCAACATTATTTTTTGGTTCCCCTACCATGAAAACACGATAACAAAACCATGGAAGTGCACCGTTTCACACATCATTTGCCGGAAGCTCACGAATGCTGCGGTCCATTGAAATGACTAATGTTTTGATTTGTAGGTTTTATTAATTATTTTGTTTCTCTAAGCCAAAGTTGGTTGCGTAGTTTTAGTAAATTTTGAGCTTACAGCTTTTCAAAAACGTAAGCTCTGTCCCACTCCTAAGGACCCTGATATGCGAAATCCTGTGACTATCATATTCACAAAATGGCGAATGTACCATCTTATAAAGTTTGTTTGGAGGTAGTGTATCAAAAGTTTCTTCAGGACTACTCTGAAATTTTTAGAAGGCTAACCCATTCAGAATAATGTTTTGCGTTGTTGTGAAATGTACGTTGACTTATTGATTTACCGTCGAGTGACATTGAAGCATGTTCGGCTAAGTCACAAGACTTACCTGAGCGTTACTCTTCTGGCCCAGTGGCACCTGAGCGCGCTCTTCGGCCGTCATCAAGAAGTAGGGCTTGCGCGACGGCGTGGCCTTTCCTCCGCGCTTGTAGCGGGGCACCGCCCGCTGCTGCGGGGCTGCGATCTCGCGGTATTGCTTCGGGTCCACGAGCTCTGGCTCAGCCTCAGGGTCAGAGTCTACGTCAGAGTCTGGCTCCATGTCCACCTGATAACAATTTAAATTACGATAAGACGATACGATAAACTGTATACTGTTATGACCACAACCAAAATGTTTTAAGGTATCTACAATAATCTACATACTACCCAAATCAGGGATCGGTTTTATTATTATTATTAGATTATAGATGAGCAGCTGAGAGCTGATTTGTCTATATCACAGTGCTTTTAGTTTTTCACTACAGTTGTTTGTCTCGTATAGTGGTCAGTTTGCGCGTTCGTATCCAGTGGTCGAGTCTGTTTTTGAAGCTGTTCACAAAGGGAGCTGATATGGTTTCTTCAGGAAGCTCGTTCCGTTTGTGCACAACGGTTACTCAGGAAGTGATGAGCAATGTTGGTGTTTGATGCTGTACGAATAACTCTAAGACTATGGCCTCGAGCTGATTTGAGTGACACCTTCGGGGTAAATATTTTGTGTATGTCGGGCAGGTTGTTGGTGTGTGATAGAATTTTGAAGGTTTCTATCAGTTCGCCACGGAGGCGCCTATTCTCCAGATTAGTGAGGCGAAGCGCAGCTAATTTCTCTGGGTAAGGCGTTTTAAGACTATTTTAGACTCAGATCAGGGCTTACACGAATCAGCCGTACAAAAAAAAAGAATCCCGATTAAGCTCTTTCTTGTAAACCCAAGACTTTCACTTGACAAGACTTTGAAGTAATATTATCGTCATCATCATCAGCCTACACCAGTCCACTGCTGGACACAGGCCTCCCCTAATGAGCGCCATGTCTTCAGCTTGCCGCATCCAGCATCTACCAGCAGTCTTTCGCAAATCGTCATCCCACTTGGCCGGAGGGCGTCCTACACTACGTGCCGAGTCGCGGTCTCCACTCAAGAACCCGTTTACCCCAGCAATATTATCGTAAAAGATAATAAGCCTGTAACATCCTCCTAATAGGCAATCAACTCCGCCTGGTTCTCCATCAATCACTTTGACGGGCTAGTTGGAATATAATTGTTGGCAGAGAATAATAGCAACAGTACAATACTAAATCGGTGGACACCTACGCTCCGACAAATAATTAGAAGTGCACCAAATAATAAGATCTACGTCAATTTCAAGTTAATGTCAGACGATATCATACAAAGTTTAAGTTAACAGGCTCGTCTGATTATCTTTCAGAGAATCATTCTTATGGTGCACCCGCTCTTAGCGGAACTGCGCGTCGAAATCGACCATCTCACCAAAAATGTCACGCAGTGCCGCTTCCAAATTCAAGGTCAAGGAGTATTATGGATACGCTTTAGGGGCAAATTTTGCGTACTTACATAATTAAACAAAAAGCTATTAGTTTCTTTAAAAGTGTTTGACCCATATTTTCATCGCTGCGCTGTTGATGTTGATGTCATTTTGTAATCCTTTCTAGCCTCACAAAATGACGAATGAATAACATACTGTTACGAGCATGGGGTTCGGGTTTAATAGAAAAATGCACTAATTAATCCACTAATTAAAACCAACACTTTACTACAAATTTAACACAGAACTAACACAAACAAACTGTACTTGAAAAATCTCCCGCGGTGGAGTCTTGGGCACGCTTCCGATTAGTATTGATATGGATCGGTTGAGCTACATGTAGATTGTTTACAACAGTCTACAGTTAGCTCAATTGTTTCATCTGTAAATACTTGTTTTAATTAAATTCTATCGTTTGATTCTAATTTTCTTTGTTAGTAAAGTTTTTATCCAAAAAATAAAAGGAAGGGGTCAAACAAAGTGTATTGAATTGGAATACCTATGGCTAGATGGCCTACCAGCACAAGAAACGCGGTAGGTGTTATTTTAGATGAAAATCTCAATCATTACTACTTTAATGATTCGTTGCTTGATATTTTCATCGAATTTACCGTCTACGCCACGTTTCTATTTTGGTCAACGTAGCGCCTAAAAAGCGTTGGAAATTTCGGAGCTATAAGATCCTTTCTGGAAATTCCAACATTATTTATTCATTTCGACACAGCTTTTAACTCTAGGATAACCATTTATAAAGCCAAGAAAAAAGGTTCAATTCACAATATACGATAAATATTCAATCGTTAAGAGAGCTTTAAAAATTCACCGTGATCTATTAAGGTTCACAAGACGTTTATCTTTTCTTACAAACGTGGAAGGGTACGTGGTAAGTACACTGGTACACTGTTTGATGTCAAAACTCAGGATAATATCAATTTATCTCGCCTTATCTATGTATGTTTGTCGAGCTACTTGTAAATTGTTTGCAACAGTCTGCAGTTAGCTCAATTATATCAACTGTATATACTAGTTTTAATTTAATTATATTTTTTGATAGTATTTATTTTTGTTTAAAAGAAGTATACAAGTATAATGTTTGTATAAATCTAAAACCATAAAAGTATACGTTTGAAAAATATGAGCATCCAAACGTTAATATTTTAACACTAACTTTAGCCAAACTTTGGGATATAAATTATAATAAATTAATACACGGAGAAAGAAAACACTAAATGAAGCCCTTATCGACGAAATTTCGTTATTCAAAAGTTGAATAAATTTAATTTGAAAAGATATACGGTATAGTTTTTTCTACAATATCCCTTGTGCTAAAAGTGTGTTCGCTTTACGCGGTCTTTTTACGAATTCGTCGTCGAGCATTTCATCTAAGCGTTTAGGTTTACCGTACGTAACTATGTCAGTTGAGATAGCATACATAAACATATAGGCCTCGCCTACCAACGAGTTCGCGCCGTTGACTAGTTTACCCTTAAGGGGGCGATATATGACGTCATTTTGTGAATAGAATAGGCATAGGATTTTGCGTTAAAAGGAGAGGGACGGAGCAGAGCGGCGTAAGCTCGAAAATTAAGTGTTTGCTGATTATCTATTAGTTAGGTAAGACATTTGTTTGCAAATATAAGCCGAAGTTGCAAGTTGGGTATTCTTCTATTTAATATGGTGATGAAAATGTGTTTTGAATTGTTTTAATATAACCCAAATTTGCCCATCCCACATCTATCGCCACCTTAAGGGAAGTAAGTGGCTGTTATAAAAGTCAGAGCTTGCGGGAATTTTCGACAGATGATGACTAATAAATCAAAGTGGCTGTGGATGGGACGGAAATAAATAGCCTGAATTTACTTAAAAGCTTCTTAGAATTTTTCGATTCAATAATACGTAAGGGTTTTATTGTCACTTCTTAGAATTTTTCGATTCAATAATACGTTAAGCGTTTCACTCTCACTTATGCCGTGCTAAGCGTGGGATTGATCCAGGGTTTTAAGCTTTTAATGGTGAAACATTTGGGAATCGCAGTTCGGTGGTAGATCTATTCTGTAAGAGGCGCTGCTGCCTGACCCCCGGTGAATGTCCCTTAGTCGCATCTTACGACACCCACAGGGGGAAGCCTGCGTTCAGCAGTGGACCGTTGTACGCTGTTGAGGTGGTACGTCAAACATTTAATTTAACATTTAACATTTTTTTTTACACGTCTACGTATTGTGGAGGAATGGAAGTACTGTTTTCAGGAGAGAGCAAAAGCTTTAAGTGATCCAGATGGACGTCAACGTGTATGCAGACGTCAAAATGAATGGTTTGCTCCTTACGCAATAACTGAAACCGTGGGTTATCAATTATCAAGGAGGGTCAAAATTGATTTGAGGAGGCATCTCTTACGAGGCTCGTACCGATCTAGTGGTGTTTGATAAAGGCAGAGTGAACGTACAAAGATAAGTGGAGGAAATATTTCGAGACCTTAGATATTTTCCTGCAAATTTTTAGCAATATCGATTTTTAGGCGTATTTTTATTAAACGGATTTTTATAAGACTTGAAATTTAATTTATTCTTAATGGTTGCTTTTAACATAACTTTTATCAAATATGATCATATTTTGACGATTACTGTACACTGAAAGAAACACAAGGTGGGCGGTTAATTGTGCCTGTGAGTGTAAGTTTAATCAAGTTGGTTGCTTTCTTTTCCCTAACGTTTCAACCGCGTTACAGCGATCGTGGTCACGGTATGTCGCCTCGTGACCACGATCGCTGTAACGCGGTTGAAACGTTGGGGAAAAGAAAGCAATAGGTACGCGATAAATACCAGATAATAATCTTTATCGGTAGTAGGTAATACTCGTATTTATAAATACCTCTGCAATCGGTTCCACGCTATGTCCATTATCAGGCCGGTGTCTGAGGGGCGCCCACCACTCGTTACCGTTGCAACGCCTTCTGATAAACAAAACAACATTCATGGACAACAATAACTTGGCGTATTCAAAAAAGATATTAGCGAATTTCAAATCGTTTTGTTCCGGATCTTTAGGGAATAAAATTAAATGTCAAATTATTTTCATACTACAATGGTCGAGTGTCGAGAGTTGGCGAAGATATCACCAAAATTGTTGTAGCTAGTCGTGATTTTAAGCCCTCGGAGGGAAAAAATATGGGACCATTTAGGGATCATACTGTATACTACAACAGCGAAATAATTTTTAAAATCGGTCCAGAACTGACGAAAATCGACGTTCATACATAAAAAAAACAAAGCCGATCATGTAAAGAAAATTGATGAAATTTTAGGAACTTATTTCTTAGTTTCTGCCTGTTATAAATCTAGAAAAAATGACTGTCAATGTTTTTATGGGGTATAAATAAAATATAATTCATCATACCGCGGTGAGCCACCGCCGGCGGCTTCGTTCCTCATCTGTCTGTCTCTTTTACTCGGCTCTGGAGCGTACGGATATGGGCTCGCCCCATTCGAGTCCTAGAAACAATTGCGCGTTATTGAATGATCGATTGATAATTTTATGTATTATTCTGATTTGCATCGGCTACAAACTGACATTTCAAGAATAACTCCAGTTTACCTCATCTGTGTCCAGTTCTAAGGGATTGGGGATCGTTCCCTCTTCGACAGCCATCGGATCTAAGGAAACGGAAATACATGCCATTATTATTTCAAATATTTTCACTAGTACTTGTTTGATTTATCCAAATATATAGAGTATTTGGATCAAATAAAATAGGTACCTACTTAAGATGCCTAAGTAAGTATGTTATACAAATAATAGTGCAATTTTTTTAGGATCGAGTATGTAAATCTTTAAGACATGACAAACAGTCGAAATACCAAATACAAAATAAGATAGTGGAATGAGTATTTGTTTTCACAGTTATGCCAACACAAAAAGGTCACTTATATTTGATTTCCTCCTCAGAAATGTCTGTATACGGCAAAACAAAATAGCTTATTAAAGAAAAGGAATCGTGTGGTTTGACATATTCAACATTCAATCTATTAGCTACGTTTGTACATCTCTGGCAATGAATGCACCTTAGCTCTGGTTTAGATCGAGTTGCAAATTATTCCACCGTCCTTAGCATACTAAGTGATTGCGTGGGCAGTGCCTCGCAGAAATAGCACAAGCTAACCTCTGTGCTCAAAGTTGGCAGCTACGTTAAATGTCTGGATTGTTAGCAAAAGGTCAAAGCATGCTGAAAGCGAATCGAAGGGCATTTCGGAAGATATGATTAGCAAGTTGAGACCGATCTCCACAGTGCAAAACACACTCAAAAGTTCTATAGAGACGAAGATAAAAACGCCACGTGCGTTCGAGGGTTTTAAGACGGCGCGCCTTTTTCATCAACCCTAAGAGTTTAATATTTTACCGTGGCTGGGTCCCGGTTCGGGGTTTACTTCGTCCGGCTGCAAGACGGGCGCTGGCGGCAGCGCCTCTACGACGGGCGCTGGAGGCAGCGGGTCAACGGGCGCTGCAGGCAGCGGGTCAACGGGCTCGGCAGGCAGCGGATCTACCGCCGCTGGTGGCAGCGGCTCTAAGGCCGACTCGGGTGGCACCGGCTGCGAAGTCTCGCTAGTTGAAGGCCACTGACTAGCGCCTTCCTCCTTCACAACAAAAATAGTTATTGAGAAAAATAATTTATACATAAGACAATAAATATGAAGCTAACGCTGCCATCACTGCTTGTACCTGAAAACTGGGCGCTTGTCTACCAAATCAATAGATTCACTTGACAAAGGCGCGCTCCGTTTCAAATTAATGGAAAACGCCAGAATAAATAGGTGAAATTATAATCGACACGCTCTTTATTTATAAGTGGACCTCTTTTTGCAAGCCAGTTTAATAGGCCGTGCGCTAAAAAAGTATAGACATTCAAACTCAAACTGGTGGCTTCATCTAAAACAAAGATGGTCACAAAAACATGTGTTACCGGTGGAAGGGTCGGCAGCGCGTCCACTGGTACCAGCGGCTCAGGTGGCACCAGCAAAGTCTTATCCAAATGCTTGTGGTACTTCAGGCACCACGCGACGTTGGCCGAGCCGTCCGTATACTTGCGTAGAGAGTCGAGGTTCAGGCGCACCCATGTACCATCCTTGTTTGTCAACTAGGGGCAACATAACTAGTTGTTGTATGCAGACAACATAAAAACCCAGAGCGGATTTATTGAAAACTTTCAACAAACCAGTGGGTTAATTATGTAAATCTTTTCTGCATACCATACGTTTGTTACTTATTGAGAAGTTAAAACTTTTAAAACAATCATGGTTATTAACATTAAAGTCCGGGATATTTACCATGATTCGATTTTTTAGTTTTCGAATATCTTGGCACAGTTTCATGCGGAATGTTCACGGAAGAACTTTAATATTGAGAAGTTCTTGTGTGGTATCAATAACAGGATACAAACCCACTTATCGCTACTTATATAACAAAAGCGAAAGTAACTCTTGTAGGTATATCTGTTAATATTTATAACTCTTGTAGGTATATCTGTTAATATTGATATTCGGCAGGGAGATTAACAATAACCCGGGTACATAGGATACTTGAAACGGGCGTGCGAAACCGCAGCCAGAAGCTTGTAATATTTCGTTAAAATGAAACAGTTAATAAAAAATAAATAATAATAAATAATGCTGGACAATTCACACAGCATTATCTAGCCCCAAGTTAAGCAGAGCTTGTGTTTATGGGTACTAGATAACTGATATACATAGTACAATACATTACATAGAGAGATATTTTTACTATACATAGAAAACGACCAGAGCACCCGAAACGAATACCTGCAGCTCGTACAAATATTTGTCCCAAGGCGGGAATCGAACCCGCAACCTCTTGCGTCACAGGCGGTCCTTCGCCCACCGCGCCACAGAGGTTGTCTCAATAACCTGTGTTATTTCTCATTCGTGCGTATCTACCGACACTTAGACACAGTTAAGTCAAGAAAAGTCGAGAATTTAGGATAAGTTTTTTAAATGTACCATGTCTTTTTCATTTTTAGGACATAAGAGCCAATGTGGCGTTTATCGTGCAATGTATAGGGAAGCTTGATGAATTGATGATACAATGTGGAAAATTACCCCACCTTATTCGTTAGATGCGGTTTCCAGTAACCAGGAACTTTCCAGTCCAAGAGCAACCGTAGCATACCGAATTCAGAGAACCAAATATCAAATGCGCTCCTATAATTTGCATTTCCATTAGCAAGATTGTTGATATCCAAGAGTCATAGACTAAAGTAAGTACTCCTTTGACCAAACATTAGAAACTATTTAATATCCTTGAGAATCCATTATGGGTAGCGTCCCTGTGAAATCGAGAACTTTACCTCTTTAACATTGGTGGACATAAAGGCTTTTAGTAAATTACTGCCGTACGTTAAAGTCTTAGTGTCTTAGTGACGAAGTTTAAGTTAGTGAGTAAGTTACCTCTTCGACGTAAGCGACCTTGCTCCCGCTAGAGACACGACCCAGTTCTTCAGCCTGCAGGCTAGGGCTGGCGCGCACTCGCAGTCCTGCGCTGTACTCGATATCGAAGCACATGAGTTTAGCAGTTGGCGCTATCGGCAGCAGGTTTTGGAAGCCGCGCTCTAGGGAACTTTCTGAGGGGCTCACTGTCACGTCTATTGATAGCTCCTGCGATCAAACACAGTGACTTTATACGGTACCCTGTTGATAAAAGCTTAGAAATTTATTACTAAAACATGTATTATTGTTTTTTAAAGATAAAACTATGATATCAATTGAGGTTGATTATAAAAAAGTTTTGAAACTTACGCGATCTGAACACATAATTAAAAATATATATATACATATAAATATAACGGGTATTTATCGCAATTATTTACCTATTTTTCGAAACGTGATTATATACCTGTTAAATAGTATTTATAATTATGGAGGTTGATTATGACAATTATGACTGATATTTGATATTACCATAGAAATTGACAAAACGATATTTATAACTCGTTACTTTAGCGTAAGTTAGTACGTGAAGTTGATTCAGTAACACAATATTTTGAGGTAAAACACAAAATAATTTTAATAACCTTGTCAGCCTCATTCCCATGGCGAGCAATCACAAGCTATTCGCTCGTATCTACCCACTGCTGTATATGTAAATGCGTCCAATTTGTACCAATCATATTATCAGCCCTGAACAGATCGCCACTATGGTAAATTTATTGTTCTGAGTAATGGATAGGTACTCACTCGTGCGATAGGCAGATCATCCAGAGTGCAGCGGAACTTGTAGGATCCCGGATGCTTAGGGATCCAGTTCACTACGTAAGACCCATCAGCATCGGCCTTGATGACCATCCGTTCTGCCGGCACGCGCTCATTAATCATATTCACCGCGTCGCCCCAGAGGCCACTGGCGAGGCGAAGCTCCTCAAAGCTGTAGTGTGAGTAAGCCTGTGGAATTGATATTTATGCTATGAGATTAATATTTAGAAGATAGAGGATAAAACTCTATACGCTTTTCAGAAAAAAGTAGAACCATCCTCTTGATAGATTCCGATGACATTGACGACGTAGCTTTGAAACTTGAAATATTATAAAGGAAACTCCCTGGAGGAAGTGTTGGTAGAGAAACATTCAAGACCTTTACTGCGAATCTAGTTACTAAATTGCATTTAAATTGGAACGACAACCAATGGTTTTTACGTATTAACTTTAACCCTCAGCAAATGTTGTGATGTCTTCTCAGACAACGCCAAATACGAGTACATTATAGCAATGCCATCTCGAGACGAGATGGCACCGCCATTATGTATTTGGCGGTCTACTTTTAGAAGAATTTTGAAAAAACTGTAAAATGAACCATTTCTTTCCCTATCTCTGAAGTTTGTAGAGCAATCCGTCTAAAATGGTAATGTTTCTAGATAATGAATCTTTTCTTAGGAAAAATATAGTGAAGTCTGATAATAAATCACTATTTAAAAAGCTCAAAAAGGGGAGGGGGTGGGGAATTATTTCCATAAAGAGGGGCTTCCTCATACAGTGTTTTAGAAATTTTCTAGCTTTTATACTTTTTGAAATAAAGTACATTGAATGAGTACATTGAATGAGTACATTGAGTACATTGAATGAGATGAATGGTACGAAAAGCTAGTATGTACGTACCCCTCTTATATCCAAAGTTTGAAAAGCGATCCATCTGAGATCATCCCATGTATTTATAAATTCAATAAATGATAATATTATTACTGGAACTTATCGAAACCTCAATTTCTATCATGGTTTTGTCCATGTGACATCACAGCTATTGAACTAAATTAGAATAGAATTATAACTAAAATGTCGCCACTAGATAAATAAGATCGCGTTATCAAAGTGTTCATGGTTTATAACGACTTCCAAAGCCATTTTTTGTTTCAATATGTTTTACGAATTCATGAAATTTTGTAATATTTATTTTCTTGTTTATTTGTTACATTAATATCGACAAAATCATTTCAGTGGAAATTGTCCGAATGTGATGTTTATTTTGGGAGCAGCATTGAATTCCTGCCGAGGTATTTCATTTTGCACAAACAATTTAAAATAACAAATCCGGTCCAAATACCTTCATCATTCCAAAAAATCGTATATTTATGATTCGATTGATTTTTACTTGGTATTTTAGTTTTCTATCGTCAAATGTTTGGCCACCAACAAACCATTTTACACATTTTTCCGGAAAGAGAAAATAATTGAATGACATAGTATACTTATCTCTTGCGATTGAGTTAATGAGACAAAGGTATGCGGATCGCGAGCTTAAAGTGGAAATTGGCAGAACACGTGGCAAGGCGGGATGACGGCCGATGGACCAAGGTGATCACAAGTTCCCGGTAGGCGTGAAGCGCCCGTTCTTATCATTATTTTGTTTTGATTCAAAAATCAACAAAGAATCAAAAGCACTTTCAGTTGACAACTGAAAGGTGACGTCACAGAACAAGGACAATAATTTCAATAACCGCTAGGACCGCTAAGCTAAGAACTTGTGTTTCGCCACACATTGAGATATTTTTCAGTTGGCTATCAGAAGAGTTTCATTGGTACGGTTTTACCTCCAGCTTAGTCTCCTCTAGCTGGGCCACAAAGAAGAAAATTGAATTACAGACTGAAGCACTAGATATGATCCGAAAGAAAAAAAATAGAAAGATATTTGCTTGCAGAGCTCAGCCTAAATTAAATATTGAGGTTTTCTTACATCGAGCAACCCACCTACATGTTCAACAAATGTCGATAAGAGGTACCTACCCAAATGTTCAAAAAATTTGCCGCGAATAAATACAATAACTATAATATTAATTTTGTTACAATTTTATAAGCTTATTTTGAGAGTATATGAACGTATTTAATGATAAACAGGGTGTTACAAATATATACCATACCATCCTACTTTAAACGAACACATTTACCAACATGACCTCCATTTTTTAGGCACACGGATAAGTAATTCTTTGAAGGATTTCCTTATCTGCGACTTTTAAAAGCGTGAATCTATAAAATTGTATTACGAACTACTGTTGTTAACTATTCTGCAAATTCGTATCATTTTCTGAAACTTTTTACATTTATGACACATACAATAATGTAAAAAATCCACAACCTCAACAGCCTTTAATGGTCCACTGATGGACGCAGGCCTCCTACTGATTTTTTTATCTCATGAGGGGTAATGCTCATAATCCCCACGCTGAGCATGCGGGTTGGGGATCGCTGTTTGGTGGTAGACCTTTCTGCAAGAGGCGCTGCTGCCCGCCCCCCGGTATGTCCCTTAGTCGCTTCTTACGACACACACGGGAAGAGTTGGGAAAATATTAATATGTATTCTATTCGTAGTACAAAGTCAAAAACTTGCTTGATGGTCTATACAGATAAAACTTAAATTAGTAGCCCAGTTTTTTTTAAGTAACTGATATTTTTTATGAAAAAAATTACATAATTCGATATTTTACTTTAGTGCTTTAAACGATAAAAGGTATTGGTTTTCGTAATAATTCTGAGATGAAAATTGGAGTTCATTTTACCCTGTGCAACGGCGATATTAAATTCTCATCCCATTATTTAAATTATCGGATAAAATGAGTTAATTGTGTAGTTGTGAGAATACTTCCCTGCATACTTTTTTCCGGGTTTAGGACACCATACCCAGGGAGGGGTTGGGGTTTACATGATTATTCAGAAAATAAACCCATCACGCAATATCTCGGAAGAGGACCGCCCGGCTAGATTCTATCGCCTATGTTCAACAGGGATAATGTAGGATTCTAATGCTGAAATAATTTTTCAAATCGGTCAAGTAGTTTCTGAGCCTAACCAAACAAACATACAAATCTTTCCCCTTTATAATACTATTAGCGGTCCGCCCCAGCTTCGCACGGGTATATTCTATAGCCTATGTTACTCAGTAATAATGTAGCTTAATAGCTTACGGCAAAATTATTTTTCAAATTGATTCAGTAGTTTTTATATTCGTTACATAAAAATACCAATCTTTCCTCTTTATAATATTAGTGAGATCAACCCAGATCAGCATTCAAGTTAATGAGATAAATCACTCAGTTAATTTCCAAACTAAGCAGGTTCTTAAAACTACAGTGAGAATTTCGGTTACCAGTTTAAATTAGAAGTAACAACGCGACGAGAGCTCACGTGAGTAGTAAATATACTGTAATCTGTGGCGGCCTGACGAATGACGTCATCCACGCCATCCGCGTGATAAAATAATTTCGAACGAAAATGCAAACTTTGATCTGATCAAGATCAGAAATTTATCATGTTGTTAACACAAACGAACTTGGTATCTTATTGCAATTATTAGAGTGGGTGTTAGCTCTCCACCGTGCAAGATACCTGTGAGTTATGTATGACCCTCTGAGCCTACGTTAGGGAATACTCGTCCTACTTTTAACACAGGCTATTTATGACACACATAATGGTGTTCTGAAAGTTAAGAGTACCTACAATATCAAAGTGATCCCGTGCAGTTAGCACAGCTGACGCTGGGTAGTAATTGCGTATAACATGAGTTTAATTAAACCTAGTTAGATTAGTTGCCGTTTAGTTTAAATTTTTACAGATCTCAGGGGGGGACCTCAGGGGTACTTTAATTTGTCGGAAAGGCCTTCTAAGTCGATATCGGAAACTTTTGACATAGAACGAAAAAATCATAAATCGTGATGTGTGGTTGCAATGTCAGCCTGCATCTACTGCGTAAAGACGTTGCAACGTGTAATGTCGAGACACATCAAACGAGTCCAAGCACGACGCTTTATGTTGAGTAGATAAGGAGTTCTAAGAGCTCTTGTAAACGACACGGTTGCATCGCGGCACGGCGAAGACGGCGCCTTTTTAGGGTTCCGTAGCTAAAGGGACCCTAAAAACTACAAACCGACTTCAAAATCATGAATCGTGATGTGTGGTTGCAATGTCAGCCTGCATCTACTGCGTAAAGACGTTGCAACGTGTAATGTCGAGACACATCAAACGAGTCCAAGCACGACGCTTTATGTTGAGTAGATAAGGAGTTCTAAGAGCTCTTGTAAACGACACGGTTGCATCGCGGCACGTCGAAGACGGCGCCTTTTTAGGGTTCCGTAGCTAAAGGGACCCTAAAAACTACAAACCGACTTCAAAATCATAAATCGTGATATGTGGTTGCAATGTCAGCCTGCATCTACTGCGTAAAGACGTTGCAACGTGTAATGTCGAGACACATCAAACTAGTCCAAGCACGACGCTTTATGTTGAGTAGATAAGGAGTTCTAAGAGCTCTTGTAAACGTCACGGTTGCATCGCGGCACGGCGAAGACGGCGCCTTTTTAGGGTTCCGTAGCCAAAGGGTGAAAACGGGACTGTATTACTAAGGCTTCGCTGTTTGTACTGGATTTCTGAATATGTATTTCCCTTGCCGTTATACCATAAATAATAATAATAAAATAATATACAAATAACGTCATTTTTGGCTATTTTTGCTCTACTTTTGTCGAAGCTGTATCTCATGAACCGTAATATATTTTTGAAAATTCGACAGGGTGTGTTCACTATTACCACCATAACAATAAATAATAAAATTTCAACAATTTAGGATCCAATGTCCATACCAAGTTGAGTACCGATCACTGAAGATAAAATACAGATCTCAAGCGACAAAACCATTTTAATCGATATAAAAATTGTTTCTCAACACAACCACAGAACAGATCTATATTCGAACTCCTCCAAAGTAGAGTTATGAAGACAAAACAATTGGGTAAGTACATAAAATTGCACACATTGCACATCCGAAAGTTGATTTAAAAAAGCCCCCAGCTCTATCGTGTGCCCTCAGCACAGCACCCAGGCTCTATCGATGGCCCAGGCCCAGCCGTCTATAAATGAATCAGTGAACACGTCTTTTGTAACTTTATGGGACGCGATCCATTTTAAAATTGGAAGACGTCGTCTTGCGACTCTTGCTAGACAACTTTTGTAACTTTTGCAGATTGCATCGTTTTCATTTTAACGATGTAGATAACATAAGCGTAACCTTTTTGTTGTTTTTCTATCGTTGAAACTTTGAAAGATTTATTTATTGTGTATTTATTTAAAGTTAAATTGAGGCATAGTGGTTTCTTTTTACACTGCTTCCACAAGTGGACAAATAATTTAAGTGAAGGTTGGTAATATACGTTTACAATATTTCATCATCATCAGCCTATATTTGTCCACAGCTGGACATAGACCTCCCCTAATGAGCGATACAATACAATATTACAATATTTAAAAGTTACAAAAAAGATGGCATTAGGCATTTTCTGTTTATAGTATTGTCCGTCGAGGATTCTGAACAAGAATCTAAATATACAATCTATATACTCTTATTTCTAAGTCTTGATTTTGTGGAATCAAACCTGTATATGATATCATCGATTGCACACATAATATGATTCAACCACTTTTGGTGTACCTATACAGCTATGATAATCGGTTGGCATGGCATGTAAGTCCTATTTTGTTGTAGGATTTATGTCTATTCTGCAATTCTTCTTCTATGTCGGCATAATTTGAAGCCTGACGAAGTAAGGCTAGTTTAGGTATAAAACAATCCATATAATGCGAAGCATTTCACTATGATAACGTAAGTCTACCTAGGTGCCCTCCTTACGGTGGTATTCAGGTCAGCATTTTGCAAATAGCTGGAAGCTAAACGTTAAATTAATTATTGATAAATGTCTAATTAACGGTCTAGCCTCTACAAACGCATAATTTAACAATACGGCGCGGCGGCGGCGGCGACGTACCTACCGAATCTGCATTCTATTTTATTCAACCTTACATTTATGCGCCGCTTGTTTTTGTAGAAAAATTAATTGTACATTTCAAATTTCTATGCTGTTAAGACTGAATGAGAGGCGTTTGTCCCACAGACGTAAAACATAAAAATTATTGGCGAGCATCTTCGGTAGTTTAAGTTTTTATAAGAACCCTTCATTGTTCACCAAAATAAATACATACATAGGTGCGTGATGTTAAGATTGCCAGACAGGCGTAATAGTTTTTCTTTGCGCGCGCAGCAAATGCGACACTTCAATAAATAAATAAATATTAATAAATAATGCTGCACAATTCACACAGCATTATCTAGCCCCAAGCTAAGCAAAGCTTGTGTTATGGGTACTAGATAACTGATATACATAATATAATACAATACCTACATAGATAGATATTTTTATTATATATAGAAAACGACCAGAACACCCTGAACAAATGTCTGCAGATCATACACACATTTGTCCCGAGGCAGGAATCGAACCCACAACCTTCTGCGTCGCAGGCAGACCTTCGCCCACCGCGCCACATAGGTTGTCATTGTCAATATTGAAGCATATTCTATCACTTGTTCTGTAAGCACTTTCAAAGTGTGAAAACCACGTGAAATTGCAATACTCGACCAATAAAAGATGCAACCCGAAAAGCTTGCTCCCCGCACCGAGATTTCAAAAATTCTACAACCTTCGTAAAAGATGACAGGAGCACTCAACCTATATCGAAGTGGTTTGCTATTTCCTTTTATAAGACATTCCTAGATCACGGCTAAAAATATAGGACCACATAATATTTTTTTTTCTATGCGGAACAATATTTTTATTTAGAGCAATCGAATTGCTGACGTTTTTGAGCCTAATCATCGTTTTCGAGCGAGAGTGCTCATAAATAATTTGACACACGATCCTTAATTTTATCTATTTTTATAGAAGAGAAACTCTGACTCACATTATCAAAAAATCTCTGGAACTATTCATGCAAAATTTCAACCTCGTAGCTAAAGAACAATTTTGCACGTGAGACACGCAGCAGAAATTTTATTGCATAAGATAAGAGTGCTTTTTTAGGACTTAACCAAACACTATGATCTGATTTTTCTTTTATTGAAACACGGATCATAGTCGGGTATCGATTTTTTAAATCTCTGAAACCTTTTTAAACTATACTATACAGTTATTTTTATACTGTTACTAGGAGTCAGAAACAGGTATCAGATATTTTTTGATTTGGTACTTTCGGAAAGTGTTTCTAATAAAACTTAAGGAGAAAAAAATACATGTAATTTCCTAGACTGATAGACTAGACAAATATTATTTTCCTCTAGAACACGTATTTATTTCCTCAAAATATAAAATAGCGACCGAAACATGCACACACGGTACATGAGCTACAGCCAGATGAAAGTCGGACAGCGGAGTCTTATTAATAGGGTTCCGTTTTACAGTTTGGGTACGCAACCCTAGTAATCGACATTTTTTTTATATCGATTGATGATTCGAATAAACATTTAGATATTAGATACTTATAGTTATTCACCTTCTCGGCCGCGGGCCAGCATTCAAAAATCGTACGACACGGAGAAAGCTCCGTGTAAATGTAGGTACAAGTATTTGTGGAACACAAGACTGCAATCTAAAGCCGTTAATAGAGCAATCTACCTTCAACTTGTAATATCCGCAATAAACAACGTTTGAGCCAAGAGGTTTATCGATTTCGATGCCACAGAGGAAAGACAGGAAATAGCTACAATATTCTGAAATGTCCAGGCAGGCGTGCCTGTGAGTATCGAGGGCAAACAACACTTCTGGTTAAAAGGTGAATAACTAAAGCTGGACAATTTATTTGTTACATTTTATATCCGACCCAAACTAGCGCCGTCACCTACTTTATCTTATTATTCCGTTATATATAACAAAGGAAATTTAAATAATCCATCGTACAGTTAGTGTGATACCTATTAAAAGCTTTATTTTAATGCCTCTGTAATAGTTTTATTCTATTTAGGTAGTTTAGGCAGTGAATAAAAAATAGATTTTGGTGGCCACCAAGGGCAACTTCGATTCACTGCCTAAACTAAATAGAACAAGACTATTACAGAGGCATTTACTTACATCATTTCAAGACTGTAGAATTGTTTCATATTACAAACAAACTCACTCAAAATCGGACATAATAGTTTATTTATTCAACAAGAGAGGAAACGATTTCCTGTTGAACGTGCCGATACTCATCCCGACAATTCTGCCGCGTGAATCCACTGTAAGTTGAAAAAGAGCGGTTTACGTAAACGTGCAAAAAAGATTTTTTGGTTTTTATTCGATTGATCTTTTATTTCATTACAAAATGTATGCATGTGTGAGATAGTGTTAGGTATTATTTTCAAGGAATTGCAAATTACCTACCAGGTCAAGACGTTTAAAGCAATATTTAAAAAAAAATAAACGTTTTAATATATTAGTTTACTACTTACAGTCCTCTGATAATGGCTCTATTGTTATGGCAAAACATTAAAAATAAATAAATAATGCTGGACAATTCACACAGCATTATCTAGCCCCAAGATAAGCAGAGCTTGTGTTATGGGTACTAGATAACTGATAAACATAATAGAATACAATACATAGATAGATATTTTTTATTATACATAGAAAACGACCAGAACACCCTGAACAAATGTCTGCAGATCGTACACACATTTGTCCCGAGGCGGGAATCGAACCCGCAACCGCGGACCTTTGCCCACCGCGCCACAGCGGTCGTCTACGTGATATTAAAGTGCCTTTACCCACCGCCCGTGTTATTCGGTTGCATAAACACTATTAGTTGACCTCCCCACATGACTAGCGCGCTGCCAATAGCCATCGCGGTGGTTACGGCGCGCGGGTCTTGATAGTTTGGATTTGGTGGGCACTGTATCTTTTTCGCGCGTCAATTTATTTTGGTAATAACCGGTTTATAAGTTGATTACCGCGTTTTGGAATTTTAAAAATTATAACCTTTAAATTTCGTGAATACAGTATTTTGTTAATCGTATTGTCTCAGTGTTAAGTGTAGCTAGTAGAAGAAAAAATCAGTGGTAAAAATAGATCAAAAGAGAACGTTTGATTGAGCCCTGTTAAGGCAAAACACGTGTAAGTGTATTGGCAAAAGACGGTAGAGATATTAAGAGGAGCCTAATGCAAAAAATTGTGAAAAGGATAGGCATAGAATTTCGCGTTCATAGGAGCGGGACAAAAGTAAAGTATATAATAGCATGCTCATGTAGGTCGGGATTTAATATGTTCACAAATAAAACGTCAAGTGCGAGTCGAACTCGCCCATCACATCGCCCCTACAGGGGTCCGTATATTTGTAAGACCTTGATCCTTGTCAAATTTTATGATTCTAGGTCAACGGGAAGTAAACCTTCATATTTTTCCCGTGTTCTCTCATCGAAGCTAATCCCCCTGAAAGTTTAGTTCTTTATTTTTGTTACACCCTGTATATAAAACTTAATACCTTTCCGATTACCTTTCAAGATGCGCGTTTCTGCATCGCAAGGGCTGTCTCTCAGGATAAAATAATGTAGAAAACGCCATCAATGGGGTTTTTTCATTGACGACAATACTGGATTTATTGTAAAAAAAAATATTGTGAAGACCAGGTGAAGACGTTCTATATTATCTTAATTTCAATACTCAATACTCACTCAATAATTTTCTGAACAAAAGAAAAGTTTTTTTGATTAATAAAAAATTGGTATTACCTTAACTGCAGGTTATCTTTTAATATATTATTTATTTAATATCGTATATATACAAATTGGCGTATATATACATAGTGTTTATAGTATAAAATTTGACTTGTCCAAGTGCTTATTTTGTAAGCTTAAAGAAATAAACGTTATTGATATTTGATATTTTGATTGGCGATATCTATATCGCCAATATTTTTGAGAATATTATAAAACATTAAAATACCTACAGCAAAAGTGTGCTACATCCATATATGTAGCAGAACCACAGAGCAGAACGTACATAGTTATTGGTTTCCGTTAACGTGATATACTGCCAACCTTATTTCCAGCCTGTGCCGAGCGATGTCAAATTTAAACTGAAAACTGAATTAACCTGGCATAACGAACTTTCACATTTTAGAACCTCCATACTGCCTCAAAGTCTGGTATAGGTTTTTGCAGTATGGAGAATTGCAAAAACCTATACCAGACTTTGATGTCAAAGCAAATGAAGAGTCAGGGATTTAGAAAGGGAATAGCCGAGTTGAATTGATAATATGATAATAATCTTCGTCATATACATTGTTCCAGTTCATGCTTCTTCAATCCTAAAGTAGGAAGAGTAGCTATGTCCAGCATGATAAGTTTATCATGGTGGAGATTTTCCGATAAGCCCTACGAAGCCCAAGCAAGGCATCTTGTTACCACTCACCTTTCCTAGAACGTCGTTTCATCCATGGCCCGCGGACAATCGAAGGCCGTCGCTTATCTATCCTAGACTATGTTAGGAGATTTAGTTACATTTTACTCATTGATAATTATTTTTATGGTTTTGAAAAAACTAACAACTTAATTCGATTTCTTTAGTTTTTTTAGGTTATGATGAATATTGTCTACAAACAAAACCTACATTCCCTCGTGGTCGTCGTCAACAACTGCAAAAGAGTCATAGAAATCGGTCCATAAATGACAGATAAATCGACAAACATACATAATCCAATCCGTCAAGTGCGAGTGTAACTCGCGCGCCGGGTGCTTCGAACATTTATCAATTACACAATTTTTGATAATTAGGATGCACTATTATAACAGCCGGATAGAGACCTGGCTATTTCATTTATACCGAAAAATAATAGGTATTTCAAATGGATCGCTCTGTAGGTAAACTGAGGATATAGGAGGAAACTGTAATTTTATCAATTGTTTTTTTTAATATATTTTGTAAAGTCTACAGAAATTTGAATGACTGTTATGAAATGTAAAAATCGATACCTTTCATTTGATACCCCGCTTGGATAGGTAACGCCGCCTTTCAACCCCCCCCCCCCCCCCCCATTTTTTGATAATTTTTCAGAAACTGTTATTTTTACAGTCTTCCCTACATTTTTCCTGTAAAATATATGTAGATCCATATCTGCAAACGCCACATTCATTGTACGTGGATCGCTCCGCAGATTAATTTTCGACGTTTAAAAACTATTTCGAAAAGTATGAAACCTACAGAAATGTCAAAAATTGTGTTGAAATGTACAAATCGATACCTTCCATTTCATATCCCACTTGGTCACTCTTAAAATTTTAACATCACAATTTGCACTGAAAATTTTCCATTAATTATATTTTTTTTTCTTTAAAACAGTTATGGCGCATGAAACGAATTAATATTTTAAATTTCAAGTTAATAGCTGCAGTAGTTACTGAAATATTCAAGAAAGAAGGGGAATGACAGAGCGAGCTCATTAGGTATTATAAACCGATCTCGAAACCGTAAGAACCCCGTTCAGTCGAACGTAGAGACTACTCCTTTTTTGGTAGTCTAAGATGAAAACTCAAAAAATACGTACCCTCATCATGGAGATGGCCTGATAGAACATCCTGTCCTTAACTGGCGGCTGGAAGGGATGTTTGGGGACGTTGATGCGGAAGTCGCTGAAGTTCGTGCGGCTATGACGCGCACTAGATTCCTCGTGTTTTTGAATCACCACCTGACAAAAAAGAGACAGGTTATGTTTCATGAAAGGTACAAGATTCACACATAACTGCTATGAGGTGAACCGCACCTGTGACGATCAGGCATCTGACATAAGCAAGTACATGTTTCTACAAAAAAAAACATTATTAGATTTACTTTATGCAACTGTTTTCTTTTAACCATAACGATTTAAGATTTTGAAAATCTAAATAAATTTTTCAGTCAGGAATAAAAACTCTCGTAGGATAAATCCAGACTTCACTAGTGAATTAATATTGACAATGGCAGGATGAGTGATTGGATTTTTTACAGTACTCCGATAGAACTATGGAAGCCGGGCGGGCAGAGTTAAAATACATGTTTGTGTTCTGTGTAAAGTCGGGATCGGTATAGACTAGCTATAAAAAGGATTTAACCCCGAGCTTAGGCTATGATCCTTACAGCTCGAATTATTATATAGCACTACAAAATTACAAATACGTTGAATTTATCCTTATCCCGTCCATGCTTTTTGCTGTTTGGTACGACTATGAAGTTCCATAATTGTTGACGGGTTGTTATGCTAATTTTATGCGTAAAGCGCCTACGTTGCTTTAAAATACATAAATACCCGAAAATTCAGAACGAAAAAAAACTGTTTAAATATTTGATTTCATATTTAGTAATTGAATTCCGTTGGGTCTACATATGTTTTAAGTAAAGTACAATGTTGGCAATGGTAGTGTTTGAAATGTAAGTAATTTGTGTATTTTCTACATATAATGTTAACTAAGATATAGTAATTTGGTATGAATTTTTTTCTGAAATTAAATAAATATTTTAAACCTGAATGACAGAATTAAATATTTCATAGACACAGTTACTTGAACTGATAGAGATGCTAATCTGTCCACACGAAAAATATGGGGAATTAAGTATGAGTTTCGATTTTTATCGGCCCAACACAGTAATGAAGATTTTTCTAAGCGATTTTTCCATGTAAAGTATTGAATATAGTATAAAAATTATAGTAAACCACAACCACAGTCGGTCTTACTTTTTCATACGGAAAAACGGGTAAAATGCCACTGGCAAAAAACAAGTATCAAATAGAAGTATTTCATTCTATTGAATAATCTAATGCCATAAAATAAAGTTACTTAAACGCCCGAAAAAGCCGACTTTGAATTACAACTTATTCATAAACGAAATCTATTGCCATAAAAACCGCAGCAGTATAGCAATAGAATGATAATTTGATTCTCATAGTCGAACTACTAAACAGAAAATAGGAGTGTGTAACAACTAGTAGATAATTATCTAAGACCTATCTTAAACTAGCACTTTCATGGCTGAAAACACAGAGTGCGATATGCAAGTACGTGAAACGACGGCCGGCGCGCCACTGCGGGTCGCACCGCCGACGCTAGCAGTGGTCGTGTTAAGGTAAATTGGCACTTAATGAGTGGTAAATATGCAAGCTATAGCGCCCATTTGGGGAGGCCTATGTCCAGCAGTGGACTAATATAGGCTGATGATGATGATGAAGTGAGAAATAAAGATTCGTCAAAAACTCCTTTTGAGTCTAAGATCCTGGCGATATATGTACATATGCGCTAATGTTAATGATTCGAAGTTTTTCGTAATGTTTTAAAATAAACTTGACCATATTTGATCGCTTTTCCATTCTTGTCGGTGATATTTCTACGTAAACGAGAAGCACGTTGAATTTGTTACTGTTAGGTATTTTTTAGTTTGATAAAGAACGCCTTATTTATTTTCTATCTTTCAATGGTTCTAATGACTTTTAAAGAAGATAATAGGTTTTAGTAATATGGATAAAGCATGTTATATTTCTACTGTATGAATACATCTCAATGACGATCGATTGAGAGCGGCAAGATTTAGGGCAACCGAAACATGCTATCCAATAAAATTGTATCAACAAGCGCGAGTGCTCTCAGTCTTGTTAGTGCAGTTTTACAGTGCAGTATATTTTTCTCTTTTGTTATATCCGATAGGGCAGGAAAAATAAATTAAACAATACTGTCTCAAAAACAAGGTTTTAGTTAGTTACTTATATGATAGGGTCACTATAATGCACGACAATTTATTGTACGGCCGAATAATGTACACCCTGATAATCCGTGTCCAAACCTATTAATATTAGAAGCCATGACACCTTTACAGTAAGAAGCCTGACACGGATTATCAGGGTGTACATTATAGTGACCCATATGATAAACAAAGTAACGATCAAGGCAACGATCAAGTAGCATGGAACCATCAAAACTGATATTACACCTATTAATATGTGATCTTTTGAGTTGAACACCTACTCAATTCGGTCGGTTTGGTGGCCAGGATCGTGTGTGAGTTGGACATTCACGTCAATATTACATCGAGAAAGTTGGCCCCTTAAAAAAGCTGTGAGCAATCGTTTCAATGAATCAAATAGCTATTTTTGTAGGCGCAGTTCGTGAATGATTAATTTCAGATACGATAAACAGGCTAACTATGTATTTATAGGGGAAGCTTTAAATATTTCAAGGTCTAAACGTGATACAAAATTATATGAATTAACATTCACGCTCCGTTCTTGATTGCGCTTCATTAGAACCCTGAATGGTATTCACACTAATTGTATTTCAGGATCTACTATGAATCATGAAAGGCTAAGAAAAGCGTTTATTTACCTACACAGCCGAAAAGATTCTAGAAGAAAGTTAATACATTTCCGGACAATTTCGTCCGTTGAATAGCCTCATCAGAGTTCAGTGCAGTTATATTTAAACTTTATTATTTAGGAATTGAGCTTCATGCGGCAGTTGCAGTAATAATCAATGTGACGAGACGATGCCCATTTTTAAACGGTCAGTCCAGTCAGATACTGCTAGTAGGAATGTGGGTAAAAACTGTACAAAAGCGCAATACCTCATAATTAGTTCGCGGGAGAACATAGATTGGCAAATACCAATATTTTTATTCATTGCGTTTTGTTTGTGAAATATGAAGGAAACCAATTAGCAGTGGCAGAACGAAGCTAAAGAGACGAATAATCCGGGCACAGAATATTTACTAGTCTAGCTCGTAAAGCTATATTACAATTTTAATGTTATTTTTCTCTTTTTGTAGTTTTTTTTTTAATCTACTGCTTTTATCGAGCGCTGTCGTTAAACATTGCATACATGCAACGACTAAAGATCCGCCTTCAGAATCTAATTCGTACGAATAAGATTTCATACTGGATACAATAATTTACTGAATCCCGAATACTGTTAGGTGTGTGCACTCTTCCTACAACTATAAAATAACGCTATTTAACTTACGAAAAAACGGATCTCTTAAAAAAAAGCCGCGCATTCACAATGCGCCCATTCGCAATTTAATAAAAGTAATAATAACCAAGCGCTTTTGTACAGGTAACCAATAAGTCGGTATATCAGAGGAAAACACAAAAATGAAATCCAATATTCTTATTGGAACGCTCCTTTTATTGGATTTCGCATTAAAAATTTACAAGAAACTAGAGGGAATTTAGCTTTGTGATTTTTCCACTTTATTATCTAAGACAATAGGGATGTTAACCATAATCACAAATTAAAGTTTAGTGTTAATTTTATGATCATTTGTATTATTAGAATATCGAAAATCACATTTTTATAATATAATATAACTTATTGAATTTATTAAAAATGATTTTAAATGCTATATTTATAATCTGTTGTCAAGTGACTGCAAACGCCATTATAAGCTTATGACGTCACTAGCCGCAAAACAAGCTGTCGCACTGTTTGTTTACCTTTCTGCATTTTCTCATACGACGAATTAGTCTGTAAATTACATAATATTAATAATGATGGAATCCGGATTCACTAAAGGGAATAGTTCCAACTTACCAAAAATAGATACAATTAGAGACCATCAACAGATGGTGGCAAACTTTTTTGCAAGAAACGAAGACTTTTGTGGTTCAGAATTCAGGAACGTGAAAACATCTTTGTAGGTACACTTTTACGTTTAATACCATTTATCTATCTACGAATACATAAATAACAGTCAAGTACATGTGTAATAGATGATTTTCTGCTTTTTATTTATAATTTATCGTGTTCAGAACATCGTTTAAATCACTGTTTACAAAGTTAGGTTATGTGCTAAAACAATAAATTCGTAACATTTGCTTATCTTTTGGCACATGAATAAACATTTTTTCCGGTGTAGTAATTGTTGTACTTTTACACAGGGGCACTGCACAGGTTTTGTAAAACTTTGTGTTCATTTTGATTGTTTGTATTCAAGTAAAATTAAGAAAACACATGTCCTCCTAATCGAACAATGGACATACAACATACAGTCATGTCATGAATCGCGACCATCGTTTTGCGGTTAGTGACGTCATTTCTGTTACGTGACAGTTGTTAGTGTTTTAGCGGAAAAGTTTAAAATTACTCTATTTTTGTACATTTTCTTATCGAAAATAGTAATATTTTTAAAGAAAATATTTTTTTTTATGCTAAACAAGAGTCCATCTTCAAAATAAAAGCAATTCCGAAAAATTGCTAACATCCCTATTATCTAAGGCCACAATTCCAACTTGTTGTTTAATGTGGAATTATTTATAATTACGTACAAATAATAATGATTTCAGGGGTTTCAATTTATTATGTCTAGCGGTGGACTAGCATAGAGTGTTTATGTGATGTAAATATTGATTTTGTTCACATAAACGGACGGATACATGCAGACAAACTTAAAAGCTTTAGTGAGTGCAGAGTTTTCTCACATTTTCGTGAGTCAGTTAACTCGAAAGCTAGTTCCAGCTTTCGACGCAACTAAATAAACCAATCGTTGGCGAGACCGGAGGCACTCGGAGAGGGTTTCTTTGCAATTACGGTTGCTCCGGCGCGGCGGCACTTCAACATCTAGCTATTCTGAACGAAGAATTTAATAAAATGCATTATTTTATTATTTGATCCGTCCGAGTGATTTTTTATTATCTAGGTCAGTACATTCTGTTGAAAGAGCTGCTAAGAATAAAAAATACAACACACAAAATACAACACACTTACAAGTATCCTAAAAATCAGTAAAGCATAATTGATATGGACGGAATTAATTACTTGGGACTAGTTTCTGCCCGCGGCTTCGCACGTGTTGTTTAAAGGTCCTATCCTATGGGAACTGATGGCGTAACGTATAACAAACTGTATGTTAAATTATAGATCGATCCGTTGAGTAGTTTTGGCGTGAAGACGGTAACAATGACCCAAACTGATACATTTATAATATTATTGTGATGTGTATGAATATTATGGAATTAGATGTCACACGAGCTGTCAGAAGATAAATTAACGCGTGGTCGGAGTAGTGCTACGTAATCAAAAGAACTCACCTCAACTTTAAGCGAAGGGGACGCAACGGCTTCGCCGTACTGGTCCCTGACAAGAATGGGCAGGATGACTTGCTCGGCTGGGTGGACCGCTGTCGCGGGCCCCTTCATCTCGCATTTGGACGGCTCCACCCGAGACGTGGGGGCCAACCAGCGTGCCAGCCGCCCCCCGGCTGTGCTCTCCGCGCCAGCAATAAATTCCGTCAGGAATTGGCGCTCAGTTGACACGCACCTGTTGACAAAAGAAGCGAACATTTACTAAAATATATCTTACTTTATATTCCTACTGTGCTGAAAAATTACTCAAGACAAACATCATTAGTTCTTCAGCTAAGTATAAAACATAAGTTAGTAATAGCAAACCTATTACTAACTGACGATTTTTAGATTCCAGCACAAAATACAAACGGGCTTTAAACTAAAGAGTTTAAAGTTATTTATGTATAGGAATAATGTTACTTCCTTTTATTTCACATATGATAATAATCGACGCAATCGGATCATGGAATCAACCCGTATGTGGTATGGCTGGGTCGATTGCAAAAACGGCCCAATTCACTTAATTGCCTATGCCGATTGTTGACCGAATAAGGGGGCGATATATGACGCTATTTTGTGAATAGGATAGGCATAGGATTTCGCGTAGGAGCTGGACAGAGCAGAGGGCGTAAGCCCAAGAAATCAAGTTTTTGATGATTATCTATTAATTAAGACATTTGTTTGCAAAGATAAGCCGAAGGTGCCTTGGGTGGGTATTCTTGTATTTAATATGGTGATGAAAATAAATCTTGTTATTGATAGTTTAAGAGAAAAAAATTAAAAATCAAGAAAACAGATGGTACTTTTACGCAATTGTTTCTGGTATTAAAAATAGTTTCTTTTTTTCATTTTCGAAGAGAGGGGGATCTGCCTTGTATTCCATAGATTATTAGGTATTTTTTCAAAGCTTTATCGATAAAGATGATGGAGAAAAATTGTTTTAATGTAACCCAAATTTTCCCATTTCACATTTATCGCCGGGCTAAACGTTGGATATCTACCTCGTCAAATGAAATTAGTTGTGTGTTAGCAAATGAGCGTTCATTGTGCAATGGACCTAGCAGTTCTATAAACAGGTTGATTCTACGATCTGACGGCGATAAAATATAGACTATGGAAACTTTCTAATAAACCATTTTCTTTATCAATACGCCAAGGAATAAAACACTCGAGGTTTGTACTGTACCTACAGTGGACTCGGAGAACAAACAATAATGCAAGAAAGATCAGGTCGTAAATACAATATCCCCCTATGGAAAAGTCAGGTATTGTTTACAAAATTAATGGCTATCCATATAAGAGACGTCTTAAAGTAGGTATTAATTTAACAGAAAATTGTTTTGGTCGTAAATACTAGTCCAATTGGTTTCTATTCATCATATAATTTTCTTTTTTACAAAATTATTTTAAAACCAAATTAAATAACTGTGTGATTTCAATTCAAAGAAATTTTATACAGTTAAGAATGCTCCGCAATTAGGTAGAGTAGGTACTCTACCTAATTGCAGGGCAGCCTTAACTTAAAAGTTCCCATCCAGGTAAAAGGCGAACTTCCCAAATTTTACCGGCAATCCACATAGTCCAGATTCATATTCCTGGTTTGAATTACTAATGGATAGAGAACAGAAGCCGCCACTTCACTATTAGTATTAATTATCTTATTATTATCCTATTGTATAATATCAGTTATCTAGTACCTACCCTCAACATTAAATATTTTTGCTTAGCTTAGGGCTAGATGATGCTGAGCGAATCGTACGGTTACATTTTTATCAGAATACATATTGGTTAGAACCAGATTTTCTTGTGTGTGTATACATTTTAACGCATTCACTGTCCAGCCAGGGTGCAACACGCAGGGGCGCGCCGTTAATATCTACAGAACATTAACTGTAACTAAATTACCAACAAAATAGTGGATTACAAATTGCTACCTAAATAATCATCATAATTTAAGTATCTTTAAAAAATGGTGTTCTTCTTCCAACCCCTTTTGATTAAATGTCTATTTGTTAGCTACAGTTTTGCAGTAGGAATTCATTATACTTACAAACTGCAGAAACTTCATCAGTTTTTCATTTGTTGTTTTTATTTTCTCGTTGATTACAATGGAAAAACTGTGAAGTTGTTCTAACTCTCAGATATCTTCAAATTTTTATAAGTAAGCGCTGATATCGTCTCTTTCCGTCTAATGCCGCTCTCCAACCGCGAGCTTTCGCATATAATGTAATAAATCAGAAATCAATCACTTTTATCTGTATAGCCTTACAAAATAGTCTCGTAGACAAGTTAAATTTTAAACTGTTATCAAATAAGAAATGGTTTGTTAATTATTTACATATATCTTCATTTAATTTTTTTGTTCACTCTAAAAGTGAAAAACACGGTAGGTAGTCGAATTGTTTAATTAAAACGTCAGACGCAGCGGGCATCATGTTACAATTCTGGTTATAGTCGAACTGCTTGCGGCGAGGGAGTGTAGTTGATGAACGAATTAGGGCTTTTTACACACAGTCTGCTGACTAAAGACAATTAGGTACCTATCACACTAAGATTATAAACGCGAAAGTTTGTATTTTATCTTTTCACGACATAGGTCGGCGAAGTCTAAAACCACAAATTTTGTCTAAATGCAGCCTGATCCGTTCAATAATTTTGACGACAAAACATTTGAAGATCCAACTTTCGCATGTATAATAGACATGTGTATTATTTTATGTACATTTACTGATGTTGCAATAAAGAATCTATCTATCTCCCTTTTTTTTGTTCAAGTCACCATTCCAACAAAAACCGCTCGAGGTTTATCAGTTCAATGAATGAAATAGTTTCATTTGCATAGTAAGTACGGTAGTACAAGGTGTAGATCTTAAAACTATACTAGATTATACTAGACTAGCACTTTCATGGCTGAAAACACAGAGTGCGATATGCGAATAACTCGCGCAACGGCGCGGCGCGCCCCTGGGGGTCGCACCGCCGACGCAAGCAGTTATCGTGTTATACCTACTAGATTATACTAGACTAGCGCATTCAAAGCGCTCAGCCTCTACACAGACCTTCGGATGAACGAGTGCGTCGAAGGCCTTGAAAGTGTTAATTAAAACTTCTCAAACTTTTACTTTTTTAGCATTCAAATATTTTATTGATAAAATGAAATGTGTTGGTTATAAAGTAACAATGCAATGATCCTCCTGATGTTCAAAATAAATAAAAAAGGCAAAATAACCAATCCGCTTAAAATAAGTAAATAGCATCATTTTTATTTTATTATTTGGGTCGCGCCGGTCTCCTATTGATATATCAGTGATATGGATCAGTTAAGCTACCTACATTTATTTAAGTCCACAAGAACAGCACAGACAGCAGTATAAGACAGAAGACAAGATTAAGGAGTTGTTACTTAAGTAGTAGATAGTAGAACTGGTATATTATGTAGGTGTGGTGTTTGTGGTATATGTCACCAGAAACACCACACCTACATAAACCAGTTTGTAGTAAGATTGTTTGCAAGAGTCGTTAGCTGTATTGTTTCAATGTTTTAATTCAAACAGGGGTCACGGTACCGTTTTTTTAACGTCAGTTATTTTATTTTAAGCCTTGCTGTTTTGACAATAACCTTTTTCGCATCGACTTCTTGCAGCTTGGCAAAATAACTTGATACTTTTGGGAGCTACAATAAACCACAGACGGAAAGAGCGATACTTTAATTAAACTGACCGATAATGCTGTTAAATTTGCGTCGGGGTTTCAAAATACAATTCGCCATTTTTGTGTGGTGGTTATTTTATACATTATTTAAAATATACGAAGTATTATAATAATTCAGTAGAACAAGTCTGGATGCAAAGTTAAGACAAAGTAATTGTCGTGTTAATACTCGGGCCGATTAAAAACTGACAGTAACACAGTAAGTAACAGTTATTAAGCTTAAAAAGCTCAAAACTGATGTGTCTCGCTCGCTTAGTAAGCTTTGCAACTGCATACTGCGATAGAGAGGCTTTATAAAATGCCGTATTGTTTTTTTCATATTGTTAGAACAAACTGCGATAGAAAGGCTATCTAAAATGCCGTATTGTTTTTTTCATATTGTTAGAACGGAGTGTCCAGCTATACTCCGATCAAAAAACCTGGATATTTTTGTACACAAAGGGGTTACAAAAGCCAAAGAATTTTGGTCAAAAAAACTTTACGACATTCGTATCATCGAAGCAAAGCACGGAAGAAACATTTTTGGCTTTGAAAGCTTTCATTCCTCATTTAATTAAACTCTCGTTCGTTCGAATTCAAACTTGAACATTTTTCGCTACCTTGCTGTAATTTTAAATAGTCTTTGTTAACATAAAATATATTTAATTCTGAATCATAGTATAGATATTCTTGTTACAGTACATCCTACAGCGAACACCGGTCGACGTTCAAAGATTCTGACTGACGCATTTAGTGTTGCTACCAGTCGACCAACCTTGTGCTTTGTCGATGCACTTTATCGTTACTTGCTTGCAAAAGTATTCGTCTTCCACATTACGAATAAAGAAATAGATCTTGCTCAGAACGAAATTAGTTTATCTAGGCACTACTGAGTCCATCTTTAACTAAAATTAAAATATCTATCAGTGATATCTAACAAATCTACACCAAATACGATAAAAATACGATTAGCGCATTTACTATTCCAAAATACACGTATGAACACTAAACAAAAAAAATAGTAGTATTTTGTTTATTTACATAATCAACCGATCGACTAGGTCGATTATTGATAACGATTTTAGTGTCTAATTACTTCAACGTGTAAACTTCATTAGCCAAATGCAAGCAATTTCCTTCAAATCATTGCTTAGCGAAATGGTTTCGAAGAGCATTTAGAGTTACGTTAATAATTCAAATTAGATAGCATCATCGATGTGTATAATTGGACAGGTCCCAGCACTCGCTCACGGTAGCGAGCGAGAATCTGGCCCTCCACCTCCGCCCTCGCTTTAGTCAGCCGCGCGCGCCCCACCCGCCAGTCGGTGCATGAATCTCGTACGGATTGCCCGTTCGCGCTCAGCGCGGCATCATGTCGCGTCTCACGGTGTTTCTCGCACTTGTTGCGGTTGTTTCCGTGACTGAATCTCAAGCGACCCCGGACCAGTACACACGTGGAATATGCCGACACGACTTCTGTTACTGCGAAAAAGCTATTCACCCCGCCTGGACAACAATAAGCTGCAACGCTCCGAAAAATTCGGTAAGTTGTAATTAGCAAACTTTGAAAAATTAGTGATGTTCTAAAAATTATAAAAAATTAATTAACTATAAAAAATTCAAAACTATTTTTGAAGAGTGGTCTGTCACAAAGATATGTTTATGACTGAATCAGCGCTAACAGTCCGTTCCGATGATTTCCCTTATTTCGTTTAAAATAACAGGATGGACGTTAGGTAAAGCCATACGGAAGGGCTGTTTATTTTAATTCAAAGCACGCCGATGTGCAACATCGCCCGTGCCTCTTTTGTGATGAAGTTCAATTAATAACGTAAACGAGATAACACGTTGTAGCCATTTTAATATCATACATTTGTTAATCGATTCTAGTGTAGCGTTAAATTGTTTGATGTCATCTGGGTATACGTTTTGTCGTCATTTTGATTATAATCACGTCAACTGTACCATTCGTTTGAACAAAACTTTATTTATAATAGATTTGGGAACAACGTGATGTAGCGTTGCAATGCGATCCTATGAGATCGACACAGATGGTAAAAGTATAGTTACGAGATGTTTTTTATTCGATCGGATCTTTCTTTCTTCTTTGTTTGGATCTCTTGGGTAAGAACTACCTGATCTAACACAAAGGGTTCTTTAAGCGTGTCTATGTGTCAGCCACAGCAAGTAATACATTAATCATAAAATAATATGAAAACAAAGACAATATTTACCAAATTGAACAATATCATTTGTAAACTATCTACGTAATATTTCGTTGGACACTGCCTGCCTACTACGATTATGTACATATGTATTTGTAAGATGAAGTAAGTGACTTCATATCCTGCTCCGAGCAACGATAATGGTTTTTTATACGGGGTGTTTCAGTCATTGTCACGAATTAAACGAAGTGAACCATCGATTTTATGAATACTTGTTATGTCCAAATAATGTTGCAGGAATCAAATTCAGCTTTTAGATTATAAATATACAATGTGTCTGGTTACCGGTGTCGGAGACTTTGGGGGGGTGAAATACGGTAAATTTTATCGACAAACCACTATCCCTTTTTTTTCTCTCTCCATGATGTAAGACTTATTTTGAAGCACACATATTTTACTATCATTCAGAAATAAAAATAAAGTAGCTTTACAGTTTAGATTTTATGAAAAAGCTAACAACTGAAAAAAAAAATGATAAAAAAACTTTTTTTTTGTTTTATAAATTCTCTTTTCCTCTATTATAAAATAGAAATTGCAACAATACTATCATTATTTTATTGTCTACATTAATAGGCTATCAAATGAGTCCTCTAACGTCTTCCTAGGACCCTCATGGGTTATAGCTTAATCAGTACAAGCACCCGTGCTTCGAGGCAAAAGAAAACAAAATGGCTGCCATTTTATCATGGAGAGAGAAAAAAAATAGGGATAGTGATTTGTCGATAAAATTTACCGTATTTCACCCCCCCCCCCCCCCCCCCAAGTCTCCGACACCGGTAAAAAAACACATAGTATATAACGACAAGTGCGGGACGGACTCGCGCACCGAGGGTTCCGTACAGTTATAGCACCTTGCTTCCTGCCAAATATATGATTCAAGGTCAACGGGAAGTACCCTATGACTTTTGGTGTACATGTGATTCCCTAAGAAATTCCAAAAAAATGGGCATAACCGGTTATAACGTTTGTTAGTTTGATTTACATCACGGCTCCAAGAGGTTACGGACCTAAGTATTTGATGATAATCCTAGCTCGATACGCGTTCGTGAGAATAGAGGTTTGACAGACGGATAACAAGATGATCCTCTAAAAGAGTTCCTGTTGAGGCACGGAACCCTAAAAAGCAGAACATTAGAGTCAAATCGATGGAGGTTGATGACTAGTACACCATGTCGCTTGATCTTGTATGTATCGAACACCCTGTACGTTAGCATTATTTGCCTTACGTTTGTCGTGCTTTTTCTTTGTATCCACGACGGAACGGAGAAGTTATAAGGGTTACGGGTGATTGTTTGTGTGTGCAAACCAACTTTGAATTTAGTGTTGGTCGACGGTATTTTTTTAAACTTTAATTCCAGGAAATGTTATAACTTGAAAGGCGGTTCAGCGTTTATAATAGTATGATGGTATTTATCAGACTTTCAAATTAAGACAGATAAGAATAGAACTAGTTTCTGCCCGCGGCTTCGCACGCGTTGTTTTCATAGAATCGTTTACGGGTTATTTCTGTCGCATGGGAACTTGTTTATGGGATAAAATAGTTTGTTACCAATGTTTGATTCCGGGCTTTGAGCTACATCTGTGCAAATTTTCAGCCCGATCCGTTCAGTGGTGGTGGCTAGAGGTTACAAACATCTAACCATCCATCCAAACTTTCGCATTTATAATAGGTATTGGTGGGATACGCTGTTTTTAACTGAAAACTTACTTAGTTCGAAAATCAGAGTTCAACTTCCACAGGACTGAAAACTTACAAAGCATAATTTCGGGAGCATAGTTTTCTCCTGGAATGTCTATTAACTTGACTGGAGTTCTAGCTTCCCAGCTTATTAGGAACTTAATAAAGCTTCAACTTATAAAAGACAGCGCCATTCAACATTTTTAATTATCTATTCGAATCAAAACCGAAACAACGAATCTAAATAAAAAGCTTACCACTTGACATTGTGAGGTGACCTTGAGTCGCAATGCATTTTTAAAACCTTTTATCGATGTTTCATGGTAAGAGGAGCAGATACTTTCGGGCTGATTTATTATTTACACTGAAACCAATAACATAAGACGCCGCACATTCATGATTGCAGACGTTTAGTCGGTCACAAATGAAATAACACTTAGCTCAATAGCTTTTTGGCAACAATTTATTTTTGCCGATACTTCAGAACCTGACAAGCCATCACAAACTTTTAGTTCACTTAGGCTCTTTATAAATTTGTGGGTTGAAAAGAAAATCTTTAAAACAGCCGGCGAGAAACGAAACAATTATTATTACTTTTAGTTTTTGGTGATAAAATTTTGGTGCGAAACAGCGTTACACCATCCTTATACAAAAAAAAAACGTGTTTTCAGGGGTACCCAAATGTCGTTTAGTTCTTTTCAGCCATTTGGGCGTGAAAAGGTAAAGTAGGCGGAAAACAAGAGTCATTTTCGCTTTTATATATTAGTAGGAAGGTATTAGAATTAGATTACATGGCCGGAAGAATTAGCGATTGAGGGAGCTTTTTTTATTCATTATCATTTATTTGCAGTAAAGTTGTAACATCAATAAATAATATTTACAGTCTAAATGTACAATCTGCCTCGTCAAGGTATGGAAATTCATAAATATTCAATAACACAAAGTACCCAAAAAAAGGTTTTTACTCGTATTAATAACATTAATTAATTAACAACCTACATAGGTTGTTCCGAAAATTGCTGAATGCATACAATCTCGTTTTACATGGAAATATTTTGAATTGATGGCTTATTTCTGGGAATGTTCCCGGGAGCAATTCTGAAAAGCTTTTATACTGGATGTTCCTCAAATAACTGCAGGCCACGAAACAGGTGAAACTAGTGCGAAATGGTCGTCGATAAATGGCAGGCTGGTAGTGTTAGTTATCATTCAAATAAAACGTCAAGAGCGAGTTTGACTCACGCATCAAGGGTTCCGTACAAACTTGTACTCGTAAGCCAAAAAATGGACCCAGACGCACACACAGCCCACAAAAAAAAATCTGATTTGGTCCCAATTTCATAAAGGATATAAAAAAACATATTTTTTATTTTTTCCTTTACTTTTGCTAGACCTTGATTCTTGCCTTTTGTTTTTTGCTAAGTTCATGATTCTAGGTCAATGGGATATGTTAAATATTTATTCATTTTTGATTGCGATTTTTTATGGCGTTGGCTTAGTAGGTTTATATTGCGGCTATAAGAGGTTACGAACACGTCAACTCGATATTTCCACGCGTTTCTGACAAAAGAGGGACGACAGACGCACAACAACAAAGTGATCCTACAAGGGTTCTTTTTTCTTTTTGAGGTACGATACCTAAAAAGAGTGCGATAAGATGTAAGAGTTCTTACCATTTAGTAACAGTATGACTATCTACAAACAAACTGAACTTCCTTTCCATAATAATGTACTAGGTTTACGTTGGATTTAGGGATCGCTAAATTTGATTAACAATATCTATCTCAAAACGTATCAGATTATAGCTATAGTACAATACAATACAATTTATAAGATAAAAAGTAGCTATGGATATGTCAAATTTAAGGCTGATCTGTTCATTAGTATCGACGTAAAGAGATAACAAACATCTAAATATTCGCATTTAATATTAGACTAATATCCTCATTTACCTATAAAAAGACAAACATGTCCGCAGCCTCGTTTCTGCAGTAGGGCTTAGTAACCAATAAAAACTATTTTTTCCTATATTCCTGCGTATTTTACTATGGTTCTAAAAAAAAAATAACAAGTTAATAGTTTATTTCATCGTTTATTAATATTTCCAAGAGTATTATAATATATATAAAATAAGGTAACTTAGGTACTCTCGAGACCAATACTTGAGTTATGATGACGAATCAGATACGAGCATCCCATCACTGATGAAAAGTAATATTACAAATGCAATTCACTGAAAAAGAGGTTCTGGCCACTTTTTCTTACAAATGATTAGATCATTTTTGATCTATTTTCACCTACATTCGGGAGTGCAAGTATTTGGTGGACACCCTGTACAGCTATAAACTTTTTCATATATTTATTCCAATAACTATTTTTGGAACAGCCCACGTATTTAACAGAAATATTGGATTTTTATTCGTATTTGTTTGAGCATAAATTTGATTAAACATTCCATGATTGGATTCGTTTTTTGATAGAATATGAAATTGAGTAGGTCTGCAGATCGTCAAAGCGTTTCCATGTTACGGTATTTTAAACGGTTGAATAATATGTAGTTGGTTATGCACCGACCGGTAAATCAGTGTCTTACGTCACAGGCCAATGAATCCCGAGCGTAACTAAGGATTACCCACGAGCGCAGCGAGGGAGTTACTAGAATTTTGAGTGCGAGAGGGTTAATCACGCCCAAGACAAAGACACCTTCATACCCGAGAATACTATACCTACTTTCTGCGTGTAAATAGTTTTTGTTTTGTACAAGTTTCGTAACGTGATTCCCGGCATTAGTTTTTAGAGATTTAATTCCACCTTCTGAACAGAAGTTACTTCTAATGTCGAAGATTTCATTGCACGGATATCCTTAGTAAAAAGTTCACGCATATTTGATTTGCCAAATTCAATTTCATTTATTCATTATTCCCTTAGGAGTAATGTTCATTATTCCCAAGCGTGTTGTGAGTTTGCATTTTGGAACCTCAAAATATGGATGTAAATGTTGACCAAGGAGTTCCATCCGGTTAGTTCGAATTCGGAAAAACCATACCTTTTTCGGCTAACAGGGCTGTAATAATTAGATTTCAGTTAGAGTAACATGTCCTTTAAACTGCTTTATAAGACCAAGAAATAAGAAAAGGTAACGGCTGGTCGTTACTAAGTTAAGTAATTCTGTAGTTACTTTCGAAAATATTATTATTTATCATGGATGGTAGCGGGTAGCGGTAGATTTTGTTTATTAGCAAAATTCTTAAACATGCTATACAAAATTAAATAACAGTTGGACGCGGTTCAAAATCCTATAAATAACAGAACAGCTTGTGTCATTGACCGTTTTGTATTCGTTGATGAATATGTCTTCTTGTCTTGTCTAGTCTATAATAATGGTACCTAGCAGTCAGCAGCAATGATGCAGTGAAATACTTGCACTATCACTGCCTACTTCTTGTATGTAGGTAGGTATACTGTGAATCTAGATTTCATTTATTACAGGTATAAATTATTTCTCGAATTTTAAAAAACTTGACGTTGATTCGTTTCGCGAGTGGCAAAAAGCAATCACGATACGAGCCACCTTAACTAACTTGCACCGCCCAGTGCCACTAGAAAAGTCAATCAACTTTTTTGAATGAAATCAAACCATTGTTCATTTTAATCCAATTCGAATTGAATAGCTTTTCCATCTCTATTCATATTGTACGAGAAAGTCAGCTTCTAATGAAGCCTCTGCTATTCCAGGAATAACAACAAATCACTACCTTCTGCGTTCATATGAACATTCAGTATATAGACGAACATGGAGAACATTTTACAAAACGTTGCGATCGCATTCAAATATGATATAATGGTATAGCATTCGGATATGATGGTCGGTGGCCTGCGGTCAAAGCAAACACGTCCGAACCGATGCGTAAAACAGGAAGTTAATTACATGTAGCACCATAACCCTCATCCCATTGTCTATGCACCACACCACACCGGCACGTTGCTATAGCATCTGCATGTACTGCTATGCTTTATCGCATTTATCTGGCGTCGACGATGACTGTGAACGCTTGCAGGGAGGGACAAATAACGACATGATGGCCACTCCTCATAATCCATCACCTCACAAAAAGATTAAATAAGAAAATATCTTCAATATTATAAGAAACAATATTTTAATAGTATTGTAATAGTAATAAATATTATAAGTTTCGTAAATTCAAACGTAAAAACAACAAAAATAACGAAATCGTCAGAATCGATGAGAAAAAGTAATCATATAATCCGGTTTCTAGCACGCATCGAGAATGCATCGGGTAGAGTCGGCGGGAGCAACGGACAAGCCATAAAAAAACGTAATGAGAGATCGTTTCCTGCGACCGACGCACGTGAGCTTCTCCATACGCGTTCAAGATATTATTTAGAATTCACGAGGTAATAAATTAAATAAGCAACTGGTTAAAAAAAAAATTATTCTCACCTAGTTAACATTGTCCTAGCCACAAAATAAACCTGCAGTTTTAGTATCATTCTTGCGTAGGTAAATGAGTTACTCACGGTGCAAGTTACAATCCTTGAGCCAACCACAGCGACACGGCCGAGAGTTGCAGAGTCCGGTAAAATCACACCCACAGTATCAAATTTGGTTCAATTTATTCCCGATCTGTCGCAAACTCAATGTACGAGTATGTCACAAAACTAATAGTTCGGCGAACTGCAGATTTCTTACGTATGACAAATTAAGTTTCTATGAGGCTCATAACTGCTAAGACCTTTATCAGATCTTCACTAAATTTTATAAACTACTTACTTAAAAATAAGAAACATCGAAATCGGATTTACTACGGTGAATTTATTCAGGACTAAAAAGGGGACCTTTTATACCTTTTATCAGGAAGAGAACCTCTGATAAAAATCCCAGAAGACAAAAATACTATATAAAAACGTATAAATGGGAATGTTTCGTCCAGATCAATTAAAAAGCTAACGACCTGCATAGACGGACCAACAAACTATTCCCTTTGACAGGAAAAGTAATTTTGTTAGGGATGAAGCGACGGTGCAGTGTAGGCAACCAAAATCAAAATTCTCCGGTTCGCAGAATAACTTGATTAACATGGAACACGGCAATCCTCAATATTCCGCAGTAGTCAAATAAAACGTGGCATTGAATTTCGAGAAATATACCTTTCAACTAAAATCACACCCACAGTTTCTCCCCGCTAGAGTTATTTGTTTTAAGTTCTATTTGACATTTAGCGAATAATATCGAAATAAACGAATTGGAGTTAAATAATTGTTTAAGGACTTTTTTTTAGTATTTTGTGCATGCGTACTTTTAGGGACTTGACGACAATTGATAAGTTTTCTTGCCAAGACATTATTATTATTCGTAATATTTTAGATCGAACTTTTGAGAGCTACGTAAGTTGATTTATTGTAGATGAAGCTTTCTTTTCGTCTTTTGGTGCGGGTGTTACTATACTGGTTGCATAATTATTTCAGTTGCGTCTGTTGCGCAATATACCTCAAAAGTCGAAAGGAATTTCTGTTATAAATTTCATCGATTCATTTATACTCATTTTGTTTTATACAAACATATTGAGATCTATGTTGTACAGAGTACGCAGAAATTATAATGCCATAGCCGACCTACTGCCGGCACTGATGAACAAAAACAATCCATTGTTTATTAAAGATTAAATCAACATTTACATACAATTTAAAGCAGCTATGATCAAATAATTTTCTACTGTCATTTGTAGGAAATAATAGAGTTCGTAATACCCCAATGGAAATTACAAAATTCATGTTTATAACATTAATCCAGTAACATAATGCGTAGGGGAGGGGTTTATCCACCGTGTTCCCGCCCTTCTAAGGGTAGCTAAATAAATTCGGGTACCTTCTTACTCAAGGCCGCGTTACGCCCCAGTGTGCCCCGATCCCTTTGCCTTTGGTAGTATATAACGAAGGTTGCATAACCTACTTTCAGAAGTAAACCATTCAACGAAGTAAAACGTAGCATAAAAAGCCAAATCCGCCTAATATCATTTAGAAAGTATACAGTTTCAATTCCAAGAACTAACATTAATATGTGAATATGATGCATAGTAGCTGCGTTGCCTGTTAGGGCGCGGGATGTAGATAAAACAGAATCAAAAGTCATGCATTAGAAATGCCAACCGTAACATTTTATCTCTACTTATTAATTCAGTTGTATATGTACCTAATAGTTTGTGTGTGGAGCCTATTAGAATTACTGACTGAAGCGTGTGTTATAATTTTAAAATGTTGCAAATATTTAACCGGTACTGCTCAATGTTAAAAAATTAATTTTAAATACAAGCACGCTTAAAATGAAGTAGTATTCAAGTAACTGTTGCTCATCACGAGCAGTGCAGTTTTCGTGGAGATAAATTGCTTTTGTTGACACAAAGCTTATAATAGTCGAGCTCTGTAAAAGTTGTAGTTGTGCAAATAAAAGAAACCGCCGTTTTAATAATAAAAAGTTTCCGTCTAACTTTAGCAGGCTTTGGATGAGATGGTTTTCATAAATATGATGTATATATTTGAGTTTGTGGCATCCAACCTTTTGAAAATAATAATGGTTAAACTTTGTAATGTAAATATGGTAACTACTTAAAGGTAGAAAGGAGACGGAAATCGAAAACAGTTGCAAAACCACAGAAGTGTTAACGATTTAAACTTAAGTAAAAACTGCCAAATATTATATTCAAGCTTTATTCATTGACTTATTTGAAAAACAGTACATTCCAATAAGAACATATAATATCATAATTACACCATAGAAACAAAATATTTAACTATTAAGTACTTAATTACAATTTTATTACAAAATTACTTGCTTTACTATATCTTACATACGATATACCTAGATAGTAAATTTATATTACATTTCATAGGAAGTATAAAGTGTGTCTTATAAAACAATTAATCACCCAATAAAATCTTTTGCGGAACAATTAAGGTTGCGGTTCGCGACCGCGACCTATAATCTGCGTCTGTCATTTAGCTTAGTTCGCGCGTGCGATGGCGACAGGAGACGAGACGTGAGACCAAAGACAATGAGGCGGTCACCGCCCGTACAAAGCTAAATGACAACTACCGGTCGCGTTCTCCTGTCGCGGTCTGCGTCGCGGTCGCGGCGCGAACCGCCACCTTAATTGAGACAGTATGAAACTGAATGTTTCTGTCTACGGTGATACCTAACAACTGCCACTTGAACTCTGACTAAGTGTCCATCGCAAACCAATGGCATGACAAACAAATATAGATCTTAACATCATTGAGATAGGTTAATTTTGCTATGGAGTTATAAATTGAGCAGCACAGATCTCAAATCTGGCTAATTGAAGCTCAATGAAAGAGGTGAACAGCCAGAGGTCACGAGTTTACAATAAATAAACTGGGTTTTTTTACAAATTAATATAATATTTATAAGAATAAACAAATACACGCCTAAACCTAATGTATTTACAACTCGCTTTTCAACTTTTGTACAACTCATTGAAAAGAGGCACTGTGCTTCCTAATTGTCAATTAAACTCAGGCAGAAAGCGGAGTCGGCGTTCATTAGGATTTCACTTCGCATGCATAACTGCTGACTTATGCTCATTTTTGTGCTTTCATTCGTCTGTTATATCTTAAATTCATACATAAACATAACAGAGTAATTTTATTCGACAAGTAAAAAAAATATTATCAAAATGTATTGACATTTTGATAATATTTTTTTTACTTGTTATATCTTAAATTCATACATAAACATAACAGAGTAATTTTATTCGACAAGTAAAAAAAATATTATCAAAATGTCAATACCTACATTTTGAAACATTTTGGTTTAACATAACAGTCGGGAGTCGAGACTATACCCATCTACATATTGTTATACATGATAACTAGCAGCGCACCGCGGCTTCTACCTCGTAGAAATTCATGTTTTGCATACAAATTTCAGAAATTTACTGCACACTCCTTCCAAGGGTTAGTTTTGTAAAAATAAATCTTGAGTCATTATTTTTTGTCGAGTTTTGAGTGAATCGAACCACGGAATAATAATTTTAAATTTAACTTTACCACGTATTTAACCCTCGCAAGGGTTAATTTTTGAAAATTAGATTAGACCATGTATTCTATAATAACCTAAACCATATTTTATCTAAATAAGTAAAGTAGTTACAGAGATTCGTTGTAACAAACAATCACACAAACTTTCGCATTTAATTACAGTATGAAAGTACGATACTCCATCCATGAAGTTCTAGGGACTGCATATTTATTGTTTCCGCAGGCACGGTACGGATATTCTCTCATGCTAAACAATACGTATTTTTATCTATAACTAAGCTTGTTAGTTGATTTCTCGGCAGTTTGCATCCAGTTGATTATGAGACCCATACAATTACGTAGCAAGGTACAACACTGTTATGCTACCTACTTACCTACTTTTGTTAAACTGGTTTCGCACGGTTTCAACAATCCTGAACGAGCAGTCTCGACAAAGATAGCGATCGTATGGCAAGGCAACCGACATTGTTTTTAAGTCTTACCGATCGTTTTTAACGATTTTTGATTGACTTTACAAGAATCAAGATTCCAAAGAGTCGAAAACTATTTATTTACGTGTTTACAAAAGATATTAACTTACTTAAAAGGTCATATTCTTAAAATTAAAATTCACTCATGCCATGCGACCGGTTGGTAGTCTGTAACTATGTTAAATTATCTAAGGTAACTATTTTCTTTTCAGACCTCCTTTATGCATATCATTAAACAGAAAATAATAATTTAGATATAAAAATAACGACATGTAACCTCCTTAGGTCTTGTCGCGAGTAATGTCTTGGAACCAGCTTCTTTTGATATCGAAACGAATCCTAAAGTTTGAAAAGGGGGATTGGTGTACCTATGTATTGGAGTTTAGAGATCTTTTCGGCAAAGTTTCGAATAAAAAACTTTAGAGAATAACTCTAACTAGATGTCGATTTATGTAAAAACTCTGCCATCAAGTTTACAATAAAAACTACGTTATGAATGGAATAGCTTTTCGATTTAACTATCAATATAGGTTTACATAATTGCTAGATATATAAAAAGAACACCTGTAATCATTGATAGAATAAGATAAAAGGCACTGACTGAAACGTTCATAGAGCCGAGACCTCAACAGACAAAGGCTCTGGAGACATTAATTGCCTCAATACTATATACCATATCAATATTTCTGTTCCTTTGTAGTGGTTTATGATACCAAGGTTTCATATAATAAAATAACGTGAAACATAGATACCTATATTTTTATCCTGAGCCTTAAAAAAAGATAAGACGGACAGATACCATTTATTTGCTTCTGAAACATAATACATAGGTAGGAAAAAATATAAATTCGATTCCTCTTGTTGGACCAAAGCCTACCTTTAAATGGCAAACGAAAACTTGCGTAACTGGCTGGCATTGATTGACTCACTGGTCAGCAAGAAGGTACTTGGATTGTACAGGTATTGATACAGGCCCCTTGAAAGGCACATACCGTGAATGAAGATTTCATTAAGCAATGATACAGCCAAACAAAAATCTGCGTTTGGTTCTGTTTCTGTGTAAAAATGCAAACATTTCATAATGGAAATCATTATTGGAATGACTTAAAAATAGGCAAGTTGGTCGCCAGTCGGTAGGTAGGTTATTTTTGTTGGGCGTCGCGTACATTCAAGCGGACGTATAATTTCTTGGAGTTTCTTTTGTAGTTCAAACATTTATAAACGAAGAACATTTAAGAACGAGTGTTTTAGGACACGGAGAGATTGGAAATAGAGAAATGGAATCATTATATACGGTCTTCATCACTGACGCTATTCACTGTCTCCGTCGTCGAAACAGTTCAGCGAAAATGTGTAAGAAATAATATGTGCTTTGTAGGAGCTGGCTATCATTATTGTGAGTCACTTATTATCTCTGGACTTGAACGCGAACAGTTCGATAACAATATCTACTATTACGGCAAAGAAACAACGTCGGTCGAATGTTAACAAAATATTTAAAGTCACTTGTAATAATATAAAATTACTTTGCACAGACGTGTTCAAAAAACATATAATTGTTAATAGCCGGTTTGCACATTATACGTTTGGTATTTTTAATTGTTTATTCGAGAACAATGCAATCTACTTTTGTACGAAAGAGGACAATAGATTTAAATAGAAACCAAAGGAATGTTATAGCTTAAGTGCCGCTTTACTCGTTTGAACGTAATTTAATCAGCTGCCCGTATCCGCTTATTCCAACCCTCCACTTTTTAGACCACCGTGCACCGGGGTGATGATCTTAAATTGAAAAATTACCAACAGTTTACGTAGGAATATTATAACTATAAGACAGCGTTTTGTAACAGACATAAAAATGTGTTCGTGCTTTGAATGAACACGTAGTAGTTCTTTCTTATATTCATCTACTTTCGAAGGTTCTTTGAAAAGATTGATTTAGGCAATTAGACCCATCACATATGTTTGTATTATAAAAATTTTTCTTTCTTGCTGATTATGTGTATTATGTGTGTAATGTAATGAGTTTCCTATCTCACTTTCACACGAACATACAACGTTTAAAGATGAAAATGAAGTTTGTGTAACGAATCGCTGGACTGTTATTTCAATCCGGGGTCAACAAAACAGCGTTACTCTCCTACAACCAAAAACAACAGACTTTTGAGAATATTATTACGTACGTTATTCCAGGCTCAAGACGATAACGTTTGTAACAAGTACAAATCTTGATTTGCGAAAGACTGCTGGCTGCTGGATGCGGCAAGAAGACAGGGCGCTATGGCGCTGATTAGGAGGCCTATGTCCAGCAGTGGACTGATATAGGCTGATGATGATGATGATGATGACAAATCTTGATACAAGATAAAGTACAATACAGTTGCATGTATTCTCGTATTTCCTATTTTATAGTCAGATTTATGCCCACTTTTCCGACTTTAGCGTATTCTCCCACAAAGGTTCAACTTAGAATTTTATAATGAAACCTATTTTTTTTTATTCGCAGAAATTGGACGTACTCAATGGTGATTTGCCAGACACAACGATAGAACTGACAGTCAAGGGTGCCGAGGCTGTTATGTTCGGGCAGGGTGCATTCAACAACGTACAAGATATGCGAAGGATTTCGCTGAAGGGTCCCAAGCTGGTTTTGTTTCGACAATACGCAGCCGTCAATTTGAACCTTCTCAATCTCTACCTCGAAATAGAGGGCTCAGACATTGTGCGATTTGAGAAAATTGCCTTCATGAACCTAAAAGGTAAGTTCTTTGAAGTTTATACATGTACAGTCAGCAAAGTGAGTCAAATGATAAAATGTGTTTTTAAAATCAAGATGTATTTGTAGTTACAACATTATAATCTAACTGTTTTTAATTTCATTTAATTTTACTTAGCTTACAATAATATACATAGTCTAGACAAAATAACCATTATTTGATTTATTCAGCCATAGTCTTGGCAAGGTAACAAACCTACTAAGTGACTTTATCTGATTGTTTATTTTTGAATGGGTACCGAGTACCCGTTTTTGTTTTAAATTACCATTATTGTATACAAACAAGTATTTAAGGAAAGAGGAGGCTGACAGAAGCGAATCCTAGTTCTACGAGGACCAGTAGAAGATTTTCTTAAGAATGATGATAGTTATATTAATAATAAGGGCAGATTGAACCTTTTATTTTTCAATTACAACTTACTGACAACTTGTTATACCATGTTGCTAGAAATTGTTCATTTACTTACGATGCTGACTGTACATGCTCGCGCTCTCTGATGCGAAGATAAAATGCAATTTCAATTTGTTATTTTTCGTTGCAAATCCGCTTACAGTTTACGATCCACAATTTTATTTCAATTGCAGTATTAATAGATTTTAAATTCAATTAGATTTTAGATTCTTATATATAACGCCTTTATTTCTATAAAAGCCTTTTGATCGCATCAACGTTTTTTGCCTGTTGGTTTCTTAAATGTAAGTACACGATGTGCCAAAAATCACCCAGAGACAAAATAACATACAGGATGATATGTACTAAGAAGCGAAGGGGGAAATTAGGGATCCCGAGGGAATAAACTAAAACATTATGTAATGTTTTTTGATTGTTTTTTCATCAAAACCTCTTTTTGCCATAAAATTATTATTATTAGTCTGTTTATCCCAGAGCTGGGCAAAGGCGTACCACCAATCCCGCTAGACATCACGATCCTAAGCTACTTGATCCATTTGGTCAGGAATTCGTCCCGCCGCTATCTCCGTCCAGGTCTACCGCGTCGCCTAGGCTTCTCGCCTGGTCGGGCCGCAATTAGGTGGATATTTTTGCCCACAGCTCTCTTGTCATGCGACAGACGACATAAATTATTACAAAAAGGTTAGGTATCATCATCATAATATAAATAATTTGAAATTACAAAACAATAATAATAAAAGTACACAAATTTCGTGGCATCCAGTATATCAACCAAATTCCGCAATAGAATGACGTCATTTTCACGTCAATATATATTTTATTATTGATACATATTATAATAAATTAAATAATACCTCGATTTCGGCGGGACTTGACTTGACAAAACCATATTATTATAGGTAGTTTTTATTAGTTTTTAGCCTTTGTGTATGAACACGTAGTAACGTATTTCTATTTAGGTACCTGTTTTTTTCATTCTCTAAGAAACAATATCGAGTTCTTCAAATGTGTCTCTCCAGCTCTGTAAAATTCATAAATGAAGATACGTTCATGTGGCTTTTATCTATCGTTAAATACATTCTATTACGTTAAAAGGAAAATTGAAAGCAATAATAACATAGTACCTAGAGGTTATTACTTCTTTCAATTTTCTTTATCTTTTTAAATAGTATTGCTTCTTTTTAGTTTTTATTATTAGTTCTTCATTTTTAGCACTGACATTTACTCATTACAATGAAAGTTAGTTAACTAATTAGATGAGTAATTAGTTATTTTATGCAAAACGGAACGAAAAGGTAACCGAAAAACTTTAAAATTACTCAAGAAATCTTTATTTCTTAGGCACTTGGTTCACTATACGGATGTCGGCCATAGCATCAACTAAATCTAGAATTACACATAATAATCCATCCATAACAATTTCGGCAAAGTTCGGCCATTGCATCGTCCGTGTAATCATCATCCTATAGTTCACTGCTGGACATGTAACTGTACGTGTAATATTGTGTCCCAATCTTCCAATAAGAGGAGAGCAGAGGATTAAACGAAGGAGGATGGTGAGAGGCTTCAATTTGCCTTTGAACGTATCATGTACGAGTATGCATGTACTCGTGTCGTACGTTAACAGTACACCGCGTTACTTATTTGAAAATAGCCGGTTCGGATGGCACGTTGCAGAATTCTTTGGTCTCCGGATGAGGATCATTGTCGGTTCGCTGCCCAATCATTCTCAGATTAAATAATATGTCAAGCTCCATTATTTCATTTTAACTTTATGGTCTTGACAACATTAGAACGATCGTTTGCTATTGAAACAGATAAGCTAACTGCAGAATTCAGCAAATAATACTAGATACATATTCAGTGCTTCTGATAACAGAGGACAATGCGACCCGCATATTAGTAAATCACATTAGTGAATTGCATGATGCTTGTTTTGTCGAACAAGATAACGGTAATGTCACCGTAAACTTAATTTCATCAAAATTATATTAGCCTGGGGAGACTATTCAACAAGATAAAGTTTAATAATTGGAGTGATCAGATCAATTATAGGTTCAGGTAAATTTCAAACAAATCATAAATAATAAACTGCACCCGCAGCGCTTATAACTAAACTAATATAGTCCGAATTAATCTAAAAGTCAACGCAACCTCAATATTGTGTCTGTGGTGTGTTGGGGAAATATTATGTAGAACCAACTACGGTACTACATATATTTCCCCAACTCTTACATTATTTTCTGCGTGATATATCCAAATTGATTTTAACATCATTTAACGTGGGTACAAAATAATGCTGCTGTGAAATGATGTCAACATGAATGTGCCTCTCACTCAACTCAACATGTGTGCATTGACTGTTGCGATGACGCACTCAGCCACGTCTCGGTCACGAAAAAAACCAACACATCATTTCGTATTACAAACCCACTCAAACGTTATTTAGAACGAATAGAATTGTATTTGATGGTAAACTTCTAATGTGTTCAAAACGAAATACCCTTTTCAAAATAATGTTATCTTATGTACAAATACACATTACCGTGGCCTAGTCAAGACATGCAGCTCAAGTAATAGCGCGGGCTCTGACAGAAGATCAGGAAGTATTTGATGCTACTTTGCATAACACATATCTTTCAAGTCCAATTTCATTGTTCGAATCACTGACCTGTTGTATTCATAGCTTTTTGTTGACCGATGTGGCGCGGCGGGTGAAGGTCCGCCTGAGACGCAGGAGGCTGAGGGTTCGAATCTCGTATTGAAAAAAATGTTTGTACGATCTGCAATATTTGTAATGATCAGAGTATTCTGGGTATTTTATGTGTAATAAAAATACCTATCTATGTAATGTATTGTATTAAGTTTATCTATCATCTAGTACCTACTCATAACACAAGGTCTCCTTAGCTTGGGATTAGATGAGGCTGTGTGGTTTGTCCAGTATTATTAATTATTAATTAATATAGCTAATACACTTTACTGAGTGAATAAAACGGGCTCGGAATTGATATTTGCTAAAGTTACGTACACAATCCCACGGCTACTTTAAAGTACTTTATAATATGCATTTTCAAGGTGAGCTTCATATCATTCTATAGAACACAATGCCTACAAATAAGCACCGATACAAACAGGAAGAAACAAGGTGCTTTCAAGATGTAATTCAGTTTGTAGTGAAGTAAAGTTTTGCAAGTTAAGCCGGTGGTGGTGGCGCATGGCGGTGCAAATGTATTCTCGACGTGGATGACTAATTCTAAACTATTTCTGTGTCCCCGCATTAGTACAGACATTTACTTAGGTAAATACGCTTTGCCGGTGTGCGTGTTGAGCTAGTAACGATACTGTTGCTCTGTATGTCAGTGCTAATATGTACTAGCTAGCATGGACGACCAGTTGTCACTGATTATTAGTAATCAGTGATTTGATTACGGTTATATTATAAGTGTTTATTAACTGAGACTGTATAGAGGCGACCAAACTAGAGAAGGTCACAGTTTATTTTGAAACATCAGATTTTTTCTGGAAATTGTTTGGTCAAGCGTGAGTAGCATATGTTTTGTTCGGTTTAGGCAGATAGTAATTTTATTATTATTTATTGAATTTGATTCCCTCAGTATTTTAAACCGTGAGAATAAAATTATTGTGCATGAAAAGTGCAGATGCTTCGAAAAGTACATCTTCTGGCTATGGGTGCTCTCATACTGTCCCAGATAAAAACAAAGAACAACACGCTGTAAACCAAACAATCTAAATAATATGCATTTACAATGTTTGTTTTAATAAAAAATTGTTATCAAAACAAACAGTGTAAATGCATATTTGCTAAAATCTAGCTTGTGTCTAAATCTAGGCCGTTCTTGCGTTTCTGTTCATTAGTGGTGAAATACGACGCCTAGCCTCTATTTGCAAAATGCAATGAATTTCGGTCGGCAGGCATTAATTCTGCATATTCAGCATTTGTAAATGAACAGATGTAGAGAACTTAGGACCAGACGCTAGTCCATTCAGAACTGGTTTAGCCATAATAGATGCTATCTTTTCTAGATTCCTTGCGTACGTTAACTACTACGAAATAATAATACGATACGACTCTTTGTTTCAATGTAGCAACAAGAAATACTTGTTCTTATTACTGAGGGATAGCGTTCAAGGTTAATGGCGTAAAGGGTGTAACAAAATTGAAAGAACAAATTTTAAGGGGGTTTAGCTGTGATCAAAGATAAACCCCACCTGAAAGTTTAGTCTTTCATTTTTGTTACACCCTGTAGGTATAAATATCACTGGATACAGAAACATCAACCCAAGAGAGTTTGTTTTATGGTACTACTCCCTATTCAAAAACCTACATATTTTTTAAGGGGTAACTACAAAAGGCAACGCAAGGAATATTGGTAGAAATAATTAAACGACATTGGTATCATGGAAGCATGGATTACCTTGTTAGTTTTTATTAACGTTATCAGTTTTTGATAAATATCTCTGTTGAAATTAAATATCTTGGATTTCAAATTGGAGTATATATATATGTTATTGATATATTTAACAAATTACATGTATTATACTTTATGCGCATATAGAAAATCGCAGGAGAGTCTGAATAAATACTTGCAGATCGAATTTTGTGGGGGTGAATCGAATCCACCGTTGCAGGCGGACCTTCTTCCGTTGCGCTGAGTCGTCTTTTAAAGCAGATTCGGAGCTGAATAAGCGGACAAATAGTTAGGAGCTCGAACGCGTTTTACCTTCTATAAATATACGGTTTCCCTGACTCGCTGGCGTTTGTGTAGGCCCAGGCTAATAAATGACTCATGCGAAGAGAGAGAGAGAGCATTTCACAAACTTCAATGTCGTTAGCGTAAGAACTAACACTACTTACAAAGACTTAAGAACTTACTATATTTTCGGCGAATAAATGTATATATTTTTAAATAAATGCCTAGCGACAACGTTGTTTTCAGTTTAAAGTCGCATCGAATCTAATAAACTAGGTACTTAGTTCATCATCGTGTTAAGTCCGGAATCACTCACTCGCATCCAAGCCCTGCTTTTTACTTTTTCGTTTTTTTCTTTGATTTTTTTTATTTTATTCATGATTACAGGTCCTTTATCCGTGAAAATTTCGAACTGCGGTACAGTTTCCGTGGAGGGATCGACATTTTCCTGGCTACTGAAATTGGAAGTGGTCAATGTGAAACATCTTCTTTTAGGAGCTGGATCTTTTACCCTGGAGCCAACGGCTGCCAACGTTGGGGAACATGGACCTGGCATGTCGGTTGGTATTCAGAATTGTATTTTTATAACGACAGCATAGCGAAAATAATTAGCAATGCAGCAGCAAATGTTTCATTATATACCGGGTAGGGTTTTTTTTCCAGGGCCACATAGGGAAAGTCTCGGAAACCGTAAAAAAATTCGAAGAGTCAGATTAGGGAGATAGGTGTTTGATATAAAAACTAGGAACTTAACTTAAACTACTTAATACTTTTTTAGGAATGTAGAACTTACTTTTTAAATCGAGCATTGATGCAAGATAGGAGATCTTGTATTTTCGATAACTCACGGTTTCGGAGTTCCCGTTAGCGACCGTGAAAAAAAATCTAACCATGTAAATACAGGATGTAACGACAAGTCAAAACCAAACTTTAAGGCAGAGTTCAGCTTTGATCACAAAACATGGGACAGTCTTTAAAAATAACATTGCGCTTTTTTAAAAAAAATATATAAAAAACTAAATGATCACTAATAATAATAATAGACAATGGCTGATATATTATGCTTATTGTGATAGAAGCGAAGAAAAATGCATTTGTGGTACCTACCCACAGCATCAAAGGTGCGTCGCCTGGACGTCTAGGGTCATTGACCTCGACGCCTTGTTGTATGTTTTAAAGGATATGTAAAAAAACGTAGGCCATTGTAGATTATTTTTAATGACAATATAGCACATGGATCACTCATTTCTTGTCTAGGAGTAATATTTTAAAACCGATTTTTCGAAAACTTTTAAAAACTATGTTTACACCTTATTATACTTTTAATATATTATGTACATACAACAACAGGGTGGGTTTTTGGGATGGGAGTGTATCGCCAAATCCGAATCAACGGGGCATTGGCATAATTTATGAGAAATGAAAAGCTGAATAATAACCTTCTCCTTTTACACGACTTTTCACTAATTCCATACACATCCATCTGAAAAACCCACCCTGTACATTATGTATAACAAATTTATACGTTTTTTTCAGATTGAGCTCAAGAACACAACAATACCGGAATTCGCAAGATCGACCTTCGGATCTTCACTTGCAAAACTGCATATGGTGGGCGTGGATGTCCACGCGATTCGGACCGGAGCTTTTTCTGCCAATACCTACAACGTCGTTATGGCGATAAATTGTTCTATACATCTAATAGAAGAAGAAGCCTTTTCGCAGAATACGTTGATAAACTACTTAAAATTCGAAAGAAGCATTATTAATTATATTGACTCAAGAGCTTTACGTTCCGCAATAGCGAACATAAACATAAGCCACACCAGGTAATGTGTTCCCAAACTTCATTTTTCTTAAAATTATTTGTTTCTTCTTTTCTCATATCTAAGAAGCTGTTATTCGATTCTATTTGTTTTCCATTGATAGATAAAATTTAAGAACACTTTTTTTTTATTTCAGATTCGACAATGTACAAAGTGGGGCAATCAACACAACTGTAGCTTCAGTCACCATTCTGGATAGTGTATTTCACAAGTTCATGGAAAAAGGATTCGAGCTAACATCGTGGAACAAATTACAAATGGAAAGAAACTCTTTCGACGAACTACCTCCGAACGCTATAGCTGCTCCTGGGGCATCTATTCACGAGCTAGTGTTCAATGACAACGAAATAGAAACAATATATCCAGAAAGCCTAGCGTTTATTGGAAAGGCTGCAGCTAACCATGAGATTCAATATTCTAAAAATTATTATGGTCAACCGTGTAACTGCTTGGTCAGCGAATGGCTAGCCAAGGTACTTGGAGAAAAATCAGGTGTACAATATGAAGCAGAAAGTTTTTGCACTGTTAACGAATTTTTCGCTCGGTGCTTCAACGTTCCCGAACAGAACATGTTATTTAAAAGATTTATTGAGAAGGTTTGCTCTAAAAGCCCAGAAATAAAATGCGAACAGTTCAAAATCAAAACAGAATCAGGTACAACTGAGATAAAAAACCCGAGATTCCCCCATAAAAGCGTCACTACAAACACACTTACAGACAGAAATAAGAAAGTTATTGGCATTGTTATAGTGTCATGTTCGATATTTTTTATTTTAGCTGCGTTATTCAGTTTAATAAGATGGACGCAACGCCGCGGATACTGTCTTTCAATAAAGGACTTTCTTATATCCACGAACTCGTGTGGACCTGGGTGTAGAATTTTTTGCAACTGCAACAGAAACCTAGGTCACGACAATGCAAGATCAATTTCTCAAATGTCTGTTACAGATTATTCAGAACATCATAGACTGAATGAGGCCAGGGCTCAAGATTTAATACAAGAATCTAGTTTACAGGATCAAGCAGAACCAGTTACTGTGGCCACTGTAGACCAATTCACGCAGACTTTGCCTGAAGAACTTACAAAAGAACTACTCGAGAACCTAAAAGATGAACTCGAAAATCCTGCTAAATTTGGCGAAGCTCAGGAAACTATAGAGCATCTCTATGCGCTTAGTAAAATGCCTGCGGTGCAGCCAGTCGAAAACATTTACGAGCTTCCTGATCAGGGATCAACTTCTCATATCGGACGTAATAACAAAATGATGATCAGTGTCGGCACGGAAACACTATCGATGATTCCATTCATGCCTCAGTCCCCTTACTACCGACATACAGCTTTAGCTCACGAATACTTCGAACCCCGTGACTTGGCAGTTCATCTATATGCGGAAATTGCAAACAACGACAGAGAGAAGAGAATGCTGGGGGCAATTCCAGACGTCGTTTCTGACCAAAATGTGCCGCGCGGGCCATACCTGCGCGCCGTTTTGTCTGCAACACCACCTACACCATTTAACAGCCCTTCTAAGTCTTCGGTTGGCTCAGCTAGCGGTCCGCACTCATCACTAACAACAAAATCAAATTCTTCTAGTTCAAGTGCCTCAGGCAACATGATGAATCGGCCGCTGCCTGAGAAGCCCCTCGCTGGCACTGGTCAAGGAAAGTTTGCAGACATATGAGAATTACTGAATGGGTCGCCGCACCTGCCTTCCTCATCAGAGGATGAAGAGCGGCGCGTCCAACGCCCTCGCCGACAAATTGGTCGCCGAATTCTACCCGCACAGCAGTTTAACGATGCCGGCGATGAACAACGACGACGACGACGACGAAGCCGCCAGCGCCCACAAGCGCCTCAAGGGGACTCGTATTTGTTTGATTATGTTTCAACTGTGATATTTATTTTACTTCTATTTTATTTACTTGTATTTTATGTCTTGGGAAAACAGTATACTCACTTGTATGGGAAAGCAAGCAAGGAGAAGTGATTGTCACGTTTATTTTTAAATTCAAGAATATGTAAATCTAAATATTCATAGATTTAATTTCTGGATGTTATAATATTAATTAATGTATGTATATTAGGATAGAGCCATGGGCTTAAAGGTCCTAAATAGCTTCCGTTATTAATCACTTTTAAAATCTTCATCAACCTATATTAGTCCACAGCTGGTCATACATAGGCCAACCCTATTAGCGCCCTGTCTTCACCTCGCCGCATCCAGCATATGACTGTAGTCTTTCGCAGGTCGTCATCCCACCTAGGCGGGGGGCGTCCTAAACTACATTCAAGAACTCTTTTACCCCAGCGGTTGTCGATACCACTGCCACTTCGGTTAATACCACTGCCACTTCGGTTAGCTTCGTTAACTCTTTGAGCTATGCATATAACATTTATATATTTTTCGGATTCGTTACGAATCCTAATCAGAGAAACTTAAAGCATAGCTTTTTCTTTAGCACGCTAAACTACTTTGAACTTTTATGTGTCCTACCTATCATACATATTATACTATGTAAGCTTAAACCACAAATCTGTCAATTTTTCTATTATTGTCATTAGAATACAGCTATTATAGTTGAACGAGTATATTATTGATGTTAGATATAAGGATAGAATATAAACCCGTACTTATAGAAAACATTCAACTATTTTCATTGTGATAAAATATATTAAAACAACACACTTATGTAAATAGAAGTTGTTGACGAGTTATTCGTTTATATATAATCTATTAGATATAACCGCGGCTACGCCCGCGTGGAACTTAGCTATTCACTTTAACATGTTTTTTATTTTAAATAAATGTAGGCTAAGTTATACCCGTTAGAACATCAGGTGCCAGTGCAGTCCCGTCAAAATCAGTTCAGCTTTTTCGGAGATTAGCCCGAACAAACAGACAGACATTTTTTTTAATTTGACGGTCTGTTTCCTTTTTGTAATACGCTGTTATTTGGATATAACAAACAAACACTTTGGTATTGATAACGCTGACAGTGCGTTTTGAAAAGACGGATCGCTCATATTTAATCTAGATATTGTATTTTGAATGTTAAAAAAATTAATTTCTTCGTGTAAGTGTAGTGAGATTCTGTACAAAAGATAATAAATTCTACCTTTTGTGCGTTTTGAAAATACAGTTAGTTCATTATTGTATTTTGACTATTAAAAATTGTAATTTCTTCGTGTAAGTGTAGTGAGATTCTGTACAAAAGATATTATATTCTACAACGCTATACCTTTTGTGCATTTTGAAAAGACAAATCGTTCATATTTCATATAGATCATATTTTGAATGATAAAAAATGTAATTTCTTCGTGAAAGTGTAATTCTACAAGACTACCTTTTGTGCGTTTTGAAAATACAGTTCGTTCATATTTCATCTAGGTATTGTATTTTAAAGGTTAAAAAATTAAATTTCTTCGTGTAAGTGTAATTCTACAAGACTACCTTTTGTGCGTTTTGAAAATACAGTTCGTTAATATTTCATCTAGATATTGTATTTTGAATGTTAAAAAATGTAATTTCTTCGTGTAAGGTATAAAAGATTATATGCTACAACATTACCATTTGTGAGTTTTGAAAAGACAGATCGTTCATACCTATTTCATCTAAATTTTGAATGTTAAAAAATGTCATTTTTTGGTGTAAGTGCAGTTAGATTGTGTACAAAAGATATTATATTTTAAAACTCTACCTTTTAAATCCAAAGGTAAGTGAGTCATAGTCATTATGTAGACGTAATATTTTTAGTTTAATGTGTTATGTGAATTCTTCCACTTTGCTAATTAAGGGAGATTCAGAGAAGATCAAAATAGCTTCGTCTGTGCAGAACATAATTATTTTGCCATATAGTTGTTATTTTAGTCATTTTCTAAACATGTTCGAGCACTTTTATTGTGAGATAGATGTTAGTTAAATTATTATATTCCAATATTTGTGTAGTGATGTTATTTCAAAATAAATGTTGACTGTGCTTATTTTGTTTCATTAAAGCTTCCAATTACAAATTTCAAGGGCCTCTTCCGAATAATACCCAAAACGGCCGCAAAATGGTCGAAATAATTGACAATTGTATATTGAAAAAGTGACCAGAACATGTTTTGTTTTTCGCTGAATAGTCCAGTAATTTTAACCTAATAACTTTAAATTAAAGTCTTTCGAAACTTTCGCTGCTCAGACTTTTGTCATAAGGTAGAATTAAATGATCGCGATGTAAAATTGAGTCGATCAGCATAACACCAACACGACTCATTTTAGGCGTTCCAAAGCTTTCTTAAAAACGTTTATGTCAAAAAGGTTGTCTAAAAAAAAAAAACTGATGTTTTAAAAGAAACTTTACCTGTACCTCCTCTGGTTATGGTTTCCAGCTCGTTGATTCCAAATTGTAAGGTGAAACACTTATGTATGCGACTACTAGAATATGACGAATTAGTAGAAGCATAATTCGTCTTATTCGTGGAAAGCCTAATTGGTAATTACCGCCATTGAATCAAGAGCTATTAGCGAGTGCCTATTATTAGCTTTCTGTATCTATTTTAAGTTCTATTGTTAATAGTTAAGCTGATGGCAATCCGAATAAAAATAAATAAAAAAAAAAGAAAAAAAAAGAGGTTCTGCTACATTTCAAACACAACTATATTTTTTGACGTAGTTTTCATCAATTTAGGATAACACAGTACACACAGTACAGTGACAGTTTGAGTACGAAATTCCTAAGTAAAAGTATACGATATTTTATTTGGTATGAAGACCAAAGATGTTTAAGGTAGATAAACGTATAGTAAGCAAATTATGTGTATCGTGTAGGTTCAAATAGGAAAATACAACATTTTAGAAAAGTTTGAAAGTACCTTTATTAAGACAACAATTTCATAACATATCATAAGTAGGTTTTCCAAAATTAAATCTCAGCAATTAGAGTTTAATTCAGATATTTATTATATTTAAAAATAATCCTCAACAGCTCAACAATACAATGTTACTTTATTTTGGGTCTATTGTTTCTGAAAAAAGGCGTTAACTTATGAACAAAAGTATTACCTAAATTTTATTAAAATCGTTAATGTTGCACACTTTATTACAAAAAATACAAATTTTGAGGTAAACTGGATGGAATGTGCCGATAAATTAACATTACATTCATCAAGTATAAACATAGTTCACAATACGAAACGCTTTTATTACATTCATCAATTCATCATACATTTATTAATCACAACAATACATAATAGTACAACTTAGTATCTAGTTTACTTTAGACCCAGGTAAAGTGCAACCAGACTTACAGCTAAATACGAACCCAAAGCAATATCAATAAGCCTTAGGATTATGGGCTGTTTCCTAAAAGACATCTCACCGGCCGGTGTAAACTAGGTCCAATTTCACTGTTTGCTACCAAAACTAAGTTCAACGTGCTTGATCAATGAAACACCCTATTATGTGTGATATGACAGCTCTTGAACTCTTATGTCGGTAAAATAAACTCAGTGAAGCGCTTTAAACGAGTTCTCAGTTTGCTGGACGCGTTCAATTACATCGGTAAAAATGGACCTCATTAATAAAACGCTTTCAAATAGTTATGACTATTAAAATATTGAGCAGAACAGTATACATCAGCATAGTTTAATTCAAATTTTGACTAGGGACAATATTTACATGATATCCATAACATATTATTATCCAATTTCCAACAAACGGACCAAAAGGAGAGTCGAACACAAACATACGTACATACTTAACTATAACGTTTTAGCACTACTTTCATTAGACACAATACAACAAACTCGGAATCCATATTATTACGAGCTACCTCCACGGGCGAGTGTGACGGGCCGCGTCGAAAGTAAGTCTGAGAGCGATGTTAAACTCTTATGAATTTGTTTTCATTGAATTTCTCACAATCTGAACTTTCGCCTTCAATACGCGCCCGTCAAGGTGCTTTCTTGGGCTGTTGGCTTCCGACGAAAACTAACAGAAGGTTCAAAAATCTAGAATAGCTACTAAGTGAACCAAATATCTATCACATATTGAATCCGCTTCTGGTATTCGTGCTGGGCTACATAGCCAGCCAGCCAGTCAGTCGCTAAAAAGCCTGTTTAAGTACTGCCTGTCTATCTATCTATATATCTCTTATTTCTAGCCTTAATTGTTAATTACGCATATCTAGAAGGGCTGTTGTGTGAATGGATCCATTATCATTGCTAACTTAGCAAAATATCGTTTTTGATCTGTCTATTCGAATGTGACTCTTGTGTAAGTTTCCAATTAAATATAAAATAAGCAACTTATTCCTAATACTTATCGGTTATTTTAGCCAAAATGTTATTTAATTAACTAGATTATCAAATAGGAGTTCCTAAAAACATTTTTCTTTTCATTTTTATTTTGTTGTTATTGGGTCCAACTTTTTGTATTTAATTGTATAAAAACAAATAAGACTAAACTTGGCACGTGGTAATAACGTAAACCTACCCGAAAACTACCTAAAATATCTGGGTTGAGAACGAACGTTGAAGCTGAATACAGTTGTAAATATTTCCGGTTCGAAGGGCGTCTTATTCGATATAGTCAATAAAATATCAAGATTGTAGGTATTGGTCTCATTGCTGGCTAGTTCGTATTCTAGGCGTAGTTTTTATTGACAAGCAATCATACTGCTAGATTTAAAAAAATGCAGCTTTGGAACGTGTAACGCAGCACATCTCCGGTGACGACGCTATGCTGATACGAGTGCCAAACGAGATCTCATGACGTAATGCTCATGAATAGGTACAGGTACCAAAAGTATACGCAGTAATGAATCCAACGGATGTTATAGATAGCATTATTTGAGCTTATGAAGAGGTGGGCAAATTCTCGGAACATTATTTTATCTAAACGATTGCTTCTTGGAAAGCTTTTATAAGACTGCTGAGTACGTGATGGAACCAACGGCGGCCGCGCTCCAATAAAGCAAAAATGTTCGCAAACGATGGCTTTTTTATTCAGCGGCGCTCTTTAGACGACTACTCGAAAACTGAAGTGCACTCTTAGTTTTCAGGGTTCGTGTGAGAATTAATGTTATAATGTAGGTATGTGACTTTCTCATCCCATTTAAAATGCCCGAACAGATTTGGATGAAGGTATCGTAAGAATTCTTACATCACGCCGGCAGGGCTATATTTTATTAAGTGTGGCCGTTACTTTTATTTATAGTAAATAAGTTTGTTTCCGACCAAGAGGCGGGCAGCAGCGCGTCCTGCAGAACAACAGAACTGCGATCCTCAACCTGCATGTCCAGCGGGAGGATTATAGGTATTACCCCCATGAGATAAAAGCCGCAAGGCGCATATAAGGGGGAGGCCTGCGTCCAGCAGTGAACCAATACCCCTATAGGCTGATGAGATGGACGTGTTTCTTAATTTAAAGTAAATACTAATTCTTTAGTAGATACGTAGTATATGTGATTTCTACTCAGTTCACAAGCGTCTCGATTCGATCAAAAAACCTACATTATTCTCTTTCCTAATAGTAGGTATTGGTAACCTGGGCAACGTCTCATTTACATCCGGAAACTGAAAAAATCAAACAAAATTCCACGTTCAGCACAAGGACTGAATTGGAAGGTGTAAAAATAAATCGGTTACCGATTTGTTTATCTCATTGAGATCGGTTTGCTTATGTCTGTAAAGGAACAATGATTGAGTTATTCAGGTAGAGTAAGTAGTAGTAGTACCTGTGTAGCCGATTCAGTGATAAACTCGACGAAATAACGAACACAGGTGTAGTTGGCGATAGAGAACAGTTCGATCCGCATTGCATTTCAATAATGAAGTTTTAACAATATGTAAATATGTAAAATAATGTTGAGTAAGAAAAAGTTGTAGAACTAAACTGAAACAAAACCGGCAAGTACAAGTCACCTAGCGCATGAAGGGTTCCGATCCGTAGGTACCATCGTACAAAACTTTTTCATACGAAATGCTATTTTTTTATGTCAGATAAGAGCAAAAAATTAACATGACGACGCCTGAACGCAGAATCGACGTTCAACGATAAATTTATTTAATTTTTATTTGTAGTACAACTCTGTCAAAGTTTTAACAGTTTTTATATGGTATATAACATTTTTTTAATTAAGTATTGTAAATAGCGCAAGATAAACACATATTCTGAGAATATTTAAACTATCTACCTTTTTCGGTCCATGAGATACAGCCGCTGACGGGTGGACTGGACAGACGGAAATACAGCTTAGAAATCGGTATTGCCATTCCCATTTTCACCCTTAAGTTACGAAAGCTTAAAAGATGAGCCTGGCAAATTAAAACGACGTAAGGGTCGTTTGTAAATTAATTATACCATTGCTCACATGTCATTCGCATGTAACGCGACCCACATTGTAATAAAATAATGTTACTGACATGTTACATAAAGGTGCGTTCCCACAGGTAATGAAACCTATCTTCCCATCATATTCAAACTAGCTGCACCACCTTAATATTAAAAGCGCGCCTAATGCAAAATATTGTGAAAAGGATAGGCATATTTTTATTTTTTTAGGTTACAAAAGTGAATCCGGTTTTGCGAGAACATAATAAAAATTATGTGGCAGTTTTTGCAATGATATTGCCAAAAATGCCGTAACTCACAAAAACTTTGGGACATCTGTTTTAATCAATGTACAGAACAAACAATAAGCTGACTTTGCCACTAAACACAAGTCACAGTTAGTCTGTCCTTCAATCTAAACATCAAAGGTTATAATTTGCCTGTGTCTATAAATGTAAGAGTTATGAACAATTTTCAGGAAAAAAATAGCAAAGAACCAGCCAAGTGTGAGTCGACTAGCGCACGACGGGTTCTGTACCATTCTCTATAAAACGGCAAAAAATCCCCCTTAAATATTTTATTGTTTTTAGTATCTGACGACCGATGTGGCGCGGTGGGCGAAGGTCTGCCTGCGACGCAGAAGGTTGCGGGTTCGATTCCCGCCTCGGGACAAATGTGTGTACGATCTGCAGACATTTGTTCAGGGTGTTCTGGTCGTTTTCTATATATAATAAAAAATATAAATCTATGTATTGTATTGTATTATATATATCAGTTATCTAGTGCCCATAACACAAGCTCTGCTTAGCTTGGGGCTAAATAATGCTGTGTGAATTGTCCAGCATTATTTATTTAGTATTTGTTGTTACGGCGGCAATCAGAAATACATCATCAATTCATCAGTGATAATTTCAACTGTCTTTCTATCACAGTTCATTAGATACAGCCTGGTGACAGACGGACAGACAGACTCTCGTGTCACCCTTTCGGTACGGAACCCTAAAAAACAATATGTTTGCGTAGCTCCTATTCCATTACTAATTAAGTTATATTAAGTAAACCAACTTTTATAAAAAATATTCATAGAAAAGTTTAGAATGGAAAACCTTGTCACTATTATGCAATGAAAGTATTGGGCAAACATTTTGAATCAAATGTACACTTATTTTCACACCTTTGCAATAAAAATATATTATCTTAAAAATGTACGACCTAAAAGAGATCTGAACCCGCAACCTTCCACAAGTTAACAGTAATGTTTGTCACATTACTGTTACGCGAAAGATGTCCGATAGCTAAAATCGTAACCTGGATTCTTTATACATATGTGCATCAATATAAATATTTTTAATTTTCATCTATTGATTTCTTAGAGAAATAACATCGTTCAAGGTTGTCGCTGGTAAATAGCAGTTTCGTCTATTTAGGAAAAAGACTTAAAAGTTAAGCTAATTACGTTCATTAATTCACAAGTGATTTGACATTAATGACATAATGACTAAGGAACATACACCGGGGGCGGGCAGCAGCGCCTCTTGCAGAATAGATCAACCAACGAACTGCGATTCCCAACCCGCATGCTCAGCGTGGGGATTATAGGTTGTACCCCCCCCCTCTGAGATAAAAAATCAGGGGGAGACCTGCGTCCAGCAGTGGACTATTAGGCTGTTGAGGTTGAGGTTGATTTGACATTCGTAATATTTTCTGATAGTCGCTGTTCAAAGATGTTTTACGTTCTCGCACACCGAAACGCATGTTGTTCTATTTTGTATCCTACAACAAGGTCCAGTTTGATGCGAGCCGTCAAAAAATTATTAAATATGAATATTAGATTTCGTAATTTCGATTTCATCTACTTTATGAAACAAAGTAGGGGACGAATCCTTTTGTGTCTGAAGAGGGTTGCGGAGTGCATTTGTTATTATTAGTAAGTTATGAGAACTGAGCATGACTTGCCGCAGTTGCCGCCTATGTCAACAGGGTTATCGTATACACACTCGAATATCGTATACACACTCGTATATCATGCGATAAAACTCTTCGCCAGCTTTAACAAGAGCATAGTTAAGATTCCAGATGTGTTTTGAGAGATAAATAAAAAGTTAACTTTAAAGCAGTGCTCGTCTCGGACAGACATGTCACAACTATTGTGGCAACCAACTTGAGGTTACTACCTATCACTAAGGCCATCTATGTCAAAATTAATTCACCGCTGAAAAGGCTAATAAATTTAATTCATTAAAAGAAGCCGTCGAAGTTTTTGAAGGAACATTAATTTGTTAATTTGTACACGCAAATTAAATGAGCGAAGGATTACTCTCTCCGAGCTTTTTCCTCAAACGAAGCACCTTTATGGCTTTTTCATTGAATAATATCGAACGAATACTCGTGGAGTTGGCTGCATAAAGAAAAATTGATTCAGGTATAGGTAGTCAAATAATTATCATTATAACAAATGTACGAAATTTCATTAAAAACAAAGCTCAAATCAAACATAGCAGCAACTGCAGCACACTTGGGAATGTCGTCGCTACATTTTAGTTCCATGATGCTATAAACTTTCCTTACTAGACAAGTAAAGCCTGCCAATATGCATACGTAAGTATGACAAAGCTTATGTGAACTTATTATCGAAAAATACTGGATAAATCAAGGTATTCATAATCTATATTAGTAACGGAAGTGAGTAGGTAAGGTTCCTGTACCTACGTCATGACAAACACACTACACGCTTCAGCGAGCGCGTTCGGCGTTAAATTGAGTAAATCAACAACGGTGCGGTGCGGTGGCACGAGTCGAGTCGATGCAGCTTAAACTCTTAACGCAACTGTAATGTCAGTAATGAAATTACAGGTGTTTCATAAGAATTTAAAGCAAAAAAAACATATGAAAATTTAGTCAATATTGATGTTTTGCCAGTGGGTTTTCGACCTTCGTGGTGTTAGGTAAATACCAAAATGGTTTCAATAATTTGTTCTGTGAAATAAGTGAATGGAATCTTGAAATAAATAAATCAGGACGGGAATTATTTATTAATTAGGTTTGGGAAATATTCCATTACTTACGTTAATCCATACTTATATTATAAACTCGAAAGAAACTCTTGTTTGTCTGTTACCTTATCACGCCTAAACCGCTGATCGGATCTCAATGAAATTTGGCAGGGTAAATGGTATCCCGCCCGATGGACATAGACTAAGTGCAAGCGCAGAAGCGTGGAGAAGCTAGTATGTTAAAAATGCAAAAGATTGGATGTTTAGGTGGATGGATGTGTGTTACTTCTTCACGCCAAAACTACTGAACGGTTAGGCAGAATTAGCTCTAGAACTGGAAAAAAAATCAAACATCTTATCCAAAAAGTCAGTTCGCGTGGGTTGTTAATTTAATACCTTAGAACGTTCTCTGAAACTAGTTTTTTTAACTGTCATATTTAATTCGTGGTGTAAAATAAAAAAATAAAAATAAACTGTTTAAATCATAAAAATCACTTAGAATTTTTTCACTACGTTCTAAATAGTAATCTTCCTGGAGATATTACAGAACTGATGAGTTTAAATAGAAGGTGACGTTACGTTCGTGGCAAAGGTTCCATACTATTACAGTAGAAGCGAAAGTAAGTCTGTCTGTCTGTAACCTTTTCACGCATTGACGTCTGAGCGGATATTAATGAATATTGACAGAGAGGTAAACGGTATCCCGGAGACGGAAATAAACTAATTGAAAAGCGGGTGCGAAGACGCGGGTAGAAGCTAGTTACGTATAACATTAAACAATACAGCTAGTCTTTTGTCTAATTTACAAAAGATAAACGATGGTTTTTGAGAGGTCGGACGTACCGTGTCGTCGTCGTCGGTCGGTTTAGAGTTACCTCATAATTTATGGAGCGCCGAACTGTGTACATATTATTTACAGTACATAGGTATAAAGCGTAACCGCATAAGGCAGTTTGTGGAAGCATGTTTAGCTGAACTACCTATGCAGATCTAGAAGAAAGCAAAAACTTCGATTGCTTTATAAAATGGCAAAAAAGCTTCAACTTGATTTAATTTATTTAACCTAAATTTTTTGTGAAAGGGACAGCCATAGAATTTTGCGTTCATAAGAGCGATACAGGGCATAACAACGCAAGCCCAAAAATCAAGTTTTAGTGTATTATCAATTAATTAGGACTTTATTAAAAAAAACAGAAACAAATAAAATGTTCTTTAAATTTAGTTCTATTACCATGCTTATTCTCAACATTTTAACTTCTGTATTTATTGGGAAATTAAGGTTTTAGTAAAAACTTTGAGGTGATTTTTATGGAATCGTGTTTTAGAAACATATGATCGATAGAGTAAGTCCTGAATTGTACCATGTATAAATTTCAAAGTAAAATATTTAGCCGCTTGGAAGATATTTAGGTCTGACGGAGTTGATTGGAGGTAGTATATGTTAAGTGTTTTATTTAATTTGTATTTATTTCAAACATGTATAACCGTTGCCGTTTATATAACTTTTTTTATTACAAATCGTCTATTAGCATTATTACATCAGCTGCTACCAAGATGACCGCTATCATTTAAAATAAAGTGTCCTTGAATGTTAATGTTAGAATTATAACTTCAAATCCATTTTGTTATACTTTTACGATATCATTCGTATAATAACAACAGTTCAGTAATCTATACATTTATATCATACTCGTATACTAAGAAAATCAAAACAGTTCTACTTGACATAGTAAATCTATAATATTAACATTTACAATATATTTATTATTATAATACATAGGCACTAGGAAGGTGTCATTGTTTGTTAGTTTACAGTGATATTAGTAGGTACTTTGGAAAATTATAATAACGAAAAATCAACAAAAATACACAAAATAAGAAACAATCATTTACAATAAACAACATTAATTTACAGACGGTGACGTTTCTTAGAAGATGTAAGAATGTTTTATATTTGAAATTGCTAATAGAAGCAGCGAAGTAAAATCAAGCAAAGTACATTTAGCACGTATCTGAAGGTCGTGTGTACAGGCGCAGGCGCACCTCAGTGGCCTGTCTAACTCTACCGCGCTCCGGACGGGCCGGGCCAGTCGCACGCGGCGCTCGACACGCTTCGCGCATGCGCTCCACTTACACTTTTGCCACAAGTCTTATTCAGCGGTTTATTGGAAAAAAGAAGCTCAGTACACAAAATTGGCATGATTATATCACGTGTTTGTGAGTGACATACATACTACACTCGAATCAAAGTGATAGATTATTTGCAAAACCTGGCGTCGTCGTCGATGAGGTAAGTGTTATATTATTTGTTATCTTATTTTTCATAAACGTAAAATATATATTTGGCTATTGATTTAGGGAAATACCATCGGGTGGTACTTATTCGTACGTAATCGCTGAATTTATGATGTTTTCAGTAATTGTTCAGCAGAAGTACCTACATTTAATCGCAATTTGTTTCTTTAAGTTTTACTGACAGCAAATTGTGATGTTATTACCTACCTGCCTTGTAATTTACGTTGAATTTACAGCTCTATCATATCGCCAGCGTCACTTTAGTACCTATCTTGAGCTAATGCGATTTTATAATCGGGAAACAGTATGATAATGTATTTACCTATATTAAGTGCGTTGATTTAGGAACATGCATACGATGCACAACAATAATGAATAACTTGAACATCATTCTAATGTATGATGAAATATCACTATAATATGTTCTTATTTAACAGCCTAAATCGAGTTTCAGTCAAGAGTCTCAGAAAGATGACCTTAGCAACAAGCGTGGTTGTGACGACTAGTTTAAAGCACGCTCGATAAGTAAACAAACGCCGAAATAGTAATATGATATTCTCAAGGACCTCACATAAAGCATCGTAAAGATTGTAGCTTGAACATATACTGTTTACATAATTTTATTCGACTGAGACATTCCAGTCTATTGTTTCGGTCGTATTCGTATGCCACAATTTACAGAACGACGCTATGTTCAAAAGTAGCAAGACCATGTTATTACTTATTTCAAACTGTGAAGAAAATTGAAGGATTGTCAAATATTATTGAATTGATGTACAACCCATCATTGCCATGTTTTACAGCTACTCTGATTTTTTACGTGGAAATTACGGCCCTTTTAAATGTTCACGTGAAAAATTCGAAACAGAATAAAATTTCGGTGCACTCCCTTTGTTAAATCTCCGAGACAGTTTTTATTAGTTTTCAGTATCATTGGGCTTGGCTTGTGCTAATCTTTTTGAATGTCACTAAAAATATTAAAAATGTTAATACCTTTCTCACTATTCGACAATAAAGTCGGTCGGCTGCGAGTCTGCCTACGAGCCTTAAGATTCATGCAAGGAAGCAGCCTGTTAGAGTTAATTCAATACAATTTAGTTCGGCGGATTGCTTACTAAGAAAACTACATTACTGTTTAACGTTGTTTTTTTTATGTTTAAGTAACGTGAGTTGCTAGCGTGAGTTGATAAGATCAGAACAACAGTAAAAAAGCACAGGTGAAACTCTCAAAAACAGAAGTTGTTCGAAAACGTCCAGATTCTTAAAATAGATACAAGGATAACGGTTACCACATTCAATTAGCGTAGTCAGATCATATTAACTTCCGAGTTGATCTACAGGAACCCTGACACATGTTTTAATTGAATCAAACGCAGATTGCCTAATGATGTTCCATAACGCATCCGAAGAAGCCAGCACAAAGAAACCGCAGCATCACACACATGCAGCAAATAAAAGACTATACTATAGAAGACAACAACAAATAGTATAACAACATCTAGTATACATTGGTTGAATTCAAGTGTAATAGTAGTAAGCTGGGACAAGTTATGTTTATAATATATTGATATAAACAAAATTGACCAGCTCGCACTTGCTATTTCCCCCTGTAGTCGACGAATGTACAGAAACTTAAAATAACATATTTAACACTAAACTGAAATACTACAAATAACTACGACGGAAAAAAACACGACGAAAGCAAACGAAAGCAGAATATATCAGATCATAAAGATCATTCCTGCATCTTCTATTACAAAATGTATAATATGTAATAAACCTACAGATCCATGTACGCTGATTGATATTTTGATCAGACAAGTGAACGCTTGCGTTGTTGTCATAATGACATAATAACAAGTAATCAGCGTTTTGAAGAGATTTAGAAACTGGGGGCTTTTATTGTTCAAAGGACAAATAATACCAACAAACAACGACATAGTCTTCACAAGTGAGTTTAAAAGATGTTTTAGGCATGTTTCAATGAAGAATCGAAATATAAAGACTTTGTTTATTGTCTCAGTGTGGGAAAAAATTGACCCAAACGATAATAATGTTGGACTAAGGAAAAAAATTAGAAGTTGATCTCAAAAAGCCTGACCTAAAACAACCTTTTCAACATATTCTGATTAAAATACACACTAACCAGTGGTCCTCTTTGGTAGACACCATAGGACGCCTTGCTAGTAGTTTTTAGAACAAAGATAAGGTTATGAGAGATCAAGCAGTTAATGCGCCTGGTCACCCAAAAAAAACCTCCTGATCAAAGTTATAACTCACAGAATGAAGTCTTGATCACTGATGTTACTAACATTTTTGATTAAAGCTGGTTGAAGGGGACCAAGAGATACTTTTTACACTCTTGGACCCTAGAACCAACCTTCTCACCAATGTTATATTTCAGATGATGTCTTGATCACTGATGTAGCTAACATTTTTGAATACAGTTGGTAATAAGGGACCAAGAGATACTTTATACACTCTTGGGCCCTAGAACCAACCTTCTCATCAATGTTATATATTTTCATGGTGAGATGAAGTCTTGATCATTGATGTAGCTAACATTTTTGAATACAGCTGGTAATAAGGGACCAAGAGATACTTTAAACACTCTTGGGCCCTAGAACCAACCTTCTCACCAATGTTATATTTCAGATGATGTCTTGATCACTGATGTAGCTAACATTTTTGAATACAGCTGGTTATAAGGGACCAAGAGATACTTATACACTCTTGGGCCCTAGAACCAACCTTCTCATCAATGTTATATATTTTCATGGTGAGATGAAGTCTTGATCATTGATGTAGCTAACATTTTTGAATACAGCTGGTAGTAAGGGACCAAGAGATACTTTATACACTATTGGGCCCTAGAACCAACCTTCTCAACAATGTTATATATTTTCATGGTGAGATGAAGTCTTGATCATTGATGTAGGTAACATTTTTGAATACAGCTGGTTGAAAGGGACCAAGAGATACTTTATACACTCTTGGGCCCTAGAACCAACCTTCTCATCAATGTTATTTTATTATTCATTATAAACGAGATGACGACAATAACAACCCTATTAGTTTAAGAAAGACAGTATAAATGACAAAGACAGTCTAAAAGGTGAAAAGATACTGATATTCTAGACTGAAGAGGATTCTCAAAACCAACTATTTAATTTACGTTGTTCACTTTTTAGCTGACCATTTCACATCTTAACATGAAGAGGGAAACGTGTTGTCATTTATCATAAAAACAAAAAACCATTATCCACAAAATCGAGAGTAGTTTCATTACGAATGATGTCATACGAGAATAAAAATACGATGAAGTTTAGTAACCCAGCATGGTGTTCGTAAGTCATTCGTATTTTTTAGAGGACAAGTCAAAACTCGACTGGCGAAAATAATAAAAAAAATGAAGAAGGTACGAACTTAAAACGAAGAATAGACAAATCAAATACGTAGGAAGATCAACGCAAGGTGTCATAAAAATAATAAATTCAGAGACAACAATTTTCTTGATACCAGCCGACGATGTGTGTTATTTACAAAGACATAATTTATTATAATACATAATTATTATAGAAATTTTTGTACATTTTATAGTTATACTATGTACTTATTTTCGCATGATCACTGGGGCTAGATAATGCTGTGTCCAGCATTATTTATTTATTTATCACCACAGGTATTGAATTCCCAACGTCATTTATAACTATTAGGTACTTGATTATTTGGTAACAGGAGTAGGTAGACATAGATATCATTTAAATAGTAGTAAACAACGTGTCATAATTACCAGGAAGATTAATAAGATAGTATAAGATTGTAAATGTAGTAGGTACTTCAATTGTTTTTGAATTATTGTATTTTCTGTATAATACATAAAAAGACAAAAACATGAAGCAAAATCATAAAATAGTATTACTTTCATTATGTGGAGCGGATAAATGAAACCTTAGAAGTTACAAAACCGCAAGTTTTATGTTACTTACTGAAGTACAAATTGTTTTCTTGTCATTTTCCATTCACACGAATGCCCGCTCATAAAGACACAGCTACCACCAAACGATAGATCCTGTGGTGGTAATTAGTGAAGTGTAGTGTGTAGGTAGTGGATAATGGTACTAGAGTACAAAATGAAATAACTTTAAAATAAAATATTTATTGATTTCTCTTATATATTATTGAAAAATTTTGAACATTAATTGAATTGAAACGAAGAAGATAAAAAGGAATTTAATAATAAAATAGGATTATGTAATTTAAATGTTATGTAATTTAAATGTTATGTAATTCTTTTTGACGAGTAAATGTCACTCACTTTTGATTCACATCGTTATTAACGCTATCAGTCAATTAGGAATTTAGGAATTTTCGGTGTACTTTTTGTAATTTTGAAAGAATGTATGTAATGTATGTATTGTCATTGAGTGCACAAAACACAGTACAGTTTTTTTTATAGTTTATAGACATTCGTTTGTCCATAACCTCACCTGTTGGAAAGTGACGATGTATCACGAAGGTCTATAAGATACCTATTCACTCGTGTCTTGAAGAGACCCAGGTTGTAAACGGATACAAATTTATACATCAATATCTTTAATCACAAAGAGGATAAAATGCTTCATGGCTGATCGATAGTATGTATTTTTTAATAATGTTACTTATGCTTAAATTTATCTTTGCCTTGGAATAATTCCTGCCTTATATAATTCTTGGAAATTAAAAATTTAAAGCCAGACTGCGCTATAGATTTATATGTACGCCAAAAAGAAAGGCAATAATAAGTAACTATTACGTTACTGAGGAAGGCCTATACCCAGCAGTGGGTAAAATCCAGCTGTGGATGATGACGATGATGTTACTAAAGAAAAAGCAAACTGCTACGAAATTGAAACATAAACTCACATGGAACTTGTATAGTATTTAAATATTTTACTAACTTTGGCTTGCGCCTTCGTTCGCGCTTTTTCCGTCTCGGGGATACCGTTTAGCTCCCTGCCAAATTTCATTATGATCCGTACAACGGTTTATGATAGGACAGAAATACTTACACTTTTATAATATTAATACACTACGAAATAACAATGATATAATAACTTTCTTTGTTCTGAAACTTCACACAACTTATGACAATGCTATACAGCTCATGATGTTAAAGTCTATGTATCAAGCCGAGTATGACCTGGGGTAGGTACTCAACAAAAATAAAATGTAATTATTTGGCGTGTTTTACAAAACTATAAACCGACTTAAGATTCCATAATAATGAAAATTGGTTTGGAAGAATTTTAAAACCCGGAACACTAAGATAGCGCGATCTAATTTTTCAATCTAGTTAATATTCCCCAAAGAAACCATTTGTTACCAGAAATTGTGAAGATTATCCACCAGCAGCGCCACCTCAAAATCGACCTAAATAGAGCAAGAAAAGAATCTTCAAAATCAATGAAGAATTGGCGAAACTGTTGTCGTGATTTTTCAAAAGTATTATGTTGTTTTTAGGGTTTACCCAGGGCGCCAAAGCCTCCATCCACTCTCTGTCTGTCTGCGGGCTATATCCCATGATCCGTAAAGGTAGACAGATGAAATTTTCACAGAATGTGTAATTTTTTTGCCGCTATAACAACAAATAATAATGTAAATAAAAATTGTCAAATGCACATAATTTTTTAGTCACTTTTTGCTCTACTTTTGTTATCTCTTGGACCGTAACGTAATATATTTAAATAGGCTTCTCGCGATTTTCATTTTTTTAATCACTTTTTGTGCCTTTTGCGAATAGTTAGTATGTGAATAGTTATGTACCTACGATGGAACGGAATCCTCCGTGATGGGACATAATTTTTTTTTACTGAACCATTTGGAGATCATTCTCTATATAATAGCAAATATTTTTAAATGGACGTCGATTTCTTCGTGAATTAAGGACGTGAAGGTCCTTAATTCACGAAGAAATCGACTGAAATACTCGTACATCAAAAAATACATACAGGCGAAATAAACATAAACTCCTTTGAAGTCGGTAAAAATTAAATTATTAAAGATAAGTATTTTAATGACTTTGACTTTTTTTAGGTTTTGATTCTAGTAATCAAAACCTAAAAAAAGTGAAAATATATCGCACAAAAACAGCTCTTCGTCAAAACTTCACAAAAACATACGCTGCAAAGATTTATACAAAGCGTAGACCAAGCAAAGTTTTTAGAGTGTACTCTTAATATCACCGTGTACAGCAAAACAAAGGGGCAATCACAGTAACCTGAGCTATTGATTTAATAATAAGAAATCCGAACACGCGCAAGCGCATAAAGCTGCAACGTATGCGTTCCGTCATCGCGCGGTGTAACCCGAAGAAATACCTGGATTATTATTACCGGTCATAACAGAAAACAAGTTGCGCTGTAAAAATATCGGATCGGATCCACAAAATCTTCAGTACATTATGTAGTTTGAATATCTGAAAATATGACGCACCCGACAGTAATTTTGTAAGTAACGGAAGCGTTAATCACAATTTTAGTACCTTTTATAACTACCTACACTACTGTACCGTACTGGCCGACTGTAAAATATGATACAGAAATTAAACAAACAAATAGAATCAGCTTGAAGTGCATGAATGAGGCGCTGAAGGGTGAGGTTTTGTTCGTACGTACGTTGTACTTGCCCTGTTATCAGAATCAGAACAATCACAGAAACTTATCGAACTTTTATTATTTGTTTAGTTAAACCAGTACAATACAACCCGATGTTAATAGATTTTTTTTTATCCAGTCTCCCGCAGAAAGGAAATCAAACAATGCATAGCCACTAGTTCTGAAGATGCCTTCAGAATTATTCCTGTTTAGCATGTATAATTCAGTAGTTTCACAATGATTAACCGAGGTAGATAGCAAGCAGCATTTCGAGACGAGACGCTACTTGAAATGTCTTGTCCATTCCATACCTACACCTACCGAACTAATATGAATTCCATGCTACCACAGGATTGTGAGGTCAATATGGACTGCTGCAATTCACAGTTTACATGAAATGCTTTCATTACAGGTCTACTAATAGCTGAGTGAGAGAGCTCATATACAGGTTGTTCCCCGAATAACTTCAGTCCCCAAAATAGGTGAAACTAATGCGAAATGATCTACAAATATCTTCTGTTTATTGAGTCCATTTTCAAATGAGACTGTTGGACATTTTTCAGAAAATGAGGAAATATAATATATAATATAATAGAGTAATAAATAATTAAACAATAAAAATATGGCAGTAGATCTTCCTAAAATGTATTTGGAGATATTGTTGTATGAACTTAGCATACTCGAATTGATATCCGCATGAATAATAATTTCATCAATCATCAGTGCGATAATATATGTAGGAGTTCCATTTTTACCATTCAGTATAAGAATGACTCTCAACCAACAAACGGAATAGCTCGATTTTAAAATAATAATACATACTAAGTTTACGTCGGGAATGGTTAAGTTATCTCAATACTTAGTGTAAAATCTAAAGCCATATATCTAACCATCAAATTATAACGTATATCCTCATTTAGGTACTAATGTACAAATATGTATGGGTCTACAGCCTCGTTTCTGCAGTAGGGCTCAATACAAAAAAACTGTAACGTTTTGACAAATTTCCATGTTTTTGTGTATATTTTTTCAATAGTTTTACCAAATAATTACACAGTCGATTGTTAATTTTCGACATCTAATATGTCCAAGAAAGAAATAAAAACCTATCATCGAGACTAATACTTGAAAAGATATGACAAAAGTTTCTGCCCGCGGCTTCAAGTTGAGCACTTATTTCTATCACATGGGAACTGATTTTTGGCCTTTGTTTTATTCAAGGCCTAGAACTATCTGTATGTATCATTTCAGCACGATCCGTTCAGTAGCTTTGACGTGAAGAGGGTTTTTTACCTCTTCACACCAAAGCTACTGAACGATACATCCAAACGCATTTGTAATATTAGTATGATGTGATTTAGGACGAGACCAGGTGCGCCGGAGCACACGCTACTCCTCAACAGTTAATAAGGTTTAAAGTTAGATCTTGTACATAATCCAATATGTAGGTAGATAATTGGATGTGAACGGTCTGTGATATTTGAATGATTACTGTCTTCTATTCATTAGAATTGGATGAAATCAGATTATTGAATCAAGATCTGTTCTTAGCTGGGTAGAGTAGGTGCCAAAATGATCTAAGTACATCATGGCAAGAATCAAAATTTTAAATGGTTGCCAACTGTCATTCAGTGAAGAAGATTGTTGAAGATGCTGTGTTCAGGCCTCTTTTTCTAACATATTCGTCGATTTTTTTAATCTAGTTTTACCCACTTTCGGGTGTCTAGATATTCGGGGAAAGTTTCAAAGCCGTTCCTAATCTTAATTTGTTACGTTCTTGCATTATTTAATTTGTGTCTTGGAATGTTTATTATGTTTGAAATGCTAGACTTGCTAAGACACAAAGTTTATAATGAAATAACATTACAAATTAAGATTAGGAACTGTTAGGAAAGTTAGCACTTTCCTCGGCTCTATAGATATATAGCTAATATTTTATTCATTACCTTACAAAACGAAGATCTATTTGACTCAGCTTTATCGGTTCTCTTTCTTTTTAATTTTTTGTTCGACCTTCTTCACTCATTATATTAAGCGATCATTTGAATAGCTCAACATTTTTAAAAAGAACGATGAAGGTCGTTCTAACCCGTAAGTGCTCCAGCGGGATCTAGAGCCCTCACTTTTACCAGCGACGTCTAGTTATAAATTTATAGAACTAATTAGACCCTATCAGTGATATCTGGTCCTCGATTACATGATAAATCAGACATTTTTAAATGAATCCGAAGCGTAATTATTTTAAAATTAAATGTTTCCGAAAGTAAGAAAATTATTTGTTCTTTTTACATGTCGAAGTTGAGCTCTTTTATTTGATAACAAATAATTTTAATAGTTTTGCCTCGGATTATGCTGTAGTGGAGTTTTTTTTTTGCTGTACATAGTGAAGGGTATATTTTTTCATGAATGATTTATATTCACGATATTTTCTGTTTTAGGTCATTAATTGGGCTAGATGAGATGGTGTGGATTGTCCAGCGTCGTTATTATTATTTTTAATAGAAGTCTTTGAAGATTATATTACTTACATATTAGGTCTTATATTGACTTATATTAGGTCTCTGTGAAACTTTAAACCTATCGGCATAATCCGATGAGATATTTACAAATAAACTCACGTAAATCACGATCGACCGACACTGATATTAATATATTAAAATTAAAGAAAATATATATTTTCCCATTATTCAATTAGATAACATGATCCTATGACCTAAAATGATCTACCTTCATGAAAAAACTTCAACTTCCTAGGTTATCTAAGACAGCTTACGTTTTTCCTGAGTCCGATTCAAAAATTTCAATATCTTAATTACTCAAGAACATAATTTCATTATCAAGAATATTATTAACTTGTAAAATTTGGTACCTATTCTTAATCAACACATGCTAAATTGCATGGTGCAAGGTTTGATAATGTGTAATTTACAGATGGGACCAAACGCGTGCCCAATGATTCGTGTAAAGATACATACTGCTAGCGTCGCTAGTTTCTTTTCGAACATGGCTGACGCTCTTTCGCGCGTCTCAGTTTCCGAATACATACTTATATTAGGTCTCTGTAAATTCGAGTCAGCGTCATACATTGCGGCGAGACAGAATGATTATCGATTTTATTTCCGTAAAATCATATTATCTTCATATGAAACTATTTAATTTATACATGGTATTCTTGATAAATATATAGGTGTAAGTAAATAGACCTAGTGACCCCTTGATCTGTAGTCGAGTAATAAAAAAGTATGATTTATAATAAAGTAAGTCCACGGGAAGCCTTCCAGTTCATAACATTTGCAAACTAAACTAATTTCGCCCCTCTCATTGTGTGTAACCACTAGACTTATATCGGTCTACGTACTTATCAGATAACGCGGCCCCGCCCGATAACAGCCGATACCTAGTTGACTCAGACTGACTTCATTAGCTCTCGGACACGTATTTCAAATTATGTTTTTGATAAAAATTTCCTGGATCAGCTTTAAAAATTATTGCGTAGTAAAAGTGAACGTTTCGATTCCAGGTCAAGACGGTTGTGATTACGAAGTGAAATGGTGACGTGATGCGGCTAGCATGCGTTGGCCAACGTGGTGGCATATCCTGCTAGTGCTGCAGGCACGAGCGCTCGCGCAGAGTTCGCCCACCGTCTGCGAGGAGGAGGCATGCCGCTGCGACTCCTTCACCAAACTCATATGCAACTGCACCCGCGATTATACCGTAAGTTTAATATTTCCTATACCTAACCATTTTAATAGCGCACGTAATTGAATATTATTCATAATGTACCTTTCCTTCTTTTCAGGAATTAACTCTGAGACCGGATGGAGCGTACAGAGTGCCAACGACCACAACAGGCATCATAATAGATGGCTGCTCACGCGTCACTTTCCTACCAGAGACCGTGCGGGGCCTTATTCGGCTAAGGAACGTACTTTTGAAAAATGTTGGTCACGTGGTTATCAATGAGCGGGCGCTAGCTTGGTCTTCCTCTCCGCGACAGAGCGAGATGGATCCTGGACTACGGATAGTTATAGACAACTGCACCGTAGATGAAATTTCATCGCACGCGGTTCAAGGGCGCGTGAACGATATTGTCATTAGCAATAGCAGGGTGGCCAACGTCAAACCATTTGCCTTCTCTAGTCTCACTGGAGTGAACAGCATAGAAATGATAGACAACGTGTTTGATAACATAGAAGTACAAGCTTTCAAAAAGTTCACTACGGCAAACTTCTTGATGAGAGGCGGCAGAGTGAAAACCCTTCCAAGCCGGTTCCTCTCCGACGTCGAAGTGACGAATCTGTTTCGAATGGAAGGAGTTAACGTTGATTATCTGTATAGTTTAACGTTTCTCGTCAGTGCACCAAAGAGAGTTATTATAGAAAATAACAGATTTGAAACTTTAGAGGGCGATAGTTTTCATATGACAACAAGAGGACCTATAAGTTTTAGAAATAACACAGTGACCGATTTGAATAAAGGAGCATTTTTCGGTTTCACCGTAGACCTCGAAGTAGCTTTAGCAATGGGAGCTCAGGAGTTAGTGATAGATAACAACACAGTGACGCATCTGACGCCGTCGTCGCTGATGTACAACCACTCGCGTCTCACGATGCGAGTGGACGGACTCAACGTAAACCAGAGCTGCACATGTGAGCTAGCCGAATCGTGGCGCGACTTCATAAAGGAGCAGAGAGGCACCTTGGCCTGCTGGTATTCGCTAGAGGGACACTACGTCTCGATGCCGACTTACATTGACAGTCGTTGCGGCGCTTTCAAACAAAACTTTTGGATATTCATCCTAATAGGTATAATAATCGTGCTCGCCATAGTGTCTGTAGTGATTTTCTTTATAGTGCGACGTGAGAATGAAAAGCAGAAAAAGGTGCAAATAGTCTTGCCCGACGGAAAGACGTATAGAGAGACAGAGTTTCATATAGTCGTGGAAAGAGCGGAGCTCCTGACTACCGACTTGTAATGTTGGAGCACGCGGTATTTTATTAATTCGTGTATGTTGTTGATCTCTGTTATTGCTAGTTATAATTCCATTTTCCGTTAGCGGTTAGCCGAACATTGCATTCGGCCATTCCGGCAAAATGTTATTTCAAGTATTTTGATTAAATTTAGTTGCCTACCTCATTGTTACGTCAGTGAAAATGTGCCAAGTTTAGTTTTTTATGGATCAGTATTAAACGATGTGGTAGTTTCAACTACGAATATACTTTGTATGTTATTTGTGCCAACCACTTAAATGTTAATAAAAAGTGTAAAATTTACATTCTATTTTACATACCCTATTATGACCCTATTCATCTAGATGAAGCAAGATGAAAATACGTCTGGAGCACAGGTCTGGAGGTATACTGTTTAGGTCATGTCCTTAGGCCAATCAACCATCGGACTATATGTATGTACAGTAAAATAGGGATTTCATACATAGTCCCGTTGCGTAAATCTATGACGCATCATTGCCTTGCGAATGTTTTGTACCGCCTAGCGCTGTGTTTCGGTAGCCAACTAGCACATTTAATTTACAAATAATACATTCATTATTATTTAAATACATATCGAATTTGGTAGTGCAGTTTTGGTACTCCTTATGTTGATTTTTATTTAAATATTATACTCAATTTGATAATCGGGTAAAATAACAGTTATCATAATAATGGAGTATTGGATGTAGCCAACTGTCTGCGTAGCGATTTAGTGGTACAATGTGACAAACTATATAAATAGCAATAAGATTAACATCGAGTAAACAGTACCTATTCAATTTGCAGTACTGCTTAGATATGAATAGATATGGGATAACTCAATTTCATTCAGATGACATCAGTCTATCTAGTCATTCACTACACAATTTTTACTAAAATAAGCTTAAAAACGAAACACATTCTCTGTTTTTGGATATGTCGTAATTTTTTGTGTCATAAACTAAGGTTATTATTATAATAATAGTACAAGGGTGCTATGCCACCAGAGATCTGCTAAGAATCAGAGCTGCGGATGTGTGGCGCAAACAAACAATAAGATCGTGATGTTAACATCCTATTGCGGGCTGAATAAATTTAGCTTAGCTACATAGCACATCTCTGGTGAAGCCTCCTAGAGTGCCTTGTCCAGGTGGATTCTGCTGTGAACTTTCAATAAAGGTTACGAACGATGGTGTTATTCACCGACATTCGTAACCATTTAAAATTAGTAAGGTTGAGAATAACAAAATAGACAAGTGATAAGGGAAATATGAGGGCTTTGTAAATGGTTAAGTAGATATCGCGCACAACGATTTATTGTTCTCGTTATCATATACGAGAAGGTACACCAGTGACACGATGGTACGATGTGTTTACTGAGTACTAGATATGCTAAAACTTTCCCGGATATACCGAATTGAACATATGTATATATGTCAACATATGTGTATAAGTCTGAAGATATTCAAATATAAAATGATTATTATTACACACAGTTAATAAATTTCACACAGTAAGTAATTCGATCTGACCTTTAGACGAAGTAATGTTTATGTTTCTAAAAACAATGGCTTTATTTTTTCCTTATAATTACCATATAAAAATATTTATTATTTCTTTATAAGACAGATCCGTTTGGACCTACGCAATATTGACTACCCAGCGAGGTAGCGAAATCAGAGTGGTGCGGTGAGGGATGTCATTAAATTACTATGCGCGGAATACCACGGACTGCACTAAATCCGGTTCGTGTGGTAAGGGATGTCATTCAAAAATAGAGGTGGACAAATTGCGGACCGTGCGAAATTTGAGTCATGCGGTAACGGGGTTACTAAAATACCAGTCGCGGAAAAGTGTGGACCGCGCGAAATCCAAAAGAAATTTTTACCTTTTTAAAAAAGTGTTTGCTTTGTTTTTCTCAATATTAGGCATTTTACTTAAATCTGAGAGATTTATCGAACTCAAAATGTTTTTCTACTGACGTGATAAATCCTGAGTGATGGATGATCCAGAATCGAGAATGATTTGATCCTCATAGAAAATACTTGACATCTGGATGTAGATTTATTCACATTTTGACTTTCGCTTATGTGAAAATTAAGATCTTATTGACAATAATTTATGGTATAAAATTTTATTGACATTATTTTGTAATCAAATCTGAAATGTAATTTTATGATAAAGGTATCGTTTTTAAATTGAGATACAAAAACATCGTTATAGCGGTAAAGATCAGATCGAAAGGTCAACAAAATTCATGCTTACGTACCTTGAAAGCGCTCTCAGGACTCGCCTGTCACGATGACCTAAATTTTTATATCTAAGCCGGGAGATCTTTGCAAAGATAGCAAATATTAAAACAGTACACTACTCCTACGATGCGCTTGTCTTTTGTTAAGCTGAATTCTTAAGTTTATTGCGAAAACTGTTTTTCAGTTCTTATTTTTTCATGACTACAAGCGTGTTATCTACTAACCTACTTTATTATCTATATGTTGGCTAAAAAAAGCTTTAATAGATATCACAAACTGTACAATGGATTTTTGAAAGTTCCTTTGTTCAACGTAGTAATAAAATAAAATAGGTGGCGGCGCCACATTCACGCATGCCACCGCCTTAATTAAATTTGGCAGGGAAGTAAATGGTATCCCGGGGACGGTAATAGCCTCATAGGCTACTGGAAAAGCGCGTTCGAAGCCGCAGACAGCAGCTAGTTATAAATAAGTAATTTGCAATCATAATCGAAAACAATCGTTGAAATAATCTGAGCAACTGTACAAATGGTAAAAACATTCATACGTAGCTTCATGTATTCTCAATGGGGGATAGAATACAATACAAAAAAAAAAAACTGCTGCGTGCATCTGAGTTCTAATTACAGACACATAGGGTGGATTTTTGAGATGAGGGGCAGCGATGTAGCTAACTACAGGAAATGTTAAAATTTAACCTTAACTAACTTTTGAACCTACCTATTCTACAAGCACATTTTAAACAGCATTCAAAGATTTCTGATAAACGTGGTCAACAGTGAGAAAACTGGTACCAAAGACAACAATATTTATCTTGTCTCTTCAATATCGAACCAACTTATGTACTTTCAAGTACTTATAAGAACTTTATATGAAAGAAATCTTCAAAACTTTTTCAATATATTTCGTTTTTGTTGACTGATACCCTAATGAAAAAAAAATTCCAACCCTTGCTTATGCTAAACATCTATACTGTAGGTTCGCCATGTTAGGCGAGTTCCCCTACCATAAATGCACCAATGCCTCAATCAACGCGTGTATTGGTGCCACGGTTTAATTAAGCCCTTGCAATGCAATAGAGCATAAATAATATTAGTGGTTATGTCTCGCTGCCTACAGCTCCCTACGTGAGTTTCATACGTGTATGGGGTGTGATTGCTAGGTATATGCGATAGCATGTTTGGTTCGAAAAATCTGCCTAACGCCTTTGGCGCTATTTAGACAGAGCCACTATTGTGGAGACTGGCAACTCGTTACTATCTAATTTAATTACCTATGCTTATGCCTATATGAGACAGTTTAAGGCGCATACACCACCTAAACTAGCGCCACTTACATTATGTTATTATTCTGTTTAACAAAGGAATTTTCAAAAATCCATCTTCCAGTTTGTGATACCTATCATAAGTTTTTTTTTAATGCCTCTGTTATAGTTTTATTATATTTAGTTTAGGCAGAGATACGAAAATAGATTTTTGGGGCCACCAAGGGCAACTTCGTAGTTTAAGTGGTGTATGCGCCTTAAAGGAGCTCCGTGAAAAATCTGCCCAAATCTAGCCTCGCGTTTTAAAGATTTTTCTAAAACTTATCTAATAAAAGTTATGAAACTAATCACAAAATATGACCAATTATTATTCACGATACTTTATTTCATTTTGCAAAATTTGTGTAGTTTGATAACAAATCAAATCACACATCACATGTAAAAAAAATACATTAAATTAGCGCGAGTTTTTAAACGTCAAAGAAATCAGAAAACATTAAAACTACTTCCTCAATATAAATCTTTCCTATAAATTTAAAGATTTTCATAATTATTATTAGATTCGATACAAAAATAAAACACCAAAAAAAAATCGAATTAGTTGGAAGAAATTTATATTTTTCCAAAACAAATAACATTATTGGTTATATTTTTTGGATTTTGGTTATACGTAAAGGTCATTTTTTGTGATTTGATTCATTACTTAATTAGATTCCTTTTCGAAAAACATTTTGAAATATTTCACAGTGAGCAAAGTTTGTACGAAAAATATTAAACATTTGACAGTAGCTTCATTAAACCTACCAACCCTTTTGCGATTTTTTTTGTCTGAGCGAAATTACATTAGTATTTGAAAATCCGAAGAAGTAGTGTACTGCCTGCTAAGATTGTCATCTCTGTGCTTGCTCCCGGCGCTATTGCAACAAACTACATTATCAGGCATCTGCCTGCAGTTAGCTTCGAGCACAACCTTTTAACTGGAATGAGATTTTCATCAAAATGCCTCGCATCGACTTTCCGTCACATAATAACAGCGTCAAACACGCTGTCGCTTGTGTATTTGCATTTATAATGTATACAAATTTTAGTCGTTTACAAAACTGAGATGATGCAGCCGATCAAGAACAATTTGTCTTACTGGTGCGACTTAATTAATTGTCAAAATTTGAAATAACATTTGTTTTACCTAAGCGACTTCCCAAAAAGCACACGAACTGTTATTGTCTATTGTTTATTTCGTTTGTTAAGAGGTGTGCAAATCTAGTAAGTATGTTACTCGTGAATATTTTCAGTGGAATTCATAGCCAAGTTTTGACAATCCCCCACGATCCATCATACAGCATCCACCTAGGCGGTAAGACAGATAAATCTTCATTATTATCTTACATTACAGAAAAGGCTAGATTAAATAACTAAATCACAAGGAATAAGCATACCACTGATCCCAGACCTAGCCAATCAGTGTTTCCCACAAATATTGTTCATTATTCTGATTATTGACTCAATATGTAATAAAAGAAATTGTTTCGACAGGCAGCACGGACATGGGACTTACTTTAATCTCTCGTTGGGCTACCCCATCACGTTTTGCGTGTGGGTGGTGAATTCTTATGAAAAACATTTTTTTGAGTTTTTAGATAATTACATTCATATCTAAAGATCCCTAGTTTATTATATCAAAACTTTATAAATAGGGAATAAATTGTATGACTTCAATCACTGTTATTTAGTTTTAAGCCAAATTATTTATAGTTTAAATTTGAAATGATTTTCAAATGCGTTGTAAATTTCGTAGCCCAGTAGTCTTGACTATGCATTCCAGTTATAATCGTTACATTTATTATCCAACATGACGAAGCTAACTGCTGGCATTGATACCAAGAAAGAATATTACAGCAAATAATCAGGTAGAAAAAAACACGAGGAAACTCTAAGGAGGATGTAAAGTTAGGCACAAGTTCAGCAAATGGAAATCGTTAAAAGAGATAGTAGGAGAGTTAACTTTACCCTTACTTTACACCCGCCTTACGGAGTGCATGCATTGTAACAAGAGCTAAACTGCAAATAAGTGGAAAGTTTGTGAATCTCCTGCCAACTTTTAACAAGTAGATTTTGCAAAACAGTAAGTGAACTCCAGGTAAAGAGAAGACCGTTAGTTTGTTTTTTTTTTGTCGCAAATAGATTTTTGAATTGATTTGAACAGTGAGTGGAATAAACCCAAGATATGGGTTTATAGCGAGATCGCACGGTACATCGTGACTGTCCCAGAAGTACCCTACATAAGGTATGTACAAGTAGAGGTGGTTAAAATTTATTTACAATACAATGTTGCTATGTTTTTATTCTGCATCCGTTTGATGTTTGACGAAGCCGATCATTGTTTAATTAAGGTTAAATTTAAGGGCACTTTAGCAACAAAATTAATGGATCATTGTAGTCCGTAATATTTTTTTTAATTTATTTATAGTTTGGCAGTGAGTGAATTTTGAGCAAGAAATTCGTTATGAAAGGCCTGCGTTGAAAACAGAGAAGAAATTGTCTAATAATGATTCTAGATTAGGGTGAGTAGATCTGCTCAGAAAAAACTGGTGTGAAAACCAATAACCGTAGTAACATCAAGGAAATTGGGCAAATTATTATGGTAAATGTAATAAATTTAACTACCGGGTTAAGTTTAAGTTTAATTATGCATATTATTAAGTCTTCGTAATGAGTACTTTCTGGGGACGCCCGTGTATCTTGTCTTATCTCCGCCGATTGATTTAAAAGGTCATTATGTTATTTGTACCAATGCTTGGTACCAATAAATGGTACAAATAACAGTATTTCACTGATAGTCACTAATTGCATATTTATCATTTTACTTTGACTGGTCTTATTTTTTACTGTAGTTCTGTCATTTATTCTGTACAATACAAACTGTTTTACGTTATAGGTCGGCCTTAGAAACTTCCCTTAAAAAAAAAAACTATCTGATAATCCTGTATTTAAATAAAAAACTGAAAAAGGAATTACCAGTTTGCAAGTTTTTGAAGGACATCTCTAAAAATTTATATTGCAGAGCGATTTTATTAGAGGGTCTGACACGTAGCTTTGTTGTTTGGCATAGCTACTTAACGCATTTACTGCCCTGTCACCGCCCAGCGCGCGGCGGTGCAGCGGTGATGCCGAGGGACACGTGCGTCCGGGGCCATGGAAGTGTTAGCTTGTTAGTTAAATCTTGTAATTTAATTGAGGCCAGTACCCAGTACCTACTAAGAAAAGAAAAGCTCTTAAAAAAATTTGAATAAAAATAAAAACGAATGTCTTGACATTTGACCTATTCGCAAAATGACTTTCCCTGCTGTCGTCAAAAGATACTCTGCTCACATTACAATTAAACGTCCTTCAGAAACTTGCCAACCTAGAATAAGCAGCTAACACCAAGAGGTAGTGGTAAAATAGACTTACCGGAGTAAACTCTGGCCGTCGAGCACCTGGTGCACTGAGAGGGGAGAAGAGAGCTCTAAGCCTCGGGACAGCAGGAGCGCCTCGCTTGAATCCGGCTGCGATTCCTCTGCCTCGGTTACCGGGTGGATCTGAGCGTCCACCAGTGTCGCTGTAGATGAGATGACCATTTAGATATAAGGAAACAAAAAAAACGGTAAGGAAATGTGCTGTTTTTATTTTCTCAAAAATTGAGCACTTGACTCCTGTGACGGCTTTCTCTAACTCTTATGGTTTCTGCTTTAGCCATCCACTCCTACTCCTACCTCAAAAAGACCCTGGCAAATATGTAGCTAGTTTTAACTAAATATATAGTAAGCAATATCTCACACCAGAAACACTGATGTTGGGTAAGAATTTGGTATTATTTAAATACTTTATTGGGTGACAATCAGTGCCGTACAATTTGACTTCTGCACCTGTCATCCTACACACGATGTGCATCACCACAAGGTGCCAGGACACTATACCAATAATTAGTATTCTATACATCCACCTGCAACAGTGCATCCGAATACGTGATATTGAACAATGGCTTAGTTAGACGATTACTGTCCAATTAAACCGCCTGTGGTCAGTGAGCAGCAATAATATGTGGTATCAAATCAAATATAATTTATTTATTTATAATGCTGGACAATTCACACAGCATTATCTAGCCCCAAGCTAAGCAGAGCTTGTGTTATGGGTACTAGATAACTGATATAAGATATACATAATAATACAATACAATACCTACATAGATATATATTTTTTATTATAGATACATAACGACCAGAACATCCGGAACAAATACCTGCAGATCGTACAAATATTTGTCCCAAGGCGGGAATCAAACCCGCAACCTCCTGCGTCGCAGGCGGACCTTCGCCCACCGCGCCAGAGGTCGTCAATATATATTCAATATAAATAAATCATAAATAAATATCAAATATATATTTATTGTCTCTTACAATAGAAGCTTTGTTGCTAATAATACATGACAAGAGCAAGTGTATAAATGCTAATATTATAGCTAGCATTGTGAGAGACTGGTGTCTAGCCATACTACAGTCAAAGGAAAATCAGTTTCAGTTGTGCACAGGTGGTATGTAGTTTTTATTATTTAATCGGATAAAATACTGAAAAGCAACTCACAGAAGACCATAGGAGGCACGTCCAAGTCCGGCGCTAGAAGTTTCGAAGCGCAGTTCGCTCCAGAATACACCAGCTCCATTTCCAAAGCCACCATTCCTTGCCGTTGTGACGTCAGAGGTGTGTCTTCGTAACCGGCGCAAAGGCAGCGGAAACCAAAGCGGGAATCGATGCTAGAACAAAATAATGTTGTAGTATTACGGTAGAACGAGTAAGTTGTATTACTGAGAAACTTTCGACATAATCATGGTTATTAATAAATAAATAAATAATAAATAAATAATGCTGGACAATTCACACAGCATTATCTAGCCCCAAGCTAAGCAGAGCTTGTGTTATGGGTACTAGATAACTGATATACATAATACAATACAATACATAGATAGATATTTTTTATTATACATAGAAAACGACCAGAACACCCTGAACAAATGTCTGCAGATCGTACACACATTTGTCCCGAGGCGGGAATCGAACCCGCAACCTCCTGCGTCGCAGGCAGACTTTCGCCCACCGCGCCACAGAGGTCGTCAACACTATTATTAACACTAAAATCATTGTAATTATCCCGTATTAAATGTTTCAGTATCTGTTTAGTTACCTGTGTTGTTGGTTGTACTCCGCGAGGTAATCCGTTGCGGTTTCCAGCGCGAATATCACCTCGTTGCCGGGAATCAAGAGCGCTTTTTGAGGCCACTCACTGGGCCTGAGAACAAATAAGAACTTGATAGGTTTTCAAGGCACTTTGTACGCAAATGTGAAAGAGTAATGAAATACAATCAAGACAAAACAACGCAATAAAGACATTTATCGCTTTGTTGCAAAAATGGCATGACGGTTTTGGTTTGTGTTTCGCTTCTCCAATTTCTGTAACAGTAGCTCGGTTTTAATGCAACTGTTAAAGAATAGTTAGTTTAAAATACTTACAGATTGGACAGTTTTGGCGTTACGCTGACGTAAGTGCAATTGAAATGCATACAAGCATTCTCGTCTTCCGCTTCTCCCTCCCTCTCTTCAAACTCGCCGCCAGGAGTCAGCTGTACTATTCTCTGCACATAACAATAAGGCACATATTAGAATACCAGCGGGCTTTTAATGTACAACACCAAAGTCCGAGCAATTGATGAACTTCGCTCTTGTACAGTGTAGTTGAACGCGGCATGCTAGCCTATCGAAATATCTAGTAAAGTAAGCTTTTTCAAAAATACCAATTTCAAATCTTTCAAAAAAAAATTAAGTATATACAAGGCTAGCACTCATAATAATATGAACTATTAACACCATGAAAAATGGGTGACTGCTTTAGCAATGTACCAAAGCGGCGAACCATTTTAGGTGGGTAAAATGGAATTATGGTTGAATAAAAACTAAAGTCCCATTTCTATTAAGATAGGCTTCAAAATGTAACACAATTAAAGACAATTGTGTTGCAGTTTAATTTTTACTCCACCATAAAACCTTAATAACAACGGGTGCATGTATGTGTGCGGGATAATGGTTCATGAGAAGCGAGCGGAGTGATGCGGTGTCCTCGTGAAATCTACCTTGTATACCTTACGGAACGGTGGGTCGGCGACCCCTATATCGTTAAGACAGTGACAGCGCTGTTTGGGTGTGCCAGCGACAGCGTAAATTGTCAATGTGTCTTCAGGTTGCGCGGTGACGCTTCGGGGGTCCATCTCAAGTACGATCCATGATACGTTTGAAGGGAAGAGCACCCTGTGTTCGCAGAAGTAGCCGTTATATTACCAACATTATTGAACTCGGAGATTCATATTTCTCCGACTTGAAATAAGAATAAAATAAATAAAGTAATAATAAAATAATTTCAGCCCATTGGCAACCACTGTTGAGTATATCATACTATTTAGGTACATCTAAATGCTGTTTGTTGCAATTAAACGATTATCCGGTTTTATATTTTACTTTGCGTTTTAATCGATCTGGTAAGCGTGAAGATGCAAATGAATAAATGAATTTGCTACTCCTTGATGTAGCGAGTTAGCGACGACGTTACAAATTTTGTGTTAGCTTTTGTCCATTGTTTTAAAAACCTTGTAACTGGATCTAAAGAATATTCCTGATATATGAAATTTAGATTTCATTCAAGAGAATTTTGAGTTCTCATGTTAACAAACATTCAAACTGCCAGAAATTTGCTTCTGCCCGCTGCAATGATGTTAACTTAATCATAAGTACCTATCACGCAGAAAGCATTATCAACAATGCGTTAATAACATCGTCGAACCCTTCCATTTGTTAAAAACGCATTTCCTCCCATGCTTTAGTTAACTTCATTTATATTACTAGAAGTATTTACCTCATATTGGAGATAGTAGCATCTTTGTAAGGATGTTCGCTCTCGACCCAAGTGTAGTAGTTGGTGGTGGTCGTTGTAAACTCTTCAATGTTTGGCACCAGCGTGTTGACAGCGGCCACGTGAGGCAGCAACTGATGAATCAGCTCCAGAAGCTTTACTAAGTTCTGCAAGGAAAGATTATGTAATTCATAGATTTATTTGATAAAATAGTATTTAATCAAAAATGTCGCCATAATTTTATTTAAAATTATACAGTCTGTCCGAATGGAATCTTAGGAGAAAACTTGGGATCTAGTTTCTTTGTATACTTTAATAAATTACTAGCTACTGCCCGCGGCTTCGTCCGCGCAGTTCCCGTTCCCGTGTGAATTCCGGGATAAAACATCACTCAGCCTATGTCACTCACTGAAAAGTAATCTTTCTAATGGTGAAAGAATTTTTGAAAGAGATTACCCTCTACAACGTCACAAACAATTCACGAACTTTACCTCTATAAAATATTAGTATAGATACAAAGAAACACAATAATTTCCCATATTCTTGATCAATGATAATATTTTCAAGCATTGTGTACGGTTTGCATACCATACAGAGTGACATGTTCCCGCGGGTCAGCAGTTTACGTTATGACGTGTTTCTCAGGCTTATTACAAACCGAGAAACTTAAAAAAAAAAAACAAAGATGTAGGGTGCGTAGTGTGCCCCCTACAATCCTATAAGTAGTTGGTGTTTGAGAGTTAAGAGTTTTGTAAAGTTTCACGGTTTAATCGTACGTTTTGTTAAAGGTTTTGTTATGGTCGCGAGTGTACGCCGTGACGTGTTGTCCAAAGGACAGTTGTTTGCGACTGAATGTAATAAAATAAGCCTGAGAAACACGTCATAACGTAAACTGCTGACCCGCGGGAACATGTCACTCTGTATGGTATGCAAACCGTACACATTGTTTGAGGTAATATACCATTAGAATTAGAACGACTTGTCAGAATTATACTTCAAGAAATAATTATGACAGTTTAAGTACGAGTGCGATTTGTCATAGAAAGCAAATTTAAAATGGCTGCCATCTAGTGTAGAAGAGGTTCAGGCCACTTTTCAAACATATTTATCGAAAAATTTTCAATTAGTTTAACCCACTTTGAGGTAGGCAGGTATCCGGAGACATCCTGTATAAAAATAGAATTGTATCAACCTTTATATTCAGTTCTAGAATCCTAGATATCTGTCAACCATGATTTTGTAAAGCAAGGGCTTACAAAATAAAAGAATTTTATTGGTAGAAAATGTTTTTGATAAAGTGATATATTCCCAACCACCCCATTGACTTCCCCATCAATGGGGTGGTTGGGAGAAAAAATTCCCATCCACCCCATTACAAAAGTCAATGGGGTGGATGGGAATTTTCACCCCATTGACTTGATTATTATTAAATATTAAATCTCACTATTTACTATTTACATAATTGAGTATAAGTAGGAATAGTCGGAAATAAAAAAACCAACTCTTATCGTCAAAGCTTTAAGTCATTATTCAATTTAACTCTCATCCGCTTTAGAACTCGAATTCCAGATAGTTCCCAGAACTTTCTCTACATTGTTGGAACTTACCTTGGAATCATCAATGGTCTCCAAATTAGCAAGAACATAGGGTATCAATGTGTTCACAATGGGTGACTGTTGGAGCACCGAAGTGTTCCTCTTCAAGTCTTCGGCAGTCAACTCGTTGCGAAGAGTTCGAAACAGTTGAACAGAACGTTCTAGAACTTGCTGTGAGACGCGAAGAGTTATCGTGTGAAACGCAGCTTGGAGAGCGTCAGTTGTGTCTACGCTGTGGTCGACGCTTTTTGCTGCTGCTTTTCTGCTAGGATGAATAAAGGATGTTCAGTTATAATGAGACAAAGCTATGTAGATTATGTCTCGGGAAAGTAAGTTGCATCAATAATACTCAGCAAACAATCATTAAATAATCATGCGCTTGCAGATTAATGATAAATGTATTTTAATTATCCGCTGGGTATCTTCTGTGCGAAATATGAAGATATTTCGCGTCATTTGGAGAGCCAATTCAGAAAGTCACAGAGATATACGGATTTGATGCTGCCTAAAGATACCACCAACATCAAATCCCCAAACTAAAACGTTAACCATCATACCAAATGTATATGTATAATGCATGCATGTATAGATAATTAATTCACACATACGCGCAGTATATGAGACAAGGTATCTGTCCCCTGGCCAATGTCGTCCCGTTGAAACTCAGGGAGCAGGAGGCGAATCTAAAGGTGGTTCCGTCCGGACCCTTTACAGAGGGCAGCCCGCAGTCGCCGTTTGAAGTACGACCGCCGTGGTTGAAGAATCTTAGAGCGTAACGTAGGTCTTCCTGTGAAATGTGATCAGGAAATTATTGTTCCGTTGCTATGCAAAGCTGTGATAGAAACGGACCTGCGAGAAGCTGAAAACTGGCGGGAAACTGCACAAACCAGACCAAAATGGCAAGACACACATCAGGTCCCTGAACCAAAGGAGTAAGTGATTTTGTTTGATGACCAGCTATGAACTTTCCATTTTTGTATTCTACGTTATAATTAATAGCTGCAGCTTTGTATCTTGAACACGTTGCCTTACAATGCGGTAGATACTCGTATCAACAATCTCCTTTGTTACGTTTCTGTATGTTGCTATTCAAGAAAGTTATGTTCACCCGTTCGTACCTTGAGTAGAATATGTTTCTCAAACTTAATCATGGCCATGTCGTTCTGACATTCCGACCCGTCGAAGGTCCCCTGAAGGATAACAACGCTGACCCAGCAGTTGGAGCTTGACTCATCTGCTTTGTTCGAGTGCTGAAAAATGACAAGGAATTTAACAATACAGTATAAACCTGTATTTATACAGGATGGATGGAGGAATTCAAGTACTTTGGGAACAAGGAAGTGCAAACAGCTGAGCATTATGCCATTGTTTTCTGCAAGTGACTTTGAAGGCTATGATTGATCTGGAGCCGATATTAAAAACTTAAAGGGTAGTTATGTCGCCGCCTGATCGTAGTATCAGCCCATTTGTAGAATGTCTAGGCCGATTACGAAACGGCACAACTATGTTAATTGCCTATGCCGATTGTTGGACAATGAACTTTGAATACTCAATATATTATTGTTTTCATCACATTGGCTTAATAGGTAGATAATTATATACGTAAGTAAAGTATCACAATGGGAACCCTGTTGGGAGATAAAGTTAATCAAATAATACAGTTTGACGTCTCTTAGCCATCTCATATGATTAAATTAATTCGTTATTCCCAACACCTCGACATTCTAAAAACGTGCTGATATTACGAAAAGGCGGCGACAAATACATAAGCTATAAGACATTGAGTCTTATAGCATGTGTACAAATCACCAAGATCTTATTCAACTAAACTTACCCCCATATCATGGAGTAGTTCCAGACTGTATTCATAGATACCGCCACCGCTGTACACCCCAACACCAACCAATAACACTCCGGAGCGGTCAACGTTGAAGCAAATGGCGTCCGGACTTCCGTTTCCGGTGTTCCAAGAGCGGGATGTGTTAACACGCATAAAGCGAGAAGGAGTCAACATCTCTTTTATTGTTGCAGATTTTATGTCCTGAAATAAAACTTCCGACATGAAGGTCTACACCCAGCAGTACGAGCTGATTAAGACAGTAGGCAGGTACATGAACGGTGCTGTAACAGGCTTAGTTAAAGAGCTTCCATAGTACGTAATTCGTAATTCATTTATTGGCCGTTTGCGCTCAAGGCGTACTTGGATTGGATAAGTATATTACAATAAAGATAAGGTGGTATACTTACGATTGAAAGCCACATAACAAACAAGGTAGGCAAAACAAAACAAAGGATTTACGAAAATAAAATAGTTGCTTTAATATGTACAAAGATAATACCTCTACATTAGTAGCGTTGTACGTCAACTCAGCAACAATTCTTACGACCAGTTTGCAGCAATAATCATCCAGAGTTTCCTTTTGCTTGATCTCTCCATGGTCATGAGGCTGTCCGCACGGACGAGTCATCATCTGCTGCTTTATAGGATTCATCACGATATCCAGTATTTTAGGAATCACGTCTAGAATATGCCATTGATCTTGTCCATCTTCCTCGGTCGATGTAGAGGCCTGCAATATTTTGGTTGGTTTTAATGTGATTCTCAGATACCCGGATCTGGATAACACACTAATACAGATGAATCATTGAAAATTTGTAACGCAGCGGAATCTGATCCGCAACCTTCTGCGATTCAGATGGACCTTATCCAACATACAGTTGTGGTCAACTAATTATGAACATCAAGGTAGTGTAGAGAAATAACCTGGTTTTGTACTTATAAATAAGCTTTTGATTTCTCAATTAATATTATTTATATAATTTGGTCCGTTTATTCAGCTATAAATAAAATATTGAAAAATTGAGAAATATTATGTCCAAGCTTAAGCAGGTATTCGATTGTAGTTAATTCTGTAGCTGGACAAGAAAATTCTGTTAGGGACAGTGGAGTACATTAAAGTAATAATGTACAGAATTTTCTTTTTTATTTTATTATTCTTAAACGCAGTCATGTTCAGCAAGGTCCCCTGAAGGATAACCACGCTGACCCAGCAGTTGGAGCTTGACTCATCTGCTTTGTTCGAGTGCTGAAAAATGACAAGGAATTTAACAATACAGTATAAACCTGTATTTATACAGGATGGATGGAGGAATAAGGAAGTGCAAACAGCTGAGCATTATGTCATTGTTTTCTGCAAGTGACTTTGAAGACTATAATTGATCAGATTGAAGGTAAAACTAGTAGCAAATCCTTTGTTAGTATTGACTGCTTGACACCGATGTGGTATAGACATTATCAGTTTATTGGACAGGAATGTTTGCCCCTAAGATCTAACAGCCACGTTTCGTAGGTTTTCCTATGCTTAACAAAAAGCTTTATTAAGTTCATCTAAAGATGAAGTACGATAAGCGGCAACTTTATTCTTAATTTCGAACCAAAAACGGCGACCTCTGTGGCGCGGCAAGAGGTTGCGGGTTCGATTCCCGCCTTGGGACAAATATTTGTACGATCTGCAGGTAATTGTTCCGGGTGTTCTGGTCGTTTTCTATGTATAATAAAAAATATCTATCTATGTAATGTATTGTATTATGTATATCAGTTATCTAGTACCCATAACACAAGCTCTGCTTAGTTTGGGGCTAGATAATGCTGTGTGAATGGTCCAGCATTATTATTATTATAAGGTGCTTGATTGTATACGGTCCGGGCTATTTGCTGGCCAATCTAGCACTGATATCGACTGACTGATGAGAAACGACTTGACCGAACGGGTAGTATATTTCGGGTCGTTATCATGCTGAAACATCCATATAATAGGCAGATAATCCTCAGTATAATATGAGTCTTGAATAGCCTGAACTTTCCTCACAGGTGCAGTAGGCTCCCCGTCCAGAAAGTAAACCCCAAATTTAACTTTTTTTTCTGTTTTTTAAACGACATGTTGCCATTGAGTCATTAGTCCAATGTCCAGTTAACCAACAAGTAAATGTATCTACGATTCCCACCTTAGGTGCTTTTTGATTGGCCCTCGGCGGAATCGGCGGCGGTTGTTGCGAGTTCGACGAGCGAGAGGTGGTGGCCGCCTGCATAGGCGACTTATGCAAAACTATTGTATTCACCAGCACCTAAAAACAAAACGAGACAACGTAAAATATGAGTCAGTTCTATTCACAGGCCATAAGGTGTAAATGAAAATAGTAAGTAGGCACAGATGATGAGATAAATTACCCACCTACATATTTGAAAAGGCATTATCTTTAGCTTGCATTTATAAAATCTCACTGTCGCGTCGTAGCGAAAGCTATGACTTACAAGTTATAAGGCAATTGGTTTAGCTACAACACAATTTCACAATGGCCTGTTGAGACCCACACGATATTCGTTATTTAGAGAGGTATCGGTACTCAGCAGTGTTATTAAAATAAACAGAAATTTACCGCTGCCGCTCTGGATAACCAATACCGCGTAGATCAGAAAAGGCCTATAATATGTAACATTCTTTTTGTGACAAACCTTGCTGTCTGGGCGATTGTTTTCCTCGCTAGCCATAAAGCTCTGAGTCATCGGTACGACGAAGTTCAGAACATCTCGTAGGCATCGCGACGTGCACATTGCAGCGCTGGTCGCGGTTAGCTCGCGGATCTCCCTCGTTGGCACTTTGCCATTCTAAAACCAAAAAAAAAATCATGATAGTGTTTTTGGTACATGCATAAAAAGTTGTTGCTAATTTTGTCTTCCCCAGTTGGGCAATGGTCTTTTTTTCTCGTCCACTCCATGTGATTAAAATTTATTTGTAATGGACAAAATATAAAGCTTTGAAAGCTCACCTTGACATGATGGAGCATCGAGCAAAGATGATTCCACCTCAAAATAGGACTGGGATAAAAGACATTGAAGCAGACCACAGTTGTCTCATGAGCCTCCTTCAGCACAGACATAGAAAGATCCAACGCAAACTGGACGTAGCAAATGCGATTCTTGTTCTTTATTGAGCGACGCGTCAACATCGCACAGGTAGGTGTATCTTCACTCATGATAGCTTGAATCATAACTCTAGCTTCTTGAATAACATCCAAGTACGTCATGTATTCGTGGGTCACTTGTTTCCTGAACCTCGACGGGTATATTTCCAAGACGTAAGACTTTATTAGGCGGAGACAAGCTCTGATGATGTACACTAGTCGCTTCTGATGTTTCATCGTCACCAGTTTTTGGTAGGTGATTTGGAGCAAGCCGTGTGTGTCTAGCAGGATTGATCTAAAAGAGTTCCAGCTCCATTTAAGTAGACCAAGCAGTGACTTAAAGCAAGGCACGGTAACTTTCCGCGATAGGTTCCTCGTGAGGCATGCTACCGGCTCTCCGATGTCTATGATACGAGGTGGCGCCGTATGAATGGCACAGGCTAAGTTGTAGAGCAAACTCGGTATTTGGCCGGCGTTTACGTCTGTTCCGTTATTGGATTTCTTTGAGGTCTTGAAGTGGAAGCTTGCATCCTCGTTGATGACTATAGCTTGTCCTGCGGAGCCACAGTCGGATGAAGGACCGTTGATGCAGGCCCAGGCGACGTACCAGCGGCAAGCCTGCAATGTGACAGCAAATGTTTTAAGTATGTCTCTCATTTCGGTATCAATAGCGAACGAATATTAATTATAGGGTTATTTTTACCACCATTTATAAGAAACGGATAATAGCAGGAAACCAGCAAGAAAAAGATATCAGGGAATGCGAATATTGGCGAATACTCACAATGAGAGGTAAAGGAGCATCAAACATGACAGGGAACCGATCTCTCGGAGCACATTCGTACACCACATCGTCGCTTTCGGCTATCAAGTCGCCGTCTCCTTCCTGGTCACCGCCGTCGCCCCCGATATCGTACAATTTGATCTTGGCCGTGTAGTCCCCTCGGCCGCCGAAAAGGCCGAAACCACCTGCCGGTTATTTGGTAGTAAGAAAATTAATTCTTTTATTTGCATGTAATTTTCATTCTTAATAAAGATTATTCTTAGATTCTCTTTCTATTCTGTAAATTTAAGACAATTTTATCAGGTTAGATTGAGCTCAAAGGACTTTTATTTTTAGAAAAATCAAAAATTATTCGTTTTAATATGCCTGTCTATAGCCTGACTTTTTTTTCAAAATCGGTCTAAATACAAATGATTATTCAATGTATGTTTTTCTATAAAATACTTCAATATGTTCATTATGAAAATTAACAGAAGTCTATAAAATCTAATATGTATATAAAAACTCACCAAGAAGTATGTCGGTGTCGCACATGAAGCGAATAGCTTCTACAGAATGTCCAGAGTAGCCCCAACCACCGCCGTGAGTCTCGAACCTCGTCACCGTCAGCCAATCAGCTTTCAGAGGTGCGACCGGTGACGTGACCGCCTCACGTTTGCACTCTATTATATGGAGACTGAAATAACGTAAAAATGTTATATCATAACCCTATTACTACAAACTACTATGACGTACAAGCTCCGAACTTCACCTCTAAAATACAACTCGTCACGAAATACGTACTTGTTATCATGAACGTAGACAAGAGAGTCCAGACAACCCAGCAAATGCAAGGCAATATGCATTCTTGTCACCCATGCACCGTGAATTGTAGGTATCGCTAGATCTTGATTTAGAATCGACATGTCCGCCAGAGCGATACTATCAATCGAACTGTCTGTGTTATTGGAAATCAGCTCATAGTCCTCTAGGTTTTTGAAATCTTCAAGTCTTCTCATTGTGCCAATGCTGGGATAGCAAATGTCCACATTCTCGGAAGGATCTAAGTCCGGGTTGCAGCATCGTTGGAGTTTATGCGAGTCGAAGGCTAGTATGTTGTAGCATTTCATCACTCGCATTTGTGGTTGGTAACACCAGATCACGTCATATAGCGGATCAAGGCAAGCTAATGTGTTAACGAAGTCAACTTGCTCCGAACCAGACCAAGAGTTGATTGTTCCTTCGTTTTTGTCGATTGTGAAGCATTTGAACGTGTGCTCGGGTCGATTCGGCAGCATAACTAGAAATAGCACAAATGGTTTGACATGAATACATTTATGCGATTCCTTTCGTAAACGCAATACTACACAAGAAATAAAATGGCACCCAATAATAATATACCTTTATTTATCATTCATCACATAGCTTTATAATCATCATCAGCCTATGTTAGTCCTCAGCTGGAAATAGGAATGCCCTAATTGCCCCAGCTTGACGCATCCATTATTTGATGTGTATGAAATGAATACTTACTTATAGTCGTGCTGTTTGCGATTATAGTTGAACTGAACAATGTCTCTGTTTTGACCACAGACTGTGAAACCTAAAAAATAAAATAATGTAAAATCATTAATGAAGTAATAGAGACAGATGGATCCAATCTTTCTATTAAGTGGATCAGACACGAAAAGTAGCAAATGAGACATTCATTATATTCTAAAAAAATAATACTTATAATAATATACAGGATTGCTTTTTGAATAGGAGCGGATGGCTTAATCCGAAACTATGAGAACACTTTCTGTGTGTCACCAGGCTACTGGCTTTCCTGGAGGACATCGGATGGTTACACTAGCAGCCCCTCCTCCCTCACGGGGCCCACCTGTGGCCTAGTTGCGGAAACCGATCCAGAGACAAGTGAGGATTTAAGGGCTATAGAACACAAGACAATGCAGTCCATTACCTGGATAAAGGTCTGGTCTCCCGAAGCGCTGACCCAAACAGCCTTGCTGGTGTGCTTAGGCCCGATGCGAGGTACGGGCGCCGGCGTCGCATACCAAACATGGCGGCTTGAATCAAAATTGGCTTCTATAACGCGCCCAAGAGCTCCTTTCTGCAGAGAAAATACCAATTAAGAAGGAACTTTTCTTTACTATGAATGTACTATGAACTATGTTTGAAATCGGTTCGAAAGCAGTTGGTGTTTGATCTACCAACAAAATACTTCTTGACTCTTTCGTTTTATTGACATTCTAAGATCCTGAGGCTGGCAAGGCTACTAGAATGTCTTCTAAATGGATTTTGGATGGGTTTTCGGGTATCTTTTTCTTCTATCAAGCTTTACCTATCCGATTCGATGTGCGGGCCATTTTAATCGACATAGTGCTTTGACACGCTATGTTGACATACCATTGATAAAATTGTACAAACATACTTACCTGAGAGTTTCCAAATGTGTAAATTTCCCTTTCTCTAGTCATGACAGCAGAATGGTAGCTGCCTGCGGCAATACATTCCGCTTTAGGCACTTTCACCTTTACCAGTTTGTGATGAGGCGCAACGTCACCAGCGCCTAGCTGGCCGTATTGATTAGAACCAAACGACAGTACTTCACCTGTAACAGATTTTATAAGTCAGTCATCAAGCTTTGCTTAAATTTTTGTTTTTGACGGTGAAATGAGAGTGCCGCTGGTGTTTGGAACACGCTTCCTGCTGCTGTTTTTCCCGTTAATTACAACCCGGGTTTCTTTAAGACAAGAGTGAATAGGTATCTTCTAGACCTTCGTGATACATCGTCGGCCACATCTTCACTTTCCATCAGGTGAGATTGAGGTCAAACTAAGGTCTATACTGTATAGACTATAAAAAAAGAGTGGAAAGCTATGTCATAGATTATTCATGGACAAAAACCAGAGCAACAAGACCGAAGACCTTTTTGTTGTGGTCTCATCCTAGAAATAGGACCTTACAACTCATGAATTCAGAAGGCGATTTTGAGATTTCAAGCGTAAAAGAAGTAGCATAGTTTTGTTGGGTATGCTACTTCAATCATGATCTTTCATACAGCTTAGCTGGATAGTTTTTGGAGACAATTATGTTTTTCTATTACCCGGGGGCCAGAGTGTCATTATTCTTATTCTCTTTAGAACTTACCACGCTCAGTAATCAGCAGGGTATGATGCAGCCCGCAAGCCACAGCTGTAATCTTATGCCCGCCAGGGATAGCAACGCGCGCAGGTGGTAGGCAAGTGATTTTCATAGCCATATCTCGTTCCACGTCCGAACCCGACGTTTGACCCTCCGATTTTTCTTTTTCTGTACATAATACTTGTCATAAATACTAGAAAAATAATAATAAAGCATGAATAGTGCTGATATTTAATACTTAAATAAAAAATTATACCTTGCTTATTTTTTCGTCATTAATCATACTGAAGCAACTCCAACTATCAACTTACCGCTATTGTCTTCTCTGGCTGTATCTTGTCCATCCTCTAAAGCTTCGCCTGCCTCCATAGCCTCGAACGGCTCCGGGCGCGCGGCAACCAGGAACGCGTCGGCACAAATACGACAAATGCCGCAATCACGACATCCTCCGTCGCCTTCTCCGCAGCCGCAGCGCCTGGAAAAGACCAAACTTTATGTAGACCCCCTCCGTTTATCATGATCACAATGTAATAAAAAATGAACGGCTCTTTCTTTTCTTTTATCATTCCACCACCTTGGAAAGGCAAAAGATAAAAGGGTGCGAGAGATGTATGATTGAACTTACTCGCCAGGCTTCCTCGGTGGCTTATGAGCCAGGTTGCAGGCGTTCCCGAAGCCGGTACACTTGCGACATCGCACACACACACGGCTGTACTCCCTCGCAAACGAATGCGAGCCCATGCATAACTGAGCATCTGCATTTTCATTATCATTCTCTGGCGGCGGGGGTGGCGGTGGCGGTGGTGGTGGCGGCGGCGGGCCAGAATGCTCTGAAAATTTAAAAAAAAATCAACCAGAATAAATAAATAATAAATAAATAATGCTGGACAATTCACACAGCATTATCTAGCCCCAAGGTAAGCAGAGCTTGTGTTATGGGTACTAGATAACTGATATACGTAATATTATGCATTACATAGATAGATATATTTTTTTTTTATTATACATAGAAAACACCCAGACCAACAGAACAAATTTCTGCAGATCGTACACAAATTTGTTCCGAGGCGGGGATCGAACCCGCAACCTCTTGCGTCGCAGGCAGACTCTCGCCCGCTGCGCCACTGAGGTCGTCAAATAGAATAGAATCAAAGAATACTTACTCTCCTTGGTATATCCGAATTCGCGGCCGCACTGCCCCTTGTTGTTAATGCCAAATGTGTAGACTAGCCCCCGACTGGTTAGAGCTACCGTGTGTGCTTTACCGAGCGCGACCTGTGAACCGTTAAAATAACATTTTATGGCGCTATCCCGATTCAAACTAGCGCCGCCACCATTATTACGTTGAACAAGGAAATATCAAAAATCCATCACACAGTTTGAGATACCTATTATAAGTTTTTTAATGCCTCTGTAATAGTTTTTATTTTGTTAAGTTATGTTGTTAAGAATCGGAGTTGGTAGTTACCAAAATCTCTTCATATACTGATTAAAACTATTACAGAGGCATTCAAAAAAGCTTATTAGAAATATCACAAACTGTGTGATGGATTTATGAAATCTCATTTGTTCAACGTAATAATAAGATAAAGTAGGTGGTGGGGCTAGTGTGCGTCGGGGTGCCGCCTCACTTTATATACAACTACAGAACTAAGGATAATAAAAGCTGATGGAATAAAGCCAGCGTCTTTGGACAACGCCAGATGAAAGCTGGGATGCAGCTTACCAAAACACTTATAAACGCCAAATGGCAGTAAAATTACCTGATTATGTACACAGGTCAGGTAACGAAAATCTTGAAATGTTACAAATTGTTCGAAGTTCGTCGTCAACACCATTTCCAATAGGAAATGAATCTACCGTCTCATGAAGACATTGATTATTAATTTGTTATGCGTGTTAATTAAGCAACAAGATTGTTTAGGTTGTTTTGAGAGATGAATGCAATTTAGGTTGAGCACTGAAAGCCGCTGCCGATGCCGAAATGCAATGCTGTGAAGCTTCCTAGGCGTGTCATGTGCAATGTCATTGATCCTTGGCTGGAGCATGCGCCGTACATCGCAGCCTGACCTAATTTATTCCAGGATTTCATAGGTCAAGCCCATCGACTTTATACCCAGTAGACTCCTAATATGGGGAGAACGCTTTAAGGTAACACATTAGGAAAATAGATCTTATATTAAACCACGCCCTCTAACGTTCGGCCAGTAACGACCAGATCAGTGACCCGTAAACATCTCTGCGCTCGCTTACGAAAAATATCATAATATCCTAGCTGCATTGGCTCCTTGTAGTATAAAATGGTGTGGAAAACAGAGCAAGACCTCAAATTTTAAAACCGATGGAATAACATTTCACAGGTAAACTGATTTCTTTCATAAATAGAATAAAATTTGCTAATTCATTTATTTTTGACGGAGATCAACTTAATTTGGTTGGCCGGTCGACGTCACCGACGGTGCATCCCTTTCTTTGATAACCAATTTTATATTTGCTTTCCTTTCTTCTCTGACAAGGCGCGTGCAAGTAGTGATGTGCCGTTCCGGGCCAATACAGGACTAATTATAAATAATTCTGTAAAAATCGATTTAAATAATATTCACCGTTACATTGCTACATGGTATCTATCTAAATGTAAAGTACCTACTTAAATGTTAACCCTAATATTTTTCACCCGATTATTATACTGTACTGACTCACTGATTGACATAATTGTTCTCCATGATATCGCGGATATAAATAAGCTAGTTATTTATTTAGTTTCAGTGGGTGGTTAACATAATTATTATTAATAGAATACATAGTCTGTTAGCTTGATGCAAGAGAATAAACAATACATAGAAGCTTAACGTGACTATCTACTTACATCTTATTTCACTATGCTTAGCCTATTATTATGTGTATGTAATGTACCTACACCATAATATTAGTGTTAAAATCTTTGCCATGGCGCAGTCGGGCAAAAGTGCCGTTAAATACTTACTAGTAAATATACCTACCTTGTGACAAGTATCAATTATTGTTTTCATAGAAACTAAGTACCCCATCCCTAATTATGTTTATGATTTGTCGTGACCTTGAACGGACCAATAAGCACTCGCTTTCCCGCGCCCGCACACCTCAGTTGGTTGACAGACTTGTTTGCGTAGCGAATAAATAGGTATTAGGAGTCTATTGGGTATAAAGTCGATGGGTCAAGCCAGACGCCATGTGTTGCATTGAATCTAGTCTTGTTAGTTTGGCAGACTATTCAATAAATAAATAAATACTGCTGGACAATTCACACATCATTACCTAGCAAATGACCATGATTGTCTTTTGTTTATTTATTATAAAGAGATCCGAAACCAAAGATATTGTTAGGTAATTTCCTGCGATCCGTCAAGCGGAACTTCGTTTTTCGTAAGAAATTTTTTAATTCCCATAAAATTACGAAATCGAAATTTAGAGAATTTAGAAATTAATAGAGAATAACCACTGTGGGCACTATAATACAAAACCTTCGTATTTCGTGTTTCAAAGTAGTAGGTATTTTAATAAAACCTATTCACAATTCCAGTCAAATTTCAAAATTGCTACGTCGTCTGATCCTGAACAGAGTTCTTTGCGGATATATGGATTTAGGAATGGTTTGATGATAACTGATATTACTAAATCCGAATGATTTCAGGCATTTCAGGTAGACCGCGTGAAAGAGTAGTTACTTCTGCAACTACAGCTAAAGAGACTTTCGAATTTATTCAATAATTTCAAATTTGAGCAATTTTAAAGACTTGCTCTGAAGACTTTAAAGGCTTTAAAGGTCCTTCCTCTATCATGCCAAATTAATCAAACGTGTGCGAGCCTTATCTAGTGTTTTCCGGCGATTCCGACGATATCTTTCAACCTGTAGTTGACCAACGTCTCCACATAAGACAACAATGATTAAGTAGGTACAGTAAATAAATACCTGTGTTATCTTCTCGTTCCGAAGACTGTGTACAACACCGCTGCTATCAGTGTGCTGGGAATCCTTTCCGAACATCAGCAGTTCACCGGTGCGGGCCACTAAGGCAGTAGACCCGTTATTGCAAGCCGCCTGTATCACGTGGAATGGCTCCGCCTACGAATAAAAACACCATTATTAACTAATCACCGTTGAATTAAAAGAGAGGGAAGTATATGAACTCATGATACACACCTTGTACATTTTCTTGGGGCGTGTAGGTTTCGGCATGCGTCGATGTTTGTTTGTGTCGCCGTCTTCATCGCGACGGGCGACCCCGGTGAACCAGACTTGTCCATTGTCCAGAACCAGAACTGCATGAACTCCTTCATGACCGACTGCGACCTGAGAAATGAGCATAATTAGCAATAGAGAAAGTAGGACGTACATGATAAAATGCCGAAGTGACGGAATCTTGTGAATCGGAATCAGTGCTACCTAGAAATTTGTTACCTGATGTAATTGACTACTTTTATGCACAAGATGTTGCTTGATTATTTGCGTATGTTCATTATACAAGTCGTTCAAAGTAAGCAGTGCCAAACGATACCCAGACTGATTCAGTTTTCACTCACCTGCATAACCTGCTCAGGTCTGAACCTCTTCAAAGGTACAGTCCTGGTGAACAAGGTTTCCTTCATCAAAGTCCAGCGTCCACTTTGAGGAGCCGCTTTGTACCCGAGGCTTGCTCCTTTGCCGGTGTAGTAGACCTACGGGAAAAATATTATTACGAATCACACGAGCTAAATTTAGGACAGGTGATGATACAAAGATTGACTGATTGAAATAGCGTCCCGATTAAGGTTCCCCGAGCGAAACTAGCGCCGCCACCTATTTTATCTTATTATTTCGTTGAACAAAGGTATTTATAAAATAGGTGGCTGTGCTAGTTTCGCTCTGGGAACTACCTTAAGTCAGTTGATAATAAATCGGCTTGTAACATACCCTTCCTGCTTCAGTGGTCAGCAGTCCAAACTCAGCGCCACCAGTGATCGCCACTAGCGGGTCACCTTCATTGTCGTCCAGTTGTACAGCTGTAACCAAGTCCTCTCTGTCCCTTTCCCTCCAAGGAGGTGCATCTTCGTAGCTAGGGCGGCCGAGGGCTAACGTCCTTTTGCGAAGCAAAGGAACATTTATTTCCTTGCGATGATGCAAGCTCAAGCAGTCGCCTTCGGGTTCAGGCGTTTTCTCCGTGTCATATAAACGGATGGTTATGTACTCCTGTAAAAAGATAAGAATGCAGATGAAAAAGATGAAGCTTTGACACTTCAAGACAGTATCAAGTTAATTAACAAGTGAAGGCAATGTATAACACAATACTCACGCAGTTGCTGGTAAACATCATAACTCCGAGTTGGTGTCCATCGGTGAATACAGCAGATTTTGGCTCAAGAGGATTGATGCCACATTCAAGTTTTACCAAGTACTTAACTTCAAGAGAAGTTTTATCAACTTCGTATACCTCCGTCTTCTTCCGTCCAATTCTTACATACAGCTTGTTCTATAAACAAAAACAGTTCATAAATAACGACCTCTATGTTCGGGGTTTCTGGGTATTTTGTATGTACAATAAAATATAATGTAATGCATTGTATTAAATATATCAGTCTAATACAGTACACAAAATACAAGTAAATACAAATTATTTATAAATGAGAAAATGAAATTAGCTAGATTTATTATCAACAACAGAAAATTGTCACTCCCTTTTCTGTGGCAGCATCGGCTATGATTAGAGAATACTGACCTTACAAAAGCCCAACCAGCCGTGGCGGTCGCTCGGAAAGAAATCCGGCTTATAGAAATAGACATGCTGTTTAATGGAGCCGCCGTAGCCCGAGCCGATCTTCAGCAAGCCTCGAGAAGTAAATACGTAGAGGAAACGGCCATCGGAGACTAGGGCGCGGACCACGAGTTCAGTTGGTCCCATAGTCAGTGGCGATGGCAGGTCCACAGGGAAACTTGTGGTTAGAGACTGCTGTGGTACTCCATAGTTAAGCCACGTGTTTCGAGAAGGAGTCCCGAGAATCACAGACTGCACGCTTCGTTGAAGCGTCGTCATATTAACCGGTATCTGAAAAAGATCTCAGTTTTAGCAGACTTCCAAAACATCAGATTTTATTGATTGTATTGATCTTTACCTGGATGTACTGTTCATCAAGTGGTCTCGGGGACATTATCAGCGAGGAAACGGCTTTTAAAATGAGCTCAACTTCGCCCCTAGCAACGACAAGTGATATAAGACAAGAGGCGCCCAAGGCCGTGAGGTTATTGGGTACGTCCAGAGTCTCGAGAGGCACTGACCCTGAGGCCACCTCAGTCAGCATGCGGTGCATGTGGGAAATTATCTGCAATCACATCACAACAATAAACATGGGCATTAAAAGCGATATAATACATTATAATATTTATAATTTCTAATATGGGATGTAAGATGAGTGCAAGGTAAGGGAAGGCAACATGCCAATTTTGCCCGACCAGTCCAATATTATCGCTTTACGGTAGCGACAACCGACCCCAACATCGATGGGAAAGAGGCAATAGGAGGAAAAAGCGAGAAACATATTAGCGTGTCGAGGGTCTTTGACATACTGGACTTCTTAAGGAAAACATCACTACCTCACCTCAGGTTTGCGGTTCAAATAATGATGATCAGTCACGTTTTCTTTTATGTAAGTATGCATAATTGTATCTATAAATAAAAATGTCAAGCGCGAGTTGGAGTCGCGGATCAAGGGTTACAAACTTGTACTCGTAAGCAAAGAAATCGACCCAGACGCACAGTTCACAAAAAAAAATCTAATTTAGTCACAATCCAAGGATATATTAAAATACAATAAATTTTCCCTAGGAAAATTACACTGGACATAAACGGCATTTACGAACGGGTAGGTATATGAATTTCAGCGTTCGGGAAACTACGTCAAGTCTTCTCGTCATCCATACCGCATTATACATGCTTAAAAACGAAAGTTTTAAATCAGTGCGTCCTACCCGTCATGACTTACGGAGCTGAGACGTGGACACTCACGGTAGGTCTGGTCCACCAGTTTAAAGTTGCCCAGCGAGCTATGGAGAGAGCTATGCTCGGAGTTTCTCTGAAGGATAGGATTCGCAACGCATACATCCGACAGAGAACCAAGGTTATCGACATGCACAAAGGATTAGCAAGCTGAAGTGGCAGTGGGCCGGTAATATCTCGAGATAACCGACAACCGCTGGGGTAAACGTGTTCTAGAGTGGAGACCGCGACTCGGCAAGCGTAGTGTAGGACGCCCTCCCTCAGACCAGGTGGAATAACGATTTGCGAAAGACTGCTGGCAGATGCTGGATGCGGCAAGCTGAAGACTGGGCGCTGAGAAAAGACGGTTGACAAACCGGCAGAAAAGTGACCCTATAAGGGTTCCTTTTTCCCTTTTGATGTATGGAACCCTAAAAAACAAACAATAAATACTGGTATATCCAGGACACTAACACATATACTTTTAAGGGATCCGTACCCTGAGTATATTAGGTACTAAGCCAGGACCCTATTAGGTACCAAGCCTCCGCCGTCCATCTGTCCGTCCATAAGTGGGATTTATCTAATGACATGAACCGTGAAGTAGTAATTGAAATTTTCCCAGAAGAAAGAAAGGTTGAAAGCTAAGTCCGTATTATAGTCGGATATCGGTAAGTCTTCTTAACATAATGCTATAATAAAAAGCATTATATACATATATAGGGTAGATTCCAGTATTAACAACTTCACCGAAAAGGCATAACATTTACTAACAATACTCCTTAGGCCAACATATAAAGAAAAAGACATCTATGTACTCGTAATTCTAACTATACAGTTTATTGAGTATGTCTTTCTTACCACTTATTTAGCGATACGCCAATATGTTTCAGGCTCGACAGACATAGACGTGCATAATTGAATGAAAAGTAACGCGCCTGTCACAAAAATACCTCAGTAGGTTCCTGCGCTAACTCTTCAGGGCCGTAGCCTTGCATTACATCCAGAAGGGCTATGAGGGACGCCTCGCAGATGACGACATTCGAGGTCCGGGATTGAGAAACCAGTGTAAACACTGCTCGTAGTCCTATGGCGGTCACCTGGATATTAACAGAAATAATTTAGCATTTCCCGAAAAAGTATGTTCGGGAAAGGTTATTGATGATCATAATGATGAAACAAAGTATTATGTGGTTTCAGATGGAGTCTGATTGAATAAAAATCACTTATGTACTTAATAAATCTTTCAAAAACTATAAACTAGAATACATACTAAAAGTATAATACTAAGTTTATGTCAAGGGAAAACATTTTATTCAAAACATACTTATATTTTTCATTTCTGAGGTCTTTCCCTGTAATGGGAACACATAGGCAAAAAAATAAATAATCATTACAATAAGTGATTACTGTACCTTAGAAACTTTGGAATAGATGATGGGAGCAAGTTCATCATCACTGTCATCCGAATCGATCAGAGCTCCGAACAGGTGTTTCCACCTGGCTAAGATGGATCTGCGTACAGTGGAAAACACAGCAAACTGTGACGGGTTCCCAAGCAAAGCCGGTGCGAAGCACACTGCAGCAGGGTTCTGAACCTTGGCATTTTGACGCCTGTCTTTAATACGCCGTTTGAAGGGCCTATCAGATTTTCTGGAAAGCAAAATATTTATAAAATATATATTTCTATGTAGCACTGAAAGATGCAGTATATTATAGAGTCATGGTTTCTTGTCCATCCTACTTTTATCCATATTTTAGTTTAGATAGAAAACTGGAAAGCTAACTTACCTAGTGCCCTTCCAGCAAAGTGTTCGGAAAAAAATAAGGTAGTTTTCTGGGTCCATGCAATCGACTTCAGGAGCTTGCATTTTTGACCCCATCATGGTCTACTCACACCTGTAATATTAAATTAACATACATTTGAAATAGAATTCATTGTGGAACAATACAGACACATACATGTACAAGTAGGTTTACACAATTTCTAAAGAACTGGTTCTGAAACTGTTTTTTTCACAAATAGAGAGGGCCTAAAGTAGCATACCAGGTAGTTATTAATTTGGACAAGCATTGAAACTTATTTAAACTTATCTTATCTTAAAAGACCTAGAAACCATAAGGCTTCATAAATGAATCCCATAGAAACAATGGACCTTGCTGGAGCCAACTCTTAGCTGACACATTTTATAATAAGGTTTATTCATTTATGGTAGCCTTTTGGCAAAACTTGTAAAATTAATGAAAGAACTGGGATAGCAACTTGTTGTCCGAAACACACAACTTAAGCAGACTGAGTACAATCAAATCACCGTCACTTTCTTGTTGTCTGGCGTTCCACATTACAAAGATGCGCAGAATACAATTATCTTAACAGTCGCCGCAATTATTATACAAATTTCAAACAATGAAACAGCAATGATACAACTATACGAACTTAGCTTGCTGCGTTTGATGATGATGCTGATGATTTTTTATTAAAATGGCAATATGAATCTGGTTGGACACTTTTCTGCCAGTGAAGTCGAAGGCTTAATTATGAATTCTATGCACGAATGTACATGCACAATCGCCCCATTCTTGCTGCCCATTACTGGTCATTAAGATTGGCGGCAATGGCTTGACTTGGCTGGCATTGAACGAAAAGAGGAGCATAGGCCAATTTTAACAAATTCAATTACTATTTAAATGGTGACCCTCTTATGAGTGCAGTCAAAGGACATCACACACATCGAATGTCTAACAACAATCCTCAAACTTCAGCAAAAGTAGAGAGTGTAGTCTTTCCAGATCCTCAAAACAACAAATACTTCATCAGGCTGAAGGACACTCGCTGCTATGCTGAAGCTGCAATGCTGAAGCTGCTATGCTGAATCTGCAATGTTGAATGTGCAATGCTGAATCTGCAGAGCTGAAGCTGAAACGCAGACCAAGAACCATCAACCCAAGGTAGAAAATGTTTTATGAGTTGCAGTATTTCCTGTTGCTCTATCAAAGAATAAAGATGTGAGCATAAGTATTCAATGTTTCGTATAATTGAGAACCTGGTGAACTTTTTTTGAATAGGTACTTTAACATGTTGGTCTGAAAAAAGACACACTATACTTACTTCTCAATTTGTTTGAAGAAGGTTGAAAATACTCTTTACTCAATACATTTAGTTATTCTTGATATGAGAATCTATACAATCCATCTATTATTGAGAAAATGGTATAAAACAGTTTTAAAAATGTCAAAGTGCATTGACCTAAATATAGAGGGCTGCCATTGCAGATGGGATAAAATCGATATTGCAAGTTAATTGCGAAAATATGCGATTTCGCGACGAAATATAGATGAATCAATGATTCTACGCACAGCCTAACATTAAATACAAAATATTCCATTGGGTTTTATCAAAAATACAAGTTAATCCAAAAAAATATTTGTTCACTTCGAATCACGTCTTTTACCTATCTACCCGAACGAAACAATCGTGAAAACAAAGAGGACGAAAGGGGCTGGTCGTACTTTATAAATACCTGTCTTGGTGAAGATAACATAATTCAGTTTTCAAATCTCCTCTCGGTCAAGAATTTCGCTGATTTCGGATTGAAATTTCTCTCACACTCCGATCCCAACGAAAATTTGCGCGAAAAGGAAAAGAGTTGTATTTGAAAAATCAATAAGACTTTGTGTTGCCAGTTGTTAATATTAATACATAAATTTTGGACAAACAAAATCATCACGTTTCCCATTTTTCTTACTAAAATAACGCCATGCCGCCGCCGCCGCCGGGTTAAATTGTCTAAGCGCCATGCTCATTCCCCGACTGCGCCAGAAGAAGGAGCTCTTGCTTGCCTTCATTAGCAGGTCTCAGCGGGTCGAAGGCGAGAGTTCAGGATGTAGAATCCGGGTTCGTGTCTAATAGCCCGCCACTCGCTCCGTCTTGCCTTACCGCAGTATACACACAGTTACAGTACAGTTTGTGCTTAAATAACTGTGCAAAATGAAGGAACACTGTACAGTGCCTACTTACATGTAAACTGGACAACGTGAAACTGAACTATCGGAAATGTTTTACTAAGTACTGAAGCCACACGCTCATGTAAACATTTGAAATCTGTGGATCAGGTGGCCGGGCTTTAATGGCGAGCTAAGGTGCTAACGAAGAAATCCGCTCACGGGCAGTCTTCGACTCTTCGTAATGGTGAATTCGGGGTACCTACCTCTCGATACCCTTCAGTCGTTTTTTTTGCAGCGATATCTTTTCTTTTTGGCATTTACGCTGGCAAAGAGATTTACCTACATTATCTTGTAGGTACGTGTATCTTGTCTTGTGCGGGGCGGCGGCGGCGGCGGCGCGGCGGCGCAGCGGGGGCGGGACGGGGCGACGACGACGACAGTGCAGCAGCGGGGGCGGTGACAGTAGCATAGATAGCTTATAGAAGATAGAGTAAACCTCGAGTAAACCTAAGGAGTAAACCTTTAACTACGTAAGACAGGGGACAGCAGACGTAGGTACCTCAGTAGCTTAGATCAGTAGGTACTTATTTTTACTCTATGGACAGCAGGCTGTCCCGCTGTCATCTTTAATCCCATTCTTTAGGCTGTGCTTAGGGTGCCCATTCCACTCGTTCAATATCTTTATTTATGTAGGATGATAATTTTGACAGCTCTCAGTAGGGATGGGGTAGTGTATAATCGTTAATGAATCTATTCGATTTTCGATGATCGTTCCATAGAATTTTGAATCGATAGTTCCATGCTATGTTTTATTTATAAATAATAAATTACAAAAACGTTTACTTTTTTATTGTTTTAGGTAAGTAGGTAAAAATGATTTTATAAATATTTATTACCTCAGAAAAATCAAAAGATTTTGCATCCCGCACATTTTCATTCGGCAATCAACCTATTTAGAATAAACGTCCAGATCGTTGTTGAGGTAGAATAGGAGTCCCAGGAGGAGTGATATCAAACGAAAAAAAATCAAAATCACTATTTTTTTATTCATTTAGAGGTGCAAATTGTAGTACCTAATAATTTAACTTATATCTTAATTATTATAAATTCGATTTATTTGTCTAGTCGGTTGTGCGGTATTATTGCAAGGAGCTTTACTACGGTAAAAGGGCGGTACTCGTCTATGTGCAACGATAATTTTAGAGGTATTCTTGTATAAAAGAAATACGTTACAACATAGGCGTAAGCTGTCAAAATTATCACCCTAAATTAGACAAACTAGTTTGTCTTATTTAGCATGATAATTTTGACAGCTTTCAGTAGGGATGGGGTAGTGTTAACGAATCTTTTCGATTTTCGATGATCGTTTCCATAGAATTTGGAATCTATAGTTACGTGGTATGTTTTATAAATAAGTAGTATATTACAAAACCGTCATTTTGTATTGTTTTAGGTAAGTAAGTAAAAATTATTTTATAAATATTTGTATACTTAACATTAAGAGCCCTCTCACGACTGCGATTTCGCATCCTGCACATTTTCATTCGGCAATCAACCTATTTAGAATACAAGTCCAGATCGTTGTTGAGGTAGAATAGGAGTCCTAGGATAAGTGAAATCACACGAAAAAAATTCAAAATCACTAATTCATTTACAGGTGCAAATTGTAGTACTTAAAAAATTTACTTGTATCTAAATTCATATTATTCGATTTATTCGATTCATATTATGTCTAGTCTGTTGTGCGGTATTCTTGCAAGGCGCTCCACTACGGTAAGTGTGCGGTACTCGTCTATGTGCTACGATAATTTTGGAGGTATTCTTGTATATAAAAAAAATACGTTACAACATAGGCGTGAAATGTCAGAAATATCATCCTAAATTAGAAAAACTTATAGTGCAATGTGCAATCCAGACGCCACTTGTTTTTATTCAATTTGTGCCTATTTAATAAAATAGCCTTTTGCATAATTACTATTTTTACTGTGAATATAATTTCTGGAGTCGTAGTATAAATTCCATTTTTCCACTTCCTTTGGCGCGCGGAGCGGCTCCCGTCCGAAATTATTGTAGACATTGTAGACGGTGTTGTTGCTGTTGCCTGACTTTAATTTACCTATAACTTTCGCACACAGCAGTGATGTCGGCCGTCAGCTGTTATAACCGTACATGTCTGTGAAAACAACATTATTTCAAATTATGCTTGCTTCAAATAAAAACTAGATGGTAACAACCGTAAAAACCGTAAAAAAAATTAGCAACAGCTAATTTTTTTTAATTCTGACAGAGAATATTTAAGTTGGAATTACTGACGAAACACAAACCAAACACATTCGTAAAGTATGGAACTTTAACACTCAAATATGGAATAGATACGGACAAGACAGTTATACATAAAAAAAATATGCTAGAAATATCAAGGGCTGAAGCCGAGGCTTCGTTCAGAGGTTCAGTGTGCGGTTGTTTGGTGTAAATTTTAACTAGTCCGAAGGTATGGAATGAATCGGGCTGCTCAAACGTTTAAGTTGACATCTGACATTATCATGACAAGACACTGAAAAAAACTTTAATTCGTTTCTTATCCGCATTTGACGAAGTAGAGTCATGTCAAAGACCACTGAATGTTAGGTCTATATAGGTAAACGTTTATTTCGTTGCTTTTGCGTTTATTTTATTGCAATAATTTATATAAATAAATACTCTGTTTTGTTTACTGAGCACCATCGATAGCTTTATATTATTATTGACTTGGCATTTCACTCCTGGAACTTCCTATTCTTATTCCCTTTAATTGGCTTTTACAACTTGAAATTATTTATTCATGTTAAGTGCAGCCTAGTCATACTAGTTTATATAATTTTACCATTTTGTTCCTGTAGCAGTGGAGACCATGGGTAGTTGGAGTGTGGATGCGAAGTGTTTAGTGGGAGAATTGGGCCGTAAGCTGAACAAAGCAACAGGAGACTCCCGCTCCGGGTCGTTCTTGGAGCTAAGGATTGCCATCGTTATTCAGCGAGGTAATGCTGCAAGCATTATGGGCACCTTTGCACCGGGGATGATCAGGGGCGGGTTATTTAATGACTAATCATCTAAGTTTTAGATGAGTATTAAGTTTTAATTTATTATTACGTTAAATAAATGACACTTATTATTAAATAATAATATTTATATAATTTAATTAAAATAAATATTGTATCAACCCAAATAGTGTAGAACCGACAACCGCTGGGGTAAACGTGTTCTTGAGTGGAGACCGCGACTCGGGAAACGTAGTGTAGGACGCCCTCCGACCAGGTGGGATGACGATTTGCGAAAGACTGCTGGCAGATGCTGGATGCGACAAGCTGAAGACAGGGCGCTATGGCGCTCATTAGGGGAGGCCTATGTCCAGCAGTGGACAAATATAGGCTGATGATGATGATGAAATATTGTATCAACATAATTTTAAAGTACATCTAGAAAATAGAACTATGTTACTAGTTATTAAAATAGATAGAAGATCTCTGTAAATTTGTACAAAATACCATAATATAGTACTTAATGTCTAGGTCCTACTTTTAAGAACTATTACTATACCCTATTTGACCGAGTGCAGGAATACATACAAAACTCTGTATTACTTTTGTAAAGCAATAAAAATACTGAATACTGAAAACTGCTGCAAGTTATTCGCCCTAAAAACGTATTCAAACGTTTATTATTTTTATTCATTACAAATTTTATTCATTAAAAAAAACTGCAGTTGAGAGTTCAAAATTGAAACTGAAAGAGAATATGACAGCTGTCAATATCAGAGTGGTTTTCGTCGATCAAATTACATCGAAAGTTGCAACCGTCGAAGGTTGGCTGAAGAAGGCTTGATATTTTATCCCTTGATATTGATATTTTATCCCGTGATACTGCGTACCTATCACTCGAGAAAATATCACGTGATACTCAGAATTAGCTCCCCCGGGGAGCCAATTCTGAGTACCCCATTACGTTTAATATACATCGATGACATATTCTAAGAAGACGTAGGATAAGGCATTAAATTTTAATGATAACTTTTCCTTACCAGTATATTTGAGAATGACGAGCGCAAACAAAATAAATCTTTGAAATAGAACTACAAAATTTTGTTCAATTTTTCCGAGAGAGTTCGACGAATGTTTTAGTTATTCGATTTTCATCTCGATTCCCATGAACTCTCTACTATACTACAAAAAGCAAAAGCAAAGCAACATCACTAGCGCGCCATTGTGTGTGGTTGTGTGTGGTGGTCGGTTTTCTACAGCACATCGTTTGTCACTTTACATTTTATTCAGTTTTTGTGGTATCCACGAGTTACAAACAGGAATGAAATTCTACATCATTTGTTACAGCGTAAACAATATCAGTGACAATAATGTGTGCCGAATCTTTTATACCTGACTGAGTTTACTCTTGAATCACCACCACGGTTAGTATGAAGGTTATTTGTTGTGACTTTTATGGTTTGAATTTGCTATGATAGCGTTCCTCTGGAATGATATACAAATTCTCCAGACTACTTGATGAATTTATAGATCTACATGACCTGAAATGTTCATTGTTTGAGGTTTGTTTCGTTCAATTTGAGTCATCAAAACGAGCTCTCCTGACCTTCCTTGGCGTTGGTCGCTCTTACACCAGTCTCAGACTTAATGGTCATAAAACGATGTTGGACTGTGAGATGTTGAGAAAAACCTTCCATTATAATGGCAGAGCCGTAAAGAATTAATGAAGAGCCCGCATGTTTTCATATTAAGAACTTTCTTTGTGACTCCAGTTTCCCAGATTTTTCAGTGAGAAGTCTTTTCTCTTCCTTATTTTTCCAATTATAGAAGCATAATATTTTACAAAAGATAAATGTGTCTGATTTCAACTTTACACAAGTAAGTACATCAAACAAATCTATTGTTGTATATTGGAATTAGCCCAGACCCACATCCATATCGAACTTTCCAAATAATAATAACGAAATTATGAAGGGATTTATAATACTTACATGATAAAAAATGCCATTTCACAGAACATGGTCTGAATTAGTAGGTAAACTTAAATATGTATAGCTAAATTAAATGAGTCATCCAACCAATAGAATTCCATTCTCTCCCACTCTGTAGCCAACTGACAATCTTTTTGAATACCTAAACTTTGAACTGATTATACCTACACATATGAACAAACTGTTATATATAACCAATAGATGACATTGCAAGATGTAGCTTAAGATGTGTGTTGCTAATATACTACTAATATTATAAATGCGAAAGTTTACAAGTATGGATGGATGGATGTTTGTTACTTTTTCACGTAAAAACTACTGAATGGATCTGGATGAAATTTGACACAGAGATAGATTATAGTCTGTGTGGCATAACACACAGGCTATATTTTATCCTGGAATTCCCTCGGGAACGAGAACTACACGGGTGAAATTGTTGGCAGCAGCTAGTTCTTTCAATAAAAATGTTAACTGTGAAAGTTATCAAAAAGTCTTGTTAGGCGTTACATGATTTTGAAAATAATAAGTTCTGCATTAAAAAAAGGCGAAGGTATTTTTTAGTTTTAATGGAAAAGTAAGTTCTTAGTTTTTTTTTCATATTTGTGTTCTTTAGTCAAATATAAATAAATGTAAAACAACTGTGTGCTAAAAGTTGTTGGAACACCTTCAAATTTGAATATTTATAAATTCAACTTTATTAATTCAGTAAAAGACTATACCAAAGGTACGCTATTAAATCCTCTTTTGCTGATTTTTGCAGTTCATTAATTCTTAAACTTCTAACAAGTTGAATTTATAAATATTCAATTTTGTAGTTGTTTTTAAACAACTTTGAGCTCATAGTCATTGTACATTTATTTATTTACTATCAACTAAAGAAACAAAAAATGATTTTGTTTTTCTTACAAAAACTGATGAAAACTAAAAAGTATACTTCCTATTTTTTTAATTCAGACCTTGTCATTTTTAAAATCAAACGTTACTTCTAACATGTCTTTTATAGAACTCTCACAGTTTTAGATTTTCCCTAAGTGGCACTGAAAAAAACTTTCCCTGTATAGTGTTAAAATAAAAAAAATATGTCTGACACCTTTGCTGTTTTTCAAGAGAATGAGGCAAAAATATTATTGTATCTTAACTGTTCGTGATACCATAGGATGCTATAATATTTTATTGTACGGTATCTTAAGATAAACTGTTATGCATTTTCACCACGTTTGACATCCTTTATACTTATTCTACTCTCATAATTGCTGTTTGTAGTTGAATTGATAATCGAATAGTCATGTCGTAATGCTTTACTGGTTAGATTTTTTATAACAGTAAATTTTCTATGAACAAGTTGTAATCAAATTCAGTTTTATTATATTTGATGTATGAATGAAAATATATGCTAAATCTTAGTATTGTTCAATAGTATCGGTCTGAGAAAGTAACAAACACAAATCCATTTATGTGTTTCTTACTTAACTTCCTTCCCCTTCCATGACCAGACAAGCAGATGCACCAACCGAACCTAAACTTTCTGCTCCACTTTCATTATAAGTACCAACAAAAAGTGAACCAATCTTCCTGCATCTGTTTTCAGTATAGAACAATCTCATCATAGTCTTCAAATCTATAGTGAAGGAATTCTTTCAGGGAAAGTGTGCATCATCTTAGGTTACAATATTAAATAATTTAGTGTGTTGTGTGATGTGAGTATGTTCATTACAACCCTAGTATTATAATAGTACCCTGCGTAATAAGAATAACCATAATCGTTATATTTGCAGACTGCACACGGGCGCGCCTGATCAAGGTCCGTGATGGAGGCCGGCGCTCGAGCCCTGGACGTGCTCCCGCTATTGCAGGAGCGGGTAGCAGCCCTCACGGGGGGCCGCGACCGCCGCGGCGGGCCCCTCGTCTGGTTCCCGGCCAATTCGCGGCGGGACAGGATCGCGCCCGATGACTATAGACGCTTGCTACATTATCTTATAAGTATACCTACGTAAGTACCCATAAAATCTTACAAAGCCTCTGAGTTGTGATCCTATAGTAGGATCCCATCAATGTTATTCATTATTTTAAAGACACAGAATATAAATAATACTACAGAGTTAAGAAGATTAAGCCTATGTCCAGACGGACAATGTTAATATCTAAGTAGCCCTCCATATCCCCATGTCAAGCTTGTACACAAATAAAAAAATATGATAACAAACATTTCTTTCAAATCAAACAATTTTACATTATACAAAAAAAAGGGAATTCAATGAAGATTAGTTTGAACTTGTCCGAGTTCCCTCTGAGAAGTTTAAAGCAATCTTCATGAGCCAATTTTATGTCTAATTAAATAACAAAACAAGACATTTCATGCTACTATGTAGTATGTACCCACTAATTACAATTATTCAGAATTCTGTGGTGTTACTTTGCTCGGTATAAATGAGAATGAGGCTGTATGAATGTTTGAATGCAGGAATAACCAGGCCATCATCAGCTTAAATATCATCTCATTAGGTTAATTTATACCTATCCTGTATAAACAATGTACAAGCGTAGGTATTCATTTCTAGTTGTTGAACAGATGCAATGTTTGACGCATTTCGCGTAACCACATTGTATAACTCTCGTCTCATGTTCCCAAGCAAGGTATTCTTAGCACTTTGTTGTTTAATAATCGACCCGATCGGCGCACTGGCAATACAATAGGTGATACCACTATAATTTCTTCACGAGCATGTTTGCCCGCGGCATGGCTCGCGTAATTCCTTTTCCATCAAATTTTTTCCGTTTCTTGGCTGGTCTGACAGATGTTACAGAACATTATAAGAGCCATTGTATTTTAATACAAACTTTCAGCTCATTCTTAGGCCTCAAGCACAAGTTACTTACTAACTACGCCCCGCGGTGGATAAGTATTTGATCATTTCACGGGAACACTGCACTTTTGCTTGAATATAAGTAACATATATAAATGATTTTAACATATACTCGGTTCTGGCAACAAATATATTTTTGCAACAAAAGGAAAAGGAGAAAAAACAAAACCGAAGATATTACAGGATCCTGATACCAAACCTCCTCAGCTGTTTGAGCGGGAAGGTTTAAATAAAAAAAAATGTATTTGCTGTTGTTTAAAGCACCCTGGTAATTAAATAAAGATTATTTTTTCGTTCTGTTACATAAAAGCAAATAAAATATAAAGTAAAAATATAAAATGTAAAGGCGTAAGTAGTAAATAAATTCATCATCCAATTTCTGTGTTAGTTTCATGTAAAAATGGTTGTATTGTTAACATACGAGTACACATTGTTTATAGAACATAGATAGAGTATTGTATCCCTTATTGGTTCCAGCTATGATTGACAAGGCTTACTACGTGCTTTCAAGCACCAAATGTGTACAGGTAGCACCATAGAAACTGCGTCATTGTGTAAAGGCTCCGACACACTCTAGACACGCGATGCCTCCCAGAGAAACGCGATGCGTGTTAAATCAAATCTTATTATTTTCTTTAATAAACAAGATTCGCCAAGTGCGAGTGTAACTCGCGCGCCGAGGGTTTCAAACATGTGCCAATTATTTGGACAATCAATTTTCTGAAATATTTTAAAAAGTATGAAACTTACAGAAATTTCAAAAAGTGTTTTAAAAAGGCCGAAACGATACCTTTCATTTGATACCCCACATGGGTAGGTACCTCTTTTTGAAAAAAAATCCCCTTTTTGACCATTTTTCAAAAACTATTATTATTACAGACTTCTCTATATTTTTCCTGTAAAATATAGATCCATATCTACAAACGCCTAATACATTGTACATGAATCGGTCTGCAATCTTCGGATATAGGGGGGGGGGGAAAGGGAAATTTTTCGACTTTTTTTGAAATATTTCAAAAAGTATGAAACTTACAGAAATTTCAAAAAGTGTTTTGAAATGGTCAAAACGATACCTTTCATTTGATACCCCACATGGGGAGGTACCCCCCTTTTGAAAAAAAATTCCCCCCTTTTTTGACCATTTTTCAAAAACTATTATTATTACAGACTTCTTTATATTTTTCCTGTAAAATATAGATTGATGTCTACAAACGCCTAATACATTGTACATGGATCGGTCTGCAATCTTCGGAGCTAGGGGGGGGGGAATGGTCAATTTTTCGACTATTTTTGAAATATTTCAAAAAGTATGAAACTTACAAAAATTTCAAAAAGTGTTTTGAAATGGTCAAAACGATACCTTTCATTTGATACCCCACATGGGGAGGTACCCCCCCTTTTGAAAAAAAAAACCCCCCTTTTTTGACCATTTTTCAAAAACTATTATTATTACTGACTTCTCTATATTTTTCCTGTAAAATATAGATTGATGTCTACAAACGCCTTATACATTGTACATGGATCGGTCTGCAATCTTCGGAGCTAGGGGGGGGGGAATGGTCAATTTTTCGACTATTTTTGAAATATTTCAAAAAGTATGAAACTTACAAAAATTTCAAAAAGTGTTTTGAAATAGTCAAAACGATACCTTTCATTTGATACCCCACATGGGGAGGTACCCTCCCTTTTGAAAAAAAAATCCCCCCTTTTTTGACCATTTTTCAAAAAATATTATTATTACAGACTTCTCTATATTTTTCCTGTAAAATATAGATTGATGTCTACAAACGCCTAATACATTGTACATGGATCGGTCTGCAATCTTCGGAGAAAAGGTTGGGGAAAGGGCAATTTTTCGACTTTTTTTGAAATATTTCAAAAAGTATGAAACTTACAGAAATTTCAAAAAGTGTTTTGAAATGGTCAAAACGATACCTTTCATTTGATATCCCACATGGGTAGGTACCCTCCCTTTTGAAAAAAAAATCCTCCCCTTTTTGACCATTTTTCAAAAACTATTATTATTACAGACTTCTCTATATTTTTCCTGTAAAATATAGATCGATATCTACAAACACCTAATACATTGTACATGGATCGGTCTGCAATCTTCGGAGATAGGGGGGGGGGAATGGTCAATTTTTCGACTTTTTTTGAATTATTTCAAAAAGTATGAAACTTACAGAAATTTCAAAAAGTGTTTTGAAATGTACAAAACGATACCTTTCATTTGATATCCCATTTGCCTTCCTAAGTCTCTTTTGAAATTTCAACATCAAAATTTGTATTGAAATTATTCATTTTCATTTTTCATTTATTTATATATTTTTTTCTTGAAATCAGTAATGGCGCACGAAATGTATCATTATTTTAAATTTCAAGTTAATAGCTGCAGTAGTTACTGAGTTATTCAAGAAAGAGCGGGGACGGACAGAGCGAGACCATAAGGGTTTCAAAACCGATGTTTGAAACCCTAAAAAAAAGCACGAATGCTAAAAAAATATTTTCAATCTACATAGACCCGAAGAAGATATGTTAGTAAAAACAAGATCGAACATTTACCATTTATACACATAATTAGGATACACTACCGGATAGAGATTTTGCTAATTCATTAATACCGTAAAGAAGAACGTAGTACGTAAGGGGGTACTGGTATTTTTTTAATTTTATTTTTGTGTTATTTTTACAGACTTCTCTATATTTCTCCTGTAATGGTCAATTTTTCGGCTTCTTTCCAAATATTTCAAAAACCATAAACCTACAGAAATTTAAAATTGTAATGAAATTTACAAATCGATAATAGCTTTCATTTGAAATCCCACTTGCCTATGCTTGCCCCCCTAAGTCTCTTTTGAAATTTCAACATCACAATAAGTACAAATTTTCATTTTTATTTATGTATATTAAGATTTTTTAAAATTAGTGATATTGCACTAAAAGTATTATGATTTCAAATTTCAAATTAATACTGCAGTACTTAGTGAGATATTCAAGAAAGATCGGGGACGGACTGAGCGAGACCGAAGAAAACTAGGACTATTTTTGTTTTAATTTAATGTGGTACTAGTGTATAAGTTCTATCTTAATAAAAAAGAGAGTGTTTATACATAACTCTATCTAATTTATCGGCTATTGCTGCCAGTATGATGTTAGCACTCCCATACATATTTTACAAAGTAGTGAGGCTAACTTTTTTCTTATACAGACGGCACAGCCGTCTACGCAGGCCTCCGCAACCATTCCGGAGGTACTTCAAAATCGCGGGAACCCCAACAGCAATTTGTACAACTGGACGCAAAGAGTATTGCCAGATTTCTTCGTATAAGTGAATCACAGAAAATTTTAAGAGTTATTTTTACTTCTGTAAAACACTGATTCTATGCCCAGACAGAACCATATTGTAAACACCCGACGAGGTGTCGTCGCCTCGTTTCCAACACTCATCGCGTTTCGTCGGGTCCCGTAGCGTGTCAATAGTTTGTTTCCGGCTATTCTACTCTTTGGTGTCAGTCAGCTAATGCCAGTACTGCTATCTTGTATCACTAACAATACACCAATGACGAGTATGTCTGGTTTTCGATTTAATCAAATTTAAACTCCGTACTCACACTAATCTTTGCTTCTTTTGCCCTAGTAGCAAATTATGCGTTCGTGTCTTAGTTGAAGTCCTGTTAACATTAATGTACTAACAACTGTAATTCGGTTTGAACAGTTTATGATAAAATTGACAACAGAAGCGACACATTTATGTACTATCTGCTGATATTTGTTCTGGGTGTTTCTAAGTACTCGTATATTAAAACTATCCATCGATGTAATGTATAAAGTAACACAAGCTCTGGTTTGGTTGGATAATGCTGTGTTAATTATTCAACATCATTTGTTGCAGGGAATCAGTGAGATCTCATGGCTTCACTATTCTTATCGATATGCGGGGATCAGCGTGGGCTGCTATCAAGCCAATATTGAAAATACTTCAGGAACACTTTCCCTTATCCGTCCACCAGGCTTTAGTCGTTAAACCTGACAACTTCTGGCAAAAACAACGCACTACTATAGGTTCACATAAGTACAAGTTCGAGGTGAGTTATACAACACTAAACACGAACCCAATTCGCTAATTTCTCCATAGCCGATTAACCGGGAATTAAACTAGACCGTAACTTATTTGTTTCTTTAATTTCTGGTGACTTAATTATGACGATTAAACTTGTGATTAGCCTACTTGGATCGGTGATGAGTAAGAGGCCCTTCATATTATTATTTTGCAACTAAAACACTTAATTTAAATTATTATTTTCAGACAACAATGATTAGCCTAGAAGCATTAACTAAAGTAATAGACAGCAGTCAACTAACGCAAGATTTGGATGGCACACTGCCTTATGATCACGCGCAGTGGATAGATCTGAGACTGGTAAGTTGTCATTTGTATTTGTCTTCATTCATACTCAAACATGTTAAGACTTAAGCTAGAAAATAGATAAATATTTGCTGAGTTTTTATCTAGACTTAATTTTTTTCCAGGCATTAGAAGATCTGATGTGGCAGGCGGGCGAGCTGCTCGATCGTTTGGACGACCTGCAAGAGGACGTGGCTCGGGCTGACTTCGCGGATGACGTCACGGGCGCCCGGCGGGCCATTGACGCCCATGCAGACATCAGCAAAAGACTTGCCAAAGTACCCGTGGACGAGCTTGAGGCGCAGGGTAAGTGCACACTCCTAGTTGAGATATGAGTATGTGGTAGCTTATTTAAAGATTCTTGAAATTTTTATTCAATTAATATTCAATTTTTTTTGGTAGAAAATGTATTACATCCTTAATGATTGAAGCCCTAAGTTAAAACGTTTGGCCAGGCACACAGCTGCCGTCGTAGCCGAAATCGGCTTGGACAGCTTTATCATTTTAATAATTTTGCCTGCAAACACTCAAGCCTTTTGCTAGATAATGCTGTGTGAATTAATCATCAGCATTATTATGATTATTATTATTAGTGTGCAAAAATATTAGTATTATAATGAGACGATTTTTCTTGAAAGTGTAAACATAAATTCAGTTACTGCTCAGTTACTTCGATTTTGTTTGTCTCAAAGGCTCTTCACGTATGTTGTGATAGATATGACATCGACCTTTCTATGAAAGTCAGGATACTGCATTCTCTTAATTTGTTGCTCGTATCGCTTTACTAGTTATTTGGCCTTTAGGGACTATTTCGTAAGACAATATAAAAGAAGCGAAAACTAGGCTGCGTGCTGATATTTAAACATTAATTGTTCTCTTGTTATTGTAATAGAGATTGATTTATGCGGTCAATAATGAGACGCTTTTTCTTAAAGGTTTTAAGACGAGTGTTTGTTATTGGATGTAGGTGTAACCGATATGGCGTCTTTTATCAACTGTATCGACAAATAATAGTTTTGTTTTATTTCTTGGAAGGCTAATATCGCAAAAAACATTGTACTAGGAAATGATAATTTTGAGATATTGCATGTACATTTTTTTTTCACGCATCGTCTCCTTTCAGGCTCAGAAAGATCTAGTAGTGTTATAGTAGAATAGAATATACTTTATTGCACAAAATCTGTACATAGGCGAGCATAATGCTAGATAGCATTCTCTACCTGCTAACCTTAGGGTAGTGTGGACAACAATAGTAGTTTTTGTTATTTATTTATTTGCCGATAGGGTACCTGCCGAAATCAGCTTTATTAATAACGTCTTTATTTATCTTAAACCAAATAAATTTAGTAAATAATGTTACGATATTTAAACATTCTAATCACACACTTGGTATCTTTGTTCCATTAACAAACAAAACCATTGTACCTTAACAGCATCGGCCTATTTGGTTTAAAGTGCATTACCCCTATGGCGTAATTGCCGATACAACATGCGAAGATAGTGGACAGTTTGTATGGTTTTCATGTTTAATAACGTAATAACCCTTTCGTGTCTTGTTCGCTTACCGGTTAGCATTGTTACGTACGTTTAATACGACGTAATTGTTTGTACGGTACTCAACATTGTTCATATTTTCAATGATCACCAAACGACCCTTACATTGTTATAAGAAATAGAAGTAACCAGAAACTAAGTGCTGGACTAAGAACCAGGAATAGAGGACAATGAGTTCTTTAAGATATTGAGTGCTGCACCACTCGTATTTAGAATAAGACGCAAACAACCGGGGTCGAGAAGAGAACACTAGTCAGGAACAAATATTCACGTGTAAACTTCCGCCTTCAAATAAAAGGTGCGATTATTGCAATAGAAAACGCTAATAGCCGGAACAGGATTATTCGGAGTGGCTGTAAACCTGGCGGATGCCCGTCATCCACGGTCGACTGGACGACGGCCGGCCACGGAACCCGCGATTGTATAACTTACCAGTCTTAGTGTGCTTGTCGGCTAACTCACGCTAGTCTAACAAAATGCACAGTTGAATAATACCATATCAACATTCCATTATGTGCTTCGATTGTCTGTGGAATTCCGAAGGAGCTGGTACGAAGAGTTATTCGCACCGAAATTCCGCAAACATGAATAGTGCGTGTCGTTTATCATTAACATATTTTGTGGGAATACGCATTACTGCTTTTTATTTACTCCTAATTATTGATTTCACTTTATAGTTAGGTTTTCTGTGACGCAACCTAAATTGTCCCATGCTGTGTATTCATATCATTTATTGTGATTTTATGCATACATTTAGTTTTCTTAGGTGTAGGTAGTGTTAGTGGGTACACAATGCATAAAAACCCTGTCAGGGCGCAGTCAGGGTGTAGGACCGATATAGCTCGATATCTTCTATTCCCCAACCTACTCGTCACTGCCTTGACTATGTGATTTCTTCTCTTTAAACTCAGGAGTTGAAGATGTTTTTACTTCTGAAAATCATCATTGTTGTTATGTTTTTGAAAGAATTAGCACTATGTATCGATATGAGCTCATTCATAAAATGCAGTGCTGACCAAATTATATTTTAAACTCTACGCGAAAACGATTTTCAGTTTCAAACATTATTTCTTGAGAATGGCTTGAGTGTAAACCGAAATATGCTAGCTACTTGGATGTTTGGAAGTAACGAAACCTATTCCGCTTTCAGGCGAACGAGTAGTCCAACGTCTTGAAGCGGCAGAAGCGGCGTCTTCCGAAGCTAGTGGAGGTGCGGAGTCTCCGGCGTTCCACTGCGGCTCGCCGACAGCGGTGCGCGGCCAGCTGTCCGCCGTGCGGTCCGCGCACGCGCATGCGCACAAACTATGGCAGCACAAAAAGATGCAATTGGATCAGTGCTTCCAGCTAAGGCTGTTTGAGCAGGATTGCGAAAAGGTAAGCCTAGAGTACTCTTATAAGAGTTGAAAACCATTATTACAATGGTTTTAGGGTGCGTTGGAAATTAACGTGTAGACGACGGAGTCGACAGAATCCAGCGGAAGAAACCGAGGTGATTGGTTCTTTCTGCGTCAGTGCTAACGCTTGTTTTTCGTGGTAACGAAATTTTACATCTACGAGTAGGATGTCTGTGTAGTGGTTCTGTTCCTAATATTCAATATGTGTTTTCCGCCTGTATAAAAATGTGTCAAAATTCGAGTGTTGACAACCATAACGAATCCAATCTATAGAATGTTGTGAATGACCATTGTAAATAATTGAGTCCTACATTTTTTGCAACTGTGTATGTGATATGAATGAAGCTTTATTTATGCTTTACAATAACACCATTTTGTTATTGCAGATGCTGGAATGGATTGTAAACCATCGCACGGCATTCCTCGCTACGTACGTCGAAATCGGACGGTCCTGCGCCGCGGCCAAGCGGTTGCAGGAGGAACACGCTAGGTAAAATACACCTAAAATTTACTAAACGTACGAGATATTATTAGCCAAGCTCTGCTTAATTCGAGGCTAGATGATGCTGTGTGTTCGACATATTATTATTATATTGGTTAAAAGTCTATTACAGCCCTTACTGCGCTACTTCTTTTGACCTACCAATGCGGTTGCATGACAACTTCAATTGCAACAAGTTTGTTTCGATTGAATTAGAGCAATAAAATCCGTAACAGCACTACCTTTGACTGAAATCGGTCCACTATTTCGTTATATGTATATTAAAGGTCCCATATAATGGGTACTTTCAATATCAACAGTGGTGATCGTCCGCTTATCTTCTCAACATATAATGTATGACATCTTCAATCAAAAACATCAATATAAATAAAATAAATAAATAATGCTGGACAATTCACACAGCATTATCTAGCCCCAAGGTAAGCAGAGCTTGTGTTATAATAAACAACTGACCGTCCGATTATCATTCAGAAGAACACCATCTTCAAATTTCCACAAGAGGCAAAGCAGATCCCTTGTAATGTTATCAATTAAAATGTATAATAAACGTAACCTTTTCACACCTAGCTGTACGAAATTTATGAAATCTGGCTGGGAGACATATTATGCGAGATATTATGGAGACATATGCGAAGATATATTATGCGACTTGTAATCCCAATCAAATAAAAAAAAAAAAAAAAACCGGAAAAATTTGAGCTAAACCGCTGGCAGTAGCTAGTAATTATTGGTTGTCTTATTCTATTCAGGTTTGCCGCAGCATGCACAGGCGGCGGCCGACCGAGTGTCGCTCGTGTGACGACGGCCGCGCGGCGACTCTCTGATAAGCGACATTACGCGGAGGCGCAAATCACCTCGCTGGCGATGCGGCTTGAACGCGCTTACAAACAGTTAGCGGCTGGTAAGTCAACCTTCCTACGCAGCACAGAAACGTCCAGAGGTGGTTTTGCTTTAACCACCACGCCTGAAAGGCGGATTGGATAGCAGTGGCTCTCTAGACTTGTTACATAGAATGAAGCTGCAGCCCATCTGGTAAACCTACCAGCCCGTTAGTCGGTTCTCTCGACATCTAGAGGCTGAATTGACTTTATTTATCTGAAATCATAATTCATTTATTGTTTGTGAATTAGGTAGTCTTACAGTCAGTACACAAGACTTATTTTAGATCGCTGGAATCAAAAATACCTCAAAGAGCTTAGCCCCCGACCGACTTTGGTTTTCTTCATGATTATGTGCTACATAGCTTCGCTACGGAATGTGCCAAACTCCACATATAGGATTGAGCTTTCCGTTGTTATAACAAAAGGCAGATCGGTTAGTGCTGGTTGTTATGAAAAAGGGCACAGAGATAAAACTTATGTAACGTTTAATTCGTTTTTTTTTTTCAAATAAAAAGTACATTACATTTTAAATTTTCTGCCAACCTGAACAACAGTTTGTCGGCAGTAATAATATAGTGATATTCTAGCTAGCTAATAATCTAGCTATGTACTGTTATTCTACATCCCAATGGGTATATCATGCTCTATATTTGTTGATCATCTGTCTCTTTCCATCTGTTTTGTTTTGCGCTTTCTTATTTATTCTTACCTTATATGTATGTGAACTAAATTAACCAACTATCAATGTACATTGTATAAAGTCTCTAATCAACCATCTTTTGTTTCAGGTTTGGAAGAGCGTTCAGCAGTCCTCTCACTTTCTGTGGTATTCCACCATAAAGCGGAAGCGTACGCATCTGCGGTGGGCGGTTGGGGCGCCCAATGTGCCGTCGCGTTGCAGCTGGCGACGGGGCAGGGCGGCGGCGGCACGCCCTGCAGCGAACCGAGGGCTTTGGAACAACACGCGCAAAGGCATCGGCAGTTGTATGAGCACATGTGTCAGGCGTATACAGAAGTAAGTCTTATATGCGACGATATCTGTGGCTCAATTGCCGACGCGACGGTCCGCATGAAAATCCGGTGGTTCGATTTTAGCGGGTCGAAAGTATATCAGTAACAGCTTCTAGTATCACGGTACCGCACCATTTACTATCACCAGCTCTGCTTACTTTGAGGGTCGAACATGTTGTGTGAAAATGTTACGTTTGTCATTTTTACTATTTATTTATTAATTCTTTCTTTGAATCTGTGGCACAAAAGGGCTAAAGGTGAGGCCGAGAGGTGGTGTCACAGGAAAGGGCAAACTGTACTAGAATAATTTTGGAACTTAACACGATCACTGCTAGCGTCGGCGGTGCGACCCGCAGGGGCGCACCGCCGGTGCATGTAGTTGCAGATCGCTCTCTGTGTTTTCAGCCATGAAAGTGCTAGTCTAGTCTAGTTTAATAAATTTTACTGTACTTTATTATCAAAGAAAGTTACAATCAAATAATATAAACAAGATAGAACTGTATTTACAATTGAAATAATTGAGCTAACTGCAGACTGTTGCAAACAATCTAGGTACATGTAGCTCAACTGATTCATTAATTACTTGATATTGATTGATTTCTATCGGTATTTTTGTTATAATGTTTGCTAAAGTATGAATATGTAATATAATTTGTATTTATTTCTTACAGGTCCATTCAACAAGCAAAAAGCTGCTCTACCAATTAGATCATTTAGTTCAAGTGTGCCATCAGACAGACCCAGCTGATATGGTAAATAACCCAATACCCTGTTTTACTGCCTCGCAAAAATTCTTCCATCGAAGGCAAGAAACATAAGCTGGACAGTCCTATAACTATGCTCTCATTTACCACCGGTTGTTGTCTTCGGATATAAATTCTCAGTCTTTAATTACAAAGACGGCTTAGTATCTCTTATGCTAGTATACTGGTAAACCTTTATTTTAGAATTTTTAATGATGTTGTTGCTCTAAAATCCAGAATTTGAATTTATTTAACTTCTTAGGAAACATTATATCACACTTGCCTGAAACTAAGCAACACACGACGACAATTTTTTTTTTGTTAATAAGTGTAGGAAATTATTTGTAAACCTGTAATATTGAAACTGTTGGTCTTTAAATAAATAGAGTTTTTGCTTGGTGTTGGTGTGAAATCCCTTTAGAAAGAACTTAAAATATTTAAAAAAAACAAAAAATTACATGATATTTGTCGAGACCTCTCACCTGAGATTTGATAAGATTTGGTTCAACCCACTACCTCTCTACTCGCTCTTAGTACAATTTTCGCTTTTCTAAAATTGAAAATCGTCTAGCTGTGAACAATCCGTTTCTAACAACACACAAATTAAAAGCAGAATACAGAATACCTCTTACATAAGGGAAAATCAGTGATAACACTAATACAACGATTTCTTCGCTAGAATGATGGCACGGTCAGCACAGCGGGCAGCAGCGGCGGCGATCCGGCCGCTGACTACAGCTCCGGCGCCAACCACGTGCTGGCCGTCATACACCAGATCCTGGGGCACCACCGGGCGCTGGAGGCTCGCTACCACCAGGCGCGGCTCAAGCTGCACCAGCGACTCGCGTTGCTGCTGTACAAGGAAGACTGCAGACAGGTTGGTGCTGGTTGTGTCTAGTAGAGCGTAGTGTGTGACGCCACACAGATCCTGGGCCACCACCGGGCACTGGACGCACGTAACCACCAGCCGCGGCTCAAGTAACACCAGCGACTTGTATTGCTTCTGTACAAGGAAGTCGGCAGACAGTTTGGTACTGTATGTGTTGTGTCTATAGTCTATTTACGTAGTAGTAAACAAAGAATCAATGGTTCTCAAACTTTTTTTTCGCAATATACTAAGTATCCATCTTTTGATTTGGCTATATCTTTTTATTAGCAAGATGGCATTATCTTTGCTTCTTTAAGAAACACGAACAAAACTTACAACCATCCATTGAAGTTTTTTATTATAAAATAAAAATCTTCAATGGATAAAACTTTACGGAGAGAGAGAGGTGAGTTGAACCAAAGTAAGAAATATGGTGGTTGTGAAACCCGGCCAAAGTTAAAAGCACTTTGTGAGTTGCCTACTTTATTTGTTCATTATTATTTAGATATATTTTTTATTTATTCAATTTATTAATTAATATTTGACCTTAACAGTTTAAATTAATAAAAAGTATATTCGTCACGTAGTATAAAAGTAGTAAAAGATATATCAACGTATGATCATAGATCTTTTAACGAAAGTTTGTTGTATAAAGAATCTTTTATAAAGTTTTGTTTACGTCATTTCTTTTTCTCGGTTGAATAGGCTATAGTATAGCGCAGTGTGTGACGTCACACAAATCCTGGCCCACACTCGCGGCGCCGGTGGAGGCTCGCTCGCTACAACAAGGCGTGTCTCGAGCCGCACCAGCAATTTGCGTTACTACTGTACCATCACTACGCAATACAAATTATCACTTTGTTTTAACCGTCTTTATTTCTTTTATAGGTTTTGGACTGGCTGGCGAATCACGGCGAAGTTTTCCTGCAAAAAAATACTGGAATAGGAAGGAATCTCCATAAAGCTAGAGTTTATCAGAAATCTCACGAACATTTTGAAAATGTTGCACAAGTACGTAAACTTACCCTTTTTATATACATATCTGTCTTTTTCCCGCTAACCGAGCTCTATAACCAGTTTACTTACTTATGAAATCCTTTTCGACTGAGCAAAGTGATCACTTTTTTACTGCTCTCTATTTTCTACCACTATCATCCAATAGTTCTAGTGAGTGAGTGTTTTTCCCTCAACTGACGTTTTGGTCTACCATTAGGTCGTTATTTACTTATACAATTTTAATTTCACAGAACACATACACGAACGCAGAGAAGCTTCTTGGCGCCGCGGAGGAGTTGGCACGATCTGGTGAATGTGATCCTGAGGAGGTGTTAGGAGTGGCGCGCGAGTTAGAAGCGCACGTGGCGGCATTCGCGGCGCGCGTCGACCGCCGGCGCAGGCGGCTCGACCAAGCCGTGCTGCTATATACGCACGAGAAGGAGGTCAGTCACTATAAATCACACTATTTTGCTATAGTACCTTTCGCAGTTTGACTAATGCATTATGAATGTAAGTGGAGTTACTACGAACTTAGTTTTTGTTGGATGAACAACAACGTCTCATCCCTTAAGGGGCCTCTTCGCAGGCCATTTTGTGAAAAAGATAGGCATAGTATTTCGCGTTCATAGGAGCGGGACAGAGCAAACCGCGTGTGCAAAAATCAAGATTTCTTCTAATTAAAAGAAAACGGCTCAAGTAATCAATTATTTATTTTGGCGAATCTGTAACCCTGCCTCTGCGATATTTTTCAATATTAAAATCAAGTCAGTAAGTCGTATTGTTTGGGAGACGAAGGCAAATTTGTATCAAAATTGAGATATTTTAGATACGCACGTGGCGGCCTTTAATTTTTGCATAGTTTTATGCCTACAATTGACGGGTCATATCGATATATCCCATTCATCAGCCCCAAGCACTCCACTGTATGGCATGAATCTGATAAGATGCTTGAAATAACTTTAACACTTCTTTCATGGCCCGAACACGACACAGAAGTCGATCATTCTTCTAGTCGTGTCCGACAAATAAATAAATAAATAATGCTGGACAAATTCACACAGCATTATCTAGGCCCAAGCTAAGCAGAGCTTGTGTTATGGGTACTAGATAACTGATACACATAATGCAATACATTATATGAATAGATATTTTTATTATACATGCCCACCGCGCCACAGATGCAAAACGTATGTTTGATTTACTTGCAAAGCAAAATTTGGTTTTAAAGATCCATTTGCAGAGCACACGGTGCATCTTGTTTACCTCGTCAAGTAATGAGTCTTCTTTCGCCAGCTCCTCCAATGGTTGGAGACTCTCCGAAGTGGCGGCGGCGTGTGCGCCACGGACGAGACGCCCGAGGCGGCGCGGAGAGCGCTCGAGCAGTGCGCGCAGCACCGCGCGGCCAGTCTGGATGCCTGCGCCGCGACGATATCACACGGAGAGGGGCTTATGCAGGACCTCAGGTCAGTAACTAAACTAGGGATAGATTTAGTATGAAGTACGTGAACCTTATGAATTCTACATACCAAAGTCGTCAGGTTGCCGTTGACAAAACGCTATCGGCTGCCTACAATATTCATATAATCTACGCACTTATAGAACAGTGTTGAGAAAGTCGTCATTTCTAGGCTGTATCGGCGACTTTGGAGTGTAGACTTCATAACTATGAGAGATCTGCCACAGTCAAACGACTTAGCGTGCGCGGCATCGGTGAGCTTTGTCACTAGCTTCGTGACATCACCGTCCGGAGAGGCCACTCCGGATGCAGGATCTCAGGTTAGTGACTCTACGAGGTTGAAGAAACGTGAATGTAAATCTGTCAAAATTTCAAGCTCAAATATGATTTGCGTCTTGGTATTCGGGAGTAAGTCAGCAGCATTGGTAGGAGGGTACAACCATCATAATGGTTTTGGCGCATACGCAGTGACTTATCGCACGAAAAGAAGGATATTCTGGATTATAGGTTAAGAACACTGTAAAATGTGTAGGTGCGTTCTGATAATGGACAAATTGAAACCGTCGTCGGTCGTTTGGTATACGCAGGACGTAGGTACAACTGGACTCATTACTCGATGATAAATTTGTGTCGGAAACATACCTTAAATTCTACTAAAAATAATGAGGTGAACTAATCAATTATTTAGCCAACGAATTCATATTAATCAATAATTGTAGTAATGTGGTGTCAGTGAGATTAATGTCAAGACGGATAAATATCTAGATTTGACTGCTTTGTTATTGGCAATATGTGTCTGGTTTGTCACTTTGCTGCCAGTATCCAGTTCAAGGAAATTTCATAGTCATGGAATGAATCCTCATTATTATTTATTTTATTATAGTTTTTTTTATCCTCTTATTTTCTTATTTTAAGTTTAGAGATTTTTGTTAATTGGTAAAATCTCATTGGTGTTTTTTTTTCATGTTTTACCGGTCATATTATTATATTAAACCCGCCTCCATTCCATGACTATGAAATTTCCTTGAACTAGACACTGGCAGAAGAGTGACAAACCAGACACATATTGCCAAAAATAAAGAAGTCAAGTCAGGGTTAAAATAATAATATGACCGGTAAAATATTAAATACACCAATGAAATTTTACCATTGAACAAAAATAACTATTATTAAAAAAAAGACTAATAATAATATAAGGCTTTACTTATGAAAAAAGTGGAACCATCTTCTTGTCAGATGATGACGTTGACGACGAAGTAGCTTTGAAACTTGAAACATTTTGACCTACTCTACAATATCTTTACACTTAGCACGGACATTGACAGAATTGTGTCGACAAGACGCAGAGCCATTAACGAAAAGAAACAATCGATACAGTACCTTTTCGTTTGATATCTTGATGGTCAATGAATGAAGGAACTATACAACTACCTCTTTGGAATGAGTGTTAGAAGAGAAACATTCAAAACATAATCGCGATTAGTAGTTAATTGTATGGTGAGCGCTAGAAATATTTTACTGAGAAATCCGGGCGCATGTCACGATGCATGCGCCCTGTTATCATAGGCTGCCCAATTACTACCGTGAACTCCCAAAAGATGTTTTCAACTCTCGGTATTTATACGCCAACAACAAAAGGCTTTGTTATTATTTTGCAATACCGAAAGTAAAATTAGTATGAGTTTTTGTTTACAAATATGCCTGTGCGTGATGCGTCGTAGCCCCGCTGCCTTAGGTGTAGGTAGGTTAGTGAACTGGAGTGGGCGATATGTCAATTTTGCCTTTATTTGTAAATAAATGTCATTAAATATTTTGAAAACGATTCGCGAGATAGAGTCAAGCTTTTCAGTAGCTAGCTGTCTAGTTTTCTAGTAAGTTTGAGCTCGATTGGAGCACAGGCAGGCTGCCGCGGGTGAAAAGTTTCCTTGTAACTGTGTCGCGCGACGGCAAATTGCTGCTATTCACGTAAGTAGAAGTTTTGTGATTATCTCATACAATATGAATTTCCATTGTTCATATAATCTAGATCAAATAAAAAAGGTTTACATTTATTTTATTACCTATATGCATTAAGCCGCAGAACCGACATTTTTATGTATAATTGATACATGTCCCGATCGTTCTTAAAATTTAAATGTTACATTTGTTCTACCTTAACAATCTTATGCCAGTCATCTAAAACATTGTAGATCGCAAAAATTGCACGTTCATGATTTTTTGTAATGTTGTAAGGATAGATACCAATAGTGTAAAACCAACAGCTATGCAATTTCGAAAGACTAGCGTAGCTAGCACGGGGTTTCTTCTCTAGGGTAGAAAAGACTAAAAATTACGTAAAAATTACACTAAGGTGTAGAGAGCAGAAAGTTTTCTTCAATCGGGGACACTGCGTTCGAAAGAATTAGCGGATAGAAATGTTTTCTAGTCTACGCTTGAGATGAGTCTACCACTGCGAACATGCTGATCAATTTGGGTACTCTTTTTGACATTTGAGAATAATTAAATAAATAATAAATAAATAATGCTGGACAATTCACACAGCACTATCTAGCCCCAAGCTAAGCAGAGCTTGTGTTATGGGTACTAGATAACTGATATACATAATATAATATAATACATAGATAGATATTTTTTATTATATATAGAAAACGACCAGAACACCCTGAACAAATGTCTGCAGATCGTACACACATTTTTTCCGAGGCGGGAATCGAACCCGCAACCTTCTGCGTCGCAGGCAGACCTTCGCCCACCGCGCCACATCGGTCGTCAAGAATAGAAACATTCTGATATTATGTACACACCTTTTTTGTGTACGACTATTATGAACGGACGTAGCAATTGGCTTCTCAGCCGTGCAATTTTTGCGTTCTAAAGCAATTTTTGTGACTCCGGTGACTGGCCAGGTAAATTTTGAACCGTAATAGGTAGAAAAAAAATGGTATCTATACATCTTAAATTTTTTACGAGAGCTCAAGATAAATCCACTTCAGCAGATTCTAAGATATTGCACTCAAAAATGCTCGTATTTTATTTATTAGTTTGACAACCTTCTTTGAGAAAAGTCGTCCGTTCTGGCTTCTCTAAGAACTAGACATGAACTTTATGTATATGAAGAAGAAGAATTGCACCTTTCTCATTTTTACTTATCGAAGAAAAGGAAGTTAAATCGGATTCAACCTTATGTTCCCGTTTGAAAGAGGTTTATAGCATTCTATAAGCCTCCTAACCCACCCTCCTACCTAACCGCTGGGGTAAACGTGTTCTTGAGTGGAGACCGCGACTCGGCAAACGTAGTGTAGGACGCCCTCCGACCAGGTGGGATGACGATTTGCGAAAGACTGCTGGCAGATGCTGGATGCGGCAAGCTGAAGACAGGGCGCTATGGCGCTCATTAGGGGAGGCCTATGTCCAGCAGTGGACAAATATAGGCTGATGATGATGATGATGATAAGCCTCCTTGGTAGTTGACCAAAATGAGTTTCTGACATTCGAACTCTTTTAAAAATAACAAAATAATTTCTCACTAGTCGAGGTGAAAAGTTGTATGTATAACTAGAGAACAATTTGTTTTATCTTTGGTGCCATTTAAGCTACTCTAGCCACTCGCTACGCTCGTGACTCTACTCTAGACTGCTTCACTAGCTGGAGATTTAATATCAGCACGAACAAGAAAAAGTTTTGCCCACTTGTTGAATCAATTACTATTGTTCCACATGTGAGTAAAACCCTATATTGTTCACTGTTTTTGAGCAGCAGAGTCACTGTTAAAACGGTGGAGAAAAGGATTAACAAAAAAATCTATTTTGATCGTTTAAAAAGTACATGTTTATAATATGATAACTATCATTCGTTGTTTTTATGTGTCTGTTATAGTTTTATTTTTTATAGTTTAATTAGGCAAAGATACGAAAGCAGAGTATGAATTCCACCAAGAGCAACTTCGCAAACACTAACTGGATTTTTGAAAATTAACAACATCTCGCCCTAAACGTATACCGTCTCCGTTCCGTTACGGGAATTAAAAATAGGTGCCGGCGCTAGTGTGCGGCGTACCGCCTTTAATTACTCGCATTGTTTAAGTAAAGCAGTATACAAACCATAGTCCGCAATGACTCCACTGCTGGCCACGCTATGATGGCCTCAAGCTGATCTGGCTATTGTCTCGACCTTTAAGCTTAGTCATCATCGCTGCCAGCAACCCACACCTTTGTACCTTTTATTTACCTTTCAACCCCTGAACTGTTTGCAAAAGCTTGAAGCCGATTTTTTCTTTCTGTTGCCAAAAAGGGTAAGCCAAAATGAAAAAATTAACTATTGTTTGGGCATTTTTTTTAGTTTATCTGAACCCGTTTTGTTGATTAGCTTAACTTTCTAGATTTATTTTATAAGTTTGTGTAAACGTCTTTCTTCAAAATCCATATAAACTACACAAAAACAAACAAGCGACCTAATTTTCTCGAAGCACAATACGCTTTCAGTACTCTTGGGAATGTTTTGTTAGACGTAGCAACGAGCGTGAATTGTTTCAATCTGATATAATACTAGTTGTTCGTCGTGTCATGACCCATTTCTCCAACAAAATAATTCTCTGTATAGTTGTACATTTTTACGGTTTTGTTGCTCTTTTGAGTACCATAAGGCTGGTCTTTCGAAAAAAATCGATATTTTCATGATCTTTGAGATCATATTGCTGTTTAAATATGAAATCTAGGATTCTTACCCCCGAATACTCAAACGCATCTTAGGTTTAAGCACGACTCAAATGACGATTTTTTGACACATTTTCATTAAATTATGTCAAAAAACCGCGACTGAAGACGAGCTCAAATGTAAGTTTCGTTTGAGTATTCAGGGGTTATACTCCTACATCTAATATTACATTTCATTCTGTACAAAAGTGCCAAGATAGTTTATCGATTAGTTGTTTGATGAAAAAAAAAAACATTTATTATTATTATTATTAAATAGGATTTACTGACTTGATTTTTATATTGAGAAATAAAACAAAGTCAGGGTAACAGATTCGCCAAATAAAATTGTATTTGATTACTTGAACCGTACTCTTTTATTTAGAAAAATCTTGATTTTTGCACTTGATTGTCGCACACGCAGTCTGCTCTGTCCCGCTCCTGTGAACGTGAAATTCTATGCCTATCCTTTTCACAAAACGGCTTTGGAAGAGGCCCCTTAATGATCGTTTAGCTGCTGCCCGCGGCTTCACACGCGTTGTTTAAGGTTTATTTATATCCCATGGGAACTGATTTATGGGATAAAAGTGGGATAAAAATGCCTATGTTACTGTCCATCCTTTCAACTAACTCTATGCCAAAAATCAAGTCGATCGGTTGCTTAGTTGGGGCACAGTTTTAATAATACTATACTAGTAGTTAGGGTGTGTAGGATGGACAAACAAACGAACACGCTTTCGCATTTATAATATTTATATAGATTCCAACACCATTTCTAGAAGAAAACTCGTTCCCGAAAAATAATCTTAATTTCAAATATTACTACGTGCTCCTGTACGGTGCTAAACTATATATGAACGCATCATGTGCACATAACCAAATAATCAACTAATTTATAAGGATCGTATATAACAAAGACTGTTATTGGTGACAGTAAAGCTCAATTCACTGAAACAACGTAAATCGTTACATTACACAAGCAGAGCTTGTGTTGGATATCGATCCAAACACGATTTATTGGTGTCCTTTTACATAGAGGTTGACCGTTTACCATGACCTTAGTCTTGTAAGATAATGAGGTCCACGAGCTTTTATTTCTACATTTGTTCTACCAACGCGTATTATGTAACATGTAATTTAAGACCTTTATTTTCTCTTCATACAATTTTAAATGTTAAAAATGCTTAGCCCTTATTCGATACAAAATATCGCTTCAATCGTTCACACTTTGGTACTGCCTATAAAATTTGTACTCGCACTTGACCGATGTTAACCCTTAAACTGAAAATTACTGGGAGCACATAGTTCTAGAAACTTTGCCCCGAGTCCAGAACACTTCTCTTTCTTAAAGACGAAACTTCCCTGTGAAAACCGACACCTGCTGAGTTACCATCTATGCTGAAAAATTTGAGACATGAAAAAATACGAACTATTTACATTTGCATTAAAAAAATATAATAAAGTTATCTATCCGTAAAATTGCGTAACTAAGAATACACTATATGATGTTTTTTTTTAAGAAAAAAGAAAATTAACGCGTATAATCTTTCTTATTTTAGAATCCTCTTCGTCGTATTTTCTTATATACAAACTGTTCCTTAGTGAGATCGTAAGTTAGTGGTCAGAGGAAATACGTACAATAAAATAACTTGGAAATAAAACTAAACTCAACAAAATTACGGTTGAATCATTACTTTTTCTACAATGTTTTGGCAAAAATGTCCAATATTGTCAAAATTGATGCAAATACTGGTAGTATCGTTATAACTTCATCTGTTCGTTTAAAGTCTTAAATGTCCGACAAGAACTCTTGTGCTGTTCGCAAGCACATCATCATCAATTGACCGTGTTCTATTTGTATGTCGCGTTCACCAGGTCACGGTATTGAAAGGTAGATAGGGTGATTTGTTTTAACCCCCCCTGTGTGTGTCATCGTACCTCTCTAATTTTGCCGTCGTATTTTTCAAGATAATGTTACCTACATTAAGTTGAAAATACGACGGCCAAAAAATTAGCTAGCACAAAAAATTGTCGATTAAAATACGCGCAAGAACAAAAGCAAAAGTTCGTAATCATAGTCGATTAAAGCTCGACATGGCCGGGTAGGTCAAAAAACAAGAAATCAATTGCATTTTAAAAATAATATTCTGAGAACCATCCTCTCATACTAACATACCTTGGTTTACCATGTAAGTGGCCCTAGCCAACCAACAAGTTTTGTCGTTCGTTCGATCAGGTTGTTACTATCTGCTCAAACGAGTAATTATTATACAGTAGTCCATTCCAAATGTAGAGCGCAAATGTACCAACTTAGCGTGACCCTTGGTATCGGATAGGCTCTCGTGGTTCATTATATGCTGGAAAATTATACAAATTTATGGCCGTTTTTCACTCTGCTTTTAAAATGGTCTCTATCAACTCAGTCCTATAAGCGAGCGAGTACACATTAGGGTTTGAAGCGCGTCGTTTGGTAGGAAAAGTATCTAACCAGCTGGTATTTTAAATTCAAAACCCTAATGTGTACAAAACCTACTTGCTCTTATTTTTAACGCTAGAAATACGGACCTTGTCGATTACGTTATGTTGATGGCTACATAATATGTAGCCAAGCAGCCATTCTTTGACGTTAACCCTTTAGCATAATTTAAAAGTGTATTTTAAATACGTAATAAATAAAAAACCCTAGACAATTCACACATTATCATCGAGCCCCAAGCTAAGCAGAGCTTTGTGTTTTGGGTACTAGATTGGTAATCCATGAAAAAACACGACTTAATAAATCTTATTTCACAAAAATGAGGATATTATTTTTAGCTTCTTATATCTGAGGAGAAGCTACAGTCTGGCTGACCTTCATTTGCGCCGTCCCATAGAAAACGTTTCACAATAAATATAAAAAGCGCTCTATATTTCCTGCAACAAAGAGTATTGTCCTGGTTTGAAAAGTGAAGTATTCGTGGACCTGGATTTTAACATTGAAATTCGTGAACAATAGCCTGTGGCTTTGTGTGGGGTTGCACAACGGTATGCCATGCGATACGACCCAATTTCTAAGAGTATCTGCTGTGTAGCTTTCAGTAAAAAGTGAAATTCAGTACGAGACACTTACGCCAACGTAGATGGGCAAACTCTATGCATGATCGCATCGTACCCAGAGTAACACCAATTACCAGCGACGCGTCGCTAATCGGCAATAGCTACTTCGCAAAATTTTGGAATCCTTATTTGAGTAATCGTGCTTATTTTACGGCTTTTTTACAGCTGTGATTGCGTAATATTCTAAATATCTAAATATGAAAAATATGGTTTTGTCGTCGATAAAAAGAACCCTAAAGTTTCTTCCTCGTTTTTACTTCCAACTACTTATACCTACATTACTTGAAATTTGAATCACAATTGCTAATTAGGGGAGAAAGTAATGGAGAAATTCTAAAATCATGTATTTAGGGTTCAGCAGTACAAAATAACTCTTAAAGTTTTCATTCTCAGTAAGTATCTATTTACCTAAAAAAATACAGAGATCGGAAAAAAACTATTCATAAAAAACTATTATTAAGTGACACAAGAGAAAAGTCAGCCTTTTTATTATTGCATTCGACTATTTGTCAAATTACCCATTCGAAAGTTATCCTAAACTTCTCTGACCTAGGTAATTTGACATTTTTATGAGACCTCGGGAACATTCTCCATAGAAAATCGAAATACGAGTAATAATCAAAATCGGTCCATAATTAACCGCGAAATCGACGAACATACTAATTAGTTCATAATTTTAAATTTATTTATTTAGTTCTATAACACGATCACTGCTAGCGTCGGCGGTGCGACCCGCAGGGGCGCGCCGTCGTCGGTACACGGAGTTCCAGATCGCACTCTGTGTTTTCAGCCATGAAAGTGTGCGTAACCGTAACGTAACTTCGGGAAAAATAGGTAAATAAACGCGGGAGGCCTCTGCGTCCAGCAGTGGACCATTATAGGCTGTTGAAGTATAGATTTTTACGTACGGTTGGACAGACATGCTCGAAATGACCATTTCACCATACACCTAAAATCACCCAAGCTGCATTTGAAATCTTCTTTCGCGTCGCTTACTAGCTCCGATCAATAAGTAGGAAACGGTTTTATTTATAGTAATAAATGACTGTCTAGCCTGTTTAATACTTTACTGACTTATAATTACGGATGCAAATAAGATAAACAATTAAAACGCATAACGGTGAAAGTATGACCGCCGGACAAGTTATATCATATTCATAATGCTTACTATTCTATAATGAGTAAATGTGCAGGTATCATACAATAACAGGCAGGTAGAAAATAATAAACCATTCAATACCACTGGGCATTTCATACAGCGTCTTCTATCCCCGAAGGAAGGAGAGCTTGTGGTATGTGCAAAATTCTTACATAAAAGATTTTATTCTTAAAGTGCGATATCCCCCGCACTCAGGGTACTCTCTAAGAAATCCCAAATATCCGGCAGAATCGTTTTTTTTAATATTATTTTATTTTATACCATGTGCATTGTGCATGCGTCACAAAAGTAACAAATCCGTGAAATGAATATATATCTTTTTGTAGACAATTGAAATTTTCACAGTGTGTGTTGTACTACAATAATAATATAAGTATATACATAATTATAATAATAATAAATACTAAAATTTTAGGGAGCAAATTTTGATATGTTCGTCTTTTTGGCTAAACGTTTTCCGAGGCTGTATCTCTTGAACCTTTTTTGGCAGGATAGGGTGTGTGTGTGACTATTCCTGCCACAAATACGAACACAAAAATAAATTAATAATAATAGCGATAAGGTACAATAAAGAAAAAAAAGTTATGTATTGAATTGTACAACAATTTAACAATTAAGAGGGCCAACGTTCTTAACACGTTGCGATCGTCGGCAGTTCGAACGTCGGGCGCGGTCTCTTAGATAGGTATATAGCCGCGTTAGGTTGGCTACTTTCTTTTTTTACCCAAAAAAAATTTAATTTTTTAGTACATATCTATTGTTTTTTTGGCGAAATAATTTTCTACGATGGAACGGAACCCTTCGTGTGCGAGTCGACTCGTTCTTGACCGGTTTTTCAAAGATGATTGATCGAAGTAGAGCCTTGACTTAACTAACGGCTGAGTATAGGTACCTACCGAACTCGAGTAAATTTTCGAGCAGATTTCGAGTGTAGAGTCAAGGTTACTACTAAAGATTTATTTATTTATTAATTTAATTTATCAAAGGAGCCATTTGTCATACCACTAATAGCTGATAAATACGTGCATAATTGTGGGCTATTCGATCAATTAATTCAATTACACACCTTTACAAAATAGTCAATGTAGAAAGTCATGTCAATTAGTTTTGTTTCCTTAACAACTGCCTTACGGATACGGATCCAGACTTAAGGCTTTCCTCGTTCCCTGATTCCTATGGAAGGGCATCGGGGTCACTGAACTTACATTCTGGTCCTCTGAATTGTGGCCTGACTTTTTCAATAGTGATACCTAAACCACGGTAATGTTATCTATAGATAACAACAACGTGCCTAAACTACCTTAAAAACGTTCCCGTCCCTCATTTACGAACGAAAACGAAACAATAATCGGCTAGCTTTTTTGTTTTAGTTTTTGGTGTCAACTGTCAACCGTATCACTAAAATTGTAAGGAAGGGTCAGAAAATCAATTATAACAAATTCATACTATATTATTGAAGTTTGCGGAAAGATTTAATGTTATTTTAAGTAAAATTTTAATCGTTTTGTTAAATTGACATAAGGTACATAATGTTGTAGGTATTATTTCAGTTTTCTTTATTATTTGGCGAAACAAGACTTTTTATGTAGCATAAAAGAAGCAAGTCTAAACGCAGGACTATAATTATTCCAGTTATTATCCCGTTAGCCGCGAGACGGTGGTATTGTTTTAAAAATCTCAGAAAATTGCGGTTCTCGTCAAGCTGTATTGAACTTGATTTGAGCTAGCTCGTCATGCCTTTCTGTGAAATAAGATGGTACGTGAGTACGACAGCGACAATCAAAGCTGTTCTTTAACACCCAACTAAAAATTCTCAGAATTTGATAAGTTTTGGGATATAATAGGCTTTATTAGACGATACCGTTCTAGCTTTACATTGATGTTCAATGACGCTTCTTATCTTTCGGTGATCGTTTCCGGTGTTAACCCTGTTCATCTCAGAAAAATAATTGAATGAGTACCGGTGGATAAGTCCATCTCTTAATTTCTTGATTCGGGGTTAGTAGTTAATCGCGAAGCCCCCTCACCAGGAGGGGTGAGGGGGCTTCGCGATTCTCCTAGTCAGCCAGTCGCTGACCGCCCTTTCGTTCCACCGACAAATTCAAACTGGCTCACCTGGGCTGAGTTATTCTAACGCAGCAACCGCCAGGATGTATTCTTGACGAGTATTCATGTAATTACTACACTCACTTAGTATCAATAAATTTGAAGAAAAACAGACATGGTATACCGAAGAATATAAAATTACCGTGATATCCCGTAAAAGGTCACAGAACTTTAGTTTCCGTCGCGCGCTGCGTCTTACTCAACGCGTGAAAAACTTGCCATTTCGATCGTCGAAGCCAGTTTGCAATACAAAATTGCAGACTCCCATGCTTGTATTTAGCTTGAAATATTGACGTGAGATACTGACGCAATAGGACTGTTTAATGCTTGATTAGAAGAAGCATTCAGAATGGTATTGGCAATTTATTGCTTGACGAAAAATGTTGCATAATTATAGTTACGAGAACTGAGAAAAATAAACGCTTAACAACCGTATGGTATTTATAATCGCTTATTTTATATTGAAATAGTCTCTTCAACGCCAACGTTCTCTAGATTATAAAATATGTATGTTCTAGAGTCTAGTTCTAGAACATAGTATATTATGTTTATCACATGTGTCCAATCCTGATCCTCCACAGTTCAGAGTCAGTAGATATATTCCATCCCAAAGTAAAAGGACAGGGTGCTTGACTTAAGTACCTTTGTCAATAGATACGACCAAAATGTCATCCTTATTGAACCTGGACGAAGCATTTGTATTATTAAGTTTCTAACTTTTACCGGCAGTTCTATTTGCCAATAGCCCATTTTACGTTATATGGTACAAGTACATACTTACCAAAGTCTTAAATCTCTTCAAGAAAAGTTTTCGAGATAAAAGGCCACAAGAAATGCCCATGTTAAACGTACATTAGATAATCTTTGTTGCCTTAGTTGTGTAAGGTTTTTTCAAACATACCTTGTAACTAACCATATAAAGTAGGAAAGCTTTCATGGTATAAAATGAATCAGCCCTGCCTTTCCAGTCTACCCGTAACAGGAAAAGGCATCGCGATCCTGGCTAGAGCTTGCATGCCATACTAAAGCGAAAAACATGATCAAAAGCAAAAAAGTGGCGCCTGGTTCTGACATTGCAATATAAATGCATAGGCGGTTTAGGACCGAATACAAAAAAGGCGAATAAAACTATCAGTATTTTTCTTACTCCTATGGGGCAGGATGACAAGTAGTTATTCATAAAATATGATTAGCTTCGTGATCACATTTACATCAGAGTGATTCCTGGCCTATTTCGATGTTGGTAAACTTGATTATATCTAATTGAAATGTGATTTTGTAAAGCAAACGGTCGATCAATAACCTCTCATTAGTAAATTCAACCTAAAATACTATGCATCGAAACTATACTGAAACACTTAATAACCCATAAAATTGAATTGTCTAGTTATCTTCCAAAGTACACAGAAATAGGTAGTATTATTGTAAAAGATACGGACAGTCGTATTTTAATTGTACCCAAGTCAAAGCAAACCGACGTAGCTGCGCTGAGTGTCCAATTATCTTTCAAAGAACACCACCCTTGCTCCGTTTCACCACCGTCCGAGTCAACGAAACGTGATGACGGCGAGGATTAGCAATAACAACAATAAGAAAAAAAATCGAGTAGTTCGGCGCGATCGCTGCTAGTACTCGGCCTGAAATTATGACGTCCCGTTATTTTTTGTGTCAAGCGTCCTCTTCAGCGATGATCGTCTCTCGTATGATCATCATCGTCAAGGTTATCGCCACGATCATCGTGCAAACATCGACACTTCTCATCATCATGCTGCCGCAACTTGTCGTGAAGAACATAAAACGATCCTGTAATGTTTTGTTCACGTATAGCGGATGAAGCCAATTTTTTTACAGCGTCGTGGCTCCTAACGTATAAAAGCAGAAGGTGATACAGGTTCAACCTAGCCATTCCTCGCGACTGCATTGAACGACAGCTACACAAACGAACCACCGAGATCTTCGCGGTGGACACACTCGATCGCCATCACCCCCATCTTGACCTCGGCGTTAAAATAATATCGCTATCGGTGACGTCCCGCTGGATTAAACACGGTCTGAAATAATATCGTTATCGTTGACGGCGGCGGTGGACAAACAGCCTTAATCGGTTACATACCTATGTGCAATAAAAATATCAAAGGTCCTTAAAACAATCGATGTCATCTACTACCTAACCCTCTCAGAACTATGCAAATACTTAACAGTACAAGTATGTACACACTTCATTTAGCGGAGTATATTCGAACTTAGGGGTTGATTCAAAGTTCAAACACAAAAGACCCTTTGCTCTACCCGGGCCTATACTCAGTGGTGCGCTCTAAACAATTTCCAAGCTAAAGATGTATGTGTGATAGGTTGCATGCGGCATTATTTAAAATTTGCAAAAATAGTAAAGCGGAAAATGCTTTCCTCTGGCTGCGGGCTACCATTAAATAAAGCACAAAGGCATTATTTTTTTTACTTATCGTAAGGAAAACTGATTCCAATTAAGTTATGCCAGAGCTCAGAAATATCTAGCTCTAACAGCAGATTTTCCCGCGTGGAAAGTGGAACACTGAAATAAGACGTCAAGGCTTTGAAATATTTTTTTTACTAAGTTCACAGCAGCTTCTTTTAAATCATAAAAAAAAATAAAAGACATTAAGAACTTTCGAGAGTCTTTTAAAACAAACTTAAAGCAACTTTCGGAACTTTTGTGTCTTTTAAAACAAACTTAAACCAACTTTCTTCAATAACCTCTCTCAAAATTATAAAAAGAAGAAAAAGATAGCCAAGATGATTACATACACACATAAAACGGATTATTTCAAAGTATTAATCGGTACGTAGTTTTTGTGTAATTTTCTCTTAGTTTTCTTTAGTGATTGATGTGCAGTGGTTGCGGCTCAGTACTTGCAGTCTGAGAACATCCCGATCTCCGTACTTAGCTCAGTAGTATCTGGGGAAAGTCCGCGGTCTGACGTGCATTCGCATCAGGCCGCGCACGCGTGCTACCAACACAAACATTAAAACATTAATGTAATTTGTGACTAACAATTACTAGTATTAGTGCATTACTTTCACGTGGTTGTGTTGTGTATAAATAGTTTACTATAGAAAAAGTTATCCGGCGAATACGTAACAAGATTCGGATTCGGAAGGTCGTACAAAATACTATTTTAAATACATTTTCAGTCGTGTTAAAATTTAATATTTTTTGTGTAGTTTTGCACGATTTGATTAATTTGCTTTTGTATGATGGTAATGTTTTATCGTATCTGCTCGTAGATATTATTAGTATATAGCTTATAACCCTATTTATTTGGTAACATTGATGGGGTTTTGTAGTACGTAGCCGTACAGCCAAAACAGTAAAAATATTATTATGAGGCGTTTGTTTTGTATATTATTGCATATAGCTTCTCTATAGTTAGCTATTTGTATATGTACTGTAAAGTAGATAGGTACTATTGTATTATTAGAACGAAAATTTATTTAATTTACGTATGTATGTGGATTAAATTTTGAAGTTACTTTCGCAAGATATTTAATTATCAAAATAAAGTTCTGAAAACAGGAGATTTACTGCTCTATCACATCATGATTTCTATAGATTTGACGCTTGTGTGGTTCTAATTACTCGTGCAAGGTTTGTTGCTAGCACCATCTGTACCGAACCATAAAAAGTATTTTGTGTAGTTAATCTTGTGTATACGAGCTTATTTAGGGTCCACTGTATTAAACCACCTACCTACGTGTACTCGTAAGTAAAACCTATTTGCTTTATTAAACCAACTGTCCGTTATTCGCGAACTCCCCTTCGGCTGGGGGAGCGAATCAAAAAGATTCGCATCAATACAGTACAATGAGAAGGTCAGCTTTAGATATAGTTTTCACGGTTTTTAATATTAACGGCAATATGATTATACAAATATCACTCAAAGGTTTTTTGCTATTAAGTATAGTGCGTAATTCGCTCTGGGCAATTTTTGAGTTATTATTAAGTTTTCGTAAATAAAACTATTAAGTAACTAGCTTCTGACCGTGGCTTGGCTCACATTGTACTCGCTGATACAGTGATACTGATAACCTATAGCGTTCAGGGAAAACCTACTGTACTATGCTCGTTTACGACAGTCTATTTCTAAAGTGAAAAAATTAAATTTTTTATATTAATTTATTATAATTTTTTATAGGGCCTACTCTCCCGACAAATTCAATAAACGGTCGGATGGAACGAATACATATCGGCAATGGCGGCGACTGATAACTGATTGCCACGTGAATTCAATTATTTAGGTTACATAGCGTACCTACTCTACGAAGTAAATCCATGGGAGAGAAGAGAACTAAAGCCAACGGAAATAAGAAATAGAGCAATAAGTGGAATATATAACTAAGAAATAGAGTGGTTGGCCAAAACAGGACCTGAAATCCCGCATCCTTCGAGTACCAGATGTACCTATGTTAGGAGTACAGATAATAGACTATACAGACTTATCTATAGATTTTATTATGAAGCTCTGGGCTTCCTCGCGAGTCGCGATACTTTTCATCATATATTTTTTGGAATTTCTTTTTCTTTCTTACTTTTTATTAGCTGTTTTCCAATTACCGACCCAAAACATACGTTGCACGTAAAAACGAAATGCAGATTCTTTTGTTATTAAAATCAGTGCATTCGTACAAATCAAAACAGAATTTCGTTTACAAAACAACTCGTGAAACTGTACCGGTCGTGGGGAGCTTGAAATGTACCTTCGTGTATGTAACAGTATGTATGTTGAATGCTCTTGATGGTCCGTGTATTTGACAGCATGAAATAACAGACCACCTTTTTACGTTCTGAATATCGAACCGGCTGACAGAGTTACCGTTTCCGAACAAAAATTAATTAAAGCTTCCGAATTTGCAACATGGAGATAACTCAACTATTTTATATCTTCATATATGTTAGTCTTTTTCAATTCTTCTGCTAGTTGACAAATAATTGAAGTTAATATAATCAATTAACACTTTATTTCATAAATGATAACAATGTTGTTGAAAAAAAATTGTGGTATAAGTAAAGTTCCAACCAACAACTCTTCCCGTGGGTGTCGTAAGAGGCGACTAAGGGATATACACCGGGGGGCGGGCGATATACAGCAGCGCCTCTTGCAGAATAGATCTACCACCAAACTGCGATCCCCAACGCATGCCCAGCGTGGGGATTATGGGCATTACCGGGCCATGAGTTAAAAAAGTCAGGGGAGGCCTGCGTCCAGCTGTGGACTATTATAGGCTTTTGAGGTGAGGTGAGGATATGTAAAGTACAGTAATATTTGATTGCATCAAATACATGTGAGCAAGGTGCAGAGGTGTCGTAGGTTAAATAATATAAGAAATAATCTATTTTTACCGGTACGACGACGGCGCGGCGTGCAATACTTTCTGCTATGTCAAAATAGTTAATTGTGTTTATTTTGTAGGTAAGCCTAAATACATAAACATTACATATTTATGATTTACAAATTTTTTGTTAATGAAGCCGCTTAGGAGTCGCTTCTGCTGTTTAGTTTTTACCTGCGGCTTAGCACGCGTTGTTTCTATGGATATGTTTGAAGGTTAATTCTATCCCATGAGAACTGATTTATGTGATTAAAAGCCTATGGTTGAGGTTTAGAGAAAAATTTCGACGATAACACAAGACGATTCGACTCGATCTGATCAAGACAGGAGTTCGGAACAAGTGTGTAGGTAGTTAGGTACTCTTATATTACCTATATTATATATGAAATGTTACCTAATATCACGTTTTACCTACTATGCTATAAAACCAAAATACCCTACCTAATCGCCTTAAGGCCTACACTACCTCAAATCAACTCCATCAGATCTAAATATCTTCCAAACTACTAAATATTTAACTTTGAAATGTATACATGGTAAAGTTCAGGACTTACTCTATCGATCATATGTATTGAAAACACGATTCCATAAATTTTCTTCGATAGAAAAAAATCGCAAAGTTACCTCTAAATTCTTACTAAAACCTTTATTTCTCAATACATACAGAAGTTAAGACATTGAGAATAAGCATGGTAATAGGACTAAGTATATAGAACATTTCATATGTTTCAGTTTTTTTTAATAAAGTCCTAAGTCGAAATAATAGATAATAAGCTAAAATCTGATTTTTGGTCTTGCGTTGCGTTGTTTTGGCATGCCCTGTCCCGCTCATGTGAACGCATAATCCTTATGTCTATCCTTATCACAAAAATTTGAGGGTTTTTCGCTATCGGGGTTATCCTAGACTCGATCTTAGCTGGGATTTTTATAGACGCAGTGATGTTTTTGGTGTGTTTACTTCGCCTGCATATATTTTACAAGCAATACATGTAGCTTTGTACCTACCTGTTAAATAACAAGAGTCACGTCGTCGAGGATATTGCAAGAGCTTACAACCGTTTGACCTCAAAAGCGACAAAGCCAACAATAATGCGCAAACGACAAAGAAGCGAGGCCATTCGCTACGAAGTACCTAGGTATGGTATAGACAGATGCAGTATTGTCCCAGCTGCTTTAACAAAGTCCACCATACCCCCTTTATTACGGCCCCTTGGTCTCGGTCAATATTAGCTCGGCAGCATGCTCTAAACTCCCCTTGTAAAAATGAAAAGATGGCTGGTAATATCTCCATCGTTCATTGTTTGATCGGCTATATCCATTATTGCTTTCCGTTATTTGCAGGCGAGCTTTCTAGATAGGTATGGAACCAATCTGCCTTCTGTTACCACAACTGAAACACAACACAAATTTAACGTTTTAACCAATGATTAAATTTCGCGCGTGAACGTGACTTATCACCTTTTGTGGCCTTAAAATCTACTTAAAGGTATCTTCAAGACCTTTGAGATACACCGTCGGCCACATCTTCACTTTCCATCAAGTGAGATTGTTGAGAAACCAAGGTCTATTGACTATATATATAAAAAAAACTTCTGTAACGTTGTGGGTCACCTTTCGTTCAGCAATAACTCCAATTACAAGAATTGTCGGGAAGCGGTCAACAAAGCTTGATTCTCAGTGATTGAAATTGTCTCGCAATCGTCTCTTCCGGTCATGCAAGGATCCCAGGAGTCGAGGGGACGCTGTGACCTCAGCACGCCCCCGCCACACAATCGTGCCCACTTATGCCTCCTCAGGCCACGATTACTTTGCTACTAAAATACCTAGCTTCCCTGATGATCATTTTATTATGTTCCACTAGTTTCTGCCAGCGGTTTCGCACGCGGACCCCGGAAAAAAGTAGCCTATTATTCATGTCTCATTGTGTTCTACATGTTACATCAAAAAACAGTCGTGTCATCATTTACCTTAACTGTATTAGTAGGATATGATAGGTTTCTAAGACCTATAGCGACACCGTGCCAATGATATTGCATCCTGGGAAAATGTTCTTATTCAATTGAAAAGCAAATAGAAAATAAAAAACCTTTAACAAAAAAAAATTACAATCAAATAAAAAAAAAAAAAATTAGAATCAAATAATATACCTAAACAAATTAATACTAGTATTTTTACTATTGAAGCAATTGAGCCTACTAGTCCCAATCGTCTCCAAGTCACTGGATGCATTGCCCCGCTGTATGGCAATGATGATGATGCGCGGCTCCAGATACTCACCAGCTCTCGTAAAATGGAATATTGATTTATATTGATTGCCACTGTAATTAAGCTCTTTAATCAAAGCTCGCTCTCACGGTGTGCTTTGTTATGCTGGACAATCTACACAGCATATCTAGTGCGAAGCGGAGCTTGTGTTATGGGTACTACCAGATTACTGATAAACTATTAAATATTAGCCATACATAGAAATATCCAGAACACCTAGAACAAATAGCTGCAGGTTGTACAAATATTTGTCCTGAAGCGGGAAACGTACGCAGACCCCTGCGCTGCATGCGGACCTTCGTCCGCCGCGCCACAGAGGTCTTCGTCTTGGTTTTGCTTTAATGGTTTTCTTCATTCCCTGTCTTCCAGTTCTACTTGTATCATGATTAAACTTTGATGCGAGTGCATAGCGTAAGCGCACTCTCGCCGTCCGTGCTGGGTGTATGACATCTTATCTACTCGTATTTACGACATTTTTATAGATGCGTCGAAACGATTCGTCGATCATGTTACTAAGGCTCTTTGTCATTGAAACGGTTTTGGATCTGTCTTAAAGAGCCGTGGTTGTTAAAATATATGTTTTATATTTTATATGAAGAAAATGAAATGCAATCCTGAGCTGGAGCGGTATAACTCCACCCTCGTTCACGGTTAGGAATCGATGTGTGCTCTGCATCATATGAACAAAGAGCATATGAAACTGTTCAAGTATGCAGGTTCTTGTGCTCCTGTCACATTGTGCAGGTTTTAATATCGATATTACATTCCATACTGGAGTTACTGAAAAAATGTTACGAAGAATGGAATTCTCAAACTTTACAATGTTTAATAAAAGGTAGTTTCATTAATTGTAAGATTATTATTCTTTGTTTGGAAACGTCACGAAAGTTTCATTTCAAATGTACTGGAATTATTTCCTATACCAGAGATCTAAAAATATTGCAGTTATTAAATTGACGTTAGAATCCATTGTAGCGCTGCAATCATCATGTTCATTAGTTCTTTGGTAAGTATATAGAGAAAGCTTATTACAATTGTAAGGGAAATATGCGAATCGAAACTTGTCACGGAAAAAGATAATTCACATGAGTTTTCTTACTGATACAGTAAATTGCATCCGTTGCACCGAGCTCTCTAGAAAGCTGATTTAGAAGCCGCGGAAGAATTCCGCTAATCCTTCGTGTTTAAATTGCACGAATGAGTTTTAACTGCAAAATTGACTGCGTCATAAGATCAGCAATTGTTGCGTTTGACTTGATAGCGATCTTTCCGACGTTATCAACGTCATTTTCACGTTTTAGTTGAGTATCAACAGAACACTAAATCCCGTTCCTCATTGGTTTATTGATGTTTTTACGAGACACGCATGGCTTGCAATGGTAAGCGTCTGTGTGCTCAGAGGCAGGCTCGGGTAGCGGTCGGCGCCAGCGCCAGTCACGCGACCGCTGCTCCACGTAGAAAGTAGACATGCATCTGTGGTGCATCAGCAAATAAAACCCCATGACATCACGACTTGTCCCTAATGTCTGTTTTATTTCCATATTTATGCTGTTGTGCTCAGTATGATGAATGTGCTGTAAATGTCAGCAAAGATCATTGTATCTACACCTATGTTCCGATTCAAAGCTCAACCTCAACAGCCTATAATGGTCCACTGCTGGACGCAGGCCTCCCCCTGATTTTTTACATCTCATAGGGGTATGCCCATAATCCCCACGCTGGACATGCGTGTTGGGGATCGCAGTTTGGTGGTACGATTCAAAACTCATGTGATATTTTTATGATGTCATATCTACGGGCATAACGTACGTGCATGAAATAATGCAAATCTTTCAAGCATTAACTCCTAATTATAGGCGCCTTACAATTATGAACTTTATTGATGTGTTGTAACAAGCACGAAGGCTGACTGACAGCAAATAGATTTTTCCTATTCCACGCTTGTTAAGATTTGTAATGTATATTTCATGAATTGTTGCAGTTCCTTCCATCATAGGCTTGTTGCTTACACGTATAATCGATGCCCATATCTGAACAATAGAACTTTAAAATAGGGGATTGTATGTATATCTATGATTCAAGCGCCGTTTTCGTACGTCAGATACCTTCGATGTCTTGCTGACGCAAGTAATGAATGCAAGAATGCATCGTAGGATGTGTTATCAAAAAGAAGTCACATTCGTCAAGACAATGGCGGCTGTGACCATCGCTCCATAACGACATATGTTTGAAAAATATTGATAACATTCTTAAGCCAACTAAGCTTCGCGCTCGGCAGGTCATACTCAAACTACCTAAAAAACCCAATAGGGTTAGCTATATTACACTATACTCTAGCTAGACCGTTCAATGATGTCTTGTTTATGTGTAGGTACCTAGGTACACATTGGTGTTCTATGAAACAAACCTTCAGATGAAGAGAATGACTATTGTATCAGAATGGTGACAGCGTCGATCGACATGCTTGCGCTGTTGTGTCACTGTAATTGAGTGTCCGTTTCTCGGCTTGGAAAAGCTTTATCATTGCTCATCGATCGCTCGTCAAAAAATTTACTTCAATGCAGTGCTGATGACTATTGTGTTTATGCTTACCCGCCCCGTTCACCCCACTATACATTAATAAACTTGTCATTAAATAAGCGCCGATAGATGACTCTTTAACTGCCCATAAACCACCACTAAGGGCTAGTTGTCCTATGAGGCCCTGCTCTGCGGTTTCTGAACCCAGCATAAGCACATTTTTACGATTGCTCGTAAAACAACCCACAATTGGTTACCAACTATGTAGTAGGCATGATTCATTATTTTACATATCACTTTCCAGTTAGTAATGTATCAATAACGTATAGTTTGTCATGGCTGAGGCCTGCATTTGGATATCGAGTAATCGGAACGCCGAAATTATCAGTAACTTTATATTGAAAAGTTGAATCAAGTGTAGTTCGGTGGCTACAGGAGTTGGAAATATTATTAAGAGGCGCACTTGAAAGTAAAAGTTGGTAGAGGAAAGCGCTCGCATACCTCATTTATGCGCCTAACTTTCAAAGCATTTATTAATTAGGTTTACCATAGTCTACACTTGAATATTGTAGGTATCTAGTAGTGATTCGCAATTTTTGCTTTTTCTAGTTGATATTCTGTCTGCGAAAACCCACATCTGCAGTGTTCGGAGTAGTGTTTTTAAAGCGCTCTACAGTCAATATTAACGTAGTTTTCAATTTCCTCAGCGGTAATAAAAATCTTAATACCGCGCTGAGGAAATTGAAAACTACGTTGGATGGAACTTCTAAATATAAAAATCTATCTATACTAATATGTATTAAAAAATCGATAGTAACTATGTCTGTCTGTCACCTTTTCACGCCTAAACGGCTGAACAGATCTTGATGAAATTTGCCAGGGAGGTAGACGGGATCCTGGAGACGGACATAGGCTACTTGAAAAGAACGGGCAAAGCCGCGGGAAGTATCTAGTGTATTATAATAACTAAGCGTCCGCGTAGCTTAGAGTTCGCCATCAGTAGTTAGCATCTAATAAAGATTCTCAGACCGTCATTAAATTATACAAATGATGGGTTAAACGGTTGTAAAAGTTACGTGCTACTCGTAATCTGGCTCTGAAGGTACCGCTGGGTTGTAAAGCAATGAATACAATTTGAAAATTCGATGAATCTTCGGTAGCACTCGTTAATTTGCTACTTATGAATGTGCATAATGTTGACGATATCTCTCGGTTCCGATTGGGCGCCGACGCGTGAGGAATGCGCCTCGCTTCGGCGACACCGGCAACGGTCTCGCTCGGCACTGGAATGCTCGCATCTCCTGGTCCATCGACGTTATAATCGCTCTATAAATTAGCCCGTTTTCTAGTTTACCTGGCGCTATTGTAAAACCATTCATACATATCCTTCCTATAGACTGACGCAACACGACAGCTTGTGAATACCGTAACAATTGGAAACTAGGTGTCGTTACGTTGCGTAACTCGAAGTTCCTTTAGCACTTGTTGCGTGCCCGGGAAATCAATTTTCGCTTCAGTTTGCTACTTCTAGCTTTCATCCTGCGATGCAATGAGACATAACAATAAACATGATAATCTACGGAATTATAATGTTCGTGTATAACCCCAGAACCAGTTAAAGTCGTGATGTTGAATGCGAGATATTACCTGTTTTTGTAATTTCGCTAAGCAAAGCAGGAGTAAAGTGGGACTTTCTTCGAATTAGCTACGCAGCTCGCGTCTGTGAGCGGCCGGAGCTATCACCACGAGCGATCGTAGAGAACTTTTTATACATCATCATCATCTTCATCAGTCCTTACTTAAATGTATGTTACATAGCCCTTCCTCAAAGACTTACGTACGTTTTATGCATCGTCTTTGCTAAATTTGTGCTTTTCTAAAAACCAATGTCTATTACTCACTATTTTCTCTAATCTCTAAAGAGGCTTATTCTTTTTAATTATTCTTGCATAGGGTTTCTGATCACACAAATATCGCTGCCGTAGTTCTGGCCTATACGTAAAATGAGCCATTGTCATTAAAGGTTCATGACCGACGTGCGAAGCACAACAATACACTATTAAAAGTCCCAGAATTGAAAAAGTGGTAGTTAACAACCGGACAAACTAAAATATTTACCACCTATTGTACATATCTATCTTTCCTATCCTGCCTTGCAACCTCTTCACATATCGTATCTACCTGGTTGCAATAGAGTAGGTTAGGTACAGTATCATTTTGAATTTCTTAAGGATCTTTGACGACCTCTGTGGCTCGGTGGGCGTAGGTCCGCCTTGGGGCAAATATTTGTACGATCTGCAAGTCTTTGTTCCGGGTGTTTTCTATGTATAATAAAAAAAAATATCTATCTATGTATAATGTATTGTATTATGTTTATCAGTTATCTAGTACCCATAACACAAGCTTTGCTTAGCTTGGGGCTAGATAATGCTGTGTGAATTGTCTAACATAATTTATTATTATTTACCTAGATTTTCAATATGTATTTTCATGTAATTCGAGTGGTACTGTCTACAAACGTACACTAAAACCGTGTTTCTTTTCTTTCTCCTTGAAAAAACGAGAGGTTGTTGTGCTTGTGCCGAATCGATAAGACCTAATGTTATTTTAAAACGGCTGATTACTATAAGTGTCACGTAACCTTGTACAAATGCCAATTCGTAATTAATTGCGGGCATACAACCTTCTTATTAGGGATTTGGTTGGCTACATTGACGGGATGTCATGTCGGTTTCGCATAGCTTGCGAAATTTGCCGACAATACAACAAATTGCTATAGTGACCATAGTATAAATGTTACTTTTCCGTAGATCCGCATAGTTAGGTAACATTTTTATCGTAGTTAAGCGTGACGTGCGTCACACCACCGGTCTTGTGGTTCCAATGCAGTTTAGTTGCACTAAAGCTCGTTTACAATCTATACGAATAGGTTTACTAATAACTCCCAAAATTTTAGTTACCTGGTCATAAATCGAAATGATATCATTAATCGGACTTAACTGTATGTATGACGATTTGTAATATCATCATGATTTCGGTAACGGAACCTGATTATATGCCTCGCCTACTAGTATAAGTTTCCGTGAATTTCATTAGTAAATTACTCCACCATTGTTTTATATGCGACCTGTGTTCACAAAACGAATTATGGCACATCAAACTACCGTAAGTTTTTAATTATGATCATTAAATAATTCCCTAACCTTGTTACGTGGTCGTCGCAGGCTAACAGTTGCTGTTAGTATTCTCAGTGAGTCGATTACCGAAGCGTTCGTAGCTTGCTATTAGGATTGTGTCGGTGAAATGAGCATTTTCGTAAAAAATGCTCAAATATCACCGACGTTCGCACAGACATAAATCCCCGGTCCAGTGTTTGCGATGGAGGTACGTATCTTGATTCCTGTCAACATTTGCGCTGTACCCTATTTTATATTAACTCTTTTAGATATAAGTGTATGAAGGTAGGTAGGTACCTCTTGTTTGAGGGATTCCTGTTCAGCAGCGGACAAATACGTATCTGTGCTGATCTGACAAGGAAGAGGAGGTGAGGTTTTTAGATATCCATATGATTTTTATGTAGTATTTGTTTTGTATCGTTTTTTTTACCACAATTCAACCATTCAAAAGTATGGTAGTCATATGTTTGGATTTGGTTATGATGGTAAGTTAATTTTATGATGTAGATTTTAAAAATACGGTAAAGGTATTTTTTCTCATCACCCTATACTAGTCTGTCAGTGGACTAGAATAGGCTGATGATGAAAGGTAATTTACATATTTGCAAAACCAATGTCTATATTCTACGCAATTTGTCATAAATATGTGAGACAGCGACCAACAATGAAAAGTCGATTTGTTCTAGCAAACGTATCTTTATTGTTTTCATGTGAAAATTTATGTAAAGTATATTCACTATTTGATATGTAGAATTTTGGCAGACTAGTGTTTTCTGCTCCTTAAAAAGTATTTGTGGCTTCTACTTCACAACATTTATGTGGCTACTTTAATATTCGGCGTATAAATCAGTCCTACCGATAAGATGCTAGTGTCAGATGATAAAACTTCTTTAAGGCGATGGAGGAATCGTTATCATCATCACCATCATCAGCCTATATTAGTCCAGTGCTGGGCATCTCCTAATGAGCGCCATAGCACCCTGTCTTCAGCTTGCTGCATCCAGGATCTGTCAGCAGTCTTTCGCAATATCGTTTTGCACGATATTTCCCCACAATCCATATTCTTATCTATGAAAGTACGTGAGCTTTCGCCTTCCTGCATCCTCTGACATACATGATTTGGAGAAAATATGACAGTTACAGTAAAATGTACTTTATTTTCAGATCATCAGGCGACTCCGATGCGGCAAGCACGGCGGCAGTGGAGACGACTCTAGAGCGACTGCGAGGCACGCGGGGTGCTCTGGAAGAGCTCTGGTCAGACCGCGAGAGAAGGCTCGAACTGACCTTGCAACTGCGACACTTCGAGAGGGACGCGCTTGAAGTAGGTTCTATCGATTGATCTATTAACCTAGCGCTATCTCGTTTATTATGATTCTACAAATCATAGCAACACTAAAGTTGTACTTAATGTTAGAGTAGCTCTAACATGAACTTGGGCTCAGGTAAAGCTAGGTTAGCTTCAAGCCTTTCTCAGTTTTCCCGGCTGTCACGCGTTGTTATGCGGTCAGAGCGATGACCCGTTCTTGTTGTTCCGAAAAGTTGAAATAATAGCACACGTACACGTATTTCAAAACTGCGTATACGATTTGAAAACAAATCGCCCCATTTGTTGCAATGTCCACGAACCGTACTTTCGCTGGCAACAATCCAACTGAAGTCACTCCGATTCATTGCACATCACGCTTCAAAGGCGACCGTACAATCGATCGCCTGATTTTAATATTGAATAGTTCTCTGATAAATGAATGACTACGGTCCCATTTGTTCGGCCACCGGAACTTTCAGTATCGCGGCAACACTGTTCGAACACATTTCATTATCATATCATTATGTTGACGTGGACACTGAAACTAGGAAATTCGTGTTATTAACTGAGCTTTGAATAAATGCTTGCACGCAAACACCGATTAGGCTCGCCATGCGACGGATAAACACAGTTCACCCAAACGACACATTTGTACGTGGTATATTAGAATACAATAATTATTGTACTTTATTAACAAAGAAAATTACAATCAAATAATACAAACAAACTCGAACTAAGCTGTTTTGCTTTATAATGCGTTACTCGCACTGGGCAAATTAAAATTATTTTTTTATAATAAGAATTTTCCCTATTGGTTTTTGTGTGTATGCTAAATAAAGTTTATTCTATTCTATTCTAAATTTTTCCACGAAAAATTTTGTGACATTGCCCCGCTGGATGGCCATGCTGATGAGCAGCTCTCGGATCACGCGACGACGTTTCGACCAGACGCTCAGATAGTTTAAATAAAACGCGTCGGTACTCCACCGACATATAGGGTCTCGACTCTAAGGGGAGCAAATGTGCTTAGCCTTGCATATTTGTGCCTCTTGAGATGTTCGCCCAATTCTGCCGCCGCACAAGCCTTCACGCAAGTTCTATGAAGATCGGAAGGCGTGAGTGTGTCGACGCATGTAGCGACCCACACGATAGGTCTCCCACACTCCCATGAGACTAGAGTTATGCCGTCGGGTCTCTTAACATCGCCACGCAACAGACCTGTCGGTTCGAGAATAATACCTACTTCAAATATCATATGCAACTGCAAAAGAACCATCAAAATGGGTTCATACATGACTGAGAAATCAAGGAACATACAAAAATACATACGAACATCCAATAAATTTGAAATTTGAAGTCGTTAAAAAATAAAACGTTGTATCAATCTGAGGAGGAAAATTGTCGTTGTTGTTTAACGTGTGTGTTGTTGTTTAACTTCGTCGATCAGACACGTAGTCACATGGAAATAATTAATCTTCGCACTGCACAAATGCTGGAAGACTGCGAGTTCAAGTCTCGTCGACCGTACTTTTTGTACTCGATTTCATTTAACATCCTCGCTTCATTTTCTTTTTCACTTCTTCAAGTATTATTAACGGCTGATTTGTTTGCTGCCTGTATAGTTCCCCTGCAGGGCAAAAGCCCTCCCTTTCTTCCGCTCGTGAACAAAAAAATGATGTAAAGAGATTTTTTTTCATCGCAGGTATCGTCTCGTCTGGAGCTGTGGGGCGACGAGCTACAACGCACGGAACCTCCGCGAGACCCTCAGCAGGCAGAACAAGCCCTAGCAGCGCACACCGAGAGCGTAGCTCGCATGCAACATGCTACCTATCAGGTATCTATACTGCTGCACCGGTAGCATAAAAAGGAGACAAATCTACCAAACCAAAAATCATTACAATCGGTCCAGTCATTTTGTGTTTGTTATAAATGGTGTAATCACTTTGTTTCATACAGATTATTGCGCCGGCTTCTCACTTTCAATCTTTGTTATTGAATAAAAGAGCGTTTTGAAATCTAACAACCGTGCTTACGTTCAGTTTATTTTAATTTTAGGTAAATTCAATAGATCTGTTAAATAATTTTGTATAAATAAGCCAGCAAAAAAACCCATCTTAACTGATACGAGTATCTTTCCTCCACTGTCGCAGCTTATTACACGTAACAACTTTAAGAATGAATATTCTGCACCTAATCTACTACTCGGCGGCCATAATCAACGGAAACCGTTCCAACTGAAATGTACACCTATCTTACGTAGCCTACATTTCCAGTAATGATATTTGGAATCTCCTCTGAAATGAAATATACCGGCAAAGCGCGAGCTGAATTCGCTCACGAAGGGAGGGTTCTGTCCGTACTACGTCCCGTACTCAAAAATTACATTAAGTTATAATATTAATATTAACAGCTTGCTAATGCATTTGCTGTATAATATTAAACAGCAAATGCATTAGCAAGTTCTTTGCAAGATCTTTAATGTGTTGGAAAGGGAAAAAAATTCTTACGAAACAGGTAATTTTTCCAATTTTCAGATTTCTATTATTTTAATTTTCCTTGTTTCACGGCTATAGTGATGCTTGCTTGGGAAAATTTAAAGTGTCTATCAGCTGTTCATGAAATACAGTTATAAATATGGCCAAGAACTAAAGTTATTTGGATGGGGTCCTTTAATTGTCAATTTTATGATATTTTCACTATTTGTTGATATAGCAGCAGTAGATATAAAGTACACACTGAAAAGTTCAACAATCATGATTCATTAACACAACAATGGTCTCGGTTGAGCCAGTTTTAATGAACCTGTTGAACTGATGTTGGTCGAGTACGTACGTCGTATTGTGACACTAACAACATGAAAACTCTCGTTATCGTCCTTCGTCATTACATTGTACCCGATAAAGTGTACTGCACCTTTTTAATAAGGCAAAAACGCCCGAGACTTAATCCCTCTAAATCCTTTACAAATTCCACGAAATCCTTAGTGTTAACATGAAATATAAATATTGCACATCAATAGTTCACCTGTTTTATTATGTTTTAAAATAAGCAATCTTTCTTCATCTACTACTGAGTGTATCTACTCTGGTCATAAATATTGTCCCTTACCTTTGAATTCAAAAATTTCGAAATCCGAATCACTTTTGATGCTTTTTTGTTAATTTATGAAATAGACCTTCTAGAAAACCCTCACTTCATAGAATGATCCCAAGCAGAAGCCTTGGGTTCATACTGGTGTGAAACCCACTGGTGTGAAAGAAAATCGAGTCGCCGCCGTTATAGCGCTTCATAAGTGCAATAAAACGCTAGTCGAGATATTCGACCTATTGCAGTCCGTAAGGATAACCAAAAACTTCTTATACCGTACCATCAGCGAGATTTTCTCTATGAATGACAGACCTAGGAGTGGCTGCCTGCGAGTTTCCACGTTTGACGCCAGCTGCGATCAAAGCCGTTGCTGAGCGAATTCGCAGAAATCCTCTCCGCAATCAGAAAATCTTGTCTAGGGCAAAAAAAATACCACTTATAGTTCACCATCGAGCCGACGGTTTTATGTAATAATGTCTTAACAGCTACTATTCAATTCAATCCAGTTTACTCATAACAGTTTTGAGAAAGTGTTAGGAATGTTCCCAGTAAAATGTTTAGTTGTATTGGCTTCCGACTAGGGCATCACACGCCTTTTTTGCTGTGAAAAGATAATAGGGGCAGAATAACTTTCTCGCTTCTATAAATATTTGTAAGAATGGATATTACCGGTCGGTTTTTGAACTTACGTTACTAAGGGTCCCATTCCACTCATCCGAAATTTTTGTGTAAAATTTTAATTCAAAAGTGAATTCTTATGAAATCATACTAATATTATAAATGTGAAAATTTGAATCGAAATGTCGATGATAGTTACTTCTTCACGCCAAAACTTCTCAACAGATCGGGCTGAAATTATACATAAGTGTAGCTCTTCACCTCTAATAAAACATAGGCAACTTTTAAATCTATTAAATTTCAGTTTCCGTTAGAAAAAAATAACCTTCGAAGTCTTATCAAATATCGGGGTTGCCGGTAAATTGGATGAAGTCATCAAAATGTACATTAGACAAAGATATTGGACGAATGGAATGGGTACCTAACAGGTATCATGTTGCTATAGGGGCGAGTCACTCGGTGTTGAAGACGGTTTTACTGGAACTTATTTATCTTCTCATAATATGCACTTAATTTAACAAAAAGAATTCAAAACATGTTTTGAAGAGGCTTTAGTAGGATCGTGGCGGATGAGACAAAGTTCGGTAGGCAGTGGCCAAAACTGGACTGTGGATGCTGATGATAAACGTTTTAAAATATTATAATTACCTTGCAGGTCGTGCAACAGGGCCAGGAGCTGGCGGCAGCCATTGCAGAGGCGTCGGACGTAATGGCCTCCAGTGGCTCGGAGTCAGAATCAACGCCACTCGACGCGCAAGGGAGAGTTCAACTCCTGCTGGAGTTCCTGCACGACAGACAGCTAGACCTTGAGGAGCTAGCTGAGGAAAGGAGAGCTAGATTCGAGCAGTGCGTCCAGCTCGGTAAGTTAACAAGATACAAACCAATGTTGAGTCTGGCCGCCGTGGCCGATGATTTTGCTACGAGAACATCAAGCAAAACCATCAACCAAATTTCCAAAATAAAATTAGTTAGTAATATGTCTAGTATCTGTTGAAATTCCTTGACGACAAGAAGTAGGAGTTAAGGGAATAACTTACTAGAGAAAGGCTAGAATGAAGAGACTTCCCTGCTTTAGACACAGTTAATATACAGAACAAAGACAATACGTCTCTTTTATATGTATCTTAGACATTTACCTTCTTTAACCCCTTATAAAAATCAGTTCTTCGCATTCTGGTTTATATCAGCAGAAGAAAACAAATCACTTATTTATCCATAGAAATAACTGAGTTTTGGTTTCTTACTACTCTTCAAATGCAATACCATACTCGAATATCTTTAATCATAAGCTACCCTTCCAGGCCAATTCCAAAAAGACGCAGCGCAAGTTGTCAGCTGGATCCGGAACGGCGAGGCGATGTTAGCCGCTTCGTTCTCCATCCCCGGCACTCTCAGCGAGGCTGAACAGCTTAAAAGAGAACATGACCAGTTCCAAGTGGCTGTGGAGAAGACGCACGCAAGCGCAGTGCAAGTCAAATACAGGGCAGATGCGTTGCGCGCTGCCAATCACTACGATCCGCACACTATAAGGTCAGTTTAGTTGCTCATTATCACTAACGACCCGTTCCAAGTGGCTGTGGAGAAGGCGTACGCAAACACTGTGAAGGTCTCCTAAACAATGGGTTCGATTTTTAAAATAGGTTTATTAAAGTGAATCGTTTTAGATAACGAATAGAAAAATTATATTCCCTGCAGTTTTTATGCGTTCTACAATAAAAAAAAATCGGTGGAAAAGTAATTTGTCCCAAATCATATATCTAACCCATGATACAAATTTGAATGTTACTTATGACTAAAAATACATATTCTACGTTGAAGTTCTACATGATTTCATAGAAAATGGTTAATGATATGTGGCAAATAACTTGTTACAACTCACGCTCGAAAACGGTGACAATTAGTGAACAAAATCGGTTTTTGTTCACACGTGCAATAAAGGATATCGTTCAACTTGTTGAAAAAAGTAATTTGAATTGCACTAAATTTCGATGGTGTTATCTGTTATTTTGATACTCTATACCAGGCGTAAAAAAAAAAGAAATACTACGCAATCTGCACATGTTTTGTGAACCTTGACAAGTTAGCTTGTGAAGACCATTCTAGGCGGACAACGCCATATTTAACTAATCTCCCAAACAACAACATGGACTTTATGTAAGAGTTGCACTCATTTTAGCTTATCGAAGGGAAGGAGGTTAGACCTCACTCAACCTTCATAGAAAAGAATAATTTCGTTCGTTCGCGGTTTGAGAGACGTTTTTTATAGCATACTAGCGGTCCGCCCCGGCTTCGCACGGGTAGTTATTTTTTCGTCGATTTCCCGCTATAAACCTCACGGAGCCCAAGACCTTTCCAACGAATGCAAAACCGTGTAAATCGGTTCGTGCGTTCTGGAGTTATAGCGTCAGGAAGGAAAACCCGACTTATTTTTATACAAACCCTCTATGGTTGTTGATAAAACAAGTTTCTGTCATTGTGTGGATTGTCCAGCATTATTTGTTTATTTATGGTTGCCATATAGTTACTTATAATAAATAAAAAAAAAACTACTTATTATTTTCTCTCTAGTCGAAGGAAAAAGTTGTATGTATAACTCGAAAACAAATATTTTTTGTTTCTTATTAAAAAAAATCCTTTAATATCGGCACGTTCAACAAAAAATAGTTGAAATTATTAATTCATTGTAGAACGTACTAAATATTAAAAAAAACCTTCAGATGATGCATAAAAGATATGCTTTAAGTTATACGAATTATTTAGTTATCTTTGAAAAATTCTGATCTTCATACTTAAATTGGTATAACAAAAAATGCGTACTAAAATTGATCCTAAATTGTGCTGTTAAACTGAGTTGAGCTACCTGTAGATTGTTTGCAACAGTTTGCGGTTAGCTCCATTGTTTCTATTGTAAATACTAGTTTTAATTTAATTCTAGTATTTGATTGTATTCTCTTTCTTAATACTGTTAATCGTGTAATGTTACTTATTTCCTACTAAGAATATTAAATAAAAATTATAATAAAGTGTTCATTCATTCTCCTACAGAGAAATATCAGAAGAAGTGACAGAACGCTGGCAGCGGCTGGTAACATGCGCCGAAGAGCGTCACAAGCTCGTAACCGCTTCACTGAACTTCTACAAGACCGCGGAGCAAGTCTGTTCTGTGCTGGACTCTCTGGAGCGCGAGTACAGGAGAGATGAAGACTGGTGCGGGTCTGCGGCCGCGCCGGGCGAGGAGCTGGCGCAACTCAGCGTAGTTGACAAGGCTGCTCAGGTACTTGCAGAATAGGATGCCACAGGCTGACACGCAGATACATATAGGGTGGCTTTTTGATATGGGAGTGGGTGACCAAATCCGAAACCAGAGTTAGAAAAAAGTCAAGAATGGAGTCATAACATGACTGATGTATGAGTTACAACTGCATAGGTATTTAGATTTTTTGATATCTTTAACTTTTGGAAATTGTAAGTACCGGTTGATTATTAAAAAAACCTTCAATTTTTGTACCAACAGATTTAGTTGCGCATAGAGATAATTTTTTGCAAAATAATATCATAACACCGAAAATTTATGCAAATGGCAATTTTTTACAATGTTAGTTTTTCTACTATCAAGCAATGCCTCAATGTTTTTAATATCTTTATTGACAACGTGGTGTGTTTGCCAGACCAGTTGTTACCAGGTCAAGGAATTATTCCTTGATAAAATATCTATTCGTTATGAATTTAGCAAAATTTAATGAAAAATTAAGATTAAGGTTAAGATTAAAAATGAAATATTTGTAAACCTTGCCCCATACTTTAACCATAAAATCGCGTTCTTGTTGTTTCAACAGAATTTGCACCGACGAATAGTGCAAATGCCGTTGAAAACAACATTTGCACTATTCGATTTGAGATCTTTCATACAATGCATATTGCTGACTATTATTTTACAATACCGACGTCACAATGATAATTATATATTTTTGTGTTGTGAGTTGTGTACAATTTACAACATACGCTTAAAACTTATTATTCCCTCTTTGTTATAAATCAGAATTAACCATTAACAATTGATAATCTATCTATCTATCTTATCAGCCTATGCGCACTCACTTCTGAATATAGGCCTCCTCATTTAACCATTCAGTCCAGTCCTGTAACACAATCAGTAATTTTCTCACTAAATTGCCACTAAACTCAGTTCCCTTTCCGATTCTAGGTGGCAGCACTGATAGTAAAGCACGGCGAACAAAAGGAGGCGTTTTTGAAGGCGTGTACGCTCGCGCGGCGTACCGCGGAGACGTTTTTGAAATATGCCGCGCGGTCGGCTCAGGTTCACGGGCAGACCGCGGCCGCGAGCAAGGCGCATCACGAGCAAACCCGGGCGATACTGGACACGCTACTTGCACAAGAAAATAAGGTACCTAATAGAAAATACATTTAAGCCGCTATACCTATGCGGTGCACACTGCACGGCAGTGTGCAACAGTTGGCAGTTTGAAACAGCGGCTTTATTGGAATCACGCACACACGAAACAAAGAAAATACAAAATGTCAAACCTTACACTCACAGTGATTTGAAGTGTGTTTCGGCTCTATAAGAGAAGTCGCTATTTTGGTCTGATAATGTCATGATTTTTGTCCAGGTAAGTTGGTACATGAAAACCATAATTATGATAATAACGTTGAAAATCCCCCTGTTACTTATATTACTAATATTATAAAGAGGTAACGTTGTTGATGTTTTACCAGGGTAATCTCTGGATCTACTGAACCAATTTCGAAAACGAGTGATGTAGGCTATATACAATAATTATAATAGCAGCTTTTATCCATGTTTTACTCGTATGTTATTGTGTCCACATCCAATAACATGCGCAGGATTTCTGTTCTTAACCTTTCTCAGTGGGTTCAATATATATACTTATTCTGTAGCTTTAACGTTATCAATATGCGCCACATTGTCAGCCGCAATAGCATTCAAAACTATAAAATGCTATATATTTTTTATATTTTTGCCATTTAGTAACGTTATCAAGTAAGATCAAAGTAATACACAAAGGTCTAATTATAGCATTAATTGCGCTAAAATTAGTACCTCTCATCACTACAAAAACAATGACACAATTGTTTTTGCAGGATGTATTGCAAAGTGTCTAGATAGCATCGGTTTATATTGTCGCTATTTCAGTATTCAACAATAAAATATTTGCGTAGATTTCATGGTGCAGTGCGTGCCAGAGGTTGCCGGTTTATGCAGAACCTTCGCAGTGAATAGCCGTTACTTGTTACGAACAGTTGTATGCAAGAGCCTGGCTACACGCTTACTTAATTTTTATCAATGGCAATTCCGCAAACGGAAAATCGCGCGCGTTTTACATTGAAAACAATCAGTCGTAGATGTGTGACCTAGAGTTTTACATTTGAATGTGTGGACGAGACCTCTAATTACCGCTGTCAGTGTTGGCGCTGACAATGGGTGCTTTTGTGATGATCATATCTGCGAAGTTACGATGACGGTCGCTCGAGCCGTCTGGTTCTTTACGCTCTACTCGGCGATGCTAAAGGGCCTACTCTCTCTGCTGGAGCCGGTACAGTATTTACATACTCTTATACTCTATTCTCATACTTAATTATTGACGCGTTATTGACGCACCTCGATTTTTCGACAGTGGTCAATAAAATCTTTAAAGATTCGTCACATGATCTGAGTTGCGTTTGGATATTCGGGCGTTAGTCAGCGATGTAACCTAAACATACCCGACCATTGTCAGTACTGTATTATCTATTATTATTTTGATTTGAGAAAAGTAAACAAGAGTGACTAATTCAAAATAGAATGAATATCATTTTTGTTTAGACCCTTAACTTGTCACATCGTTACATTCTTCGCGATGGTTTATCTTATTTCCATAGTTTTCTTTAGGTAATTGCAAATATTACCTTTGTCGTTTAAAATAGTATTTTTTTTTCAATAAATTTTCAACAATAAAGAAAGCTTTGTAATCAACTTCTAGGCCGACGTTCACAGGAAGCTGTAGAGGAGAAACAAAAGGCGTATTAAAAGTTGATCACATTATACTACTTTTAAAAGCACTCATACTATTTGATACAGCCTACAAAACTTATACTTTTAGTGCTACTTAACTATTTAGGTACAGACACATTATGTACTGACACATTTGTATTAAATCTTCATACGGTATTCCGCTAAACGAACATTTAATAAACCCTTGATTTAATCTCAGGTACTAGAGCACTGGACGGTGCGCAAGAAGCGTCTGGAACAATGCCAGCAGTTCGCTCTATTCGAGCGTTCGGCGCGCGCCGCCGTGGAGTGGATCAGAGAGACGCAGGAGCGATGCGGAGCGGCGGCAGCGGCTGCGGCTGCCGGTGTGGCGAGGGAGAGTCGCGAGCGGGTCAGACTGCTCGCGCAACTGGCTGACGGACTGGTCGAGAAGGGACATCCACATGCGGTGCAGATCAAGGAGTGGGTGGCTGCTGTTGATGCCAGGTCTGTTCATATTCTACATTCAAATCCAGATAAGATTAATTTTCACTCATCATAATCAGCCTATATTAATCCACCGCTGGACATAGGCTGAGCGCCATAGCGCCCTGTCTTCTGCTTGCCGCATTCAGCATCTGCCACCAGTCTTTCGCAAATCGTCATCCCACCTGGTCGGAAGGCGTCCTACGTTTTACGGGTTAAGGTCTACGTTGGCCGAGTCGCGGAATTTTTACTGTTTGCAACCTTTTTGTTGCTTTTCCTTACATTTACACATTAATACTCAAGCCATTCTCAACTCTCGTACACTCGTACAATGTTTGTAAACAACTCGAAAATACAAAAACACAATTTTCTCTCTTCGGCTATCTCAAAATCTATTCGTCAAGTAGTGTAAATTGTGTCAAAAAATCTGCAAGATAAAGGGGACGAAAAATTTGAAAGTTCAAGTTAATAGCAGCAGTAGTTACTGAGATATTCAAGAAAAAAAGAAGACGGACAGAGCGAGACCATAAGGGTTTCGAAACCGATCTTGAAACAGTAAAAAGCAACATATGTACAGCCGGACATAGAAACTCTTCGAAGTCGTTTAAAAAAAAAACATTTATCACAAACTAAATTGCTTCCGGGAGTCACCTTTTAAAGAACGTGCTAGCAAGAGAGTACAGTCATGTAATGCCTAACATTTATCAAGTTGCACACTACTTAGTGTAGACCTATAATTTACAAATTATTGCCTCTTCATTATGATGTTTTCGTATCAATTGTACATATACTCAGTATGCGTTCTGTATCATTATTCTAGAATTGCTATGTTTAAACTTATATTGACCTTGAGCTTTTTTATAAAAAGAGATGGCTATGCTCATTCATGTTAACATCTTCTGATCACCATCTGAGTCAGTTGTGGTGAGTATGGGCACAGATAATATAATACTATACTAGGTATGGGAGACAAAAATAAAGATCAATGTAGAGACCGAGATGTCTATATCGGTTCTAAGTATTAATTATCCACCTAGTATCGACGAACTCGCTAATAAATCATCTTATTGTTAAGGATTTTTGTTACAGTGCTTACCCGCACTCTGGGCATCTCTAAGAAATGAAATAAGTTCCCAATAATTTTTGGGAACTTATTTCACATCTTATTGTTGTGCTTGAACTTATGTTCAGATATGCAGAATTAGGGCTCTACAGCACCCAAAGTGAATCTTAACTTCCGCTAAAATAACACTTCTAGTTTGTCGAACTCGCTAAATAAATGACTATCTTATGGTTGTGCGTGTATGTTCAGTCAGATATGCAGATTAAAATGACCCAAAATGAATCTTAACTAAATAACACTTCTACACTAGTGTTGTCGATTTCTCAAAAATAGAAGTATCTTATTGTTGTGCTTGTATGTTTAGATATGCAGAGTTCAGCGGGTCGATGGAAGGCGGTGAAAGCGAGCCGGAAAGTGACTCGGGCGTCGCGCCGTCGCTTGCGTCGTCACAGGCGGATACGGACCGCATCGAGCCGGCGCCCGCCGCGGTTGGCGATGACAAACGACGCTCTGCCAGGCGAAAAGAGTGAGTAGATAGATAGATAGATAGAAAATGCTTTATTAATATAAAAACATATTATAAAAAAAACAAATATGTAACAATTGGCGTATATCTATTGTAGTATATCTTTTATACTCTGGAACCTCTAGGAAGAACCCACTGCTGGGTAGTAGCATAAGCCTAACAGTCTTAAGTCCTAGCTAGTTATACCATGGCGGATGGCATGGCCTACTACCTTTCTTCTGGATCGTTTTTTCGCTATTTTAAAAGTTTGAACTGCACTCAAAGTTTATTCAACGGACTTTCTCATACGAATATATTCCCAATATATATTAATAAGTTAGACGGCCGAAGTTACGTTGCTTTGATGATTCAGACCTATAGCTTACATATAGCTTTGTAATTTATAAACATATAAACGTGCTCATGAGTGCGCTACAAACTAAACCTTATTATCTTCTTCCCAAGATTCATTATGGCGGAGCTGCTGCAAACGGAGCGAGCGTACGTGAAAGACCTAGAAACGTGCATCACTTGTTACCTACGAGAAATGCGAACTGACCCTACGGCCGTGCCCGCTGCGCTACAGGGCAAGGTATTCACGACCCTTTCTTCTAATCTAGTACCTATTCGAATAGTAGAATTAGTCATCATCATCATCATCAGCCTATACTAGTCCGCCTGCGACGCAGGATGCGGGTTCGATTCCCGCCTTATGACAAATATTTGTACGATCTGCAGGCATTTGTTCAGGGTGTTCTGGTCATTTTCTATGTATAGTAAAAATATATATCTTTTTATTGTACTGTTCTACATATGTATATCAGTTATCAGTACCCGTAACACAAGCTCTGCTTAGCTTGGGACTAGATAATGCTGCGTGAATTGTCCAGCATTATTTATTATTTTATATATTTATTAATCCTTTGATAGTATATTACATATTCACTGCTAAATCTTAAACATCATCCACAGGAGGATATAATATTCGGCAATATCGAGGAGATCCACCGTTTCCACGAGCGCGTTTTTCTGCGAGAACTTGACAAGTACGAGACTATGCCAGAAGACGTCGGCCATTGCTTCGTGACATGGGCGCGCGAGTTCGACATGTACGTGGCCTATTGCCGGAACAAGCCGGACAGTAACGCTGCCGTCGTGCAAAACGCTGGCGATTACTTCGAAAGGTGAGTTTTGTAAGCTACAATTAATTAATTTTTATCGATTTTCAAGCGATTTTATCACTTTCTCTCAATTAATGATCATTGATTATGTATTAAGTAAAGCTAAAATTAGAGATAATTTATATTGTTATAGCCGATTTAAATGAAATTTTGCATACATAACCGGATAAGAAGTAGCTATGTTTATAAAAATAGCCAATTCTTATCCGGTTATGTATGCGAAATTTCATTAATATCGGGGACGTATTTTCCAAATGAAAAAATGTACGTTTGTATGGGAGCTTAGAGGTTCACCCCTATAACGCGACATGACCCATATTTTTTTGTATTATCTGATGTTTGTCTTGTGAAATTTATCGATATTTTAAGTCTCAATCGCAAAATTTCTAAACGTGACGTCACCGTTCACCATACGGTCATGAAGCTTTAGCGGGATATGATTTTTAAAAGAAAGAAAAGTATTTATTAGACAACGGAAACAACAGTCATGATGGTTTTTTAAATCATTTATTTGTTTCTAATTTTATTTTGATCGAAGGAACGGAAGCACTTTGAGTTGGCAAACGGTGAAAAGTGTCAAATTAATGACAATAATAGAACTAGCTGTATGAACAATCGTGTGTTTGTGATAGAGATTTTATTATTCTAGCCAGAATCATGGCGAAATATGCCATAAATAGCTGTAAAAATGACACAAGAATAAAAACAAAGATTAATTTCCGCATCACATACAAGTAAATTGGTGACGTAAAAGAAATAAGAATATATTTTGCGAGAATGATACACGGGTGGGACGCGGATGTACATTGTACATCCGTTTTAGTGAGTACATACCCGCACTTCCTCGCTACCTGCTGATTTGACTAGTCATGGGATGTAGTCGTCATTGTTGTCGATATATTTGTTGGTGGTTAGATAATTATTTATACATACAAAGTGTAAAACAAAGTAACTCTTCGCGTCCGTCCGTTTATCAGCTTACCCCTTAACAACGCTACTGTATTTTATGCGGTTTTAATCGAAGAACGGGGTGTTTTCTGAGCGTGGTTTATATGTACAGTCAACTAGCAGGCTAAAGGTATAATAGATTCAGGCGTTACTTTCCGGAAATCCATCGCAAAATGTATTAATATTGTATTACTCGGAATAAGTAATGTTTTAACTGAATTTAATTCAGAAATCAAATTGATCTAGGTCTAGTTCTGTTAACTAATTCTAATTAGTCGTATCTAGTATTTAATAATCGTATGTCTGAAAGGAAAAACTATCGAGACCATTTATAGTTAAGACCTATAAATTTTAGACCTTTAGATCTAGGCACTCTGCCTTCTGGTGACGGCTTAGATTTTTGAAAAATAGATGTAAGTGTAAATATTAGTTTTGTAGGTGTATAACCAAGTTGTAATTGTTTTATTTTAAAGAGACTAATATAAACAGGAAATATTTGTATTTTTTTATGCAAAGAATAAAGTTAAGACCTAATCAATTTAACATTATATTAATTTTTATTTATATTTTACCAATGTTTATCGACATGTTTTGCGCATAGTACCGCGCACAATTGCCTTTCCCTATCAATGAGCTATCAATTGTCATTGAACTTTTCCTGTCTTCGCTGTGACTTGGGAGAAAAAGGTCATTAAGTCCATCTCATGGCTTGTGATAGCCCTAATACCAGGTACTGTAAAAATGCTATAAACCACTTTATCGCTGATAAATTTATCGTAAAATTTGTCAACAGAGTGCAAAGAAAAAAGAAACTGGAACATCCTCTGGCCGCCTACCTCATAAAGCCTGTCCAGCGAATAACCAAGTATCAGCTTCTCTTGAAGGATCTGCAGGCTTGCTGCGCCGAAGGCCAAGGGGAAATCAAGGTAAGACATAGCTGATTAATTACACTGAAATGTTTCGGATAGTAGTTAGCTTACAAAGAAGCAATTAAATGAAACATCATTTCATTGCTTCTTTGTAAGTTTAAAAAAATAAACAGTTCAGTTAGTTTATTCCTTTTCGATATAATCACGCACACTTGGAAAAACTTATTCCTATTATGTACTTTCAGCAAACTGTTCACAATTCAAAACCACCATTCAAAATTATGTTTTCTATGGAAAAAAAAGATCGATTCTGTCTTGCTGTGATTTTTTTCATATTGGAACTCCAGGAATGTAGTATGAATCTCATTCCACAACACTTTTTTCTTAAGGTTTCTGTAATTGATCTGAAATTGTTGTCGGTTCAAGAGGTATGAAAGAGGACAGTTACTATTTGTTTGATTTGTTGATGATTACATTATCTTCTCTGGAAATCGCTATTATACATTTTTTGTGGGTTTGTTCGATCATTCCTTTCTTCAAACTGTAACACGATTAAATAATACTTTGACTAACGATTCTTTGTGTACGATCGGTAAATATTTTTTCCAGGTGTTTTATGTATATTAAAAATGTCTATTCATGCATTGTATATCAAGCAAGTACATAACTTGTCTAGGACCGAAAGACAAGCTCTGCTTAACTTAACTAGATGATGCTGTGGGAATTATTCAGCATTATATTTAGATTTATTTTATTTTCCTCAATACATTTATTTTCCTAAGGTGTGTATTCTCTATCTCTTATGTATGAGGTACTACATATTTAAAAGTTTGACAAGATAACGAACACAGATATCTAACCAGTATAATTGTATGTTTAGACAATAGACAATCATTCAATACAATATAACACAGTTTTTGACACGTAACATTCTATTTTAAAAAAGGGCTATCTATCAGTCTCGCGAATGACCTTGAATGAGATCATCTATAATTTTATGTTAATTTAAGCTTAAAATGACAAAGTAAAGTAACGTTATCGTTGCGCCCCTAGCGAGATAAAAGGGCAATGTAGGCAACCTTCCCACTTTCACCCAAGTTTGTTTTCACTAACTGGACCGGGCGCTAGAAGTTCAAGCGGGTTTGGTATTTGACAGTAGATGGCGCTACTTTCCATTCGTAGGCGAATAAAACAGATAGACGTTTGTTCTACGAGTAGAACTACACTTTAAGGCTAATTAAAATAGGATTTCAATCAAGAGTACCAATTCAATAAATTTTATAATTACTACATCTAATTATATCGAAACTTTTATAAAGTGACGTGATTCTAGCTGGACTCTTCACTGCAACAAAACATAAATTCTATTTGTTCCTCAAACAACGCAAACTACTTTTCCTGTTTATTATAAATTCCTTTAAACAATGTTTTTTTTAGGTTTATCCTGTGACTTCTAGTATGTTATTTATGTCTGTGTGATACTTATGCTGAACATTTGAGGAAACATGGACTGGAAAGAGGGCTTTGGTAAATTAATATGGCACAGATCCTGCCCTCGATCCTATCTAAAGTATTTTCCATAGTCCAAGATAGGCCCTACCTATAAAATTTGCGAGTATACCCTAAACAATTTTACCATACAACATGGCAGCGACGACAACAAAACTTGAAACAAAACAGCATAAAACCATAGAGCATGGAAATACTCTTTACCAATGGTCAGGCTGACCTCGCCATGGAATAAGAAGTTTTTATACTAAATCTACCCTAGGGCGCTGCCATGTACCATAGAGGTTTTAATTTTTTCATTGAATCCTGCGTAGACCGTGGTTATTTTAGCATTTTCCTATCCGCGCGGAATCCCCCGCCATTTCAAGTTCTAAGATAAATAAGTAACATCTAAATTAAAGGGAGGCAAAAAAAAATGTGATTTATATTTGCCTCCCCAAATCACAACCACAGCCTGAATTGAGACCCAATCTGTATAGGTCCAAGTAAACAAAAGCCCCTCAAATCGAGTTTCTGAGCTGTGGTTTGCCGAGCTTCGATTAAAATTATTGGTCTCCAGTTGACTTTTGCAGTGCAAAATGCGTCAGATTCGATTAAAAGGTCGGTCGCGTTTGAATCTGTGCCCATTATGTTTCAGACTTGTGGCTTTCGTATTAAACGGACAATCGTCCAGCTATTGCACAGCTGTGAGCATTGAGACCATTGCAAAAGAATTTAGGACCTCAGTAGACTGGCTTACTGACCGCGATGATGATGGCCGAAAGTGCCGAGTCCAGGCCATCACAGCACTCCATTGCAGCCCTTGATGGATAAATAAAATTTATAGAGCGGACTGCAAGGGCTGCACCGATGGCCAAGCTTGAAGGCTGAGAGCGTAGCTAAAAGCTGTAAGCATGAGGCCATCATGGCGTAGCCAGCAGTGTAGTCATTGCGGTCCAAGACTTGCATAGTGCTTTACCCACAGTGCGAGTTATTTAAATAATTATAAACAGTTTATTTTAGAACCAAGTCCATAAAAAAGGGTGAAAAATAAATAAATCAACATTAATTCATAACGAAGTAACATTATGTACCTAATCTGTGATTACAATAAGTATTTGCACCTGAATCAAAACATTATTGTCGTAAACTGCTGGAGCCTTTTTGAGTAAGCCGGAAAGACCGACATTGCTCCAAGAAGGTTGTCAAAATAATGACCAGATTAGGAGCGTGTTTGAGGGAAGGTATTTTATTTTTGGTTATCAGAGCAAGTTTAAGCTCTATTGGGCAGTATAAAACAAAATAAGCGGTTGGCCACTCTCCACGGTAATATGGGTATAAAGTACCGAGTGTATTGTGCTCTAATTGATTAGATACGCGCATTGTACGACACGTAATGCTATCAAGAATAGAACTAACGTTTGAGATTATGGCTGATAAGATAAAGACACCGACTTGACGGGCAGTCAGTAGTAGTAATTGTGCTCATCGCTATAACAAGAGTGGTCTTCTTGTTGTGTAGGAAACAAAATATTTTTCTTCCAAAGTGAGTTGTTTTTCTATATTCGACGGATTGAGATCTAAAAAACATTGAGAGTTAAGTACGTTTTACCTAGTCGTTTTGTAGTCATGTTTTACGACCATAAGTCTCGGTAAAATGAAGATACTGCATAATAATTAGTTAATCTTTGAGTTTTATCTCATGAAAAAGTAAACAATGCTACACAATCGTCAATCTTCAGTCTTCTACTTCCTCTTTCTTCTTTTGCAATTCTTCATGCGTAATATTATTTTCCTTCTTTTTTTAATTCCGACAATAAATCTTCATTCAATGTACAACTAACGAAAATAATTTTACTCACAGTACTTATAACTTGTATTCATCTCAAAATAAAATCATAAAAGTTTAGCAATGTTGTGACTTGTGTCTCTGTTGTTGCGATCTGGTGAATGTTTACTGACTGTACTTACGTACGATTACTTTGTGCATAATTTAATGCTTTAACAACATTTTCGACGGCGTTATACATAATGTTTCCAACACAGTAATGTGATTAACGTTAGCTAAGGTTCATTAATATTGAGTAAGTACACTTACCTGGTAAATTGTAACGAATAAACTTCTACGGTTAGTACTACTCTCATTCAGATTTTTGACACCGCAGTGCTGTCACGATAATTTGATGGTCATGGTAACGCTCTCAATATACTAATAGTAGTAATATTTACGTTTTACATGTATCAAATATTCATCTTTTTATTTACATATCGTGTGAAGAAAACAAAAACTTCTTCATAATATTTACAAAATAGATGTAATTGGAACAACTTATCTATAACTGTCCCAAAAGAATCGCTTGTGTGAAACTCGCAGACGTAAACAAGATTTGCAAAACGATTCTGTTTTATTGACGCTGCTCAAGGTCACGGGGGCCATGCAACTCCCCCGAGTCTCCCCATGGCGTGCCACCGGTCTGTTTACAAGTGGCTAATTTGAGTCGCCCCTCGTTTGCCAGACACAGGGGTGACTCGTTTTGATGAAATCCCGAATGATGGGGGGACACCGAGGATAACATTTCGCGAACATGTTATTGATTAATTTATTTGCCGACGACTTAAAAAGATTTAATCTTGCATTTAACTGCACAACTCTTTTAAGTCCAACTCTACTGACCTAGAGTAGATGATCTGTAGTAAAAACACAGTCTCGTTGAAGGAATTGTTTTTATGTCATGTATATACAGTGCGAGACTTTTTATCAGCTCGTTAGTGGCACGACCGAAGCAAACGCATTACCCTGTATTTGGCATTGTATTGTTTAAAGTCATTCGCATTGAACGTTCAATCATCTGTTTGAGATTAAACAAGTAGTTCAGTTTGTGGTAATTAGCAGTAGATTTAGTGCAATGTTTTCCTGGTGAGTCAGCCGGCACGGCCGCCGGTTAGTCGAGCCCCAAACCGAGAGGCGACGGACTTATACCGCTGCTTTATTTTTATTTCACCAATTATGAATTGTTGGAGTTATGTTTCCGTGGAATATTGAAGTGATAACGACTATGATGCTGAGGTTACTGAGAGGGAACAATCGTATCGGACCACGTTCCTTGGAGGATTTACAAGATGTATGTACTGTACTTTGGTATTTACATGCCGGGATATTAGTTATCGCACTGATAAATATATTACCTACTCGTTCTTATTTTGAGAAATGTAGAAACTGTAGTTTACTTTGATATCTAATGTAGAATTTGTTTATAATAAGTTATTTTATTACAGATACCAACGCTTCATAAACTGATTTATTATTGATTTATACCTTTTTGATAAATACGAGTGAAAAAAATGGCTCCTTTTGTGATTTATAAAATCTCTGTACCAACGTTCGATAAAAACCATAAATAACAATAGATCAATCCAAGTCCATCCAATAGCGCCCCGAGCGTTTTGACGAGTGACATTTGCCATTTGAGACGACAGCTATCAGATCACTACAGGATAAATGTGATAAAGACCAGAAAACGTTTTATCTTATCGCAATATTTAATTATCTCTTAAATGTGTTGTACCCGCTTAGATCTCAATTTGGACAGATTACTGAAAGTATACATTTTTAAACATTTCCTTAGTTCACTACGTTGCGGTTATTTAGCCCTGAGGGGCGTAAGTTAATTTATATTGAGTTACGGTGCATATTTCATAGGCGTATGGTATGTCTGGGCTATAACATTATAAAAGTGTTTCCACAAATAGTCTCAATCGCTTTAATAGACGAGTTACGTAAGTGTTCCACACACACACACACAGTGTCCAGGCTTATAAAAGCGAACAAGCTTATTTATGTTTGGTTATTTCTAAATTTTGTGAAAAATAAATAGAAATTAAATAAATTTTAATTAATGTTATAAAATGTAATCAAAGATTGTTATATTATTTAAATTAAATTATGACTAGGTAATTATTATATTAATATTGGCCATTAAATATTATAATAAAATCTATCATTATGTAAGACCAAAATATTTAATCCTAATGTCAAATAAACATCTTGGAAATTGAAATGGTGGTCATGACAGCAAGTAATTACAACCAAGAGTTAAGGGTTAACCGAGTCTTACGGCGTTGGTTGTATGCAAAACATGTCAAATTGTATCCCGCCCGCACGGACAAATTATACCCCGTATGAAATACTACAAATCTCTATGAAATACTACATTCTGTCATTCACTTTTAATTTACTCACCTGTCATTGGAACTTCATAGACGTGCATTACCAAATAGCAAATGTGTGTGCTATTTGGTAATGCACGTTTATGAAGTTCCCAAATTAATGACAGGTGAGTAAATTAAAAGTGAATGACAGAATGTAGTATTTCATAGACACAGTTACCTTTGACAGATGGAGATGCGAATCAGTAGACTCGAAAACTTCGAGGACTTACGAAAGTTTAGATTTTATCGAGCCGACCATTTTCTTCTATTGAATCTTCTGAATACAATATAGTTATTTAGACACCTGACTAAGTTCTCTAAAATAGTCAAAAGTGTTGAGCTAAATAACAAAACAATTACAAATTTCCTAATAAACAAATTCGATCCTTGAAAAAATCAAATTGGTCAAGCATTAGATCATGACCATTTGATTGTCAGTCGAACTACCAAATAGCAAATAAGATAGTGGAATTTTGATTTCGCTGTACGATATCACCGAACAATGATTTCCATGACGTGCCAATACAACGGAAGTGAACTCACAAACTAAATATTAAGATTATAGGCTCTATTTGCTTGAAACTGTTCAAATAATCTGTTACGTGCTCATATGTAAATTTTGACAATCCAAATGCAATTATTTGTTTTTCTGGGGCATCCTAATCGCACAGCTCATAAACAAAATAATCCTCATACTTTTTGAAAACACGGGTCTCGCTTCGTCTTAAAACTTTTCTAAGAACACGTCAAGATAAATCTCATCTCTTTCTCTCTCTCACTTTCTTAGCATAAGATTTTCACATTCCATCACACCTCGTTGACACGCACTGTTAAGTTTTACTGAATGTGGGATTAGCGGGCCAGCTTAATCGGACGCCATACGTGGGATACGCCCTTGCCGATCGGCAAATTAGCAGACTTTAGTTTTTTACTTTGTAAAATAAACGACCTCTGTGGCGCGGTGGGCGAAGGTCTGGCTGCGACGCAGGAGGTTGCAGGTTCGATTCCCGCCTCGGAACAAATTTGTGTACAATCTGCAGACATTTGTTCAGGGTGTTCTGGTCGTTTTCTATGTATAATAAAAAATATCTATCTATGTATTGTGTTATATTATATATATTAGTTATCTAGTACCTACCCATAACACAAGCTCTGCTTAACTTGGGGCTAGGTAATGCTGTGTAAATTGTCCAGCTAATTTATTTATTTAAATATCTACGTTGTGTGTGTGGTCCACGAGATATATCGACAAGCTGTCCGTTTAACATGCCCGTTTTATCGTATACGTTTTATTCGTAGAAGGTGGATGTAGCATATATGACCCGGAACTAGTAAAAAATATCGATCTGACAAAGTATATAGCGATCTGTTTTACGGGTCCTTTTTATCGTACATGCCGGTTTTATTCGGTAGTGGTGATGGTGTTGTATGAGAGAGTTCCCACACACAATAGTATAATATTAAAATACTGATCAGTTTCATCGGATCGACTTATGATTCCGGTCTTGTGAATGCGGTGTGAACATTACCTCCAGTAGTGACAGGTGCGTTAACAATGATAATAGTCGAGCAGAAATTATAATTAAACAAAATATATATTAGCTTAGTATACAAGACACGAACTAAAACGTTATACAACTTTCATTCTCTAAAGTATAATTTTTCCACCATTGGAAGTTATACCCACATAGTTCCATTAATAAATTCTGTAATTAAAAATCTTTATCATTCTACTGGCTATTAATATTATTAATCCATTTTTCCACCAGGACGGGCTGGAAGTTATGCTTTCCGTGCCTAAAAAGGCAAACGACGCGATGCACCTCTCCCTGTTAGAGGGCTGTGACGTGCCCACAGATAGCTTGGGGGAAGTCGTCCTACAAGACTCTTTCCACGTCTGGGACCTTCGGCAAATCATCAAGAAAGGCCGCGAGAGGCGGGTCTTCCTCTTCGACCTACATCTTTTGCTTGCCAAGGAGGTCAAAGACTCGCACGGGAAGGCGAAGTACATCTACAAAACTAAGTTTATGGTAAGTTTAATGCTGTCAAATACATACACCTAGGCGTTCCTGTTTTTTTCGGTGTTTTGTTAATCGTGTGAGTGAGCAAACAATTGCAGTCACACGCACCATGATGCAGTTATTCTTCCGCGTACGGTCTTAAAATCACGAAGTCTTGTACCACGTGTAAAAGCACAATTCAAAGTGGTTTAATTTTTTTTGAACAATGAACCATGATAAGATCATTATGGTGTTCATTCCTATTTTAGATTAAACGTTGCGAAGCAAGGTGTGCCGCCTGCCGGTGTGCTGTATAAAGCCAGAGCGTTGTTCTTGTGAAAACTGTCAAAAGCATTATTAGGGCTAGACCGAGAGTTCAGTACCACGTCCGAAATCGCTGTCAGATTGTAGTTATTATTACCCACGACAGAAAAGACGCTCTGTGCGTGTAGTATCCTGTAATCCAGGCGAGGTTATGTTTTGCGCGTGCCTATATAATATGGTAGGTATCTGGGACTCTATTAATTGAATGCTTAAGATGAATGTGGTATCAAAGCATATCGGTTTCCAGGAGTGTTTCTTGTTACATTTTACAATTATGTAGGCTTTATTTTGCGAAAATAAAGAATATACACTACAAAAATTTATAAAGGGGGCAGAGTCGAGCTTTTACAGTTTTCAACAATTAATAGCTTGTTTGTAAAATGATTTTGTCCGTTGTACAGACGTCCGAGCTGGGTGTAACGGAGCACATAGAAGGCGACGAGTGCAAGTTCTCTGTGTGGACCGGCCGCGAGCCGATGGCCAGCGATTGTCGCATCGTGCTCAAGGCTCCCTCGCTGGAAGTCAAGCAGACCTGGGTGCGCCGCCTCAGGGAGGTTATACAGGTAAGTTCCACTGACTCTCGAACTTGTGACATCCTCCTTGGTCAAGTGCTAGCCGTAATCATTGACGCCCTGCAACGCGGTAAGTCCAGGGCTAAACAAAAACCATCAAGCTCCTCACCTCACCTCAACAGCCTATAATAGTCCACTGGTGGACGCAGGCCTCTCTCTGAAACTCCAAAAACCATTAAGCTCAGCAGGTGTCATGTTTCCTCTTAAAACATCAATATAAAATGTGGACTTTAACTGAAATTTTCTTGATTTTTTTTACTTTCTGATGTTGATGAGCCACTTAAGTCTTGACGTTGATATGCAACTATCTCGGTGAGGTCTAAGCCAGCGGTGCTTTTTGGTATCCATAGAGCTGTTACTGAGGCTGTAAGCTAGCAGGTACATAAGTAGTTATACAATTTTAGAATAGAAAAAAAAACATTTCTTACAGTCACTTCAATCAGAAGCTATTTAGTCTGAAGTGTACTATGGACTAAGTTCGTTAACTTCCATCAGAATAGCTGCGTGTCATATTTTGTACAAGCTATTATTTTCAGTTAGTTTCATTTCTTTTATAAAGCACTTTTTACGTATTGCATCGCATTGAACACGAAAAAGAACAAGTTCGAGTTTTTCATTTCCAAATCCGACCGGTTTTCTATCCACCCAAAAAACGAAGGGTAAAATTCATCCAATCACGACCGCAAACATAAGAAATAAATTCATAAAAAACTCGCCATCGAACACAATTCAGTTCTATTTTAATCTGCCAAAGAATATTTATTCAGAGGTAGCATCAATATTGTTACGCTTTTTACCAAGTATAGTTATGTAGTTGTAGTACACATGGTCGCTCTTCTGTTATTATAGGATGTAGTCGTAACCTGCCACCTATTATTTCGCTGCCTGCGTTCCGAGCATTATTAATAGGTCTAGTCACGAGCTCGAACCATACATATTCCCGTGTCCGTTATCTATGAGAAATTAGAGATTAACCTGCATGTGCCCGTCATAATATCACTGCAACACGAAACTCTCAACCCCTCACTTTAACCTGAAGCCTACTTGGTAGTTAGTGTTATTATACAAGCAAATAATATACATAATACATACTCTGCTTGGGGACCGTAATCAAATATAATGGTATTACTTCCCTTGACGAGCTCTATCATAATGATCTCTCTGTTTCTATAAATATAATGGAACAATTTATTTATTAAATTAGTCATACTTTAAACGATAAACAGTGTTTCTAAAGAGGATGTGGGGAATTATTGCATTCGAGATATCAGGAAAGCCCCGATTAACTGAATTTTTTCCCGAGAAACTATATCGTAAACAAACAAACTATATAGAAATCACATCCACCATTTGAATGAGGATTTGATCCTAAATTTTCAGATCGAATTCCCTTTTCATATTTTTTTTATTACATATTTAAATATGAATTATCTCTCTCTTTCTTTTCATAGTATTGGGTCGTACCGCTCTAGTTACTCATCAACACTAACTATACAATCCTTACTCTATTGAAAAGTTGCGAATGACGTAATTTTGAATCACTGGTGTTGTAGCAAGTACTATGCTTCCAGTGACCTCACCGCTTGTCCTTGTATGGAATTTTCATTTTAATGCCTGTAAATTGGGCGGAATTATTAGTATAGATTTGCGCTACGTCATCTACTTAGGTATTACTTTCAAGTGTTGAGTTTTACTTTTATATTAACAGTAGATATACTCCTTAAAGTGCATCAGTACAGTTTTAAAGTTTTAGGCATCATTTAAATCATAACTTCTGTGACAAACATAGCTTTCGCATTGATAAAATAAAATATAGAGACTGTTATGTCATTCATTCAATAGCCTCTTCTCGGCACAATCTCTGAAAGATGATTCGATTGGCGTTGGTTGGTAGGAAACTTCGGCAATCGCTTCAAGGCATGTACGGGAGCTGGTGTGAGAGCTGTTAGAAAGTACCTGTTGTAAAATTTGCAGCGCGTACTACACAGCTGAACGAGCTAACAGGTCAAACCAAGGTCAAGGTCTTTTTTACTGAAGTGAAATTGATAACGTAACTACGTCGTGGTTATAAGTATCCGGTTTCTTCTGCAAATATGTGATACGCTACGCATTATGTACGCAATTATTTTTATTTATGATACCTGTAGTAAATGTGTTATGTTTGTGACAGGAAACCTACTTCAGAGGAGTTCTGCCTCCGCACAGCCCGGTCCGAGCGCGGCCTACCAGCTCGCAGAGATCCAGTCGGTAAGTTCATTATCATTTCATTTATTTTTAACAATCTCCTGTTACATTTCATAAGCGAATACACAACTGTGTATTGCTTATGACAAATGTATTGCTATGCATCACTAGGAACACCATTGATCGGAATCCATGCATCACTGAAATAATTACGAATATCAGGGGCCACGTTAGTCGCCCTGCGAAGTCTAGTAGACGGCCGCACGCTTGAACCAAATTTTCAGCAATCTTTATCTTTGAAACAAATGACAACAAACAAGGGCCTGAAAAATGTTTTAAGTACTCTAAAGGTAGGATAGTCATAAAATGGCTGACCTGACTCTTCTCGTGATCTTAACACTTTTTACGGCTGGCGGAAGTGTTATACGAGACGAGACTTAGCATAATTTTACAGTAATGTTTTTGTGTGTTTTTTTCTGTTACTCTTTCAATATAACTTGTATGTCCTCTCTCATCTCGTCGTCTAACAGCCAGCACAAAGTTTCTTATTAAAGACGCATAGTCTATGTTTGCAGAGATCAAACAATTCAAAGCTTGAGCGGTCGATTTCACATGTTTTGTAATATCGAATTGATCAAAAATTGCTTAAACCAAAAATATTGTAGCTCTCTATCAATAAAGCCATTACAACCAAGACAATAACGCACGTTTTAAGTTTTCTGAGGCTGTACGCCGTTCGTGGTTTATAGATAACTAGTGGTTCGCCCTTGCTTCGCACGGGTATATTCTATAGCTTATGTTCATCATGGATAATGTAGGATTCCAATAGTGATATTTTAAATCGGTCTAGTAGTCGGAGCCTATTCAATTCAAACAAACATACAACATCATTCCTCGTTATCATATTAGTATAGAAGACAAAGATGCTTAAACGAAGCCAAAAAGGCGAAGTGAATATTGGCCTCGGGCATCCGAGGCCAAGATTAGATTTTAATTGTTGTCTGTCTATTAGCCCTTTTAGTAAATACTGTCGTGTAATACAAACCCAAAACTAAACTGCTCATATAGCTGTAGGTTAGTGATACACTAACCTACAGTTAATCATAATCCTAATTTACATATTCCTACGCGATCAATGTAAACGAAATAATAAAACGGCAACATGGATTCCAATCACGTAATTTTTAATAAAACCCCAACTGAAGTCTTCCCAACCGACTGAAACAAACACTCTAATTTCACTGGAACTGAGTGTTATTCATATTAGCGCACAATCGCGGAAAAATCTTAGAAATTCTGAACCAGACAGACTGCCTTTTCTTGCTAACAGTTATTATTACAAAGTTCATATTTACTCTACATAAACTTCACGAGAGTTCGGAATAACTCTTTAATGGTTCAGTGAATAATTTGCAGGTTTTTACATACTTTATCCACTACGCATTAATAATCAATTTTGAATCCAAACGCGGAGGGTGGACTCCCTTCACCCTTTTCTAAACAAATAAACAAGCATAGATAGATTTTGAGATGTTATTGTATAGTTAAGGCTGAAACGATGTGATATTATTTGTTACTCGAGTCAGAAATAGAACGGATTGATTTTTATTATGTACTAGCTGTGTCTCGCGGTTTCACCCGGGTAAATTTCACATTTCTAGGCGGATTATTTACGTAAATCTCCCATGATAATTTGGCGTTTTATCAGAACAAAAAATAGCCTATGTTACTTACCCTCCAGCCTTTCAACTAACTCTATGCCAAAATGATATCAATTGTGGAATTCTTTTCAAATGTTCGTAAAACTCGAATAGAGAAAAATTAGGTCACTTCGTCATCGAATGCGTGAATTATTTGAAATGCATTCATTCAATTTCAATAATCTACGCAATGTATGGCGAATATGGCGATGCAATTTTATTATTGTCTATTCCACCCTAGAAAACAATCGCTGAGCTAGGGGGGTTGGGGACTCCATTTGGTAATGATACCAATTTTCAGTTAGTGTTTTTAAATATGAACGTGTTAAATGATATGTTTCTTTACAGTGACTTGGATGACACAACATTACTGGACGAAACTACTGAGAACCTCGATAGGAACTCACTGGCATCTTTCGGTAGCGGGAACACTACTGACTCGGACAAGGTAAGTGTTTTTTTTTTATATCAGATATTTGTATAATTTGGACTTGCAAAACACAAATGAAATAAAGTAGCAATTATAAATAAATATGAAATGGTTTTTTTAGGGTTCCGTACCTCAAAAGGATAAATTTAAACCTTCCTGCTTATAGGCTTTAGTGCCGTGTGTTTTAATAAAAAAACATCAAGTGCGTCTTCCCGCTGACCTAGGATTATGATATTTTGCAGTCTTATAATTATACGGAACCCTTGGTGCGCGAGTTGGACTCGCAGTTAACGTTTTATGATGCCGAAGATTTGTTCTTTTATTTGGTACCAAACATGATTTTGCAGCTAGATTTTTATTTTTTCCGCTTCATATTTTTTTTATGAATATTTTTTTTATGTAATTTCCAGTTTTAGGTCTTTATTATTATACGTCTTTGTTAAATGTTAAAACAATAAGTACATAATCCAGTGAGATATTAACAAATAACCTGACGAAAATCAATATCGGCACCGATATTGGTACCTCAAAATATACATACAGTTTACGGAGTTCTAATTTTTTCACCGATAATGTTTCAACATGGTAGATGTTCAAACATTCATTATCCTAGGTTATCTTGAAGTAGTGTTTGTTTTTCATAAGTCGGTTGTTAAAAGTGCCACCTTTCGGATCGCAATAACTCAAGAAACTAATTATTATTTAATAGATATGAAAAACTAACTAGATATGAAAAATAGCATTGGTTTGATAATGTCTGAGATATAGGAGGGACCAAAAGCGTGCCCAATGGTTCGTGCAAAGTCACTGCTAATGTCTGACCTGTTTCTTTTCGAAATTGGCTGACGCTCAAGCGCGCGTCACAAGCAAGTCGCAATCGCATATGATAAAAATTAAAAAAAACTTCTTATATTTATTTATGTATTTCTTGAATAACCACATCCAAAAAAACATTGTTACTCATAAGCTTGTCAAATAAAATCGTATGAAAATTCTATGAAAGACGCTAGTAGGTACTTATAATGTTGTGATCGCTTATAGTTACCCACACTACCTTATCCATCGTAACATATTATAGATACCACCATGGAAAATGGCAACTGCAAACTAAGTTAATAAACTGAAACTTAGAATCTTGACATCTATTATTTATATTTATATCATTGAATCGAGTATTTACCATCTGTGTGTAAAGAACGGTAATATTCTCCAAGTGGTTTCAGATATTTGCCGAACTATCTAGAACTTTTATTATTGCCTACTTCTTGCAACACAAATATGACTTGTTTCGCTTTATTTGTTGGAGTTGGAAAGCACTTAGCATCAAATCACCTTATATTTCCTTTGAAAGTATTTTCATATTTCTGGAAAAAACAATCCTAGCTGATGTTTTAACATGCCTAATATAATAATAATAATTATATCAAGTGTCACATCACATTTGGATTCGAGGCGGGCCCCTTGTTTTTGTCGTGTCAAGTCACTCTAGCTGACAGCAGTAATTAGACCGGGCTTCAAAGGAGGCAACGGTTAAAAATTTCTTTACTTTTTCCCAAGATAACCTATTCAACTTTTGAGTTGGTCTTTGCCAATTTTAGACTTTCGTCTTTGGGCTAGACTCGTTCTATCAATGTTTGAGCTGAACTCGAACTTTTTGCTAAATCGGATGCAAATAGAGATTAGATGGACCCGCATCTTAAGACTCCTTCGTTATGACAAATATTTGACAAGCATAATTGAGGTCATAATATTTTTATGATTGTAATGATGTGATTTGTTAGACTATTTGTGTCATTGTGACAAAAATAAGACCTTTTTACTTTACTACACTTTTCTAAACAAAAAATGGAATAGAGATGTGGAATTTTACATGTTCCCTCAAATTGAGTTTAGAGTTTTCGATGTCGTTCGGACGGTTTGTTTACACACATTCTTCGTTACCTATGCCTGTCATAATGGTGTATAGTCTGAAGTTGACTGACATTTGGGATGTCATGTTAGCCTGTCTGGGGGTGTGTATGTTGGAGATGTAATGAGAATTTAGGATCTACTTCGAATGTCATTCAACGATCTTGAATGCAAAGCCAAGTATAATGTATGAAAGCGTAGTACTTAAAATAAAAGCTTCCAGCTTATGGACCAATTAATTTAGCTTATTTGAACTCATTAAACAGATATGTACTTTATTTGTACCGTATAAACATTCATCTAAGATTAAGCGAGCTCTACAGATATCGGCCATAGGAGTAATGTAAACCACGTTTTCCTGAGTAAGAACTTTGTTAGAGCACAATTGTTATTTTACAACAAGACCTTACTTGCTCCACTTCTAAAAAGTTATGTAAATTCGCCCATGTTTCGTAGAGAGATAAGTCTACGAGATTCAGCGATAAATTTACACTTGTTGCGTCGGTGATCTAAAATTTGGAAATAATTTTTCCTCCCCTCCCGGCGGAAAGCGTCAATTTTCCCCACGCAACGCTAAATGAAAATGCCGCTTTCTGCCTCCGTCGAGGAGGAAAATAGTATTCTCACCACGGACAGGAAATAAGAAAGCCTCAGATCACATGTAATTGTTGACCGAGGCGAAGCCAAGGTCAACAGTATTTTCCTGCCCTTGGTGAGAAATGTACCATTTAATTTCCCTAGATGAAAACAGTAACATTAAAAACGGTTAGCAAAAATCTATTTTTGCTTAGATGTGGAACAATAGTTATATGTTCAATAATAGAGCAAAAGTTTAAATAGAGATTCGTTGAATGGTTCCTTATTAAAAATATGCCTGTAGCTTTTTAATGTGCGTACGATGTGACCTAAGTTTTCAGTAATGTGAATTAACAGCAACTCTGGTTTACAACACTGTATAACTGTTATACGGCACTATTCTAACTAAAAATCAATGTATGCAAACAGATCAATAAATTTATTTTTCACCAATCTCGCTCAAAAAATGGTTTTTTTGCGGCTCAAAAACAGTTGACTAAATCAGGTTCTACTCGCATGTGAAATAAGGATAATTCAACATGTTGAAAAAAGATCAATTTAAATTCAGAATGTTGCTCAAAATTTTGAAAATCACAAAAAAAATGCAATCTGCAGCAGGAAAGGTCCAATTTCTCACAGCGCCATTTTTTGTGTACCTTGTCAACTCAGCTTGAGAAAACTGTTTTAAGTCGGAATAGCGCTAGTTCCAGAGCCACTAACTCAGTAACATAATCTATTGAATATCGTAGTTTATTACCATTTCAGAATTGTCTTGAAATGGCCACGTTTTAAACGTACGTACAAGGTACAAGGCATTCGAGGTGAAACGTACATTAAAAAAAAATTACACCACATTTGCCTAATTTTTGCTAATCCTAATTTTAACTGGTCATAGTTACGAAACTATTTTAAACACACATTCCTATGGTTCGTTGAATATAGGTTGATACGTGGGACCATAGACTATGCATATAAGATTAACATTTCTAAGTGGTGGAAAAAATTGATTATCAAACGATGTTGAAATGAAATCGATCATCGAATGTTCTATATTCTAAATTTCGTTTTTATTATGACTGTTGTTTCGAGTTAATGGATGTCATTATACTACAATAAAACAAAAAATATGTGACTCAACGGTTTTTATTACACGTAATTTAATAAAGTGGTGCACAACCCATGTCACTGTCATTCGTAGTCATATTCGGACTCACTTGAGCAATCCTGTAGATTTATTAATAACTCTTAAACAAATTGTCAAAGCGAATATCGCGCTCCCAATCTTCATCTATGATTTTTTTGAACATGTCAATCACTTTTTCTAGACCTCTGGCGTGATATTTTCGCAGACGGTTGGGTATTATTTCTGGCTGCGTGACCTTTGACGTGGGCCCATATCAGTTCAATAGCATTATATTGGCAGTGATATGGGGGCAAACGGCAATTTGGCACAAAACCTGAAGACGTTCCAGCATGAGCAATTATGAGTCTCTGTCCTTTGACTTCGGGTACTTTGGTGTGGTAGATTCAGTTTAATCATCTGTCTGCGATCTCGAAACTGTGTTGCGTTGAGCCATGATTCGTCCAGAAAAACCACTTTCTCCCAGTTTGTTATTTTTTTTGCTTTGCTCAAAAAGTGAACCCGGGCAAGCGCAATATCTGTTCACTTCATTATAATCTTTCTTTTATCGCTCTTTTGATACGCGAATCCGTTTTTTTTCTAAACTTTAGCAAGTGATGGGTTGCTTCTATTAGATAAATTTGCGTCTTTAAGGGAGATTGTTAATTTTTTCAGCAATGGATACTCACCCCTTTTGCGTATTATACGCATAAATGTAGTTAAGAATAGCAGTGGCATCAAAATTATCAAGTTCTGTCACCGGAGACGCTTTCTTTCTGGTGTTAAACCTCATAGGTACTAAATGTTACTCACACTGACTTTTACTAAGGTTAAATCTTGATGTTGACGTTAAAAATTCCCATCCCGCCAAAATTGTGAGAGGAACATAAAAAACTTCTTTGTCTTTGAAAGGTTCCGGGATTTCATTGATGACATCCCTAAAGACGGGAACAGAGTTAAAATTGAAGTTAGTGTATATATTTCGGCTGATCCTGAGAAATCTTTCGACTACTTAAATCTATGCGAATGAACTAGCATTCTATTGAAGAAGCGTACATGTACAGTGCTTTAAAGCATTATTCAAATTATACCCGTACGATGGAAAAGAGAGTTTTAGGTTAGTTTTCGTTGTCCTTACTTTAAAAGGGGTAGTGTTATTTCTTTAAATGTAAAAGTAAGGGTCAAGTCGAAGGTAGTGCGGAATCATAGGACATTTTTGATGTTTTTGATGGGATACATAATGTAATTTTTTTTGTTGAGACAAATACTCGCAGTCATTTTCACATTAATCGAAAACTAGTTTCAGGAAAGTCCAACTCTTTCCTCAACAGGGTTTCAGTTGAGAGAAAGATTTTTTTTACCCTAAATTCCACGCGATTAAAGTTGCGAGTAAGTTATATTTTGGGACATTATTAAATGTTCGTGGAAAATTTGCCCAGTGCGAGTAACGCACTATAAAGTAAAAAGCTAAGCTAGTTATACTTTAAAATACACCGTTTGTGCTACCTGTTCAAAAAACGATCAGACCTGGAGGTCTGATCGTCAAACCCAACCATCAAACAAATATCAGATGTAAAATGCACCCATTTGTCTCGTGTTCTCTTTTTATTCAGTCCCGCAAATCTCTCGGATCCTGCAAATGTAATATCGGAGATAATAAGGAAAAAATCTGAAAATCGTATGTGTAATACACAAAATAGAAATATTGATTCTCGCTATGGATGGACCATTAACCTATAGGGTGCTTCCCTTTGACCTAGAATCATGAAATTTGACAAGAAGTAAGGTCTTGTAGCACAAGCAATTGAAAATCCGAAAACTGTAAATTTGCCATATAAAAATTAAGAAAAAAAAGATTAGGTTAGATTAGGATTAGGTTATTCATGGTTAATTTAAGTTAACTGTGCGTCTGGTTCGATTTCTTTGCTTAACCCTAAATGCGCGAGTCGAACTCGCACTTGACGTTTTATTTTGTCTGTGGTCTGCCGCCCGTGCTGCCACGTGCCAAAGGTCATGTCGAAACACCAGCATTGCTCAACTTTTTACGTCTTTTTTACAAACAGCATCACGGCTATCTTTTAGAATAGTAAAATTGCTTTTTAACCCTCAACCTCAACTTTTTCGATAGTTAGACAAATTTTCAAATCAATTTGAATAGTACCGCTTACATAATTTGGGAATTTTTATTAAAAAATTTCGAACAACTGATGTTTTGCTGCTTGCTGCCAGCCAGGATAGGAAGCCCGTACTTTATTACAGTTATAAGTCGATAAAACATCAAACATATCTGTAAAAAACAGGCATGGTGATTTCTTTAACTCATAGATTAAACCTATGACACCTAACACGTCTTTCACACAGCCATACACTCCCATGCCTAAAAGTCTACCTGTGTGCCTATAGAAATAACTGTAAAAGAAAGAAAGAAAATTATTTGAAACCAAACATAATACGACACATTACATTAACATTAAGTTCGAAGAAAAAAGATAAAAATAGAAACAAAAAAATGTGTTGCCTAAGGCCAAAAAAGGTCCCTGTTTCAGCATTATGCTACAGGCCGAAGCTAGTAACGGCGCTGTTTTCAGACAGGTGTGGTGGCACAAAGCGTATACATTTCATACAAACGTCTACCAGTACGACAGGAAACAAGAGAGAAAAATATAAACAAAAATTAAGAAAATTAAAGGTAAAGGTTATTTATAAAGGTAAAGTTTGTAACATTAATTCACACACAAAATAAAAACATAAAAATAAAAGAATACAATCTATAATACATAGGTACGTCAAACGTCAAGTCTGACTTGCACTCACTGTTCGACAAATGTGAAGTAAGGCCCCCTAAGAACAACTCTACAAAATTAGTTCCTTCCTATACATATGTATGTATGTATATATTTGTTCTACGCAATTCATCCTCATGTGTTGTTTTATTGAGCCTTACGATCTCGTTTATTCTGCAAATTATTCACACTCCAAAGATAAATTGCAAGAGTCAAAGGCAAAGAAAACTCAATAACGCGACGAGGCTGAAATTTAATGAAAGCGGTTCTTTAGGATCCATCGGTCGTCCTTGAATCTATTTGAACCAGCAGCGTCGGCGGCCACGACCGCAGTTCGACGTCGTTTGCAATCCTAAGTGGGTATCTTTAGGGAACAATTTCGGAAGCGAAGCTCGATACGAAAGTTCGCGCGGAGGCTGCGTAGTGCGCGATCCAGGCGCTGGCATCGGCAGCGGGTGCGGGCCGCGCGGGGAGCCCTCAGTGGCCACAGCGCCGCGCGCCGCGACGGACGGCGCGACCACTCCCGCCGCGGCCCGGCCCGCCGCCGTTGACAACGCGATGGACTCTCCGACAAGCAAACAGAATAAAAGCCGTCGCAAAATATCATTGCCATGGTTCCGACAGAACTCCGTGAGCTCGGGGCACGCCGCGCTGTCGCGCCAGCACACCATCGACACGCCGAGCTCCTTCCACGCGCGTCTGCTGCGCGGTCGCGAGCGACAGCGACAGGTGCAGACAACCCCACCCCCCGTACTGCACCGCCCTACGGCACTCCCGCGCTTGCAAATGCACCACTCGCAATCGCAACCTCACAGCGACTCTACTTACCCTCGACATTGACACTGCTTTCATCACTTCATAACGGACTTCATTTGCACATTACCCTGGAGCGACGTAAAGGTCAACGGTCTTTGTGTTCGATATACGTTTGCTTTTTGAATGTTTCGTGATATTATGTTATGATGTGTTCTTGTCAAGTGAATAAAATGTTTGTACGCCTACGAAAAATTGTGTCTTTGTTTTTCGACAAAATAAAACGATACTGACAAAATGCTTATGTATAGATACTGGTGTTGTTTTAGTTTTTATTTCAAATTTGTTTTTGTTTTTAGTTGATTTGGCACAATTATTCGTATTTTTGTTTTCATCCATAACATCTGCATGCCTTTGTCATCCACAATCGACATGAAAAACTTTTAAAGACTATATTAAAATAGTCCATAGAATAAATTAACTACAAAACAGTCATTGTTAGGTCGCTCAATTTATATATCACCTTGCAATTACGGTCTTGGTAGTCATTGTCGCTGCAACGAAACTGTTTGCCGCTGTCACTCACATACCCATTTATAAACTTTTTTTAGAACTATTCAAACATCCAAGGTTCAACTGCTACTAATAAATCGGCATCACTATATGAGTAATCCAAAAGGCGCCCGAATCACAAACAATTGAGAAAGAATGGATGTATTTAAACTCAACAAAGACAACAACGAATGTTCGCTAATATCATTGGTGGTACTGTTCTAAAAGAATAACACAGACTAAGATTTTGACAGCAATGTAAAACAAACACATTCCACACCGCCCGACTAATGCATAGAAAATTATTACCGACACGTGTGAAAAAAACAGTAGAAGAATACGTATCATCATCAATGGCCTTTATATCCACGAAGGCTGGTTTATGTATTGTTCGTTTTTTGCCACGATATATTATGTGGTCGTAAAGTGTATGTTGGAAAAATACTACTTTGTAAGTACTTACAGCACTAATGCGCGTTGTCGCACAGTAGGAACCTTCCGTATTACTAAAACACCTTGGGGTTCCTATTATTAGTATAAATTTGGATTTCTTTGCGACAAGGATCTAATGCAACCTTTTACAATGCGATCTGTAGAAGAAAAGCTACAGGCTTACAAGAATATTTCAACTACGAAATGACATCGAAAGTTCGCTCTCTTTATCTAATCAGTAGTCAGTCGGTTCACATCCACTGCAGTGCAGTCTTATTATAAAGCCACCGTTGACACAGTTCTTTAAAAAAAAACTCTGAAATACTGAAACTGATGTCCTAAAGCCGCGGATTTCTTGGGTTTTTCTTATTTTAAAACAATATTATGAAAATTCGGTAGTAGGTACATGGACAAAGACAGATGCTTTTTGTTCCGCATACTGGCATAAAACTCCAGAAATTTACAACTTGTCTAAATAGGAGCCGAGTTGCCGTGCGGGCCATAAATCTTGGCTCTTTAAAGCACTGATCTTTAAATTCTGATATTTTTAGGAGCTGAGTCGTTTTGAGTAACTTAGCTCATGTAATACTATAGTATGAAATTCAAAATTCAAAGTGAAAAAAAATACGTTTTGGACATGTCAGAAATTTTAATTACTTAATAGTTAACTTTATACTTCAGACCTTGTGTTGTGTTTAATCCGGTAGTTCTTATTTCTTGCAGACTTGTTTATGATTTGGCCCAATGAATAATCCAAGTTTGTGACCTTGAGCGTCAACCGCAACTTTGTCACAAACCGCGCTTTTTTCAGAATTTGATTATTATAACCAAGGATTATAAACTAGGTTTAAGATAGTAGGACGTTTTTAAAGTACACTGAATTGCTGCTATATGGGATTAGAATTGTCGCGTAGACACGGCCTTTCAAAATTCATCATTTAATAATTAAATCCTGAAACACGTGTTTGATTGTTTTGTTTTCTCTGTAAGTTCCAAGCAAATTGGCCGCTGAAGTAAACTAGTCTATAAGTATCTACTACATCTGTAAAATTACGGATTTGACTGCATACAATGTCGAATTAATATAGAACGGGATTCCTCTTTTCCTTCCGATTTTTTCCGTGCTGCAGTGTTTCAAAATATTAAAAGTTATTAAAGAAATAATGGAGGTTGGAATAGTGTAGTTAGTTGACGAATGTTCAAAATTAGCACTAGTCGTTTCAGACATAACCTACTCATAAACACTCATAAAAAAGCTTATTTTTCTTATTTAATATATTAGTGTAGATATCAGGATGGTTTTAAAAAGTTTTGTTCCTGTACGTGATTTGGCCAATCTACCCGATTATAGGCTGTTGAGGTTGAGGATATAAAACGTATTATACGTTTTATATCCTCAATGGGGATCGCAGATCGGTGGTAGATCTATTCTGCAAGAGATTTAAGCCTTCCTCGACGGCAAGTTTTGTATAATTTATAATCCATATATTTATTATAATATTATAAAGAGGAAAGATTTGTTGGTTGAATTGAATAGGCTCCGAAACTACTGGACCGATTTGAAAAAATCTCTCAACAATAGAATTCTACCTTATCCGTGATGAATAAAGGCGATAGAATATACCCGAGCGAAGCCGGGTCGGACCTCTAGTATACCATACAAGCCTAGTCATTATTAATTGACAGATGGACGTATAGGTACATTTCTTAGACCTGATCTCCCACTAATAGACAGGTAGAGCAAAATCGCGTTCTCACGTAATTATATTAGCGGGTGGAACAATGTACAGAGCTATATGAAATAGAAACATATTCAGCCCGCGACTTCGCACGCGTTCTGTCTCTGGATCCGTTTAAAGGCTTTTTCTTTCCCATGGGAACAGTTTTAAGATATAAAAATTGAATCCCTATGAATCCCTATATATGATTCCAGGCTTAGAGCTACGTCTATGCAAAATTTTAGCCTGATCCATTCAGCAGTTATGGCGTGAATAAGTAACAAGCATCCATCCATACATCAAAACTTTCGCATTCATATTATGAGTGTGACTAGATAGATAAATAGAATTCTGAAAAAAATCCTGGCCGATTTGATTCAACTAATATCTCCACTATCCTGCTACGTTTGATCGTCTTGGATTGAACGACATATATGTATTTCTAAAGACTAACAAAGACTAACGAAATAGAATGAAAATGAAACGAACTAGAATAACGGAAACGAAAATACTGACACCGACACAAATAAGTTAAAACGGTCAAAATACAGCATTTTAATCGTCTCTTTCGTACGACGCAACAGCAATGGCAACCTTACACAGACGTAAGTGTTACACTTCGCCCTCCGATACGTGGATGGCACTTATAATGAACAATCTTAAGTATCCGTGTAAGTAAGTAGTCTTTCACCATTCATAATTATCATCATCTCAGTCGACGTAAGTCCGCAGCTGGACACAGGCCTCCCTAAAGATCGTTACAACGATCGGTCTTGAGCTACCCGCATCCAGCAGTTTCCTGCGACCTTCAGCTCATTAGGTGGAACTTGTCTGTCCACCTACTCAAGTTTTGCCTTCCGGATCATTAGGTTCTGCAAGCTATTCGCCCTGCCCACTGCCAATACTGCCATTCGAGTTTCACTATTCTGAGAACTATTTCGCTTAGATTATATCTTTTACGAATCTCCTCATTTCATTAGATCGTCCGAGCTTAGCTCTCTCCGTTGCTCTCTGTTAAAGGCACCACGTTTCTGCGCCGTTTGTCATCAACAGTGGTCAAAGACTTTTTTTTTCAACACACTGCGGTAAATAGAATGAAAATACAAAGCTACGAAGTCCATCCAGCCACGAATGGCAGTATTCTGGCACTAGCTGCCAGAATACTGCCCTTCGTGGCTGGATTCTGCGATTGACCGATTGAGAAACTTAAAACTCAAACTCAATAATTTTATTTCTTTGGGCTTACAAAATAAGCACTTAGACACGTCAAATTTAATACTAAAACAGGTTTATAAATAGTCATTATTATTAATAAGATGTTATTGATTTTATTTGCTTCAATTTTTTGTCCACTAGTGGAAGAAGCGAAAAATAAACCATTATGTCTGTATTGTCTTTGTTTAGGATAAGTATTTTTTTTAATGTAACTTATGTTTTCTCTGTTAATGGGCTATGAAATAAAGCATTATCTATCTATCTATTATGTTTTTTATACATGAGACATAAAATGAACTGGTCGGATGTCATAGAACACGTTCACTTTGGAACAGCCCTGTAAACGCCCTCCAGGATCAATACGAATTTCGTTTTCTCCAAGCAAAATACTTCAAGCGTCTGATAAATATTCCGTCAAAGTCAATTGTGAGTTACAAGCGTCGTCGCAAAGGAATGATTTCAAGCTAATTAACGTTAGGGATGCTAACAAGGCTTTCATACTCGGTACACTTGTTTCTACCAAGAATATCGTCTGGTTTTATTTGTTTGCATAAATCTACGTACTTGATTAATATTGAGATGAAGGGCAGACGTAGGTCTTGTCATAATAAATAGATATATAATAGTAGTTTTGGCAAGAAACGCGCTATTTTTTAGGTGCTACGGCGTCTGGTGGATTACCAATTTCATACAATACCTAGCCCTCTCAGGCCGCACGCGAATAAAGTTATTTAATATAACTTTAGAGTTTTATATTTATATCAAATAAATTATTTGCTCTCATTCAAATTGTTCCAAATTGTAGACATCTGCTAATATTAATCCAGATTATTGGATTAGGACTAATTTAAAAGACTAACATTTTTATTTTATCTCTATTTTTTTCGAACGGCGGCTACCTACCCTAGTAGGGTTTCAAATGAAAAGTACCAATTTGTACATATCAAAACGGTTTTTAAAATTGAAAAAATGACACCGCTCCCCCCCTTTCCATAGTGTACAGAGCGATCCATTTACAATGTGGCGTTTGTAGATATAGAGAAGTCTAATTTTTCGAGCAACTATCCACACAATAAACTTTTTACAGTGGTCAGCATATGCATTTGGTGACTAAATAGTTGCTTTTTTCTCATAAGATACATCAGCTGTATACAGGATGTCCCGTCCCACATATATCTGCTTACACTAGAGTGGGTAAAAGTAGATGAAACATGTTTTTTTTTTCAACAACCGTGTTTCGTTATTTTTTTAATTCGTGCCCTAACTCCGCTAGGCCACCGCCACGTCAACGGAACGTCAACTTTATCCAGGCGACGAAGTAGTTTGTAGATGAGAAAGTTCAAAATTTCAACAGAACTTCTGACAGACTGTTCTAAATTAAAAGCCATGGCTATCACAAATATTCGCATTACGAAGTAAATAAAAAATAAATAAATTTACGCATTCTTTAAGATGTTGTCAACTGTGGAAACACAGCTAGCTCTTGGAAGACTTAAACAACATAATAAAAAATACTTTATGATCAGTTTGAATAAAAGTTTGTATTACAACTTTACAAGGCATGGTCGCAGGCCTCCCTGCCTGTAACATTAACCATGCATGGAAAGTCACATGCAGGGAAATAATATGTTTTGTCGTCTCTGCGGAGCTGAGTGTTAAATATAATAATACTTTAATATCTAAAAATATTATTATGGAAACTCTCTAGGGAGAACTTAGCTTTTACTTCGTTTGAAAGACAAATTACGTAGGTACCTACGTACATAATAAAAAATCCTTTGAAAACACTAAAGCGGGTCTCAAAAAAAAGAACACTTCTCATTCTAAATGTTTTATAATTGTTTTACCGTAGCTTAGAGGAACTCAAATGCGAGTTTTATACGCTAGAGTTTTAAGTATTTTTCTTTTTAATTTTTGTCAGATATCATTGTTACCATCGCCCAGTATAAACACATTGCCTCGTCATTATGATTTTCCTCAATTTCTCCGTCAACTATGGACCGATTTTGAAAATTCTAATACTATTCATATGAGTAGATACTTAATGTCGGAATCATTTTCTATGCAATAGTAAAATAATTTTTGAGGTGGTCCCATAAAATTTTTGGTTTGTTCCAAAGGCATTATTATATATTATTTGTTTTGGAACATCTAACGGTGTAAAAATAAGGGATGCGAAGTCGGCTTTTAGTATTTTCAAGCAATTAAATTATTCTTTACTTCAAATTGAAATGAAGGTGCACGTAGCAAATGTACACAAGGACAAATAAATAATTAATATACATCTTTTGCTGTCGAAATCAGGTGAAATATATATAAAACTTACGAAAAATTCGTGAACCAGAGAAATAAAAAACGTTCAGCAATATTTCGTTGAAGGTAAGTTACTATTGTTTTATTGTTTCGCAATCAGAGTTAAAATAGATTGTTTAACTCTGACCAAAATCACCCATTATAGTAATATAGTATAACAATCTTGTATGTAATGGGATGGTTTAGTCCCTTGTCAAAATTTTATTATAATCTACATTTCTGCATAGCAATCTATATGCAGGTCTTTACCGGCACAAGTAGAGGCGCGTCGTGGGCAATCGATCAAAATTTATTGAAATGAGGAGCGGTGTCGCCCCTTTAATCCAAGCTCGTTTCTGATACTCAATCTATCAGTATTCAGTAATGCGAATCCTCCAATCAGTCAGTATTTCGATATCGGAAACAGCGCTATTTCAAAATAAGCTGTAGTTTGAAACATGCCTTATAAAAAATTAATACATTTAAATAAAAAGTGCCTTGATAAGATCGTTTCTAAACGATGAGTACCTAATTCTGTGCTTTAGATTGTCTTCTCTGCTATTTTTTTGTTCTACAGTAGCTTGTTGGTGGAGTACCTAAATAATTAAATTACAGAAAAATGCTGAATAGTTCGCACATCAGCCCCAAACTAGACAAAGCTTGTGTTTTAATACTTATGTCGTATATCTGGCAAAATGTTACCCGTACTGATTATTTCACATCATAATAAAAGCATCTATGTATTGTGTTCTTTTTTTCTACCGCAAAATTTTCTGATTACTGGAAAACAATTTACAGACAATTTGTTCCCAAATTCACTTACTATTTACGATGCTCCCAACTCTGGAAATATCCTCAACTTACACAGCAGTTGGACAGCATCATGCGCGACACATTAATCAAAATTTTTAATATGCCTTTAGATGATAGAGCGTGGCACCAGGCCACTCTTCCTATTAGATTGAGGGGGTCTAGGTGTCCGCAAAATTTCTAGTGTTTCACTCCCAGCTTTTATGTCTTCAATTCACGGTACAAAGGATCTTATATATAAAATTTTGGCCAAATGTTTACAAAATTGTCAAATAACAGGTTTCGAGGAAGCATTAGCGTCTTGGAAAATAGCCTGTCCTGACACTAATCTGCCTAAAGTCCTCTCTTCTCAGAGACTGTGGGATGAGCCGCTATGTGAGTTGGTACGGAAAAATCTTATTAATACGTCTACCAGCTCATCAGAACTCGCTCGTCTACTCGCCGTTTCCGAGTGGGAATCAGGACTTTGGTTATATGTTTTGCCTTCCAAAAATTTAGGTACCCTTTTAGACAATAACTCATTTCGGGTGGCTACCTCTTTGCGTTTGGGTTCTCCTTACCTAGTGCCACACCGTTGCCAGTGCGGTGAAACCGTTGATAAGTTTGGTCACCATGCACTGGCATGTGTCTCTAGTGCAGGACGTGTGTCCCGCCATGGTTCAATTAATGACATCATTCGTCGGGCTTTTACCAGCGTCAGTGTGCCAGCTACTCTCGAACCACGTGGCCTAATGCGAGATAATGGTAAAAGGCCTGACGGTATGACTCTGATTCCTTGGAAGATGGGTCGGCCTTTAGTTTTTGATGCTACGTGTGTAGATACCCTAGCACCTTCTTATCTTGCAGGGACATCAGTAAGGGCCGGCTCCGCAGCAACATCAGCGGAGTTCCTCAAACGGCGAAAATACGCTAGTCTTGACAGAGGTTACCTATTTGAGCCGTTTGGGGTGGAAATCCTAGGTCCTTGGGGTCCTGTGGCACACGTTATCTTTCTTACTTACAAAACTACTAATAGAGTCCACAGGTGATCGGAATGCTTGTTTTTATTTCGGTCAACGAATTAGCATTGCCATTCAACGTGGCAATGCTGCCAGCATTCTGGGCACTCTGTCTTCTGGTGACGGCTTAGATTTTTAGAAAATAGATGTAAGTGTAAATATTTACAGACTAAGTTAGTAAAGTAACTAGTTTGCCCAGACACTCGATAGAGTTGTAAAAATTGACTCTTATTAGCAGTCTCGTAGACAGGTTTTCTGTGACTACAAGACAACACTGAAATACCATGTTTTTCCGTAGTAGTAGTAGCGTAAAATACTACCTACCACACGTAATTTGTTCAAACCTTGCGGACAGAACACGTTCGATGCCCTCCGGTACCGTATAGTTTTATTGTAGCGGTGTAAATATTAGGGTCACACAACTGGTGTAGTTTCTTGAAATGATTGTTTCAAGCATCGCGCTGTGCTAACAAGCAATTCACTTTGGTATACCTTTTTCAGTTATTGTGTTGTATTTATTTAATAAAACAGCATGAAACTACGACCATGAAATTCAGAAAGAATACGTTTGCGCAAAAAAATTATCGAGGTGTATGGGTTCTGGTGCTTGCGGTAGATATGCTGGAATCAACAAAATACAGGCACACACTTTCTTTCTAGTCTATACCCAATTTGTACAACAGATGTAGAATTTAGCTATTCGTTCCAAAACACGTGTTTTGTCCAAGAAGTTACTAGAAAAATCGCATTAGGCTTTTGTTAGTAACTTCAAACATCACAATTATATTATGAATGCAAAAGTTTCGATGGATGAATGTTTGTTACTTCTTCACGTCTAAACAACCGAACCGAATAAGCTGTTTTTTTTTTGGTAAATACATATATGTAGGTGTAGGCTTGGAATAAAATATAGCTTACGTTTTATCCCATAAACCAGTTTCCTTGGTAAAGAAATAACCTAAAACGTTTCAATAGAAACATCGTTTGCAAAGCCGCGAGCAGAAACTAGTTCACTATATTTCATTTAATATTCTAAGATAGATTAAAAATATATCTTGATGCTACAACAATCAGCAGCTATTTGATGTATGCACAATTGTACATATATGTCCCATGTGTATTTTAAGCACGTCTAGTACCTACATCAAGTTTCGAGTTCAGTTCCATTCTTACGACTGCGGTGGCACCTACTCGTTATCTGACTGTTGTCGAAAACCATTCGGTTCTGGAATCGAAGATATTTTATGTCAACAAGATATTTTATGAATAACTGAAAACATCAAGGTAACTGGAAAGTTAAAACTAAAAACATATACTGCAACATCCTGAGCGAAATAGGTTCCAAAATGAGGAAAACAGGCAAAATCATAACTAAAAATATTTTTTTTTATATTCTTTGATTTGCTCTGATGATACCAGTGTCGTTTCGTTATGTTGGGTAGACCGTGTACCATAATGGTAACTGGGGGTAGGTAGAACCAGGTCCAAGTATTATAGTTACTAAAGTAATTCGTAGAACGTCTTGAATGTTTCTATACTAACACCAGGAAGTTGTTGTATAGTTCCTTCATTCATTGACCATCATGACGTCAAACGAAAAACATTTCAGATTATTTTTGTTTGTTATGTATTATATGTGTGCAATAAAGCATTTTCTATCTATCTATCTATAATCATATAAAATTGCTGGACAATTTAAACAGTCTCATCTACCTGCAAGCACTACAAGTAAGCAATGCGAGTAGCTAATAAACGATTTTTTATAATAATAATTTTATAAAGGACGAAATAGCTTTTGCTTATTTTTCCTGACGTTTCGACAGGTTTACACACTGTCACGGCATGACTGGCGTACTGGAGCTACGCCTCTGCGAAGCGGGACAGCATTATTTGTAACTACCTCACTTGGTTTTTGAAACTAGGGATGTCCATCTGCACACTCTGACGACACACAACATTATCAGCATGCGCGACGGACTAAGAAACCTGTCTCCAAGAAGTAGATTTGGTTGTAACTGGATTCCACTAGGCCGAGAGTTTGAAACTGTCTTCACGATTGAAATTAGGATAATTCTTAATTTCAATCGCTTCCTGAACTTTACTCTTGTAGTAATGCCTCTCATTAAAAATGACCTGCAGCTTTTCTCTTCGATCCAGTGATAGGGTCCTGATTTTACTACGTGGTCAGCTATTAACAACTTGTTTATTTGTCGATTTTTAACCGTTGCTATGTGTTCCTTAACACGTTCTGCGACCGTACGTTTAGTCGATCGATCTTGCAGACTCCAGAAACTTGCAAGGGCACTACGTCCTTTTGTGTTCAAAGTCGCTTCGCCATCTTAGTGCTGAAGTGTAGATCGACTTAATCGAAAACTTCCTAAGAATGGTTCCAATTTTGTCTGTCACTCCTTTCACATATGGCAAAAACGCCGGCTGTCTTGTCACTTCAACATGTTTTTCTTTGCGCCTCAGATTGGATTGCCTTCTGGTACTAGTCTTGTAGACATTCCATTTCAGAACCTCCTGAACATATTCCAACTCACTATGTTGGTCACAGAGGTCAACAGCTAATTAAACGGATAAATACCCGTTAAATTTTAACAGTAAATAATATAAATAAATAATGCTGGACAATTCACACAGAATTATCTAGCCTCAAGCTAAGCAGAGCTTGTGTTATGGGTACTAGATAACTGATATACATAATACAATACATTACAAAGATAAATATTTTTTTAAACATAGTAAACGACTAGAACACCCGAAACAAATACCTGCAGATCGTACAAATATTTGTCCCAAGGCGGGAATCGAACCCGCAACCACTTGCGTCGCAGGCGGACCTTCGCCCACCGCGCCACAGAAGTCGTCAATACTAAAATTATAATGTGTTCAGATCGTATAAATTCAAAAATTTCGAAATGTCTTGAGCGTAAATGTGCAAGATTATCAAATAATACTAATACGCCATAAATCACACAAATGAGAAATTGGGATAACTTTCTACACACAAAAAATATTTAAAATACTTTTCGGCCTGTGGGTTAATTTTATAAAATTTTCCCCCATTAAGGAAGTTTAATATTTTAATACATACTAAAACGGTTAGTCAATTTACATCATTGTTATCATTGTTAGATCGGTGCTCACAGACAGAATTGACTAGGTACTTTGTTTATCGCAATTTTACTTTCTTTAACCAGTGGTAATACAATAGCTAATCAAAAACGCATACCTACACTAACACTTCTTTTTACGTTATTTGTCTAGTAAGAATGTATTTATTAAATACCTAATGGGTACTTGTTTTAAGAACGTATGCAACATCGGTCTTATTATTTCAAGGAACCAATATTCCTTGAAATAATAAGACCGGTATCTGTATCAAGTGTCACTTTTAAAATCGCGAAGGAGAGTGATTTCCTCCAATATTTTATTGATTTTCTTAACCCCTTTGTCAATAAAAAATATCTAGGTTTTTATAACCGTTATAGAGACACTATCAGTATTTATGTTCGTTATCACTATTGTCCGCGTGTCTTATCTTGTATTCGCGAATTCCCCAATCGATGGTATGGAATTGGCTTGAGTTTTGCTCTGTGCTCGCTACCGAAAAACTCTGCTTTAAATCTGCGATGTATCACACTATCACATCACATTATTATTATAAATGCGAAAGTTTGGATGGATGTATGTTTGTTACTTCTTCACGGCAAAACTACTAAACCGATCGGGCTGAAATTTGCATAGAGTAGGTGTAAGCCTGGAATAAAACAGCATTTTTTATGCCATTAATCAGTTCCCATGGAAAATAAATACCCGCCACGTGGGGCCAGCTTAGATTTGCACCACCCCAACTCTTTCCCGTGGGTGTGTCGTAAGAGGCAACTAAGGGCCATACGCCAGTGGCGGGCAGCAGCGTCTCTTGCAGAGTAGATCTACCACTGAACTGCGATCGTGGGGATCTTGGCTTTACCTCCCATGAGATAATAGCCAATAAGGCGATTATCAAGGGAGGCCTGCGTCCAGCTGTGGACTGTTATGGGCTGTTGAAGAATGTAAATAACGTTTTAAAGTTTCGATTTCAATTTTATAAATCAGTTTAAGTGGGAGGCCGCGGGCAGAAACTTTAGAGTTAAAATAAAGACAAAAAGATACCGTCTACCAACATACGTAACATACGTAAAGATATGCAATAAATATATTTTAAAAATGTTAATACGAGTATAATTTCTTGACATTTAAAGCAAAAAAACTCATATCAGCGTGTACTATATAGATATTCTGTGACGGCGTGGGGATCAAACTTAGATATTATCCTTAGTTTTCTTCGTCTAAGCAACAAAATTGTCCACAGGCTGGTCCAGAGATGACATGGGTGGTTGGCGAGCACATAGCCACCGGTACCGGCGAACTATCTGTATCTAAAGGACAGCAGGTGGAAATGGTGGAGCCATGTCCGGGCCGGAGCGAGTGGTGGGTGGTGCGAGTGCCCGGAGAGCCGCCTCAAGAGGGCGCCGTGCCCGCACACATATTGAAGCCGCAACCATCACTGCAGACCAAGACATCCCCTTCGCGGAGGCCTCTCAGCCAACCATGTGAAGAGACGATAGGTAAGTGCTAGTTTTGATTTAGGTTGGATGTGTGGTGACTATTTGTATTCGGTATTCTTCAATTCTTATGTCTTTGTCCGTTAAAAGTATTTTTCAATATTATCACTTACAGCTATTCTTCTCCAAAGTCTACGAATCGAAAGCAACTTTACATTATTACGTGTCAGGACAATATGAATAGGTGCCTTAAAGTCTAAGTCTAAAAGATGCATTTATCTTTTCGTGGACCATATTGCTATCCTGAGATCCGGATTTTACTGGAAGTGCTAAAAAGTAAATTGTACGTAACACAGAGTGCCCACGACGTACATGTGCTTCTTGCAGTCCTGATAGCTGCAGGGGAGAGGCTGGTAGCAAACGCCCTAACACTTTCATGGCCCAAGACGCAGAATATGCTCCGGCTCTGTTGTAACGGCGGCGGCGCGCCTGCGGGTCGCACCGCCATGGCTGGGCAGTGAATGCGTTATAGTGATGTGGCTAGGCTCAAATTAATAAGATTTTTGTATTATAGTGCGTAAGCCCTTATTATGAAATTGAATAAGTTCCAAAAAAATTTATAAGTTAAGTTAATATAAGTTAGGTAGGTACACGTTTTGATGAACGTCAAGCATTGTGTTTGGTAGTATGTCGTCGTTGATGAAATTAGATTTATATGAAACATGAGTATTAAATCTTTGACGATCTTCAAACAGAGCCTAGTTGTAAGGCATTAATATTCCAACATCCTGGAAGATTTTTTTTCTTGCAAAGTACATAAGTCAAATAAAGCAATAGGTCATAATTTGAAAAAGATTAGCGCCTATTGCGATATTTAAATATACTTAGCTTGATTTTCTTTTATCTTTTGATTTCAAAATATTGAGTTCTACAAGAACAGCATAAAATAAATATTAAAAAGTCGTATTGTTGGTGTGTTCAATACTCGGCCGCAAGGGAAATATGAAAATACACAGACAAAAGTTGCCGTCAGCTCTCTATTATTAATATTACAAGACTATTATGAAGGCTGACGACACGAACTTTTGATATCGTAGCGGCAAGACGCTACGATATTAAAAGTTCGTGTCCACGAATCAAGATTCAGAGTTTCTCTTCTGAAATTTGGAATACATTTTTATTATTTTTACTTTGATGCAATTGAGGAAATGTAAAAATGTATGGCCAAACGTTTGTTTGCAATCTAAGTGCAGAAACAATCACTCTAACAAGCACAAATCGTCTTATTCCTGACGACGAATCTCGCTAACAGAATCAAACACTTACATTTAATAGACTTCGTTTGTAAACAACTTAGGATATCCGACTAAGTTGTTTACAAAGGAATTATACTTGCCTGTCTGTAACTTACACGAACAATTACGGGATATCTTTAAATAAAACTGCGAAAACATCAATAATATTTATTCGGTATTTAAAAAAAAATACCAATCACATAGTACATATCAGTCGCTTAGAACAAACTTAATATCATGTCTTGATAATGTAATGTTACTAACAGGTCAAGACGACAGTTTTAGGAATAACCAAATTTAAGTATAATTAAATAGTGTATACAAAAAAGAAAAACTTTTTCGTAATTATATAAATTAGATATCATAAGACTACTATATAATTAGATATCATATAACTTAGATATAATAAGACGACCTCAGTGGCGCAGCGGGCGAGAGTCTGCCTGCGACGCAAGAGGTTGCGGGTTCGATCCCCGCCTCGGAACAAATTTGTGTACGATCTGCAGAAATTTGTTCCGTTGGTCTGGGTGTTTTCTATGTATAATAAAAAATATCTATCTATGTAATGTATAATATTACGTATATCAGTTATTTAGTACCCATAACACAAGCTCTGCTTACCTTGGGGCTAGATAATGCTGTGTGAATTGTCCAGCATTATTTATTTATTTAGATATTGATTATGTATACCGACAAAATAGATTGGTTTTCCGTTTACCTAACAATTGTTCAATTAAATGAGAGCGAAAGTAATAAAATCGCTTGAAAATGGATAAAAATGAATTTTTGCTCTTACTTAATGATGATTATGTATATTGGAAAACTAATATGATAACAACATAGCAATTTCTTTTCCATTATGTATGTAAAATTTCATTAATATCGGGGACGTAGTTTCCTAATGTAACGAAAAGTACGTTAGTATGGGAGCTTAGAGGTTCGCCCCCACCTTAAATCCTCTTAACGGAGACTATCACGCACCGTTGCGTCGTCGCGTGAAACTAAACGTGCGGCGAAATTAGTTAACCTCAATCAGCTAAGATATCCGAAACGCAAGAAACGCGCTTCGAGTCCACCTCGCGTAGGTACACAAATCGACAAGTAGAGCATGGTGATTAGTTAACCTAAGCATACTTTTGTTCGTTTTAATAACCATTAAAATCTGTATCGTACCCACTCAAACGTGAGCTTCTAATCAATCGCGCGTAGATTTTTTTCAGAGCGCTCGTAATCGCACGCTTATAAAGGCCTATTAAAACAGCGAGGGCCAATTAAAAACTGTCTAAATTTCCCCCAGGCCTCGAAACCTTCCGAGAAATAAACGACAGCACAGAGTCGGATGAGGCCGGGCAAACACGGAAATATGTTTTAGGGGAAAGTCTCCGCTTCACGTCGTCCGCAAAGTTACTCTGTTCGTCGTTGTAGGCGGTGAAAGCCCTTAACAACACCTTCGTCCACCGCGCCACAGAGGTCGTCAACAGTACGCCGTACTCTCTACGGAGGTTATATCTAATATAATCATCCATTGCTTACCCACCCACCCCGTTGACTCCCTCCCAGCCCTTCCCGTTTAATGAACTACGAGATCGAAATGATAACAATTCACATTTTATTGTCGCAGGCCTATCTAAACTCTATATTCATTTAACTTTGATTAATTATTTGTTCATATAAATACTAGTGCTTTATTTTAATTCCTTGCAGCAACTGAGGAGAAATCAATTAATTCCTCCTTAGTGTTTTAAGTGCCAAGCCTAACCGGGCGTGCCGGTGACGTGATATGCTGGGATTACCCCAGCCCTATTCGATTCTCCCTAGGGCATGTGTACATTTTAAAATCTAATCTAAAGAAGCCTTCGTGTCCCACTTCTGCACAAAGCAATAATCCATTGGACAGTGTGATACCTATTATTTTTAAGGCCTTGGTTTTAGTTTCTTTTGTATAGTTTAGGCAGAGATTCGAACTTATTTTGGAACTCTATTATTACGCGTCTGTCTAATTTATACAAAACTTAAAAGACGGATAAAAAAACAATTTAGTTTCATTTTATTATTATGGGTGTTCGGCAGGCCGTGTGTCATATGGTAACTGGGGGTAGACCACCATAATGGTATGGTGGACTACATGGATTCACGAACCTCGATTTCTGTTTAGTTAGCCAGCTTACAACACGATAGGGAGATAAAATTTGGTAATAAGGAGGGTATTAAAAATGGCAGATTTTTAGAATAAACGTCTATTTTGTTTTGTTGTTTAGTGATTTTCACACATGTGATGGAAAGGCCATGAACCAGTGAAGTTTTCACTAAATTGGAAGATCGGAGAAACACTTGGATTTTTTTAACATTGAATCCAAAGTTTAACTCTGTTTTTTAATTTCACTTTTCAACAATTTCACTGCCCACAGCTGCTATATTTACCTAGATCGCATATTAATATTGATTTTTATAATAAGGGATAGAATGCTAGATGTAGTTGGAAAAAATTAAGCCATGATATTTCGTACAAAAAAGTTACAGCACTAATTAGTTCAAATTTCGGGAAAAAGTCGAAAAATCTTTAAAAAGTTCTTAAAAATAGCCGAGCGGCCTTTCAGTGGTAGAAAAACTGCCAAGCTATTGGAATTGGTTACCTACCCCCAGACCACCCCAGACCCCAGACCATTGCCGAACGCCCTGTATGTAAATGACAGTCTATTCGGTTTTTGAAACTTACTTTGCATAGCGTAAATAAAAGAACAATTACGTAGCGCCGCTTTGGTTTAGAAATCATGCGAATTTATCTTTAAAATGAACATCATACGCAAGCTTATATCCCAGAATTAATAACCATGCAGTCATATAAAGTCAAACCTTCCATATAGCCATATACAATTAATAGATGAGCAAATACACGCAAACAACTAGTTGGATTGTACTCTTCGTTTCATTCTTACTTTATTTTAATTAAGAACGTTACAAAAACCACTTTGTACGCAGGCTGAACAGAACAGGAAAAGGTGAAATCAAACATTGCTATCGAATTTAACGTCTGAGTGAGTCAGTATTCAAATTAGAAAGAAACCTATGAAAAAAACTGGCATTCGTCTAGATTGGACAGGATTTATTCATGTACAATGCACATTGCAAACGACATGGGAAGACGCGAGCACATGGAAACACAAAGACACACATTTTAAGTGTCTTTTTGAAGGAACTTGAATAAGCGCCGCTCCATCGTAGTCGTCGCCGACATGACCGGGAAACAAGATTATTCGAACCAAAATTCTCAAATCTGGTCGTGAACACGCGGCCATAATAAATAAGCAGTAACTAACATAAAACGCAGATATGCAAGATATGTACATAGGTACTTCGGACTCGGAGTGGTCATCTTGTGCTCGCTCATATTTCAATGATTAGGTAATGCATCAAAGCACACACTTACTGATTAGTTCAATGGATCCAGTAAAGGCAGAAGGCACTTAATTACCTTCCAATGAATGGTCTGACAGTCAAACACAACACTTAATATAATATATAATAGTCAAGGATCAAAGCTCCAATAGTACTATACAGGGTATAACAAAAATGAAGGATCAAAATTAGGCCTACTATCTATCTCCCTAATGCATCGGAGTGGGCGACGCGCCTTAGATGAAATCCATTTGTCTCGGTTCTATGACAGACAATAAAGGATATGCATATGTTATTGCCTAGTCTAGTGAGTATTTTGTTTATTTTTGTTTTATCGAAAACTAGGTCGGATTTGTTTTTTATAATTTTCCCTCATTCTGTGATCAAAGCTAAACCGCCCTGAAAGTTTGAACCTTAATTTTTGGTTACACCCTGTAAATCTCGATACTGTCAATGCCTACGTGTACTTTGCATTTCAGAGATAATTAATGCCTACTGATCCTTAATGTTAACTAAGATTAAGTAATTGTGTATAATTGTGTATAAAGTGATTAAGGTAATTGACGACCTCAGTGGCGCAGCGGGCGAGAGTCTGCCTGCGACGCAAGAGGTTGCGGGTTCGATCCCCGCCTCGGAACAAATTTGTGTACGATCTGCAGAAATTTGTTCCGTTGGTCTGGGTGTTTTCTATGTATAATAAAAAATATCTATCTAAGTAATGTATAATATTACGTATATCAGTTATCTAGTACCCATAACACAAGCTCTGCTTACCTTGGGGCTAATTAATGCTGTGTGAATTGTCCAGCATTATTTATTTTATTTATTTAAGATATTGAGCATCACAATCGAATAACCTAGGTACCTATTACTTAATAAACAATCACGGCTCTAGTGCACGTAGGAATGTGTAGGTACTAGGGCGGGCAAAGATGTGTACAATCCGGGCGAATTAACATGACACCTGACTCGAACGACGTTTATGCAATGTACAATGTGCAGCCAGGCGTCATGTTAATTCGCCCGAGTTATACCTACATGATCGCTTTGTGTTCTTAGCTTGTCTATCCTATTCGCTAGGATTGACACATTTCACCGAAGCGGCGCAACCACATCCCCGGTAGAAACACACCCTCAGACGTGTAACGTTTCGCGTCCCGGTCGACCGTCGTACTTTCCATTAGGCACGCTTAGTGGTTTTCATTCAATTTGTTCATTTTGCATATGACCGTCCTGGGACAGCTCTTTGTGCTGTCGTTCAGTTCTCTACCGAACACACGAGCAGCGAGATGCATTAATAATCAATATTAATGTTATGTTGCAAAACGATGGTCAGCAAAAACTACCGCGGGCAGCGGATGACCTAGCAAGTGAGTCAATCAATTCTGTCATTACAACATCGTTACCGTACGAGTACAAGTAAGCCATTCATACGGTTCCCCTCCGGATGCTTGTTTCGCGGGGATGGTTCGCGCTGCTTAATTAATTTATGACCGACAAACAGACGACGGGTCGATGTTGTGGCGGATATTGTTTATAGCTCTGTTTATAATACACGTCGTACGTGAAGTGAACCGTGCCATAGTCGCGCTCGTAGATACCTGCTGGGCGGGAGATTGAAAACCTTCAGAAAGAAGTTTGACGCGGTGTGCTCGGTGTTGATATGATATTAACGTGTCTATTTTACAGACCCGGCCGTTAGACGTAGGTAGGATAGCTAGTTGAACAATCTGGTTTGGTTAGACCATTTTCACTGACATGGATACAATAAGTAGTTTGAGCATCTTAGAGTTTGACGAAAAAGGTTACCACAGATAAGATATACCTTCATTATAATCGTTCACGTGATGAGACGGGACGACTATTGGTGCTGCATGGGCGAAAAGTCGAGATACCACCATTTTTCACGAGTATTCGAGACGAAACACGCTTCTCGTGGCGCGCATGCTTGCCCCACTGGTTATCCAATTATCTTTCAATGAAATAGTGTACCTAGTTTCATGTATTTTTTTACGTTTTTGTTACGTCTACGCATTTTTAATGCTGATATGTTGCTGACCAAGAACTAGCTAATATAAAATGTATCCCAAAAATGCACTCCAATAGCGGTGACGCCCTATATACTGTGAACATTTTATAAATTCAACTAAACTAAGACCTGAAGACTGAAGGAATGCAATAAATAAAAATAATCTAATAAAGTATTAGGGGCTAGACTTATCAGGTATAAGGATTAAGGAGCAATCATAGCTATCGTAGCTGTAAGTCTGCTTCAAAAGAATCCGATTTATCCGTTCCAGTCCAGAGGGAAATGATTAGTTTCATTCGTTCAATGAATATGAAACGTTTTTTCAATACGAATTTCACATTTTTGCATTGGAACACGTCAGGATAAACTATTAGTAATAATGTCATGCTATCTTAGCAAGCTAAAAAAAAGCAATGAAAATTTTGATAAAGAATGCGAGCTCACAAATGCTCAAACTACTGATGGTCATTCTTTTGGCTCGTTTCGGCTTGCTCTTTCGTGGCTTTTCACCTGATGAGATTATGCAATCGTGTACAAGACGAAGTCTACTGACATCATGATGGTAGGTAGGTGGTATGTGATACAGATCCTAATAAATCTAATAAACCAAAGAACCATGTGTATGGAGGGAATCAAGATTTGGTTCCACATCAATCGAAGAGGGCAGACACCACACAAGAGAGGATACTGGGAGGAGAAACTGACAGGGTAAAGATAGATAGAAAGAAAGATAATACTTCTATTGCTTAGGCTAAAACAATTTACAAAATAATGAAATATTATAAACAATAAGTGACAATTGGCGGTCTTAGCTCATGAGCGATCTCTGCCAGATAACATAGGTAATAGGTATGGATAGGATCATCGGATTTATATAGGGTTAAGATCTATGTGCATCTTATGGGACTTATTAAAAATATATAATATAAATACATACCTACATTATAATATAAGTACTACAATTTCCAAAAAATACAAACATTCCTAACTATGTAGTATATATATATATATATACTTAATATCTATTTATTTATAATACGGAAACAAAAGCGTATTCAGTGTATCTGCTTTCATTAAATCAGGAATCAGAAGTAGTTTCCCTTTACAGGAAACTTTTTAATTATTCATAGATAAGATCTTACGCTCAGACGACCTTAATCTTAAAAATTAATTTATCTTGAAAAGGCTTCAGATACTTTTCATTGAGATTGTGGCTCAGGTTGTGCTTTTGAGGTAAGCTGCAAGATCAAACTTTTTATGCCATTTCGTGATGTCTGAAAACCAGCGCAGTTTCTTGTTAAGTAGTAGATTTTTAGTCAAGAAACAGCGCCTGTAGTGAATGTTACCAAAGCTTTTATGACGAGGAGAATTCTCTATTGTTGTGACGGCGTGGGTGTGACCATCGTAGGTTTGCACGTAATTTATAGATTTTTCGTAGAATATTATGTTAGTACCGAGCGATATCTCGAGCGTCCAATGTTGTGAGCCTAAACTCCTGCCTGTGCAAAGGCCTGCCCTGCACTCACACCACCTCCCACGGGACCGAGAGAGATGGTGTCAGTGTACTTAACATTATATTTTGTTGAAAAAATACCATGCTTTAAAATCTTAGTTTTTGCAATGATTAACTACCCACGTTTAAATTATGAATTAAATCAAATATGCTTTATTTCCAAAAATAATATTCCATAAAATTGTACACTTAGAAAACGTCAAATTCTTAAAATAAAATACTGACACGGAAATAAAGTGATATTTTTGATTTCTGTCGCTAGGGATTTTCTGGGCCCCATTTTATAGATAGCACGAACAGCCCTCTTCTGCAGCACAAATACGGTGTTAATATCTGCGGCGTTCCCCCACAGCAGTATACCATATGACATAATACTGTGGAAGTAGCTGAAATAAACAAGTCTGGATGTATCCACGTCTGTAAGATGACGGATTTTTTTGACTGCATACGCTGCAGAGCTAATTCTCTTCGATAGCTTATCTATCTGTGGGCCCCATTGAAGTTTATTATCTAAGGTGATTCCTAAGAATACGGTACTTTCTACAATTTCTAACGTTTCTCCCTTTTTACGTTTACATTAGTCTTAACTCATTTAAACTTGCATCATTGATCTCTTGTCGCGTCGCGTAATTTGACATTGACCACTTTCGGTTAACACATAAAACTCACACGGATAAAAAGTTTGCTAATGGGCCCATAACGGATAACATGTATTTAGTCAGAAGGATGTCTACGTACATTTTTCTTTTATTTCCATATTTTTTTCAGTCCGCAAATCCCGCGGATTCCTCCTATGTAATCCCGCATTACAGATCCCACCAAAATTTTTCGGGATCCCGCGTTTGCGGGATTTGTATTCCCATATGATTGTATTCCCTAATTATTAGGGAATAGGAAAATTATCATATGACAATTATTGTCATATGATAATCATAATAATCTGTATGTATAAAAATCAAAAGCTTCGTTCGTCTCAAAGGGCTTGCCCGATTTTATTTTGTTTGGTCTAGCTAGTACAACGGTGATTCAAAAGAAGAACAAAAAGAAGGAATAAACTTCGGCGATACAAAGTTCACAGGTTCTATTCATATTCATATAAGTATAATAAAGATAATCACGGAATAAAAAATTAATAATTGGGACAATTCACACAGCAATATCTAGCCCCAAGCCTACGAATAAATAATAAGTCAGGAAGTCTAATTCAAAACAAATGCCAAACCAAAAGTGGTTCTACTTAAAACCAAAACGACGTATGATTCAAATAACGAATCACATCCAAAGTTACAAAAAGGCATGTTTGGTGATTGGTTTAAAATCGAAGGTAAACAGGGATTGGTTCGGCGCTTGCTGAACGAAAGCAGTGATTGGTTCGCGCGCATGCTACAATGTCTGCCATGACAGTTGCGTCATATCGGCGTGGACGATGTATGCAATAAGTGGATCGAACCAATTAAAATAATAAAACGAAAGGTAGGAATAGCGTTTTTTATTTTAACATGTTTTTTTTATATTTATTACAATATTACTAGATAGGTATATTACAAAATACCTAAAAATGTATTATTGAGATAGCCTAGGCAAAAATAATGGAAAAATCTTTCAATATTACAGTTATTTTTAATTTTATTTTAAACACCGTGAAATACATATGTCATACGGCTGTGTAGCAAACTAATAAGAAATCTTTATACGCTTTATTAACAAAGAAAATTTAAATCAAATTAAGAAATTAATTACTACGAACTATTATTTACAATGGGAACAATTGAGCTAACTGAAGACTGAAACAATTGAGCTAACTGCAGACTGATAAGTACTAATAAGTATGAACTGTCATCAGCAACATCAGCGCATTTTTTCAGGTCTCAGTTTCAACTGACGTCATGACCACAGAACAATATCGCGTAAATGGTCGCTGGGGTAATCGTGTTCTTGAGTGGAGACCGCGACTCGGCAAACGTAGTGTAGGACGCCCTCCGACCAGGTGGGATGACGATTTGCAAAGACTGATATAGAATGATGATGATGATGACATTACTCACTATCACTAACTGTAGTTGTTGTTTATTAATTGTTTATTTTTTAATTTTCCATCATCATCATCATCAGCCTATACCAGTCCACTGCTGGACATAGACCTCCCCTAATGAGCGCCATAGCGCCCTGTCTTCAGCTTGCCGCATCCAGCATCTGCCAGCAGTCTTTCGCAAATCGTCATCCCACCTAGTAGGAGGGCGTTCTACACTACGTTTTCCGAGTCGCGGTCTCCACTCAAGAACACGTTTACCCAGCGGTTGTCGGTTCTTCTCGAAATATGGCCAGCCCACTGCCATTTCAGCTTGCTAATTCTTTGAGCTATGTCGATAACCTTGGTAACCAACCTTAATTAACCTTTAATTTTCCATAGTATCTTTTAAAGATCTTTCTTGGGGACAAAATTAAATCATCTGAAGAAAAAAAAACTATTATTTCAGACTAATTTTTGTTAATTGTTTTTTACATAGCAAATATCCTAATAATTTTACAGTAGGAACTTATTGTGCAAACTGGTACTGCATTTTTGTGTAACATAGTATATCCTTTTATTGTTTTATAAAAATCATTTTCGTCAAAATGAACGGAACATACTCTGCTGGTTTTCACTGGCATCCAGTCATTCTCTTGTCTTTCTAACCTAACTGCAGCTATCCACTTATTTTGCCGAATAGGATCAGCAGGGAAACTAAAAGAAAACAAACATAAATTACTGTTATAAAAATATCTAAAGTTTATCGATTTACATTTATATTTCATAAAAAAAATTAGGTAATGACTTCAGTTTGCATAGTACTGACCATATCGTTTTGTATGAAATAAAAAATAAGTCATAAATCAATACCAAGTCAGTCCAAATTTATTGACTTCATTCTGCATAGTATTGACCATCTCGTTTTCTAATGTATTTGAATAAAATTATAATTTTGCTATTACTTACTAGTGGCACGTGATCCCTGTACATTTTAGTCTTGTATGGCTCCTGCACCATTTCACAACACATGCTGGCATGATAATTCACAGCTAGTTCACAAATTATAACGAAAAATTACGCAGATTACACGTGTGCTCGCAAACAAGAAAAATGACAGACTGATGACGCGCTGGACACGACTTTTAAGCCCCGCCTACTTGGACACGACTTTGGTTGGGTCATTTTTTGAGAGCAGTTAGATTTCCTGACTTATTATTTGTTCGTAGCCCCAAGCTAAGTAAAGCTTGTGTTATGGGTACTAAATAACTGATATACATAATACAACACAATACATGGATAGATATTTTTTTTTATTATAAGTACATAAAAACGACTAGAACACCCGGAACAAATACCTGCAGATCGTACAAATATTTGTCACAAGGCGGGAATCGAACCCGCAACCTCCTGCGTCGCAGGCGGACCTTCGCCCACCGCGCCAGAGGTCGTCAAAAGGAATAAAAAACTTCGCTAAAGCCGTGTTGTTTTTAGTTATTTCCTATGGTTTATGTAGTACATATTTAGTATAAAAACACTAAACACTATTTCCATCTCAATTGCATTCAAATTAAATGCTCAATAATGAACTTCCAACTTAATAAAACGACAGCATGAATATAAATAAAAAGTAGGTCACTAGATGACCAACGACAGTACAATTGCAGGCGGGAGAATCTCAGCGGGTGTATTTGTACAACTTTGATTCCATTCACCCCCTTACCTACTAGAGCAAAACGATCTGACCTACCCCAACGTAACTTGAAGCGCCCCGACCATGATGCGCTGGGCGTAAGTAGAGCCACAGTATACATATGTATACTGTGGTAGAGCTTACTACAATAGCAGTGTTGACGCTGTCTTGCTAAGTTAACATAGAACTTAGATTATAGCTATAGGCAGTTCAGTAGTATGTGCTTTGTAGTTCGGTTAGGTACTTATAATAGCTCTGCTATTTGAATAGGAATAGATTTAGATTAAGACTTGCTACTTCCCGCAGCTGAATATTTGACACTTGGTATAAATGGGTTTAGGAAAGCTTTGTCGTGTCTAAAATACTTACTAATATCTGAACGGTATCCTGTTTTAGCAGTGTCCTATTTACTTATTTATAACTAGCTGCTGTCAGCGGCTTCGAACGCGCTTTTCAAGTAGCCTATGAGGCTATGACCGTCCCCGGGATACCATTTAGTTCCTTGCCAAATTTAATTAAGGAGGTGCTATGCGTGAAACTACCTATTTTATTACTACGTTACAAAGGAACAAAGGAACTTTTAAAAATCGATTGTACAGTTTGTGATATCTATTAAAACTTTTTTTAAGGCCTCTAATAGTTTTATTCTATTTAGTTTAGCCGGTATATCGAAGTAGAATATTAATATTCTGCCTAAATCTAATTGAATAAAACTATTACAGAGACATTAAAAAAAGCTTATTAAAGGATCACAAACTGTACATTTGATTTTTGAAATTTCCTTTGACCAACGTAGTAATAAAATAAAATAGGGGTCGGCGGTAGTTTGATGCATACCACCGCCTTAAGATCCGTTCAACCGTTTAAGCGTGGAAAGGTAACAAACTGACTGATAAGAGTTACTTTCGAATTTATAATATTAGTATGGATGAACCGGTAGCCATTTCCGTTCTTATGTCGTTTTTATAAAAGAAATAGGTAATTACGATCAATTTGATAATTGACCTCTTTTACCCTACGTTCAATGTAGGTATACCTACAAATAAAGTTGCGAAGTTGGTTAACCTTTCCTCTATGAATAAAATTGAAAAGAAAATCAGAGACGGGTTTATTTGATAAAGTAGGCGGTGCATTATTAAGAATCTTTTGATCTTCAACTCTTTCTACAAAAAATAGACAGTAACAATAGTTGACTGCTGGTCTCTGTTACACCTGTCACACGGTGCTATGTGCGGCGATACCGGAGGATATCGCCGACGAGGACAGCATTGTTGCCGATCTGTTTGCACTCGAGTGAGAGGCTGCGTGCTGTGGTCTGTCGGTGTGCGTGTCACGTGGTGACGGCTACAACGTATGGGCGTGCTCGGTGCAAGCAGTCGGGCGGGCGAGGCGCGCGGCGTCGACGACAAGCGCGCGCGCCCGCCCGTTTCACCGCGTGCCTCGCTGTCGGTGCTGCACTCTGCAAGTCGACACGCCTCCCGCCCGGTCTGTGTCCCGTCCCGACCCGCGCGCGCGACCGCTGCCGGACCTCGGATGCGCTCATAACTTCCTCGACTTCCGGTGTGAAAGCACGTACCTGTAAGTGCAGTCGCGGTCGGGTTCGGAACTATGTCGGCAGGGCGATCTCTTCGGGGGTGCCGCGCCAACGCCTGCGACCTAGGTGATGAAAGCGTCTCAGGCGACGTCCCCACACCCGAACTTAACTCACCTGCCCCGACGCGAGCATCTAGGGCGCTCTCCTTTAGGCGCGCCTTCCACGCTATGACCCGAATTATGTCTACCAATGGTGGTCATAGCAGCGAAGAAGAAGGCGGCGGTAAGTTATCTCGCATACTTTTTTTAATCTTTACTAAAATGACCTTTCTTAAACCAGTTTAGAATATCGAGAATTTTATGAGAATATTCATAAAATGAACTTTTGTTGTGGGCGCGTTGGATAACTCACCTATCGGCTAATTTCCACGATTATTGAACGTAATAATTCAGGACGCCAAGCCATGAGTTCTTACTTATGTAGGTACCTACTAAATCTACGAGAATACGGTACGGTCTGAAAAACTGCATACCTATTATGTATTATATTGTTTTCTTAGTTAGACAAAAACAAAATCACTGTCCGCCAACTCTACATACTCAAAACTGCCTTATGGGTACACAAATCATTCTTGTGCTCACCTGATTTTGAAGCTATATCCCGCCGTAGAGTGTATAGATTGGCAACTCCCTCAACAAACTCCAAATTCGCTCAAAGAACAGGAAGATTCATGAAAATTCGTCTTTACAACAACGTAGCTAAAATCTCTCAAATCAAGAGCAAAAGTGTAACTGAGGCTAAACATATAATAAAATATTGGCTTAGTACATTAAACTATCATAAAACTGAAGAGATTCTACAAACTTCTAACTAGAATACCTACTTATTTTTATTTTATTACTATCATTTCCAATTTAATATACTACTGTACTTACTATAAAATTAATTTTGTAATATTTAGTACTTTCTCATTTGTTTACCTACCTTTTTTCACAGTAAACTGTCCGTAACGAATTAACCATGTATGTTCAAAATTTTCGCATTTATGATTTCTTCGATACAGGCTTAGCCTAGTGAAGAAATCAACAGACAACTTCAATACTAGGGATTAATAGCTGTCTGCAAATGACAAATATTGTTTGTTACTCGTCTTCTTTTGTACGTTAAATGTTTATCTTCCTAATTCCTAAATACGATACCTTTCTTGTTTTATTCATAAATACATAGTTAAGGATGTGCACTTGATGTAATTGTACCTATTATGTCTTTTGCTGTAATAAATACTTTTTACTTTTACTTAAAATTTTATTGAATATGTATTGATCGATAATATAAAAAAAATATGTAAATTTTTTATCTAACTACTGAAGGCACGTAAAACCTTTGAAAAACTATTGTGTAAGCCTCGCAATCAATGTTTTTTATGTCATACATGTTAAATAATACGAACGTTCCAATTTAATTGACTGGAACGCTGTACCTTTGAATTATTAACGAACACACACATACCTAATCCAAGTATTTTCCTTCCTTGCTGAAAGTTACGCTGTATCACAGATATAATAATATTATTCTAGACTGTATCATTAATATTCGCATCGACGAAAATAAAATGTTATGTTATTAATCGCCTTGTATACTTAGGTAGTTAGCTACACTAGGTACCTAATGTTATTGTCACCAATAGGGTAAAATGCAAAATTTTTGTTTTTAATAGATTGTTAATGTTGTTCATCATCATCATCATCATCTGCCTATACTAGTCCACTGTTGGACATAGGCCTCCCCTAATGAGCGCCTTAGCGCCCTGTCTTCAGCTTGCCGCATCACATAATAACATTGTTAATGATATTACGTTCCCGAAAATAAATATATACTTAATCCACATTGTTTTTTGTTAAAAAAGTAAAAACTGAAAACAAATCTCCACTCAGTTTCGGGTTTAAAAACGTTGCCAATTTTTTCAATCAAAAAATCTCAAAAAATAATTTTATTTATCCAAACAAAAATTGTAAAAACTAGCCGTTTCCTTTCATTTTCAATAATGTATTTCTTATCAGCAAACAAATCCGTGTTTCAAAAATACAGAGGCCTAATTTTTTGTGAAAATCAAACAGGTTGATTTCGTGCAATGTAAAAGATTAAAAAAATCAAAATATCCCGTAATTGTTTTCTTATAAATCGAGGACATGCCTCCATTACGACTTTTCTCTAACTCTCGTAGATTCGGACTTCACCACCACCACCGCCCTTCTCAAAAAACCATCCTGTTTATCAGTAGAGGATAAAAAAATAACCATCTGTTTTAAAGGTACATGCATATACCCTATTAGATCCCGGTCCGTCCGCTCCATGTCACCAAACGTCATGCACACAAAACACAAACTATGTATAGTAAGAACATCGACCTTAACAAATAAATGATAATAAATAATGCTGGACAATTCACACAGCATTATCTAGCCCCAAGCTAAGCAGACCTTGTATTATGGGTACTAGATAACTGATATACGTAACATAATACAATACATAGATAGATATTTTTCATTATACATATAAAACGACCAGAACACCCTGAACAAATGTCTGCAGATCGTACACACATTTTTCCCGAGGCGGGAATCGAACCCGCAACCTTCTGCGTCGCAGGCAGACCTTCGTCCACCGCGCCACATCGGTCGTCAGAATGTAACAGCACTACAGCAGGGGTATGGTAGCAGAAGTATGTAAGCAGAATTTATTCTGTAACTGGCTTCTACCTGCGGCTTCGCATGAATGTTTGCAGGATAAAATGTAGCCTGTGTTATTTCACCACTGGTTATTCCAGGTCTTATCAAGCAAAATTTCAGACAGATCCATTCAATAATTTGGATGGTGTACTTCTTTACAAACACATCCTTCCTCCAGACTTTCGCATTAATAGGTATAAAAAGTGATAAATTTTACGGAAATTACTCTCGGCACTAGTACTATCAAATCTAAAAAAAACTATCCAAATGCAATGTAACTTTATTTAATTGAAGTAACATGTATGTATAGACGAGTGTGAGCACCAATACAAACCTGTTTTGGTTTAATGGTGCAACATTGATAAACACATGTATAACCTTTTAATAATAAATAATCATTCATTCATTCACTATAATTTACTGTTAGTAAAAGTAAAAAAATACAATACGTAACACAATAGTAAACACACCCTCACCTCTTTTATGGTTTCTAAGATAAAGTCTGCCGACAGACGGGGAGCCAAACGAATAGACAGAAAGCGGAGGCTTAGTAATAGCACTGGTATTAGGGTCCCGTTGGCACTCTTAATTCTTGGTATATTTCTTTTGTAGAGGCCGTACAGCAATCTGTTTCAGCGCTATTCCACTTTCTCTCTCCAAGTTGAACAACTCGAGTTGCCGGGGATGAAAATGTGAAATGTTTCGGACTTTTCCCATGACATGACATCCGAATTCTGCACTTGTGTTATCCATTTTCGTGACTGTAGTTAAAGGTTCCTATAGGTTCCAACACCTAACTGCCAATTACTGATGCTTTCTTCTACTTTCTAGGTTTCATTTGATACGGTTTTCTGAACCAGTGTTCTATAAAAATCGAACACAAATATACAAAGTATTTGTATGTTTACAGTTAGGTTAGAACACAACCTTATTTATTTCCGACCTTCAATTAAACATTCCACTTAGCTATTGATCGGTTGATTTATTTACAATTCGAATTTGCGATCGTTTCGTTGGTAACCTGTAGCAGTCGGGCGGGACGTGCGCGCGCGCCTGCTTCCATATTTGAAATTGAATGGAGTCGCGCACGGCTCTGCGCGGTAATGCGCGCTAGTAAAGAAGTAGCCAGCGCGCGAGCAGCTTCTTGTGCCAAAGCACTGCTGTACACCGTCTTCCCATGATCCGTGCACCAAATGGATATCGCGCTGCATGGTAAGAGTTCTCTTCCACATCGCGTTAAATATGTAAATTTCTAATGTAATGGTACCGACTACCGACCCTTTAGGTCCTTGTTACAATATTTTTTTTCATTTCGTTACGTTTGATAGTGTTTTATCTTGTAAACGTCTATTTATTAGACTTGCAACAACTAAATAAATCAATCGTGTAAATAGGCGCGCGGCATCATAATGAGAACATAAGTAGGTACACTAGGTACGTAGTAAATGATCGCTGGCCTATGCTCGGAGCGCAGTGTGACAAACATTGAGCTCACAGACATGTGGTGTAGCGGGCTATAGAATGTTACACTGTTGGCGAACTTCTCCCGCTTGAGCAGTAGTCTATAGATACATATAGCGTATAGATAATACGTACGTATTCTACATGTCCGTTTCGGTGCTTCAAAGCAAAATACGGAACTGAGATGTCCTAGCATGTGCATTTTATGATGAAAAACAATCATTCAATAAAACGCCTTTGTAAAACATCAAAAGCTCGAAAAACACGTTCTTTATTTCATTAATTAATTACTCAATAAACATATTAAAATTTGTAATAACGATACGTACGTAATTACGTAAAATATATTTCTTGAAGTAGGTTTATTAAGTATTTTGTGCTATGCTCTAGCCTAAATAATGCTTGCTTCTTAAAGTCCAACTAGGTGTGAACTAACGCATATGTTTCGCGAGCGCAATTTCCATGGAACCGTGTAGGTACCTACCGTAATCATGGTTTACCTGAGAAGAAGCTCGTTTCTCGCGAGCTGGGAGGTTCAACCTTGTTATTGCAACAAAAGGTGTTTTTTTTTATTAACATTGTCCGTTAATTATTATTATATTTCTACATTTCTGTTTATCTTGTTAACAGAACCAACTCATAAGTGTCAAGTAAAAACATTTAAAAAACCTTTATTATATTAATTGCGGTCCACCCCGGCTTGGCCACGCGTATATTCTATAGCCTATGTTCATCAGGGATAATGTAGGATTCTAATGGTTAAATTTTTCGAATCGCTCCAATAGTTTCGGAGCCTATTCCATTCAAAGTAACAAATATTTCCTCTTGTTACTTATAACTTAGTACATTTATTTACCATTTATTTAACAGCAAAAAAATAATTACAACTAATATTTCCTCTTTATATATTTATATATAGTATAATATTAGTATATATTTTACGGTTCGGTGCACAGAATCTATTTCTGTGGTTTAGTTAATATTTTACATATTAACGTAAAGTACATTTTGTACAAACAATGTCATAATAACCGTTTTAATTAAATAAATAATTGAAATTATTGATCACGTTAAAATTATCTCTGTCGTTCAGACACCATCTGAACGTGTTCAAGGTGTTCATGCAAGACAGGCGAGTACGTCGTTCACTTCGCTTAAATATAATAAGCAGAGCACGTGGCCAGCCATTATAATCGGCGCGTCTCACGTCCTAATTGGCAACAGTTACACCACCAGCAGTACTTTAGTGTTATCGTCGCCGCCGCGTCGCGCCTACCACACTAACAATTCGCATCCAATGTCAGCCTACTTTAAACTTGTGAATTACACTGAGCACAAGGTTAGTTCTTATTTATTTACTACATCGCGAGCGTGTGGTACCGGCGCATCTCCACAGCGCCACCGACCGCTATTTTAGCTTTTATATTATTTTAATCCACACCGAAGTGTGTCATATTTTGTATAACACTGGTTACTATAACCACACTATTTTTGAATCGCGTTTCCAGCTTCGATTGTGAAATGATCCACTCGCTTTGCCTATCTGACTCATAGAAAACCCCTTGAGAGTTTGTTAAACGGACCGATGATCTCTAGTATTTGAGGCATGGGTGTAATATTAATAAAGGTAGAAGTGTTCAAAAAAAAACATTCCTGTCGATTATAGAGAGGTGCGGAGAGAGTGAACTGTGAAACGTGTTAGATAGATAGATAGAGAATACTTAATTCATCATCATTAAAGAAAACAAAACAGATTATTTGTTAATGTGTTATGCTACTAATCGAACTGCAATAGTAATCCGCAGCAGGATTTAAAATATACATAATCAAACCATCACCGAGCGGAAAAAAGACAGTCTAATATTATGTCTCGCATTTTTAATATTAATTGTTTAACTGTACAATGTTCACTCATTGCAGTCACGCTCTGCACTTCCGCAAACAATAGTCAGCAAACGTAGTGTATAAAATTTTAGGGTTCAATTCTGATTCCTTTCCTGAAGCAGACGCAGCTGCCGGGGGCTGCTGTGAGACCACCACCGACCGTCACGGGACGTGGTTGTTCTTACATACATAGATAATTTTTAACTTATACATACATAGATAAAATTTATTATACATAGAAAACGACCAGAATACCCTGAACAAATATCTGCAGATCGTACATACATTTGTTCCAAAGCGGGAATCGAATCCGCAACCTCCTGCGTCGCAGGCAGACCTTCGCCCACCGCGCCACAGAGGTCGTTAAATATCTAAACCAACCAACCAAAGTGCACTAAGGTTTAGTTAACCCGCTCACATTTATTATGAACTACATAGATGACCCTCAGAATCTTCGTATCATTTACAATTGGTGGTTTAAAACAAAAAATAGTGTAAATAAAAGAGCAAAATAACAAAGTCAAATATTAATTCGGTCAAGCAGTTTTTTCGAAGGAAGCACTATGCGTTGAAAAATTAAACAGTGACGTTACAGAAAAAGGCAGCGTTGTTAAACTGAGTGAACAAACAGTGTGAGTTAAGTGTCGAAACTAAGTGCAGTTTTAATGTTTGTTGTTTTTCCATAATAATTTAAAAAAAAATAGATGTATTATCAAAATAATCGATAAAAAAAACTAATCTTTTGATGCACAACCAGCCAACAACATTACAGTAAAGCAGACAATCATCTAGCATAATTATCATTATATTATAATGTATTTTGTGAATATACCAAGAAAACGTAGTAATTTTGATAGATATTCAGAGATGTCAGTAAAAATATTTCATTAGAACAAAAAAGCATTGAGCGCAGATGCTGTGTTCGGAGTGCGGAAAATTTAACATGAACATCAGCGTTAGATCCGCGATAGTAGAATCCCATACACGTACATCCCATGTACGCGTGACGCAAACGTTCTGGAATTCAACCTTAACATTGCAGATGAGCGCCATGATTTAAATATAACTTCGCATCTGTATACTTAGGAACATTTTGTTGCGGTTGGAACAATATAGGCCGTATTTTTGGGAAGATAGAGTCGCGGTCGTGCGCGGATGCGTGCTACGTAACGGCGCACTCGGGCACTGGGCTACCCGCGCGCCGTGGACCGCTCCGTATAAAGGAGGATTGCGATACAATCATTACTAAAATAACTTTTATTTATTTGGAAATCGTCGCCTCGAACAACTTTCCAAAGTGTCTTTATCGCATGCTTTGCCATCTTACACGTTTATGCAGGTACTTATTTATCCCGTAAAATGTTATAATGCTATCGTGAAAAAAGGGAATCGCAATGTAGATAGTATTTTTTATTTATTTTTAGTTGTAGCTACTGTATTTGCAAATCGCAAAGTGGATTCAAGTATTTAAAAGTTTTTACTTAATTTAATTTAATACTGACCCTAGGCCCTCGCGGTAAAAACGTTTACTTTGTACTGCAACAGCTAGTACTTAGTTTTTTTGTGTATTTTATAATTCTCTATTTCTTATTCCAAAGGCGTCAAATCCAGACTTAGCGAGATTAAGACCCTGTACGTACACCGCACTGCACTCTTGTTTTAAAAGATCAATTTTATTAATAACTAGTTGCTACCCACGGCTTCGCACGCGTTGTTAAGGTTATTTATATATCACAAAGAAACTGAATTAAGGTATAAAAAGCCTATGTTACTATCCGTCCTTTCAACTAACTCTATGTCGAAAATCAAGTCGATTGGTTGCTTTGTTAGAGCGTGAAGGTAGGACAGAATATACACTTTCGCATTTATAATAGTACCTATATCGAATCGATCGAACCCTTCAAAGAAATTGTGGTTATTGACCTGTATTGCATTGCAGTCGATTCCGGAAACTTTATAGTCGGCGTGCTTCATCGTTCATAATTTATAGCATATAGAGACCGTTCGAACTCCCACGTTCCATCAAAACCACGACCGCAGTCCAAGATGGTAGCTTGGATGGTTGCCTTCAGTAGTAGTAGTAGTTGTAGCTCAGCGCGTACCTTAGTGGTGTGCATTACGTTGTGGAGAGATGGGTTAATATCTAGACTTCTTCATAGACTGGCCCATCGAGGCCATTATATAATATCGATCTATACCATTCCGTTATAAATCTAGGAAAACAGACATCACGTTCAGATATTCGTTGCGCTTACGTTTGTTTTTACATCTTCCATACAAACTTAAAGTGTTGCCCTGGCTTAAATGAATTGTTTACCTGCGTAATTTCATTCAGATATTGAGGTGTTAAAATAATTTCTCAGACAACACTATTGTTTTCGTATTGTTATTGCACGGCGCCGTGAAATCACGTATTATCCGGAAAACTTGAATATTTTGAATACCTCTCTAGCTGACACTTCAGGATGTAGTTATCAACAGTGCCCACTCTATTTTTTCTGGGACTTTGTACTGCTCTAACTAACGATGAGAAACTTCCGCATTTGCAGTAGGTAGCGAACATGATACCCATTTTTTTTCTTTGCAGAAGAGTAAACACTTACAATTGTCTAACAAATGTCGGAATGTACAAACAGGCACAATCGAACGCTATTATTTTAAACTACAACCCATTAATTTTGTGTAAAAAAATTGGGCTAAACGCCAACCGGTTTCACTCAATCGTTTACAAATAGATAGAGCTTTTACTGTTGATCCCTGACTGTGCGACGTGGGACCCGCGGCGTGACTAGATAAGGTACTTGATATTTTGGTGAAAGTGTTTTTTCTGCATATCCAAATCCTAGTTAAAAACATTTTAAACATTTCCAGATAATACTTAAAAAAAATATTTTTAGTTATTAACTTTCTTTACACATTCAAATAAAGAAACGTACAGAATGACAGAATGTTCGAAAATAACTAACGAAAATCTTTTCAGAGGTGAATTTGTAGCACAATATAGCCATAGTGCGCCCACATCAGCTACTCTCATCAATGACAGATGTGAACATTAAGAAGGTCATTGAAATATTAAAGTGAATTAAAATATGGAACTAAATGTATTTTAAGTACCTAAGATATTAATCGTCCCGAACGCATCACATTTCCGCAACGCTAATTCATTTACGGAAGTTGATTTGATGACCCAACTTCGTATTTTGAAATGATTCTAAGAGATAGAAGAATATTCAGCGGTATGTCGAAATAGTTTCGACATAAGCAAAGCTTTTACCCTCGACAAACTAGTGGCATCACGCTGCTTGCATCTAATCTAGAGTAGGTAACATCTTCGGGTCGAGGAAATCGATACATAAACACCGGCTCGATGTTTCGGAAGACTGGTTTTGGATATACCCAAGCTGCGCCGGGATAGGCCCGCCTTCCATCGCCACGCCTGATCCAGCACTCTTTTATTTTTACCAACAAAGTAAACTGATCTCAAATTAATAATAGCATAATCGATTACGAGAGTTATATCAATCTTTTCAATAAAACTTTCGTATATGTTGTAGATTATTAAAGTAGTAAGTTATTCTCTGTAGAATGTAATTTACTATCTGTGTTTCGGAGTAGACGTATCTACTTATTAAGATCGTAAAGGGGTCCTAATATGTCTATGTTGTCATAATTTAAAACGTTATAAGTGTCAGTACACCTTAATGTTGGCGTGTGTAAACACGATAGAGGCATCACTAGTCCGGCGAGGCGAGCCGACGACGTGTTCTCAGGTATTCATCATTCGCGACGTAACCGAGCCAGCGGTGGCCCACATGTTTCTCTGCTCGTGTTGTTCTAAGACTTTGGAGTTTCTTGCAGGTATTTCTATAATTAAATTTAAGAACACTTTTAAATTCATGTTTTTGTTATTGTTTGCGATTTGTAAAGTCGCTTAAGCTGCTCTGGCTCTGAACTGCGGTACCCTCATATTCAGTTTATCGCTATCTGTGCTGTAACCTCGACTTTTTTCCGCAAACAAAGCGATCATTGTACCACAAAGTATCAAGATCTCCGATTCCATGTTGCCTTTTATACTTTGAGTAATTCTCCCATCTAGCTAGATATTTGTTCATATTTTACTCAGCTTTATTAACTCATTTGCTTGTAACAATATCCGCATATAACCAACCATAGATGATTTGATTACCGAACATCTTTAATATTTGATGGATAATAGTGATACCTGCTACGTCAAATTTTACTGTAAATTTTATATTCATTTTTAAACAATATTTTTCGGTCTTCAACAGTCGGAACAAGGTAATTCTTATAAATCGTATTTCTCTTTATTGCCTACACTTCTTATAGAAGAAAAAGTATTAAATATCCAGCAAACAAGTTAAACATTGTTATGTAAACGAATTCACTCGATAAAATTACCAAATTGGGTTAAATATGGTAAGACGTGGTCGTGATGTTTGCCATCCGATACGTGTGTGCCGTACATTGGCTGATTCGCTAATGGGATTGCTCTAGGGCACGCAGGTTTTGCAGATACTTAAAGTGGTGCCTCATAAAGTTTTTATTTAATTGCTTAACTAATATATAATTTTATTATTAACCGAAATAGAAAAAAAGTTTGTGATTTTATTCGGGATTAAAATTTTAAGCTCTGAATATGTTTCTCTTGTATACCAAAACAAAGGAATTCGATTAGAAATGGTCTCTGGTATCTCTGATCGAATATTTAAATACCTTCATAAGTATGATAATTTAAAGTCATAGCGCAGTTTAAACCTGATCTTATTAAAGTCTTACAAAATCACACATTAAAGTATTTTAAAGTGACAGTATTAATAAAGTAGGTACTAGAGAAAGTAGTGTATAATTAGAGCACCCTTCTAGTCCACGAACAAAGAATATCTACTTAAAATCTGCTTGATACAAGTATATTGCCGGGAACGCAGTCCCGTCAACGTGTCAACTATTTAGAAGTTTCCGAATATCAGGCTTTGACTGCAAACAAGCCTCCCGTATGCGAGCTATAGAAATATCGGATTCCTTGTATAAAAGCATGCCTGAATTCAGCGTTCATGAACATTTTCAAGCCGGCATACATTGAAGGTTTGGCTGCGGGTTTTTGTTTTTCAGTTTTCACCTACGTGTGATTTTAAACAAAAAATGAAATAAACATTTCAATGAGTGTAAGGGTGTTAATCCTTAGTACATTAATGAAATACCAGCGGGCCTAAAACGGCTCAATATGCTGTTTTATACATGCCTACTGTGGTGTAATCTGGTACAAGAGATGATTGTTGTCCCTAAGTTATAGATCAGAAATCTATATTGCTGTGGCTGAATTCCGCTATACCGTCTAGGTTCGTATAGATAGATATTTCGTAGTCCGTGGAATGGAACGAGAATTCGCATACGCCGAGCCAGATATAGGGTGAAGTCCCAAAGTTTGCCATTTCGGTACTTTTTACAGAAGTTAGGGTGAAGTCGCTTGGATGCCCAAGTGGCCGGCCCACACAGCCCAAATTTCTAACTTCTAAAAAATAGGTATTGACTGGTTATAAATTTAGCTTTATTTGCTATGTATAGTGAGCCTATCAAAACTAATTGACATTTTCATGAGTAGGGTTTTTGAACGTGGCGTGGACACGAACTCTTCCTGGAATCCGGACTTTCTGTAAAAATACCGAACAGGCAAAGTAAATGTGATACACAGGACGCTAAAAGATTTTTTCTATTTTCATATTACTTTAACACTTCATCATCATCATCAGCCTATATTAGCCACTGCTGGACATAATTCTCCCCTTATGAGCGCCAAAGCGCCCTTTAACACTTAATTTATTTAAATAACATTAAATTAACACAAACATAGGTTCTTAAAATGTGCGCAATGTAGTGGGAAATATTGATAGAAGCGGAATTTCATTTCGATTGTAAACGGATTTAAGAATTTCAAACGTGTTTCAGGCAGGCATGTTTTGTTGAATTTACCACGTTAATTAAAACATACCATTTTAGCGAATAGGCATGGCGGCGCAGAATACCAAATATCGAAACCACAACTGGGGAGAGGGCTAGATATATTAATGGCTACCCCATTGATTCCCCAACAGCCTGTAAAGGAAAACCTTTGCTAAATAATTGATTGGTAGACGGGCATTGGATTTATTTTGTCTTAAAAGAAGATATCCTTTACGGTCTCTCGTAGGTGTTTATAAGTTCTTTGATATTATGCGGCTTGTACGCAAATTTAAGGTACCTACGGAAAAGATCATTCGTCATAAAATAATGTTGTTGCAGAGACGTCCAACTCGGAGGGCGGTGGCGCCAGCGGCAGCGGCATCGTGAGCGTGGCCAGTCCCGGGAAGCAGAGGCGAGGCTTTAGCGGGTGAGTAATCTGACAGCTCACCTTTGTACCGCCACACCGAGCCTCCCTTGTGTCCGGTCCGACCGCCTGCAATAGGATTAATGCTGCTCTTTTGGGACAGAATCACGCATTCCTCGAAAATGCACAAGGATTTTCGTGTTATTTGATATATAGGAATCCGACAAGAGAGTTACTTAAAATTTTAATGTACTACAGTGATTTTCGTGTCATTTGATATTTTAGGCGTCTCATAGTAATTTTACAAAAAAATTGAATCAACTGACCATTTAACACTTTAACTATTATAATATTTAATTGCACCGGTTTTTAACATACATACATCCAATAGTAGAAATAAATTAAAACTAATATTTACAATTAAACAATTCAGCTAACGACTGTTGCAAACAATCTAAGAACGCTTCCAGATATGTTAACTTTACAAAAAACACAACAAACAGACAATCGCTCACAATAAATGCATGTTATTTCTTCTACGTTCCATCGTCGGGGATAAAAAATATTAATACAAAGCGTACGTGCCAAAAGCCTAAGACCAACCCAATCGTGATAGGATCAAAGCACGTGCTTCATCTACCGATAAAATATCTATTTATTATGCAGCTTTCAGTCTTTGCATGAGCGGACAAGCTAGTGATTTGTTTACGCTCAACTTACAATTATATTGGAATCGGCGAGTAACCTTTGACGTGCCACGTCGTTGGCCGCCTATAGGGGCAGCGGCGTGGCGTGGCGTGGCGTGCCGACTGAACGTCTCGGTTCATCGCACTTCATGCAGTTATTATTTGGTTCGGCTACCGATTGAAAGATAACTTTATTTTATTTAGTGTAGATAGAAAGTGTCCACTGCTGTCCGACAAGCTTTTTATTATTTGATAGTCGTCGGTCTCTGATTTTGATGTTGTGCATGTTCATGCTAAGCTTACTCTAAGCTTCTCTCCTTTTAAAGTAACTGTGCCATAATTGCATAGTTACTTTAAAAACCCGAAGAAAAGCGAACAATTAGATGAATGAAGTGAAACACATTTCACGGTCTCAAGTGAAAAAATCTGTCACGTCTATTTTCTCGAACGAGAGATCTCCACCAACAAACAGACGTGCGTTTCTAATGTTTGTATTTTGTAATGTCCACTTAGTGAATCTCTAAGAATGATGTTCTGCCAATTGTTAGGTGACGCAACCTAGTCACGTGACTCCGATAACAGGTGCAGTCAAAACAATATCACTTGATGAGGATTTCCTTTGCCTGGCTCGCTATCTGTATGTAAGTAGGAATCAAAAAGTATTTCATTACATTAGTCACTCATTTTATCTTTATTGGTCTTTACCTTACTCATTCGCTCTAGTGGCTCAGTAGTGTCGTGGTGCTGCTTCAGGCCGTCGTCGTCGCCATGATACAGGATTCTCATTTGTCACGAAAGGATTACGAGCACCGCTGCTGTTGCGCAATAAGGTTTCCTTTTCTGTAGCGTAATTATTTTAATCCCTCTGCTACAAGGGTATTTTGTTTCAGCCTCCGGGCAACAGTGTGAATATGTTTGTTGTGTTGGTAGGTACAGGCATTCCATCTATAATATACCTAGTGGTGGTAGGTAGGTGCTAACTAGTGCTCTTTGAAGAAATATGTCAGTCGGTTATTTGCGGTAACAGAGTTGTTATTTGCTGGACCAGAGCTGTTATTTTGCCACCGCGGTAATGGTGTCCGGTTTACAAACTGCTAACAGCAATAGTTTGGCATAACATCCACAGAGCGGTGTAATCAGTATCTTATTAGTTCCTACTCTACAACGCGAATCGGATTTGTACTTTGTTTTCTGTTCAATTTTTTATTGTGTGGTTTTTAATTGTTGTCGTACGATTCGTTATGGATATTAATACAGCCATAAAACGCTGTCGACGATTCAAGATGTAATCGAAGATTTTCGTTTCCGCGACTATGCTCTTGCTCACTAGACACCGGAATATTCAATTTCCTGCCGCTATCTATAATGCTTGACACATCGTTCGACATGCCATATTACTGTCCAATCACTTATCCATTCTGTCTATGATCTTGCATGATGACCTCCCCTCTTCGTGTTGATTACTGTTTATTAGAATATTACTATTTGTCATTGTTCCTAAATTATAATTTTTTTGTTTCCTCTTTTGGTAGTTATATTGAATAACTTATTTGGCGATATGCATCGACTTTCACCCATTTTATTATTAAAGCAGAACCCGTTAGATAAGTGCAATGAATGCATTTAGTAGGTATATGATAGCGAGCTGTGATTGGTAATTGATACGTTACTGCGGCCACAAAAGCCGCACGGGGCTGCGTCGCCTAGTCGTGGATCGAGCTCACTAATCGATAGTATCGCTTGTAATCTATCGATAGTACTCGTCGATCAGATATCGGCTCCTTCGACTGTCAGATAACATTGTTGTGTGTACATTTGCATTAAGGGGCCAGTGCGCGGAAATGTGCCCGAAGCGACGGTGATGTGTCGCAACTAACAATAATGTGGAGTCGGGTAGTGTTCTTGAAGTAAGTGAATATAGAGGTTGCATGAGTCGGTGTATTTATGGCGTTTTTGTTGTTTCTACCAAATTGCGGTAAGGAGTTTTTGGCTGATTAATATGTTTCTTTAACAGCTAACTAAACGTAAATAAAACAACTCTCAATATGTTGAAAAAATTATGTACACTGAGTCCATCTTAACGGCAGCCAATCCAGTCCGTTCATAAGCTTCTATGCTGCTTATTTGTTTCATAAAACTTAATTTATTCATTTAAAGTACCTACTGAGGAAGTACATGAATACCTTTGAATACCTAGCGTCTTATATACGAATTAAATCTTATTACCTTATGTCTAAGAGATAAGTGCGGATAGAGATACGGTAATAAAAGAATGTATTATATAACCTAAAACTTTGTAATGTTAAACAGAATATATAAGTATTCCAATGAGGTGACAAATGAAATCAATACAGACTTTGTGGTTAACCTCTCCCGTTACAATACAAGGCAATATAAAATACTAAATCATAGGATTTAATTATTTATTGAGTTAGTATCGTTTTCAGTTGTTGTTATAGCTAGTTGAGTGACCACTTGCAGGCCACTGTTGTCGTTGACTGGAAAGTGTCAACCATAGGTAAGTATATTTGTCGCACTTATGGTGACAGTTGACACATTCGCTTCGTGCCGATCGTCATCCTAAGTGTGACGCTAATGAGGTGACGGTTGACTCAGTTCAGGTTCATCCGCCCCTATTTGATGTCTGAGTTGGATAACAGTTCTAAATAAATATTCTATCTGCGTTGATTTTAGCAATAAACTTCTTATATGTCGAAAGACTTCGGAACGATAATTGTTTCGAAGTTTGTTTTAGTGCCTATGGGTTCATAGCTAATAGCTTACCTACATACAATGGACGCAAAACTTTTCTGATAACTAGATAACTTGAAGAAAGCATAAATCACAAAATAATATTCTTGGAATTGCGTCACTTTCAACTTAGTATCAAACATTTATCGACTCTTCGCCAATGTTATCTAGTTACACTGAACTTATTTCTCGCCATTTAAGTTAGTCGTTTCATCGTTAAGGTTTTGTTAAACTTTTTGATTGGTGTTTGTTAAAAATAAATTATTTTCTTTCTTCTATTGACGAGGGAGCTTCTTCACTATGTAATTAATTAACTTAACTAAATACTTACCTACACGTATAGCAGCCTTGGTTTTCTTATCTGACGCCAGCGTAAGGTAAATATGCGACTTCCCTCTGATAGATAACCGACAAGGTAAAGGTAAAGGGTGTTTCTTGCGCAGTTAGGTACTTACTACATTTGTTATGGTTCAATTCATTTATGAAGATGTAACTACAAGGGTTTGTGTTGTTGTGAGTTGTTCTGCATGCGCCATGAGCGCGAAATTCAAAAATAAACGTTTAACGATGACGATGTACATATTTTCGACTGATATTAGTATTCTTAGTATATTCTCTAAAATTAGGTCAAATTTGTTCGTTCATTTGTAAAATTTTGATAGTGATTTCCACCCGTAGTGTAGACAGCTTTGGCTCTGGTTTGTTAATCATATATGTATGTAGAGTTGTTAATCATATATGTATGTAGAGTTGTAATGAGAGCCGTATATACAGTGATGTTTGTATTCCCGCAAGGAGGCGTTGGCTCGGCCTGAGAGGCAAGCCTAACCAGGCGAAGAACGACAAGACCTCTAGCGGATCGCAATCTCCCGCCAATGCAGAGAAGAATGTACCATTCAAGAAAACCCCCTCCGATAGGAAGCTAAAGGTAAGCTTTTATAACAGTATTTCAAATTCAAGCTACATTTCGACCACGTTTACGTAATGCTTCTTACGTTTCGAGCATTTAATAGAACTTCTATGCCTCATCTGACGTATTGTCATGACGACATCTGGGGCTTAGTGGGTGAGGGTCCATCTGAACAGGAAGCTGCGGGTTCGAGTCCCGCGGCGAGTCATTTCTTTATCTTCAAACATGAACATTCTGATTTTTCCGAAAGTAATGTAACAGTGATTGGGGTTCCCATAACACAAAGTTATGCCTACTCTTACGACCTCTGTGGCGCAGCGGGCAAAGGTCCGCTTACGACGGAGGTAGTTGCGAGTTCGATTTCCGCCCTGGGACAAATATTTGTATGAACTGCAGATATTTTTGCCGTGTGTTCCGACTGTTTTCTATGTATGATTAAAATATGTATCGATGTAATACTTTGTGGCAAATAAGTACTTTCGAAAGATGTTATATTTTTTGCAAATGGGGGTAAATGTCACTTCTGCTTTGACATTTGTGAAGTAAACAGACACAAAATACACGTCATTAAGACATGTACCTAGTATTTCCGCTCTCTCCACTACTCAAAAATGCGGAATAATTCTGGGTCTGCATTTCCGGGTCGCCTTTAATCTCTCGTTTTGGGGATTTGCACTAGCCGGCAAGATCGAGTCTATGTCAACAACCTCAGACTCTTGAAGTCCTCACAGAGAATTTCCGTCAGGATCGCCGGAAGTTCTTACAAGACTGATGGAAAATGCTATAAATCGGGCCTGTATAGTCATAAATTCTGGCGAAGGCTTTTCCATTTTCTCCTCAAAATAAACAAAAGACATCAAATAAACACAATCTAAAAGCAGAACTAAAGTTATTCATTAATTATTAAAATTACAGTCAAAGAACATAGGGTGACAAGTTTTGCGTCACCTTGTATTATGTATTTAGTATGTCAGTCATCTATACCCACATTACCCACACACCCTAACACAGAAAAGTCTACAATCCTAAATAGCTGCGAGAGGTCAGATGACTGTTAAAAGTGAAAGATAATGCAATTGCATCGGTTCCATTATTCTCCTGCGCTAGTCACAGCAAGCATGTTGTTTTCGTTTTCGTTCGTTATCCAGTACCGCCTTCTCCCCGTCCACTAATAAATCTCGTTATTCTCTCCTTTGTGCGAGGAGTACGACAGATTTTAATTAATTAATTGATCCTCCGATGTCCATGCCGACGGTATGTAATCCGGGCGGGAGGCGGTTGATCCGCCGATAATAAGTTGTCTGAGCGTGAAGGCATGACAAATACCGCTTATTAATATAAAGGAGGTCCCGTACTACTGACCTCTACCAATGTACATACTACTGAGTACTTACAAGGAACACGAATAAACCAGAACACTATTAAATCGACACCAATAAACGATGCCTGTGGATGTGATGATGGCTATAGAATTTCAGTTTTTCTTGTAAAGCAAAAAAAGAACTCTTAGAAACGCGCGCATTTTCAACGCAATGCAATTTTCAACTATGTACAAGGCTTCTAACTTTTATTCTGAAACTCGCTGGTTGCGGTTTGTACTTATACGAGACGTCGTCGTTGCAGCGCGAAAAAAGAAAACACCTGTTTTTGTCGGGAAAACATTTAGGTTCGTTCCGAGTGCAATTTACAACAACTTCAAACAATTATTTTCTCCAAATGAGTGCATACGATACACACATATAGAGCCAGAGATAATGGGAGATTGGCAAATACAAAGGGGCTGATACATTTCATTCACACTAATGAAGGCCGGCATTTCGCCTATTTCGCGGGCTTTTCATGCTAATGTATGTTGTATGTGTGTTTAAAGTCAATAGCGGAGCCAGTCTGGCTGCGATAATTATCAAAGTGGATACAGTTTAAATTAAAACATTTATAAACGTACATTCCCGTATTGGTAATGACTGTTATATATAATAATATTGCTAATAGTTATTTCACCGCACAATTATGCCGTATTTTGTTGTTGTGATAAAGCACAGAATAAATAAAGATAGTTTTAATGAAATTTGATTTAAATCTTTTGTGCTAACTTAAATATACATGCAGTATTTTGTTGTTGTGTCAGCATAACCAATAATATTTGTTTGTACAAGGTTCGAATTTCAATTCAACCATTTGTGCTACCTAACTGATTTGTGTAAATATGTAAATTTGGCCATGCCATTACTTGATTCTATGTTAATGATAAATATTTTTTGTAGCTTCCGTACACTCCAGCTGATAACAATGGCGAGGGATCCCACGCAGTGGACGAAACAGAAGTAGACGAGGCCGAACTAGAGCTACCGCCTCCGATGAAGCCAATACAGGTGAGTTCTCATTTCCATTTTTGATACACTGTGACTGGTCGATATACATACATTGAATAAGAATATATTTATTGTAAAACTGTGTAAAACATCCATAGGAAAGGTTTTAAAGCATAATTTGTTAACAACAATTTTATCCATTTCGGACATATATTAAACATTTCAATTGCATTAATTGCACAAGTAAGTCTATTTAAACAGTGAAAACCTCTTATTTTTAAACCTTTATATCTGAAAGCATTTATTTCATCTAAACTTCAGTAAACAAGATACCTACCTACATTTCTGGTTTGTATATATTTAGTTCCAGACCAAACAAAATCAAGGAAAATTCATGGAAATAGAAATAACTTTTGTTTCTAAAATCAAGAATAATATGGTTGGTAACGAACTGACAGCGAGGAGGACGGAAATGTCGTGTGCTAAAGTACTCTACTATTCTACCGTCGGCTTATGTTATAGAAATCCAGCTATTTTGCCGAGTTTCCGGTGAAATTGAGCCGGCACGATGTGACATGAATTTTTCAGTGCCTGGCTGGTATCTGACTACCTATAATTTGACAACTACCTAATATTTCAATGTAATAACAACCTACTCAATCGGTAAAAACCACAGACGTTAAAATTCTTAACATTTCATTCTTAACTGAAAAGCAGAGCTAGAAGTTGGTAGATCGGAACAGTAAATTCTTTTAAATCACGAAACGCGATAAAATCTTAAAGCCTGAAATCTTCGCTTTCATCTAAAACGTCTCACAGATCGTGTAAATTTCACGCTCCTCTTACGTTCGGCGTTGCACAAATTTTCAGTGCGATCTTAAACACATGACATTTTTGTAAGTATTTTTATTTCGTCGCTTATAACGTGGCCACGAAGCGCGTGTCATTAAAATTTTCGTTTCAATGTTTTGAGCGTTTCTAATTTAACTCCTGCGGAATAGAGACAACACGCTTCACGCGTGAACCTCGGAACACGTATGATTTTTGTTTGTCTTTTCGGAGATTATGTTTTATGATGCGTTCACCGTTTCAACGGTTGGCTTTCAAACCACCAACGAAACTCTATTTCATAATAGGCACCTACGAACAAATAATTATCTCACTAAATAAACAGTACTTAGAATATTTTCAACTGAACTCGTTATTTTCGAGCTTATAAAAACCTATGTTCATTTTCTAAATGAAACAGCGTTTTGTCTATTTTGATTCGTGTGTTCTTATTACATTGAGATTGTTTTAATGGGTGTAAAAAAATAGAGTTCTCTCTAATTTAATGTAGCATGGTTCATAAGAAAAGAACGTACCATTCATTTTTTTACCACTATAGATCTTTTGTTTGTCGTGCAGTGTGTGCTAAGTGCAAGGAGCGATATAAATCTTTCTAGGATGCAAATACAATTTTAGTCTACAATTAAGTGTTCATTTAACACGAATAAGGCCATGCGCTTTTTCTGAATAAATCTGAAAGAATAGAAAAATAAAACGTGTTGCCCATAGGTAATTTATATCGTCTGGCGTGCTCGCGATCTCGTTATTCACTCATCGTCGCTACATTACGTATCTAGACACGAGCGGGAACTGCTTATTACCATATTTATTGCACTTTTCTATAAAATGTTTTTTTTTTAGATCAGGAAAAAGTTAAATTTATTTCCAAGTAATCGTTGAGAATTCTTCTACGACTTCCGCTAAAGTTTATAAGGTGAGATTAAAACGAAAAATGTCGTATCTGATATTCTGATAATTCATCATTCAATAAATACGAGTATTATCAGTCATCATTCCCCAGTATAAGTTATAATACTTAATGCTGAGCTTTGTAATTCTGAGCTTGAAATATATGTATATCATAACTTTAAATGAATAAACATAATACACTATCATTGCTTCATCATATGATCTGTGAAATGTCCAGCAAATTTCGTTATTAATTAGAAAATTAATTACGAAGTCTTTCGTAGATATATTGGTGAACTCATTAGGTATTCTGCTTGGAGTAAGAAGTTTGTAAAGACATGTTGAAGTTGCGATGGATGATCCTATTTAATGCCTCAGCCATATGCATTCAAAGGCTAGCCAGAACTGAATAAGGCGTGTTAGAGAAGTCGCGTAAATCTTACGTTACCTATGAATTTCCAGTCAAGCTTGTTATTTGAGCTGTAAATAAATCATAAATTTAAACAGTACATAAAACGAAATCTTATAAAGAAAGCCTATTACTCCATAGATGATTACATCAATGATGTAAATGCTTGTCCAGATGTCGGTCAGTTCCACACCGACAATAGTATATAAGGGAAATAATGTTAGGCTTAGCTAGTCTTACATAAATATTGACCTGTATCTAAATCACATTATATTTAGACTTAGGGTGTGCAAATATTGTATTAGTTTGTAAGTCATATATACACCTACTAGTGGTTTATTTTCCACTTCTTCCACTAGTGGACAAAATATTGAAGTGGACAAAATCAATAACACCATGTTTCTTATTTGATAATAATTACTATTTATAAACGTGTTTATAGTATAAAATTTAACTTGTCTATTTTGTAAGCGTTATTGATATTTGATATTAAAGGTGTTAAGCACAAGTTCGCACCTATCGATCGCAGCTAAAGGCATTTACAGTGTTGGTAGAACTAGGTTGCTTACGACTTAAACGCTAGGTCTATTACAGTTTCATTGCATTTAAACATTGCATACATTGCACCCTGTTATTTTTAGTGTGACGACAGCACTGGCTGAGTGCTCATACCCTGCTAAGATTGAGTAAAAACTGTTATTTCGCAATATACAGCCATTTACCGGGAATAATGTCGTATACGTGCGCGGAATACGCAAGTCGTTTACGAAAGATTCCCAGTTTACTACAAAGGAAATCATGGTTACACAGTAAATAATTAAAATAGAATTTTAAAAATTCAAAACATCCATAAATTGTTTGATTGATAAGTATGGTGGGTGATCTTTGGTTTTGTTTTAGAATACATCCTCGTTTCCTTTATGGAACTGCACTTTTGTAGGTATTTAGTCATTCTATTAGATCCCTCAACCTGTTACTATGCTGGCCAAAGCTTGTTGGTTGTCGTTGTGTAAATCTTAAAAACATCTTCGTAGTACCCTCTACTATCGATTTCGATTGAACGTTGTTTGAGTTAGAATATTTCCAAAATTCAGAACATCTTGAGCATGGTTCATCGATCTCTTTGCAAACTTTTAGTTTTACAACTTATAACGCATACCTATGCCATGTTTGAATATTTCCAAAATTCAGAACATCTTGAGCATGGTTCATCGATCTCTTTGCAAACTTTCAGTTTTACAACTTATAACGGATACCTATGCCATTAAATGTTTACCCGCATCAACTCGCACACAACTGGAACCTACACGAAGTTTGCGAGTAGTGAGATTTCACCGTATTCAAAGAGGAATGCTTGCTAAGGATCTTTCAGCTTCAAAGTTGTTCCGCAAAGTAATCGTCTGAGGATCCACAATTTCCTATGCTGATAACTACATTATTGAAAACAGATCCTCAAGTAAATCATATATAAGTTTAATAACTTAAAAGATTGCGTACCTACCTGACAATTCCTCTCCTGAGCCCTCTTGGCCTTCATTAGCCCCGACCCCGCTGGGAGACCCTTCCCGGAGAGCCCCGATTTCTAATTACCGCGAGTCGATTATAAGTTAATAATGCTTGAAAGTACTATCAGCAGAAAAAGTGTTAAAGCATTTTTTTTATTTACTATTACAACACTTGACTTATCATATCATTGAGAATCGGGAACAAAAATCAGTCTTACCTTCAACAATTCTTTTTAATAAAATAACTTAGCATAGGTAGTAATTAGAAAAATCTTAAAAACATGTGAACTCGTCTTATTTTCAATAATACTTCTTTTACTAACTATGCAAACTATATAATCAACTGTAAAAAAAGCCTAAACCATTTTTAAAAATTATAGCCAAATGTGGTTCGGACCTACATTGCGTAGCAATCTGTGATTTACCGCCGCTAAAGAGTACTAACCTTGATTAAAAATACTGCAAAATATTTATTTGCATAACGACGTTCATATTCCAAATAAATAAGTTTTGTTTGAATTGTATTTATTTGCATAACGACGTTCATATTCCAAATAAATAAGTTTTGTTTGAATTGTATTTATTAAAATAATCATTTATGTAATGCACATAATGTATAGCTAACTAAATTTAGTAATCGAACGTAGAAATACCCCTCGCATTTGGACCTACTGTAAGCACTTTTTATGTCATCAGTACAAGTAGAAAACACACACAAAATAACAAAAGAACATGTATACAAATTTATTGGCATCTAGTTCTACGGCACGGTCCCTGCGGGATCGGAGCCCTCAGGGAATAACTGAATGATCTAGAAAACTTCAAACTTCGTGAGCTAGCGGTCTCTAAACGGTGTTTTCTTATAGTGTAGCAGCGGCTCTATTACTTTTATCGAAAAAGAAAAGCTATTACCAAAAAAACTGCTGTTAAAACACCAGGCCTTCCAATTGCTTGAAAAGCGCTATATCGAAGTAAATTATGTTTGTTAGCACTAGACGGTGACAAAATGCTTTAGAAATACCTCGCAAAAGCCACTTAACCTGTATAAAGGTAAAAGGTTCTCCTCAAGCTGCCATCTCCAAGTGGCTCTCAGCCGTCACTCGCAGTCACGTCAACACCGTTGCATTCCGTGCCCTGTGATTAGCAATACTTTCAGCCAATTTTCAGACCCCCTAACTAAAAAAAAAGTCTATAAAGCCCTCCAACATGTCTATTGGTCTATGCGTCTACGGTATAGGATTACAGAAATTGTTTCTGTTTTGTTGTACTAATTTTCTGCGCTTGTTTAGGCGCCTCAAACTGTATATGAAATTATGCGATGCCGTTCATTGTCATAAGGCTAATGAGATTTTTGAATTAGATTCACCTGCGTGTTTTTTCGGGTTATTGAAAGTTGCCTGTTTGTTAATCCAATTCTATAACTACATCTATGCAATTCAGCCCTACCCTTTCAGTACTTATTAGTTTTGAGGTGAATGGTGATGAAAGGGAATGGAAATCAAATTTTTACAAGTGTAGATTTAGTACTATTGCTATGTATCAATATGAAAATTTACAAAAAGCACAAAGACACTGAAATATGTACATTGTCACATTTGTCACCATTATATCATTCTTAGCAGTGCAAGAAGCAACTTCGGTTAGAAGAGAGAAACTTTATTCGAAAAAGTAAAATGATTTAAATGCGTCGACTTTATCTGTGCTAATATTATAAAGAGGAAAAAAATTGTTTGAATCGAATAGGCTTCGAAACTAATGGATCGAATCCTACATTATCAGTCAGTGACGAACATAAGCTACAGAATATAAGATTAGAACTTAAATAGACTTGTTACATAACAAGGAGTTTGATATATCGTTCTGCTGGACATACTGTCACCTACCTAGATAGCCCTAGGGGTGAGCAAAAATAAAAGAATAGATATGAGAATATAGAAACAAGAATTTACTAGAGTTAAGAAAAGGGTTCGTAGGTAATGTAGGATTTATAAATTAAGTTTTAAGTAAAGTTTGCAACGTTACAATACATAGACTCCCTTTGCCCCACGCGTTTCGATTCCGTATCTGTTAGACCCCGTTTAATCGATGGTGTTCAGCTCGTATGTATTTAAATTTGTATTTTAAATCAAACAGCTGCTCTTTACTTATGAAAACAAAGTATAATAGAGCTAAGAGGATGCTCCCGACTGGCTCATGCCAGATGTTGAGGAAAATAGTTGTTTATGTTCATGAAGCGTCCGTAATTTGAAACATACATTAAGGTTTTCCTCCATATGAAACAGTTAGGTATTACTAGTAAATGGTACAAGTTAATAAAGATTTACAAGAAATAATGTAGGTTAACGAAAACGCCAGCTCTAATAATAATGCCCCTAGATAATGCAACGGTGTCAAATACAACGCAAATTATTTTTGTATTATGTCATTGAAACTGCCCAAGCATCAAACACCTTTTGCGGTTTTTATGTATGACGCAAATACAAACGTAAAAAACAGCCACATCCAACATTAGGTATCGTCATCCACCCTCCCTTTTTGGTCGAAGAAACCTTTCCGTAAAGATAAGTAGAAAAAATTTAAAAGTTAAGACTAGTTTAATCCTGGCCACATACGAGCGTAACTATTCCATTCTGGCTATCGCCACTCGACGATGGTGGACAGACGCCAAACGGTTTAGAAATTTCTCGGTATTTGATCTGCATTTGATGGCATGCAGGAAATTCCGGCTTCGACGACGTGTTGGATGGCCATTGTGAGTACCCTTTGTACTGCCGGAAACAATTCTGCTGCAGCTTTTCGTGTCGCCTCTCGGCTTTATCAGCGCCCCGGCGGCGGGTAAATTGGACTTGCGAAACAAAGAACTTTACATAGAAAATTACAAACAAAAATAAAATACGCTTACCCATAATACAAACAAGTTGATATTTTCCACACCAAGCAAAACATGTTAACTCACGTTTATTCTTCAAATCCATTAATTCCTTCTAGCAGTAGGTGAACAAAATGGTAGTTATTTATATACTATGACATTTTGATGATTTGGTAGCTTTAATTTTAATTTTGGTGTTTGTTGTAAAGGGCTTATACAACTTAATTTTTTTTGAAAAGATAGACATGCGTACATAGGAGCGAGGGCATAGCAATGCAAGTCCAAAAATCAAGTTTGAAAAAAAAAAAAACGATTTTCCATGCTTATTCTCAAGATCTTAACTTCTGTATTTATTGAGAAATTAAGGTTTTAGTAAAAATTTAGAGTAACTTTGCAATTATTTTTATAGAGAAAAGTTTGGTGTTTTCAAAACATATGATCGATAGAGTAAGTCCTGAAATTTACCATGTATAAATTTTAAAGTTAAATGTTTAGTAGTTTGGAAGATATGGAGATCTGACGGAGTTTATTTTAGGTATTAATGGCCTTAAGGTGAAGTAGGTCCCAAAACTCAGGTTTTGCCTAGACGGAAAATCAGTTTTAAGGCAAGAAAACACAATTTTTTAAAAACTTTTTTGATGAGCATCGAAAGTTTAGTATTTTTGTTAGTAAGTTATGGGAGCCGAAACACGAGTGACTCAACTTGACTCGATAGAAAAAAATCGCAAAGTTTCCTCTAAATTTTGCATTTTTACTACGGAAAACCAGTTTCATTTGCTAGTTACTTAACATATTTGCATGAAATATCGTCTAAAAAATACTTAACTAAACACTTTAGAGGATTATGGTTTTAGTTTTTTGCGAAAGATTGTTATTTTAGAGCAATAACAAATTTATAAATAAAAAGCAGGGAAATTGCGAGCGGGCCGGCTCTTGCATCCCTTTCTCGCTTTCACTGCGCGGTGTTCGCTCGTCCTTGTCTCGAAAATACGAACGTACTTCGCCTTAAAGAAGCAAAATATAAAAATAAAAAAGTATTATGTGAAAATGTTATCTTCCTACATTTTACAATTCATGAGATTACAGCACGTGGCTAGTAGTGGGGTCCCGTTTACATCCTTTTGTGTACGGGACCCTAAAAAACAACTGCCTATGAAATTTATTACATTATTTCATTCAGTTTTCACTCTATCACCTGTCAACATTTAGGGAACTTCAAATGTGTCCATGTGTATAAAATAAATATGCGGACGGTTGAATTATCTTAGTTTTCGCAACTTTGAATTTTTTTAATTTCACGTAGGTATCTGCTACGTGTTTGACGTAAACAATGCTTCAAAATATTTATCTGCATACCTTGTCTCTGTAATAATAGTAAAACAAGTAATTAGGTGCATATAACACAACATTCTAAAATATTCCAAAATATTTACCACATAACTTCTCGGATAACATGTGGCCTATTATGTGTCAATCAACGTAGCACTTTGCGGCATGCAGACGCGAAAGGTGGCTTTACACCCGCCAAGCATTCATCCGATATGTGTATATAATACAACATCCGTTATATACGAGTATGTATATATGTTACTGTGATCTTGTGTCTGAAACTTGTGTTTATTTTCCCCATAGGATCCCCAAAGCGTGCTGCAGAATCCCGCGCCTTCTACGCAAGCCCCTCAAGCCGAATGCGTAAGTTTAAACATTAAAAGTGTCACTTTAACTTATTAATAAACCTTCATGTCTCTATTAACAATTTACCTACCCAGCTAACTTGTCAGATATTGCCATGTTAGCGACAGAAGTATCAAATTCACTCGTTTTTAAAATTGCAAAGAAAATTGAAACTCCAACTCCTGTTCGATTGAGTTTTGTCGCTAGCAAAGGTAACATGTGATACTTTATATGACAATTTTCAGAATCTCCAAATGGACTTGGAAGCGAACGGAGCTTCGGCCGATATTGCAGATTTAGAGCAGATCGTGAAGACTAGCATTGTTCGTACTCAGTAACTAAGGGCATGTTGTGTGCATGCTTTTGTTCGCGAACTCTCCAAACACTGCTGTTTTCGCCTTTCACGAGGAAACCAATGTTATCATTTTTGGTTGTTTTTTAATTGTTTTTGTGTTACACGTTTTTTTACGCAAAGATTTTTTTGTTTGCACCCAGTTCACTCTGTCTTCTAGACAATGTGCCTGTCACATTTGCGATCATACCAATAAAAAAAATAGTGATGATATGTTTCAAGGCTTTTTGAAACCAAAAATAGGTTGTAGTACTTGTCCTGAGCAGTTTGTTTGACAAGTGTGTGTGTGTGTGCAGTCATAAGGAAATCCACAATATTAAGGCATTACTCATGCAAATCTTGTTTATTTACATAACAAGCTTTAAAGTAATAACAAGTTTTCTGGAAGAACTGAATCCGAGCACATTTACTCTGAAACTAAATAAGAAGCCTCAGGCGCCCATCTAGGCAGAAAACTTGGAACTGAAATGATAGGTATCTAATTAATGAACTACTTAGGAACTTTATGTCGTCTCTGTGCATCTAAATATGCTCAGAGAGAAACATTCGAGTAGGATTAAAGAGAGGAACTTTATGTCGTCTCTGTGCATCTAAATATGCTCAGAGAGAAACATTCGAGTAGGATTAAAGAGGGGCGAGCAAAACTTTTGAGTCGCTGCATTCAAATTATTGAAAAGCTGTGTTAGTTCATTCTGCACGAGCTCAGCCAGGCGGAACAGCAAAGTTTTCCGCGCTCTGGTTATTTACCCCCTGTATTGCCGGCGCCCCGGTGGCTTGCAGTGTTTGGAGAGAATGACTGGCTTCAGATTGATTTACCCACTCCTACACCATGGTTCAGTTTTGATAGCTACATTTTGTTTTGGTTCAAGTATTTTTTAAACGCCTAATACTATTAGATATGTAGTGTGCAATAAGATCGATTCATCTAGATTTTGCTAGAAAATATAGATAGAACAATCACAGTGACTTCCCAGCACTTTGATTCACAATACCGCAGTTTTTGCAATGCAATACCTCTGTCCTACGAGTATTTATCTACATACGACATATTTCCCCGATAGTATTTTTATCGTTAGATATTTTATAGGTCTGTATTTTCGTTTGCTTTTATTTGTTTGGTTTAGCTTGGTTTGGTTTGCTTTGTTTTTGAACATCTAATTGGCTTGCGTTTTTGCATGTTTTTCGTAGTTAAAGATATATTTTAGGAACGTCACATATGACATTACTGGAAATTTATCTTTTGTCGTCATATTACCGAGAAACTCCGATTGCCAGCAATTTTAAGAAACGCCCAGCGTCCATGGGCTTTTCTGAACCAAGTCCGTAGAATCAAACTTGGCATGAAATTGCCTTGCAACACTTATTGTTAAGATGACCCAATTTTTTTTTTATTTCAATCAAACTAGCGTACTTCTTAGTTAATTATTATCTACGATAAGTAGCTATATAGCTAGTTAATTCACACGAATCAAACTCTTCCGTGACATACGAACGAGTCAATTGCCAAATTCGTAATCGGTCGGTGCTAAATAATAATAAGGGTATATTTTAAAGTTATGGTTAAATATAGGAGCAGCATGGCGCCGCCCCGGCCACATCGAAGGCAGAGGCCGAGGGGGAAGACGGGGCGCCCCCCAAGGAGGACCCCAGCGTGGCCATCCTCAAGAAGCGGGCATTCGTGCTGAATGAGCTCGTCGAGACAGAGGAGATCTACGTCACGGATCTAAGCCTCGTGGTCGACGGATACATGGCTCATATCCGCGTAAGTCGTGGCTTTAACTCGTAACTAACGTTTATAACATTTATGCGTTTCGTGGTTGGTGGCATGCAGCCACGTGAGTGGCACTAATGCAGCATGGTTTCACCTATGTCCAACTGTGGACTAGCATAGGGTGATGGATGACGGTTACATTCGGTGTTGAAAACTGCTGTCGCCGAGGCTGACATTGGAGTGGATTGCACTATCAGGTTGTAGTCCAGGATCGTCAGTGGCGTGTAACCACCGATGTTGTATAATCAAGAAGATGTTATTTATATCTTTGGTTCTCTGGAAGATGACGGTGATTCTACGACATTCATTGCTTTAATTTAATTGTATTGTATTGTATTCTTTATTAATCAAAAAACTTATACTATTCTTATTTATAAAACACTATAAACCATAGGTTTGTCTAGTGTCTCCAGTTACACCGTGTTGTTACACATTTGACAAAAGGTTTTCTATACTAAATATAACTATTATCATAAACAAACTAAATCTAAGTAAGTACATACCTAACATTATTAGCAGCTGCAACAAATAGTAGGTAATATAACTCATAATTATATATATATTATATTTATTAACTATAGGTATAAGTAGGTAATATAACTACCACTTAAAGCTAAGACAAAATATATAGCTCCATCTTCAGGCGAAGACTAAACGTAATCTCGTCCTAAGGAAAGATAGTACCTATAATTTTTCGACGGATATAAATGGGAGGTATGTACAGAAGGGTTCCAAAAAACTATTTTCCAAACAGAGTTCCATAAACAGTGATGCAGAATTTACTATCTAATCACTAGCCCGCGAATTCCAAAGTTTTTCCTAGATAAAAGTAGCCTTTGTCCTTCCCTGGTATAATAACTATCTCTCTGGCAAATTTCCTAGAGGTCCGTTCAGTAATTCAGAATAACACGTAACAAGGATGCTCCAGCAACAAGGCACCTCATTATCCAAGTAGCAAAATGGCAGACTAGTTATAACAACTTCCGGGAACCCGGCTTGCGGTATCATTACCAGGCGCATTGGAAACGGATAAAGTCATAGAATATATCAAAGAGTATAAAATCCCGTAACTTTTAAGCAGAAGTTTTTACCGTGGAATCATGCCTTGCGGCCTTTCAAAGTACCTACATCAGAAGTCACCAACAGACACAGACAATTAACCAATTACTTTGAATTAGTCCATTGCCCACTAACTAACAAGCTTACCTTATGATGTCAATACGCATCCTTCTTCTAAACCAATTGCTTCCTAACGGTATCGTCGCAGAATAGCCGCTATGGACACATTCGGCTATTCTTCGCGATATCATTGTTATAGTGAAACGACTGTTTTATCAGAATTGGGCCCCTGGTGTCGGTTTCTGACGTTTGTGTTAAATCCGTTTTGTTTTTGTAGGACCATCCAAATGAGCCAGCCTTGCCGGAGGGTCTGCGAGACCGACGAAGTAGGATGATTTTCGGGAACATTGAGATTATATACGAGTGGCATCGCGAGTGAGTATTTCAGGCGCTCTTTTTCAATTAGTTTGTGTTATTTCCGGGTAAACGTCCGACTAGTGACATTGTTATAGGTAATTTTTACTAGTTGACGCGATCTCCTTTTATTTTATTATACTGGACGCCTCGATGTGTGACGTCAACCGGGATAACTATATGAAAAATAAAAAACAATCGCGCCAGCTTTTCGAAACGTACCTATATAAATTTAATTCTACATTCGAAAGAAAATAACTCCTTTTAAAATTTGTTTTATTACTGAGGTTCCTTTGCTCAGCGATTACCTTTTTATTTTGCTTGTATTATTTTTTGTTGTGTTTTATGTAGGATGTAACGATTTGGAGTAAGTGTATATAGAAGAAAACGATAGAATGCTTTGATTTTATTCGCTTTTTGCTTAAACTAGGGAGTATTAACAATTAAAATCGGCTTCAAAATAATTTATACAAACTTAAACTTTTTCTAAACCTACACAATTTTTGAACTGAAATTGGGAGTCACTGAACCTTTTTCTTATAAAAATAAATTTAATAATTCATCGATTTGAATTAAAAAATAGACAAAGTCCTCAGTTTTTTTGAAGTCGGTTTATATTGGACAACTGTTGAGATAGAACTCATTTGTTACAAAGCATTGATTACTCAGTCAATTACAGAGTCCCAAGAGTTACCTCCATATTAAAGTAAATTTACGTATTATCTTGTACTAATTAGGAAGTGTCTCAATAGTTGTCGACAAAACGCACACTTGTTACCGAATAACTTTGTGCCACCAACTGACATTCGTGCTTTGTGTACGTATTTGAGTTTATAAACAAAAAACAACCTGGCGGTCTGCCATCCGTTATAATTTCGACGGTTACTTGATTTTCAAGAACCACGGAATCTACTTTCTATCTCTTTAAGCTGGCGTAATATTCTAGTCACTCATGACTGAGCCGATGTTAACGAATGCAAAAACTAGAGCTTTTCCTCATACACAGAATTAAGAAGGGTCATACTTTTTTCTCACTGTTTTAACTTAGCATCGGCTTTGTCAAACCCTATTGCGTAGCATTAAGTTGGTTGTGAGTACCAGTGTTAATACTGAGCTTGGTTTTTGCAGTAAGTTTTTAGAAGACTTGCGAAAGTGCGTTGACCGTCCAGAACTTCTCGGGCCACTTTTTAGACGGTTTCTCGAAAAAAGAATGTTCATGTACGAGCATTATTGCCGAAACAAGCCCGTTTCGGAATACATTGTATCGGATCACGACCACTACTTCCAGGAACTACGCAACAAACTGGGCCAGAAGCTACAGGTCAGTGCGACAGAGGTTTGCTATTGTACACCCTGGCTCCAGACAGCAGCTTGCTTTAGTCGGATAAAAACAGAAACAAAAGAAATTTAACACAAACAAGATGATCACTTTTACTCTTATTATATTATATTCTCAAATAAGCAGCTACAATTTGACATCACGCTGTTTAGTTTAGACTAATGTTGTATTCATATGATGCACGCCAGTAACACGCATTAGGCACTTCAATCATTCCAAGTCACACATTTTACTGGAAACTCCTCGCAAGTTAGAAAATCCTGAGGAAGAAGTCAATTGCATTAGATTTATTAATGTTCTGGATAAACTACCACATGCTGGAATATTATTGTTACCTATTTTGTCTATCAATAAATGTTATTTTTTGCGTGGAGGTCGCCGTAGTCTGCAACAGGCCTTCCTAGTATAATGATGATTAAAGGCTACGCTGGCTGGTATTTGTACTCATCAAACACCAAAGTGCTTTATGTCCTTTAGACCTTGGACACGTCACATAAAACAAATTACATAAGTATAACTAGGAAATAAAGTGATCACTTTGTTTTTTTTTACACATCAATCTTTTTAAGGTAGGTAAGCAAAGAAGCGGACAAGAAACCTTTACCTTGTTAGAATGTTAGTTTTCGAGTTGGAGCAAAAGTGGTCCCACGTTTTTTTATCGTCTAGATAATCTCATATTTCGTAGACATGTTTGTCAATTTGTTTGATTTTTTTCATCGATAATGTTTGCAACTCACTTGGAAATTTGTTGTAGAAGCGTATACATTGCTCTCTAAAAGGTACAATAATCTTGTGTAGCCTAGTTGTGGGCACAAAAAGTTTATTATTATTTCTAGTGTTTAAATTTATGTATGTCGCTATTTTTAGTCAACCGATTAATATTTCAACTAACTTACGGCCTTACTAACTTATGTTTCATTGTTAAATCTCAAAATTTAATATAGTATAACCGAGCTATGACCAAACAGCTCGCACGCGGTTTTAACACGTTTTTTGTTTCAAATTATAATTTAGCCGGGCAAAGAGTATATTCGGATTATTGCAATCCTTATCCGCCCGAAAGGGGTTTTAATTCAAGTTTTTTTTTCACTTCACTTTAGGTACACAACACTACCCTAGAAAGATGTTGTCAGCTTTTTTGTTTATGAGCGCATCGCCGTCGGACACTAAAGCATAGCTTCCGAATTGGTCGGTTTTTATTTTGTAAATGCTATAATAAGTTGTTGCGGTTTCAGCTCGCTGACCTATTGATAAAGCCAATTCAACGTATTCAGAAGTACCATCTTCTAATGAAGAAGATATTGTCCTATACGGAGCTGGCGAACTGCCCTGCCCACGTGATTGCATCCCTCAATGACGCAATGAAATGCTCAGCCATCATCCCAAAGAATGCGAATAATATGATGGATGTGGGGCGGCTCCAAGGATTCACGGTAAGAACTCGCTGCCAACACTCAATCGCGTGCAAAACTTCGAGATTTCTTCGATAAAACTTAACAAAAGCTTATATTCAGCCGAATTTGCTGCGTCGTCCAGGTTTTGCACGCGTTGTTGCTTTTTTTTCCTTTGTTTTGCGTTGCTATTTTTTTTTATTTTAACTTCGTCCTACAGCGAAATTGATGTATGCCTAGCTCTTCAACGACTCTTAACGCGTCAAGGCTGCAGCGATGCGTCCCTCCAGGGCGCGCTGCTGCTTAGAAGCGCTTACAGGGTCGGAAGCTTTTATAAAAAAAAATACAGGACAATTCCCACTGCCAAGCTAAGCAGAGCTTTTGTTATGGGTACTGGATAACCGCAACACTACGTCACAATACATACATAGATATTTTTCATTATACATAGAAGACAACCAGAACACCTGGAAAGAATATCTGCACATCGAACAAACATTTGTCCCGAGGCAGGAATCGAAACCGCAACCTCCTGCGTCGCAGGCGGACCTTTTGCCCGCCGCACTACAGAGGTCGTCAGATATGTTACGTCGTACGTCATTATATGTTAAATCCAATATTATTTCTAAACAAGCTGAATAAGCAAACTCTATGCGACTAAGCAAGCCATCGAGCGAGTAGCTGGCGAAAGGCCCAGCGCTAGAGCACTGAATTTCTCACTCACTTACTGAATAACACGCATTTGTTAAGTACAAAGGGGGAAACGAAGAAATATTTTTTTTCTCTATCTACCCTCTAGTGGCTTCAGTGACGTGAGAAAATGTACATTACATATGTACCTTATGTTCGTCACTTCACACGATTTCATTGTGAAGTGACGAACAACCAACGCTTCCGATACGATAAGATAATTTCCTTGCCATAGATTTTGATTGAAGACCCTCCTGTGTCAGTGAAGGTTCTCGTCTATTCCAGGGCAACATCCAGGCGCAGGGCAAGCTGTTGCGTCAGGAGACTCTGTTCGTGACCGACATCACCAACAACGCTAACGACAGAGGTCGCGAGAAGGAGACGCACGTGTTCCTTTTCGAGCAGTGTGTGATATTTAGCGAGCCTGTGGGCAGGCGCTCGCAATTCGTCAGCCCGACCTACCACTACAGGGCACATATCTTGGTGAGAGAGTATACAATAATACTTACTTATAGAGTTGACAGTCTTCGCCTCTTCCTGACAGCTTCCTCACCCCGCCTCGCCGGGCCCTATCGCGGATGGATCGCGGAGCGAACAGCAAGGGCTATGGCAACGTAATGATTATGACAAACTACGCTGATGATATTTAAAGTTTTGTTTGGAGTTGGTATGTGGAAAATATGTCCAAATGACAACTATCTCACTGGAATAATACATTCATGAATAATACACTCTAGGCTTCACACACGCACGTGTCCCACACAGTCAGACGCAGCTTTTGTGTGAAGAAATAGCAGTGTCCGGAGTGTGGGGTCACACCGGGCTAAGCCTCCAACACAATTTGTTGCTGAAAACACGCATATTAAAGTATCGCGTCCTACAATGTAGTGCCACGTTCTATAACATGCGGCATTGCTAGAACTGGAAGCGATGTGCTCCAACCAATCCAACGAGCGTGCTTGTGGAGCATTCACCAGCATCCTTCAATTTTGAAGATGTTTTTTCTTCTTCTTCAGAAAGTATGTTTATTTGTTAGGATTCAATTTCCCAGTCGCAGGGCTAGCAGCATAGGTTGCGATGATATTGATGGTGATGGTTTCTCAGGATATTCGGAAAGCTGTTGATGAGGCTCGCATAGGGCCTAGTAAGCTGGCGTGTAGGAGAAAGAGGCGTATGACCAGCAGTATCTTAGTTTCGGGCTAATGTGTCCTGCAATATTTATTTATATATACTTTAGTCACGATGTCTTTTGTATCAGAAGTTCGGTGTTGACGATACCTAACTAGTTAAATGATCAATTGTACATATAGTGTATTTTGCATTAGATCAATTGACAGCAAACTATTTAACAAAATTTATCTAAAAATATAAAAATGACAAATGCCCGGAACGTGTATTTTCCGAAATATGCCAAGTTTAGTTTTGACAGCTCTCATCAATAATGTACATTATGTTCCTTACTTTTATTGGACTTGAAAGTGTAGCCCGAGTGGTTTTCGAAATATAGCCATTTCAATTATGACAGCTCTCATCAAAAAATTTAGATTTCATTGTTAATTATTTGAGCTTAAATCTGAAAGTCTTGCACGAAAACATTTATCGAGGTTATGTTATGACCGTTCATTGTAATTTTTGACATTTGCTGTCACATAATTTGACAGTAGGTGTGATTTTTACATTTTCTACCACTCAATCAAATGAAAAAAAAAAGTTGTTTTGAACAATTTTTATCATAAATCTGGAAAGGTATCGTCAACACCAAACTACTCTTAAAAAATTAGGCTCAACTGTCCTGTTCACGTGTATTTTTGCGTACGCAGGCAATCTCGATTGAGCTCCGGGAAACACCCCAATTAGTCACGGTAGAAGTACTTCCTCGTGCCGCCCTTTTATAAACAGCTCTACTAGCGAAGATCATGGATAATATTTTTCAAAGATATTATGAACGAATGATATAGGGAACTAACTTCTGCCCGCTGGTTCACACGCGCTTTTCTGGGATAAGAAGCATAACCGTGCGCCGGGTAACGTCCAAAGTTTCATTAAGGCCCCTACCACACCTCCGCTGCTAAACCATGGCAGTGAAACCACAACGCGAGTTCCACTGCACACCATTTCTATATTAGTCGCGGTTCGCGTAGCGGAATATTAATTTTTGCTTGCCTTAAGATAAATGCGAAACTGACGGTTATTGCAGCGAAACGGCAGAACGAATGCTGAGTAGCTGGTTTCCGAGCAGATCGTCGGAATTGCGCGAGAAAGAGATAGAATCATAGTCAAATCTATGCGTTAGAACAGGCAATTTCACCGCTGTTTTGCTTATCGTACAACAGATATGTCATGGAGAAACTACTGCGATTTTACCGCTATGCTGTCGCAGCGGAGGTCTGCTATAGGTGTAAGATCAGTTCAGGTGTTAAGGCGTGAGTTTAGTTATTAGAAGAGAGACAATTACTTTCAAATTTATAATAAAAGTACTTATGTGTATCTGATATAACTAACTAATAGGGATGTTAACCATAATCACAAATTAAAGTTTAGTGTTAATTTTATAATCATTTGTATTATTAGAATATCGAAAATCACATTTTTATAATATAATATAACTTATTGAATTTATTAAAAATGATTTTAAATGCTATATTTATAATCTGTTGTCAAGTGACTGCAAACGCCATTATAAGCTTATGACGTCACTAGCTGCAAAACTAGCTGTCGCACTGTTTGTTTACCTTTCTGCATTTTCTCATAACGACGAATTAGTCTGTAAATTACATAATATTAATACATGATGGAATCCGGATTCACTAAAGGGAATAGTTCCAACTTACCAAAAGTAGATTTGTTGATGGTGGCAAACTTTTTTGCAAGAAACGAAGACTTTTGTGGTTCAGAATTCAGGAACGTGAAAACATCTTTGTAGGTACTCTTTTACGTTTAATACCATTTATCTATCTACGAATACATAAATAACAGTCAAGTACATGTGTAATAGATGATTTTCTGCTTTTTATATATAATTTATCGTGTTTAGAACATCGTTTAAATCACTGTTTACAAAGTTAGGTTATGTGCTAAAACAATAAATTCGTAACATTTGCTTATCTTTTGGCACATGAATAAACAGTTTTTCCGGTATAGTAATTGTTGTACTTTTACACAGGGGGCACTGCACAGGTTTTGTAAAACTTTGTGTTCATTTTGATTGTTTGTATTCAAGTAAAATTAAGAAAACACATGTCCTAATCGAACAATGGACATACAACATACAGTCATGTCATGAATCGCGACCATCGTTTTGCGGTTCGTGACGTCATTTCTGTTACGTGACAGTTGTTAGTGTTTTAGCGGAAAAGTTTAAAATTACTCTATTTTTGTACATTTTCTTATCGAAAATAGTAATATTTTTAAAGAAAATATTTTTTTTTATGCTAAACAAGAGTCCATCTTCAAAATAAAAGCAATTCCGAAAAATTGTTAACATCCCTATTGGCGAAAGTTAGATTCCGTTGTCTGCGATGAGGATACTACACGGCAAATAATTTCGTATTCCAAAACTCTTGTTATAATGAGCTTTCCAAGTAATAGAGCTGTTTGTGAGAGGGCTTTTTCCTAGATTAATATACCAATAACATACCATTCAATCGAATTAAAATGTAAACGACGTAACAAGGCACATAATAGTAAATTTCTTTGATTACCCAGATGAACAAGATGAAGTTGGGAGAAAACAGAGGCGACGCCTTCGTGATTTACTCCCTCGATGCGAACAAGCCGCGGCAGTTCGCTTGCCGCTCCCAGAATCATCACCAGGAGTGGGTAGATGCATTGAAGAATATAATAGAGAGCCAACTGAACTTTGGCGTTGCTCTGGAAAATCCCGGAGCGTACTTGCGTGAGCTTCGCGACCCATTGTAAGTATCGGAAGCCATGACTCGACGACAAACGGATCTACGTGCTAGGAGGGGGATCTTACGGTCTTGGGGAATTATTTCAAATTTTAGGACTTAATTGGAGTTTTTGGGAGCCAATTCGGATCTTACGGACTCACTGAGGGTCTTGGAGAGTCATTTCAAACCTTAGGGACTATTTTCAAGTCTTAGGGACACACTTAGAGTGTTAAGGCCTCTCACTTATAAACGTTTCACTTGAGGAGGGCTCATTCGCAAACACATTGAATTAAACTTTACTTATAACGTAAATAGCGTGATATTATGCGGTAATGACCCTAATGTTGGTCCAATAAAGTGTTATATTTGATGGAAGGTGAATATGAACTCCTCTTTTTGATATCGTTTATAAATATATTAAGTAAGCCCTTAGGTGCCTATTTCACCATTGTCCAGTAGCGATTAACCAACATAAATGCATATAAAGGCACAATATAAAATATTTGAATTTTAAAATTTTAAGCGGTCCGGTTTTTTAGGAGATGGGCCATTCAGAAGCCTGAAATCAAAAATTTGAATTATTGCTCGAATGAATTCTGGGTTGTAACCTACTTGTATCCACGGTTACTTCAAATATATATAGGTGGCAAATAGTCCACTTTAAGAGGTGAAATAGGTACAATGATTCTGAGTGAGTCATCGCACACCTAATAGATAAAATTTGAGGATCCGGGTCGCGAGATGTTTACGAGTAGGTGCTCTGTTACAATAATATATAGCAAGGGTATCTAGTAATATTATTTATTAACAATACGCACAAATCGTTTAATACTCTTTCGGTTTGTTCGCGATCGCTTGGAACAAGGCTTTTGCCGCTTACGTTAGCTTTGACTGAAGCTTAGGGTGGTGTCGCGGACCCTCACCCAATAAAAGTGAGATTCAAGGGACTCCTGTCCTTGTTCAAACGCGGCCGCTGCGGGCGCCCGCGCAGCCGCTGGCACCGGCCGCCGCTGACCCGCCTTCAGGCACTGCCGAGGGAATGCGACTCCGCCCTCCCCATCCAATAACCTATTTGTAACGCTTCATTCGCTAACCGAAAACACAAAACGGCTACCACGCAGATGCTCAAGTTAGCATGCTGATTTACTTATATATATTTTTATAGAAGTTTATTTAAGTAGGTCTATTAGATACTTAAGTAATTAATATTTTACTGTAATGATTCCGTTCGAGCATTTTGATAGTGTTTTTATGAGCGGGCTGTTTGGTTCATTATCAACGTGAACTAAAGTTTTATGAGAGAACCATTTATGAAACATGTCTATTTTAAATTAATGATATTTTTATTGTTTTATTATTACGGTATAATAGACGATTGTGCTACCTTTATTGTAGTTTATTCAATCGACAGTAGACAGAAAGTAGGTATTTAATTAGTTTTATGGTCCATAGATTAGTTAATAGGTAATTTTAAAAGTGGAATTGATAATTTAAAAAGGTACGTTACCTTTAATTTAAAATATTTGGAATATTTATAAATTATATTTATAAATATTCCAATAATATAAGTATTAGGATTAAAATATGTTTTTTTTTGTGTAATATTACTTAGAGCCTGCGACATCCAGACCTTCGTCACTTTATTAAATCTGAAAGTTAGAAAGCACGTGCTCCCAACACAAGTAGGAATAACCACCGATATGAACTTTGGGTCATAGTGGCTTTGGCAGATATTGCTTTGCAAAGTTGCTGAATGTGCACCAAAAAATCGTCATAGTATAAAATTTGGTGCAAATTCACCAACTTTGCAAGCTAATATCTGCCAAAGGCACTATGACCCAAAGTTCATAATCAGAATAATCAGTGATCGTTCTTACCTGTGTTGGAGGCAAACGCTGACAACAATGCTCTCAGCTTTTATAAAATGACGAAGGTCTGGATGTCGCAGGCTCGTAGTCCATAAATAATGTAGACCGTGTAACTTGTTGTTTGTATATTTTATGCAATCGTTAACCGAAATGAGTTCTCGCCCAGCATTCGAACAGGACAAGTTAAACTAAACTTATTCGGTTAACTACTCACGTTTCGAATGGAAGAGTGGCAAGACTAAACAGTTTGTTTCACTTTTCTCTCGTAAATATAATATATTGTAGGTCAACTTACAGCACGGTCAAATATGACAAAAATGAAAATAATTTTTAAACGCGAAGTGGGACTGTCTTCGGCCCCTAGCCGATTGCTATGATTTGGTGTACCGGCCCATGCTGTTACACCCGCTCATGGTAAAGGAACTTGACAAAAAGTTATGCTGCGGTGAACTGTATGCCCTTGAGCAGAAGTTGCGCCGCAGCCCGACTGACGACAGCGAGACACTTCTGTAAAGCATACCTGCATCGCACATTAAGATGACTGTGTCCCTCTGCTGTTGAACACCAGCAGCTGACTTGAAAACATTTAAAATATCAATATCTTTTTATTAATCAATGTTATACTATTTTAAACGTTTCTTGTACTTATGTATGTAATGAATTTATAGTAAAGCATCTGGATTATAATCTTTATCGGCGTCATCACAATCGTATGAATGTTAGAAACTAGTAAATTTTAGGTATTTTATATGCACCATTACTATTGATATAATATATAGCCCAAGTCAATAGAAATAGAATCCATTATTAATTGTTTTTTATACACCTACCATATATTCAGATTTCTTAATTGTAAAACCTATAAGAAACCTAGTTGCAAAAGCCGCTACTGATTCGCCATTTTGACTAACTAGTGCTCACATACGGATAAGAAAAAATCATAAAATAGCCTGGCTTCGTGACGCAAGCACCACCGGGTCGAAGCTATTTCATAATTATTATATTCCATCATAGGATAAGTCTTCATTAAACTAATCACTACAACTATTTATCGCGTATCCAATAATCATAAGCTTTTTAATAAATAACATATCTTTTTGATAACAAATCATGTATTGAAATTTTTCTCAGGTTTATTAATAATTTTTACCAATTGAATTATAAATATTGCAATTATAACAAAAGTCAATTTGACACACAGACAGACAACTATTGTTATTTGTAATATTAACTAATTTTATTCTTATTTTGTCTCAAAATTAAATTAGTAAGAATTAGGATCTTTAAAGGCATTAAGTATATTCATAATAATTAAAGCATTATGAACTCTGCTTTCGGTGTTAGTGTTTTAGGTAAAGTAATCCCTCTAACCGATAGATAGTATTCGATCCTTCACTCCAGTTATGAATGATTTTAATCAGGTTAAGTGTAACATCAAGGTATGTACCTATGACTTGAGGATGAGGGCGAAACTCATTTTGAGCGCTCACAAACATAGATTAATCAATCAATAGTGTGAGTGTTGTGGGTCGTAGATAACGACGTATGCCAGTTTTTATGTTATTTCGTGTTTGCATCGGCCATGCATGTCCTATAACGTATAAAGTATCTGCACCCGGCCTATCTTGGGGATGTAAGCTTTCTATACTAACCAACATATTTCGAATTGTCTTCATATACTTATCAACTAGATATTAAATTAATAAATTATGTTTACTAGTCATGCCTTTAGTGATAATACTGTCTACGTTCTAATTTATCTGAAAATTGTGTATTGGTGTACTTATTCAGAACTGCCATATCGACCAAAATTAAGGACATCGCTGTCTATAGTTATGTATCCTTCTTATGTATATATTTGACAGCAAAATTATTTTGTGTAAATATTGTTCACCACTAACTCCTATTAAATAAATGTGTACTAAAAGGCTTGTGGTTTTGTGCTTTTAGTCCCGCATGCTTTTAACTTTTGTTACATTATATATTATGTTTTAATGTGTTTAGGGCTTAGGGGTTAGCCTAGCTCTACACCGTTGAAACATACCGAGGCAGTCGAAAACACACCTTGTTATACATGTTCTAGGAAAGGTTTTGGATTATCAATAAAAAAAACAGAAAACAAAGTTTTCATTGTTTATTCGTACCTACCTACTACTATGAGCTCAAGTATGTTTTTTTATGAAACTGTCTGGTTAGTAGTCAATACTAACCAGATTCTAGAGTAGGTTCTGTGTTTTGACAAACAATGCAAGACAAAACCAAAGTGCACTTTTAGACTTCACTTCACTGGTATTTATCATTACAATACCATCAATAGTTACTAAAGTGTAGCAGACATTGCTCTGGTACTCAGTTCAGATGGCGTTAAAGCGACAGAATTCTGCAGACCGCCTTAATTAGAAAGCAGGTTAACAATGCTTATCGGCGCATTGCTTATATGCTTATTCACATTTTGCGCCTATTTCTGTATAAGTCGAAGTGTATCAGAAAATCTATGTAACTGAAGATATAACAAAAAAAAGTAGGTACCAATTACACAAACCGATTTAATTGAAATACTCCCACACTCCACAAATTAAAAGTTAATGTGTACGATCGAAAGTTAAGGAATTCCGTCGCTAAAAGGTTGTTAGCCCCTTTTTGTTATATTTTGTTTTTTAAATATCCTATCCCGTCCCTCAAGGCAACGTAATACGTCGCCGCCGGGCACCGGCGCAGGAGTGCCGGAGCTTCGCGCGCGCTCGCAGCGCCCCCACGCCAAATCAAACACCATCAACTTGCCAACAAACATTCGCTACGAGGAGCGGAAGAATGTCGGTGGGAGTGCGGCTGTTAGCCCCACTTCTCCACCGCATGCCAATGTAAGTCGCTTTTCAAAAAAGAATCTAAGCAACGATTTCGATGATAAGATGAGATGAGATTTGCGCCAATTCTTTTCTATAGTATTGGATGAGATTCCTTTAAAATTATCTAAATCGTTGTTGGGAAATGTTGCCTTGGATGCAAGTTATCGGACTCGATCGGGACATAAACAGGTCCAAAAGGCGCAAAGTTTTTAAAAACGAGAATTCAATGAAGGCGCGCTGGAAAAGTCTAAGCCCTGGTCGCTTCCGATAACTTCATAATGAAATCTACTAACCAGCATTATTGGAAACTACTAACGGCTAAATATATCGCAAAAAGGGAAATTGTAATAACAAATATAAAAAAAACTAAAGACAAAAGAAAAAAAAAGACTAATAATACAAACCCGTCTTAAAGAGTTTTGTTTTGTACGACAGTAATGAATAGTAGAAGCCAAACTGAATGAGGTGGTTTAATTCTCGTTACCGTGAAACTGTATTTTTTTTCGCGGTTTCTAACATTTACATTGCTTCACAAGGGATAAAACTAATAGAAAAGTAATTTGCCGCAATCGTAAACCTTTCTCTACGAATCCATGATAAAACGAACTTCGATTCAATTTTACTTAATAATGCAATAAACGCAGAAAATAAAACAGAAAAAAAGAGTTTCCCGGCAACATGAATAGGAACCACCTTAAATGTGTCTACCATATCGGTATTATTTTTCTTAATACGTCTGCTAGATCTGGAAACACTAAGTCACCTGAAGGTGTTAAATCGGTATTTACCAGGTGTAAAGTATCGGCATAAGTTAAATAAAATCATTGACATAGCTTGTTACAGCATACCCAAGTACCGATAACCTGCTTTCTGTCTTACATCCTCCCACGTCCATAGAAACTAATGGTAGAAACACTCCTTTGATATGGGATCTCGGAGGCGTGTCTAAACAGGATGCAGCCATCGTCGTCCGCCATGCGCTTAGCATCCTTCCCTTTCATCGCAACAAGTGCGAGCGAGACGGAGTACCTTACCTAGAATAATTATGTGTAACAAAGGACCAGTGCTGCACATTAATTACATCGGCCGGTGTGAGAGGACGTTTGTGGAGCCTCTTGAAATAAGTTAATTAAAAAGTCGTAGTTTCAAACCATAAAAATAGCTGCAGCCACTCAAATCTAATTATGATTAACTCGCATATAATTACGGTTTACCCAGATTCGGTTTCTGTATACGAAGTTTCGCCACCAGTTTCTCTCTACCACCACCTCTATGGACATTACGCAATTTATGTTCTTACAGCATGTTTTCTCTTGCTTGTTCCAATCACGATTGTAAATCTTGCTTACGGTAATTTTAGTGTATTTTATTGGTATATTTATATTTTTATTTTTATTTGCAACTTTTGGTTTGTTGTAGATTCTATAAAGACGTACCGTAGGCAGCGTAACCGCATGTAAACCGAACTCTTCAGAGACTAACTTATAGCAAACGTATGTGTTTAGTGAATTCACAGACTGTATTTTGAAATTAAGTTACATCTATTGGTTGTACATATTATTTATTTATTTAATTTATCGTGCTATCTGTTATACGGGAGTGTGGGTCGGGTGAGCTTGCATGCATCGCTTAAACGGCGCCGAAGGTGTTAAGCGAGTGTGGTGCGGCATCGGCAGGGGCTGTCGAAGCGGCCGTGGGGGCTGAAGCTGCGGCGCGGCGGGACAGGGGCGGGTGCGGCGGCGGAGACCGAGGGGGGGTCTGGCGAGACGTGCGCGCCCGAGCTGGCGTCGCCGGCGACCGACGTGAGCGCCCCCGTGGGCGGCTCCGCCACGTTGTCGTGCCGTGCGCTGGCGCCGCGAGCTACCGCCTCCTGGCGCAAGACGGCGCCCGAGACGCGCGCGCTGCGCCACGGCGGCCGGTTCGCCATCTCGATGGGCGCCGATGGCCTCGCCTCGCTCACCATCCACGCGTGCCGCTCCTCCGACACCGGCGTGTACTGCTGCCTCGTGGCCAACGAGCTGGGCGGCGTGCAGTCGTCGGCGCGGCTGACGGTCACGGGCGCGGCGGACGAGCCACCGGGCGCACCCAGCGTGCGCCCGCACCCGGGCGGCGGGCTCGTAGTGCAGTGGGACGAACCGGCGCCGGCGCACCTGGACTACTGCCGTGTGGGTGAAGGCGAGTGGCGGCGCGCCACGGAGGCGCCGGCCACCGCAAGTACGCTCGCACTGGAGGAGCTGCCGGCGGGGCAGTACTCGTTCCGTCTAGTGTCGGCCGGCGGCGTGGCGGGCGCCGCCTCGGGCGCGGCAGCCTGCGGCGGCGGCACCTGGCAGCGCGACCAGTTCGCGCGCCGCTACGCTGCCGAAGAGGAGCTCGGCCGCGGTCGCACGGCGCGCGTGCTCGCCGCTCGCGACACCGGCACTGGACAACGTGTTGCACTGAAACAGGTCAGTCTCTTATGGTGCTCCATAAGAGGACGATGAATTAATGATTTCAGCGACGACGTGGACCTACTGCTCCATACTGGTGTATGGTGCTGAAATCATTACTTCATACATATTATTTTAGGTGTATAACTCGTGTGTACAGTAAAAACTGTGTGCTTGGCATTATTTGTTTAACTCTTCTTAGGCAGCGTAATGTGATGTTATAAAATGAATGGTAATATTTCAGGTGGGGGTAGGTCGCGGCGCGGACGCTCTGCGTGAGTATCGCATCCTGTCGCGCACGGCGCACGGCGGCGTGGTGCGCGCGCTGGCACTGTTCGCTGAGGTGCCGCGTGCGGGCGCGCACACGCTGGTGCTCGAGCTGGTCGCCGGCGGGCCGCTACTCGACTGGGCCGCCAGCCAGCCACACGCGTACACCCAGCGGGCTGTGGCTACGCATACCACGCAGTTGCTCTCGGCGCTCGATTGGTTGCACGCCAACAACGTCGCGCATTTGGATGTCAGGGTAAGTCGGTTTTATTGTAACTATTGTCGTTTTTTTAAGATATCAGGCCTTTGCAATCTAAAGTACCTCGAGGAACAACTGGATGTGATGAATGGTGTGTAAGGTGAAGAGGCCTTTTTGTTACTAAACTATTGAATAATTTACTTTCAAAAGAGGTAATATTTGATTTTTATTAATGTCCTGTGTAGGGTCTTATGGAAATAATGCTTGAGTATTACTAAGTATAATAAAACGTTCGTTTTTGAGCCGTATTTTATCATCTACATTTTCAGTTGTCCAGCAGTGAATATCAGTGAGCAAGCAGCCATATCCTTCTGCCCATCGGCACATATAATTAGAATCACCGACCTTCACGTTCTATGTTCAATACAGAATTACTTATTAAAAAATCGCTTCATTAAAAGCTTCTTGGTGGATGTATCTGGCACTAAATATGTCCTGATGAAAGCGACCACAAATTGTAGGGTTATTAAGGGCCTATATACTACCTCAAATCAACTCGATCAGATCTAAATATCTTCCGAACTACTAAATATATAACTTTGAAATTTATATATGGTTCAGGACTTACTCTATCGATCATATGAATCGAAAACACGATTCCATAAAAATTTCTCGATAGAAAAAAATCACTAAGTTAACTAAATTTTTACTAAAACCTTAATTTCTCAATTCATACAGAGGAATAATAATAATAATAATTGATCTTGAAAATAAGCATGGTAATAGAACTAAGTAGGTATAAAGAATATTTCATATATTTCGGTTTATTTCAAATAAAGTCCTAATTTAGAGATTATAAGGTAAAACTTGATTTTTGAACTTACGTTGCGTTGTTTTGACATGCCTTGTCCCGCTCCTATAAACGCAAAATCCTATATCTATCCCTTTTCACAAAAATTTGAGGTTAGATAGGCTCTTAAAGAGAATGGTATACGTGCGTACACGCTGTTGGCGTTCCTCTGGTAAATAAATAAATAAAATGCTTTTTGTTTTAGCCTGAGAACATACTGGTGGAGCTCAACGGATCGTCCCCGCAACTAAAGTTAATCGATCTCGGGTCCGGCGTGGAGCTGGGCGAGACGGCGTCGGGCGCCGCGAGAGAGGTATAAACAATATTTATTAAAACAATTCTTTTTCCTCTTTCAGGAAACAATATCAAAATAGGTTTTTTATTCCTGTACATCCTTTCGGATACCGGCAGTGACAAGTCCCTTAATACCATTATTCGTATGTGTAGACGGAAGATTTTAATAAATCCTGAGTGGTCTGAACATTCAGAATCGGACCAGCAATTTCGCAGAATTACCTACTGATTTTTACTTCCTTGTATTTAGAACCTTGATAAAACTAGAGTTGTATGAGTAGAAACTTTGAGTGCTTTTCCTGCAGATAGTTTGAATGGTCTTATTATGTCGTAAGGTTCTACCACCGGCGCCGGCGCAGCTCGAGTTCGCGCCGCCCGAGTGCGTGCTGGGCCGCCCGCCCGCGCCCGCGTGGGACGCCTGGGCGGCCGGCGTCTTCCTATATGTCTTTCTCACTGGCGTAAGTTAAATTTTTTCCATCAAGATACGAATCAGTCAATGTACACTTTAATAACTTATTTTGTTTATTGCTATTTATAAATGTTAAGGTTGTCGCAGATCATAGGCGCCAGCACAAAAATGTGCATATAATATATGGGCTTAAAATCGTTTATCATTACATACATTTTACAGTGACAAAATGGCTTTCCACGAGCTTCAAACGAGTGGTCTGCGAGCTCTCATCTGATGCCGTCTATATAAAATACATCGAAAAGTTACGACTTTAAGCCCATATTCGAATGCACCTTTTATGCTGTCTTGCAGCGGTGTTCTTAACGTGTGCGGCAAGCTTAATAATAAGCTAACGGCATTTGGTGTCCCTTTAGCATATTTATAATAGCAGAGGTCAAACAAAAGAAAATAAAAGAAATGTCTGAATTATAATTACACATTTTGTTTATCCTACTGAAATGTTTAAATTCACATTCAGTCCGTTGACACGTTCTAGGCCATAGGGTTAATGTACTGATTGCCGCTACAAAAAAATAATGTTCTATTTTTGCAAATAGCTTTCTCCGTTCCTGGACGAATCGATCGAGGAGACGACCGCAAACATAATAAAGTGCGACTACTGCTTCCCGCCGGAGCACTGGGCGGGCGTGGATGCGCGCGCGCAGGCCCTCATCCGCGGTCTGCTGGAGCCCGCGCCCGCGCGGCGCCTCACGCCACGCCAGGCGCTCGACGACCCTTGGTTCCAGGAGGTAAATAATACATCACACAATCATCACCCGTCTTTTTTACCTACCAAAAAATTAAGCTTATCACAGCTTATCATCATCAACAGCCTATACTTGTCCATGCTGGACATAGGCCTCCCCTAATGAGCGCCACAGCGCCCTGTCCACAGCTTATAACCGTTTTAATTATTAGTAGTGTGATTCATTCTTTATGCATTTTTCTACACAGTCCTACTTCAAGGCTCTATCTAACATCTCCGTAACCTTCCTTACCTAGAGTTAGCTAACATTCACACCTGTTTGTCCGCAGGCCCCTACTAGTCAGTTATCGTGTACGCAACTCTCGACGTTCCTGGAGCGCCGCCGGCCGGCGGGCCATGCGCACGCGCTGAGTGCGCTGCGCTCGCCCGCGGACCCCTGACCGCGCACCGACTGAATTGTATTACCATAAAACTGTGTTGCCGCCGCTTAACAAATCGGCACTCAATATTAACTAACAAATAAAACAATCCAGATCTCTGTTTATTTGACAGTTAGGTTGTTAAAGACGAGCTTTGTAAAGTATGTTGATCGGACGGAAGATAGGAAAGATTCGAATAAAATATTTCACCAGTATCCCGCCCGAGTAATTGAATTATTAATATTTATTAATATTAATAATTTTATTAATATGCCAATACTAGTAAATCATAACTGTTCGATTTATTTATAAGTGGCGGCATCCTTATCATTAAATTGAAACGAAACTAACTTCTAGCGTCATTTTGATCCATTGACTTATTGCTTCAAGTATTGAGCATAACTTAATCTAAAGAGGCAAAGAACAAATATTACGCATTGAACTTGGATTTTTCCAAAATGAACTGCATGATATTGATGAATGTAATGTACGCGCTGATGGCACTAGCCAAATAAATAAACACATATTCGTGCAGTAATAATAATTGTAAGATATTGTTCTACGTTGTAGATTACTTGCTCTATAGTCAATGTACCCACCTTGTAAGTTCGATTTATGAAATGGAAAATTGTTTGCGATATATTTGATGATTTGAACGGCTCATATGTATTTTTATTGTGATGCCAATTGATTCCTCTCCACATGGCACGCAGCAGCCCGTCATAAAACCATCATGGGACTGGACCCACTTTCAGAGACATTGTCAACACTGACTTATTATAATTCTTAGTGTGGCCGATCTTAAGGGAAAGGACTGTGATTTATTCTAATAGTTATAAAATATTTCATGCTTATTCCTGATTTGTATGTATGTGTTTTAAACGTTGTATATTATAGTTATAAGTTTTAGCCCCTAATTTATCCTAATTTGTGACCAAAAGCAAAATTTGAACCTTGTAAGTCGAACATAAATCTGTATACACGATTTAGAATTTTAAGTCTTATTTAAGTACATAGTATATTGGGCGGGTCCTTGTAGTATTGAGTGAGATACAATAATTACAGGGTGGCCTTTGAGATGGGAGTGGATGGCAGAGTTTTAGAAGTCGTGAAATGACTCACATCCTCGATTTATGAGAAATCAAAAACAGGAGATTTAGATTTTTTCTAATCCTTTACTTTAACTGGAAAAAGAATGGATGTTTAAAAAAAATAACACTTAAAGTTTGCAAAAAAAGGCATTTCAGGAAAAGACTATTTTTAAATTTTAGTTTGAAAACCAGTAGGGGTTTTTAGAATAACTTCCTATAATATTTTCGAACTACTGGTATGCTTGCCGTGATTTGTCGCTGGCCAGGACCACTTAGCGTGCAATTTAATGGGGTTTATACTTAACAAATTTTCTTTTCGTAATTAATTTTTTAACTATGATGAAACATTCGTATGCAGTTATTATTTTCTCATAAATAGAGCTCATGTCTCCTTTGACAACTTTTCTCCAACTCTCATGGATTGGATTTGACCATTCAGTCCTATCTCAAAAAGCCCGATGTATTTGCATCACAGTACTCAGTAGCTTGTGTTAAAAAATATGCATGATTTTAGATAAGTTTTTTGGAGGGTTTGACCTTGGTTGCCTAAGATGGGGGACCCGCCCATTGTTCGTAGGTAACGGATCACTGCCGCGCAAGTATAATGCCACTCCATTTTACGAGGCAATATGTAAGTATCAACAATATTATCTTACAAATTTTGATTCAATGGTATTATTACTATTGATTTTTTTACAAAAGCGTCGTTTGTCACATGTTTAAATTCTTTTACAGAATTATATCCGCCTTTTGCATATTATTTTACTTTAAAATTGCTTGTGAATTGTGAACTCATCTTTGTTTTAGAGACAGCATTTTATTTCAAATATTGTTAACGATGCGTTTTCTTGTACGTCGCTATTGTTGACGATTAATTCATAAACACATTACATCTTGTAGATGTAATGTTTTATGAATTAATTATGAATTTGACGAACTGTTTGTGTATCAGTTATTTTACGACAACAATTTATTATTTTATTATACTACCTACTCATTTTAAATAGCTGATCAATACATAACGTTGTGACATATTTTGTTTTTATTCTTACCCTAAAAATCCGCTCCTTGCACGTGGTCCCATTAAGTAGATCAAATTAGTTTAGTTTTGGTGACATCTTCTGTATTGACTGGCACAATAATAGTGGCTAACCAGACCATATATTATTACCATTAGCAAAGAATCGTCAAGTTAGTACCTTATTGACAAGTAGGTGTAATAACGAATTCGGTGATCTAGTTTATAAGGACACAAGGAATTTTCAAAAAAGCATTGGTCAGTTTGTGATAGGTACCTATCATAATATGCTTTTTTAATGCGTCTGTTACAGTTTTATTTTTTCTAGTTTATGCAGAGATGGGAAGTTGTTCTTGGTGGCTGTTGGTGGCCACCAATTATTTCTGTATTCGCATTTCTGCCTAAAGTATAATACTATTAAATAATACTACTACCTAACTATAGATGTATTAAAAAAGCTTATGTTTTATTAGAAGAATCAGTTTTTATCTATTCTTATGGCTTTTTATGAAAATTCCTTTGTAACGGAATCCCTAAAAAAAGGTGGAAGCGCTGCTCGTAGGACTTAGGGCACAGATTCATTACGCCGCCGTCGCCGCCGCCACGAAGATGTAGAAGGTAGGTATAGGTACTAGGTACTATAGGTATGGGCATAAGAATAAAATTAATAACGTTATAGTTAATATTTATTCTTTTTTCCAGCTGTTATTTTTTCTTATGGTGTAGGTAGATTACCTTTTTGTGTAGGTACCTTCTTACCACGTTCGCGGTCATTGACTTAAATCAAAACTTCGTAGAAACGTTGTAAGTTCTACCAACTCCCCATACTTAGTAACAGTCTCTTTTTGTCATCCAATAAAGAAAAAAAATGTTGGTAGATAGATAGTATCTATCTACAATCTACACTCACTCCACTCTCAAGATTGGTCAAACTAGAAGTAAAATGTTTGTAAACAAACCACGACACAAAAAACAGGTCCTTTTTGTACTCATCATAATCTCGGTGCCCTTCTCTTCACTTTCTTAGCCATGTCCTCTTTCACACAGTCACATATGTGCTTCGGTCTTCCAAATATCCTATCTCTCTTCTCGTAGCACGAGATTCTTCCCTCTCTGTCTAGTATTGTACCACGCTAGCCCGTTACTCAACTTTTCTGTCTGAAACTTCCCATCTGTTCTTCTTTCTAATCCCTAAATAGGTTACATTAATATCGTTACTCCACTCTTCCATCTGAACGTTCACATATCCGTTGTATGCACAATTCGTTCATCCAAGAACATAAACGTGCATTTCCCCCCTTACGTTGCTTTAGAGGCATGAGTGCGAACAGGGTACCTAGATTACCTTAACTATTGTCATGTCATTTATATATTTCAGCGCCCGCAGCTTAGCGCCTGAATGGAGGCGGCTTATTTACCAACATGTAGACGCCTTTGAAACTGAGCGTCTTATAGAACTCGACAAAAAGCGCGACGAGCTCAAGCCCAGCAGTAGCCATTCATTACAACTACGTCTTTGGCATTTTGACTTGCCTAAAGTGCGCCCGTAAATTCAGCCATAAACTTGGGTATGCAAGTCATCAAAGAGCTCACCAAAAAGTAGATAGTCAACCAACGCCCTGTAAATAGTCGGAGTTAAAATGCTTGCCCAGTAATGCACTCACCGTAGTCGAAATCGGCTGGGAGACATCATAGAGTTTACCTCGGTCTTTGGGCTGCTTTTTCAGTGGTCAGAGTACCTAGCTACCTTGCTGTCCGAGTAGTTATCCTAATGTGAAAATAGCTTACAATATCTTTAGCATAAAAAAATACTCAATAATCGTGTTTTTGTATTATATGCTTATATTTTAAATAATTAATAAATAATAAGCAAAAACTTGAATTTTGCACTGACGTTGCTCTGTTTTGTCCCGCTCCTATGAACGCGAAATTCTATGCCTATCCTTTTTAAAAAATGGAGTCATAGATTGGACCCTTCAGCTATCCCCGCAATCGAGCTAGCAGCCTTTACCTATCTAATCTTCCTAAAACAATAAGTAAGTAGGTATAGTAGAAAAATTAAACAAGTTTTTATAGTAAGTATTTAATTTTTATTATAAGTTATTTAAATGTTTTTATACATCTATTAATACGACATTTATGACAGCTATGCGATTAATTCGCCTACAAATATTATAATAGTTCGATTTACATAACGTTCGGTTTGGTACCTAATAAAATTGAAAACTACTTTCTGCAATGATTAATTATACAACGCTAAGTTAATGAAGTGCATTATAGTTTCCATAAACAATTAGATAAAAGTCAATAACCTTAAACGCGTGTAGGTAGGTACTAAATTACCACGCACATACTTTTCTAATAACTTGTTAATAAGACCTTTTTTGTAGACATTACCTAGTATTTTTGATTTCCTACCTAGAACACAAAATATGGAGAATTAACACTAATTTGAATTATACCCAACACCAGCTCGTGCTATAAAACACAGCCAACCATAAAATAAGTGCTACCTTATTTACACACAACATTAATACCAATAGATAAAGGTTATTAGTAATATAACACTATTAGGTACCTACAGTTAATACTCTGTTTACAAGGAAAGTGTAGGTTGAACCAGTATACAGGGTTACGGGTATTTAATCAATAACCTCTTAAATGCGACTTGGGTAAATCAAGACTTACAACTTTTGTTCTATGACTTTCTCTAATTCAATGGTTTTTTTCCATACAAAAAGACAAATTTGTAAATTTCCAGTTTTAATCATAACCATGAACTTTTGATTAACTATCTATAACCCTGTATTTTCTATTTAAAAAATTTCAAAATTCATATTTACTATAATTAAACAAAAAAATAATTGCACATAACCACAAAATAAAAAACAATTCAAACGCATTGGCCAGCTGTTAGTGCGTTCCTGCACACGGATATTATGAACTACGTACAAAAATTAACAAACCATATCAATCTAAAATAGATCATACCTATACCTAATGTACGAACAGAAAACTATGGAAAAGTTATGAATCCATCTATCTACATTTACGTCGATTTTCCATCTATTTAATTATTATGAATTATATCATACAGAGATCTATGGAAAGATATGAATAGGTAGGTACATCTAGATTTACATAATGCTAACTAACCCACAGAAAGTGATATAAATGTACCTAATATCTGCAGCTAAATATCATATCATTGTAAGAAATCAGTGTTTCCAAGGTGACCATCGAACGATAAATAATATCACATAACATCCTAACTAAAATGATCTAAAACGCTTTCTACGCATAACTACAATCTCGTTGTATTTGAATTCTAAATTTGTTTAAAGCATCCATACATTTAGAAATTAACACGTATATTTTTCTTTTACTGGAAACACTGGAGAGAAAGTTTACTGATAATAATTTGTAAATTACCTACAAGAAATTCTATCTGATATAATGATGATTTCGAGAGTCCACTCAGACACAGTCCAACCGTGTTGGCTGAACTGTAAGCACTGTAGAGTAGACTAGCACACTTTGCCACACTTCAATGTTTGTCGGCGATCGTCACTGCATCGTCATAGAATGTCTGTTTCGTACACTTTGTTGGTGGAGACCTCTGTGTCCTTGACGGGCTGATCGTAGAGGTCGGCGTTGGCGCAGATCTGTGTCATGCTGCCGGTGAGCGAGAGGTTCAGGTTCATCTTGCTGAGCAGATTGGACTCGCTGCCGGTCTTTTTGAGGTCGTGCGCAGGCGCGGGTGCGGCGCCGCGCTGGATGAGCTGCAGGCGCGCGTACTGCTCCTGCAGCGCGCGCTGCTTCTTCAGCAGCTCGCGGTGGCGGTGCTCGAGCGCCGTCGGAGAGGAGGGCGGGGAGGATGAAGAGGAGGGGTGTGGCGGCGAGGCGAGCGGGGAGCGGGACGTGGTGCGCGGCGGGGGCGGCGGCGGTGCGCGGCGCGCGCGCAGTGCCAGCAGCTCGGGGTGGCGCTCGGGCACGGGCGGCTTGGGCGGATGCAGGCCGCGCGCGCGCACCGGCGGCGACGCGTCCGTATCGCTGCCGCTCGGGTACGAGGCCAGCCGCCGCAGTGGGGGCTCGCCGCGTGATCCCCCGCCCGCCGCACTCACCCCTGGCTTTGCGAACGTCTGCAGCTCGTCTAGTAGTGCATCGAGTGCGTTCTCGGCTCGCCCGTCTCCTCGAGCCGCTGCTCGCCCGTTGCCGCCCTGCGCACGCCACCAACTCTAGCTCTCTCCAAACATCGCCTAGTGCAGTAAAAGCGCGATTGCAAAACACGAAAGAAATGCCAATTTTGAAAGGGATGCCAATCGATTTTAGTATGATTTTTGTTTTTGATACGAATTTGGAGATGTGGTTTGTGAATTTAATTTTGAGTAAGTAGGTAGATGATTTCTGCAATCGCGCTTTTATAACATAGGTTTACGACATTACATCCAAACATTTAACAATCATTCGATTACAATAATATAACATTAAGATTTCACATAAAATAAAATACACCCATATACAATAAAAAATATATAAAAGGCGAATGCCCGAGTATCGCTGTCAACGAATAAAGCTTTTTTATATATTTAATTATGTTCCCTGATACCACGACTTTGCCATCAAATTAGGAACCAATTCAAATAAAATTACTTGTACTTATGTGTTTACTATAAATGTAATTAACTTTATTCAAAGGCAACTTATGAATATTTCAGCAGCCTATCAAGGACAATAAAGTAAAATGGTGATACTTATAGAACAACTCATACTGGTGAATATAACCAATAAGAAAATCATGAATAAAAGTAGTAATTACTTAAGATTACTTGTGATTATGAAAGATATCAAACAACGAATAAAATGTTGTGTTCATAAAATGCAAGTTTATGAAGAAGAATATTAATTTCACTCTTAACAATTGTGATGATTTTGCCAGTAGTCAAAAATATCAACGTGAATCAAATTACTTGAAACAAATTTAAAAAACTACCTAACGATCTAATTGTTTTATTTACTTTAAACCGAAAACTAAGTCTACAAGCCAAAGTGAACTGCTATCTAAACTACTTTATACGTAAAGGTACCTACAATCGATATGACAACCAACTTCAGTCTTGCATAAAACGAGTGACGGCATTTGCAATTAATTTGGAATAAAATTACCTGTGATCCAGTCGTGAGGGTTAGTTTCTAATAATGTACTACAGGCCAATCGGTGGGTGGAGCGGATACAATGGTGCTCTTCTCTTTATATCTTTCATATTCAACGAGAGTTTGCAAAGAGGCGGAAAGGGGCCGCGGCGGTGCTGTGTCAGAAGATGAAAGTATAAGGAGGAAGGGTGTAAACAACAGGTTAGGGTTTAGGTTCTAGGCATTTCAGTGGTATCCGGAAGTACTGGGTTGTGAGCGGCTCCAGATAATGTACTGCAACAGAACAGAAAACAGCCAGATGCACAAACTATTTTAATAAGCAACAATAAACATGCTGGTAAAGTCTGCTCTACACTGTCTGACATGATGCCGGACATTCTTTAAACGTCCATTATTGACAAAGCTTATGAAGATCCATTAATATTGACTATGAGATTGAATTGAAGCAGCACTTAATTAACAAAGAGTCAGTCAATTTTTCATTGTATACAATTCATTTTCTGTAACGAATCATGATAACCGACAGTTTGGAGTAGGCTTTAATACTCTATGTCGGTATTTGTTACTACATTTGCAATTATTTGTTATGAAAACAATATTATTGAAATTTATGCTGTTATGCAAAACAATATTGACATTTGTATGTTTTTACACGTACTCGACTGTTAAAAGTGACTGTACAAATAATTGGCAAATGTAAACAAGTACCAAAAGTTATTTACATTGTGCATAAACGATTATACTAAAAGTCGTAAATAATGTAAGACTGATAGGTTTGATGCGTATGAGAAAATACATCGGTAGGTAGGTAGTTACTTTATTGGAGCGCTACCACTGCTGGTACCTAATAGGTGATATGATAGGTGAGCTGTAAGTTCTGTGTGCTACTTTCTATAGCTAGTTTTAATTTCTATCTCTTTTCTAATAGTCCGTAAGTACCTACCTTATCTACCATTGTGATGGAAGTTGAAAATTTTTTTTTTCTTTCTTTCTTTAGAGGCATTTGCCGGCAGGAAAGGAGAAGGAAGCTTTTTCTAAGTACTATTTAACTAAAACCGGTCAAATGCGAACCAACTCGCACGCGGAGGGCTCCGTACCAAACTATCGCACAAAGCTATTTCGCAATAGAAACCCTAAAAAACATTTTCACATAGTGGTGTGGACGATGGCCTCGTAAAATATGAAATTATAATTTGTTGTTATAGTTGGAAACCCTGATAAAATTACAAAAATCTATCTTTTACAGCTTATGTGTTAAAGCCTAGACAAAAATATCAACAAAAACTGTCAATAAACACATTTTTTGGTTGGGGCCGCCTTCAATTTAAGTATCTATTTTTTTATATATTTTATTATAAATTTTGATAAAAACAACATTTATTCGTTTTCATTTAACATTAATTCATTCGTTGATATAGGTATGTCTTCTAGCTTAGATAGGGCAAGCTTCAAGCGAGTGGTCCGCGCGCTTAATGTAAATGCAAAATTTTCTGGTGTACAGTATCGGTGTTGCATGTACATATTATGTATTATGTGACATAACACATACCTACATGCAAACGCTTGCTAGAGTTGCATATGATTATTGTTTTTTTGGAAAAGTACTAACAATCACTGCTAGCTTCTAAGCTTATTTTATGGCAACTATTCTTTTTATCTGAGTGGGATTGGAACCACGTTAAAGACCTTTTGATTAATTGCTTCCCCAAAATTCAATTCTATATTATCAAAACGTAATTGGTAGATACTTAGGAGGATGAAAGAAAAATTTGAGAAGGGAATTTTAATAATTAATTTAGTCAGAATTTGTAAAAAAACTACCATTTTCTCACACGCACTTATAACTTAATGATCCATATCTTTATTTCATCTGTGATTTATACAAAAAAATGCATAAATCTCAGGACTATCTCACCAAAATCATCTTACATTATTTAGAATAATAAACTCGTAAGTGAAATAATGCTTAGTTAACACGTAATCTACAAGAACCGTAAAGATAATCTTGATCTCAAACCGTTAATTGGTTATTTTAACTCAAACAAAAGGGCAGTAACGTTTTTTGAACGAATTTTGCGCTTTCTATAAAGTAGGTACAGAAATGAATTTAGGTAGTTTATGCCTTCATTCTCGAGGGCTCAACTCAGCAGCGAGTCAATATAACTTGATTAAAAAATTACTGTCCCCTTGTTCAAACAGCATTAACAAAAGGAAGCATGCAGTTAGCATTTTGTTTATTGTTCTAAAATAAGGCTCGTTGCGCAATATGTAATGATTTGAGGAAGCTCCTTCATTAATAAATTATAAAAGTTTTGTGTCTCTAGTGCAGGACGTGTGTCCCGCCATGGTTCAATTAATGACATCATTAGTCGGGCTTTTACCAGCGTCAGTGTGCCAGCTACTCTCGAACCACGTGGCCTAATGCGAGATGATGGTAAAAGGCCTGACGGTATGACTCTGATTCCTTGGAAGATGGGTCAGCCTTTAGTTTGGGATGCTACGTGTGTAGATACCCTAGCACCTTCTCATCTTGCAGGGACATCAGTAAGGGCAGGCTCCGCAGCAACATCAGCGGAGTTCCTCAAACGGCGAAAATACGCTAGTCTTGACAGAGGTTACCTATTTGAGCCGTTTGGGGTGGAAACCCTAGGTCCTTGGGGTCCTGGGGCACACGTTATCTATAAAGATCTTACAAAACTACTAATAGAGTCCACAGGTGATCGGAATGCTGGTTTTTATTTCGGTCAACGAATTAGCATTGCCATTCAACGTGGCAATGCTGCCAGCATTCTGGGCACTCTGCCTTCTGGTGACGGCTTAGATTTTTAGTAAATAGATGTAAGTGTAAATATTACTTGTAATTATTTTTTGCTGTTAAATAAATAAAATCATGGAATTTAACTTATAAAAGTTTTCAATTTATTTTGCAATTTCTATCTATTGTATTTATTATTGCAGTTTCTATCTATTGTCAAATAATTCTATGGCTGTTATTGTTGAATATATTTTTTTATGAAAGTTTATGAAATTAAATTAAACTAAATACCTACTTTGTTTCACTAATAGCTATTTCTAATGTTAGTTAAGAGGCAGCCTTGCATTTTTTACGTAGAAGTGGTATCTACATGATTCTATGGTTGCTGGTAAGCAATGAGTTAGTAACAACAGCAGTAGATACCAGTTAACTTGTGGTAGTCATGTAATATTTTAAAGGCAATTTTAAATCTATTTGAGCCGACGCGTGGATCATGTAATGATTATTTTTATATCTGTAAAACACAGAAAACAGAAAATAACACGTAAACTATTATTTAATTAAATCTATGAACGTAGGTATATAATTTCTTGTGAATTTCTATTTACCAATAACACACTGAAAAATACATTGCTACCCAAGTCTAGAGCATGTCGGTATTGGGCTTATTGACAATACCGGTACTTAGAAATGTCATAAATCATCCGTTAAAAAAATATTTTCCGGGTTTTTTCAGTAATACCGAATACCGGTGTCATGCACAATCCATGACGATTCCTTGGATTTTAATTATCTAATTATTTACATGCTTGACTTTTAGTTATTTCATTCTTATCTACTCTAACTAACTCTAACATCAAAATATATTATGAAATCGTTAAATTGTAGTGGAGTTCCTGATTACGACTATAGTAGGTATAGTATACTTCATCTAAATTATTAATGTAGGTACTTATATATAAAATACGGAGCATATAAGTTAAAAGGTAAAAGTGCATGCGTACCAGTGATGATGAAAGTACTGAAAAAGGCAAAAATAATTCAAATTCCCAGAAAAGTTCACAACTACTTGATTCCTATCAAGATGTTAAACATTAAGCATCGTAGTTAATACATTCAGTGCTAGTGCGCCAACCAACATGCCTAGGTACATACAGCAAAACTCGAGGTTACAGATCCAGATTTCCAAAAATGCACAAAAAGTAAACTTAGTAGGTAGTCCAAAATAAAATCATACGGACGTGGTTATAGAATATATATATAAAAAAATAAACGTATATGAAGACGAAGAATTAATTACTCATTTATAATAATTGCTTCTCGAAACAGGTTATGTTCTCTCCACGCGAACTGACAGAAAATGAAATGCATCATTAAATCAGCACAAAAATTACAGTTAAATAAAACAATGTGAGAGGCTAAACCCCAGTATCTAACTAAATCAATCATGTTATTTAAAACTCGTTAAAACTTTCAGCCTAGGTACCTAGTGAGTAAGTGTGGTCTTCATTAGTAGATGTGAGGAAGGTGTAGATACTCCACAATCTATAGTCATCGTGTCCAAAATTCGATGCGAAAGTAAAATTGGCATTGTTTTCCTGAAGCGAGGGTAGTGCTGGTTGCAGGGTCGTGTGCAAGAGAATCTGAAGTTGTATTCTGATGCTGAGCCATCACACTCTGTCATACCTCAATTTCTCCGACGGTTCGAGCCTTTTCAGCCAAACTCACGAATCTGCATAAAGCTTGACTTTCACTGTCAAATGCAACTCAACGCCCTGATGGGGATTAAATCGCTGATTTCGAGGCATCTATCAGTTATTACACAAATTCAAATTATCTCCTGAGACAAAGTGTGATACTAATTTTGAATAATTCTCTGGTAATATTTTTGCACTCTTTCTAATCTCTATACCAATTTACAGCCAATCCGTGATCACAGAATACGAAGGGTTGTACCATTATGGACATTAGGAGGCTGCAGCATCTACACAGGGTCAAATAATGATACAAAGCGTTCTCTGGTGTTGAAGAAAGGGTTTGTGTAGAGGAGTTAACACTACTTAAGAATTTTATAAGACACATGCCTTTAAACTCGGATGGTGATACAATAGGATACATGCTAAGATAGAAAGCGGTGAATCTCTACTCTAACAAGTTATATGGATCTAATAATGAAAGCTGAAGGTCTGATGAAGGGAGCAAATCAATGTTAACTACAGAGTCTTGGAAAAAAATGCAAATTTTATAACTTTTGGCAAACCTGCAATTGTTAAGCGCAATTTCGTTATAAATATCAATCAATAAGAATCCTAGTCACCAGGTTATTTCTGCAATTTAAGTTGTCATTATTATGTAAGCAAGTATGCTCGGTGTGAGGTGAACGATTGATGGCTAATTTTGTATTTTTCTCAAAGTTTGTGTTGAAAAGTCGTTTATCATCAAAACGTGTAAAAGTCGATCCTAATTGAGTCACTAATCGAAAGACAATAGGCCACGACCGCGACAAACGATGTCATATGTGTCGACGTCGTACTTATTGATTGACATTCTTGGTTTGGGATACAAAGGAGACTCCAAGATCTTGTCTCCCAAGCCAACCTAACCTGCACGTGGTGTACCCTGCTAGATAACGAACTAGGCTCTGGTGAAAATATCAACATTCTTCATAATTTGATAACTCATATTTTACTATTATTTTCCATTACTTGACACTGGCAGAAAAGAGTCCAACCAGACTCATATTGCCATTAACAAAGAATAATCATCATCATTCTTGGTTTGGATTATTGCAATCGTTTAGCGAAGTTGAAGTTTTGTCCAAGTAACATTTCACTGCAATAACATTATTCTAGCCCACAACAATCAATGTAACAAATTTACCACTTTAAGATAAAGAGTTCTCTACTAAAGAAAAATAAGGTCATAGCATACTTTATTTCAGTACTAAAGTAGGTATCTATTTGTCAAAAAGTATTTATTGTACTATATAATATAACTTTTGGCCTTTGAATACTTGACATTATTATAAAATATTTGCTTTCACAAGTTCCCTGTGACATATCGGAAAAATTGTAACCTATCCTCATAGAGAGTCCTTACTATTGTTACCTACGTGAAGAAGGCATTTCAATAAGCCAGCGAAGCTAGCCGGCAGAATATATCGAATTCCAATAAAATCGCTTGATTTGTAAAGCTAAGCTACCTACATCGTACATCGCAGATCGCTATAATAAGTGATTTCTGTGTCAATGTGGCTCCTAGATGAGATACCTATTAACCTACTCTTGTTACCTATGTTGTGTCGTGTGGGGTATACGCGTGTAAGTAACGGGGTACCTTGTTGTTGGTAGTCTGTTGGAGGGAGTTATCCGGGTACTCCTCGGTGGCGAGGCAAGACGTGGAGCCGTGAGACGAGCCGGGGGACAGTCGACCGTCCGCTAGCGGCAGCCGCTGTTCCTGCACGCAAGCCAATCTGAAACGTATTTGTTATGGGGATAAATTTCCATTCCCTACTTATCTAGAAACATCCATTACAACACAATTTTGCCGTAGCTTTTTACGTATTAATAGACCAGGATCGATAATTTTTGAAACAAGAAAAATATGAAGAATAAATAAAAACAAAAGCCTTTGGAAAAGGAAGAGAATATAACAAAAATTAACGGAAAAATAATTTACGGGCGATCTGAGCTCGGGAAGTGGAAGGGGGTGAGTTTTTAAGGGTAAAACAACGGGCTTGTGTTATGAGTACAAGATAACTGATATTTACAATACACAGATATCTATTTTTTATTAAACATAGAAAACGACCAGAGCAAATATCTGCAGATCGTACACACATTTGTCCCACTGTGCCACAGAGTTCGTCAGAATATCGCAGACCCTGAACAAAAGAAATTGCATTTGCAATTCGTTTGATACAAGCATACCATACAATACACAATGTACTTTAGAAATGAAATGAAAGTACAGTGGAATAAAAACCAAATAAACATTATTCTCTCTTTCTTTCAAACCGCATTTTTTTCAACATATTCTATTTGCGCTGAGCGACATTCTTATTTTATACGTCGATTGACACGACTCTATTGGTTTGATCATTTACCGGTTGTACACAGGAAAGAGTGGTGGGTTTGAGTCCCGAATAAATAAAACTTTATGATAATGTAATGAATATATCAATGTGTTGTAACAGTCCAGACAGTGGCTACACTGTTTTATGCAAATATTTTACATTTAGCGTTTCTTTTAAATAATATTTAACCCTAAAAATAAATCAATTATAAAACTGCTTTGGTGCATTACATAAAAACTTCTCTGAATAGAAGAATAGACAAATCATTTGAATTCGTGGCGCGGACATAAGGAGAAGACGAAAAAAACAAAAGGGGAGAGGGTTGGAAAATTGCTTTCAGACGTGACGGATGGGATTTTTAATATAAATAATGTTCTTGATAAAGAGAAGCGGATAATGCAAATCGAAAGAATAAAACGCTCATCGGTTATAATACGTTAAATACAAGAGAAAGGATTCCAACGTTTGGTAAAGGTTTTACCGGAATCAGGTCAGAAATCTATTTTATTTTCAATACAGGGCTATTTCGGATTAGTGCGTATATCACGAGTAGGTACCTATATCATTCCTATTTCATCATCTAGGTCATCTTCGATTCAACGATATTGTAATTTGTATATTTTGCCTAAAGGAAATGAATTCCAAGTTTGCTCTAACTATCTTTAAATTGAATATTGTATTTATGGGTCTTTAGTATGTGAAAAACAACCTTACTACTGACTTTAAATTCGGCAAGCGGGTAGGGGGCGGTAGTCTCCCATTATCCGTGAGACAAAGTCTCGGCTGAAGGAGTATCCTAGATGATCATTTCGTCGGATATTTCAGGGTTATTATATATATTCTTTCGGCCTAAGAGTTATAGTGAAGCTTGAAATTCAGATCTTAAGATTCTAGGGAAGTCTCCTGGCTTCTACTAAAGCTCCTACTCTGGGAGGAGAACCTAATAGGAGACGAATGGTGCTAAACTTCACCAGTTTAGTAGTGTTTGATTCCGCAGTTAAATTTGGAACTTCACTACTTCTCTGGTTTAGTACAGCTAGGGACCAGATGACTTGACTTATCTAGCTTTTTAGTTAGAGAGATGATGTAAGGAAGAGTTGAATTGCATAATATCTTAACGTAGCTTACCCACTGAAAGGTTTGAATTAAACATCACAAAGTAAACTCCTTCTGAAAGTGTTTCAATTTAGATAGGTAGATTATGACAAGACTTTGAGGCTGGCTTAGGTTGCTAAAAGATAATGCCCTCCTTTCCCGACTGACTCTTTTGTGATATGTCCCAGTACCTTTACCTATATACACAGTAATAGGCATGGAAACCCAGCATGCGGTCTTATCTGTGTTGACGGTGGAGGTCTGTCCAGTCAGGATGTCGAGGATCACAGATGTTGGGCGGAGGCGGTGCCCTCATCCTTGCCGTCGTAAGTTCGGTGTGCGAGAGTGAGATTGAAAGTTATTTTAGTCGTTTGTGTAAATGGAGGATTAGGATTTATCAGGTTTAAGTAGGTAGGTATTCGTCAGAATTAGGGTATTTTGTAGTTAGTTCGTTTGTCTGAGCTTCTAAAAGAAACTGAGTTACTACAACATAACGGGTGTCCTACCACTAGACGACACTAGACGATCACATTGGCCATTATAAATCACTTTTCTATATATTCGTTTATCTACAATAACTATCTCTTTGAAGGACGTTTCTTTGGTATAGGGAGATTTGCAGCTTCTCTCTGAACTTTAAGATAATCATAAATTATCTTATGATCTATGTTTAATAAGTTCTGTAATAAATGTCTAAAATCTGTAAATTTGAAGTTATATTTATTTTATTTATAACAGATAGGTAGGGGTGTTACAGTGTGTACCAACCGTTGCCACGGGGCGTAAGGTAACGTGTTACACAGCGAGCGTTCGCAACGAGCGACGGAATTCAGCACACGGCCTAACGTAACGTGCTCGCTGCGAATCATATAAGCCCCAACCTCAACCTCAACAGCCTATAACGGTCCACTGTTGGACGCAGGCCTCCCACTGATTTTTAAGGGGTAAAGCCCATAAGCTCTACGTTGGGCATGCGGGTAGGGGATCGCAGTTTGGTGGTAGATCTATTCTGCAAGAGGCGCTGCTGCCACCCCCGGTGTATTTGCCTTAGTTGCCTCTTACGACACCCACGGGAGAGTTGGGGTGGTGCAAATTCTAAGCCGGCACCACACGGCTAATAGCCCCATAACATCGGTCAATTTCAAACGGCTTTAGATAGGTACATTTTGCGGCCAACATCGCTATGTTCAAGTTCTGTCTGTAGAGTTATGAACAGCAGTGCGTGACGTCGACCTGCGGATGACGATGCTTATTGCGGTAGAACTGACCTCTTTAGCGTGACGAGAGTGCCCGTCAGCTTCTTGCAGCGCCGCAGTGCGAGCTCGAGCCTTTCCGGCTCTTCTTCCAGCATCTTCTCCTTGCGCACCACCTGATTAAGTTATAAGTAGCTTACAATAAAACTCTTTATTTCTGACGCAATAATTATACTTAATCTACAATCAATCTCAATCTCAATCAACCATCTCAAGATTAGATTTCTAATCTTTTATTGTTATCTTAGTTATAATAATTTAAATATTTAATTTTAATTAACATTGTGTACAAAAGCAGTTTTATTTTCTATTTCATAATTTTTTATACATTTTTTTTCTTGTTTTGTATGTTTTTAGTTTTTTCGATGGCAAGAGATGACATAAAATAAAACAGAAACATAATAACATAAAATTCAATCATCGAATGAAAAAAAAGCTAAATCGAAATATCTTGAATATAAGTATTTCATTGTTTTACTTGTCTAATGGTAGTTCGACTGACAATCGAATATTCATGTCCTAATGCTTTACCTGTTCGATTTTTTAAAACAATTTATTTTGTTAATGAAGAAGTTGTAATCGATTCGTTTTTGATGGTCAACATTTTGTATTATTTTACAGACTTTAGTCCGTCATCAGTTTATGCTTGAGTTACGTCACTTAAGCTTCGGTCTATGACTAAGCAAGTACATCGGCCTAAATGACTTTATTGTTGAAATAAGAATATACTTTTTTTTATTAGCTACTTTCTCCTTCCCGCGGCATTACAGGAGTTTTTCCGTGATAAAAAGTAAGACAGATTGTGTTACTGTGGTAAACTATAATTTGTATACATTTTTCTACCCTTTTACGGTAAAAAATCTTCAAGAATCATCGTTACATACTATGTCGGCTCGATAAAAATAAAAACTTTCGTAAGACCCCAAAATTTTCAAAACTACTGATTCTATGAAGTATTTCTTAATTCAGAGTCAACTCGTCGTCACTCATCTGTCAACAATTAGGGAACTTCATAGTCGTGCATATACAAAACAAATGCGTGGACATGTTATAAACAGACTTTATTCGAAAGATGTAATAAATTAAATCAGAATAGCTCCAAGAAATATCAACCACCACATTAATTAGATGCACAACCTGAGAATACAATACGAACCATTTCCATCGAATAATTATTTTGCTGCGAGAACTATGTCAGATACATTCCAATATTGAGAATGCCGATTTCATTATACTAGCACTTTCATGGCTGAAAACACAGAGAGCGATCTGCAAGGACGTGAAACGACGGCGCGCCCCTGCGGGTCGCACCGCCGACGCTAACAGTGATCGTGTTATACTAGCACTTTCATGGCTGAAAACACAGAGAGCGATCTGCAAGTACATACCTACGTGACGCGCTGCAAGATTTCTGTTCCAGCATCCGTAAATATTCCCGGTGCGCTACAATATCGATATTCGATGATTCCGGCTGATTATTACACATCTGCTATGCCGTGCCATTTGAAATCCTGTCTGTATTTCTGAACGTGATCTCCTAGTCGATTGAATAAAATATGTTGTTTTTTAAATAGAATATGATATGATAGATTGCGTTAAAAATGAAAATACAAAACGAATAATTAAAGAAGTCAATGCGATACAGTACGACCACAGTATGTGGTACGACCGTCAAAGTTTTAAGATAATAATATATTGTAATTAGGTAATATTCAAAAAGCTGTGTTGATTGAGTACAGAACTAGGTGTGTGTTTATGAACAGAAACCCTAAATTACCCTTTTAATGTTAACGATTTAGCATTTAAGAAATTTAGGGCTTGGGGGCTTAGGGGTCATGTAGGAATATCCGATTCGACATAAGGTGGGTGGGAACCTATATGCCCATACATACGTACTTTCCCATCCATTTAGAAACTACGTCCCGGATTTTAATAATATTTTGAAAGGATAAGAAACAGCTATGTTTGCATCGTTTTAGTTTTTCAAATAAGAAAATCATCATGAGAGCGAAAGTAATAAATCGCTTTATAATTAATTCACATGAATTTTCACTCTCATAAATGATGATCATTTTTTTATGTTACATTAATTTCTTATCTTAAGGTAGGCTTAGGTATTAGCACCCACCTTGTCCAATTCCAACCCGAGCGTGAAGGGTCAGCTTCGCAAACTATTCTAAACAGAGCGGCTTTGAAAGTGGTCGCTCCAATAACATTTTTACAGCAAAACAAAGTTATAAGCTATAAATTATTCCTATTGTTAGTGCAAAGAGTAGACTTTTATCGGGGACATTGTGTAAACTCTAGTCGAGATAACGATCCAAGTCCGCTGTTGTTGTGTCCCGTGCTGCCACCTTCGAGTATGATCGCCTTGAATAGAGCCAAGTAGGTACCTGGTGCTCGGCTCCGAGCTTTCTCTTAGCAGGAAAGTTCTTAGCCACAAATTAATAAAAATACTGTGTCATTTGTTGTCGTTTAACTCCTATAGATGGCAGAGACTATCTTCTCAAGTAACGAATACCGCAGCTGTAAAATTAATTTGCTTTATGTCGTTCATTCTGCAACACGTTTTCTCCTAATTTTATACACCGCTATATAAAAACATGTACTATATTCCGTCCACGCATTTATTTTCTTTTTGACAGCTCGAGTGACAATCAATTAATTGGTCCTAATGCTTCACATGTTCGTTTTTTTAATGAAAATCCATTTTGTAGGTATACGCAGAAAAAGGTTTGAGACCCTAGGGCAGAGACATAGAAATCATAACTGAAACAACGAACCCCAAGGTGGCTTACCTTATCCATCTCAGCGGCCAGCTTTGCTTTCATGGTCTCCTGCAGCACCGGAAATTTTAACTTCCAATCCGCAACAGTCTTGCTGCTTTTGGATAGCACCATTGCAATGCGCTCGATGTCAGCCATATTAACACGTGTCTCCCTAGAGTAAATATAGAGATCAAATTAACACAACTTTGTAACTGTACTGTATTACGTGATGTGACAACCTGCTCGAAGCAAACTCTAGCATTTGCCTGAAACCGGAAAGCATCCTTCAGAGGATTCGAGGCCCGAAACCGAACACAAAAAATGTATATCAGTCATCTGGTCCGGTGACTGGAATAGTACACCATGGGTAACCCATGTTGTAAATATAAAAGATGGAGATCGAATTGCTACATGTGTAGTGATTGGTACATGTAAGTACCTCTACAATCCTAGTGTTGCAAACAATGTGAAAGGGTTTACCTCGCGAACTTGTGAAATGGCCTTATAGCGAAGTTATGAGACAGACGACAAACTAGATCAACAATACGAAGAGGGTGCAGGATGATAATGAGCTAACGTATAGATTTGTTATCATTGATCATTGTTTAATGTTATACAATGTATGTAGATTTACAGGGTTATAGGTAATTCACTGACAGACACTTCGTGAACTGCCGATTCTGCCCATCACACGTTTTTGAAAACGCCAGTACTTAATTCTTAAATTTGGTGTCCAGTTTGAGACACTAGGCTTTATTTGAAACATTACTTAAAAACAGCTCTGTCCTAAATTAATCGTGGCTGTGGAAGTGGAAAATCAGTCGATATAACTTCATTAGGTGTCGGACAAACGTGTTAATCATTTTATAGTAGAGGTGATTTACAAAAATAAATAGAACTAAGATCTGACATCATCACGAACATTTTTGTGATGATGGACAGAACCTCCGGTACACGAATTAAATAATTAAAAATATAATGCTGCACAATTCACACAGCATTATCTAGCCGCAAGCTAAGAGCTTGTGTTATGGGTACTAGATAACTGATATACATTACAAAAATAGATATTTTTATTGTACATAGACTACGACTAAAACACCCGGAACTAATACCTGCAGATTGTACAAATATTTGTACCAAGGCGGGAATCGAACCCAAATCAATCAATAAATTTCGAATTCCCAGTTTAATTATTATGCGGCCGACTGAATCTGGGTAAACAAATTAGCCGAGTTCACCTAACAAACATTATGCAAGAAGCCCTTGTTGTGCTTTCTTTATAAAATCTTTCAGAAACAAGAACTTTGTTTTACTTCGGCGTAATAAAATAAAATAAACTCTGCAGTCTACATTTACATTTCACAATGATTTCGAACAGAAATAATTTAGTTCAAGGAAACTTACTTGTACCGATTCGCAGCTTGCCCCCGTAAACGTTCTACCGTTGCCTCTAGCTCGTATAGATCGTTCTCCAGGAGCAACATGTCCTGGCGATATATCTCTTCCTCCCTGGTAAGTTGCTGAAAATGTTTGGGTTTCAAATGAGTTGTAAAGCCCTAGTAAAGTAATACAGAAATGATACCTTGATAACGTAAATGTACAATAATAATCGGTAAAGAAGCAAAAGTAGTCAAAGAAAGGACAGCTGATACAGAGTTAGTGTGTATTACCGTTTCCGGGTCCGCCTCGGCGAAGGCTTCAGCCAGGGTCCCGATCTGCATGATCGTCTCTCCCATCAGCTGACGCATCTGCATGGCGTGCCCGAGTGTAGAGCGCCGCAGGTTGCGCGTCTACCGACAAACCCCCAAAATTACTCACAACTAAAACCCTCTAGGCCCGAGATTTCGACGTGATTTGTGGAGGGCCCTCTAGAGTCTAGTGGGTCGTCCACTAATCACGAGGTAATTTTTAGCAAATTTTGAACCCGTGATCTTAGGAAAGCCTAAGATCACGTGCATATTTTGGAGATACAATAAGATATTAAAAACAAAAGATTATGAGTTGTCTATTAATGCAGGTATAATCTAATTTAAATCCGGGAAATATGATAGATCGATAGATAAATATTAAACAGGGATGGATTGAACAATTCATATAGGTAACATTACTCATCACTAGTCCCAAGCTAAACAGAGTGTAGAAATCATGCTAAAATGTATGAAAATATTAATATATGTGATATCTCACTACCTATACCACTTTTGATTCGTGTTTTCTTTCTTACCCGGGTTGGGGAATATCTCGTCCTCAAACCTCAAAACACGTCCATGGACTACCTTTTCTATAAAGCATAGTAGACAATTCGTCGAAACAAAAGATTTTTGTTTTTTTATAGTCTTTAGACCTTTGTTTAAAAACAATCTCACCTTATGGAAAGTGAAGATGTATCACGAAGGTCTAGAGTAGAAGATACTTAATTTAATTCGGCTTAGTTGTTAGTTGTTACCCGAAATTAAAGCGAGATACGGAACACGAACGAGTTTGCCACTATTTCGTCGTTACTTTTCAAGGGTTCCCCAATTTAGACATTTTCTAAATATCGATAATAAAACAACAATTTTTTAAACTTTTTTTTAAATTTGACAGTTGTCATTCTGCACATATCAAAATGGACTGTAGGTAATGTATCTTCACAGAAATTAGTGCTCTAGTGGTGAGTTTCCGAGCTATGACATTTTTCGTTTTGGGAGCTGTCATCAACAATCGATCATAACCAGATGAGTCCCGATTTTAATAGGTTGGATTAAAATGATGTCTCGTTCGTTCCACCAATCGTCATCTATGCGTATTTGTGGGACGAACGGGATGACCAAAATACCTATTTTTGAGGGACCCCAATAATTTTCTCGCGGTAATAGAATCCGGTGAGTGCGCGGTCCAAAAATAGACCCTAAGATCTGAAGACAGTTTTACCATCAGACGTAATATGTAATACCTTAATAGGTAATACATATTACCCATTTTTATAATTGCCACGTTGAATGGCAAAGCTAATTCGTTGACCGAAATAAAAACCAGCATTCCGCAAAATTAAAGCTAACATTTTCCGGCTGCTTTTTGCTTAAGCTATCACAATACTTAATATATTTTTAGATTGTTCTATTACAGGGTAAAATACTTTATTGAAATCAAACGCAAGAGGGTTTAAATCCTCTCATAGATATTTATTAGAAATTAATTTGGAAACTTGGAAAGAATAAATATTTCTTGGAAACTCAGATTGAGAACTGCTAGGACGTTGATCGACCCGATCAAGCGTACCTCAATGCGAAGGTCTCGGCTCTGTTTTTGCAGCAAACGCAGTTGGAGGAAGAACTCAGAAGACACGTTGATGCCTATCATCCTCTGGGGAACCATGGTGAGCTGTTGACCTGAGAGGCCGGCCGGCTTGGGCGGCGGGGCGGGCTTCAGGCGGTCCCGTTCTGGAAGACCACCAGCACTCGGTCAAACGATCATGTCAAACTCCGCACCCGGACCTCGATTTTTTAATCGCTTGTTAAAACTACGCTTTCGCTAGACAGATGTAACATGTTGCTGTGAATTGACACGTAGCAATCCACATCGAAGTGTTCGAGCGATTCAGAAAACGAGCTCCCGGTTCAAAAATGCAGACAAGCAAGCTTTTGTTTGGGGTCCGTGTTCCATGAACGAAAGAGTATTGTTTCTAGGTCGATGAGCATTAAAGAAAAGCTTCGAGAGCGCTATCCGTAACGACTGGTATCGCGATTATAATTTTATGTAATGGCAAGTAAGAAAGTACTTGTAGTTGTTACTACTTTAATGTCAATTAGTAAGAAAATATACATGGAGTCATCTTTTGTTCTGGAATATGGGCCTTAACAACGCAATGAGGGTGACGCTCGTCGACGGAATCATTGGAGTTCAATTTTCAAATCTTCAAGTATATGATTAAACCTTAATTTTATGGTAGTCTTAAAATCAGAAGTGAACGGTAGCTGTTTTTAGAACTGCTGATATTCCCGTGATTGTCGTTAGAAGTAAGAATTGATCAATGATCAATGATTCAAGTTACCATTGCACAAGTAGTTTGTTATTTTAAATCAATATAAAATTGAAATGAAAACGTCGAAGAATTTCACCCTTCGTATGCTAACCATCACTAAGTTGACAATGGAGCTACAGTTAGAAAAGCGTTGGTTGCAAGTACGAGTAGAAACAACAAACTTGCAAGTATATGAGTTTAGTTACCTTGCGAGGAGGTCCGCGGCAACGTCGATGACTTTATTGCCGGTTTTGTAGGTTTCGTATCAGCTATTGCAAAGAAGTAAGCGGAAAGAAATTCAAGAATTATGAACATGGTTATGGCAATAACTACAAGAGTGAAAGACAGTTTTTTCGAGCAGGGTATTTAGCTTGAAAAGAAGATAACATATTATATTCCATTTTCACAATATTTTATCTTCGTCTCTCAAAGGGGAACATAAGTACCTATTTGTTCGACAGGAATACTAATACGAATACTATTAAATGATCAAGATTGTATTACCAACTATGTTGTTATGACTATACAAATTTCGATTACGTATTTATCATAATAAATAAAGAATTTATGGATTTCTAATGATTCTATTATAATTTTCAGTGTCTATAATAGGAAATGTTGGTTGGTAAATATAAAGTAAATAATATTTTTTGCACTAAAACACTGCATTTCATATAATCAAATCAATGATGCTAAATGTAACAGATACAAGTTTCATTCCAATACCATACAACAATATTTATAAATACATTCATAATTCGTACATATATCATTCAGGCTCAAATAACATTCAACATACATATTATAAAAGGATTATACATTTTAGGTGTAACAAACTGTCAACTTATCATTATGGGAAACAAAGAAGTCTCTTTTGTCTCACATGATCAAGTAGACGAGTATAGAAAATAGTTTCAGTCCTGGTGAAGATGAACGTAACGCTCGCAACTTCCGGTATTGATTTTGATTACTTTGCACATAATGTTCCATTGACATCTTGCTGTGCACAAAGATATAATATCTCTTTGTACAAAGCAAGCAAGCAATGTCAAGCGTATTTATTATGCTCCAACCTACCCATCACCAGGTTTTATAATATGTGGGAGCCAAGTAATAAAACATGATGTATGCATACCTGAATGTTGAGGTGAGTGCTGTTTGGGTGAATTCATTTCTGGTGGGTCATCGCTAAATGATACTGATTTCTCAAACGAGACTGATTTTTCTGAAAGACAAATGATAGCTGATCAAATAAAATGCAAAGTACCTCGATGCAGCTAACTAATTTGACTATCTAAATTATGTGCCTAGTGGGAGACGATTTCCATTCACACAATTTATCTCATTTGCCAAACGACGTACCTACAGTTAGAATAAAAGTGTACTAAGTGCCTTGTGTAAAACTGTGTAGGTACATTGTTGTGTGACGATGAAATGTAAAGAGGTAGTCCTCGGTGAAATTAAAATTAAAAATGACAATCTTAAAGTGGCAAGAGCATAAGTAAACACAGTGATTGTAAAAAAAAATTAAACCTTAGTCGTATTTACAAGAGTCAGGCTGATAGATGTCAAAGATCACCAGCACATGATAGCACCACATAACAACACTTGGACGTTTCTATGATACTACAAACAGCTGTCAAATCAAACATAATATAATAAATAATAAATATAATGATGACTATCCAAAACGCCTTAGACAACTTATGGTATGATTGTAAAAATCAATCAAAAATTATACATACATAGCACACACGAGTATAAACATTCACAGTAATTTAAAAAATCAAAACAAATATAATGTTTCTGAGATGAATTTCGAAATCGACGATTGTATCAGGCGTAGGTCAATGCCACTCAATTAGTACGCAGTCAAGGCCACATACATATGTAACGAAATTAGAAATCGGTACAATAACCTCCTAATACAATCTGTCTGATGAAAGCCGGAAATGAGGAGTACATGGACATTTGAGTTGGCAAGCAAGCAGTCTGCGCGAAGGTTCTCGACTCGAACGTCAACAATACTCGATACATTACTAATGTCAATATCAAGAACTTGGTCAATAGGACATCAGAGCACGTTGTTATTGTTTGACTGTCTGTACACTTTATTAGCTAAAAAGTGAAAGCTACTTTCTCTCTTCAAGTCAAATGCGCGGAAGCATCATAGGCTTTGCGTTTACTAGTTTGCGAATAGAATGTGGTAGAACTTTTGATTTGTGGTTTTGTTTTTCTCCCAGGCTAATGACTACGAGCTCATCAGAATGAAAATTAACTCGAAACGCAAACATAGATTAAGCGCTCTCTGTAGCTTATCTTGCATTTACGAAGCAGACATTAGTAATGCATTAGCTAAGAACTTGTTCGCGACTCGATCACACTTACGAAATTTATCTCTCCCTAATTTAGGAGGTCTCTCGTTGGTCGCATACCGTGCCGCATCTGAGTGCATGGAAACGCAGCACGGGTCATTAGGGGCCACACCTCGGCGCGATTTCATTTCATTAAAGCCAATTGGGTTGAATTGAACTGTTTGAATATTGAAGAAGCGTTGTTGGTCACGCAACGTGCGGAGTAGTGTTTTTGTGTACCTGGCCCAGTTCGCTGGTAGGTGAGGTCGCGCGGCGCAGCGGAGGGTGGCGTGCCTGATGCGCCCGGCGGCGTGCCCGACGCGCCCGGTGGCGCCTGCAGCGCTTTCTGCACCAGACCCGTCAAATTGGCCAGCTGCCTTTCCATCTTCTCCACTCTGATTCGATGGATTTCGTCCATTGGCGGAGGGGCTCTGCAAATTTTTATTCATCAAACTCTACTTTTGGCAGATTGCTTGATAGAAATGATAGGTCCCATGTCTGATAATAATACGTACATAAGGCACTTAATCAAACAGGAAAGAACTTAACGCCTTTCGCATAGTAGGTAACAATCATGTCGCCTTGGTAAGATGTAAACACCATGCTTACGGCTTACCTTACGTAAGAACAATATTACATAATCCTAGATTACAAAAACACTAGACATATATTTATTGCATAGCTAGTTACCTAGAGTCGAAAGGCACGCGCGGCACGGGACGAGGGCCTACCATTGTTCCGTAAATCTGGTAGTTATCGTCGATAATAATCGTCGCATCGCTGGAAATAAAATTGTACCTTTAAACCTCTTAGTACCTACACCGCAAAAGGACTCGGAAGATTCGAGATTTTGTTGCACATCCGACAACTACGCATAAAATAGTTAATAGGTTAACGTAACCCTCGACATTTTAGACACCTACCTACATTGTTAACTATCTATTATGAGCGAAATCATCAATTATGAGCGAAATAGAAATTGTTGCGGCCTGACAGAGTTCTGTACACGCGTACGCGTAACGCTATCCCCACGTCCGCTCCATGCATCCCAGTATCACTCGAAGCAGCCGTTGTCGGTGTGTCAGGCCGCTTGCATTCTACGTACCTACTTAAATGATTATTGTAGACATAGGTGCCTCTGTAATTCAATGCTTGGAATTGACGTGTTTGTTTAACGTTTGTTTGAGACTGGCGTTGTTTAGAATTTAGATACATCTGCATGCGTAGGTATCATATCGGTGATTAGTATTTCTATTTACCCGTTCACTTCGTCGATGACAGGTGTGATGGCGGGCCTGCCGTTGGTCGTGCCTAGGAACTGCGTGTAGTAGGGGTCTTCATAGGTCGCCCGTGCGGGAGTGCGCTCGGGGCTCGACATATAGCCGTCGTGACCTGCACAAAACAGCGACATGATCAACCTGAATCAAATTATATTGGTTATTTACAATCTTTTTACACATAAATAATTCTTATGTACGTGTGTTTGTCACTTAACCACACGGCTGGTCCAATTTGGGTGAAGTTTTGTGTGTAAGGGAGATGTAGGTAATGGGGATCACTTAAGGGCAATTCAAATAGCAGCTTATTAAAAAATAAAGCAAAATTATTGTAGAACTTGAACCATTAATTGTTTCTACTCTATGACAAACTTTAATTATTTAACCATGAATTCAGATCAAGTACTTTCACTTAAGTGTAGTACCTTTGAACTATATTCATAAAAAAAATTGTTTCATCACCGCTGTCAACATTGATTGGCAATGGTGATCAGGCATATCACGTACATAATTGTAGGGAGAGACCCACCTAACTGCAATCTCCATAATCTCTAAATCTGCAGAACAACTAGTTATTTTTAGCTTTAGAGGACGAACTTTAGGCATCTATAAAAATGAACGGTAACAAAAACATACAAATCGCATGGAATAACCTGAACTGAAGGCAATGGGGATCACCTACTAAATTAGGTAAGCCTGATTAAGACTGCCTACATTATACGAGTGATTCCCATTGTCAACTGATTCCGATGGCCTACATCTCCCCTATAATTGAGTTCGATACTGGTTGGATCCATAATACGATTGAACCTGGTAGATAGCGACGTGATTGTGTTAAGATAGTAGAACGTCTGTCGGGACCGCTAGTAAGCAATATGATTTGGCACAGTTGCATGCGCAATCACGGCCAACAGAAGTATGGGGCGAGTAGAGTAAGTTATTGTTGGCCGATTCATTCACCGATCTTCTCTCAACTCTTTTATTAACAAAGTAACACTACTAACGGTTCCACTGTCAAACGCAACTCGATCACGCACTACACATCATCATGACGGCAAAAGAAATCATGGTAAATATCCGGTTAAAAGTGATTTTAGCTTTGGTGTTTAGCGGTCTTCCTCTACCTTCTCTACCAGTCTGCTAATTTAACGCTTTTCTGACATTCTGGCAAGCTGCAGCGAAACATGTTCCCCAAGCTGACCATGTTCGGGTTGGATACTCATATTAAGTATTTAGAAGTAAAGGTACGATGGAAAGAAGTTAAAAAAAAAGAAGAAATACGCTCTTCCAGAGCAGGTTAATATTTCTTGCCCATTTGTATTGTTTTGTATGAGTATCGAAAGGCAATATGTATTGATGTATCAATTTACTTAAAACACATCATTGATGTGTTTATTCGAGTGAATTGTTACGTGAATAATCGCAACATTGACTGAAAAAAATTATTGACGTAGGAGCTAATAAGAGCCTATGGCGTCGAATCCAGTCATGAATCTTAAACACATCTCCACATTTTTACCCTAGATTGCCCCTGCTGCGGCAGGTGTGTGAGTAGCCCGATTTACGCCAATTTCCTAAAGGTTAATAATAAATGAATATACTGTTTTTGATATGTGTTAATGAATTAACAAACTGTAGGGCGGAATGAGCACTTGTAGGGGTAGAAGATTGTAAAGTCAAAACAGTAGAAATGCGAACAGATATTGTGGTCACTAATTTAAAGATCTGGTTTGAGGCTAAATAATCATTTTAAATGCAGATAGAAGTACTATTACATCCTACTCAACAACAAAAAAAAACAATAATCAATACTTTCTTTACTTTTTTACTGAAATGTTAGGTTTTTGGGTTGTACATTAGACTAACACTATCATTTGAAAGTCATATTAGTAACGTATGTACATCCGTATGTATAACCAATAGACAGACAATACTTCAACTTCTTCCTTCCCTTATCAATAATCCTATTAAAGTTCTTCTCAGTTTGAAAGATTTCTTGTTGGTCAAAAGATACCGTTTCGTAACATTCACGGTTTACACAGATTAAGATCAGTGAGAGCTTACTTTAAGAAAACTAAAATTTTATCTGTTATCTCATTGTTTATATTTAATAGCTTTCTAGAAATACACATTTAAAGATGAATTACCAAAACAGATGATGTACATAAATTCAACACAAGAAATTAAGAAAAAATTAATGTTCATGGGACTAGGTCGGCACACAAACAGGGTTAAGAAGGCGAATAAGGCAATAAGGAATAAGGCGATTATCATTGGAGGCCTGCGTCCGGTAGTGGACCAGTAAAATCTGTTGAGGTGAGGAGGAATTATTAATATAATAAATTGCCAATAATAGAAGTTACTAAAATTCCTCTTGAGCAGTTTACTGAAAAATTAAGAACATTTCTAGAAAGTTATCAATTTCATAACAGAAAAGCATATTTTAAGTGTTCATTCTTGTAATTTAATGAATTTATATAATTTGCATTATACGTATATATAAAATATTTAATTTGATTTCATAAAAGGCAGGTATTGCTTGCTAGACATAATAATCACCATAAATAAATTATATCTTAAAATACAATAACTATTATAAGGTTATGTTTAAGATTACTATTTGTACAGTAGTGTTTATTATTTGACATGCCAATATCAGTAACAATGTAATAGTGAATAAATTAAATTTACTGAAGTTACTGTGGTTTCCTTTAATTTCACATGCCTAATTAATTCCTCTTGCTTCATATCAGCAATATGATCCGCGGGTACAAAAATACAGTGTGTCATTTAATAATTTTTGATTAGGTACGTAATCGATATTTTTAAATACTTACTTTGGGTAGCAAGAAACAAAATCGTAAAATTTTTAGGTACTTAATTAATAAACATAAATAATAAATACAAGAATGTTTTGTCATATACCGAGGTTATCCATGACTCATCCAGACAACTTTCCTCTATTTCTTAATGTTTCGAAATCGACTATACGAGTACACTTCTAAAATCCAACCTACTTATCAAGTTACTAGAGAAGGTCAGAAGCTGTAAGCAATGACTGTTGATTATTGTTTCGATTCAAAGCGTCCCTCTGTACTACCGTCTCTGGTATAAACTTAAGGCGCATACCCCACCCAAACTAGCGCCCCGCCGCCGCGCCGCCACCTACTTTATGTTACTATTCCGTTTAACAAAGGAATTTCCACAAATCCATCTTCCAGTTTGTGATATCTATCATCATAACCATAAGCTTTGTTTCAATGCCTCTGTAATAGTTTTATTCTATTTAGTTTAGGCAGAGATACGAAGTTGCCCTTGGTGGCCACCAAAAACTATTTTTGCCACTTTGGCTGGGGTAGGCACCTTAATATTTGCTGAGGCGGACCAAAACAATATGACAACCGTAAGATTAATTTCATAAAGGGTCACGGCTGCTCATGCAAACGCTCAGTGCAAACGGCTGAAATCAAATGGCCTTAATCTGTCACCGATAATATGATCGCCAGCCTTCGATCAAGTATCCATACTTGATCGATGCCTCCAGGGTATTTGTATAACGAAGCGTAGTGACAATCTAGCGGAATAAGTCAGGTAGAAAAACCGACCTTTATACAGAATACTATGGGGGTAAAACTATTATTTTAAAACATTGATGAAGGTGTACGCTGCCCCCCATGGATTCACAATGGGCACATTGAAACCGTCTGTTTCAAAAGAGAACACATTCGTTCAGTTTTTAGCACTTTAAGGTGCTATTAGCTAGTTACGATACTATGCTTATTTTGTTTTTATATTTATTTAAGGTCATGCTTAATTTATTTTATCACTACGGTAATTATCTCTGGGGTGGCGCCCGCTTTAACCAAAGGCTTTGTTTATAAGAGAGCAGTCAGACCAGCTATGCTTTATGGATCAGAGAGTACAAGAAAATGCGATGAGCAGAAAATGCATGTTACAGAACTGAAAATCGTTTCTTTTAATTAAAATAAAATAAATTGAGTTCTCAGATAATGTTCTTTTCTGGGTAGAAACGCCTCGTTAAATTACTACGAAACTACGAAGCATATAACGATAAAGAAGGTTCCCTTTGGACAACTATTGATCAATATCAGAAATTTTACTTGATCGCATCCTTCTTTTTACCCATATTGTGTTCGTCCGTCGGGTTATCCCATTTCTTTGTTGTGCAAAGGAACCATAATTTTTTTTTCACGCACACAGAAAATATTTATTTTCACAAAAAACAAAAGGCAGTGCCAATGTTAAGTTTTATTTATTATATGCACACTACCCACAACTACAAATTTGTGTTTCTCTCCCATTAAGGTTTGCTGAAAGAGAACTCTTTGTAGGGTTAAGCTTGCGTTTGCGATACCTCTCTAGATTTAAGGTTTAATAAATGTTTTTTAGTGGAATAAAGAATTAAGAAGAATTGAGAACGAAATTGCATTACCAGCAGAAATTGCAGTTTTTGATTGGGATTCAGAAGTTACAACGAAGTTATTTTAATTCACCAGCGCCATGGCATGAAAACCCGGCAAGCAGGTTTGAGTAAACAAATCAATTGTTTGTGTAAAATCAAATCATAATTCAATTTCGATAAAAAGTGAGCGAGTTTCCTGTGATGTCAAATGAATGAAAATATGTGCCTGAATTCCAATAGATAAATGTTCATCCTTCATCCAACTTATTGTTCGCTGGACTATTGTCTCGCGAACAATAGTTATCTATAGCTGGTAAGTCACGCGTCAACGGTTTTCTATGCACATGTCATATCCGAAAACCCAATTAAACAATTTCTATACGTCACGAATATAGAAATGCGCTTATTTTGATATCTGATACATAGCACAGACAGAAGATAGGTAACATTTACAGTAACAAAAATAGCCAGCGCTATAGCAGAATGTATCCTGCCATAGCGCTGGTCGTCCGTTCTATACAGGGCGAGTTTATTTCCAGGGCCACAGAGCATACTTCCCGTATGAAACCGTGAGAGTTATCGGAAAGTCATGTAAGGAGTTACGTGATCCATTTTGAAAAGAATAAGTTCTGCATTAAAAAAAGTTTATTATCGACTAAAGAACTCAAAAGTGCAAATAAATATATCCAAAAACTAACTTTTCCAAAAAACTAAAAAAGGTCTTCGTCTTTTTTTAATGCAGAGCTTATTATTTTCAAAATCAAACACGTAACTCCTAATATAGACTATTCAATAACTCTCACGGTTTTAGATATCTCCTCAGTTTCCCTAAAAAAAAACAACCTGTATATGGAAATGGAATAAAAAGCACTGGATTTTTATATATCATGGCCGTCATTAATCATCATGTCATCGTCACCCGTCCTTGGACACCGACCGTCATCGCAGCTGGCAGAGATTTCGCAACTCTACAGCACTGGGTGTTTCTACTTAAGATACTCCATGGCCACGCAAAGGCGTGAAAAAAAAACAGAAATCAAATGTAATTAAATAGACGACGCACAAGCAGATCTACCACCCCGTGTAGCCTGCAGCCTGCACCTGCGGTAAAATTTTATACGCTTGCATAAATATTTCAGACTTTGTTTTGTACCAACAGAGTCACTAACATTATCATTACGTATTCTGTGTCTAATCAACCTCTCTGACAATTGAAGGCTGTCTGTCAATTGAAGACAATGAAGACAAATGCCGAAAAAATAAACGTACAAAGGAAAATTCTTATAACAAAGCGAATAGCGAACCAACTGCTAGTTGTAATTAGATCTACACCTGTTTTTTAACTGGATGATTTAATCCGTAAATCAACATTGCATGCTAAGCATCGTATTACTTACTGAAATACAGAAATAACCGTTAAGTCTTTATCGACACGTTACTCTATCCGGCAAATTGAATCTTAAAGTTATAAATCCTTACTTACTATTAAACATTCGTAACTCTGTCTGTCTGTAACTTTTTCACACCTAAACGGATGTTATTGAAATTTGGCATGGAGATAGATGGTATCCTGGGGACGGATAAAGGCTATTTTTAATCCCAGAAAACCACAACCGAAGCCGCAGGCAGAAGCTAGTTAGTCATAATTCTGAAAAATAGCGGACGTAGTTGCAATAAGAGATCAACACACAACGTGGTCTAATTGACGACGAAATGGAGTTAAGTGCACAGATGGTGCCTATTCCTTAGCATTCATTCCATATGCTAAAAAAGGATCTTAGCCATCCAGAGCAACTCAAAGCATAAATATAGGTCACACGGGAACTAACCCTGAATTTATTATATGAGAAGAATCGTTTTTTTTACATACCTAATAAAATGTTAAATGGAACCATGACATGATGACGATGCCCTCCTAGCCGAATTTCCACCACGGCAGCCAATCATCAAAGACTGAAGGTGCGCAGGACATAATAAGTGCTTGCAGTGTACAAGTGGTCGCGCAAACACGCTCTATTCCCGACACGACGATATTTAATTATATTCATTTTACTTATACATTTAATTTACAAGACTAGAAACAAAACACATGGACAACAAAATAAACCTGCTTCATGAAGGCTTTGTTTTCTATTTTTAGAATTAATAAAGCTGAGGTTCTTACAAAATAAATATATACATAAACTTATTTTGTAATACCGAGGTAGCTCATATAAGTTAGAACATTAGATAAACGTAATCGAGAACCATAAACAAAATAAGTTTCAAATTGTTTTCATCCTAGTCGGTGTGACTGGTGTGACATCATCAAGTCATGTCAATGGAGTCATGAGAACTCAGCATGAGAAAGATTATCGTTTTGGCTTAACACCTTAAAAATAGTTTTTATTGCTAATATGACTGGCCTTGAAGAAATGTTATAGTTATATTTGCATTATTTTTATCAGACAATACGTTAGAATTCATTCCCAGGTAGAGTACTCAAAGCTTATTTAAACATACATAGATTCGTTTTAATCTTTGATATCAAAAGAATTGTTGAGTGAGTGTGTTTTACCTCTATAAATTGACGTGTTTGGGTAAGACTTGGTGCGGTCATAGGACGCAAGCAAATACTTAGATTCGGTGCAAGTACCCAATGAAATGTTTCCCAGTGTGTTCTTATTTTTCTTGAAGCACCAATTTAAGGCATTTCTGCGAGCAAGCTATGTTACAATAATGATGATTCTTTGTTAATGGCAATATGAGTCTGGTTGGACTCTTTTCTGCCAGTGTCAAGTAATGGAGAATAATAGTAAAATATGAGATCAAATTATGAAGAATGTTGATATTTTCACCAGAGCCTAGTTCGTTATCTAGCAGGGTACACCACGTGCCGGTTAGGTTGGCTTGGGAGACAAGATCTTGGAGTCTCCCTTGTACCCCTATGTTGCAATATCTACTTACTTTTACAATGATGATGATTCTTAGTTAATGGCAATATAAGTCTGGTTGGACTCTTTTCTGCCAGTGTCAAGTAATGGAGAATAATAGTAAAATATGAGATCAAATTATGAAGAATGTTGATATTTTCACCAGAGCCTAGTTCGTTATCTAGCAGGGTACACCACGTGCAGGTTAGGTTGGCTTGGGAGACAAGATCTTGGAGTCTCCCTTGTACCCCTATGTTGCAATATCTACTTACTTTTACAATATCAATACCACAAACGCGACAGCCGCTGTCATGTCAAAGTGCAACAAATCACTCAAAATCATTCGTACAATCGAGTTTGTAAAAAATAGTTGTCATACTACGATAAGTAATTCCTCTCGATCCGGTAGGGGCGTTACAAAGCGTTAAATATATAGGCAGGAGTCGAAGTCGATGGAAGTACTCGAAAGATATGCGTACAACTTAGTTAGGCAAGTTAACAAATACCTAACGTACTTAATAGACAAAACCCGCTCGCTAGACGGGTACCTAAGATTATTTACTTTCAATCCCAACTCTTATTACTTATTCAACATGGCGCCTCCTGTGGAGCTTTTCACAGAATCGCAGCTAAAGCAAATCCCCACTTAGAGGGATCGATTTGCCCATAAGCTAAGAAAGAAAAACTTTATTCAGAAAGAAAATAACAATCAAATAACAAATTTAAATTAAAACTAGTATTTACAATAGAAACAATTAAGCTATCTGCAAACTGTTGCAAACAATCTACAGGTAGCTCAACTGATCCATATCAATACCAGTTGGAAGCGTGCCTAAGACACTGGCTGCATTGCCCCGCTGTATAGCAATGCTGATGCGCTGTGCCAGATACTCACCAGCTCTCGGGTCACGCGTCGCTTCGACCAGACGCTCAGATAATTTTTTGAAAACCCGGAGAGCCTCGGTACCCCACGAACCTAGGGTCTCGACTCCAAGGGGAGCAAATGTGTAGGCTCTGTCGAGACCTGCATATTTGCGCCTCTTGAGATCTTCGGCTAAATCTGCCGCCGCACCAGCCCTCACGGAAGTCCTAGGAAGATGGGAAGGCGCGAGTGTGTCGACACATGTAGCGTCCCACACAATAGGCCTCCCCAACTCCCATGGGACTAGAGTCATGCCGTCAGGCCTCTTACCATCGTCACGCAACAGACCATTCGGTTCGAGAATAGCTAAGTACAATATACGATAGCACCAGGAAATTGGACTCAGGTCATCCCACGGACAAACGGAATCGTTTCTTTGTGATCCCGAAGTTACTGAAGATACACTGCGACTTGGAAAACATAGTGGATAAAATAAGAGCACTATTTTTTTAAAATTGAAACTCGATTCCGAGACCAATTTTCAGTTATTATCATCATTTGATGACCTGTACGCCACGCCACTACACGAACTGCTATTATTTTCGAAATCTTTTTCAAATACACCTCAAGCAGATTTTGCAGTTAGGTGAAAATAAATTCCAGAAGGAGGCTACGTGAAGGACCCAGCTAGGCAGAGCAGCGTTTCGGAAAATACGCCGAGATTTCTTGTAATCCATACCGTAATGCTTGAAAACCAACGTTTTCAAACAGTGCGTGTCCTACACGTCATGACCTATGCAACTGAGACATGGTCACTCATTACGGGGCTGGTCCACCAGTTTAAGGTCTCGTTAAAAGCTTGCTCGCTCAGAGTTTCCATGAAGAATAGGATTCGTAACGAATGCATCCGTTAGAGAACCAAAGTCATCGACATAGCTCTAAGAATTAGCAAGCTGAAGTGGCAGTGGGCTGGCAATATCTCGCGAAGAACCGATAATAACCGCTGGTGAAAACGTGTTTCTGAGTGGAGACTACGACTCGGTAAACGTAGTGTAGGACGCCTTCCGGTCAGGTGGCCTATAACGGCCTGTGAATGACTGCTGGCAAATGCTGGATGCGTCAAGCTGAAGACAGGGCGCTATGGCAGTCATTAAGGGAGGCCTATGTCCGGCAGTGGACTAACATATAGGCTAATGATGATGATGATGATGAGGACCTTTGTATAACAGAGCATGGCACCAGACCTCTACATAGTGATCCATATAGATCTATGCTCTGACACGCTTCGTATCCGGTTGGAGTTGAATTATTTAAAGCATTCAACCTAATTCAAACTAATTTGCATTTTGCAGCAGTGCTCAACAAACCTCCACAAATGCTCAGCGTCAAGCGTGCACTAAGGCAATTAACGTAACGCGCCTTCGACCGCTCAACCGCGCTCGACGCGACGCTCGAACAGAGCGGGCACTCTGCCCTCATACTTAGTTACGCATGGTGTATCTACTCTTGAAAGCGGCGTGTCGCGTGAATCATCATCATCATGAGCCTACATTAGTCCACAGCTGGACATAGGCCTCCCATAATACCATCCGGGGGGTTTGGTTGTAGTGTGCATTTTATGAGTAAATAATAATTTGTGTTGTTTAGTAATAAAAGATACATAGTCATATTCATAAATGAAATCACCTTTTAAGTATTATATAACACTTGTGATAGGTGATTTCGCTCTTCCACGTTCTAAATTACATTATGTACCTATAAGTTTTGAAGGCGTTACAATTTCAAAACATTGCAAATTAATCAAAGTAAAATAAAGTAAGATAAAGTACAAATCAGTGGAGGACAGAGGGACAGAGGACTCAAAAAATTTACTTGACGTCACATTTTAAATTTTAACGTATGGTCCAAGGAAGGAAAATTTAGCGATTTTTTTTTTTAAATTTAACTTTTTTTAAACTAATTATTGTATAAATTATTGAATTAATTATGGTATCAATTATGGTATATTATCATGAAATGTAACAAAATAAAATTAATACTAAAATATAAATCTGCATACGATAAAATCAATTACATTTTTTTTTATTACTGCTCATATTATGGGATGTGTTGTATGTGTGTGTATGTAAGTATGTTTGTGATGTATAGGTGTATGTGTTTTGCTCCCCTGAGGCACCAGGCTCTTGAGAGTCTGGGCAACAGGAGACCATTTTGTGTATAATGTATGTGTGAGGGTGTGTGTGTGTTTGTATGTGTGTGTGTGTGTTTTATGTCTGTGTGTGTAGTTGTGTAGATTGCTCTCCAATCTCTTGAGAGTCTGGGCAAAGTAAAAGAGCAAATAAAGCTTGGCGATATTTATTCCAAGTTTATTTGAGTAGTCTTGGAATCTCGTCAGGTTGTCTTGCTAGAATTAGCGATAAACTGTAATTTACGAAGAATTATCAGGTAAAGTACTATTTTTGTAGAGCGTCCTGCTTCCTACACAAGTACTAGTGTATTATGATGTATCCAAGCAGGATGCGATGTCGCTACTTGAGATAGCAAAAAGGAAGTAGAAGGAGGAAAGCGGAAATTCCTTTCCGCTTATAGCGGAAAGGGATTTCCGCTTATAACTATTGTCTATTAAAAACATGACCTTGCCTCTTATATCTATTTCTTGGAGCTTTCACGTGATTCATACAATGAAAGCACTTGGAATTAAATAAATAAATAATAATGCTGGTGAATTCACACAGCAATTGTCCGTGTAAATTTAATAATGTCCACCTGCGAAAGCTTGGCCATGTTTTTAGATAAGTACTCAGAGCAGATGAGGAGATTTGCTGTTTTTTTAATATTAAAATTGTACGTTCAAAACGATATTCTGTTACAATTGTATTTTTTGTAAACAGATATTCCATAATTTCAACAAAAAAGGCTCTGACGGAAGACGTTGGCTGCTAGCTTGCTAGCAACCAACCCATGCTGAAGCAGACGCAATTTTGTTTCTTTTGGGCTCACAGTTATTTTTTTTTATGTTGTTGTAAATTTAAGAAATATGTATGTCTAATTGAACAAATGAAGTTATTTTATTCTTATTCTTAGTAGACCTACCTCTCAAAAAACCGTGTTGCGGCAAGAGATCGTGTTGTATTGCGGAATAAAATTGGTTATATTATAATCTACCTTTTATGTGACATTGGCAAACAGAAAATAGATCTAGAATTATCTACGACATTCTTGACCTTTTTATGAATTAGAGTGACATAGGCCATTTTCCATATTTCTGGTACAAAACCTGTTAATGAGCGACACAGAATAGTTAGGGGACAGACTAAGCTTTTTATTTTTCGCTCTCCGCACACAATAACAGGGATGTTATCGGGTATTATATTTTTATTAGGGGCCGTTTATACCACAGTGGATGTTTTCTAGAAGTCGCTACAGTCTTCGAAGGATTATAAGTATATTTAAAAGTGTAAATAGCAGTATACTTATGACGTGTAACGTCATCCCTATGACAGGCTTTAGTCCGAGTTAGTGCATAAAACATTCGATAAACGTAATAAAATTGAGAACCATTGGTGTATTCCACGAAAAGGACACAAACGAAATGTAGCTAAAAAAATCGGTAAATGTGTCTGATTTTCCCATTTTTATTCTTGCTATGCGTGCACTGAAGTTGTAATTATCTTTGTCAACCTACACATACATAGATTCATTTTTATCTCGAAACCAAGAGAATTGCTGAGTCACTGTGTTTTACCTCTATAATTGACGTCTATAATCGAATCTAACTAAAGACTTGGTCCACTCATAAGACGCAAAGAAAATACTCTGATTCGGTGCAAATACTTAGTGAAATGTTACCCCGTGTGTTCTTATTTTCTTGAAGCACCATTTAAAGGCATTTCATTGACCAAGTTATGTTGAAGATGCTCCGGACTACGGCTTCTGCGTCTTTGGCCATGAAAGTGTTAAGAGCTGTTTTACGATCAAATTTGTTGTGTTGATCATAGTTACCGTGTTGATAAATTAACTTGATGTACGATTGTGGGTGTGTGGCTTGTAGCTGCCCGAAATCAATATAAACGGGGTGGTGGGTGGCGGTCCTCGGGTGCTAAGGGGAAATCGCAAGCATGGACAGATACGCGTCACTATTAGAAAATATGAGATTTAGTATGCCAATTTTGACATAACATGCCGCCCTATCGAAGTGGGTTTTTGGAACTAAGTTCCTTATTTTTTCAGTATGAAGAGTCAAAGCTAACTGATTGAAATCCATTAAAGCAAAAGAATGAACTCAATTTTTTTTTCGAAAAATGCGGTCATTAACTTTTAATTTTATACTTCAATAAATGAATGTGTTATTTGAGTTTGTAATACAAAAATGAAAATTACATAACATTGACACCTGTACACACATAGAAAAGTTCACAGCACAGAAAAGTTTGACGCCGGGCAGAGAATTTTTGATTTTCGAGAAAAAGCCTAAAACTCAGGAACCATTGGAGATAGACCTATAATTTTATGGTTTTTCTGGGTCGTCATGACCACCCACCTGTCCTGCGTTTTCGGCTTGACGTTGAGTTTCGGGACTGTATATGCATTTTATATACGTTGAGCGCGGGTGACCTACAAATCCTTATGATTCTAGTAGAAGTTTTTTTTTTGAAAATGATTTCTCTTAATTGCTTTGTAGATGAAATCGAACAGCAAAGTAAAGGGTTTAAATAACAATTAATAGGCTAATGAAAAAGTTTTTCAGAGCGTCAAGACTTATAGTTTAATACCTACCTCAAACTTACCTGTAGGTACTCTATACTTCAGAATATCAAACTAAGTTAAAGTCGCCCCAAAATAGGTAATATTAAGCCTTTTGACGACGCTTTACCTCGATTACGAGATAGCAGCTCTTATATTTTGACCCAACTTTAACTTATATCTTAATGCAGTTAGTTTTACTTCAGAACTTATGCATCATAGTAACCTTGCATAGCGCTGGGTTTGTAGATGGATGGTCATAAAATTTGAACAACCTGAACCATAATTGGTTCATTTATTCCGGTGTAAACTGGCCTTAAAGTGAATCCGAGCAGCGAGTTTGATGTAGCCGGTTGGACATCCATCAATACAGCAGATAACATTTTATCGATACATACTATCTAATCATAGTTTTGAGCGGTTATGCAGCGAAATTTAATTGGGACGCTGCCGAATACCGGCAAACGAAACTGTTTTTAATTTTATTCTTTAGTACAGTACTCTTTACGTATCACTATGGGAGAGGGGATTAAAACCATCATTTGATCAACGACCGCCAGAGACCATGTCATCAAACTCGATGGAAATTGAATAACTTGTGTTTATACGAATGGATTGAGAACGACGTCATCTCTCAAACAGCTAAGCTTAGCGCGAATACGATCAGGAGCGGGAGAGCATGAGAAATGACGTCTTTATCAATCCTTTTCTTTAAGAACGCAGGTTATAATTTATCTCCCGACGACCCGAAGACATTCAAGATTATAGCCTCACTTGCATTACGTGTTTTCATTCCACATTTCAGTAGGTATTCTTAGAATTTGTTCACGTACTAACTTTTTTATATTCAATAGACCTTCGGTTGACCACAAACTCACCTGGTGTAAGTGAAGATGTGGCCGATGATGTATCAAGAAAGTCTAAAAGATACCTATTCACTCTTGACTTGAAGAGACCCAGATTATAATTCACCGGAAAAACAACAGCAGGGAGCGTGTTTCAAACCCCAGCGGTTCGAGTGATGAAGGTTATAGAAAACCGAGTGGACGGTATATGTGCGAGTGGACGGTATATCCACCAAATAGCCCGCGCGACGCATCGGTCTCGGCATGAACTTGGATAAAACCAAGTTCATGTTCAATGGCCACATTGATCCGGGGCCGGTTTTACCTAACGGCTAGGATCCAGCTAGGTTGGGCCGCGTTTGGCAAACTACGTCGAGTCTTCTCGTCATCCGTACCCCAATGCTTAAAAACGAAGGTTTTCAATCAGTGCGTCCTACCCGTCATGACCTACGGAGCTGAGACGTGGACACCGCTCCACGTCTCAGCCGCTCCGCTACCGCACCGCAACCGCTGGGGTAAACGTGTTCTTAAGTGGAGACCGCGACTCGGTAAACGTAGTGTAGGACGCCCTCCGACCATGTAGGATGACGATTTGCGATAGACTGCTGGCAGATGCTAGATGCGGCAAGCTGAAGACAGGGCGCTATGGCGCTCATTAGGGGAGGCTTATGTCCAGCAGTGGTCAAATATAGGCTGATGATGATGATGGTTCTACCAAGTAGTTTTCTTCCATGGGTATCTTGAATAGAGAATTCTGGATTGCATGAAAAAAGTCTAGTTGGGTATTTCATAATAAAATAAATAAATAATAAATAATGCTGGACAATTCACACAGCATTATCTAGCCCCAAGCTAAGCAGAACTTGTGTTAGGGGTACTAGATAACTGATATACGTAATATTATACATTACATAGATAGATATTTTTTATTATACATAGAAAACACCCAGACCAACGGAACAAATTTCTGCAGATCGTACACAAATTTGTTTCGAGGCGGGGATCGAACCCGTAACCTCTTGCGTCGCAGGCAGACTCTCGCCCGCTGCGCCACTGAGGTCGTCAATTTCATGGAGGAACTGGAGTTAGCCTTAAAGCTCTTAAGCCTCTTATAACCAACATACGATTATCGAAATTCAAATTTATCCATTCTGTTTTACTATGAAAATCAATTAAAAAACTTCGGTGTGTAAACACTGAACAAAATGGAAGCTTTTACAGCCTTTTAGTTCATCCTTTGCACTATCTATTGGATACCATGGTAAAGAACCTTTTCCACTAAAAGGTTCGATATGGGACGGCGGCGGCCGGGCTTTATTAAAATATGATTGCACGTAAAAGCACCGTGACATTTTCCTATAATCGAATTATATTCAGCTGGGCTCAAAAACGTTTTAAATTTTTGGCTGGGCTATGTGTAATGGAAACTTTTGCATTCATACTACACTTGCGAGCTATAAACTGGAATCGCTTCATCGCTGGTTTCTGCAAACCATATTTTACAGTTTCCATGAAATAAACTGCAGATTGGTGTATACCATTTGAAAAGAAATTTTGTTAGTTTTCGAATGGTATAAAAATTATTTAAATTTAATTAAGTTTCCTACCTTCATTTAGTGAATTATTACAATAGGTCGAAGTTGTGGATGTTTAAATTAATAAGAAGTAATATGAAAATATAAATTTTTTATTTAAAATCTTTGTTATTTCCCGCTTAAAATTTTGTATTGCACCCCCTGGCCCTAATGACTGCTTGTAAACGGTTTTTCATTGACCTAATGAGTTTCCTGATGGAATCCTGTGGAATTTCCTGCCACTCTTCGATAATTTTTAGGTCTTCTATTGACGCCGGAGCTGGAGATCTTCCTCGTACCCGCCTTTTCAGCTCGTCCCACAGGTGTTCGATAGGGTTCATGTCAGGGCTGACGGCTGGCCAGTCTATTGTGGGAATCCCGACTTCTTCCAGGTACTGTCTAGTCTAGTCGCACGAGCGGTGTGGCAGCGGGCATTGTCGTGCATTAGCAGGAAATTTTCGCCAATAAAACCGGCATAAGGGAGTACATGGCCCAGTAGAATGTCGTTGATATACCTTTCTGCGGTTAGTCCTCCTCCCCGACCTCCACCGGGTACGAATACCAGCTCCGTTTTAGCTTCAATTGAAATCCCCGCCCACATCATACAAGACCCACCCCCATAATATGGGGGTGGGTGGTATAGCGGAAACAGTGGCATATTATGCCACTGTTTCCGCTATACAGCATTGTGCGTATCGCTCTCCCGGTCTCCTGTAGACTCTCCGTCGACGGTCGCTGCCATGCAGGCACATCCTAGTCTCGTCCGCAAACAAAACTCGGCTCCATTGCTGTATATCCCAATCTAAGTGATCAAGTTAGCTTCTTTGAGTCTTCGCCTCACTGTCCACTCGCTGACAGTTCTCCCTCGAACTTCTCCGAGCTCCCGCTGGACGTCAACGCCGGTTAGATGTCGATTTCGGAGAGAAGTGCTGACAATAAATCGGTCAGCTCTCGCCGAAGTGCATCGCTGTCGTCCAGATCCTGGTCTTTGGACTAAGTTTCCAGTCTCTCTAAACCTCTTGTATACTTTGGAGACACAGGACTGGCTCAGATGAAGCTGTCGAGCGATAGTACGCTGAGAGAACCCTTGCTGGATTAGGGTGACGATTGAGAAAATGGAAACCACACCAATAGAAGCCGCTCAGGCTTCTATTGGTGTGGTTTCCATTTTCTTGTAATTCCAGTATTTTGAGAGACGTGATATATTGGACTGATGACAAAATTGCATAAATTCCCAGTTTTTATAGGGATTCAGGAGTTTGAAAAAATTTATGTTTCGTTCCAAAAATTTATGTCTTTTGTTTTCACATTCCATGACAATATGATGAACATTTTTTTCGCTATGATATCGAGTCGAAATGACCGACGATGACGACGAGAATCGAGTTTGAAAGCTAATAAAATTATCTTTAAAATAATATACCACAACCTACAGTTTATTGCATGGAAACTGAAAAAAATGTGGTCTGCAAAAACGATACGAAGTGATTCCAGTTTATAGCTCGCAAGTGTAGTCCGTAAGCCGTGTATTTTAATAGGATCAGCGTTTTAGTATAACCATGAGCTTTAACAACAATATTATGCTAATTTAGACGCGTGAAGCTCTGAGGTATATCATAAGTGGGTGTAACCGTCAAAACCTTACGCAAAATAAGCACAAATTTAAATAAAAAATACTACGAAACTTTTCTGGCGCGGACAATAAAGGACACTGAAAACGTTACTTCGTTCCACTAACACTTTTCTGCCAGCGAAACATTCTATTAGAAAATAAAAGTAGAACCTGTAGATCCACAAATCGATTACCTCTTTTTAAGGCGCATACCCCACCCAAACTAGCGCCGCCACCTGATTTATCATATTATTCCGTTTAACAAAGGAAATTTCAAAAATCTATCGTCCAGTTTGTGATGCCTGGTGGATTTTTGAAAATTTCTTTGTTATACGGAATAATAACTCAAAGTAGGTGGCGGCGCTAGTTTGGGTGGTGTATGCGCCTTAATAACATATCTTGCATTTAGGAAGTTTTTATCTTGCGGCTCAACAAGCGGGCGTAATGTGAAATAACAAGTTTATGTTTATGTTACGAAGATAGAGAATGAAAATTATCAAAACACTTTAACGACTATTCAAAACAAAACTTTGTGATCATTATTATTAGGATAGAACCCTTTAAACCGGTTTAGTGATTTCTTGCTCCTACACAGATAGCGTATTTTTCATAAATATCAATCTAGAAGTCCCTAACTAGACTTGGTTAGTTTTCGCTTTCACGTTTGGTACCGAACCAGTCATGTTTTATGTTTTTTATGTTTTTTTTTTTATGTTTTTTTGTTTAGGATTCGGATTTTGATTTTTCCAAGTAGAGATAAAATAACTAAGTATGTTAATTAATTTTCGACTTCAATATTAAAGTCCAAATGTAGAATAAGTGTTTTTTCGCATATTCTGAAATGAAAACTATAATAGATATGGACATAGTTGTAAGACTGAAAAATGCAGAAAAAATCGGTGATTTTCATGACATGTTTAACTCAATTTTGGCCAAATAGCGAGTTGATGACTTTTCGCTATACGGCCACGATAGATTTTACAAAAGGTAAATCGTTAATTTATTAACTATTATTATTTACAAAGTTAATTAATTTTAGCGAGAGATAAAAATCACGGTATCGCCATTTGTCCACCGCCACGTCAATGGAACGTTATTGGGATGGGTTAGGGTACATCTCGTCCGAGGAAAAAATCATCCGCGGATGAAATGTCCACTTCACTTTTTGATGGGGGTACAACTCATCCGAATCGAAATTCGAATGGTTTTTGATTCGGACGAGTTGTACCCTTAACCAAAAGTGAAGTGGACATCTCATCCGTGACATATTTTTTAAGGGTTCCGCATCGAGATTTTATAAACATTCAGTTTGATAGGCATATAACTCGCGAACTAACCATCTCAGAGCAACAGTTTCTGAGGGTGAATTATAGAGCTCATCGAGATCTACATTTTCGATGACAGCTGTCAAACTTGAAACTGTCATATCTCGCGAACTAACCATCCCAGAGCAACAGTTTCTGAAGGTGAATTAAAGAGCTCATCAAGATCTACATTTTCGATGACAGCTGTCAAACTTGAAACTGTCATATCTGGCGAACTAACCATCCCAGAGCAACAGTTCCTAAGGGTGAATTATAGAGCTCATCGAGATCTACATTTTCGATGACAGCTGTCAAACTTGAAACTGTCATATCTGGCGACCTAACCATCCCAGAGCAACAGTTCCTAAGGGTGAATTATAGAGCTCATCGAGATCTACATTTTCGATGACAGCTGTCAAACTTGAAACCGTCATATCTCGCGAACTAACCATCCCAGAGCAAGTTTTTTTAAGGGTTGCAAACTTTTTGCATCCGACTCCCCATATAGAGGGTGTAACCAACCAAAACTTTAATGCTGGTTTTTTAATATTTTTTTTCTTTCGAAGCTTTCCCCTTTGAAAGTTTTGTATAAAGTAAGCTTTATGTTACATTCTGTAAATTTCTATAACCTCTATACGTTCTCTAATGATTGGGGAACAAGTTAAGATCTCTTGCACTGTAGGAGGTTGAAGAACGTGTGACAGTACTACTACTTTTAAAAAGTAAAAAACATTTTGATTAGTATATTACATTTTATAATAACATTTAACCTTAACTGAAATATCGAAAATCTAGATCTCGATGAGCTCTATAATTCACCCTTAAGAACTGCTGCTCTGGGATGGTTAGTTTGCCAGATATCACAGTTTCAAGTTTGACAGCTGTCATCGAAAATGTAGATCTCGATGAGCTCTGTAATTCACCCCTAAGAAACTGTTGCTCTGGGATGGTTAGTTCGCGAGATATGACAGTTTCAAGTTTGAAAGCTGTCATCGAAAATGTAGATCTCGATGAGCTCTATAATTCACCCTCAGAAACTGTTGCTCTGGGATGGTTAGTTCGCGAGATATGACAGTTTCAAGTTTGACAGCTGTCATCGAAAATTTAGATCTCGATGAGCTCTATAATTCACCCTTAGGAACTGCTGCTCTGGGATGGTTAGTTCGCGAGATATGACAGTTTCAAGTTTGACAGCTGTCATCGAAAATGTAGATCTCGATGAGATCTATAATTCACCCTTAGGAACTGTTGCTCTGGGTTAGTTCGCGAGATATGACAGTTTCAAGTTTGACAGCTGTCATCGAAAATGTTGATCTCGATGAGCTCTATAATTCACCCTTAGGAACTGTTGCTCTGGGATGGTTAGTTCGCCAGATATGACAGTATCAAGTTTGACAGCTGTCATCGAAAATGTAGATCTTGACTATAATTCACCCTACGAAACTGTTGCTCTGGGATGGTTAGTTCGCGAGATATGACAGTTTCAAGTTTGACAGCTGTCATCGAAAATGTAGATCTCGATGAGCTCTATAATTCAACCTTAGGAACTGTTGCTCTGGGATGGTTAGTTCGCGAGATATGACAGTTTCAAGTTTGACAGCTGTCATCGCAAATCTAGATCTCGATGAGCTCTATAATTCACCTTTAGGAACTGCTGCTTTGGGATGGTTAGTTCGCCAGATATGACAGTTTCAAGTTTGACAGCTGTCATCGAAAATGTAGATCTCGGAAACTGTTGCTCTGGGATGGTTAGTTCGCGAGATATGACAGTTTCAAGTTTGACAGCTGTCATCGAAAATGTAGATCTCGATGAGCTCTATAATTCACCCTACGGGATGGTTAGTTCGCGAGATATGACAGTTTCAAGTTTGACAGCTGTCATCGAAAATTTAGATCTGGATGAGCTCTATAATTCACCCCTAAGAAACTGTTGCTCTGGGATGGTTAGTTCGCGAGATATGACAGTTTCAAGTTTGACAGCTGTCATCGAAAATGTAGATCTCGATGAGCTCTATAATTCACCCTTAGGAACTGTTGCTCTGGGATGGTTAGTTCGCAAGATATGACAGTTTCAAGTTTGACAGCTGTCATCGAAAATGTTGATCTCGATGAGCTCTATAACTGGCAGAATTGTGGCAACAAAGCACAGCGAGCCATAAAAATAAGAAGAAGAAGAGCTCTATAATTCACCCTCAGGAACTGTTGCTCTGGGATGGTTAGTTCGCCAGATATGACAGTTTCAAGTTTGACAGTTGTCATCGAAAATGTAGATCTCGATGAGCTCTATAATTCACCCTCAGAAACTGTTGCTCTGGGATGGTTAGTTCGCGAGTTATATGCCTATCAAACTGAATGTTTATAAAATCTCGATGCGGAACCCTTAAAAATATGTCACGGATGAGATGTCCACTTCACTTTTGGTTAAGGGTACAACTCGTCCGAATCAAAAACCATTCGAATTTCGATTTGGATGAGTTGTACCCCCATCAAAAAGTGAAGTGGACATTTCATCCGCGGATGATTTTTTCCTCGGACGAGATGTACCCTAACCCATTGGGATGACGGCGACGAAGTAGCGCTGCTTGTCTAATAAAGTTCGTACTAAGTAATAATATTTAATTTCGTATGCAGTGGTTTACATTTTGCAGCAAATTACTTTTTGAACACATAAATTAAAATCTCTATTCATAAACTCCAGTGCAACGTACATCGAAAACCTGTGAAAAAAAGAGAAACCGAACCATTGATCGGACATTCTATTCTATTCTTACCTCCTGGCGGTAAAGCTTTGACCCGGTCAGCAGGAACCGGCGGCGCAGCTGTAGAGAAGCCATGGATCATGGACCCACCGCGAGGCAGAGTGCTGGGAGCTTGGTTGCCGATGTAGTAGGCAGGGGCTTTGGCCTGCTGGACAATAGAAACTAGTTAGATTGCTTAAGCCAAGAAAGAACTTGCTATTTCGTTGCGAGTCGAGGAACAGCAGTTTTAATATCTGATGCAGGGTATTTAGCACCTGCAAGGGCGCGCGTATCACACATTTACACAATTCGGTAACGATATTTGGTGTTGAAAGTATAATAATACATGTGTATCATGGATACGCACAAAATGTACTTTTTTGAGTAATGTCGATATCTCGACGCTCACTAGTGCCGCCATCTTTTTTATTTTACAAACGAGTTTTGACAGCATCACAGCTTGAAGAATCCCTACAGTGAAGGAGATGCGATATTCGCCCCTGCTTGTATCGATTTCGGATATCCGAAAGGCTATTTGGTTTATTTTTGGAGTAGCCTATGTCCGTCCCCGGGATACTATCTCCCTGCCAAATTTCACTAAAATCGGTTCAGCCGTTTAGGCGTGAAAATGTAACAGACAGACAGACAGAGTTGAATTATAGTATGGATAAGAACACCGCATTAATAATTCAGGGAGATCTACGTAATTTTTGATAAAAATCAATATCAAAGTTAATTTACAAAACCGCTGGTTCTGTAATGGTCTTGTGAAATGCGTGACGTCACGCGCAGGTAAACAAGCCAAGAACCAGTGCAGCAGAAATCATATTCAGATTTTTTTCAAATTTATTCGACAAAATGGTGTATAAATGACGTACAGTGCCACGATGTACAAGCACGTTGAATATAACGAACATGTATTTATGTCGCGAATCAGACAGGGTGGCTCATTGAGATGGGAGTGGATGACCAAATCAGAAACGGTGAGAGCTGAAGTTATGAGTTATATGAATATGGTATGAAGATTTAGATAGAGTTTTAAAAGTAACTCAAAATTGTAACTATGTTAAAGATATAACGGCATTTTACACACTTGTTATGTAACATTTAATCTGAGGCTTATATTTTTAGTTTAGTTTTTAAAAGTTTTTTGTAAGCGCGTGTCACAGCGGAGTAGCTGCTTGCGCACATTGGGAGTCGCATAAAACCAGCGCTCATTAGCGATATGTATCGCTTCTGGGCATATGCTGAGCGATGCCCCCTTTTTTGTCACTTATTTTTCTTTGTTTGTCTTTTCTTTTTAATTTGTGTTATTGTGACAAAAATAACACCCTTTTACTTTTACTTTATGAAAAGAGTCATGACCTCGATCTAAAAGAAAACAAAAACAGCACATTTAGATTTTTTATACTCTATTGAAGGAAATCGAATCGGAAGATTTAACAAAAATATAATATTATATAATATTATGAATAAATGCTATAAATGAACCAAGGTTATCGACATAGCTCAAAGGATTAGCAAGCTGAAGTGGCAGTGGGCTGGCCATATCACGAGAAGAACCGACAACCGCTGGGGTAAACGTGTTCTTGAGTGGAGACCGCGACTCGGCAGACGTAGTGTAGGACGCCCTCCGACCAGGTGGGATGACGATTTGCGAAAGACTGCTGGCAGATGCTGGATGCGGCAAGCTGAAGACAGGGCGCTATGGCGCTCATTAGGGGAGGCCTATGTCCAGCAGTGGACTGGTATAGGCTGATGATGAATAAAAGCGAATTTTTGAACAACGGTGCTGCCGGTGGCCAGTATACTAAATCTGTATTTTAATAAGGTTTATCTTCCGTTAAACATCTAATTATTAAATGACGACCTCTGTGGCGCGCTGGGCAAAGGTCCGCCTGCTACCCAAGAGGTTGCGGGTTCGATTCCCGCTCAGGACAAATGTGTGTACGATCTGTAGACATTTGTTCAGGGTGTTCTGGTCTTTTTTTATGTATAATAAAAACTATGTAGGTACCTATCTATGTAATGTAATATTATATGTATAAAATATTATGTATATCAGTTATCTAGTACCCATAACACAAGCTCTGCTTAGCTTGGGGCTAGATAATGCTGAGTGAATTATCCAGCATTATTACCTTTTTATTTATTATTATTTATTCGTAATGAATTTTGTAAACTTAAAAAAGTCCGTATTTAAATAACTTAAAACTCGAGCCTATGACTCCTTTCACGTTTTTCTCACTCTCATGGTTTTGGATATGGCCCACTCCCATCTCAAACAGCCACCCTGTAATATATTTATAGAAAAATACCAGAAAACTGTTTCGAAAATTGCTCAAAGATCGAATACCAACACAGAAAAACATTTAGTTTTTTTATTTGTGTATCTGCAAAAAATATGGAATTTTCAATTTCATTTATTTGTTCAGATAACACGATCCAATTATAGTAAATAAGTACACAGTTACACATACATAGAATTAATTAAACAATAATGGTTACACACACAATAGAACACACGCACACACAATAGAATTAGTTGATATAATAAATTTGTTTGGCAAAAGGGTTGATGAGGCTGGAGATCCAATGCCTTTTGAGGTTACTGCAATGTCTATCTGCCAGACCATATAAATATGAATATGTATAACCCACATTATTATTAGACTAAACAATAATTCCGAAGTTTTCAAATGTCATAAAAGCAGATAATGTTGTCATAATTTTCCGCTAGTGAGCGCCACTGGCAAATTATTACACATTTTAGTTTAAAATAAAGTAAAATATTGCTTATCATTTTATTTTTACGCTACTATCTGATGTTAACATATAAATTCATCGTATATTTTCAATGTTGTCATTTTGCGTGTTCAAATATTCGATGGAGCTCTTCCATCAAAGTCACTTTGAATTAATATGGTTTTGCGCCGAATTCGCAGAAATATGACATAAACAAACATTGACCGACTGCTAAAGGACGTTGTTGTTTTAGCAAACGTACTAATGTTAAAATGCATTCCAAAATTATCACTCCTTAACAATTCTGCTCAACAAAGGTTGAGCAAAAAAAAAAGGTTAGTTGATGTATGTCAACAAGTAGGTTTGCTTTATTGAATCATTGTTGTGATCACAGTGAATGTTATTGAATTAAAAGAGAAATGATACTCTGCGGTACAATCAGCACATTAAAATGTATTTACAAGCGGTTTGTAAACATAATAAACAAATAACAATTGTGTGGCAACATTAGTGTTCAGTTGGCGTGTTGGAACCATACAGAAGAGACAGTTTGTGTTTGAAAAGTATTCTAACAAAAGTAAAAAAAAACTTGCTTCTAAAGAAACTTACATAAAAGGCTTGGTTGAAGGAAACATTCAAAATTACGCGACATGAGTAGTTTTAGATTCTCAGATTGTTTTATAGGCCAGTGATAATGACTAAGTTGATTTCATTGACGTTTCTTACATTTGTGATAGTAAATGCAATAAATCGGCCAGTTTACAAAATTAATCTCACACAGAAAGGATACGCTCAGGTATGTTGCTTAGTTATTTGATTGAAAACCAAACAATACGGAATCACTAAATTTATTTTACGAGCCATTCATGGTATATTTATAAAATTTTGGTTAGTGGTAACTCTAACACGATTCTGCATAACATGTATAGTACTTAGCCAAATAAAAGGATGATTCCGGATCCCGAAGGACCAACTTTAATCTACAATCTTCAAATTACGAAAACTACTTTTTTTTTAAAGTTAATTACATTCTCTCATCAGCCTATTTAAGTCCACTACTAGACGCAAATTCTTGGCACCCTGTATTAAAAGTTCCATTTTGAATGCAGTCAGATGTTAGGTTATACATACCATACGAATTTTAAGTAACTAGGTCATTTGTGTTTCAAACTCGATCCGGTTCTTCATAGATATTTTGTATAATATTCAAAAGCAATTTAACAATTTAGTAACAACGTGACAACGATGTACAATGGAGTTGCTGTGTGTAAAAGATAAAAATAGGATACAGAGAGAGAGGTTTTTATCATTGAGTGATTTATCTGTTTGTATACTCTTTGGTGTCAGCTTTTATATGTTTTTTTTATAATATTTAGATACCTATTTTAGTTTCGTGTCATGTTTAGCTTTTCTGGAGCTTGTAAAATAATATTTTCATAATATATTTGCAGTTTATTGAATACAATGTTGACACACCACCTCTAAGAGAATTCACAATATGCGCTTGGATTCGAGTTTACGATCTGGACTCTGATCAGAGAATTTTTTCGTATGTCAGTAAGTATGATCTCATGAATTAATCACATTAATAAGGAGATGTGACCTTGAAAAATGATCAGTTAAAAAGTTTTGAAGTTACAACACAGTTTTCTGTTAGGTACAAACACAGAACCCCAAACGGTATGAACACGGCGCAAAATATTAAAAAATAAAATGTTGAGCAAAAAGGATTGCATTAACATTAAATTTGCTCCACTTTAGTTTCAACTGGCGATTCGAGTTTGCGATTACATAATTTTTGGTTTTTGTGACTTTCAACAGTCGAAATCCAAAAATTATACATATTACCGAGAGAATGTTATCTTGTACTGGCTTTACTGCGTCTTGCAATACATCAAACATGTACTGTTGCCTACCTGATTATTTCTGGCCATATTTTATTCGGCCCTTCACTGGCTAGGTATGTCAGTGTAAAAACCGTTTCTGACAGCAAAGTCGCGAATATACTGACCGATGGAGGCCAAACGTCCATGCATCGTTTGTCGTATTTACAGCACATTGAGCAAATTAGGGTTGACAGACCATTCAACCAGAGTGACCCTTTAAACAAAATGGAGTCATCGAAAGGTGGAAAGCGAAACCATCAAAAATAGATGCTCATTGTAAAACACAACGTTGCCGTTGTTCTTATACCTGTTCCATGAAATTATTTTCTTTTTGGTATTTCGTCTGACAAAATAATAGCCATGTCTATTAATCCTTTACCGATTAAATTATTATGATTTATGACAATTGATTTTGTTTATGAATAAGTTGTAGTATACATGCGATTCTTGCTCAATATTTTGTAGGTATTATTTCACAGACCTATTCTGGCGTCTTAATTACTACTACTATTATTATTATTGTTTTATATATAATAGAAAACTTTTTATTGTACCACACAAACACAAAATACAATACATATTATTATCTATATTTATGTATATTTTTTTTTTCTTGTGCAATAAAGAATAAATAAATAAATTATCTTATTCTTTTTTCAGCTAAAGGAAATAGTCGTATAGTACGATTGTGGCTAGAAACCGGAGGGCAGATTATAAAAGTTTCTATAAATGGTGTTAAAACAACAAGTGTTCCTGTGAACATCGTGAAAGATGTTTGGCGTCATATATGCTTGTCTTACCAATCCGACTATGGAGCTTGGGCGCTCTACGTCGACTCACGGCTAGCCTACTGCGAAGCGACTCAAGCTGTAAGTTTATCTAGTCTTAAACTATAATCAAGTCGCTTTAACAATTACGAATTGAGAATTATGTACTTATTTCAGTAGGTACCTACTAAGTTAAAAAAAATACTTGCATTACATTCCCAACTAATAACAGCTACAGCTAAGCCATATATTAAAATGAGCTGATGAAGTTACGAAATAAGATAAATAATGACTTACAAGGCTGCACACCATCCGTAAAGAGATAGTTCCTTCAGATCAAGAACCCCTAAGGCAAATCAGTACCTTGACAAAATTAAGCAACTGAGCTCGTAGGTAATTTATCCTTATTGCAAAACGTCAAAAGAATTAAAATGTTGGTGACGCTGACAATGTAGTAAAGGTAACACGACTTTATTTTTGCAGAATTTCGGTTACGTATTACCAAGAGGAGGCAGTGTTATCATTGGCTATGGAACTGCGGATAGTGGTAAGCACTACGGATATTTATTTAAAACATTACCTCGATAGTCAAACCGTCCTCGTCTAGTTAAATAATGTAATTGAATTTCAGGAATATCCAACGGATTTGAAGGCGAAATCTTTGGAGTGAATATGATTCTGATCTCTACTATTGAAAGGAATGTTACGATTCGACAAGATCCCTTATTTGAACAAAAACCATTTAAAAAAAACAAAGTAAAAAGGGTGGAAGAAAACAAAACGAAATACGTAGTTTTGAAAGACCTGCAACCGGATGAAATACACAACAATTTTGAAAAGGATGTTAAAATATCGAACATGAATAACGATAACAATATCAAAAATGTTAAAGGTCCATTTAATTATTTTGATAATGAAGTCGGTTCAATGTCTCAGAGCACAGAAAAGCAATTAAATTCGGAAGATAAGGAAATCTTGACTTTAGATGGTGGCGATCAGTCACACACACATAGTGAAATTATAGATTTATGGAATATAGAAAAAGAAAATAGAGCGGAATCAACAGAAACCCATGTTAGTTCTGGCAATCAGGAGTATACCTTGCCTACTATATCGGAATATGAAACACCACCGCCACCAACAACACAATTGAGTGAATATGAAAAAAATATTAAAGCAGAAAAAGAAAACAAACAATTAAAAAAATCGTCTACCACAGATTTGCCAGACATTGAAACACCACCACCGGTCAGTTCAAATAATAAGGTTTATGGTCAATGGACCGGTTCGAAATATGCCGGCAGTGTGTTAAATTATCTAAAAAGCATAAACTTTCAGCAAAGAGATAAAAACATCATACGAGTTCCAAAAACACTACAAATAGCAAAAGTATCAGATTCTTATCCATACGCGTCCGACTTTAGAAGTCAAAGACTTCGTCCACCTTCTCAATTCAGCAGGAGACACCTCGTTGAACGGCATTCTTCAAATAAGGATCCACAAATAAACGTTCAAATTTTAGAAGATGATTTAAGAAGTCAAGTTATGAAAATGCTTGCGCAAACACGCCCCAAGCATGTTGAAATAACAAATAGGGCCGAATCTAACAAACAGACTGATCACCGTTTTTATAGAAGTGCCACCTATGACGATAAAAATTTTGAAAATTACAAACCAAGACCATTTATTCAATCGAGTGATAGTTTAAATAAGCACTGGTACATCGACAAAATACATATACCCAGTCAGAAACATACATCTGTTCTTCCATTTATCAAAACATTAGAAAATATGATCACTGAAAACGACAACCTAGACTCTCAGGATGTGGTGACTAGTAACTATATGTATTCCAAAAGTTTATCACTCGGTAACAAATGGCACAACATCAAATCGTACAACAACGACTACACACCTCGTCGCATTAATGAGGCTTCAATGGAAAGCGCTGAGTTGAAAAAGTACCCGGCAGTACGTTTAAAATATAAATATACAAAAGATATTGTTGAAGAAGAAGTTAATCCGAATATAATACACGGCCGGCTATTGGTAAATGAAGCCACCAAGTCACCACCTGAACAAATAGACTCGACATATTTATTAAAATATAACCATGGATATCTACCATCGCATGATAAAAAGAACATGAGATCAATTGCGAGAAATAACTTAAAAGGACGCAAGGCTCCGTCCAGTTTTGATAGGCAAGTGAAAATCGGGAATGCATTAAATGAGAGACACATATTAAATGGCGATATGAATCAGACTAATCAGAGTTTTAAGGGAGGAATGGAAACTGTTGACAACATCGAGACGACAAGACTAACTCCTGACCAGAGACATTGCATGAATGTAGAGCTATATGATCGATTTCTTTATATCCAACCGGACGAAAGTATTGATATGACTCATATTCTGTCCCCAGTAAGGAGAAAAAATTGGGCTATAGATTTTATTTTACAGAATTATAAAAAATGTTCACTATCAGAATCACTTATTGAGAAAAACTCGATGCTTTTGATAGATTGGAGCACAACTCCGGTTCGTCTATTCGGCGGAGCATATCCTAGAACTACTACAGACTTGTGTGGATTCTTTTAAATAAACAATTTCAGATATTTTTAAGAAATACGAATAATAATGTGTCCGTTGTTAGACTTGACATTACATAATATGTACGTACATACATACCAAGAAAGATGGCTACGTAATTAAATATTTTTTAAAAATACACTGAGTTTCATTGTTATAATAAGAGGCACAGAACAACCATGTAGATACAGATAGCGTGCGAGAACAACAAGCAAGCTTAACATGCTGCACCTTCCGAGAATTGTGACTCGAGAAAACCGAGTACCATTGTTGCCTCTTCTTACTGAGCACTTAGCACTCATATTAATGAATTTTGTAAGTTTTAAAACAATGTTTGTCTTAAAGCATTATATGGGTGCAGGCTGCTCATCTAAGTGGCATGATGTTTAATTTTATAGTGGTTTATATTGATTTTTTATAGTATTCGATGATTAATTTTTTATAAGGATTTGAAATTGTATAGATTTCAAATCTTTATAAATTTTTGATATTTGGTAATATCAAAAGTACAGCCTTAAATTATATTGGTTTAAAATAACTCTGCTAGAGACTTTAACATTACTGTGATTATGAGTCTTTCTCACAGGCTTAGGAAGTAATTGAAGATGTCTGCATTGCCAGATAACGCAGTGAAATGGAACATCTTTCATCAATCAATATGTGATTATAAATGAAAATCTAATGTATACGCACAAAAACAAAGATAGCTTTTTAAAAAAATGTGATGTTCACAAAGTAAACACAAGAAACAAGAACAAACTGCACATCCCATCATATAGATTACGAAAGGTAGGGAAATCATTTATGGGAAATTGCGTACGTTTCTATAACAAGCTTCCATTTGAAGCAACTGAGCTCCCTATTCGTAAATTTAAACAGTACATAAAACGAAATCTAATAAAGAAAGCCTATTACTCCATAGATGATTACATCAATGATGTAAATGCTTGGCCAGATGTCGCTCAGTTCCACACCGACAATGGTATATAAGGGATATAATGTTAAGCTTAGTTAGTTTCATATAAATATTGAGTTATATACAAATTAGATTATATTTAGACTGAGATAAGTAATGTATTAATTTTAAGATTTATGAAACTTACTAGTGGTTTCTTTTTCGCTTCTTCCACTAGTGGACAAAAAATTGAAGCGAATAAAATCAATAACATCATATTTCTTATTTGATAATAATGACTATTTATAAACCTGTTTATAGTATAAAATTTGACTTGTCTAAGTGCTTATTTTGTAAGCTTAAAGAAATAAACGTTATTGATATTTGATATTTGATAATGTCACATTTCACTGCATTGTCTGGCACTGCAGTGAAATGGGACATTTTTAATGGCTTCCATTGCCTCACCATAGCCTTTAGCCTAGATAATACAACTGCCTAGGAATACTATTTTGAAACCGGCTAAAATAACGCATAATTCACGTAAAGCCTCTGGGCATATCAACTTCGTGTATGACGTATCGAAATTGGTTCACTAGCAAAAGAGCTATGTTGCGCAATCTACACAACCGAGCGTTTGTTACACTATAATTTCAGTTTTTACGTGTAATAAAATGCTGTGTTTGTTCCAAGCCAGATTCTGATAAGGTGTCAGCCTTAATTCGTTAAAATAAACCAGTAACCGAAGTATTTAATCATTTACACTAGAGATAAAACAACTTGGACCACTATAAAACAACTGGAAACATACTTATAGTTAAATTAAGGGAATGACTTTATTCGCAACCCCCCAAAAATTCTTCAGTCCCAATACAAACACGCTGAATGTTGATTGAGTCCACAATTTACCGACAACGAATTTTGAAGTTACTTCCTTTGCAGCGCTGATTACTACATGTATTACTCAACTGCTGTAATTTACCTACACGCAAATTAGACCCACACCAGAAATGCGAGCCATGATTGTGAAATTGCTGTTGGTGAGTGCAAAAGGAGTGCAAAAGTAGTGGTTCTGATACCTGCTGTAGGAAATCCGAGCGCCGAGGCGAAAATCAAACTGAAGAGCTTATTTACGATAGGTAAATAAGCTCTTCAGTTTGATTTTCGCCTCGACGGCGCTCTAATTTTCTACTGCAGGTGTCAGAAATTAGATTTGAAGTGTAACTTCGAAGATAGCTTAGGGCGTATGCACACAGCGGATCCGTTTATATAGGATCGTTTTTTACAGATCCTTCGCTACTGTAAACAATCCTATACTGGATCAGAAATACTGTTGGGAGTCGCTCCTACAACTATACGCCGTCACGTAAAAATGGATCTTGCATAACGGATGCTGTGTGAATGCACCCCAAGGGACCTAGTAGTTAGTTACACTTCAAAACTAATTTAATTTCGCCCATATACATATATCTTACGAAATAAGTCTCTTTAATTACAGTAGTGCATTTAGACTAACATTTTGCAAGAAAATTGTTAGTTCAAATGCAAAAAAGAGTTATCTTGAAAACCGTTTTATTTTTATTAGATTATTCGAACTTTTAGGTAGAGACAAAATTATTTACAATTTTTACATCGTTATTAAACCATTTACCATGAGTAACTATCATGGTAAGCAGAGGATAAACCTCGAAGTAAGTTTCTTTCATTTCCAATTTTAATGCAACATCACAGGCTGGGGCAAAATTGAACAACCTTCATTCAGCTTTTTTTTCTTTTAACATTAGAGTATTTTGTTTTCCTAAAGCGATTGGTTGATAGACAGCAGAACTTGCCACCCGTTTACGTTTGTAGTATCATAGATAAATTAATGTACTTACATAGTTATTCTGTGCCCCTGTCTGGATGTAGGTACAAACCCAACGCGGATAAGATTGATTTTTGAACGATCGTTTTTATTTTATGTTGTTGAGTATCTGCTTTTCTGGAAATTGTTTGGTAGGTACCTTGTTATTAATTAATTCAATTGTTTTCCAACATAGCCTGAGAAAAACAATGGTGTTGGATGGAAGGACCCTATCTAGTTCAAACATTGGTGGTCTACTAAAAGTTGTTCTTCACATTTAATAAATAAATATGACTGTTATAGTGTAATTAACTGTCTGGTTTGGTTTTATTTATTTAGTTTTTCACAAACATTAAAATAATTGTATGTACATACATATGACGACCGCTGTGGCGCGGTGGGCGATGGTCTAGCCCGCAACCTTCTGGGACGCACAAGGTTGCGGGTTCGATTCCCGCCTCGGGACAAATGTGTATACGATCTGCAAACATTTGTTCAGGGTGTTCTGGTCGTTTTCTATGTATAATAATAAAAAACTAAAATGTATTGTATTAGATTATGTATATCAGTTATCTACTACTCATAACACAAGCTCTGCTTAGCTTGATAATGCTGTGTGAATTGTCCAGCATTATTATTATTATATTATTACTTTCTATGGATATACATAGAAACCACTCATTGCATATGGGGGCTGTAAACAAGAAGCCTGAATTTTCGAACCTAAAGGATTTTTTGAAACTTACTCATTCAAAACAACTAAATCAGAGAAAAAGAGAAGTTATAATTGGAGATTTTATATAAATCCGACGAACGCTCTACAACAAATACAAAAAACTAATTGCAAGAGTAGGATATTGAAATTATTAACAAAATACGAAGAAAATTACTGCAATCGAGAGACAACCGCAACCAAATCTATGCAATAGATCAAATAAGTAGTATCTTATGAGATGTCAAACATTACCTAGTAGCAATCACAAAAATACCAATGTCAGAGTGCAAACAAATATGTATTTCAAGATGATGAAAAATCAACAAATCAATCAATCAGAATCAAAAACATCAAATAGAGATCATACACACAGCATATTTTTGCATTATAGTGCGTTACTTGCACGGGGAAATTTTCTACGAAAATTTAATAATGTCCCAAAAATTTTCGATTTCGGCAGGATTCGGCTAGAACCGTAAGAGGTCAAGGGGGAAAAATTGTTTGTAATGTCTTCGTTCAATATTATTTCCCTTGCCTCTATTTTCACCTTTGCGTTTGGTCCAAGATTTTACAGACTGGCAGCAGCCCGCAGGGTGAGGAAGCTCCGTCAGGAGGGAGACGAAGAGCCTTACTATACGTGAGTTTGATCAGCCAGTCGGAAATTAGAATGCGCAGTGACTTCTCTATGGTACACCACATACTCAATCAGCATAAAACAAGAAATACAGTGAATATGGCATATTACGAGTACATAGCTTTTATCGATTATAACAAATCATTCGACTCTTGGCTCTTTGCTCCACAAAACCATCTCTGCAGCCCTAACCAACCAGACGGATAAGAAAATAGTAGGTCCATGAAAAAACGGCTTCCAGAAGAGGTACATATGAACGGTGCTACATATTTACAATGACAGCGAGTGTTCTACTAGAGAGACAAATAGGCCTGTTTTAAAAAAACTTTAAACCGACTTAAAATTTCGGTATAGTATTCTTTTATGTCTCGAACACTGTCACAATAAATGGTTGCTAGTGTTTTTTTTAAGTTTTACGGTTTATATACGAGTTAGTGGCGATTCGCCATCGGACCCTTTTTCTGCTACTTTTTAGTAATCCCGCGATAATGATCCCGAGGTGGTCCCATTCCGGGACCGTGACTTCGGGATCATTTTCTATACAATAGTGAAAGAAATATCAAAATCGGACTCCTCTGTAAAATGTTATGCGTGGTCTAACATAAAAAAAATATACGCGTCGATTTGAGAACCTCCTCCGTTTTTCCGTCGGTCGAAAAGAGGTGACCTATAAAAAGCAGTAGACCTATTAGGCGTTGGGATGATGATTTGCATAAGGGATGGCATACGGCATGCCTAAACCGCGTGCATTAGCGGCCTGCACACGTAAAGGTTCGGACCGCGCATCTGCAGAGCGATTACGGTAAAATACCCCATTCAAATTTGACATTTGAAAGCCCGTTGGATGGCCTTCGAGCCTCCCATCCATCCAATTCTAAATAAAATAGCCGTCACAGAGACGATTGCCAGTCCCAGCCGAAATTGAAGCCCATTAATGAATGAGATAAATGCTTTTGACAGTAAATAGAACGATGGGAAAAAGGGAGAATTTCAAAGGCATTTCAAAGTTTTCGAGTAAAAAGTTCTAGATTCTTATGAGTCTCTCAGTGCTCTTTCCAATAATGAGCGGTTTTAGATTTGCATTAAAAAGAAAAAAAATTGTTCCCTGTATCTCAATAGGTGGCAGGGCGTCAACTGGAAATAAGGTATGTTAATGTAAAATGAAAAGAAAACAACCTTACGTCAAATGGACTGATTTGGAAAATTCAAAACTTTGAATTTGACATTGACATACCCTAATTTCCAGTTGGCGCCCCTGCCACCTATCGAGATATATTTGATTATTTTTAAAAATGCAAATGAAAACCCCTCATTATGATGTTATAAAAGTTGATATCACTAACATTCACATTAAGATTCAAAATGTAATGTAGTGATAAATAAATCAACAAAAAGAAAAAGGGCCAGAAAATTGCCCTACCTATATGCTAAATTGGCAACATTTCACAGAAAATTTCTACCATGACAATGACACTTCCGATGCATGTACTTGATTACGTTTCATTGCCGCAATTCTCACTCCAAATACAGTAACACAATTCATGATATTTTTATTTAATGTACCCTTATTTCTTAGACAACCATTAAACTATTAAATGTTTCAGCCTAAATATTTATTATTTCAACACAGACTATAAAGACCCTAACGCACTTAGTATATTTTTTTTTAAATGTTATCACATATAATATTTTATTATATATCATCAGTTTTAGGACAATATTTAGGCAAAATCGAAACCGAAACGTAAAATGGGGAGTCCTCTTCGTTGACTCCGTGTTCACTCACATTGACCATCCAGCCATAAAATTTAGTGCAATGTAATTTGTCCCATCGATGGAATCAAACCCAGTCGCCCATCCATTGATCCATTGAGAATAGCGTAATCACTCTGCTGGACTGCGTTCCAAACCGCGGATGGATCGGGCGGTTTTGACTACGGATCAAACTGTCGTGCTAATTACGATTAAAAATGTGTCCACGGTTTGGTTTTTTTTCTTTCATATATTGACAAACGATCCAAACTGTGCGTGTAAATTGATTTTCAAGAGTTCCGACTGCAGTTTTGTTATAAATTTTAAATTCGTTTATTCATTATCAAACATAGAAAAAATATCCAAATTCTTTCTTTATCATAAATGCGGTTCTTTGCAAATTTTGAGCAACCGAATTAATTAGTGCAAAAACACAGTGTCATATTTATTACCATTCATAGATTCTATACATAATATAGATTATCATTCAGTTTCATTTCCTACAAAGTAAAAGATTTAAAAAAAGCATATATGAATAAATATCATGAAATTTTTGTTTCCTCTTAAATCGAGGTCACAACTCGTTTCACGTTCTTTCTGTGACTCTTAAGGCTTGGCTAGCCAGATCCATCCCAAAAAACCACCTTGTGTAAACATAAAATATGCCCGTTGGTTGGTTAAAACAGTGTAACACAATGAAAAGCAAATCTTAAACAATATAAACTTCATGAGTTCTCATTTCACCAACGTGGAGATATACTCATTTTGTAAAATCATAGACTAATCCGCTTGTTGTTCAGTGTTTTATTATATGATGCTAATCCGATAAAACAAAGCTTACACTAATTGGCAATTCTATGGCAACAAGTAGCTTTATAAACATACGTGCATAGGCTAGTCTGAGTCTCAGGGCAACCTTTTAAATTAGACTTAGTAAAACTAAATTTATTTATAAACTTATATCAGATGATGAAAACAATTTATCTAGATTCTACATGACTAAAACCGCGGAATAACCAGTGGATATGTAAAAGCAAAATTGCGAGCGGACTCGCAATTTTGCTCTCAAACTAATGGAATGCTAACCACCACTTAACTTTTCATAAAATAACCATTTTAGGAGGTTGTGTTTATAGCGCACGAGGTTTAATTTACATCGTTCGCCATAAACATAGCCTTTTAACCATTGGTTATAATTTTAAGGTACATATCTATCTGAGTTGCCTGGAGAAGTCTTGTGTCGGAGTCCAAGATCCACTTTGGGTCACTGAGCCACAGGAGAAAGTAAGTTAGTTTCCATGTGGTATCATACTCATACTCATTACGACTTCGAAGAATCCAAAGGAACCGACTTTGATAAATGAGAAATATACTCATCTGAGTCCGGAGTCCATTTGATACGTGATTTTTTGTATAACAGAGCTCTGGGTGTCTTTGCAATTAATTAAAAACCAAATTTTTTTGATTTCGGGCGGATTCGAACCAGCGCCCCACCCGTTTTTTGGTTTGGTTTGAATCCTGCCAAAACCGATTTTTTTTGGGAGATATTTAATTTCAGATCACTACGTGATCGTGATGTCTCATATTTGTATAGTATTTGCGTAGCAACTACGGAAGTAGTTGCGTAGCAACTACGGAAGTAGTTGCGTAGCCGTTTGGAGCCAAGTTTAGAATTTGCACCACACCAAGTCTTCCCGTGGGTGTCGTAAGAGGGAACTGAGGGACATACACCGGGGGGCGGGCAGCAGCGCCTATTGCAGAATAGATCTACGGCCAAGCTGCGATTCCCAACCTGCATGCCCAGCATGGGGATTATATGTATTATAGATAGAGCAATAGAGCTCAATCTATGAAAACAAATTATTTATTACCAACACATATTAACGTTTAGGCATACATTAAAATAAGAAAAAAAAATCTTATTTTAATGAATGCCTAAACGTTAATGTAAACCTAGGGGTTTAACAGGTAGTTGGTATGTATAGGTAGATTGGCGATGGCGGCCCCACACTACGCTCATGTATGGCCCGTGTCGTGGGTATACCCGAGCACGATATTCAGAAGATGACTTGTCCATAAAGGGCCTAGAGCAGTGTAGAGTCTGTAAAGTATAATATATAATACAATATTCAGTAATACAATATTCAATATGCATGTTCAGGGCATTTATGTAACTTATAAAAATGAGACGTAACGATCAGGTCTCGATAGTATCAAATGGACTCGGTGCTCGTATATTAGTGTTATTAATGTTATTATACATTAGGTATCATAATCATCCATCCCGCAATGTTTGAAAACGAAAGTTTTCAATCAGTGCGCTACCCGTCATGACCTACGGAGCTGAGACGTGAACACTCACGGTAGGGCTGGTCCACCAGTTTAAAGTCACCCTGCAAGCTATGGAGAGTTATGCTCGGAGTTTCTCTGAAGGATAGGATTCGCAACGAATACATCCCATAGAGAACCAAGGTTATCGACAAAGCTCAAAGGATTAGCAAGCTGAAATGGCAGTGGGCTGGCTATATCTCGAGAAGAAACGACAACCGCTGGGGTAAACGTGTTTTAGAGTAGAGACCGCGACTCGGTAAACGTAGTGTAGGATGCCCACCGACCAGGTGGCATGGCGATTTACGATTACAGCTGGCAGATGTTGGATGTGGCTAGCTGAAGACAGGGCGCAATGGCGCTCATTAGGGAAGGCCTATGTCCAGCAGTGGACTAAAATTGGCTGATGATGATGATACATTATGTAGGCTTAAAAGTGAACAAGCAGATTGTCAAGTGTTTACTATTTTTAAATAATACCTAATGTTCTTATAAAGGGTGTGGACAACGCTACTACTTAAAAAAATGGGATGTAATCAGACTATGTTTTTAAAAACATTTAGATAAAAAAACCGCGAAAAATATGTTGACTCATCAACTTCCTTTTATTTTTTTTCTTACATACTCATATTACGCCACTATAAAAACATATCTACCTAATTATCTTATTTAAATAAGCATAAAACACATAACATCAGAAACAGCATTACTTTAATTGCTATGCAATAATCCTATCCTTTAGAGAAACTCCGAGCATAGCTCTTTTCATAGCTCGCTGAGAGCATGCAGGTAATTTCTTTCTTAATTAGTTGTCGAGTCACTTCGCCTTTGTATAAAGAAGTTAGTACATATGTACGTAACAAGCTGTAAGTTATAGCACAACCTGCTCTAGCATACTCGTTTCTTGGTCGTTTTCGTTTACTAGTCAATCTTACGCAATACAAATTAATATTATATTAAAATAAGTGGGTTAGGCCTACGTAATTTTACTTCTGCATTCCTTTTTGCAAATGAAATCTTTATGCGTCAGAAGATGAATGATATAACAAAATTAATATTACACACGCACTGCCGATGACGTAAAAAATTAAGTATAAAGTAAAATATATTTACTCGTAATTTGGTGTGAATTAAAAAACTAGAGACATCTATAGAATCTACTAATTCGACTTGAGAACCCACTCCTAACTAGTGATTCTGACGACGAATTGAGGGTAGTCGTGGAAACTGCCATCAATTCTCGGTTGTAACTCCGAGTACATCCAGTCGCCCCGTGACCACGATCGCTGAAACGCGGTTGAAAGTTGGGGAAAAGAAAGCAAAAGGTACGCGATAAATACCCGATAAATAATCTTAAATACTTTTTGAATTTTTTTAACTCCTAATTTTTGAAGTCTATAAAAAAATTATGTAGCTATACTACCGCATGAGGTTGTGACGTCATGAAACGGAATTAATTAGAACCAATCCATAAAATTCGGAAGCGTACCCAAGACTGGCTGCATTTCCCCGCTGTATAGCAATGTTGATGCACTGTGCCAGATACTCACCAGCTCTCGGGTCACGCGTCGTCGCTTCGACCCTCACACCGCTCAAATATGGATCACTTGAGCTACCTGTAGATTATTTGCAACAGTCTGCAGTAAGCTTAATTGTTTAATTTATGAATACTAGTTTTTATTTAATTATTTGATTGTAATTTTCTATATTATTAAGGATTAATATTTTTTCTCAAATAAGTAAAACTATCTACGATACTTGCTCACACGACTACGGTTTAAACTCTAGCTAAACACATTATTAGCTCTGCAACTGTCAACCATTCCAAGATTCACATCATCAGATTGGATCCTTTTAGGGGGTGATTGGGGAGGCATTTTGAAACTATTTTGACATTGTTTTGACACCAGCAGGCCAAGCACGGGGCCTATTGTCTAGGTAATAATGACATAGCATCGATATATGTACATTGCGTAAATTATTGAAGTTGAAGGAATACATTTTTAATTTAAATTTGTTATTTGATTGTTATTTTCTTTCTGAATAAATTTAAAATATTTCAAATTATTTATATTTTTACGCATTCGAAGACAAAGTGACGTACTTAATTTTTTTCTACCCTAGACAATATAGCCTGGGCTTGCCCTGCAGACCATTGCAAAAGTGGTCCATTTTTGAAACGTCGACTCCCTGCGACCGCTACGATGTCGTCGGTCCATTGAGTAGATGGTCTCCCAATACTCCGCCGCCACTCCAGAACCTTTCTCTTCTTAACTCCCCAGCGGTTATTAGTTCTGCGAACTATATGACCTGCCCACTGCCACTTCAGCTTGCTAATTCGGTGACTATGTCGGAACTATGTCGGTGACTTTAGTTCTTCTACGGATTTCCGTATTCCGGATTCTATCACGTAGAGAAACCCCAAGCATAGCTCTCTCCATAGCCCGCTGAGCGACTTTAAGCTTATGAACGAGGCCTATTGTTAGCACGTCTCGGATCCGTAGGTCATCACACGTAGGGAAACAACAAGAGGGTAGTAAATTCCATTTCCATTTCTAATAACCCTGTATGTCTTTACTTTAGAAGTTGCCTTTATGGTAACTAACTATGGCTTTGGCTGGGAATTGAAATACCAAAAGAATTTTATTTTAAAAACATGGAATTCTATTATTGAATTCAGTCATGTGTATGAACACAGAATACACAAAAACAAAACACTAATCAATGATGATTAGTATTTTGTGTTCATGGCATTTACTTTTTTTGTCAGAATTATGGAGACGTGAATAAAATAACCAAGGTCATGATCAATGGCCACATTGATCCGGGACCGATCGTTGTACATGGCCATCTTCTCGAAATTGTTTCCGAATACACTTACCTTGGGCAGATTCTGCAGTTGAGTAAAAACAATTTCGAGAAGGAGGCCAAGAGGAGGATCCAGCTAGGTTGGGCCGCGTTTGGCAAACTACGTCAAGTATTCTCGTCATCCATACCGCAATGCTTGAAAACGAAAGTTTTCAATGAGTGCGTCCTACCCGTCATGACTTACGGAGCTGAGACGTGGACACTCACGGTAGGGCTGGTCCACCAGTTTAAAGTCGCCCAGCGAGCTATGGAGAGAGCTATGCTCGGAGTTTCTCTGAAGGATAAATATAAATATGAATAAATAAATAACCCTGGACAATTCACACAGCATTACCTAGGCCCAAGCTAAGCAGAGCTTGTGTTATGGGTACTAGGTAACTGATATACATAATACAATACACAGATAGATATTTTTTATTATACATAGAAAACGACCAGAACACCCTGAACAAATATCTGCAGACCGTACACACATTTGTCCCGAGGCGGGAATAGAACCCTCAACCTCGTGCGTCGCAGGCAGACCTTCGCCCACCGCGCCACAGAGGTCGTCCAGCATAGGATCGTCCAGGATAGGATGCGCAACGAATACATCCGACAGAGAACCAAGGTTATCGACATAGCTCAAAGGATTAGCAAGCTGAAATGGCAGTGGGCTGGCCATATATCAAGAAGAACCGACAACCGCTGGGGTAAACGTGTTCTTGAGTGGAGACCGCGGCTCGGCAAACGTAGTGTAGGATGCCCTCCGACCAGGTGGGATGACGATTTGCGAAAGACTGCTGGCAGATGCTGGATGCGGCAAGCTGAAGACAGGGCGCTATGGCGCTCATTAGGGGAGGCCTATGTCCAGCTGTGGACTGGTATAGGCTGATTAATGATGATGATGATGAATAAAATAAGTAATTAAAGATTATTGGTCATCGCGAAGGTTAAATTACGTACGATACGATTATGCGGCGAAACCGGAACACAACATTATCGATATGTACAGTACAGAGCATTTTATTACCAAAAATGCAAGAATCATTAACAACAGACCGCAATACACATACATTAATGTACTAATTATATTCAATGCAAATATGCGAGTTAAAATACGAGTCATGCATAACCAAAGATAGTTTTGATCGCAGCAATATGAATTTATTCAGGCATTTCGACCTGGCCGCCAATAACCTACTCTCCAATCCTACACTAAGTAAATTGAGCCGATTATTTAAAATGTAATTCCAAAAACTACGCTGTATTTTATTTACCGACTAAAAAATGGTTGTAAAAAAAGAAAATATAAAAATAATTTTCAAAACCGACGAGGACATCGAGTGGGTTATCAAATGAATGAAAGGTATTGGTTTGTACATTTTAAAACTATTATAATTAATAGTATAATAGTATATATATATATAGGATATATATATACTATTATATTAGGTTTTATACTTTTAGAAGAATTTTTAAAAAACTGTAAAAAATGAGCCATTTCTACCCATAATCATCTCTCAAGTTTGAAGAGTCCGTCTAAAATGGTAATGTTTCTAGATAATGAATCTATATTTTGTAGGAAAAATATAGCGAAGTCTGTTAATAAAACTCTATTCAAAACGGCATTTTTTGTTTCATGGAATATGTTATTAATGTTTTACGAATTCGAAGTTGGTTTTGAGCTTTTTAATTATTTTTTTCTTGTTTACATGTTAAATGAATATCGGCAATATCATTTCAGTTTTTTGAGAGCAGCATTCAATTCCTGCCGAGGTATTTCATTTTGTACAAACAATTTGAGTGAAATAAATCCGGTTCATAGGCCTTCATCATTCCGAAAAATCGTATATTTTTGATTCGATGGATGGTATTTTACGTTTCTATCGTATAATGTTTGGCCACCACCAAAATATTTTACGTGTTTACTAGTGAGATGGAGTTAATTTCGTCTCATATCCGCCATGGTATGCGGATTGCGAGCCTAAAGTGGAAATGGACAGGAAACGTTGCAAGGCGGGATGGATGGATTGGTAGGCGTGAAGCGCCCTCGAGGTAGACCATCTGCCAGATCGTCGGACGACATCGTCGGGGTGGCCCGAAGATTGTGGATGGAGCTTGCACAGGACCGAGTTAACTGCCGTGTAAAAGAGGAGGCCTATGCCCAACAGTAGGTGCCAACGGAATGATGATGATGATCACACGAAAGAACGAAAATAACGATTTAACTTTTGTTGTTTCTGTATTTATAAAACTTTTACATTATGTTTTAAGTATAGTAAGCGTTTGGCTTTAAATGAGCGAGTAACAGAACTAAAAATTATCACACCCATTAAAATACATAAATAAAAATTATGTGAAAATAAAATATTCTGTACAAAGACCGAGTTCGGGACAACATCATCGCTTTTAGAAATACTAGCGCAAACTGAAATTCGACTAGAGATGAATATCAACTACAAAATGGGAGCGCCCTTGAGTACTTGGTGACGGAGTGTGTAAGACTTGCTCAGTCATCTATCTATGCTTGAGTAGCGCTTTTCTAAAGCATAAATATTACTCAAGCATAAATCTATAACTGAGCAAGTTATCATACGGGCCTTGTAACGCTTTAGATTTTAAGTTATAGAGTAGAGGAAGGAAATAGAAATAATAGAGAAAGCTAGCGTTAACAAAGTATAAATTTATTTACAGTCAAGAGGTACAGAAAATGTTGGGCGCCTTAAAATTAAGTAATAAGTAAGGATTCAGCCGGAAGAGCACAAGTAAGTCACAGGGCGTGGTAGCCTACCATCCACCTTCTTAGCAACCAGATAATTTATCGAATAATGAAAGAATTTAATGTAATTAATTATTGTGCAGACAAAGCTCAGCAACGCAGGTATGTAGAGGAATGTTCCGGATGGTCCATGAGTATGGTTAGTAGTTAACGGCACAGAATAAAGAAAAACACAGCGGACAGGGTCCAGCTGTGTTACCAGTAAAGCTGAGCGCAGACTTGTTGTAATTTTTCTAAAGCAATAGTCTGTCTTAAGACTACCTTGACTCAAGTCTGCGCTCAGCCTAAGCCTCCGCAGTCGGTCCGAAGGGGCGGAAGCACAGAAGAAGGGGCCTGCCTCCCTCGGTGCCGGACTGCCTCCGAGCGGCCTCTCTCAGACCGCTCTCTCTCTCCAGGGACAGCACAAGACGAGTAAATTGGAAACTCTCAGCTGAGCCCCACAGCTAGAGCTTGAGGGGTGCCTCTGGTTCGAAGGGTGTCCTCACGACGGCCTCTTGCGTATGAAAAGCGGGCGGGCGTCGATGCCTTTGGACGCCACGCCACGCGAACGCGATGTTAGGTAGATGCAGGGCCCTATCAAAATGAAAACGTGTTTTAGAATCACGGATAGGTACCGAAGCCACGCACAGGTTGATCACTCACTAGGATACATACCAGCTGAAGAGTTTCTAAGAGAATTTGAGGGCTACAGGTTTTGAACCAGCGTTCGTTTCAGATGCCAAGGCATAAAAGAAAGAAAGATCTAGCGACTCATGCGTTGGCAGGTCGACAGCCCCGATCTATCAAGCGAGCTGTGAACAACGTCAACTGCGGTTATAAAATTTTGTAATGTCAAAGTCCTAAACAGACACCGATTCTCATCGGTCAAAATATGAGGGTTACAGCCTAACAGCCGTTTCTCAAAGATTTGAGAAACGGCTGTTAGGCTTTTTGATTTCTCATTTATTCAGGATAAAAAACAACTAATACGATGGAAGCTCACTCCAGTGCGATTTGAATGGGCCATCCGGGGATATTGGGCTCAAACTCCAGTTTGAGCCCGAATGAATGGGGCATTGCGATTTGAATGGGGAGATTGGGCTCAAACGATTTTCGTTGCCAATATAGTACTGAAAATACATTCAACTGTTTGGCTGGATGGAGTCGATCGACGAAGAAGGAATTTTTAACGTCAACATCAAGATATAACCTAAGTATGAGTCAATAGTTAGATTACTCACACTACCCCTATTTGCTCGATTTCAGCAATTCTGATTCAAATTTACAAACTTACGTTGCAGTAATGAATCGTAGTCGAGCAAACAAAGTCAAGTATGAGTACCTAACATTAGTAATATCTGACGACCTCTGTGGCGCGGTGGGCGAAGGTCTGCCTGCGACGCAGGAGGTTGCGGGTTCGATTCCCGCCTCGGGACAAATGTGTTTTCGATCTGCAGACATTTGTTCAGGGTGTTCTGGTCGTTTTCTATGTATAATAAAAATACCTATCTATGTAATGTATTATGTATATCAGTTATCTAGTACCCATAACACAAGCTCTGCTTAGCTTGGGGCTAGATAATATTGTGTGAATTGTCCAGCATTATTTATTTATTTATTTATCTATGATGTTTAATGTGCAGTAATGTAAAAATAAAAACATTATAATTGAGTTTGATATTTGTAATATTTTGACAAAATTGTTTGTTTTCGTTTTTGTAACAGTATGTGATAGAAACCGAAATAGCTAACTCCCAGTCTCCGCAAATGGTGACCCATTGAATGGGATAGGTACATCGCTCGGCTGCGGCCTTTACTTCAATATGCCAATGAGTAACGAGCTAGTAATTAAATTCGAAATACTTAGCTAAAAGTTTACAAATCACATTATTCCACTAATATTAGAAATGCGAGAGACGGATTGGATGGATCGATGTTTGTTACTTCTTCACGGCAACACTACTGAACTGATAAGATGCTATGTAGCCTGGAATAAAACATAAGCTACTTTTTATCCCATAAATCATGGGACATAAATAACCTTGTAAAGTTTCCGTAGAAACAACGCGTGCAAATCCAAATATCGAAATACCTAAGATAATTTACAGAAGGTGGGGGTCTACCCCACCGAGGCGCGAGGGTGGGTATCAATTAAAAGGTATCCGTTTGTACATCTGAAACAGCTTTTGAAATTTTTGTAGGTTTTACTATTAATAGAGACGAAAAATTCACTACAAACTTAAGGGTGTTGTAGTGAATCTACGAAGCTTGCAGAGCGGTTCATTACCTACTATTTTAGTAGCATTAATTAGATAGTAAAATGTCTAAAGAAAGGTACGATAGAAATACTAGAAATAATACTGCCGCACTCATTATATGTATAATATATTAATATATAATAATATATTTCTATAATAGAAAACTAAACTTGACCTTGTTTTCAAAGAAATTGTCTCATTGGGCTTGCTACACAATAGAACATTTTTGTTTCAAGCTTTAAAATGTTATATAGCACTAATTTACATTTAACCAAAGTTCGAAAATAAATTATTTGATGCATTGATAATTAAAAGAAAGTAAATTTATTTAGATTTTTTTAAATTACCATTTCATTTTATTCAGAAAGAAAATAACAATCAAATAACAAATTTAAATTAAAACTAGTATTTACAATAGAAACAATTAAGCTATCTGCAAACTGTTGCAAACAATCTACAGGTAGCTCAACTGATCCATATCAATACCAAATGGAAGCGTGCCTAAGACACTGGCTAGATTAGATTTAATTTTTTTAAATACTGAACTTTTGTTGATGACTTCTAATATGACCAAGAAATCTGGACGTGGGAACTGAGCTTGGGTTATTTTTCAATAAAACGATTTTGTGAAACCTCCTAGCTATGCTCACGAAAAGGATGAAGTAAGAACACAATAAATATTGATCAGTGGAAGGAATTTATAATATGATTCTAACATCCGGCGTCAACTACTGGAAAGACACGCTTCGCAATTACCAAATGCATGTCACGGTATTGTGACATAACCGAACTGTTTCACTTGGTACCGACGACGTCGCACTCTACTTCTAGTAAGTACATAATTTTGAGGGATCGAGGTGGGGTTGCCGGCGAAGGCGAGAGGATCCGAGCCACCACCAGTCAGTGTGTGAGTGGTACGATTGTGCGCGCCCGCGCATCGGAGATTGCCATCGAGACTCGAGAGCCGAGACGAAATCGAAGACGTAAGTGTTTGAGCAGTTATCGCATGACGATTGTAATTACGGTTTTGCATTGCGAGTTCTTATTGCGACTTGTTTACTTTTTATCACACTTAAAGCACTCCATTCGTCGATTAAAATTTGTAAAGAATGGCATTGTTAGATCCTATTATAACATAACTTTCGGAACCGTTTTATATCAAAATTTTATGTACACTAATATTATTAAGCGGAAAGATTTGTTTTTTATTTTTGTATGTAACGAAGAAACTTGAACTACTAGACCGATTTCAACAATTCTTTTGCTGTTAGAAAGCTACATTATCACTGAGTAACCGAGCTATAGAATATACCCGTTCGAAGCTGGGGAGGACCGCTAGTATTTAAATACATATTTTATAATATTTTTGTTATTGGTTTCTGAGAGATTTTTGATTGGTGATATACCATAATAATAATGTACAAGCACTATACAGTTTTGTCAACCATTAATGTAACATTGTCATGGCAAGCCGAGCAAGTACTGGCATGGCATGCACAAGGACTTACCGCTCGTTGCCTGCGGTCGAATCTCAGTTCTAAAGCGAAAAGGAGCCAAGAGATGTATCAATAGCATGGTCACCGACAAGTATTCAAAATGTTTAATGGAAGTAGTTTGAAAGTAAAGCAAAAATTTTATTATTGAAATAATAAAGTTTACAGACAAAAATGTGTCCATAAGCTCCTTAACTAGATAAAAACTGTGTTTCAAGAGCCAGTGACTTCTCCAGCTTATAACAACTTTAATTAAGTCAAACCAAAATAAATAAACACAATAATTTTACTGAGCAAATAAAATAGAAATAAACATGCAAAACCAGAGCTAGTAAATACTTCCAAAACTAAACATGTCATGTAGGTTTAGGTTTTTTATTCTACACATTATTCGATTACATGAACAGTGAATAACATATAAATATCAATAATACTAATTTATCAAAATCAACAATTCCATAGATAAATAGCATAGTTTAATTTGTATAATCAAAATTATACTTCTATAAGTGACTGAGACTATTTCGGTTTGAGTGGTACCTACACATGTGTCACACTGTCGAAGTTTGTAGAAATAGGATCGTGTTTTTTTGAGAGAGTTGAGGTATATAGATACCAAAGTCGGTGGGTAGGGGCAGCGCAGCGGCGCAAGTTAATAGATGATGAAAACTTAGTCAGCCGTCTAAATTACTTATTTGTCGCACCAACCCGTCGTCGGACTAAGTCAGTGTGGGTAGGATGCAAATTAACACAAACTACACCTCAGGTACCATAAAAAATACGCAGATGAAAAAAAAAACAAAACGCATGACAAAATAAAAGATCGCCCATGGCGACACAGCCTGATATACCGTATGCCCCACGACCACGTATGAACCCGTGGAGGGCAAACCATAAAAGGGATTTGTCTTTGTTTTTATGGCAGATTTCATGGTCTTCTTTTTAACTCAAAATTCAATATAATGATAGACTCTACCGATCGGCATCATAAAATAGCAGGGTACAATCTTCGATTACCGGATAAGGCAAGTAAATTTACAATAAGAGAGAATGCAATCGAACTTATTTGAAATATTTCCTTTTATTAATACTTCCTTTCTCCAATAATCCTTACCATCCTTATCACACTGTCCTACATCGGGCAGTATGAAACCGCAAAAAAAAAAAAACAACGAAAGCCAGCAATTTTTGTAAGATCACTTAAAATTACATGATGACTGTACCGGCAGTCTGTCAGTTATCCTATTTTATTATGTAATCGAACAATTTTCTACTAAATATATCCCTCAATATTCGTCACCGTAGTCCGTAGTGAAGTAGTAAGACCGCAGATGATGAAAATGATTAGTTGATGCGGAAATGTCCCGTCAGGTAAATCTGAGCTGCTGCTAACGAGAATCACCTAGAAACTGAAACAGGCCCTTCGTAGGTGTAGACTATCTAATTATAAATAGGTATATATCTACCTATCTGTTTACGGCTGAACAATTTTATTGTATCCCACAAATGTAGGTACACAACCGTAAACAGATGTAAGCCAAGGAAGTATCATAGCTACTAAATTCATTGGTGTAAACTGATTGTTTTGCTAAATATGGAATTCAACCCTGGATTATTCCGCACTGGAATTCGTTATTATTGCAATGTTTTAACTTAATTAAATTCCAAAAGGCGAACTAAATAGTAGCCGTTCCTTTATTGCAATTTCGCATCGTAAGCCTTTAAGGCCCGCTTATCAACTCTCTACAGTGGAAATTGTACCTACATGAAAGTTTAGGGTGGTACCCGCAAGGCTGAAGTATAGACTCACAGATAGTGGATTAATTAAATAATTAAAAGAGGATGTGCTCGGCAGCAAATCGATCATATCCAAAAAAGATTATTTGGAATTATCCGATGCATAATAATTATGATTGTTTTTTTTATAATCTGTGGTGCTTAAAAAGAAGAACAAGCTAATTTCAGTTAATTTTAAGTCTGACGGAGCTTGATCTTTATTAAGGCGCATACCTACCCCAACCAAAGTGGCGCCGCCATCTAATTTATCTTAGTATTACGTTTAACAAAGGAATTTTCAAAAATCCATCTTCCAGTTTGTGATACCTATCATAAGCTTTTTTAATGCCTCTGTCATAGTTTTATTCTATTGAGTTTAGGCAGAGATACGAAAATAGATTTTGGTGGCCACCAAGGGCAACTTCGTAACTCTGCCTAAACTAAAAAGAATAAAACTATTACAGAGGCATTAAAAAAAGCTTATCATAGGTATCACAAACTGAGAGATGGGTTTTTGAAAATATAATAACATAAAGTAGGTGGCGGCGCTAGTTTGGGTGGGGTATGCGCCTTAAAATACGGCTATGAACGACTACGTGGCAATTCATGAATCCCTAGTAAATCGGTAACCATGGTATAACATTTAATATAGATGATAGATTGTTTGCAAAAGTCTGAGGTTAGCTCAATTGATTTAATTGTAAATACTAATTTCAATTTAATTCTATTATTTGATTGTAATTTTCTTTCCACATTATTTTAACATTGGTGTATATTATGTTCGTGAGGAACATGTACAAAGAAATACTCATAAATAAGGTCACAAGTCAAACCACACTGCCGCCAACACAAAAATGAGCATCCAAATATTAGTTTAACCTCGTAATATTTAGATACATATCTACTTTGCACTGACAAAATGGGTTACTGCAAGTTTCGAGCGTGTGGTCCGCAATCTGTTTAGCATCTCGAGCCGTCAATATAAAATGCCTCTAAATATCAGCCATATACAAGGTGAAGCTAAAAGTATAAAGGGAGCAAGTGAATGCCGTTTTTGCCGTGTGGTGCCAGCTTAAAACTTCCACCACCCCAACTCTTCGAGTGGGTGTCGTCAGAGGCGACTAAGCCAACGCCGACCTGCACGGGGTGGGAAAGGATTTAATCATCGAAAAATCCGTTTCGATGCCACGGCATATTTTAAAGCATAGGTAGCAATTTAGGGCGTATTCTGTATCGATACGTTTGAATGTCCATTGGTAAAAAAATTAATCCTTTGCCATCCCGTAAAATGTTTTTATACTGTCCGGCACAAAAATGTGCATGCAATTATTTGCTGGCGGACCCTTTATACTTTTAACAGCCTTTGTTTTAGCCTGAGGGAAAACTATACTAATTGATTTGGTGGTAGTACTAAACATTTATGTATAGTTAAGCGCTTGTCCACCGCCACGTAAACGGAACGTCAACATTATCGTGATGACGGCGACGAAGTAGCGGTAGGTACAGTTGCGTGTATTTACTATGGCTGGTTGTCCACCGCACGCACATTACCCGAGCGCGTCCTCCGAACCCCGAAGAAATGAATAGTTCGGCGCGACCGAAAGAACTTGGTCTGAGATCGTGACGGACCCGTTTTATATTTTAAGCCTCCTCCTCCTATCACCGAAAAACGCTTCTACTCGAAAAAGCAGAAAGATCCATTTTGTTTTTACATCTTCTTCGCCTTCGTACGCACAGAAGTAGCAGAAGAAGTTGTCGCCGGTTTAACCTTGCCATCAAAAGCGTCTACCATGAATGAGAGCTACAACTAACTAAACCACCGAGATCGTTGATCGTTGCGATAGATGCAATCAATCACGTCACGCCATCCTGAACTCGGCTTTAAAAAATTACGTTATCGGTGACGTCCCGTGGCGGTGGACAACCGTTCGACGTCACTTCATCTTGACCACGTCAACGTTACCGCCTTGACTGGCAATAGCACTGAGAGGGACGATGCAATAAAGACCTTGACTGGCAAGAGCACTGAGAAGAACGATTTGTTGGTCCGACTATAAAATTCGATATCAAAGACAATTCTTGATGCAACTGTTTGCTGTTAGCTTTATTGAGTAGAGGACAAACATGTCGTTATTCTGTAATTTCGTCCGAATTAAAAAGAAGAAGATTTAATAAAAAACGGTCTTTGAAAATTTGCAAAATTTTTGATAAATAATGATTGATATTATTAATATCGCTTTAGAAACGTATTTTTTTTGTTTTTAATGTATTACTATAATACCTACCTACAAAATAAAACACAAACTGTACATAAAAATTGTTTAGCTTATAAAATAATGTAAAAAAAGTAAAATTCACATTGTAAAAATTAAATTTAATAAAATTTACGTATTTGTAAACGTATTTCTAAACTATTTCCAGAATATTTACATGATAATTGTAGGAAATTTCATGGAGAATCCAAATATAACATTTAAGTACGTTAGCATAAAACATCATCGAGAAATCAGCGAAATAATGTCGCCGCGACCTGTCGCCGCGACCCGCCGCGACCAGTCGCCGCGACCCTTGCCAGACGTAGGTCTACTCGGTGCGCTAGACCGCCTAACAGCGGAGAGGTTGAGACGATGAGACCACGGGAAGTCACCGTTGACGTGGCGTTTTGAATGTTGAGCTTCGTTTTCTAAAATTCGAAAACACTGGTGCAGTGTGAGCTGGTACGGCTTCCTAAGGATTCACATGCCTCGAGGCTAGCGCGTGTCAGTGTTAATACATTTTTTATAAAACATTCCCTTTGCACTGAGTTAATACCTTTGTGGCTTTGCGTTTCCCAGACCTTGGGGAAACAACAGCCTCAGGACAGGATTTCAAATGTCCATTTCATTCACACCCCGCATGACGGCTCTTTGTATTCTCATACCTAGTAAAGGTTCATTTGTTGAATACGGTAAACAAATGTATTAAGTTTATCCAGACTACACTAGTGTCGGAAAAAATATTTATTTTCAGTTATTTCATTGAAACAATATACTACTAACTAAATATATGTAGATTGCTATTAACTCATTTTCGTAAAATACTATTAAAAGGTTGGTGGCCAGTGCAGTGTTTCTTTGTTTAAAAACAGAAATTTAAAACTTCCCATGTCAAATAAGTTTATTTAGTTGTAAGCACAAGTTAACACTTGTGCTCTCAACAGTACCTAAGCGAACCCGTGTAACAGTAACCCAAATCAGCTGATATTGATTTTGCATGGAGTGTTGGCGCACTAAGCGGAATGTTCTCGATTGACCGTCAAACAAAATTAGGACTTGCTGTCGATTCGGACAAAATAATATTGGGACGCAATGTCCCAATTGACACTTTTGATTTTAATATTTTAGTTACTGTCGATTCGGATACCATTGAAAATAGCTGCATTGTACAGTCAGTTAAAAACAGGTTTTTACCGCGGCGCGAAGATGACGAAATAGATGCATAGCACGGTCACACTCTCTCTCTTTACTTTATAGCGAGACTCCGGAAACGAACATCCAAAAGAGGGGTGGAACACGTGCATCATAGACTTCAGTACATGTTACAACGCCAATTAACTTATCCTGTGTTGTCCTATCATAATCCAATGAAACTGTATAATAAATTTGATGAAAGGGGTCGCAGTATGCACTCAACTACTGCGACCCTTTCATCAAATTTTCAAAGCCTAGCAAAAACCTACAATCATGTTACAGGCAACAAGCACAGAGCTCTTAAAATAAACTGAGTTAAAAGCTTTTAGCCACTATGTTACCAGTACAGTCGGCACGATAAATGATGATCAATGAACCATAACGGGGCAATAAAATATAGACTCTAAGCGCATGCTTTAAAAGTAAACATTGAACGAGGCGGACGATGGATTAACGTCATTTTCAGTCGACTGAAAAAACTAATTGACGGATCGATACGCGTAGCCAAATTTAATTAGGGCACTTTGATACGAAGGATTTTATACGCATATCCGATCCATTAATTGCACACCATGTAATACATTTTATGGATAGTATCATAGAGCGCTAAAAAAATATTAACAAACAGTTTACGTATTTCACCGTCCCTAACCTCGCTACACATCGCCAATTATATTTAGTCTTTTTAATTTTAAACAAAGCAAATGCTTTGTAATGTGATGAGGGATAAACAGCCAGTACGGACGACAGCCATAGTTAATTTATTAAATTATTAATACTGAGATAAAACCCTATATGGTTGTTAGACTCTGAAATATTTTTCATTCTCTTGCTCAACAGGTATTATCATTGAAGCGTCGCGTAGCGGAACTTAAATTAAATTTGCTCTAGCTAGAGCAAAAATGTCGTTATTATTCTGATATCACTGCCTGCAAAATATTACAACCATGCTTCTTAGAACTAACGAGAAACTTGCAGCAAAATAAGACAGTATTAGCATTTGGAGCTGGTAAAAGCTTCTCACACACCTGAAAAGCATCAATGCAGCAAATCACGAAAATGTGCATTCAGATGTGGGCTCGTAACAATAAGGTCTATTTTAAATTGACGGCATCAGATGACAGGCAGCTCTGGGAACACTCGTTTGAAGCTGGATTGCTGGGAAGCCATACCAGTTTAAAATGTATCTGAAGTAACGAGTTTTGTGCTGGATTTTAGCGATATTGGATTAATGTGCGCAGAGCTTAACACTGACTAAATAATAGAAAAGTGAATATGAAGTTTTTCGCTGATCATCGCTATAATTAACAAATCAATGAAATCTATTGTCCACGTTAATTAAGCAAAAGAAATAACCAGGTACATGACAAGAAATGTTTGATCATTGAGTAGTTAATCCGATTACGAAAGACCTGTTCGGAAAAATTAGGACACGTCAGTGTATGAGAAGTAATCCGATACATTAAAAAAGTCGATACTATTTCAATAATATCCTCAACCTTCAACAGCCTATAATGTTCCACTGCTGAGCGCAGGCCTTCCCCAGTTTTTTTTTATCTCATGCGGGGTAATGCGATCCCAACCCGCATGCCCAGCGCGGGGATTATAGCCCCGCGCTGGGCTTGCGGGTTGGGATCGCCGTTCAGTGGTGGATATATTCTGCAAGAGGCGCTGCTGCCCGCCCCCCGGTGTAGGGAAGTTTTTTACGATACGGATGATCGTCAAAAATAACGATGATCGGCGGTTTACGATTATCGGCATCGGTATCGTTGCATCCCTAATAAATAAATAAATAAATAAATAAATAAATAAATAAATAAATAAATAAATAAATAAATAAATAAATAAATAAATAAATAAATAAATAAATAAATAAATAAATAAATAAATAAATAAATAAATAAATAAATAAATAAATAAATAAATAAATAAATAAATAAATAAATAAATAAATAAATAAATAAATAAATAAATAAATAAATAAATAAATAAATAAATAAATAAATAAATAAATAAATAAATAAATAAATAAATAAATAAATAAATAAATAAATAAATAAATAAATAAATAAATAAATAAATAAATAAATAAATAATGCTTAACAATTCACACAGCATTATCTAACCCCAAACTAAGCAGAGCTTGTGTTATGGGTACTAGATAACTGATATGTGTTATTCATCATCATGTACATCATATAATACATACATACATATTTTTATTATACATAGAATTTTGAGTAGTCTATCCGAAGTTTCGTTGAAATTTTGAATTTTCTCATCTACAAATTGCTGAAAAGACTCCTCTAGAACAGGTGAATGGCCAGACAGTAGATCTTTTAGATGCTGTGGAGTCAGAGCTACTCAGGAAAGACATGACAGCTTTAGGTATGTACGTCCTGTCTGAACATTGCCTCAGTGACACACTAGATGAAAGAGTATAAAATATTTTCCCATCATGTAAATAAATCTCTCCCTACGAGAATTTATTACATGAGGTGAATGACGACGGTAAAGTAAATATGAGTTTAAAATTACTTTTAAAGAACCCTTACAAATTTAGATGTTTCATAACAATATTTGAAAGGCTTTTCCAAGTTTCACACTTTACAGTAGATTTTATAAAAATAACTTTATTTAATCTTTAGCGGCTATAACTAAACATCCGTTTATATAGTTATATACATAATATTATTGTTTATTACATATTCACGCCAAAACTAGTCAACGGAATGAAAATTTATCATATTTTATAAGTAGTTCTAGGCCTAGAATAAAACATAGGATAAAAATAACCTAAGACAATGCGAAGCCGGGGGTAGACGGACTGTCCAGTTTAAATGGATGTCTCCGTAAATGCGGATTAAATAGCACTTACCAAACAATGAACTTTATTAAGAACACCAGCCAAGCTAGACTTAGTACACACGGCAAACTTATTTTAAGTAGTGTTCGGACGTGTTAGAGCACTCAAGCCGGTTCCAATAATTCAAGCCACCTTGTTCCGGAAGACTTGCGTACCTAACTAGCCCACAATCCACATGCATATTTGCTTGCGTAACTCGAAAGGAGATTGTAATAAATGTTGCTTCATAAGGCGAGCCGATTGATTCCCATACGCAAAATACTGGAGCACTTTATGCGGGCTTATAATATTGAGCAATTATTTATTTTAAGAGGCCTCTTCACAGGCCATTTTGTGAAAAAGATAGGCATATTCGCGTTCATAGGAGCGGGACAGAGCAAACCGCGTGTGCAAAAATCAAATATTTCTTCTAATTAAAAGAGTACGGCTCAAGTAATCAAATATTTATTTTGGCGAATCTGTTACCCTGCCTTTGCTTTATTTTTCAATATAAAAATCAAGTCAGTAAGTCGTATTGTTTGGGAGACGAAGGCAAATTTGTATCAAAATTGAGATATTTTAGATATTTTTTTTCATCAAACTTATACAACTAATCAAAAAACTATCTTTGCGCTTTTGTACAGAATGAAATAGAATATTACGTGTAGGAGTCTGAATCCTAGATTTCATATTTGAACAACAGTAGGATCTCAAATATCATGAAAATATTGATTTTTTCGAAAGACAAGCCGATTCGTCTGCTTTCCGCTTTTCTACTGTGTGAGAACTTCACGATTCATTTTTTCATCAAACTAGGAATCAATGCCCTACAATTTTTTTCTGATGATAACATACTAAACTAGCACATCTATTTGTAAATACGTTGTAGTAACTTAGGCATACTTCAAGTGTGCATTGTTTAATAAAGACACTGATTATGCGGGCGATACTTATGTACTTTGTCTATTTTCCCGTTACAGTACAAACTTGGAGTCTTCAAGTGAATAGTGAATACGTTCGTTCTCGGAAGGTATGCTCCACCATAGACCACTTCTTCACTTTCTTAAGTAAATGGGTGGTAAAATGCATTTCCTACCATTTTTAATAAAAAAAAAGAAAACAAGGCGATACGGTAACAACAGAAAAACTGATCAAATATGGGTCCTTCATGATATCTTACTTCCAATTTGAAACATCAATAAAATAAGACGTTCATTCATTAAGCTATCAACAAAACACTTTTTACAGGATGTCACAAAATTGTAACAAAATTGCATCTGTTTTGGTAAATTTTATACGTTGTCATATCATGAACTAAGGAGCTGTGACGTGGACACTCTTGGCTGGGCGAGTTTAAACTGGTAGAGGTGATCCACCAGATTAAAGTCGCCCAGCGAGCTATGGAGAGAGCAATGCTCGGAGTTTCCCTGAAGGAGAGGATTCGCAACGAATACCTACTTCTGACAGAGAACCAAGGTTGTCGACATTATCTTAGCAAAGGATTAGCAAGCTGAAGTGGCAGTGGGCTGGCCATTTCTCGAGAAGAACTGACTGGGACTGAATATCGGCATAGGGAGGCCTGTGTCCAGCAGTGGACTAATATAGGCTGATGATAATGATGAGATGTTATTAGTTCAATATTGGCAGCTAGACTTTCTGCTTATAATTGTTTATGAGTGATTTCAAATCTTGATTTCATAGTGATAATATTGTATAAATGCACTAATTTTAGACTGAAATCGAATAATGGATTCGGTTGAAATTGTAATAGAGAGTTTAGAAAGCATAAAGAAAGACAGAGTAACTCAATTCATCACGCGATCTGTAGATTCACGAGGTTTCAGTAAAACCGGTGAAATGCATTTAATTTTATTTCCATTTTATAAAATATCATTGGAAAAAGATAAGCTTTTGGCCAATTGAGCAAGTTAAGGTGGAAAAGCAACCTTTTCAATAGTAAATTGAAGATTTATTTTCAAACTTTCAGTATTTGTTCTAAATAACAGTATTTTTTTCCAGAATATGCGCCTGCTGATTTTGTGTGCCCTAGTTGGGGTGTCACTTGCCGAGGACGAGTGGCAGCCGATTCTATCGGAACCGTCGTTTTCCTACACCAGTTACAAATCGCCGGAACGATCTCTAATATCAAGGTTAACAATTTTATAAAACACACCTTCAAGACTTAACAGATGACTATTAACATTAATAAAAACTTTTTTCCTTGGTCTCGGTCTGCGTTACTTTCAAAGAACTGAAGATTGAACCAACAATGATAATTCGCGCTTCTCAATTTGGGCATAAATAAAGAGATACATACTTATTTATAAATAGACTATCATTTTGGTTTTTACTTTCACCGGAATATTAATTTTTATTGCACGTACGAAGCGAAGCTGTAAACTAGGTAACCCTGATATTCTACGCAATTATTTATGAATTTCAAGAAAAAAACAATAGTAAATCGGGCATCCGCGCATATTTATAGTGTATTTTTTTACTGGGACTGTAAGACTTGCAAACAAAAGAGTTACGGCAAAATTTTCATAATTTTTTTTGCTAAAAATGAGATAATGTTTCTGAAAAAAGACAGCTTGTTATGTGGTTATATAGTCCCAGTTAAAAATATAAAACGGAAATAATTATTCCGCGAGTCACTTTATTTTTATTTCAAGTACGAGTGCTACTCAACGTCGCCCACATAATCAACTCTACACCGATAGATACATCGTAGGGTGTCTCAAGCAATAGAATGTTTTATTCCGTAATTGAATTTTGCCGCGAATGTGTTTGGTCACAATCACCGACAGAATTACACACTTCATTAGACCAGATATAAGTCTCCAAGAGACAATAAGCATTGCTTCTCAATGACATGGCAATTCTAACACGCTATCTGCAAATTCCCATCACAATAAACTATAGAAGTACTTAGAATTTTTTAAATATAAATAAATAAAAAAATAGTAGCTAGATAGACCTAAAATATAATGTAATACTAGTTTTGTCATATACCGGCATAATAAAATAATAATTTATATTATCAAAAATAGCTTTTTTTTAAACACTTATCGTATAGACTTTGAAATTACCTTTTCAGCAAAATTTGCCCTATTGAGGTGCCCTAAGGAACACCAAAGGCAGACTTTAACAGACACCGCTAGACTTTTTTTAATGAAACCCGAAAAGATGACAATATTTACAAAGTGACCTAAGCAAAGCTAGTATTTATTGGGTTGTAATATAATAAAATAATATGAAATGAAACACACGAATCATATTAAGGAAAATTTGATAATTTTTGAGATAATATTTGGCTTTTTTTTACTTTTTTATCATTTATTAAGTAGCGGTGGGTAAACACCCAGCGCACTGAATTTACTTACATTGACCTGGATAGTGATGTGAAATATGGACCTTTGTTTATTAATTATTTGCATTTTTAGCGGACATTTAAAAATAGTGAATCGCAAGCCAGTACATTTCGCTCCGAGCAAGTATAATGTACCAACTGGTGATTCCTGCAGCGTATACAAAGTTTCCATGAACCAGGAGGTGTTCTATCAGTATTTGGAATATGAGAAAGACATTCCGGACATTAAAGAATTCACATTGTGTATGTGGAAGAAGTTTCACAACCATTCCGATGATCATCCCCTGTTTTCTTACGCTGGTGAGTTTATATTTATTGAAACACGATCTTCAATAAGGTTAGAGACAGGTTCGAGTCCTGCCGAAATCGATTTTTTTTGGAAATTTTTTTCCAAAGAAAAATCGATCGACCAATTATTTCATTAATTTTTCAGATCAGTGAAGTAAACCCGCGTTTTTAACTGGACGCAACATACCGTATTAACTTGATCATAATGTATGCATCTTACTAATTGCTACCTAATAGTGAAGATGACTATTATGGTTTTTGCGTAATAGGCGGGTTGGCGTGGCGAGCCTTTGTATGTAACAAAGGCTTGTGCACAAAGCAAGACATGTTATGTCAAGCTCAAATAGATCAACCGGAGCGTATATCAACCGGAGCGTATAATTGCCACGAGCATAATAACAGGGCAACGTATTCTTAGGTGTGGTGTTATTCTATCGAGTTATGTACCAACTCTAAGTAAACTTTGTTTCAGTGGACGACAACCCAAAAGAAATATCGGCATGGATCTCAAATACTGAAGAAGCAAGTTACTTCAGCATGGCTGTTCACGGACAGACGTTTTACAGGCTGAACTATCCCTTAAAGCTGAATACGTGAGTTCCTTTTGCAAAAGCCATTTTAGCAGAGTTCATCGATTGACGGGCTAGCGCAGCGCAATAAATAGCTGTGATTGATTAAAATTTTGGCCTGCACTTCCCTCTGTAGCCATATTATCAAGTAAAGTATAAAACTTCCTCAATATTTGATTTTAAGTTTCAATGAGTCGCCAACAAATTTATATTACAAATTGCCTATCACACTGAGCCTATTGGAATTCAGTTATAGTGTAAAGCAAGTATCGTTTACATTTAATTTGTACTTGTTTAAAACATTTTTTTAATTTTGTTTCACCATGTCAGCCTTAAAGACATGATCCGGCGGGCCTTTGTCACCACTGACGTACCAGCTATTCTCGAACCGAATGGTCTGTTGCATGGCGATGGTGAGAGACCCGACGGCATGAGTCTAGTGATCCATGGGATTTAGGGAGGCCTATTGTGATGATGATGATGATGATGATTGTGTGGGACGACGCTACGTGCGTCAAAACACTCGCGCTTTCCCATTTTCTTAGGACTTCCTTGCTTGAGGGCTGGTGCGGAGGCAGATTTGCTCGAGGATCTCAAGAGGCGCAAATATGCTAGTCTCGACAGAACCTTCTAATTTATTCCCCTTGGAGTAGAGACCCGGACTTTCATGTATAAATATTGCAAAACTAGGTATAAATCCATATTCATTCACTACATTAAATAATGATAATTTCGAGCTAAAATGATTTTGAAATTTTACAATGACAAAAATAGATTCCCTCCGGCCGGCGCGCAGTTTGAATCGATAATTTTCAGAATCCCTAGATATTCGTACTTATGCTGGGTCAAGCTAAAATCTTTAACAAATCAAATCCATAACATTATATTGCCAAACATCCATGTTCCTTATGCTTTGAATTGTGTTTATGTCATCGCATGGATTGTGTAGATGGATTGTCCAGCCATATTTATTTATAATGTTTAGAATATTTTTAATGTTCGTGTCCCTTTTTTAATTGACAAAGAACAAAAGCCGGACGTGCGAGGTTGCAATGAATCCTACTTGGACTAAAACTGTTCTGATTACGATCTGCTCTGTTTGAGTAAACCCCGACGACTTGACAGAATCAGGGCGTGATATTTTGCAACGCTTAATTATTTTACCGTTTAACTTATAGTATGTTACTAAAAAATCTATGTACCTTGTACAGCCCAAATCAATCACAAAAATTAAATTGTTATAAGGTGTGTGGCGTGTATTCGTTTTAACAAGCATGACCGTTTACTTAGTCAACGTTATTTCACGTAGCAAAACAGAAAAAAAAATGAAAACGCAAAGTAAAATTTAATTACGTAACGTGTTGTATGAAACTACATAATTAATAAATGTTTAACGTAACTGTTAATGATTAGCATTTTGTGGTGCTGTGATTGCAGCGCATGCGATTGGGGGCCCGCGAAATGTCTCTTGAAATGCTAGGTCACTTAATATTACGGTCGGACGGAGGCGCTAAATTAAACGTGTCTTGCATAACACGTCATGTTCCGATAAACAACGCTACAAGTACAGTAGGAGACCATGTCAAGTCATAAATTGAGTCGAGACAGGGGGATGTAATATCCCCGAAACTGTTCACAAGCGCGTTGGAAGATGTATTTAAGACGCTGGACTGGAAAGGTAAGGGCATCAACATAAACGGTGATTACATCTCACACCTGCGATTGATGACTTAATGGCGGAGTCGATTGAGGAGCTAAACGGGATGCTGGCCGACCTAGCTTCAGCTTCACGACGCATCGGTCTTGGCATGAACTTGGATAAAACCAAGGTCATGATCAATGGTCAATTGATCCGGACCGGTGGTCGCACATGGTCACCTTCACGAAATTGTTTCCGAGTATACTTACCTTGGGCAGATTCCGCAGTTGGGTATAAACACTTTCGAGAAGGAGGCCAAGAGGAGGATCCAGCTAGGTTGGGCCGCGTTTGGCAAACTACGTCGAGTCTTGTCGTCATCCATACCCCAATGCTTGAAAACATGCCTAACATTATTCATAGATTTAGTGTTCTGACCGGAGCTCGATTTCAAAATCGCCTGTAGTAGGTAATGGATATTGAACAGAGAGAACAGTTTATGGATGGAGCATTTTCGAAATGAAAGACATTGTTCATTATTGGACTATACTAAAACATGTGTACAGTTACTGAGTACCGAACGTGATCCTTTTAATTAGCGTCGTGTCATTGGAAATGTGCTACACTACGCTTGCAAAAGAGGCAGTCAATAAATCCGTTCAATAGATTTATAGATGATACAAAAACACATTTTCCCAAACTTTCGATTTTTATATTATTAGGATTATCAGTTCTCAACAATCAAAAATCTAGTTTCTATCCAATTATGTTCGTAATTTATTCTGATCACATTAAAATCCTTTCGATACGACTTAAATATCAACCTACTTGTAAATGATTTGATAGAGATGCAGTCAACACCACCTAGAAATCCAAACGTGTTTCGGAACTACTAATTGCTGCTCGTCTTTACAAGCATTGTCTTTGATGTCACTTTGATGTAAAAATCCGGTACACGAAATGCTTTCAAATAAAACTAGCAAGGACGTGTCGGGCCACGTAAAGTTATGAAAGTACTAGCTGAAACTCGCGCTTCGAGCACGCTTTTTAAGTAGCCTAAGTACGAACATACTGAGGACGCCACCGTGATGCCGTTTATGTGTAAAAAGGGTTTATTCCCATTTGTCACCCTGATCTGTCCCCTTAGGGGGACAAATAGGAAAAAAAGGTTCTATCTGTCCCCCTGTTAGTCACAAGGGGACAGATAGAACTTTTTAAATAAAAAATAGTTTTATCTGTCCCCCTGTTAGTCACAAGGGGACAGAAAGAACTTTTTTAATTTAAAAAAGTTCTATCTGTCCCCCTATTTGCAATGATGGGACAGATAAAACTTTTACAATAAATAATAGTTCTATTGGTCACCATTTTTCCTACCGTGGAAGAAAAAGTGACACAAGAATTTAAAATATTAGTACCTATCCCTTTCGTCCCACCATTACGTTAAGGCACTTCGGCACCATTAATTACATCCAAGTGATAGAAAATGTCAAAAATTAAAGGCGATGTCAAAAATGACAGGAAATGTCAAAAAAAGACGAAATATTTAAACACACAAAACCTATCCATTTCCAATGTAAGCTGTCAAAATAATTGTAAGTCGCATCAGAACGACAGTTAATGTAATTAATGACAGACCTAACCTGTTAGTCATGGTTCTAAAGTCTAAATAAAAACTAAATCTATATTTTGATGACAGCTGTCAAAATGACAGAAAATTTCACTCTTGACAATACCTACGGAATACAGAAAACTAAAAAAATAACAGAATAGACATGAATGGTCAATTGTGTAGTAAGTAAAGTAGTAGCAACATTTATTTCAATATATTATTTATTTATTTTATTAATGGCAAGTAATTTATCGAAGCAAATTGCGGTTTTATAATTAAATAATATTCCAAATTCAAAAGTCATTTCGTCACTATTAATCTAAACTAGTTAAAATAGATGATCGAAACCTAATATCTCTACAATATATATAATATAAGGACAAATAAACACACTTTCGTATTTTTATTATTACTAGCTGCTCCCCGCGGTTTCACCCGCGTTAAATTAGATTTTAACATTTCTAGGGGGATTATTCCCATAAATCTTCCTTGGGAATTAGATGTTTTACCAGGATAAAAGTGTGTTACTCACCACTCCATCCTTTCAACTAATTCTATGTCAAAAATCAAGTCGATTGGTTGCTTAGTTAGGGCGTGAAGGAAGGACAAATAAATAAACACACTTTCGCATTTATAATATTAGTAAGGATTACAATACTAGCCGTACCCGCGACTTCGTTGGCGATTGCCGTACCTGCAAACTAATTATACACATTTAACCAGTTTCTTTCATATTAAGAAACGATAAATAAACAAGAAACAAATCATTTTGCCAAAAAAATAATCAGTCATTCTGAGTTCTGACGGTGAGTCTTACAATTATTTTGATAGCTATCATTGAAAATGCATAGATTTTGCATGTATTGACATTTCCTGTCAATACATGCAAACACTAGCACTTTATTGGATCCCGTAACTTTCCGTGTCGCAACTTGTCTTCGGTTGGGTGCAAGGTGTTGCGCGCCTCATCAATGCCAGTGCGGTACTGCTGTCGAACAGCTCGGTCACCACGGTTTATCGTGTACTAGGGCTGCCGGTCGGATATCTCGTCATGCCAGCCTGAACGACATCATCCGGCGGGCCTTTACCACCGCTAACGTACCAGCTATTCTCGAACCGAATGGTCTGTTGCGTGACGATGGTAAGAGGCCTGACGGCATGACTCTAGTCCCACGGGAGTTGGGGAGGCCTATTGTGTGGGACGCTACATGTGTCGACACACTCGCGCCTTCACATCTTCCTAGGACTTCCGTGAGGGCTGGTGCGGCGGCAGATTTAGCCGAAGATCTCAAGAGGCGCAAATATGCAGGTCTCGACAGAGCCTACACATTTTCTCCCCTTGGAGTCGAGACCCTAGGTTCGTGGGGTACCGAGGCTCTCCGGGTTTTCAAAAAATTATCTGAGCGTCTGGTCGAAGCGACGCGTGACCCGAGAGCTGGTGAGTATCTGGCACAGCGCATCAGCATTGCTATACAACGGGGCAATGCAGCCAGTGTCTTAGGCACGCTTCCAACTGGTATTGACATGGATCAGTTGAGCTACCTGTAGATTGTTTGCAACAGTTTGCAGATAGCTTAATTGTTTCTATTGTAAATACTAGTTTTAATTTAAATTTGTTATTTGATTGTTATTTTCTTTCTGAATAAAGAGTTATATACTTTCCTGTCATATTTGATATTTTCCATCATTTTTGACATTTCCTGTCGTTATTGACATCTCCTTTCAATTTTGACATTTGCTGTCACTTTGACATACAAAACTGTAATGTATTGAAAGAGTTTTATCTGTCCCACCCACCGTTGCCAAAAGGGGGACAGATAGAACTTTTTAATTTAAAAAAAGTTCTATCTGTCCCCCTGTTAGTCACGAGGGGACAGATAGAACTTTTTAAATTAAAAAAAGTTCTATTTGTCCCCCTATTTGCAACGGTGGGACAGATCGAACTTTTTTTCCCATCTGTCCCCCTAAGGGGGACAGATCAGGGTGACAAATGGGAACAAACCGTAAAAAGGTGATAGACAGACAGACGGAGTTACTTTCGAATGTATAATATTATATTATTATAAAAAAGAATATAACAATCAAATAATAGAGTTAAATTAAAACTAGTCTTTACCATTGAAACAATAGAGCTAACTTTAGACTGTTGCAAACAATCTACAGGCAAATCAACTGATCCATATCAATACCAGTCAGGAGCGTGCCCAAGACGCTGGCTGCATTGCGGTACTGGGCCGAAAGACCTGGAATAAAATGGTCTGAAATAAATGATTATTATTATTATTATTATTGCCCCGCTGCTGTATGACAGTGCTGATGCGCTTCGCCAGATACTCGCCAGCTCTCGGGTCACGCGTCGCTTCGACCAGACGCCTAGATAATTTTTTGAAAACCCGGAGAGTGTTAGTACATTCAGGTTGTCTTTTTTATTGGGCTAAATAAAAATTGCTATTACATAAATGGAAATAATGAACACTTTTTAGTAATTTTTACCGGAACTATGTTATATACGTAAACTGCAAACTGTACGATGAAAGTTACAAAACAATCAAAGTATAAATATGATATTCATCTCTTACGCAAATGTAGAGTCCGTATTTTGTCAGAATGTAACGGAATAATAAATCAGACAGACTATTTAAACTGCGTAAGCTTCACTCACACAGAAACGAATCGAGTTGAAGTGAAGTAAGTACCTAGTGCTGTTCTGAATTATACTTATATTATTAATCTCCTGACTGGCTTGGTTCTAAGCGGAGAAAGCTTTAAAGGTTTCTTAATATTTATTATTCGTAGAAACTTCTAGAGTAGGTACGTGGCCGTAAACATGTAGTTGATGTTATGTTTATGGATTAGGAAAGTGTTTGTATCTTGGCGACGAGCGTAAAAAACGAAAGTTAAGAATAGTTAGACTGGGGTAATATACCGCTTTAATTTAATTTATTTTTGTATAATTAAATAAATAAATAATGCTGGACAAGTCACACAGCATTATCTAGCCCCAAGCTAAGCAGAGCTTGTGTTTTTTTATTACTTTATATATTAGATAGGAAGAAAAATTTTTTTTAACATAGGTACATGGAAAACCCGGAACAAATATGTATTTGCCGATCGTATAAACATTTGTCCCAAGGCGGGAATCGAACCTGCAACCTCCTGCGTCGCAGGCGGACCTTCGCCGACTGCGCCAAAGAGGTCGTCAAATAAAATTTATTGTAGGTATCTTTTATCCGTTACGTATTTTGTATTACGTTAATTCTACAATGCTATTACGTCAATATAATTAGAGGAGCTGCGCACGATTTGATCACACTATAACGTTAGTTCATTGAAAATTTACAACGTAACTTAGATTAACGTAACGTTAATTTATAACATGAGAAACATTTCGAAACTATTTGTTAATTATCGCGTTTACTGCCATGCTTCAGCGATGCGTTCCGGAGGAGCGCGTCGTCGTTGCCGAAAAACGCTGAGTGAATCGGTGACAGTCAAAGTGGTGACAAGAATGTATGTATATGTCATAAAGTAGATGGCAAGAACAGCCAAACTGTGAAGAGCGAATGTGTGTTCAAGGAAGTAAAAGAGCAATTACAACACAAACTACAATAAGATTTTTTTTCCAGATGGTATCACTCATGCCAATCATGGAACGGAAAAACTGGCGAGTGGCAAATATGGGTTAATGCCGAGAGAGTAGGCAGAGGATTCCATAATAGAGTAAGTTATTGATTGATCACGGCTGATGAAAGAGCTGCAGCGAGTGATTTAATTAAGAGTACGTGAAAAGCTAATCCATTAATGAATCAGAGTCCCCTTTTGTTTGACATATTACATTCCTGGAATTTCAGCTCGTTAATAGAATTGCGAATTCATTGATTCCGCGGGATTGAAAAATGAATTTTAAAGGGCCCTAGGCATTTTGGGACATGTTTTCAAAGTTCAACAAGGTCCAACAGTGATGAAACATAGGAAAATGTAATTTGAAAGCACTCCGTATTTTATGTATTTAATGGCAGCTAAGTTAAAATCGAGCGCTAAAATGGAGTTTTGGAGCTATTTGTAAAAAAAAGTCATGATTAAAATATAAGTAGCTGTAACTGAGTAGCCATAATTGTAAATAGCTCTTTTATGCAAGCTGCAAACCTTCCCACAGCGTGGCGAGCAAAGCCATCCTCACTTTTATCACGCAACGTGACGAGCGATGTCTAGCCACGCTGTGCGTATTGACGGTATGAGGACATTTTTGCGAAAGTACTTTCTGCAAGAGATATTTTCGCTGTGAACATTTGCGCGATAAAGACATTCGAACGTATGGGTGGATATTTGCAATAGACAGTTTTGCAGGTGGAGATTTGCGCTAGTGTACATTGGCGCGTACGAGTACAGGTTTGAGTGAAATGGACATATTCGCGAATTGTAATTTTTTCGAAAAATCAAAAATTCGTAATATCTCCGTAACTAAACTTTGCAGAGAAATGCTGATTCCCCGAATTCAATTCCTCCTGCAATTCAGGCGGACCTTTGCCCACCGCGCTACAGAGGTCGTCAAACTATAGTAGGTATTTAATTTAATGTACAAAATATATAGAATACCACGTGAAAATCACTCTATAGCACTGTTTTGACTTCAAAGCTCTAAAATGAGAGCCCAAATTCTAGTTGCTGGAAAAGCCTAATGAACTGACGGTATGTTTCTACATATCAGTTTAAATGAAGAGGAAAAGAATATGAATATAAAATTGATTTTGCGATCAAAGATTGTACTTAATTTTTTACAACCTTTATAGCTGCCGCTATTTTGGATTACCCAACGATGAGTGAATAAATAGATCAGCCACTTCTTAATAACATAAACAAAAAAATAACACGTTTTTTTTGGTGGCAGTGTTTTCTGCTAAAAAAAATCACAAGAAGGGACAGAGGTAAGGGAAAGTCAGCTGTTCGATTGAGATGTGTTCGTGAATGTATTACTTATTCGTAGCTCAGTTGCTGCATTTTCTTAGCGAATAAAAACAAATTAATTACAATTTCACGAATACATATGAGTTGAATTACAGTACATTGAAAAAAAAAAGACAGACCTCTTTTTTATGAAAACTTTAACTTGTAAGGTCTGCTAGTTTGGAGATTATGTATTATTTATTTTGAAGTAGATAAATAAGTCCGCGTTTCAGTAAGCGCATGAGAAAAAAGGAAAATTCCCTTCACAATTTTTAAATCTGCATATCTCTACGGCGTTAAGCTTGAGAGGTATAATTAATATACCTAGTGACTTTTCGTGCAAGTGTCCACTCGCGAAAATCCATATTCGCGCATATTGTCCATTCGCTCAAATCTCTGCTCATACTCGCGCCAATGTACAACTAGCGCAAATGTCCACAAGCGAAAGTGTCTACTCGCACAAATGTCCACCCACGCGCGCTAATATTCTAATAGTCTACTGTCTTTTACGCGCAAATATTCACCGCTTAAGTATCTCACGTAAAAATGTTTCTTGCGAAAATGTCCTAATACCGTCAATAAGCACAGCTTCATAGGGTGCCGTGGCTTTCGTCGCTCGCTATTTATATTTTTATCAAGACTTGACCTATTTTCTTAAAAGCACCAAAACACTATTTTTGAGATTTTAACTTAGCGGCCCATTGTGAAATAAAGTTATGAGAGATTTCAACTAATATAATTATGTTTCATAACTTTTGGACCGACTTTGGAAATGGGGCCCAGTCTAAATATAAAAGTGTCCTTGGTCCTTTGCCTCTGTTATGTCCAGTTACAAGGAAGGCCTAATAAAAGAAAAAAAAAGACACTTGAAAATTGAGCGCATGAAAATTTTCTCACGCGCTCAGATCGGATTCGAACTGAGCAGCAGTGCAATTACGCCATAATATCCCAATCCCATTGAATGAGCCATCCGGGGAGACAGGTCATAAACGATTTCGCTTGCCAATACGGTGCTAAAATCCATACAAATTTTGGCGGGATGGAGTCGATAGACGACGAAATTTATGAAATTTTAACTTAAGTTAAAAGTCAATTGTTAGATTATTTACACTTGCTCTTTTTTCTTGACTTGAGCAATCTTGATTCAAGTTTACTAATAGAGAATACATTGCAGTAGCTAATAAAACGTGGTCGACCAAAACAAAGTCAAATATAATTAGTACCTACCTATGGTATTTTGACGTGGCAGCGTCGTCGTCAATTCGTCGAAAATTTTATACTTATGCTTGTTTTTGTAACTTATGTGATAGAAACCGAAATAGCTGGGTATACCCAGTCTCCCCGGATGGCGATCCATTGTATGAGATATTTTACCATAATCGCTCGGCTGGTCAGCATGACGTCATTCTCAATCCCATTCTAGAAGTCCGCATTAAAACGTTTAAGATCACCCCCACTTGCCAAAATGTTACCTACCTTAATGTCGTCACTCGTCACGAAATATTTTTAATTTCAGTTGGTCGGTCACGTGATCAAGGGGGGAGGAGTCGCCATAACAGGTCAAGAACAATCTGTTTTGTTCAACAAAGACAATATCCAGCAACCACTTAAACGTAAGCATTAACAAACTTTATAGTAAATCCGTAAAACAGCCGAATGAAAATAAAAAAAAATGATGTAAAATGTGTAAAATAATGATGTAAATGATGTCATTAAAATTAAAAGTTGATTCTTTTAGGTTCACCGGGCTTATTGGGCGAAGTGACGATGGCTCAGTTGTATCACGTGGCTCTAACAGCAGGCAAAGCTCACAAAGACCACAAGCATCACCACGTCCACCACTTCAAACACGACGGCACCCCAGTGGATGCGACCACAGAGCCCGCGACCGAACCACCAGCGCCGCAAGCCATGCCGCTAGGGAACGGAAACTTCCTCATTGGAGGTCAATTGCAACGACCTGCGAGCCTCAACGTCGTCCCCGGGCCCAATGGGCAAATGATACCTGTACAGCTGCCGAATGGCTTGCAGCTTCAGCAAGAGTATGTCAACGGCCAGCTCGGTAACAGAATTATATCAGAGCAACTTTTGAACAGTGTGCAGTCAGATTACGTTGGAGGTGGTGTGACTCTAGCTAGACAGCCCACATACTCTGCGAGACCTCTCGGCCCAACAAAGACCACAACAATTCATCTATCAGGATCTCTGTTTAATCCGGCTAATGTTCAATACATTGATGATAAGCATAACTTATATAAAAGAAATTCAAAAAGGGACAAACGAGATAATCCGGAAAAGGAGCTTAGCGAGCACCATCATTCAGGTGATTTACTAATCCATTAACGATATTTGTTTATTTAAAAAAGGACATCCTTCTTGAAAATCACATTATATAGTACACTACAAAATGTTATCAACTATTGTGTTTTCACACTTACTTTACAAGAAATCATGAAACTGCACTGTTTTGCATTTTGGTCAATATCTTAGGAAACCTGCGGTCTAGTGAAATGACTTAGTTTTGATTCGTAGGTTATTACTTGTTTCCTTTAGATCGTTTTTTAATAAGTTGTGTAGTTTTCCTGTAAATAAGCAAAAACTCCATTTTTGCACTTGCGATGTTCCAAAACCCCATGCTCTGCCCCACTCCTATGAACGCGAAAATGCCTAACCTATTTACAAAATGGCGTGCATTATTGCGCTCTCTTAAATCGTAAAAAATCAAAAGGATTTAATTTATTTTGCAATCCTGTAGAAAAAGGAGACCTTAAAGTAATATTGTAACTTATTTCAGGCAAAAAAGATAAGAGAGGCCTAGTGGCACTTTCTGATGGAACTATTGTCGACGAAGCGCTTTTGAGCCCCGACCCAACGGACGAAAATAATGAAGACGCCATTTTCCAAGAATCTCTATTAAACGGACTAGCAGGTGTCGTAGGAAATATACCTGTACAGAACGTACAAAAGGAAACCGTAAGTAACGTGAAAAAAGTATTTTTATATGGTTAACCCAATAAATACAATTTCACGCAAAATCATCTAAACGGCTCAAATTTAATGATAATATTGTAACTATAATATCCACTTTAATAATTGTACTCGTACTTAAAGATCCGTGTAAACCGACGACAGTGATTCTAAGCTATTAGATGTAGGTACAGTGAGAAGTAAACTATTTTTTTTTCATCATTGTGGATCAGATAGTAGACTATAAGGTTGGATCATACGAATAACATGTCTTTTTTGTAGGCTGATGAACGCGAGCCAGCGGAAGCAGAGGTAAAGGCGGTAATGCAGGTGTGTAACGGTTGCGCCCCCGAACCTTTCAAACGTGCTCTCGTGATATCCTGGAGGACGACACCCAAGAAACTGTTCAGTGGCGCCCACTACTATAAGGGCCTTCCTTTATGCCGAGCGTTCTAATATACACAATGGTTACATAGATTATTATGTACAAAGCCACATTGTTATAAATTTATTGCGAACTTTAGTCAGGCTTGTAGTAACAAACTGCGAATATTGTTAAATTATTAACTAAGCCATTATCATTCGGCGCTATTTATTTTTATTTATAGTGTAAGTTTAGAAAGAAAGTAACTTTAGGTTAAGATTTAAATGTTATGATGAAACCACGTGCTATTTTAAATGTTATAATAAAAAATGGAAACCAAACGTTTTCTTTCCTTTCGAATTTTTGAATGGAATTTTCAGATGTACTTACATCTGAAAGTTCGATTAATATTACTTAATAATAATCGAAGATAGGACCTGTCTGAGTAAACTCAAAAACGTATCTGAAACTTCTACACATCCTGAAAAATAACACAATAATGAAATACGAGTTTGAATGAAAATATAAAGTTACAAGTTATAAATATGAAGATAGCCGTTTGCTGCCTCGACAACACGACGCGAACTGATGGAACTTGGTGTTACAAAACTGGCGTTAGAAGCTAGAAGGAAATGAATGTAAAACTCACCTTTGACTTGTGCACGTTGTGCTGGTGATAGTCAGCGTCGATCTCGGGCTCGCTGAAGTAGGACTGATCCTGGTCCCAGCTCGAGGGGCCTGAGGACTTGGCTCCGGAGGCCGGAAGCACAGGGATGGAAACGGACCCAACGCCCACAATCTCGGGAAAAGCCCCACCGCCGATGTCGGTCGCTTCAAACAGACGCAGAACCGACCTATCGCGGATTTCCCTCAAGTGGGATCTGAGAACAACGATAAATTTTAAATTTTTTGATAAATGGTTATGTTTGTGGGGTGGTAAGTACTATTGACTGTAGTTCGATGGACTGGACGGATTTAGACAAATAATATGTTTGTGTTCCTCTAGCTAGTTCCCAGAAGAGTGACGTCATGGATGAATATTTCAGAAATTCCTACTTTATTTCTTTAGGCTTACAAAATAAGCACTTAGACAAGTCAAATTTAATACTATAAACAGGTTTATAAATAGTCATTCTTATCAAATAAGAAATAAGATGTTATTGATTTTATTCGCTTCAATTTTTTGTCCACTAGTGTAAGAAGCGAAAAATAAACCACTAGTAAGTTTTATAAAACTTAAAATTAATACATTGTCTCAGTCTAAATATAATCTGATTTATTAAATCAATATTTATATAAAACTAACTATGCTTTACATTATTTTCATTAAATACTATTGTCGGTGCGGAACTGACCGACATCTGGCCAAGCATTAACATCATTGATGTAATCATCTATGGAGTAAAAGGCTTTCTTGATAATATGTTAATGCCATTCGCTTACGTCCAGAGTTACTCTGGGCCAGATGAAGCCTACTATAATCCCGCTGACCTATTAATCATAAGGCATAGCTCAAACCGAGACGCGACATGATATAACGATGCGATAATGAAGATTCCTGTAACCTGTTGGGTGTTACCGTTACATCTACGGGTTATCGGCCAATTGCTGTACTTTCATCCTGCGCAAAGATTCTAGAGTCTATATTACATCGATGCATTTACAGTCAGGTAAATTGTCAACTGTCGGATGCCCAGCATGGGTTTAGGCCGAGTCGAAGTACGGACAGTAATATGCTATGTTTTATGACATATGCTGTCCCAGCTGTGGACTCGGGGGAACAGGTGGACACAGCGTATTTCGACTTTCGTAAAGCATTCGATACGGTGGATAACGACGTATTACTGGCCAAGCTGGCATCGATGGGATTTACTCTGGATCTACTTAACTTTTTTGCTAGCTACATGAAAGATAGAATGCAATACGTGGACTACCGTGGGTACCTTTCGGAACCTTTCTACACAAATTCAGGTGTAAGTCAAGGTAGCAACCTAGGCCCACTTGAATTTTTAATAATGATAAATGACCTGCCTAGTGTCGTAAAAGATTCAGTTTGTCTTTTGTTTGCCGATGATCTAAAGTTGCTTATGCGGGTAGAGCAGGTCTCGGACTGCGAGCGATTGCAACGTGACATAGACCGCGTTTCCCAGTGGAGTCATGATAACAGGCTCTTTTTTAATGCATCCAAGTGCTGTACTATTACCTACGGCCGTGCTAAAAATCCTGTTATACATGACTACTCGCTGGGATCAGATCGTATAGTTCGATTACATTCAGTCCGTGACCTCGGCATTCAGATGGACACGGAATTAAACTTCCGAAGCCATGTAGTCGATATTTGTAAAAAGGCTTTCAGAAATCTGGGTTTCATATTGCGACAGTCTGGTGATTTTCGGAATATCGGCACCATTAAGGTACTGTATAATGCGCTTGTTAGGAGTAGGTTGGAGTGTGGAGGCATGATATGGAGCCCTCATGAAAAAAAGTACATAAGTATGGTGGAAAAAATGCAGAATAAATATCTAAGGTTCCTTTATTTAAAGTTATACGGAGTTTACCCATTTTTCCCATTAATGTATCCCACTCTATTCGTTCTAGGTATGGTAGGGTATGTGAAACTTGAAATTAGGAGGGATATGATGTTAATTATGTACATCTTTTATCTTATTAGAGGCATAATACACAACCCTCTGGTTTTAGTAAACATAGGACTCTACGTACCTAACAGGTATGTGTACGCGCGCCGAAGACCTAGGCTACTTGCAATTCCGAGAGCAAGAACTAACCTCCTGAGCAAGTCTCCGTTCACACGGGCCCTTCGCGCTATCAATAGTATATGTGCTGCAGATGAGGATGTTGATATTTTTCATATGTCCTTGCCGAAATTCAAGGATGCGGTTTTAATTTTTTTAGATAGAATGCATAGAAATCTGTAATGTCTAGTAAAGTAGTTTATTATGTTATAGTATTAAGTTAGAGTTAGTAGCTTGTTTGTGTAATTGTTTTAGTAGTAAATGTATAATGAATGAGTGTGTATATGTATAGTTTTTTTTTTTTAAATATTTCTTTGTCGCTTTGGTGCTGCACTGTAATGGCAATGTAAATATGTGTACTGTAAAATAAATAAATAAATAAATAAATCTATATTGCGATTATCTTGTTCTTGACACCTCGGCCTATTACAAAGTCGTTTTGAATCAATAAACCAAAGAACTGCGAATCGGAGTAGACAGAGATAAATAATGTAATGCAAAATTTGAAATAGGTTCCCAAGGCACAGCCGAAATCGAGGAGCATTTGCACGGTATTCGCAAGGCTAAAACTCAACAAATGTTTTGTTGTAATGTTTCCTAAAATTTTGCCACAAGTTAAACTCAAGTGACGTCAATAACAGACTGGACGCAGGTACAAAGTCTCATAGTTCAGAAGCTCTCTATTCTTTACATTTTCAAAGTTAATTATAAAGTTATAAGCATTTCAATACCTCCACGATTTAGTCAAGCATCTTGTAATGCGTTTGCTCACTGATATTGATCAGGCTCCACTCCGCGCTTTGTAAGAATAGTTCAGAAGTTTATCTTCAGATCTTGTTTCGAACACCCTTAGGTAAATCTCGACTTTGTCAGGAAATAAAATTATAGCAGACCAGGTTTTTTCTTTTGGAACATTATATCGTAAATACTATAAGACACATCAATAATAATTAGTGTCTCTGATTATAAGTATCCATACAATATTATCATTTCGAAAGTAACTCTGTCTGTATGAATGTTAAGATCTCAATGGAATTTGGCAGAGAGGTAGATGAGGAAAAGCGCGAGCGAAGTCGCCGGCAGAAGCCAGTCTCTTTATATTTTAATTTCAACTAAACATAGAAAGATCAAAGCTCGGGGCGAACTTTTGTTTGTTGATATCGCTGGGCTCTGCTGAGGCTGAACAGTGGATGCGTTATAGAATTTGCAGCTCAAGAACGAAACTTGTATGATGATTTCAAACATTTTTAAATTTTATTCAATTTGCGTTAGGCATAAACCATTACTTTTAAATAATAATAATTATTATTATTATTAAGAGACAATTTTTCAAGGCTGCCTTGGGTATAAAAAATATATTACTCAATTAAATTTATGTAACCGATAAAAAATCTGAGATAATGATATTAAAAAATAATAAAAACTAATATAACAGGAGTAAAAACACGCTAAGCGCCAGGGTGTCGTTTGTGGCGACGCAGGCGAAGGTCTGCCTGCGATGCAGGAGGTTGCAGGTTCGATTTGCGCTTCGGAACAAAAGTTTGTACGATCTGCAGATATTTGCCCGGGGGGTTCTGGTCGTTTTCTATGTATAATAAAAATATCTATCTGTGTATTGTATTGCATTAAGTATTTCAGTTATCTAGAACCCATAACACAACCTCTGTTTAACTTAGGGCTAGATAATGTTGTGTGAATTCTCCAGCTTTATTTATTTAATATCTATGTATGTTATGCAATAGATTAACCGTAACCGGTTATCTAGTACCCATAAACCGTAGGATCCTAGGGTATTTGCCATAAACACATGCTTTACCTAGTTTGAGGCTAGATGATGATGTATGAATTGTCTAACATTATTTTTTTACATTTATAAACATTGACTATTTTAGCGATATACACGTCCTTTAAACCCAAAACACAAAGAAGTGTGAAATAAAAAATTATATTCGGCATAGGCATTAGAAATAAATAATCGCAAAAGCAAATAACAATAATAGATGAAATAGCACACAGGAGTGTGATGGGTCTGTAGTTTTTAAGAAGGGTATTGTCTCCCTTCTTACAAAAGAGCAACACCAAACTCCCGCTCCACGCCTTTGGAATGATCCTACTGTGAAGAACGGTGTTAAACAGGTTCTGCAGCTCCTGTAGAACAGGGGCTCCTCCTGCCTCTGTAGTAGAAGCTCTGTAGTAATACCGTCTTCACCCCAGTGAAGGCGGCAGCGCCCGGGCTTTTCCATTTTTAAGCTGCCTCAGAGCCATCACGATCTCGTCTTGACTGATGTCTGGCAGTTCGTCGGTGTAGTGGCGTGTCAGGGTGGCTCTGGAATCGTGGTCGGCCTGTTGGGCATAAGGGGCATGTGCAGCGTACAAACGGCCATAGAAATCCTCTATCTCAGCCGAGATCTCCGGCTTCGACAATTCGGTCCTCCCATCGTGCGTATTGAGCTTCGTCAGGTGGCTCCTGCCAAGCTGCATACTTTGGACCCGTGGTTTCGCTCTATCACCTCTTCAATGAGGTGTGTGTTGGAGCTCCGAAGGTCGCGCTGTACCATCTTCGCAATTTGCTTGTTCAGGTCTGACCTCTCACACGAAGTGTTGTGACAATGGTTTTCCGTCTTCTTGTCATCAACCCGAGAGTTTGGACTTCTTGTCAGTACGCTGCTTTTTACAAAACTTGATTCCTTCGTCCCTCAGCGTTTCGACCAGATTGTGTAGGGTCTCGTCAACGTCATCAGTGGGTTCCAAGGCAACAAATCTATCCCCGATAAGCTGCTGAAACTTCTCGGTGCACACCATGATTTGGATTGGGTTAGATCGGAGCGTGGGCTTTATCAGACGGTTTCTTTCAAGCTTCAAGTTGATATTCAGAACCTCGGAGGAGTCGGTGATCAGATCTGGTATAGAAGCTGTTGACCACTGAGACATCTCTGAATATGTACTTGCTATCCGTCATGATGAAGTCGATCTCATTTTTTGGCACAGTGGCTTTGCCACGTCCACTTCCTTTGAGGCTGCTTCTTAAAGAAGGAGTTTATTAAGAACAGCCCCTCTTTCTCAATGAAGTTGACAAGCATTAGCCTCCTGTGATTCCTAACTCCATAACCATGCGGGCCTATTCGGGATTTGTTGCCATTTTAGGTTTCCATCTTGCTGTTAAAGTTCCCCATATCTTCATGTCTTCTATGTATGAAGACATGAAGATATGGGGAACACTCGGACCAACTTCGGTCTATGCCATATTATGAGATAGCGGAAATTTATGTGAAAATTTCAGCTGTCTTACTATCACGGTTCTTGAGATACAGCCTGGTGACAGACGAACAGACGGATAGCAGAGTCTTAGTAATAGGGTCCCGTTTTACCCTTTGGGTATGGAACCCTAAAACCCTGCTAAGTGCGAGTTGACTCGTACACAAAGAGTGCCGTACCATCGAACAAAACTTTAAAAACTTTTTAAATTATAATTTCTCAAAAGGAACAACAGAAACCGTTAAAAAATGATTTAATTTTATGGATCGAAAAAAAAAGCTCAACCATGACGTGGTCGGTCACACATCATGACGCAAAATTATAAATTCAAAGTGCTTAATTTCCTTTAGAGCTTATAGGACTCTTGGACACGTCACAAAACTCAGATTCCATAAATAAGAATAAAACTATCAAGAAATTAAGTGACTGCACTCGACGTTTCATAACTTCGGTGATCAGTATTTAACTTGGGATTGATGTTGGTCCGACCAGGTGGAAGGACGATTTGCGAAAGACTGCTGGCAGATGCTGGATGCGGCAAGCTGAAGACAGGGCGCTATGGCGCTCATTAGGGGAGGCCTATGTCCAGCAGTGGACTGATGTAGGCTGATGATGATGATGATGGATGTTGGTCTCCCTAATTGTCAAATAAAAAATATTTTGACTATCTGTTGCAACATTAAAACACCCTTTAGTGAACATTTCAACTGTCTACCTTATACGGTTTAAGAGCTACAGCGATTGTTAAGGTCGAAAAAAAAAACGCTAATAATCATAGTTTTTACGAGAAGGCCTTTTTGTTTATACTATGGGTTATTTTATTACTTATTTACTGTTATAACAGCAAAATAAATAAAATAATCATTGATAGCCTAATAAAGAATTCTTTAAAAAATCTTAACTTATAATAAAATTATACCGGTGACTTTTTGAGATGCGATTTATATCCCAATTAGAAAATGTGAGAAATAGAGAAAAGTCGTGTGAGGAGTCATGATCTCGATGTATGAGAAAATAAAAACTGTATAATATATTTAGTTTTTTTTTATTTCAATTGTGTACTTTTAACGGTTCATGAGATGAAGCCTGCTAACTAACGAACATACAGCGGAGCTTAGTAATAAGGTCCCGTTTTCATCCATCGCGAACGGAACCATAAAAGTAGAAAAAAAATCCTTTTTTTTTGCAGAACAAAGCATTTTAAATGTGTAAAGCTTTAGCCAAGTTTGGAACTAAAGCACATAAATGTTAGAGAACTGAATCCTTATTACACGGTTTTGTGAACAAACTCCGGGTTTGCGCCTCCGTTCAGGTGATAACTGATATTTAATTTTTAAAGACAATGGATACAAGCTTAATGTAAAATTTTATCAAAATCCGTCCAGCCATATAGTATGAATAATAATGTTTTAATTCATTCGTGAAAATGTTTATCATTTATGAATGAGTTAATTTCGCATTTATGAGGTTACAGCTGCTGCTCAGTGCTCACGGCTTCGCGGGCGTAACCGTAACCTACCTCTATGTCCGTCTCCGGGATACCTTGCCAAATTTAAGCTATTTAGGCGTGAAAATGTAACAGATAGACAGACAGAAAGATATACAGACAGACGGACAGAGGTACTTTCGATTTTGTAGTTTTAGTAAGGAATGCGTGGTCCACGATAATGATGCCGGCGTTTATTCGTGTAGGTACCATAACGGATTTCAGTGCGCGTTTACCGGCCAGTAACGCAGGCCCAGTTGCAAGGCTGGCCATAGCGTGAGGAAAAAACTACGATTGATGAAAGTCATTGTAGCACAGCGAAGTAGGTTTCAATGGGACAGACATTTGTTCAGGGTGTTCTGGTCGTTTTCTATGAATAATAAAAAATATCTATCTATGTATTGTATTGTATTATGTATATCAGTTATCTAGTACCCATAACTTATTTTATTTATATATATATAATGGGATTCAATCTTTCATGCATTCGTCCAGTATCATTGAATACATTATATTTTCTCGCAAGTTAAGATAAAAAGTTGTATGTTTCACTCGAGAACAAATATTTTACTTTAGTCCTTTAAATCCCTCACTACCGCAGCATTCTACATAAGAGCCACTCTAGCGCAGCACTCTAGCACTCGCTGCGCTAGAGTGACTTTAAGGCGGCGATATATGACGCCATTTTGTGAAAAAGATAGGCATAGGATTTCGCGTTCATATGAGCGGGACAGAGTAGAGCGTCGTAAGCACAAACATCAAGTTTTTGTTGTTTATCTATTAATCGGGACATTTATTTGAAAAGCAAGCCAAAGGTGCTCTCGTTATTCTTCTATTTCCATATTAAAGATAACGAGGGCACCTTTGGCGTGATGATGGTAAAAAAATCTTGTCATTATTTAGTTGAGGGAAAAAAAACTAAGAAATCAAATGTACTAGTACAGAGGTACTTTGCATAATTATTTCTGAAATTTAAAATAGTTTTTTATCATTTAAAAAAAAGGGGGATCTGCCTTATATTCCATAGATAATTATGTATTTTTTTCAAAGCTTTTTTGATAAAGATGACAGAAAAATTGTTTTAATGTAACCCAAATTCGCCAACTCACATCTATATCGCCACCTTAATCTAAATTGTTTAGCTAGCTCGGGATTTTTTGTCGCCACAATTGGCTCTCTCATTGAACAAATAACTATTCAACTGAAACCGATCGACTTGCTAAAGATATTGCTTCGCGGAAATAATAAAGCCTTTCCAATTTCGCAGCGCAATTTTTATTTAGTCTTGCTCTCAACTTGTAGGCACTCGTGGAAAATGAGATATCAAGATGGATAAGTTAGAATTCTGTTGACTAACCCCTGAGTCACTTGAGACGCGCTTAAATCTAAGATGCGTTTGAGTATCCGGGGGTAAGCGTTGAAAAACTGGAGAGGCTTTCACTAATCCTAAGATATTAAGCTTTATAAATAGGTACTAACCTGTCATCTTCAAGTTCGTAGAACATATCCTTCGAAGAGTCGTGAATGTAGATCTTGACATGCAAGCTGTCCATATACTGCATGGTCAACTGCTTCGGAAAGCTTCTGACGAAGAGCGCTTTGACGGTGTCGATTGAAGTTATTTCGTTTGGGAGGAGAGCCCTCTTTGTCTCGTTGCGGTATTGCAGAAACACGAGACCTGGAGACAAGAGTTTGAAACTATTTAAAACTATCCCTAATATTCAAGGACTTACGTGTAGTTTCATACTCATCCTAACATCTACTCACTACATGACGAATGAATCTCGGTAGATCTAAAACTAAATAAATCCATACTGTGCCAGTTCCTTAAAAAAATATTCAGTATCAAACCGGAACCACATAGGGACAATAGAAAAAATTATATGTGTGCTCTTAACAAATACATTTTTCTACTGTCCTTTTGTAGCTGACAACGGACTCTTGGAAATGTGTGCTGTATTCATTTCATCCTTTTCCCAATAAACCGATATTCTGAATGAACAATGCAACTTGTAGGAACAAGTTGCCTCTTATTAATTATCATACAATGCGATACGACAAACTCAAGTAGAAGAATCTTGGAAAAATCTGAAGAACTTGTAACAAGAAAATTAATAACATGTCTCATCTCTACGCGAGAAAATGTACGGGAAAGTTTGCTGGTTTTCGAATAGATAATTGGATGATTGGGCGTTTTTATTTAAAACTAGATGACCCCGTGAACTTGGTATCACCTAATAAAACCTATTTTTCTAAAATTTTAGTTATTAGCAAGACTTACGAATATCTATTGATTTTTAGAGTTCCGTACCTCAAAAGGAAAAAAGAACCTATAAATAAGTTTATAGGATCACTTTGTAGTTCGTCCGTCAACTCTCGTTTCTCAGAAACGCGTGGATGTATCGAGTTTCACATCTTTTTCTCCGGTTTGTAACCTCTTGGAGCCGCAATATAAATCAAACTTCTAAGTCAACGCTATCGAAAGTGACAGCCGTTTATTCCCAATTTTTTTGATTTTCTGATGGATTCACATATCACATGCACACAAAACCTATAGGGTACTACCACTTGACCTAAAATCATGAAATTTGACAAGAAGCAATCTCTATTATATACATGTATTCGATTCAAGATAATGGTTTTGATATTTTGGAATTTATGTAGGAAAACCGCTCATGTAGCAAAATAAAGCTTAATTCCTCTGAAACCGACTAAGGTAGGTACTGTACTAGGTACTTACCTAGCTAATTATTAGTAGAAGTACTAACTATTCTAATAATTTGGAGAAATCGATAAATTTTCAGGGTTCCGTACGCAAAGGATGAAAACTGATGAACCCTGTTACTAAACCTCCGCGGTCCGTCTCAGCGGCACTGTCAGCGGGCTGTATCATGAACCGTAAAAGTAGTTGAAATTTTCATTGTGTCTACGGAAAATTATTTTATCAAAATAAGGAGTCCAATGTCCATATGTACCTAGGTAGTAGGTACCGATCACTGAAGTTAAGCAACGTCGGGCGCGGTCAGTTCTTGGAGTTTAATCAAATCTAAGTTCAATGAACGGCTGCTTTCGATAGAATTCAGATTTTCCCGAAAACCCTTGTCCTGAGAAGATAAATTCTAAGGATATCATAAAAACTTTTTAACTTAGGTATTTTATTTTTAATTTGAAAAATAAACGCATATGCAGAAACATCTTGAGTTGACAATGTGAACTTCCCTCGTTCACAGTGGGTACCACAGATTAGGTAATGTTACTTCGTAAACAGTAGGTATTCTGTGGTATGAACAGTGACGTCACAGAAAAATCGCGCAAAGATGGCAGCGTTTTTATCATCCAGAAATGATTGTAGTTTTGATTTGTTTTTTTTCACCTTGATAATGCTTATCTCTGTGAGTGTCATTTTATTTTTCGATTATTTATTGATCTAAAGAATCAATTAAGAAAGTAAGAAATATCGATGCATATACTCCATTGCGAAGTTGATGCTGAAATCTGATATTGTCAGAATTTTTATCCAAATTCAAATACTTGTTAAAACACTGTCACAAACAATATCGCAGAACGTGCAAAGGGGCTAAATCGATAGGCACTGAGGTCCCCCACCTCCCGGCCACTGATAATTCAATCTTTCGGATACACCGTGTTTATACACAGATTTTCATACACCTGCTAAATATCGTTCGAATATCTGTCAGAGAATACGTCCCTTATGCATTTACTTTATCTGTTAGACTTGTAAAAAAATAAACATGTAAAATACTGTTTAGTGATCTTCAGCGAAATCTGTGTTTTCAATTTCTCGTGGGTTTGACAGACCATTCAAAAACGCGGTACTCCGGGTAAATTGAGTAACAGCGTAGGTAGAGCTACTGTCATTTTAAAATAAAACTTTATTTGTTTCGGCAAATCTGACTTCAACCTCTTGGTAAATCTGCTTGGATAATTTCAGGGAAATTTATGTACATGAATATTTTATCTTCATGAAATACAGTAGTTGTTTTTTTTTATCTTACCTATGCACTATGTTGTCCCACTTCGCTTCAAAAACAGTTTCAACATAGACATTTTTATTTATACTCGTTGCTGAGATCGCCGATTTTGGTGTGCTTCGGTTTATTTTTACAAATCAGCCAAACCGGGTTTATTCCCTATATGGGTCAACTGGCGTTTCAATAATTTCTATTTTCAATTCCCTTCAGGAATAGTTTTGCATCTTTATATTAGTTTTTTCGTTAAACAAAAGTAAAATAGCAACATTCAATATTTGTTTTACATAAAAAATAATTGTGGTGTTTTTTTCCATGATCTTTAAATTCAATTCAATAATTTAAGTCGAAGTGGGTTCGCTTTTTCGAGACAAGAACGAGCGAACACCGCGCGGTGAAGGCGAGAAAGGGAGGCAAGAACCGACCCGCGCGCAATTTCACTGCTTTTTATTTATAAATTTGATATTGCTCTAAAATAATAGGTACTCATTCATTAAAATATGTTGAATAACTAGCAAATGAAACTGGTTTTAAATATAATAATAATCAAAAAAGATTTAAAAAAAATAGTGTTTTCTTGCGTAAAATGGATTTTCGTACAGAGAAAATCTGGGTTTTGGGTCCCACTTCATCTTAATATAAGTGTAACTATTTTGATTTTAGGACAAGGTAAAGGAAATCTTATCAATTTTTGGCTTAGTCATGAAAAGTGATATAACAAGCGTACATTAAGATAGGGATTCAAAATGTCATCTCTCATGCTGTTCTTCTCATTTCGTATCTGAATTGTATGGGACAGAAGGGATCTCTCAGACGTCATTCTCAAGATGGAGGTTGTGCCCACACAGATTAGATATACATACATTTATTGACACAAGTAATACCCACCTACATACGTGTTAAATACCATTCTTAAATCTAGGAGATGCCCATCTATGAAACATGCCGGCTTATCGTGGTGGACTTTTAATCAGAATAAAAACTTAAGAGATAAAACATTTAATAGATACAATATAAAACCAGAACTGAATTGTGCCACACTAAAATGAATGAATGAATTAGTAGAGTTTGTCATATAAAAATACAATAGAGACAGGACAACCTGTAGTCACAGAGATTTTATGACATTCAGCAAAATGTTAAATGACCCAGATGTACATTGGGTTGAATTTTAGGTAACCTAGCTTTTTCGAGGTGGGCATGTTTTTTGACGTTCAACTTCGGGATGTTGATGTGTGATGCTTTTTATCATACTGATCAATTGTGTGGGGGTGGGGCCTTTCAATGCAGCCTGTCGGACTTCTGTACTCTAAATTGAAGGTTCTATCCATCTGCATCATTTAATAGGTGGCGTAGTTTTGATTCAAAAAACTCAAACTCTCTTGGAGTTTGAGTTTTTTGACCTTACCTATCTAGCCGTGACTTTTTTGTTTTCTGGGTCGTCATGAACGTGTCTTTTGATGCCGGTTTGATGGCGGTGATTTGTATAGTTATTATGGAGACTAACAACTGGTTTATTTATTACTCACCAAGGGGCCTTTCAAGCGTCTTGCTCGGAGTGCGTACCACAGGTAGGGATGACCTTTGCTTCCCGCCTCGCCGAAACCCCGTAGAGGCAGTCTCAACCTCCGACATAATCCCAGGGTCGTCATCGTACAAGAAGTTATTGTTCGGTGGATATCCTTGAGCAACCTTCAACAAATAATATTAAATCAGGGGGCTTCTCTTTAAAACAGTTTCTATCATATAAGTTCTTATCCATATTCTTTTCAGTTTCTATCATATAAGTTCATCGCGGGTAAAAAGCAGTGATTGAAACTTTTGTTTGTAAGCATTGCGGTATGGATGACGAGTATCGATATTAGTAAAATTCGAAAGGGAACGTTCTACCAGCTAACTTAACAAATGGCCTGTGTTGTGTCAACGCAAAGACATAGGTACGCTTTTTACATCTTATGCAAATATACCTACCTAGATAATGAGCAACAAAAAATGAGTATGACGTACATAGACCGAAGTGACACAAAGTTATCGTCCATTTCTGTCCCTGTCTGCAAATGACGAATTATGGCAGTAGAATACTTAAAATTTAAAGTTTTGTTGTACGAGTAGAAGTTATGCCTTGGGTTTTGTTTTTAGTTCTAATGCTATTTGTACCGCTAGTGAATAAACACGAAGGCTTTGCTGTAGTATTTTAGTCAATAAATCACACAAAAAATGAATGAATTAAGGAATGAATGAACAAATGAAGTTTATTGCACAGTATCGCCTCAGTATAATAGGCGACCTTATCGAGAGCGATTTCTCCCAGGCAACCCAGGGATGGAGAAAAGGATATAAGAATTATAAAAGTTGGTAGTGCACAAACAGTTGAAAAATTTATTAAACATAACATAAAAAATAAAAATTAACATACTACATACATCACTATTCAAAACAATACTAAAAACTAGTCTAGACCATATCTACAAATAGCTTTAAACAATAGGTAGGTACCACAGAAATACATTTTGAGGATATCGTCATCATCTCGTCACTGATAAAACTAAAATCACATCTGACGTTACAGAATTACAGAAGAACAGAATTACAAAAGAACAGAATTACAGAAGAACAGAATTACAGAAGAACAGAATTACAGAAGAACAGAATTACAGAAGAACAGAATTACAGAAGAACAGAAGAACAGAATTACAGAAGAACAGAATTACAGAAGAACAGAAGAACAGAATTACAGAAGAACAGAATTACAAAAGACCTTACACAAAGATATGGTAAGGTATGTCGTAGCAAGCTGAGATTTCTCGCCATCTCTGTGTAGTGTAATCCGTCCGCTCATTTTATGTTCCTCGTACCAGTCATAGTGAAACTTTTACAATATCTGTTAGTTTTCCTTTGCATAAGTGTTTATTCATTCATTTGTTATTGTTTTAACAGATAATAATTCCACGTCATCATCATCAGCCTATATTTGTCCACTGCTGGACACAGGCCTCCCCTAATGAGCGCCATAGCGCCCTGTCTTCAGCTTGCCGCATCCAGCATCTGCCAGCAGTCTTTCACAAATCGTCATCCCACCTGGTCGGAGGGCGTCCTACACTACGTTTGCCGAGTCGCGTAATTACAATCGCGTAATAGTTATATTTACTTAAATTTATCATCCATAGTTATTTTTTTAATATTCCTCAGAACTATGTAAATCAATTTCTATGCTCACTTTTCTAAGATACAAAGTATAGATACCATCTATACTTTATATATTATATATAATTACATACATTAGATAGTATGTTGTAATTAATAATAAATTAATAATTTAACAATTGACAGTCTCGGGCGGATTAAAATTTCATCCTCGACTGCAGTATTTGCTAACAAAAATGGCTGATATTCTATTTCAAAGAGAAATTCTTAAAATATAGGAAACACCTGCAAACAAAGCTTAAGCTTATCGAGATGCGTCCTTTGAAGCATGATATCTAGCCGATGGGCTGCTGATTCTTTGAGATCAAGAAACTTTGTGAAGTGCAGAAAACTGAACCGGTTTTATGTATAACCATCCTTAATTATCTTGTAGAGTTTTAAGAAATTAAAATGTCGGTTGTAGAAAAGTATAAAACTTGTAGTTTACCTCTAGATCGTGATTGTGTATATGGTGGTGCATGTAGGAGTTATTCCCGGCCAGAGTGTGGCGGCGTGGGTCGTCGCGACGTGACGACCGGCTGCGCGAAGACCCGCGGCTCGCTTCACCGTCCGATGACCCTGTGACACACAAATTTGACAAAACTTAGTAGGACTCTGCAGGGCTATTCACTATGTCATTTGGTAATGTTTTCACTCGGTTGGCGGTTGTTTGTACGCGAGTTACCCAAGAATTATATTCTTTTTCACCTAGGATCCTAGCAAGCAGGATAGTGACAGAGTTAGTCTAAGTATTCTATTCGTTGAAACTAATCATGCGCGACTTGAATGATCATACAAATCATTCCATTGGGGTTCTGAATTTTAAAATTACACAAAATTAGTGTAATCTCAGCAATTGATGGTGAAAGCGAACTTTTATTTCAAGATATTTACGAGTATTACTTCAGTTGAAAATTGAATCGGTTTTATTAAAAAATAATTTATAGTGAAACAAAATACGTGGTATAGACTTCTAGTCTTGTGGCATACATAATACAATTTTTCGATTCCACACTAAGGCATGTTTTGTTCATATTCATTTAAAGAAACTTTAAATCAGGTTGCTAGAGATATTGTTACGCGGAAATAGAACCTATAGACACGGCCTACGGTTGTACCTACGATTAGAATACGCCAAAAAAGGCCCGAATGAAATATGCGTAAAATAGCAAGTATGAAGCACAGACATTAATAGTGTGTGCCAATTACATCAAAAACCTCACAAAAAAATGTAAAATCTATGAGGCCTACAAGCTCTTCTCGGGTAATCACTGAGTCAATACTCATAAAAAAAAATATACAAAATTTTATTTTATTTCAACCATGTCAAGTACTGATGCCACTGTAGAGTTAGTATCGCATATTTTTGATGCCTGGGAGAAGTCGCAAGATGCTTTAGGTGTGTTTTGCAACTTGTCAAAAGTTTTTTGATAAGCTATCGAAGAGGCTTAGTTCAGCGGCGTATGCAGTCAAAGAAATCCATCATATTACATACGTTGGTACTTCTAGACTAGTCTATTTCAGCTACTTCCACAGTGTTATGTCTTATGGTACACTGCTGTGGGGGAACGCTGCAGATATTAAGATCGTATTTGTGCTACTGAGGGGGGATGTTTGTGCTATCTATAATCTGGGTGCCCGACTGCCCGAGAATCCCCACGTGACACATTCAAAGAAATAAATTTAATGATGATGTCAATATATGTATATGAAAACTTGGTCTTCATAAAAATATCAATCGGTTCCACAAAAATAGCGACATCCATAATGTAAATACTAGAAATAAGAATAAACTCGCTGTGCCCACAATTGGGCTACACAAGATTAATCTTTCCTCCAAGTGAGTTACAAAAATCAATAAATAAATTCAAACAAATTGTCAAACAAGTCCTCTGTTGAAAGGCTAAGTAAAAAGCTTAAGACGAGCTAGTATTGCTCCAACAAAAAAACTATCATTCTAACAAACAAAGAAAAGGTTTCTTGTTCGCTTTTTTAATTTTCATTAAAAAGATTGAAGTTGAAAAAAGATCAAAGTGATCATCACTTTATTTCTCAGTTTTACTAAAGTAATCTGAGTTTTGTGACGATTCCAGGAGTAAAGGAAAGGTCTAAAGGAAATAAAGTGACCAATCTCGATCGCTTCTTTGTAAAAGGTTACAAGGAAGCATATTTGATAACTAAGTTTCAAGTATCAAGATGATTTGTGAAATCCTTTATAGAATAGTATGTAAAATTTAAGCGTAAATGTCAAAATCTCACACGACTTGGTTTATTTCACTATCACGCTCGTCACCGTGGAGCTAGCTACAAGCATTATCGAGTGTAACAAAATACAAAACTTCAAACTCAAAGCGGATTCAGCTTAGTGAGGTTCGAAATGAGTCTTAGGAATGAGCCTGCTGAAGTTCTTCCTCACTGAATGGCAGCTGTTTAAAATTTTTGCTTTCCATGAGATTTCATTCATGGAAAGTAAAATTTAAAAAATTTCGTATTCGATTCGTCGGAAATCTTCAAGTTTTGATCTCAAAGGTACTTAAGTTATCTTATATCACTTTTGCAAATGTTATCTCACAATGATCAACAAAACCTGTGAAATCGTTTTGTAAAACTATTGAAAAATACAAACAAGTTTGAAAATTTATAAAAAGGTTCTGAGTTTTTGTTGGTTATTGAGTCCTACTGCAGGAACGAAGCAGCAGCGTAAATGTTTGTTACTCGTAATGGTTTTAACTTATATTTAATGTAGAGGTATAGTAAATTTCGTGACATATGTAGAATAAAGACTGAAATAAAACGGTGAAGTGTAGTGCACCTTTGTGCGGCAACACATAGTACCGGAAACCAACCGATATTACTTTTACTGGTAAGTTTTGATACTTTACAATATTCAAACTGTTTCTTTAACTGTGTAGATGTCTGGCGATAACTCGGCATTATTGATATATAAATAATGCCAGGTAACAATGCTGTCATCAGCGAAGAGGACCGTAGGATTTTTGGTGACTAGGAGTTGATATATTATCTAGATGAGTATAGTACATATACAGATACAGATTTCTTTATTATGTTAAAACAAACATATAAAAAGTATACAATGTAAAGGTACCTTAATTATACTGAGGCTTTCATATAAGTTCGTTGAAGTGGATTAAAAATAGTAATGGTACAATACACTACCCTGCGGGACACCATTATTGTTCTTCCATTAGACGTATACCTAATTATTCTTCTTCTCATCTATGTTTTGCGTTCTGTTTTCGTGGTAATGATCTTAGAAGATTATGTGCATTCCCACTGATTCCGTATCGTAAGGCTCTGTTCAGAGGAGCTAGGACGACCGCTACGAGAAATGTGTTACGTTTCGTGATAAATGGTGGCATCTCGATTTATCGACCGATGCTAGCATGCAGCATAAAATAGTCGTCACGTTTCATCACGTGAACGATTTTAGTGAATCTTATCTGCGGTAATTTTTATCGTCAAACGCTAATTTGTTTCTAATTTTCTAAACATTAGACAGATTTATGTGAGTAGCATTTCGTCTTTCTATTCTACGACGAAATCGAATATTGAAGCAAATATAAATTATTTCAAAATGTTCCTTAACCTCCGTTAATAAACATTTTGCAATTATCGCATTTTCGAATGCGAAAGACAAAGAAAAGCGACAGGGCGACTTGTAAGTGACATCGAAAAATAATGATGGTAGAATTTAAACCTGTCTGTGTAGGTACTTGATTGGGCAGCTATTGCTGGATTTACAGTCTAGTAAAAATGTCAGGATCAATGGCTGTGAAAACTAGTAATATACCTCACCAGGTACTGGTATATAAGTAACAGTAGCAGGAACCTATTTATCCATACTCTTTACTACTAATAGTATAGACTTACCTATGTACTTATAGGTACTAATATACAAATGTGAAATTAAATGTAATTCTGTCCGTCTATTTAACGCCTTAGAGGTAAAATTGAAATAATGTGTTGAATGATTGCGTAATCGTTTTATTTACATTATTATATGAAGTTTTAAATTCTGTAACTTTCCAAAGCTTGTACTAGCTTGCTGCGTCTGAAATATAGAGAAAACATAACATTAAGCCCAGCAGAATTTGAAGTCATGGGCCTGGGAAGCAGATAGCACGGTGCGCTTAGCGGCGCGATCACGCTCGCTGGGTACTTCGTAGACTTCGTAGAGGCTTCGTAGAGCCCTGTTAGCCACAGAAGATTAAATAGTAGCCATGCGTAGGCCGTTCGTAGCACCCGCTACGGCTGACTGGGTTGGTATTTCGCACCCAAATGCACAGCCACTGCTCCGCTGGTGTTGCGTATAAGCACTCCGACTGTGATACTAGTCGTCGTTGATTCGTATCCGAAGAATGGAAGACGTCACTCACGTTCTTAGCAGAAGCTGCGGTTGTAGACACGCGCCGAAGCACCAACACCAAGTCAAAGACGGGGCAAAAGCCTCGGCCGTAGTTCCATCAAAATTATTTAATATATTTAAATTTGAGACATTCAGACTGGTCAAGAGCCTAGTTCAAGGGTATAATCGTTTAATATCCGCGCCGAAAACCTTCAATTTGCTTCTTCTTTCGTTATTTTTGTCTCGCTGCTTTTCTTTCTTTTTGGCACAATTTTTCCAATGAAAAGGCAAGGCAAACATGCCTTCTACTCGTTGGTATTGGCCCTCACTCGGAAACTTTGGGCCAACATGTATTGGAGGCTTTAGAGTAAATGACAAAACAGCTGACGACGACATAAATTTAGTCGTCACGCGCGCGACGCCTTTCCCCCTCAGGAGAACGCCTTCGTCATATCCATATATGGCACTTTTTAGGAATCCGTTCATGTACTCGTAGTAGTGTATTCTTTTAAGTTTCGTTTATTTGAAGTACTTGAGACGATGCGCTCATAGAAGTTCCGTTTGTTTTTTATTGCACAGTTGTATCTTTTTGCGGATCTTAAAATTATTAGTTTTAAAATATAAAAGCTAAATAAACTTAAATAAAAAATGCTGCGATAAATTTCGTTGTGGTGACTAAATTGCACGTATTCATTTATAGAGGATCAGAGTGAAGTAGAATATGAATAATGTATCGGATTATCTGATTATCCTTCAGAATGCTGGGTTATTGGTTTTCAGCAGACATCGTGTGGGCTTGTCGAGGGGTATCGTGCGCTGACAATAAATTGATTTTGATAAACAAGCAAGGCATTTTCTTGACTTTGGTGTGTAGATTAGTTAGGCACTCGTACGTAGTTAGTATGCACTAAGAATACTTTAACACTAAATAATTACATAAACGGATATACAGTCCCGTGCGTGAGTGTCTCAATTGGGAGCACCGGGAACATTGTGACCAAAAATGTGAACAAAGGTACGAATGTCTTCAAGTTTAATAAAATTTAATAAGTACCAAACGCTTCTATTTTTCGCGATTTCTATTTTGTGTCTGATTGGCCTTGCAAACCTTCAAGGTTATCCACTCCTTAGGTAAGGGACACCCTATATATACAAATCTCACCTCAACCTCACCTCAAAAAGAAAAATCATTAGATATATCCATTGTATGAATTATATATAGGAATGGATTTACCGCGAATTAAAGTTCTCAATAAATCCACGGATGTAGTCTATGGATCTAATGGAAATCATTCAGATCTTTCTCCTTTTTTAGAAGACGGTAAATAATCATGCCTTATGATAAGCTAAAGTTTTTTCAGACCGCCGGTTCCTTTCCTTTTTTTGCCGGTCGGTGCTTATTGCCTGACCCGAAAGAATTAAAAAAAAGATGCCTGGTAGAATGCCTCTGAATGTTTAACTTCTTTCATAACTTCTCCCTGGATCCAGGGTCGCGCAACCGAAGCGGAATCCATCAACTACTAGGTAGATACTCCCTCTGATCTTGTGCCTTATAACAAATACTCTGGACCTCAAAATCAACGTATCTTCTTACCTGAAGAGTCTGAACCGTACATACATTCGCAGTGTGTACTGAGACAAATCTTACAAGCTTTCCACCTTTCGCATCCAATGAACTGAAAACGTAAACCAGCATTATGGGCAGTCAGTTTGGAAGAATTATTAATTTGATGGCGTAGTTTAAAGTTATAGCAACTTACGCGGCCAAAATATTCGCAAAAAGTTATTATTTTGTTCCATCTTGTTTGATTACAGGTGTCTCCCTCCATTTTGTTATGCTGAAAGTTAAAATAAAGCTTACAGAACTAAATTTTATCTAACCATTATTAAAGTATTATTTATCCGACTGAAACATTTATATTTTCTGTCAAATGAAACGATATTTATTAAATAGATTTAGGATTTCATTATTGAGCTTTTACGCCCTTAATCTTGTACATTGTACGCCTGTTCGGTCACCGCCAAAACGCGTTGCATGTGATTTTAAGACACCGTGTCTATACAAAACATCAGAAACCGCTCAATCGGAGTATTCCTAACCAATAAGTTGTATAAATAAGTTGTCCGCGTGTGAAACCTACTTTTCTAAATTTTTTTTGTTAAGTCCCTATTGAAGTGGACGATTACAGGTGTAAAAACGGATGTGTTCTGTTTTCTAGGTTTAACAAGTAAAATTCTTATGTTCTAACATAAGAATTTTTGCGCTTATCATTAAGCCATTTGTCATGAACCTACGCTAAAACATATTATAAATCAATAGTGCATAGATTCTTTTTATTTTTATAATCGATATTTATGTTACCTACTTCATTTACGAAAAAAAACTTTTTGAGATATCAAACTAAAAATAAAACTGCACTTAGTTGTGTCTACTCTAAGTGCTTTCATTCTTCAATTTAAATAAAATTTAAAACCAATGAATAAAACCGTCACGTTTGTTGTTTGTGTGCTGTGTCTTAAGAATAATTTTCTTTCTTTATTTTTCAAATATATTCTACTATAATAGCTTTATGACAATAAGGTGAACGGTGGCGTCACGTTTAGAAATTTTGCAATTGAGACCTAAAATATTTACTATTTAATAATTAAATTTACAATTAATAAAACACAGATATAATTTTATATTAAATAAGGAATAAAAATATAAAATAATCACCTCCTTTATTATTCAACGCCTTTGTTTACAAAATATATCTAGAACAGAATCAGGTACAGTGTTCAGAGTTACATAAAGTTATGAGAAGTTTCTACGTTACAAAGCCTGTGTTTCTGTATAGGTAAAATTATTCAAAAGTTGAGCAGCTTCTGTTGCCTTGCGCATTCGGTACTTTAGTAAAAGTGCGAGTTCAATGACCTCTGTTTTTTTATACTAGTCGTGAAAATTAATATTTGTCATTACGTTTTGGCGTTGACTGTAGATAAATGTGCTAGTCTGTCTTTTCCATCGTAGGCCCCAATCGATGAACTGATTTTAATTGTAAGTGACTTGGTCGAGAGTGTTCATAGAAGTATACAATGAAAGGAGAAATTAAATAATGCTATCCAATTTACACAGCGTGATAAAGCTCATATCATATCTTGTGTGGGTACCAACTGGGTAACTGAGATACTTAATACCATACAAAGATTCATATTCATTTATTTAATTGCAATCATTGTGTACATTTTCAGGTCTAAATAGGGCGTAGCAAAAGGTATTGAGCGTGGAAGTGGACCAGGTTTGGAGAAAAATCTTTAGTTAGGTTTTAGCAGAAAAATTTAATGTAATTGATAAGGTAATATTATGGATATTGATAAGCAGGTATCATTATAGAATTCTAGCTCGATGGTAAAAAACTTAAACGTCAAAGTAATGACTGATGTAGATATACTCAGAATTATCTACATCCGATGAAAAACAAACCAACGTTAGCAAATTACGAAAGTTAAAAAAGTTCTGTTCTTGTAAATAAAATTTTATTTCAAAAAAAATCTTATTGTTCTAACTTAAATCGTTGGGTCTTTGAAGTTTTTTAATAAGCTTGGTATTGCAATGTACCTTACTTATATAGTGTAAACAAAGATATAGACAATAAAATGAAATATAAATAAGTAATGCTGCATAATCCAAACAGCATCGTCTAGCCCCAAGCTAAGCAGAGCTTGTGTTATGGGTACTAGACAACTGAAGATAATATTTAATACAATGCATTATATTAATAGATATTTTAATATACATACATAGACACGTACAAACATATCTCCCAAGGCGGGAATCGAACCCGCAACCTAATGCGACGCAGGCTCGCCGCGCCACATTCAACTGGTCCTCCAAATGTTTGTAAATAAAAGCATCGAATAAAGTACCCGCCGTGAGGCGGCGGATAACTGATCAAAGATAGTAAGCTATTTAAATTATATATAAATAATAAACGTTTAATTATTTTAAAATATTAATTTTCCCCAACATGTTCGTACAATCTTTGCGTCAAAAATCTACATTAAGGGTTACAGTATAGCATGAATCAATCTTCACCTAGCACGCTTCTTATAGCATTATTCCCTTCAGGCGTAGATAAAACGCACAAAGTGGATAAATACCCTGATCAGTTACTAACAGAATATGGGACCTAAATTTCCGGATTATCCAGTGTTGGCTCTATTTACCCGAAAAAAAATGTTCTTGAAGTCACTAAACGTGACTTTTTTTGAATTTGTGTAATCGCGACCTCCACTTCATTTATACGCCTTGATTTAGTGGGGTCCAACAAAGATTCCCCTATTGAGCTGTTAGGGTTTACATTTTTAACTTTTCTTCTGGGACGAAGAGGCGACAAGCTATTTCTACTATAAATCGAAAGTACAAAGATTTACTATTACTTTGAATTTCAACATCATTTATAGAGCTTATGCTATAATAAATAGCTCACATAGAACACTCTCGGTAGACACCAATCAAACGTAAAGAATTAGATCAAAATTAAATTCGGTTAATCCGTTTGGGTGCTTCATATATATTATACGTCATCATTTGTAAGGCCTGACATAAAACAGAGGAATCTGATAAGAAGCTTTTAAAATGTTACTGACATAGATAGTTAGGTACTTACCAGTAATTTAAGTAGTTCACTTTTTTTAAAGGATACCAGGGGCTCAGAGGCAGCTTATACGGACCACTGCCGGCGAAGAACTGGCCGAGTGGCAATGTTATGATTAGATCGAACGAACACAGCGGCTAATACAATCATAAGCATTTTCTAACACAAGTGTTTTTGCAGTATTCGTTCATACTATACCAAGCAATCAAATATAAATTTTTACGTGTTAGTCGTTACAATAAGGAATGTCGTATTTTTTGTAATTTATGTACAGATCTTAGCAAAACATATACAAAGCGGGGTGTGTCAAGGTCGGAAGCGTCGCTATCAGATTGGTTGCAAGACTTGGATAGTTTTCATATATCTTGGATAGTTTTAAGTGCTGGAAACATACCTAACCGTTTTTTTTAAAGACTGGATTATATCCAGCGTATTTATGAAACTTACAATAAATACAGGTGGTTTTGAAATCAAGTTCATGAGACTTGACCTTGAGCGCATCTGGCACATGCGCAAAGATTACCCGGTTTAAGGGTGCCAGTGATAATGATGACTTGTTTTTTGTTGCTAACTAGGTATTTCGACTTTTTACCGACTTCAAGGAGGAGGAGGCTATATTCCGCTGCATGTTTTTTTACCTATTAATGATCATCGATTTCTTTTTTTTATCCGTCAATTATGGACCGATTTTAAAATATCCTATTAATATCGAACTTTGTACGCAAAAGGTAGACAGTACACAACACAGGCTGCACTTGAAATTTTCGAGATCAGAGGCACATCTACCACCCAGCACAAAACTGTGCATTCAAATATGGGGTTTAACTCATAATATTAAGGCGCATTTCATATTGACGGCATCAGGTAACAGACAGCTCGCGAGCCAACTAGCACATGGGTAAAGAAACGGAAGTTTGAAACTTTTGGGAAACTATTTTGCTACTATGAAATGTAGCAAAATACAAATGTACACATACCGCTTTAGAGCTCATATTTGAATGCAGATTTTAGTGCTAGGTGTACTAGTTGTAAACTGTTAAAATAACTATCAATCACTTTCATTGCCCATGACGCACATGGACGAGACGACTCCTCTTCCTATCGCGCCACCCCGCCACCCTTGCTCCCGGGTCGCACTGCAGAGGCTGGGCAGTGATTGCGTTAAACATCATACGTATAGAATTTCACAACAAATGTAACTTATCCCGTGTACGTTGACGTCAAGTTAACGTTAAAAACCGCTAAGAAACGAGTTAATTTCGAGCATGGCGTTATGTAAAAAACTATTCTTTATACTTTTCCGGTAATAGGAGGTCATGGGCACAAAATGGACACCTCGCCGTTGAAAATTCGCAAGAAATCAAACCCAACATGCCATGTCTCCAAATAGACGTGTGGGTTGATCAGCGGAGAAACTGTACAAATTGGCTCGCAAGGATATTTCAAACTGTCATAACATCGGAATCACTCGAGACAGAACCCCATTGTTTGAAAACAGGATGATGAGCTCTAGCACATGGAGTAGTCATCCACCCCAACCCCCCTCCCTCCATCTGAAAAAAACCCTCACTCCATATCCGTATCTAGGGTAAATAGAACCATCCTGTTGGGTATCTAAGTGCTCAGCAAGAACTCTACTACTTAGCTCCTAGGGTCTTCACAATGAAATGAATTTTCAAAATTTTCACAATTTGGTATTCCAAATCGTGAAAATTTTGAAATTTCATAACGCTACACTCCCACTTCGGCCTCTCCATGTCTTGTCTTTGTCTTTTCTTTTTTGATAAGCAAAATTATATCAGACAATATACGCTAATAATGAGTTATTCAGGACTCGTCCCACTCATAGAGAGTTAATTTAATTTTGTTTGTTTGTGAAAAGGAAATTACTTATTGAACAACTGGTTCTTTTTTTATTCAATAATATAAAGCTACATCCCTGAGTGACATACATAGGCTTTGTTTTATCCAGGTATTGCGTGAGTGCTTCTACGAGGTAGAAATCAGTTTTTGAACCCTGCTCGGAGAAGGATTTTAGATGGATAATCCTATTTCCTTTTGACGTTTTGGTATGATTTGACAACTCACTACTGTGTAAATGCTGAAACACTGTATTTGTCGAAATCGGTGACATTGTCTAAAAGCTCTCCAATTCTCAAAATTCAAAATTCAATAACTTTATTTCTTTAGGCTTACAAGCTAAGCACTTAGACACGTCAAATATAATACTATAAACAGGTTTACAAATAGTCATTATTATCAAATTAGAAATAAGATGTTATTAATTTTTTTCGCTTCAATTCTCTCTCTAGATAATCTCGGTTAGATTGTCTTAAGGATCTTATGGATTATAGATATCATAGATATAAATAAGACCCTTTGTACTGACTCATAGACATGTCACAGTACAAATAACTTATCGTAGAGGCAAAAAAACTTGCATAACCAACAAAACTGGCATAGAAATATTTTAAAATAATTATTAAAAATTACTTTTAACCCCCTATCTCCTTTTAGCCATCTAATCTTTTTCTCTGTCGTCTATAATAATAAAGAATATTGGCATCGTAAATACGCATTTACCGATGTTAAAAGTAGAACTATGTTTACCGAGGTCCATATCAAAAGACGTGCAAAGTTTCAGGTCCATTTGTTCACTACAAGTTACAAATGTACGCACAGAGCGGAACTGAATTGCAGCGGAACTTATTATACATATAAGTTATTACTTTGTTAATACTTTAGTTAATACTTTGTATGAAATCGTATATAATTTATAACGCACTACAGTCAGTGGAAAACCGCGGCTGATTTGGTGATTTGTTCTAATATGATGCGCAGTCCCGCGGCCGCGCATATCTCTCAAAGACACACAAAAACATAAAGACAAAAGTCTCTCAAAACATCTTCTAGAGTCTGAATGCAAATTGATCACCGTATTATGTTGGTCTATTTGCCGGCGTTAGTTCACAGTATTGGGTGATTTGCAGCAATGGTGAAATAGTCACTCTGAGCTGGGCCCTATCTCATCAGGAGACCATGGTGGTGTCAACGGTCCCGCCACCGAGACGTCATGAGGCGAGAAACTCCAGGAATGTGATTTTCAACACATCTTCATTTTGTCCATTGGGCGACGAAAACTACGCATCTCGTAGTTCTCGTCGTCCAATGGGCCCAGTGTGCTTTCTCAAAGGTGGTTGCCGGCTTGCCGGTGCTAGTCACCCAGTGCACATTATGCTAGTAGGTACGTGTGAAAGCTATCGTACATGCCCATACACTTCGTCGTCGGGTACCCTTGCACTGGTTGCCCGGAAACCGAGATGTATAAACAGGCCCTAACTGTACAACCATTAATCGGATTTGGTTGAAAGTTAATAGGTGTTAAGATTGTTGTATTATAAGACTGTTACAACGACAAGTCATCGGATATAACGGTTGTTACACTGATCTCCAATAAGGGCGGGTGCAGACGAAGTAAAAAGAATGCCGAAAACTAGGAGTACAAGCCCGTCCATTGGGACGGGCTCAAGAAAATATGGAGGAACAGACACATCCCTTGCTACATTTTCAAAGTTCGTATATTTATTATCTTCTAGAAGGAAAAAAAATACTATTTTATTAAATGACTGGCAGTAAAAACATAGACCAGCAACATTTTCATCAAAATATTAAGCAAATCAGTCGGAAAATGTACGTTCATAATATACGGGAACAAAATAAATTTTTCGAGGTTTTTATTTTGTTAAATTCTTATCAACAACTTTTGGTTTACAGTTATGTCATTCTCCGTACAAAATATCGAAATAGTTTTTGAATGGACAACATTCCTGAAATAATTCAATGGGAAGACGTTAGATTAACCTTCGCCCGCCGCACCTCAGTAGTCGTCACATAAATAGAAAACGTTTATGTAAATATATAACGTTTTATAGAAAACATAATAATGCCAGTCGTATGTCAAAGAAAGTCGTGATTGAAGTCGTGACGATGTTCAGCATGTTCACTCAAAGATACTTCATATTCTACATTATTATTACCTTCTATAACGGGATGTACGCGTACACGTTCTATCCAACGTATATTAAATCCGTCTAGGAATTAAATTTGTAACGGAGCGCAGATAGAATATGGAATTTTGTACGGCTAAAGCCGTTTTTGTGGAACACCACAAAAACGGCTTTAGTTAGTGAAGAATTCATGACGTTAATTTGACATATCGTTAACGGAAATCTGTATTGTGAAAACAGATTTAGGTAGAGCCTAAAATGTTATATTCGATTTTGTATACAGGTAAGAGTGATGAACATTTCAATAACTAATTTTTTTTAAAATGACTGATTTTTCAGTTTTATCCTGAGTTCTTCAGCAACATTCATCTAGTGAAAAGACTGTTTGCCACCAAACATTTTTGAGTTTTCCGATTTTGACTGCAGTGAGTGTTTTAGTTTGAAACTTTTCAGAAAGCTTCAAGCAGAGAAGTCTGAAGAAATCCATACACAAATGTTACCATGTTAATCGGTTATTCAAAAATCCGTATCCTGGAGATAATGAAATTGCACAAATTTCAAATTTTTCAAGAATGTTTTCTGATGAATCAAATTTCAGCAATAATAGGATTTAAAACTGCCACAATAACCTCTTATTGGTCTCAAGTGAATCCTGTCCCAGTTCATGAGACTAAAAATCAAGTCAGATATTTAGTGCGCGTGCCATACACATTTACACATGAACTGGCTTCATGTTTACGGCACAGAAAATTAAGTTTCACACACTATAAGTTTGGAAAAGTAAAGGTAGTATTCTCTGGTGTTTAACCGCAGTATATTATTATCTGCGCCACAGTAGTAATTTGGTCATTAAAAGTTACTTTTAATCAAAGATCAAGCCTAAATCTTCGATAAGTGTGCACCTGGTGATAGCCAGTGTTGAGATTGTACAAAAATCTGATAGGTTACCTCTTCCGACGGCCACGTATCTACAGGTAAATTTTAAAAACTCGTGGAAGCAGCGTTAAGTTTATTTATGTTATCAGCGTCCAACTACGGTATATAAGGATAGAAGACACTTGTGAAAAACTTGGCAAATGCCTCTGATATAACTTTCATGCGCAGCAGAGTTAAGGTTCTTTAATGAGGCTCTGAGTTCAGAAAAGGAAAAAATTGTTACAACAATATCTGCAGTTATGCCATTTATCATTTTGAGCAATTTATTAGCTGGCGCGGCAGTACTTGGTATCAACTTTTTTTTGTTTAGATCTTCAAGCATAGATGAAGGTAATCTGCACCCTTACTAACAAAATTAATAACTGACCAGTTTGTTAATTAGACATTTTGTTATTCTCGAGCGAAACCGTGTGCAGAAACCAGTGTCTTTCGCAGTAAAGGCAGATTTGATCATCATTTATGATTGACAGTATCGATTAGCGTCATAAAAACAGAGTTAGTTAAAAAAAATAATTTACAGTCTTGAATATTTCGAATTGCTCTACAGGTACCTGACGTTGGTTTTCCCACCTTGTATACCAAGGAAACGCTTTTGACGATGACTTGTTTGGTCATTACAGACAAGCAGGAACAGATGCTGAGCATGTTTACTTATAATGGGTAAAAAGTTAAGTTTTTTATGTCAATAACCCTTTCCCCTTAAAATGCTGCAGCCTTCTTCGATCGCAAGTTTAATTTAGGTTTAATCCGACGAATAGGAACACGACAATGGGTCTGATGTCTGGATGTGAATTTGAATAGAACCGTGAGTAACGTGAGATTAGTTTAGATGTCTGGATCAATTTCCAGTGAAATTGATTTGGCTGTATAGAGCAATCAGAATCGTAATCAGGTGCCACGTCGGTGGACCTGCCCATTCTAGACATTTCCGTAATCTGTACGTAACTATCTTACCCATCTTTGATGACAGTGATGGTCATGTATTGATCGGAGTGAGCGAAGCGCACAAAGATCTCATTCGTAGCTGAGTTGATTTAGCTGTACAGTGTAATAGTCACTACGACCTTATCTGTCTAACCGCTGATCTGACTAGCGTGAAATTAAATATGTGTACCGCTAAAATTTGTAAAATATGCTGGTAACTTAATGGGGCCAGAATTCGTAGAGGGGTATTTTAAGCTAAGAGTGTTCAAAGAGGGGTAAAATCAATCAATTAAATCAAATGGCGTTTCATACGAAAGGTAGGTTATATACTTGCGGACTTTTCAAAATGATTATGGTATTTTTTCTAGGTTGTAGTTTTTTCAACTACAACCTAGAAAAAATACCATATAAAATAGCTATTAATTGAAAAAATGAATAGGTACGATACAAATTAGCAAGAGCTGGCATTCGGTAGAGATTCTATCATCATCATCATCAGCCTATACCAGTCCACTGCTGGACATAGGCCTCCCCTAATGAGCGCCATAGCGCCCTGTGCTCAGCTTGCCGCATCCAGCATCTGCCAGCAGTCTTTCGCAAATCGTCATCCCACCTGGTCGGAGGGCGTCCTACACTACGTTTTCCGAGTCGCGGTCTCCACTCAAGAACACGTTTACCCCAGCGGTTGTCGGTTCTTCTTGAAATATGGCCAGCCCACTGCCACTTCAGCTTGCTAATCCTATGAGCTATGTCGATAACCTTGGTTCTCTGTCGGATGTATTCGTTGCGAATCCTATCCTTCAGAGAAACTCCGAGCATAGCTCTCTCCATAGCTCGCTGGGCGACTTTAAACTGGTAGACCAGCCCTACCGTAAGTGTCCAAGTCTCAGCTCCGTAGGTCATGACGGGTAGGACGCACTGATTGAAAACTTTCGCTTTCAAGCATTGCGGTATGGATGACGAAAAGACTCTACGTAGTTTCCCAAACGATGCCCAACCTAGCTGGATCCTCCTCTTGGCCTCCTTCTCGATATTGTTTTTACCCAACTGCAGAATCTGCCCAAGGTAAGTGTATTCGGAAACAATTTCCAGAAGATGGCCATGAACGACGACCGGTCCCGGATCAATGTGGCCATTGATCATGACCTTGGTGTTATCCAAGTTCATGCCAAGACCGATGCGTCTGAATGTATGTAACTATGTACATATCTGTGGGACAATTCTTACTACTGAATTTTAAACCGTTTATACAATTGAACTGAAATCTGATATACTTGTGTAAGTTCGGTGACAATGCAATGTTATGGTACTATTGATCTGATCTGATGATGGAGACAGAAGGTAAAGGAGCTCCTAAACGGAAGATGTAAGTTAGATTATTAAGATTAGAAATGTTAAGACATTTAAAGGCTGTTGATTTTATTTGAAAGGGTCACTATATACACGACAATTTATTGCACGGCCGAATAATGTTTATGTGATTATAGTGACCTATATGAACAATAAATAATGAAAATAGAAGGATGAATTTAGCGAACCCAAATTCGACACATTTCACGTGATTTTGACCGCAACAGATAGAATCATATTGATTATTTCTTTGACATTCAGTCACATTTGCGTATTTTTACGAGCGTGGAATTCGGGTTTAATAGAAAAATGCACTAATTAATTCACTAATTAAAACAAACACTTTACTACAAATTTAACACAGAAATAACACACACTTGTACCACACTGTACTTTTGAAAATTCCACTGGTCACCTTTTATACTCCGAAGAACTCTCTAAAACGTTCTCGTCCATTGCTGTCTCTAAAGGACCCATCTCAATCACGCACTTTCCCGAATGTTCTGAGTATAGCTATCTCTTTCTGATGGTTCTATCTTTGTCACTGATGACGTTTCGAATGTTCTGAGTATAGCTATCTCTCTCTGATGGTGCTGTCCTTGTCACTGATGAGGTCTCGAATGTTCTGAGTATGGATATCTTCTTCTAATAGTGCTCTCTTTCACTCCTATTGCAAATTTTGCCATATACTGAAATGTACTTCAAAGGCCAAGGCTACTGAAAACGCCTGAAAACGGGTTTTCAGGTTATTACGTCGGTGGCCTGAAACGGACTGAAAACATGTTTCAGGCGCCTGAAAACGACGGAAACATGGGTGAATTTTTGATTTTCCACTATGTGATAGAACTACCCCTGAAATGGTCCGAAATGACTTTTCAGCCTGCTGAAAACGCTTCTAAAGCACTGAAATTGCCGTCTGAAGTTTATGGTCTAATCCACCCGGCGTAACAGTATTATTAAATGAGTTTACACTTGATGGCATTTTCAATTAAATCTCATCTTCCTTGAGTAAGTGCCTTGAGATGGTTCGAGAAAAGGGTTTCCGGTGGCGGCCAAGTACTCGACTTTGCAGGGTCACTACCTCCTTGATTAATAATGCTGCTAGCTTCACAATAAACCTTAGCATAAAATAAATAACATCAAAACATTGAGCAGAATTCGTGTAAAGCAATACGTGCGGCAAGAATAATTAATTTCAGAGCGTTAACAACTCTAACTCTAACAACTTTAACTCTAAAATTAATTATAATCCATTCATTGCCCTCTGAATACTAATTCAGAACCAAATATTATGCACCTTACTACGATGTCACAACCTGAATTTTACTATACCGAGAGAATGATGTTTGCAACTTACATTTCATTGTACTGAGAATGATGCATGCTAGTGGAAATGCTTTTCATTTAAGGCCCATACCGGACCCAAAGTGGCGCCGCCACCTAATTTATGTTATTATTCCGTTTAACAAAGGAATTTTCAAAAATCCTTCTTCCAGTTTGTGATACCTATCATAAGCTTTTTTTTAATGCCTCTGTAATAGTTTTATTCTATTTAGTTTAGGAAGAGATACGAAAATAGATTTTGGTGGCCACCAAGTGCAACTTCGTATCTCTTCCTAAACTAAATAGAATAAAACTATTACAGAGGCATTAAAAAAAATCTTATGATAGGTATCACAAACTGGAAGAAGGATTTTTGAAAATTCCTTTGTTAAACGGAATAATAACATAAAGAAGGTGGTGGCGCTAGTTTAGGTGCTGTATGCGCCTTAACATAAAACTTATTTCTGCGCCGCCGTATGACTTGATTTTCTGTATTTCATATCTTGTTAGTTTTTCTTATAATTTTATTGTATAGTGGGAAGTTAGCTGTTTGTAAAATGCGTAAGTGACAAGATTTGACGACCTCTGTGGCGCGGTGGGCGAAGGTCTGCCTGCGACGCAGGAGGTTGCGGGTTCGATTCCCGCCTCGGAACAAATGTGAGTACGATCTGCAGATATTTTTTCAGGGTGTTCTGGTCGTTTTCTATGTATAATAAAAATATCTATCTATGTATTGTGTTGTATTATGTATATCAGTTTTCTAGTACCCATAACACAAGCTCTGCTTAGCTTGGGGCTAGGTAATGCTGTGTGAATTGTCAGTTTTTTTTTGGCGAACTCATTACACCTCATAATTAATTCCAACATTCTGAATTAAAATTACTTTTTTTGACAAGTTGAGTAATATCCTTTTGTCCACATGTGAGCTAAAGTTTAGTTATCCCATTTTTCGTTTTTTCGCTTATATCTCGGAAACTATGCGTTCTCTTGACATGACTTAACTCTATATAAAATGAAAGTCTATTAAATTTTGCTACAAGTTTTACTCAGTCAATTTTTTTGACATCTTGTATATATAGTAGTTTATAATCTTGAAAGTCTGTAAGTTAAGAAAAAACCTTTTTTGCATCACATTTTTTGCTCTTTTTCACCTCAAAACTTTGAAAGTCTGTAAGTTAAGAAAAAACCTTTTTTGCATCACATTTTTTGCTCTTTTTCACCTCAAAACTCTTCAACGATGCACTCAAAAAATAAATGGTAGCAAAATGGTTGCAGTACATTAAATTCCCTTCATTAATACTTTACTATATTATCTATTTTCCTTCAAATGTAAAAGCAATTACAGTGCCGCGCGTGAAAGCTTTACGATAAAAATGGCGACTAATTTCTATTCTCTCGAATTCTTTTAATTTCTCATCATTCCCAGTCAACGTATTGACCGAGCGCACATGCATTTTCCTCTTCACCTTTTTTTAAGCATTCGTTTTCTGGCTAGCTATGGAGTTTTGACAATAGAATAAAACTATCTCGTGTAGTAGCTTGTGCTAGCTTGTGGGAAGTACCAAAGTGCTTGCCTACATAGGTACCTACTTGTAATGGTGTAGACTCGGATTACAGAATTCTGTAATCTAAGGTGTATTTATGTACCTACTATAATGTAATAGTCAGTCATATTAGTACGTAACACTTTCGTATTACCTATACCTACACTAGCCAAACTCGATTTCGAATGATTGTAAACCAACCACGACACAAAACTAACTCACTTTCTTGGCGTCGAGTTATTTTAATTGTAAGCAATATATTAGGTCCTTACATATGAAATTGGCGTTTTTCGTACTGGCCACTTTAATCACAAATTTCTCCTCTTTGGTAAGGAATTCCAAATTCAAATTTGTACAGCTATAGACTCATGTATTTGTGCTTCGATGATCGTCATTCATTTGTTTTTTTTCTTCTGTTTTTAGGGTTTCAAAGATCGGTTTTGAAACCCTTATGGTCTCGCTTTGTCCGTCCCCGCTCTTTCTTGAATATCTCAGTAACTACTGCAGCTATTAACTTGAAATTTGAAATAATGATACATTTCGTGCGCCATTACTGATTTTAAGAAAAAAATATATAAATAAATGAAAAATGAAAATGAATATTTTCAGTACAAATTTTGATGTTGAAATTTCAAAAGATACCTAGGAAGGCAAATGGGGTATCAAATGAAAGGTATCGTTTTGTACATTTCAAAACACTTTTTGAAATTTCTGTAAATTTCATACTTTTTGAAATATTTCAAAAAAAGTCGAAAAATTGACCATACCCCCCCCCCTATCTCCGAAGATTGCACACCGATCCACGTACAATGTATTAGGCGTTTGTAGATATCAATCTATATTTTACAGGAAAAATATAGAGAAGTCTGTAATAATAATAGTTTTTGAAAAATGGTCAAAAAGGGGGAGTTTTTTTTTTCAAAAGGTGGGGTACCTACCTATGTGGGGTATCAAATGAAAGGTATCGTTTTGACCATATCAAAACACTTTTTGAAATTTCTGTAAGTTTCATACTTTTTGAAATATTTCAAAAAAAGACGAAAAATTGACCATTCCCCCCCCCCTAGCTCCGAAGATTGCAGACCGATCCATGTACAATGTACTAGGCGTTTGTAGACATCAATCTATATTTTACAGGAAAAATATAGAGAAGTCGGTAATAATAATAGTTTTTGAAAAATGGTCAAAAAGGAGGGGAATTTTTTTTCAAAAGTAGGGGTACCTACCCAAGTGGGATATCAAATGAAAGGTATCGTTTTGACCATTTCAAAACACTTTTTGAAATTTCTGTAAGTTTCATACTTTTTGAAATATTTCAAAAAAAGACGAAAAATTGACCATTCCCCCCCCCCTAGCTCCGAAGATTGCAGACCAATCCATGTACAATGTATTAGGCGTTTGTAGACATCGATCTATATTTTACAGGAAAAATATAGAGAAGTCTGTAATAATAATAGTTTTTGAAAAATGGTCAAAAAGGGGGGGAATTTTTTTTCAAAAGGAGGGGTACCTGCCTATGTGGGGTATCAAATGAAAGGTATCCTTTTGACCATTTCAAAACACTTTTTGAAATTTCTGTGAGTGTCATACTTTTTGAAATATTTCAAAAAAAGACGAAAAATTGACCATTCCCCCCCCCCTAGCTCCGAAGATTGATGACCGATCCATGTACAATGTATTAGGCGTTTGTAGATATCAATCTATATTTTACAGGAAAAATATAGAGAAGTCTGTTATAATAATAGTTTTTGAAAAATGGTCAAAAAGGGGGGGAATTTTTTTTCAAAAGGAGGGGTACCTGCCTATGTGGGGTATCAAATGAAAGGTATCGTTTTGACCATTTCAAAACACTTTTTGAAATTTCTGTAAGATTCATACTTTTTGAAATATTTCAAAAAAAGACGGAAAATTGACCATTCCCCCCCCCCTAGCTCCGAAGATTGATGACCGATCCATGTACAATGTATTAAGCGTTTGTAGATATCAATCTATATTTTACAGGAAAAATATAGAGAAGTCTGTAATAATAATAGTTTTTGAAAAATGGTCAAAAAAGGGGATTTTTTTTTCAAAAAGGGGTACCTACCCATGTGGGGTATCAAATGAAAGGTATCGTTTTGACCATTTCAAAACACTTTTTGAATTTTCTGTAAGTTTCATACTTTTTAAAATATATCAGAAAATTGATTGTCCAAATAATTGGCACATGTTTGAAACCCTCGGCGCGCGAGTTACACTCGCACTTGGCGAATCTTGTTTTCTGTTTGCGTCACTCATTTAACAAAATGGAAAACGAATTGACTGAAGCAAACCGGCAAACGCGCGTCGACTGCTGCGTTACATTACTAAACCGGCACAATAATGAAGGTATTTTAAACCGAATCATTACCTGTGATGAAAAATGGGTTCTTTACGATAATCGGAAGCGCTCAGCGCAATGGTTGGATCCTGGCCAGCCAGCCAAATCCTGCCCCAAGCGAAAATTAACCCCAAAAAAGTTACTTGTAAGCGTTTGGTGGACTAGTGCCGGTATTGTTCATTACAGTTTTCTCAAATCTGGCCAGACTATTACGGCTGATGTCTATTGTCAGCAATTGCAAACCATGATGGAAAAGCTAGCGGCTAAACAACCTAGGCTGGTCAATCGCTCCACGCCACTGCTGCTTCACGACAACGCTAGACCACACACTGCGCAACAGACGGCTACTAAATTAGAAGAGCTTCAATTGGAAAGTCTAAGACATCCTCCGTACTCCCCGGACCTTGCTCCAACAGATTACCATTTTTTTCGAAATTTGGATAACTTCTTGCAAGGGAAAAAATTCAACTCCGATGGGGCAGTCCAAATCGCCTTCAAAGATTTTATTGATTCCCGTCCGACTGGTTTTTTTAGTAAAGGGATCAATGAACTACCTATAAGATGGCAAAAGTGCATAGAAAATAATGGTTCATACTTTGATTAATTAAATATATTATATTAAAAAATATTCGACTTTTTGTTCCTCCCATACAAAACGCCAATTTCATATGTAAGGACCTAATATTTAATGAACAAAATATCTCAAATCGGCAAGTAAATTGCGTAGGTATGAAAAGATGCAGCAACAAAGTAAATTGTAGATACCTAAGGCAGTTGGTCTACAAACATTCCACATCGAGTTTGGCTAGTATACGTATGTATAGGTACAGTCCTGGGGCGACGTCAGGGGTGCCGCCGCCGCCGCCGATACGAACGGATTTGAATACTCTTACGAATATTAATAATGAAATAAATAAACGCAATGAAATGAGAGGCTTTAATCCAGCTGTGGAGTTGTACAGGCAGATGAAGTGTTTATGATGATAACTATTTGACTTTTTATTACTATTTCAAAAATCTGAAACAGCTGTCATATGCTAATCAAGATATTTCATAACTTTTTTTTAACATTACTCCATAAATAAATCTTTATTCAGAAAGAAAATAACAATCAAATAACAAATTTAAATTAAAACTAGTATTTACAATAGAAACAATTAAGCTATCTGCAAACTGTTGCAAACAATCTACAGGTAGCTCAACTGATCCATATCAATACCAGTTGGAAGCGTGCCTAAGACACTGGCTGCATTGCCCCGCTGTATAGCAATGCTGATGCGCTGTGCCAGATACTCGCCAGCTCTCGGGTCACGCGTCGCTTCGACCAGACGCTCAGATAATTTTTTGAAAACCCGGAGAGCCTCGGTACCCCACGAACCTAGGGTCTCGACTCCTAGGGGAGCAAATGTGTAGGCTCTGTCGAGACCTGCATATTTGCGCCTCTTGAGATCTTCGGCTAAATCTGCCGCCGCACCAGCCCTCACGGAAGTCCTAGGAAGATGGGAAGGCGCGAGTGTGTCGACACATGTAGCGTCCCACACAATAGGCCTCCCCAACTCCCATGGGACTAGAGTCATGCCGTCAGGCCTCTTACCATCGTCACGCAACAGACCATTCGGTTCGAGAATAGCTGGTACGTTAGCGGTGGTAAAGGCCCGCCGGATGATGTCGTTCAGGCTGGCATGACGAGATATCCGACCGGCAGCCCTAGTACACGATAATCCGTGATGACCGAGCTGTTCGACAGCAGTACCGCACTGGCATTGATGAGGCGCGCAACACCTTGCACCCAACCGAAGACAAGTTGCGACACGGAAAGTTACGGGATCCAATAAAGTGCCAGTGTTATATGTTTCATAACTTGAATAATTATCTGAGCGCCACATCAGTAAAACAAAGATAATGGTGGCGCTCTATGTCGGTAAAAAGCACACCCCGAGATGAAGGTCATTATTTTAAAGAAAGATGGGTCAAAGACTCGCCGTGAGCATTCACTTGTCATCCAGTGAGGAAGAAATACCGATCGATGAGCATTGAGCGTTATTACAGGCTGCTAGTGTGCAGCTTGTAAAGAGAGCTGCTTCGTGTGTTTAAAATGACTGAAACGACTAGATCAGAATACACAAAGATAAATAAAAAGTAAGGTAACAAACAGGGTGTAACCATGTTTTCATGTGGTACATTATAGTTATTAATTCTATTATTGTTATATTATCTTTTGTAAATATTAGTAAATTTAGATTTATTAAAACCTCACTTGTAATCAACAGCCTGTAATGGGCCACTGCTGGACGCATGCCTTCCCCTGATAATCGCATTATTGGCCAATAATGCGATCTGGCCCATAATCCCCACACTGGACATATGGGTTGGGGATCGCAGTTCGGTGGTAGATCTATTATGCAAGAGGCGCTGCTGCCCGCCCCCGGTGTTTGTCCCTTAGTCGCCTCTTAAGACACCCACGAGAAGAGTTGGCGTGGTGCAAATTCTAAACCGGCACCACACGGCATATTTTAACAAATACACAAAAAAAAACAAAACTAAAAATCATATAATCAATCAGAAGCATAAAAACTTAATACAATTTCCTATAAATATATATTACACAATGTTAGCCCTAAATTAGAAGGCTGAGCAGCGCGATTTTACTCTATGATGATGTTATGTATATTTTTTCATTTAGGTACTAATCAAATTTTCTCACTGGACGCCCTGTCCTAGCGTGAACGTATTTATACTTAAGGTTATAATTAAAAGTTAAAATAAGGTATATTGAAATATTTCTAGACCTTGCAAAGTGTATTTAAATCACTTTTCAAGCTCTGGTAATATTTGGTGTTTTGATAAGTTAATAAGCTCAGCAACGGGATTTGGAGTACAACGGATTATTAAAAATTTTCGAGCGCTGCGGCGAAACGTTTAATTGAAAAATGCAATTCCTGCCGTCCACCGAAAGTTCAGTCTTGTTTTAATAACTTTAACAAACTTCACTAACCTACATACCTTAAATTACCAGCTTTCGAGTTTTTACTCTAACCTATGCCGGGGTGGCACATCTGTATTCTCAACGTTGAATTCACTTTGCACTTTTCTTTTTTGGATCCGTGCCCAAAATGTAAAACGGGTCCCTATTACTAAGACTCCGCTGTCCGCCCGTTTGTCTCTCTGTCCGTCTGTCACCAGGCTGTATCTCATGAACTGATGAACCGTGAGTTTGAAATTTTCACAGATTATGTATTTCTGTTGCCGCTATTTATCATCTGTGAAAATTTCAACAATCGATAAGTGACCTAAAAGTGCATTCAAAATTTACATTTTAATGTTGCGCGCATAACTTGACGGAAACGCTGGACGCAGGGGATGCCATTATTGATCTGTGGTCAAGACGATGGATATGAGACAGAGGTTTGAGATGGTATGAGAGTTATTTGTTTAACAAGTGGGCAAAACAATTTTTTGTTTAACGTCCCGATATTAAATCCCGTATGTATCGAGAGTTTTAAAAGGCAAAACACAAAAACATTTTCCCTCGAGTTAAACATACAACTTTTCATCTCGACTAGCGAGAATATATTTTACAATTTATAAAATAGGTCGAATGTCAGAAACTCATTTTAGTCAACAACCATGGAGGGTTACAATGGTTAGAATTAAGAAGCTTATATCCGTGGTATAACCTCAGGTATAACAGGATAAAAGCTTCTTGGTTAGAACGCTTTAATTAGACATCTTTCAAACAGCGTACGGTACGAAATTATTATTTTCTATGAAGGTTGAATGCGTTCTAAACCATAGACATAGAATTTTTTCACTACGTGTCTAAACAATGATGCGTTAGCATCCCTAGTACATCTGTGAAACAATGTAAAACAATGACGTGCAACAACGACATGCTAAAAATATTTTACAATAATATCAACCCTCTACACCAAAGAACGCATCGTTCCTAAGCTTCACCTGAGATTTGTAACCATTTTTTTGTGATACCTAGGCATAAGAGTAAAATATAAAACAGGTAAATACCTAGTATTCAACTGGTTATTACTTTTACAAAACTTCTTTATGTTTCCGACTACGAAATAAGTAACAATAAATTGATTATAAATTTTTGATTATAAAAGTTTTTGCGGACATCGTGACGACTCAAAACCTCTCCTGACGAGCTAGGCCCAAAACGCACTATGTAGCAATGGAAGATCGTGAATACAAACGTTTTCTAAATATGCTAGAGATGAAATGTTGCTGATTTGTCGGATGGAACCGGATATCCGGCCAATCTTGTACTCGGATAGCGGATATCCTGTTGCTGAATAAACGGCCGAATATAGCAACAGAATGTCACAAAGCTCCTGACATGGGGATTGCTCGAGTTGAAACAGCACTGTTTGGTCTCAAGATCTAGAAAAAAACGTCATTGCAAGAGAGATTGATGTTTATCTGCAGCCAGTGCGATTTAGTCGCGATCGTGATCTTTATATTTGGTGGTCACTATGTGGTCAGCTATATTATATATTGCTATACTATGCCGAACTTAGGGCCGCTTACGTAAACGCTGAATGAATTTCATGATTTTAGTATGATTCGTGTCATGTACTACAAAAATTAAGTGACTAGACAAAATTAGCAATCTGTCAAAGTTAAATTCCGAAAAAAAGCCATCGTAGTTAGCGCCATTTTTGTTGCACTTTTTGGCGTATCATCATTGGCAGTGGTTTTCATCAAGTCTTTTTATTTTTTTGTGAAATATTATGTGAATGCGTAGACAATTTAACCCGCTGTTGTAATTGACATGAATTGTTGAAAAAAAAACAAAGTTTTCTCGATAATGTTGATTTATATCAGTGTCTGCTACTGATAATTGCTATTGTTACCAAGAGAGAGCTGTGTCTCTATTTTTCCTCCGCAAGCAAGCAGTCTTTTTAGCTATTATATGCGAGGACACATCAATGGTTAGAAGTTATAGTGTAAGTTTATATAAATAGTGATTACAACTGTTTGTTTTCCAAATAAAATAAAATAAATAAGATGGATTTATGGGACTTTTCAGTGACGAAAAAGAGGTCATCAAGTATTTGACGGGTCAAATACAACATAAAAATATATATTTTTCGAGAACAGAACCTGTTAATCAATTTCTTTTCAAGCAACAATCGGCCTATGCTTTGGAGTCCTAGTTCCAAAACATAGACTGATTCATTCCGCGTAACGTCTATTGGTAGAGGCTATTGATCGATTAATATACCGTTCATACATGTTACTTTGTCTTGTGTAAATTGATATTAACAAGGATATCTTAGTCCACCATATATGTATGTATGTATTACTTGTCTTCCGAGATAAAACGCATCTGTGGTAATTGAATTGAAGTTCATACATTACCATTAATATTCTAATTAGATCCGAATCTTTCTGAGTCGAAAATTGTGATCAATAAAAAAGACAACAATGGAACAAGCATTCATGCTATTTTTTCATATTTTTATATATTTTACAAGGCATAAAACTAGCGGAAAAGTTGTTTTCAGCAAATTGTAAGTCATTATTGCCCACATTACAACAAACTTGGATTTCTTTGTAGAAAACCTTTTTTTCATATTGGTCTAACAGAAAAAATATCTCACGTACAACCACCAAACAAATTATCTAATGTATGCCCATTTCGCCTATCCGATATCAAGCAGAACGTGCCAAAATACACGTATGAACCAAACGCGCCAAGCCCTGTGAATCGAGTTAGCACAAATTAATGAATATTGACGATTTCAAAGGATTTTTGTCACAGTGCTTACCCGCACTCTGGGCAATCTCTAAGAAATGAAGTCGAAATTTTTTGGGAACTCATTTCATTTCTTATTGACGATTTCTCCGCATGCGCGCTAACAATGTGCGCTTCTAAAATTCGATTACTTCAGTTTCGTCGACGACCAGCGTTCGTGAAATAATGTAGTATTTACTTATTTTAATTAATTTTCGACTTACCGTCCATTCTGCCATCGCTGTGCCAGTCTTCTTCTGAAACAAAGGGATTGTGTTTTGAACTGAAATCATCAAATTAAATTGCAGTTACATTAACATGGAAAATGTAGAGTGCATATCCGCGATTCGAGTAGATATTCAATACAATTATCACAAACCTTAGGCTAGGTTAGAGCGTATGACAGGACAATTTTTATATCCGTTTACTATCTTATGGAGTTACACCCCATCATAGCGGAAACATAACCAGCAGCAAATTTTGCTAACCATCACTATGATAATGAGAGTCGTATCGTCGCGAAATCGTTCATAGATGAAAAAAAACAAAGTGCGTGCGGTGCGTTTGCACGGAAAGATTGATGATGATGATTCTTTGTTAATGGCAATATGAGTCCGGTTGGACTCTTTTCTGCCAGTGTCAAGTAATGGAAAATAATAGTAAAATATAAGTTTTCAAGTTATGAAGAATGTTGATATTTTCACCAGAGCCTAGTTCGTTATCTAGCAGGGTACACCACGTGCAGGTTAGGTTGGCTTGGGAGACAAGATCTTGTCTCCCTTGTACCCCTCGGAAAGATTGATAGAATGGTTTCAACTTTGACACTTGACACATTTGTAGTTTTTTTCATCAAAGGTATTATAAAAATGACAAAATCTGTCATTTTAAGACTTTACCGTTGATATCATAGACATAGAATTTTTTAACTAGCCTATGGTTGATATAGTGAAGTGGTTTATTTAGTAGAATTAGTGCTCAGATGGCATGCTCAAGGATCGCTTCTTCCTCGTGCTCCTACTAAATGCTCCTACTGGTAGGAGCACCGGGACACCCATGTCCTGATGCTCCTACTGAACATAAAAACCACGGAAAATAATGGATCGAACGGTTTGCGCATTTAATAAGTAATTTTTATTGATTAACATATGAAACGCGTAAGGTAAGGAAAGGTAAGGTAAGAGTACTCCCTTGTCCGCATTTGGACTCCTTATGGTCATTATGGTCCATGCTATGAAGTAAGGTCTAGGTATATTATATGAAAAAAAGCTTATATTAAAAATTATCACAAACTGCCCATTGAAAAATTTGAAATTATCATTGTTCAACGAAATAATAAGATAAAATAGGTGGCGGCGCTAGTTTGGCTCGGGGTATCGTCATAACACGATCGCGTCGGCGGCGCGGTGCGACCCGCAGGCGCAGGGGCGCCCCGTCGCGACACGTATCCGCATATCGCACTCTGTGTTTTCAGCCACGAAAGTGCTAGTCTAGTATAAAAAAGATCAGTTTTGGCTGAGATGCAATTTTTCGATGGTGACCCACATTGTTGTTTTAGAGTTGACTAAACTTTTTGAATCACTAATCAGGTGGACGTATTTAGTTGCGTATTAGGGCCCAGCAGGGTCTATAGTCACATTTAATTATCTAGATTATAAAAACCTCCGTGCCCCTAATAATGCAACCAGAGTTCACGGTACTAAGGTTCTTCCTAGGGTGCTAAAGCGCCAATTACATATAATTGATAATAATCATGTACTTCACTTACCCAAGTGAAGTATCGTATACCTATACGAAAGTGATATTTGTCTGAACCACAGATGGGTCTCAAACTTAAGTTCGCGACTGTAGTACTTAATTAACCGCCTGATTCACAGCAAAGCGCAGTATCAATGCGTTAACTTCTTCCACTAGTGGACAAAAAAATGAAGCGAATAAAATCAATAACATCATATTTCTTATTTGATAATAATGACTATTTATAAACCTGTTTATAGTATTAAATTTGACTTGTCTAAGTGCTTATTTTGTAAGCCTAAATAAATAAATTTATTGACTTTTACTAACGGTAAATACATTCACAATACCCATAGATGGTATACATAGACTTTCCCCTATAGATGGTATACCTAAGGAGGGAAGTTTGTATGGGTAGATTATCTTGGGTTGTATGATCCGACAAACTAAAAATAACCACTATAGGTTCCTTTCGACGCTGGACAAAGATTTTTATAACATACCGATATAATTCCGATCTGGGTAAATAATTATGTGGTAGGTATTTTACCTAATGAAAACAAGTTATTAAAGCTGTGTGAACGTAAAAGCAGAATTGGTTAAAATTGTGGTCAGTATCGTATTCTCGAGAAACCCTGAAAAGATAGATAGATAAATTACCCTTAGATAGTAAACTTCAATGGGACCCACACTTACATAAGAAATATCGAAGGGACTTAGCTCTGCAAAGTATGCGGTCAAAAAAAATCGTCATCTTACAGACGTTTATACTTCTAGACTAGTATAGTTCAGCTACTTCATTATGTCTTATAGTATACTGCTGTGGGGAAAGCTGTGTAGATATTTGTGCTGCAGAAGAGGGCTAATTCTAATTCTAAGTGGGGGAACTAGGATCTGCTCTCACATCTAGCATGGGAGTATTTACGGCCTGGTTAGGAAGGGGGTCAATGCACAATTGTACCTTGTACCTCTGCCTAACCAGGCCCTAACTAGCCCAGCTTCTTGAAGTACCGGAGTAGGGCTTTTGGCGATTCACAGCTTTGTTTCGGGTTTTCTATGTATGTGGACGGGTTTGATGCCTCTATTCAGAAGAGGGCTGTTGGTGCAAACTATAATAATTGTATGGGTCCCAAAGAATCCCTGCGTGATAATTTCAATGAAATGAACATAATGATTCTATTAATAATTCTAGATAAATAGGTAATTCTATTTAGTTTAGGCAGAGATACGAAGTTGCCCTTGGTGGCCACCAAAATCTATTTTCGTATCTCTGCCTAAACTAAATAGAAAAAAACTATTACAGAGGCATTAAAAAAAAGCTTATGATAGGTATCACAAACTGGAAGATGAATTTTTGAAAATTCCTTTGTTAAACGGAATAATAAGAGAAATTAGGTCGCGGCGCCACTTTTTGATGTTTTAAAAACTTCATTTAGAAGTAGCTGCTGCGTCCTGCTTGCCACGCGCTAATCTCAAATAAAAACAGCCTCTGGGCATATTATTCCTAACCCAGAATTACATTAACATAATGTTAGGTGTGTTTCAGTTTGATTTGTGATAGTTAAGTTATGATTTTTATACACATTTAATTTTTTTTAAACGGTATGATGCTAAGACTTGAAGTTATACCTTGTCCCTTAAATTTTATCTTATCGTCGTTTACATATAAGCAGGTATTCATTTTATTGTAACTTTAGCTATAATTTTATTTCGGTGACATTTATGTGTACCTATTTATTACAGCAAATCTATACCTAAGTAATTGACAAGAAATCGATCGCATTTTACTGACTGGGTAATATTGTATGTCTTTGTTAATAAAGTATTTTCATTTCATTTAATTTTCATAAAAAATCAATTAATGTTGCAGTGCGAACACGCACACAAAATAATTATTTTATTTAGTTACAACATTTTTTTTAAATTTACTAATACAAAAGCAAGAGCAAGAGGTTGCGGGTTCGATCCCCGCATCGGAACAAATTTGTGTACGATCTGCAGAAATTTGTTCCATTGGTCTGGGTGTTTTCTATGTATAATAAAACATATCTATCTATGTAATGTATAATATTACGTATATCAGTTATCTAGTACCCATAACACAAGCTCTGCTTACCTTGGGGCTAGATAATGCTGTGTTAATTGTCCAGCATTATTTATTTACTTTATTTTTTTTAATTTGCTTAATGCCCTCTGTTATTTAAGGCTCTTACTCTTCTTAAAAACTATTAGTCGTAATTTATTGCTGCTAGGCTCAGGTCTGCCTCAGATCACTTCATGCGTCCAGATCCTGCCCAGTTAGATCATCCTTTGTCGAATATGGATCATAATACCATTAGGAAAGCTGAATCACTACCTGTCTTCAAAGCTCGCGTCAAAGATTCTTATCTATTGAAAAAGTGAACACTGGTAGGTACTTTTATTTATTTATTTTTTTGTTCTTGGTATTTATTTATTCCGTATATATTATTCTATATTTTATAAAAATCTACTTCCTAAAGAATAATTGTTAATTATGATTTTACAATTATTATTACTTATGTATATTTATGGTACACCCCTGCCTTTCTAAAAATTTTCAAATTTATCTCCATCCAAAGGTTGCCTGGAAGAAATCGCTTTTAAGCGATAAGGCCGCCCATTGTACTTTTATGTTTAAGGTCTATGTCTGTTTGTTGTTTTTTTTTGTGGTGTACAATAAAGAGTTTTGTATTGTATTGTATTGTATTGTAATACCTTCACCAGAAAGTGGAACTTTTCGTCCTGTAATTAATCTGTCATTTCAGTCGACTTACCATTATCTCGTCCCTTTCGTTTTTTCTTCCCACTAGATTTAGAGGATTTTTCCGTCTTGTCCTTGCTTTTCCAGCGGCTTAACATTTTCACTCACTCACGTTTATCAACACTTTTAACCATATTAAACTGACTCACTTTTATCGGCACATTTCACTGTTTTAATGACTTTACACTGCATCACGTTGTCCTTTTAGGTACTAAAATATTATAGAAGTAACTCACTTCCATTTTATGTTGGTGGTATTCAGAATTCAGACTAAAACTTCTAAAATAGATCAAATGTTTGATTTATATATAGGATCATCAGAGTATACGTGTCTTCAGAGAATTCAATTTCGATCGGAATCTTTCTTAGTGCCATTAACGACGACCTCAGTGGCGCAGCGGGCGAGAGTCTGCCTGCGACGCAAGAGGTTGCGGGTTCGATCCCCGCCTCGGAACAAATTTGTGTACGATCTGCAGAAATTTGTTCCGTTGGTCTGGGTGTTTTCTATGTATAATAAAAAATATCTATCTATGTATGTATAATATTACGTATATCAGTTATCTAGTACCCATAACTGATTTTTATTATTATTTTATGGACTATGTATGTGTGTCTGAAATAAATGTGTTTTTTTTTTTATAACACAAGCTCTGCTTACCTTGGGGCTAGATAATGCTGTGTGAATTGTCCAGCATTATTTATTTATTTATTAACATTTGCGTTGGTAATAAACTTCACTAACCCATTTTAAGTTCTGCTCATTGTTACAAAACGATTAAATTGATCTCGTTTCTTGCATCTATATTTTACTTATGATATTAAACTGTATTAAGAAAGAAAATCACAATCAAATAATAGAATTAAATTAAAACTAGTATTTACAATGGAAACAATTGAGCTTACTGCAGACTGTTGCAAACAATCTACGGGTAGCTCAACTCATCCATATCAATACCAGTCGCGCGCGTACCCAAGACGCTGGCTGTATTGCCCCGCTGTATATCAATGCTGATGGGCTGCGCCAGTTAGCCGCTAGCATCTATACGTCATACCGTAAGGATCTTTTAGTAACGTCACGTCCCCCATTTTGACAAATATTTTCTTCTTCCACTGCTAGCTGATAACGCAATATACTCGTATATATAACTATGTAACTGTACCAAAATTCCTTACAGAATCTACTCTATTAAGATTCATCATCATTTAGTCATCAAATTATCATTATCAAAAGGTTTTTTAACAAGGTCATATAAAACATTTTGATGAGAGCTAAAAAACTCGTCTATCGACCATCACGATCTTTACCAATATTTTTATAACTATATTTCTTCAGAAAGTATACGTTTACATGGAAAACAATAAAATCCTAAGCAACGCGATAAAGTTTCATACGGTTGCTACTAATTCACGAAGAAAGATAACTATTTATATAATTAAACTTTTGTCTAAATTGGCCGAAATATGATCCCATTGACGTTATTTTTTGAAGATGGAAAAATCCTATAGAAGCTTAGCTGGCATGGGATGTGTAAACCAAAGTCTTATGTTTATATCATAAAATATTTATTTGATAGTAGTCCGCTACAGCCGAGGTAACTCGTGTTACATACGAGTAAAATAACACCAAACCCATCAAATTTATTTTATTAAACTATATTTTTTAACTTTTAAAGTTACAATTCATATTTAAGCCGCGTGAACCAGTCTGCGTACCTGTAAAAGGGGAGGGGGTGGTGCATGCGCAGTGCACATCTCGGACTAGAGTTGGGACACAGCAGAGCTGCATTATTATTTTTCGGACAAGGGGAAACGAGGTAAAATTACATTTTATATTAATATGGGTATTATCATTTTTGTATTGCATTTACTTATTAATTTAAGAATAATATTAAATATGTAAGTAACTTATTTTATTTAGAATCGAATAATATAATTAAATTAAAACTAATATTTACAATTGAGCTAACTGCAGACTGTTGCAAACAAACTACAATTAGCTCAACTGATCGAGATTAATACCAGTCGGAAGCGTGCACAAGACGATGTCTGCATTGCCCCGCTGTATGGCAATGCTGATGCGCGTATCAGCTCTCGGGGCACGCGTCGCTTAAAATATCGTCAGATATAAATAAATAATGCTGGACAAATTCACATCGCACTATCTATATTTATATCTTTTTTATTTTGATTTATTTTTGCATACTTACTACACTTAATCATTAATAATTAATATATTTTATTTATTAAAAGAAGACAGGGCGCTATGACGCTCATTGGGGAGGCCTATGTCCAGCTGTGGACGAATGTAGGCTGATGATTTGTTAAATTCATGTATTTGTATGGAAGAGCAGGACTTCCTGGCACAGGTATATTTTATATACAAAAAGTCCTCACATGTCCTCGATGTCCTAACAACTGTTTAGCTTGTAGAGTAACCATATTTATACAAATAATGATGATGATTCTTTGTTAATGGCAATATGAGTCTGGTTGGACTCTTTTCTGTGTCAAGTAATGGAAAATAATAGTAAAATAAGAGTTATCAAGTTATGAAGAATGTTGAAATTTTCACCAGAGCCTAGTTCGTTATCTAGCAGGGTACACCACGTGCAGGTTAGGTTGGCTTGGGAGACAAGATCTTGGAGTCTCCCTTGTACCCCATTATACAAATAAACAATTTTCAATTCATAACTACTGTCAAACGTGACTTTGAACGCGCTTTACAGGTAGCCTGTCGCCGTCTGGGATATTATTATCCTTTTACCCCCCTGCCGATTTTCATTATTTTATTTTTCATTTTGATTTATTTATCACAATTATTACATTGTGAAGGAAATTGTATATAAAGTTACGAGACTAGAACTACAGAAATTTGATACAGACATGCATTTTTAGAGAAAAATACACTTTTACATACTTTTACAAATCAATGTCAGGACAGTTAAATAATAAGTGCCGTTTAGGCATGAAAAGGTAACAGACAGACAGAGTTACGTAATTTATAATAATTAATAACTTATGGGTACATACTAAAATACTTTAAAAAAATATCTTTGAAAGATAGCCGTCGGTATGTTAGTCCTACTTCGTAAGTAAGCCCTACAATATAGTCAGTTTGATTTAAATTTAAATACTAGAAATAAACATAAACTCGCTGTGCCACTATTACGTTGTATCTTGGGTAATATATCTTGGGCCATGTATAAGCTTCTACAACAAAACTCCTAGTGAGTTACAAAAATCATCAGTTAATAAATTCAAACAAATTGTCAAAAATTTCTATGCAAAAAACCTTACTAAGTATAAAATATTTGATCATCTGGAGGATAAAAAAAGCTTGAGACATTGACATGATACAACGATGATGTTACTGTGCTTGAATTTCTAAACTCTATTAACAGATATTTTTACACTTCGAAAAAAATATTCGAATGTTTAAGGCCGACTTTGCTTCGAGTCTGTTGGCCGACACTAGAAGCAAAGGCTAACTCTATTTTGCCAGATCTAGCTCAGTCAGCCTTTGACCTCCCCATTAAACAGGCGTATCACGCGCCTTCGCATAGCAGACGAAAGTTGTATTAATTTCTTACAATGCTTCTGCAGACATTCCTCGCCATGATATTGACCATTTGGGTACTTTTTCTCTTACTCCTTCAACGCTTAAACAGAAGGATCCGTGAAGCGGAACTGAACATCATCAGAGAATACGGATGGCGTTAAACGACTCTAATTATCGCCTAACTTTTTGTTTTGTTTCGAGACTTTTGTTTAACAGTACGAACAATAATTTATTACTTTGTGATTTTCGTCTTCTTGTTTTGTAACCCAGCGGAAGCCAAAAACGTAAGTATTTATTAAATCATCAAAATAATAATAAATAAAATATATTTTAAGAAGGAAAGACTTGTTTGTTGGTTTGAATAAAATAGGCTCCAAAAACAAAGGCTTTGACGACCGATGTGGTTCGCCGGACATAGGTCCGCGACGTTGCGGTTTCGATTACTGCCTCGGGACAATGTTTGTACGAGCTGCAAATACATAATTGTGACGGGTGTTCTGGGTATTATGTATCTATGTATAGCGTATAGTATTTGTATGTATTTATTTATTTATTTTAGGGAAACCATCAGCACAATATTTGACAAATTTGACGACCTCAGTGGCGCAGCGGGCGAGAGTCTGCCTGCGACGCAAGGTTGCGGGTTCGATCCCCGCCTCGGAACAAATTTGTGTACGATCTGCAGAAATTTGTTCCGTTGGTCTGGGTGTTTTCTATGTATAATAAAAAATATCTGACTATGTAATAATGTATAATATTACGTATATCAGTCATCTAGTGTCCATAATACAAGTTCTGCTTAGCTTGGGGCTAGATGATGCTGTGTAGATTGTCCAGCAATATTTATTAATTTATTTTAAGTTTCATTGATATCCTTTTCATCATTGGTCTCTTGGACTGCGTCCAGTATTTATCTATATTTATAAAAGAGAAGAGTAAAGTGGGTGACATATTTAGAGATCTCTGAAACTAAAAGAGCTACGAAATTGATATTTTGCATGGAGTGTCCTCTAAGAAAGGATTTTTGGAAATTCGTATATAAAGGTAGTAAATGGGGTCAAAGGTCATTTTTAAAATATCTTCAGAATCGTATCTGCATGCCCGTAAAAAATAAAAAGACACGTGTATCAGTGTTTTTTGAAATTCACACAAAGTCAAAGTTAGGCGACTTACTGACATAATTATTACGAAATCTCAGGAACTAGAAGAAATACGAAGCTGAAATTTGCATGGAGGTTTCTTTTAAGACGTAGCTATGAACGGATTTTTGTTATTTAAAAGTAGTTTAAATGGGGTTCGAATAAAGAGGATTTATAGGATTTTTCATAATAACCTTAAATCGTAAAGGATCGGTTATTTATCTTTGCCAGCATAGTTTACGGAGAAATCGACATTACATACGGCACTTATTTCTGAATTCCACGTGAAAGAAATTGCAGGCGGTAGTGACAATATAATTATGTTTCTCATTTTCATAATTTCGGGAGTGATCCGAGATTGTTATTATTAGTTTCTGGACTGTTGTATACAGGGTGGCACATTTAGAGCGGTCAGTATGGGAGAGTCTCTGGGTCAGTCTATAAGACATACGAAGATCTCTTCTTAGGAACCATGTCATCGATTTTAGGAAAAATAAAAACTGCATTCATACATTTTAAAAAAAACTTGTACTCAGCTCGGGCATCGAACCCGGACGTTTTGAAAAATAAAACTAACACTATTTATATTTAGATTTCGATTGTGTAGGTTATAAGCAGTAAATGATACTATAAATAAAACGTCAAGTGCGAGATACACTCGCGCATCAAGGGTTCCGTACAAACTTCTACTCTTCAGCAAAGAAATCAACCCAGACGATTATTTTCTGATTTGATAACGATTATGAAGTAATTTATTTAGTCCCTCGAACTATTGGCGTCTCGGGACTAAATGAGTTACTTCCAACCCTAGGGTAACAATGTACATTGTTACCCTAGGTTACAATTTTCTATGAATAAACATAAATTAACAATACAAAAAATACAACATTTACTCGCTTAGGTGCGTACAATTGTCGAGTGCTTCCCGGTTCGACCCAAGATTTTTCTACCCAGAAGGTATTTTGCTCCGTTCGACCCAAAACGTTCCCCTTTTTACCCACACCTACGTCACCTACTTATTCCTAATTTCTATTGTTTAAATTCAATTAAATGACACAGTGAAACACAGAATAGAAGGTTCAGCAAACAAAAAAATTTAGATAGAACACCTACTTATTATTAATATTTTTATTCATAAAATCAGTCTTGTTCACATAACAGTTACCTAGTTAAATAATTGTCCACTAGTCAAACATATTGTAATAAATTAACTGTAGTATTCAAATCATCATTATTAATAGAGCACAAAGAGAAAGAAAGAAAGCACAACAATTTTCAAAAAACAAAAATTGTCAATTTTCTAGGCAATGAATGCCTCCATTGAAATTTTACGTGTCGCCAAATCATTAGGATTACTTCGTATTCTCTCATCTTTTTCTATAAGTTCAGAGCGTCTTGACGTCGATGGCCCTTGTCTGTACTGTAAGATTTGAAACTGAGCATCGGATTTCAGTAGTAAGTAGTAAAAGTTTTCTAATTTTCATGATTTTTTTTTCTTGTTATTGAAGAATGCCGGCTCTGATCATGCTCTGAACAGAGTTCGTTGTTCGGCCACTTTGCCCCGAGACATTCCATAGACTCTGTGGAAACCTTCCACCATCCATCCATGTGTTCACATAATAGTCGTTGAACTTTTCCATGTTTTTTTTTGTCGAGTTTAATTTTTTTCCTTATGTGATTTATTCGAATTGTGATGGTAACAAGTATTTACTTTGGTATTATGTTAATCTTTTTTTGCTCCTCTCATAGTTGTGCTTTCGCAGTTGACAAATAAAACATCTTCCATGTTGGTATCTGGGATCAATCTGAATAACGATTTGTACGTGCTAATTTTTTTTGTCTTTATTGCAAGGCGTAAATCAAAGAAACGACACCTGCACAACTGTAAGTCCTGTTCACATAACCGTGTATCCGAGTACATTTGATAAAATGTTGGTACAGAATTAGAAGTTACTGTGAGTAATCATTTCATCAAGTTCAATTTTTTATAAACGTTACTGTGTATGTACTGTTTAGAATACACTGTGACTTAGATTTTTGGATTGGGTAGAACGGAGCATATGTTTTAGGTTAAACGTTGATAAATAATATTGGGTATTATTGGTTGGCTCCAATTGTCTCTATGGTTGTTTATAGCTCTTTGCTGAGGTCACAACTTGTTACATACATACACTGCTTTACATATGATATTGGCATGGTATTAAGCGGACGAAGCACCGGCTCCTAATAGTCACAAAACTAGAGACTTTTTAAATCAGAACTTTTCTCAAATATGGATTGGTACGGACGGCCGTAACAAATGGCCCGCGAGGTCACCCGATTTAACCCCACTAGACTATTTCTTGTGGGGTTACGTTAAGGATGAAGTGTACAAAACAAGCTACGACATCATAAAAGCAGGGTTAGAGTCAATTTTAATGCAAATTCACTACCTGAAGATACAAAACGCCATAGTAAGATCGTTACCTAAACAAACGTGTTGAATTTTGTATTGAAAAAAATGGTAGTCATTTCGAAAATTAACTATAATCAATTAAAGGATAGGCAAACAAAACAATGCATTTTATTCATTTTAGACATTATGTTTCATAGTAACAATATTTAAATATATAAATATAAATATATAATAGTGATAGCTTAATTATTTAGAACGTCCGGGTTGGATTCCGGAGCTGAGTACAAGTTTTTTTAAATGTTTTTTTAATGCAGTTTTTCTTTTTACTAAAATCGATGACATAATACCTAAGAAGAGATCGTAGTAGTTTTAGACTTTCCCATTCTGACCGCTCTAAATGTGCCACCCTGTATATGGAAACATTTAATGATTAGTTCTATCCCATAGACCTGTATTGTTTTGTTCCAGGCTTAGGGCTACAATTTATGCAAAATTTAAGTCGATTTGTTAAGTAGTTGTGGCGTGTAGAGGAAACAAATATCCCTAACTTTCTCATTACTGTTATAGTGTGGTTATATATTATTCTTGAAGGATCATATTAGTTTCTTTTTTTCAGATCAAGGTCCATCCGTTTTATTCGCTGTTTTTAAAACAGCAGGTACAGGTAAGTTGATCAAATTAGCAGGCAGAAAGAAATGATCTTGGGAGACTGTTCCTAAATTTTCGAATAATTTTCATTCACATACAAGGAAAAAATATACAGTGAGTCATTTCAATAGACGGTAGAGATTTCGTTCAAATTATTTGCGGAACAGTGCACTATCAAGTTTTTTTACTCTTTTGTTTTCTCAATCGTTTTTTTCACTTTCACGGAAACAAAGAAAAAATGTAGATGTTTTTGCAATTCGAGTTTTATTACCACAGGGATCCAGTGACTGCTGAGGTTTAGGTCAGGTTTAAAAACCAAACCTGTTAAGTTCCCCTCTTAAGACTATTTTTCTGTAACAAGTTTTTGGTCCCGTCCAAAATATTTATTTATAAAGGAAAATTATACTTAAGTATCTGAGTGTTTTTCATGACTGCGATGTTATCAACTGCAGTAACAATTTTGATGAATGACGCAGGAAGAAAAAACTTGTGTAAATTCCAGGTGAGCTGGTGTTCTTAGGTACATTTTGCAGGCCTTTCCCATCTTATTTTGACGCAAACGAGGTAAGTGGAAGGACAAAATAGATTCTATATTTCATATAGAATTGTATATTTCACATAGAATTCTATAATTCATATAGGTTCTAAATAATATTTCAATACCGTTTTACCTTGAACTAGCGGTCTTCGCACGGGTAGTTATTATTCGTCAATTTGCCAATATTTTTTTAATACTTCTTATCCTATTCCGAACTAAGAAAAATCCAACTAATCAAAAACTATCAAAATCGGCCCCGTCTTTCTTGAGTTATATAAACAATAGTAATATAGGAATAAGTTATATAACGACCTCTGAGACGCAGTGGGCGAAGGTCTGCCTGCGACGCAGAAGGTTGCGGGTTCGATTCCCGCCTCGGGGCAAATGTGTGTACGATCTGCAGACATTTGTTCAGGGTGTTCTGGTCGTTTTCTATGTATAATAAAAAAATATATATCTATGTATTCTATTGTATTATGTATATCAGTTATCTAGTACCCATAACACAAGCTCTGCTTACCTTGGGGCTAGATAATGCTGTGTGAATTGTTCAGCATTATTATTATTATTATATTTATAAATCATGTAACTAACGTTGTTTTATATTAATGGCTGACAACACAGAGAGCGATCTGCAAGTCCGTGCAACGACGCGACGACGGCGCGCCCTTGCGGGTCGCACCGCCGACGCTAGCAGTGATCGTGTTATAATTTTTGGACGTTAGATTTTTGTGATTTAGCTCATTTTTATTCGATTTTAAGACGGTACGACGGCGAAACTTACGCGTTTGTTTGTCAAATTAGGCCTAGGTAGATACTCACTGGATCCCAGTGGCAAAAAACTCGAATTACATAAAATTCAACATTTAGTTCCTTCAACATGTATAAGCACAAAAGAAAAAAACCGAGCAAGTGCAAGTCGGACTCGCGCACGAAGGGTTCCGTACCATTCTCATCAACATCTATAAAAACGAGCAAAAAAAACACGTTTCTTGTATGGGAGCCCCCTTAAATATTTATTTTATTCTGTTGATTAATCTAGCGGCAACAGAAATACATCATCTGTGATATTTCAACTGTCTAACTATTATGGTTCATGAGATACAGCCTGGTGACAGATGGACAGACGGACAGCCGGACAGCAGTCTTAGTAATAGGGTCCCGTATTACCCAAAGGGTACGGAATCCTAAAAACATGAAAATGTACAGTTTTACTCATAATGTAGTCGAGATCTCTGGAACCCTGCGGTCCATTGAAAGGACTTATGTTTCGATTCGTAGATTGTTACTAGTTATTTGGTTCCTTGAACCAGTTTATTGGTAAATAATGTAGTTTTCTTGTAACTAAGCAAATGATTTTTTGCTGACGTCGTCGTACCAAAAACTCTGTCCCGATCTTATGAACGCAAAATCCTATGCCTATCGCATTGTGCCTTATTAAATTAAGGCTGTGGTAGGCATGAAACTAGCGCCCCTACTATTTTATTTTATTACTACGTTGAACAAAGGAACTTTCAAAAATCCATCGTACAGTTTGTGATATCTATTATAAGCTTTTTTAAGGCTCCTACTAGTTTTATTCTATTTAGTTTAGCCAGTAAATCGAAAAAAGATATTGATGACCACCAAAGGCAAAGTAAAGTAGATGGCGGCGCTAGTTTGACGCACACCACCGCCTTAACAATCAGTTTAGACATAGACAAACAAAACACATTTGTCTATGGTTTAGATAAGTACTTAAACAAACTAGATACCTATAGCAGAGTTTATTAATATAATAATAACCCACTACTTACCTACATAAGCATGTGCTGAAATGTAGGTATGTGGCGTTTGTACATATGGATTTACATTTTACATAAAAATATAGGACATTCTTTTTTATATGGTAACAAGGGATTGTGGGTATAATTTTCGAAGAGGGTTTGTGCATCTCATAACATTTCTTGATATTTAGGTACGTTTAATACATTTAGAAATACGTATGTTGAAAAGGTAGAAATATTTGCCACTACCATAATCTCCTAAGTTTGCAAATTGATCCATCTGAAAGGTATCTAGTATTTTTCGTTATTATTATTATTAAATAAACAGCAAAGTTTCTAACCGGTACTATGTAGGTACAAATTTGTATAATTGACAGATGTTAGAAACCCTCGGAGCACGAGTTAACTTCCACTTGACAATCTTGTTTATGTAGGAATCACCAATTCAATTGAAAAAACCATTTCTACCAAAATTTACATTCGAGTAGGTATCGTTGATTGCTTAAAGTTCTCGCCTAAAATAATAACTTTGAAAAACGAACAATCTAAAGAAGATTTTGTGTAGATACTTACCTATTTTAAAATGGGCACATTGGGCACTGAAAAGAGGAATCGGGAGATTTCAGTTTAGGCTTGATACAGTGTCAGTTAATATCGGATCATAGGTTGCTAACTTCCTTTTAAGGGTGAAACAAAAAGCATCTAGCGGTAAGCTTTAGAAACCGGTCGGCGAATGCGCCAAAGTTGCAACTTTCAGCCGCATTTCATGTAAGGTTCCCGGATGCACGGTTCACTAGAAAAACTGAACCTGTGAACTACTGTTGTTGCTATCCGTTGCGTTCCCTAGGTAGGTGGTTAAAATCCTTGTAAAGCTGCAACGAACAGCATCTAGCGGTGAGTTTTTGAAACCGGTCGACGAATGCGCCAAAGTTGCACATTTCAGCCGCATTTCACGTAAGGTTCCCGGATGCACGGTTCACTAGAAAAACTGAACCTGTGAACTACTGTTGTTGCTATCCGTTGCGTTCCCTAGGTAGGTGGTTAAAATCCTTGTAAAGCTGCAACGAACAGCATCTAGCGGTGAGTTTTTGAAACCGGTCGACGAATGCGCCAAAGTTGCACATTTCAGCCGCATTTCACGTAAGGTTCCCGGGTGCACGTTTCACTAGGACACCTGAACCTGCAATTTTGCGTGTGTTCATAGGTGGCGCTGTTAACTGACATTCGGGAAGCGAACTACGGTAGAAACTAAAACAGAATTGTGAATGCGACAAGAGAAATTTCAGAAATTTGTGTTGTGCAATGCAACTGAGGAACATCTGCGTTCAACGAGTGTTTCAGGTTACTCGATAAAGGGCGGGCTTAGAGCTTCTGTGAAAACTCAGTTGTAAAACCTCCAGGAACCTCGCTATTAAAAACGCGATGATTGGACAATAAACGAAAACTACTTTAGTTTAATTTAGTTATAATATAACTAACAAACAGTTTGCCCGGCTTTTTGGTTTATGATAGGTATTCGTTTACCGTAGGATAATATATACGTTTCAATAACCGCTGATGAATTGATGTTTTGAAATTACTCAAATTACACTAATTAAAATAACGTTTTGAGCTATAAGTTGCCTCTTGCCACAAGAATTTGATTTTCTTTGATCGAAAACTACAAATATTCATTTATTGTTTGAGTAATAACTTTCACATAAACTTTATTTCAGGCAGAATGTTACGCAGCCTCGGCCTGTCGAGTTCTCCCCTGGTTTTGGTCTGGGTTTCTTCCCTGGTTTGCTGATGCAAACCAGCCAATGAAGACACCCGGATGGGCTTGGCTTATACCTACCTAAGGTATAATTTATTAAAATACCAGTTTATTTATTAAAGTAATGCAAAATTTTGCTCGACCTTGAAGTCTTGCATCATTGCATGAGCATGAAACAAAAATTTAAATTAAATTAATACCACTGTTTCAGCGCTACGAGGCTCGCAGACACAGTGAACAACAGCGCACTGAGCGTGCTCGTCAAGGGAGAGCTACAAAATCTATTTGCAATCAAGGTAAAGGTACTTACATAAATTCTTTTCACCTAATTTCTAATAGATGAGACATCTATCAGAAATTAGGTCAGTCGGGGCCAGTTTTTGACGCGCGTTCATGAAACATCGAAGGGTCAATAGCTATTTCCTGTCAGAGGGGCGGGCCCTATGATCATTGGGGTTGGTAAGGTTAACTAGTTAAATTTTTAAATGTATAGGCAACTTTTAGTTTGTAGGACTTTAAAAGTTTTTAATTAGTATTATATTGTCTTTTCTAATAAATTAATATTATTAATATGACATGTACCTACAGTACCTACCTATGTTATCTTGTCAGATTGCCTTTTCCACATTACGCGTGTAACGTGCGTACGGAACCCTAAAAATATTAGCGCGCTGGGGGGTAACGTCACGGTATTTATGTGGAAAACCCTAAATGGGATATCGTATCTCTGAAGCGGAAGTTAAAGTATTCCTAATAACTTCTCGACGGTCGGGCGCCGCGCGCGCGATAAGCGGTTGACGGTCGGCTGGGTGGCGGGACGTTTTCGCGTTCCGCGCGCCGGGTGGGAGTGTTGGGGTTCTTTCGCAGATTTCTCCATGATAATGGAGATTACCTACCTAAATGTATATATATTAAAATTCTCCATGAAATTTCCTACCACTTAGCATGTAAATAATCTGAAATTGGTTAGAAATACCTACCTGATGTTCATGTAAAGTTAAAGGAAAGTTAACAGTTACTGTTAGTACATCGTTACATCGGGTAGGTAAACCAATGATTTAGTTCGACTAATTTTAGGTCTGTTGGTTTCACACTAACATTTTAAAGATTATTGTTATTGTATTATTATATTGTATTATATAAAGAGAAAACATCACATTTCACAGCTGTTATTCTAGTTTTTTTTCTTTCGTTTTCTCATCGACGTATGTTAGTCAGCTTATTATAAAAGTCCTACCATGCATTGATATAACGCTAGATAGCTAGATAATATAATTGTATAAATGATATTGATTATCAATTTCATATTGACAATATGAAATTGATAATAATATGATGCTAGACTGATTATTCACTTGGAAATCTAAAAATAAAGTATTTAGCTTAACTTTTAGAATTCTTATTTGGTTGCCCAAATGAGTTCAATTACTTGCTATCAATTTAAATAATAGTTCAGGACTAAATCTTTTTCAATAATATTTATTTTAAATTCATCCGTGTAAATGTAATGTATCCTCTCATTGTAAAAGATTATTTTCTTAAACATACGAACTCTTACCACCAACTTTTGTCATTTTTCATGTTTTACTCAAATCTGAACATTGACTTCTTCAATGTAGGTTGAAACGGTTTACAACTTTAGCCAATATGAAATTGATAATAATATGATGCTAGACTGATTATTCACTTGGAAATCTAAAAATAAAGTATTTAGCTTAACTTTTAGAATTCTTATTTGGTTGCCCAAATGAGTTCAATTACTTGCTATCAATTTAAATAATAGTTCAGGACTAAATCTTTTTCAATAATATTTATTTTAAATTCATCCGTGTAAATGTAATGTATCCTCTCATTGTAAAAGATTATTTTCTTAAACATACGAACTCTTACCACCAACTTTTGTCATTTTTCATGTTTTACTCAAATCTGAACATTGACTTCTTCAATGTAGGTTGAAACGGTTTACAACTTTAGCCTAAAGCCTGAACTAAACTAATCAGAACCCATCAAAGTAGAAGCTTGAGCTTTCAAACTTTCAAGTGGGTACTATTAGACCCTTGTGGAACCGAGGAGCCGTGGAAATAAACCTTCAACTGTACTAAATAATTGTACATAATTATACAGTCACCCAATTAAAAACCAATTTAATTAAAGGATTAAAGATAACAAAATAAGCGACGGAAGGTACGATAAAATATAAACAAAACTATCCACAAATTGTAGCGTTTTCGGATAAAAGAAACGCCCAGTCAGAAAGCTCATCAGTAGCAGAATTCTGAAGCGAGGGTCTGAAAATATAGGCATTTACGTACTTCAACCTAAAAAGGTAAAACTTTTTTACTTCTCAAAGTCCTCCAATTCAGGGGAAAAGGGAGCAATTTTCCAAAAGACTCGCTACTTGTATAGAGATACTTAAGTCTTTTGTTGCTTAATATTACCGTACCCTCGTCACACTTTTAGAAGCATTATCGTACATCAATAATGTGGTCGTCTGTAAATTTGGTACGTTGCCAGATAATAATATTTGTGGGATTTAGTAAACTGCGCATGCAGGCTTATTTGCATACATGGTAGGTAGTTGCGATACTCATCGTGCACTACATAGGCTTTTTAACCAGTACCTACCTACCTTTATCTGACATAATGTAGATAAGTCCAAAAGTATCATACCTACTTACAACTTTAGTATTTTATGATTTTATGCCTAGAGTAGCTTCTATATATGTAGGTAAAGTATGCATTATCGTGAATATTATGAATATGATTATGATGTAAGCATGTGAAATGCATCTAACATTGCTCTGGTTTCTAAAGCAGCAAAATACAAGCTTTGCTTTGATTTTGCGATAGATGGCGCTACAAGAAAGTTTTTGCTTTTAATGGCTATAGTTATTTTTGGCGTTGGACTAGATATTTATTCGATAGGTCTATAAATGAAGTCCATGTTAGAATCACAGTTTTATTTGTAAGTACTCATATTGTACGATGAGGTAGGTATCTATTCAAGGGAATGCACAGTTAACCGTGCGGTTAATGTCTTTTTTGTCATTTTGTTCATTCAAGGAAATCCCACTTGTATAATATAAAATGTAATTACTTACGTAAAAAAATCCTGTTTTATTTAAAATTGAATAAAACTGAATGTCAGAATAAATAACATATTATTTTTAGAAAAAATGCTTATACTTTCTTACCCTAATTCTTGTATTTGGGGTGCATATATAAAAATATTGTTTTTTTTGTGGAAATCAACAAATTATATTTTTACAGCTAGTTTTATAATTCTTAGGTAAGTAGGTAGGAGGGAGGTCTTGAGTGGAGACCGCGACTCGGCAAACGTAGTGTAGGACGCCCTTCGACCAGGTGGGATGACGATTTGCGAAAGACTGCTGGCAGATGCTGGATGCGGCAAGCTGAAGACAGGGCGCTATGGCGCTCATTAGGGGAGGCCTATGTCCAGCAGTGGACTGATGTAGGCTGATGATGATGATGATGATGATAAAGTAGGTAGGTACCTTAATTTGGAGTTTGTTGAATTAGCAACCCAATAATTCGTAAATGGTACCTAAAATCCTACGTGGTGAATCCCTCACAAATAATCCGTGTTTATTTATAGGTATCCTAACATATTTTGAAGATAGGTAACTCAGCTTTATTAAAAAAAAAGCCAATACTTTTACAGAATCACGACACTAACGCCACCTCTTAGAAATGCAACTACAACCACCCTCTACGTTCATAGACCGTGAAGTTCTTTATTTTAACAAAGCGAGGCGCTAAAATCGCTTATTTATTTTGTTACTATAATACATGGTAATTAATAATACAATAAAATAACGAAGAGTTTATATTCTAACTTATTTTGTTTTCTAATAAATTAAACAAAATAAATCGTAATCCTGCATTTGAGTTGACAGGTGAATAACAATAAATAAATAGATAATGCTGGACAATACACAAATGCATGATCTAGCAAGCTTAGCAGAGCTTGTGTTATAGGTACTAGATGACTGTTATACTCAATACAATACATGGTTTTTTTTTTTATTATACTTACATAGAAAATACTCAGAACACCCGTCACAAATATTTTGCAGATTGTACAAATAGGTGTGTGCTAACGCGGGAATAGAACCCGCAGCCTCCTTCGCCTATCGCGCCACTTCTGTCATCAATGGTTAAATTTTTTTTGTTTACTAATTCTCCCAACCTGTCATTACGTGTTTTTTTCTCTCATTCTTTGCTCCATAAACTTTCTCACCCGACCTTGAAATATTTGATGAAACCCCTCAGGATAATACGCATCTTGAATGTCTAAAATGCGTGAACCCAATTAATAAACGCATGCTACATGCATGCGTTATATGTACCCATAATCAAAGCTTAATAAAAATTGCAGTGTCCATATCGATAATCAAAAGTGGAATGGAAAATAATTATTATTTTCTCTAGTTAAATAAATTTAAACCTTTAGATAGCTAAGTTGTTAACTAAATACCTACTGAGTCTACCTAATGAAAACTGGATGTGAGTAAACCCATAAAGATCGCATTTAACTCACCTCTATGCTACAAATATACGTCTATCGATAGAAACGCAACATAGAAACATCGTAAAAAACATACCACACGAAGGAACTCTCCCAGTAATGTAAACAGTGGAGAGGAAAACGCCCTAATTCGTTTACTTCTACAACACGCTTTTAAAGAAAATTATTAATAATCAGCACTAATTTGCCATCATATTATCATCAATAATTTGAATAGTGGATCCTCGGAGTATATGCAACACGTGTAATCAATCAACGTAAACTACAATTATTTACCCGCGTAAATACGACCTTGTTTACAATCCGATAGAGTTGCGTTCAAACGCCGTCGCACATGGGCGCCAGCGACCGGTAGTAAATAAATACATGGGTTATGTGTGGATTTATTTTTGGTTTAGTATTACAGTAGCTGATGAATATTCTAAGGAAGCTGTAGAAACCCAATGGATCAACAGCGGCATAATAAGTCATAAGACACCACACCCTGTAAGTACTTACAAAAGTTTAGCATGCCGCTAAAACTTTTTTAAAGTTTCAAAAAGTTGACAAGTAGGTTTCCAAACAACTCGACAACGTGTAAAACTTATTTTTGGATCACAAACAAAGTAATCTTGTCGAATTTGAAAGTCGCGCGCGATGTTGCAAATTACCAGGACTTTTGGCCAACGCCTTTGTAGTCAAGTCGTATTTGCAACTGACTGACGAAAATTTTATTTAACATTATGTATTAGAAGGAGCCATGCTGCTGGGTGTGGGGCGTTGCGACCGCGCAGGCGCACTACGTTCGCAGCTGGAAGGCGATCGATCGGACGTCGACCTTGCGTTTGCCTGTTTTCCAGGACAAGATCCTTTCCTCCAAAAAAAAAGGTAGACCTGTTCAATAAATTTGGAGGAACAATTATTGGGTGGGTATTCAGATTGATGAGAGTGACTGTGTTTGAGAGCCTATGCGCAGGCGCCACAGGGCCTCGGCGGCGCGGCGGTGGCGGCGTCGCGTTCATCATGTTCCATGATCAAAAGACGAAACAATATACATGTCGCCGTCGCCGGAACGTAGAACGTGCCCGTTTGTACGTTCGTTTTACCCTTTTAACTTCTTATACTAAAATAGTGGATCAAAAAAGATTTTTACCGACTTGTTACAGAATAAACTTTGCTTTAACTATACAATCACGTTTTCTATCCTCTTAGAATATTTTGCTGTCGATATCAGCGTTCGTTCAACGATTGACCAAGGCCTACATTCTACCTGAGTATCGCCATATTCTTCTTCTAGCCATTCGAATGGCTGGCTACAAGACCCGGTGGCGATATGAATATTTCATGATTATAAATTAAATTATAATGCAGTATGTAAAATAGCGTCTGAAAGAAGAGGAATAATTAACGAGGAGCTTGGGCTTTATGACGGAGTTCGGTCGAATGATATAGTAAATAATGCTGGGAAATGCTGAGCAAAATTTACCGCCTTGAAGACGCTTCTGTGAGAAATTCCCACCATTTCACACGGCATGTTCATGCATAGTTTGTGTTTTGGGAAGGATGATTGATATATAATGTAGATACCAACTTATTCAAAAAAGAATTTTGTAATTACAAGTATGGTTATAATGAAATAAAGAATGCTGGACAATTCATGTGTGCTAAGCAGAGCTTGTGTAAAGTTAAGGGACTACTAGATAATTACTGTTAAACTTAATACAATAAGCTTTATTTACTGTGTAACATATATTTTATTATACATAGAAAACATCTAGAAAGTAAAAACATTTTCCCGAGGCGGGAATCGAACCTTCAATCTCAGGTAGACCTTCGCCCGCCGCGCCACAGAGGTCGTCATAGGATGCTAACAATATTCCACGCTCATACGGGTAGGAGAAAATTCGATTTCGCCTCATACAGAGGGTGCTAACTACAATTTACTTGGTTTATGAGGCTTGAAATTTGTTTACAACACTACAGTGTGGATTTTAGAGATGGCAGTGGATGGCCAAATTCGAAACTGTGACAGATAGAGAAAATTCTCGAAAGGTTTCATGACGATTTATGAGAAAACAAACACTGCATACTAATTGAGTTTCTTTTTAAATATTAAAATATTTAAAAAGAAAAAACTCAATTGGCATGAAGTTTTTGTTGGAACCCGAACTAACAGTTTTTTTTTAAATATGAATATATTTTTGCACTAACGGATTCAGCTAGGTATAAAAAGGATTAATTAATACATTATTGAAAATGAAAGGAAAATGCTATTTTTAGCATATAATTTTTTTAATATTCGCCTTAATTATCAATGTGAAAATTATCAAATAAAATAATGTTATCGAATTACTGATGTACTTGCTGCAGCTGGCCAGGACACTTCTCTGTTTTTAATGACAACATCTTTTCCTAACAACTTTTGTAAACATAACCTAGTCAGTTCTAATTTTCTCCTAAATAACTATGAATGTTACTGAATTTTACTGTGTCTTCAACGCAAGAACGAAAATCAATTTTAGTAGGTATTAGATGGTGTGTAAATTGCTCAGCATAATTTATTAATTTATTTATCTTTTAAAATGTAGATATAATTTTCTTCTGAATATCCTGGGAAAAATTTTGGCACTAAGTATGAATGTGTGCTTAGTATGTGCGGTGGGCGTATACTGTCTCATTACGATGATGATGACTAAGTATCTCACCAATAAGGTTTAAATTCACGTATGTAATTTATAACTTTACAAAACCTGACCTGTAATAGATAATAGAGATGAAAAAGTCGAAGGAGCGGCCTTTGATATCTACACTAAACACCCCAATAATAAAATATAAAAAGAATAAGATTCAGTCTCGAATAACAACAATTATACCACTGAACTGCACTGTGTTTTTAATTTATCTCTTTTTTATTTGAGTACTGTGTACACGAATAGGAGGCGCTATCACACGACACGCGGCCTCGCTCTGTGATCACAAAACGACAACTAACTAGGTATTGTATTGTATACTCAAGGCCAGGATGATCTTACGATTTACAATGAACCTAATCCTTAAATTCCTTCCATAATAAAACGTTATCAGTAGAACAATGTTTAGTATAAGAAATTAGTAAAGTTAGTTCTAAAAGGTAGTTAAGCTATCTGTGAGTGGAGTGAACTAGGTCCATAGGTTAGAAGTATAATTATTGTAGTTTATTATAACCTGTGATTTACTGAGGTATTATTTTGCGAACCTACAGTTTCAAAACAGTTTTGAGATGTACAAACCTATACCTTTTGTGTGATGCCCCACTCGGGTAGCCACCCCTTTCGAAAGTTCCAGGTAGGTACTTACTCCACTTGCATCCATATAGGTCTCATTAAAAATTTCAACATCACTATTTCTGCTGAAAATTCGTTTATTATAAATATTGATCTGTATGTAAATCATATTATATTTAGACTTGGATAGGCAACTATTCATTTTTTCGTTATTAAGTGATAAATAAACTTAGGTACATAATAGTTGTAGTTGTATGTTCCACTTTTTCCACTGGTAGACAAAAACTCGAAATGGACAAAATCAACACTTTATTTGTTATTTGATAAGTAATAATTAAGATAAAATTACTATTTATTAAAACACTTTAAAATTGACAGTAACTTAACATAAATATATTAATAATTAAACTTAAAATTGAATTTGTGTCATCGGTCATTTAAATAGTCCTGTCTTTTTAATTTAATTACTAACACTATACTACAATAACTATTAACACTATTTGAAAATTACTATTTATGTAAACACTTTAAAATTGACATTAACTTAACATAAATTTATTTTAAACTTAAAATTGAATTTGTGTCATCGGTCATTTCAATAGTCCTGTCTTTTTAATTTAACTACTAACACTATAATACAAAAACTATTAACACTATTTGAAGATTGTCTCTAAATGACTATATGCATACGATCTGAGTCAAAACGTAAAGCGCGTGTTTTTAATTAATTTTTGGGCTTAGAAGACAAGTTCTTAAAACAAACGCGTCTAAGATTTCTTACAAAAGAGTCCAGCATCCAGCTTTTTCTGATTCGACGATTGCGGGCGGTACAGCCACAGCCTAGTTTACGTATTTTAAAATTTCACCTCGACAACGACGCTTCAGACATTTCGATGTGGCTTTGGAGTAAATTTCAAAATTGTTGGGTCTCTAAAAACTAAAAACAGATGAACGATACTAAAGCGCTTACGACGATTATTGTAAGGGTATAACTACTTGCTACTAGTATAAAGATGAATCATGTTCGAATAAACACAACAACAAACGCGTATACTTACATATTTATTTTATTCTGTTTTTTAGTATCTGTTGTTTATTGTTTATTGGTCGTTTTCTATATATAATAAAAAATATCTATCTATGTATTGTATTATAATATGTATATCAGTTATCTAGTACCCATAACACAAGCTCTGCTTAGCTTGGGGCTAGATAATGCTGTGTGAATTGTCCATCATTATTTATTTATTGTGAATCATCTGTGAACATTTCAACAGTCTAACTATCACGCACGGTTCATGGGATACCTATTAGCCTAGTGACAGTCGGACAGACAGAAGGACAAACAGCGGAGTCTTAGTTATAGGGTCCTATTTTATATATTTTTACCGAAGTGTAAAAATTAGGTACCTAATCATTGTTCAATTCAAATGACAGAAGAATAATTCTTCTGTCATTTGATTCTAATTATAAATTATTTATAATTAGAATCTGTGAAAACGAATCGAGCTATAATTAAGAGACAAAAGTGATGATTGTGATACTGATGTAACTAATACTTATTTTTTTTTGTTTCTTCATCTGATGAAGAATATACCGAAATATTTTCCATTATCTAGTCGAGAAAAATTGCTTACAGTAGTGTGGCTCTATGATAAAGATACATAAAAGCATTTGTATAGTAGGTAGGTACCTAGAACGCCTTTTATTTACAATACACATCACATAACTGAAATATCAAAAAGGAGCCGATTATTTCTTAAAAACATCTAAGTATCTTCTCCTACACTTATTGTCGTGTCATAGACTTGTATAATTATTTCAAATTGAGAATTAATATATTTTTTGTTTTGTTTCAGATGTCAACATCTTCCTTCTCTGCTTTTTTTTCTCTTATGATGTTCAAGTGGTCAGGTAGTGTTAGTGTAGAAATGATTAGTAGTGTAGTTGTAGTGTGATTATAAATACACATTATGTAGTGCTGAAAATTGTGTTTGATTTTACAATCCTATTTTATAACCAACTGGTAAATAGTCTACATTGCGCAAAGCTGCTGCTTAGCTTGGGGCAAGATGATAATATTATATGCATTGCCCAGCATTATTAATATACTATATTTATTTAATAATATTTGTCACAAGCCAATAAACGCCCCAGTAGTCACAATAATTGTGACTCAAATCACATCTGCGTGTGTCATATTAACATAAAGGATAATTTAACTAATCAATTAAGTTTTCTAGACTTCCATACATTTTTCCTATAAAATATGCATTATTATGCCTCGAAAACTTCGGCGTGGGTTACTTTTTCAAACCTTTACTACAAACCAATAACTTTCATTTGATAAAACTTTATCTAGGTCTCTTTTAAAATTCGACATTACAATTTGTAGGTAAGTACTGTTTTTTTTATTTTCATTTTTGTTAATCAGTCTGAAATGAATTGCTGGCAATTTTTTTACTCAATTGCCTACGAATACAGAAATTTGTTCAACAATTGCGCAAAATTATTTTCTGTCGATCGTGTCTATATTAAATCCCGAGCCAGGGATTTAAGAGTAACAAAACAAAAAATGTTTGCTCTCGAGTTAAACATACAACTTTTCACCTCGTCTAGCGAGAAAATATTTTGTTACTTATGAAAGAGGTCGAATGTCAGAAACCACAGACTTTAAACTGGCGGCTGGTGTCAGAAAAGTTGTCAAGGTACCTTCACAAAAATAGCGCTGCCTTCCGTGAGATAGTGGAACTCTCCTGGTACAGATTGCAATATTTTTTGATGAACTTCAAAATGTTGTGCAACACTCTTAATTTAAATTAGTTTTTTCAACTACTTAAATAATATACTTTATTCCACATGTGACCTAACCCCGATTTTGCCCACGGTTTTGATCAGTAAAGTCATCGTTATCGAGCGAGAGTGATGAAAAATAATAACACAGACACAGGTAGTCTAATTCAGAACAAATTATATACAAAAAGTGGCCTGTTTTTCAAATCAATGCAATGTATGATTTGAAATACTTAGGTTCAGTTTGGTCCGCGCGCTGCAATATCTGATATGACAGCTGAGTCATAGCGGCGTGGACGATGTTGTGCAATAAGTGGACCGGACCAAATCATTAACACAACAATATTAGGGTAAAATCTTTTTAAATATATTTTTTTGGATTACTTTTTACAATTCAGTGAACTCTTTGTCCCACAAAATATGATTTATTTATCAAGATTGTATTACTACTACTCTCCAAGACGAGAGTGAAAAGTTGTCATCTAGACCTTCGTGATGTATCTTCGGTAACATCGTTACTCATCATCAGCTGTGATTGTTGAAAAATGTAGGTCTACTAAATATATAAAAAAAAGTGTATTATGAACCGATTTGGATCATTTTTACGCTATTGAATGGAGAATTTTCCCGAGGTGGTCCCATAAAAATGTATTCCTGAGGGAAAAAAAGGTATTTGTCCAAATAACTAAACTTAACCCAACTTAATTGAGTAAGGCCCCGGTGACCCGTAGCAAAGGTTTTCGAACCTCCCACTGGCATCGGTCTCTTGCAAAACAAGATTCTCGAAATTTAAACTTTAAATTAAACAAACATAAGCCAAAATTTGTAAATAATTATCTTTTACAAGAGAAAATAAAAATATTATGCAATTCAATTCAACTTACTAAGAACTTGAAGTCAGTTTTTAGTCTTTTCAAAATAATCAAATTATTTATTAGAATATATTATAAGGCATAGAGTATAAAAAGGGCTGCTGTCTTTATGGCGGCCCCGAGAAAGAGAAAATGGCCCAGTTCTGTCCTCAATGTTTTAATTTTTTCTCTAAAATGGTTCTAAATATAAGTAATGATTTGGCCATGATTTGAAATCAATCACGGTTAGGATGAAACAAAATTGTGTTAGGTTAGCCTCCCTGCAGATGGATGCTTACTGCACGTGAAGCGCAGCATTTCAATTGATGATCGGGACACCCAACCGAATTCAAACCAAGTAAACCATTGGCTGATTCTACTAGTTACAGATTTGTAGAGCACAAACTCGGCGATGGTGACAAAGGTGCTTCTCGCAGCCTTGAGAGTAAGCATCCATCTGCAGGGGCAAATATCCAACAATAGCTGTCATATCTTTCGAGAGTGGCTCTGCCGGCGGCCTGGATGTTCAGTCTCCACACAGCAACTAAAAGATCTACTTTCTGGCGGGTCTGGTCATGCAGGTAAGTTCTTCTGAAAGGCTTGACCTCTCTAATCAACCTAATGTTATCAGCGAGATCACAGAACTCCTGTATGGTGCGAATCTTTGTAGACTTAAAATAAGGATGGCAGTAGACCTATAGGCCTGCGCAAAACCTACCGCTGTCTGCTTCTTGGCTAAAGTCTGCTGTTGGGATGAAGCTGACTTTCTAGGCAACTATTACCGACCAATTCAGGAGAGGCAAAAATTAAAAAATCTCTGCATAACCTATTCAGATGTCGCAAAAACTGATTTAATATTTCTTATTTGACCGGATCCGTCATTCTTTTTGCACCAGCAACATTTTTTGATGAGGTAGTGGATGCTTATGCAAAACATTGCTCAACGTAACTCAATAAAAGCAACCGAAACGACCGAAAGTAATGTATCTTAGTATCAAGAAAATACACTGTTCGTTCGTTTTCATGTTCTCTCTGTTCTGAGACAAAGAGGTGGCGAACGTAAGATAACAACTTACATCACGTCTTGCGTTTCAAGATGAGTTGGACATCCAAATATTTCTGCAGCGTCGTCCCCGTGTCGCGCTCGTGAATTTTGTAAGTTTATATACACCTTCATGTATACAGAAAACGCGAAGTCGAGGACAGCATCTAGTGTAAATAAAACTAATACACATTTATTCAAAACATTATTTATTTTGAAGACACATTCTTTCAGTTCATCCTTTTAGGGCTGAAATGGTAACAGACAGTTGTCTGTCTGTTACCATTTTAAAGGGCCAATGTAATTCAGTAATTATTTTTAATTTAGCATTTATAAGAGTGTCTAGTAGGTAAGGTACCTAAGTATATGATATATTTGTAGGTTTAGATAGGAGTAATAATAATTGACTCGGAAAACGTAGTGTAGGACGCCCTCCTACCAGGTGGGACGACGATTTGCGAAAGACTGCTGGCAGATGCTGGATGCGGCAAGCTAAATCCACGCGGGATGGTTTTTCACACCTGCCTACTAATTTATTTTAGTTATATCAGTAGCATCGCACAGAGGTCGCTGACCGCTGACTTTTTTCTTTGTATTCCGCTTTCGCAAATGCGATAATTGCAAAATGTTTAATAACTAACAGATGTTAGTTCACACTTTAAATTAAATAAAATTTTCTTCGAGACTAACTCGTCGTAGAATAGAAAGACGATAAGGTACTCAACTACTCACGTAAAACTGATAAGAGTCGAGAAAATTGGACGCACACTCTTATGGTTTGACGAAAAACCACAGATAGGTAAGATTCACTAAAATCGTTCACGAAATGAGACGTGACGACTATTGGTGCTGCATTTTCACGAGTCATTGAGACTAAACACGCTTTTCGTGGTGCGCATCCTAGCCTCGCTGCTTCTTAACTAAATGCGACTATAACTAGACTAGATCCTTAAGTAAATATATCCTTTTTACACATTTTTAAACCTATTTACTATGTCTCAGATGATTTTAGAAATCATAAAAGCGCGCCCTCTGCTGAAATACCTAGCCTTATGCAAGGAGCACTCAACCCAGAAAAATGAGTTTATTATACCAATAAAAAGGTCCTTATGTTTGGTAATTTAACCCCAAAAAAAATTCCGAGATCAGAATGATAAGGAAGGATAAAACATTTTTTTGAAAGAAGAAATCCCGCTAGTAGTTGGGGTGACGCAAATTCCAAGCCGGCACGCGGCCAATATAGAAACTTGAATGGTTCTCTTTTCATTCAGCTAAGCGGCTCAAACTTTGTATTGTATTATAATTACTGTTAAATTGAAATCGTTTAACACCGAAAATCAAAGCTCTTCTAATAAATACTTATAAAACGGGTAAAGCGTAAGAATGCCTCACTTTCGCTTTTGCGCATTTCAACAAACATGTATTTTAAAAGCCATAGGTTTACAATAGTAGCGTTCATGTGAACAATGATGGTGACATTGGAACCAAGTCACTGTAAGTAACGTGTGGTTGGTAGGATAGGCTGGCCAATACGAATCTAAAATCATGATCAAATTATGATGAAGAGAAAGAAAATACATGCAAACATTTATTGATTATTAATTTATTGTATTTTTTTTTCTTTTTATATTTTTTTTTCTCTTTCAAACCGCGATTTCGTATTTTTCTTTTTGTGGCGCCGTCGTCCATAGAGTGGGTATCAACAATTACACCATCCGAATTGAGAGCAAAATCTTGAATTTGAATTACTTTTTTCAACAAGTTGAATAACATCATTTATTTTACATGTGAGCAAAACGGATTTTGATCACAATTTTTGAGCAGCAATAGTACCATTTTCGAGCGGGTGTGGTAAAAAAGTCTATTAAAAATGGATGCCGCGTTTGCTCACAAATCACAATGGAACAAACGCCACAACGATTCAGATTAGAATAAAAGCTTTAAAAGAGTTTAGTTTGAAAAGCGTGTACTTGAAGGTACTGGTACGTTGATGAATAAAAATGAATTTTTGATGTTTATTGTCCGATTGAATTTGCGTGCTTTTAGTATATCGGACTAACAAATTCAACGATTCAGTGTAATGAAAGACTAGAGGAAAGGAAAGACGTTAGCGTCAAAGTACATTATTAATTCAGAGTGTTAAGAGCACCAACCTGCTTGAAACTTTTACTGTATTTTAGGTTAAGTAGATGTCTACCGAGAAATTTATTACATTACAGGGTGCTCTGGGTGTTAGTAAAGTAAAGTAACTACATCTGGGTAAATGATCTATCTGCATCAAAATGACACTATAATCAACGTTATGTGGTTGTATTTCAAATTAGCGATAAGGCAAGCTACACTAAATCTGTGACTAAATCATAAGTTTACCGGCACGGTGTTCCAATATTCGATACCTAAATAAAGTGCAGTATGAGGACCGAAGATTGAATCATATACGTATTTATACGATTTTGTTATGGTTTTAATTTATTGCCAATGTCTTTCTGATAGAAAAATCATAAGGTTAAGCCACTTTTAGATTAAAATATTGTTCCAGAAAGCTAGTACTAGATTTTCACCTACTGTGAAAATCACTAAAATATGTAGTATGAACATACATAGGTATCGAAGAAACACTTCATGTGGAATAAAAACTTAAGCAAGTAAATGCCAATTAGTCAGTAGTTCAGTCTATTACCGAACTGATTGAAGAAGCACAACAGGATCTTAACACATTGTTTAGATGGTTTCAATACAACCTCTTGACCATAAATATTTCAAAAACCTGTTTTCTCATATTTAAAGCTAAAACAAAATACTACAGTCATACTCACCTCTGACTATCAATGGAACAGTTTTACAGGAAAAGCATGACGAAAAATATTTGGGGCTAAGACTGGATACAAACCTCAACTGGCACGTCCAAATAGACTACATTAAATCAAAGCTCTCAGCGCTTGCTGGATCGCTTCGAAAGAGCGTTAGATGTTTTCCAAGGCGGGTCCGCTTAAACATTTACAACTCTTTGGTAAAATCACACCTAACATACCTTATAGAAATATGGGGTAACGCACCAAAATATAAACTAAATGAGTTACAAAGATTACAGAACAAAATTATTAAAATTCTATTTCACTATCCGTATCGAACTCCTACAGTAAACATCTATAAAGAAACTAAACTAATGAACATTAAACAACTATATATCTATACCACCTGCTTGCTTATACGTAGAATCCTAAACAAAACTATTTATACAAATATCACATTCATCAAAAAGAGTCAACTACACAGTAAATACAGTAGAAGAAGAGGCGATCATCTTGTTTTGCCTACTGTTAGTTAGAACCCAACAGGGTAAAAAGACGATTACTTTTGAAGGGGCCCAGTTCTATAACAGACTACCTGAAGACATTAAATGTACTGGAACGTTTGGCGTGTTTAAAACCAAATTGCAAAAATATATATCTGAAGATGTAACACTACTAGAATCAATATAGAAAGACGAAAAAAACATTATAATAAGACTTAGCTTAAGTTTCTCATGTAAGTAGCATGGTTGTTGTAAATGAGAAATAAAGATCTTTGAACTGAAGTAAATGACAATTGCCAACGGAATAGTGATTAACATAAACCAAGTAAATATGCATGGAATCGTTCAACCCTAAACGGCGCTTATCCGATAAGATTAGTAAAATTCATTAATATTTCTGGCACATATTTATGGGCTTGAAAAATACATTCTAGAACTAACGCTATAAAGTCCATATCAGCTCGTTCTCGACCGTCAGAGCGCTAGATGGCTAACACAGCTGTCTTTCCGCGTTGAAATAGAGGACACATCTTTCTACTCTATGTAAACTGAGCGAGACTTCCGATCAAACCCAGAAAGATAGCTTGCAGCTTTGGCAAGGTCAGACCTGAACAAGCAAATTGAGAAGATGGTACGTCGGCGGCGTCGCGCGCGACCTTCGGAGCTCCAACACACGCCTCATTAAAGCGGTGATAGAGCAAAACAGAGGGTCCAAAGTATTCATTCACTCAGCAGCTTGGCAGGAGCCACCTTATGACGGGAGGACCGTATTTTCGAAGCCCGGAGATCTCTGCCGAGATAGAGGATTTTTATGGTCGATTATACGCTGCACGCACATGGTTCTCATGCCCAACGGGATGAACACTATTCCAGAGCCGCCCTGACACGCCACTACACCGACAAACTGCCAGACATCAGTTGAGACGAAATCGTGTTAGTTCTGAGGTAGTTTCAAAATGGAAAAGCCTCCGGTGAAGACGGAATAACATCTGAGCTTTTGAAGATTTTGAAAGCTCTGATGTTCTTGCTCCCTGTTATACAGGAATTACAGACCCTCTTCAACGCCGTCCTTCACAGTTGGAGAACTCCAAAGGCGTGGAGCGGGAGTTTGGTGGTGCAATAAAAAAAAAGGAAATAATACCCTTCTTTAAAATTACAGACCCATCTCACTCCTGAGCCACGTCAATAAGCTGTTTTCACGAGTGGCCATAAATTATCTCGCCAGGAGACTCGACGAGTTCCAGCCACCGGAACAGGCCGGGTTTCGTGGAGGATATGGTATAAGTCAACATAGACAACATTCACACAGTGAAGCAGATTATACAGAAAACTGATGAGTATAATCAGCCCCTGTGTCTTGCTTTTGTGGAAAAAAATTAAAGCCTTTTAATTTTTTTCCACAAAAGCAAGACACAGGGGCTGATTATACTCATTGACGGTGTCGAAACCTGGGCTGTTCTAGAATCCTAACAGCAATGCCAAGTAGACTATCGAGGTATTGAAATATCTCTTGAAGCTGCTACCATGAGTGTCCAAGTCCAGGGCCAGCAGTCTAAACCTTAGAGCAACAAGTTTTCAATCAGCGCATCCTACCCGGCATGACCTACGGAGCTGAGACATGGACACTCAAGGTGGAGCTGATCCGGGGGAGTAATCGCGGACTGGTCACCCGCGGTGAAGCTAAGAGGAACCCATGGGCCGTGCCAACGCAGACGGCGACATGGCCGGCCCCGAGACGGACCGCTCCTCTGGGTTTTGCGCTCTAAGCCCAGTTGAAGTTGTAGTATGTTGCGGTGTCGTATGGGCGGCACCGTGACTGAGGCGGGCGGCTGTGCTGTATGGGCAGCATGGCCGCAGGGAGATGGAGGCCGCGGCGGGAGAGGAGTGCCGGTAATACGGTGCGCCGCTCTCTCTGCCTTCCGCGGCCTTGGCGGGGTCGCCACCGTTTGATGGCGGACGCGGTGGGGTCGCAGGGGAAGAGGCGTACCGAAGCGACAGAAATAAAAAACATCACTTGTGTTTTATTTTAAAAATTTGACTTTTTCTGAGTGTACATTTTTGTATTCATAGAAATAAAGACTTTATGAATTTTGAATTTTTTGGAACTTTGAGGAGTGTCGGTATTGCGAGGGCCGCTCTCCCTATGACCGTGTCGCAGGCGGCGGGGCAACTCGACCGACCCGTCCCAGGGGGGCCTAGGGCGTCTGGACACGGGGTCGTTCGGCGCTCATTTGGCGGGTAAGGTCCCCGAGGTGATCGCGGCGCGTCACGTGTTTCTGGCGTGTCGCGAAGGGGGGTGCTTCACACCCCCCAGTGAGGGGCCCGATATCGGGCAGCCGTAGTGGGTTCGTGGAAGAGAAAACATTCCCATGTTCCCACCAGAAGCGGCAGAGACGCAAACACCCTGAGGTTTTTATTGGGTTGGAGTCCCACATAATCGTACTGTCTCCCCGTGGCAGTGCGATATGCGTGCGCATATTCCTCAGGATAATTAAAAAAAATGTGGGAGGGCGATGACGATTTGCGAAAGACTGCTGGTAGATGCTGGATGCGGCAAGCTGAAGACAAGCCGCTATGGCGCTCATTAGGGGAGGTATATGTCCAGCAGTAGACTAATATTGGCTGATGATAATGATGATAAATGCGAAAGTATGTTTGTTTGTCGTTCCTTCACGACCTAACTAAGCAACCAATCGACTTAATTTCTAGCATAGAGTTAGATGAAAGGATGGAGAATAACATAGACTTTATGTTCTGGTAAAACATCAAACTCCCATTGGAAATTATAACTACTGAACGGGAAAAAAGACCTTTTTATCCTCCTAGAAAATGTGGAATACGCGATTAAAACCGCGGGGAATTATTGTATTATTTATTCCTAGCTGAATAAATAAAAGTCAGACAGAAATGAACTCGTTACTCGTTCATCGGGGACAGCTCTCCTCGATGAACGAGTAACGAGTTCATTTCCACTTCATAATTTAATAGCCGAGGCAGACTGCTATTTTGCTGATTCGTCGGGCAAATAGGATTCAAATTGATTTCAGATGCAATAACGTTTCCGTAGGGATTAGGAATAATGGCATCCCCATAAATAATAAGAGTCAGTATGGTGGATGAGGAGGCGTAGGTATGTCCAGCTGTGAGTGGACTAGTATAGGCAGTTGTAGATGATGGAGTCGCATTCATCGATTTATGCTTGAGTAACGCTTAGTGTTGAGTTACAATCCAAGGAACTTCTGCTCTCTTGGTACTTTGGGACAATCTGTGAACTTCCCAGATCGTTCCAAAGATCGTCCCAAAGTACGAAGACAGCAGAAGTTACATTGTAATCTATGTAACACGGATTCATCTTACTATCTATTTAAGCAAATAAGCTTTTTACATTATGAAAAAAGTGTGCGGTTGACAGTACTTTTGACTGCGTTTAAAAAATGGGACGAATCAGAATTTTTTTCAGCATAAAATTTTAGTTTCTTGACTCGTCCCACTTTGGCCCGAATCTATTGGGACGAGTCAGGAATAACTCCGCTTTTCTATAGCATAAACGTCACTCAAATACATAGTTTGAAAAAAGAACCATGTGAAAATCGTATGCGCGTATTTATTGAGTACGATTTTTACTTAATTCGAGTTTACATTATCAATTTACACGAGTGATTTTGAAGATTATTCCTCGATAGTGTACTATCAAGCACTATCATAAATACATACTCGGGAGAAAGAACGATTCCCACCTCGTGTGTTTTTTATTTCCCTCAGGTTGCGCCTTGGGCCCTACATTACACACTTGATAGGAATCAGGGACGTTCTCGCCTTTTGGTGTCTAGACTAGACGATTGAAGTACTACCGTACCACGAGACTCTTAGCGATACCCATTTTGCGGTAGGTAAACGACAGAACTAGCGACAATTTTATTACCTTTTTAGGATAGGTGAATGTCCTCTACTGCCGTATTATTGCCGTTTAGTATCATGATAACATGACAACGAAAAGAGATAGACCCGTAGTTTTTGAAGGATTTGTAGAATAAATAGATTTAGTTAATCTACCTAGCTAAGAAAATAAATAAAAAATACAATTTAGCTTTCAAAAGAGACTAATTTAAATAAAATACACCATTACTAAAAGAAACGAAGAAAAAACCAGATAAATTAGTTTTCATTAAAAAATAATTAAATCGTCTTTGTATTTGAGATAGCTAAAATATAATTTATTTTTTTCCGATTTTTTCGTTTAGGCGCATACCCCACCCAAAGTAGCGCCGCCATTTATGTTATAATTCCGTTTAAAAAAGAATTTTCAAAAATCCATCTTCCAATTTATTTTGTGATACCTATCATAAGCTTTTTTTAAATGTCTCTGTAATAGTTTTATTCTAACGAAAATAGATTTTGGTGGCCACCAAGGGCAACTTCGTTGGGTATGCGCTTTAAATATAATATGTTGTGTATCCGCACATTTCGTTTAATCAAAGTTCGACAATACACATTGTATAATAAAAAGATTTATTAGACATTTTATGGTCCATATTATGAAAGCTTAATCAGTCATAGATCTATAGCACAGTATACGTGTTACATAGAAATTAGTTTTGGTTTTCGATTATCAGCAAATTGCAATTTCGTTTATCAGAAAAACAGCTATTTAGGCAGTGATCGAAAATAAATTTTGGTGGCCACCAAGAGCAACTTCGATTCACCTAAATAGAATAAAACGATTACAGAGGCAATAAAATAAAGCCTACAATACGAGTAGGTATCTCCAACTGTGCAAAGGATTTTTTTAATTACCTTTGTTAAACGGAATTATAATAATATAAAGTAGGTGGCGGCGCTAGTTTGGGTGGGTAGGTACTAGGCGCCTTAATGATAATAATTACAATTGAAACAAGTATTAGTTGCAGTAATCGCAACAGATTGCAAGTATTGCAAACCATCTAGAGGTATTTCAACTGATCTATGTATTTTAATAATAATACAATCATTTATGTCAGGCAACATTAGTTTAGTACAAGATGTAAAATACTTAAAAACTACGGCCCATATAAAATATATAAATAATAATAATAAATAATCATACATCATAATAATAAGTGCTGCAACCGGTAATCGTCCGCGAAAACGCCGGAACAGCACATTCTTCGGCCAGAATTCTTCCTTGGTGAAGATCAAAATACTCTCAGTTGGAATACGCACCACGAACGATTTAATATCATTATGACGCGACTCCAACCGCTCGACCCTCACCAAGGTGTTGGTCTTCCTCTTCACATACTCCACGATCTCCTCCACCTTCGTGGTATAGTGAAGCCTGGACACGTAGAGAAACGTCGAAGGCACGGTCAGGCGCAACAAATAGTTAGGCCCGGTCAGAGCGACGCCACGCTGGGCTTCCTTTTCCTCCGCACTACCTCAGTAAACCTTTCAGCATCACACGGCTTTCTCTCACAGGAAGCCGGAACGGGCGCAGCGGCGCGAACAGATTCGCAACGCTGGCGCTGCTTCCTTTTCCCCTTTTTTGATGAAGCTGTGGATGCCTGCGGCGGGGGCGCAGTGGGCAGACAGCTTACGGTAGCAATGGCGGCGTATACGCGCGCGGGGGGAGAAGGGGCGCGCATAATGTTGGAGGCATCCCCTTCGTGTTGAAGAAAGCGTTGCCCCGCGCTGTATGACTGATAAATTTTTGAAAACCCGGTGAAATTTGGCACCCCACGGAATAGCATAGGGTCTCTACTCCAATGGGAGTCAAAGCATAAATATATCTCATATTAATAAACTAATAATAAACTGGCTAAGTGCGAGTCGGGCTCGCTATTTATTTAAAGTGAATAAATAACAAAAATTTCTGTGAAATTGTCAAGCGTCTACCTGTTGCTGTTATCAATATAGAGCAAAAACGAGTAAAAAAATTATTTGCTCGTTTAATATCTATTTTATTCTGTTTCCATCTGTGAAAACATTTGTTCATCTGTGAAAACATTTGTTCATCTGTGAAAACATTTGTTCATCTGTGAAAATTTCAACTGTCTAACTATCATGGTTCATGAGAACAGCCTGGTGGCAGACGGACAGACGACACGGTCAGCAGTCTTAAGGCGCATACAGCACCTAAACTAGCGCCACCACCTACTTTATGTTATTATTCTGTTTAACAAAGGAATTTTCAAAAATCCTTCTTCCAGTTTGTGATACCTATCATAAGCTTTTTTTTAATGCCTCTGTAATAGTTTTATTCTATTTAGTTTAGGAAGAGATACGAAGTTGCACTTGGTGGCCACCAAAATCTATTTTCGTATCTCTTTCTAAACTAAATAGAATAAAACTATTACAGAGGCATTAAAAAAAAGCTTATGATAGGTATCACAAACTGGAAGAAGGATTTTTGAAAATTCCATTGTTAAACGGAATAATAACATAAATTAGGTGGCGGCGCCACTTTGGGTCCGGTATGGGCCTTAATAAGGTCCCGTTAACCCTTAGGGTACGGAACCCTAAAATACCTCCGTTGTTATGAAAACGCTGATTTATTCAACGTAACCTTGGACTTGCGAGTTGCGACATTGAGTCTGCCAGCGTATTCAATTACATTATGGAGTAGTGTAGTGAGTAAGTACCTACCTAGCCACCGACTCCGACAATACCTAGTCTACAGATTTACCTCTACCATGCAATGTCAGACAAGAGGTTTCGGCTTCGATTCAAGCCTCTGCAGATATATTTTCTTGGTCTGGATGGTTATGTAATATTACCAGTAGGTATAGTATTATTTTATCTTTGGTTATATGTAGGTAAATCACATAACACGGTCAGTTTGTAGCTAGATGATACGGTGTGAATTTTTCCAGCATTATATTTATCTGCGTAGTTAGGTAGGTATTAGTTATATTTGACGACCGATGTGGCGCGGTGGGCGAAGGTCTGCATGTGACGCAGAAGGTTGCGGGTTCGATTCCCGCATCGGGACAAATGTGCGTACGATCTGCAGACTTTTGTTCAGGGTGTTCTGGTCGTTCTCTATATATAATAAAAAATATCTATCTATGTATTCTTTTATATTATGTATATTTAGTACCCATAACACAAGCTCTGCTTAGCTTGGGGCTAGATAATGGTGTGAATTGTCCAGCATTATTTATTTATTATTATTTATTTATCTACACGTTGTCTACGTTAGTGTAGGTATCTTACTGATAACTACACAAAAAAAATTAGGGTATTTCAGTGCGCTTATGAAAAATTTTATTTTGCCTTTAAGTAAATAAGTTTATGTTGGAAAAATCACACAGTCAGTATCATCCAGCTACAAACTGACCATGTTATGTATCCTAATAGATACACAACACAACACTAATTGCTCAGCTCGGTGTTCGTGGCAGAAATCTAAAACTACCCCCGGTATCCCGTGGTAGAGGCAAAATACCTAGAATAGAATAGCGCTCTCTCTCTCTCTCTTTCGCACTAAGCTAAAACTGGGTCAATAGCTTTCCACTTCCTCTGACTTAGGTATTTCAAGGTCCTTGTTTTATTTGATGTCGAGTAGAAAAATCTGTTATGTTTGATCTTTCTACTAACATTCTGAAATGTGAATTTTCTTTTGTTAGGTAGGTACCTACCTACCTAAGATATATTTATGTGGGGGTTATGTAGGTATTATAGTAAGTAGTGTAAGTATTATTGTTTTCTTTTATAAAAATACTTTTATTTTATTTTATTCGAGTGCCACCATCTTTTTTGTCCTTACATTACATGTCCAGTCCATCAGGCCGCCTTTGTACTTATTCCACTCGTAGCATTTATTTCTAAACTGTTTTCTGTGTTTCAATATGGACACACATACATACTCGTGCTCCAGCCTGTCTCGTATAAATACGTATAATACGTATAAATACACGCTCGTCGCGCAAATTTGCGCGACGAGCGTGTAACTCCGCCATAATGATAGCTATGTTAAACAAACACATCATCGATCGAATAACTACGTGTGATTCTTTCGACAGAAGTGCTTGAAGTTAAAAGTTACGGATGACGCTACTAATCGTCCGATCTTTTGCCGGGATTACACACTCGACGCGCAATCTCGAAACTCATCTCTCATCGTGAGCACGAAATTTTAAGATTATAGAACTTTATGACAAGGAGTTCATGTCAACGCCCGTGTTATGAAAGTTTCGTTGATATTTGTTATAATTACAGATTAATTACCATAAGATACTTATCGAAGAACTTTCAATTACAAAATCATCATTAAAATGAGAGCAAAAGTAATAAAATCACTTAAAAAAGGAAAACAATTAATTGTCGCTCTCACGCTCGATTATATGTATATTTTAAAAACTAAAAAGATACAAACATAGCTATTTCCAGGGACGAGGGAAACTTCCGTCGTCCCCTTGTAAGGGAGGTCTTTATGTAAGAATAGTTGAAGCTGAATATTGTTAGCATATAGATAATCTGAGATATTTTAAAGCATTCACTGCCTACTAGTCGTTGGCAATGAAAGTGTTTAGGCGCATACCCCACCCCAAACTAGCGCTGCCACCTACTACTTTATCTTATTATTTCGTTTAACATAAGTAATTTCAAAATCCTGCGCACAGTTTGTGATAGGTTACCTATTAGAAGCCTATAGAATACCTCTGTAATAGTTTTATTCTATTTAGTTTAGGCAGTAAATCGAAGTTGCCCTTGGTGGCCACCAAAATCTATTTTGATAATAGTCTATAAATGGGCTCTATCTATGAAATTTTCCTGTACAAACTAAAACAATTTAACTTCATAACATAGCGGCTTTACCAGTGATGTGCCGTTTGTATCGACTTGCGTGAATCATCGATTAAAGAAAAACATCGATAAGTCTTTATGTTAAAACATTTTCGGATAATTGATTGATCGACAATAAAATACGACTGCATGGAATTTCTTTCATTTTAAGGTATTTTTATTACAAAGTAATACTTACTTGAAGTTCTTATTGTTGATTCTATTTACTTTGACTTTATTTGATTGAAAATATTGCTAAAATGAAGAAGTGAAACCTCTAGCTTGTTAGTTATTATTATTTTATATACAGTTTATATTTACAGTTAAATTAAATTAAAATTCGTTTAGATTTTCAATGGAAACGTTATTAGGGTATTTCTATTCCACGGAAACTGAATATAGCTCAATTACAAAGATATGAGTCCGTTGGATAAGAATCATATATTTTATTCCAAGTCTAGACCTAACTACTTACATCTAGGTATGCAAAATTTCAGCACGATCTATGCGATAGTAGTGGCGAGAAGAATTAACAAATTCTACTCATCCATGTCCATCCATCCATCCAAATTTTCGCATTTATACCTAACATTGGTATGGTGGTTTTCATGAACATTGGATCCATAACAACTTGACAGTTATCATTATCATCAGTCTATAATTAGCCCACTGCTGGACATAGGCCTCCACTAATGTATAAACTCGTTAATCATAATGGAGAGTGGAAAATTTGGGAAGGGCGCAATAATGTTTTTTTCCTGAAGTTGATAGTATGAATTCGTGTTTTCAATAAATCGTAAATCGTAATGTGCCTCGACAGTTATACTCGAACAAAAATACAACACAAAATCAGTTAAGTCATACAATGTATTTATTCCAAATTTAAATTATCTATTTCAATAACTAAATTCCAATTCATGAATAGAAACAAATCAGATTCAATTTAGATGTCAACATCGATGTTTTTCTAGTATCGATCATCCCTAAACAACATAAAGCTATAGAGCATGGTAAACTTTTAACTTCACAACATTTCCGAGCGACCGCGCCATGGAATATGAAGTTTTCATACTAACTGCACGTTGGAGCACGAAACTAAATAGAAAAAAACTATTACAGAGGCATTAAAAAAGCTTATAATAGGTATCATAATCACTAAGACCTGATGACTGTATGAATGCAATAAATAAAAGTAAGTACTGAATACTAAATCATAAACTGTGCGAAGGATTTTTGAAATCTCTTTTCTTAAACGGAATAATAAGGTAAAGTAGGTGGCATGGCGGCGCTAGTTTGGGCAGGGTATGCGCCAGCCTGTTTATACTGTACTAGACTGTCGCACTTTCATGACTGAAAACAAAGAGCGAAGTGCGGATCCGTGTCGCGACGGCGGCGGCGCGCCCCTGCGTGTCGCACCGCCCGCGCCGCCGCCGACTCTAGCAGTGATCGCGTTAACACTTTCATTGCCAACGACTAGTAGGCAGTGAATGCTTTAAAATATCTCACATATGCTAACAATATTCAGCTTTAACTATTCTTACATAAGGACCAAAATAGGACAGCAGAACGGAACCAACAACGTGAAACTATTCTTAGAACTATTTCGTAAAGCACCTAAATAACTTGGCGGACGCGGGATCAAATGAATAAATCACACATGCACTACATATTTCGATTAACTGGTGTAGCCACGCTGATCACTGGCAAGTACATAAAATATGTACGTACCACGCTAAACTGGATCGAAAAGGCAAACGCCTAAATTCCAAGTAACGAAATCCACGTTCGAATAATCTAGCTCGCTAACTGGTCGATAATAGAAATCCTCGGCACCTACAACTTCACAGATTAAGCATCTTCCGGGGAACGTAGATTTGCAAAGCGGCAAATCGATTTACTTGCCGACTGCCATAAACATGGCGTAGGCGTATGGTAGCACTGAGTGAGACTATCTGATTATTTAAGTTGTAAATTCCTTCCTATAAAAATCTGTGTAATCGTCAATTTCATGTTTGCAAAACTGAAACACACAAAAGTATTTTCTTCTTTGACCTAACGTTCGTCCCATTCATAAACCTCGTATCACATCCCATTCGTATGATCTGATATCTGTGCGTATGATGTATTGAATTAACATTATGTCGTTCATCCCACCATCAATCGTCATCGATGCGTATAATTATAAGTGGAATGAACAGGACCTCGTTGACTTTCCAATTACAAACACAAATTAGATTTACCGGTAAGTACATAATGTACCTCAAATTGATGCTCTCGCAAGCAGACTTAGTTCAGCAACATACGAGGTTCGAACAATTAGAATTATTAATAATTAGTAGGTATATTAGTAACATACTCGTAGCATTCCGACGAAACCGTAGCGAGAATTGAATCTGTTAAGCTCAGAATTTACCGAGAAAACGCGGGAGGCGTTTTATGAGTGTCAGATAGATTAGATAGGCTTTAAACATAATAAGTACATACATTTTAGAGTACAGACGAGTACAAAAGTTTTTAGATTACGATTGCCACGTTTTGACGCTAGATGGAGTTTATTGCAGTTAAAGCGATTGCTTGACCACAAATAATAATCAGCTACTTCGTTGTGCCGTTGTAGTCGTTGCACTAATTGACACAGATATATTTTGGACGGGACAGTAATGTAATGACCTTAACCATTTTAGCTACAGGATAATCATGGTCCTAAGAGACAATCTATTCTTTTTAGAGAACTTTTTATCCCCATGCTAAGAAATGATAGATAACTAAAATAGCCAAAAATCGCCAAAATCTTTCCCGTACAGCAGCAATTTAATTTACAATTGGATGGATGGGAGGCGCGAAAGCCACCCGACGGGCTTTCAAATGTCAAATTCTGATGAGGTATTTTATCGTACCTAATCGCTTTGTATAACTGTGAATTTGTCTGTTAGATTGATCTGTGTTAGTCCCAAAAAATAGATTTCGTCGGAACATGAACCTTCCTGTACGCGAATGCTCTAACCTAACCTACTGAGCTACGAAATCAAGTACCTAAGTGCTGAGTCCAAAATTTTTGGGACTTCCTACGGACTCCATCCACCTACAAACGCGTACCTAAACCCTGCCATCTATCAGGTGATAGAATTTCGTTGTAGATAAGAAGAAAACTTGAAATAACGAAATAAAATGAGTAGAAATAAGTACAGATATATAATCAGCAAATTTATCTTGATTTATTAGGACTCCCAACGAACGATTACCAAAATAGTTTTCATAACAATAAACTAACTGCATGGCGCGGCTAATAACTTGACTGACGGACACTGACTAGTTAGATTGTGGCCATTATAAATATCATAAAGTTTATAATATTGTTCAGAAATAAAATGCGTTATTTTCCTTTTGAACTCTTATAATCAACACACTAGAAAGCGAACAATATCCATATTTTCCCGGAAAATTCCATACTGTGTCTTAAAGTTTATTTCAGTTCGACAAGAAACTGGCTCACACCGACCAACACAATTAAGCTCGTAAGACACTAACAAACTCAAACAGGCTTTCCTTCCATGGAGCAAACTTGGCACAAAACTCAATTATAAGTCTACTGCGCTGCAGCTTGGCAGATAGACCTATCTCACTAAATAATTGGGTCATCGTGCATCCCACCCATTATACCTATAATTAATCCGCTTAACTAGAATGCTCTCCATTCCATTTCACACTTCAGCGACAGTCAGAAAATTGCAGAGCTTTGAAATTCAATCATTCTCACTACTCGTTTGGCTCGGCCCGTTCAATGAGTTACCTACTGAGCGACTGAGCGAATTGAGCGAAATGAGCGAGTTCAAACTGTATTGAGTTGAAGAGTAAGTATAAGTTTAGTCATAAGATATAGCTCATTTATATCACTCACTCGTGAACGACACATGTCTAATCTGATAATCTAAATTGTATTAAATAGGACTACTATTTAGTTTAATTATATTATTTGACTGTAATTTTCCTTGTTAAAAACGTGACGAAAAATTAAGTATCGTCAGCAAACAATACTACAGCCCCGTGATTATTTTTAACAAGATGATACGAAGAAGGTCGCAAATATATTATATACCTACTAAAAATAATTAGTAGGTATAAAAACCGAGGATAGATCCCTGCGGTAAACCCATTGTAATGTAACTTAACTACATCATAGTGAAAAATTCTATGTATATGGTAACTACAGACCCCGAAGACTGTTTGCCATGCCAAAAGTGTCAACTTATTGTATCATATCATATATCTTATTACTCAAATATGATGTAAGAAGATCTACAGAGATGTTCCTTATTCTATAGAGAAGTCATTTCCATATTAGGAAGAACTGAGCCCCGAACCCATTTGACGATGGTATCGAGCGACACGTGATCGTGACTTTTCATATTTGCCGTTCCCTATCAGCAAGATGCAGTATCAAAACCTTACCACCTTTTTTCATAGATACTACCGCCTTAGCTAATCTATCACAATTATAAATATATGGATTTTTTGACTATCATAACCGTAATACAAAATAGAATACCAAGGGAACCTTTGGCTTATTTTTCCAAAAAATGTCCTAATTAAATTATAATTTTGCAATAACTAGATTTTTGCTCTTACAACGCTCTGTTCTGTCCCACTCCTGTAAACACAAAATCCTACGCCTATCCTTTTCACAAAATGGCGTCATAAGTCGCCCCTTCAATAAATAAACTCGTAGAATAAATCAAAAGTCTACTCACGATTTTGAAGTATCCGCTGTATTTCTCCCGCCTCCGAGCCGCTTTCTGATCCCGAGTGACCCGTTCCAAATAAATGGTTAATCCTCTTGTTGTTCGCAAGTTTATAATTTTTAACACCAACACTAGTTGTTCGAACTGGTGGCTGCGGGGGATTTCTCAACTGTTGGAAATGAGCGATTGCTGGCCGCTCGTTGCTTTGAATAATTGAACTATAAATACCATTTCCCACTTTGGTCCTATTTACACTATTGCTTTCAACACTTGAATTTTCATCAAAACTCACTCTTTTAGGTGGACTCGCGATGCTATTCTCTCTGATCAGCGATCCGCGCTGAAAAATAGGTGTTGTAACATGCGCCTGACGGGCCATACTCGAATTTAATTTTTCCGTTCGTCCATAAATTATTTCTGGATCGGCAAACTGCGTCCGACTTTTTAAGTAGGTGTCGGTTCGCCTCTCCGGCGTGCCCCGTTTAAATGGAGCAGCGTACATTGGTTGATTCATCATGTCCAGCATATCTCTACCTCTAGGTAAACTAGATGAACGCAGTTGCACTCCTATTGGAATAGGTGTGCTACACTTCGAATTCCGAACGAATTGTTGCTCTTGACTTCCAATTGCTCCATTGCAAGAATTTATGGACTGTCTCATGTAGAATTCATCTTCTTTATCCTTCATTTCTTTAAGTTTTTGCCAGTAGAATGCTTCAACCTTCTGTCTAGTCTTTTCTTTATCCAGAGATCCATTTTCATTCAGGTTCGTGGTTGCGTTAGATGATTGACAGAACCCTTGCCTTGTACCAGAATCAGGTTGATGGCTGGGCATATACTTCTTCTTTTCTGCTTCGGATATATTTTTCCGTAGAAGTTCATAGGGAGACACAGTTTTGGGCATTTTAGGAATTCTGTGGCTCGTTGGAACAGGCGATGTTGGAGCTGAATAGTTATAAGATTTCTTTACTGTCGTTTTACTTAGGTTTGATTGACCATGTGGCGGTTTAGCTTGATTATTTTCACGGTCAAACGATAAACTCCTTGCCCTGGTTGGTTTGATAGTACGAACTTCAGCTTCTTTTTTTGGAGAAATTAGAAACTTAGTGCTTACTCTTTTAATTTCAGCGCCAACAGACGTTGGACTTTGTTGAACTTGAGTGGCTTTATAAATTTCAATTTCATCAAACGGAGTTCTGTTTTCGACAGGCCTCTCTATGGGATGATAGTACACATTAGGATATTGATTATTAGCACGATGACTGTTTCTTCCGTCAGGGTTCATGTCGCTTACGTGAGGGTTCGGTTTCGGCGGCACCTGTGGTCTTGCTGCGTAGACGTTGTATTTATCACTAGTCACATCACTGTCCAGCGATCTGTTTCTTACACTGTCAGAAACCAAGGTGCTACTGGATGAATGATTGCTTGATATATCAAGACTTCGTTTATTGCTAACGTCGTGTCGAGCAACTGTTAAATTTTCGTATATTCGTTCAGTATCACTGGCTTCGTGTTTATCTGATCTTATCGTTAACCGCGGATCAAGATACTGCGTACTATGCGTTTCGTTGTTTACTACTTTGAATCTTGCTTCTTTATGTTTTCCTTTATTTCTGAATAGGTTTGGGAAGAATTTTCTAAAGCTTCCGCTTCGCTTTTTGTTGTTTTCAGACATCCTGTAACTGTAAAAGAGAACAAGGTCAATACGTTATAAAAGTAAACGTACTTATTTTGTTAGTAGAATTAAAAGTGTTAACTGGTCTAATGAGCGGCACTCGGGAAGGTATTTGTGAATCAAGTTTACAAGACTCAAAGGAATTGTAGCTAAAGTCTAAACTTTTCATTCCGGAACGTTTATGCGGTTCATTGCGCACACGTTTACGAACGCTTTTAAAGTAGGTCAACCATAAATTCTCTAGTATGTGACGATTTCTCACAAGACAATTTGACAAACAAAGGTGGCATCAATAATTTTTACGTGTTTACCTTTTTGTTATTATGATCGAATGATACTCACCTATAGGTTAAATAGTCTCATTCGCGGAGCGAGAAAAAAAAGGTTCAAAAACTAATGTAGTTGGTACATATCTTACAGCAGCTGGCCTCTTTATGTGCATTAGTGAGTTAATCATTCATAGGTACGCCTTTGCCGCGCATTGGTTGCCTTTGTTTTTTTTTTCGTAATTTAGAATGGAGCCAAACAGTGGCGGAATGAAAATGAGTGATTTAATGATGAATGCGAAAAACGAACAGGCGCAAAGCTTTAGCATTGTATCGGAGACCTTAGAAGTGAAAATTAGAAAACAAAATGATAATATTCAATGTAAGTAACATTTTTGATGATGCAATTTAAGGCAGATAAAATATCAATCTTCGACCTCAAAGCTAAAACAGATACGTTTTAATGTAAGTCATCATGTCATCATCAGCCTATACCAATGTTTTAATGTAGGTAATAATGTGTAACTCTTTATTAAGAATACGTTCGCTGTTCTGGTTATTTCTTATTCTTTAGATTTCGCCTTACACTATAGATACATAGCATTAGGTGGAATAATATAGCGCATGAATAATGATAAAGAGCCCCTTTCCTGTCTGTGTTATCTTATCTTAGTTTTACTTGTACTTGTGCAACTACCTACCTACAATGGACATGTGGTAGGTGTACCTACCTAAAAGTTTTTTAAATACAAACAGTTGGATATGTTGTTATTGTTACGGATACCCCTCACCCCTCTGTTGACTTGACAGATCAGAGTGAGAAGCAGAATAAAGATTGGCTCCAAATATCCAAGAAGTATTTTCGGTATTTTAATTTAATTTCCTTCAGTTTCATAAAAGATATCCGTCAAAACGTTCCCAAAACATGAGTATGTTGAGACAGCTGTATATACAATACGAACACACGATTAGCGACGATCTAAATGATAGGTTAGCCTGAAATATTGTTATTAAGGCACAGCCTTTGAGCTAGGTATTGCTAAAGTAGTAGATACCTGCACCTACCTACAGTACCTACCTACCTACGACGAATTCGGCGTATTTTCTAGAATAGATATGAAGGTACACTGTAAAGTCGACTCTCTCTCTATCACGAAGCAGGCACACCTTTGGAAAGGTTAACAAATTCCAAAATACTTAGGGTAACTATATAGTTTTTGGTTTAAAATGGCAAATACTTCGTCCAATTTGATAAGTAGAAGGTAGTTGTGTTCCTACCCAGGTTCTTAGAATAACCCTAGGTTATTCAACCTCACAAAAGTGCCCATGTAGTAAGACTACCTAATTATAGGTAGGTACTCTAGCTAGCTAGTCAGAATGGTAGTAGACCTCGTTCGTTCAGTTATTTAGTGATGCAACACAGCACAGCTGAAGGCCATCCTGAGCGATTGAAATGGAAACATTGTAAACACTGCGGTTGTATTCCGTTTAATCAAAGTATATACAATAGGTACATAACAGCTAAATACATTTCTATGACCAACTAAGCTTGTCTTACTTTGGGGAGTTGGGGTAACTGGGAAAGACAAGAATTGCCAATGACAAGAATTGCCAATAGGTAGGTACTAGGTAAGGTAGGTACCTACCTACCTACTCTCTACTTGCCAAATTCTGCGACATTATAAACTAGGTAGGTAGACCTACCTACCTTTAAATTTAGTTAGGTACCTATATCGTCAGGGGCAACATAAGTTTCAAATTATCATAAATGGTCAAGGTCGAACGACGGCAGACGTTATTTTATAAGCCAGTTTCTTAATAAGAATGTTATTAGTTCGAATTCTCTATATTTTCAGTATTTAAGTTTTGTGGGATAATTAGGTAGGTAAGGTACCTACCTACCTACCCTTAGGAATATTTTTTTATGGGACCAGACATTACTTACTTACCTATCTATTTTAAGTTACAATACGAATACAATTTCTAAATAATAATAATAATATATATTTTTTTGCAGATAGCTTAATTGTTTCTATTGTAAATAGGTAGGTAGGTAGGTACCTACTAGTTTTAATTTAAATTTGTTGTTTGATTGTTATTTTCGTTCTGAATAAATAATTTCTAAAGAAATTTGAAATACCGGCGGAGAAATCGACGAGCAATACCTACCTACCTAGGTAGGTACATTAAAAAAACATAATTAAGTAGATTCTACCTACAGCCAAACAATAAATCTCCTCCTTTTTCGGAGTCGGCTAAAAATGTAGAGGCTAGTCTCTACTTTAAACAACGTAAGGTAGGTACCTACCTACCTACCTAGCACCTAAAGAAATAAAAACACTCACCAGAAAAACTAAATAATATCAATGACACATGCAGGGTCACAAGATACGCCTTACAAGACTTTGTAATACCATCATCTTAGCATGTAGGCAATAAACAGAACAATCAGAAGTATTGTAGAGAGTGAGTCATAGCACTAAATAGCACTAACAAAATTATTATATACAGTCACACTCACCGTTAAATTTGCCGCCTTTACAATATGTCATAATCACAACACTGGAAAACTTTAATAATTTTTAAAGTAGGCTTTTAGCACCGTAACATCAGGAATTGATACTAGGTTTAATTTCCACACATACTTAACTTGCATAAAAAAGCTTATTCTAAGTAAAAAACTTAGTTAAAACCAACGTAAAACTTTTTTGAGTGTATAATATTTATTCACGCTCCGAGGGTGACGTTAAGTTATAAAGTTTTTTAAGAGTTATGGCAAGAAATAACTGACTTTAGAGTAAGTTTCTAAAATATCAATGTAGGAAATTGTAAAATAACCTAATACGTTCATAACAGCATCAGTTCTCAACTTTTTCTTGTAGAAGTTACAAGGTCTTATGGTGGTAAGCAGAAGTAAAACCTCTTGCTCAAGTCTTAGAGTAGATAATTGTGTGAGAGACGATTGTTATTATCTCAACAAATCTTACGTTCCATTACACGAAGTTTATATGGCTGAGTTGTGAATAAAAACACAGACATAAACTTCTTATGTGGTTTGTACTCTATAAATATCAACGAAATGTTCAAAATAGTGAAAAACGAGTTATTAACTAACTGCTCAACACGAATCGAATATTCCTAGTAGGTACCTAGGTAGTAAGTAAGTAACTCCAACCACGCGGACATGACACCACAAAGTTGTCAAAATTTAATGAGATTTTGCGTGTGCTATTTCACTTCCTATTATTGGTTTTGAATGGAATTGGCACTTCCATTAGCTGCTAATGGAGTGGGAATTTACTTTATCATTTATATAATCCAGCGCACGGACGTGCTTGCTTTGAAAATAATACCTAAATATTGGAAAAGTTTGGGGTGGAAACCCTATTTCCTTGGGGTCCTGGGGAGCACGTTATCTATAAAGATCTTACAAAACTACTAGTAATAGAGTCCACAGGTGATCGGAATGCTGGTTTTTATTTTGGTCAACGAATAGCATTGCCATTCAGCGTTGCAATGCTGCCAGCATTCTGGGCACACTCTGCCTTCTGGTGACGGCTTAGATTTTTAGAAAATAGATGTGAGTATAAATATTAGTTGTAATTATTTTCTGCTGTTAAATAAATGTCATATTTAAATGAGAAGAGAAAACTGGGTGACATTGACATATCAAGAAATCTCTGAAACTACAAGAGCTACGAAGCTGAAATTTTGCATGGAGTTTCCTTTTAGTTCCTTTTTGTACCTAGTTAAAATGGGGTCAAAGGTCATTTTATAATAACTTCAGAACCATAACTGTTGGCCCGTCAAAATTTGTAGATTAGAAAGATGACTTAAAATAAACAGACACGTAATTCAGCGTTATTTCGAAATTCACACCATATAGGTCAATCATAGGTTTGGAGCGTTATTTAAGAAAGTATCAATTTCTTTCGTCGTTACCTAAGATTTTCAAATTTTCGACCTTGTCCTTTCAAATTGTCATTTGGATAATGACAATTTCTTCAGTAAAGCCGTCCCACACATACTTAGATAAGCTATTGAAGAGACTTAGAATGTGCAGCGTATGCAGTCAAAAAAATCCGTCATATATAGACGTGGATACATCCAGACTTGTTTATTTCAGCTACTTCCACAGTCTTATGGTATCCTGCTGTGGGGGAACGCTGCAGATATTAACACCGTATCTGTGTTGCAGAAGAGGGCTGTTCGTGCTATCTATAATATACCGCCCAGAAAATCCCTAGCGACCGAAATCAAAAATATCACTTTATTTCCGTGTCAATGTTTTATTTTAAGGTGAAGTAGGTAGGTCCCAAAACGCAGGTTTTGTCTGCAAGGAAAATCAATTTTAAGGCAAGAAAACACAATTTTATAAAATATTTTTTGATGAGCATCGAATGTTTAGGAATTTGGTTAGTAAGTTATGGGAGTCGAAACACGATTGACTCAACTTGACTCTATAGAAAAATCGCAAAGTTTCCTTTAAATTTTCATTTTTACTACGGAAAACCAGTTCCATTTGCTAGTTATTTTACATATTTTAATGAAATGTTGTCAAAAAATACTTAACTAAACACTTTAGACGATTATGGTTTTTTTTTCTAAAAAGTACCTATTATTTTAGAGCATACAAATTTATAAATAAAAATTTATAAGAAATGAAATTGCGTGCGCGCCAGCTCTTGCCTCCCTTTCTCGCCTTCACCGCGCGGTGTTCGCCTTGTCTTGAAAAAGCGAGCCTTATAATTTGACCTTTTCTCAGTGTAGGTACATTTTTGTATTTATGGATATAAAGACTTTTTGATTTGATTCGTCCAATTTCACAGACTAATATACTAATATACCTACTTACATCATGTCTCGATTGCATTGTAGGTACGCGCAACGCAAAAGTACGTATTCTACCTAATTAAGGTAGTAGGTATCTAGGTATATATATCTATATATAGGTATCACAGATGTACTAGGGATGCTAACGGTAGTACCTATGGATGATTTCACAAACGGTTAAATTGTCTAAGTCACAAACATATCTATCAATCATCAAGCCGGCGCTTTAAGTTCCATTTTCAAAAAATAAAATAAGGTAAAATGTTGGTTCTTTGATTATGGAACACCAAAAAGTCCGAGTGTGCAAGAGCACGAATTTCTTGTAGTGGCTGATGATTTCAAACAAGTAACAAAAAATAATTACTTTTTAACCCTAGACCTTAAAAACGAATTGTACGCTAAGCTAGTTTAGACTGACGCACTTTTTAAACAAGAGAACTGAAAACGTAAATACTTAGGTAGATGCTTTTGCCACTTTTTCAATTAAAATATTAACAGACAACTCGCATTAAATACCTACCTACACAACATCATCTTATGGTGGAGGGTCTGTCTGTAACCATGCAGGACCGTAAAGAATGGCACAAGAGCGGGCAAAATCTGATGATGATGATAAGATGATGATGACAACTTTGTTTTAAAGTATAAGCATAGGTACATAAGGGGACATCTTACGTTGAACGGTCTTTATCTGTGTTTTTAGGGTTTCAAAGATCGGTTTTGAAACCCTTATGGTCTCGCTTTGTCCGTCCCCGCTCTTTCTTGAATATCTCAGTAACTACTGCAGCTATTAACTTGAAATTTGAAATAATGATACATTTCGTGCGCCATTACTGATTTTAAGAAAAAAATATATAAATAAATGAAAAATGAAAATGAATATTTTCAGTACAAATTTTGATGTTGAAATTTCAAAAGATACCTAGGAAGGCAAATGGGGTATCAAATGAAAGGTATCGTTTTGTACATTTCAAAACACTTTTTGAAATTTCTGTAAATTTCATACTTTTTGAAATATTTCAAAAAAAGTCGAAAAATTGACCATACCCCCCCCCCCCTATCTCCGAAGATTGCACACCGATCCACGTACAATGTATAAGGCGTTTGTAGATATCGATCTATATTTTACAGGAAAAATATAAAGAAGTCTGTAATAATAATAGTTTTTGAAAAATGGTCAAAAAAAGGGAGAATTTTTTTTCAAAAGGGGGTGTACCTACCTATGTGGGGTATCAAATGAAAGGTATCGTTTTGACCATTTCAAAACACTTTTTGAAATTTCTGTAGGTTTCATACTTTTTGAAATATTTTAAAAAAAGTCGAAAAATTTACCTTTCCCCCCCCCCTATCTCCGAAGATTGCAGACCGATCCTCGTACAATGTATTAGGCGTTTGTAGATATCGATCTATATTTTACAGGAAAAATATAGAGAAGTCTGTAATAATAATAGTTTTTGAAAAATGGTCAAAAAGGGGGGGATTTTTTTTTCAAAAGGGGGGGTACCTACCTATGTGGGGTATCAAATGAAAGGTATCGTTTTGACCATTTCAAAACACTTTTTGAAATTTCTGTGAGTGTCATACTTTTTGAAATATTTCAAAAAAAGACGAAAAATTGACCATTCCCCCCCCCCCCCCCTAGCTCCGAAGATTGCAGACCGATCCATGTACAATGTATTAGGCGTTTGTAGATATCAATCTATATTTTACAGGAAAAATATAGAGAAGTCTGTTATAATAATAGTTTTTGAAAAATGGTCAAAAAGGGGGGGATTTTTTTTTCAAAAGGAGGGGTACCTGCCTATGTGGGGTATCAAATGAAAGGTATCGTTTTGACCATTTCAAAACACTTTTTGAAATTTCTGTAAGTTTCATACTTTTTGAAATATTTCAAAAAAAGACGGAAAATTGACCATTCCCCCCCCCCCCCCCCCCCTAGCTCCGAAGATTGATGACCGATCCATGTACAATGTATTAGGCGTTTGTAGATATCAATCTATATTTTACAGGAAAAATATAGAGAAGTCTGTAATAATAATAGTTTTTGAAAAATGGTCAAAAAAGGGGATTTTTTTTTCAAAAAGGGGTACCTACCCATGTGGGTACCCATGTGTATCAAATGAAAGGTATCGTTTTGACCATTTCAAAACACTTTTTGAATTTTCTGTAAGTTTCATACTTTTTAAAATATTTCAGAAAATTGATTGACCAAATAATTGGCAAATGTTTGAAACCCTCGGCGCGCGAGTTACACTCGCACTTGGCGAATCTTGTTTCTTATACCTACTGTGCCTAGCCACAGAAAATTCGAAAGATATTAAAAAAATGAGAGTTTCATAAAGTTGATGTCTGCATAGAATAGCGCCTAAATAATGTAGGTGTGGCTATTCCTAATTTGCTCGATAGATGGCATTGAATGGGGTCTCTATAACACTCTGCCTGTTTCTCATAAATAACAAAGCCCACTTACCACCGCAAGCGGAGCGGAGCCACTAAGGACTCTCGTTCAACTCGCAAGTGTAAATTGCATAGGTACTTACCTACTAATATTATTTGCTTTGGATATCAAGAAAAGAAAGAAACTTAAACCATCATCTAAAAAAAGTCCGTCCCGCCAGCCTTTTTCTAATAATTACCCGTTTGTGGTGGAACTGTGAAGCCTGGTGAGCGTAAGTAAACAAAAAGCAGTCGAAAAATGTTCGTATTAGTATTAGTTCAGAAATTAGCAAAAAGTTCATTTCTAAATTTTTAGTTTCTTAACTGTTTTAAACACCATGAAACTGTAGACGCAATGTTATTATGTTATACGGCTCTGTAGGCAAACTAAAAGTATCAACTGTCATCAGCAAATTTCAGCGTATTTGTTCAGGTCTCACACAACCAACTAACTTCATGACTACAGATGAGTAGGACGTTCACTGCGTCCAGCGTTTTCGTCAAGTTACGTAAGTACAGTTTTACTCGGCAAGCGTAGTGGAGGACACCCTCCGACCAGGTGGGATGACGATTTGCGAAAGACTGCTGGCAGATGCTGGATGCGGCAAGCTGAAGACAGGGCGCTATGGCGCTCATTAGGGGAGGCCTATGTCCAGCAGTGGACCAGTATAGGCCGATCATGATGAAATACATTTTGAGGGCACTTAAAGATTGAATAAAAAATTTGTGGTTCATTAGCAAAGATCCTGGGGTATACAAGAATCTTTGTTCATTAGCATTAAAGAACCTTATTGAGACACTTCTGAAATATGGGCGTAATAACCTATTGTCGGACGAGAGAGGTTTATGGAATATTCATGAAAAGATTTTGGATAGGTAGGTAGGTACCTATTTTTTATCACGGGACTTTTCATACCTACGATTATTAACATAAAATGAAATAATGAAATTTGGATTAAGTAGGTACCTAACTACCTACCCAGAAACAGTAAATAACTGCGCCATTTTGGTGCTCAAAAGATAAAAAAAAATTAAAAGTGTCATCAACAGGCAGTTGGGAAAATTAAAATTACGAATTCAGAAGAAATTCTGTGTATTATTTGTACCTGTACAAATAATTACTAAAGTGGCCACTAAAACAATATTTTTGGTACCAAAATAATATATTGCTACACCAACTTTACATTTGAAATATAGTGTAATAATGATAGATAGATAGATAGAAAACTCTTTATTCTCTTCTCCACAAAGGGTACAAAGGGCGGCCTTATCGCTTTGAGCGATCTCTTCCAGGCAACCTTGGGATGGACTGGACATAAAAGAACAATAATAGACGGTGGCATTGAAAATAAAATAAAAATAAATGATGTCATGATGAAAATATTATTAAATCGAATAAATAAGTTTAAAAAATGTATATTCAACAATAAGGGAAGTTCTTTTTTCTTTTAATGTGAACTTGTTAATTTTATTGTTGTTTGAACTCCTACACTCGTTTGAATCCAGATCAGGGCTCGGCATTACGAATACGGTAGACTCGCATAAGCCCTGATCAGGGTCTACTATAGCCGTAAAATCGACCCCTGATTTGGGTACAAACTAGTGTAGGGGTTAATATTTACGGCGCAATTTCGATTTGTCGGTGAAGTAAATAATATGTAGGTACATTCGTTTGAAATCCACAGTGGCTTCGTCAAATCTTTGGGACCTCTTACGGCTCTAGCGCCGTTAGCGGTTTGGTTGGTTTTTAACGCGTTCACTGCCCAGCCTAATGCGTCCTGATCCCGCAGTGTTAACTTTCAATGTTTCCCCTGTAGGTGGAGCTAACGGCGCGGTAGAGCCGTAAGAGGTCACAAAGATTTGACGAAGCCACTGTGGATTTCGTGGCTTATTTCAACTAAGGTGTGCTGTACTCTATCTAACCAACTAAGTTAGTTGGTTAGATAGAGCACACCCGTACTGAGGGTGGAGCGCGGGTTCGAGTCCTGCCGAAATCGTATTTTTTTAAAAACTTATTTAATTTCTTAAAGATTAGCCAGAGTGCGTATAATACAAAACCTTAGAATTGAGGGACAGGAACACCTCTCGTAGAACGAACTAAACGTAACTTTAGTCTTTGAATAGGTTTGGATAACATCCAATGTTTCCCCTGTAGATGGAGCGGCGCTAGAGCCGTAAGAAGACCCAAAGATTTTCAATGAAAAGCGAATATGGTTTAGGCGTTGAATGTATGTGGCCTTAATAGACATAGATCTACATATTATGTAGTACAGACAAAATATAGATAGGTCTTTTATATTCAGTATTTATTGAATACCTAGCAATCTCTAAATGGTAGGTCCCTAAAGTGTATATTTGTATGATTGGCAAATGTTCGAAACCCTCGGCGCGCGAGTTACACTCGTAATTGACGTATCTTGTTTTACAAAGAGTCTATGTTCATGTGATGCTGATGAATGATGATGCTTTGTGGATTGACCAGAATTATTTTTTGTTATCCTCTCGTATGTGGTGTCTGCCATCATCGATTCATGTACTTATTTTTGTTGAACCAAATCTTGGTTCCACCTCACAATTTCGCAACAGCCTATAACGGTTCACTGCTGGACGCAGGCCTTCCCCTGATAATCGCCTAATTGGCTTTTATCTCATGGGGGGTAAAGGGGTAATGCCCATAATCCCCTCGCTGGGCAGCCGGGTTATGATTATTATATTAGATATATTCTGCAAGGGCGCTACTGCCCGCCCCCCGGTGTATGTTAGTTAGTCGCCTCTTACGACACCCACGGGAAGAGAAGGGGTGGTGCAAATTCTAAGCCGGCACCACACGGCTCACACACACATGGTTTTTCTTAATTGTTTGATTTTTGGTTTTTATTTTATATTGCATGAAAAGAACTTTATTAAGTATATCAGTTAAGTATCCATAAACCTTATTTAATTGCCTAGTAAAGTGTATTTTTAAAAGATGAACTCTATATAATTTATACATTTCTAACGATAGATTAAAATGGAAATAAAGGTAATTTTATAATATAAAGAAAATTAACCTAAGATCATCTTGATTATGGTTAGGCTATAGTAGTAATCATAGACATAGAATTTTTTAAGCCTATGGTAGTAATCCAATAATGTGGATACAGATCATAATATGGGTAGCATACCATAGAAAAAATAAAAAATATTATAATTGTCTAGAATTGTTTATTATTATATATTAATGTTGTTTCCTTTGTGTGCAATGAATTACCAGCATATCAACATACCTAATATTTCTTCATGCATGTTATCATCAAATCTTTCATAAAAAAAACCGGCTGTACCTACGTACCTAACATTTTTGTATTTTTATAAAATGAAGTGGTTCATCACATCTAGTTGCCTTTAAAATACGATTTTTGGTGCGTTTTAGTGAGAATTCGTAATTTTGTTCTTGTTTCTATAGACCGGACATGGCCGACATTATAATGTCGGCATTTTACCGTCCGGTCGCTAAAAGGCTGTTAAGTGACATTTGGACAAATTGAGATTTTATAAAAGCGTAAAAGCGGAATTTTTTGCTATATTTTCCATTACGTCGGTATTTCTATCGTTCATAATTACCGAGATATAGAAACCCCACTATGATAAACGCGTTTTGTACTTTTATAATTCATAAAAAATTCAACTAGACCCCAATCATCAGTGAGCAGCATGGGTTCATGAGTAGACACTACCGAAACCAACCTATGTGAATTTACTTTTCCATGACAATAAGTCGCCTTTAAGTATGTAAAGTTTTTATACTTACGCGATCTGAACACATTATTGTATGTATTACTAACGGATATTTTTCGCGTTTATTTGCATCTTAACCCAACGTTTCAAAAGGTTTACACTCTGGAGTGAACACGAGATGACTGACACCTCATAATGTAGAGAAAAGTTACGCTTAGACGTCAATTTATTACTATGTTTATGATATTGTTGGTTCGATTTCAAACGTCAAATAACAGTTAAGTACTTAAAATTGTTTGCCTCAGAGTTATGTTTAAGCTTGTAACGAACTATCGTTACAAGCTTTTTTTTACTGTTAACTAAACGTAGTATTAACTATAATGTTACGGTTAGTAATAGTAAAAAAAAGGTTAACAATCCTCCAGGTTATTTTTTGAAACAGATATTTTCATTAAAAGCACAAAAAACTGTTTTGAAAACTAAGAGTTTATTGTGCGGATTAAAAAAAAAGCTTAAAAATTACTAATCATTACTCATATCACCGAATGCGTTGCGTGTTCACAAAGTCTAGAACCAATATTTTTTTTCATGATTTTGCACGGAGCCGAAATTTTAGGTGCGTCACACACTTACTGCCTTTTAACGATCGGACGCGGAACGGCAGCTTTATTAAATTCTGTGTACAAGCGTCGACTGCAAAACTGCGCATGGTACAGTTGAGTGCATAATCTTTAGGTACCTACTTTAAAGGGGTTTGAAGATTTTGGCCCTAAAATCAGCTGCCATTTTGTTTTTTCTTCAAAGTCGCCGTGCACAATAAAAGTTATAAATTTGGACAGAGGACACTAAAATAAATAGAAAATGTTCTATAACATAATGTCCTAAAGCGTCAGGTTTCTGAGATATTCACAGGTGAAAATCACTATGGCTCTAATGAATTTATCTACGTTTACTGTTTTCATCAGTTTTCACGTTGCCTAGCAACGTACCGTTTGATGATTTTGAGTGCCTACCTACCCAAAGATCCTACGTTCCGCTAGAATCTTTGCTGCCTACCTATTATATGTAGGTATATTGTGAAGCATATGCCGACAAGAAAAGAAAAAACAATTGTTACTGATTCAGAAAGTGTTTATTAAAATTAAAATGTGGTACTACAATTAATTACTAGGATTTTAACAATAATAAATTAAAATGTGACTGCCATAAAAATACAATTTGAAAAAGAGAGTTATTTTAAAATGTTTTGTCATGGCTTATGAGCTATGCCAAGTCAAACAAAAGTACCTACTTACCTGACGGTCGTCGAATAAGTGCCGTGAATAGTTTATAATGCTTGGATGACTGGCTATGAAGACTTCAGTCAGCAAATAAGACTGTATAGGACGTAAAGAAAGATCTTCGCCGTGGGCCAGGGATAGTGTTGATTCCACAAAAAAAAACATGTTCTGACCAACATGGTTTGACATTTTGTCAAAAAATAATAACTAGCTTAACAATCAACAGTAACAACAAAAACTTAAATAAAACAGTACATAACAGTTTTATTTAACATAAATAAAAAAAACGAGACCAATCTCTAGTTTATACCGAGAACGAAAAGCGCGCACATATTTTTTTAAGATGTGGTGAGAACCTCATTTTGCATAGAGAAACCAAGGAGGTAACGAACCTGAGTTTGAGGTATAAAACCTCTTTCATGCCATGGTTGGTTTTAGCACAAGAAGCCTCCTTCGATAGCTTTAAATGATTTCAGCCCAAGTTTTTTTCGATAGTCTACCTTGATGTCTGTAACTTATTATACCTACCATTAAAATGCAGTGTCTACAGACAGTGTGTACTTAAAGGGGTCTTGGAGATTTTTACCCTAACATCGGCAACCTCTTTGTTTTATTATATCGCCGCGCACGATGAAAGTTACATATTTGGATAGAAGACACCAAAACAAATAAAAAATGTTCCATAGTATAACGTCCTAAAGTGTCAGGTTTCTGAGATATTCACAGATGAAAATAAATAAAAAAAAATCTTTACATGTGAATATCTCGGAAACCTGACGCTTTTGGGCATTATGTTAGAGAACATTTTTAATTTGTTTTGGTGTCTTCTATCCAAATATATAACTTTCTTTGTGCGCGGCGATTTTGAAAAATAAACAAATTTTAGGGCCACCCTCCATACAAAAATCTTCAAACCCCTTTGTAATAGGCAATGGGTAGATTATGTATGTTTATTTGTTATAATAAGTGTCTGCCATTTGTGCAAGATATTAAAGAAATCAGCCGGCCAAGCAAGGGGTTTGTTCTCTAGATTATAATAAACAATAATGACATCGCATAGGTACAATACATTATTAAGTTAAAAGAATGAATTTAAATTATTTACGCATGCGATCATAAAGTGATGTAAGTAATTTTTCTATAACCTACCCTAGACAACGATCCCCGTGCTTGCTCTACGTAGGCTACCTTGTAAATAAAAGACGAATAGAATAAAAGACATGAAACAAAATGCAATTCATTAATTATTATAATAATTAAAAAATTATTAAAATATCTTCTACAAGAATTTCTTCCCATTTAGGTGAAGGGACGTCTTCATCAACGAAGAAGAAAATTTTCATTTTATCTATCACAATCTCCACAATTACCTATTGTCTCTGAATCGCTCGATTCGTTTTCAGTGATTTTAATTAACAAACAGCAATTTCCGTATTTGGCGAGGTAGCACGCTAAATCGTCAGCGAGGCATGATTTTGACAACAATAACGAAAACAAGTAACAATAACACAAAAACAAAATAACAATAATGTGTAGGTAATGTAATGATAATGACTCTCGAATCGACTGTACTTTTTGACTTGCTTGCACGTAAGTTGCCGCACGTTGTTTCGTACCTATAGGAACAGAGCGTTCGCAGCGCGCGCATTGATGTATTTCATATTGGTACACGTACCTGGGCGTTTTTCAAAAAAAATGAGCACCCGACAAATGTGTTGTCCACTAACTTCGACAACAAATTTCTCAGCAACCTTAACACATTTCACTATTAAGAGTAACATTTCTACTACAGAAATGATTATGAATTATGTTTAAACATAAAAAGTTAATGAAACACTATGTAAAAATTAAAATATTGTCAAAAATGTAATACAAAATGACACAATTTTATATGTCCACCATACAGCTTGTTAACTTTACAGTTCATTAAAATACCCCAAAATTACATTTATTTAAATAAAATTGCTTGCAATCGAAGCATAAATGTTTGTATTTTTATCACAAGTTTAATGTATTACTATAAAAAGGAATCTGAATAAACAAAACTAGTGTAGAGTTTGTCCTCAAAAAACGGAAGTGGCGGAATTTCCACCTAAGGAACGCCAAAAACTAGGACTACAAAACACAAAATTACTACCACTCCGTGCCAGTTTTTAGTAATGGCAACATTAGTTCTATTCAGAATACCCCGTCCTCTTCTTCCCGCTTGTTTTTGACGCATTCCGTTACGTTGTGTTGTGTGGTAGCATGATGCGAAAAAAATGTTCCACTAAGAACGGCTGACTTACTGGTAAGCAATGAGTTTATTGTTATGTACTTATTCTGTAGTTGCTCTCTAATTATCCGTGAATAACTTTTATAACACAAATTAGGAATACTTATGATATTGCATATAAAATCATTGCAAGCAATAGTCTGAGGTTATGATTCGTAACATCCATTAAGCAACGTTACGTATAAGCGGACCGAGACCGTTACTTAATGGAATTATAAGGACGTGCGCATAAAGTTTTTTTAACTAGTTGCGCCCCGCGGTTTCACCTTTTGTTTTCACAGAATGCTCAACAGTTTCCAGATCCTAGAAAGAGTCCGCATATTGATGCCTGGACATTCTGGACCACCAACCAAGAAAAGCAAAGAAAAAATAAGCGAGATAGAAAATAAGCGTAAAATTAAAGTATTATTACCAACTACGAAGAGAAATTTTCGTTGCTATGTCTGCCATCTTTGTAAAAGTGATTATTTATGTCTAAAAGAGATGATTAAATAATGTATAATAATAATGTATGGTGTGTAAAAATTGGATGTGGCTAAAATGTAGTGGCACTGATTCTTTTGATTATATTTGCCCAACATGCCTTGATGCTGATTAGTGATTTTAAAAGTACCTAAGTAAATGAAAAACCAAGACTAATATTATGACTATGACTGACTAGGATTTTAATTATTATTATGTACATTGTACACGTAGCCTAATTATTCCTATTAGTAACTTTGTGTTCCATCTAAGTAACTGTCCTAATAAAATGTGAGATAAATTTTAAGATTTCTTTAAATTGTATTTAGCTTAGAGCTATAATTTGAGTAACAAACATTGTTTTATTTCTCCAAATATCATTTTGTGTTACCTTAAAATTTTGTAAACTTACTGTTATGATAATAAAAGATATTTTGTATAGTATTACCGGCACAAAAGTGACGTAATGGATGTTTTTCGGAAAATATTCGCCAATTTATTGATTAATCGTTAGTTCATTGTTCTGTTTTTTTAATATTAATATGCTATAAATTGAATAAAACATACTAGTAATTATAAACAAATCGTTTTATTTGTCTAAATGCCAAGTTAAAAAGTTACTTAGTGGAACGAATTGTAGATAACTTTTGAAAACAGATTGATGTTTATTGAGCTTATTTTCATATATCTATATATATTGTATTATTTTTAATTAATTTATTTAATAATCTATAGCTTTATCATCAATTTAATGCCGAATTCCGTTCATTAGAAAAAAGGTTTCCACATAAGTAACGGGCCATTTTTTTTGAAAAGCGCCCACCTACACGCATATAGGTACCTAGGTGAAAATTGTTATAGATTTTTCTATTTCATTTGATTTGGTCTGGAAGAACATCAATGATACCACTGAGTAATTCAGTTTGTAATACAATAGGTAGGTAGGTAATCTTATATCGACTTCAATGCGACTTGAACGAAGAAGGGATTAAACATAAAAATCACCCCGAGTGTGAGGGTTATACGTTAGGTGCACACAAAAACCTTAAATTCAGTATTTGTCTCAGAGCAAAAACTAAAGCAGTATTTGTAATCGCCTGTGCTGATTGCCTCAAAGAGCATAGAATGCGAATAAAATGCGATCCATCCATCTAGCTAGAGGTGGGTCCTCAGTACGTTACGTGTGCTGCCACAATTGTATCTACTCACTTCCTCAAAAGAGGCCCTCGCTCATCGCTCACTCTTCTTAATCGTGAATCGTGTGGGGCACGATGGTGCTTCTCGTCCGAGAAGAAGTGTAGTTTGCTAATTTTAACTCGTTCGCTCGCGTGTCGCGCCGCGTGAGCAAACGGGATACAACCAATACGCACGAGGCATGGACTCTGTAATTGTGCACTCTGTATCCCGCTCACTCCAGTGGCGCTCTTCGCGAGCAATTGGGACACAGATAGCACGATTTTCCGAAGCGCGCCTCGGCTGAACTCGACTCGCACTGTGCTACTTGCTGTGCTGTGTGCCATGTTAAGAAGTGTGCTGGCTGAGTACGGAGTAGCACAATCGAGTAACTACGTGCGGCAGCATACTCGCACAGCACACACATTCGTGATATCACAGTGTGCTGCCTCTTTCAGCCTCGCGAGTGCCTCGACAAAAATAAGTGTGCGACCCACCACTACTCCACTCATGCTCGTTCCCTCAAGCCGGCCTCAAGCAATCACCAAGTTTGGGGAACGAGGACGAACAAAATCATCACAGATTTATAAGTATAGTACTAAAGTAAAAATCATCCTCCACTTTGATAATGCCAGCATCAGGGAAAAAACCATAGACATAGAATTTTTTCACTACGTGAAAAAACAAAGATGGCAGACGACTGACATGACCTTTGAAATATATGTATTGGTTTTTTGAATTTCTTATTAATGGCAACATGTGTGGTTAGACAATTTTACCAGTGTCAAATAATGAAAAATAATTTTATAATGTATGAGTTAACAAAGGGGAATGAAGATATTGGCCCTAACATCAGCCGCCATTTTGATTTTTTTTTCGAAGTCGCCGCGCACATTAAAAGTTACATATTTGAATAGAGAACACTAAAATAAATAGAAAATGTCCTATAACATAATGTCTTCTGGTGACAAAATGGTTTCTGAGATATTCACAATTGAAAATCTCTATTGCTCTAATGAATTTATTTAGGTATGTTTACTGTTTTCATGTTGCCTAGCAACGTACCGATTTGATGATTTTGAGCTACCTACCTGCCTATTATATGTAGGTATATTGTGAAGCATAAATGCCAACAAGAAAAGAAAAAACAAATGTTATTGTTTCAGAAAGTGTTTATTAAAATATCACAGGTAACTACTGCAATTAATTACTTGGAAAATTACATCAAATGTTTGTACGATCTGCAAATATTTTATTTTTGAATGACTGGCTATGAAGACTTAAATAAAACAGTACATAACAGTTTTATTTAACAAGAATTAAAAAAAACAACGGGCCAATCCCTGAACGAAAAGCGCGCGCATAATTTTTTTTTGTAGATATGGTGAAACCTCATTTTGCACAAATATCAAGAAGGCAACGAACCTGAGTTTGAGCTATAAAACCTCTTTCATGCCATGGTTGAACGTTTTTAGTACAAGAAGCCTCCTTCGATATAATATACCTATAATGATTTCAGCTCTAGTTTTTTTCCGATAGGCGACCTTGATACTTATTATACCTACCATTAAAACGCAGTGTCTACAAATGTAACAGGGGATTGGAATTTTTTACCCTAACATCGGCAACCACTTTGTTTTATTAAATCGCCGCGCACGATGAAAGTTATATATTTGGATAGAAGACACCAAAACAAATAAAAATGTTCCTTAATATGAAGTCCCAAAGTGTCAGGTTTCTGAGATATTCACAGATGAATTTTTTTCTTCTTTATATTATTATGTGAATATCTCAGAAACCTGACACTTTGGGACGTTATATTATGGAACATTTTTATTCAGAAAGAAAATAACAATCAAATAACAAATTTAAATTAAAACTAGTATTTACAATAGAAACAATTAAGCTATCTGCAAACATTTTTATTTGTTTTGGTGTCTTCTATCCAAATATAAAACATCATTTAGCGCGGCGATTTTGAAAAATGTAAAAATTTTAGGGCCACCCTCCATACAAAAATCTTCACACCCCTTTTACTAGAGCCTAGTTCGATATCCAGCAGGGTGCACGACGCGACATGCAGGTTAGGTTAGCTTGGGAGACTTGATGTTGTAATCTCCCTCCCCTCTTCATAATTTGTTAACTCATCTATATTTTATGTATTTTACATTACTTGACACTGGCAGAATTGTCCAACGAGACACGTTGCCATCAATAAAGAATTCATTCTTTGATTCGAAGAAGTTGAAGTTGAAGTTTTATGTGTACGTACTTGTGTTGTGTGTACAATACGTGTTGTTCTGTCATTTGATGTTTCTTCGATTGGTCGGCTGATTGAATGGATCTTCTACGAAACATTTTGGGTCGGTTTTGTAGTAGGTACGTGTCTTGTTTTATACCGACCCTCAGCATTACTGTAACGAGCGCCTAATAAGATAGATTAATTACTTATTAGATTACACAAGGCTGGTCGCACACGTCGTATTCTGCTAGTTTTCAGTCATGACTTCCACAAAAAATAAAAGTGAACTAAGGTTTATTTTATACGCGGCTGCAATATTTGCCTGTTACTTCGTATTTGCTATGTTACAAGAGAAGATAACTAGAGGAAATTATGGGAATAAAGATAAGTTTACTTGTACTCTCTCCCTAGTGCTGGTGCAGTGCGTAGTGAACTATGTTTTCGCTCAGGTTTTGTTGGTAAGTACCTACCGTTATTGAAAACTTAGAATATCTACGAACGCAAGTTTTATAGATGAAATCTACAAGGTACTTTCTAATATAATGGAACCTGATAATTAATACCTACAATATTACTGAGGTACATAGGTACTCTATTTATTGAAAGCCATGCCCATCTCAAATTTTTTCATTCAAATCTGTAGAAGGCTTGTTCGCCGGGTTTTCACTTTTTATTACAAAATTGCTGGGCAAAAACATACCTAAATGTAGATTAAGAACCATGCTCAGACTAGTACATGACAAGTTCTACCTCATTTATCAAAATCGCTCGAGCCATTTGGATCTTCAAGGTTGAATAGTAACCACATATAACATTCAAAAACATAACCGACCTCACCAGGTAAAAAGTGTCACATTTAAATTTAGAAAGTTAAAGTTTGGATGGATGTTATATTTGTTCCTTTTTCACATCAAAACTACTACGGATCGAGTTGAAATTTTGCATACAGGTAGTTTAATGCCTGGAATAAAACATAGACTTTTTATTCCATAAATCAGTTTGCATGGGATATAAAAATCCTTAAAAGTTTTCAATGTATCTGATGGAATAAAACTTACCTTCCTGTAACATTTTTTCCAGCTGTCCTGGAAACATGATGTCGACACCACACGAAGAGTGTACTACTTCTCTTCAGCCATGACGTACCTTCTTGGCATGGTTAGCTCCAACATGGCCCTGCAGTGGATTAACTATCCAACTCAAGTATGTACCAGCATAGAGTGGAACAAACTTCCTAAATAAGTTGTTCACTGTGAATCTAGGAGAATTAAAACCTAAAGTGAACAAGTTCTTTCATGGAAAGCATGCTCTGTCTCATTTTCACTTTCATAAGTGTGATGGTAGTGAAATACTAAACCATTTAAAAACACTTAGTCTAGTTATGTTTTGTCTAGCATTTTTCTTTAGAACGGGTTAAAATGTCCCCTCTTTTGAACACTAGGAAAGTATTTGCTTGTAATAAAACGTATTATAAGTTCAAGTCTCTTAGTAATCTATAATATAAAAATGAATCGCAAAATGTGTTGGTAAGCGCATAACTCAACAACGCCTGGACCAATTTGGCCAAATCTTTTTTTAAAATGTTCGTTGTAGTTCAAGGATGGTTTTTACGGCGAGAAAAATTAGAATTATTGCTGGAAAAACCCTAAAAATAGCCCTTCTTTTTCCCATACAAATGATTTGTAACTAAAACGTAGTCAATTTGAGCTTTATTGCTAAAATAACTACCCGTGCGAAGCCGGGGCGGACCGCTAGTAACGTAATAAAAATAGCTAGAAAAAATAACTACTTATTTAAAACTTTATTTGCAAGTTGCGTCAAAAATTGATAAACAGGCCACAACAACAGGAACGGAAGTACAGTTTTCCAAAACGCTTTAGAAAGTGGTTAATTCCAACATTTTAAAATTATTACTGTTTTGCAATTTTTTTCGGAATTAATGTAGATAGCTTAATTATTGGATATTGACCACATAATGCTACAGCGCCATTGGAAAATAGGGAAAATAAAATAAACACTCGATAAATAATCTTATGTTAATAAATCGCCAAAATTTTACTGTTGATCAAGCTTATATTTGCCTTACCAACAATCTGTTTCCTTAGGCTCTTGATGATGATTTTGAATTCTTATCCATAAAAACTAATATTATCATCTTGATCCATTTCAGGTGGTTGGCAAAGCAGCAAAGCCTATACCAGTGATGATCCTCGGTGTCCTTCTTGGACGGAAGACATACACTTTGAAGAAGTACTTTTGTGTACTGCTGATTGTACTAGGTGTCGTATTATTTATGTACAAAGATCAATCGAAGACTTCGGGTGATAGTGCTACCATGGGCATCGGGGAGGTTCTACTTCTGCTGTCTCTGACTATGGATGGGCTCACTGGCGCAGTTCAGGTTAGGTTTATGTGATTAATCCTTCCTGTTATACATAAAAACAGAAAATTACAACTTATAGTACAAAGAGGTGGTAATAAAGCTCTGGGAATGTAAAAATTCTATCAGAAAGTCTTACAGTTGGGTAAGTATCCTCAAAAGCTGGCATAAATTCTAATTTATTAAATTATTGTTGTCTAGAAAAACTTTGTTATTTTATTTCAATAGATTGGTAATCTACTAACAATTTGGCGTTATTTATTTCTTCTCAAACCGACAGAAGACAGAACCAATCCTGATTGTCAGAAGAATTTGTTAAACGCGCTTCTCGCATATTGACCGATTCATATTTTTAAGAAGATTTTAGTGATATTTGTGATGTAGCGATACATTGGTACCTTCAAGTTTAGGTATATGACGATATTTTAGTTATATATATTTTTTTAAAATTTATTTAAAGATGCATTAGGTACATTAAAATGTAAATCGATACGAACTTACAAATATCGCATACCTATAACAAATTCATGTGAAAATCCGGTTTGGTTCTGAAGAAATAAAATAATACCAAATAGTTACAAGGTTACTAATCTATTGAAATAAAATAAGAAGGTTTTCCTAAACCACATATTTTCATAAATTTGAATTTCTGCCAGCTTTTGAGGGTCATTTCAGCTGCAAGGCTGCAGTGCTGACCGCGCTGTGATGGCCTTCGCTTTCAGCCATCTTCAACCGCCAGTAACCCACCCATTACAGACCTCGGACGTTATGTAATGAAATAGATTTCTTCTGCTTCAATAATGTATGTCGATGTCATTATTGTCTATTCTACCCTGAGAACAATGTCCGTGCTTGGCCTACAAGCCAGACCACCAAAATCCATGTTATTGAAAACAACTGGGTTAATCTAAATCACGACGGCGCAAACAAATGTCATTCCAAGTATAAATACTATAAACGGATCGTCCGTTTGGGTGTAAAATTGTGTTCCAGGGAACACCCTGGGTATGTGAGGCATGACAAATCGGGAATTCGGGAGGCGTTCTATCTGCGTCTCCGCGAGAAATAACATGGGGCTTCACACAAACAACAACTCTGTGCGAAAAGATGCAGAAGGCACTACGGATTGTGGAAACATGATGCACCACACATAGTCTGTCAGTAAACCCGAACAAAACAGAACTAGTACTCTTTACTCGTAAAACTAAACTACCAAAACTTGAACTACCCTCACTATTGGGCACAACATTGACACTAAGCAAAGAGGTCAAATACCTCGGCATTTGGCTAGACAGCAAGCTACTGTGTGGGGCAAACAACTTGACCACACTATAACCAAAGCCACAAACATTTTATGGCAATGCACGCGGGCAGTGGGCAAGGACTGGGGCCTCAAGCCCAAGCTGTGCCTGTGGCTGTACACAGTCATGGTCCGCCCAGTGTTAACCTACGGCGCAGTAGTGTGGTGGCCTAGAACAATCTTAGTCACCACCATCAACAAACTACAGCAAGTTCAAAGACTGGCCTGCACACTCATCTGCGGATGCAGGAAATCAACCCCATCTGCAGCACTGGACATAATTCTAGGACTAACGCCCTTGCACCTCCACATACAACAAGAAGCAATGGCAGCGTCTCTAAGAATAATATCAACAAATCAGTGGAAAGGTGGGTCAGGTATGACGACTCACTGCAGAATATTGAGCAAAGCAATTGCTGCATTTCCAGAGGCGGCAAATGGCACTGATAGAATAGCGTCTTCCTACTTAAACGGCAAGACCTACGAATTAATGCATGAAGAGGAAACAGTAGCGATCACCTCCCATGACGTTACCACATACCACATTTACACTGATGGGGCCAGACCAATACAGGAGCTGGCTGCGGCTACTCTTGCTCTGATATAGGACTCTCGAGAGCCCAACCACTGAACTCAGCCACCACGGCCTTTCAGGCGGAAACCTTGGGACTCCAACTGGCGGCAAATCATATTCTTCTGGACAAAACAATCAAAGAGTCAACCTGCCAGATGCAGCTGGTCTTTAAAACTGATAGCGCTGCACTAATAAATGCACTCAAAAGGACAGAAACGAGATCAAAATCAATTGTAGAATGTCACAACGCTTTACAAAAACTTTCAGAACACAGTAAAGTCTGCATACAGTGGACAGAGAGTCGATCCTGTCCAGGAAACATAAATGCAGACAGACTAGCAAAGGAGGGAGCAAGACTGATCCCAACAAAACAGGACATCAGTCTCTCAAACCCGCCCACAGCAGAAGTCAAAAACAGTCTAAAACTTAACTCAGAAAAGGAACACCAAAACCTATGGGAACGTCGAACAGACTACAAAGATAGGAAAACAACAAACACGATGCTCAAGATGAGCCGCGAGGACTTAAGAACAATGGTGGGTATCATCACAGGCCACTGCGAGCTTAACCACCATCTCTTTAAGACAGGAGCCACAGACAGCAGCCTGTATCATGGCTGCCTCCTGGAAGAAGAAACTGTGGAACACGTTGTGGTACACTGCGCGGCCACAGAGGAGGCCAGACAGAAAACGGGATTGAAAAGTCTCATAGAGACATCAAACCTGTCCACACCCATAGAAAAGCTGAAACGAAGCTATCAATCTCCAAAAGTCCTGACCACGTATTGGCCAGCGTGTACCCAAAATTTCTGATTACTCTGATTTTTTTAAGCAAACCTATAAGATAAATTAGTTTACTTCAAACGTGATGAAAATCCCTATAAGATTACATTAATTTTTGGAACAACTAGTTAAGTAGCGTGCAATAATCGAGTCATCAGAGTCGTAGAAATTTTGCATGCGTGATCAATTTGTGATGACAATATGAAATCGTTAACACATTGCATTGCTAAAATAAATAGCTGATTTTGAATGGTTTTAATATATTTTAATAAAACCTATCTATTTCAGGAGCGAATCAAGGCTGAACATTCACCAACAGCTTATTCCATGATGATGAACACAAACTGGTGGTATGTATGTTTAACTATTTTAAACTATGTGTCACTTTAAAATCTTAAGTAAAATTTATATGTAGGAAATAGGTAGTCTTTTATCATCTCCGGGTCCGATAAAAATATATTTGAACACTAGCCTGTTCTCCCCGCGGTAAAGAAACCTACGTCCATCCTTAGCTTAAACAACTAAACGGCTGAACGGAGCTAAATTTCATTTCGATCCGTTCAACCGTCTAAGCCTGAAAAAGTAGCAGACAGACAGAGAAACAGAATAACTTTCGAATTTATAATATACAATATGCTACAAAATTCGTAATTACCAGTAACTACGCAAATGAACCTGCGGGCAGATGCCATTTTCAAGCCCTGAATTTATGGATGTATGGAAACAGGGAACAGAGGCCTTTGCCAAACCGTGGGATGTTTCTTTTTACAATATAATGTAGGGTAAAAAAGGTATATATTATACTTCTTCACGACATCAAGTAAAGGTTCTATTTTCGGCAGTGTGTATTTTTTGTATTTAAGTACATATGTACCTCGGTTTCACCGTCGATAGATAGATTTTACGACCTCTGCGACAATCTTTAATATGTGCAGGCAGGGGTATATTAATAAGCACACAAGTTCCAGCCCGAGGCTTTGCAAGGGTTAATTGTATGAAAACTATGAAAAAAAAAAAAAAAATCGTGTTTTATAAAATTACAGTTGACGTAGGTACAGATTGCCTGCGGTCTCCGCACTAGACAAAGCCTCTATCGCGGATACCAGTCATTTGTATTAACATAAAGGAATTTACTTCTTACTCGTACCTACCAGCTTATTAACAATGAACGTGCGAGAAAAAAAATTGGATTAATTATTAATTCAATTGCTATTACTCGTAAAGCTTATATCAGTCCTATAAGAACTGATTATATATTATATAAAAATTAGACAGTGTTATTCCAAATGAAAAAAGTTTCAGTCCTTCAGTAGTTTTGACGTGAAGAAGTAAATAAACATCCAACTTTTCGCATATACAATAAAACTGTGTAATTTTAATGCTTATAAAGAAGTGTTTGCTTGCAGGTCATCTATAATATCAACCCTGGGTGTGGTACTCAGCGGTGAGATTTTCACATTCGCTGGTTTCGTGTCCCTCTACCCCGAGGTTATTGTGTACATCGCAGCCCTAGCATTCTTCGGAGCACTGGGCCAGCTGTTTATCTTCTTCATGGTATGTGGATTTGAATCAATTGTTTCTTCAGTTCAAAGATCTTTATTTCATTTACAACAACCATGCTACTTACATGAGAAATTTAAGCTGTCTTATTATTATGTTTTTTTTCGTCTTTCTAAATTGTTTCTAGTAGTTACATCTTCAGATATATATTTTTGCAATTTGGTTTTAAACACGCCAAACTACCAGCACCTTTAATGTCTTCAGGTAGTCTGTTATAGAACTGGGCCTCTTCAAAAGTAATCGTCTTTTACCCTGTTGGGTTCTAACAGTAGGCAAAACAAGATGATCGCCTCTTCTACTGTATTTACTGTGTAGTTCACTCTTTTTGATAAATGTGATATTTGTATGAATAGTTTTGTTTACGATTCTACGTATAAGTACTATAGAATAGAATAGAAACATTTATTCACAGAAAACATGTCAAATATTACAATGTTGTTGTTGTATGAGTGGTATCAATGTAATACTACCAGTAGCTAGACTGGTGTGCGAATTTTAATAAACCTACCTATTTACAATAATAATAATGATTATAAATTAAATTAAATTATTTTTTAAGTGTATATATGACCTATAGTAAATAGATGTAAGTATTAAATTATTATAATTATTAAGAGTTAAACTAAAATTAAAAATGTCTTCCCTGTTTAAAATTAAAATATTCCTGCACGCTATAAAAACAATGAGTCAGTAACCATTTATTGAGTCTATTTTTAAACAATGTCATTGGCAAGTCCTTAAATTCCTTTGGTAACACATTAAATATCTTAATTGCCATGCAGAACGAATTTCTGGCGAAAAGCGTAGAATGATGATTTGGCATAATAATTTTATTTTTATGTCTAGTATGCCTAGATAAAACTTCTTCCTTAGTTTTGAAATAATATGGATATTGTCTTACAAAAATGCAGATTTCTCTAATGTACAAACATGGCAAGGGAAGAACTTTAGTTCTCTTAAATAGTGGTTTACAGCTTTCCAGAAACCAGGCTCCACAAACCGCACGCATACACTTTTTTTGAACTTTAAAGGCTCTGAGTAACTCCACCGAATTACCCCACAATGGTAACCCGTAGAGCAACACAGATGACACATAGCCGTGGTAGGCAGCAAGTGCCGCTTTTTGTGATACAGTTTTCCTAATTCTCTTCAAAGCAAAAACAAATCTATTAGTTCTACTACAAACATAGTCGACATGCGGCTTCCAATTAAGATGTTCGTCAAGTTTGATACCTAAGAAAATACATGATGCAACACTTGTATAGTATTATATTATCTGTTGTGGTATAAGCAAGCAGGTAGTATATACAGGGTGTCCGGTAATTAATGGATAACCCCGCAGGCACTTGTGGGGGGGGGGGGGGGGGGGGGGCAGAAGGGCAACTCAGAAAAAAATATAAAAAAAATCTATCTGCAACGGTCTAGGATTTTTTTTAATTTTTTTTAAGTGCTAAATTTTATACTTTTGTTCAAATTTTTGGGCACTACGGCTACAAATTGAATAATAACGAATTCAAACGAAATCAATTCGTTATTATTCAATTTGTAGCCGTAGTGTCCAAAAATTTGAACAAAGCTATAAAATTTAGCACTTAAAAAAAATAAAAAAAATGCAGATAGATTTTTTTTATATTTTTTTCTGAGTTGCCCATCTGCCCCCCCACAAGTACCTGCGGGGTTATCCATTAATTACCGGACACCCTGTATATATAATATATAGTTGTTAAATGTTCATTAGTTTAGTTTCTTTATAGATTTTTACTGTAGGAGTTCGATACGGATAGTGAAATAGAATTTTAATAATTTTGTTCTGTAATCTTTGTAACTCATTTAGTTTATATTTTGGTGCGTTACCCCATATTTCTATAAGTTATGTTCTTTTCACTAAATGAACACAGAAAGCAGTCAAAAATGTATAGGAAGAAAGTGCCCAACTTAAGCTTCGGTGCACATGTGCAGTGAACATATACGTGCTTCCCTGGTTGAGGATTCAGAGAATTCTCTGAGATTAGGTAGATTTTCACGAATTTTCGTAGTTAGCTTCAAACTTTCATCCCATAGAGTTTAATTTACTGAAAGATGTTGGAAAAAACTATACAGACACAAATCACACTTTTTCGTAAAGCACACTTTTAAATAGTCTTACCCTAAAAAACAAAATTACGAAAGGATACAAAATGCACTATGTTTGTACAGAACGTACTCGCCTTGTAAATAAATAAATAACTTGTACGGACCAACTTAAAAATATTATGTGCTATGTTACGATAGGATAGGATTGAGATGAGAGATGGCCAAATGTCATGGGCTCAATTTATGAGAATGTAAAACCTATATATATTTTTTTCGAAATTTTTCATATAACTTTCCATAATAAATTGTGTCATGGGACTCGATTTGCAGGAAAAAATAGGCAGTGGATCAGGATTGCTATTTGTTGCGTCGTTGTATGAAGTCGTATAAAGCTTTATAGCTATATGACGTTGAATCTAAATTAGGGGGGTTCCGCTGTGAATTGCCCAATTCTGTTCTCACCGTTTTAAAGATTTCTCTGAAACTAATCACAAAATATGGCCAAAATCTGTAATTTTACACTATTTAGTGTAGTTTTATAAGAAATCACTTTTTCAACAGAGAGCTCCAAAGCAATAGACGCAACAAATAGCAAACCTAGTTTAGAATGCACAAAGGATTTTAACCCTCACAGGAAACAGAAAACACCAAAAGAATTAAAGATATGATATTGAAATAGTCTTCAATATCATATCTTTCATATAAAATATAAAGACTTCATAAATATTGTTTAATTTAACAATATAAAACAAAAAAATAACTCGTATTTGTATAAATTTGCTTCGCTTTAAAATTGTTTCGCGCCTTGCGAAACAATTGGAGCAATTTTTTTTTATCTTTCTTATATTATCTTCTGGTCATATTTGTGATTTTTTCATCACTAACATTAGATGCGTATAAAATATATTATTTCATAACTTAGAAAGAAGGAAGACTACGTTATTCTGTCATTTCTGGTGCATTGGTGCCTCGATTTGCAATTTTATCATATTTAATTGATGTTTCAGGTGGCTGAATTTGGACCACTTCCATGCTCAGTGGTGACCACAACGAGAAAGTTTTTCACAGTGTTAGCCTCCGTTATTATATTTGGAAACGTGTTGGCCGGCAGGCAGTGGCTTGGAGCCATTTTTGTCTTTTCTGGTAAGTGAATATTGAAGACTATACTCCGATCTTTGCAAAGTACAGCAATTCTATTTCTAAAGAAGACGGAACCAATCCGTACCACTTAAATATGGGTAAAATACTGTCTGTATTCTATCTGTAGACCTAAGCTTGAGTAACATTTATGTCCAAGAAAAGAGTTTATAAAGTAAAGTAAACTGAGCAAGCTCTTAGAATGGGGGCCGTAAAATCATTTGCTCTTAGTTGTTTCATTGGAATGATGACATTAATTAAATATCATCAAAGGTATGTATTTAATTTTTGGTCAAAATTAATTACTCTTGATAAATTAAAGCTACAAAATACAGTAATCCACCATGACACGTTGAACACCAATCAAAGAATACAAAGTTGTGACGTCATGGCGTCACAAAATGTCATGTAAGGCACAGAATAACGACAGGAATAACTATGGTACAGTCAGCGTCAAATTTAAATAAGCGTGAAGAGTAGTCAAAATGATCTGAAAAACATAAAAGCAATTTGATATACGCAGTTCGAATGATCATATTGTTGTAAGCACCCAATGTATTCAAAACATCTTACTACTCATTGTTTCATATTTATATGAGCAGTCAGAGTGATCAAAATTATCTTAGCAAACAAAGCTTTCAAAGTTATCTGTGCATAAAATGTACCATAAAAAAATAATGATAATAACAGAATTGCAACAATATGCACAGATAACTTTGAGAATTTTGTTTGCTAAGATAATTTTGATCACTCTGACTGCTCATATAAATATGAAACAATGAGTAGTAAGATGTTTTGAACACCTTGGATGCTTACAACAATATGATCATTCGAACTGCGTATATCAAATTGCTTTTATGTTTTTCAGATCATTTTGACTACTCTTCACGCTTATTTAAATTTGACGCTGACTGTACAGTCTGACTTTCTTCAATCAATATATTTCTTTGTTTCTATTATATTCTTGTAATTTTCGTAAAATTATTTTTTTTGTAATCAAATTTTCGAGTATCGGTGATGTCATATATACAGACGCCACGAGTATTGTAGGGCTTTAGAGTGAAATTGAAATCGTATTTTTAAAAGCTCAATTTTTCCTTCAGTTTTTTTAAATATTATTTATTATTATTTAATATTATAATAAAAATATTTATTTAGCCGTTGTTTGTATTCAGTAGATGTATAAAACATCTCTAATGCCCGAATACATGCCGAATACTCAAAGGCAATTCAGATTTAAGCATGTCTCAGTCGTGATTTTTGACAGATTACAATGAAAATGTGTCATAAATTCGTCACTTGAGACGCGCTTAAATCTGAGATGCGTTTGAGTATTCGGGGGTAAGTAATTTCTCAAAATCATACATCATGCCTATTCAGATAGTATAAGTTCTATTTTTTTTTTCATAATCAAAATTCATCCTTTGAACGGCGAAAATAGTAAAAGTGAACATAATTATCTAAATTGCTCAGCGGGCAGTTGGGTAAAAACAATATTGACAAGGAGGCCAAGAGAATCCTTCTCTCTCGAGGGCTGGACAGCATATAGGAAACTACCTACGTCGAATCTTCGTGTCCATACCGCAATGCTTAAAAAGTAAAGTTTCCAATTAGTGCGTCCTTTTCGCCATGACCTATGGGGCTGGGAAGTAGACAGTTCGGAAAGTTTCTAATCAGTGCGTCCTTTTCGCCATGACCTACGGGGCTGGGAAGTAGACAGTTCGGAAAGTTTCCAATCAGTGCGTCCTATTCGCCATGACCTACGGGGCTAAGAAGTAGACAGTTCACTACGCTAGCGACCTTGAACTGGGCTGGTCCACTAGTTCAAGGTCGATCATTGAGCTCTGGAAGCTTTTTCCAGAGCTTTTCCATGCTCAGGGTTTCTCTGAAAGACGGGATTCGTAACGAAACTATCCGATAGAGACCCAAAGTTAGTCGACATGGCATTAAGAATTAGCGAGCTAAAGTGGCAGAGTGCTGGCCATATATCTAGAAGAACCGACAACTGTTAGGGTAAAAGTGTTTTTAAGTGGAGACCCCGACTCGGCAAACTCAGCAAACGCAGCAGAAAGAGAGCATGCAGATGCTGGATGCGGCAATAGCGCTATGTAACTAATTTAGACTGATGCGAGATAAGAGTTGTTCATCGTAGCTAAAATGCGAATTGTGTCAAGCCCAACCAATAAAATAAATTTGATATGAAAATCAAGTGATCTTTCTTTCGTAATTTCTATACGAAATGCACATTTTGAACCGAATGAAATTCTAATTTGTTTTCGTTTCATTTCAGGACTTTTCCTGGACATATTTTACAATAAAAGCAAGAGCCAGCCGCCAAAGAAAGCCGCCGAGAAGTTAGTTAAATAAGTGTAACTTACGCAACTAACATTATTTATATAGAATTTTCTCTATCATGATTGAGACTAACTCAAAACCAGATAACTTTTTGCACTTTTTTTGTGTTTCTGATTTGACAACTGCTCATACCTGAGCCAATGTTAAGTTTAAAATACTGATGTACACATCATTTGAATCTAAACCAGCATTGGCTCAAGTTTAGTGCACAACTTCCTCCTTCCAATAAACTAATGAGACCTTAGAGACTATTAGAATTACTAATCTTAATAATTAAAGAAAACCCAGAAGCCAATATGGGCATGTGTTGTAAGAGCTAAGGTCCCTAATTTATAATAATAATAGTGAAATAGAGTTTACAAATTTTAGTTTTTAATTTTAAAGACGGTACGAAAACTCCTCGCGGCGTAGCGCGAGTGTGACACCGCTTGACGCAGCGCGCACTTTTTATGAGTGATTCAAATTGTAACTTAATTTACTACGCAAAAAGATACAAATTTTATTGATAAATGACGAAAACTCCGCGCTGCGGTGCGTCTCGATGTAAGCTGGTTCTAAAGCTTATGATTAAGGGCCTATAGGTAGTATGAGAAATGAACTCCGTCAGACCTAAATATCTTCGAAACGACTAAATATTTAGCTTTGTAATTTATACATGGTACAATTCAGGACTTATTCTATCGAACATTAGTTTCGAAAACACGATTCCATTAAAAAATCTCAAAAGAAAAAAATCGCAAAGTTACCGCTACATTTTTACTAAAACCTTAATTTCTCAATAAATACAGAAGCAAAGATCTTGAGAATAAGCATTTAGACTTTGCTATTTTTCTATCGAGAAAATTTTATGTTATCGTGTTTTCGAAACATAATATGATCGATAGAATAAGTCCTAAACTGTACCATGTATAAATTTCAAAGTTAAATTTTTAGTAGTTTGGAAGATATTTTTAGCTGACGGAATTGATTTGAGGTAGTACGCCCTTAAGTAATTGGTTTCGCAGAATTGAACCCCTGTATTGTCCCATTGCAAGGCAAAGGCCTCCTATTCTTCCTACCTTTCCTCCCGTATTTTTATTATTTACTTACTATAGGCGTCTAATTCGTATTTCCATCACGCTTCGACGCCTATAATAAATAAATCTCGCTCATGCTTGGGTTTTCCAGGCGGGCTTAGAGTAAGTGATAATTAAAATCCAATTTGTGTAAGAAAGCAAATACCTGTAGGTAGAATATTTATGACTTTTCGTTGTATACTATTGTATTTGTATAATAATATAAATAATGTATAAAAAAATTAATCAGGCGTTACTTTGAAATGTATTGCACAATATTAGAATGAAGACTATTTATTTACACGGTATTGTTTTGAATGAATTATTATATTATTCCATAATAATAAGTAATAGTAGTTTAGTATTTATTGTAATAACTTACCATTGTAGTAACTTAAATTTTATGACACTAAGAACCGCTTGCACAACGATAATTAACTTTCTTAATTTTGATTAGTGAGTTGTCAAACCATACAAATACGTCAAAGTTAATCAAAATTAGACTTTTAAATATTGTTGTGCAAGTGGGGCTAAGATTCGATACTTATCGAAGTACATGACTTAAAAGAAAACCTAAATGTATAAATCTTCTATAATATAAAAATGAATCGCAAAATGTGTTGGTAAGCGCATAACTCAACAACGCCTGGACCAATTTGGCCAAATCTTTTTTTAAAATGTTCGTTGAAGTTCAAGGATGGTTTTTACGGCGAGAAAAATTAGAATTATTGCTGGAAAAACCCTAAAAATAGCCCTTCTTTTTCCCATACAAATGATTTGTAACTAAAACGTAGTCAATTTGAGCTTTATTGCTAAAATAACTACCCGTGCGAAGCCGGGGCGGACCGCTAGTTACTAATAAAATAAATTAATTAAAATTAACTAATAAAATAAATTCGAAAAACAGTGAACAGGAAGACAGATTGTAGGTACATGTACACGCAACGATAAAAAAACACTGAATGGGATCAATGCCTGGTGAGAAAAAGATAGGTTTGCCACTATATCTTCGTAATACATCGTCGGCTACCCATATGCATCAAACTTTGCATCAGTTAAGATTGTGGTCAAATATAGGTTTACCAATTATAAAAAAGTTATGAGTTTCTCGATATAAGCTTTTATAATATGCAGAAAATACGGTTGTTAAACGTTTCCAAAGAACAAAGTCTAACTACAAACTCTTAAAGACTTAAAATGTGCCCCCACATTGTATACCTACATAACCAGAGTAGCAGGCGATGAAGTGGCTGACAGTGATCCGAGATTAGTTCAAAATTACATGAAATGTCAACAAGATTTAATAACAGTTATTTGATCTGTCAGACCTTGGTAGGGCATTTCGAGGGAGGGGGCGTCTAGGAATATTTGAAAATCGTTGGCAATAATTTTTGTACGTGACCGTACATACGTTTAATAATCGAAAATAATACAACATTTGTGTACTATTTCAACATGTCTTTCTATTAAGTAAGTAATTTTAATAGTTACCCTAAAGGTGCTAACGCACTGAGCAGAACTGTACTGCAGCGGAACTGCGCGGCACGACGCGGTCAGTTATTCTATGTATGAGTTATATATAAGTTATATGTAACGCACTACACCTTAGTGGTACTGAGAGGCATTTTAGTTAGTTGTTCTAATTTTTCGCGCAGTTCCACAGCCGCGCAGTTTCGTTAACGCCTAGTGCGTATGCACTCAAGTGTCTGACAATTTTTAAACTAGGTACCTGTTAGTCAATGTAGCAGAGTGTGCACTATTTTGTATGTATATAATAATTTTCAGAAAATAAATTAAATTTACCGAATTGTATGAGTTTTCCTTCACGACAATGAGATCAACCTTCAAACAAAACAGTTCAGTTCACCAGTAGCAGAGAATACAATAATAATACCTACTGCAGTAGGTTTGTAGATAGTGGGCTGGCCATATCTCGAGAAGAACCGACGACCGCTGGGGTAAACGTGTTCTTGAGTGGAGACTGCGACTCGGCAAACGTAGTGTAGGACTCCCTCCGTCCAGGTGGGATGACGATTTGCGAAAGCCTGCTGGCAGATGCTGGAAGCGGCAAGCTGAAGACGGCGCTGGTAGGCCTATGTCCAGCTGTGGACTATTATAGGCTGATAATGATGAGGTTTGAAGATTTCAAGAAGTCCGTCGTCCGTGCCGATGATGTCGTTTTCGTATCCGTTCTTAGTGCTAAAGGTCTTGGTAATGGTATAGGATCTTGGTCATGTAATAAAACTATATGATTTACTACTTAATTAATTTTATTTAAGTAAATGAGATCAGCGCACCCTAATGAACCCAGCCATTGGTTTTGATTTTCGGTTTAGGCGAAATTTAGTAGGTATGACATTGGTAGTGATTCTGTTGGCATAAAACCTAAACTAAACTAGCCTAAAATTGTTGCCGTCTCTTTTTTTTCGATTGAAAGAAAGGTGACAGCAACATTTTTACGCTAATTTAGTTTAGGGTTTGTGCCAACAGAATCACTACCATTTTTGCATTACATATCATATTTGACGCATGTCTCTGGAAAATATAACCACAATATACAGCTATGTACGCAGATTAAAAAAATTACAAGTATTCAATAGCCGGCTGCAAACGGTGACTACGTAATACATAAATTAGATAGGTACATAGTACAATCTAAAATTTTAGGCTACTTTAAATTAATCGACCGTGCGCGCGAAGCAAACGAAGACACCCTGCTGTCTGTCATTTTTTTCCGAATGCGCAGCGAAGTAACTTACTATACCTACTGTCGTTAGTATTAGAACCTAGTCTGCCCTTGACCGTAGAATATAATATTATACTAGGTCCTAGTATTATATTATCTTATGTTGTAGAAAGCGGTGTAAAAATTCGACTTCAAAACAAAAGAGATAGATTAGATACGTATACCGCATTCTACAACAAACTTAGCTTACCTTCTTGATCGTTCAAGGAGAAAGCAAAAATTGTTAATTTTAAAGTCATTTAAAACGGGATATTTACCATGATTCGAATCATGGTAAATATCCCGTTTTAAATGACTTTAATGTTAATAACCATGATAGTTTTAAAAAAATTGTTAATTTGTTATTGATTTAGCTTTCTATTGGAGTAGTTAAGTCATTGATTTGCTTAGAGATTTTGCTTCAAAGGTCGCAATTGAACAATTGACAGTGAGTTGAGTTCTTAGGTCATTTTATTTTAGATTCTTTAATAATAACATGAACTGAGTCAAATATTTTACTAATCTGACTAGGTTAGACTAGACTGGACTTGAAACTTAAGCGCTTACGACGATTTTGGTATGTAGGTCGAAAATTAGTATGTTTTTGCTTCAAGCTTCAAGGTCGCAGAACTACTATTTAGTACAAAATGACTATCAACCCTTAATTCTATAGCTTTCTAATATGTACTTTTCTTAATTAAGTATTAAGCTTAAAACTTAAGGCTGCGTTTCCACCAGAAATGTGGGAGGATCCATAGCGAGGGATGATTTATCACTTCATTTACTAGTGCAAATGGCTCAGCGGAATTACATATGTTTTTTTACATACAAAACAAGTGAAGGGTGTGTGAGGGGACAGACGCGAGCGAAAAAATAGCTCGCTAATCTGAAGAGTCCGCTGCACGTCAGCGCCCTGCTTATCGGTACAGCTATGCTATGCATCTTCTTCGTACCGCATACCTTGCTCGCACATCTCTGGTGGGAAACATTCACATCGTTTCACAGCGTCGCTACATCCTCGTACCGCTCAGCTACCTCGCACATCTTCTAGTGCCCTAAAATGCACCCTCAGCCCGACGTGAATTTTTGAGATTATTTTTTTTGCGGTTTTAAGTTTTCTTTTTTCCTCAAGAAATAAAACAAGCGGAAAAGTAATTTGCCGAAAAACGTAAACCATTTTCTACAAACTCATGATAAAACCAACTTCGATTCGCTGGTATTTATGGAGCATTTGGGAAAATAGAGATTTTGTACTAAAATCAACATTTTCCCAAATTCTCCCTAAATACAAATGAATCAAGTTTAGTTTTATCATGAGTTCGTAGAAAATGGTTTACGTTTTGCGGTAAATTACTTTATCGCTAGTTTTATTGCTTGTGGAACGCAGAAAAAATTAAAAACCACAAAACAGAATAGCGCTAACGGGCGTCGAATCACTTTAGGAGCTAATAAAAAATGCGACTATACCTATCTACTACTAACTATAAAAAAACTTGTGAAAGTGGCTACGCTCACGCTACTTAATTCTATTCAACTAACTATATATTTATCTTAATATTACGCTAAGCAAAGAAATTAAGTAGTTAGGTAGGTACCTTACAAATAATGGAAAACACGTTTAATTTTTGGCTGCCACCAAACTAAGCATTTTCTGCATAAATAAGCAAATCTATTACAGACATAAAAATAATAATTTAATAGGTTAATAGATATTAGGGAATGACGGCGAATATTTTGTTAATTTCTTTGTTCAACGTTATATTAGCTAATGATGCCTATACGCCTCTGGTTTGACGCTAGAAGCTTCTACACCTACATTAAGGGTTTGAATACGGTGTCGCGTCGTGCGCTGAATATTATCTAAGGCTTTCGTGCACCTCGCCAAGAGGGTCCGGGAGCATCAATGTCGTCATCTGGAAAAGGTAGGTACGTATTAATAAAATAACTTCATAATCGATGACGTGAGAGCATCTCGTCGTGAAACCATGGTCGAAGGAAGAGCCACCCGAGGTAGCAGAGTTGATGTGGTACCTACCTCTAAAAGTCGATGCTATACTCCGACCAGAAATTACGGATACGCAAACGTCAGTCAGAAAAGATGACGTTTCTTACCTGATGGTCAGCCTACTATTTTACTACTTACTAGTATAGTAGGTATCCATCATCAGCATAAAGTAGTCCACTGCTGGACATAGTATCCATGTTACTACCAAATCTTAGTAATTTTACTTATACCTACTAAGGCATCTGGGGCTTAATATAACACGATCACTGCTAGCGTCGGCGGCGGTGCGTGTCCGTGATGGTAGCGTACACAACCGAATTCACGTTTGTTGTTATGCCTAATAAAAGTAATAAAAAACGTATAAATAGAGTATAATCAGTGCAAAAGTAAAATAAATAGCGCCTCCTTGGTTTAAGAAATAATGACCATTGTTTGTGGGTACGCCAGCATAACGTTATGCTAGCGTACCCATTAAAAACCGAAATAGTTCCTATAGAAAACGAGGTTTTCTTAATGTAAATGCTATATGTATAAATAGTGTGTGAAGTACTTCCTCTCCCAGTAGTCATACTTTATGCAAATTCGTAATCAAACACTATAAAAAGTTGATGTAAAGTTCTAGGAACATGACGACGCATTATCTCTATCTTTTTCACTTCCATGGATAATTCACACGCATCTTTCTCTATTTTTCATTGTGACCAATACCTACATTGCTCACTGCTCAGAGTCCAAGGGATATTGCTGTCCGTTGCAATGTAGTTCCGCCGTGGTCTGCTAGATGGCCCTTATAGTCTTGTTCCATATCTCTGTTCCTATGAGAGCAATCATTGTGAAATTTTGCATAGCTAAGACGCTATTTATGCTCTATTATTGTGTATAAATTTTGTTGCTATAGTATAAGCCGTTTTTGAGGACGGTCGTGTGTACGCTAGCATAACGTTATGCTGGCGTACCCACAAACAATGGTCATTATTTCTTAAACTAAGGAGGCGCTATTTATTTTTCTTTTGCACTGATTATACTCTATTTATACTTACGTTATTTATTAGGCATAACAACAAACGTGAATTCGGTTATGTGTACGCTACCATCACGTACACGGTTCACGGACTTGCAGATCGCTCTCTGTGTTTTCAGCCATGAAAGTGCTAGTATAATATAATCTAGAATGGCCTAATAAGGCCCAGTGTATTGTAAGGCCCAGTTTCTAAATTAGCACGGCTTAACAGTTTTTTTTATTTATGAACAATTTTATTATTTTTCCTTTAGTATGTAAATGCTTATGAACTGAAACTTAGGTAAAACACAATCTCGACATCATAAATCATTAAATACGCGATCTATAACACTTTCAATTTGGGTGGGCCTTAAATGCCGCGTCTACCCTATAAAGACGAAAATTTGTGATTTTAAGAAGATTTTTGACCGAAGACAATGCCAAAACAAGGTAATTATTTGATAGGGCTGAAAAAAAACTCAGAAGATACTTGACAAGTTGCGAACTTCAATCGCTTATATGCTATAAACCTACAAATTGCACGCATGCAAATTTACCTTCCTAGATTAACAAAGCGTTTATTCCCGAATAAAGTGGTGCCTGAACATTTTATTTCGGGAATAGCATTGTGAGAAAACGCGCGGGGTGAAGCTAGAAGAACTACGTACCTAAAAACCAGTCGTCTGGCTGCTTTTCATCCTCGCGGTGTAGCTCTACGTCTTGCTCCCAGTCATTCCAATAAGTGCAGACCGGCACCATCCTGTCGCTTCCTTCCTCAGATAAGTTAGTGTAGTATTCAAACAACGCTTGCATTGTGGTGTATTCAGGTGTTCCGACATCTTGAGAACCTTCTTCTACATAGTTGTTCTTTTGAACAATGTCCATTGATTTTTCTAAGCTATCGTTGTCTACACCACTTGCGTTATCGGTGTCATTCAAGGAGTTAACCGCCACTGTGGCATCATCGTTGCTATTGGACGGTGCACCATTTCCTAGTTTCTTGTCGACATCATCACCGGACTCCGATAATAATAGATCATCGAAAAAACTAAAATCTTCTTCGGAGCTTACATCCAAGGTTTTGTCCTTGGCGTCCTGAGCTTTTGGAGGGTTGCTCGAATAAATATTATGAATGATATCCATGTTTTTTTGCTGGACGCTCTTTTCTTGGGGATTGGTATCAGATGTTCTTGGTGCCGCTTGGTCTGCATTATGGCTCTTCCTCTGATTTATGACAGGTAATTGAATGAGGTGGGATGGCGGTATTCTCGCCTGCACAGTTGCCCGTGCAGCTATTTCTTGTCAGTCATTTGTTCTGTAATCGAAAAAGTCTCTTCTTATGCTATATCTGGCTGTATAAAGATAGTAAAAAAAGGTAGGTAGACGAAAGTAACCAAATATGGAATAGTAACCCTATATGGAATACCAGCATTTCTCGTAATCTTAGGGGCAAAGAGCTGTGATCGTCTACCTCCTCAAATCAATATACGCGTATTATTTATAGGTTTCGAGAAGTCAATCGAACGAGTCCTTTGGTCGCAGTTAGAACTTTTTGTTTTGTCGCTATCAGAAAACTTTGACAAATAAGTAAGTTAAATATTAGGTGATAATTATTGTTGTAATTTTTACACATAGTAATGTACCTAGCATCTATAATTATTGTTTACAAGTTTGTTTGAAACTTTATCAGGTATTTTATTGTCTCGGTTTATTATGTGTAAAAGTAGAAATTTAGGTTTGAATTAGTTAGAAATTCCATAGTATTCCATATTTAGGTGCATATTCCATAAATGGATAAAAACCTTTATGTTAATATTGTTTTTGAAAAATAATAGTAGATAGATAGGTACTTATGAATAATAAATATTAAACAGGAATGTTATTATGTAATACGAAAATGTAGGTATGATTATTTATGATTACGATTTAAAGTTTTTGATTATTAATATTTCTTTCATTTATGTTAAAAAAACAAAACGGTATTCCATATTTGGTTACTTTCCTCAAGGTACCTAATTGATTTTTTAAAAAACTTACGCGATAACGATCCTTTCGTTCTCATAACGAAGCTCCTCCATGAAACTTTGGAAATAAGGGTCGGCGTAGTTTCGACGCCGAGTTCTGCAAGCATTCAATTAACAAACCTGTCCGTGATTCTGGCTCAACACACATCAATACCTCTACCTCTAATGCCCATACAAACCTACTTTCCTATTCATTCGGAAACAACGTCCCCGATTTTAATGAAATTTTGCACACAATCGGATAAGAAATAGCTATGTTTGCACCGTTAAAGTTTTTCAGAAAACAAACTAATCATTGAGATGGTAGGTACCTACCCCGAGCCAAACTAGCGCCGCCACCTATTTTATCTTATTATTTAGTTGAAAAAAGGTAAATCGCTTGAAAATTAATTAAAATGAATTCTCGATTAATTTTCAAGCTTAGACACTATTTCTTTTATGTAGGTATTTTTAGGGTTTCGAGATCGGTTTCGAAACCCTTATGGTCTCGCTTTGTCCGTCCCCGCTCTTTCTTGAATATCTCAGTAACTACTGCAGCTAATAACTTGAACTTTGAAATAATGATTCATTTCATGCGCCATTAGTACTGATTTAAAGATAAAATATAATATAAATAAACGAAAAATGAAAATTTCAGTACAAATTGTGATGTTGAAATTTCAAAAAAGACCTAGGGGGCAAATATTTTGACCATTTCAAAACAGTTTTTGAAATTTCTATAGGTTTTATACTTATTGAAATACTTATATCAAAAAAGATGAAAAATTGACCACCCCCCCCCCCCCCCCCCTATCTCCGAAGATTGCAGACCGATCCATGTACAATGTATAAGGCGATTGTAGATATATACATATCTATAATTTACAGGAAAAATGTAGAGAAGTCTGTAAAAATTACATATTTTGAAAAAATGGTCATTTTGAAAATGGTCGATCAGGGGGTTTTTTTTCGAAAGGGAGTTAGAAAGAAGAAGAGAAAGAGAACGAGTAGGACTCGTTTGGGGTAGCAAATGAAAGGCATTGTTTTGTAAATTTTAAAACAGTTTTCGAAATTTCTGTAGGTTTCATACTTTTCAAAATATTGCCATTCCAAAAAAGACGAAAAATTTACTGTCTAAATAAATGGCAAATGTTCGACACCCTCAGCGCGCGAGTTACTCGCACTTGACGGATCTTGTTAAAACTAAAATGGTACAAACATAGCTATTTCTTATCCGATTATGTATGTAAAATAACATTGCAATAAAGGGTGCAGTATCTAAATAAATCGGAACGTATGTAGGTATGGGAGATTAGAGGTTCGCTCCCACCTTAACAAAACATAGGTAGGTACCTAACAAATGAAATGAACTCGCTAAGAGCTGCTTTTGTTAGCTACCTTTATAACGACAAGCCGTTTCACAAAGGTACCTACTAATAGGCTTTTCATTTCGCAATATATTAATATACTGTTATTATGATCAAGTCACATTATTCTGGTTTTTTCAGTTTTCAAAAGCGGAATAACAGATTTTAAACCAATAGGTACATTTCGCCCCTAGCGGTGTTTTTTCAAATTTAAATTATGTCCTCCGATCTTTTATAACCGTTAAGTCTAGATAAACTAATAATAGTCTAATAATACTGTCAACCGATGCCGTGCTCTTTCATGGCCTATTAAATTAACGCATTTTGTAGGTATCTACCTACATTCACCTCCGCCTGGTGGCTGGGCAGTGTATGCGTTAGTAAAGTCTAAGTGCTTATTTTGTAAGCCTAAAGAAATAAAGTTATTGACTTTGACTTTAAACTTTGATTCAATTGTCCTTTTGGGCATTTAACGACTATGTCTTACAGGATTTAATACAAAATCAACATCATGCTGTTGATTTTATGTTAAATCTGATCATTCTAACAAAGGTGCTCATAAGAAACATTTAATTAAACTGCTTGCCTACCATTATCTGAATTTTATTACGGTTTTATATTTTTCACTTTTTCTAATTACCCATCTTCTCCGTTTTGTGCAAAAAATTTCAACGGGCCAGAATATTGTGACCGACCAGAGCCCCTGAGCTCGACCTCTCGATAATATCGAAACGTCATAGAAACGTTCCATTTTGTATGACATTTGGTACAGCGCCGTGCGTGCAGTCATGGAACTAATTCTCATACAAAAAAATGTTCAAGTGATTTGGTAACAATATGTAGGTATATTTCGATTACGACGTCTATCGAGAAACCGAATTCAGGGCTCAGACAGCATATGCTTGGCAAAAGGGCAAAGGCAATAGCCCTCGCAATGTCAATTTACTCGCACTTTTCTTTGTTGTACCAGACTTCACGGCTTTTGTAAAAGAGCAGCGTCAAAAACAATACTAGAGATCGCCAAAACTACTGAACGGATTTGGATTATAAATCCTAGATTTGATATCATATGTACCTAATCGAAAACAACTAGCAAAGTTCGTTTAGATAGTCGTTTCACCGTGTCTGGTTTGATTTAATTGACTTGATTGTTTAATTTTCTATCCGCAACCGTATCACGAGTAAATTTTCTTTAGGACCTACCTATAAATTCAAGCGACTTACTTTTTCTGAGCTTTTTCAGTAAAACTTATTACTCGTTATCACGTAATCATTTGAAATATCCCTAATAACCCTTTAGAAGAGCTATGCTCGGATTTTCACTGAAGGATAGGATTCGCACCGAATACTTCCGACAGAGAACCAAGGTTATTGACATAGCTCAAAGGATTAGCAAGCTGAAGTGGCAGTGGGTTGGACATATTTCGAGACGAACCGACAACCGCTGGGGTAAACATCTTCTTGAGTGGAGTGGAGACCGCGACTCGGCAAACGTAGTGTAGGACGCTCTCCGACCAGGTGGGAAGACGATTTCCGAAAGACTGCTGGCAGATGCTGGATGCGGCAAGCTGAAGACAGGGCGCTATGGCGCTCATTAGGGGAGGCCTAGTCAACCATTACGTTTTAATTAATAACTTGATGGTAACGAGACAGTGACCATCAGTCTCTGGCATTTTTAAATCATTATTTGGAGTTTAATATCATATCATCTCTGCCATCATCAGTTATTCCAGGTGGAGTGATTTCCTCCGTCCACGTTTGTTCCCAATGAGAGTACTACAATGCTACGTACGTTTTATGCTCTGAATTGAAATAGATAATAAAGAACGGGGTACCTACTGACACTCAATCTGTGGGTAACGATTAACCCTTTCCGAGCGCTTTCCTGACAAAAACACATTGATGCCCCGTGCTTGGCTCTAAGAAGATGATCACGACGACAATGTTATTATCATCATCAATGGTCTTCGACATTTCGAATATGCGAAATGCGGTAAGAATCGAACTTAGGTTCTTTCTTCTGGCTTCAACGTCGAGCAAGACATCACTCGAGTCTTGAGTTGTCGCTTTGAGAGTCCTGCAGGCCTCTCAATAGCTGTACGGTATTACCTATAACTCATCTTCGACATTTAGATTAAGTTTGTCGTTGTATGTCTGTACTTATGATCTATTCCTATATGATTTGGACCAGTTGGACAAATCAAGGCAATAAAAAACATCGCCTGTGGATCAATTATAATTGATCTGTAGAGCCAGGTGTCAATTTTATCATCTCTCGTTTAATTTTTTAACAATTATCTTTTACAAGATAAAAAGTCATTCATTCGATGTTTTGGTCCGTTTACAATTATTATTTTATCATCAGCCATTATTTACATTTTAGTTCTTAAATTCTTTATTATACACAAAATACAAAAATAAAAATAAAACAACGAAAATCTATGTACAAAGGCGAGCTTAACCCTAACAGAGTTTTCTTACAGCAAACCTAGGGGTATTAAGATAGTTTGATAGTTTGTGCAATGCGTGTAAATAGTAATGTGTACATATTATACAAGTCAGAAAAAAAAGGTCGAATAGAAAAAAATTAAATAAGAAAACCAAAGAATATACAAAGTAAAATACATAAATAAAATAAAGTCTACATAAATACATATGTATTGCATGAATATTATATTAGTTAGTAGGTACAGCAGGCGTAATATAATTCTCCAAAGTGTGCAAACGCGTGTACCGGCCGTTTCGTTTTTTTCTGCACATTGGTACCTACCCTACCTACTCTGATTCGGTATTAGATTTGAGTGTCAACATTACTATTTATGTACCTACTTTTGTGTGGATACCTAAATGGTCCACCAAAAATACCTGCAGCGCCATTGTGTTGCATAATTATAAGATTAAAAAAGTTGAGAGATGCCAAGGGACACCCGGATGGAACGAAGTTCCTTTCTTTAAGAGAGAGACAGAGAAACATGCGCATGCCGCACGGCTTACAATAGCTTACTATAGCAAAGACGTGTCGTTACAACTTTTCGCGAGAATTTTTCCGTCCAGTCCTTTCACAACGCGCGATAAGGAACTTTGTTCCAATAAAATAGAGCTTTATTCTATTTTAAGCATAACGTAAGAACGCAATACTGGTGTGCGCCTGGCCTGCCTGTCCTGTCTGTCAATAAATTGCATGCCGAAATACAAAACAAAAGTAAACGCTTGGTACACCAAACTCCTATCCTAACTCTATGATATCAAACCATATTTTCAATTATCAGTGGTACATTGGCGTGAAGTAGGTATTTATCAAAATTCGTGTTAACGTATGCAGTTCTGGCATAACATGCTTCGCTATCGCTTTGGTCGTACGCCTATTTTTAGGCTTGCAGATTAAGCATACCCCAATTTGTCTTCTAACATAATACGCGATTGTACGTACTCTTCAGCAACAGCCGCCAACGCGATCTCAATATCCACTACATCATTAGGAAAGCAGAGTGTCACTCTAATCCAATCTTGCGCCCTGCGAAACTGCCGCAATACGGCTTGTGTGCAGATGTACCACCATCTGTAAAACGAAAGAATAGGGTATTTGAATACATAGACCACTAAGTCAAATAAGTTGCAAATTGTTTTCATCCTAGTCATTGACAGCGTAACAAAGCGTAATCAGGGGCAATAATAAAAGAACACGGGATTAAAATTACACATTTTTTATAGGTATATGATTAACGTGACCGAAAACGCTCTGCGTTTGGTTGTAGGTATCAAAAACTAGGATCCTAGGATCTTTGGGTTGTATCACTTGTGACGTCACCCGTAGAACAGATTATGGTGTAGCAAAGATTCTAGGAACGTAGGATTCTAGGATCTTTACAGTGTAGGTAGATTATTCGATATAGATTATTATTATTAATTTTTGAAATTTCTGTAGGTTTCCAACTTTTCGAAATATTTTAAAATATTTGGAAAAAATGTACCCCCTTCCTATCTCCGAAGATTGCAGACTGATCCATGTACAATGTACAGGGCGTTTGTAGATATAGATAGGTATACATTTACAGGAAAAATATAGAGAAGTTTGTAAAAATTACCATTTTTGAAAAATGATCAAGGGGGGTTTTTTTTTTCGAAAGTAGAGCTACCTACTCAAAAGGGATATCAAATAAAAGGTATCGTTTTAACCATTTCAAAACAGTTTTTGATATTTCAGTAGATTTAATACTATCCAATATATATTTCGAAAAAAGTCGAAAAATCGACCGTCCAAATAATTGGCAAAATGTTCGAAACGCGGCGCGCGAGTTTTACTCGCACTTGACGGGTCTCGTTTAATATTTATTGTTATAGCGGCAACAAAGATACATCATCTGTGAAAATTTCAACTGTCTGACTACCACGGTTCATAAGATAGGTACAGCCTGGTGACAGACGGAGTGCTAGTAATAGGGTCCCGTTTTACCATTTGGATACGGAACAATAAAAATGAGCGGTGAAATTAGTAGTAAAAACGAGCGGTGAAAATAGTAGTAAAAATGAGCGGTGAAAATAATATAATCCACAAACTAATCAAAATTGACCAGCTGAGGTTGAGTTCAGTTGAGAGGTATGGAAGTGCTGTTTAAAGGTACCTTGAACGAAGCTCCCTCTGGGCAGCAGCATTTCTTTCGATGCGCTCTGCATTTCTTCTCTCTTCAATTCTGTCGCGATAGGACTTAGCCACGACTTCATTAACCTGTCACAAACAGTAATTATTTTGGCATGTTAGTATAGACATTTCTTTCTATTCTATTTAGTTTAGGCAGAGATACGAAAATAGATTTTGGTGGCTACCAATAGGGCAACTTCGTATCTCTGCCTAAACTAAATAGAATAAAACTACTACAAAGGCATTAAAAAAAAGCTTATGATAGGTAACACAAACTAAAAGATCGATTTTTGAAAATTCCTTTGCAAAACGGATTAATAAGATAAATTAGGTGGCGGCGCCACTTCGGGTGGGGTATGCGCCTTAAATCTAAATCTGAAAATTTTACTAACTACAATCGACGAAATATTGAAAAACTGATTATACCCACGACTACACTTACAAAATTTAGCAAAGGTACTCACGATTAGTAAATATTTTTAATAAAACTCGCGCACAAGGCGCCCTCTAGTTTATAATAAAATACCTAGCTCCATAAAAGATCTTACAAAGGAATCTGTCTTCCGTAGTAAACTTAAAGAATACCTTATTTCTAAATGTTATTACTAAGTTGACGAATATTTTAATGATAAATCTAAACTAGACTAATTGACATTTATATATGTAATTGTTTTTATTCTTGTGCTTATTGTCATTATGTTTAATATCAGACAACTATGTTTCTAGCTGTAAATAAACTAAGCCGTAACTATTATAATAATTATTAATATTTCTAATAATTAATAAATACATTGCTGCGCCCTTACAGGGTACCTACACCTACTATTAAGCTAAGTAGGTACATCTAAGCTGAAATTGTATATAATGTATGTGTATGCAATAAATAAATGAAATGTTTTAAAATAATAATAATCCTTCAAATTCCTGATTAATAAAAATGGATCTGGAAGTATTTTTAAATGCTTATTTAAACTGTAAAACACACAGACAGATATTATCTCAAACTATAGTTTAGTAAAAAATAATTCTTGGAGACGTCGTTGGACACATATTTTGTATAAATTAAATTACATCATGTTAATTTATAACGTAATCAGAAGAGTTAACAAACAAACAAAACAATGCTGGACAATTCACACAGCATTATCTAGACCCAAGTTAAGCAGAGCTTGTGTTATGGTACCTAACCTACTAGATAACCAACATACATAATATATAATACAATTTAATACAGTTAATTTGAGCTAAGCTTTAGATAAATTGAATATGATAGGTGTACAGTAGTACTATCAGTTGACGACCTCAGTGGCGCAGCGGGCGAGTGTCTGCCTGCGACGCAAGAGGTTGCGGGTTCGATCCCCGCCTCGGAACAAATTTGTGTACGATCTGCAGAAATTTGTACCGTTGGTCTGGGTGTTTTCTATGTTTAATAAAAAATATCTATCTATGTAATGTATAATATTACGTATATCAGTTATCTAGTACCCATAACACAAGCTCTGCTTAACTTGGGGCTGATAATGCTGTGTGAATTGTCCAGCATTATTTATTATTTATTTATTTATTTATCAGTTGTGGAGTTTTATAAACCTTTTTGAGTTTTTAGACATATGGGTCCAAAAATGGGTTGGCAAAAATTTATTCAATGTAATATATTGACTGAGCTCTCTTAGAAAGGCTGCTGGTGCGTAGGTATATCAAAATCGCTTTCATGGTGAATGGCTAACTTGTTATCGGTAATAATTTGATTTAAATATAAAAATGATATTAAAAATACAATTAAATGCGCACAACGATATCGTTTTAATACAACCACAAGTAAGCCTGGTGCAAATCGAAATTAATCGAATTCACGTGCATCCCTTCTCGTATAACGTGGCAAAATCAAGGTTGTTTGAATACTGCATGAGTGAATGACATGCGCTCATTTACATGTCTAGCTACATGAATAATACAGAATTCTAATAAAATAATGCTGTGTCCACAAAACCATTTTGCCTTGCTGTGAAAAGGATCACAGGATTTCGCGTTCATGTGGAGCTCGGGACCGGGCATAGCAACGCAAGCCCAAAAATCAAGTTTTTAGATTATTAACCTATAATTAGGACATTATTTGAAGAAAAAAACCGAAATACCTATATTAAATGTTCCTTAAACTTAGTTCTATAACCATGCTTATTCTCAAGCTCTTCTTCTGTATTTATTGAGAAATCAAGGATGTAGTAAAAATTTAGAAGCTTTGCGATTTTCTTCTATCGAGAAATTTTTATGTAATCCTGTTTTCGAAACATATACCCTACCTAATCAAGAAAGTAAGTCCTGAACTTTGCCATATATAAATTTCAAAGTTAAATATTTAGTAGGTAGTTTAGAAGATATGGAAATCTGACAGAGTTGATTGTATAATATTATTAATTGAATAAATACACAGCGCATCAGCATTGCTATACAGCGGGGCAATGCAGCCAGTGTCTTAGGCACGCTTCCAACTGGTATTGATATGGATCAGTTGAGCTACCTGTAGATTGTTTGCAACAGTTTGCAGATAGCTTAATTGTTTCTATTGTAAATACTAGTTTTAATTCAAATTTGTTATTTGATTGTGATTTTCTTATTGAATAATAATAGCAATTTATTTTCTACGGTGAAAAATATATTTTTTGCGAGATTTAAAATAAATGAAGTGAATAGTAATTGAAGTAGTATTAGTTTAATAATAATAAATAATGCTGGACAATTCACACAGCATTATCTAGCCCCAAGCTAAGCAGAGCTTGTGTATTTTGATCATTTGTGGAAGCTTGTTATTAGCCCTCAGAATATAATGAAAAGTTGAGAGGTGTCAAGGGACACCCGGATGGAACGAAGTCCCTTTCTATAAGAGAGAGAGAGAGAGAGAGAGAGACAGACAAAGAAATATGAGCACGCCGCACGGCTTACAATAGCCTACTATAGCCAAAAGTGTCGTTACAACTTTTCGTGAGATTTTTTTCCGTCCAGCCCCCTTTCACAACGCGCGATAAGGAACTTAACTCCAATAATGCCTAATATATCATGCATATCCGACTCTGCGTATGACACATTCTTAATAAATTGAACAACTCATTGCTAGTTTTAAACTAGCAACGTAATATTCCCAAATTATTCTAAACCAAATAAAGAACCTTATTGTCAAAACATAGTTAAGTAAGTAAGTAACCTTAAAATTTCAAAACTACGTAGAGTTATTATAATAGCTCGAAGTCAGTGACTGACTTACATCTTTGTTAGCACGTTAGATTTATTAGTGCTCTAAGAAACTAACCGACAATAACAACACGAGAGTGTGAGAGTTTTCAGATCCATTAAAGAATGCAGCAGGTTGTTTCATTGGGGTCATAGGTTAGAGGTATGCGGGTAACGTAGTGTAGGACGCCCTCCGACCTCCGTGGGATGACGATAGAGAAAGACTGCTGGCAGATGCTGGATGCAGCAAGCTGAAGACAGGGCGCTATGGCGGTCATTAAGGGAGGCCTATGCACCTATGTCCAACAGTGGACTTTTATAGGCTGACGATGATGATTATGATGATGGGTATGCGGGTTACATCCAAAAAGAGGTAGTAAACTTAGAATGATCTGCGTTGAATACGAATAAAATATTATACGTAATAATAAAATGAGGGACTGAGTATCAAGAAATATATGAAACAGCTGTTGAGTTGCGACTAGGAATACCTACTATACTATAAGAACGCGGAGATATTTCAAGCGCATATGACGCATCCTTAATAAATTAAGAAACTTATTGCTTGTTTAAACGTAACGTTCCAGAATTATACTAAACCAAATAAAATTGGCTTGTTTCGCTTTACTGTGTTGTAAACATTGCTCAAAGGGTCTCCACCGCCCCGCCAGGTGCGTTCTCAATGTGAATAGAGAAGTTACATTTCTTAATATCTAGACTTGTTGTTGCTACAGAGCAATATAAAGCTCCTTTGCAAGTGTAACCATAGCATAACAGAGCATCAACACACCTGGGTGCCTAATTACTTTACTAGGCGTTAACTAGATTCCTTTTCACCCTTTAGCTTCAATGGGCAAACGAAACCCTCAGGGTAGGAATGACTATTAAGGCGGTTGCAATTAAATTTCGCCGGCCACCTGCACTCTCCTAACTATAACATGATAGGATGCATGCTGTTTGGATGACATTTTAAGCTCATGTTTATAGTTTGAAAGTCATATTGCGACGCTGGTTTGGACCGCTAGACGTCTAACAGTAAAGTGATTTACAAAGGGATATGTAGGTATCACGATTGGATTGTTGAAATTGCAAATTTTTGTGAAATATAAATAAATAATGCTGGACAATTCACACAGCATTATCTAGCCCCAAGGTAAGCAGAGCTTGTGTTATGGGTACTAGATAACTGATATACGTAATATTATACATTACATAGATATATATTTTTTATTATACATAGAAAACACCCAGACCAACGGAACAAATTTCTGCAGATCGTACACAAATTTGTTCCGAGGCGGGGATCGAAAACACAACCTCTTGCGTCGCAGGCAGACTCTCGCCCGCTGCGCCACTGAGGTCGTCAATATACTGCACCGCTGGGTTAAATTTGTATTTATTAAAGATAAAACTGGATGACTCATCATGAGATCTCTGAAACTACAAGAGGTATGAAGATGAATATTTACAGTCTCTTTTAGTATCTTGTACCCGCTAAGAACGGATTTTTGGAAATTCACATATGGGGATTTATAGGTTTTGTCATACATAACTTTATAATCGTAAAGGATTGGTTGGTTGTAAGACTTAGGCGTTGATAGTTTACATGGATCATTTACCCTAAGTAATGCAAGCAACATTACTTAGGGTAGGTATTACGTAAGTCCACGCTAATGAAATCGCGGGTGGGTCAGGTAGTTACTTAAAACTTATATATAATATATATATATAATATATATAATTATTAATATTGATGTTTTCTTTTGTTTTTTGTTACTGTATTTTAGTGTTTTCCATGGACCTTCATAAATACATTTAAAAAAGAGAGATTTAAATTACCTATCATAAATAAAATAGTTGTTTTTTAATTCGGAATAGTTATGAATAAATATATTGAAAGTGGCTAAGCTTTGACTTCGTACAGTTTCGACTAGTGAACAGTACATAATGTACCTACCGTTCACTAGTCGAAACTGTACGGACAATGATTGTCCGTATATACTATCAGTAATCTAAACTTAGGTCCATAAAAGTTATTGCTGCCATCACGTAAAATGTACGAGTGCTGGAAATTTTAAAACTATCAATTTTAAAAACTATTAAGAAAAAGTACACCGTTTTCACCTTTACCAAACAAAAAAAGCTTCTGATACTGTCGTTTACTATGGGTAAGTTACTACAATAATTGGTACTGGTAAATTTATTTATGTAAACTGAATTAATTTACGCTAATCTTAACTAAGTTTACCCATTTGAGCCGTTTGGGGTGAAAACTCTAGGTCTTTGTGGTCCTGGTACACCTGCTATTTACAAAGCTCTTACAAAACCCCTAATGGACTCCAGAGGTGATCGGAATGCTGGCTTTTATTGTCGTCAACAAATTAGCATTGTCATTCTACGTTGCAATGCTGCCAGCATTCTGGGCACTTTTCTTTCTGGTGACGACTTAGATTAATAGGAAATAGATATGCACCCGTACTAAGGGTGGGGCGCGGGTTCGAGTCCCGCCGAAGTCGAAAATTTTTGGGAGCTCATTTCATTTCTTAATAGATATGCATTGGTAAATACTAGTGTAATTGTTATGATTCTGTTGCTGTCAGTTAAAAAATTGAAGTTTTGGTATATGTTTTTAAATGTTCATATATGATGAATATTCTGCTGAGTCTCTGACAGGGGAAATATAAATTCATCATCATCATCTTTACATCGTAGTTCCTTCGTTTTTGAACTCTGATACTTACCTCACCATTCGTGAAGCAGTAAATTACAGCTATAAAGAATCCTTGAAATGATCGTAGAGAGTGTGTGATATAGCACCAGAAGGCGAATTTCCAAACGGCCCCCGAGACTGGCTCTATCATGTTGAGGATGTTGGTGATCCCCAGCAGGGGTAGGAGGACCAATGCTGCTCTGGCTGCTTTCCTGAAGATATTTACAAAAACATTTAGCAAAGTCATATCTAAAAACATCGTCGTACATCGTATTGTTCTTAGTTTCTGTTCTGGGTCGAAACACACCGAAATTGACATTTACGAGTACGTCATGCGACCACCGGAACGGACTCATAATGTATGAAGCGCAAGGATTTGATGCTTTGTATTGATTTCTTCGGTAAAGCGGCACTGGATCAGCAAATGTGCCGATACCGACAAGCATATTGTTGACTAGACGTTGCCCTCGTCTTCGCACGCACTTTTGTTTATTTGTTCATTTATGTACATATGTATGAAGCTAAGATATTAACGTTAGCTTAGATCAATTGTACCCTTATAAAATGGCAAATATTGTGTTTAAATTAATATGATAGTTATTTCAAGGTCAGGTAAATCAGGCATGTTAATCATAATTAAAATTAAAAATACCGTTCAGTATACCGTAGGTACAGTCAAAATTCAATACAATGTCAAAACTAAAGATTTAGCGTATACGGTAGGCAAACTCACAATGGTTTTTAAGTAGCCTATGTCCGTCTCTAGGATACCATTTACCTCCCTGAAAAATTTCAGTAAGATCCGGTCTGCCTTTTATTCGTGAAAAAAATGGACAGACAGAGTTACTTTCAAATTTATATGAAATATTAATATGGATTCCGACGCCGCGTAAAATGCGTACCAATCCACGCCCGATTCCGATCGGTAGATGCAAAGCTTGGATCATTAATTACATAATTGCTTGCTATATTGACTTAATCTAAGAGAAACTCCTTACGAAACTTTAAACTTTCCTTTTTTGTACTATTGAAAATTCCTAGTAAGTTTTTATCCGCTGAAGAACTTTGACCTTATATACAAAACAAATTTTCAAACTGTTTTGAATAGCTGAAAAACACAAGAAACTCCAAAGAAAATTTTCAATTATGTTTCCAAAAACGTACACAAAAAGCTTTACAAGTAACGACTTCAAACGAACAAAATACCTATCTCTCAGAAAAGTAATTAGTAACCTACCTACATAATTAGTAGAAAAATAAATCATTTACCGACATATTATAAAAAACCATGCGAAAAGCGTTGATTCACTGCAAATCCTTTGATACAAATGAGAAAAATTCAACGTTAATTTACCATTGAGGTTTTCTATTTTGGTGCCTTTCCTTGCAGGTAATTGAAGAAGTAATTTTACTTGCAGTTAATGGGAAAAATAAATAGCTGCAAGCAAGGTCCTCCATCGAGATTGCTTTTCGCTGTTTGTTAAAAATTGGTGCAGACTTTCTAGTGTTTAGACGGTTTTATTTCAGATGTAATTAAATTCTGAATGTGAGGTCTTACTAAAGTTCTTTTTTAAAATGTTTAAAATACTGGTACATGGCACCGTCTGGCACCGAAATATAAATAGTTTGTGGGTTATGGGTACCGATGATAGATAGGTATAGATACTTCCTTCATACTGTATTGTACCACATAAATACAGTAAACAGTACAGAAATAAATGCTACGAGTAGACGAAGTACAAAGGCGGCCTTATTGCGCTATGTGCGATCTCTTCCAGGCAACTTTGGGATGGAATGGACATGTAAGAACGACAAAGACGGTAGCACTAAAAAAAACGAAATCAATAATGCTTACTATACCATAGTACCATATATAATATATATAATATACATACTACATTATTATATAAATTATCCACAATTTTATAATAAACTTACATATAATTATTGAGATAAAGTTGTCTAATTTTACAACGCCAGATAACGCTGATGAAGCAGTTTTAAAGATTGGGAGTGATTTGGCACGTCTGATGTCCAGGGGCGAGCATTCATAGACGGTTAGCTTGTACAGTGAGAGGATTTGATTAGATTTGATTCGTAGAAAGTGGTAGTGTGGGCAGGAACTTTTATGATGAGGGTTTCAGAGGAACGCAAAAAAGAGAGAGAGTGAGAGTAAGAAAGGAATTCAATGCACTGTTTGAGATAGGAAGGGCTCGACGACATGAAGAGAGAGAGTGAGGGGAAAAAAGGAATTCAAAGCGCTCCTTGAGATATGAAGGGCTCGATGACATGACTTTATAGGTACCTACAACTGTCATACAAAAAACTTATTATGTAAATACCCAGACCCAGAACAAACTGAGCTAGCTGTCCCCTCCATCATAGGCTGTCCTTCACCTACTGAGCTAGCTAGATATTTGTAAATTGAGCATGATTTTTGAAGGTTTTTTTTTCACTTCCTAACCTAACCTGTAGAGATACCTTACAATGTTGGTCATACGATGACACAGAAAATTTATTGACTGTTCTAAAGTAGGCCACTTATTGCAAGCATATTTATTATTATTTTTCATTACTTGACACTGGCAGAATTGTGTCTAACCAGACCATATTGCTAATAACAAAGGATCATCATCGTACCTTTACCTTAGCCAAACTCTTTGTACAATGTTTATAAACAAATCGCCCATACGTAATCTAAAAATCTCTCTGTTGCCGCGTCGTTAATTATACTCAATTTACATTACTTGTCGATTAGAGACCCATCAATAAATATGGCCTATAATTACACCTTAAAATCGACGTCAAACAAGAGTTTTAGTTATTTGTGTCTTGGTTTGTTTACAAACATTCTACAAGGAGTTAGGCTAAGGTATAAAACATGTACTGGTACTTACTTTACTTTGGTAATTTCATTATTTTCTGTCGCGTTCAGTTTAGTAATGAGAACTCTCATTATATTCAGGAGAAAGAAAAGATTAATCTAGAACAAAAATAAATGTAAGAAATTAAGTTATAGGTATTTATGCCTAGCTCTAGGTATCTTAACATTAATAGTTGATTATCTTACCAAAATCACAGCTAAGCGAGGTCCTTGCAAAAGCCAGTATTCTGGTAGGAAATTATAACCATACCAGCATCTAAAAAAATTAAACATTATTGCAATGGTTGAAAAAACAATTATTAAGGCGAGGATTCCCGAGCGGCCGATGCTATAGCGCGGCGAGTACTACTGAGCAAGACGATGCGCAGGCAGCCGAGCACGATTTTGTAGGTATTTAGGTGTTTTGAAAAATATTTGTATGGCATATTAAAATATTTTCTAGTGATGCACTGCGTAATAACGTTTGCAATGTTTTGGTATACATTTTGTGTCATTTTATTCATTTTTCTATTCACACTGATCATTCAAAGTTTGATTTAGAGGTAACTTTGTAATTTTTTTCTATCGGGTGAAATATCACCAATCGTGTTTTTGTCTAGTGATGCACTAGAAAATATCCTCAACTATAATATGTATGAATTTCAAAACTATAAGCCTTATAGTTATTGAGGTACGGACAGTTAAAAATTCCGAAATCCGGGAATCCTCGCCTTAAATAAGTAGGTAAAAATAATAAGAGCCAAAGGTACCTATAGTGTTTGCGTTAATAACTGATTCATCGCGCTATAAGTGTCGATAACAATTGATATGTACAATGTTTTGCATCTTATCGATAAATGGAAAGGAGCCACTCGCTACTTACCTAAGTCACACCTAAGTACAGGTAAAATAAGAAAGTGCAACGCAAAACCATATATATAAAATTTTGTGAGTTTGTTTGTTGTTTGATGTTGATCTATGAAGTACTGATCAACTGATAATTTAGTTTTTAGAATTTGTTAAATTTTTGGTTGGAATCTTTATTATTTGTAAGTACCCGAGTAACGTTCATCGTTAGCTGACAAAGCAGGTTCTAAGTCTCGTCATTACATTAGTTTTGTTTATTTTCTTTATTGTTGACTGATAAATGACCGTTGAATTTTATTTTTTCAACACAAAAACATAAATTAATATTATTTTATGTTTTTATGTGAGTGAGAGTTGGTCTACGACGACGGTATGCTATCGACCGTTCACCGTAAGATGTCCCCTCACCAGCTCACCTCAACAGCCTATAATGGTCCACTACTGGACACCGGCCTACCCGTGATTTTTTTCTCATGGTGTTCATGTCCATAATCCCCACGCTGGGCATGCGGGTTGGGCATCGCAAATCGGTGGTAGATCTATTCTGAAAGAGGCGCTGCTGCCCGCCCCCCCGTGATTGTCCCTTAGTCCTCCTACGACACCCACGGGAAGAGTTAGAGTGGTGCAAATTCTAAGCCGGCACCACACGGCTGTCCCCGGCCTTGTATGTAATGTCTTGTAGTTTACGCTGAACAGTCTATAGCGTCAAATGAGTCACAAAAGTTGGAAAGGATATTGTGAAAAAGCTGCTATTACGCGTAATTTTTCCAATATGGTGGCTCGAGGGGCAAAGATGGCAAATTTGAATCGAAATCCATAAATTTACTTATTTTCAAAACTCCCGGAAAACTGCCATTCAGGTAATTCTATCTTTTTCGAACCCAATAACTGTAGCTACTATAAATAGAAGTAGCCTTAATGGAACTTCGATATGGCACACGGCTGTTACTCGAAAGGCCAGGGCGGAAGTAAGAGTTGATTGGTATTTAGCACGTCTATTGCTTTAGGTATGCAGATTGCTGCTGACCTTTTCAATTTTCTGATTGAAGACATTTTTGAAGTCGTTGTAACTCTTGTAAATAAATAAGGCTGGACTTAAAACCTAAATAGGTAGGAATTCATTTTATTTGGAAATGAATCGAAAAACCGTACAAAATATACTAAGAACATATTTTTCACTTCACTTCACTCTTGCTCAAAAAGTCAAAAGTGTAATTACAGTGTAGCATTTTTACATAATAATCCAAATTAAAATTTTATTTTGATAAAGTTAATTCAAAAAATTTATAAATATTTTACATAAAATAGATTTATGTTAATCAATTCAAGTAATAAAATATCGAATCAACTGTTTCTGGTTGCACATTAGGTCATTTCTAGCTTATTCAAAGAGAAACGTCGTCACCGAACGCTTCTTATGTGAAAACGACTTACCTACCATAATTATATTTTTCAATTAACTCTTTTGGTTTACGCGTCAGCAAAGCTAATCTTTAATGAAGGCTCTGGTGAAAATATCAAACAATCATCATAATTTAGATATATCATATTTTCCATTACTCCAGACCACAACAATAATCAGCGTTTTTTAGTCAATATTCACAAAACCTTGATGAATTAAGTAACATCGAACCATCCTCATGAATAATTCCGTCTCTTAATAGTAACCAAGAAGAGTAAACCATTTTAAAAGTTTTTGATTTTATTGCGTTCCGACAGGCAGCACCGGTGCAGCACTAATAGTGATATAATGAAATCTAGATGCTGAAGAGAAATATTTTAATATTAATTATTAATATTAATTACGCTCGAATTATTTTTTGCTGTTTAATAGATGCTGAATTTAAGATTATGTATTAGTTTTCTGAGAATAATTGTCGCAGCTTTTTCTGAATATTGTAGTACTGAACTTATGTTATCAGTAAGCGCTTTCAGTTGTTATCCAAAATAGCCAATACTGTAAAATATTGTAAACACTTAAGCTTACTTCAACTGGGACATAGACAGACTTACCCTTTATCCTTCTGGTAATGTAAAGCGGTAACAACAGCCCATACACTTGTTCCAATCACAGGCATTCCCCAACCTACGACGTGGAATAATGTTGAGGAGGATGTGTCTCGCAAAACGTTGGCAGTAACCATGCTGTGTAGGAATAGACCCTCAATAAACATCCACATGAACATGCATGATATCGCGTACTCCAGTAGTATGTAGCTAACTTCGCATAGGTAAGGCTGAAACAAAGTTCAAATTAATGTTGATGTTCCTTTATAACGATCGAAATAAAAGAATAGTATATGTTGGAGATCAAAAAATCAGGGGGCCGCCTGCTAGCAGTGGACCATTATAGGCCGTTGAGATGAGATGATATTTCTTAGTCCTGTCAAATAAGTTTAGTTAAGTTTGGGCAAAGATCCTAGGATTTTTTATTTGGTCAACATCTGAATTAATTCCATAACATCTACTGAAGAAGGTATTAATCACGTTGTAATTTGATTTCAGTATCACGTCGTCATGTCATGAATATTGGAAAAACTAAAGGTGCAATACCTTTGTAGTTTTTCGAATGTTCAAGAAGTTTTGCGTCGACGTTCTAACTGAAAAAGGAGGTGGGGATCTTCGCAATCCTTTATCGATGTATGACTAAACTAACGTCCGAGTACTCAAACACTACTCAGATTTAAGCATGTCTCACGTGACAATTTTTTAGACTTTTGAATACACTTTTTTTTTACTGTAAAAAAAGAGGATTTGAAACTCGGTTAAATCTGTGTAAAATTTGATTATGCGGGCGCAAGATTTGTAAAATGTAGAAGTATAATTCTTTTAGTTTTTGATTTATTTTATAGAAACGTAATCTTGTAAAAACCACAATATAGTAAAACAGACCGTGATATTTAGCTTTTGCTGTTTTAAAATAGGTAAGTTTGTGACGTTTGAAACCTAGGTAATATAGCAAACTACATATATCACAAAATTTCTAATCGGACTGATGTCAAAACATTTGTTCGATTTTGTCAATTTTGGATGCATACCAGATTTTATTCTAAGAGAAATTATGGAACGTTGGCTCTTAAGTCTTAGGCTGGCATCCCCTGGCACCTTATAGGTACTACTTGCAACGAATATTATTGTTCTATAAAGATAAATTAAGAAGATTGGTTCAAAATGACATAACAACACTACACATAAGATAATCGTGCATGAATTTCATTAGTTTTTAGTTTTCAATCGCAGATCTTTCAAATGAAATGTCTAGACGACTAAACGGCAAAACGTATTGTGACTATGTACGTACATATAATATGATCAATTTCCACGTTTCACTTGGAATCCAAGTAATTGAATTGAGATAATTTTTCTTAGAATAGCTACGTTGTCATCAACAAGTTCACAGAACCTGCTGAAAGCAGATATACAAGTTTTGAGATCCGTTTTATTTATTGTCTTTTTTATCTGGGCTGTGAGTCTGTGTTTCATCTCGTACTACTTTAACATAAGTGGGTTCATGGCTCATTTTATATCCGAAATCAAAGTTCTAAGTACAAATGGTGATTTGAAGTACCCTCATAACTTCTTCAATAATGCTGGCTAGAGCCAAAAAATGTACGAACATATAGAGTTGAGATTCAAGTGTAAGAAAACTGACCGTTATATTCGAAAAGTTAGGTACCCAAACATTTGTTACAATTCAATCGTAAACCTATTCAAATACTTAGACCTACGTAAGGGTACTACGATAGAAAAGTTCTATGATAGAACTGCGATATCATATGATAGGCAGGCAGGTACTCTTACAAAAAAGTATGTGTCTATGCAAATAATAATAAGGCTCTTACATAGAAGTATTTGCGTAGGCAGGTTCTTCTATGTACCTGCCTACGACATAACTTCGATATTACATAATATTAAAACTCATGAGTTGGTTGTACCTCGCTACTCACGCTACCCGTAGTATGGATAATACATCGTCTAAAATTGCTTTGTAATATGTAATACCGCAGCCGATACGTCGTCTATATTGGTGTCTACGCCATTATTGGTGTGGTGTAATAAGTCGTCAATTAGATCCTCATTGCACCCAAAACTGACTTTTAATTTATGAAGGACTTAAGACACAATAGTGATGAAAAAAATTGTAAGCCCACTCCTTAACGCGGTGTTGATTATGAGGTACTTGATAATATTAAATAAAATGATCATATGATAGCGAAAATAAACAAATCTAATCAAAATTGTAAGTTATTACTAGATACAATCAATAAGGATTCGATTGCAATATTTGGTAAATGCAATGACACTGCACGGCATGCAGTTTCAGACATTCGGTTTCCCAATTTATTATTAGGAAATGGGTATCGAATATGCCTGTGGGCATTGCGTCGGCTGGCGGTAAGGCTGTTGATGATGTCTACGCTGACGTGACTGTGATTGGTTTTGTATAATGGAAATTTTAGATTGGTTTGTTCTATAGATGGAGGTTTGGTTCAAATCGCTACCATTTAGAATTAGAAGCCTACAAAATAATTACAACGTGATTTTAAACACTCAATTTGTATTGGGTAATTAGAATAACCATTGTAACCCTTAGTTTTACTATGTACCTTTATTTAGATAGCTGAAGGGCTACTAAGGTTACATTAGTTTCTCTAAATGTGAATTTGTAATAAACATCTCAAACCTAAATGCAAATCTAACCCATTAACGTATCGCGAGCCAAATATAGCCTGTTGAGGAGGAGGAGCCAAATATGAAACACCATACAGAACACCTGGTATTTTTATTTGTTTTTACAAAATTCTTGTAATTGGCATACTAAACATACTAAACTATAAAAAGAACATACACCACTACTATGTGATATAACCTCACGTCTGGATTTCATTTTGAACTTAAAGTTAGTAGCAAGTTCGACAACCATATTAATTTTCATCTGCATTTTTATTGAGACTTTGGTTCATTGGTATGACTATGTCAGTATTTTAACAATTATGCAACTAAATTACTTACAAAATTAGCCTAAATAATTTTACTCAGCGCTGTGACCAGTGTTGGTGCAATCTGAGATTTTGAAAATCTAAAAGTAATAGAAGACTCGTTTATTTTATGGGAAAAATTACAATCCGTTTGAAAAAAAAATGTTATCTTTATGAAAAAATTACGGTTTCATTATTTTATGTTGTATTGCAAATTATAATACTTATTCAGTGTGATCTAAACCTGAACCTACATATTTACTATATAAAAATTCAGTGCAGTTTTTTTTATTTGAGTGAGTTCTGCTCTCGGATAAGGCAGGTGTTCTTCAATATGCAGTGAATGGTGTTTAACTTATTTTTAAAAATAAAGGAAAGTTTCCATAATAGAAAAACTTAAAGAATAATTTTTTTGTCTTGAATATTTCGGGTAGGTAGGTACTTGCCCCCCAGAGTGCCTTTCCGGAATGTTCGTTTGTTCCAATTTGCATAGAAAATAAGAATAATATTTAAAAATCATAATTTATCATGAATATAGCATAGCATTTTAACTTGATTTTTTACATTTTTACTAAATCAATAGTAATTTCCTGGAATACGTCAGTATTTTTTGAACAATTATATTTTTAATGACAATAAAAACATGTATGTAAACCATAGACATAGAATTTTTTCACTACGTTCAAAACACAAACAGTAAGGGGTTTAGACGGACCAAGACGGAGCCAAAATAGCGCCGCAAAATTCAAAAATTCAAAATAAAAAAGCTTGTAATAGGTCTGTCTAACAGTCTATCGAAAATTTTGAGATTACCTTTCGTTCAACGAAATAATAAGATAAAATAGGTGGCGGCGCTAGTTTGGTTTGGGGTATCGTCTTCAAGTGAAAAAAAAATACTCACCATACCATCCAGTCCGCGGACGTTCATGTCGGGTTGGTCGCGAATGATTGCCTGGTCAGTGTACATAATAAGACGAATAAAGACTTGGATCGTCATGGCCGCGAATAAATTGCGATGAATGTTTGTCCGGTTATTGTGCAGGGACCTGTCGAGATAATTATGTATATAACCTACTAGATTTCATTATAACCGAATTTGACAGGTTACGGAGTCTCAAATCAATTCCGGAATTACATTCCAGACCATCAAAAAAATTTACATATATAATTGGTGTAAAAAACTCTCTGGGGTTCATTTTTCATTCTTCTTTACTTTATTTTCTTTTTACATAAAAGTGCAATGATTGAAACTTTTTTATAAGTCTAAGTAGGTCCTTGTTATCTTGTTTTATACATATTGAAACAATATACTCACTTGAAGTGCGAGAAGATGTAAAGCGAGATCAGTAAAGCTATCAGCGAGCTACTAAATCCAGCAATTTCCAAGTAGCGAGTGTTTTGAGCGATATCCAATTTTTCCTGAAAAATAACAACGGCAAAGTTCAATTTGTAAGTCAGCCTTTGAAGTAATTTAAACACACTGTAAAAGCTTACCTAATTTCCGAGCTTAACACAAACATACACTGCGGCTCACTATAATGAAGCTTTTGCAATTGACTCGAATATGGCGCAGCTCCACATCACAAACGAGCAATTAATATTAGAGATATATAATGTATTACATTTATGTTATTTTAATGTACGTGGTATTGATGTAAAGCTTTAAAAATTTAAATTATATAATGGTCAGTAACTAGAACATTCAAATGCCATGCGTTGTAAGTCTCCCTTTTCTTGCAACATGTTTTGCGCAAAACACTAAAGCAATGCTTGAAAACGAAAGTTTTCAATCAGTGCGTCCTACCCGTCATGACCTACGGAGCTGAGACGTGGACACTCACGGTAGGGCTGGTCCACCAGTTTAAGTTCGCCCAGCGAGCTATGGAGAGAGCTATGCTCGGAGTTTCTCTGTAGGATAGGATTCGCAACGAATACATCCGACAGAGTACTAAGGTTATCGACATAGCTCAAAGGATTAGCAAGCTGAAGTGGCAGTGGGCTGGCCATATCTCGAGAAGAACCGACAACCGCTGGGGTAAACGTGTTCTTGAGTAGAGACCGCGACTCGGCAAACGTAGTTGCAGGGTATGGCGTAGTGTAGCGCCCTCCAAGCTGAGGACAGGTCGCTATGGCGCTCATTAGAGGAGGCCTATTTCCAGCAGTAGACTAATATAGGCTGATGATGATGATGACTATAGCAAACCATTCAGCAAAAAAACTCTTAATGGTACGAGTAAATGGTAGGTACCTAAATCAGACAGCAGTTCATAAACCAAAACTTCAATTTTTTTTCAAGATTTGTAATATATTTATGGATTATAAATAGATAGCAATAATGATATTATAAAAAAAAATTGAGAGTCGTTTTGTATCGTTATGTGACTGGAAGCAGGACATAAAAATTCTCGTGAACAGTTAATTTAAAGTTTCGTTGTGGTAATTGTCTTGTTATTATAAAAAAGCTAATGAGTTAAATTCATGTTTTTGTGTGATTTGCATCTGAATGTATAAGTAGTTAAATTCTAATTCGCCGCATTTTTGGCATAAATGTAGGAAGTAAAACTAACAAATTATTACAAAATGGGGCTTTTTCTATTAAACAACAACCTGGTACTTAGTATCTAAATGCCGTGAAATGCGAGCAAGTTTAGAGTAAAACTAAAGATATCTGTAAAACTTTATTATGTTAATAAAACAATTTTTACTTTACTTTAAAACACTTAACCTTATTAGTTATGTTAATAAAATGCAAATATACAAACTATATTTTATATTATTAATGTGGCTGGAATCGGTGAAATGTATAGCGAATAGGAAAAAGCAGAAAGGTGATAGAAAAAGTAGGTTTATTAGAATTAATTTCACAAAATAGCATAATATCGTATGTGCTGCGGCTGTTATGCGCGACAGTACATCATGAAGCAAGCGACAAACGACTAAAAGCAGGGTGGTCAAGAAGGTTTACCTGTGAGTTCTTATCATAGTTTACTTTGACGAGAAGTTTTTGCACCTCAGTAGGAAAACATGGAGTGTAATTTGTCCATCCTTTAAGACTGCTTTCACTGGCGCGTCCGAGCCATAATCCATCGCTACCACATCGACGGAACGCTTCACCTAGTGATGGAGAACCCAGCTTATAAAGGTCTACGCTTATGCATAGTAAAATTGTACACCTTGTAACACTCATTTATTATCATTATTCCGCCCTTCCTGCACCCTTGTCATCTGCATGCACGTTCTCATACGTTTGTGTTCGTATGATTTTGATTATAACAATATGCATACAATCTCATTAACAATATCACCCGCGCTTCAGGATTAATTTTTATGATATACCTAGAAATTGCAGTCTTATTTATTAATTAAGGAGTAGATTGGCAGGGAGCTTTCATTATATTCTCTCTATCAACCACTCGTATTCCTATAAATGGGACAAAATAATGACCACGAGAACAAACCCGATTTTTGATGTCACATAAAATGAGAAAGAGCAAGTCGGCTCTCTCTCGGAGTAGTCGATCAAAACTAAGGAAGAAAAGGAAACAGGCAACAACAGGCTTACCTACTTAATTAATTTTTCATTTGAGTATGAATAAGTTGGAATAGAATTAATGTCTTCACTTTTTATATCCTTTTTTCCTTTACTTTGTTACTGTGATTCGTTTGTTTATCTTTACTTGTTCAAAAGGCAGATTAATTGAATTATTTTTTACCACCATGGCACCGGAAGCAGAAAAAGATTTTCATACAGGTAGGTATGCAAAAACTGTGGAAGTGATTCACACATGATAGATTAAGAGAGGTTATTATAGGAAAAAAAAAGAAATTTTGGAACTATACCTAATGATGGGTCACGGCGCAACCGGCTGAAATGATGATGCAAAATTATATGTTTGTTCGCAAAAATTTAAAGTTCTAGTCTTCAGTGCTACTCTCCCGACTATTTGCAGACGACCTATTCCATAATAATTTGTAGGTGTTTTGATGAGCAGGGGTTTACATGATGATTCAAAATTTTCAATGGATCATTTCGCTGAAAAGGTAGGCCCGATTTAAAACACGTAAACATAAACATGGCTTAACCTTGTGGTTGAAACAAAAGGTAAAGTCGCCTTGTATATGCCAACACCTCTGCCTTTTTCTAAAAATAACTAATAAAAGATTAGTTAATTTCCGTCATAGCAAAAAATCATGTTCAAAAGTGGCCTGCATAGCAAATAACTAGCCTACTCTAATGGTAATGATCTATTTTGACATATCCGCTCACAAGAACCCGTGCTTGAAGTTATGTAGTTGTTAGTTGAAACCATACCATAGGGTCTGTCGGTAGGTATTTAACCTTCACATCATACAAACTTATAAACAATCGGTGAACTGAAATCACGTCCAAACGAACCCGGTTGATCTTGTCTGGCTTCTTTAATACTTCAATAACGCTCGTGGTCCGCTCAAGGTAAGGAATCTAAAGTTGTCGTGGTTCGACTCGGGCATTAAGTTATTGGACCACGGACGTTTACTGCTACTGCAATAAAGACAAATATAATAACAAATAATTACAGCACGCTGGCTCGCTTTACCAGGCCACCAGGGGGCATGCCTAAGGGCGATTCAATATAGCCGTTGAGCGCTTCGGTGGAGTTGGAGTCGAGTGTAGGTATGTAGGTACTCACGTGATGTGTCACTAAGTCGTGCGGACGGGCACTGCTGGGAGACGGTGTGTCCGGCGACAGTAGGAGGCCAGCATAAGAAGCCATCATGGGTTGCGTTGCAGTAGAGGAATGCTGAGGAATGGACATTATTACTTTAATAAGCACATAGACATTATAAACCACCTACATACGAGTATATACCTCTCTTAGCAATCGGTGAGTTAACTGTATGCATTATTGTTGAAATAGCTAAGCAAGATAAAAGACAGCTATACTAATACTTGAGAGAGGTACATAAGAATGTAATATATGGAGGATAATATAGGCTATATTTGGATATTATATGCAAATGCGGGCTACTAAAAGCATATGGACTTATTGCAATTTTTACTAAAATTATTTATATCGATTATCTATTACCATGTATCAACCCTACACTGCATTCAGTAGTATCTGCCCTCGGTTTTGCACAGTTTTGTTTCGTATTTAATAGTTACGTAGACAATTATCTGAGGCTCTCTTTGGCTATGTTTTAAATGTATGCCAAATTTTCGTCTTTATCTGTTCAGTAGTTTTGGAGATTCTAGGTAGGTACATAACAAAAAAAGTAACACACTTCACAAAATTTTGTCTTTATAATATTAAGGATAATATTAAGTAGGTTTGCAGGTTGTTGGATGCTTGCTGCCTTTTAATTTGCTCTATGCTATGATAATAATTAAACTTTCCCTTCAAAGGTCAAGTTCATCAAACTTAACCGTATAGGAAACAATCATCGACAGTTTTATAAATTATTTTTCAGTCGAATATCTGGTGAGTAGTTCTGCTTATTATTCTTGCTCGTTGATGGGCGAAGAGCTAGTTGTGTATCAGTTTCATTCATTTATTTCTCATAGTCACGTTACATTGCGCTTAAGAATCTAAGAACCCATTGTAAAATAAAACAATACACTGCTGATTTTACAAAATCAAAATGTTCGACTTAGTTCTAAGTTATGGTTTATCATCATCGAGATCTCATTCATCCGTTAACGATGATTTAAGCAGCATCCGTTTATAAGATACGGAGCACGGTACACTAGAGAGGTCTACCTGTGCAGTAGGCAGGATATAAGCTTCTTGGCAGTAGGAGCACTGAGATTGTTGTCTACGGTGCAATAGTGAAAAATTACGTCAGTTTGTCATTGAATGCATAAATTATTTGAAATTGATTTCTCCAACTTCAATAATGTACGCAATATATGACGAGGTGATGTCATTATTGTCTATTCTGCCGTAGAGAACAATCATCGTGCTTTAAAGGTATAACCAAACCAACGCGTTCAGCTCGCGTGCGCGGTGGCGATTACTGCGCGTGCAAAAGTTGTGCACACTATCGCGTTCAGGTCAGTTCAAGTCAGGCGTTCATCAGGCTGTCACTACAATGGTGTCTGTACAGATAGTGAAATTGAAGAAGTTTTACTTCTGTCTGCTATTATTGAAGACGTAGAAGAACAAGAAGCGAACTTGAGGTGGGTATGGAAACAGTCTATTTCTAGATAGATAGAGACACACAGAAAAGTGTAAATAAGTAAACATGGCGTATCAAGTGATCGCCACCGCCGCGTCCAGATGCTGCACTGGATGCCGCGGCCAATAAAAGGACGCATCGATGTGAACAAGTCGCGACAAGTTCGTACACAACAACTGATCAGTCTGATCACGTGATCACCCACCACCGCGGACGCAAGCTGAACGCGTTGTTTAGTTATAAGTACCTTTAAGTACATTGTATGCATGCGCAGGATCGGAGTGGGTGTGGGAATAGACCTGTACAGGTTTCTGAACCTTCGCAAGTGACCAGGGCAAGATCGAAAATAAATTCATTTAAGTGACACCCACCGTACGCAATCGCACAAAGAACTGAAGACCTCTCCGGCACACTCGAACGTTTCCATACACGCTCACGGCAAACCTGCACGTCGAGAGACAACGACAATATCGAATGGTTCCCTTCACGCCGATTCCCCTAACGTCGATTCCCGCAACGTCGACTCTCGTAAAGTCTAATTTCCTTTCCCGGCGACCGCCCTTTTTCGATGTGTGTGATGTGTAGGCAGCTTACATTGTTGGTTCCAGAGCCTGCTCTAGGCGGCCAGACGTTGGGAATAATTTCTTTGCTCTATTTGGTAGAGCTACTTGGACTTTTGCTGGTCACCGACCCAACACGATAGATCTAAAAAATTAAATCACATCCTAGATAATATTCGATGTCGGCAGGACCCGAGACCTTACCCGCCATTTAATTATCTGTCATTAGGTACCCCGAATGCAAGAGCTTGCACACTAGTATAACAAACACGATATGTCGATCTCCTCTAGATATGCTCAGATAGGTATGATCTGAAAGGTTTTTTAAACGGGGTAGGGAGTTTTTTTATATATTTTTCCATGATCGCAATAGGACTTTTATTTTGTCACTCAGGAAAATACTTAGATAATAATGATACATATAAAAATAAAAATACTTAGATTATTAGATGCTAGGAGTAATAGTTTTCTGTGATAAGATCAATGAGTATACAATAACTATAAGATGACAATGTTCTTTTGAGGTAATAATAGCGCACGCTTCATCTCCTTACTTTAATAAGTTCATACCATAAAATACTTTACTCTTTGGTTCCTTTCCTTCCTACTATTAATCAGTGTCTCTGCGAGTCAATAGAAATAATGAGTGCTATAAAAATATCAGTTTCAGGAGAATAGTCGCCGAAGACTAGTCCACGGAGATTTATGGAAGAACGTCAATATTCTAACAGATTTACATAAATATTGCTGGACAAGAGTTTATTTATTTATTTATTTGTAATACAAAATCCACAGCTCTTAAATCTAGATAATACAAAACTTAATTACGATACTTACAGCCAAAAAAGGATTTACATTTTACAGGATTAACTTAAAATTACTATCACTAAAAGTAAAAGCACATACAAAATAAGAAATGCAACAGAAACCACGCATTTAAACTGGAAAACAAAACAAAAAAATAAATAAATTAGTATGTATTTATATTTAGTAATTTTAACCTAAATGCTTACCAACAATATATTATATTAATATGCTAGCATGAAAATCAAACAATTAAATAACAATATAAATAACAATCAATAATAACCAACCTAACAGCTGAACACCCTAAAAGGCTACCTATTGTGTTGTGTGGGTGGATTTGACTCCATCCCAACATTTCGCCCGTGTTCTTTCTGACCGAGCTCATTCAGGACTTTTAGAACCTCACGTTTGAACCCTGTTTTACTAGTATTAAAAAAAATGTCGGTTTCATAAAATAATTTATTATAGGTTCTGTGTAATCGGTTAACAAGTAAGTGTTGCGCATAGTTTGAAGCAGACTTAGATACAGCAAAAAGTTTAGTTGTAGTGTGTCTTGTGCGCCTTCCAGGTACGCTTATGCTTAAGATTTTCAGGTGCAGCTGCGAACAATCTATGTAGCCATTGCAAAAACTATGTAACAGAGACATGTCCGCCAATGTACGTCGATTTTCAAGACTCGTAAAATTGTGATATTGACAAGATTCCCAATAGTCAACAGCACGCCCGTAACCACGATAGCAACGATAGTTGAGGTGTTTTATGAACCTTCTCTGGATGGCTTCAATGCTTTGTATATATATGAGATACTGCGGGTTCCAAACTGAGCTACAGTACTCCAAGATACTTCGCACGTATGAGCAATAGAGGACTTTCAAGCAACCAATATCTGAAAATGGGCGACTGATCCTCAAGATGAAGCCCAAACTTTTATAAGCCTTACAGACGACAGAGTCTACGTGTTCAGTGAATGAAAGCTTAGCATCCATGATCACGCCAAGATCCCTTATAATATCTACTCTAGTTAATGACACGCTATTAATATTGTAATTAAAAAGTAAAGGAAGCCTTTTCCTAGTAAAGGATATAAAAGAGCATTTACTAACATTGATAGTGAGTCGATTCATAGCGTAGTATGTCGCCAATCTATCGAGATCGGCTTGTAGATGTAGGCAGTCTGTGTGGTTCTGTACTTTTATAAAGAGAGAGTTAAAGCAGTGTTTATGTTTTGGATACTAGATGACTGATATACAAGTATATATACAATCAGCTGAAAACATTATTTTGAAATTTATGACGGTCGCATTTTTATAAAAGCAGCTCGTTCGCTGAATCTGGTTCACTTTTGCTCGAGCCTTCGTACGGTCAACACCTTGGTAAAACACACTGTTACTCTGCTCAGACTATTCTTGATTTGTACTTAATTGAATTATAATGGTTCTTTGTAAAATCATTTTGAGTTTATTAAATTGTGTTATTGAAAGATTGTTTTTTTAAGTTAAATTTATAAAAGAATCTTAATTCAGAAGTGGGATAGGACACCATTGTCCTATCATAGCTCTGGCCTAGGGCAAATAGTTTTGCATAGTAAAAATCGTGGCCGAACGTTCTACATCTCGTGGAAGAGGTAGAACGAGGCAACAAACTGACACCGAAACTAATAAACTTCGTGAGTTTCTAGGTCAAGTTCTGGCGCGCTTTGACGCGCTAAAACATGCTGGTCTACCCTCTACGAGCGCCACGTCATCGCTGCCAATGGCACCGGACGACCGCGCCATGGCACTGCACTGTCCCGCCTCCGTCGCGACTTATGCTCGCCGCAATCGCAGTCCGCGGTGGCGCGTGACATGCTGCGCTCCCTGGGTCCCTGTGCCGGCATCCAATGCCAGCACCACTGGCGAATGCACGGCGATCGTCTCGTTACTTGATGCCAATGAACGCCTCATCGGAGCGTTGAGCGCGTTCACTCAGGTTAGATCCAACCATTGTTAGTTCGATCCTAGTTTGCGTGATATCGATTCTTGGTGCGAGGAAGTAAAGTGAGCGCGTAGCGTTAATAATGAAATGGGACGACAAATGAGTGTTTATCCCGAATAGCTAGCTGCTTGAAGGGTAATGCTCGCAGTTGGCTCCATGATTGGGTTACCAAAGACGGCAAGTGGTCTTATTAGAAAACACTTTTCCAAAGCTTTGTGCTCGCAAAGAATCCATGTCGCAAAATTTTGTTTAAGGTTACGTGTAGGTAGACACATATTCCAACGTCTATACGTGGAAAACGCCTAGATACTCTGTAGTAGGCGTTTTGCGCCTTTACTATCGTGCAAGAGTTAAGCGATGAGCCATCCCCTGCTATTGTGATGCGCGGAATAACTGACGCATAAATACGTGCTCCTGCCACGTATAGCACTAGTAGACCAAAAACCTTGTCAAGTTTCTGTCGATCTATACCTACCTAAGATAAAATCTCAATCGTGTGTGAAGCCACAATCCAGGGTAAACCCGATAGGAAAAGACCCCCAAGCAATGACATATCGATTTAAAAAGCCACTCTTGTAGGCCCTGTCATCTAAATCGTTAGCGGACGAACGATCGATTCAGCAGGTACTAGTCTGGTACTAGTAGTAATTTTAATAGTTAAGATGCGGGTAGCGAGAAAAATAAATCGTTCTCTTTATTGTTGATGCTATTGAGTAGTGACTGTTCGCGTAACAAATATTTAAAACATTCGTGTGTGTTAGAATGATTTTACACCACTAGTGCGCGTTACAGTTAAGCGTAACGTTCTTGTAGGTACTTAAAGAGTCCAAGTTTCGCTCAGTTTGCATAGTGTAAAAAGAGTTCTCAATCTTAACACAGAAAAATAGTGCTAGTAGTTCTGACGGAGAAGTACCTACAAGCTGAATTTACTAGAATCTTTGCAGGTGAAATGTTGAATGTATTTTCCAAGCCGGAAAAAGATCATTGTATACAGGCCGTTATTTGATGTAATTTTTGTTTATTTTGTTGTAAACTTTTGTCGAGTGTTGAAAGACATTTCTGCCTATACGGAACTATGTTATATTTCCGCGGTAATAATAATACAAGTGTACAAGGTGTGTAGTCACTGTTGTGTTCACGGAGGTTATGTTACTGGACTGCGGGTCACGTAAATCTTTTATTTCTAAACCTTTGCTCAAAGATTAGAAAGCCTATTTCACACGTTATCAACAGCCAGCCCATCACGGTGATTGTGCGTGTGTGTGTATAGGACTAAGTAGGTACATCAAGTTTGGCTGTTACCTAATGGTACACTGCTGGATGCCGGCCTCCCCTTGTTTTTTTTGTCATAAAGGGGTAAGGCCCATAATCCCCACGCTGAGCATGCGGGTTGGGGATCGCAGTTCGGTGGTAGATCTATTCTGCAAGAGGCGCTGCTGCCTGCCCCCCGGTGTATGTCCCTTAGTCGCCTCCTACGGCACCCACGGGAAGAGTTTGTGTTGTGAAAATTCTAAGCAGTCACCACACGGCTCGAGTAGGTGATAGAGTTTAGTGATATCCCGGTATCCCCTATAAAGGTTTTACTATAAGGGATGATACGTTGGTGTTCTTCCAACACAAAAGGGGTTCGTTTCGTAGTTAACCCGCTTGCATCCGTAATGAAGGGATTCACCAAGGTTGTTTCGTTTTGTCGTGCTTCAAAAATGTGTATGACAGTGTCGGACAAAGGCCCGAGAGTCCAGTTTCGATAAACCACCTTCCGAATAGCACCTTCGTGGCCACAGAAGTAAAGTAACAATCGAAGAGGGTCGCAATGCGTAGCACTTTGTCGTGAGGTCAGGTCAGACCGAGCGAGAGTAAAACAAGTTTTGCTATAACCCTGCTGTGCCCACGAATGTCCAAACAGGTCTGGCTACTGTTATCTCTTGCAGGATATTTTCGTAGGTATGCACGCACTTATAGGCAGCCAAACGCGCTGTAGTGTGGAGTTCCATTTGTGCACTGGTTTCTAAGACATGGTTTAGGAACCATGTCATGGAAGAAGATCTTCGTAAGTCTTATAGTTTCAGACTTTTCCGTACTGACCGATTTAAATTTGCCACCCTGTATAAAGAAGTACCTACTACAGGTATGATGCTGAGACATTTAGTTTTCATCCCAAAAGGGCCGTCTGTTCTTACTGGGGATTTTTAATGATCAACAAGCGCATATCAGTGCTGGCAAATCAATTGAATTTATTTTGAAATATTTTGTTTGGTTCTTTGGTCTAGATACCTTTGTCAATGAATCCATAGCTCTCTATGGTCTGGATGGTGATGACCTTGCATGTAAATGATGTTGGAGATGTAGTTGGACGTACCACAAGTTGTATGGTACCACACTGAATCTTTCAGTAAATCCACTGATAATTAAAATTAGTTTTTGCCACTGCATTTACGTAGGTAGTTTTGTAAATGCAAAGTTTTTGTGGAAGATTCTTTGATAGTGTCTCGCGTAATGTACTTGCTATGTCCATTAGCTCCTTTTGACGAACATAGGTTGATAAGTTCTGCTCAATTGCAGATGCCTACTTCAAGTAGTACTTGGATACTGATACGGTCCGTTTTGTGTAATGAAAAAGCGAGACTCTTATGAACTTAAGCGTTGTTTAGTAACACTGTGTTGTGTGTACTTATTTGGAATCCCGTCAGGCCCGTCGGCTTATTGTGCTACCGTGGTCGCATATTTGAGAACGCAAGTTGTCGAAGTTGAATTGGAGATTTAGGTAGCCTAGTACACGCTCTTTCACCGAAGAGTTACATTCGTAACGAGCAGGTCTAGTATCTTGCAGCACTTGAGTAGACATGCTGCGAATTGAGGCAACGCAAGGCAGGTAACACCTGGTCAGAGGCTCTGTGGAGAATGCAGGTAGTCATCAACTGCATTATCGCCGTCAAGGCGGTGACACCGGTACGACACGAGTTTGTTCATGACGAATTGGATGTTTTTGTCGCTTTTAGCTCTTTCTAAAATGGTTCCTGCTGACAAACTTATTTCAAACAAGATTTTTTATGTTGTTAGCTCGCCAGTTCCGCTATACGCGTTTCGTGAACGCACTAGGCGACTGCTTGAGCTCGTAGATTAAAGTTAACGGAGTTTGTTTAAGAACAGAAATAGAAAGGTAGCCAGAATGTTCCCCATGTCGTAACGGCTATTGTAATATTTTTTTCAAGATTACGGGCAAGCTGAACGATGCGGTGCTGCCTGCTGATGAGCGATGCAAGGATACGAGGGTCCTATCGCGTTCCGCTTCATGGCATTTAAGAGCCGCAGTTGGTTAATGGTTCGTATGGTAAGGCGACTAGCGCTGCCGAGCAGCACATGGTGGCTTGGCGAGGAGAGATGAACCCACGTCTGTGCCACGTTTTTGATTGTAAGTACATTGTACCTACTTGTGTCACGGCCTTGCCTAGAGAGACTGTCACAGGTTCGAGTCCCGTTGTATCACGGCCTTGCCTAAAGAGACTGTCATGTGTTCGAGTCCCGTTGTTTCACGGTCTTGCCTAAAGAGACTGTCACGGGTTCGACTCCCGTTGTTTCACGGTCTTGCCTAAAGAGACTGTCACGGGTTCGACTCCCGTTGTATCACGGCTTTGCCTATAGTGATGGTCACGGGTTCGAGTCCCGTTGTGCCTACCAAATGTTTACGAAATGGCACGCTCTCGTTTTGTGGTTGAAATAAAACTACAGTCAGTTCATGTATTTTACTTTTTACTCGTGCGTCTATCGCCTCAATCTACGCAGACACCGTTATGGGACGCTAACTAGGTGCGTTTGTCGTAGGTTCATGAACTGAGAAGTATTACAGAGATAACCGAGTCCTCTGTGATAGGTATGTGTTATAAACACATGTGGCATCGAGCTCCGGCTCTGCCGACAGAGATAACCGAGTCCTCTGTGATAGGTATGTGTTATAAACACATGTGGCATCAAGCTCCGGCTCTGCCGACAGAGATAACCGAGTCCTCTGTGATGGGTATGTGTTATAAACACATGTGGCATCGAGCTCCGGCTCTGCCGACAGAGATAACAGAGTCCTCTGTGGTTGGGATGTGGCATCGAGCTCCGGCTCTGCCGACAGAGATAACAGAGTTCTCTGTGGTTGGTATGTGATATACACACGTGTGGCATTGAGCTACGGCTCTCCCGACAGAGATAACAGAGTTCTCTGTGGTTGGTATGTGATATACACACGTGTGGCATTGAGCTACGGCTCTCCCGACAGAGATAACAGAGTCCTCTGAGTGTGGTAGTATGTAAGTAGTACATGTACATGTAGCATGGAGCCCCTCTCTGAAACCTCTGAGATTGGGGTGGTGTGTGATATATGTACATCTACTCAAGATATGCTACTGCATGGGTGCCACTTTTAAGTTTGATACATCTATGACTTTTGGATATACAGAGTTGCTGTAAATCTACGGCGAGTGACAAAATACTACCCACTAATGTGTGGTTCGTTTCGCATTATTTCCAGTTGATGATGATGCTTTGGCGTCCGAGCCTACCCTGAGCGCACATGAAGGAGACGTCTCTGCGGTTTCGAGCTTTTCCCAAGCGAAGCAGAGGTCGCAGCGGGTTCATCTCAGCCTGCTACGGGCACACCAGAAGACTGGTTCCAGGATCCACTCGACAGAGATACCACCACTGCACCACTGGACATGCCGGAGCTCCACCTGAGTACTTGCCGAGCCTCGAGAGATCCAAAACTCGTGAAGAAGAAAGAATTATCTATGCCACAACTATGATGTGGTTGAGGGCAACCACTGTCAGGAGAAGCCGAATCAGCTGAAAACATTATTTTGAAATTTATGACGGTCGCATTTTTATAAAAGCAGCTCGTTCGCTGAATCTGGTTCACTTTTGCTCGAGCCTTCGTACGGTCAACACCTTGGTAAAACACACTGTTACTCTGCTCAGACTATTCTTGATTTGTACTTAATTGAATTATAATGGTTCTTTGTAAAATCATTTTGAGTTTATTAAATTGTGTTATTGAAAGATTGTTTTTTTAAGTTAAATTTATAAAAGAATCTTAATATACATATAAATATATTTATTTGTAGTACTACAAATAAAGGCTTAAAATATTATAAACGGTCAATTAAACAAGAAAGCTATTACCCACAATCTGTTTTTGGATCTTGTTTAGCGCGGGGACATTGATACGAGACAGGATTTATTTTGTTTGAGCTCAAATCAAAACAATAGCATAAATTTTCATTATAATTATTTATTTAAAATACTCCTAATAAGCTATGGGTTAGCTCTGCAAACAAAATTAAAACAAATTAAATAATATCCCAAAAAATCTTTCTCGCTTCTCACTTTATCGCCGTTAGCTCCACCTATGGGGGAAACGTTGAAGTTTATCCAATCCTGCTCAATCGAGTCCGCAGGAACTTCTAAAGCTTTTCGGCTCTGATTTCGTGGTGCTGGTTTGCGCGTTCCCGTACTGATAGACTATCGCGGGTTCAAGGTTTTACTGGTCGCGGGTTCAAATCCCACAGGAATAGTTTTTTTTGGGATATTGTTTAATTTCTTGGAGATTACCCCGAGGACGAGGTCTTATGCACTATGAAAACAAAAACCTTATAATAAATTATATTGCAACAAACTACATTGCAAATAATACAAAATAAAACAATTACTTATTAAATCATATCAACATTGTAGAATATTAAAGTAAATGTCATACAAATTAAAATTAAAATTGTAAGTTCAAAATTAAGAGTCAAATCAGCATTTATAAAACTTTATGTTCAAGAGAAAAAAGGAAACTAATGTCTTAAAATCCGTGTAAAACTCAAACAAAATTTAAACATTGGTATTTCTCATAAACACATACATAAATTTAAATTGTAAGTACAAAGTTATGAGTAAAATTGGCTGTTAATAAATATTTCGTTCGATAAGAAAAGTCAAATTTAAATCTAAAAACCTGTGTAAAACTCAATTGGTACCATTAAAATAAGACTAACTTTTTTTAAATTGGTCTAAAATAAGCAAAAAACTCGTGAAGAAATTAAACATAGGAAAATAGATCTTCAGTTGGTGTCCATAAGATCTATTTTTTCCGTGTTTAATTTCATCAAATAATACAAATAGATCATGATTATTTTAAAGAAACTGAAAACTGACTTCCAATATCTTAGTTTCAGGGACATACTTACAACCGAACATAGAACCTCCTTTTTTATGATAAAGAATGAAGTCAGTTAAAAAAACGACTTAAAGATTCTTAAACAGAATACAAACAATATACTATTTTTATACTAGACTGACTAGATTCTAACGCCGACAATGAAATTAGTATACCCGGCATTCGATTAAAAGACCCCCTTTTCTCTTGGTTTAAAAGTTTTAAAGAAAGTTCTGTACTCCGGAACATCGACAGTGGTCTGTCCGGGCATCCCGCAGTTCGTCAGAGTTTCGTGTACCATCGCTTCATCAAGGTTCAAGTCACGGCAGAGATCCGAAAGAAACTCCAACCACTCGTCCCATGTAAGTTCGACTTTTCTGAAAGGTAATTGTGTAATTCAAATTTCCAAAGTCATCATCGTCAATAACAGCATGCTTTCACAAGTCAGTAATTAAATAGTACCTAATTGAAAGATCTTAGTAACTGCTCTTTATTTGTTCCTGAGACATAGGGACAGTAAGCCGTGCACCATTTCTGAACCTGTCCTTCCTCCAATCGTATCGGTTATTACGTCCCATCAAATTATGAGTAAGAGAATTGAGAGTGAAATTGTGTTTTGCAATCACCTGTGCATAATATGATTTACGTATTATATATCTAGACGAGAAAAAACCGGCCAAGTGCGAGTCGTGCTCGCACACGAAGGGTTCCGTACCATTATTTATAAAAACGGCAAAAAATCACGTTTGTTGTATGGGACTTAAATATTTATTTTATTCTGTTTCTTAGTAGGTATTTGTTGTTAAAAATCAAAAATCAAAATCAAAAAGTCTTTATTTCCATAAATACAAAAATGTACACTTAGAAAAGGTCAAATTCTTAAAATAAAACATTGACACGGAAATAAAGTGATATTTTTGATTTCGGTCACTTCGGTATGTAGACTAAAGTAAAGAAGCGATGAAGAAACCTTTAGCCTGTTAGTTGTTATTTTTCGAGTTGGAGCAAAACCCGTCCCAAGCTTTTTTATCTTCTAGATAATCTGATATTTTGTAGTAAGCCCTTTTGCACAGAAAGGTTTTTACAATTTGTTTGAATTTATTTATTGATAGATTTTGCAACTCACTAGGAATTTTGTTGTAGAAGCGTATACATTGCCCTTTAAAAGATACATTAATTTTGTGAAGCCTAGTTGTGGGCACCTAGTTGTGGTGTTAAAGCGGCAACATAAATACATTATCTGTTAAAATTTCGACTACCTACCACTGTTCATGATATACAGCCTGGTGACGGAGACGGACAGACGGACAGCGGAGTCTTAGTAATAGGGTCCCGTTTTATCCTTTGGCTAAGGAACCCTAAAAACGAGAGAATAAAAGAATGCAAAAGCGTTCGTGGGGGCAGCGAGCGAGTCGACCGCTTTTGCTCGTTGACCTTTTGGTCTTAAAAACGTTTAGTCCGTTGGCTGATGGTGAAGATTACGCATGAAGGTGGTACCTATCTTAAATCGTCTCTCTATCTAGGTACGTTCTAGGAACGTTAGATGATCACTGTGGTATTCTTACTCGAACTTAAAGAAGTGGGTTCCAGTATCCGTCATAGTAATCTTCCGGTCGTCGATAATATTCGCCTGCCTCATCCAGTAATCGTTTCTCCAAAGGTTGATCGTTTCCCCTGAACGCTTGTTGTTGAACAACCGCGAGAAGGCATAAAACTGTCCGTCTAGTGTAGCAGCTTCTTCATCTCCCATTGTAAATTATTATGAATAAAGTTCCTTATCAAAGAAATTAAATTAGAAAAAAAACAGTAGCAATTATTTTTAAGTGTATTTTGATTAGCAAACAAATTTGAAAAGAGCAAAGAGTAAAATCAGCAAGTTATGATCATAGAGTAGCTCAAGTAGGTTACAAAGGTTTTGGAGTTACTTATGCTATTGTCCGTGGTCTGCACATAGACATAGAATTTGTATTGTATGTGGGTATTCCCTACTTTTCCGAGCTAGCTCGTAATACGAATCGGAAAACAAAATAGCGTCTAGTAACAACAACCAAGCATCTCATGAGATTTTTCTGACTAGGACATCAACAGATCCGAGTGAACTATGTTAATAGCAACAGGTATCCAAGTACACTAAACTTGTATGAAGCAGTATGAAGCTACTTCTAATATGTCCACTCTGTCCGAGCCTTGTCCGAGCAGTCTCTGATCGTGTAGATCTGACTACGGTGTCACTATGATGTATATTACTTTGGCATTCTCATTATAAATCAATTTTCACTTTTAATAAATCTTCACTTATTACTCGAGCACTGTATGTAACTAAACCAAAACCTTAAACCAAACAAGACAAAAACCCAAAACTATGACGTTCTGTTTTGGTATCTAAATAAAAGTTATTTGGTGTCACAAGAAATCTTAAAACAGGGAATATAATATAAACGCGTATCACATTCTCCCGTTTTACAAAGTGCTTGTGTATCACACACGCAGTCGATGTCTGCGTGGCGACGCTGTTTTTCGGTAACCATAGCAACCCGAACAGCTTTATAGTGAGTCAAGAAACGCAAGAAACGCGGTGATGCGCTGATTACCGAGAAAATAAATTTATACCTACATTATCGTGGTACAGCCAATTTTTTTAGTAACTTAGTTTATAGGGCACTAGTCCTTAGAGATGATACTCTACTCTACGGTTAAACCTCATTGTAACTTAAAGCAGAGAAAAGAACCTAATCTGAAATTTAAAACATTTGTGACGAATTCGTATTTTTTTCAACCACACAGGTGCTTATCCGAAATATACCGAAATTTTGTACAAACAGTGGCAGTTTAAAAGGTTTCGGACGGTACATGTTTAGAGGCCTGACCTTGGGAACGCGAGATATACTTGAAAGATGCTAACCCAGCGGATTCACCTTTTACAATGAAGAGTCCTTTGTACTTTGAGATGATGGCTTATCCACGTCCAACTAAGTTAAATTACGCGATCAAAAGATTGCATTAACTACTCTGTTAAGAGATTTAGCATTAAGTCACAGTGATTAGATTGTTTCTTTTCACAATCAATAACGGTGATTTTTTTAGGTACCGAGTCCGGTAAGACCATACTGCCAGTGTCAAGTAATGGAATAAATATAAATTGTATGAGTTAACAAATTATGAAGATTGTATGATATTTTCGCAAGATGAAAATATCATACAATTGTTTGTTATCCATTAGGGTACACTGATAAACATTTGCACACTGATCTAATTGACAGCGGGTTAAATTGTCTTAGATCTAAAGTCTAGTTCGATGTCAACATCGATGTTTCTCGAATACTGATCATCCCCAGTCAGCATAAAATCATAGAGCATGGTAAACTTTAAACTACTTATAACATGGCTGACTGACCTGGTCATGGATTATATGTTATGGTCATCCCTTGTTCCGAATGGGATCTCTTTTTTCATAACATTTTTATCTATGTCGATGTCATGGCATTGAAAATCAATGTCCTTCTCTGACTATAGTCTATCTTAGTTTAAAGTGATCTGTGGTTCTGTGATCTAGCATTACGAAATGACATACGTAGATCATAGGCTTAGCCCTTGGTTAAATTGTCTAAGGCTTAGCCTGAGGCTTAGCCCCACTTGCACAACAATATTTAAAAGTCTAATTTTGGTTAACTTTGACGTATTTGTATGGTTTGACAACTCACTAATCAAAATTAAGCTAGTTAATTATCGTTGTGCAAGCGATCCTTAGAATATTGCTCTGAGCTTAGAATGTACAAGACCAACAGTGACAGATTAACGGTGTTACAAAAAAAAAAAATGTAAATGTGTGCTTGAAAAAGTGCTGCCTTGACTCTAGCATAATATTATCGATAGTCTTACGGGCGAAGTCACAGGACATAATGAGTTAGTTTAACAAAGTGATATAAAAAGGATTTTATATTGTAAAAAATCAAATACATTTCAAATAGGTAAACAAATAGCAACATAGCTAAAGCAAGGTAATCTGTTATTTATAAATGAAATGACTTGGTTCAGCTAGTTTAAAATAATATATGTTTATAATTTAATATGGATATTTAATAATAGAGATAATCTCATGTTATTCTTCCGTTTAGACTTGTTTAAAATGTTGATGTCTTGTGTTAACTAGTTTTAAGGAGGTTTCAGTGTTTTGAGCTTCCATGATAATTATCTTTGTGAACTCGAGTTTTCTATAACCCCTTATCAGATTTCTTTTTACTCAAACAAAGACGGGAGTTAAAATAAAAGCAAAAATATTAAAACAGAGATGCTTTTAAAATAATCTGGGAATGGAAAGTAGTGTTCAGGCTTAGATTTGTAAAGTACAACTTTACAAATCTAAGCCTGATAGCCTGATAGCTTAGATTTGTAAAGTACAACTTTACAAATCTAAGCCTGATAAGCCTAGCCAATCACGCCGAACCTACTGGCCGACACGTATTATCGGCTATCGATACAAAGACATCATCACTTTGTCAATCCCTATTGTAAACAAACAATTTTAATTTTTACACAAATTATCCTAAAATTCTTCATTAAGCAATGTAATTTGATGATAAGTCTTAAGAGAAACCTATTATCTAAGCTTTCAAAAGCTCTTTTGCCTAAGAAGAATTCAGTAAAAACAGTTATAACTTACTTATGTATTTATTTATATACAAGATTTTAGGAAAACTTACAGCTAGGTTTGACAATAGAATTAAAAAATATAGAACATGCCTGGATAGACCAATGCATGTTTTTTGAAGGCTAATTACAAGTTTCCGCAAATAGGTATATTTGAAATAGATGATACAAAGTGAGTTGACGACTTATTAGAAATAACAAACATAATAAAACAGAGAAATAATGAAGTAATTCAAAAAATAGGCAACATTGTTAGCTTACACTAGAAAAAAAAATTGATCACTCAGTAAGCGTCTAAGCTTACTTGTAGTCCCTGTAGTGAGCGATAGCACGTAAGTAGTCAGTGTATGCGTGCGTGCGGTTCGTCGTCAACCGACTGACTGAACCTGTGAAACGTGTTTATAAGCGAGTTATTACGTTTGTAATGTCACATTCACTCACTGAACAAGACCCCATCGTGGCAGCATAAAGATTTTTAATCGTAAGATTATTAATTAAATGCACAAAATTCTTCTCGACTTGGATCAGGTGGGGACGATAAGGCCTCTTACTAGCTCAAACTATGTCTTATCGACATCTTGTTTCGCTATCTTTTTTTCTCTCGTGGCAGTGTGTATTAACTAAATGCCTCTCGCTCCCACGCTTTGTTAGTCTTTTGAACGTAGTGAAAAAATTCTATGAGATATATAGTATCCCCCTATGTCACCTCTATGTAGTTCGCGTAGTATTTATATTCTCTTTGATCTAGTTTGTGAAAATCAAAGACAATACAACGCTACGCTAAAAGCTCAGAAAAAGTATCATAAAAAGTGAAAATCAGTACATCTGTGATCAAAGTGAAAATGAATCGAGTATACAGAAGTTTACATGCTAAATAAAAAGTAAATATCAAGAATATAGTTTTATGATGTAAATATTTGAATCAAAACACAAATCTGCAATGAAAATAGATGGATAGAAAATGTTTTTATTGCATACCTAGGCTAAAAACAATTTACATATGAAACACATAAAAACAATAAGTACCATCCTATGTAGTATGTACATATTATGTAGTATTTATTATGTATATCAGTCATCTAGTACCCATAAGACAAGGTCTGCTTAGCTTAGTTAGGGATAGATGATGTTGTGTAGATTGTCTAGCATTTTTTATTTTAGTTATTCGACTGAAGAGAAAAATATTCAAGGTAACTCAATACTAGCATTTTTTCTTGACAGTTTTGCCAAGCTATCTAAAGAATCAAAATGAATACGTACAATAATTTTCTGGTTTTACGGATGTTTTTATAAAATAAATTTATCTACTACCTATTTGTATCTATTATCTCCGATACTATTCCCCTGGCACATGCCCTCCATGGTCCAAAGTATCAGGTCTAAATGTGAGAATGAATTCATATTATTCCATTCCCATCTGCAATTTTAACTACATCGGTCCTCTACAAGAAATTCTCCAGAAATAGTTCTACCTACCGGATTTCTATAGCACGTATGTATAAAATGTCTATGACGTAATCGCTATTGTTCAAAATATAAAATTATATTTACATTAGGTACCAAGATATCAAAAGAAAAAACTAGCTGATACGATAAATTTGATAAAGCATAAAGAAAACCATTTGCAGTTGACATAGAATCGGCCCGCCGCCATGGATGATGACGAAGCTACACTCGACGGGCAGTTCTTCGAATTCGCTAAGTTGTATGACCCCAAACACCGGGACGGTACCACGATCACTCTCTACAGGAGCGACTACTGGTTCCGGCAAGCTAAGTTAATCGACGACAGGAAGTTGACCATGACCGACACGGGTCTGCTGTGGTGGCGATTGGCGTGAGTAGTGTTTTCTACTTCGAAATTGTTTGACCCCATGAGTAAAATTTGTAGTAGTAGGTACTAGTTCGTACCTAGTAGCTACCTACCTAGCAATTCAGTAACAATCGAGAGACACTTTTTTACTCACATACTCATGTGCAGTGGTGAACAAATTTAATTCTACTCCATCAAGCGTAGACGAGTGCAAACTTAACAGAACGAACCTAGATGACACTAGTACAGGGCTGCAAGGAGTGGAAAATGGAGGCCCTTTACTCAGCAGGTCGCAGATGATAATGTAGCAGTTGTCATCACAACGTAATAGACGACTTCTCCTACTCTGTCCGTGGATATACCAAGAAAGCGCTGACTGAGGCTCTTTACCTGAGGAAAGGCAGCAGCTTCCTTTTGTGTTAAGATGTTTAAATACTAGCAATCAGCGATTCGTTCACCAAGCGTGGTGATTATGACAAAACCAGTCGTTTTGTGGACGAATGTTCATTAAACGATGAAAAAAACGTATGAATGCTAATAAAGTGAGATGATGTATGCTTTCAGGAAAACAGAGTTAAACTGGGACGAGTGGAACGACTTTCTCAGGGATCTGTGCGCTCAGAAAGATATGATTTTAGAGGATACGGAGCTCGTTCTGACCAACTGCGGCATTCCTGGCTCGAACGTCGTCAACGTCCCGAAGTACCGAGACTTTTTCGACACTTATAAACCGAAAGAGAAGATGTTGTTTTAGATTTACTAAGATTAAGCGCAGACGGAATATTTTAATAAGGTACACTTAAGTCTTGATCTGATCAGACCTTTGCCAGCGGTCGCGATATTTTACGATCGAGTTCCGCTCGGTTTTTGGCTTATTCGCGCGAAATTTATCGCTATAGCTCTGGTCTGAACATGCCTTAGGGTTAGCTTACACCGAAACGCGGCGCAAAGTGACGCATCACAACGCAACCCATGTATGTCGAGATGCGGCTTCAGTGGGGATGGGGAGTGTTCGTATTATATCAATAAAAAAACCAGTTTGCGAACCTTAAAAAGAGTGCGTAGCGTCTTGGTATGAGGTGACCCTTAAACTTAATGCATATACCGTATGTTTGTTTGATCTAGGACAGTATTGGGTGACGCGGGTTTGCGGAGTAGATGCGGAAAGAAAGTATCAATTCTATTTTTAGAATGAGGTAGATTATTTTGTTTGTGTTTAGTTTATGTTTCTTTCAAGGACTTAAGATATAATGTTAGAATTATGTTTTAGTGAAATATCAGTTCATAAATGTTTTTTTGTCCTCAGAACAACCATTTTATTTGCTTAGTATGTTCACGTACATTTTAACGCATTCAGCGAATCAGGGACCACGGTTTTTAACAATTTCTAACGTATCTCCCTTTACGTTTACATCAGCCTTAACTTGTTTAACATTAGGTAGAATAAATCTAATACATTTTGTTTTGGTTTCGTTAAGCAAAAGATTATTGACACTAAACCAATGGACTACGTTTGAGATTGCCATTATTCACATCGTCAAAATTTGTAGTCTGTCGTTTCATTTTAAAAATTAAAGAAGTATCATCAGCCAACAGTACAATCTCGTGATTATTCTTTACAAGATGAGGCAGGTCGTTGATATAAACTAAAAATAGGAAAGGATACCGAGGATAGAACCCTGCGGTACACCCATTGTAACTATAGACCCCGCAGACCGTTTCCCATTAATCTCAACTCTCTGTATCCTATCACTCAAGTAAGACGTAAGAAGATCCAAAGAGGAGTCCATTATTCCATAGTGATGTAGTTTCCTGATTAATGTTTCATGGTGTACGCAATCGAATGCTTTTGACAAGTCGCAAAAAACGCCTATAGCATCTTGCGACTTCTCCCACGCATCAAAAATATGCGATACTAACTCTACACCAGCATCAGTAGTTGACCTGCCGCGAGTAAACCCGAATTGTTTACAAAGTAAAGAATAACTAAATTGCTTTTTTCCTTTAAACTGTCTCAAGTATACACTCGATTATCATTATCAATCCATGAACCATTCATTTTCATATGGCAAGCTAAAAACATCACTTATTTTTTATGTAAATCGGAAAATATAACGTAGTTTTAATATTGTGGACGTGGAACAAATAAGCTATCTTTGGTATTTAGCGTAAACCTGGTTGAACACATTTAACTAAAACCAGAGAGGTGTACATGATTATTTATTTATGTATTAATGGTCGGGCAGCCTGTGGCTGATCTATATTACATAGACAGTGTCGAACTTAGTAGTTATTGCGTCATTTTTTAGAGTTTCGTACCCAGAGGGTAAAACGGGAACCTATTACTAAGACTCCGCTGTCCGTCCGTCTGTCAGTTTGTCCGTCTGTCACCAGGCTGTATCTCATGAACCGTGATAGTTAGGGGTACAAAGGAGACTCCAAGATCTTGTCTCCCAAGCCAGCCTAACCTACACGTGGTGTACCCTGCTAGATAACGAACTAGGCTCTGGTTTACTATTATTTTCCATTACTTGACACTGGCAGAAAAGAGTCCAACCAGACTCATATTGCCATTAACAAAGAATCATCATCAACCGTGATAGTTAGACAGTTGAAATTTTCACACATGATGTATTTCTGTTGCCACTATAACACCAGATACTATAAAAAATATTTAGGGGGGCTCCCATACAACAAACGTGATGTCTTTGCTCTCTTTTGGTCGAAATTGGTAACAGCAACAGGTAGACGCTTGAAATATTCCCAGACTATTGTTATAATTTATTCACTTGAAAAATAAGTAAACAAATTAAAAAAAAATATATATTTAAGGGGGCTCCCATACAACATGTTCTGTTGCTAATAAAATGGTGCATCAGCAAGGGATTTCGTAGAAACAATCTAAGGTTGAACATTCCTCTTTCGTTTTGTAGACATCTTAAAAGGATGGCAGGTTGTATTGGTCGTTCTTTCCACTTGAAACCCCCGTTTGTACCCCCTGGGGGGACCATGGACACTGACTATTACACTTGGAGCCCCCTGGGGGGCCCAGGGACACTCACTATTACACTTGGAGCCCCTTGGTGGTTCATGGATACTCGGTGTTACTTGTAGAACCCTTAACATAAAATGTCCATGGAGTACGTAAAACGCTACAAACCTATTTAGGTTTAATCTTATAAATCAATATCTGACATTTGACATAGATATTTATTATGCTGTCATTTAATCACAAATGCATAAGATTGATTAGCTTAATGAGCAATAATAATCTTATTTCTATTGGAAATGGATGATTCTCGTGATAATATTGAAATTATTGATCGGAAAGGCGGAAAAGTCCTATTATACAGTGGTCATCAGTATCACATGAAAAAAGCGTATAAAAATAAGTCAATGCTGTGGAGATGTGCAAATAAAAGGAAATTAAAATGTACAGGATATCTTACTATTAGCGGCGTAAGTGTAATTTATATATTTTGCTAATGATTATTAATACATGTAACAAACACTAAAAATTAAAAAAAAAACGTTTTTGCAAGACCATTCATCCGTATTAAAGTCAGTTGTTCACGTCTCAGATTGCATAAAAAACGAAAGCAAAAATATAGTTGACATCACTTTACATGAATGCAGGAAAAAAGTTAAAGAACACAACTTTCGACCTATTCCGACTATTTACAATGAATGTGTGAAGATTCCCTTGGAAGACAAAGGAATAGATTTGGTTGCAGATATTCCATCATTCGAATCGGTAAAAAGTGGTTTTTACAAAACAAGATACGCTAATGCCGGCATTGCTAAACTCCGCAGCAATAGTTCAATTGATGTAGAAATACCCAACTTTCATTCAGAATTTGTTTTATGTGATTACAATCATGATAACAGACGCATCATCATTTTTTGCACTGATGAAAACCGAAAGAGACTATCTGAAGTAAAACACGTCTTTTGTGATGGCACATTTCAAAGTTGCCCGGCGCCTTTCTTACAGCTTTATTCTATACACGCAGACTTGGGCAGTTCTGAAACCCATAATCTGATAATTCCTGTATTGTTCTTGTTAATGTCGGATAGGAAACAAGAGTCGTACGACATTTCTTTTCAGTTAATTAAATCTCAGATTGCAGAGTTTAACCCATTAAAATTTACCGTAGATTTAGAACGTGCTGCCATAAAAGCTATTGCAAACAATTTCCCCAGCTCAGAAATAAAATCATGTTATTATCATTTTAAAAAAAACTTATGGAAAAAAGGACAGGCACTAGGGTTAACGAAGTTTAAAATAACTAAAAGAACAGTTCTTCTTTGTGGGGCATTGGCACTATTACCAACGAATTTATTAAATGAAGGATGGACTTACGTGAAAAATACCCGGCCCTTAACGGAACCCAATATTAGTAAATTTATAAAATACATGCAGTTTTGGATTAAGAATACTAAGTTTCATAACGTTTGGTCGGCATATGGTGAAAGACACAGAACAAATAATTGTGTTGAAAATTGGCACAAAAATTTAAATAAAATAGGCAAAGACCCCACAATTGTGACATTATTGAACTCATTGAAAAAAGATTGTAAATTAAAAAGGAAACCCTTGATGAAGCCGAGAAAGAAGCAATGCATAAATTACGACAGATTCATTTAAGAAATGCAGCTTTCACTAATACAAGGCGACATAACAATTGGTCATTTTCTAGAAGCTGTAAAGTAATGCTAATCATTGCCGTAAGTAGGGCGGTGCCACCGGTGCCCAGGCACAGGGCGTGGTCTCTTGTTTATTTTTTAAGAATTAAGTTATTAGGGTTTAGTTTGTTTTTAGTTAAAATTTCATTAAACATTAATTTTCCTTTCAGTATTTCATTTCTGTCTCTGGGGGTTGAAGAGGAATATAAACTTTATTATTATTCTTGAACCCCTAGGTGGGGGCTCCAAGTGTAATAGTGAGTGTCCCTGGGCCCCCCAGGGGGCTCCAAGTGTAATAGTCAGTGTCCATGGTCCCCCCAGGGGGTACAAACGGGGGTTTCAAGTGGAAAGAACGGTATTGGTGAGTATTTTGTAGGTTTCGATGGGGTCACCTCGAAGACGTCGCTCTTCTAGAGTAGTGAGGCGTAGTGCATGTAAACTTCGTATTATAACCAATGTAAACTTTTATTGGCGCTCATTAGGGGAGGCCTATGTCCAGCAGTGGACTGGTATAGGCTGATGATGATGAAACTTTTATTCTCAGCCTATTTCGTTACACAGCTGGGCAAACAAAAGCCACGCCCAAATAATTCTATTAAAAATCTTGCAGTCTTGTCTGCCAATAGTTTGAGGATGGCGTTCTGGTCGTCCCGACAATGCCTTCCTGGCTGACCTTGACCGCGGCTTCCTTCCGGGACCCTAAGTGTTGTAACATGAACCCACCTCGAGGTGCATTCAGCCAATGTCGCCTACTCATTGCCGTTTGAGAATGGCTCAAACTGCTTCAAAATATTTTCTACAACGTTGTGTTGAATAAACAATTTTTTTTATCAAATACAAGTGGTCCGCCCCAGCTTCGCGCGGGTATATTCTATAACCTATGTTCATCAGGGATAATGTAGATTATTAATAGTGTTTTTTTTTTCAAATAGTCCAATAGATTCGAAGACTTTAATTCAAACAAACAAATCTTTCCTCTTTATAATATTGGTTTAATTTTTTTTATTACTAAGTACTTGTAATTTTTTGGAATAATTATAGTCAACGATCATAATTGGTGCATTTAGTAAAACTTAGGTGCTCAGAAAAAGCGCTTTTGGGACGTTGACCCTTATATCTAATCTAATACTCGAGCAAAAAGCGAGTTGCAAAAATTATCAGGTAATAAATTGAAGGTAATTATGAAAAACAATTCTTTGAAAAAAGGCTTAATTTTTCTGGAGTACCTAAGCCCCGATTACAAAGAGTTGTTTTGACGACTTCCTATTATTGATCAGATTATCTATTAGACTAGAATAAACGGAATAGAGGAATAAACGGATTAGGGACGTACGGATTTCACTGCAACTTGAAAAATAACAACGTATTAAGGTTGTTATTTTTTTGTAAATGTTTCGTGTTTACTTCGTTATTTTGCTCTAAGAAGACGTAAGGGATCAAAAAAATCAAAGTGATCTTTATTTCCCGATTTTATATAAATTAATGTTCAATTTTTAACGTGAAAAAAATTATTGTAAGGTTTAAGAAAATCTGTTGACGCTCGTGTACCATACCTGCGATATTTTAACATCGAAGAACATCGGAGCTCGTGTTGCGTTCCGCTGGGCATCAGTACCTACTACCACTTGTTGCCGTTCGAGTAGCAGAACGTCACGCCAAGTGTTAAATTCAAAGAATTTATAGATACGGCCAACACGGTCGTGCCTAAAATTAGAATGCGCAATAAAACGTCCCGAGTTTAACATGATTAAATACCAAGTACGAAAGTAATGCATTGCATCTACTAGAGAGGCCAAAGGTTAAGTGAAAATTTGGATTTTTTACTAGACTGTCCAAAATATGAGTGGATAATATTTTCAGCGTTCATGTGAGTTTCTTAGTTGAACCATATTATTTTCAATGCCTAAACTAATTTCGGTAGGGTTTATCCTATATATACACTTACTAATGGTTTATTTTCTACTTCTTCCATTAGTGGACACAAAAATTAAGTGGACAAAATCAATAACACCTTGTTTCTTATTTATTAATAATTACTGTTTATAAACCTGTTTATAGTATAAAATTTTACTTGTCTAAGTGCTTATTTTGTAAGCCTAAAGAAATAAACGTTATTGATATTTAATTTGACATTGCTGAATAAAGGCCTCTTTCATCTCTTGCTAGGATTTTTCGGAGGATCTTGTAGAACTTTTTCATGTTCCTTGGTTTTTTGAGTAGGCGCACAGGCTTGAACATGTTTTTGTGAGGTGACTTTTAATAAACTTCAAATTCAAATGTGCGTGTCTATCTGAATGTACGGTTAGATTTAAAATTTTCTGTTTCGGGTTTCTATGTTAATATTGCATAAGCTCTTCGGACTTTTTTACTTTAGCTACACCGGTTAAGGTACCTCCCATTAGTGTCCAAAAAATTCCACCAAGTATTTTTGGTTTTGTGGCAGCCGCGATGCAACGCGATACGGAGTGTTGGGAGATCATCAACTCGATGGATCGACAACATCGTAGTGGTCGCAAGGAGTCGATGGATGAAGGCGGGTCAGGACCGCTCTTTGTAGCATCGTGTAGAGGAGGCCTCTGTCCAGCAGTGGACGTGTACGGGCTCATATGATAATAATGATGAACTTTTGTTTACTACTACCTACTACATAAGGGGTAATTCATTGTCAGTGTAAGTGTTCGATTAATTCTTGCATAATTTCCTCTACCAGTTTCATCGCCTCTTCTACAACTCAAGGATTGCTGGAAGATAACTCTAAGATAAATTCTGGCTATGTGTTATCATTATGTAGTTAAAATAGAGAATTAAGGATATGGTGAAACTATAAGGGCTGTTGACTATGGAACCCTAAACCAGAACAAGAAAAAGTTTTCGACTGTAGAGTTAGACCGTTCGAGTAGATTCCAATTTCAATCTTCTCAGAATATAGTCGAGTGATTATGAAAATTCTAAATGATTTTCTCGCAGTCTCGGTTATCGGGAGAAAGTTTGGTTCCTAAGTCCTAACTCATCTGAAGTCTACCCTGATCTTGTCTACTATATAATTATACTCGTACCTATTCAATTTATAACTATCGATGACTGTTTTACGCAAAATCACACATTTTATATTATTACGTACCTTCCAATGGAACAAGTTAATTGAAATAGGTATATTTTCTCTAGTTTATACAGTTTTTCCACCCTTGCAATGCATACCACACCATTTTCATACCTATTTTTATGTGAGAGCTGCTTATCGCGTCATCGAGCACTTTAAAAACGAAGTATAGATAAATTTGTCTCATTTTTTTATTTACCTCGTTTGTGTCAACTATCGTTCTATGCTTCCTTTTTCTGGCCACAAGATACATCCGAAACCTAAGTCCGAAACAAACGCAATACTGTAGTGCAATGGCGTAGATGTAGCTGGCGCCCGGATCGAATAAATAGCGTGGATAAGACTAAATCATTTTGATAGTCAAATCTATGCGATAGACAGGCAGTTTGACGCTTTAATTAACGGACAACTCATGGCGAAAATGTAGCTTCGCTGACCGGCCTGATTTTCCACATATTTTTTCATATACAAATAATATGACATTATAAATGTGATAGGTACTCATGACAAAATAAGAGTAACCTAAATTACCCGATTTCCGCCTCGGAACAAATGTGTGTACGATCTGCAGACATTATTTGTTCAGGGTGTTCTGGTCGTTTTCTATTTATAATAAAAAATATATAACTATGTGGGTATTGTAAAGATAAAGATACATTTATTTGACACAACAAGAATTGTATGATTGTATTATACATATTATGTATATTAGTTATCTAGTACCCATAACACAAGCTCTGCTTAGCTTGGGGCTAGATAATGCTGTGTGAATTGTCCAGCATATTATTATTATTATTACCAGCTATAACATCAACTGTCTTGTCTATTAGTAAGTAAAAATACCGATAAAATCGGTCTAGCCGTTTCAGAGATTAGCCAATTCAGAGAGAAAAAACTAAAACAATTTTTAAATTTGTTGTGTTTTGTTCTATGTTATTTCGTGTATACTTTCATAAGCTTTATCATAATATGTAGCTCTAATGAGAAATATTTCTTATTTGTTTCGATCCTACTAATGTTATTTCTATTTTAAAATAGTACCTACTAACTTGCCGGGTGAACTTCGGTCTACCTATAAATCAGAGACATACGAAAAATGTATGGGAAAAAGATTTTCTTACCTTACCGGGACGAGTCCAAAATATCAAAGATCATTAAAATCGGTCTAGCCGTTCTTGGGTTACAAATCGTGTAACTAACACGTCTTTGTTTAAAAAAAAATTACAGTTAAAGGCGAAATTTTGTGTCGTTGTTAAGATGTTTGGCCAAAACCAACACCAAAACTACTGAATACATCGGAGTGAAAATAAGCTAACATAAAAATGTGGACTGTAATAACATATAAGTTATATAAAAATCGCGTGCTAAGCCGCGCTAAAAAACTAGTGTTTAAATAAAGAAAAGTTACATACTTGGGAGGAATGTGAAGAATTGGTATGTTTGCTGACAGGACTCCATTGTTTGGAGTTGCTCATCTTATTCCGACGACCCAAAAGATGCTGAGGCGACGAGCCTGTGAAGAAAACATTCGTGTTAATAATAAATCGTAAAAATATATAATTAAATCGTTACCACGCACCGTCGAGGCTATTCGGTTTACAAATCATTATTTTATTCTCAAAATCTTCATTTAGGATCAGTATACATTGGTATCTAAAAACATTGTATATATTTTTAAGGTTAGAGCGTAGGTTAGGGCAGATCGAAGTTTTACAAGCTAGATATTTCTTAGGAATAGTGATCCATCAAAATGTTGGTAAGAAATACAGAAATACAGATAAAGGTTAGATTAAGGATAGTGTTCATAAAGGTTTAAATAGATAAAATAATAATAATAATAATCATTTATTTCAGACCATAGCAAAGTTACAGATCTTATTTAACTTATGTTACAGTCCATATTAATATATACCTTAAAACTAACATACATATAGCATAAAAACTTAATTAATGACACGTTTTTCTGTGATTACGGCGACAACGTGTTAATGACGTAATCAGAGTGTCAGCTGGCGACGGTGCACGGCGGTGTCTCCTTGCAGGCGGCCAGTGAACCGTCGGAACTTGACACCCATCGGCCAAAACTCTGCGCTTAAGTAGGTCGAGAGATGTTGAGTTGGAACTCTGACCATAAATGAATTGAAGCTCACATTATGGCGAGAGTCCAGCTTCTCGACGCGCATCGAGAGTCCAGTTTTTCTTTTTAGGTACTCCTCATATCTCCATAGCTTTGGTCTCCACACAGTAGTGAACGCGTGAGACGTAGAGCTGGGTAGTTGGCACTAAAAAACAGTGTGTGTCGTCGTGATTGCATGCCTTGTGCAAGAAATCTTTTAACAAACGTTTAACAAAGGAATTTTCAATTATATTCTATTTAGTTTAGGCACAGATACGAAAATAGATTTTGGTGGCCACCAAGGGCAACTTCGTATCTCTGCCTAAACTAAATGGAATAAAACTATTACAGAGGCATTAGAAAAAAGCTTATGATAGGTATCACAAACAGGAAGATGGATTTTAAAAAAATTCCTTTATTAAACGGAATAATAACATAAAGTAGGTAGCGGCGCTAGTTTGGGTGGGGTATGCGCTTTAATAGCAGGCAGTTCCAATTTTATTGACGTTTCAGACTTCCTTTTTTATGATAAGAAATAAGTTCCCAAAAGCATAAAAGCTATTTTTTATCCGGTTATGTATGCTAAGTTTCATAAAATCGGGGACGTAGTTTCCAAATGTATCAAAAAGTTCGTTTGTGTGGGAGCTTAGAGGTACGCCACCTTACTGAGAGTCAAATGATGTTTTGTTTCCGGTATAACATTATCAGTAACTAGAGGTACCTTAACCGGTGTGGCTATACGAAAATGGTTTTATGACTAATCATAATTTTTTAATAAAATTTTATTCAATACTAGCAGCGCGTACCTAGCGGTTTTATCCGTGTAGTAACCGTTCCTGTAAGAATTTCGGGATCAACTAGCGTATGTGCTATTCCAGACTATAATCTATCTCTGTGCCAAATTTCATCCAGGTCCGCTAAGCCGTTCAGGCGTGATTGAGCAACAAACATTCATCTATCCATTCATCCATCTCAACTTACGCATAATTAATATTAGTTATCGTTAGTTTGTTATCGCGTGACCCGAGAGCTGGTGAGTATTTATCACAGCGCATCAGTATTGCCATACAGCGGGGCAATGCAGCCAGTGTCTTAGGCACGCTTCCAACTGGTATTGATATGGATCAGTTGAGCTACCTGTAGATTGTTTGCAACAGTTTGCAGATAGCTTAATTGTTTCTATTGTAAATACTAGTTTTAATTTAAATTTGTTATTTTATTGTTATTTTCTTTCTGAATAAAGAATGTTAAAAAAAATAAATAATTTAGTTTAATAATAAAAATAATTTGTATTTTCAGCACTAAGGTTTGAGAGTACTATAGGGTGATAACCTACTTATATAGTTTTAAGTACCCACTCTTAACCTGTTGAAACCATTTTATGAAATACTTTTATTATTATTATTATTTAGTTGGCAAGAGAACAGGCATTTTCCATACCAAAAATCCACCTTGTAAACTGTAGAAGTGGAACAAGAATAGTTGAAAGTACAAGAGTTGTTTAATGCTCGAGTTTCTATTCAAGAACTACATTAGTGAAGTAGCGGAAGCGATCACGGCTGAGCTTACGTCTGTAATCGTAAATCATACAAATCATGCATAGATAGATAGTATGTCGGGCCGTATTTAGGAACACCGTTGGTTTCACATGAGGATAGACGAAACTAGTAACTAGTAAGAACTGTTGCTGGATATTTTTGAGAGACTTTTAAATTTTTATGTTAAAATGCACAACATCATAATTTATATTCTAAACTTTGTCGCAATATATTTCTTTGTCCATGATAGTCAATGAAAGTTTTCAATCAGTGCGTCCTACATATCTGTCATGACCTAGGATCTGAGACGTGGACAGTTACGGTAGGGCTGGTCTACCAGTTTAAAGTTGCCCAGCGAGCTATGGAGAGAGCTATGCTCGGAGTTTCTCTGAAGGATCGAACGAATACATCCGACAGAGATAACCCAAGGTTATCAACATAGCTAAATGGATAATGCAAGGATTAGCAAGATGAAGAGGCAGTGGACTGGCCATATCTCGAGAAGAACATACAACCGCTGGGGTAAACGTGTTCTTGGGTGGAGACCACGACTCGGCAATCGTTGTGTAGGATACCCTCAGAGCAGGTGGGATGACAATTTGCGAAAGACTGCTGGCAGATGCTTGATGCGTCAAGCTGAAGACAGGGTGCTATGGCGCTCATTAGGGGACGCCAATGTCCAACAGTGGACTACTAACAAGGCTGATGATGAAACTTTTTTGTTATAACCTAGAGTAATTGTACAAATAAAAAATTTAGGCTTAAATGCCGATTTTACTTAACATAAGTAAGTAAGAAATTCGGGTACTGCGAGATTGGTGAATTATAATAATAATAATAAAATCATTTGACGACCTCTGTGGTGCGGTGGGCGAAGGTCTGCCTGCGACGCAGGAGGTTGCGGGTTCGATTCCCGCCTCGGGACAAATGTGTGTACGATCTGCAGACATTTGTTCAGGGTGTTCTGGTCGTTTACTATGTATAATAAAAAATATCTATCTATGTATTGTATTGTATTATGTACATATATCAGTTATCTAGCACCCATAACACAAGCTCTGCTTAGCTTGGGGCTAGATAAAGCTGTGTGAATTGTCCAGCATAATTTATTTATTTATTTCATGCAAAATTAGTCTAGTACAAGATGTAAAATACTTATAAACTACGGCCCATATAAATATATACCTTAATCTAACATACATAAAATAAACCTATTTAGGTACTTGCAAAGCAATTCCTTGAATTATGAATTTATATTTATTTTAACTACGTAGTACAAAATCAAATGCCGTCGAGCATACTGATTTCTAGAATGATCACTGGATTCGCAGTATGCCTACCGACCGACTCATCTAAGGTGCCTACTGCTGCGCTCACTGAATCATTATCAGATACAATATGGGCTCTATGGCGATGTTTCTATTACTAGTACTGATCAATGGGCAGTGTGGTGTGCTATTTTTGCAGAGCTCTGTGGCCTCGTCGTAAGCTTATAAAATTTTGTTTTCCACTACGGTTTTATTCCAAACGTTCTGTTCTAAGCTGATGATCGACTCATAAATGATAATTTATGCTGTTATGTAATCTTTTATCTGTAATGACGACCTCTGTGGCGCGGTGGGCGACGGTCTGCCTGCGACGCAGGAGGTTGCGGGTTCGATTCCCGCCTTAGGACAAATGTGTGTTCGATCTGCAGACATTTGTTCAGGGCGTTCTGGTCGTTTTCTATGTATAATAAAAAATATCTATCTATATACTGTGTTATATATCTAATGTATATCAGTTATCTAGTACCCATAACACAAGCTCTACTTAGCTTGGGGCTAGATAATGCTGTGTGAATTGTCAAGCATTATTTATTTATGATTTATTTAATCTTATCGAATTTTCTTAGAGATCATAGTAATGTGTTTTGAACAGATAACAAACAGTCGTACCTAGGAATATTAGCGCTGGACCTGAAACCCGTAACTTCACAATTTGCTTTATCAAGCAATAAATAAAAAAGTCAAAGAGAATCAATTAGCTACGATCTCGGGAACGCTTTCGATTAGTATTGTTAAGGATCAGTTGCGCTGAGCTTCCTCTAATAACGATATAATCTCTCAGCTCGCAAGCGATCGATAACGATTAAAGGATTGTATGCAAAAGTCTGCAGTTAGCTCAACTGTTTTGATTCTTAATACATATCTCATGCTAATTGGTTTTTATAAATAAATTGCAATTTTGTTTGTAAAATTAAAGTGGTAGGTCACGCGGGAATAAATCGGGTATTTAGTATTTTCTAGGTTTAACAAGAAACTTGAAAACAAGTGATAAACCTACAAGCAGTAAAATGAGTGATTCTAGCGACGAGGAAGTTTATTTGACGCCAACAGAATCAGAAATGACTGAAACTGTTAAAAATGAGCAAATGTTATTTTTTTGCATTTAGTCTTTTCGTCGCTGAGGTGGGAAGAAAAGTTACGTGTTACACTTGAGTGCAAAGATTTTTTACTCGCTAACGCTCAGGATTCTAATTTTTGACTCACAGAATCCTTCGCTTGCTCGGTCATCGAAATTGAGCACGCGGGTTACAAAGCAACTTTGCACTCTTGTATAACAAATAACTACTAGTATAACACGATCACTGCTACCACCGTTGCACGGACTTGCAGATCGCTCTCTGTGTTTTCAGCCATGAAAGTGAGAACTATGTATAAATTTGCTTTTTGGTAGTTCAGGCAATGAAATAGTGATGTCCTAATGATTTACCGTTTGTTTACGAAGAAGTTGTAATAGATTTTGTAGCTCATCATTTTGTTTTTGTCAGACCTTACTCAGGCGTCTAATAGACTGTATCTTCGGATATAGGGTATTCATTAAAAAAAATATTTTTGATGTTTTATAAGCTACTTTCGCCCGTGGCTTTACAGGCGTTTCTACGAAAGACAGCTTACGTTACTGTAATATAGGTACTATAATTTCATACTATTGAAAATATTATTTCATGAAAAAAACATCTAAAATAAATCTTTGTTACTTACTATTTCAGCTAAAAATCGAAACATTCGTTTTGAATATATAGTTGAATATTTGTCAAAAGTAAATGTGTCTATGAAATATCGCATATTGTCATTTAGTCTTTATTATTTCACCTTAGGGAACTTCATAGACGTGTATGTATCAAATAACAAATAAATGAGTGGAACAAGTATAATTATTATACTAAACTAACTTATATACTTATCAAGGTGACCTAAATCTATCCAAAATTTCAACTCAATTCTTTTATATATTTTGCCCTGAAAAGGTAACAAAAATTCAATTATCCAAACATCTAAACATCCGAACTTTTACATTACTTTGACTGTCACTATTATGTATGTAAAATATCAATTAAAAGATCCTAATTAGGTACATAATTAGAAGGAAATTATTTCCGTTATACCTATAACAGAAAAGGGAAAATTAATAACCTACTTAGAGATATAAGCTATGTAGTAACGTGTCTTTGAAGTATCATTATCAGTTCCATATTAAAACGCTGGATTTAATATACCAATGAAAACGACAATAGTTTTGTTCCGATTTAGATCGCCATTTGAGTCCCGGAAATTTAATTTTACGTTGGTTACGCTCTATTTCCGGCCGCACAAAACATGATCAACTAAAAGAGATAAAAACCGATGCAGACATGCATTTTCATTGATGAAAATTAGCATTTGGTCCTTCCAAAGGTTATAATCATCATCATCATCAGCCTATATTTGTCCACTGCTGGACATAGGCCTCCCCTAATGAGCGCCATAGCGCCCTGTCTTCAGCTTGCCGCATCCAGCATCTGCCAGCAGTCTTTCGCAAATCGTCATCCCACCTGGTCGGAGGGCGTCCTACACTACGTTTGCCGAAAGGTTATAATATCGCTTCTTTACTTTACCTTAAAAAGATTGAAGTGGACAAAAAATCAAAGTGATCACTTTATTTCCTAGTTTTACTTATGTAATCTGAGTTCTTGTGACGTGTCCAAGAGTCCTGTAAGGTCTAAAGGAAATAAAGCACTTTGAATTTTGAATTTTGAATAGTTATGTATAATAATCCTCCTGTAAACATTCAATCCTAATCCTAACAGCCTTCTCTAACATTAGGTATGAAGGTTCCGCCCAAGGCTACAAACCAAGCCTCGGGTCGTTTTTGAAATAAAAAGTAGCCTTTATCATTTCCCGTTTCCCAACAATGGTAAAACAAAGAACTTTTAATTCTGCCAACCTAGGCTGAAGCTCAATCAATCTCGTACAAATACGGTGTAATAGAAAAGTACCTAGTGCCCAACTAACTTAGGTTAATTAAACTTTTTTATGTGAGACCACATTCGTCGCCTCAGTTTCCAGTACCTCGTCTTCTAGGACATGGACATTAGTAACTATGCGCGGCATGAATATTCAATATGCACACATTCAATATGTTTGTCTCCGTTTTAACGGAGAGAGCCCTGAAACTTTCCTAGTTACTCTCTTAATGGAAAAATCTGCATACGCAGCTAGTTTGGCCCACGGAACACGGAGCTACGTAACAAATTCAATACAAGGGGCCACGTAATCTTGACCCAGAGAGACCGAATACCTTATATCATGCTTTTTCGGTACGTAGGCCATGGCAAACATGAAACCTATAATTTTCCATAATTATTATTAGGTCTCAAATGTCGTGTCCGAATGATATTATTTCTTTATCAAAAACTATATTGAACTTTCAATTAAGAATTTAAAAACAAATACTATGAAACTTGCAGATTACCCAAATAGATTTAGTTAGTTTAGGTATCGCATTCACTGCCCAGTTTCGGCGGTTCGAGTGCGTCGTCATTCGTAGGCCATGAAAGCGTTAATCGCTAAACGTAAGAATAAGGACCGTCTGCATCGTAGTATTCGTTTTGCCATCTAAAAAACAGCACCTTGTTTTATATTCTATAAATAGATTACCCCTAAGAAGGTGATTTTATTCATCCGAGTTTCATACGAACTCGATTTCAGTCTTGTCTTATTTTTTTTCTTGTTCTTGTAGGCGAGATAAAAGCTAACTCGAATATTTTCTTTTAAATGACGCCGATCATCCTCCACGATCTGATCCAAGAAACTTATATCCTGTTATCTTCTTGCTCTGATCTCTAAAGATAAAATGCTTAGCTAGTATGTATTTCATCAGAGTTGATCTAATTAAATTTTCCTAGAAACGGACCTGGAAATGCTATCCTACACGTTCGTGTAGGAAAGCATTTCCGCAGCTAGTATTTTGCCTTCGCACTTCCGTTTCTGAGAATCCCGGAACGGTAGAAAATCTTACACTCCCAGGAGGTGGTAAACCTCTAGATGACCAAATCTGTGTCAGAAAATCGTCACTCGCGTTGTATCATGACACGATCTCAGTTGATTCGAGTTACTTAGTTTTTCATGGGTTGGTAATGCCTTGGATGCCTTGCACCGTACGAAGGTAGGTAGCTGAATACAAATGGGGCTTCTTCAATGAGGACTCATAAGCTGAACGTGCACCTGGCGCCGAGCAGACGCGGCATTCCCTGCTGTCATCGAATTTTCCAAATCGTTGTATAAAATAGTACCTACCTATACAGCACCGCGCACCTATCTGCAGCGAACCCGGGGCATTTCAGTCAAATGCCATGCATGAGGAAATGCAATGATTGTAGATTGCCTGCAGCGCCAAAAGGTGCGCGCTCAGATTTAAGCTACCTTACAACTCCCGCACTATGATGATGTCAGTCTAGCGGAGAACCTATGATAAACAAAATATCACTATAATTATGATGACAAACAGTCTGATTTATCAAACGTTGAAACAGACTCAGATTAGATCTCATAGTAAGCTTCGGTGTATGTAGGTACTACCTACGCTGGGTTCTAGCGTAGGTAGTAGTTAACCCAGCTTAACCAGTAGTTAAGTACCTAGTAGTTAACCCAGCTTAACCAGATGGTCTGTCTTCACGTTAATTTTACTATTAGCAGCAAGAGTGACAAATACCAAATAGTCTTCTCCTAATGTGTTACCGACTAGATCGATTTTGTTTGTAAAGAACTGTAATCTTTTTAGGGTTCCGTACTTTAAAAGGACGAAAATAACCCGTCAAAAATCTGTCCGTCTATTACAACTTTTGTACAATAAAGTATATTCTATCTATCTACAGACATAGGTACTCAGGCGTTTAAATTATTTTATTTTATGTATCGAATAAAATAACTTTTATTTTTGTTTTTCTTTATTTGCGATAGAGAGAGCGAGATCTGAGATAGCGGTCCGCCCCAGCTTCAATCCAGTAGTTTTTAAGCTTCTCTTTCGTTGCATACAAAATTACATATCTTTCCTCTTCATAATAACATCTCCTCCTAAAGTAAACAAAATAAAATTATTATAGAGGCATTAAAAAAAACTTATAATAGGTACAAAAACTGCCCATTAAAAATTTTTAAATTACCTTTTTTCAACAAAATAATAAGATAAAATAGGCGGTGGCGCTAGTTTGGCTCGGGGCGGTACCCCGAGCCAACTATCTTAAGTTTTTAAGGTAAAAATCAACTTGTAACTTGATAATAACGATACAAACCATAAAAAGTTAAATAAATTTATCTATACCAAGAGGACTCCTTAGGGGAGGCCTATGTCCAGCAGTGGACTGGTATAGGCTGATGATGAAGAAGAAGAGGACTCCCTGGACCAAATAAATTGAAACCCTTCGTAACCATTTTCTCCTATAAATAGAGCCATGAAAACATACAATGCTATACATAGCTCAAGCGTTGCAGTCGCAGCCTCTAACGTTCAGAATAACCCCGCACTAATTTGGGATCATTTTCTCCTATAAATAGAGCCATGAAAACATACAATGCTATACATAGCTCAAGCGTTGCAGTCGCAGTCTCTAACGTTCAGAATAACCCCGCAGGCTCTGAGCAGAACCGCGCAACTTGATTAAGGTTGCGACCTCCATAGCAATATTGGGATTATTAATTTAAGTACACTATCGCATTAGTTGTGCCTGTAAAGATAGGTATAAAATGTTTTAAATAAATAATTAGAAATATCTTTATTGACAACGAATAAAATTCCAGGTATGACCAAATGAGAAGGCTTTAAGATTTTTTCAACTAAAGAACTAGTGCCGTAGACAGAAGACCCAATTATACAGGTCGGGAGGCCTGCGACCATGCCTTGTCATCCAAATATATAAAGTTTTTATGTTGTCTAAGCCTTCAAAGAGCTCGCTGTGTTTCCACAGTTGACAACAACTTAAGGAATAGGTACGTAATTTTAATGGCTATTAATATTGAGAAGTCTATCCGAAGTTCTGTTGAAATTTTTAATTTTCTCATCATCAAATGACTGAAAAAATGTATCAAGAATTGGTGACTCAAGAAGTCGAAGTTAACTTAAAATAAATAATGCTGGACAAATCACACAGCATTATCTAGACCCAAATTAGCTTGAGGCTAGATAATGCTGAGATTGTGTTATGGGTATTATTATTAGATTTATCTACAATTCAAAAATGGGGGGCCAAACTATTGAATTTACCAAAGATATTGTTTTTGTCTACACAACAGCTCGCAGTTTAAAACTATTAATGCTAAACAAATTTTTTGTTAAAATTATCTGTGATGGTTTTTATATCATCATAAAACTGTGTTCACCTTTTCACCCAGAGTTCCGTCATCCAAATACCAAACATTGAGCTTGGATAGGAGACGTTGAATTATTGGTTGAAAGGCCAAATATAGCCTAGCAGAGAGTCGCCATGCTGACAGCCAACAGCCGATAGAATGACTATTGTGCTTGTAAGTTAATTTCGACGGTGAATGCAAGCAATGCTATGGAGCATTGCTAGACAAAAGCGTAAATTTCTTTAGCACTGCGCCCTGTCTACGGATAAAATTTAATCAATTGTTTTGTCTAAGTAGTGATCTTGTAAGCTTAGAGAAATAAACGTTATTGATATTTGTTTCAATTGTAAATACCTACTAGTTTTAATTAATTTATTGCAATTTTCTTTGATTTGCAATGAATTTGTAATATCAGTTTATGAACGAATTGTTGTTTTAAATGGATTTTGATTTATACCTAGATATTGTAGTGGCACTTAAATGTATTATTTTTAAGAAACGGTCTATAGTCCACGTTGGTAAACACTGTGTCGGTGCAATTTTAAATATATGTATACAAATTGTTATATTGTTTAAAAGAAAACACATCGAATCCCGTTAGTCCCTATATTTTTCAATTTGTGTGTGTTAACATAAATAATTACGTATGATTTTGTGGTACCAAGAATGGATACGACCGATGTGGCGCGGTGGGGGAAGCTCTGCCTGCGACGCAGAAGGTTGCGGGTTCGATTCCCGCCTCGGGACAAATGTGTGTACGATCTGCAGACATTTGTTCAGGGTGTTCTGGTCGTTTTCTATATATAATAAAAAATATCTATCTATGCATTGTATAATATTATGTATATCAGTTATCTAGTACCCATAACACAAGCTCTGCTTAACTTGGGACTAGATAATGCTGTGTAAATTGTCCAGCATTTTTTTTATAAGTACAGTGGTTGTAAGTTAGTAAGTCGGGGAAGAAGTAAAACTAGTAAAGTCCATCTACTGGTTAATTTTACTTTTGAGATACGTATGTCTGTGAAACTTCATAATTGTTGACTAAAAGGAAAAAAAGGGGGAACGAAGACTGAATGAAAAAATAATTTGAATTTGTCATAGTAAGTACATTCCTGTTTCAATAATTTTGAATAGGTGATTCATTTTTGTCGGTTCTTTATGATTTAGTTTTTTGTATATTTTGCAGTATTCTGAGCATTTTGATACCTATTTATGTGTAAGTAACTGTTACAAAATATATAAAATACACCCGTATCTATCCGAATATGGATGGGTGGTCCATCCATATGTGCCTACACTGAAAAAAATATAGTCCAACTAAGACGCATTTTAACTTGGTTGCCGTCAAAATATATGGAATGATAAAAATCATATTCAATAAAAATAAGGATGCATCGTAGCTGCAACATATCCAATTTATTTGTCACAATCATTTGTCACATTATTGTCATAACTAACGCTCTCAATCAAAATAAACATTTCTTTATTAAGTTTACCGTTTCACATTTTCGTAATAAAACATTGATTTGCACGGGTTAAGCAAACAACTTTGTAGCATTTACAGTGAATGTTCATTACATTAAAACATTTACTATGTGGTGTTCATCAAATATTTATTACATTTAACAAAGCTTCTTTTAAGAATTAAACAAGATAGGTAGGTACCTAGTAACACCTACTATCTATCTTGTTTGGATCAGCCACATATCAAAATTATAGTTTTAATCAATCAACTCTTTGCATCAAAAAAGTTTCTTAGTAGAATCTAAAAAGTAAATTAGTAGAATCTAATAACGATTCGTTCACCACAAACAAGAGATCTCCCCGCGCGTCCCCCACTCCCCCCGCTCGCTTATTGCAACTATTATTGCAAGTATTAACGCGTCACACGCACGCGACACGGGTGGTCTGATGGGTTATTTTAGTGTATCTTCGGAGGCTACAACGTAACGACAACGAGATACGCGCTGCAACTGACTCGGTTTGTGTTTTCTGTTCAAAATACCTACCTACAAGTGAATAAATATGGACGAAGTTTCGGAATCGCTAAGGACGTGGGAGCTTCCCGATCTCAATCCAAGATTCACAGGTACCTACACCTACCTACATTGTATACATTCCAGTCACAAGTAGTGATCGGCTTCCGAGATAATTGTCAGAATTTCAATGTGTCTTTTTAATTTTTCTTTATCTTAATGTAACTGCATAGCTATTAGTGTAGCGCATAATAATAATTAATAAAAAAAGTATATAAAAAATCAAACCGTATTGTTTTATTAAGAAGCCTACCCTTAATCAAACATCCTATTTTCAGATTTCTCTGTCAAATTGATGATAATACGGGGTCGCTCGTCTTTTAGGTACCTAGTACGGATTGAAATATTATATTCTGTCTATTTATTAGGTATATCATTTGGAATATGTTATTGTCTATAGCTGTGCTGTCGCGTTTACAATGTGTGACATAATAATATCCCTTTAAGCCCTAAAGGACTAATTCTGCACGTCATGACGAATATCATTATGTTCTATGACTTCTCGAGTTTCGATATTATTTGAAAAAAGAATTGAGGCTAAAGTTACAGAAAAATCAGCTGTTTTTACTATACTTACCTTACCACAAAATTTTCTCAAAAACATCGAAATTCCAAAAGTCGTGGAACAAAAGTTATTCGTTAGCAAGACGTGCAGAATTACCCCCTTCCGGGCTAATGGGGATATTATGTTACAAATTGTACATCGTCAATTTGACAAAGATAAGAGGTTATTTTAACCAAGAGATGACCATGACGCACCGTTGATACAACTGAGTAAATGTTTGATTTGCCGAATGCAGTGCGTTAATATGACAAAGTTCATAGGTGAACCTATTACCGGCCATAGCTACATCAACATACATTCTTGCTAACTACAACAATGACCTTATTACAACTGACCTAGACACCTATTTAATGCAATTGAGTAACTTATTTCAATCAACAAATTAAGATAATTATTCTGAGAAAGTAACTTAGTCATGTAGTACACGAGCTTAGCGGAAATGATTATCTAACATTGCTCGGCCAAATACTAACTTAGTTGAATCTACAAAACAAATTTGTTAGTTTGTTTAAGTTTCATGATGATATTGGGCAAGCTCTGAATTAAATTACATATCTAAACTTTATAAGGCCAATGCATAACTTGGTAGACGGATTTAACTAAGTTCTCATAGTCACAGCAGACAAGATCTTACTAGGCTCATATGGATTCATGATGAATGATCACATTAAACAAGATGTTAGTTAATGTAAGCAATATTTTTTTTCAGTGTACTATGCAAAGAAACATCACTAACTCAGAGTTGCATTAAAAGATGTCTAACCCCCCAAAATATTTCAACTGCCGATCAAATCCGGATCTAAAAACTCTACAAGATGCAAATACTCGTAGGTAAGTGGTAAATATAAGTAAGTAGTCAAAAGAAACTTCTTCGGAATGCGAAGGGGCTATAAAACACGGTCTGCAAATAAATTCACGGTAACCACGGCCTTACATTTGGTATGACTAACGCCAACAATATCAGAGAATATATATATATACATATATTCCCACTGGCAGCCATCTACTAGACTTGGAAGGGCCACTATAATTGTGGACCCTGATAATAATTGCCCTTAACGTCTAATCAAGTAGGTAAATAATTACATATACAGCCATAGGAATTTGTGGCATGATGTTTGGCCTATAGAATGTCTTTGCATATCTGAAGCACCTATGTGCTTCAGATGACATTCTAATACCAATAAGATTATTTTTTCAATGAAACTTATTATATTAATTTCTCTTCAGCTGAAATTTAATCGAATTATGAAATAAGTAGACCGAAAACTACCTACAAACACACGAGATGCAGCGTGGGATGATATCTTAGGTGTTTCCAAGTAGAGGACAGGACACACGTGCATTATTCTTAGTCGAGTATTAGAAGTTAGAAAATTATGAAGAAATATGTTTTTATTTTTACTCAAATAGAAACATACAAACTGACCGACTTCTTCCTCTAAAACAAAAAGCGTTTACACAACATTTTTAGAATAAAAAAAAGGTTTGCAACTATTTCATTTCGCGGTCACTTTTTACGTAGTTATTTTAGTATAAAATTTGACTTGTCTAAGTGCTTATTTTTTTGTAACGTTATTGATATTTGATATTTGATTTGACTACATATTTTTCGGAATTACTAAAGAAATGCTGTTACCATTGGAATTTGCTCGATGCCACTGGGTAACAGCATTTCTGTGAGTAAACAAACGTCGTCGCATCGCATATTGATGCGACGCGACGTTTGTTAGTAACCCTTTGAAGGTGGACAATTGACGAGTACACAGGACTGATGTACTGCATATAATGCATATGTGGAGTTGGTACTGTTTCATGTGTAGTTCTCCTGATGACATGGGACTTCTTTCTTTCTGATAATGGTAATCCATAATTATTGTTGTTACTTTCTGATAATGGAAATACATTTTGTTGTTTCTATAATCCAGTCAACTGTTCTACCGGGGACTTCTTTCTTTCTGATAATGGTAATCCATAATTATTGTTGTTACTTTCTGATAATGGAAATACATTTTGTTGTTTCTGTAATCCAGTCAACTGTTCTACCGGGGACTTCTTTCTTTCTGATAATGGTAATCCATAATTATTGTTGTTACTTTCTGATAATGGAAATACATTTTGTTGTTTCTGTAATCCAGTCAACTGTTCTGCCGGGGACTTCTTTCTTTCTGATAATAGTAATCCATAATTATTGTTGTTACTTTCTGATAATGGAAATACATTTTGTTGTTTCTGTAATCCAGTCAACTGTTCTACCGGGGATTTCTTTCTTTCTGATAATGGTAATCCATAATTATTGTTGTTACTTTCTGATAATGGAAATACATTTTGTTGTTTCTGTAATCCAGTTAACTGTTCTACCGGGGACTTCTTTCTTTCTGATAATGGTAATCCATAATTATTGTTGTTACTTTCTGATAATGGAAATACATTTTGTTGTTTCTGTAATCCAGTCAACTGTTCTACCGGGGACTTTTTTCTTTCTGATAATGGTAATCCATAATTATTGTTGTTACTTTCTGATAATGGAAATACATTTTGTTGTTTCTGTAATCCAGTCAACTGTTCTACCGTTACAGCTGCACTGTAAGAAGTGGTTCTGCACAAATGTGTGGTCTCCGACGTCGCTCTACCAAGGAATGAGGTAGGTATATGTGCGGCCTGTAGTTTTGGTTTTATAGGTACCGCATTTGGTGTATATTTTTTATAAGTCACTACATAGTATAAAACAAAGTAGCTTCCCGCTGTCTGTCTGTCTGTATGCTTAGATCTTTAAAACTACGCAACAGATTTTGATATGGTTTTTTAAATAGGTAGATAGTCATTCAAGAGGTAGGTTAATGTGTATAATACTTACATTCATAATTATTATTTTTATAAGTACCCGTGCGAAGCCGGGGCGGATCCTTAGTCTTTTATAAAATAGACTACAAACGAAAGTTTTACCATAATCTATAGTGTTATATCAAAGGATATCTATTATCTTCCTATGCATACCATGCACAAATAAATAAATAAAATAAATAATGCTGGACAAATTACACAGCCCCATGCTAAGCAGAGCTTGTGTTATGGGTACTAGATAACTGATATACATAATTTAATACAATACATAGATAGATATATTTTTATTATACATAGAAAACGACCAGATCACCCTGAATGCCTGTGCAAATAATTGAAGAGTGGAGCTATTCCATCAGACCTCACTTTTTCTTATTTAAATCAAATTAATATACTTAAAGTAATACTTACAAAAAATAATTTACCTAAACTTTTATTGAGAGACGTTGCCAAAAGATTTGACCATTGCAGCGAACGAACAAGCGGCTGTAACTCTTGCATATTATGTTATGCACTAACCCCTCTTCTGAAACAATGTTACTTGATTCTGAATAAGACCGTCCCACGAAGTGAACGACACACGCATATCAAGCGGGATGTGAAGCGAACGAAATAATTTTTAACTCATTCATTTCAGATCACAATCCATATCACATTGCATACAAAAAAAAAAATTCACATAAAATCACAAAATAAAGCCGCATTGAATCAAATGTATTTGATTTTATGATTAAAATTGATGATGATTAAAAGTTTTAAACTAATAGAACCTACGAGAATAAACAGTTTTGTTTCTTTAACAGTCGTGACTGATGGTACAGAGGGAGGTACTCGTTCCATATCAGCCTATAAAAAACTGATATGGGTTTATAAATGCAACTGGCAAGTGAAGCCGACATAATAGCAGCCGTGCTTAAAGTTTATACCACATTTTCGAGTGGACTTATGAGTAGGAATCAATTATTGTTTGTTTGTAGTGACAGCGACACTGGCTTTTGTTGGCTAGGTTCGCAAACGTCAACAATGTGAAATCAAGGGCGCTTGTCGCAGCCTTAATTAGTTACGAGCTCTCGAATATGATTTTGCGTTTGGTCAAATGCAATGCGAAATGCATGTGTAATAAGAACATTGAAGGTTTGTTATTCGAAATGTGATTAAATTAAACTTGGATTAATATTACAAATCAATCAGGGTCACACTAGTTAAATATACGATTGATAGTATTAACCCTTTTCTCCATCCATTTCTTTTTAGCTTTTCGTAGTTTACAAATTTGGTCCTTGCTGGACTGTACCGACTTACCTTACTGATCCTATAAATTGTGTGTTCGTGACGCGCTGTTCGTTGGTTTCGACGGGTAAATCAGCGTTGTAAGAGCTATGCCCAGGGGCTAGTTATAACCGTGTATTTTCATGCTGAGTAGGAAGCCATTTTGCATCATTTAAGTTTTATCTTTTAATTTGGTATTCCCTTAAATTGAGTAAGGCTACAAAGCGCAGCAATAAAATCTGCATTGGCAACAGCAAATCAACCACCAAGATGAGAGCCATGCGGTCTTTGCTGTTCTCAATATTTCTGAATCATGGTCTATTGCACGTGTAGCTGATCGAAAAAAGCGAAGCTTTTCTTCGTGGTGTCGAACTTATAAAATGTGTTGTATTGTTAATTTTATTACTTTACTAAGAAAGAAAATTACAATCAAATAATATAATTAAATTTAAACTATGTAGTATTTGCAATAGAAACAAATGAGCAATGCAGACTGTTGCAAACAATCTACAGGGTCTAATTACAATCTAATGCATTGTTGTTTATTCCGTTAAGTAACTCACACGATTATATCTTCTCTATCTATCTTTCAGAGAAACTCCGAGCATAGCTCTCTCCATAGCTTGCTGGGCGACTTTAAACTGGTGGACCAGCCCTAGCGCCGCGCCGTAGGTCATGACGGGTAGGACGCACTGATTGAAAACTTTTGTTTTCAAGCATTGCAGTGTGGATGACGAGAATACTCGACGTAGTTTCCCAAACGCTGCCCAACCTACATTTGTCGCTGGATCCTCTTTTTGGCCTCCTTCTCGAAATTGTTTTTAGTTTGCTTAAAGTGCGTATTCTCTAAAATTAATTCACCTATAACCTCAAGACCCATGATCCAAATTTTAAGTCTCTACTTCAAAGCAACTACGAGTATCCTTACAAAAAGTCATTTTTGATGTTACTAAATGAGCTAGAACAAAAATTCGTAGTAAAATTAATGTACTCATTTTATTTAATTTCTGTTTTCTACACTATTGTAATCAGACACTACATTTGTATAATTCTTGCGGCACTCCGCTTTGTAAAGTAATAAATGTATTTAATTTAAAGATCATCCCACACCCCACTTAAGTCTAGTATTTTAGTCTCTCAACGTACCAAGTACTCAAGTACCTTTTTTATTTTAAGGCTAGTCAGTAGTTTTTAATTTCGTTTTTGAAATTAGATAAATAATAATTTTGAGTACATAATGTCAGTTACAAAAAAGAAAAACCTGATTAACACTTTCATTACCCAGGACGCAGAAGCCGATCTATGTGTCCGAGTAGCCAAGGCTGGGCAGTGAAAGCGTTTAGGCAGATAAGGAGCCCTTGCTTCCTAGTACAAGTTTCAACTCAGTAAAAGCGACGAACTTAATAAGCGAGACCTTAGAACGAGTCTTTCTCACACATCAAATGTAATTACAAATCTTCAAACTAAATCTGTCTTACCGCTTAGTTTTAATTATGTCACGTAAGACAAATTATGACTTATTGTTTTATTTTTTATTATTTTTCCTGTCTGAGCGCGATTATGTAACTACAATTTAACAAACATAATAAATACCTATACGTATACACGAACTTTCGACTTTCAAAAACCAGTGAGATTTGGAACTTAGCTGCTTACATAACATTGTTTTAAAAGGCGAATAATCGAAAACGTGACCTGACTAAATCCTAAACAGAAGAAGCGTTTTACATTGTATTCGTTTATCCGAGTGAGCTTGTTAATCATTGTATTATCTAAGTAACAATTAGCTCACCGCATGACACAAAACGATTCCCTATTCGTCTGTGGCCCGACGAATAGGGAATCGTTTTGTGTCGTTAAATTTCGTAGCAGAAATCGCCTGTTGCTTCTTCAAGTTAAGGGATAAAAAGATTCGTGTTTCTACCACGTGGCTCAGCCAGAGCTCTTTACTGTTTGGACGCCCCGTTTCGCGAACTTCGAACTTCGTTTTTATTTTGTTTGGTGAATGGAAAGTTATATTTTTTGAAGCTTGAGCGGCTTTGCTCACGAAAATGGTATTGATTCAATTTCAAAGTAACAATCAGGCCGATATCGGAAACAACAGAGTCCAGTGTCCTCGATTATTTATGAAAACGGATGCTGCCGTTTTTACTTTTTATGCTATTGTTTGATTTAAAATTGATGGTCTTCAATCTCCAACAGCCGAATGCAGCAACTTGATATAACTAAATGGTGTAAACGAGTCAGTGAAAATAATTGCATCTCGTCCCAGCTTTTGACAGATCACATGGCTTGTTTATAATTCTTATGCGATGTATAAAAATATATTTGATTTTAAAGACTCCACAGTCGGTGCCATAAAAAATTCAGGGTGTTAGTTTTTGGTTTTTAGTGGGCTCGATTACCGGTTAGAAGTGATATTTCTAGTCTATTTATTACATGGTAAAATTAATAAAAATTTCATATCTTCAATATTTCTAGTGCTTGCCCCCATTGTTACATAGCCGTGTGTCACCCTGTATTTGCGGTGAACTACCGAAGTAAATTTAATTTTCAGAAAAGTCGTATTTGATTAATTGCGTCACTATGCCTGACTCTTTAAGTTGACTGTGGCGCAGCGAGTAAAGGTTACCGCAGGAGGTTGCAGGTTTGATACCCAACTCGGGATGTATATTTGTAGATCTAAGGACATTTATTCCAAATGTATTGGATGTTTTTATAAATAAAATAAACTGTTTTTCATGTATTTAAGTACCTCAGTTATCTATAGTACCTATCCATAACAAAAGCTCAGTGGCTCTGTTTACTTTGGTGCTAAATGATGCTGTGTTTGTTGATTGTCCATAATTATTTATACTGTTTACGGTGGATTAATAATTTTAACTGCATGTAAAGTCTAACTAAGCTGTCTAAATCTCTAGTAGCGGCGATATGGAATCGCTGGTACATTTTAACTACCTACATGGCCTCTTCGAGCGCAAAGTAGGTACCAACTGATTTTTTTTCGTCTTTAAGACGGATAAGACCTGGAATATGAGATATGATTTCAAGAACTCATAGAGCAGCGTTTTATCAACTGATATAGAATAGGCTCAATCACAAATATTATAAGAAACCTATCTGCAGGAAAACTGTCTTAGGAACCAGGTATATTGTACATACCAATGAATCTTATTTTTTGGTCAAACGCTTACGCAAGTCCGATTTTTATTTGTTTTTATTATAAAAAAAATATGATGCCATCTGTATTATGAAATATAAGCTTCTGTTGAAGTTAAAAACTGAGCATCACATTAGTAAAGTTTTATAATTTATGTGTTCTCTTACTACACGAAAATGCAAAATCATAGTGATATCTTGCAAAAATAATGAATTTTTTGACGTGTTTCGTTTTAAGTTATATCAATATTTTATAAAAAGTACCATAAAATCAATGAAAAAGCCATAGTTAGTACAAGGTAAATAAACTCAATTTCATCGTTGTACTCTTTGCGTACCACATCCACGTCGCCCCGGGTGTAATTATTGCGTTCTCAATAATTAAACAAGCAGCTTGATTTTCAATTGTTCTTCGTCAATTCTACTTTAGTTAAAGAGGATGAGGATGTTGATATATTTCATATGTCCTTGCCGAAATTCAGGGATGCGGTTTTTTTTTTTTTAGATAGAATGCATAGAAATCTGTAATGTCTAGTAAAGTAGTTTATTATGTTATACTATTAAGTTAGTAGCTTGTTTGTGTAATTGTTTTATTAGTAAATGTATAATGAGTGTGTATAATGTATAGATTTTTATATTTCTTTGTCGCTTTGGTGCTGTACTGTAATGGCAATGTAAATATGTGTACTGTAAAATAAATAAATAAAAAATAAATAGTTAACGCGACATAAAATATCGATTTATTTCCATGTCTATAACAATTTTGAGAGTTTGACCAATTCTATGAATCGGTACTGTTATTTGTAAAATAAAGATGGGACACTCAGTTTTGCGACAGCAAGATAAAGTGAAAAGAAAATATTTATTCAGAAAATTACAATATCAGAACAAAATAATTACAGGTAACATAATTTAAAATAAAGTGCTGTATAAGTATTATTTTATTATCAATTTAAAATACTGTCCACCAGACTATAAACGAAGTTTCATGCATCTGAACCAGTTTTCGAATTTCGCCGCAGGCACCCAGTTTACAGCATGTTCGAACGCTGATAGCGCAGCTTCCGGTGACGACAATTGTATCTCTTTGAACTGATTTTTTTTTTCGGGAATATAAAAGAAATCACACGGTCACACATCATGCTAGGTCAGGGGCGTGGTGTCCAGTAAGTGCCTCGGTTTGAGCGCGGTGTGCGCGGGCGCGTTGTGGTGGTATAGCAGTAGCCTGCTAAACTCTGTATTTGTACGCTTGTTGCTCACAACAGAGAAAACTTCTGCCAATAATTTGGTAGTATACTATTCGGCGTTGATACGTCTTTGGTTCCGTAAAGGAATTGATACCAATTAGCAAAATGGAAAGTTCACGATCAAAATATTCCCCGCGCTGCTAGATCGCTTCATTTTGGTCGGGGTTGATTCGTTTCGAAACACCTTTTTATGTAAATATAAAAAATGGCAATTATAATAGTTTATGTTATATCAGAGCAAAATAGAAATATACGAAAATAGATTTAGTATAAAAAAGGACATTATACAATTATGCAAGTGGGACTACAAAAAGTTAAAAAAATAAGGAATTTGCCTAAAAGTACAAATGTATAACAAGTTTCCTATTTTAATTTTTAATTTAGAGAATTTCAATATTACAAATATTGAAATTGAAAGAATTGAACTTGTATTATTATAAAACTTTACTAAACAAGAATCCTTTTTAAATAAGGATAAACGAGAAAAAGTTAACTAATGGAAATATTTATGTATATATAATTTATATTAGCTCGCAAAAAATTAGAAGGGAAATTTTGAAATTGTAATGTACCTATTTTTATTAATAAATAATCAATTTTCAAAATTTAATATAACTGGTCAGTCTCTCTTACATATAAACTGTCTAGTGGCCCTGGTACTTATTTTTTATTTGCTAGCCCATCGCTTTTTTGCCTTTGTTATTTCGGTGTTGAAAATATGACAAAAACTACTCTCAGAGTGAACTGAAGTACACCACGAAAGCATTGGGTTATTCCAGTTTTCCCTCTTGAAATTCCCATCAAGGAGGCGACAAGGCACACCTTCAAGAATAAAAGTCACTTTCCTTAGAGATTAGTGGGATATCGCGGGTGACTGCACCGAGTGCAAAAATTTGCGGCAAAACTTTCCCAGCGGCGCGACGAATCAGCCGAATGCAAAAAAACTTTCAATAAATTAATTGAATGTCCCTTATTTTAATGGAATGGCTTTTTGAGTCAGTTTTTTGCCTATGGTGCATTACCGACCGAGGAGTAGGGCTGTGGCGGAATTAACGAATTATATAAAGTTGCCAGATATTTACAATTCGGTACTGGAGTTCAAAAATTGTCGCCACTTCCTTTTTGAACATTTTTCAGAAAGTGTTATTTTTACAGGCTATATCTACAAACGCCACATACATTGTACATGGATTGCTCTGCAAACTTCGGAGATGGGGACGACGACGACGATATTTTTTAATGTTTTCTAAAAAAATATGAATCTGACTGAAATTTAAAAAACTGTTAAACTGTAAAAAATGTAGAAAGCGATACTTTTCATTAAGAAGACTTGCGCCCCCAGGTCTCTTTTGAAATTTCAACATCACAATAATTTTTATTTATTTGTATAGGTATATTTTTCTTTAAATCAGTTATTGCGCACGAAACGTATTTTTACAAATTTCAAGTTAATACCTGTAGTTGTTACCTACTGAGATTCACGAAATATCGGGAACGGACAAAGCGAGACCGGGATTCGAAACCGATCTTGACCCTAAAAATGGCAGTTTATTATAAAAAAGCGGACTATGCTTTTAAAAATTACACACCACTTCATCAATTAGTTAAAAAACACTACAGGTTATACTAGTAATTAGGGATGATACGAGAAAGAAAACTTAACAATATTTTATTTCAGTTCTGTCCGTGTAATAATAGTAATTTGAATTTTAATGTCACCGATGAAAAATGAAGAATATTTAAAAAAATTAGCTGTTTTAATTAGAAACTTCCGTGTTATATTTTCATACAATTTTTTTACACTATTTAACAACGTAATTTACATTTTTTTGTTTTCACTCTTTGCTTAATTTTTTTTCTTAATTCTAAACGTCCTCTACAAAAATAGTAACTTCCACATCAAATTTTTTTGTGATAATTTTCATACGTTCTTTTTAAATGTTTTTTTTTAAATAATAAGCACCGATTTGAAAATTAACGGACATAAACTCACAAAACTATTTTAACAAAAAACAAAACTTACCTGCAGGTGGAGATAAAGATGCAGGAAATAGAGATGTTCACCGACCACTCACGAAAAGTTAGTAAAATTAAAGCACGATATTACGGAACATCAAGCGGAAACTCGCGGGAGCAATGAGACGTCCGACCAGGTGGACGTCAAGAACAAGACTGATGGTCCCGTAAGCCCTATCGCTGCCCACTGCCGGACAGCCGGACAAACAGTCGACTGCGCGCGACTAAAGAAAACGTATGAAAACGGTAGCGATTTCGCGAAGCGTTACAAAATGAGGTCCTCTTTTTTTTACTTTATCAAACTGACTAGCTTTTAATTACATTTCTCTAAGAATTTCGCGATACGGCCGCCAATTGCAATGTCCAGCTTTATAATTAATTATCAATACCAATAATACTGGATAATCTACATAGATCATCATCTAGCTGTTGTTGATGTGTATCGATGTTTTTTTTTCCGTGTCCAACATTTTTGTTTCGGACATAACAACACCATTGGTGTAGTGTATTAGATAAATTAATGTTCATTTCGACTCCTTGGTTAATCATCATCATTATGTCGTTTCAGTCATTTGTGGGTGAGAAAACTAAAAAAAATTCAACACATTTCTCCACCTGTACTTAAAAATTCATGTCTCAGTCATTTGTAGATGAATAAAATTCAAATTTCCTACCAACCTACAGACTGAGTACTTAAAATTATAAGCCTTGTATGCCATTTTGAATTATTCGGGTTTTCCTGTTTGTACCTAAAACGTATCTATTCTTAGAGATATTGTTACATGTGGAAACACGGCATGATCTTAGAAGGCTTTAACAACTTTTAAAAAAAATCCTTTTGATTGGTATTTAATATTTATTTGCATGACAAGGCATGTTAACCATCCTTCGTAATTTTGTAAAAGCCATTGATAAGTCCTACCAGCGTTCCTGTCTTCCGTCTATATAACTAGTATAGGCGGATATACTATACCTACTAGTCCGCCTATACTAGTGCTGTATAGGCTGATAATCGCCCGTTGCGCTACTGAGGCCGTCAAATTTTGAAAATGTTATTACCTTTACGCGACCTAACTTTGTTATTCCAGGTCCAGAATTACATCTCAGCCGTGTGGCCATGTGCCGGCTTAGAATTTGCACCACCCGAACTCTTCCCGTGGGTGCCGTAAGAAGCGACTAAGGGACATACGGGGGCGGGCAGCAGCGCCTCTTGCAGAATAGATCTACCACCGAACGGCGATCCACCACCCGCATGCACAGCGTAGGGATTATGGGCATTAGCCACTCACGCATTACACACCCATTACACTTATGAATCAATTATTCATACACATTACCTTATCGCTCTTATAACCGAGAAGTGCGTAAACAAAACCTGTTCGCACCTATTCCTAGTAGGACACACGCTGGTGAGCGTGCCCCTCTAAATAGATTAATGAATAGGTCAACAAACATTTTACTAGCATTGATTTATTCGCAAGTACTCTTAGCCAGTTAAGAATGAAAGTTATCGACATATTAATGTCAATTAACATCATCATCAGCCTATACCAGTCCACTGCTGGACATAGGCCTCCCCTAATGAGCGCCATAGCGCCCTGTCTTCAGCTTGCCGCATCAAGCATTTGTCAGCAGTCTTTCGCAAATCGTCATCCCAACTGGTCGGAGGGCGTCCTACACTACGTTTGCCGAGTCGCGGTCTCCACTCAAGAACACGTTTACCCCAGCGGTTGTCGGTTCTTCTCAGAATATGGCCAGCCCACTGCTATTTCAATACATGTTAACAAATAACATGATTAAACAATATTGATAATTCGAAATTATCGAGATTTTGTACTAATTCAAATTGTTTTTTCTTATTCATGTCTGGGTTTTTCTTTATGTTGTATTAGTGTTGTTATTGTGCATATTCATAAATAATATAACATAGGATTGAGCTCTACTAGCATAATAATATGAAATTATCTAGCGACCGTTTTTGCCCTACTACTATGTAACTGCATAAATCGTCGACAACGGGGCTGATTATACTTAGAAAAGGCTACTTAAGTTACAATTGTATTTAGAGTAAGACTCGACTGTAATTATTTGTTGTCGTAAAAAAAAATTACCCCCCATGAAATAACAAATAAGGGGGAGGCGTGCGTCCAGCAGTGGACAATTATAGGCTGATGAGGAATTACATCTATACAAAATGTCTGTCAGATTCTTGTGCCAAAAAGTAACAAACATTACACCTGACACTTTTAATCAATCTTTTTATCATTTAATCAAATCATAATATTGTTTTATTTTTATTTTTAAACGCTGCTCTTTTACAGCCAACTCATATATAGGTATTTTATTTTATTGTACCTACGTATAAGAATCATTGTCGTTCTGCTCTTCTTGCTTAGTAAAATACCATATGATGTTTCCTTTTGTGATATTAATAACTTTTGTACCTTACATAATGTATAAGACCTACTCATATTACTTATAAATAACGATTTCAAGTGTATAATTAATCCCTACGGTGGAAATAAATAAAATATTTCAATAAATTTAGTTAATAAGTTACGCATTTTCAGTAAGATTATTATTAACACATTAAAATAAGGTCCCACATACTTAGTACGATCCGTAATACCCTGTGTAGAAAGTGGTATGCAAAGTTAGTAAATAAATAAATCTTATTATGATTAAAGTCATTTAAAACGGGATATTTACCATGATTCGATTTTTGAGTTTTCCAATATTTCGGCACAGTTTCATGCGCCATTTCTTTCGTGATCATGGCGCATGAAACTGTGCCGAAATATTGGAAAACTCAAAAATCGAATCATGGTAAATATCCCGTTTTAAATGACTTTAATGTTAATAACCATGATAGTTTTAAAAGTCTTATTATGATTGTTATTATTACTTCTTCTTGCGTCGTTTCCCCATTACTGGGGGTCGTGACCCATCACGGAAGCAGCTTCTTCTTGACGATATCGCGCCATCTGCTCCGGCTTTCAGCGACATGACGTATCGCTTTCGACATTTTGATGTCGAGTGTGGTGCGGATTTGGTCTGACCAGCAGCGCGTTGGGCTCCTTCCTCTCGGCCTCTTTCCCTCTACTTTCCCCGTGACGATGAGTTTTTGGAGGTTGTCTCCGGGCTTGCGGGCCATGTGACCAAAGAACTCAAGAATCCTGGGGAGGCATATCGTTGATAGGCGTTGCTTCCACTCCAGTCGTCCACCAGTTATTATACCTACTTGACCTCAAGTCGGCTGAATAGCATGCGTTTGGCTGATGTTCTAAGCAATGAGGTTTTTAAGAGCGATAATCTAAGGTTATATAAATAAATGACGACTTCTGTGGCGCAGTGGGCGAAGGTCTGCCTGCGACGCAGGAGGTTGCGGGTTCGATTTCCGCCTTGGGACAAATGTGTGTACGATCTGCAGACAAGTTTAAGGTGTTCTGGTCGTTTTCTATGTATAATAAAAAAAAATACTATGTATGTATTGTATTGTATTATGTACATATATCAGTTATCTAGTTCCCATAACACAAGCTCTGCTTAGCTTGGGGCTAGATGATGCTGTGTGAATTATCCAATATTATTAATTTATTATTATTTATTGCAGTACTAATTGATTATGCAGAGCGCGCATTGCAATAACAATTGGATAAAAACCTTGTCAGTTATTGTTTTCTATCGTATTCTGATCGTTTCAAACGCTATAAGATTTATTTTCCAGCAACAATATAAATTTGCGCTAGATAATTAATCTCATTGAGTGGGTGCTCTGTCGTTCCTAGCTTCAATACGATTATTTTATTAATAAAATTCTCTGGATTCCAGCTTTTCTAAGGCATGGTACTGGCGGAAGGATGCCTGCTAGAATGCTTGTGCCTCACAAATAAATAAATATCTTGTATGGTGGTGCATTTCAACATCCGGAGGATGCACTTATTTAAACCTGCTGATGTACGGCAGGTCTAAATAAGAACATCCTATGGATGTAGGATTAGCAAGCTGAAGTGGCAGTGGGCTAGCCATATCTCGAGAAGAAACGACAACCGCTGGGGTAAACGTGTTCTTGAGTGGAGACCGCGACTCGGCAAACGTAGTGTAGGACGCCCTCCGACCAGGTGGGATGACGATTTGCGAAAGACTACTGGCAGATGCTGGATGGGGCAAGCTGAAGACAGGGCGCTATGGCGCTCGAAGCCTATGTCCAGCAGTGGACTGATGTAGGCTGATGATGATGATCATGATGGATGTTGAAGTTCACGTAGGCGTAGATCGTCGGCTATCGTTCAACGAAAGTTTCAATAAATAGAGATGAAACAAATGTATCTCAATTATATTTATTCTTGATGATGATTCTTAGTTAATGGCAATATAAGTCTGGTTGGACTCTTTTCTGCCAGTGTCAAGTAATGGAAAATAATAGTAAAATATGAGTTAGCAAGTTATGAAGAATGTTGATATTTTCACCAGAGCCTAGTTCGTTATCTAGCAGGGTACACCACGTGCAGGTTAGGTTGGCTTGGGAGACAAGATCTTGGAGTCTCCCTTGTACCCCATATTTATTCTTATTTGATAGAGAGGGTACTCGACAGCGGAGCCTTATTTTGCGCGCGTCGAATGTTTACGTCACATTACGACATTTGAAATGGCTCTGTTTAAAATTTGTCGTTGCAAGTTCTTTGTTCATAGTTCTAATGTAACAAAAGACTATCGAGGTTCATATTAAAACACAATCCGTAGATCGGAAGAGTATTGTCTTTCGAAAAAATCAACATTTTTATGATATTTGAGATCCTACTGCTGTTCAAATATAAAATCTAGGATACCTACACGTAATATTCCATTTCATTCTGTACAAAAGCGCCAAGATGGTTTTTTGATTAGTTGTATAAGTTTAAAGAAAAATATCTAAAATATCTCAATTTTGATACTTTGCCTTCGTCTCCCAAACAATATGACTTACTGACTTGATTTTTATATTGAAAAATAAAGCAAAGGCAGGGTAACAGATTCGCCAAAATAAATATTTGATTACTTGAGCCGTACTCTTTTAATTAGAAGAAATCTTGATTTTAGCACACGCGTTTTGCTCTGTCCCGCTCCTATGAACGCGAAATACTATGCCTATCTTTTTCACGAAATGGCTTGAGAAGAGGCCTCTTAAATATAAATCTTTTTACAAACTTTCACTGCATTTTTTCTTTTCCTCGCACTTTACATGCACCTCATGTAAATATTTTTATGCAACTGCAGTATATTAACATGTCATTTTGTAGAAAATTTTGTGGTGAATACAAATATATATATATGGATATCAGTAGGTATGAATATAAAATAATTAAGAATTCAGCGAAAGACTGCGTCATAGCGCGGGGCGGATTATGCTCTGCCAGACGCAGTGGCAGTAGACGACTATGGCCGCCAGACGGCCTAGCAGTCGAAAAGTTAAATGCAAAATCTCATCAATGTCTCATACAATTTAACCTTTTCCTAGTATTGGGTGAAACCAGGTTGTAGAATGATGCTGATGTTAAATCATACCTAACTAAGAAAAACCGTTTTAAAATTAATTACTGAAGTCGAAAAATGCAGAAACCCAATCAACGGCGTCAATATTCCATCTAAATAGGTATTGATTGTAAATTGTTAGCAACAGTCACTTCGCAATTTTTATTGGGTTAAGTTCTTTGGCTTCGTTCGACACTTTGTGCCCAGCCGAGTTAATTTGACGATACAAAATAGACGTAAGTAGACGTAGACATGAAAAATACATACTAATATAAAAAATAATACATGAAAAAAATAAACATAAAAAAAATACTTCATATAAATAATACATGAAAAAAAGGGGTATAATATTTATTGTTTTCTGGTGGTCTTGAGGAATGATAGAGCTTCATGGTGTTATTGATAGGTCTTTATTGTACGGTGTCTCTACGTGGAGTTTGTGATTCTGATACTAACTACATTGTATTCTATGGTTACATTGGAATGTGCTTGCGATGCACTGCGCTCACACTACAGTAGGAACAGCGCAAGTAACGTGCGGAATCTATGAAAATCCCATACAAATATGACACATTCATGATACTAACCCTAGTATCTTGAATGTGTCATATTTGTATGGGCGCGTCTGTTACCCAACAGACGCGGGGCTCAAATTTTTATTTTAAGGAAATTGACTCATGGCCTATCTTCCTTTTAAGTAGTTAGCTCTACTGTTTCACTTATAAGTACTATTTCTGATTTTATTTCTATTTTGTATTTATAATTTTATTTGTTAAACCATACTTATATTATAAATTCGTAAGTAATGTCTGTCTGTCTGTTTCCTTTTTACGCCTGAACGGATATTAACATGATAATACATTATTAAATCTTGAACTATTTAAGCAATCTAGAATAGAGTCACAAGCACCCACGCTTGTGACTCTATTCTAGATTGCTGTGTGGCTTTAAAACTGATGACTGAGCTTCATCAATCGAAAAGGTATGATCCAAAATGATGTTATATTATCTTGTGAAACATGCATAATAATAAACTTATCACTGGTGATGTTAGTTTAGCTTTCAATGTTTTTATCCAACATGGTTGCCTTGAAAAAAGAATGGCTTGATTGGTCTTGCCTTGAAATTATTATTTTATCTTAGTGCTTGGGACAATGATAATGCTAACGATTGGGTTCCGAGTCCTCCTTATTAGGGTATTTTACAAGAGAAAAAATGTATTACTGAGATAGCTTAGGCAAAACGCAGTTGAAAAACGAAAACTAAGTTGAAAAACTTTTGTTATTTAAATAATAAAATAAATTTGAAAATTCAATACAATATTAAAGTTTTTATAAGCTGTATATAAACACCATTATATAGTAGGCGCAATGTTTTTATGTCATACGGATATGCAGACAAACTAAAAAGTATCAAATTTCATCACATCATACTCATCAGATACGTCAGCGCATTTTTTCAGGTGCTCCTTAACCAGCTGACGATTTTTGTCATTTGGTTAAACCCTAACTATGCATAGATCAATAATTTTCATTTGTATGTTATAAACTATGCTTACATCAATGGAGATAAACATAAGGATATTTTATAAGTTCTCGTTGGCCCATAACGGGAAACCGTTAATGGGGACATCGGTAAGGAAATTTATGACTTTCCGCTGTCCCCATGACGAGAAAACGTCCATGTTGAAAAAAGGGAAGAAAATTTTATGACTTCCCGTTGTCCCCATAATGGGGACAGCGTCAATGGGGACAACGGGAATACATCTCATGCATGACCTCTTTTTTTTCTTAATTTTTCTGTTTTTTTTTTCATTTATTATGTAATCTGTAACGTTTATTATGGAAGAACGAGATCCTCTAACACAAGTTTTATACTTAAATGATTCCATTGTTGAAACCCTCAACAATGGAATAACATATTATTGTAAGCTTGTTACAGAAATAAACATTATTTTATTTTATTTATGACCACAGAGCAATATGGCGTCCACTGCGTGCAGCGTTTTCGTCAAGTTGCCCGTGCAACTTGAAAATGTAAATTTAAAATGCATTTTAAGGACACCTATCGACTGAATAAAAAATTAATATTTTTTGTGGTTTATTTGCACCAAAGAATCTAATTGAGACACTTTTCAAAAATGGGTGAAACACTATTGTAATCTGTCACCTTTAAATTTTTTCTGACCCGAGCGTTAATCTCCTGACGTTTTGAAAAAACAACTCTAACTACGCCTTTAACTTAAAATTGAGAGAGGTTTGTGATTGAATGGGTAAATGTTTGCGGTGCGCAAGTTAAACATTATGGTCAATGAAATGTACCTATCAAAATCAATTACAATTCACCGAACTGATTTCACGATTGACTTGACTTTGATCAAGCATTCAATAAACACTAGGTTTAAATTTATTTATATTAATTTTAATTGTTTATAGCCGTTTGACTTGTAAGCCATATTATTTTACTGAAAGCATCGTGGTTTGGTCAAAATGATTGTAGTAAGAACACAATTTGAGTATGGTTCCTATGTCAAAAGCTTTAGATATAACATCTCTGACCAGTCTTAGGTTTTCCCTATTGTCAATTTATTGTAATTCACACGTTAAAATAGAATGTATTATGATGTATTAATCAAATTAAATTACATTTTAGGTACACGGATTTCTATTATTTTACTTTATTTCTACGGTACAGCCTCTCAGGGTTCTTAATGAGCAAGAATTAACTAACGAACAAGACCTTACTCTACGCAGACTAATGAATACCTTGGCAGCAATTGCGAGCGGCCGAAGAAGTAGCCATGAGACTGTCAAGGATGCTCAAGGACTCTACAAAAGCATAACGAAGGACATGAGTAAGGCACAAATAAAAAAATGGTTGCGTAAACAAACGCTTCGGTCTAAGACAGATAACAAACCTGCTATCCTGCGGACCGACCAAGCTAATGTGGTGGAAAAAGAGCTTGAGAGTGCGTTGCAAGACCAACACTCCGCTCTTATGGACAAGCCGTTCGTTGAGCAAGAGGGCAAAAACGATTTCCTGGTCATGAAAAAAGGTAAAACTGACCCCTTTGTCACTGTTATTCCGAACGCTATTTACTATAACATTGAGAAAAAATGTGTGAATTGGCTCGACGATTGCAGCCTGCGAGGCATAAGAGCTCGCCTGCTTTACGGAGCAAGTAATACGTAGGCGAACGCAGTAATTATTAATATAATATAATTAAATTATTAACTACAATATAATTTTGCATTCATCCACTGTTGGGTAAATGCTTGCTTTTTAATTAATAAATTATTTTAAGAGAGAAGGTAGTTTGATTTTTGTTTACCTCAACCTCAACAGCCTAATAATGGCACTGCTGCACGTAGGCAGCAGTACTGAGTTTTTTTATGTCATGGGGGTAATATAGCCCATAATCTCCACGCTGGGCATGCGGGTTCGTGATCGCAGTTCGGTGGTAGATCTATTTTGCAAGAGGCGCTGCTGCCCGCCCCCCGGTGTATGTCCCTTAGTCGCCTTTTACGACACCCAAGGGAAGAGTTGAGGTGGTGCAAATTCTATGCCAAAAGGTTAGATAGAACAGAAAAATAGAATTTGCAGAATCAGAAATATTGAAACTACAGTTACGATGGAAGTGTCAGCGCGGCGCAGGAAACAGAAAATTGAAAACATATTAATTGAGTTTTCAATTTTCTGCTGGTGTGAGACACCCAGTGTGTTCGTTTTTAAATTGTATTGGCCACTCCTATGTTTGTTTTTAAAATCATTGGTAGAAAAATATAGACCGTTTACTCCTACCTAATTTATGTTATAAAATGTTACTAGTTAAAACCTTATGACTGGTATAAATAAAATTTGAAAACATTCTTTATTCCACTTTCCTACAGTTCCTATAGAATCTAATAGTAAATTTACACATTTTTCGTACTGTAAAAAACTTAAATCAAATGTTTTTCTATATATTACTAAATAATCAAATTGACTCCGAATTATTCCATGAAAATATTTATTTACTTACATTGCTAAAGGGCTTCATCATAAGAAAAATTTTCATTCTCCGACATCTAGAATTAATTATAAGCAGAACACGTTTTTAATTAGAGCTTGCAATAATTACAATAAATATATCAACGAAAGTGATATTTTCGACTCAAACGCCATCTCATTTCGTAGTAGTATTGTAGGTATTCCGCCAACAATAGATATTTTTTATTAAACATTATAAAACGACCAGAACACCCTGAACAAAAGTCTGCAGATCGTACACACATTTGTCCCGAGGCGGGAATCGAACCCGCAACCTCCTGCGTCGCAGGCGGACCTTCGCCCACCGCGTCATAGAGGTCGTCTGAACAGACAACGACCAGAACACCCGAAACAAATACCTGAAAATCATACAAATATATTTTGTCTCAAGGCGGGAGTCGAAACCGCAACCTCCTACGTCGTACGTACCTCTGCCCACCACGCCACAGAGGTCGTCAAAATATTTTTCATTCTAATATTTTACCTTGATCAGTATAATTGGGTGATAATGTTCGTAAAAAAATTAACAGTTTCGAGTGATCACATCATCATCATCATCAGCCTATACCAATCCACTGCTGGACATAGGCCTCCCCTAATGAGCACCCTGTCTTCAGCTTGCCGCATCCAGCCAGCAGCCCTTCGCAAATCGTCATCCCACCTGGTCGGAGGGCGTCCTACACTACGTTTTCCGAGTCGCGGTCTCCACACAGTGATCACATGTCCTTGCCTATTCACGTGATCACGAAACCGCTCTATTAATACAAGATTATTACCTACTTGCCGTATGAGTTTGTGTTGAACAAATCTTGCAACTGAATTTTAGAACTAAAGCCGAAAACTGAGCCGCAATTTGGCATACTTATGTTACAATGCAATGACATGGTATCATCAAACTGGTCTGATGAGTGGAGAGATCGGAGTGGCCATCGGAATCCCTAAACGAAACGACTTAACCTCGTCGAGTTTGTGTTCGTTGGATTGGTTTCCCCAACCGATTGGTCCTAGATGATTATAAAAGCTTATTTAAAAAAGTATAATTAATTTATAATGCAAACACAATATATAATATTCATTGATGATCAGAGCGCTCCGTTTGATTCATCGACCGAGACGCCATTCATAGTCTTATATCAGTTGTATTCAAATAAAAACCATTTTGCAGGCCTGCTCGTCACTTACTACCAGTTATCATGACATGACGTCGACGTCTCATCAACGACTTGCTGAACTCAGGCTTCAGTTAAACTGGACGAACAAATATTCAGAAAATGATGAAATGTAGATTATTTTAACCTGTTGTTCAAAAAATCGTTCATTACAGATCGTCTTAGAATTGGCCATCCTACTAATTTATGAAACTTTGTGAACATGTGAATGTGTCCAAAACTATATAAGGGATCAAAATGAAGTTAGTTGTACATGTGGGTCAAGGTAAACCAAATTAATAGGATACTTTTATCCCGGAAACAAGCGGTGGAGCCGCGGGTAGAAGTATAAAATAAACCTAGGCAAGGCAAAGTGATTGGAATAACCATCACCCTCCCTTACCCGCTTTGGCTCTTCGTTGTCCAAATGAGTAGTTACAAAGTATTTACGAGGCAGGTTATTGAAACAAAAATAGGTATAAAAATAGGTATAAAAATAGGTATAAAAATAGGTATAAAAATAGGTATAGTTGATTAATGTCTCGAGCTCGTGCTAATTATATCACACTTCTTTCATATTTTCTTTCGTGTAAATGTGTGAGCACAGGTATAAAAAGATTGATAAAAATAATGAACTTACCTACTTGTTAAATTCCCTCACTGAATTAGGTATTGAGAATTGTTTCTTAAGTTTATATAAGTAAGTTTAATGTTCAATGTCTGCCAAGCGTGGTGATAACCCATAGCAAAAACTCCTCAGTTTGGGGGAGGCTCGTTTACTAGTGGACGTTTTTGTGCTAATGAGGAATACGTAAGTTTTATAGCGCAGACAAATTTATGCTAGACCCCATATTTTCGAAAAACAGAATAGAAAGAAGTCTTAAATTAACAAGAATAAAAACAAAATTGTATTTCAGAAGGTACTTTAGACTTAATGACAAGGAATCACGGCGGCATTATTAACTTAATGAACATCATACTATTATTGAGTATACTGGTTCAATCCACAATGAGCCTAGCATTGAAAAATGAGAATTCCGAGTACTTCCTTGCCACGGCTTTATTCATGGTAGACGCTCAAGGCAAGTATGTTCTCTTAGACAAGGCTTTGCCTGTCTCTATAGAAGAGGTTATCAAAGAAGATGTTCTTTCCCACCTGAAGTCGACCATCCGTAATAAAGCGATCATCAAAGTGGTGCCGAAGCCAGCTCACCTGCAGCCGTTCGAGTTCCACAGTAATACAATGAGATTGGATTTAAGAAAAATGGAATCCAGGAAAAATTTCATGGACACTATCAAAACTGGTTTAAAAAATTTCTGGGATTATGACATAATGCATAAAGGTCGAGGAAAAACTAATAAGAAAATTATATTATCTAACTTAACAAATATATCTAAGTTCGCAAACCCGATCCCTGACACTAATGTTATCAAAGCTGAAATAGCTGAGGAAACGACACCGTTAGACAAAACTGAGACATCGATTCAGATTGACGTTACTGAGCAAACGACACCGGTTGACGAATATAAGGACTCTGACAAGAGCTTGTTGCTAAACAAACTTGATGATACAAAAGGCCAGCCGACTAGTCCCAACAGATATATTCCTAACGACATTTATTACAGCATTGAAAAGAAGTGCGTCAACTGGTCTGAGGGTTGCCAATTGAAATCACCGCCGCTCTTTGACCAACCAGCTAGCACTTTCAAGTTTTCCCCGGGAGTTCCAGTGCCTCCGAGGTTTCAGCTTTGGGATCCCTAAGTTTTTCTGCGTATCTAAGACTGTAACTTTTAGCCATTGCTAACTACTACTATCGCCGGGTACAATATTCTAATTCTTATTAAAAATATTCTATTCAACCTTCAACTCGTATCAATTACTTACTAATCTCAAGATACACTTGTCGTATTTATAAATCTATAATTCTGCATGTTTGAATATACATACATATTACATGAGACGTATATCAGTTTTGTGCATTAATGAGATATTTTGGTTTAAATAAATTGGGTAAGTACGCAGTATCAATTTAAAAAAATCGAGCTTAACCTTGGCCTAGTAGAGTCTAGGAAAAATGAATTAGAATAGGAAAAAATAATAGTTTGCGTATTGTACATCCTGTGATATATTTAAACGCCGCCCTTGATTGTTTATTTTGCAGACAACCATTAGTGTTTTTTCTACTTTTTTATTTATGAACCCCAGAGTTTAGATCGACATTACCTATTTTATTTATTATCGTGTTTGAAAGATCTTTTTTAAACAGCATTTTTTTTTCAAAATGATCTCGAAAAAATAAAGAGTAGTTAATGGTGTCGTATATTGACCAGAAGTGGATCTTTCCCTCTCATAGAGAGAGAGAGAGATTTTGCCCACAGAGATCGCCAGTTTTGCTGGTCCCTTGCAGTAAACGCACAGAATAAAAATTAGGCTATGTAGATTGAATTAACGATGTAAAATTTAATTATTTTACCAAATTTTACGATACGATAACAAGCCGCAAAAGAAACCTACTCATTATAAAGTTTATTAAGTACTTTATTTATCGCTATGAAATCAAAATAGAAACTATAACTAGAATGTGCTGGAAAAATGTTTATTATATTAATGTCATTTTATATGTACTGGTCCTACCTGCAACCAAATCATTGGATAATGAGAAGTACGTGTACTTCCTTGCTACGGCCCTGTACATGGCAGACGACCAGGGTAAGTATGTTCTCTTGGACAAGCCCTTACCTCCTTCAATAGAAGAGATTATCAAAGAGCACGCTGTGTCCCTTTTCAATCCTTCCACAAGACGCAAAGCGAAACTAAAAGTAATACCAAGACCACCTAGCATACAGCCGCATTTCCCTAATCCCAATACATTTATATTTAGAGTGGATTTAAGAGAAATAGCGTCAAGAAAACATTTTATGAGTGGGATGTGGGATGATATCAAAAAATTCTGGGATACTAAAATATTGCGTAAAGGTACTAATACTAAAAAGAAAACTATACCGCCGATTCTTAAAATGAAAGCGAATAACTCAGACAATATTACGGATATTGGTAACGGTAACAATAAGGACGTAACGGATTCTAATAAGAAAACCATGGATATCACCGTTAAGCCTTGTGCTCCAGCCATAAAAGGGGTTCAGTGGGTTAATGTAATGGAGGAACCAGATAAAGAAGAAACCTGGCTGGAGAATCTTAAACCCAGTAACTTACGTGCAGAAGAGTTAAAAGAAGACCAGCAGACTACGCAAAATGAAACAGAGTTACAAGAATATCAGCCGACTAGTCAAACTGATTTTGTTCCCAGTGACATTTACTACAGCATTGAACAGAAGTGCAAAAATTTGTCTGATGTTTGTCAATTAAAATTACCGGCAATCTTAGAGCAACCTATGAGCGCTTATAAGTATTTATTGCAGTCTAAAAAGAATCTTTGGAATATTTAACACTTTAGATAATGTTACCTCACCAAGTATCCCAGGATTATCGTTCCTGTGATTCAAATTAAACATCTGCTATATAAGAACATCTCACAAAATTTAACCAGTGGTAATTGAATGTTTATTTATTGGTACTGTTTATAAAATAAACGTATTCAATATTTTATGCGTTTGTAATTTTTTTCTACGTTTTTTCTAATTTTTATTCTTTGTGTCTTCACATTAAAGAAACCAAAGAAATAAAAAATACCTCAAGGGCCCCGGAAGTATACTAAAATCTATCTTCAAATTTGAGTTAAAAATATTAAGTGGGGAAGGCACCCTATCAGGTAAGGAAAGGTAAGGAAGGAAGGTAAGGAAGGTAGGCAGGGAAGGTATCCTGGTCTAGGTTTTATTAAAAAATCTGCTCTCCTCACTTCATGATTTTTACTCAAAAATGAACTACATTCGTAGGCAGGTCAGCTATATTTAACTTAGATACATTATTTAGCTACTTAATATTTTAGTTATACAATTAGACTCTGTGTCAGTGTTATTCTTTTAAAATTGCAAGAAAACAAGAACAATGGACTTCACCTACTGTATTTTTAAATAATATTTCGTTGTAGAAATTAATAGCTATCACGCTGATAATGTACAGCCAAGAATAAGTAGGTAAAAAAGTTTTTTTTATGTAGTATTTAATGCCAAATTCACCGTTGTGTGAAATTACAAAAATTGTTGGTTGTTATGAGGTTATAAGATCTTACGTGTTAAATAAGGTTTTGTTGGTTTAACATTTTATGTAGGTACTTTGATAATCAACAGGTTTTTAATAGGATACTCGACTTTAGTAAGAATAATAAGAGTACAAAAGTAAAATGTACATTAATTATTATTTTAAGATCATCATCTAGTTATTTCATCAATGAAAAAATCTTTTTGGAATCTATAGAAAACCAAGTTGAATATAGTTATGACGGAAATAAGAAGGCTATCAGCAGAGGAAAAAATTATACCGAAAGGGAAAAAATAACTGACTGCTTTAGTTGACAAGTAAGAACCGTTTTCCAAATGCTTATTTACTAATGGTTTTTCTCTTCTATGATTTATCTTATACAAGCAGCACCTCAGTAGTTCCCGTTCCCTTCGGAATTCCAGGATAAAATATAGCCTATGTGCTATTCTAGACTATTATCTATCTCTGTACCAAATTTCATCAAAATCCGTAGTTTTTGCGTGAAAGAGTAACAAACATACTTACATTCTTACAAACTTTCGCGTTTATAAGATTTCTTTAAAGAAATATTATTTTATAAGTAAAAAGCTGAAGCGATAGGAGGCCTATACCTAGCAGTGGGTGATCCCAGGGTGATATGATGACTGTTGATTTTTGTTTCAGAAAAACATAGTAAATTTTTGTAATAATTTCAGCTAATTAGAGCAAAATCACTGATTACTTGACCATTGATTTAACAAGCGCTTGACCAAAGAAAAATGCCTAATTAGCGTTCCAGAAACTCATTTTGACGTTTTACAAGAGATTTGCTTCAATGATTTGACAGATTGGTTAACTAATCTCTGATCAAAATCAAAGTCCGTAATCAACGTTCTAGCAACCTAAACGACACTTGACTAGAGATTTGATCATTGATTAGTCAAATATGAAGATGATTTGCGTTCGAGAAACCGGCCGTTAGACAAGTCAAATAAAATTATAATTAAATCAATGCTTCAAAATCTATACTCATTCAAGTAGCTTTCAAGAGCGGATTTCCACCATCCACGATTTCAAGCTACTGTATCTACAATGTAGTGAAAAAATTCGATGTCTATGGTTTCTACATATTATTGAACGGTAACCAAGCATAACTTTTGAACTGTCAAATCTCTGGCTTCATGAATTGACAGCGGGTAAATTGTTTGCGGTAAATTGTCTAAGTTCATGAATCATGACCCTTTGAACTATGTGTGGTAAACACTACTTTAGTACTATACTTTTAAATCTGTGGTAAAAACCACGCTTGTTCTGAGATTTCTACAAATTCTGACCGATAATACCTTTAAATTATGATGATGGTTTGAGATTGTAGATAATTATTACCAAAAAATAATCTATTATTATAAGCAAAAGTCGGCTGAAGGACGCAAGATCCGGTCCATTGCCGCTTAGATGTTTACTTTCATTGGCAGGTCTTTAGCCTAGACTTAGTCTTTAGACCAGGACCTTTCTTCTAATTCAATGCTAAACAACTTTCATACCTACGAACCTACAGTCAACGCGAAACAAACAGTGAAAACTCCAAATAAATTTAATATAATTATCTAGTCAGTTTCAGGCCATCACTTGATTGTTTCAGGCATTGGTTGACCACCTGAAATGTTATGATAGGCAAACTACAAAGAGCTTTGTTAACATTGCGTTGTTCTTGTTTTTTAATTTGGTTTTTGCGTTTCGATTCACAGTGAATCAATATTTTTTACGAATAAATAAAAAAAAACAAGACCAAGTATGTATTCAATTCAAAAAGTATTAAAAACTTACAAAATGAAGAAAGTGTGCTTTATTTGATAGTGTACTTACGATTCGTATAAAAATCTTTCGTTTCTTTTTATTAATTTTTTCTACACATCAAAATATAAACTTTGCTCAGATATTTATCGCGTTTGTTAGCCTAATTTGCGACGTTTCGGCAGCACACGCTGCCGTGATCACAGGATGACTGTCATCCAAATAGTGACACTATCGTTTTTGGATTAGCTAATATTAATGCCTACTCGCTTGTATAAGCTAGAAATAACTCTCGACAGGCGCTGAAACCGCAAATGAACGTTACATATGCAAAAGGCTTCACCGTTCAGTCGAGCTAAAGTTACTCAACTCATATCGATTTTAACTATTTCTTCAAAAACCTACCATTTCGGGACGTTGGTCGATTGTACCAGTACAGTAACATGGTTTCAAGTATGTAGGTGCAAATCTATTGTGAAAGTTGGCAGCTAGGATCTTTTTGCTCCTCCCTCTATCTTGCTTGGGTAAAGCTCTTTTGATAGGCTCTGAAGTAATCGCTCGATTTTCATAGGTCTTTGTTATTGATTGTACGTAAGTGGGTAAAGGTGCGTCAAGGATAACGTAAGTAGGATATAGGATAAATAAATAAATAATGCTGAACAATTCACAAAGACCTACTAACCTAGCCCCAAGCTAAGCAGAGCTTGTGTTATGGGTACTAGATAGACTGATATACATAATATAATACAATACATAGATAGATACTTTTTATTATACATAGAAAACGACCACAACACCCTGAACAAATGTCTGCAGATCGTACACACATTTGTCCCGAGGCGGGAATCGAACCCGCAACCTCCTGCGTCGCAGGCAGACCTTCGCCCACCACGCCAGAGGTCGTCAAACGATATAACACTAAGCTTAACAATACTTTCCTTAAATACTATTGTCAGTACAGAACTGGGCAACATCTGGGCGAATCCAATGGACTCTCTTGATGATGATCAGGTCAAGGTCTGGTATAGATTCTCCAAGGCTGTAATGCACCACCTTATCTAAGTCTTGGGGGATATCAGGCCACTAACACGAAGAAATCACGCCAAATCATGTGGCGGTACATTTCTTTGCATCTGGAACCTTCCAAATAACTGAAAATTATTAATATACGTGTGGACAAGTCTACTGCTTGTGCTGTAATCAGGAAAATAGCCCAGTAGATGTCTTATCAAGTTAAGAATGTTGTCATATAAATTACCTTAATTTTTTTTATACTTAGTATAAGGAGGAGGTTCCATATTCGACTGTATGTATCTTTAAGTATGTTCGTCGATGTTTCGTCAATTAAGTTTGAAAATTCTTTCACTTTTGCAAAGAGGTGGTCCCATAAAAAGTTTATACTCGAGATATTGGTATTTTGTCCGGTAAAAACTAAAAACAGTGTAAAATGAAGGATATCGATATTATATCGATAGTATTTTGTTTCAAACCAATCAAGCGCCGCACGCGTTGATTTTATGTAAACTATAAAGGTAATATATATCCCTGTATGGATAAAAAGTAGCCTGGGTTTGATTCCAGGCTTAGGTCAACTTTAATGCATAATTATTTATATTCCGCCCGATTGGTTCAGTCGTTATGAATCGAAAAGGTAACAACTATCCATCCAAACAACATTATAATAATTAGTGCGATCGAATTCGTAGCGACAACATCCGACAGAGAACCGAGGTCACCGACATAGCTCAAAGGCATCTCAAAGGATTAGCAAGCTGAAGTGGCAGCTGCCATATCTCGAGAAGAATAGACAACCGCTAGGATAAACGTGTTCTTGAGTGGAGTCCGCGACTCGGCAAATGTAGTTTAGGACGCCCTCCGATCAGGTAGGATGACGATTTGCGAAAGACTACTAGCAAATGCTGGATGCGGCTAGCTGGAGACAGGGCGTTATGGCATTCATTAGGGGAGGCCTATGGCCAACAGTGGACTACTACAGGCTGATGATAATGACCTCACACTCATCTTCAGTCTTGTGCTGTAATGTGAAAATATAAGAATATAAGAATAATAAGAATCATTCTCATCATCGAGGTGATTATCATGATGATTGTATTTTTTTTAGTTTAGTTTATCTTTGTATCATGTTTGGTAATTTATGTTTTTTGCTTATAGTCTTCCATTACTACTGAATATTAAGTATATAAATGTATTTTGCTACTAGCGGAAACTCTGTAAATAGCCCTCAGCTTAAGTAGGTATATGTATTCTCATGTGCTTACTAAAAATAGTCTTCTTTATTTGTGATTTTTCTAGCTGTAAGTTTTCCGAAAATTTAAAAATAAATAAATAATGATGATGAAAATGATTGAACTTTCTTTCAGTCATAAAGCACTCTCTTTATGTGGTCTATTTAATTTTTTGTTAGCTGACAGAAAAGCGTTGCGAAAAACCCGTGAAATGCCAATTTCATAATGATGACTTGGGAGACGAGATGTTAGTCACCTTAACAATCCGTTAAGAATTTGTTAGCAAGTGACAAATTGTTGACAAACACACGACGTGACAAGGCTGTTATACTTTTTATTTTTATGATATGCACTGTCAACGAATTGATTTATTACAGACCGTTCACCGTAATTATGTCCCCTGCTTTGTATGTAATTACATAGACTAACATTAATACATAGATTCAAGACACCTTTTTTACGAGCCTTATACTTCAAAATATATTATTACAGTTAGTTCACCAATCGCTTAATACAAAACAACAACAAACATAGCTTAAATTCGTGAAATGCATTCAATTTAATATTCACATAATTTGATTCGTGATTCAAATGAAGTACCTATGCAACTCATTTCAAATATCGTTTAACGTTATCAAATTTATATAAATTGCACACACAATTTCAATGTTATTTAAATGGTACATGCTATTCAATTTATGTGTACCTACGTTAGCCCTTTGTGAAGGTTCGCTCTGTTTACTGTTTACAGTTTTAATGAATGTCATAAAAACTTTAAATTTAAGTTAGCACCGTCAAAACCTAAAGAACGATCATTTTCCTAAGATATTATACCTATGATCTGCCTATGTTCTTAATCATTAATAAAAAACTTATTGCGCTGAGTTTTTTTTTCACCAATGTTAAACTTTAAACTCAATTATCTTAAAACAACAAACAATGTGTAGGGTAGGGGAGTCTGGCCGTAATTATCAATTCACGATCCTAGACGTACCGCACTGGATAACTCTCTAATGGTGTCTGGTTTTTCAATAAACGAATTGACTAGAATTGATTTTATTTAACTAAGCTTTATACAGACTGTTGATTACATCTGTTCGAAATTCCTCTTGCGTGAGCCCAGTGGCAGAAAACGACGTATATTATAATAACGAAAGCTAAGTTTTGCTACATTTTCACGTAGCGCCATCTAGCCCCAGAGTAAACAAAGTTGTGCTTTGTAAGGATCATTGTGAATATACGTTTTGCTCGCCTTGAAAATCTACGGTTTATGGATGTCTCACGCTAGACCGTACCGGGTCCGAGCCGAGCGTCTGCCGTAGCACGGTCAACTAATATTACATTATATATTTTGTATGGACACACTCACGCTATACCGAGCGGTAACCAAGTGACGGCCAATGTGAAAAAAATGCAAAAAAAGTGACGGCGGAGCAACGGACAACGAACGAGAAGTCAGCCGACACTCGTCTCGGATCCGGCACGGTCTAGCGTGAGTCATCCTTTACTCGTTGTGGAAAAGCACGATTGTCATTGTTGTATGGATTTCTATGGATTCTTGTTATGGACACGATATCACCACGGTCCGGCGACGTTAACAAGTTAACAAGCGCTGTAAAGGTAGATTTAGAGTGTTGACCAAACGAGCGGATGCTTATTATATCCTCACTCCGGCAATTTTTTTTGGCAGGTATATGACGCGATTTTGTGAATAGGAAAGGCATATAATTTTGCATGGATAGAGCAGAGCAGCGTAAGCGCAAAAATCAAGCTTTTGCTGATTATCTTTGAATTAACACTTTTTTTGCAAAAATAAACCCAGAAGTGCCCTGTGTAATTATGGTAATGAAAATAAAAAATCTTGTGATTGTTTAGGAGAAAAATTTGTAAAAACTTAGAAAACAGATGGTACTTTGCACAGTTATTTCTGATATTTTAAAAAGTTCTTTTTAATTTTCGAGCCACAGGGGAATTGCCTTGTATACCATAGATTATTGTGTATTTTTTTCAAAGTTTTTTCGAAAAAGATGACGGTTAGCTCGACCATATTCACATACATATACTCAGCACAGGGTAAAATACGGCTGCGGATGATGATGATAGCTAGACCAAGGCATTGGTACTTATAATATAAAAAGTTAAAAACTAATGCAACAATTTGTATTCTACAAACCCCCGATGTCTAGCACCACGTGCGTGAGGGCCGTAGGGGCTAACCCAAAAGGGGTGTAAAGCCTGTTAAACCAAAATAGACACTCGAATTTTTTCGTAACTTTTTACATGGCAATACAATATAGTGTTTCCACCTACGTACGCTAATGGTCTGCAAATAATATCTAAGCCTTATCGGCAATAAATAATAAATAAATAAAATTCTTTTATTTCAGATAACGGGATCCATAATTTGTTAGTAACAAAAAATCTCTTATAATTAATGTTAGTATATTCAAAGTACACCTACAACAGTTAAATTTAAAGTAATTGAAATTAAAATCGTAATTAAATTAAATACAAGATGCTAATAATTTCAATAATCATAATAACGCTCAAAACATTTCGAAGTTTTTGAATTTATACGATCTGACCACATTATAATTAGTACTGCCGACTTCTGTGGCGCGGTGGGCGAAGGTCCGCCTGCGACGCAAGTGCTTGCAGGTTCGATTCCCGCCTTGGGACAAATATTTGTACGATCTGCAGGTATTTGTTCCGGGTGTTCTAGTCGTTTACTATGTTTAAAAAACTATCTATCAATGTAATGTATTGTATGTATATCAGTTATCTAGTACCTATAACACAAGCTCTGCTTAGCTTGAGGCTAAATACCTAATGCTGTGTGAATTGTCCAGCATTATTTATTTATTATTTACTGTTAAAATTTAACGGGTATTTATCCGTTTAATTAGCTGTTGACCTCTGTGACCAACATAGTGAGTTGGAATATGTTCAGGAGGTTCTCAAATGGAATGTCTACAAGACTAGTACCAGAAGGCAATCCAATCTGAGGCGCAAAGAAAAACATGTTGAAGTGACAAGACAGCCGGCGTTTTTGCCATATGTGAAAGGAGTGACGGACAAAATTGGAACCATTCTTAGGAAGTTTTCGATTAAGTCGATCTACACTTCAGCACTAAGATGGCGAAGCGACTTTGAACACAAAAGGACGTAGTGCCCTTGCAAGTTCCTGGAGTCTGCAAGATCGATCGACTAAACGTACGGTCGTGGAACGTATTAAGGAACACATAGCAACGGTTAAAAATCGACAAATAAACAAGCAGCTGACCACGTAGTAAAATCAGGACCCAATCACTGGATCGAAGAGAAAAGCTGCAGGTCATTTTTAATGAGAGGCATTACAAGAGTAAAGTTCAGGAAGCGATTGAAATTAAGAATTATCCTAATTTCAATCGTGAAGACAGTTTCAAACTCTCGGCCTCGTGGAATCCAGTTACAACCAAATCTACTTCTTGGAGACAGGTTTCTCAGTCCGTCGCGCATGCTGATAGTGTTGTGTGTCGTCAGAGTGTGCAGATGGACATCCCTAGTTTCAAAAACCAAGTGAGGTAGTTACAAATAATGCTGTCCCGCTTCGCAGAGGCGTAGCTCCAGTACGCCAGTCATGCCGTGACAGTGTGTAAACCTGTCGAAACGTCAGGAAAAATAAGCAAAAGCTATTTCGTCCTTTATAAAATTATTATTATAAAAAATCGTTTATTAGCTACTCGCATTGCTTACTCGTAGTGCTTGCAGGTAGATGAGACTGTTTAAATTGTCCAGCAATTTTATATGATTATAGATAGATAGAAAATGCTTTATTGCACACATATAAAATAAAAGAAGTAAAAAAAAGTAACAATTGGCGGTCTTATCGCTCAAGAGCGATCTCTACCAGACAGCCAATTATTTCACAATGATGAATCCTATGCATTGAAAATTGGCCCTTTAAATGAACCTGACAAAATATTAACCAAGAATTAGTACATTACCGTCAAGGTACGTAGTTACTGGGTTCTGGCATCTATGATGATGAAGGCCGAAAGACTTAGCGTAGCGCTGGTTCAGGCCGTCAGAGCACGGTCAGCGTTGCAGAAATTGAGGAACAGGCGGAAATAACTGGAAAAACTTTATAACGCTAACAGCAAGAGCTGCAACGTATTGTATTGTATTGTAAGCTTAGCTTGAGGCCATCGTAACTTAGCAGTGTGTCATTGCGGACCAAGACTTTATAGTCCTGGTAATTGAAAACTTCAAAATGAAAAACATTATCCGTCAGGTGTAAGAATGACTCGCGCGCCGAGGGTTTCACCCTTTTAGTAAATATGTGCTACCTATATAAATATTGATAACAGTAATTTCGGAAATTAGAGTGTTCCAATTGTATTTTTTGACTATTTTCAATTTATTTCAAGAAGTATGAAACTAACAAAAATTTACTATTTACTAATTCCTACATGCCTACCGATCCATTTATCGTCATTTTTCGTTATATTTTATTAGTGAAAAAATTCATTATAGACGTAAACAGGTTAACTGCAAACCTTATTTGTGTTGGAAGTATACCAACAGTGCTTGGAGAGATGCGGAACGCGCGCGTTTAGAACCGCACTCAAATCAAATCTGAAGAAGTCCCTCGTTAAGGAATGAAACGTTAGTGTTTTTCCAACACAAATAAGGTTCGTAGTTAACCCGCTTACATCCATAATGAATTCGTCAAACTACGAAAGCTTTTATAGTGAAAAAATATAAGAAATATTGTGATAAGCATAAGTTTTTTTGTAGGTAGATACTTACTGCTCTATTTTTTATTCTCTATAAGCATTGTCTATGAATTTTCTAGTAGGTACTAAATCTGTCATGTAAGAACACAATAATATCCACAGATTTATAAGTATAGTACTGATAATATCATAACACCACACTTGAGTCCACTTAACACCAAACTCTACATTTACACTTACCGAGCGAGAGAAAAATTGGACCGCGTTCTGAAAAATAGAAAACACATTCATAATTTTTAGAAGAACCGTTACAACAAACAAGGAAAATGTGCCGTATTCATCTCGTGGTCATATTCAAAAGATGAGTGCTAGTGTAGAAATATGTTATGCGACATTAATGATTAGAACCCATACAAACACGGGTCATATTTGCGTGCGAGCTGCACCCGCCATATTGCGATGAAGTTAGTTACATAGTGACGGGCGACAGTCCAGCCGGTCTATTGTCTTCAGGTTGGTGAACGATTTACTGATAACGTGTTGTTGGATTCATGGCGATTTAGCTCGTGGAAAAGTAAAATGGAGTACGCTATTATTGAATATAGAGGAACAAAAAGCTGAAATTACGATCTGGCGATGATATCAAGGATATCTAATAATTGTAGGAAGGTACGTGTTTAGCGCGAGATGTTGGTGGTAGTTAAAATTTACGGACGAAAACGGCACAGATCTAAATATACTATACTTACCAAAGATACCTACGAACGGATACCAAAGATACCTACGAACTGACACCAAAAAATGTGCGTTAAGGCTTTGGCGATAGCTGCTCGCAACTTCAATTCGTAAACTATTGTGTTCCGTAATACCAAAAATGATGACTGAAAACGTTTTTTGGCGATAGCTGCTCGCAACTTCAATTCGTAAACTATTGTGTTCCGTAATACCAAAAATGATGACTGAAAACGTTTTGTATTTTCGACATGGTGTTGTTATTCTGTAACTAGACAGTATATGCTATGTTCCTTATCAAACAAAACGAAAGGTAGTTTTGTTTTTAATACAAAACAAATAGGACGAAAACAAGTCTTTTTCGACGTAAATTTATGCAAAATTGCATTATGCATATTTTTTGCTTGTATTTCATTATAGGTGTGTATTATTGAAAAAAATAACCAGGGACCTAGATAAACACCATTCTTATACGAGAAACAAAACAACACGATATGGTGGAAATATGCACGAATTAGAGATAGAGAAACATTTATTGACAAACTCATCATTTATTTATTTATGTATATATTTTTTATTATACATAGAAAACGACCAGAACACCCGGAACAAATACCTGCAAATCGTACAAATATTTGTCCCAAGACGGGAATCGAACCCGCAACCTCCTGCGTCGCAGGCGGATCTTCGCCCACCCCACAGAGGTCGTCAAATAAAAAAATATCGACATCGTAATTACTTGTACTGAAAATTTACAATTTAATTTTTATTCTTTTAATCTGTACAGGGTCAGGATACTTTTACCCCCGAATACTCAAACGCTATTCTGATATAAGAACGTCTCAAGTTGCGATTTTATGACAGTTTTCAATGAAAATCTGTCAAAAATTCGTCATTTGAGACGTGCTTTAATCTGAGATGCGTTTGAGTATTTGGGGGTTAGTTAGGTATATTAAATTTAAAGTTATTAGCATCGGTAGGTACTTGCTGGCTGAGATATTCAAGAAGGAAGAAAGATGGACAGAGACCATAAATAATAATTATCATGCCGTCTCGTTTATAATTTAGTAGTAGGCATAGCTAGGTAACGTAATACTTCATTGGCATAGTAGCAGTAATAATTCCTAACACACGTACACTTGCATCCAAGCGAAGTACCTACTCGGCAGAAAGCAGTGAGATTTTTGCAGCCACCGTTGCGAGCTTACAAAACGAATACAATGAGTTCTCTAGTACCTCATTTGTGTGTTTCGAAGTATATACTATTGTGAGATTTACCCATAGAAAATAGGTACCTATGTCAAGTCTTTTCCTTTGTATAGATAGTAGGTACTTAACTTTATTTGGCCCAACAACAATAAGAGGGTCAGTCTTTTTCCTGGTCTGCTACTAGCGTTTAGTTTGCATTGTGAATTACGATAGTGTCAGTTAAATTTGGACACGTTTTACGTAAAATATCTTAGATATACTGGTCGTGAAATGTAATGGCTGCCTTGAATTGAATCACACAATAATCTCCATACAGCAACAGGATGCTATAATGCGCGCAGCCAAAGATACCTGTCAGATGGGATTATTTCGGAAATCCACCACGTGGGGGATTTCCAGATTTTTTTCCTGAAATCCCTCAAATCGAATCGATCAGTCTCGTGGGGGGATGCTAGTAGAGGGGATTTTAGGCAGGTATAATCGCACTCAAAATCCTAATCTATATAATATAAAACGGTCCCGTCCCTCCCCGCTTTCCTCACATACCGCCAAAATGGCCTGCGAACTATCGACTGCACGGTAACTACGTGATCAGTCAAGTCTCATCTTTGGCTACGTGTGTTATACCTAGCTGCCTTACGCTCTTAAAGATCTGGTTGAGGCTCGAACATGACTGAATGAGGTTGCGTGATATTAAGGCCTATATACAATAGTTAGCGTAACGGGCTGGTATGGTAATGATAATTTAACTGAGTTAACTCAGATACAGCTCTGAAAAGAAAAAAAATGAGATGGCAACACAACAAGTCGTAGGTAAGGCATTTGAGAATTTAGCTGGAAATAGACGAATAAGGATTCTCTTCAAAGCGCGCTGGATAGGTAGGTAGGTACTTTTCGTTGAGCAAAAATTGCTTGCAACAGGATTCTCCTGTTAAAAGACAAAGGAAGCGCTTTGGTTCACCATTAGAAAAGGATGATGAGCTCCATAAACAAACATCAAGCCTTTTAGAGAACCATGGACTATGTCACATCGGTCGTATATGGATTGCTTCGTATACTCGTTAAAATACTGTAGTATTCACTAGACAAACATGACTAACGCGTGCGTAACAAGCCACATTCCCTTACTTGCTGGTCTTGCAAATAATTATCATCATCATCAGCCTATGCTAGTCCACTGCTGGACATAGGCCTCCCCTAATGAGCGCCATAGCATCATAATAAATCATAATGTATTTGCTAAACTACGATGGTTTTAATTTTAAAAAAGTAGCCGAGCGTTGCATCCAAAAACATTTTGCGAACAATACGCGACCTTCATAAACATGTTTGTCCATTTACTAGCGCCACTCTCAACCTGCCACCCGCGGTGGGCAATGCAGGTGGCTAGCTTATGCACAAAAAGCAATTTAGATAAATTTTGAATGATAATGCAAACTGAAACAAACTTTTGCTGTCTTTAATCTCAAAGTATTTTATTGAAAAACTTAATTTTCTTTATCTAATCTTTGCCGGTTTAGCAGCATTCTTTAAAATTGCTTTGACAATTTGCTTTTGACACTTTTTTGCTGAGCTATAGTTTTACATGATAACTCATATTTTACTATTATTTTCCATTACTTGACACTGGCAGAAAAGAGTCCAACCAGACTTATATTGCCATTAACTAAGAATCATCATCATCATACGTCACTATAATGCACGACGATTTATTATATAATGTACACCTTGATAATCCGTGTCATGGCTTCCAATTTTAATATGTTTTGACACGGATTATTAAGGTGTACGTACATTATTCGGCCGTACAATAAATTGACGTGAATTATAGTGACCCCTAATCTTACACGGACATGTTATCTTGAATGCAATTCAACTAGTCTTTCTGCAGGTACCTATAATTATATATCATCATCTCACCGTCAAGAATAGATGAGTAGATGTTCAAAAAGTAGTTTCTAGTCCGCGTTATTTAAGACAAAAACCGTATAAAAATACCTACAAAAGAATAAATGTGTGAAGAATATCAAGAAGTTACAAAGAACCCTGGAAGTCCTTGCCTGGAAGAGATCGCTTCTAAGCGATAAGGCCGCCCATTGTACTGGTCTTATGTCTCTATGTAATGCTATTTTCTGGTGTACAGTAGGTGAGAGGGTAATGCAGGTTTTTCACTAAATGGACATTCCGACGCTATTTATACTAGACTCGACTAGATTATCTGTGTGGCTAACGCTTCTAGACAGCGTAAATATTTTATCCAGTTTTTTGGTTTATTGCCACCTCCGTTCAAGCACCGTACGATACGGCATTTCGGAACATTTATCAACGACGGATTGTTTCAATAGAGTGTAGTACTTCTACACCGTTTCAATAGAGTGTAGTACTTCTACACCGTTTCAATAGAGTGTAGTACTTCTACACCCAGGAGATGTGGTGAATACAGACGTATTTTAGTTTATAGAACAGCTCTTTAGTACAAGAATAAGAAAATATTTAGTGTCCACAGGAATAAATATTCCTTTCCTGTGAATTTATCACACAAGTATAGTTTATCGATATTGTATAGTATATCGATCGATAGTGTGTGAAAAATTCATGTGAAAGGAATATTTGCTCCTTCTTGGAAAGGAATATTTATTCCTTTCCTGTGGATTCTTCACACAATTTTAATCATAATTAAGTTATAATTTTTTTATCCAATGGACATATTATGGACTATATAAAAAAAAACACCTGTAAAACTAGGACACAATAGAAGAGATGTTCATAAATCTGCATAATTGAAGGTAGGGTTATTTTTATGTTTGTTAGTGGGTTCTAGTAAAAATTAAGAAACGAGTTATACTGAAAAGCCCGAATTAAGAATATAACCGGCCAAGTCCGAGACAATAAAAACAGCAAAAAAATCACGTTGGTTTTATAGGAGCCCTCTTATATTATGTTTGATTTTTTTAATGTACATAAATGTATAGCTTTATATTCTGTGAATATCTTAAGCGACACACAATACCTGCGGTTATCAATATCGAGCAAAAAAATCATGTTTGTTGTATGGGAGCAATCTTAAATATTAATTTTATTCTTTTTTATTTTAGTAATAGATACATTTTATTTTGTATGACAAAATTTTAAGGCTGCCCAATGTCACATTACTTGCTAACCGTTATAGTTTTTTTGCTGACTACCTACTAGATGCAGCTCAGTTATCTTATTCTGGTGGCAAAATCCAATAATCATCAACTAAAACCGACCTTTAATATGATGATTGATGACTGATTAAATGCTACCCTTTTTGCAATAATTTGAACTTAACCGAAATAAAATGAAATTAAGCAAGGTATAAGGGATTTTTTTATTAGACTTTATCGATGATAGAAAACGATTTTAGAACACAATTTAAGTTCACAATTTAAGTAAGAACACAATTTAAGTTTTTGTAATGTCCATTTGAAACTGTAATTTGTAAATACTTGAAGCGTTTCTTCTAAGAAGAAATGACTCCTTAGCTGACAAGTGCTGTTGCATAACACTCACAATACCTTTAGAGCCCAGAACACAGGGCAGAGAGAGACAAACATTTTCTGCGATGTTGTATTTGCCCTGAAAATTCAAACAAAGCAATTTTCTTCCAGAAAAGTCTCGTTATTTCGAAAGTTACGCTCGAGCAAATAAAGAAATAAACATTGATGAACAATTCACACAGCATCATCTAGCCTCAAGCTAAGTACAGCTTGTGTTATGGGCTAGTACCCATAACACAAGCTATGCTGTGAGCATAACTGATATTAATAATACAATACATTGTATAGATAGATATTTTCATAAGACATGACCAGAACACCGTCAAAAAGTACCTGCATATCGTAAAAAACATTTGTCGCAAGACGGAAATCGAACCCGCTACTTCCTGCGTCGTAGGCAGACCTTCACCCACCGCGCCACAGAGGGCAATAATAATCGAATTCAATAATAAGAGAATAATAATCGCCGATAATAAAACATACAAAGTCATATCGTTTGAGTGGCCATTGAGCTCCCTCGGGCCGCTCAATACAAATTGTAGTTTATACGCTACGTACCCAATAGTAGCGGTTTCTACGAGTAAACAGTATGGGTCAATATTTTGACTCATCGTCAGCTGCGGAGACCTTGAGATGACTACTATAATTTTGTCTTTCTACAATGTTTCACAATTCAATGTTACCTGGGCAAACGTTGACACAGGGCGTACATCCTGTGAGTTATTTAGTATCGTTTGACAGAGGTCGACGACAGAGAGCGCAGCCGCCCAGTTGTACCCGCCTTTTAGTTTGCGCACCATCTGCTCATCTTTGATCATATCATCGTAAAGCTCCTGCCACTTTGATAGGTCAGTCTCGGTACCAATCTTTGGGAATAATTCCACGAGGCGTATACCTTTAACCGTAGCTCCGGACCACACTGGTACTGAAATTAAAATTGTTTCTGACATTATAAGTACCTATCTACCTAAGCTCGGAGTTTCTCTGAAGGACAGGATTCGCAACGAACACTCTTACATCCGACAGAGAACTAAGGTTATTGACAAGCTCAAAGGATTAGCAAGCTGAAGTGGCAGTGGGCTGGCCGACAACCGCTGGGGTAAACGTGTTCTTGAGTGGAGACAGCGACTCGGCAGGCGTATTGTAGGATGCTTTCCGACCAGGTGGGATTACGATTTGCGAAAGACTGCTGGCGGACGTTAGATGCTGCAAGCTGAAGACAGGGCGCTATGGCGCTCATTAGAAGAGGCCTATGTCCAGCTGTGGACTAATACAGGCTGTGATGATGATGACATATCTACCTACTTCGCACATTTAGGTACACTAATATTATAAATGCAAAAGTTTAGACGGATGAGGAATGGATGGATGTTTGTTACTTCTTCATGCGAAAACTACTGAACGGATCGGACTAAAATTTCGCGTTGATGTAGTAGCTATGACCCTGAAATCAAACATAGGTTATTTTCTTCGCATGAGATATTAATAAACTTCAAACATTTCCATCTAAACATAAAATAATAAACCCGCAGGGCAGCTTGTGGCGAGCTGTTGTTGAGTAGCGACACCACGGGCACCGAGTGCTCCCGGGGAAGTTCCATGTTCTCGTCTCCGCTTGCGGAGTGACATTCCAAGGGAACCAGATCCCGACCTCTGGCTTGACTTCATTGGCCGGTCTGAGTGGAGTCGTGAGAGATGCACCTTAGTATGTAGACTCGGGGGTGGAAGTGTCTAATGGCGTAATAACGAGGAAACCCGCTCACGGGCAGTCTTCGTGATGGTGAAATCGGGGCCTCACCTCTTGACACCCCTTAGTCGTTTGTGACGATGTTGTTCCTTTTCAGCAATTACGCTGGCATTTTGAGGAACCCATCCAGCATACGGCAAGCCACCACCTGCCGCTTTCAACAGTTTTGAGACTATGTTTATGGCAGGCGTCCGCAGTCTTTCCCATAACCCGATACCCAGCCCATCCTCCCATCACAATAACCTGGTTTTTCATTCCTTTCATTTTCCTTTGCAATAGTCCTACATCAAGCGGATATCATCTTTAAGTGTATCATATTGTACAAACGAGGATGAGGATGATACCCGCTATGAGTAGCCCTCGCCTTTAGATTTACTCTCATGAAGGGCCTTTGTGCTCTTGGGTTCGGCCCCACGCATCCAAAAGGACCAGCACTATTTGGAACGAGATCATGAAAATGAGAAACACAATAATAATAATGCTTACAATTCACACAGCATTATCTAGTCCCAAGCTAATCAGAGCTTGAGTTATGGTTACTATATAACTGCAATGTTATACATAATACGTGGCATTTTGACTTGCTCAAAGTGCGCCCGAAAATTTAGCCATAAACTTGGGTATGCAAGCCATCAAAAAGCACACCAAAGGGTAGATAGTCAACCAACGCCCTGTAAATAGTCGGAGTTAAAATGCTTGCCCAGTAATACAATCAGCGTAGTCGAAATCGGCTGGGAGACATCATCATACACAATATAATACAATACATACACTGAATTGGATAAATGGAAATCACAATCCCACCGAGTTTATTATGCGTATTTTATAAGCTAGTACCATGACAGATAAATGCTACGAGCACAAGGTTGGGCAGTCTAGTATACTCACCCCCTCCAGAGCTCGCACAAGGGTTGCTGCATGGGTTATTCTGTCCCATCACGAGGCCGTAGCATGAAGCGGCGTGCACCCCCATCTCCTTCGATATCAACGAGCGTAACATTGCCGAGTAGAGGTTGGTGCCTGTGCCGAAGACGCGGCTCTGGTGCATGTCTCCTGTGAGCCAAGCCTCGTGAGTCAGAACATCCACGGGGTCGCTTGCGATCAGGTATACTGCCTCTGGGTTGTATTTCATTAGCTTAGGAAGAGAATAAAAACAAAAAAACCTAAATAAAGATTACCTTAATTGACAGCAATTCTTTTTTGGTGGATAATCGATTCGCTACACTGCATGTATAGTCTGTGCTCTAGTTCCGCGCTCCTTTGCATGCAATTTCCCGAAACAAAACAAAGACTAGCGATAATAATTTATTAATGAAGGCTAGCCAACAGTAAACATATTCGTTAAACCAACATTTGACGATGATATACAAATTTAAAATTCTTAGCTCTATCTGTTCACTACTTTCGACGAAAATAGCATACCTACATAAATCGAACTTTTCTGTTAAAAAATGAATAGAATGACAGTGCATAGTTACATGTGGTATAACAGCCCGTATCGTGCCTATGTTGCGGGCAGTGTATTCGTAACTATCCTCGTTCTCCCCTTGCTCTGTTCCGGCAGCGATGACACAAATCTTGGAGCCCTTAGAATCAGCGGGATCTATATGCAGGAATGATTTGACTACGTAGTGCATGAGTAGACAATTGCTACACCTAGTAATTGTCTACTTTTAGCAGTCGATTAGTCAGCAGGATTAATCAACACTAATATTATAATTACGAAAGTGTTTATTTGTCCTTCATTCACGCCCTAACTAAGCAACCAATCCACTTGATTTTTGCATAGAGTTGGTTGAAAGGATTGATAGTAACATAGGCTACTTTTTATCCCATAAAATCAGTTCCCATGCAATAGAAATAATTTTAAACAACGCGCGCAAAGCCGCGGGGACCAGCTAATTATTATACATGAATGGTGGATAATCGGTGGTTGGGACTCCGATGTAAATATTTACTCTGGCCTAAACCAGGTTATTTTAGTTTAACATGGCCTTCATACTTGGCCGTCCCACGTGAGTGGAAGTTATATCTACCAAGTAAGGGTACCCCTATAAATACCCCTATAAATAAAAGTAAGCAGACGTACAGCGCATTACTATGCGCTTATCCTGGAGTGAAAAGATGATGGTGGATTTAGGTCATGTAGTTCCTATGAGCATTTTCCGAATGTATCCTGTAAAATATCGAGAGACAAGCGACCTTGGGGCGGTGGTGGAATCTTTGGACCTTAGTCTCTGCAAGGTACTGCTCGTCAATGAGTCTAAAGGCTCTTTGTTCTATGGAGTCTGAAGATGCAAGCTGGTACCGCCAAGCCGTCCCAAACATGGCAGCAATACCCAATACCCCAAACCAGACCGGCTTGTTCTTGTCAAATGGCTATCCTGGTGTAGTATCGCTTAACCTTGTTTAGGATTCCTAGCTTCATGGCTGCTGTTATACCCTTTGCCTCGATGAAACCTCCAAAGCTTAGAGGTTGTGTGGGCGTGACACCGAGGAGCTCCAGTTGATCTTTTAAACATTTTTGGTACATCTCGGAGAACAGGAACCTTTTTTGCAGAGAAGAGGTAGGCTTTCTACTTTGATTTGATTTAAACTCTATGCCAAGACGTTAATTTCAAATTCAAGAAGAAGATGAAAAAGAAATTATCATCCTAAAATAGCTGACTTCCAGCCTGATATCCCCCACTGCTGGATAGCGGCATCCACTGTTTGTACCACTCCAAAACGGCTATGCTGAGCTTAAGGTCATAATTGATTTAAGTTTTGTGAACGTTTGCCGCACGTTCTACTAGATTATGATGTTAACCTCAGATTGCAGTTGTAATTCATTTTGAAAAATAAAAAAAATTATTGGCTGGTTAACCTTGAGTGACGAAGATCTTCGGATTCTTAAGAAAAATAGAGGCCTGTTTCATGTCCATTTCTTCACCTCGAAGCTTACAAATATTATCTACACCTAGCATGCACACTTCTCCGGTAGTGCCCTGTTGAACAAAATCTCTGTTAAATCTATTTAAGGGGAATGTTTTAAGATATTTGTTTTAACCTCTTGAGACCCCGCGTACAATTACTTGCACATAAACAAACACTTCAGTTAGTTCCAGCATTACATCGTAGTAGTACGAAACGCCCACTGTATAATCAGTTGTACAAATAAATCAACTGTGTCCTGTTCTTTTCAAAATATGCAAGTTTATTCTTTTATGTTAAAAATCCGGCGACAGCTGCTCGCAACTTCAATTCGTAAATTTATACCAAAAATTATGACTGAAAACTACTTGTATTTTCAACATTGTGTTTTTATTCCGTAACTAGACAGTATAAGCTATGTTCCTTATAAAAAAAAACGTAACTTATTGTTTTTTTTAATACAAAACAAATAGGACGGCAACATGTCATTTTCGACGTAAAAATATGCTAAATCGCATTTTGCATATGTTTGCTTACATTTCATTATTATGTGTGTACCTATTATTAAGAAAAAAATAACCAGGGACCTAGATAAATACTATTCTTATACAAAAAACAACATGATATGGTGGAAATATGATCGAATAGCAAATAATTTTGGTAGTACGTTTGTATGGGCAAATCATCATCCGCAGGCCCCTTAAGTATGATTAACTTACTAAATGAGACTGATAACTGTTAATAACAAATAAGTAAGTTTTCACTACCTACTGCATCATTTTTAATAACTATAATAATTAACAGAATAAAATAAGTTTTTTAAAATACTGAACCAAACCTCAAGTTGGTATTTTATTAGTTAATTGCAAAAAACAATAATATTTTTTTTTAACAATAATTTGCAGCCAGTGTCTTAGGCACGCTTCCAACTGGTATTGATATGGATCAGTTGAGCTACCTGTAGATTGTTTGCAACAGTTTGCAGATAGCTTGATTGTTTCTATTGTAAATACTAGTTTTAATTTAAATTTGTTATTTGATTGTTATTTTCTTTCTGAATAAAGAATTGATAGAAAAAAAAAGTTAATTGCTAAACAAATAAAATTACAATTAAATAATAATGTTAAATTAGAACTAGTATTAACAATTGAAAAAATTGTGTTAACTACAGACTATGCAATAATTTACAGGTAGCTCAACTGACACATATCAATACGCTTGCTGCCTTGCCCGTTGGTATTGATTTGTATCAGTTGAGCTATCTGTAAAATATTTCCAATAGTCTGCAGTTAGCTCAATTGTTTCAAATATAAATACTTCTAGTTCTAATCTGTTTCTATTAGTTGGCACAAAGACCCAATGTTCGATTTTTGGTACAAAATAAAACTATTTTTTTAAATGTAAGGATGTTCTTTTCTTTTATAATAAACCATAAACGCTGCGCCATTGATGCAATTGACTTGCACAATGAACTGCTTCAGCTCTACGTCCCGCATAACTACATTCGGGGAAGGAGCCATCGACTTTTAGCCACACCCTCGTGCCGAACCGTCGCACGCGCCAACTCCCCGTTACCTCGTGCTCTGAACTCTCTCAACAAGCTAGTTGCCAACTATCCACACATAGACATATTTGATGATGAATGGAAGGATTTTACCAGTGAATGCATGAGATTTTGTGAGATTGACGGATGATGGTTAACAGTGACTATGACATTAAGTTAGTGAAATTAATTTTGTAATTTATTTTATCATATTTGTAAATTTACATTATTTATTTTAATTGTAATTTTTGCCATTGCATGTATATTTATTTGAAATTTGTAATTATTATTATTTTTTTTTATTCTTAATTTAGATTTGATTGTTAGTTTTTTTATGTGACATTTGTATCCTTAGTCTGTATAGTACATCGACTTTATGTATGGTATTACTTAAAATTAGTTAGTGTAAGTGGTTCAGGACCGTTCTAATTAAATAAATAAATTGAAAATTGAAATTGAAATAAAATATATCACTTTTTTAAAAATATATAAGCTGTAAGTAAAAACCTAAAAACAACACGACGACGGATCGGTTAGAAATTTTGCTAAGACACTTCCAGACCTGGAATAAAATACAAAGTACTTTATTCCAGGTCAGCTTACTTTTTGTCCAAAGATAGTGCGTAGCCACGGGTAGAAACTAGAAATCCTTAACTATACTAAAATTATAAAGGCGAAAGTGTGTTTGTTTGTCCTACCTTCACGCCCTGGCTAAGCAACCAAACGACTTGATTTTTGGCATAGAGTTAGTTGAAAAGATGGAGAGTAACATAGGCACTTTTAATCACATGAATCAGTTCCCATGGGATATAAATAAACAAAGCGTATGCGAAGCTACGAGCAGATAGTAAATTTTAAATTGAATTGAAATTTAATCCATCTTAAAATAGTTGTTGTTCCTTGCTTTTTGTGGTTGGCAGATTTTCAGAATCATACACGTCCGAACCTTATATTAATCTAGTATAACACGATCACTGCTAGCGTCGGCGGCGGCGGTGCGACCCGCAGGGGCGCACCGCCGCGATTCTGATCCGCATATCGCACTCTGTGTTTTCAGCCATGAAAGTGTACCTGAATTACTCGCATGAAAAAAATCACATAACTGCTCGCATGGGGTCTTGACTGACCCCAATTTATAACGAATATTTCCAACGAACTAATAATACAATTAAATACTACTTCTACTGTTACTGTCAAGTGGCTTCATATAATAATCCTTACCGTAGCAAGTAAGGCTAAGGTTGACGATATTGCAGCTTTTCCACTGCCCACTACAGTGACTTTTCTCGTGTCCACAACCTTGCCAGCGGGAAATGGATTTCCAGATGCAGCCTTTAACATTTTCGCGGTGGTTATGGTTTCGTGTGTCGACCATGATTGCGACTTCTTCCGACTAAGCATATTGTGCACTATAGCGGCTGCAAACGTTGGAAGAAGAAAGGAAACTGTTCTTCATTTAACATCTTTTTTAGTTCTACTAGCATAAAAATAGGGGAACTTACAGGCATTGACTACACTTGAGACATAGTTAATAAGTTAATATGATCGTAAATATGTTCAAATTTTAATCTAAGCTTGTAACAAGCCATACCGTATAAACAGTTTTTTACTCAAAGCGTATTGAGTATCTTGTATATACATAATAAGTGGCCAAAAAATGGTAAAATCTTTGACGAAAAATGGTAAATTTTTGGATCTGGTAAAATCCCTAAGCGGTAATTGGGTAATGAAAAAAATTATCAGTCAAGGCTTGCACAGTACCATTGATGACCTCTGTGGTAGGCGACGGTCCGCCTGCGATGCAAGAGGTTGCGGGTTCGATTCCCGCCTTGGGACAAATATTTGTACGATCTGCAGGTATTTGTCCAGAGTGTTCTGGTCGTTTTTATGTATAGTATAATAAAAATACTTATCTATGTAATGTATTGTATTATGTATATCATATCAGTTATCTAGTACCCATAATACAAGCTTACTTAGCTCGGGGCTAGATAATGCTGAGTGATTTGTCCAGCATGAAATATTTATTAATTCATAGCACCCTTTTCTGTCCCCTTTACCTCACCTTAACACCCTCCAGCGAGCATCTCTACTGGGTCTCTAGGACAACTAATACGATACTATAGATGTAAAATACACAGAAGAAAACTGCTGTTCTAGCTGTGGTCGGTTCCTTTAGTCGACACTTATGACATCCATGGATCGATTTGTAGAAATCGATTGTACCATCCTTATTGCATCAATATATACACGGGACATACTATAGTGTAAGTGTAGGGAAGCACAGGTAAACTTTCTATTCCTCTCAATCTGATAGGATGTACCAACCGATACGATTGAGCGAAGCGTCTCTGCATCAACTACTAGCAAAAGTATGAATTCTGTCAGAATGTAGGTAAGTACTCCTCTTTAGATCATATTTTACAACCGATCTGGAAGAAACTTTGTGTACAGATTCTAGAATTTTTTGTCGTCGGGGTTTTTTGATCAAATGCTTAGTCCCTCCAAAAAAAGGGTCTATCGAATATTTACGCTTAAAGACATTTGATTTCGATGATTATTTTTAAGTAAAAGTACCTATAGTGCTAGCGAGGTATACTGTTCGTAAAACTACTAGGTAGTATTATTAACAATATAATTATTATTTATGAATATCTGCACATTTAAGTAGCACTACACCTTCAATTACCAACACACAATTTTGTACTACCTAGTAAAGGTTCGCATACAACCAAAACCGTGGACAAAATAGATAAGTACCTGAGGCATTTATTCCCTGTCTAAAAATTTCATTGTTTATGCGGAAAATATGGCTTTGTAGAATCCTTATGGACATTCTGATAGTAACACCCCTAGGGATTTTCTTTTAATTCCATTGTAATACACATATTACTTACAGTAATTTGGTTTATAATTCGTCAAATATAAAAAATAATACAATAACTAAAATTTGTACTTTACTATTGACTTTACTTCAATTCAACTTCTTGGAAAAAACCTGATTTTGGTCCATAATTTGCCTTGACTTCTTTGTTATTGGCAAAAATGCGTCTGGTTTAAGACTTTATATTTACAGAACAACAGTGACAAGTACGGAGTTAGAGTTTGGAAAGGGAGAAAGGGGTTTGAAGATTTTGGATAAGAAGTGGTACCTATTACAGGATATAATCTTCTTGATTTTGGCCCTAACATCAGCCGCTATTTAGATTTTTTTTCAAAGTCGAGCCCAGAGCGAGTAACGAATAATAAACGAGTAATAAACAAAAAAATTGTAATTTCTACCTTCTTCGGTTGAAGAGCTTTCTTATGGGTGTAAGGGGGACTCCAATTTCTCGTCTCCCAAAACAACCTAACCTGCGCAGGTGGTAGATAACGAACTAGGCTCGGCTTGTGGCAGTCGGAAAATGTTCGATTTAGTTCATAAAAAATCAAAATTAATTTTAAAATACAACTGAAAGTTTTCTTTTTTTAAATCTTTTTTTAAACAACAGTGAAAGAAAAAAGATTTTTCCTCCCTTCCGGGCGGAAAGCGTCAATTTTCCTCCCGCGGCGCTAAATGAAAATGCCGCTTTCCGCCTCCGCCGAGGACGAAAATAGTATGTAAAGTAAAATGTAAATAAGAAATGTAAAGAATAATAAAATGTACTACTGTTAAATAACATTCAAAACAGAAAATGGAGAATGATTGGACATCTTGTACGACATGACAACTTCATAAGTAACACGTTCCTTCTATAAAGAAGGAAAAGTAGAAAGAATACGAAGAAAGGGAAGACGAATTTTAACTACAAGAGTCATATAAAAGAGAAAACCGCTGTCATGTCGTTTATAGAAATAAAAACGACCGCATTGGAACGAGAAAAGTGAAAGAAATTGCATCATTTCACGGTCAATGGCTATAATTATTTTATTATTATTATTATTTTGCAGGGGACGCACATGATACCGAGGATGCCAACTTAGATCTTGCACTATCCCAACACTTCCGGCGGGTGCCGTAAGAGGCGACTAACGGATATACACCGGGGGGCGGCAGCAACACCTCTTGCAGAATATATCTACCACCAAACTGCGATCCCCAACCCGCATGCCCAGCGTGGGGATTATGGGCATTGCTTCCATGAGAAAAAAAACTAATAAGGCGATTATCAGGGAGAGGCCAGCGTCCATCAGTGGACCAGGGCTGTTGAGAGCGCACAATTGAACATTCTTAGAGTATTTATACCTTATCCCTATTCTCGATGTGGTTCTCCTGCTTTTTTGTGCATTGGAAAGAAGAGGCCATAGACTCCCCGCTTTAAAGCTTGTACCCTGCTTGTAGTCGTAGACTGAGAATCTAGGCTTACCCCAAGAAGCTTATATCTTGTTATAGGTATAACAACTTGACCTAGCCCAAGAAGCTTATATCTTGTGTAGCAGCTTGGCTTTCCCCTGTTCACAGGTAGATAATTTTTATGAACTCATTGATTTTCAGTCTAAAGCTTGGACTAAATTTAACTACTTTAAGCTTGTATTACAAAAGCTGTATGGCATACTTAGCTGGTTCTGAGAATACAATACTTTTTAGAGATTTTGACATGACATTTTATCTGTTTATGTTTTACTCACTGACGTCACTGACTGTACGTCAATCTGTATGTTTTTTTTCTCTTTGGACTGTATCAAAAACTCAATCATTTCAAAAATATCAAATTGATTTTCAACTAATACCGTGGCCCAAAGGAATAAGTTTAACATCCTGGCTTTGAATTTATGTAGTACCTACCCACCTTGGTAAATGAATTCGACTGAAAAAAACTTATTTCTGAAGGAACAAATACATTCTACATCATCATGAGCACTTGGCGTATGGCTGGCTTGAAGTAAGTTTCGTAGACACAACTTACAAGTAAATGGTTTGAAGACGTGCCTTTCTTCACCAATTAGCCTACCAAGGATCCTAAAGGCATATCTTAAGCTTTTAGTTGGTCTAAGTGGTATTCTTCTCTTCCAAATTGTAATAGAGGCACATCTCTCCCTCTTGGGTTACAGCAGCAATCTCCGTGGATCAATTTCTGTTTAGCTTACGTTCAGACAAAGTACCGCGCGATTTGGAATCACGCGGTTTGTAACCGTAAAATTGTGTTATGTACCTATTCAGACGGCGGCGGCGGTTAGAGAGCGATTGGCGGCGGATTGAGGCTCCATTAGTAACAAGTAACGCGCTAGCGCCGCGCTATTCTATTTTCTAGTGGTTGGTTGGCGGGATGGCGGCCCCACAAAACCGCGCGGTTAGTCAAACCGCGGTTTTGTCTGAATGATTTCGTCAAAACTAGTATAAATAAGACCCGCGCGGTTCCCACGCGAACGTAGGCTTATTAGCAACTATGGTTACTTTTTAACTAACTTCTAAAAAGGAGGTTTTATGTGCAGCTGTATGTATGTTTCTTAATGTATGTTCGACGATTTCTCCGTCAGTGATGGACCGATTTTGCATATTATTCTTTGTTAAATATTGTATAAACATTAATCTTGAGGTGGTCCCATGGTTTTATTTTTATCTGATTATTATATTATTAGGGATTAGTGTTTGTCCACAAAATTTAAAAACTGTGTAAAATTAAGAGGGTTTTTCAAATTATTACTAGGTATTCATAGTACCAATACCTATATCATTATCTACTTAGAAGACAATGAGAACTATGTTACATCAAACATATGATTTTGTTTTGAACATTCAGGCACTTCGTCAATATTAGTGCCACTGGTCGTATTTAAAATAATACCTAAAGGGATAAATAAATTTAGCAAAAAATACTCAGAATATAAATGTTTGTAGGTCACACAATTATTTATATATCGCACACAAATCACAAAAAAAACATTTAAAATTCTTCAGCAAATGATTGCGTAAGTATTCGTTCGTTTTTCTTTATTTCATTATAGCTACGTTATAGAAATAAAACAATAAAAGCTCTATGTACGGCGGATATGCCGATGCAAAAAAAAAACAAATATTTTCTGTTTTGTATATTATGTATATTCTGCGTTCAATTAGTAGTATATGTATGTATGTATCTACGTTTTACGAAATTTTTTAGTGTTTTTGAATTAGTAGTTTTTAGACAATTTGCTCTAAAGTCGTGCTTAAAAATCGAATCAAACTGTTGTTTTTCAGTCTATAATAAATACCTAATAATAATAATTAAGCCTTTTAATTCCAAAAGTCCATTGTGTACAAAAGTTTTATTAGTATTTTGCTTAAGAATAGGTTAGTATGTACATATGTATATATTAACCTAGATATTTACATTTGTGTTGAGAGTTGGATCTTTTCTTGGGTAAAGGCCTTCTCTATTTTCATCCACGACTCTCTGTCGACTCTGTTTTTGAGTCTATTGACATGTAAAAGACTGATTACTAAAATTAATACGAGTACTTCTAATAAACTAATAAAGTAATCCTAAATAACGATTAAAAAATAAATTTATTTCATTATAGCTACGTAAATTACTCAAACATAGCAGCGAAGGTGCTTCGAATGTCTCTGAAGGCAGAACTGAAAGCCGAGGCGACTAGACGAAACGAATCAATCATAACTGTTCATTATTGGTCGGAAGGTAATCGGTTGGGTAAGCAAATAAAATTTGTTCAATTCATTAGCGGCCTGCACACGTAAAGATTTGGACCGCGCATCTGGGACTGCGTTCTAGAAGAAGAAGTAGAAGAAGGAGAAAAAGAAAGAAAAAGAAGAAAGAAAGAAAGAAGAAGAAGCTTTTTAAACCGCGGATGGATCCGCGTGGTTTTGACTGCGGATCAAACTGTCGTGCTAATTATCATTAAAAATATTGTGTCCACGGTTTGGAACGCCGGTATATCGTTCATATGACAAAAGATCCGAACTGTGCGTGAAAATTGATTTTTAAGAGTTTCGACTGCAGTTTTTACTGGCGCGTGGAACGTTATAAATTTTAAAAGTTTTGTCTTAAAATCGAATAGTCAGGTCCGCACACGTTATCGTTTTGGATCGCGGGATGGAACGGCTCGTACGGTTTCCCGCAGTCCGATCTTACGTGTTCAGGCCGCTTATAAGTCTGTCGTATCAAATGCTTCGTAGCTGTCGCGGCGTGGATTCTTACCACACTTCTAACTCAACCCGTGGATGTCGTAAGTGTACGGGAGCCGTCTGGAAGAAGGGCAGCAGCATCGTTGTATTTTTAACACCTCAACTGCGAGCGCCAATCCGCCCTGCCTATCGTGGTGATTATGGCATAAGCCATATTCAGCAGTGAACGGGTTCACTAGACGTAGTATGTTAACCTTCAAAACTTCAAACAGTTTCTGTTAAATCGTCTGAACGTGCTATATCTTACTGTAAAAACTATCGTAGTTTGAGGATTACATTACGGATTTAAGATGAAGTGCTACCCAAAAAAACCCAGGTTTTTTCTGTACGAAAAATCCATTTTAAGGCAAGAAAACACTATTTTTTTAAATCTTTTTTGATGATTCTCGAAAGTTTAGGATTTTAGTTAGTGCGTTATATAAGTCGAAACAAGATTGACTCAACTTGACTCGGTAGAAAAAAATTATTACAGTCAATATTATACAGCAAACAATCAGAAGAAAAATCACCTGGAATCGCAAAATTAGCACTAACATTTACAATTGAAACAATTGAGCTAACTGCAGACTGTTGCATACAATCTACAGGTAGCTCAACTGATCCATATCAATACCAGTCGGAAGCGTGCCCAAGACGCTGCTGCATTTCCCCGCTGTATGGCAATGCTGATGCGCTGCGCCAGATACTCACCAGTTCTCGGGTCAAGCGTTACTTCGATTCAGATATTTTCTTGAAACCCGGAGAGCCTCTGTATACCACGAACCTTAGGGTCTCGACTCCAAGGTGAGCAAATGCGTAGGCTCTGTCGAGACCTGCATATTTGCGCCATGAAATCTTTAAATAATTATTTTTATATGTTTCAGAGTAAATCTATATTTGTATATTTCGCTATTAAAATGATATACCGATTTTCAGGTGATGGTGAAAAACCCAAGAGCGCAGCGAAGACATCGAAATCCTAGCAAATGCCTCCTTAGAATATTATGTAGTTAATATGGCAGAATCTCACTATTTTATTTGATTGTTAGTTTGTATCCTATTTAAGAATTAAATTAAATTCTTTCCAAAAGAAAATAACCGTTTTTCTATATTTAGCGCAATACAGGAAGCCTTTACGGCAAAATACTCAATGAATATTCTAATTGTCTAATTGTCCTTCTTAGACACTTAACCAAAATATACCCTAATTCGGATGCATAATGCCTATTGCATTCGGATCTGTACAGACCTGTCTATCTAACAGTCTGTCTGTTTGTTGTACAAATGCATTAGCTGTCTTCTTGATGAATTCAATTTTCATAGGTTTGTTCTTATTTCGACGACCTCCGTGGCACGGTGGGTGAAGGTCCACCTGCGACGCAGGAGGTTGCGATTTCGATTCCCGCCTTGGGACAAATATTTGTGCGATCTGCAGGTATTTGTTTCGGGTGTTCTGGTCGTTGTCTATGTATAATTAAAAATATCTATTTTTGTAATGTATTGTATTATGTATATCAGTTATCTAGTATCCATAACACAAGCTCTGCTTGGGGCTAAATAATGCTGTGTGAATTGTCCAGCATTTTTTTTTTAATTCGATCTCTGCTTCTTCGTAGTATTGTATTCTCTTTGTCCTGCCTAGCTTGGAGCTAGCTTTCTAAATCCTTTTGTGGATTGGTCAGCATTAAAAAATTATTTCTGTACAGTATTTTCATCATCAGCCTATATTAGTCCACTGCTGGACATAGGCCTCAATCCCTAATGAGCGCCATAGTGCCCTGTTTTCAGCTTGCCGCATCCAACATCTGCCAGCAGTCTTTCGCAAATCGTCATCCCACCTGATCGGAGGGCAGCCTACACTTACGTTTGCCGAGTCGTGGTCTCCACTTAAAAACACGTTTACCCCAGCGGTTGTCAGTTCTTCTCGAGATATGGCCAGCCCACTGCTGCTTCAGCTTGCTAATCCTTAAGCTATGTCGATAACCTTAGTTCTCTGTCGAATGTATCCGTTGCGTAAATCTATACTTCCATACTAACACTATAAATATGAAAGTAGCTGTCTGTCTGACTGTTGCCTTTTCATGCTTAAACGGCTGAACGGCTCTCAATGTAATTTAGCAAGGTGGTAGATAATATCCCGGGGAGGAATATAGGCTACTTTTATCCTGAAAAAGCGCGAGCGAAGCTGCGGGCAGAAGCTTACCATAAGTTATAGTGTACTGTTACTATAGTTTGAATTTGGTTATTCATGGGAATAATAATAATTCGATTATCAACATCTAATAAACGAAAATTATTTTTACTAAGTTTATTTGAGGGAATTAAATAAGAATCAAATTCAATATTGTGGTAATCTAAATATTTATAACTTCATTATCATTGATGTCTGTTTTAAAGTGTATTAAAGGGTTATTTAATTCATCTTGTAAATATAATAATCGTAATGAAGGTAAAGCAATAAAAATTAAAGTAATTGCTGGTAGAATAGTTCAAATTAATTCAATTATTTGACCTTCTATAAAATCGATTAACATATTTATTAAATAAAATATTAACTATTAAATAGCCTACTAAAATAGTAATTTTTACAAGGATAATTAAAGTGTGATCATGAAAAAAAAAATTTGTTCTATAAAAGTTTGATCTTTATAAGTGTTGATAGATTTTTGGAGAAAAGAAAACATCATTTATTGTTGATTGTACACATTTATTTAAATTTCGTTCTTATGAATACTCACATTAGAAGGTTTGTGTGCAAACGCGCACGAATATAATTAGAATAAAATTACCTAGCTAATAAATCATCGAAAGAAATTATTGTTCAATAAAAGTTAATTAATAAAAGACAGGTTTGAACTTATAAAGTACCTAAATAAAAAAACCTATAGAAAAGTGTAACATAGGAAAGTATTCGATAAAAAGATTAAATAAAAAAGTAGTAGTTAAGCTTATTTCATAGCACATTTAGAATGTAAACATTTATAATTACCTAACTATCTATATATGTGATAATGATAAATAATAAAAATAATATAAATGCCTCCGAAATTGATGAGAAATAAAAAAAAATCAACTCCTCACTATCGGCAAAAACAATCAAAAAGAGCAACTTATAATAGCAGTGTACCTATTTTACGTTTGGCACTATTGTACGTTATATAATAAGAAGAAATTGCCTGAACGCGGGCTGTTTGTCAATCTTACAGATAAGCTTAGCGAACAAGCCGGAAAAACAATAAAATTAAAACTAATTTTTTACATTTATGGCACTTTATGGACTCTATGTTATTGTCATACATATGGATTAACATTTTTTTATTTTAACTTTGATGCTTATCTAATATCTGAAAAGAAAAAAAAAAACGTTAATATGCATTGTAGGATAAATATATTGTTTAAACACGAAACATTAAACTATCAAAATTTTGAAGAGCTGGCGTGATTCAATTTTTTTGTTTCGTATACTGAAGGCCTGGTCAAAGTCAATTACTTTGTTTCTTAAGGCTTACAAAACAAGTTCTTGGACAAGTTAGATTTTAAATACTAATTATTATCAAATAAGAAATAAGGTGTTATTGATTCTATTCACTGAAACTTTTTATTCACACTTGCCACTAATGAGTTATTGGGTTTCGTCAGCTTGGATAAAAATTTGTTAAAACGAAAGACAACGAAAATCGCGCCAGCTTTAAAATAAATACTATCACCAAAAAGTGTGTACTATAATAATTTAATAAAATGAAATTCAATAGAATAAAATTCATTTAGGATTTCATTCTATTGGGTTCCGAAAAAAAATTACGAAGATATCATTCCCATATACATACATAGGGCTGACATTAAGACTTATAATTAATGTCTATTTATTATAATAACAGGAAGCTGCATGCAGACCTAATAAATTACTAATTTCATGGCTTCCTGTAGAAAAAATACTTCTTCTGACCGGACAAACGCAGCCCCAAGTTTCGTTTCTTTATCGTTTCGAGACATCACAATATTGTGATCAAGACGTTTTATTCTTATTGTATAGTTTTGGTACTCTATCTTCAATACTATTACACATACATGCAATACACATTGAACTTCGCAAACTCAATACATAAATAAGACGGCTCGATGACTGCTCGATCGACATTATCAAGAAACCAAAGTTAAGGCTCTATTTTTGTTTACATCAGGCACGACACTAAAGTTAATATGCGCTTGGAATGTTTGGCCGTGCCATCGTCAGCCAATTATAAAGGCGCTGGTTTTATCCAATCATAGCCTATTAGCGCTCAGAGATAATTAACTCAGTGCCTTTTAATGAAAACCATATTTCCGGAGAAAGTCCAAAGTTAACAATTACAAACTACTTTACTAGAATAATATAGTCAACTTACTGTATATATTGAAATGTATGCATCTAGAATGCGAGTCGAATATTAGTAAAATTGGATTTAGAAACATGCGTTAGTCTGGATAAGGTAGAGGATAATTGGAATCATCGAGAGGAGTTCCAAGGTCGTGGGGGGATTCAGGCTGTATTGGTTGTTCAGGAAGTTAGAGGGGGGAGACTTGAATACATCAAGGTCGTCCAAGAAGGGGTACATCTCATGGTACATGCTACTGTATCGTCCAGGCAGCATGAAAAGAGTTACAGGTTAGTAATGTAGTTAATTAGGTTAACAAAAGGGAGCATGTGAACTGAGGGAAGCACCACCAAGATACTCTGAAATTAATGGGCATAGAGCAATTTGTAAAAAACAGCTACAGCTAAGATGTTCCCCCAATACACACGTTCAAATGTTAGTATAATAGCTATATTAATTAATAAAAAAATATATTACTATTGGTACTATTGACTGTTGGTACCCATACCCTAAAGGTTGTCGCTCACATGTCCGATCCCACTGCCACACAACACTAAAATAAGTATAGCTTATATCGGGTTCTTAGAGAGCGTCAAGCTTTAGGGGATGACGACTTTTTTCATTAAAATAGTGTATGACCTTGCTTTTACCAATGTCCTAAACATATTAACACCTTGTGCTACGAGGTACAATCATCACGAAATTCTTCCCTCTTTTTTCAGTCATTTAAATTTTGATAATTTATTAAATTAAATAATTAAATGTCGATGAAGAATGACTTAAATGTATTTGGAATAGGTATATGCATGCATTTAAGACATTAAATTTAATTTTTTTTTAATTAATTTACAATTATTTTCCATTACGTGACTCTGGTAGAATTGTGTCTAACTAGACACATTATTACCATTAACATAAAATCATCATCATCATTTTTAGTTTTATTTGTATTCATGATTTTCTCTCTTTTATCGATATTCATGACTTTTTTTGATATTGTCAACGACATAGGGGCGGGGTTTTAACGCATCTTTTGCCTTGAATTTAGAAGGTTCGAAATTCTAGGAACATAAATTTACTGTGCAAAATGTTCGCGTAGGGACCCTTTTCTTCAAATAATTCAGATCTATTACTCTTATAATTTTGTTATTCAAAATCGGTGATATGAAATAATATCAGTCATTACTGTCAGAATTTTAGGACGATAGAGAATCTCTAAGATTGTAAGAGTTACATGACTCTAATTTTTTTAATCTAAATCGTCTTTATTTTGTTATTATTATGAGAAGATTTTGCCGAGCGTTGTACAAAAATGAGTTATAAAAAAACGAAACTGCTTGATATGACTGCGTGAAAAAGTAAAATCCAACAAAACGTGTTAAATTTTTAACTTAGACTTGTTTAGGAATTTTGACCACGGCGGTAGTCTCAAGCCAGGTGGCTAGCCAGGTGCTCAGGTCATATTATAGTCCACAAGAGTTTACAGAACACAGAACACAATACAACTAACATACTGTTAAACTATAACAGTGTCAAAATAAAAGATTTTAATGAAAATCGACCTCACAAAAGCTACGTATGTAGAAGATACGTAGATGTTATTCCGAACTAAAAGTGAAAAACGGTTATAAGAATTATGTTACTTTTTAGTAAATTTAATGAGATAAAAGCCCATATGGCGATTATAAGGGAAGGCCTGCGTCCAGCAGTGGAACATTTCAGGCTGTTTACGTTGAGAAGGATGAGGTTAGTCATTTTGCGATATTATTATGATGAAAGGTGATGATAAATACCTATAGATCGTTTAGACAGGAGCGGATAATTCCGCTAACCAATTGCTTTAAGACAATTTTGTATCGTATCAGAATCGTCCATAGATGAAGAAAACTCTAGATAGTGCGTGCGTTGCTAATTGCACTGAGATACTGATATAAACCTTGACACTGTTTACACGCGTCCCTCTGATAAAAAACTACAGATCCCATCTGTAGTTTTTTCATGAAAGGTGAAATGCCAAAATGTGTCAATCTGAAACAATACCATTGGTTTGGTGAAGTGATTTATTTACAGATATTACTACAAACCTGCAAGGCTGTGTGTTGCGTCCAGTCACAGCGGTTTGTCCAAGGTTGACGCCACGACCGGTATCCATAAATTCAACTTGATCGATGCAGCCGGAGAATCCAGGATAGCGATTTACGTTCAGACGTTCCGGGATGCCACCTGTGGGAGAATGAACCATAAATATCCTGAAGTAAATATCTTTTTAAATGGCTGCTGAACCAATGAGAGTATCTTGTTCACTTAACCCCTGACTGTTTTATGTTTAACGTAGTCTGTGGCATCGTAGCTGGTACCAGCCTATTATCTGCTATGTCGTGCTAGATAGCTCGTTGGATACCCTTATTATACAGGATTATTAGTAATTCAGTTACACTGCGTGAACTTGCGGGTTTTGTCCATTACTACAAGCACGTTCGAGGAGAAAAAAAAAAACCTGCCGTGCCGGTTTTAATTTATAAACTTGGTATTGGTAGTAAGTAGGTTAGCGATTCAATAATCTTTTATAGGAAGGGCTTTTTTTAAACTAAAGTTAAAAGCGACTCTTCCCTGAATTAACAGTGGCAGTCGTAGATTGGTCTTTAGTAATTCATAAACGTCATTATATGTCACTAGCGGTCCGGCCAGGTTTCGTTTGGGTGGCATTACTTTTTTTGGGTTAAACAGAGTAAATAATATATTTACGCAGGACTCGTTTGCAACGTAATTAACTGCAAGCTATACTTTACAATGATAAAGTAACTTTATAAAGCTACAAGCTAAGCAGAGCTTCTGTTATGGGTACTAGATAACTGATATACCTACATACAGATTACACTTCATAGAAATAAAGTTTTCAAATGAACCAATGGACAAATTTTCTTTTTCTTTATAGGAGGAAACGAGACTGGGATCATTAATATCTGTCGACACCTTTAAGCGTTTTATTCCTGATAATGTTACAGACGAGTTAATTGAGTACATTAAGGTTTCACATTGGAAACCAATTTATCCAATTAGAAATCCAAAAGCAGATATTTACTCCTACATATTTTATGCCATGACATTAAATTTGTGCATATCCGTTTCTGCATTTGGAATGGAATATTTGTTATATAATTTATAATAGACGGGCCGTGACACGTCCTATGTTTTGATCCTCACAGGAATAAATAACCAACAGGAGGTGAAAATAGTTTGAGGCACTGAATTTATGATGATTAATGACAAAGATTGACATAAATTGACATAAATAATATCAAGATGTTGTCACGTGAGCAGTTTTGTGAGCTATATCACCTGCCCACTTGCCAATAAGCTAGATAACTAAAAAATCGGATTAGTCCATCAGTTAGATTATCAGAAGATATCGCATAAGTATTTTTTTTGACAATTAAACAAAAAAAATGAACATATAGCCAGTAAGAGTTCCACGTGACGTCACGCCGCTGGTGGAAATTTGAATTTGAATTGGAAATTTTATTTTTAGTAGACTAGCCTTATCAGCTCACTAGGTGACTTTGGTTCTTCTAGAGATTTGCGTGTCCAGGATTCTATTACGAAGAGAAAATTCAAGCATAGTTCTCATTAAATAGTTTTTAAAACACTAAAAACCTTCAAATTTCCTAGTACGTTCACTGGTTTTTATTTATGTTTTGTAAGATATTGAGACTCGGAATACAATTTTTTGGGACCACCTGCGGATATTTTTTTTACTATAGGTACAATAAGACATTCAAATCGGTCGACAATACACGGATAATCGACAAATATACAGAAAAAAATATACATATCTACTACACAGCTGATCAACGAAAAACTTCCATCAAGTCGGGTAAAAAATTAGTTTATAGATATATTTGACGTCCTCTGTGGCGCGGTGGGCGAAGGTCTGCCTGCGACGCAGGAGGTTGCGGGTTCAATTCCCGCCTTGGGACAAATATTTGTACGATCTGCAGGTATTTGTTCCGGGTGTTCTGGTCGTTGTCTATGTATGATAAAAAATATCTACCTATGTCATGTATTGTATTATGTATATCAGTTATCTAGTACCCATCCCATAACACAAGCTCTGCTTAGCTTGGGGCTAGATAATGCTGTGTGAATTGTCCAGCATTAATTATTATAGATATTTATTTATTTGAAATATTTTGGTACATTACCGATGTAAATGTTCGAGTCTGCGTTCATGCGGTTTGCGAAGCCGGAGTAGGCGCGTTCTCCTAAGCCATCAACGGTCAGTTCCACACGCCCGTCCGCCAGCAGGCGTACTACGATCTGTTGGACATAATTTATTTATATTTATTTATTTATAAGGCAATACCAACAATACACATAATGAAACATTTATCATAGCAATCGGATCATTCCCATTAGATCCATTGACTAGATCCATGATTAATCTATCCAGTACTTTATTTCTCATAAGATCCATGTCTATATCATAATATTCATAGGGAATATTTCACAAATTATTTGTATGTCTGCGTACTTTTTTTTTAGAATGCAATGAGAATGATGTCATCTATTAGGTATGCAGTCCTGCTCAGATCGAAACCGATCCGCGAACTACTGCCAGACAGTATGACAGGTTATGTTTAACTACTGCCAGACAGTATGTTATGTTCTCAATCCCATTCTTTAAGTGCGCAGGATATACACTTATCATCATCATCATCAGCCTATAATAGTTCACTGCTGGACATAGGCCTCCCCTAGCGATTATGATTATTGACATAAAACGATTTAAAAAAAAAGTAAGCACCACACGACATTTTGAAGAAAAAAAACAGTGAATATTACCTCATTGCAATGAGACGCAGACATAAAAATTAACAAAGTGTTGGATGTAAAAGGGTCTAGAAATATTTTTTGGAATAATATAAAATTTAAACAAAAAAACATATTTCTGAGGATTTTGTGCAATTTCGTATAATATAGGCTGATGTACAACCCACTGCCGACTCTAATACGTACCTACACGATGAAGTGCGACAAGTGCAAAAAAAGGTGATATATTTAAAAAAATATTGCTTACGCTGTGCATATCCCCATCACCGACAAATCCTGAGTTGGCGGTAACCACGGCCGGGCCGGAGCCCATATCGAATTCCAGTACAACGACGCCATGTTCAACTGCAATGGAACACCATGAATTAATTTATGAACACTCTCCTACAAATTACAATTATAAAAACCGGACGAATTAACATGACACCTGGCTCGAACGACATTTATGCAATGTACAAAGTGCGAATATGCTGCACTTTGTACATTGCATAAACGTCGTTCGAACCAGGTGTCATGTTAATTTGCCCGATTTATACGTCAACTGGGGAAAGGACTGATCCCATTAGTCATTTCATTTATTAGAAGAAATATAGTTTGAATACACCTTGTATTCACACATACCTAAAACATTAGAATAGAATACATACTTCACCAAAACACATTGGCATGCAAAATTTCTTAAGGAGTAGGTTAGGGTAGTACGTAGAATAGGTTCCTATAAAAAAAGTATTTAAATTATTTTATTTTATTTTCATTAAATTAAATGTAACTAAAATAAATGTCAACAATGTTGGTATCCACTAATTTAACAATTTTAGGTCCATGAGTTCCTTAACACTATAGACCTGCAATAAGTCTATAATGTCACGTGGGATTTTATTCTCTACAAATTTTTTTTTACGGATTTTGTGTTCGGGATCGATACCCCTACTAACTCTGTCGGTCTTTTTTGTCCTCCTAAATATCTAAGCTACTACTGACGCTATTAACAAGAGGGATGTAAACAGAATGGTACATCCCAAAAAAAAAACTATTATCTCTATTTTATAATCTCTAATTATAGCTGATAAATTGACCCACGAAGTTTGAAGAGTGATCATATTAAAGGTAGGGTTTGGTGATATAGATTCATATTTTACAGGGAAAATAAAGAAGATCCTTTATTCAGAATACTTTTTGATAACCCAGCATTTTTTTTATTTATTTATCTATCAGAAAATCTGTTGGTACAAATCAAAACAATTTTTATGAAACAATTTCGCTGCGCTAATACAAATCGTTGTCAAATTTTTTGTGTGATTTTAATAAAACTAAATTATTACCACGAAAAACACATAGGTAAGCCTAAAAAGTTACCAAGTTTAAACTAGTTACCTTGCTGTTTTCTGTTATCAGTATTCCTTCAAACGTCTTTGTTGACGTAAAAAAACTTGGATTCTAAAACCGAGTACGTTACTCCTGTGGTTCAGCGACCCAAAGTGGATCTCTTGACCTTACACAATACCTTTATTGTGTCTGTTTCAAAAACATTTTGCTTCTCAAATACCCTAAATTTAAACTGGGGGAGCGTCATTGCTTCACCTCATACAGAACATAAAACATAATAAAATACCTTACTTCTATGGTTCAGCGACCCAAGGTGGATCTTGACCTTACACAATACCTTTATTGTGTCTGTTTCAAAACATTTTGCTTCTCAAATACCCCAAATTTAAACTGGGAGAGCGTCATTGCCTCACCCCATACAGAACATAAAACATAATAAAATACCTTACTCCTATGGTTCAGCGAACCTTTATTGTGTCTGTTTCAAAATATTTTGCTTCTCAAATACCCCAAATTTAAACTGGGGGAGCGTCATTGCCTCACCCCATACAGAACATAAAACATAATAAAATACCTTACTTCTATGGTTCAGCGACCCAAGGTGGATCTTGACCTTACTCAATACCTTTATTGTATCAGTTTACATTTCGCTATACAGCAAATTTAAACTGGGGGAGCCTCGTTGCCTCACCCCATACAACACACCCCAAACTTTTAATTAAGGTTCTATATTGAAACTGGCATACTCTGCCCCGTTTTCATAGAAAGTCCGTCTGTAAACCATCTGGCCTGGTTAGATTGTAGGTATAGTTAGAAAACTAGTGATTTATAAACTGTTTGTTTGCCTGTAGCAAGTGAACATAGTAACATAGTGAATTTTCACTGTTACTCAGGTTGTATTCACAGGGTTATAAAACTTTTTGATTAAAGCTACAACTGCGGACGGACTACTATTTAATTTGTGATCTAATAGGTTATGCATTTTTTATTTGAGTATTTAACTATTAGTACAGCGGGGCAATGCAGCCAGTTTCTCGGATACGCTTCCGACTGATATTGATATGGATCACTTGAGCTACCTGTATATTGTTTGCAACAGTCTGCAGTCTCTTAATTTAATTCTATTATTTGATTGTAATTTTCTTTCTCACTAAAGAATTTTACTATTAGTCAAAATAAGTTAGCAAAAAACTCTCAAAGCTATCTTGCAGGGTTCATTTATGAACTCTGTTGTCTGTTTTCCTTCCGTTTAATTTCCACATAAAAGGTCTATCTAGCAGGGATGCCTCAATGTCACTGGCAACGTATGTACCAACCCTAACGGGCCCTAATACTGTGCTCCGCATCGACAAGTTAATAGCTTCGGTAGTACTAACGTCTACGTCATAATTACGTTTCCACGTTGAATAACAGGAACAAAACAGGCGGAACAAAACAGCTGCAGCGGGTGTCAGTTTTCCGCCTCTGGTTGCGTCGTCTGTACATAGAGTTCTTAGAATATTGATCAGTTTTTTACCGATATCGCAAGAATTAGAGTTTTGTAATATTTATTACAAGTACAAAATACAAATATTATGTAGCATCAGTAGTATTTATCTAATTTCATAACTGTCTTTTCTTAGGCAGAATGAAATATGAACTTTATTTCTGCATTTTATAAATAATTAATATGTCTCGTACTCTTTGTTGACTATACCGCTTTACCTACATGTAAGAGTGTGTATCATGCTCAAAAATGTTAACTTAGATTATAAGTTTGTTTAAATTTTACGGTAATTTTATATTTATTAGAACTTTTAGAAGTTTAAGGCTAGTTATAGTAACCACATTAATTATTAGATAAATAAGAGGCGAACTTAGTGCCTAGACAAACCTAACATAGGCTTTAAGGTACTTCTAACCAAGCTATGTAACGAATTTTTATGGATAAATTAAATCTATCTCTCTATCTGTTAATAGTAGGTTTTTCATGTATATTTTTACTTTTACTATAAGTTAGATAGATATTAGTTTCTACAAGAGGCACAATTTGTTATTGTTAACAAAAATAACGAGTATTAGCTATTGGACTTACTTCTGATCATCAAGAAATCGCCAGTGTTGGGCTGTGCGTTCATTTCCCGCTGGTACACCAGCACGCCGTCCTTCGTAGTGCTGATGCGGAGCATGATAGCGACCGACCGGCGCTCCAAATCTTCGTAATCAACCAGGTCGTGTGGCAATTCGATGTATCCATTACCGCTAAAGCCAACGCTGTTCATCAGTTCCAAGCCTGGAAAAGGATTTTTATTTAACTGTCATGGTAGCAATTTAAAATAACAAGGCTAAAAGTTTCTTCGTCGCTTCTTTACTTTAGTCTACATACAGAAGCGACAGAAATCAAAAATATTACATTATTTCTGTGTCGGTGTTTAATTTTAAGAACTTGACCTTTTCTAAGTTCACATTTATTTTATTGGTGGAAATAGAGTTTTTGATTCTTAAAATCTTATAACGGAGTCGTCAACATCATCCGCCGGTGTGCGATCACTGCTGAACACAGGCCTCCCCAAACAAAACTGCTACCTGTACTCTTACAAATACTAGAATTTTTGATGCCCCTGATATAATTAACATTAATTTTATTTGAATTAATAAATGAAAGTGAAACCATTATCTTGGTTTATAAGAAAGGTGATTTTTCTCCCACGGTAGAAACTGTACTTTGCGTTGCCATAAAAAAGAAATTACAAAAAATAGTACATCGCGAAATCTCTATATTTTTTAGTTTTCTACGCTTTAAGTGAATTAGGAATGATATCAAGCGAAAATTAACCAAAAATAACAACCAGAACACCCTGAACAAATATTTGCAGCTCGTACAAACATTTATCCCGAGGCGGAAATCGACACGCAACCTCCTGCATCGCAAGCAGACCTTCGCCCACCGCGCCACAGAGGTTGTGTAATATAATAATGAACTGGCTTGAATAAGATTAGTGAGTCGTTAAACTACACAAATCAATGAATTTATACAAACATGTGACATTTATATATGATTAGATAATCGATTAAGATATTCGTCGTGGTGAATACCTTGTTTAGACGATTTGGAACGACGAGATCTGAGTTACTGTGTCTCACAAGTATGAACTCTTGTGGCAGCGGTTTATAAATCAATATTCTGCCGATATTGTTAAAACGCCGTAATAGGTAACCTGATTGCGAAGCAGGTGCTGTATTAACGGCTATGTGCATGTGACACGATCAAATTATCTACTGTCGTCGATGAGTTTCTAAGCGATTCTAATTTTCGGCAACAAAGGACCCAAGTAATGAATTATTTTTTGGATACATCGGGGCAACGCAAACAGCGTTTAGAGGAAGCTTTAGGCTGTCAACGACATAATTATCCACACTAAATTGTTTGAAACAGCCTGCAGGCTGCTTTATTGTACCATCATTTAAGTGTTAAATAAATATATTAAGATCGTAAACCTAAAATATTATATTGTTAATACGTAGAACATACATACCTAGAACCAAAAGATACAAGATCTTTTGTTTTTTCTTTGTAAATATTGTTTTGCATAGGTTCATAAGTAGACACCTAAAAAGTCAAGTACTATGTTTCGATAAGTTAATCAAAATTCCTAATTTAATTCGTTTAGTTACCTTGACTAAGAAGTGTACTTAACGTAGCTTGGCGGGAGTAGTTCTAGCTTTAAGGCTGAAAAATATTTTTTCTTTTCAATTTTTTCTTAAACTATTAGCCAGTTCAAGGCATATTTTTTTCTCTTACATAAAGGCATGACTTTTTGGGGTGAAAATGGAGATTTTTGGATTCTTATAAGTGGTTTTCCCTCCATGGTTGAATGCGTACAACGTTGCGCGTAACAAAGGTATTCAAAAAAGAAATACTCATAAGAATTTAGAATTTTTTATTATGCAAAAATGTATTTCCTATAAATGTTTTTATAATCTTGTTTCCCATTGTTAGTGCATTGTGTACCCAAGAGTTTTCAATTTAAGTTTTCCTCACACAATGTAGTTTATTTATAATGAATTGAATTCTCAATAAACTAATAAAGGCTTGCATTCAGCACAAAAGCTGCACGCTATAATTAGTAGAGCGCATCGCGTCAATCATCAAACAGAACTAGCAGATTCAAACCTTATTACGTTGTTGGTTCTCAATCAATTATATATTCCTTACTCCACTTATTGATTGATAAGTTACTAGCAGTTCGCAGTTTATTTTTGTATTTCTGCAAATCCGTAGAATATGTGATTACTAGTAACAAAAGACTATTGTCATGCGCTTCAAAACAAGATTAAAAATCCTGGAAAGAAGCTCCGTGTATTTTATATACAGTCTGAAAAAATAATGTAAAATTATACACACCTCCTAATTCAATATGGTCGACTAATTTAAAGCAGCTGCTAAACAGTGTTATTTTTCACTCTGTCATAAGTCAGTAAAAGAAGACAGGGTGAGAATCAGCAATGCCAAAGCATAAACTAACTCAAAAGTTAGAAGACTATTATGAATAAGGGGGCAAGTAGGTATCTATTAACGAGAATCCAACTAACAGCACATGATATGAGCGTGTGTATGGCTCAAATATTCAAAGACAACTTAGACATAAGCACGTTACGTTAATTTCACATACCATTAGGTATCTAAAACCCAAGCTAAGCAGAGCTTGAAGAGTGTTTATGAGTTAGATGACTGATATACTAAATAAATTACAGTAGATATTTTTTTATTCCATAGAAAATATCAAGAACGATTTATGCAGATCGTACAAACATTTATACCGAGGCGGGAATCGAACCCAACCAGTAAGCTCCCGCGTCGCAGACGAACGGTCGTCACCCACCGCGCCACAAATGTCGTCAAATGAATGTAAGATGTATTAAGACTTACGCATCTGGCATGAGGCACCGGAGAATCCAAGGGGGCAGTCGCAAGTGTGGTTCATCAGGGTCGAGGCGGTGTAATCAGGTCGGCAGTAGCCGCCGTTTCGGCAGGGTCGCGCGGCGCAAGGGTCGGTCGGGGGAGGTCGTGGGTTGCGGAGGGAGGAGGCCACGCGGGTCTCGCAGTAGTTGCCGCTGAAGCCGGGGGGGCAGACGCAGGATCCATCGGCAGCGCAGGTGCCGCCGTTGTTGCAGTGGCAGGTGTTGTCGGCCTGAAGAGATAAACTTGGTTAAAAACGTACCATTCAATTTGTACCTTCTATTGGAGTCTACCACATCAAAGTAAATGGACCGCCGACAAGATTTCAAATTGTCGTACCAGACGGTAGCGAGAGAAAATAGCATCAGTGGCTTATCGATCATACTCGTATATAAATCGATATATGACTATTAAAATTGCCAATTTGTTTTGACTGTCAAAATAATCGGAATCAAAAAAAATATGGAACACTTATATAAAAGAAGACTCCAGTGGTTGTCCGTTTTTCGCGAGATATGGCTGGCCAACTGCCACTTTAGCTTGCTAATTCTTAAAGCTATGTCAACGACTTTGGTTCTTTATAGGATGTATTCGTTACGAATCACAACCTTCAGGGAAAATAGATCTTTCCATAGCTAGCCGAGCGACCTTGAACTGGTGGAGCAGCCCTACCGTGAGTGTTCACTTCTCAGCTTCGTAGGTCATGAGTCATGCATGACGTACTGATTGAAAACTTTCGTAATGGAGCATTGTGGTATGGATGACGAGACAACTCGAGGTAGGTAGTTTCCAAAAAAAACGTCATTTTAGAAAACGCTACGCTTCTATGCCAACTTAACTATGAACTTACAAATCTTAAATTAATAGTCATATTTTTAAATGCATGCCTCCTAAAAAAACCAAATATACACTACAGAAACACAAAATGCTTGGTCACGACACACTGACGTTTCAATACAAAGTTATACAAACGATTCAGTTTCGAAAACTAGGAGTTATAAAACCGGCCACGTGCGTATCGGACTCGGGCAGAAAGGGTTCCGTACCATTGTTTAAAAAAATGCAAAAAAATCAGGTTTGTTGTATGGGAGCCCCCTAAATATTTATTTTATTATATTTTTTAGTAATGTTTCTATAGCGACAACAGAAATACATCATTTGTGAAAATTTTATCTGTCTATATCTAACTATCACGGTTTATGAGTTACAGCCTGGTGACAGACCGGAACATACGGACGGACAGCGGGATCATAGTCCCGTTTTACTCTTTGGGTACGGAACCCTAAAAACAATGTTATCGTGTTACTATTTGCCCGTCTCTGTCGTTGCCAGGTTTGTTAGGCGCAGTTCGCACCGCGCTGCCGCTAATTGGAACGTGTTAATAAAGGATAACTTTTCTGCTACTCGAGTTGCCAGGCAAGGTTTGATTTTAAGAAGTCTAAAGTAACTTTTCTAATTATTGAACTGATTTTTTATCGATAAAAACATTTTTGAATATTAACGAGGACAATAAGGGCCGGTCTCCACTAAAGCAGAGATGTGCGGAGATGTCGGAAGCGGAGACGAGAAGAGACGTTTTTCAGTTAGGGTGATACACCGCTGAAAAACGTCACTGGAGCGACACCGAAGCTATACGGAGATGTGTGCTGGCTAAAGCGGTAATAGGGATGTTAACAATTTTTCGGAATTGCTTTTATTTTGAAGATGGACTCTTGTTTAGCATAAAAAAAAATATTTTCTTTAAAAATATTACTATTTTCGATAAGAAAATGTACAAAAATAGAGTAATTTTAAACTTTTCCGCTAAAACACTAACAACTGTCACGTAACAGAAATGACGTCACGAACCGCAAAACGATGGTCGCGATTCATGACATGACTGTATGTTGTATGTCCATTGTTCGATTAGGACATGTGTTTTCTTAATTTTACTTGAATACAAACAATCAAAATGAACACAAAGTTTTACAAAACCTGTGCAGTGCCCCCTGTGTAAAAGTACAACAATTACTATACCGGAAAAACTGTTTATTCATGTGCCAAAAGATAAGCAAATGTTACGAATTTATTGTTTTAGCACATAACCTAACTTTGTAAACAGTGATTTAAACGATGTTCTAAACACGATAAATTATATATAAAAAGCAGAAAATCATCTATTACACATGTACTTGACTGTTATTTATGTATTCGTAGATAGATAAATGGTATTAAACGTAAAAGAGTACCTACAAAGATGTTTTCACGTTCCTGAATTCTGAACCACAAAAGTCTTCGTTTCTTGCAAAAAAGTTTGCCACCATCAACAAATCTACTTTTGGTAAGTTGGAACTATTCCCTTTAGTGAATCCGGATTCCATCATGTATTAATATTATGTAATTTACAGACTAATTCGTCGTTATGAGAAAATGCAGAAAGGTAAACAAACAGTGCGACAGCTAGTTTTGCAGCTAGTGACGTCATAAGCTTATAATGGCGTTTGCAGTCACTTGACAACAGATTATAAATATAGCATTTAAAATCATTTTTAATAAATTCAATAAGTTATATTATATTATAAAAATGTGATTTTCGATATTCTAATAATACAAATGATTATAAAATTAACACTAAACTTTAATTTGTGATTATGGTTAACATCCCTATTTCTATATAGAGAAGACTGGAACTGAGTTGCATGCGGCGAGCTTTGGATGATTGTTGAGATGACACATATTTCATCTCGTATCCGCTGTTTGCCGTTGTCAGCTTGCGAGACACAGTTCACATTTCCGCGTCGATCGTGCCATACAAATATGATACATTTCCGGTCGGAGACATCCACTGAAGCTGAATGGAGACGAGATGTGTGAAAAACGACCTGTTGGTTGTTTAAAATATCACTTCTTGTCTTGTATTTATTTATCGATTACCAAATAAGTACATTATTTATATAGTCTCTATGCCAAACTGTTGCCAAATTTTTGTACAGTTTGGCAGATATTTGTCTCCGCTTTTGTGGAGTCCGGGCCTTAAAAAATGTTTGTAGTGTAATGTGTGTTGAGTTTTGGTTGTTTAGTAATGGAATCAATTTAGTAATCCTGTTCGCTTTTAATATGATTCTAATTTAGATTTGATTACGTCGCTATGAACTGTGATACAAATGTGCAGCCCGATCATTTCGTCATAGCGTATCCTTGTTATCTTACTGTTGTATTTACGATAAATTAAAATAGAATCATAGGTCGTTAAGAGTAAAGATTAAAACCGAATAAACCATATATCTGTATATTTATTGCGAACTTCATCATCAGCCTATATTTGTCCACTGCTGGACATAGGCCTTCCCTAATGAGCGCCATAGCACCCTGTCTTCAGCTTGCCGCATCCAGCATCTGCCAGCAGTCTATCGCAAATCGTCATCCCACCTGGTCGGAGGGCGTCCTACACTACGTTTCTACTATTTCGGACTTATGCAGGCGTAACTCCGAAATTAATATAAAAACAAGTGTCTTGTGTTAAAATTTTCAGAGGTTTATAGTATTGTTGATAGATAGTATTACCACTTGGTATTATATTTCACCCATCTCTGCCGAGACATCTGTAAAGTATTATATTCCACCCATCTCTGCCGAGATATCTGTAAAGTTCCAATCACCTCTGCTGGGAAATCTGTAAGGTATTATATTCCACTTACTTCTGCCGGGATATCGCCGCGTGGGGAGAAGTTGGAGCATTCCTTCAGGTTTGCTGACTCCACGTTAGGGTCCTTCACAATATCGACTGGCGAGCCTTGGGTCTTCAGCTAGAGAAATAAAATTAAAATTTAATCGTCAAAATTAACTTATCAAATAGTTGAAATTAAGTCGAAAAAATTATCTATTAAAGTAATGTGTTGTATTATGTATATGAGTTTTCTAGTACCCATAACACAAGCTCTGCTTAGCTTGGGGCTAGATAATGCTGTGTGAATTGTACAGCATTATTTATTTATTATTGTTATTAAATTTGGCGTAAATTTGGTACAAGAATTTGGAAGAGATTAAATGTGTAAATAACAAATCGAATACCGCAAAGATAATAAAACTTTAAATTTTAATTAAAAGAAAAACTTACATCTTTGATGCAACCCATAAATCCGCTGTTGATTCCGATGTTGCTGTTCAGTACAATATAGTCATCCACACCGCCGACGAACATGGGGGTCTCGAGTTTCAGGCTCTGGGAACAAATATAATATAATATAACCATTTTAATATGTACAACTAGGTAGGTGGGTACCTATCTTTTACTAGATTTTTTAATAATTAAAAAAAAAACCCGCAGTACTGATTCTTTAAATAGTTTTTTGTTGATTATGGACCCAATTTAAAGTACCTCTTTGTGTAAAATATTTTCTGAAATATATATTTCAAACAATTACCAATTACAATTATCTTTATCTCGACTAAGTACGTGGATTGTAGTTTTCTACCTTATTTTTTGACCCAATTTGCAACTATGTAAGCGTGTTAACTACGAACCTAATTCGTGCTGGGACGGATGCGGAACGTTAAGGGGCGAAACGTTGGTGTTCTTCGAACACAAATAAGGCTCGTAGCTAACCCGCTGACATCGGTAATGAATTCGTCAAACTACGATAGTTTAGTAAAATATCTCTAAGCTTGCTTCTAGGGTACAAAAATTTACTAATTATTTTAACTTAATTTTGTATCAGTGTAAATTATCTTTAAGCTTAGACGTAGATACTATTTATATTATATTCTGTATCAGAGTTGTGTCAGTCACTATCTCTTTAAGTAATTATTATATAATTTTTCTCTGTGGACAAATACTCCACATGTGAATCATTAGAAGCCATTTAATAATTGAATTATTCTCACCTTAGTAGAATCCAAACGCTGTTCGTAGTTATGGACAAGGTTGATTATCATAGAAATTACGGGTCCAGCGCGAGTCACTTGCACGTCGACCCATTCATCAGCGGGCAGGGTCGTGTTGCTTACCAAAATGGCGGGATTTCCTGTTATGAGAACACTCATAAGTTTATGAGAATGAAGGAAAAGAGAGAAGAAGAAGAAAGAAATAGAGAGTACACCTGTGTTTGTGCATATACCTGTAAACTCTACTGTGTCCTATGCACAGAGCTAAGTTTTGTTAAGGCTAGCAGAAAACATCATTAATTAGTGTAAGACATGTTCAAAAGTTCAATTTCTTTACTAATATTAAAAAGGCGAAATTTGTTTGAAAGATGTTTGGCTAAAGACAACACCAAAACTTATAAATGAACCGGTTTACATTTTTAAAACATAGAGATACTGGACCTGGAGTAATAAAATAGGTTAATTTGATTCCGAAAACCGCGTGCGAAGCCGCCTGCAGATACTAGTAAAAATAATGAACTGATAGCAAAAGTGAGAAGAGAAGTAGATGAAAGAGAAAGTTGGAGCTGAAAGCAATCCCTAATTAAATAAAATCTGTCGATAGTTCAGTAGATTCAAATATAATATCGAAGAGACAACTGATAAATATTAAACTGTACAAGAAAAAGGTAAAAACTAAGTCCAGCAGCAATGGTGACGAAAAAAAAGGTTACAATGAAAAATTATCAAAAATATTTACCTACTAAAATTCATAAAAAAAACAAGCTATATAAGTCCACTACGCCTCCCCATAGTGTCCTGTTGTCAACTTCTAGTTGGCGAAACTCAACAAAGAATAAGAATCATCAAAGAATAAAGTCTTATTTGATATTTCTGCAGTTAAGTATATGAGGATTCCGTCAGAGACTGGGGCAGTAGCTTTGATGACAACGTCTCTAGACCTTATAATCTAGCCACTAAGGCCGTATTACGAAAGGTTGCAGAGTCAATTACCTCCGCTTGAGTAACGCTCATGTCTTAGAAAAGCGTTACTCAATCGATCCATCTCAAATAGATCGATAACTGAGTAATCTTTGATAATAATGGTATAAGTTCCTTCCTTACCTTCTCCGAGTTCAAAACGGAACTCCAGATGCCCGTTCTTGACAGTCAAGGATGTGAACCCTCCAATACCGCGGGGAGATTCAGCACAATACATAATTATTCCATCGGAGACGGGGGCGGTTGCCTTGATTTTCATAGCCATTTTGAAGAAGCGAGCGGTGGTCGGAGGCTTGAGGGCGACGTAGGCTTGGCCGGTAAACGCGGGGTATTCGATCTGCTGGGGGTTCTGGCAGCTGCGGAAGAAAGTTTGAATGTAGCTTGTTTTATTGAATGTGCTGCACAACAAGTGGTTTTGATTTTAATAATGAACTTTTTAAATTAAGATAATACTGTTCTTTATAAATAATTCCATATCGAAACTAAATACTCTTTAAGATGTGACAACCGTATCTGTACGAGTGTATTCAACGAAATAAAAGCTTAATTTTATCGTTAGATTCTAGAGAATTTATCGGTAAAATGAAGCTTTCATCAATTCAATATTCTTTTTCTTTTGTTCAAATATTTTTGAATTATAATTATAAGAGACGTTGAAAAGACTTATTGAAACAGCTAGATAGACAACAGCTGTTTGCTCGAACTTTGTTTTTTAAGATATTATGCCTATGTTTTTCCAGCTGTACCAGCAAACGTTTACCAGGGCTTAGGACAGGACAGTTTCTTTCTCCAGCTGTCAGTGTGACTCACTTTTGTCCGTTACACCGACCCAAAATTTGCTGCACCGCGCCTTCCAGCTATTTGGACTATGTTTTTCTATCTTCTGGAATTATGATTTGCTACCTGTTTGGCAGCTTTCAAGACTATGTTCCTAAAGCAGTTGGAACCATATTCTTCTGATGGAATATTTTATCGACGTTTCTTTTATCAGTTTTGTTCATAGTTTATTCCAGCGCTAGTCTATCATGCAGCTGTTGCAGCTACTTACTTGGGTCCAGTATGCGAAGCGGGGCAGGCGCACTTATAGCCGTCTACGGTGTTGCTGCAGCGTCCAGGTCCACAGAGGCCAGGGTGGCAGCCCACGCCGCGGCGCTCGCAGTTCGTCCCGGCGAAGTCCGGGGTGCAGAGACAGGTGTAGCCGCGCTCGGTACGGGACTCCTGTTAAAAAGTTGATGTTTTAGTCAAATTATGACAAAAAACGTGGGTATGTCTAACCGCTGTGTCCTTAAAATTGCATAGAATTTTGTTGTATTAGAAGAGTTGCCTTCGATTTATTATGGTCGAAGACTGCGCGTTCGACCATAAATTAAAAAGCTTTAGAACGGTTGTTATTTGATTTATTTTTGTGTTTTCTCTATTTGGTAATAAAAAAATAATTTAATTTAACAAGTAATTCGGATAACTATTGGGGATTTAGGCACTCCTTTCATGTTTTTTACGTCAAATTAACTGATCAGGTCTTGAAGGTCCGGCCGATTATCTTTCAAAAATACTTGATTTAGCTTCTGCAGAAAGTTTTGATATCTTTTTCCTGACTAAAAGACTCTCCCCATTCTATCGTCTTACCTGGCAGACTCCGTCGTTTTCGCAGAGGTTTCCGGCGCAAGTATCGCAGGTATCCACGCGGTACTCATCAATTCGGTCCATCATTATGTTCTTTTCTTCGTGTCCAAGGACCAGCAGGCTTACGCATCCAGCAAAGCTGTACAGATCATATTTTATTATTTATTAAAGTACACACACAAATATACATACATCGGGCATGTGAACCTTGTTTATATTACTTCCGATAGTGTAGTCATAATAATACTTTCATGATATGGTGCGGTGTAGATTGGACCAAAGCTCTAAAGAGGCGCGAAAATGCAGGTCTCGACAGAGCCTAAGCATTTGCTCCCCTTAGAATCGAGGCCCCTTGGTCCCTGGGGTACTGAAGCCAGTGTCTTGGGTTCGCTTCCGACTCTTGGTCCGAAGCTTGGGTGTTTTATGGGTTATTCAACAAATTAATTTGTATTCACAATGTGAATTGAAGTCATTCATTGGCTCAGTCATTTTGTAGCCCATGACAGTTTCTCAAAACTAAATAGTTGAGCACGATACTGAACTAAGTTCGTAGGTCCTAACTATGGCGGATACTAAAAAGTAAAAAAAAAAAACAAAAGCTGTGGTATATACTTAATTGGATTAAAAGAAGGCCTATTACTCGTCAACTATTTTATTTACTATTTGGCAAATGCATGACTATGAAGTTCTCTAACTATTGATAGGTGGGTGAATGAAAACTCAATGGCAGAATGAAGCATTTCATAGTTACTGTATAAGTTACAATTAACGTAACTTTTTCTTTATTCAATTGTTACATAGTAATCAAGTTGATCAACAATAATGCTTTACTAAATAATATCACATTTTGATTCATAATGATGAATGAATGATGTTACAGTACCATAAACAGCTACAAGTGTTTGTCGCAAAGTGTTTTCGCAACTTGAAAGGTAACAGCTGGTCAGTGCAATAATTTGAGACGAAAAGACCCACTTTGTTATTGATAATGATGGTATTGATGACATGACAATACATGACGTGAGAGAAGTGTAATGAGTTAAATATTAGTTACTCTTGCCGATAGGTGGAATGCAACTGAATGGTGTTCAAGGTCAACATACTGAATGTGGGGATTTCCCCACAATGTTCTATCTAAATAGTTTATTTAAGTATATTATTCATTTATTTACTCATTATATAATATCTACATTATATATTTACACGTTCACACTTTCATACCATGTTCATACCTTGTCCATACATTCTACCGTTCATACTTGCCTAACGTTCACACTCATACACCCTGTTCATACTTTCTACTCACTTGCACCAGCCAACCGGTATTGTACCGGCGCGCGGGAACTCCCCGCGCCTCGCACCTCTTTCCGTGTGTCACCCGAGCCAGTCGTATGGAATCTGTTTACCGCGCGCACTACCTCGCATTGATTTGCAACTAAAAATCTATTGTTTCGCACCGCTCTCGCTATAACTTCTCTCTATCTTCTATCTATTGTGACTGTGACTTTCTGTATATATCTACTGTACCTTCCACTCCTTCTATGTAACTGTAGTGTTTTATTAAACGTGTCTGTGAACTGGATTGTGTGTTCTTCATCTATCAACCACCACAACACACAGGCCACCCCCGCTACACTGAAGATACATCGGACAATTTTAAAGCATGATAAGATGTGACTAAGGCTAGACCGTATGGAACAGCCAAATTATAAAATGACTGTCCTAGTACTGTGTAAGTGACGGTAGGTAGAGTTAAGCGTGTTCTTTGTACGAACCTAAGAACATAGTAAGTAAATATACACTGTATCTTGTGCCTGACAATATAGTGAGTAAAGCGTGACTTTACTCACTATAGTTTTGTGTTTTGCTACAAGACAGTGGGTAAAATAAGGTAGTAGTGGTCACTCACCCTTCAGTTCCAGCAATTTGAGGTGGAAGTTGATTGTAGTCCGGCACTCCACCGATGAAAAGAGGCTGGTTAACCTCCAAAACCCAGTTCTCAGAAGTGTCGACCACGAAAGGACCATAATTATCCGCATCCATTGTCACTGCAGATAATTTTATGTTATCAGAGTGTTGCTATTATAGCTTGCGGCCTCGCTATGGGTACAAAATAATCGTATCTTCCAGAGATACGATTTTGCACTTTGTTGCCACCAAACTCAATTATCGCATCTCCGCCTAAACTATACAAAATAAAACGATTATAGAGGCATTAAAAGAAGCTTAAATAGGTATCACAAACTGCTCATTGAAAATTTTGCAATTACCTTTTTTTAACGGTCGGGGATACCCCGACCGTCTTAGCAATTTGTATCTGTATGTTAAAATAATAATCATCATCATCTATCAGTGTTACTTAATGGACATAGGCCTCGTCTAATCAGCACCATAGCGTGGCGGTTAATCATTATTTTTCTATGACTTTATACATTTAATTTATAGTTCAGTTTATAGTTGATGTTACTTTAAGGTTTTTGGACAAACTAGTGCGCTTAATACCTATAAAAAATCTATCAATCAAATTAATGACTGCAATTATAAAAAAATTGAATAAACCGACTGCAAGAGAGCTAAAGGCGGGGATCTTAGAAAGTTTACAACAGAACATTCACTACTAAACACTGTGAAAAATCCGCGATTACTTAATACCGTAACGTGAGTGTTCGAGTTACCTCTAGATCCAAGTTTGTTCAGTCGGATAGTGTGCCACTCGTTGAGGGGTAGGGATCGGTCACCGGTCACCGTCACCGGACCGCTGCCAGTCTCCAGGGTGAACACAGGGACACCGTCGATTATTTGCAGCGAGAGGAAGTCTGTTGAACGGCCTGCGTTCTGGCTGTTGTACAGGATGAGCCCGGAGTTGTCTGAAAGGGATTTGGAGTTTAATATTTATCCCCAGAAAATAAGATATATCTACCATCTATATCATATTATAATATAACTGATGGCATGGCCGAGTTCCACTGTACCAGACTGCTGTATGGTAAATGAAATAAATGGTCTTGATAACGAATACATTAGGTTTGAAAGTAAAAGATATGAAGCTGCCAGCCTCATCTTACCCGGAGTGGCTTGTCTCTTCGACCAATTTAAGGCATGTAGATAATTTGGTCGAAGGTTCGTCCCCGCTACCTGGCCAGATCAATTTTATTATTGAAACTTCTCTATCTAAAAAAAAAACTTTAACCTAAAGCTATTAAACTGACCAAATTAAAACTTACTCAGAGGTCTGAAAGAGATTTCGATATCGAACTGCCTGTAAGCTTCCTTCAGAGCCGGAAGTGCTACCCAGCTGTCTCCATCGAATTTTGGCACTATTCCAATCACGCGCAATATGGCTTTAGTCTCCATGGAATGACGACCATTGCTGATGCGGCAGACGTACGTGCCCGCGTGTCCTTCATTAACGCTGTCAATGCGTAGTATCGGCTGTGGGGTGCGAAACATAGAATTAGTACTCTGTTTTTTTGTCGAATGGCCTTCTGTCCCCCTAGCATCAAAATCCTTCGGTTCGAGCTTGGGAAGAACAGAGTATAAAGTCATTGAAAACGTAAACTGTTTATAACTCTAGCGGTCTTCAGACATTAAATTAGTCATCAGATAAAGCTAAAGAAGACATCAGCTTCGATAACTTACTTACTGTGGCATTTATATTTGTATGACTTCTCTGTTCTTGCCGTCACAAAGCCTAGTATATGGTGTTAAAATTTTACTCAAAACGGTGACTTCTCTAAAAACGCCCTTTACGATGATAAGGATATAAACGATGAAGACTACGATTTTGAACCTTGCTAGGGGGGCAGAGATTGGTAGTTTCGAATGACATTGAGCTAAAATGTATTAGAGCAGACATACATTACATTCACGAAACAACGTTGCACACAATAAATCTCGCACTGATCTGCGAGCCTAAATGTCGACAATCAAAACCACTGTGGCGAGTCCATTAGAACAACAAAATTACTTGATAGCCTTACAGTGGATGCAACGTTGTTTGTGTCGCATTCATTGCGTATGTATCGGCTTTTTGTCGGATTAAATAATGAAAGATCTGATACTAGTTATCTATATTTTGTGTTTTTGTAACATGTTATTAATTTTTTGCTATAATTATAGCCCTAGCACAAGTGCTAGTCACATTAAGCGGTATGCAAACGGGGAGAAGGGGTGAAAATAGTACTGGCAGGTTAGGTAGCAGTATGCGATAAACCTAAATAAATAAAAACTCTCAAAGACATGGAGACAGTTTGTATTAGGAAACTTTTATCTCAAGATTTAAAATACTTTGAGATGATAGGTACTATCCATGCGCACAATATTAAAGTTTCACAAGATGTAAAACGCTGTCGTGCGAGGGCTATAATTAATTATTATTGTCCAATCGTTTTTGAAGTTAATTTATTTCAATTCTTATAAATAACTTATCAATATCATTATTAGTATGCCCGCCCTAAAAACAAAAAGCAAACATTTAATATCTTAGTTGGGTAGTTGACTCAGTTGTACCTGAATAAGGATCCAAATAAAAAAAAATAAGGATAGATGAGGCCGTGTGAATTGTGTCCAGCGTTATTAAGGTGATCCTTATTTTTTTGGCCACATTGTGGCCTCGAAGTAAGTGTAAATTTTGTAATAAATAATAAATGTAAAAAATGAAAATATAAATCAATCATCTGGTACCAGATGATAGATTTATTTTTGGATATTCGTGCGTAATGGTATAAAAAACATCCAGACCCGCTTTGCAATTAGGCTAAATTCTCCCAGCCAAAATGGGTGGATTGAGAATGGACATAAACGATTTCGGTTTCCATCACGTACCAATAATAGAAATTCTTATAAATGAAGTATAAAAATCATAATATATTCGAGCAAATAAGAGCAAGCGTGAGTGAAATTACAATAGAATTTGACATTTATAATATCTTGATACTAAGTACTATAACTTCTTTTACACAGTTTTCTTGATAATTTCACAATTCAGGTAAAGATTGTTTTTTGTAATATTTTGATGTTGACACCATTATGAGCGGTCGGCTACATCCCGTCATCTAGCCATCAAATTTTAAGTACATACATATTTAGATTTGTACCATGTTATAGAACCTGAAATCGTTTATACCCACTCTCCCCAACCATGCATCTATTGAATGGATTTAAAGTAATAGGAAAGCCGAATTAAATATTTCCATAGACGCAATCCCAGACGGACCTTTATCAGGAACGCCACAAAGATCTGCAAATATGCGTCAAATGATATGCAAGAAACAGAAGCGGTGAATTTTGTTTTGAAGTGAAATGCTTAGAGGTCAACTACCCTGCATGTAGAATAACATAATGATCAGCATATTTCAATTCACTAATATCCATAAGCATATATCCATAACACAAACAACATGAATTTGGAAATTAAAAATCACTGTGTTTTTTCAACAGCGATAATTTAATTTCAGAAGATCAGACAAGGAAGGTAGGTGCTATGAAAAGCATGCAGAAAACATTTATTAATACATCATTAGTCTTCTTAATATTTTTAGTAAATATTAACTAGCTTTTTCCTGTAATTTTGATACTGGTTTCGATTAATTAGCGCTGAAAGTTAATTTACAGGCGCACACTAAACAGTGTCTATAGGCGTATTAAAAAGTTTCTATAATCCAAGATAAAACGGAAATAATAATTTTCTTTTTAGCAGGAAAAACTTAGTTATACTACGCATAGTAAAAATAACAACAGAGTTGTAATTAATTAGTATGTACGCAAATCACAAGGTAGATGAGAGGATGAAATGAGTACACAGGGAGAAGGGGACAGATAAGAAAACCTACAAACAAACATTTACGACAGTCCATTTACATGCCATCACCAAGTATTATTTGCTAATATAACCTAGCAGTTAACAAACTTGTATCCTAATATTACGGTCACTGAATTTAAAATTCAATGATTGGCAACTTAGATTGTGCTACCGTGGTCATATCAGCAAACTTTACGTGGTAAAATCTGAGAATGGACCAAGCTGGTTGCCACAAAAAGATATAGTTATATTTAAACATTTATCAAGCGTATGTTGTAAATTTTAGATATGATATATTTACCGAAAGGGTTTCGTGACAGGAAAGCCCTATTCTCGGTACTTTCCCGTACTTTCGTATTTTGGCCTGATTAAATAAATGTTAAATAGTTAGGTATTAGTTTATGATTTCAGTATTAATAAGATCAGATCAGGACAAGAAAGCAGCGCTGGCTTCCTGGGTTAGTCACAAAAATATTGTTACTCAGAGGTTTACAGTTCAGGGAATAAAATGGTTTTGTTTGAAAAGTATTGTTTGGAAAAGTACCCTGGAAAACAAATTGAATTGGGGAAGTAGGTATTGTGCTTTTCTTGTAATGTATGACAAGACGTTGGTCGGATAATAAAAAATAGATAGATAGCACTTGTCATGAGACTGGAAAATTTAGTGTGTTTGGTGAAATCCATGAAAGCGACGCGTTTTTTATGTTAATGTAAGCCGAAATGTTACCCAATTATAATTTATGTACACTTAGATCTGATTTCACCATCGCAGTCTAATCAGCCCTAACGGTAACTGATTATTCCAAGCACAAACTACAAGGTAGTTGATGGAACAAGCTTTATTGATGGTATTTGGACTTTAACAAAGCAGGGCACCCACAAATGCGCTCTACAATGCATTGACCCGTGCCCGTAAACCTGAGGGCTTTCGTTCCAAGTGATTGCTAGTGAAGACAAAACGATGATGGTGAAATCAGCTCTCATCTATCTATCTAAACCTACATCATAGCAAGTGGTTGTTGGCTAAAGTGGGGCTAATTTGGTGCTCGTGTTATATGACAAAGTGTCCTAAATCATGAATAGCGTGACAAGTGCTGGTTTTCTTCTTACTGTTAAGTTTGGTAAGTTTGAGCTTTAGTTAAACAAAGACTTTAATATTTTTAAGCTATTTAGCTAACTAAGGGGATCCCTATTACATCCAAGCTTCCGTATTCTAGTCGGATATGATCAAACTCCCCCAATGATATACTATAAGCCAATGTAAAGTCAGCAGAGGCCACAAAATCTTTTAGGATATGCTTGCTTGAATTTGCTGTATGAAATAAATAAAAAAACCATATAATTTAACGGATTTGTTTTAGATACTTAGACCAAACGTCTAGTAATTTTCCAGTTAATACTGCCATAATGCCGTGTTCAGCCATGAGATGGTGACGGATACGATGTGTTGATAGAAACTCAGCAATTCAGCTTTGAGTTTTTTTGTATACTGACTTTACATTGACTAGTAACCGCATTCTAGAACGGAGTTTAGTGCCCTTATGTGCATAAACAAGAATACCTACTTGTTTGCTTTTTCTACCCGCCTGGTACTACGATAAACGTTGTTCAATATGATACCAATGGATTCAAAATAATATTGTTAGGTACCTTAATCTCCTAGGCATTTCTACTTTCCTGGTACTTTGAGTAAGATAGTTAAAAAATTCTTCCAAAACCATGGTAAATAAAGATTAACACGAAAAGTGTGCGGACGACAGTACTTTTGCTACTTTTCGGTTAGAAATCACAAAAAGGCTCGAACCTGGAACATTTTGGTATTCATCAACCATGATTACCCCCATCAGGTCAACCATGAGGTATCAACCAATATATATATACACGGATCATTTAAAACAAAATCGCTAGCTTGCTAATCATTCAACTCATACTGAGACCGAGCCAATTCCAATAAACCAATTAAAAAAAAAACATAAATAACTTAGGACTAAACAGATTAGGTACACAGTGTACTTTATCTTATTTTTTTAAGGGATAAGATAATGCATGTGCCTGAACTAGGTTAATACCTGTTTTTCAGGCAAAGAAAGTACTGACAATTAACAAAAAGATAAAATTCAATGAACCCTATTTATTATAAAAACAATAAAGTAACTTTAAAATTACAATGTATAAGGAAATAGAGAACTTTGCCTTATAAATTTTGACTCCGTTTTAGAATACAATTAGACGAACCAACCCTGTATTAGTTTTCTTTGATTTTCTTAAAGGTGGGAGCGAATCTCTAATCCCTCATACAAACGTACTTTCCGATTTACTTGGGAAATACATCCCCGATTAAAATGAAGTTTTGCATACATACATCGATAAAGCATCGATAATGCTGTGTGAATATTGTCGCTTATAAGCTTCTTGGGCACGCTTCCGACTGGTATTGATGTGGATCAGTTAAATTAAGGTACCTGCAGATTGTTTGCAACAGTCTGCAGTTAGCTAAATTATTTTAATTGTAGATACTAGTTTCAATTTAATTATATTATTTGATAATAAATTTCTTTGTTAACAAATAGAAACGTTGGCATATTATTAATTAAAATAAAAACAGTCATTTTAGTCTTTCATTTGAAACCGAAAATATTAATATCGATTTTTAAATAAAATCAAATGAATTTGCGCGCTGTTTCAACGATGATATATATTTTGAAAATCGAAAACGGTACAAGCACACCTATTTCTTATCCGATTATGTATGAAAAGTCTCATTCCAATAGTGTAGTTTCCAAAAGAATCGGGAAACTACGTTTGTATGGGAGCTTAGAGGTTCGCACGAACCTTAAAATTGTATTGCAATTTAACTTTCCAATTTCTCATACCTGGTTATTCCTGATCTCTGGTGGTAAAGGCACGTACTCCCTCTTCCAGTGCACGGTTACCTCTCCTTCCATATTATGATAACAAGGCATGTCCACATCCTGCCGGATTCGGGCTGTGTATTCCCGGACGAGGGTGTTCGAATCGGGGGCGAGTGTTACCGCTGATCCTGAAATGCCGTCTTTGTTATGGACTGTTTATCTTTGGCTGAACCTGTTCACAAAATATCCAGCCTATCCTATCCCGCTTTGGGTATTAAGCGTTGTTTCTATGGTAACGTAAAGGGTTATATCTCATGGGAACTGATTCATAGGATAAAAAGTAGCCTATGTGTTATTCTTGCCCGATCTTGCAGTTTCACAAACATGCATTCATTCATCTATATATGCAAACTATTTCGTTAACATATTATGTAAACTGTGACCAGGTTCTGCACGCGGCTTCGTTCATATGGCACCCGTACACGATAAAAATTCTCATTGTGTATACAAAGATAGATAAATCTTTTTGCTGTTTCATCTATCTGTGTTCGTAAAGATTAAAAAGAAAGATTAAAAGAAGAAGAGAGATTATTCAATAAATAACGCTGTTGTTCTAGCTCTACAGTTGTTCGTTGGTTTTTGTAAACTAAGCTCATCTTCAAACGTATATTGTAGATAAGAAAAATTTCATAAACGAAGTAAAACTTGTATCAGCATTTTATTTTTATTATAAGTGGTGTAAAGTAAGATAGGTTTTGGACGTAGATATAGGTTTTTATTAAGAAGAAAAATACAGACTTCCCATTTATAAAAAAAGGTATTTAATTAGTTAAACAATAGAAACTTTAAACTCAACCAGTTGGATTTGTTTATATAAGGATAGGCCACTACACCCCACGAATTCAGAAAAAATGGGGAATTGAAAAAACTTCGATTTTGTCGACACCTTACCGACAAATTATTTAACGAAGATGATTTTTCCGTGCATATCGATTAAAATTGTATACAAATTATAGTTTAACTCAATCTGTCTAACTTTTATAACGAAAATCCACGTTCTATACCGCGTGCAGAAGAGAGTGTTTTTCATTTGCTAACAACAAAGATAAAATTATTGTTTGAATATTCTGATTCCAAAAATAAATTTATTCAGACAGCAGCGGTCTGTAAATCATTACAAAATATTGAACAACAAAACAACTTCTTCGTAAAGGTAACAAATTCTCATAAAATATGTAATCAATAGAGCATTTAGGACATACATGACATGACTATTTAATTGTCAGTCAAACAACCGAAAATGAAATTATTTCATAGAAAAGTTAAAGTTGGCCTACTTCCAACGGAACGTGAGAAATGAATTATTATATTGTTGATGGCCACTTATTGGACAAATCCTAACTACTAAGAACGTGGCTGTATGAATAAGCACTAGTGGATGACAAATATTTGGCCTATATTTAGCGCTAGTTTCAACTTGTAAGTGATTTTCAATAATATAGTCATATTATAAATGCATCACTGCAATTCGACAATAATTTTGCAAATATTATCGTGTCATTGCCCACTACTGGCCAACGTCACGCAGATTTAATTATTTAAATTCTTCCTTTTCGTTCTCCTGCCAATTCTATAAAAAATACATTAAGGAGTTTTTTTTTACTTGTACGTACAAGACGCCAAATTATTTACACACAAACTTAGATGGTTAAATGTGTTTTCCTTATTGCGTTAAAACTTTTATCCGAAAAAAATTCACGTTCGAAGCAGCGGCCATATGCTAGTTTTTAAACAATGTGAGAAAGATATTATCTGTGGACCGCGGTATTCGTCGCGTAAGAATCCATGACTTCAACACCAAAGAAAGAGCAGTAGCTTCCTTAATGTTTATTTTAACGCCTCTAGTGCTGTCTCCAATACGCCTGCCAAATGTGATGGTTAAAGCAAAACCCCCCGCGTCTGGGTGGGGCAAGTCCAGAACAGTAGACGAGTCGGTGCTGATGATGTACATGTACATGTTACTTACCCGGCACGATATCAAGATTGAAGTTATCAGTATAATTTAGTCCGAAGCGGTTTTGGCCGATGCATTGGTAGAGGCCTGCGTCCTGCTCGCCCACGCTGGAAATGCGAAGCATGGAACCGTCGCCATAAGTCTAGAGAATAGAAAAAACTGTAAATTGACTTGGTACAAAAGAGAAAGTGGTGAATATAAGTCTAGGACATGGGGAAGTATTTCATCACGAATTATATACATTTATTCTGGGATCATGGCGTAGGCATATAACTGCACAAAAATCCATAAATTATCATTTGTTTTCAAAATATGAATAGCTTTGTTTTGATTCGAAGTCAAAATTGTATGACTTCTACGAAAATTATAAGTATAACTCAGGCGCATTAACATGACACCTGGCTCGGAACTCCATGCCTCCGCCGCTGAGCGAGACCCAGGTGCCCTGTTAGTTCGCCCGAGTTGTAGGTACTATAGTATACTCACGAATGAATCCACATATTGTCGTTGGCCTTGTTCATCTCTTTTAATCCATTCAACAACAATGTCCGCAGCTGTTGATCGACATAGAACATTCACGTTCTCGCCCGCGCGAAACGCACGGCGAGGCTGTTCTATTTCCACCAATTTTTCCGCAGGGGCACCTAAAATTAACCACACAAATCAACACAAGGACGGAAAGAAAAAGATTGAAGACCACTAACAGCACATTTACCCTCTTTGCTCCTTGTCCCGATTACCACAAAACAAATAAAGACCAGAATAGGGGTAAATATTTACCTGCATAAGTTTAAGGTAAAAACATTAAGTATGTACTTATAACATGCACTACATAAAGCTGAATAAAACCAATCTAACTACGAAATAATAAATAATAGAAGAGCACAAGCGAGAATAGGTTCCCACAATAATAGAAACGCATTGCGATAGATCAATATAAACAAATAAAATATTATAATTATTAAATCCCATCTGAAACTACTGAACAGAACAAGGAAATAATTCCCAAAATGCCGCAGCAAACTGGTTCTTAGCGACGACACATCCAGAGCCATCACACAACCGCCACCAATTTACCGGGCGAATTCGAGTATCTTTTATCCCTCAAGAGGCAGTTTTCTTCGTCGATTTTGTCGTTGCAATCCTCGAAGCCATCACAGACTAGATCATCGTCTATGCAACTGCCATCACCACAACGGAACTGGGTGTCCAGACATTCAATACCTTTGAGAACAGTTGCCACTTTACTAAAGAAAATCGCCGACTTTATTGTGAGTGCTTTGGTTCCTATCAATCTGGTTTTCTATCAGTCAGCCTTGAAAATGTGCAACTAAACTCTTTTATTGTGCAGCCTGCAAAGTACTGAATTGAGTTTCCGAAACTGACTGAACGCAAACCGTGAACATCAAATGTTAGGTCTGAACAACACGAAAAGCGCACCTTAGAAGATATCAATAACAAGTTGAGGTGGTCAGAGCTTTGGTTTATGAAGCGATTTGTTCGTTACATATCTCTGACATTGACTACCCGTCCAGCCTCAACTCTACCATACTTCTGTACAAAGTCTGTTATTCCCTTTTTAACAAGCAAATACAAACATTTATGGAACCGAGCACTCTCAAAGTCGGCAAAACCGTCTACATCAATGTTATTAAAGAAACGCTAACGCCTAAGCATGCCTTGGTTAAAGACGAAGCACGCTACCCTCTACCGATAACTGACCCACGATATGGAGGTTGATGTAATTGCTGGTTTGCCTGCCATGCGAGTCTTGGATAAGGCAGATGTATTTTCCGGAATGAGAGGGCTGTGCGAGTTTGATGTAGATAGAACCATCTGTTTTGGCTATCACGGAGGCTGGGAGTGTGTTGTAGTCTTTAGTCCAGTATACGTTGACTCCTGGCGAACTGATGTTGCAACTCAGCACGATGCCCGATCCGACTTGCACCCACTGATCGTGCTCGTGCGATATGCGGTCCAGATCGCTCTCTTCTATGAACGGTTTATTTGTTAGGGATAGTCCTTGCATTACGTCGATTCAGTGAAATAATTATACTATTCGATATGTCTAAGCGATTTTTGTGTTTGAAATAAAGTATCTGTCTGTATGATGTTACCCCATTTCAATCCCAACAGCAACCATACTCTTGTAGTTAACGACCTTTCTAGTCATTGCAAGTGACATTAGAATCTTATAAAGGATGGTATTGTTTTGGTCTGCAATTCAAACAGGACATTAAAACTTTTCCAAGTCAATGTTAACCCTATAAAGTTCCTTTTTAGTTTCCATATTATTTATGGAAATAGAAAATATACGAGGCATAAAAAAACACGTCACTCTTCTTTTGGGTTTAAACTAGAGTTTATGAACGATAGGAAGATCTGAGATGATAATGTTGCGCTCATGTTGTACATAGATTATTAAAGTAATGGTGAACCACATGAAACTATTCTTCCTCGACACAAACTTGACATACTTTAACTCATCTGTGTTTTACGTAATGCAAGGATAACCCCTCATGCACCCAAACGGGCTAAAAAATGATATAAGCATAGTCAGTGAAGTGGCGTACAATAACTGCAAATAAAGAGGTGCCTACACATTTAGTGTGATTTAGGGTACTTTCCTCAAAAGAAAATGATTCATATTCACTTGATTAGATAGATAGAAAATACTTTTATTGCACACTTAAAACAAAAAAAAAAACAATTTACATACTTATATAAAACAATTATATCGTAAGTGACAATTGGCGGTCTTGTCGCTCAAGAGCGATCTCTAGGTTAGTCTTGGAAATTAAACTTAATTTGAAGGTATTTTATCAAAACTTTTGAGGAACAACCCCATTTGAAGTTTAAAAAAAGTAGTTACGAAGATTTCTTTTGAAACCATTCAGTTGATGATCAGTAAGTATTTCAGGGTTAAAATGATATCAAAGAAAAAAGTTGAAGAAACCATGCTTATTCAGTGATGAAAGAGTTAAATCAATAATTATTTGATTATACCTTAACCGAAAACGTGAAGTATGGGAAAAGAAACCTTCGTTAGCATTTTATCAATAAAATTATTATTTTTCACTGTGAAAACATGTTTGTAATAATATATGCAAAACAGATAACCACAATTTCTGATGATAGTTTGATGCATACAGTCTCCGAAACCGCCAACCCTGTCGAAACAGCCCCCAATTGCTACCCGATGACCAAATGCTGTGGGGACTAATTAGTATTGCAGATAGTGTTTTTTCACCTACTACCGACAAATCTGCCGAGCCGTGCAGGCCGGTGGTTTTGCTCTGAAAACTCTTTCACAGCTCGTGTTTTGTACATACCTACAACCTTGACCTCAGCTGTAGCACTGGCAGACGCGAATCGGCTTCGAGCAATGCATTCGTAGAGACCAGCATCCTCGTTTTCGATTTGTTGGAAAATCAGAGTAGCGTTCTTTACACGGACACGGCTGCAAAAAAGGAAATTGATATTTTTGTAGATCCTACAATAGACATAGATAAAGTCAACTGGTACCATAAAACAAGCTCTGCTTGGGTTAGGGCTTGATAATGCTGTGTGAATTGTCCAGAACTATTTATTTATTTAATTAATTATAATTTATATATGATATATTTTGTTGTTTTCTTGTTTAAATAGATATATAATGAGGTATCACACAATTATGTACAAAATGCTTAATATTTTTTAATATGTAGTAATAATTTAGTTCATAATTTAATCTAAGGTTTTTGTATTCTAATGCTTAAGCTTTCGCATTCTGGAAAATTGTAAATTTTTGGACCCTATTTAATTGTCTATGAGCTTATTTTGTAAGTAGGGTAAAAACGTTATCGATTTTTGAGTAAGTAAGTGATTTCTATGGCATCTCATCGGCTTCATCATCGGGGCTACAACAAAACATAGCATCACAGCAAAATTATTACTCCTAGCGGAGAATAGCATTGTCCCGAACTTATGCACACAAACTTATGTTGCCCGGCGACTTGCATTACGCGACGTAATTAATTATAGACGTCCAGCGTAGATTTACTGAAACTCTGGTCTGCTGATAACTTACCGTGAGAAAGGTTTGTTGGTCGGCCTCCACAGGATGTCAACAACACCGTCTCCCTCGACGACGCACTCAACTGTCGGCGAGTTGCCGGGCTGGACTACTTGCGACTTTGGGTGCAGCGTGATCTTGGGCTTGCTGACGACTCGGATGTTAGTGTAGAGGGCAGTTGATGAAGCGCCGGTTACCAAGTTGTAAGCAATGCAAACATAAACCCCGGCATCGGCCTTTGTCATCTGTAGAAGAAAAATAGTCATTCGTCAAGCTAAAATAACTTAGCGTGAAAAAACCTGGACTCTTCAAGACAAGAGTGAATAGGTATCTTCTAGACCTTCGTGATACATCGTCGGCCACATCTTCACTTTCCATCAGGTGAGATTGTGGTCAAACTAAGGTCTATTAACTATTAAAAAAGCTTAGTTTTTCAATGGATCAATGCTAGCTGTAGATAAAATTTTGTTATTTAGAAACTTTTATCCCTTTAAGGCTCCCTTAGCACTAGAACTAGTACTGATCCGATTTGCTGTATATTTTCACTACCAACAAACTGTTGTACAGTTTGACAGAAAATTTGATATATACTGTACTTTAATTTTGATTCATAAAATAAAAAAAGCTATTAAAAATCTGCATCAACCATGAGAGTGACATACATCAGTTAAAATGTTTCATAAAGGTACCGCGTAAGCAAAACTACGGGCAAGTTCTAATAACTGACTTGTAAAGGTCCAGTTATTGTTATGTTTTTATTCAATACCTAATTTATTTTAACTTATTATTATTTACTTCAGACCATAAAATATTTGATTTTTATCATGTTATTAATCAAAATTATTTAAGGATTCGGCGACAGCTGCTCGCAAACAAAAATGATGACAGAAAACTTTATTGTATCTTCGACATAGTGTTGTTATTCTGTAACTTCTAAAACGTAAGATATTGTTGTTTTTAATACAAAACAAATAGGACGAAAACATCTTATCTTATGTTATTTTCGACGTCGAAGTTATGCAAAATCGCATTTTCTATATATTTTGCTTACATTTCATTATATTATTCAGAAAAAATAATAACCAGGGATAAAAATACTATTCAAATACAAAGAAAATAACATGATATTGTGGAAATATACTCGAATTACAAAACATTTTGGTAGTAGGTACGTTCGTATGAGCAAACCATTATCCACAGGCTATTCTAAATATTTTAACCTGTATTCGTATTTTTACCCAACTACCTATTGTTAAACTAAGCCATTGACTTGCCTGTTATGTAATGTAGCGTTATGGTAAATATGACATCTGAAATCTAAAAATTGCTACTTACATTGCGGATGTTAAGCTTGTTATCAATTTGTTCAACATTTGGTGCCATTTGCTTGCCGTCACCGCGGCTCCATTGTGGGCTAAGGCTAGCGGGGATCGGGTTGCACCTGTTCATGGAATAAAAAATTATATAAAGAACTGTGAACATCGAGGCTTTCCAGCTCCTCAACAACACGGACATAGTGAGAAGGCTCAAAAGGACAAAACCTTTTGAGTTAGTTTAGCGATAATTATAGAGTATGTGCATAGCATTTATGCACATACTCCTATAAATTATCGCTATGTAAATATAAATTATCATGTAAAATACGTGATCAAAATGTCATCACTAAGGTGATAACATTACACATTTCAAATTTTGTTTAAGCTAAATAAAGCTTAGACAAAATTTGAAAAGTGCCAATGGACACGTTCTTAGTAATATTTTACATCTGCACTGATGTAATAAAGAGGCCAGATTTGTATTTCTGTATGTAAAGAATAAACTTAAAACCACCGATTTCAAAAAATCTTTCATTTTAAAAAGCTTACTTTTCTGGAAGTGTCATAGGTTATGTTTTATCCTGGTAATGTATATAATGGGAACTACGCGGATGAAACCGCAAGTCGCTATTAGTGTTGATATAAAATTTAGTTAAAACGAATTTACCCATCAGCCAACTCTATGATTGTAAATACCTATACTCTAGTACCTATAACATTAATTTAATATGTGTATATAAATACTAGGCAATAAATAATAAATGCGAGTCAGACTCGTGCACCGAGGGTTCCGTATAATTCAGAGATTGTTGTGTGTGTTCTTGTTTGTTAAAAAATAGCATGTAGTTCAAAGGAAAGTAGTACCTTATATGTAGATACTAGCGAGATAAAATTTTTTTAATTTTCTCTAAAAATTTACGGATAACGGATTTTTTCCCTTTACCTGTGCTACATGACTCTAGGTCAACGGAAAGTGCCCTACAGGATTTTGGTCTAAGGCGAGATTAAAAACCTGTTTTTTTTTGTAATAAACCACAATTTTCCGGCTTTCAGCTTTATTATTTATTTAATTTGATATGATTCTATGTCGAGTGCCATAATATAGACTTTGTGCGCATGTGATTTCATAGAAAATTTCTAAATATTTGGGCATACCTACAACAAACGACTGTAACTTTTGATTTGCGTTGACTTAGAAGTTTGATTTATATTATGTCTCCAAAAGGTAATGCATTTGAGTATTATGGTGTAAATTTAAACTCAATATTACCACGCGTTTTTGAGAAAGGAGGGTTGACAGACGGACACACGGATAACAAATTGATCCTATAAGGGTTTCTTTTTTCTTTTGTGTTACGGAAACCTAAAATACAAAAAATATGACGAACCTGAAATACATCGAGTAAAAGTTTTATATATACATTTAACGTACTGGCATTCAAACCAGAAACCTGCTTCAGTCGACTTACTCAATAGCTGCGTTGGCTCCTTCGATGAAGGTCCTTTCCAGGGGTATACGAGGGTCGTGGGGCCTGGGCCTCGGCGCAGGGTTCGGGTAGTTGGGATTCTCATCCGGGTAAGGGATCTGGTTATTCTGGTCTGGATCAATGCCATAGTCACCACTCCCTGCAATAATTGTTTAGTAAAGGCTTTGCAGAAAAGACCTGGCTTATACCTTATTATTTACTTTATTATTATTTACATTATTATTAAATTATACCATCTGCGCGTCAGCATTGCCATACAGCGGGGCAATGCAGCCAGTGTCTTGGGCACGCTTCTGACTGGTATTGATATGGATCGGTTGAGCTACCTGTACATTGTTTGCAACAGTCTGCAGTTAGCTCATTTGATTCTATTGTAATACAAAAATACAATACAATACAAAAATGCTTTATTGTACACCAGAAAAGAACATTACAAAAAACATTTACATGAGACAAGTACAATGGGCGGCCTTATCGCTTATAAGCGATCTCTTCCAGACTTCTTCTCTTTCTTCTCTTCTTTTTTGTAAATACTAGTTTTAATTTTATTCTATAATTTGATTGTAATTTTCTTTCTTATACCATCTTTGTATTAATATGGATCAGTTATATTATAGTATATGTTATATAGTATATGTTATATAATATATATACAATAAATATTATGTATATCGTAATATTACCTCCAAAATCAACGCCGCCATCACCCCTATCATCTTCGACTTGGACCATGAAGGCTTCCGTGTTGGAGCCAGCCAGGTTTGTAGCTACACAGGAGTATTCCCCTTCGTCCCTGGTGCTCGCAGATGGGATGCGGAGAGAAGCGATGCGGGATCCTGATACAATATCGCTGTGGTCGGGTCCTGAAAAGGGCAGAATATGTTATAATCTAAACTTTATGATCTTAGGGACTTGTGTTTAGATTTTAGTGCTTTTGTTTTAGAAATATCAACAAGGCTATATTATTTAGCTTTTTGCTGTATAGTGTGTTACTTAGACTGGGGAAATTTAAGTTTAAAGCAATGCGACAGCTCTCATCAATCGTACTAGATATATTTTTAGTCATTGAGCAGGTTTGGAAAATTTTCAACGTTTCCCCTGTATGTGTCGCTAACGGCGTTATAATCATAATCATAATCTTTATTGCATGAATGTATGTACAATAAGTTCTTAATTTTAAATATATCCAATACAAACTACCTTTAAAGGTGTGCAAAATCTTAGTAACTAGGTAAAATAAAAATCAACTATAAAATGTCAGTAGGTAAAATTAAATAATATCTAATAAAATTCATTAAAATAAAATAAGAGAAAAAAAAAGAATTAATAATAAAATGTACAACACTAAAAATATAATACGTTTATCAAAAAATGTGTCAATCAGTTTTAAAATTTAAAAATTCTTTAACATCATAAAAACAGTTTTCTAGTAGCCAATTCTTTAATTTGGTTTTAAAAGTGTTTAATGGCAAATCTTTCAAAGTATTAATTTTGTTGTAGATAGTAATGGCATGATAGTAGGAGTTACGTTTAACAAGTTTTAGCCGGTAATGAGGGACGTATTATCTGTTTTTGTGTCTTGTATGTCTAGTTAAGACTTCAGCGTGTGTTTTAAAGTACTGAGGGTATTGCTTGACAAAGACACAGATATCCCTGATGTACATACAAGGTAAAGGAAGGATTTTGAACCTCTTAAATAGCGGCTTATAGCCGTAAGAGATCCCAAGTCTATATTATGCGTGATTAGATAATACCGAAACCTTTAAAAAAACAAACAAGCAGGTAAAATACGTCATGTTCTCATCATCCATACCGCAATGCTTGAAAACGAAAGTTTTCAATCAGCGCGTCCTACCCGTCGTGACCTACGGAGCTGAGACGAGGACACTCACGGTAGGGCTGGCCCACCAGTTTAAAGTCGTCCAGCGAGCTATAGAGAGCTATGCTCGGAGTTTTTCTGAAGGATTGGATTCGCAACGAATACATCCGATAGAGAACCAAGGTTATCGACATGGATCATAGGATTAACTTTAAAAAAAAAAACAAAATGGATATCCAGAAATACGAGAGAAGATTTTCGGTCAGTCTTGTTTTAGCAAAAAAAAAAAAGTACCTCTGATGGTGACGCTGGGTTCAGGATAGCCGTCCGCTCGGCAGTCCACTGCAATTGGCTCTCCAGTGATGATTACCATGAACTCCTTTGGAGTGATGGTGATCTCCGGCGGTGAGCGAACCTAAACATCGATATATTTTATTAATTGAGAAATCTACCTAGAATATAATGGCGTCAGAAAGGCGTTTTCCCTATGTTAAAAATAGTTCGACCAGACTGAAAAGATGACGCTTTTTGTGTAAGACTGGACAATCCACACAGCATCGTCTAGCCCCAAGCTAAGCAGGTTGTGTTATGGGTACAAGATGACTGTTAGAACAATACATACCTATATTCAAATATATTCAAAGTTTTTTATAAATTATACATATACCCAGAACACCCGGAACAAATATTCGCTGCTGGTACAAACATTTGTCCCAAGACGGGAAACGAACCCGCAACTCCTGCACCTGTGGCACCACTTCGGTTGTCATAAAATAGGATATAATCCTGCATAGGTTGACAAGACACACTAGCGCAACCATAAATTATTCTTCCGCCAAATATTCCTGCCTTTTATTTCAGAATATAATGTTTATGAATGTGACTACATATTTATTTATCACCATATTTATATATTGCAAAAGGTTGTTAATACAATTGAAAGAGATTTCCACTAAATCACAAATGAAAGGTTTAGCTTTCTGAATTAGACCAGAGCGAGAGAGATCTTAGAGCGAATCCAATCCATTGGGTGTGCACATTACTAAGGGTGCATTCGCACAAGGTGCGGCTTATCGAGTGGACGTGTGTTACTGAACAAATCTGTGTTTTATTGACCTTAAATAATTACCTTTACTCAAACCTTTATCCGATAAAGTACAAAAGGAATACATCTTTATCCGATATAGTAGAAGAGGAATATACCTTGATCACGGCGCTTGCGCTTGCACTGCCGACGGAGTTGTCACCGGTGCAGATGTACTCGCCTTCATCGTTCACTTCTATTTGACTGAACCTGTAGTGAAATATATACAATAATATATATAAAAATATATTATATATTTGATGACTCATAGGCAGCTTGACTCGTTATTATTTTGACCTTATTTTAAGTACTATTACTATCACACCCACATCTAATTCATACAGGTTAGATCAAATAAGTACCCTGTTCAATTTTTTTTTAATACAAATGTCTAGAATAGAGTTTAACTTAAACTAAAATAATAGGTACAATCTCGTTATAGTCGGCGAAAGTGGAGGGGTGTTCTGCTCAGGTGTAGATACATTCAACGAAAGAACAAAAACGACTTTCCAATATGGAATAGGTTATATATAACAGGTTATATACCATATATAACGAGTAAAGGTCCTATCTACACTAATATTATAAAGAGGGAAAATTAGTTTGTTTCATTGAATAGGCTCCGAAAGTACTGGACCGATTCGAAAAATTCTTTCACCATTAGATCCGTACATTATCCCCGATACACAAAAGCGATAGAATAAACCCGTGCGAAGTTGAGGCGGACCGCTAGTTATATACAATATGACCTTCACGCCACAATGCGAGTCTACATTATGGGTCACCTGAGAATATTGTTCGGTATGATCTGAGCATGCGGAGACAGCGCGCGCCCGGAACCGCGACTCCAGGTCACGGCCGGTGCTGGGATGCCAGACACCCGGCATTGGAACTCGAATGAAGTTTGGCCGAGAGCAACGGGTTGCTCGCCTGTTGGCCAGATATCGACTGATGGTTTCTCGCGTTCTGCGAATAAATGAAAGAATTAAATATTTACCATTGCATATTTTCAAATTCATTTATTTATTATATTCCACTGTAGGTACATATTAAAACGCTTGATATCGTTTTATTCTACTTAATTTGTGTAATTTAACATAGGTGCTTATTATAAGTATCTACATACAACACATCACCAGTTTTGTAAGAAGAAAGAAAACATCATAAAGGGTTTTTGGCAGATAGGAGAAAATAATTACAGACATACAATGATTCTTATTTGAACAGTTATATATTAAATACATAAAATTTTCAAATAATTAGCTGTAAAGGGGCCTAAAATTAATAACAAAGTCAGAAATATCAATTTTATTGATGTACATCATAAGGCTAAAATATAGAAAAAGTACCTAAGAAAAAGTTGTGCTTTTACAGATGTATGTAAGGTACTTACTTTCAATGTCTAGGTATACGTATATCTCGTTGACCACTCTCTTAGTAATCGGATCCACACCCTGGCATTTGTAATAACCGGCGTCGCTTTCTTGAACCTCGTTCAAGATCAGAGAATTATCGCGTTGACTTACGCCAGGACCAAAGTCGGCTTCGTGCTGGGGAGAAAAAAGTTTGGTTACTCTAAATTGTATAAAACCACTTTTATGCATTGAATACGGATTTTAAAAGCTTTTATTTACTTGTAACTTCACGTAAAAGTATGATGTAAGTTTTGGTTACACCTTGAAAGCGAAGTTTTCACCACATCCTCTCAACTTACAACATCGTAATTTTGCATGCAAATTTTTTATCTACGTCGACTGATGGAGCATGGCGACTGTTTAACCGTAGAGCCCGCGATTAGTAAGATAGATTGATACAACTCACCCTTGACCAGCTGATAATCGGCAGCGGCTATCCCCTCGGGTAACATTCCAGCTTCTTAGTGGATCCGCTTGGAATCTTTAAACGGTCTTTCGGTACATAGTCTGAAGGAGCTTGATCGGGCGACTGTGTAACCGTAGAGACGACGGTAAGTAATATAGTTTGATACAACTCACCTTTGACCAGCTGATAATCGGTAGCGGCTGTCCCCTCGGGTAACATTCCAGCTTCTTACTGGATCCGCTTGGGATCTTCACACGGTCTTTCGGAACATAGATTGATGGAGCTTGATCGGGCGACTGTGTAGCCGTAGAGACGACGGTAAGTAATATAGGTTCGGGAGCGACGTTGGTGCTGTCTGTCTGACAGACGTAGACTCCGGCATTTTCTGGACGAGCCTCTTCGATGTATAGGATACCGTTGTCAGCGTGGACGTTGTCTTGGAAGCGATCCTGATCTTGTCTGTGGACATTTATTTTAACTTGAGTAAACTGACAAGGCGTAGTGATTACGGGTCCTCTTACCTCTTTATGATAGCAACTCATTGTGAAATCGACTTGGGTGGCTCAGCAAAGGACGCAAAAAGTTGTTTCTAGGATTCCAAAAGCAAAAAGAAGGAACGCTTATAACCACTTTGCTGACTGTCTGTTCATCTGGCAACCCTCTTTTCTCAGGAACGTGTGATCGAGTATTGGTTTCGAGTTAAAATTACCATTAAATACTGTCCGTAGTCGCATGGAGCTGTATTATAAAATCAATTATCTACATAAACGTGATCAAAAATTACAGCCGTTTATGCCCACTTTTTTGAAATTTTCAAGGGAATCACATGCATACAAAACCTATAGGGTTCTTTTCTTCCCTTTGACATAGAATCATGATATTTGGCAAGAAAAAAGGCCTCATAACTATAAAATATGATATATTTTACGGAACCCTCGTTGCGGGAGTTCGACTCGCATTTGACGTTTTTTTTTCTAAACAGTTTCAATTAAGCTCTCAAGTTTAATCTAATTGTTCGACTAAAAAAGAAAAAATTATAATGCTGTATTCAATTAAATTATACCGTAAACAAATCGTTTTCAAAGGTAAATTTAACAAAATATAAGGCCGGAGGGCTACTTACACTACGTATACTAAGTCGCGGTCTCTACTCAAGAACACGTTTTCTCCAAGCGGTTTTCGGTTCTGTATGCTCTACAATATGTGATTTAAATACAATTTAACTAGGTTAATACTTAAAAAAAGTGACGACAAATATATAATTAGTCTGCCGCTATGGCAATTGCCAACGAAGTAGCGGTTCCAGCTAGTAATAAATAAGGTTCAAAAATTTATTTTTTTTTAATTAAAAGCCTTTAATATTTTTATAAATTTGGTGTTTTTTGTTGTGTTTCTTTGAAGTTTGGATGTTTGGATGTATGTCACCTTTTAACGCCAAAACTACTGAATGGATTAGGCTGAAATTTTGCATACATGTAGCCCATGGCACCTGGCATAAATCATAGGCTAAACTTTTTATGCCATAAATCAGTTCCCATGGAATAGAAATAACCTTAAACAACGCGTGAGAAGCTGCGGGCAGAAACTAGTATAAAATAAACGAATGGCAAATTCTTTCACAAGTTTACGCAAAAAATTGGTAAACTGGAACTGATTTCAAGACCCATAGAAGAATTGTTGAAATTGCGTTTGTTCTAATGCTCTTTCCAAAAGACATCAACGCGCTTCATTTGCCACGGTTTGTCGACGATAGCTTATAGATAGACCATTCCACTTTGCTTCATCAAGGGTATCCGGCGGATATTTTTTTAACAACCACAAAAATCGTTGCTTGTAGGTATAAGTTGGAAAAAGATTCGACACGGCTTTCCGACCTTGATTTCGAACTGGTCTATAGGCTTCGAATCTTCTGAACCGATATGAAAAATTATTTCACCTTTAAATTACTGCATTATCCTTGATGAACATAGGCGATAGAATATACCCGAGTGAAGCCGTGATAAACGACAAATTCAATTAACAACACTATTATACAATTAAGTCGTGGATAAACTACAAATTTACAGTTTTCGGCTCTATCATTTTACTTGTGCTGTAAAACGTTACTTATTGCCAAATTTTACAGATGCTTCTCATCAAATTTCATGATTCTAGGACAACGTCAACGGGAAGTACCATAACGGTTTTGTGAGCATGTGTTTTAATAGGAAATTTCAAGTAATTCGGGCTGTAAGTTTAGACTAGGAAGTTTGGTTTAAAACCCGGCTCCAAGATTTTAAAGTCAACTCGATACATCCGTGCGTTTCTGAGAAAAGTGAATTGACAGAATATGGACAGATGGACAACACAGTAATCCCATATAAAGGTTCCTTTTTTCTTTTGAAGTAAGAAACCCTCCTCACCTCACCTCAACAGCCTATATCGATTCACTGCTGGACTGCTTACTTAAAACAGCAAATTGTTCTTGACATGATAGAAGTGAAATTTAGTGGCATTCGGCCCTATTCTAGTTGTACGTAAATATTAACTATGCCCTTGGGTATACCTTATAATACCTTAGCCTTAAAAGTGTGACCGAAATTATCAAATATGTTAACGATGAAATGGAAATGAAGTGTAGTTCACTTACCGGACCCAGTCCAGCGAGCCCTCCCTCACATTGGTAGATCCAGTACAAACGACCCGGATTGTCTGTCCCTCGTTGACTGTGGGAGACACAGGCGAGACCACCAGACGGTCGACCTTCGGGCGGGCTGGTCGCGCGCGGACTCTGATCACGGCGAAGCCATCGGACATGCCGAGGGTGTTCGATGCGATACATCTGTAGGGAAACAGAGTAAATAAATATCATGGCACAAATAAAACATATTTTAAAATACTTAAATGAGAATCTACTTTTCAAGTAACCTATATACGTCCCCAGGATACCATTTACCTGTTTGTCAAATTTCAGTTCAGCCGTTTAGATATAAAAAGGTAAAGACGTCTGTCTTTTCCGAGACTGACCTTTTCAGAATTACTTTCGAATTTATAGTATTGGTAGATATAGTTAGATAAATAGTAATTTATAAAACTACCGACTATTTATTTTTTATACTTTTGGCTGTCGTCTGTTTTGACTGTTTCGGCCGTCTATTAACTTTTTGCAAATAAACTACTCGGAACTTAATGAATTTTGACTTTAATACCGAAGAAAATTACAATCAAAGATTTAAAACAATATTTGAACCAATATTCACAACTTAAGCACTTGCGCTGACTGTAAATAGATTATTATATCCTGGCGATGGCCCATAACAATCAATAACTAATAATACTTTTCATCATCATCAGCTTATGCTAGTCCACAGCTGGACATAGGCCTCCCCTAATGAGCGCCATAGCGCCCTGTAATAATAATAATCGATTACTATCCATTCCCGGATATTAATTAGCTTACGTCCATACACAAGATACTCTTTATGTGGAAAAATGCGCTCGCATCTAAATAAAATATTAGTAACTGGACATTTTACACAGAAATCATGATCATATCAGCACGTCCACGGCTGGACATAGACATAGGCCTCCCCGATACGACGCCACAAAGAGCGGTCCTGAGCCGCTTCCCATCCATCGACGCAGTATTATTTAGATAGCCAAAAAGTAAGTAGTGTTTGTGATGTGGCCATCAGATATGATGATCTAATGGAAATCCGGTTGGAAGTAGATAAAAAACTTCATAAACTTCTAGGTCATTATCTTAACTCTGAAACGGATCATCATTGCCTAGCTTCATCAACTTGCTGCCAAGATTAAAACGATTAAAAACTATTAAAAAGAGAGAAGGCGATGTTTTTTTATGATGCTTACTAACGCACGTTGTAATAGCTTGTTTCATATTGAGGTAAGATATAGGTCAATAAAAATATAAATAAAATTAACATTTTGTCAGAGAATATTGCATTGATAAAAACGTCTGCATGTGACAATTTAATGATAGCTACCTATGCCATTGCTACAAATATCAACTCTCTAATTTGCTATTCTTTTTAGCCCATAACTGATAAAATAAAAATATGTATTTTACCTCAACCTCGCTGTCTGACAGAAAGAGGTCAAGCCGTTAAGTATTCTCTTCCACCTGTTAGTTCTCTATGTAATTACTTCGAGCCACGGGCGTTGCTAGGATTCAGTATCGGGGGCGAAGTAAAACCACAGGAAGTTCTGCATTACAGCAGGCGGGTGTGTTTGTACTTGTGGTCTTATGTAAATCTCTTCCAAAAAAGGTGAACCAAAATACTGAACTGCCTTGGAGAGGCCACGATTTTTTTGTAACTGTTTCATGAACTTGAGGAAAACTAAGAGTACCTTTGGCAAAAGAAATAACAGCGAGCCCCGAACATTTTAAAGACTGCAGTGGATGCTGAGATTTTTCGGCGATTATCAAAAAGTTAGGAATACGAAAATGTGAACAAAAAAGATATAACGCTGATTTATTTTAAGTCTTTTTACTAGTTACGAGGAGTATAAAAAACATAGCATCGAGCGGAGCTAGCCCTGTAAATTTTGGAGAGCTTGCACGGTTGAAAACATTGTAAAGGCCTTTTTTATAATTGGTGAAGCATGCTAAGCAAGACAAGGAAGATAATGAGCCCAGAAAGAATGCAAGTTTTTTGGCGATTAAAAAACAAATAGGAGGACAACATACACTGCCCTACAGAAACTATGGCGAGCGAAGAGAGTCGTGAAATTTTTGAGAAGCTCGCTGTGCGCTTGAATTCTCATGGTCTCCAAAACGAGTGCGGTATCCGTGGTGAGCCCCTGCTCTCCCATTAGCCGCTAAGGCCACGGACACAATGAAAAAAATTACCGTTACTGTAATTTTTTGAGTTTGTCGGCAAAATGATCTAACTGTGAGCATGAGCAATTGGCCATGTAAACCCGATATTACCAATTTTATTGGTTACGTAATTTTTTCTTCCCACCGACCACATCCAGAAGGCAAAAATGATGCCTGCTAGCGGAGTGAGCCATGAATTTTTTGTTTTTGTAAAATTGCTTAATAATAAGTTATGGCACGCCTCTTCTTATTTTATTATTATTTTATGTACCTTAATTTTCGGGGGAAGAGGGGGTTGAACCCGCAAAATCCTCCCCTTGACTACGGCCGTAACTCGAGCGCTGTCCCTCATAAGCTTGTTTCGTAGAACTTTGTGCATTAGCAGGGTCGTAGCAGTCGATCGTCTTAGTACTTGAACTATTGAACTTGAACTACTACACAATTCTTTTCATTCAAATATGGGCCTAAACTCGTTATCTTTAGGTTCATTTCAAGTTGCAAAATGACTTACTGTAACTTGAACTACTCGTAGTTTACCGCGAGCTGTCTGTGGTTTTTAAAATGCACACATAAAACAACTTTGTGCGGTCCAGGTCTGCGACCAAACTTAAGGCTTTGTTTTCGGTGGACAATGGGATCCAGAGCGGTCGCGCGCGACTTATTTCCAGTTTTCTCTGGCACGTTTTCCCGGATAAACATCCAAACAAACTAACTTTTGTTGATAGTTGATTTTTACATAACGTCTAATAGACTATCACCTACTTTGTAAAGCAGCATAAATATAGCGACAACTGTTTCTCAAATAAAATTAAATAAAATAAACATTTAAGTTTATAATTCGATATTAATAATATCGAAGATTGGTGCTTTGCTTACCTATACTCTCCTCCATCTTCCAACCTAGCGCGTTCAATAACGAAGACATTGCTGTAGCTCTTAGCTGTCAAAGGCAGGGGTCGCGTGGCGGCGCGCTGCCAAGACACGGTGGGCTTAGGGCTGCCGGTGGTAATGCATTGCAGCTCGATGCGGTCGCCGACGTAGATGTCTGACACTGGTGCTGGGCGGATCTCCACGGTTGGTAAGGTCATTCGGTTGGCTGCAGAAGTTTGAAAAAACATAAGTGAATATTCACTTGGCCACGGCGATTTTATGTATGTAAAAAAAATAGAGAAATACTTGTACCTACGTACCTTAAAATAGTTGACGAAATATTTTTACGCATTATTACATGACGATACGAAATCACTTTTGTCTATTCTTCTCTAAATAAAAATAACTTCTTGGTCTACTGCCTAGATGGCATAAGAACTAAATTAATTTGTAAATTTAGTTTTTAATCATCAAAGATGACAATGCAGATATTGCAATTAATATGTAGCTACTTTTAGATCCTTTCATTTGTATATTCATAATTAATTAACAGGTACAGACTGAAATAAGCGTATAAGAATAATACCTTTTGCGTAGAGTACGTTCAGCGGGACAACTGTTCCAGGTAGCAAAAATAAGTGAAGAAGTTAAAAACATAAGTTTTATAGCATTTCTTAAAAATCAACATTAAAAGCAAATATGTTGGAGATCTAATTCAGCATCATCAAGTTCTAATTAAAATAGGATTTTGCGGCGGGAATCGAACAATTCTTTCACTCCTCCCTGAAGAACTCGACCTTCTTCCACTGCGCCATAGATGCAATCATTGATTGGTTGGGATTCCATGTTTTCCACATAAAATCACCACCATCAACTTTTAATCGAAATCCAAAATGTTTATATTCTAAAAAGAGGCTTGAAAAATTTCGAATAAATTTACATAAAACTTTTAAAGTGAAAAAGAAACAGCTTTTTGCTTACCAGGCACTTTCAGCGTAGCATACTCTTGCTGAGTCGATCGTCCGTCAGTTGACTGACAGACGTACTGTCCACTGTCCGTAAGCTGCAGGTTTGTGATGGACAAGAGTCCTGAATATGGGTCCACAAATGACCTGCCTTGGGGTAGGTCACCGTCTACCTTCGTCCAGTTCATTACCAGCCGGCGGGTAAAGGTGCTGCGAGCCTGGTAAGGATATAGAGTTCATACAAATACAAGTTATTACGAATTTAGTGAAAATAGATCCGGTAATTAAACATAATTATACAGACGTACCTTCGTAAGAACGTTTGTTTGGCCTAAACTACAATAACTATTCAAAATTATGTCGATAAATGATAAAGCTTTTGAATGTGCTCATCAAGGCCTTCAACTTCACGCCGAATATTGTAATATCAGAACATTTTTTTACATTGCACACTGACAAAGCCTAGAACTGTTGATCCATGTGACTTTTTAAACATTTGTAGCTCGTGTTACTTAGAAAGAACTATGAAAGTATTCTCACGTATCTCCTGTACACATATAAATAAGTTCAGGCATTTATTTACCTACCCTGTACCTACGACTCGCCAAAATAAGAAGTGCGATTATTTTGGGGAGTCGTGTAAAAGTGTGGTTGATTGCTATAAACATGTATAAGATTAGACAGTAAAGTAGCTAAATCTTGCTGCACCTATAAAAGTATATACATATATTGTAATCTGTGCCTATAAATACTCACCTCACAGGTAAAGTTCACAGTACTCCCAACCTCCCTGATGGCAATCTTTTCACTAGTGATCTTGACGGTGATCGTTGACGGTTCCAAAGGAGGCCGGTAGGTGGTCACTTGAGTCGTCTGATTGTCGCCTCCTGCAAGGTATGTCCGGTTAGCTTCTGAACTAAGTTGCATCCACTTATAATGAAGGAGACGTAATAATTCTATAACGGATTTTGGAGCTGATACAATCTAATGGAGTCCCCACACCAACGTTGAGGACATAGCCCGGTGGGTTGTTATGACAAATTTATGTATTAACATTATTCGCATTCGCAAGTTCTGTAACCTTGTTGGTAGCAATGAGTATACAACAAGTATACAACAACTACGTTGGCAGCCTGGTCAACATAAGCCACAGACTACAAATTACAACAAAACGAATAAGTTCATAGTAACTATTAATTAATTAACACTAGACGACTTCATCTAGTGTAAGTGTACCTCACAGACATCGACTGATATAGTCGTCTAGTGTTTATTAACCAAAAGTATAGGAAGAGGTTGATGTGATGTTTTTATTTTAGTCTTCTCCTTTAATAGACCGATTTGGAAAATCATTTTGCTTTTGTAAAGAAGAACGATTTCGAGGTGGTCCCTTATATTTTTTATACCGGAAGGATAAGTACTTGTCCCGAAAACTGTGTAAATACTAAGGAATTTTAAGTTGTCTTTTAGTTATTGCAAACTAATAAAATTATTATTAGTTTGACTCATGGTCATCAACACTAAATGGTTTACCTATATTATGACCGTTAGTTCGGTTCGGTTCCGGTTTGACTCTAAGATGTATCATACATTAAGCATCGTATGTACATTATTTTAAAGTTGACTTATACCTTTAAATTACCCGCAAATTAATTTACTTATACAATAACCTTTTTAAAAAGAACGCGCTTATGACTACCAACTACCGATGTCTGGGGATATAACAGTTTTTTATATATTTATTATATATTTTTTTCTTGTTAGTGTTAGTTTTTGTAGGTCTTGTCGAGACGCTAATACAAATAAGACTTTCGCCTTCTGAGACAGGTTAATACATGATCAAATAGCGTCAATATGAAATGAACATAACAATAAAACGAAACATATAGCAGACTTTATACATAAAATAGTATTTACACAGCAGACATTTTCAATAACAACATTACAACCTATTAATTAAAATGCGGAGGATGCTTGATGAGGTTATATACATCTACATTTACAACCAGAACCAGGAATGTGCGGCTGAGGGTTTCAACTTTATTTTCGTTATTATAAAGTACAAAATAGTGACGATTCTTTGAAAATAAGCTTGAATAATTTGACAGCACTCAAAATTTTGCCTCCTTTTTCTTTAAGATCGAAATAAAATGGAATACGATAATTTTTGTGTTGTCAAATTAAGAACTTTAGTTTATATCAACAGAATCGACAAAATCATCACTTATACATAGGTACATTACAGATCCCAAGTTATCTAGGGAACGCAAGATGCACCATGGGACTCACTTAAATATGTACTTCATTTCAATCAAAATAAAGTAGAAACTCCTCTGCCTACAGCCCCAAACACTGGCATAACAGACACATATAACACCTTTCACTGCGGACCGCATATCAGCAAACAAAACTCCAATAATCGACCCTCGCTGCGTGACCGTTTCACACTCATATATCTTCCCATCTTCTCTGGTATCCCATAGGGTGTCCACCGTATGCTCTCCGTGCCAACCGTCAGGGCTTAACGTAGATTCGTTATACCACTTCACGGTACCAAGGTCTTTTCCCTCGACCACGAATTTGATAGTTAGCTGTTCTGGCGCGCGGTATTTGCAGGTTAGGGTTACTTGCTTGAACGAGGGGTCATTGACTTCTTGTAAGGTTGGGTGCAGTTCCATTAATAATCCTAGTTTAAACAGTTTCGTTAGGTACCAGGGTTTGTACAGTTCTGTACTTTGTCATAGTGGGAAAAAGGTAAGTAGGTCCTTTATGAAGACTCATTGACTTATTAGATTCTTGGCGATGTAGTTGCTCAGTGACAAAATCTTTTTTGTGTGGTGTAATATAAGAAAAAGCTTCTTGATTATTTAATTAGATTTTTTCATTTAAATTTGAAGATCCTGATGTAGTCAGGGTTATAAAGGGTGTCATTTTCAATAATTTACAGTTAAACACAGGTAGTAATGAAAATACTTGACTAGAGATGAAAACTCAATAGAAAGGAATCTTGACACAGAATTCAGTCATTTTCAGAAGTACACCGGCTTTGTCTTAATTCGAGTTTTTCTTTTATGCTATGGTGTGGCATGGAATATAATGTGAAAAGTGAATAATAACAACAGTGAAATAGATCTCAATACGAAAACTCACCAATAGCCGAGCAGTCACGTCCAGTGTAAGGTGGCTGGCAGTTACACATCACTTGTCCATACGTGTCGAGCTGACAGTCGTGCCCGTTGCACGGACACTGAGTGCAGTAGTCCTGGCGATCCTTGTAGTAGCCGGCGACGCAACTCTCACAACTTGTGCCATAGTGCCCAGCGGGGCACATGCAAACCTGAAAATTTGATGTTGTTGTAGAAAGCTTAGGTTGAAAGTCGATTGTGGAGGTCGAAGCTCTTTTAGACAAATGAAGAGCGGATTCAACTCGGAACGGGCATGTAGAAGTTTTTTTTAAATCCTTTATTGCACACATAAATTTACATAACAAACAAAAATAAAATAAGTAAAAACCAAATATGTCACAATTGGCGGTCTTATCGCTCAAGAGCGATCTCTACCAGACAACCAGTTTTTCGTATTTGTCTTCTATTTCAGACATGTGAAGGTCGGAAGTTGTTTGTCTCTAATGCATACTTCAAACTTCATACTTAAAAAATAGTAGAAAACATGTGTCTTGCATTTGAAAATTGTGCTCTATTTATTTTTAAAATTGAGCGTATTTCAAGTATTCACAGAGCTTTTTACTCTTTTCATCATCAGCTGCAAATTACAGAGTGCTGACACTGATATGCTGGCGTTCATGAGCGAACGCCTATAGCATCGGCTACTAATGGATTTCACCAACCTCAATATTCTTAGCCAGCTGTGAATTCGGCTGATAGATCTCAGTAGCTGTGTCCATAGACACGTCAGCGATGGAGGTAGACACGATGTTGGGAGCAAGAGTGGCCTTCACGAGGACTCGTCTCAGTTTCTTGAGCACCCGCATGAAGTTGGAGCGTGTGACGGGTTCTCCTGTATTCAGGATGGTCCAGCCGTTCTCGCTGAGAGGGACTTGGTAGCTCTGTAATAGGTATATAGTGAATAGGCGCCTTCGAGACCTTCGTGGTACAGCGTCGGCCACATCATAACTTTCTCATTGTAATGATAGAAATGTGACCATGTGGCCGATTGAAGTTGTGGTTTATCAAAAGTCTATTGAGAATAAAATATAAAAAATTAAACTTCAATTGTTTTGAAGTTTAATTTTTTATATTTTATTCTCACACACGGTTTTCAAAACAAAATTATACTATGGCTGTAGATCTTGTAGATGTTGCATAGTTGACCCACAATTCCTATAATGGTCCACAGCTGAATGCAAGCTTTTCCCTGAAAATCTTCTTATTGGCTTTTATCTCTTTGGGGTAGTGCCCATAATCCCCATCATAAATACAACTAGCTGAATTAGAATTTCCCATAAATAATTTAAAAAAATTATAGATAGGTAAAATAAAAAACGACAAAAGTCAAATCTCCCATGGGAATTCGATGATTTACCTGGACAAAAAGTAGCCTATGCTACTCTCCAGCCTTTAAACTAACTCTAGTCGATTGGTTGCTACATTAATTTAAGAAGGACAAACAAACAAACAGACTAATAGACTAGGCTAGTTATAATTTAAGTTACGATAGATCTACGTATCTACTAACTATTATCAAATCATTATAATTATAATAAATAAATAACTCGTTTTTATAGATCTATGCAAACTTCTCATAGGCCTGTTATAAAAGTATTAGTAGTAAAGTATTATTATTATTACATCTTTTATAAAACTGCACTGAAATTCTACTTACGAGAGCCACGCCTGACTGCAGCACGTTAGGGTTGTACCAGCTGATGGAAATATCATCACCGATGAGGATGACGTCATTGTCCGGGGTCGAAACGTAGTTGTTGTCGTTGCTCCTAAATTCTTGACGCAATGAGAGGCTTCCGCCGTAGGAAAGGATACGGTTTCCTGGGAAATATTTTATTAATACATAACTGAATTTATAGAACACATTTTTGTCTCTATTACTCAGTGTTATCAAAATAAATAATAATCAATGAACTCCGTTTAAAAGCAAAATCAGTAACCTAAGTGAAATTGTAAGTAGTACTCATAATTTGATTCGGGATTGATTTTTGTGTGCGAGCACAGCTGTAATATTGGAACTAAGTTCCTTATCGCGCGTTGTGAAATGGGGCTGGACGGAAAAAACTCACGAAAAGTTGTAACGACACTTTTTGCTATAGTAAGCTATTGTAAGCCGTGCGGCGTGCGCATGTTTCTCTGTCTGTCTCTCTCTCTTATAGAAAGGAACTTCGTTCCATCCGGGTGTCCCTTGACACCTCTGAACTTTTTTATCTATATCACCGATATATATTATATATATTGATATAATAATATACAACAGAAGTGTGAAAAAGGTGGAGCCCTTTGGAAAGAGATCCAGAGCACGCCCACAGGAACGCTGGGCTGACAATATTTCAAAAACCGACGAAAAATTATGGCTAGCAGACAACAAGGGAAATTCTTGGAGAGGCGAAGGCCTCTAAAACTATATAAAGTAAAATCTTGGAGAAGTCCAAGATTTTACTTTATAGTACTCGAAAGAGGCCTAACTAATTAGAGTTTATTTTATATGTTAAATTAAGAATATTATTGTAAAAATAAGTTAGGAAATAAAAGGCTTTATTATTGTTATACAACAGAAGCAATAGAAATAAATTCAATCAATCAACAAGTTTTTTCCATCACACTTACCAGGGAATACCGGTAGTGACCAGTACAGATCCAGCCCAGTGTCGGCGGGGAAGGAGAAGACATACATCAGCTCACTTTTATCTGGTACTGGTACGAAATGATCGTTCACAACAGTTTTCCCGTTGAAGTCCATAATGGTGTAACCACCGTAGTTGTCGCCTAGGATTGGTGCTGGGATGGCGGCGCGATAGTAAATGTTTGCCTGGGGATAAGTTTCGAATTAGTATGATTTGTGTGATAGACTGTAGCTTTATGAGTTCTAATGCTTCGTACCCCAAGGGGGTCTTATCTTTTTGTATAGTCCCAAGTAACAATTAGAAAAAATCTAAAAATGACTTGAAATCCCAAAAAAATATTAAAAATCTTAGTAATTAATTTATAATAAAAACCCTTCCACTCAATACGGGAACAGGTCTGCCAAATGGCTCAAATGCAGCAATATTTTATTCACTGCTTTAAGTCGCTAAGCCTAAGAAACTAGATATAGCAAAAAGGTTGTTCGGGAGAGAAGGCCAATGTCGGTTCAGCGTACCAATGATTTGCGGCGTAAGCAAATCTACATTGGGTCACAAGGACTATACGAACAGAATCTCTGGGTCACCATAATGCACGACTATTTATTGTACGGCCGAATAATGTACACCTTGATAATCCGTATCATGGCTTCCAATTTTAGTAGTTTGACATGGATTATCAAGGTGTTAATTATTCGGCAGTACAATAAATTGTCGTGCATTATAGTGACCCGATTATCTCTCTCTTACCTCCTGGCATTCAGAGGTGGCTCCAGAGCAGTAGCAAGGCATGCATCCATCAGGGTTGGCGATATCGAGACCAAAAGTTCCTTCGCGGCAACGATCGCAGAATTCTCCAGCTACGTTTCGTTTGCAAGTGCATTGGCCATAGGCATCGCAAGGACCGACCTCGCCTCGTGGATCGCAGCTGGAATGGAGTTCATTGTTAGAGTGGTAAAGAATAAAGTGACAGCAAACATCTCATACTGCATGAAGCTGAAAAGAGCAACTAAATTTTGGCTTCTACTTGAAATCTTTAGAAACATGTTTCAGTGACAGCTACGTGACGTTGCCGCTACGTTCTGTCATTCGTTGGTTGACGGCTTGGTTAACTTTATGCTTTCAAACGAGTAGCGGCGCTTTAGCCGAGTGTATGCTGGTGTACTCGTACTATGATGGAGCTGTAGGGCCTACATATGCGACAAACTTTGAAGCTTATTGAATTAAGGGCTGAGGGATCTTGGTACAATTTTGCAGCCTTAAAAGTAACGCCTCAAAAGAATGACTAAGATCGGTGAGGATTCTAGTCCACAGCTGTACGGCGACCTATTTTAACAAGCGTCATAGCAACGGACCCTCTTTAGCTTTCCGTAACCAGTATTTTACTGCAGGATTTCCCAGATTGTCATCCCACCTGGCTACAAAGGGTGTTCGATATGTCTAGCGCTTTTTTATTTAGTTCTTACCGGCAAGGCTGTGCAGTGCTGCTAGGGTTGTCAATGGCTCGGCAGGTGTCGTATCCGTCACGTTCGTAGTTCGGCTTGCAATACTCGCAGTGCGGGCCCATTGTGTTGTCTAAGCAATTCTATAAAAACACAAATGTTGTTGAATAAAATACAGGTATTTTTCACTTCTCTTGCTCAAAGAGTGTGTCAATAAAGCGTAGCTTCGCGGGCGTAAAAATCCTTTTAAGATCTAGGGTTAAAAAGAAATTTTTCTTTATGATTTTTTAAATTATCAGCCAGTAAAGACTTTTGTCCTCATAAGACTAGACTTTTTGGAGTTCCTTTACAAAGAACATTCATTTCATTTGAATTAATTTTTGATACTAATATTATATAATTCATGTATACTCTTTTCTAAAATCTAATATTAGTTTTATAAAAAAAACATTTATGAATGAAAACTTAACAAAGGCTGATAACGATCACAGAAAACAACAAGGTAAAAAAAGGATGATAGTAAGGTAAACAAAACTCAACAACGAATAATTGGAGTTATTCTTGACTCGTCCCACTCGCATAGGCATAGCTGCATGCAAATACGACTGAATATGCAAATACGAGTTCAAAAACGGACTAGAGACTATTAGAGACGAATTGATGAATAATAGCTGCCAAAATCAAACATCATTTGGAACTGCAACTTGCTCCGATGAAAGCAGTCGACGTTAAATATTTTCCAGCAAGATAAATTTGGTTTTATTACGCTCTTGTTTACAAAACATATTATAGGATTATGGTACCAAGTATAGGATAGGCATACTCGTGAACATACCGACAGAATTTTTTTGATCGCTTAAATTTGTGCTTCATATTGTAAACTAGCGGCTTCGCACTTGCAGTAATTTTTTCGTCAATTTTCAATGTTTTTAATAATTGTCATCCTATTCCGGATTAAGAGAAATCGTACAAATCAAAAACCATGAATTACGGTCCCGTCGTTTTTGAGTCATTAATGGTGTAACTAACACGACTTTGAGTTATATATGTATATAGAAATAGCGTTCACTATCCTATCAAAATCTTGAAATTCCCTTTGATTCCGTTCTAGCGTGTTTGACTTAGCCTCCACCAGTGCTTTCCAATGGAGCAAAAAATTGGCAGATTTTTATTATTTTTAGCGACTAAAATTATATCAGTCTTTTCGACGACAATGTTATATATAATGTATAACTACCCGTTCGAATCTGGGGCGGACAGCCTCTAAGAGATAATCCTGTGTGAATTGAGACCTAAGTTAGTATTAACAATTAGTTAATGCTTCTTTATCTTTACCGATCGGAAAAAAGTAGGTACGTACCTATGTAAACATAAAGCCAGATGAGCCAAGGAGAACTTACGTAACATTCGCCATTTTCAGGATGACAGTTCGTCGAGTGTCCATTGCACTGGCATTCCTCGCAGTGAGCCAAGTAGAAACCACCGGTGCCTCTGCGAATCACAACTTTGTGTTAGGGTAATAAAGTTGATATTACAATACACTTCCTACTTAGGTAAGATAACTGACGACGTTTCTGGAATTTAGGATTCAGAAGATTTCTAATATCAGTAATATTGGTTGGTTGTTTTATTTTTCTATTTTTTTTATTTTTCATTTAACACATTTGCAAATAATGATAATAATTGATAATTAATTTTGATTTTTGTGAATTTTTGTTGTAGGTATTTAATATTAATAATTGTTATTTTACTGAAATTATGTTTAAATTGTATTTTACGCGGTAAAATATTAAAAGATTGATTTGATTATTGTCATGTAACCTTATTAAAAAAAAAAACTTGAACTTAATTTAAGAACTGTTGCAAAAGATGATTACAAAAAAAAACAAATAAGTATAATAATACAATTATTGTGCCCTAGTTGTTAAGCTAAGTTTTTAAATACTTGTATTTTTGCAAGAAATGCTCTTCCAATACAATAAATAATTTGAAACTTGATATTAGAAACGAATGTTGTAATGTATCAAAAGTGAAAATTTGCCCAGTGCGTTATCTATTGCCAAGACCGTTGTTAGTATGTTAAAATTTTATCTATTCTAACTAACCTTGTGAATCCAGGCGCACAATCTTCACATGATGTGCCAATATAACCTGGAGGACAGACGCACTGCTCGACGTGCAAAGCCGAGGGGCCATCCCCATCAGCTGACGCTGTGTCTATGCTTGCGTAGAGAGGCGTGGCAATTGAATTCCAAGCATATGTAGCCTTAATCAAGATTGCCTTGATATCGGCTAGGCCCAGAAGGAAAATCTCGCGGGGAATTTCTTTGCCGTCGGATCTGTATAGAAAATAGGGTATTAGATAATGCAAGTATCAGGCAAGGCTAGTTTAATATGGCGAGGCGGTGGTGGCGATACAATTAACCCTCGAACACAGCCCGTGGACTTCGTAAGAGCTGACTAAGAGAATCTAGCAGAGGAAGTCAGGGCTCAGCTTACATCTGTGTTTTTTTTTAATATCTCCGACACAGATCCACCTTCCAATAGTTTTTATGGCGATAACATGGCAACAACAAGAACTCTCTCGCTTCGGGGAGTTATGCAGCGTATGTATCAGTGGACGTATATCCATATTAATCTTCACATGATGTTCCAATATAACCTGGAGAACAGACGCACTGCTCGACGTGCAAAGCCGAGGGGCCATCCCTATCAGCTGAAGCTGTGTCTATGCTTGCAATATATAAATATTTTCCCTACTAAATATTATGTATGTACATATTTTATGTGAAAGTATTAATATTAAGTATGTATTATATATTGTATATGTATGTATATATTATGTATTATAGGTATTTTTTGAAATTATAGTTATAAGTATGTAGTAAGATTATACAAAAATATAATTTTGTAATTGTATTGACATAATAATGCACACAGATCCCCGTTCAATCCAACTCCATCCTAAATAATCCTATCCATCCACTGTTGTCTCGTAGAGATCGCTCTGGAGCGATAAGACCGCCAATTGTAACATACACAGCGACCATCCCACACAGACTCCACAGAGACCTAGTGCGAGGGTCAGAGCTCTGGTTCGGTAAATTGTGTTTTCAAGTATACTTGTAAGTGAAGTGTGAATAAACAAATAAATAAATAATAAATAAGTTTATTTCTAAGTAATATTAATGGTATGTACCTACCTTATACCAATTCTGTGTTTATCCATGCATATTGGAAATAAAGGGGTTAATTATTAATATATAATTTAAGTATTTATACAATTGTTTGTTTTATAATATATTTTGTAAAGTGTGCAAAAAATAATTTTCTATTTATATATTTTAGAATCTTGTTTAACTATCAATGAATCTAACGGTGTTTTTTACGTTTCTGGCATCATCAATCATAGGCAAAATTAAAATTTCGTTGATCTGCTTGATCTTGGCGTAGTTGCGTCAGGTACATTCAGTAGCATTAAGAGTGACATTAAGGTCAGGATGACCTTAATGTGCTTCCCTCTGTTGAGTATTAGGCCTCTTAACTTAAGTGCAGATCATATTTTTAAATCGACTAAAACCGCCACACTTAATAAAAACACCGTGTTTACCTCTGCCACCCCTTCTCAAGCAGTTGTACACTGACGTTCAGAACGTTTTCCGTGGTCTTAAAGTCACCGTAATACTGGAATGTTAAATGATTATCCTGCAAAGAGAAACAATAACAAAAAATTAATGATAAACATTTTTAAACAGCATCATTTTATTCTCAAAGTAACCAGAGCTTGAGTTATGTATAAGTTACATAAAACTGAATAAAAAAATCACCCATACTAAAAACTTATTTCCCCAGAGTTCAGCTCCGTGAGTAAATATCGAGTGAAAATACCCATGTCAATTTTTTTTCTGATATGTCTACTCTAAAACAATAAAATCCTTGATATTTTTTAGTTCTTAAGTATTTAATGCACTTACGCTGATAAGTTGGACATCGGCAGCCTTGTTCTTATAATTAGAGCCGATATAGCTCGGTACGTTGTCCAGGGAGTAGTGGAGGAAACCACCGTATGATGTCACCTTGTTACCGGCAAAGCTGTGAAATTACAAAAAAATTATGGCCCTTTTTAGCAGTTCCAAGACCACTTGTTATGATTCAAAATTAAAAAGTTTAGAGAACAAAATTAATTAATACAAGTACAATACCATACAGCCCGCTGACGGATGGACAGACAAGGGAGGATTAGTGATAGGGTCCCCTTTTTGCCCTTTGTGTAAGATACCTTTAAAATTACATCTAGCTACTCAGACCAGTGGAAACAAATGAGCAATTAAGTCGAAAACGTTTATCTCACCTGTTAGGCATACTCCAATAGTACACCCTTGCATCGTCCAACCCAGACAAACCCAGGCCTCTACTAGTCAGCTGCGGCTCAAGGCTCGACTCCACCGGCGCGGCATATCTGTAGTTTCCGCTTTCTTGAGGCGGTATGTTGTACACCTTAACTTGGTCAACGATGGAGGGAACATTAAAGTTTATCTCTGTGGTTTTTCGGCGAAGGTTGCTGCTCATGCATAGTTGTGATTCGCCAGAGCAGAAGCAGAGGGCGCAACCGTGTCTGAAATAATATTATACATTTCATTTTCATATAAATAGGTACCAGAAAACTTAGCTTTCACCTCTATAATTTTTATGATGAGGTCATAAACAGACAAAAGTCTTTCGTGAGGCCAAAACCAACAGCATTTTACGAGAGTTCTTGATTATTAATTTATTTTAATATTATTTTCAGCCTGTACTGTCCCACTGCACAGCAAAGACCTTCTACTTCTTTCACGTGATCGATGAATAGAAACTACACAAATTACAAGGCTTATTCTTTGCGAAGCAAAATATAGAGTGCATAATTTATGAATGGGCAAGTTATTCACAGATTTCTTACCTGAAGTCATTAGACAGATAGAAGGAACCATTTCTGCATTGGTCGCAGAATTGACCTTGTACGTTATCTTTGCAAATGCACTCGCCCATTAACTGCACACGGTTCTGGGTTCCCATCTGGTTACACTTATTTGTGGGTCGGACGATGCATTTGTTACCGTAGATCAGAGGATTTCCTTCAAAACCTTTGCTGCATTTTTCGCAATTCTTGCCTTCATATCTGTAAAAGGTTTAGAGATTAGACTCTTGTCGTCATCTTTTTTTTCATGAGGGAATGTGAATTAATATTAATTGTAAAATATCATTTTAGCTTTATCTCTGCCTATAAAATATTTCTAACGATATAGGGTTTAATAAATTAGGTAGGTATATTTTGCCACCACTGCGATAGAAAATTTCCATAATTGCAGACGAATTTCAAATTTACAAGGACTAAACATAGTGATTGGCATCATCTAGCCTCAAAGTAAGCATAGTTTATGTTATGGGGACCAGATCACTATTGTGTCGCAGTTTAGAGCCGGGTATAGTAGATATTGTTAGTTCCGTATGCACCCGGTTCCGAATAACTCCCGACGCAATGATATTTCCGCAAGAAGAAGATTTATCTCATGCACCTTCAACAAGCAGCGCGCCCCGCACCACCACAGCGACACTAATAAGGTTCGTAGGTTACCCGCTGACATCCGTAATGAAATAATTCTATGTTTTTGTTCAACATGCCCGAACAACACAAGAAGCTGCACAAACTAGTAAGCTAGTTGTACTAGTTTCTGGTGTGCAGATGGTAGCGAACGGATTATTATCGGTCATAGGACAGGGACATCTAATTACTATGTATTCATTCTTAGTTAGTTAATTCTGACATTGAAGACACAGTTAAGTCATTTGTTCAGGGTGTTTTGGTCGTTTTCTATGTATAATAAAAAATATTATCTATCTTTGTATTGTATTATATTATGTATATCAGTTATCTAGTACCCATAACACAAGCTCTTCTTAGTTTGGGACTAGATAATGCTGTGTGAATTGTCCAGCATTATTATTATTATTATTCTATATATGATTTTATGATTTTGAATCCTTATTTCGAATGTACCAATAATTAAAATAATTCTAATCACCTTATCTCACCTTACATTTAAGTAGGTAGAATGAGTACTGCAATTCAAAATGAATTTTACAGGGTTGCAAGTGGTTTGACACAAATCCTTGACTTGTATTTTTTTATTACCAATAAATGACTATTATGACAAGGCATCACCTATACATTCAGTAAACATCGTACCCACGGCAATGATTGCAGTTAACAGAACCATCAGATCCAAGAGAAAAGAGATGGTAGCGAAGTTTACGTTGTTGATTAGCGGCCAGAGACATGACATCACATATATATCAGTAACAATTACATACCCAGGGAAACAATCGCAGTTAACTGAGCCATCAGACCCAATAGAACAGGTGGTAGCGAACTGGTTCTCCTTGTTGGTCAGCGGGCAGGGACAGGGCTGGCAGGCATCTCCCATTGACGGGTCGCCATACGTTCCGGCGGGGCAGGCCATACGAACACATTGGCCTAGCCAGGGACCGCTTTCCTCACGGATGTAGCCGGGCTTGCATTTCTAGAGAACGGATAGTAGAAGTTAGAAAGGTTTATCGGACACAAGTTGAGAATGACAAAGTAAGTACAGTTCAAATGTTCAATACGCCGAGTTTGAAACGAAATTAAATAATTATTTTAATGTACTCGTATAACCGTGATATTTACGGAACATGATCTCCTCAGGGACACAAACAGAGAGCAACTTGGGTTCATTCTCTATAAAAATCGGAATAACACGAGCCAAATAAATATACATGATAAACATACATATATAATATATTCAAAAACCTTTAATCCACCTTAGTTTTGAAGTCTGTTAGAAGTTTACCTATTTTTTTACTGCCCTAATTCAGTCAACAGCTTCGAAATATTGGTTATTTGCAAGGTGTAGGTTATAGTTTAAGGTGATTCATGCGTAACTTATCTAAGCAAGAATCAAATAAAACCTACTAATATTATAAAGACGAAAGATTTTACGAAGACAACGCCAAAACTAGTGAATGGAGCGAGCTGAAACTTTATACCGATGAAGTCGTGTGCCTAAAATAACATATTGTACGCTACTCATTGTACAGAAGAAATGGGAGCGAAGTGGCGGACAGAAGTTAGTACAATATACATATTGGCCGAGTCATCGCAAGTCTTTTGTGATGTCAGATTTGACTATGGCTGGCCATGAGTCTTTCAACATGTGGTCCATTGTGACGGAAACTCACCTCGCAAGACAATCCGCTGTAACCCTCGGGGCAGCTGCACTCCTCGACGAGGCTGGCCGCGCCCAGGCCGCTGTTGATGCTTTGCGCGGATTCCATCACGAAGTCGGTTATGTTCACACCAGCGTTGTTGTTGTCGCCGCGGATGAGTATCATCGTAACGTTGTCAAGGCTGTGAAGAAATTAACAATAAAATTAATATGCTTTACCTTCTGTGACGCACGGAGTCAGGATTTGAAGATCAAGTTTAAGTAATCCTCTTTTGTAGCCCATTCGAGAGGGATTGATTTGTATTCCCGACGTTTTAAAGCAACTTTTCGCATATATTTTAACAGTAAAAGTTGTTGATGTAAATTCATGCCAAAGCCTCCAAGCATGGCGGGACAGGTGCAAAAGACTATAAGATGTATGAAAAGTGGAAAGCCTTGGGACCAGATGGCATAACAAACGCAATGCTCCGTCACATTTCACCCAAATCCATTGCCACAATCACAGGTCTCTTCAACAGGATCCCGAGGACCATACACTTCCCAGCCGTATGCTGGCCTTAAATTTGGACGTTAATAATTGTACAAGCCATTCTAAGCCTACCAAATGTTTCATGAAAGAGATAGAGCAGTATACTTACGCCATCATAATATCCTCTCTCCGAGCGGGGATAAGGTTTCCATTGGTATCAGCCATCTGCCAGTATTCGGGCAAAAATCTAGCCTCGATCACGGTCTCTCTTCTATTATTATCACCACGTGGCACATAGAAGAGGGTTGTGTATTGACCCTGAAAAACATGCTATTTTAGTACAGGACGATGAAAAAATAAATTATGCTGGACAATTTACACCGCATCATCTAGCCCTAAACTTAGAAAAGCTTGTTATGATCACTCGTTTTTTTTTTGTCGTAACTACGGTATTAGCATCTGGAGATTCTGGTGGAACAAGGGAAATTTAACTCCTTCTGCTGTAATACACCTGGTGAAGCACGCATGTAGACCTTAGGCCTTGGGCAATAGACACTAGATGAGATAGTATCATAATTATACAGTTTGTGCAAGTTGTGGACAACCTCTCTCTAATTTAGAGAAAAACTTTGTTTTCTAGAGTATATTCTTTTGTATTCCTCGGTTTGGTTGCCCCAAATACTAATTTTAATCATAAAATAAAGATACATTAAGAACAATAAAAAACTTGAAAAAATTGTATTTGTCGTACAATGGGAGACCTTTACAACGTGTGTTTCAGTTACATTGGCTTGGCTTTAAGTGAAAAGATTACCTAGCATTTTTAGGCAATTACCTACAGCTGAAAAGTTAATGTATGTACATAAATGTATGTCATAGGCTAAATTTGCGAAACAAATCTCAAAACAAAAGGATTTTAATGCAGATTGTTGGTTCTCAGACGATGCCTTTAAAAAAATATCAAATTATACACGAATATTTATAACCATGATAGGAACTGACCTTTAATATGATTGCAGGTAGTTCAACTTCAGGGATCACATACATATCGGCAATCTATCCATGCAGCAAAATTTTAAGGGAAAACGTTCGTATTATTAGGATGTAGGTAACAAGTCTGTTCTTGATGAACTTCAAGTCAGCAAAGAACTTGATAACAGAACTCATAATATTACTAATGATATCATTATCATCAACATTTGATGGTTCCTTCATTCAGTGCCACTGATTTCTACATTATGTTGACTGCACTCAGATCTTGATTGCTAATTATTGACGAAACTCAAACTCATAACTTTATTTCTTTAGGCTCACAAAATAAGCACTTAGACAAGTCAAATTTAATAAATAAACCAATGAAAATGTACCCAATGAAATTGGTTAGCCACTCAATATTTTCGTAATCTTGAAGTGCATTCACATGGGGACTCTTCAAGATTCACACCTACCGTTTTTTATTTAATTTAAAGCAGTTAAATTCTAAGCCCATCCACATCAGTACATGTTGAACGTTTCTCCCCCTGAATAAGGCAAAGAAGCAGCTGACTCCTCTGGTAGGTTCCCTAAGTTTACTTAGTCGGTTCTTACATCCACAAGCTGAGATGGAGAGGTTGATTCTTGTCAGATTCAGCCCATCTATCATCCTGTATTTGGCCTTCTTGGATCTTTTCAGTGCTCACGGTCATGTTCAATTTACCAACAACAACCTCCTAAGAAACCACTGTGTAGATAAGAGCCAAAAAGGTGTTTCAGAGGAGGTCAGTGTCAATCAGTGGACTGGTGAAGGCGGTTGATGAGCATATGTTATTCGTGGCTAATCAAACAAGTAAATGAAAAAAACACACAATTATATATGCCACTTACCTTTACAATGATAGAAGGAATCTCGTCGTATACGGGGGTAGTGTGTGGAATCAACTTGTACCTGATGTGTCCACCGTATGAAGTCAACTGATTACCATTGTAACTCTCAGGGAGAGTCAGGAACGGATGGTAGTTGCCTAACCAGTTGGGGTCACGGGTTTCCAATTTTGTAATCTGGGTATAAAGAAAGTATTTATTAATTAAAAACCAACTGTATTTGGGTGTTACTTTTTAGGTACTCTTGAAATAGCAAGGAAAATCGTCGTAAGTTTATTATTCAATAATTTAATAATGCTGGATAATTCACACAGCATTATCTAGCCCCAAGCTAAGCAGAGCTTGTGTTATGGGTACTAGATAACTGATATACGTAATATAATACAATACATAGATACATATTTTTTATTATACATAGAAAACGACCGGAAAACCTTGAACAAATATCCTGCAGATCTTGCACACATTTGTCACGAGGCGGGAATCGAACTCGCAACCATCTGCGTCGCAGGCAGACCTTCGCCTACCGCGCCACATCGGTCGTCATTATAATGTTAAGATGAATAGTCCAAAGCCTATCATCATTTTTATCAAATATACTCCAGTTCTAGTAACATGACCACCTTCATGTTTACCACATGTCTGTCTCCATTTTCACGACTCAACTGTCGGCCAGCTATAGACCATCGTGCTTTGAGTCTTGTTGGCATTCGTTTCATATTAACAACGACAACAGTACCTACACTACATTAAGAAATCTATTATACTTTAACCTATATTCTATACTTACAGTAGCTCCATTCCTTATGGCAGAGAAGTAGTAGTGGTTTATGATAGAGTTATCTGTTCTGACCGCCCCGTCGCCGGACAAGGCTACGCCTAACAGGCGAGTGCCGCCTTCTCCGAGTGGAGTCGGCATGTTGTAAGTGAAAAGATCCGCGGAGTGGCACCGATCAGAACGGCCGAAACAGAAGCATCTGATGCATTCGCTGCTTGATCTGGCCTCGCTGGAAAATAAATTAATAAATCATTTATTAAAGAACACAAAACAATTTACATACGCTTAAAGAATGGAATCGTTGGACAATTCACACAGCATTAACTAGCCCCAAGCTAAGCAGAGCTTGTGTTATGGGTACTAGATTCTAACTGATATACATAATACAGTACATTACAAAAATAGATATTTTTTATTATACATAGAAAACGACCAGAACACCTGGAACAAATATTTGCAGATGGTACAAATATTTTTCTCAAGGCGAGAGTCGAACCCGCAACCTACTGCGTCGCAGGCAGACCTTCGCCCACCGCACCACAGAGGTCGTCTCGATCAACGATGAAAACAGTGTTAACGTTCTAAAGTTGTAGATACAAAAAATTGCCATGTAGACCGATTTGCGCTCATGAGGGGAAAGCCTGCGTTCAGCCGTGGATATAATATAGATAGGCTGTAGATGTAGATGTTTTACTAAATGTAACAGTAAAGTAGTGTCTTTGAACAGGATTGGAAAGCTCCCCTGTCAGCGGCAATTGAGTCCATAGGAAATCCCAAAGACTTGGGACTGATTAAAATGAAACAAGAATAAATGAAGATCAAAAGGAAGGGTTGAAGTACAGACCAGAATCTAAGATTCTAGTAAATTGCTTTCTTAGATCAGAATCTACTTATTTTGCCAAGTTGAGGTGTTGAGACTATAGATACTCACTTGTTAAAAGATCCTTCAGAGCAAGGGCTGGTTTGGCTGACAAAAACGATTGCGTCAGGAGTGGCGAAGGTGGTTCCTTTGTGGTTTATGGCCTCGCATGAGTAGGCGCCGCTGTTTTCAGGCTGTAAAAAATAACGTTATTTTATCATACCTAGTTATTTTTACTGATGATAATGTATTTTTAGCTGTATTTTGGCAGTCAGTCTCGTGTCAAAATTTCGGTTTAGATGTGATCTAATTGATTGTCACAGTAATAATAATAATGCTGGACAGTCCACACAACATCATCTAGCCCCAAACTAAGCAGAGCTTATGTTATGAGTACTAGAGGAGTGATACGTTACATAGATTGATATTTTTTATTATACACTAGCAGCGCCTCGCGGTTTCACCCACGAAGTTCCCATTCCTGTAGGAATTCTGGGACAAAACATAGCACTGAAAAGAAAGCTTTCTAATGATGAAAGAATTTTTTAAATCGGTCTAGTTCTTTTTGAGTTCATTAAATGCAAATCTTTCCTATTTATAATATTAGTATATATAGTAAATATCCAGAAGACCTGGATCAAATATTTATTTTACTAGGTATACAAACATTTGTCCTAAGGTGGGAATCAAACCCGCCACCTTCTTCGTCGCAGGTGGAACTTCGCCCGCTGCAGTACATTGGTCATCATCATAATATCATTTAAACAATTTCAAAAGATCAAATTCTCTAGACGTCAGTTTACCACAACGACTTACCAGCATATTGGGACAGGTCAAGGTTCCAATGCCCTTATTACTGGTCGAGTAGCACTTTTCAGGCACATGGCCCCAGTTCAAACGCCACGAGATGATGGGTCTCGGAACTCCTACTGCCTCACAAGTCAGCGATAGAGTGTCTCCCGGGTTCAGTTGAACGTTCGTTGGCATAGGCGGCTTGCTGATATAGACCGGACCTGTAGACATTAAAAGTTTGTACGTTGGTCTGGTAATTGTTAAAAAAGGAGCTTTACTTAATTGTAAAAGCGAGGGGTATGCAGAATACTAAAAACAGGACGACACAAACATAAATCATTTAGACAAATTGAAGTTTTTAAAAAGAAGAACTTAATAAAAATGAAGAACTTTAATCCTAAGATGTATGAGGCTGTCGTTAATACATCTATACTAACTTGAATAACGCACCATAGTGCGCCAGAAGCATAAAGGTAAGACCATTAAAAAGTCTAAACGCAGCAGGAATCACATAAACGACGAAACAACGACCTAAGGTTAGGATACTTACTACAGCCGATCTCATCGGACCCATCCATACAATCATTATGCCCATCGCAGTGAAAGCTTTTCGGAATACATTGTGCATCATCGCAAGCAAACTCCATGGGGAGGCAGTTCGCGCGAGGGTCTGCGGCTGGACAGCTCTTCTCATCTGAACCGTCACCGCAGTCGTCATCAGAATCGCACAACCAGGATTTGAGAACGCATTTACGATTCTCGCATTGGAACTGGTTAGGCTCGCACTTTCCATCATAATCTGCAAAAGATTGATACACTGAAGAAGAAATGGAAGACAAAAAACATTAAAGTGTCCTTATAAGAGAAGATATATAATAATAATGCTGAAATTTTTCACACAGTATCATCTAGCTATAAAGTAAGCGTAGAAAAGTAGCTTTTGGATATCTTCACGTAGAATCCGGGACGAGTATTTACAATTCAATCAAATGTTTGTCCGATCGAATCGAACACGCCGCGTACTGTCTAGCTAAAATGAAATAAGAAATGTCGTAACTCCTTCGGTGTTATTATATAATCATTTGAATTGTATATACGAGTATGTATCACATACACAAAAGATAACTCAAGTGTAAAAAGGCAAATGCTTACTGCAAGTATCCTCATCAGATCGGTCGGAACAGTCGACCTTGCCATCGCACACAGCAGTCTTCGGGATGCACATGCCGTTGCCGCAAGTAGCCTCGAATGGCTTGCAAACTACGAACGTAGGTGTGGCTGGGAAATCTGTAAGTTATTATATTTATATCAGATTCATCAGTTAGAGATATAAAAGAAAACTACCGTTCCACTGCTTGACATGCCTCATCAATAGAGGCCACAATGGCCGCTCCTGCGCTGCCATCACCTCACCTCAACTTAACAGCCTATAATGGTCTACTGCTGGACGTAGGCCTCCCCCTGATTTTTTATCTCGTGATGGGTAGGTAATGCGCTGCTTGCATCTAGCGAACACAACCATCACTCAAGCCCGTACTCGCGAAAACGAATATAGTAGGGCCTGATTCGTTTTTGCGTGCAGATGATTTGGTTATTTGATATTAGAGTAGGTTTTGCATGAAAACGAATTAGAAACTTCGTTTTCCGAGTAGGTCCCCAAGTCATCGGTCATCGGGTGACTGTTTATTTTGGATTGAGAAATCTATAAGCAAATTCTATTCTACAGTGGCAGGTGTGCTAGTTATAGTAAATTCGGTAATCGGCCGGAGAAAAACAGCTACCATCCATATTTTTGCCAATAAGCTGTTTTTTTGAAGGATATGGTTGTTAATGAAATTATCTTTTTCACTCTGATCCACTGAGCTAATTCTTTAATGAATGAGTTAATAATAGAAAAATAACTCTTGCTTCTGGCTTACGAGTGGAGCGGCACGTTACTAGCATGCAAAGCTAAAAATGTGATGGTTTTATCACTAGGCACTAGTTTGCCACAGAAGTCCAGGAAGGCCATTTTCAAGGTAGAGCGTACCAAGGTCAGCCTCTTAGCTATTATTTGCTGACTTAAACCAGAATCCGGGAAATGGGAACACCTAAAAATGGGATTCTATGAAATCTGACTTACATTGTGGCCGCTCCACAGTAAGGGTTACTCGTATTTCAGATCCATTGCTGCCCAAGTATCTCGGCGCTTGACAGATGTAAACTCCACTATCAGCAACCTGCAAAATATTCATTTGCATTAGAGTGATGATTAGATTAGTGATTAGAGTATTGGATAGTTGCTTATCCTATGCTATCATCGTGATCAAGAGTGAAAAATATATTAGATAATAATCGTCGCATGAGCGATTGCCTTCTGTGAGATACCGACGTGAAACATAAATACGATAATAGCATACAATATATATAATACTGGTGTACAAAGCATCTTTATATTATCCGTATGCTGCAAAAACTTCCTGTAATATGTCCTATTCTCCCTCTGTAGTCGGTTTCATAGTACTTTTCACATTAAGAAGTGATGAGTTTTCCTTATGCTATAGTTCTATTAAAAGTGGGAGAATGATGAAAATCTGACCAAAGTATAGATACTTTGTTCAAAGATTGATTAAGATTGATTGTTGATTCAAAGTAGACTTTGAATCAGGATCAGGATTATCAGGATCTCCTGATGGTGAAGAAAAGCTATGTAAAGTCAAGGAGCTCGTAAAGGTACTCACTGAGACTGTAAACATCTCGAGCCTTCCTCCCTTGTCCGAAGATCCTGGTTTTAAGGGTCTGCCTCCTTCCCTGATCCATCTTACAGGGGCGCGTAGGGGTCCCTCATCACGGCAGATAAAAACCACATCTCCACCTGTAGGAAATAAATAACCTTTATGCTGTTTCGACAGGTACAAAGACTTCCCTTTTGATTCAGAATGCAGCATTCCTTGGTGAAAAATACCATAAATAATGATTACGATGCTTGATAGATTATCAGAAATATATATATGAGTATTTTTTTTTCTTCTTTAACTAATATATACTCATGCTTAGGGTACTAAGGTTTCATTACAAAAAAAAACGTCTTGATAACATACATCATCTATAACACTTATATTCAATTATATTTCTAAAACCATTTTGTAAATATACGTAATGTCTAATGTAATTAATAATTACACAAGTTAATTATAGTGCCTCATTCGTTTAGACAAGAATTATAAAAATATACTAAACTCAACTAGAATTATAAAATTAAATGAATAGAATAAAACCGTGATGACAAAATCTATCTTTAGCTAACCCATTATATAAGATACCACTAAATAATAACCGGTGACCTACAACTATTTAATGAACAAACCCAATAAGTATATAGTTGCAATGAACAAACCCAATAAGTATATAGTTGCAATGAATAAAGTACAATAATGTTGCATATTCAATGATAATGTTGGTGGGTAATGACCACTAATATTCTGCACGTATGGTGGTAAACGTGCTTTTGTACCTAATTAAATTTTCCTATATGCACAAAGGAATCGTTACGTTAGTATTAACAAAAGTGTTTTTATTTGTTATCGTGTTATTAATTAATTTCAAGTTCATAAAAATTCAAACCAAATTCATTATTGCTTTAGCTGAGTGTGTGAAGTATGCTAATAAGTATATTAGGTACATGCATACCTTTTCAATACTCACAAAGTAATATTATAATTATTAATAGTTACTCAATTAATTTATGAGACTGTTTATCATGAAACTTTAAACTGGGTTTGAAAAAAGTTCATTTGGTTTTATGTAAAAAAATATTGCCTGTGATGTCATAATAAAATTAATACATTATTAAATGTTGGATGTAAAGTTGTGAAATCAGTGAAATATAATTATTATGTGAGAAATGTGATTATGTGATGTGTTTTATGCCAACCCAAATATACGTTCTATTTAAATAACATTCCTATGTTAAAATTATGAATTAAGTAACCCATTATTTTGCCCAGGACAAGAATTCAGGCAAAACCGACTCACCAAAGTTGACTGTTCCACCACCATGAAATAAACAAGAATATGTTAAAAACTTATCAATTTATCATCAAACCTAAAACTATCAGAAAAGTTTATCATACTAATAATATGTAATTTTACAATTTTAGCTTATCAAGCATAAACCTGGTAGAAGAAAAAGGTCGAGCGCTTATGACCACACCATAGAAGTGACCACTTTGAACTGATAGAGTTGTCAACTGGAGCCGAGTATGTTACGACCTAGCGTAACGGACCCGAGCGTGATGATTAAGTTTCGTTCACTGTTCAGTAAAGTGTGTATTAAAAAATATAATTGTAAATACTATTCTATAATTATTTACTATAATAGTACCGTTACAAATGAACCATACGGTATGAAGTTAAATGTATGTGTAACTTTAAAGTACAATTTTATTTCGTCGCTTCATTACTCGATATTAAAATAACACAACGTAGTTTCCATAATCTACAAGGCAAGATCGCACCTTCTTACTAGAAACTCATAGAGTAAGAAGAATTTCCTAATTATAGTCTTTGCCTTTGATTTACATAAAACGACATCATTAGAAATTTATAAAATAATTTTACTTACCATTATAATTTCAATTAAAAAGTTTTATTCTACAATCTAAGGCACTTAAGTTATCTCTATCTAGCTCTAGTCTATTATACCTCACCGATTTTTCTGTAACTATAGGTACCCAAATTTACGAGAAAATTATGAAAACATCTAAAATCACCTTATCCATAATATTTTGTACTGTAGCCTGTTTTTTGTTTGGTTATATTTTCCCATTAAAAATATTCTGCGTGGAATGTTATCTCTGACCTTCCTTAAATATGACTGAAATTCTAATCAAACAATACTTTGGAATACTTATAAATTACTACTAATAAGTGTCAAGCCGAAACAAGCATTATACTTCATTGCTACGGGCTATGTTATATCCAGATACCTAAAATGTGACTGAAACCGCAGATAGAAGCTAGTCATGTAATATAATAAACTCACCATATCTGATGTTCTGATCCTTCGGGTAGGATTTCAGGTTCAGAGTAATGGGGCCTGAAATGATAGACATTATTAGTTTCATTGTCAGAGTGTAATAAGAAGAGCATGCACCAAAATCCAACGGTTTAATTACTTTCTTTAGTTTTCATAAGTTCTAGAAAGACCCCGGTGGTTAATTTAATTTAAAATAGTTATTCTTTCAGTTGACTGGATAATTAAAGTTAATTTTTCAGCCGATCAGTTAGGTACATTATTCTGGTAGTATTTTAGAAGACCAACAGCTTTGTGTTATTAAGGTGTTATTTACATGGATGTAAGAAGGGAAACCCCCTTTGTTTTGTTAGAATATTTTACCTCTTAGTTAAAAGTTATCATTCGGGGTATTGTATTTACAAGGATTTTTGTATTATTTATTGTTTAAGTTGTATTATTGTAAGATTATGGCAAACTTTAGTGATTGATTTCGTGTACTTTGGGATGATCATCAATAAGTATTTTAAATAATTTATAGAAAAATTTAAGGCGACAAAGAAAAGTTTCAGTAAAAAAACTCCAAAAAAAGAAGGTATACTTAAAAATAATTACTTTCCTTCCATTGGATGCCCAACCTTTTCACTGCTTTGTGACAAAGCTTAAATGACTATATTTTTTGATTTGGTTTTAATTAAATTTTGCCAAAACCCTTTGTTAATCCACGACATATATTCAATTAATTTTTTATCCTTACTGCCTTTGGGACAATCGAACTCATCACTGAAGTCTAAAGGACAGTCGATGTTGCCGTCACATCGCCGACGGGCATCAATGCAAGGGCCGTTCTCGCAACGCCACTGATAACGGTTGCAGGCTACCGATGAACCTATTGTATTGCGGGCTTGTAATGTTTGCTAAATGTATAAATTATATACAAAACTTTTTAGTGTACATCATCTAACCCCATCTGGCATACATACGCAGAGCTTGTAATATGAGATCCAGATGACAGGTAGTTACTTTGAAATACCTAAATAATCACAGAACTATCATCATATCAGCCCATACACGTTCACAGCTACACATAGAAGGTTAATCACAGAATAAATTGATAAAAAATTAATCGTTGAATACGTTCATAAAAGATGGTGAAATAACTATCAAAGTACTTGAGTGAATTATCTGTAATGTAATGTTTTTAATGGACAAGAAACAAAAACTAGTGTTTGAAACTGATATACATGACAGATTCTGAGAGAAAATCATTAAAAAAATTCTACTCAGAGTAAGAAAATCAATGTACATAAAGGTGTTTCGTAAAACAATGGAATACCGAATGAAAAATTATTACCTCTAAACAAAAAATAACTACCTCGACCAGTTTTTGAATAAAGTATAATAAAATGAAAAATAATGCAATGATAAAGTACAGAACAAATAAATACATACAATTAGAAACAAAAAAAATATAACATACCAGGATATCTAGGGTAATTTGGTGACGATGTAGAGGGACCGTTAGAAGGATATCCGGAAATTTCATTATCTAACAAACCAAAAAAAAAACGGGATGTAACATTAAATAAATTATTAATTCTACATTCTCACATGAGTATAGATTTCATAGGACATTCAATATGAATGTAACAACGATTCTAGTTTGTGTTGGAAGAACACAAAAACACAAAGCAGTTTGTGTGTGGTAGTGACCCATTACATTACCAACATAAACTGCTTCGTGTTGTTGTTTTTGTGTTTGTTTTTCATTGAAAATCAATTTGTGAAACTACGAAAGTTCATATGGCATATCATTATCGCATTTACGAAAGTTTACGTTAATTCTTTAAAAAAAAATATGTACCATCAGGGTTGTCAGGTTGACCGTCTTGGCCCGATGTGTCGTATGGGTAACGGCTGCCAGATTGATCTAAATAAAAATAAATAATGAATAAAAGCAAATTATTAACCAAAGGCTTTCAAAATAATAATGATCAAACCTACCATTACGGTCACTAGGTTGACCTCCCTGACCCGAAGAGGAGTCATAAGGGTAACGGCTGCCAGATTGATCTAAATAAAAATAAATAATGAATAAAAGAAAATCATGAACCAAAGGCTTTCAAAATAATTACGATTAAACCTACCATTACGGTCAGTAGGTCGACCTCCCTGACCTGAAGAGGAGTCGTAAGGGTAACGGCTGCCAGATTGATCTAAATAAAAATAAAATATTAATAAAAGTAAATCATAAACCAAGGGCTTTCAAATTAATTATGATAAAACCTACCATTACGGTCACTAGGTCGACCTCCCTGACCTGAAGAGGAATCGTAAGGGTAACGGCTGCCAGATTGATCTAAATAAAAATAAATAATGAATAAAAGTAAATCATAAACCAAGGCTTTCAAATTAATTATGATAAAACCTACCATTACGGTCACTAGGTCGACCTCCCTGACCTGAAGAGGAGTCGTAAGGGTAACGGCTGCCAGATTGATCTAAATAAAAATAAATAATGAATAAAAGTAGATCATGAACCAAAGACTTTCAAAATAATTATGATTAAACCTACCATTACGGTCACTAGGTCGACCTCCTTGAGCGGAAGAGGAGTCATAAGGGTAACGGCTGCCAGATTGATCTAAATAAAATTAAATCATGAGAAAAAACTAAAAAAAGCAAATGGTTATGTTACAAAAAAAAATAACTTAACCTACCATTGCGATCACTAGGTTGACTTTGACCTCCTTGGCCTGAAGATGAGTCGTATGGGTAGCGGCTGCCTGATTGATCTGAACAAAATAACATAAAAAAACATAATATAACGATTAAAAAACTAAAGCAAAAACAAATAAAACATAATACCAAAACCTACCATAACGATCACCAGGTTGACCTTGACTTCCACGACCTGAAGATGAGTCATAAGGGTAGCGACCACCTGATTGATCTAAATAATAAATAAAAATATAAACAAATTTGTAAAATAAAATGAAAAATAGGTATACAAATAACAAATTAAAAAAAAACATTACTGTCTGATCCAGGGTATTGATTTGGGTCGGAGTTCGGTTGTCTGTTGTTTGGATTGTAGGGCGGTTCCGTGCTAGGGTTTTGGTTGTACGGTGGGTTTCCTACAATGAACGGGTAAAATTATTTAACCAAAAAGAAACAAATTAAAATAATTAAAAAAATAAAATATATTACTGTCTGATCCTGGGTATTGATTTGGGTTGTATGGAGGCTCCGTGCTAGGATTGCGATCGTACGGTGTGTACCCTATAATGGTAAAAAAATATTGCACTAACACAAAATAAACTCAAAAAAATTAAATGATAAGCAAAAAGCCCCAGAGAAAAAACTATTTACTCTATGCAGATCAATCCAATACCATGTTTATAATAAATTGTCAATTTATTTTCAATGACATGACACCGATGATATGCCAAAATGAATGGTGGCTAAAAATGGGGTGATAAATTTAGTCGAAATTTCCATTTTTGTGGAAAAAGCCACGGATTACTAAATGTGCCCAATGTGCCCCAGTAAGAGTAGACGAGTTTTTGAGGTCAGGGAAACATTATCTTCTTTTTTACTATAAGTTTTACCCGATATCTATGTTACGTGGTGGTAAGAACATAAGTTATTAGGGGAGGCCTATGTCCAGCAGTGGACTGATGTAGGCTGATGATGATGATGATGAAGAACATAAGTGCATATTACTTTTTATACTTTTTAACTTTTTGTGATATATAATATAATATTTATTTTCAAAAGCTCACATAATTGTATCAAACGCTCGCTAGACATCCCGGGATGACGATATAAAAATGGAAATCATTCATCACTCTACCTTATTGGCTTCTGCGCGGTGTTTCGCATGCGTGTTTTAAGTATAATATGTATGTATGTAAACTATTATAAAAAAATAAATAATAAAATAATGCTGGACAATTCACATAGTATTATCTAGCCCCAAGCTAAGCAGAGCTTGTGTTATGGGTACTAGATAACTGATATAAGTACATAATATAATACAATACATAGATAGATATTTTTTATCATACATAGAAAACGACCAGAACACCCTGAACAAATGTTTGCAGATCGTACACACATTTGTCCCGTGGCGGGAATCGAACCCGCAACCTCCTGCGTCGCAGGCAGACCTTCGCCCACCGCGTAACAGAGGTCGGTTATCTAAGTTAAGCTTTGTTTTAAATGTACACCTAACTTTATCTTGACCTGCTCAGTAGGTTTGGAGAGCTTAGGTAACCAAATATTCTCAATTTATATACTTTCGGTATTAAAAAGGATAGGGTAGGGTTGGTGACTATAAATATGAAAATAATGAAAAAATGAGTGACAAGAAAATGAAACCTTAGCTAGATAGATTAAACAAAAAGATCAATGTCGTATGAGGGAGACATATGTATATCCAGAAGTAGACGTTTATGCGCTGATATAATGATGTATGAAAAGTGACAAAAGCACGCAAACAACATGGGAGCGTATTTTAACCCATCCAAGTCTTTACCGTCGGGTGTATATGTCGTCTCCGAATAATCTACATTATTCATGTCACTGTTTGGATTGTTGGAATCATCACCGTTCGGCGGATAGTTCGAGTCGACATCTATTTTGTAACCAAATAAAAATATTAGAAACTCGTACTTGTTTAGCCAAAGGTTACTTACTGATGTTTTAGGGGTACAACTTCTATCAAGACTGTCTCATTAATTTGGATATCACGTTTGAATAATGTATTGCTTTCTAATACCACAAAAGAATACCAATGGTTTTTGTTTATTGTCATAATTAATATTCTATTCCTGACGAATACCAAATTTTAAATGTTAAATTGAAGTACAAAATCTATTCCCAACGAAAACCAAAACCTAACTTTTAGTAACAGATACAATTTATTTTGGTTTCTAATAATAGATCCTAAACCCTTACAAATTCATTTTATTTTTAGTGTCTTGTCTTGTCAAAAATTTGATTAAATTTGTTTATTTCACTAAAATTTTCTTGTTTTACCGTAGGTAACTTTATGTTAAGTAATCTCAAATCGGTAATTTTTTAAGCGTAAATGTGGAGTATTGGTCAATAGACTCAGTATCACATAACACATTAAATAAAAAGGCTCTTACTTGTTCTGGGTCTGTCAGTGCGAGGTGCATATGGACTGTAACCTGAAGAAAAACCAGTAATATATACATCTATACAATATATTATGTACATACTCGTAGCAGCGAAGGCATTTTGAAAATAAAGCTCATAAAAGGATAAATATTTTACTTTACTTTTGGTAGATTCTTTTACCGAGTGAAATAGCGGTGCGTCTACATGCTGAACTACTTTTTTTAACACAAGGAATTTCGGGCAACCTAACTATTTGGTAAACCGAGTTTATTTCAAAACATATGAATTGCAAAATGTAATTATATGTAGAAAAATTCAATCTTGAAAATGCTTCAAAAATATGAGAGACACTTACTAGTTCTTTCTCCTCCAGAATTGTATGCCTCTGTAAATGAAATATAACTTTAGACTTCATTCCAGTAGAGTCAGTTATAATTAACATAAACTAGTTTAAGTAACAGCTTTTTTTTAAAACAATTTGATATTACGGATTTTTTTAAATGTCTTTTTAAAAGCAAAATATTTTACCTCTATTTGTGGTTGTATAGACAGGTGCAGGGGTTGTGGGGGTATAAACGGTTTTTGGTGCTAAAAGGAAAAAAAAACATAAGCAATAAATCATCAAGTCAAGAAGTAGATTAAAATTTTCTAACATTCGAACAAAGTTAGGACGATAGTTATGTGCCAAAATAAAGTATTTAGAAAATTTTAATATTTGGTTATGCCAATCTTCTTCGTGCATAATGCTTGCTAACTTGCTGATATACTAATATAATAATAGATAAGCAAGCCGTCATAATAAAAATGGCAGGGAAAAACTTATTATGAACGGTGAACAACGAACCGTGTACGACTTTGTTGTTCTTCCAACACAAACAAGGTTCGTCGTTAGCACTCTTACATTTGTAATGAAATTCGTCAAACTACGATCAGTTTTTTAGTCAAACTTCTACAACTACTATATTCTACTACGAAGGTGTTTCATGCATCGTGCAATAAGAGGCTAAAACAACACCACCTCAGTTTCGCTAAATAAACCGAATATAACTACATAAGTAAAATTTTAATTACTTTGGCACCATGGGAATGGGATGTCTATAAATCTAAATATCTCAATAATAATGGACAGAAAATTCTCAAATGGAATGGAAGATTTCGTCAAACATGGAAAATTTTGCAGAATGGTTTTTAAACTAAACAAAATCAAACAAGGGATCTTCTACAAAAATGGCCTCTAAATAGACAACAATTACTTAATCATCCAAGGCAAACATCATGTTTACAACGGATGGGTCCAACAGAAAATATTCTATTGAAAATAAAAGAGGACAGAGATGCGAAAACGCATTCAATCACCGGAAAGACAGTTTTGTTCATCTGAAAAGTCATTGCAGTCGTAAAAGTTGTCACAGCGCCGCTCCAGGAGTATGCAGCGACCGTTGTAACAGGTGAACTCAGTATCAAGGCACGGGGGCGGCTGCGACCGCTCGCTGCGGGCCGTCGCTGTACACCAGGGTGATTTAATAAAGGGAATGGGCTTTGTCGTAAAGTATTTTGAGATTTTCAGAATACATTTTGGAGTTAAAACATCGCTTGCTAGAGAGAAATACGTAAAAAGCGCTCAAAACAGCTGAACTAACGTGACATCTCCAATTTATGACTTTAATTTTTCTAGTTCCTACTCACTCTAACTAAAGGTCTTTTGAAGGCCTTTTGAACTCTACCACAACTTGATCAACATGTGGAACCATGGAAAGATGCGCCAATTCATTTCACTGTCTAGCAAGGGATGCTTCATAATACAGGAAAATCACTTGACAGGAAAAACTCAGCCCTGATAGCTTAATATGCAAGAAAGTATAGAATAGAATTACTATATTATACATCAACATACAGTGCTCAGAAGGTTTCCTCTTAGTGTTTTTACATAAAAGTTTATTCCAATGAAAGCGTTATTGTGTGTGAGATAAAACGAACTATAGTGCGTTTCGAGGCATCAGAGTGCTTTTGGTGAGTTGAGTTAAGAGTGAAAGATTCCTAATTGAGAGACTGCTAAGCGTGTGGTGCTAACTATATTGTCGGACTATAATGCATTAATTAGGTACCACTTTGTTTGCTTCTAATTTTAACAAAAAGATTTGATAGCTAGTTTTCGTTTATTTCTGGAGGTCATTAATTCTCCATTGATCCTAATGTTCTCAAACTTCTCAATTAAATCGAGAACTACTTTGAATATTTGATTTTTTTTAATCATATACATGCCTAACGCGCAATGCATACTTTTGCGACAACTGGCAGCTCGCAATCAGCTGTTTACATAATAAACTGTAAATAGGGTTAAACTGTGTCAAACTGTAATACAAAAGTATTAAAAAGTTGACAGTTTCTTCATCTAAACTTGCTCTGTCTTTATAACGCCTTACAGATTTCAATGAGGTTATTGAATACTTACGACATCCTATCTCATCCGAACCATCATTGCAGTCGGCTCTTCCATCACACACAAACTCGTTGTTAACGCAGATTCCGTCTAGGCACCTAAACAGACCATCGGCGCAATCCCCTACAAAAAAAGATAACATTTGACTTTGTGATTGAATGTATCCGAAGATGATATCCTATCAAGTGTAACGGTTATGTCTTTAATCTTTAACGTCAGAGGCTTGATGCCTTGCGTATGATTCTTACAATACAAGTTTAAATTTACATACTTCGAAAACACTATATTAAGTTCTAAGTATTGTTTTCTTACCAGATTGTGTTAAGACAGTGACGTTGCAGAGACGCTCGTCGCTCTCATCTTGACATTCAATGACGTCGTTACAACGTTCAGAAAGTTTTATACACTCCCCATCATCGCATCTATAAAGAAAAAATACTCTGTATGGTCTCTGATAGGGTTTCAAGAAGTAAAAATCTTTGTAATATCCAGCGCAAGGTTGTTTAATGTTTGTAGTGCCAAGGTCAGGTCAATCTTTGTGTTCCGATTATTATTGATTTATATTGGTCAAACTCTTGGTATCTTTGTATTTGTATGTCTTCGTATTGAACATCCCAAACAGATAATCATCCGTTGACCGATTTTGACGTGGTTATTATTGGCATTTTACGAAAATGATGAGAACCTGCAAGTCACATTTACCCCGGTCGCTTTTCACGCGAATCTGCTGGTTAAATTTATTGAATAAGTCTCGAACTCAAATTTCATAAGTCAATTAAATATAAATTTATTATTATTTAGTTGTTTATTCGATATAGATAGAGTGACTTGTCTATGTTCGATAAAAATCTATGCAGGTTCTTTGTTTTGAATGAGTTCATCATTAAAACTGTTCATCGAGCCCTGTAGCTCAATTTGAAAGTTAATTCGTCGGAATTTTTAGAAGTTTGTGATATTACCTTATTTTATAACCCAAAACGCTCGCAAATGCATAAAAATACGCTTGGTACGTACAAATCAAAATAATACAAAAAGCGTTAGTTTTAGTTGATTGTGTTACATTAACAGAATGTAACACAATCAACTAAAACTCACGCTCTATTCTAAGTAAAAAAATGAAGAAACTTAATTGTAAAAGAACAAAACAAAAAAAAACGGAAAGCTTAATGAAATAAATAAACTGAAAACAATAAAATAAATAAATAATAAACTTCATGCAAATTCGCCTTTCGCAGGTGCAACTTATACTGACGCTGCTCGCAACTGTTACCCAAAATAGTTACCTAAAGTCATCAGGTCCATCACATTTGTCACACGACATTTCATCAGCACCGTCAGTGCAGTCGGGTTTCCCATCACAGATCAGCTCGGTGTCCAAACATCTGCCGTCGCATTCTTGTGTGAGGCAGTCTTGGGACAAAAACAAATTAGTCATTATAATTAACAGGTTCATATCCAGATGTGAACAATGGAAATACGTCTTCTAGAAGCTACTACTAACTATAAGTATATAGTCCTCTTACAAATTTAAGAAATTTCTAGTTTTCTTCTGTTGACACGCAAAACACTTTAGCCATTACATTGCAAAGTAGAGAGGTTTTATAAGAAAGAGGGTCGATGTACCGGTGGCTCATGAAGAAAGAAATTCACTTTTTGGAAGTAATATCACTGCGTAGCACAATCATTTTAATTTGGAAAACAACGTGTTGTTAAAGAAGATGAAAAACTCGCCTTATGTTGCAAGTTACCTATTGCATGCACCTTCAACTGTGTGATGTGATATGACGCGTTTAACCTTCGGGAATTGAAACGTCAATGTTTTCCTATCCAAATACAAACAACGACATATAAAAGAACTAAGAAAATATGTGTTTATATCACATAATAAGATAGAAAGGGATATTACCTTAAAAATACGTCGCAGTCGGAGATAGAAAGAAATAACGTAGGTAAACATCTACGCCTTTATTTCCTATTAGACATGTAGACGCCTATGAATTTCGTAATTGTTGACAATGTGAATGAATGAAGACTGAATCAGAGAATGCTTCATAGACTTTATGATAGTCATAGACATCTGTGACCCCGCGGTCAGCGGTCATCAGAATCTCATAATATTAAACCTGTGGGCTTTCCCGTTATTATTAATATCTAAGTCTTAAATATCTCGTCCTCCGTCAATCGTCATTATAATATTAGTGTTAGCTTAAAGGATGGCAATTTTTAACTCTCGTAAGTGCATTTTTTTCTGGACTGCCCTGAATAACTTATTTGAACTTCTTTAATCATAGAGAGGAGAATAGTGTTACTAGTTAAATGCTACATTTTTTAGCCTGAGATGCCCAATAGTTATTTTCTACTAAAAACACCCAGTCATGCCTAAGGCGGCGGCACAAATTAAGTTACGTAGGTACTTATATTTAATAAAGTGCGAACACTTTAATGTATTCTAGGGCGTATGTATCAGCGAACACTTTAATGTATTCTGTATTCTAGTTTGATAAAACATATTTTTAATAAATAAAAACCTTCATATGTGTGTAAATCAAAATATTAAAGCCTAGGCTTTAATATTTTGACAATAATTTAAGACAATAAAAATATATTAGCCACATACAAACTTTACTTTTTTAAACAGAACAAATCAAACATAAATTGAGATGATGAATGAGATTATTAAATTAGTAATGTTTTTATAGCCTGTCTACAAATTCCAAAATTCTACTATTTTGTCTTCTTACTTCATCCTGGGTAATCAAGCTTTCCGTTCTCAGACTGTGTCATCCGCAAGTACCTAGGTTTACAGCTCACAATTTCTTTAATAAACTTCTTCCGAACCTGATATCTGCAGACTGTAGCATCCATGTTGTGGTTTTAACTAAAATGATCGGAAATTATAAAAAAACTAAAACATCAGAAAACAGCATTAAAAAAGAACTCAAAGCCTTGTCAAGTAGACGTATGGCATCGTAAAAAAGTGAATTGGTGGCACTTACCGCGATGATGACGCAGCTTGCTCCTTCCGACCACTGAGCTGACTCAAGAAGCCCCGGGGCTCCGGACAAAACGAAAAATACAGCGTATGCTTTCGACTAAAGACTTGCGATGGATGTAGGGTCCAAGATTTTTTTTTGCGTATTGTGGTTCACTTTGATACTTGTAACTTTTAAGTAGAGTTATTCTTTAAGTAGGTATTCAGTAAAGACTCAACACACTAAAGTCGGCAGGCTGGCGACAAGTTGTCGAAACACTGTCGGTGTGCTTTCTGTACACTCATTATCATCATCATCATCAGCCTATATTAGTCCAATGCTGGACATAGGCCGCCCTTAGTTGGTCATGTTGAGAGATGAGATATCTCTGGATATGATTTTCCTATCCGTCATAATGAAGTCGATCTAATTATTTGTCACAGTGTCGGGGCTTTATCATCTCCACTCAACTGACTTCACATAACCCCAAAACATGGCATTTAATGTTCTCTAACTCCACTTCTAACTGCGTTAGATGGTGGTCAGGCATCAGTGTGCGTCTGTTGAATGTAGTCAGGGTCAGTTGATTGTGGCAGCCTGAGGTAGTCCAGTAATTCCTAGCAACTCCTGCCCCGGCGATACCATGGCCGCTGTGAAGGCCAGGAATAGCCGGGAACCCTTTGCAGTTCGTTTGTTGGGTTGTTCTTTAGGGGGCGCTACTGACTGCCTAGGGGGCGCTGCTGACTGCCTCCGGGTCTATGTCTCTTACTCAACTCTTACGACACCCACAGGAAGGGTTGGGAAAGTACAATTTAAGCAATTTATAGGGCATTCATACACTAAAATGTTGTAATAACACGTCCGGGAAGTGTTAGTTTGGCTGGTTCAGTATGTAGAGTCAGTTATGTTTTCGAGCTATGTATTACAGACCAAGATAGTATTTTCTTGAAAAAATTATTGGCATGTGTGTAACTCACCCACTTTTTTATTTTGTATGAATTATACCCGTCATTATTTCCTGTTTATTTTAGTGTGTAATCTACTACTATATGATACCCTATGAACGAGTACCTGCTTTGACAGAATTATACAGGGTGTTTGTTGGAATGATATAGAGATACGAGGAAGGAGCTGAATAAAGGTACCCACGTGATCATTTTCAACTGCATATGTTAAAGTGAAGGTGGCATGGTTTTTATAATCAAACATGATTTTTCTTTTAATGAGTACGCGAATATTTTGTTTAGAGGATAGTAAAATACCAGATAGTGTGATTAATCACTTTTATTATGGCTTCTAATTAGTCACAACAATAAAATATTTCATCGCGGTAAGCTATACCAATCATTGAGCATGAAATTATAAACAAAATTTTAACTTCAACATGTCTAAAAATATTTTTTACTATTTTTGTGAACTCTACCTATACCTAAAAAAATTGAAGAGCTTTTAAAAAAAAATTATAATAGCATACGTGGTTTAAAATGATCACGTCTCTTGATCAGCTCTTTCAATCACTCCATTGTTCCACCAAACAACCGGTATAGAAAAAAAGACATAAAAAATCGCATTGGCTTAACATTATGACAAAAATAAGACCGACAACTTAGTTAAACTCAAACTCTGAGGGACAAAAAAAATTACGCGCAGCTTACGAAACGTTCGGCTGCCCTCTACATAGGGTGATATAAAACTAAAGATATGCCTGCACCTTGAAAGTAATTTGTTTATTCAAAATCTATTCGGAAATTGGTTGATTGGACATAAGAAAACGCTAGAATTTAAATAAATTAATAAAACATCGTTTGAGTAGATAAAATTAGTTTACATCATAGGTAGTAATTGAACTTCCCTTACTTTGTTTGGCTACGTCTAACAAACGTTTGGAATTTGAATTAAAAAATGCTAGTACATGGTCCGCATTAAAAAGTTGCTGGTCTTATTTTAACAAAACTGTCGGCCTACACAGCTCTACGCTCAATGATTCGCATTGAACGTCTTATTTAGTGTATTTTAGAGATCTATTTTTAAAATTACGCGACTTGTAACTGGTCAGACGCTCTAACAGGTCATTCGATTATATCGTAAAAAACGTAACCCGGTTACGAAGTAAGAACAGGAAGATAAAATTTTATTCTTAGTTCGAAACCCTTTTAAACTTTACACAAGAAATATTATTTCTAAAGACGCACTAATGGGTGTGATCGACATCAAAGAGATCATCCATGGTTAAGCTTACGTTAAGTAAAGGTAAATTAAATATTGAAGAAGATAAGTTATAAATTTAAAGTACCGTCTGTTGTGCATCCTTCTTCATCTTCTCCGTCGTCGCATTCCAAGTTGTCGTCGCAGCGACGAGCACACGTAGTGGAACCGCCGGACTGGCAGATAAACGTGTCAGATGGGCATGTCACTGAATCTGAAATATAACCAAGAGTATAAAACACCTACTTCGGTATAAAACAGCTTTTCCGCTAGAGATTTAGATTTAAGGCTAGGTATTCTAGGCTAGGCTAGGGGATGGCTGTTTATGGTAGAATCATAGACATAGAATTTTTTCACTTGAATACAGAAAAATTACGTTATTTCGTCATCGACTGCGTAAAATATTTGAAACTCATTCCTTCAACGTCAATAATTTACGCAATGTATGACGATGCGATGTCAGTTTTGTTTTTCCTACCCTAGACAACAATCCGCTTGCTTGGCCTACTGCAGTGTCGTCCGTAAGCGCCAGCGTGCGCCTGCCAAGCCGCCATGCTTTTGCTATTTGTAGGTATTTAAACCTTATGATTAGGATAAAAAAATTATCAAGTCAAGTTCTGCGAATATATTTAAAAATATAATAGTGTCTTTTGTTATGTACAAAATTCTTTAAAATATCATCAATTCCGTCATTACATTGATAAACATTAAAAAAGAGGTAACTTTGAAATTTCTTTTTACCAAGTTAATTTCATTAGATCTTGTTACTGAATGCGACTTTTACAAGACTAGATTCTTAAGTAGGTAAAATGTTTCTTTTTTCAGATTTGTAAACACTAATTTCTGTCTCCGATGGATGCAAAAAATCAGATAATTGTGGCCTCTGCTGGAATACCTAGTCTTAAATGTAATTATTGACTTTCACAATCTAAGTGTCGCTTAGGTGAATTTAAAAACATTGACTACGAAAATGTGAACAAAGAAAATACGACTCTATTGATTTATTTAACAACTCTAGGGGAAAAGCATAAGAAAACTGACCCACACAAACTCCAAAAGCATATTAGCTTAACGCACACCTGTCCTTTGATCTCTGGACGTGTAATTACTACGGGTTGATGATATGTCCCAGAAGGATGATAAACATAAAAATAAAAAAACAAAATTCGAGGTCTATCGAAGACGTTGGCGACCTTGGTATGTAAACTTCATGATTTATTGTTTTCATTTACTGATGTTTCACAGCAATTGTATATTTTATTTAGTAATTCGGTTGGCCTGTAAGCCTCTTAGTCTCTATGGTATATTGTAAGTACCTACCTAGGTAAGTAGGTAAGTGCAGTCAATTCATACCATACATAGTAATTAATGTAAGGCTAGGTAATATCTGGGAGTCAATAATTAATTAATTGAGTCGCTGGTATAACAATGATTGATATAATCAGCCTTCTGGTATTCTTAATACAAGCTTTGCTTACTTTGAGGCCTAAAGGTTATTTTTTTTATAGTCTTTATGCCTTAGTTTGACCACAATCTCAACTGATGGTAAGTGAAGATGTGGCCGACGGTGTATCACGAAGGTCTAGCTAGAAGATACTTATTCACTCTTGACTTGTGAGAATGTCCAATGCTATTCATATTTTTACAACCTTTTGGTTGAGATAAATATAGTCGAAAAGGCATAATAAAGGTGTGCGATGAGCTTTAATCACTAAATCTATACATCGATATAAAACCACTCTATAATATCTGTGAAGATAAGTAGTACAAACTACAGTACAAAAAATATTTAAGATAATGAAATTTTGTAATAACTAACGCAAGCGTATTCTTCCGTGCAGTTATAACAAAATACTGTCGTTGTATAAATATTTTCGCAGTTTGGATACCAAAACTACGAAACCAATTACAAAACACAAAATAAGATTCTGAAAGTAACATTGCAAATCATTCATGCAAAACATCATAGCCAAATTAGTATATATGCACCATCAACTTAGCACAACATTCATGCACGAAGTGTCCCAAATACTCGTACTCTTGATCAACTAATGATCACAAAACAGTACCATTATAAGATAAAAGATAATACTGTCAGACTTGTCCAGCATTATTTATCTACATTATTACACTTACCGACTGCAAGCTAAGTTTTCACGAGTTATTCACAAACAGCTAAGGTCCGTCCACATGTTGGCCGACTCATCTCAAACGCCGTTTGTTTCTTTTGCTTTGACCATAAGCCACATATGACTCGATCGCTCAAGCTTGAGCAAGTCAAGGGGCGCCATGACTCGACCAACATGCAGATGCTCTATAAAGCTGCGGCTTACCGTTTCCGCAGTTGAGTTCATCCTCCCCTTGGCTGCAGTCGTTTTGGGAGTTGCATCTGAGAGACATGTTAATACAGGAGCCGTTCTGGCATCGGAACTGATCCCGTTTACAGGGGCACTTGCTCTCGTCCGATGCGTCTTCGCACTCCGCCGTGCTGTTGCAGCGTGACGCTGCGGGCACGCACTGCCCGCTCGTGCATTTATACTCATAAGCCATGCATTCTTTGCCTGCCATAATAATAATGCACCATAACCATAAAATTAGGTATTCACACTAGCAAGAGAATATATTTTATAATTTGAGACATCAAAGTGATTCCAATTATTCCCTTGCTAATGTTCTTAAAGTAAGTTAAAAAAAATTATACATAATTAAAAAAAATGTGCACTTATCAATATTTTTAGTTAAGATTTTAGCAATTGTGCATAAATCATTATAACTTAACTATCATGCTAATTACAAAATGATAACTTATGTATTCATTGTCATAACCTAAAAATCTGTAAACGAATAACGAAATTCTTTTCATAAATAAATAATTGGAAGGTGTCAAACCGTAATTGCAGTTCATTTCGTCTGAACCATCTTGACAATCGTGCGTCCGGTCACAGCGTTTGTACGACTGGATGCAATGTCCATTTTTGCACTTAAAGTCATTGTCACCACATGCTGTTTGGTAAAATGTTGCATCATTAGAACTCATCGAACGTTTTTTATGTAGCAATTCCAGAAACAATAAACGAAACAAGATAAAAAAAAGAAACGAAGGGAAACACAATAAACAAGAAAAGAGTTTTGAAAACCAAAAGACCGATCACCAGATAACAATGAAATGATAAGCAAAGAAACACAAAGGCAAAGGAAGATGTAAGAAGATAGGAACGAAATTATAAAATAATCGAAAATAATAAAAAGAAAAGAAAAAGAGAAAGTCAGCGAGATCCCTTGCGACTGTATCAGAGGTTTTGGAACTTACGGCAGTTGTGCTCATCGGAATAATCTCCTGACGGACAATCATATCGACGATTGCAACGCAAAATGTCCGGTAGGACTTTGCCTGTTGCACACTTAAAATACCCCGTTGCTGGAAATACAAGTCTTAGTTATCAATGAGTCGTATCAGGGGGTAGAAATACTTGAATCACCACTATTGATAAAATGAATATGACTATGAATTGACCGATGATCTAATCCTTACCAACACAATTCCTCTCATCTGATCGATCCGTTGGACAATCGACACGACCGTTACAACGTTGGGTTCGTGGGATACAATTCCCTTTGTCACACATCCATTCGTTTAGGCGGCAAGCTTTAAATCAATTACGATTAGTAGTAGGTTAGGTTATAACTTTAATATAAGTAAAGTCCCACTGCCTAGATCCTTGCTTCAAATTCACGTGTATCCAGGTATATTATTTTTAAAACCTTGTTTACAACAAAAAACAAAACACTGACTTGAAATTCACATTTCTTATACTATGTTATATCTCTGCCCGCGTGTCTTGCATAATAATTTATCCATTATAGGCCAAGATAATTTTATAGAAAATCGACCTGGGATGACAAACGTGAAGGTAAAACAAGGATCAAACTATTCATGCAAGTTTATACATGGTGTATACTTACGACAGTCGTACTCGTCACTACCATCTATGCGGCAATCTTTATATCCGTCACATCTCAGTTTTAAAGAGATGCAGGAACCATCTTGACACCTAAACATTCCAGTTTCCTTGCAGGCGTATGTCCCGGTCCAATCAAAGCGATGAGAGACTTACCATACAAATCCAAAGAAAACGAAGCATGGGGCAGAAAAACCTCGGTCAGATTTAAGATAGTCCGGAGATTGGGTGTTGAAAAATGAAGGTTACTATAATGAGGGTTGAAAATTTTTGATTTATGTTCACTCACCGCATTCATATTCATCTGAACCATCCCGGCAGTTGGGTGTGCCATCGCATTTTTTCCTGTATTCGATGCAGATGCGGTCGTTAACGCACTGGAACTCATCCGGTGAACAACCTGCATAAGAGTTGTTCAGTGTAAGCAACTTATCAGCGAACTTAATTATCCAGTTGGTTATTGAAACAGGGTGGCTTTTTGAGATGGGAGTGGATGAACAAATCCGAAACCAACAGTGTCAGAAAAAAGTCGTGAAAGGAGTCATAAAACCAAAAGTGTTTTTTTAGTTAATTTAGTTTTTGCCAGAAATCGAACCAATTTAGTTTACATTAAACATGACCCCTGTATTTATGCACCAACACGGGTCGGTTACTAATATCGAATAATTACTGCAAGGAAATGCATTTTGAATAAAATTGTAAGTGAAATCCATCAATGTGTTTTTTTTAATAATCCGTTCGAGCAACTGGTGTGCTGAAAATTCTTTTTTAATCTATATTAATATTATAAAGAGGAAATATTTGTATTAGCAGTAACGAAAAAACTTAAAAAGTACCTACTGAACCGATTTCACAAATTCTTGTTAGAAAACTACAATATCACTGAGTAACATAAGCAATAGAATATACCCGTGCGAAGCAGGGGCGGATCTCTAGTATTCATATAAATTATGATCATGGATTCTGATTCTGATTCAGATTTTTTTCTAACTCTCGTAGTTTCCAATGTGCAACCTGTGTAGGGTAATTTTTTTGACGAAAAGACCAAATCCATTTTCTTTCAGCCCCACCGGTTAACGTAATCCAGGAAGAGGGGGTTACGTTATCCGGTGGGGCTGATCGTATCATCTGACTGTTTCGTCCAAAAAATCCACCTTGTTATAAAAATTCAATAAAAATCCAAACTATTCACCACTTTCGAATGGAATCCTTCATACAATTGAACTTGTCTTGTGCGTAACTATTCGGCCTGTACCAAAATCACCAGCATTCACATGCTTGGGAAAAATATTGCCAACTGTTTCACTCCATCCACACAACAATCGCTATTTCATATACCTATGCATTCTTGAGTTCATAATATTATGAGTATAACACGCATCATTGTCGAAAAGAACCGTTAACCAACTCAACATGTGATTTGATTAGAATTTTACTTACGGCAATCCACTTCATCCTCTTGATCAGGGCAGTCAAAGACCCGATCACATCGCCTGGAGTTTTCGATGCATTTGTTGTTGTTGCACATGAAGTCATCGCGTCCACAAGATTCTGCAGACAAGGAAAAATAAACATTTAAAAGAAGCCTAAAAATAAAATACGCAGGTACATAAATATTCAATACGTTCTAATATTAAAAAATTAAAAGTGATCATTTAGAATATAGATGGTATAGCTTTCAACCTTCTTCAAACGAAAACGTAAATGTTTTATGCAGGTAAGACCCGTAACCGTAGCATAGTAACTTTGCCAACAACCAGGAAAATAAGACATTTGAAGGCTAGACCTTCCTTCTATTCTCTAACTCTTTGCACATAAAACCAATACCGCTACGACAAAGCATTAAAATAAGCATTTAAATATGGACTTAAACTCGTTATGTATGTAGACACATTTTACAGTGGCAATGTTGCTCCCCACAAGCTTCAAGCGAGTGGCCGCGAGTTGATGCCGTCAAATATTAAATGTATCTAAATGCTACGAGTTAAAACCCATATTTGAAGCACATTTTAGTGCTGTGCGCTAGCAGTGGACTTCTGATCTACGATAAGCTTTATCTTCATCAAGCTTATCACTAAATAGCAGCTCTAATGTAGGTACAATACCACAGAATACCTTAGTGCCTACTACGTTCAATCCGTACCTTCTAGTGTATACTAGCGCCATCCAGTGGGAAACTTAGTAACTAAATACCAAACGGGCTATGCCACGAAAGTTTCGAGGTAGCTTTCAGAGAGCCTAAATTATGGTTCATAGTTTAGTGTTACGCTACTATATTATACCGATGGTCACTAGATGGCGATATCATCATGAAATACAAATATAGGAAGACTCAACGTCGTGCAAAAGTTTGATCAAGTGTGGCTTTATGTTTCAGTAAATTGAAACCAAACTGGTAAAGTCTATTTGGATTTCTATCATCTGCAAACTTTCTTTTAATGAAGCAAACATTAGTGAAACGAATAAGTATGAGGTAGGTACCTAGCTGTGTCTACATGGTGCCACAAAACATGTGTACTAAGCCGAAAGGGGTAATTCTGGTCTGCTTGTGTTTTTATTTAATATTTTTATTGTTTTTTAAAGTTTCAATGTTTTCTCATGAAATTATTACAATTTAGCGGTACCCAGCTTCGTACGGGTGTATTCTATAGCCTATGTATATTACTTAGTGATAGATAACGTAGCTTTGTAACAACAAAAGATTTTTGACATCGGTCCAGTAGTTTTGAAGTTTATTAGTTTCATACACAAATAAAAAATACTAATCTTTCATCTTTAATATTGGTGTAGATAATAGATTTGTAAGTAGGTACCTAAGAGCAATCACCTTCAAACTTTTAAAATTTCAATACAATAATAAGTTAGGTATGTAATAAAAATACACGTAAAAGAACACGGATGTGAAGAAAACAGTCTGATTTTTTCAAAATACGTATAAAATTTATCGAAATTCCAAAAATCGTATTACAGAATCGATCTTTCGGATTTGTTAAAATTAAGTGGGTTAACAGATACCTCAATAAAGTAGTTCGTAATAATAATAATAGTACTGGACAATTCAATCAGCATCTTTATCTAGCCCCAAACTAAGCAGAGCTTTGTTATACCTACGATACTATTTAATATTTAAGGTAATATTGTATTAAGCTAATTCTTTAGTCTTTGAATCTAAGAACGCTAACTGGGTAGTAAGTAGGTAGAAACCTGCTCATAGGACTCTTGATTATGCAAGATAACCTTTTCACCATTGATAAATGATAAATGATAAATAATGCTGGACAATTCACACAGCATTATCTAGCCCCAAGGTAAGCAGAGCTTGTGTTATGGGTACTAGATAACTGATATACATAATATTATACATTACATAGATAGATTTTTTTTTTCACCATTGTTTTAAGTATAATTAAGATCATAATTTAAACGGGTTAAGTTAGCGTAAAATGAATGTTTTAGCTTTTAGCAACTGTTGATCAATACAAGTTATTATTTTTATGATAATTTATTATTACAATGTACTTAACCTACATAGATAAAGTGAAGGAAGAAAATATTGTAACTTGCGTCACTTAAGAAAGTTGATAATATTATGCAAGAAATTACTATTAGTAAGGGTTATGCATTATTTTTCAAGTTTAACTAAAACACCTAAGTGTGATGCTACCTAAACAATCTTCTTACGCCACCTCAGCAATCTGTGTTCGTCAAAAAGCTTTTAATAAAATATTGTTACCCCATAACATGTCAGTAAAATCAAATTATGGACCTATATCTATCGGTACCCCGTCTTCGCCTTTTGTTTAGTGAAATACTGACTGATGTATGATAAAAATATCCACACATCTAAACTTTACACTAATATTATAAATGCGAAAGTTTAGATGGATGGATGGATGTTTGTTGCTCAATCACACCAGAATTTTTTCATAATATTGACGTTGACAGCGTCGTCGACAATTCATCGAAAATTCTATGTATTTATTTTTGTAACTTTAGTGACAGAAACCGAAATAGCTTACACCTACACGGATGGCGATCCATTGAATGGAATATTTTAAAGATATCCCTCGGCGAATCTCAATGAAATTTGGCACAGAGGTAGCACATGGGCTATACTATATCCCAGAAATCACAAGAAAACGGGAACTAGGGGTAAAACCGCGAGGAGCTGCTAGTATATTATAAATTCGAAAACTCTCGTTACCTTTTTACGCCTAAATAACTGAACAGATCTATGAAAATCCGCATGGAGGTAAATGGTATCCCAAAAACGGACATAGGCTAGGTACTTGAAAAGCGCTTGTGAAACTACGTGCAACAGCTAGTTATATTATAAATTCGAATAAAACTCTGTCTGTCTATCTATCTGTTACCGGATCATAATGAAAATTGGTAAGAATGTATAATTGCAACTTTTGAGAGAGTTTAAAACCATGCGGTTGATCCCTGTAAAGAAGCGTGGATGTTACTTGTCAAAGTCAAAATATTTATTGTTATACCATGTTGTGTTGTACAAAAGATCTTATATAAACTTATAGGATTCAAACATGGACCCGGTTAATGCACAAAGTTTTTAAGTATTACTTACCTATGTAAGTAACTACATAAAAATAACTTAATGACCATTTTTTTTGTGTTAGGTACATAATTTATAGTCCCATTTTACGACAAGATGTTTGGTGTCGAGAAAATGGAGATTGTTCTAAGAATTTTCTCATGTTATAGCCGATTTTCATTATTATACAACTATGCTAAGTTAAGGTTACCTGAAGAAACTTGCCTTGCAGAAGAAATTGCAAAAATACTTTATTCTAGATATTAAGGACTCCTTTTCTAGCATTAGCTATAACTATAATAAAAACATGTAGTTACGTGAATAAAGGTTTCAGAAAGAGGTGTTAAATAATTATTTTAATCATTTAAGTCAGATGGCGACAATAATGATGAATAAAAAATCACATTTTGTCGTTAACGACGGCAGAACAATATTGTGTTTTCAACTTATTGAAAAAAACGTTACCAACCTGTGTAAGCAAGGGTATCACAATGTACTAAAATTTCAATTATTACGTTTCTTTATTACTTTGTTTGGTGTTTTATGTGTGTAATGATAATTTTTGACCTCAAATAAAACACATTAGAGCTTATTATTCGTAGTAACTTAATTTTGAGTCGTTTTTCGTCGTTACTAAACGTGTGGTGGTCGACTATCCAAGCGATATTCTTTCCATACTAACGTGGGCCATTAGTTTTATGTAAACTTATAAACTAAAACTTCTCTAAACAATTTACCAGCTTCAATGACAGTAAGTACAACACGAAAATGACAACCTCTGTATCGCGGTGGGTGAAGGTCCGCCTGCGACGCAGAAGATTGTGGGTTCGATTCCCGCCTTGCGACAAATATTTATACGATCTGCAGTATCTACGTACGTTAAGTTATCTAGTACCCATAACACAAGCTGTGCTTAGCTTGGGTCTAGATAATACTGTGGTGAATTTTCCAGCATTATTTATTTATTTATAACACCAGAAACACAAGTACCAGCTGCAAATTTGTTATAAACTTTCTCATTCTAACGTAGCTTTAAAAAAAAATGCTGGTCAATTCACACAGCATTATCTAGCCCCAAGCTAACCAGAGCTTGTGTTATGGGTACTAGATAACTGATATACATAATATAATACAACACATAGATAGATATTTTTTATTATATATAGAAAACGACCAGAACACCCTGAACAAATGTCTGCAGATCGTACACACATTTGTCCCGAGGCGGGAATCGAACCCATAACCTTCTGCGTCGCAGGTAGACCTTCGCCCACTGCGCCACATCCGTCGTCAAAGCTTTAACGTAGCTAATATCTTGGCTTATTTAAATGTACAATTTTAAAGCCTGTGCGTGGTCTAAATGTTTGTTCCTTTACGTCACCTGATTCCAGTCACAAAATGCATTACTAATAACGCTTTACATTTGTCCTTGACTCCAATGCCGGTAAATTATTGATGGTGCTGTGAAACTAATGGTTGAATTACTAACGTTGCAGTCAATATTCCTTTTATTACGTACTGGCAGTCCACCCCGGCTTCTCACGGCCTATATTTTATAGCTTATATTCATCAGGGATAATGTAAAATTCTATTGGTAAAAGAATTTTTTAAATCGGTCCAATAGTTTCGTAGCCTATTCAATTCAAATAAACAAATCTTTCTCATACTAATATTATATATTTTATGCTAAAGTTTACATGGATGGATGGCTAGATGAATGTTTGTTGCTCACTCACGCCAGAACGGCTGAACGGATCTGGATGAAATTTGGTACAGATAAAGATTATAGTGTGGAATAGCACATAAGCAATTTTTTTCTGGCCTTCCCACGGGAACGGGATCTATGCGAGTGAAACTGAGAGGCGTTGCTAGAAATTATATTAAGTACAGACTAGGTCCTTTGTTTTTATTTGAACCGACGAAAAACAAGAAAACTGAAGATTCTATGCTCGGCTGTTTGTTTTTCTATGTAAGTTCGTCATTTGTTTCGAAAGCAATTTTGAGTATGGAGTATGAATTTCGAGGTGATCTAATAAATTCTCTATCTAGAATCTAACCTTTAGTTTACTACTAACTTTTAGTTACTAACTTTTAGTTTTAGAGAGAGAGAGAATTTATATTATGCGCTGAAAACGTATCTAGAATGATAATTTTCACATGATAATTTTCTCAATTACTGGTAACAAACGGTTTCCATGGCAATAGGAGAAAACAATAAAATAAGTTAGCGAGGCTCGAATTTTTAAATAGATGTCGCCACTTAAAAAAATTGTTCGCGTTATAGAAGTATTTAAAAGCGGGTGCGGGTTTAACTACTTTCAAACCCGGAATGGGTAGTAATCATCAATTTGAAGTCGATTTATAGTTCTCTAAACTAAACACGCAAAATCATTATCTTTTCTGATTACATGGCATGTCAATTTGTAGTGCGGTGCACGCGAATTGCATTTTATTGGACCTCGTAACTACGTTTTACGTGTTATTGTTACTAAATATGTTTTATCCTAAATATTGTGTCATATTTTCTTAAAAGATTTCCGGTAAAATCTGCTGATCCTAAAAGTTCGCCCCGGAAAGTCGAAGGGATTTTTTAAAACCAACACGTTGCTGCTATATTTAAGGTGCGAGTATGCGCGAAGTCTAAACTTGGCCATAACAGCCATTTAGTATACGGTGATAAGTTTATCACGTATTCGTAGTAGGCCCGTACGAAGCAACCTCTGAATTTTAACTCGGCTCCGCATAGAATACGTTTATTTTTATAAAGAATGCTTTTATTTTAGTAAGTTATCCCAAACAACTTCACATATTTTGATGGAATTAAAGATATGATAAAAAGATAAAAGTATTTATTTCGTCTTGCAATGTTTCTAGACATAAGAACAGATAGTTGTTTTAAAATAATTTGGACACGTGTTAAAAAGACCCATTTTAAGGCTTCGCTAATGAGATCCTCGCTCTTGCTAAGTCGAAACTTGTGTTAAGAAGCGAGGTAAGGTATACAGGATCCGCAAAGAATGGCATTATTGAGGCTGAGGAAAACATAATTGGATTCAATTGAGCTAACTCATTATACATTGAAAACGACCAGAACATCCTGAACAAATGTCTGCAGATCGTACACACTTTTTGTCCTTCATTTGTCCCGAGGTGGGAATCGAACCCGCAAACTCCTGCGTCGCAGACAGACCTTCGCCCACCGCGCCAGAGAGGTCGTCAAATTATCACGTAATCTATCTTAAAATATACCAATGTATAACTTAAAACAAACTACTGCCATAGCGACAAGCAACTAACTGTGTACCCATGAAAACAAAAAACCAAATTTACTAATTTGGTTTTTTCCTGTGCAGTAACTACTAATAAAGTAAATTCTCTGAGCCAGGTACCGACTGGCCCTCTACTAAATTATCCCTTGGGTGGATCGTGCCACGCCACTTTTCGTAACCTGATAATATGATTATGAAAAGCTATTCCCAACTAAAACGACCGAGTTTTAACGGATTGATGGTGTCACGAAAGTTTTGTTGCATATAGCTTTGCTGCTTTGATTGCGGGTTTCGATTATTTTTATATAAGTTTAGTAAGTAAGGTTGCTGATAAACCCTGAAAGCAGACTTGGTGTCTGTCAGGTATTTGGTGTCGCTCCCAAACACTGGGTTTGGTTGTTTAAATTTATTTGAAAATAAAATTGATTGGCAATTTTCATAGCAAATGCGGTGATGGCATTCATCTATGCAGGTAGAAAACAAAATACAAAAATTTCTACTTCACTAAAATAAAGTGTAGTCACAGTATAAATGTCGAGGTTTTTCTCATTTTTGTAAATTCGTTACGAATGTGTCCGAAATAAATGCAGATTTGATACCCACAAAATCCAGTGGCATGTTCATTTGTTTTGGGAAAAATGTACCTCGTGTAACAAAGCTGGGTTATTGTGATACTAGTAACTACTAGTATCAGATATTGTTTGCGGCTAACTAGCCCCAAACAATATTGCATTTTAGTTTTAAGTCTAGATTCTAGTCAACACAGACCAGACAGAGTGTTTAGTATGTGGGCTGTGCGCATTATCTAAAAGGAATACTTTTATCGTTTTCGAGACCTTTTTAAACATTTAGCATCTTGTAGCGCCTCTACCGGATCGAGAGGATTTCTTTTTTCTTCATAATTATTTGAGAAATTAATAGTTTCTTACAAACTCTACGACAGCGTCAGTAAATATTGATTATTTCTACCATTTGTGACCATTGATTTAATAAAAGTTAGAAGATAGAGCACTATCAACACAGCTTGGCCTTCAAGTGGTGCTTTAAGAAAAAAAGAACACACGGGAAAACATTTCATTCGGTACTTGCACCAAATCTCAGTTTTTCTCTTGTGATCTATAGTAAGTATGAGCGGACATTTGGACCCAAAAATATTTTTATTTTTTGCTGTCAAGCGGCGACCTTCATTAATTTAGTACCATGTTAGTTTGTAATTTTGTCTGTGGATTATTGTTGTCTGATAATAAAGTTATTGAATTGAATTAAACTACACTTCCTTAATTGCATTTGTCTACCTATTACGGTTCAAGAAATACAGCCCCGAGAAAAGTAGAGCAAAAATTGCCAAAACCTCATTATAATTAATTACCTACATGTTAGTATAGTACCTATAGTAAACACCTAAATGTTAAGTACTTTTATTATGCTCTACTTTATAATATCAAGCCAGGAGGCGGGCGATGAGACTACGCCGCAGTTTTTAACTTTTGTGGTCTCTTTGTTCAACATCCTAATCCTATGTACTTGTACAAATAAACGAGTTTTTTATTTGTGAACGATTTTGTATTGTACCCTTTGGGTACAGAACCCTAAAAAGCATCTCGTTGTGGTTTTTTCCTATTATCAAAAATGTTGTTGCCGTCCATTGTGATTGTAAGCGGATTAATTACGAACCAAGTGTGTAAATAAAAATAGATAGATAGAAAAATGAATTCCATGAATACACAATTTATTTAGCACATGCTTTGTGAACCTATCTATAATTCCCGGCAATGTTTTTTTATGGAACCACCTCAGATTGTTCTCCATACAATAGACAAAAAAACTGTTTTTATTCAATGGAGAAATCGTAGAACTAAAAGAAAAAGTACAAGCTACAGCCAGGCATAGAAAATCCTCTTTTTTATGAAGTCGGTTAAAATAGTATTCGGTAGGTATTCGGTTAACTTGGCTACCAGAGAATTTTTAACGATTTTGTGGAGTTAGACGACCTCTGTGGCGCGTTGGGCGAAGGTCTGCCTGCGACGCAGGAGGTTGCGGGTTCGATTCTCGCCTCGGAACAAATGTTTGTACGATCTGCAGACATTTGTTCAGGGTCGTTTTCTATGTATAATACAAGATACAAGTGTTTAGAAGATTAAGATTAAGATGTTTATTCTTATTGACTTGTAAATGTATAATTTTTACCAATAAAATCTTGTATCTTGTATGTATAATAAAAAAGTATCTGTCTGTGTATTGTAATATATTATGTACTAGCTGCGAACCGCGGCTTCGCCCCCGTGGAAATTTATGTTTCCAACTTTCTTAATTTTTTCTTTCATAAGAACCTTCTCCTGACAATAACAAACACAACAAAGAAAGATTTGGCCAAATTGGTCCAGGCGTTGTTGAGTTATGCGCTTACCAACACATTTTGCGATTCATTTTTATATTATAGATATCAGTTATCTAGTACCCATAACACAAGCTCTGCTTAGCTTGGGGCTAGATAATGCTGTGTGAATTGTCCAGCATTATTTATTTATTTATTTAGATTTGGACGTCCAGTGTATTATGTTATGACACATTTCTATCAGTGGCGATGTAAAACCTTGCATTGTTGTTATTGTATCAACATACATCATCCAAAGCCGGCCGTGATATATTTATTACAACTTGCACGACGATTTGAGAATAGTTTTTACATGCCTTCCGTATTCCGTTAGCGTATGACATCGACTTTGCCACGCGATATTTTGTCATCCTTCTTGATTTACGCTCGATTTCGCACAATGGTTTTAAAAATGTGTGAAAATTTGGATGGATGGGTGTTTGTTACTTCTTCAGGCCAAAACAACGGAACGAATTGGACTGAAATTGCAGAGATAGAGAATTTCATAGGTTTGCATCATAGGTAATTAGATTTTTTTCCATAAATCATTTCTATTATATTCTATTTGTATTAAAAAGAATTTTTTATTTTATTTTGACTTTTAGAATCGTCTTGAACCAAAGTGCTTGGGAAGAAAAATACTATGAATTTTGATTCATAGTATTTTTCTTCCTTGACTCGTCGGAACTAAATCTTTAAGTTTAGGAGTTTTTATGGCCACGTTCTGTCTCCATCATCAGACTAGCTCGATGGTACTACATAACTCCAAGTGAGTTGCAAAAATCATCAATGAATAAATTCAAACAAATTGTCAAATGTCCTTTGTAAAAAGGCTTATTATAAAATATCAGAAAATCTAGACAATAAAAAACCGTGGTGCGACTTTTACTCCAACTAAAAACCTAACAATCTAACAAGGTAAAGGTTTCTTGTTTACTTCTATAATTAACCTTAAAAAGATTGAAGTGAACAGTATATCAAAGTGATCACTTTATTTCCTAGTTTTATTATGTAATTAAAATTGTGACGTGTCCAAGAGTCCTGTAATGTCTTATGAAATTTACGCACAAAAGCACTTTGATGTTTGATGGTATCATGATATTGCATATATCATTATCACCGAACTTACATACCTAGTATGCCAAAATTGACCTCAATCGGTTGAGGATCCAAAAGTCAGTTGCAATGTGTGTTCCACACGCCACACATATTTTAAAAAGTAAGTCTATTATCATCAGACCAGCTCAATGGTAACTTAAAATTGCATTGTCACCGAACTTACAAAAGTAGATCAAATTTTAGCTCAATCGGTTTAGGATAACCGGTTTAAAAATCACTTGCAATGCTATTATTTGACCCACACAAACTAACATGGCAAAAAGTTGCTTCAGTTTATGATTTCATAGCACGATGTACAGTTTAAAGTGTTAATATTCAAGTATTTGGTAGCAGAATTCAAACACCTTAAATGAAATGAAATGTATACAAATTATCCAAAAAATACTGACTTCCGCCAAGAAACCTAAAAGTGGCACCTAAAAAACCCCTCATAAATTCTAAAAAGTCTTAAAATGCTGAATCTGGTGACACATAAAAAGCGATGTATAAATAATAAGGCGGAATTCGAAATTGAGTTTTTGTATAACTTCAACATACATTTAGCACAAATGGGATGTATTAGATAACGAAAACAACAAATAATATTCAAGGCTACAAAATTGTAGCCGTTCAAAAATTTTAGATTTACTGTATCAGATTTTGTACACACTAACAAAAAGAAATGGATAATTTGAAATACATGTTCTTATTAGAAAAATATGTGAAAATTCAACAATCAGAACTTTTACCACGGTTCACATCAGTGTGTGTTGTTGTGTGTTCAATGATTTTATAGCACGATGTAGTATACAGTATTTATTATATTTTGTATTCAAGTATTTGGTAGCAGAATACAAACACCTTTTATTCATGCAGACCTTGTTGTTGATTATAAATAGTAATTAAGCACTTTTTTTGATTGGGAAACATTAACTGTATCTATAGTAGTGAAATTTGAATTCCTGAGGTCATTAGATGTCATTGGCCTAGCCTATTGATAGCTTTAATAAATATATACACTCATTGTAAACCCAACATGCGTTTTGGTTTGGAATAAAGCCAATAAGAAAAAGTTACTCAGTTGAGCTCTACCAGTCTTAAGTTTAATCCATAAACGATAGTTACATACGATACACCCGATGACCCGAGTCAAACGAAATATTATCCGACGAAGCACTGCCGTTGAAAGTGGCATGTCAGATTATCATTTTAAATTCAAAAGTCCCATAACCGATGCGAAAATAAACTATAAACCGTGAAGAATGAACCTCGGTAACAAGTTTCTACTAAAATGATAAGCAAAGCACGCACACAAGTACCTACGGCGATGCTAATGCCGTATTATGATGGTAATAAGAGTGCATTTTTATCCATCTTAATTTTAACTAAATGTCCCGACCGAGTTCACGAAAGATTAACCACGGCGTACTATATATTACTGATATTACCATGACAGAGGGGTTGGGACGTACCACGAGATCTCGAACCAACTTATTATTCAAAATCGTAAAGTAACACGAAAGCCAAGTGTTAACCCGAAATCAATTGAAATTAGTTTAATAGCAAATAAATACCAATGATGTATGTGTAGGTAGACGTACAGATTGTTGTTAAATCTCCTTTATTAACCTTACGCGATAAATATAAATTTAATAATTTTTCAGTTGCATAGACCCATCGCTCAATGTGAAAGAATTTGCACTTGATCTAAAAGAAACTAATAAAAAACAATACCTCCCTCCAACCGAACATAAAATAGTCATTATCAATTTGTACACATCCAGCAGTGGACCGATATAGGCTGGAGAGAGAGAGAAGCGAACATAATTTTCAACCTAGACTTTGATTAAAAATTGATATAATCTGGAATCTGAAATTAATTTTCGATCGATTTATTTGGTTCATAATTATAACTCAATATTATTCGATTCAATTATTATTTATGCTTGACTTTACGAGTAAAACCAATACTTATTTAAATCATGACATTCCAAAATTAATTACCTAAATAAATATGAAGTATCAAAGCTATCTAAAGAGAGAGAAATAGAAAATGATTGTTGCGCCCTAGGGTTTTTATGCATCTTGAAAGGCTAGACAGACCTAAGCAAATATGTAATCTGTATGTATAAAATCACAACAAACGATATGCATATACCTCCTCCTTTTTTCGAAGTCGCGTAAGTAACAAAGACCGTGTGATCGACTCTCGTACATTCTTGACATCTCGGGACAAGAATGTTTGCATATTACATTAATACCTACGTCATTGTTGTGGCTAACGATGTACAAATAAATGTCGTCTGGATTTGAAATAAAGCCGACTTTGACGGCATCATACATAACTTATTAAAAGGTCCGCGTCCATATCAGCTTAGTGGAAACTAGCTACTTTATACTCATTTTCATATAGAGATGTAAAACCGTTGTGGAGGAATTATGGAATTTAAAAAAATACCATTCCAGTATTCGCCCTCAAGGGGGATTTGTCAAGGGGGATTTCTGGAATAACCCAAAAATTCCTAACGAAATAGTAAAGAGCGAGAAAACTAGGTAATAAAAAGATCGGTCTGAAATATTGCAAGCTTTTAGTAAATGCGGTATCAAAACGCTCATCTGAATTATTGGGTATTGTGTCTTGCTACAGATGCCCATATCACGGATTAAAGTGGAAAAACCGGGACTGAGTCGATATTTAACACATTTCCAACAATTTTTTTTAGAATGTGTTTTGCATAATTTACACAAATCAAACTTATTTTATAAATGCAAAAGTTTAGATGGATGGTTGTTGCTCAATCATGCCAGAACGGCTGAACGGATCAGAGTGAAATTTGGCACACAGATAGATTATACTCTGGAATAGCACATAAGATATTTTATTCTAGAACTCCCACGGAAACGGGAACTACGCGGGTGAAACCGCAAAGCGCTGCTAGTGTTTTAACACTTGTGAGCCTTGGCCACAAGCATCCAACCATCTCTAGAAAGCAAGATTTCAAAAATGTTGCCTGCCAACCCAGAAGAAGTCACTATTGGTTAAAGAAAATAAATCCCTACGTATAGTTATGCTGATAGCATAATCTCTTTGTGGTTCCGTTTCAAAGGGCTTATGAATATTTATAAGAACGTCTCGAAAGATCGGTCACCTCGCCCTTTCGCCACTCGCATGCACTTCATTCAAGCGTTTTTCATTCATTACCATTATCGACATCCCATAGTCGACCTGATTACTATAGATTACTGATGTGAAACTGTATCAGGCAAATCAATTCGCTTGCTCTATATATAAAAGTCTTATCTCATATCTGCCCGGATATTTACGAGAGCATCTACTGAAAATAAAACGTATAAGTCCAATACTGTTTCGAGTACAAATAAACCTATGTAGTATAGCTAGTCAGGTTTCATACATTCACGGAGGTACCATAAGCCCAGCACATGTCTTCGAATTACCAGTAATGAATGGTGAATTGACGATACAACATTCTATTGTGCGTATGCGCATGTGGGTGCGGTGCTTTTGAACGAGGGTTTAATATCTTTGCACTTGAAAGTTTTTTTCTTAACTAAGACACAAAAAGTTGAAAGTTAGTTACCGAATTAAAATTATTGAAAAAGAAATACACAATAGCAAAGTTAAGCTAAAGTTAGGTGTTATTAGTTTCTTTAAAAAATAATAAGTTTATTAGTTCTGTTTACGACGAAATACTAATGTTTTTACTCTAAATAAAATAAATGTACTGGATTACATTGATTCGCTCGACTATAGTCTCCAATTATGTTTTTATCTAAATCTGGATGGGATTGACGAACTTATGTAATTGTTTCATGTGTTATTTTATTAATCCGTTCAGACACACATAATATAAACCTAAAATTCTATTCTATAGATAATATTCTAATAAGTTTCTTCTTGTGCTGTTTGTGTGTGAACTGAATTAAAAGGCTATCTTCGTCTTAATTTCCACAAAAACCGTTCCCACTAAATACGAACTCAACGATATAACTCAGTTGTTTAAATACTTACAGTTAGTTGAGGATTTTAGTACACGTATTATCAAAAATAAAAACAAATCGACGGTTTTCGGCATTACGAGTTGTAATGAGGCGTTATGTTTTGTCTACACTGCGGTCAAAGCTTGATTGTTTCCCGCCCCACGATACTTACACCGAACTCAAACTTAATGGAAGATCCAAATTTATACAAATAGAATTATACAATATTGTACAAAACGTTTTGTTTAAAAATATGTGCAGCAATGGAGTTGGAACACTCTCTTGTGATAGCTACAATATAGCTGTGTTACTGGTCAACTGTTCCTTCCAAAGTACTTGACATGAACTTACGGCAAAGCTTGTTTTTTATAGGAATTTATATTTATTTACTTACGTTCCTTTTTATGTGGTTCCCATGACACATCAAACGCATGTTTGAAATAAGTTCCGATGTATAGACGTAGGGTTAAATTTAGATCGATCGTAACGGTGTTAGTAGGTACAGCAGATGATGTAGCTGTTTCTACGTACGGGCTGGTAATGTCGAAACCACGACATTTAGTTTAAATAGGACAGGCACATAATGCTCACAGAAATAAACGTGACAATGGCTTAGTTTTTAAATGAGGGTTGGTCTTTGATTTCTTAGTAGCAATGACCAATTTGTATGGTACCTAGAGTTACCTACTAATATCCTACAATCTACCTACCGTACCGGTATCTATCTGGAGACTTATTTTTTAATTTATTCGCTAAAATCTGTCTCACCTCACCTCAACAGCCTATAACCACTGCTGGACGCAGGCCTCCCCCTGATTTTTTTTATTTCATGGGGGGGGAGGGGTAATGCACGTAATCTCCACGCTTGGCATACGGGTTGGGGATCGCAGTTCGGTGGTAGATGTATTCTGCAAGAGGCGCTGCTGCCCGCCCCCCGGTGTATGTCTTTTAGTCGCCTCCTACGACACCCACGGTAAAGTTGGGGTGGTGAAAATTCTATGCCGGAACCACACGGCTGAATAAAAATCAGTAGGCATTAGGAATATTATCTAAATAAATCATATCCCCTGCCAAAGTCGTAGTTATTATTGCAAAACAGATCTTGCTTGAGTACAGCATATTCGAGGATATAGGCAAACGTGCGTGCATTAATGGAAATAAATTAAGTTTACGGTATGCTTATTATGAAAGTTTGCTCAGTCATAAATCAATAATTGAGTAACGCTAATGCTAAAAATTTTTTTTACTTAAGTATAGATCGATGACTGAAAAAGCTTTGATAATACGGGCCTTTGTCTGTATTGATCGATGATACTCATGACATTGGCATTACAAATCTATAATGCACGCTTCCGACTGGTATTGATATGGAATCGAGACCCTAGGTCCGCGGGGTACCGAGGTTCTCCGGGTTTTCAAAAAATTATCTGAGCGTCTGGTGGATGCGACGCGTGCCTCGATAGCTGGTGGGTATCTGGCACAGCGCATCAGCATTGTCATACAGCGGGGCAATGCAGCCAGTGTCTTAGGCACGGTTCCGACTAAATAGTATTGATATGGATCAGTTGAACTACCTGTAGATTGTTTGCAACAGTCTGCAGTTAGCTCAATTGTTTCAATTGTAAATACTACTTTTAATTTTATTCCAATATTTAATTGTAATATTCTTTCTTCATAATTTTTAGTACAAAAAAATTACTTAAATGTTTTCATTGTCGTTTCTAGTAAGATATATTTTCTGCTGCCGCGGGGTTGGTCCGGCACTAAAATATGATTAAACACGCCCAGAAAGCGCTTATGCAATGCCCGGATCGCCAGTATTTGCCACAGTCACAAAACAATTAATAATCAGTGTGCATTCGGTTTGCGAGTTTTAACTTTTTAAATTTTCGCTATTTCATAACATATTTGAGATTATTTATCGGGTATTTATCGCGTACCTTTTGCTTTCTTAACCCCAACGTTAATGCTGTAACGCGGTTGAAACGTTGGGGAAAGGAAACCAAAACGTGATAAATACCCGATAAATAATCCTAAATAAGTTTTAACGAAAAACTTAAAAAACAGGAGATTATCCTATGAAGTCAAAACTTTCTGAGGCGCTCTGTTTTCCAATAGTGCCATCACTCATACTGAACCATCACGCTTGGAATGGTTACGCTGAATCTAGAATCCACAAAGTTTTATTTATTTATCTTTGTGCGTGTCGCTAACCACTATCAAGATAGAAATAGCTTGCAGTTGTCTCTCTGTAATGAGTACCTATACCAAAAGGGGGCGAAGATCCGATGGAAATCCAATCGTTACGGATGATGGCTTATCCGGATCCCATTAGCTCTCAGTAAGGCCACATTCGCTAGTGAATGTGCAGGTTTAACAGAGACTGACTCCATACATTATGTCAAATGAGATTCAATTGACAAAGATTAACAAATTGCATTGCAGACGCTGATTTGGTAATGATACAAAAATAAAACCAGCCAAGTGCGAGTCGGACTTGCGCACGAAGGGTTTCGTACCATTCGTTCACTGTCTATAAAAACGGCAAAAAATCATGTTACAATAGACATGATTTTTTGGGAGCACCCTTAAATATTTGCTTTATTTTGTTTCATTAATATTTGTTGTTATAGCGGCAGCAGAAATACATCAACTGTGTGAATTTTAACTGACTAACTATCACGGTATATGAAATACACCTTGGTGACAGACAGACGGACAGCGGAGTATTAGTTATAGGGTTGAGCCCTTTTAGTAGGGAACCCTAAAAATGGTCAGTCAATCATAATCATCATAATTTTACAGCGGGGCAATGCAGCCAGAGCCTCATAGGGACGATCCTGACTGGTAATTGATATGGAGCAGTAGTAGATTTATTGCAACAGTCTGCGGTTCGCTCAATTGTATCAATTGCACTAGTTCTAATTTGTTTCTATATAACATCATCATCATCATCAGCCTATATTAGTCCACTACGTTTGCCGATTCGCTCGCGGTCTCCACTCAATAACACGTTTACCAAAGTGGTTGTCGGTTCTACTCGAGATATGACCAGCCCACTGCCATTTCAGCTTGCTAATTCTTTGAGTCGACATAGCTCAAAAACCGCCCTACCGTGAGTGTCCACGTCTCAGCTCGGTAGGTCACGCATGACGTATAGGACGCGCTGATTGAAACTTTTTCAATCATTGCGGTATGGATGACGAGAAGACTCGACGTAGTTTGCCAAACGCGGCCCAACCTAGCTGGATCCTCCTCTTGGCCACCTTCTCGAAATTATTTTTACCCAACTGTAATATCTCTATATATATCTGAATCTGCCCAAGGTAAGTGTACTCGGAAACAATTTCGAGAAGATGACGACGTTGTACGACGACCGGTCCCGGATCAATGTGGCCATTGATGACCTTGGTTTTATCCAAGTTGTTTCTATTTGTTGATTGTACGCTGCACTAATCGCTTTCCATCCAGGCATGAGCAGGCTTGTTTGCCACCTTGGCGGCAAAAAAATATATAAATACATGTTCACAGTTATTTAATAAAGTAAATGTCAGATACTTTACAGATACTACAGCAGGAATTGTGTGTTGTGTGTAGTGTGTGTGAATGACCACCTCAAAAGCCATGGCCACCGTTGAAATTGCAGGCGTATGCTAATAATAACATTACGCCTGACCGTACCATGAAATTGACCTAGGGCCCTTATTCTGCTAAACTTATCGCTGTATAGGAAAATGGTATCGATGCAGAATTGACAGGTGGTCTACCTTCGATGAAAGAAATTGCAGATGAACGCACTTCAAAACTGTCGAGGTTGATACCAATTTGTAACAAAATTAAATTAAAACTAGTGTTTACAATAGAACACATTGAGATTACAATAGAACACATTTACATTGAGATAACTGCAGACTGTTGCAAAAAGTCTACAGGTAGCTCAACGGATCCATATCAATACCAGTCGGAAACGTGCCCAAGACACTGGCCGCATTGTCCCGCTGTATGGCAATGCTGATGCGCTGTGTCAGATACTCACCAGCTCTCGGGTCACGCTTCGCTTCGACCAGATGTTAAGATATTTTTTTTAACACCCGGGGAACCTCGTTGCCCCACGGACCTAGGGCCTCGACTCCAAGGTGAGCTAAATGTGTAGGCTCTGTCGAGACCTGCATATTTGCACTCCATGACATCTTCGGCCAAATTTACCGCCGCACCAGCCCTCACGGAAGTCCAAGGAAGATGAGAAAGCGCGAGTGATAGTATTTTTTTTCTTAATTTGTAAATAGGTATTTTTTTTATTTTCACCGTACAAAGCACCGCTTCACTATCTAAACTATATAGTATCTTTATGTAGGGATTTTAATTTGTTATTTTGCGACGATTCCATTGTGATACTGCGGTTGGTTAGCAGAATAGGGTCCCAGTAGCCAGCTACTACGCCTACGTTCGTCAACATGACCTAACTGATGGATCGGAAATTTCGACATTTTTATTAGTTTTTAATTGACATGACTGTGTCCTATATTTCAAGTAAGTAAATCAATGTTAACAAATATATTGTTATAAACTAGCTTCTGTTCGTGGGTTTGCACGAGTGTTTTGGAATAATACAGCCAGCTTATACAGCTAGCTTCAGCTTGCGGCTTCGTGCGTCGTGCGTACCTATACGTCGTCCCCGGGATACCTTCCTGCCATATTTTATTAAGATCTGATTAGCCGTTTAGGCGTGATAAGGGAACAGACAGACAGACAGAGTTACTTCCGGATTTATAATATTATAGAAAGTTGTAATAATATGCTAAGTGAAAGAATCCGGAATATGGAAATCCGTATATGAACTAAAAAAAAACTACGAACTAAAGTCACCGACATAGCTCTCAAAATTAGCAAGCTGAAGTGGCAGTGACCTGATAACCGCTGGGGAGTAAAGATTCTCAAGTGGCGGCCGCGGTGCAACGAGAAACGCGGAGTGTTGGGAGACCTCAACTCGATGGACCAACGACATCGTAGCGGTCGCAGGGAGTCGATGGATGGAGCCTGATGCAGTACTTTTGGTTTTTTATTCATATGATCGATATTTTCGAAACGACACAGATTTTCGCCTTTGTACCATAAGTGTGTCAATTTTCTAATCAATAAAGTAGGTACTGGTAGGTACAGCGCATCAGCATTTCCATACAGCGGTGCAATGCAGCAGCGTCTTGGGCACGCTTCCGATTTTTTTTATTTGCTTTGGGTGGCTTGTGTGTCACTGCGGCCATGATAGGCCTATTGTGATCGCCACTTTATACGTTCACCCCTGAAGCTGCGGCGTTCATAATTCGCCACTAACCCTCGCAGCTGCTAGGAACTGTAGGATTTTCGACGCTTCCGATTGGTATTGATATAGATCAGTTGAGCCACCTGTAGGTTGTTTGCAACAGTATGCAGTTAGTTTTAGCTCAATAGTTTCAATTGTAAATACTAGTTTTAATTTAATTATATTAATTAATTGAAATTTTCATAATATTGGTAGAAAAATGGCAACTCGGCGTGTTGTTTACCTTTAGAGGTCAACTCCATGGGCTAGAAAATTGATGGACTAAACTATTCGTTACAATTAGTCATATGTCAACTTCGTGAGCGTGTCTTCATGGGAAAAAACTTTAGTTTTCTATGGAACACGGCAACAATCACCAAGACAGGTTGGGTTACAGCGATGTTTTTTAATTTTAATCCAATCTTTATCCGTCTACTAGACGCTCGCCCGTTTGTATAGGTCCTTATGAAATGATATAACTTCTTTAAAGGGCTTATGAGTAAAGGAACCTACTAAGTAAAGTAACTAAGATACCAAATAAATTAATGGCTAGCAAGCCTGCTTGTTGTAACAAAATAAAAGGTCAGCCATTCCCAACTCAGGTGTCGCACGTTAAGCGATTCGTGACTTCATATTTCTCGGAATGCGCTGTGGTATGTTAAAGTCTGACTTTAGTCTCACGAACTTACCAAAAGCTGTATAGTAGGTATATCTAATCGACTGAGTTAGGTACCTATGTATTTTAAGCCCATAAAACGAGTAGTAGTGAAGTATATGTATACGTAATAGTTGGACGACTTCTGTGTCGCGTAAGCGAAGGTCCGCCTGCGACGCAGGAGGTTGCGGGTTCGATTCCCGCCTTGGGACAAATATTTGTACTATCTGCAGGTATTTGTTCAGGGTGTTCTGGTCCCTTTCTATGTATAATAAAAAATATCTATCTATGTAATGTATATCACCCATAACACAAGCTCTGCTTAGCTCGTGGCTAGATAATGCTGTGTGAATTGTCCAGCATTATTTATTATTATGTTGAGTTCGTGGTGGTCGTGATGTTAATATTGACCCTTCAGCTCGGCCCGTGGATGTCGTAAGAGTCGACCAAGGGAACCTATCAGAGGAAAGGTAGCAGCTACCTTCTGATGTATTTTTCACCCTAATAATGTGATCACAAATCCTTCTGCCAAGCGGTGCATTATGGCAAAACAATACCCGTAGGTTGGGGTTTGCACGCTCAATTGTGGGCGTTAAGTGTGCTATCTACATTGGAATCAAAATGGGTACCAAAAAGGCGGAATTTAGACACTTAAAAGTATATTCCTAGTACAAGAAAAAGGTGTTGGTACTTACGTCTCACGTACTGGCCATGGACTTCCAAAATGCACGCCGATATCAGGAGTAGGGGCAACAGCGCCCCCTGGTAAAGTATCATATCGAGAGTCGTTGCGCTTTCATTTATTCCGAGCTATAGTAGACTCTTCCGAAACGACTGCACAAAAATATTTGTGATAATATTCGTGCTAAATGTTTTCCACTCCACACTTGTTAAATGTGAACAAAGGTTATCTGCTGGTTTGAAAATAACCAGTTTTCAACAACAGCTAATGCAGAAGTTAGAGCAAGAATTCTTTTTATATTCGGTAGAGATAAAGTTTCAGTCTCTTTATTTTCAAACAAATACCTACATTTGGGTCAGGTAATTTTAACGTCGATAGTGTGAGGTATTTCAACGGCATATTATTCACGAATTGGTATTAGGAATAAAAACTTTTTTTTTTGTTTATTTTTCAACCAATATTAGAATAAGTATACATAAGCATGTTTTGATAGAATAGAAGGCAGGTTATACTAATAACATATCGCTAAAGAAGAGTGAGTAGCTTCACTCGTTTCCATATCATAAACAGGCGGCCTTATACCTACCCAAGAGGAACCTTTCCGAATACGCACACTGCATACAACTTATGCTGAGAATTAGCTGAGCTATGGGACAACTGACTGAAGCTGAGGCAGACGAGAATATTGAACACAATCGCATAGTTCACCTACTTAAGCCCGGCATTTCCCAACTATGTTTGTCTGTACCTTAGAGGACGGGTCGGTAGTTGATTGATACTGTTTCAAAACAATGCCAGAGATGCCATTCAATACAGGTATTCCAAGAAATAAAATTTTATTATTGGTAGTTCGACTGACAATCAAATGTTCAAGAATAGAATGTTCAATCACCGAAACAAGTTAAATTGGGGCGCATTTTGGTGGAAAGTGTGACCAAAAACCCCAACATTCAACAGGGAATGTAACATGGCAAAAATACTATCAAAAATTGCTTCGCTATCCAGCGTTCCCTGTCAAAAAACTTTTGGCAGTCTGCAATAACTTTGCGTAATTGAAATTTAACACGTGCAGCAAACTTGGAGTTCCTATTACAACAAACAAAAGCAACTCGTGGTCACCACCTTAAATTATTAGGTACACAATTCAACCCTACTCGAACTACATATCTGACCACCGTGCATTCAATGCGGTGAAATGTATTCAGACATAGCTGTCTTCCCCAGCGATCACTAAATAGGCATTACACTACGTCGTATGTTTACCCACTTATTAGTTCTGCATTAAACTTTGGAATCTGGAACTTTCAAGCGCTTGAGCTGTACGTTTATGTTAAGTTAACGTTCGTAAGAGGCAGCGAATTCGTAGGCGTACCTACACCTTGTATGTCATCATCATAATTCAACAAAAAGAAGTAATAAAACTTCGTCGTAACGATTTGTTGAATTGTAATTATTGTAGTAATTTCAAAATCTTTTAAGTAATGGACGAGAGGGTGAAGTCTCATTAGTTCGGTTACAATTAAGTGAAACGAATTTTCTGAGTCGCTCGACGACTCAGCTAACTCAACCGGACTTTCGAGCCTTTTTTGCAACGGTTATATCGGTATTGATGATACATGGGAAGCAAATACGTATCGAAATAAATTCTCTAGATCAAGAAATAGACAATTTCAAATAACACGTGTTCTTTTATAACTTTCATTATCCATTATATAACTTTTAGCTCTTAGCTTGGGGCTAGACGATGCTGGACAATTCACTACAGCATTATTAATTAATTTGCAAGTTAAATTTGTGTCATGGATTGGCCCTTACATTGTTGGACACAATATGTAGTGTATCAAGAGACCAATTTGTGTTACGAAGTAGGTGCCCATCTTTAAGAAACAAAAGACTGTCGATAATTATTTCTCAAATTAGTTCAACCCGGCGGCGGCGACCGCAGATGGAAAAAGGTAACGTCGACTGCGAGGTAGGATACTCTAAGTTTAATTTAGGGTAGGTTTGATGTTGATGTGGTTGTGTGTATGTTAATTCCTAAAATAGAGATACACATACACACAGATGAATATTTCCAATTGCTTTATCAAGTTTCCTTGGCACTTAAGTTTGAAAAAAAAACTCGATTAAACATCAATGCAAGCTGTTCTTAATCTACATATGTTATACATTATCTGCACTTTCACGACTGAAAACACAGAGTGCGATCTGTCCCTGTCCCTGTCCCGGCGGCGCGCCCCTGCGGGTCGCACCGCCGACGCTAGCAGTGATCGTATTATACTAGATTATACTAGCACTTTAATGACTGAAAACACAGAGTGCGATCTGTCCCTGTCCCTGTCCCGACGGCGCGCCCCTGCGGGTCGCACCGCCGACGGTAGCAGTGATCGTATTATATTATACTAGCACTTTCATGACTGAAAACACAGAGTGCGATCTGTCCCTGTCCCTGTCCCGACGGCGCGCCCCTGCGGGTCGCACCGCCGACACTAGCAGTGATCGTATTATACTAGCACTTTCATGACTGAAAACACAGAGTGCGATCTGTCCCTGTCCCTGTCCCTGTCCCGACGGCGCGCCCCTGCGGGTCGCATCGCCGCCGACGATAGCAGTGATCGTATTATATTATACTAGCGTAACTTCAGAGAGCGCTTTTTCATTTTTGCGAAGGACTTTATTCAGTCTTTATTCAGCGCCGGACCAGTAAGTAAAGACTTTTAAGCAAGCGGAAGGATTTAACTAAAGCTAAAGATTCTGGGACACGCGAGACTAAAAAAAACTGCAGTTAAATCAAAAAGCACTGGGTTATAATGACCACGCCTTGCAGGCGCCGGGTTAAACCTCATATTGCCACTATTTTTCTTTTGCTTTATTATTTTCATATACGTCTTTTTTATGTTCGTTCTCTTTAGGAAGAGTATTTAAAAGCATAACCTTTTGAGGACCCCGCCTTTTGTCAATAAACGCTCGTAATATGTCGCTCGTTATTAAAAGGCGAACCTAGTGTGTTTGCTTGTCAAACTAGGACTAAACTAGGACTAGGGACTAGATTTTAGTACTTACGGGATTCCCGTGGAAACTCAAATTACTTGGTTCCTTCAACTTTTTAACAAGATTTAGAAAAAAAATACGATAGGAATAAATCATAAAATTGCATTGTTTATACATAATTTGATAGAGTAGAGGTAATTTGATATTAGAAAACCTGCGGTCTATTGAAATGAGTTATGTTTTGATTCGTAGCTTATTATATATTACTTAGTTCCTTCAGATAGTTTTTTTATAAAAGGTGTAGTTTTCTTGCAAATAAGCAACAAATCCATTTTTGCATTTGCGTTCTAAAAACGCATGCTCTGTCCCATATTTCTGAACGTGAAATCCTATGCGTATCCATTTCACAAAATGTTACTTATGTGTGTATGATGATTTAAATAATAATCAAACTAAACTAAACTACCGGTAAAATATTATACCTCCCTAGTCCGACTGTTTATTTAGATAGTAATAGGCACTGTGATCTTCAGCTATAAGCTCAGTGCTTACCAGCTGCGTTAATGCAGATGGACATTTAAACAAATATGCTGCAATCATAGCTTGTAAGTATACCTATTAATAATATTTGGTATTAATTTTTATTTCATTCAATTAAATTGGACATCCAACGGCGTGATCAGTAGTGCCAATATTAGTAATAATGTAATGTTTAATAAATTTAATTTACAAAATGATTATTTCTACATAGATTCTATAAAGTTCTTTATTAATAATTTCATAACTGGATCTCCAGAGGCACAAATATGCAGGTCGCAACAGAACCTACGCTTTTGCTCCCCTTGGAGTCGAAATCCTAGATGCGTGGGGTACCGAGGCTCTCCGGCTTTTAAAAAAAAATCTGCGACGCGTGACCCGAGAGCTGGTGAGTATCTGGCACAGCGCATCAGCATTGCCATACAGCGGGGCAATGCAGCCAGTGTCTTAGTTACGCTTCCTACTAGTATTGATATGGATCAGTTGAGCTACCTGTAGATTGTTTGTAACAGTCTGCAGTTAGCTCAATTTTTTCAATTGTAAATACTAGTTTTAATTTAATTCTATTATTTGATCGTTTTTTTTTGTTAATCTGTGAATTTGTAACGTATAGGGAACCTATAAATACTAACCTATAAATTACGTGTTTTTATGTCATCATCACAGTTACGTGTAACCAGATATTCTAAAAGCCATCTTTGAAGCTGTTTTCTTAAATTTCATGGCCAAGGTTGGGGTAATGAAACTAGATATCAAGAAACAAACACGAATCGAAACACGAATAAAACATTTACAATCTTACTAAAATAGTGATTTAATGCCCATTCTTTAGATTTTAGACGTTGCCGTTTTCGTCCAGAAACCTTTTAATTGGTGTAAATTTATCAGTTTTTTAACGATCGTAAAGATTTGAGGACAAAATATTAAAATATTTGAAGACATGACTGGCATGGTGGGACAAGCTCTCTGTGTTTAGATTTTCATAAAACCAGGTCCTTATCTAGGTATATACAGGGCGTCCCGAGACTATGCGACATGATGGGAAAGTGCCTTAAATATTGCAGGATATTTTTCTGAAAGACGATTTAATTTTTTTAAAGTCAGTTATGGATTTTATTAACTACTTGTTTTGTCAGGGAATCGAACAGACCGAAATTTTATAAAAGTCATCCAATATTTTTGCTGCCAATACGATGCCAATCGAAAGAATGTACAAAAACTAAGAAGACATGACTGGCACATTCTATGCATAACAATGCATTTTATGTAACATACTTAGTAGGTATCTAAAAACAAAGGAATAACGTAAAACTAACCATTTTATTCAAATTAAAAACGTACCCACTTAAAATTGCCAAAGTCAATTGAAAATTTTTTTTGAAAATCGTTCAACGCAGTAGAACTTACTTTCAAAAATAAAACATAGTCCCCTTTCAGCAAAACGTCAATATTTAAGGTACTTTCCCACCATTTCGCATAGTCTTGGGAAGCAGTGTATATAGAGATAGTTACGTTTATGATATCAGTAACAGATAAAAACAACCTAGATTCAAGCTCCCAGAAAGATACATGAGATCTGATAACGACACGATGTCATCACTCAGTCAAGGTTGTTATGGCTTTATCAACGTGCGATGACATGTCAGATTAATTGGATGGTCGCGGTTCACATTCAACATCTAGGCTACTGGATGTTCTATGGTGATGTAAAGTTAGTACTTTGGTCGTGATTGGTAATCTCAGGAACTATTGTCCAATTCTGAAAATTATTGACTAATAATTGTAAGCCTTATCCATAATCATCCATAGTGAGAATCGTAAAGAAACTCGTTAAAAACTCAAAAATCGAATCATGGTTGATATCCCGTTTTAAATGACTTTAATGTTAATAACCATGATAGTTTTAAAAGTTTTAATCGTAAAGAATTCCAGAAAACCGACTCCAAAAATTTGAGGCGATTCTATTTTCGTCTGTAATTTAAAGGATGTTCGCTGATTTTTTCGGTAATTTTTGATCGATTCAAATTTTTGTTATACAGTTGTATACAGCTTACTATAAACTATTTATTACTATTTTTAAGGATCCCAAAAGGGTATAAAAAACATAACCAAGGGATTTGTATTTGATCCGCAAAACTTTAAAAAATCGGTGTCAATTAAGTAAAAAAGTCTGTTATTAGTTTTTCGAAACAATCAATTTATAATACTGACGGTGACAATGGCTCGTTATGGTATGCAATTTGTGAGTCACCGATATCAAAGGTAAATAACATACAAACTGTAAGTAAAAGATTTTGTAATATTAGTAAAAAATCCGAACATCTACATTTCCTAAGATATTATTCATGCAAAATGAGGAATAGGACACATTATGACGACACGCAAAAACCGCCCTCGTTCTGCAGGTCGGTGTACAGTACAACCGACCTCTAGGCGTAATATGCAAAACAGCGGGGCATTGTGTACATCAACGTTGTTTAAATACAACTAAATAGATGAAAACCAATTAAAACTAAAAAAAACTGCTGATCAATCCTTTAGCTCCAAACTGAGCACAGTTTGTGTTGTACTTTCTTAAGTTATTAAAAAAAAGGTAGATAACTGATATAATAAATGTATTAAGAACATACCTACTATAGACATTTTTTTATTCTAGGCACATATCTATATTATATAGATGCCCATTTACAGGAATAGGTCTAATTTTGATTTGATGTAGGTATAAGTTAGTAAATTTTAATTATCTTGTATGTCATAATTATATACCTACTAGATATCCTTATTACCTATAAGTAAATGTAAATAGACGTAAAGCACCCAGAACACCAATCAACACACAAAATATCTGCACATTATACAAAATTTTTGTCCTTACCTTACCAAAGTAGTAAGGGGTACGATTTCAGTCTCTGTTTACGTAGGTACCTAATAAGGTGCGTGTGTTCCAACGCATAGATTACTGCTGCGATTTTGATGATTAAGGTGTCATCGATACTTTATACAGTCCGAGATTTTGTTCCAAGAAAACTGCAACTGTAGTGAGTACATAATACAACTCCTTAGCTGTTTTTGCTACTTGTGCTACTTTTTTCTAGGAAAACCGATGTTACATTCAAAAAAGCTAGTTTACTGGATTCCACAAGTCTGTTTTAATTTCTTACGAAAATCATAATTGATCGATGGAAATAGTTATCAGTCCGCAAGTTTTTATTCTGTGTCACATTTGATTATAGCAAAACAAAAATCAAAGGGTTCTAAAAAAAGGAAAAAAAATGAGGCAAATATTTCGATTTCAAATTTATCGAAATTGCTGCCTTTTCTATTTTGACGGTTCGCAGTAATATGTACTTAGTTCGTTTTTATTTCAGTTTCAAAATTTCTTTAACAACAAAAGGAAATATAAGATCACATTATTTAGAGGTTATAAAGACTTCCAGATAACCACAACCATAGAACCCCGCGAAAACAACCCACTCCCTAGTAAAAGATTCAACAAACTGGATAAAACGGTTAATCAAATCTAAGTTTCAATAGTTGTTGAAGGTGGAAGGGCTTCGGGAAATCTTATTTAGTAATTGAATGCAACTCGGTCGAAGCTCTAGGGGATGCCCTATATCCTATCCAAGAAGAAGCTAATTGGTTACGATAGGTACATATTATGTTACAAAAACATACAAAATTTCTAAAAAAAATGCCTGAGTCTCGCAATCAAAAGTTGTGTATGTGTAGGTAGTAGCTACATAACGACAGCCCAGTACCTAAACTTATTTTTATAACATCCGAAGCCCTTGAGCAACATCTGTTTTTCACATTGGCATTAATATTCTTTACGTCATTCCCTGCATGGGAAACCGAAAAAAACTTTTATACGGCGTAACCAGCGACACTTATTCCCATATTTCTAGGTAGTTACTGAATGTATTTTAAATAGTTATTTGTATGTATCATTAACACTTATAATTTTGTAACATCAGCATCATTATCATCAGCTGGACATAGGCCTCCCCTAATCAAATATACGTACATACAAAGTATTCAAGAACACCATTCTTACCTAAAGTCCGACAGTGATAATAGTATAAATAAAATATATGTCTAGCCCTAACCTTGATTTTTTCTTGTTATAAAACGCACATACATAGAACGTAAAGAAGGATAAACCATTATATTGATATATTCAACCTTACAGACGCAAATCCTCGTATACTGAATAAAAAATGACTTCACTTATTCCAATGAGTGTAAATAATGTTTCGTCAACTAAAGCTTTCAGAACATCGACAAACGTTTGATTAAACCGATGAGCTACATAGATAATACTGTTGACTACTAAACTTAATCGAAAAACAATCTTACTTTAGTACTACCTAGTTTATTTTGTCCTTCTCTCTCTCTTCGTCATCCCTTACACGAGTCTGTCAAAATACCAAAAACCGAAAGAAATAATGAGAACGACTGTAATACATTGTGAGGCAATTCACAATTAACAACCAATATGACCACAAATACAGTAAAAGTGTTTGGAAGCAGACTTATTAATGCAAAAACCACCATACAAATAAAGAATGAGTGAAAGAAAAAATACGATACAGTTGCAATTGAGAAACAAGATATCACCAATTCGTAAACATTTCAAACCCGTAGCTACCAGCAAATCGTAGCTTCGAATTGGCAAATTGTGGCAATTACGTCACTAGGCATACTTTCTGAATGCTCATACATCAGCGGGTGGTTTATAAAGATGGCACAGAGGTACGTAGAGCCGAAACTGTGTCATCTCATTCTACTGAAAGTCTGAACCTGGAATGACGACATCGTATCGCAATCAGTGTTACAGGGCAGATGCACCTTTTAACGGTACCTACATCTCTTGAGGGGCAGACATCTTAGTTTAAAATACCGTACGCAAAACAGATCATCTGTAAATCTAACTCATAATGTTATTTTGAATAATGTATCACGGTTTGCACGGTTGGTATAAAACAATATTGACTATGCAAACGTTATATTAAAAAAACGTATGTATTATATAAAATCAATGTTAAATTTTGTTCTGGTGTATTTATCTTTTTTATGATAATTAATGCAAACGGTAATAAAATAACCATGGATTTTGGTTGAATTGAGTGCTAATTTCATTTATCATAAATCTGGCCTACCTGTATAAAATAATTTTGAATGAACATGAACAATCTAAATTATTTTGAGAACAGAACAAGATATGATCATGTCATAGAATAAGGTTGGATTAATTTTAAACACCAAAAAAGTGTTCTACGTATTTATGATATCTGACCAAATCAAACAAAATAAAAATATTAATTTTAAAATATTATCTTGCTTGATAGCATATCGGTGACTCAAACGCTTTGATGCAACTAATGGGGTTATAGTAACCATTATCTTACGGTAATGTATTCGTCGCCGTTGAATATCGGCCAAGCGTTCGCCTTCACAGACATGGCCGATATTCAAAAGGCCTCTGATGATTATAATTACAATGATGGAACAAATAGAAGGCAAGCACTAACATAGGTTCATTGCATAGGTATTCAGCACTCTGACAAATTTATAGATAAATAAGTGATTGATGTCATCATCATTAGATTCTACCACCCACTTAGTGTAAACATATTACGGATCTTGATCCAAGAAAAATTAAGTAACGCTTAAATATTATTAGAAGCTTGAATGGCACTGAAGTGAGTACAGCAAATAATCTTTTACTATGAAAACGTAAAATATACTCCATTTCGAAGATATTCGGATCAACAAGACTTCGATTAACGGAAAATTATTCAAAGTGCTTACCACCAGTACGTTAATTTGCTGACTGTTACATGCATACGCAAATTAGGCTACTAGCAACCAAAACAAGTTATTTGAACACATTTCTTTGAAAAGCGATGTGTTTGATTTTAGCAATCGATTATTATAGAACCGACAGACTATTGTTCGAAAATTCCGTGTCATTCCATTGAATGGACCGGTTTACGTAGCCGGCTTAATGAAAAGCTGTAAATATACTCATGTGTAGTCCCTTATTAAAATCAAACTATTTCGACTGATTTCACTTCTTTCAAACTTAAACTCAAAGTGTTCTTCTTTCCTTATGACCATACAGCACTCTTGGATACGTCAGAACTTAAATTGTGGCTGTCCATCTTTCAAAAACTTCATTAGTTATTAACACTCCAAATGCTTGGCATTTAGAGTTGTAGTTATTGTTTTAAAACCACATTTGAACAGAATATGCAAATAAACCTCCATTATTGGCATTTCGAAAACCCAATTATTTAATCGCCAGAACCGGTAGTAATAATATGTAATAAAATATCAATCAAAGCTATTGTGTAGGCCACAATTTAGATAATTTTGTCTGGTTATTACTGTGCGTGCAATCAATAACATACTTATTTGCTTTGCATTCATGAAACTTTAACATATCATCTGATTATTTCTTTTCATTTGACTAAAAACTGGGTTCTGGCAAATGCCTGAGTTTTAGATGTTTTTTTTAGGTTTCGGGATAAATACCAATCCCTCATTTTTTTCTTTTTTTATTGTTTTTTTTTAGTAGCCTCAGGATCGTCTTCTATAGAACTGAAAAATAATCATGCAAATCGGTCTATGAATGAAGGATTTCCAAGTGTTGGACGGGCCGGATATCTATGGCAAACTTATTTTCTTTTCGTCTTCAGTGAAATAAAAAAACCATACGCATAATATGTATGTGTTGGTTTTCATGTTGATACCCTAATTTCTGAATATTATTTTGTTTCAAATAATGTGTGCACGTTTGTGACGATTGCTGTCACTTATTACAAAAACAATTATTCTGTCATTGAAAAATATGATCATAACACGAGTCTTTTATGTTTTGAAAAGTCACTATTGAAAAAGATTTAATTAAATAAATGATATAGATCAAAAATCACGACAATCTGACTGTCGTGAGACGTTGGCTATAGACACAGGTGCTTTTTTATGAGACATTCCGAACACTTTTCTTGAGAAGTTAGGAATAACTCTATGAATCTAAAACCAGACCAAATCTAACATTTTCTACTTCACGTTTACCTCTAGAACCTTAACCTTATTGCGACTTCCAATGTAAGCTGTGTCGTCCCATATCATCGCTTTGAGTGGTCTCAAATTACGACTACATACACTACATACCAACTTGTTTCACGCGCACTGAGTCCTTGAGCCCGGGATCACTTACAACCTGATTTACCTTAGGAATTGCATATACCTACCTTTTTGTGTATCAGTTATCTAATACCAAAGATCCTAGGATGCAACGTTACGTACCCATAACAACAAGCTCTGCTTAGCTTGGGTCTAGCTAGATAATGCTGTATGAATTATCCAACAATTCTTTTTGATGCTAAACAGATTTTTGTATTTTTTGTAAATATCAAAAAATTCTAAAATATACATACGTGCATATTGCAGGATTATTAGCACACGACCATATTGAAAAGTTTCAGTATGTAATGCAATGGGTAAAGTCGGTGATGATGATTTAGAAAACGTTCCTATTTATATGTATAGGTATTTTTAATGAAGTATTGAAGTTACTAAGGGGTATTGTCTACTTATTTTAGACATCCAATACCTGACGTAGACTACGCCGGCAGAAACGTAGACAATAGAAACTGAGACCCTGGAACAACTTTACTATTGTTTTGCAACGTTGCAATATGATTTACCTAATCCAAGCCTTGCGTTCCAATAACAACCTACCGAGAAACAAGCTGATTGAAGTCAGTATGAACAACAAGTTCCAGCCCGCGGCTACACACACGTTATTTCCAGGTTCAAGTATTCCAAATAAACTAATTCCAAGTCAACAAAGATCTAATTATTGTTTTACGGAAACGTTTAAAGGCGGATCACCTAAAAGTCGCAAAACTATTTATTAACTAGCTTTACCTCTATAACCTCATCCTCAACGGCCTATAATGGTCCACGGCTGGACGCAGACCTCCCCCTGATTTTTTTATCTCATGTTAATGCCCATAACCCCTACGCTGGGCATGCGCGTTGGGGAACGCAGTTCGTTGTTAGATCTATTTTGCAAGAGGCGCCGCTCCCCGGTGTATATCCGTTAGTCGCCTCTTACGACACCCACAGGAAGAGTTGGGGTGGTGGAAATTCTAAGCCGGCACCACACGGCTTCGCTTTATTACGTGTTCGCAAAAAAACATAGTCTATGTGTATTCCTATACATACTCGTATGTACATGTAAGCAAATAATATGCGATCTATCAGTAGTTTTGGTTTAAGAAACAAACATCCATAGATCCCATCCATTCATACAAACTGTCGCGTTTATATTATAACTGTGATTTGAAGTAAATCACATAGTTCCGCATAAAGTCCCTCCACAAAAACGTACCAACGTTGCGGGACACTTATTTAGAAACTGATATTAATTTGGCCGACGAGGATAGGGTCGCGTCGCGTGCCCCCTTCTGTTACTTGCCGGTGCCTTAAAACATCAACGACTGCTTAAATTCTGATGCAAATTCTTTTGATTCGGTTTTTAATTTTTTTTGTTATTATTTTTTAAAGGTTCCACTAAACATCTTACACAAAATTCTTCATTTACATCGTCTATTAAATATAAGTTAAAATACAATTGAATAATAGAAACAAATTAGTACTACTGTTTACAATTGCAATAATTAAACTAACTGTAGACTCTAGCAAACAACAAAATTTTACTAATTTTGTTAAATAGATGTTATCCCCGAGATAAGTACATCATTTATATATAAATGTAATTTATGTTTCTAAATAAATTATTTTCATTTATTTATTTTTATTAGGTGACATGACTAAACTATCGCCGCATTAACGTGTCCATGGAAGTGGTCCTTTGCATTTTAATAGAACCACCGTTACATAATAATTGATCATTATGAGGGACACAGCCGGAGACTTAATACCGTGGGCAGACCTGTCTGGCTAACAGGGATTTGGTAACCTAGATTAAAATATGATCTCCTACAAAAATAACATTTTTGATAAACGATAAACCGGTTTGAAGCCGGAAGAATGAATGAGGACACAGACCCATTTAGTGTGTGAGAGACGAGGCCTTTATGTCCAGCTGTGAAATTTAAAACTAAGACGATAGGGAATCCATTTAGTAAAAAAAAATTACAGTTTTTACACAAATTACTATGAATAAAAGCTGTAAATGTGTAATATTTAGAAAGTAGCTATGGACTTGTATAGCCGTGTGGTACCACCACCCCAACTCTTTCCGTGGGTGTCGTAAGAGGCGACTACGGAATATACACCTGGCGGTGGGCAGCAGCACCTCTTGCAGAACAGTTCAGCCACCGAACTGCGATCCCCAACCCGCATCCCAGCGTGGGGATCATGGGCATTACCCCTCATGAGATAAGAAAATCAGGAGTAGGCTTGCGTCCAGCTGAGGACCATTATAGGTTATGTTGAGGTGAAGTTGAGGTATGGACTGTATAGTTAATAAAGCAAATCGCTTCAGTTCGTATCTTAACAGCAAACTGGGTAATACTTAACCAGTCGGCTTTTATGCTAATCTGAGGGAAGGCACGACATCGCCGCTATAGGGAGTCTTTCAAACGTTATGTCTCCAATGAACCCATCAATTTACAAATCTTTGCTCTAGTTTCTATGATTACAAGCATTGCTAAGTATGCTGTATAGTTTTGCTATGTTTAAGGTTATAATCGGTTGGCGTGGCGACAAGTTAAACTTACTTTACAATAAAGCACTAGTGTCTGCCCGCGACTTCTCACGCTCTACCGGGTTACAAAGTGGTCTCTGTCCGAAAACCGTCTACATCCCTGCCAAATTTTATTATGATCCATTTTTTGACGTTGACGACCTCTATGGCGCGGTGGGCGAAGACCCGTCTGCGACGCAGGAGGTTGCGGGTTCGATTCCCGCCTTGTGACAAATATTTGTACGATCTGCAGGTATTTGTTCCGGGTGTTCTGGTCGTTTTCTATATTTAATAAAAAATATCTATCTATGTAACATATTGTATTATGTATCAGTTATCTAGTACCCATAACACAAGCTCTGCTTAGTTTGGGGTTAGATAATGCTGTGTGATTTGTCCAGCATTATTTATTTATTTAGCCGTTTAGGGGTGGAAAAGTATCAGAGCAAAAGTCATTTTCGAATTTATAATATTTAAATAAGCCTCGTTACTTAGTCGATTGATTTTCACAGCGACGAAGCCTTTTAAAAGTTTTGTTATTGAATCTGACCTTACCACAAACTTTTCATATTTCTGAATATTAGATGCAAAGGCCGCAAAAGCATGCCTTAGCATCGAATTCAGAAATAAGAGCATGATTATCCTCGCCGTGGGGTGACGATAATCAAGTCTGACGGAAGGGATACTTACTATAGAATTGTGGTGATGATTTTAATTTAAAAAGATGACCGCTGATACAAAAAATATATAAGCTAAGATTGAAGCTGTAGTTTTATTGAGTTTTTCTACATAAAGTAGTTGTTTACTTCCTAAGTTTTTGTATTTTGAAACTAAGTGCATCTACTAATCTTAAATTTTCACCTTTGTCAAATATTTATAATAGCTGCGATTGAAAAGTTTGTCTTTTTCGTCGGTCCTTTTCTGCACCCTTAGAACCGTGCATTTTTCCGGGATAACAATTAGCCTATGCCATTTTTTTACCCTTTTTGACATTTTTTGACAAAGCTCACTTGAAACATACATTTTACCAGAATAAAAAGTAGCAGCTATTCCAGACTATAATCTATCTCTGTGCCAATAGTTCATCCAGGTCCGTTCAGCCGTTCTGGCGTGATTGAGCAACAAACATCCATCCATCCATGCATTTAAACTTTCGCATTTATAATATTAGTGTGATAAGTGGGATATCCAAAAATAGAGAGATATTACAAGAGACTTGAAACCGCAACCATTATCGCCTTACTTGATAATTGAATAGGTCTAGACTAGACGATGCTGTGTGGATTGTGCATTGTATAAATAATGTGCCCGCAATATTATTATGGATAAACACTTCAGCACAAATAGCTTTTTGACAAATCATAATTTCAAACTTTCAGTTAGTTATGGTCAAATAAATCACTGAAATCAGAGGAGGATATTTTGGTGTCGATCCTCAATATAAGAATGCGCGTCACTTCCAATTCAAACTAAAGCGATAGGCATAGACCGCATTATAAAGTTCACCTGAGCCCCGACTCTTTGAAAGCTTTTGTTTAGTCATTTGAAGTGACTGTAGAGAAGTTTTACTATACCTCTTGTGAGCCTTTGGTTTTCCATTGTTTGCCAACCAGAAGACTTAAATTATGTTCTTACAACTTCTAATAAGGTTACGTACAAAACATAAGGATAATAAAACAGAATTCAGTGAAAACAATTGTGTATCAATGCATTAAATATGATGAAAACTCTCGTTTACAGTTCTCAGTGCAAAAAAGTTTTTTTAAGGTTTCAAATCGTAGAGCTAAGTCGAGGACCTGTCGTTATATATGATTAGATAACAATTTTAGCTTCAACCTACGCACGATCAGATGGTATAATAATTATGGTTTATGACCGCCACAGGCGTCGAACCAACACTTTGCAATTCGCTACACCTGTCAACTATGCTTCAAAGGAAGAAAGCTGTTGTAACTTTTGTTAGATTGATGATCTAGAGTTTCGCTAACGCTTAAAAATAGTCTGGTTTGTTTTTCAATCATCCCGAATAGAACAGACAGATTTTGAGAACATTTTTTACGACTACAATCAAGCGTTGTTTTCTGTGATTATTTTTACGTTAGCATAAACACACAGAATATTTATAACTTAGACCAAGTCGTGCATAATAAATTAAATTAAAAAGTAAAAAAAAGTTTTCGCAAACTTTTTAACATAGATAGTTTAATATAACATGGTAATCAGAACCGTGACGACGTCAGAAAGAACCCTAATTCAAGTAAAACAATGTGTGTCTGAGGTTATACCCATTGTGACATTCAGCCACAACTTTGCTCGTTTTTGTTAACTGGACCGAAGTTGCCAGCTTGCGCTGCACTGTAGGCTCCACTTTACAACTTCGTTTTATTTAAAACAGAATATATCAACCATTTCACCCACGCTAGCATCAAAATAACAACCTACAGAGATATTGAACTATTGGGAGAGGTTTATTTCCAAACTTCCTGGGCAGCAGGTAGTCTCTTGCACTACTGATCCGACTTTTAAACACACAAATGGATAGATACCTAGCTAGACCGTGGTATTTGATTTACCTATACAATTTAACCCAGCTGCGTTGCCAGCACAAAAGACGCAATGAGTTTCTAGAAACAAAATAGTTGCTTGTTTCCCTATTTTTCAGCTGCATTCACAATCAGGCAAAGTATTTTATTATATCATGACCCTAATTATATTTCGTTAAAATAATATAAAACATTTTCACAGCCTTTCGAATCCACTTAGGAACACGAGCCTTAGAAACTCCACAAGTATGCACGACACCACTCTACCCACTCGTGATGACTTCGACTTGCAAAACCTCAGGGATCGTATAACCACAGCAATTCTGCTACAAGATACCAACAACTTCTTAGTAATCGTACCTTTGTGTAAACTTGTTCACATGCGTCAGGATTAAAAAACAACGCTGCGAGACAAGCAGATGGTAAGTGGTGTTACCATCATTGTCTTTTATGAAGCAATACCTTTCAGAGCTCAATTTAATACATATGCTTAAACATATGGTGTGCCGTATTATGACTGTGACCGTCAACCGGCCTCATATTATTGTTTCTTAATAATGCGTTTCAAATTTTATAAAAAAATATTAGAACATAACATAATTATCAAACTGGTGAAATTACAAAGAATTTGATGTTGTATCACAATAAAATGGGTACATTATTAAAGGAGATCTTTTGATTTTCTTTATGTTACAAAGAAAATTAAGATCAATTATTACAAACAAGTAAGAACCAGCATTTAAAATTGAATCAAACTAGCTAACTGCTGACTGTTGCAAACAATCTACGGGTCTCAACTGATCCATATCAATACCAGTCGGAAGCATTTCCAAGACGCTGGATGCTTTGCCCCTCTATATGGCAAACTTAAAAAAGTGTAAAATTAAGGAATTTCATGTATTGTTTCTTTTTTTTTCAAAAATAATCAAATATATTTATTCCACTTTTAATAGTAAATAATGCTGGACAATTCACACAGCATTATCTAGCCCCAAGCTAAGCAGAGCTTGTGTATGGGTACTAGATAACTGATAGACATAATACAATATATTCTAAAAATAGACTTTGTACGTACAGTTTGACCACATTTATAAGTTTAAGACTTATTAAAGTGGTCAACTCGTACTTAAGTCTCGCTGAGTACTGGCGCTGATGTATTTCGTTGCGGTGGAGACCCAGAGTTTACCATGTCAGAGATAAATGTGTTTGTACTTATATTAAGTACATAATGTGACCCGCAAATCGACTTATCTCAATGTCCATAAGGGCTGCTTTATATGATATCGAAGTGTGTCACGGAATTACTCGGATAAACAAAGGGATACGGATATATACCACTATTTATTTATTCACTAACGTGTTCTTGAGTGGAGACCGCGACTCGGCAAATGTGGTGTAGGACGCCCTCCGACCAGGTGGGATGACGATTTGCGAAAGACTGCTGGCAGATGCTGGATGCGGCAAGCTGAAGACAGGGCGCTATGGCGCTCATTAGGGGAGGCCTATGTCCAGCAGTGGACAAATATAGGCTGATGATGATGATGATTTATTCACTAGCAGCGCCTCGCGGTTTCACCTTTGAAATTCCTGTTTCCGTGGGAATTCCGGGGTAAAACATAGCCTATGTGCTATTCCAGGCTCTAATCTCTGTGTGAAATTTCATCCAGATTCGTTCAGCCGGCTTGATTGATCAACAAACATCCATCCATCCATCTAAACTTTCGCATTTATAATATTAGTGTGATTATATTATTCTACGTTGGATTATTATTAGCCCAGAACGTCACTCCGTTAGGCAAAGTAAAGCTGATCCCCCTTAATGCTTAAAAAAATTAAGTTTACCTGCAATCTCTACAATTTTAGCAAGGGAATTGAACCCTTGTTTCTTACATCTATAATATCCCAATCAATATAATTAAGATACGGTACAGGTTCGATTCCTAACGCAATCATCATCATCATCATCATCAGCCTATACCAGTCCACTGCTGGACATAGGCCTCCCCTAATGAGCGCCATAGCGCCCTGTCTTCAGCTTGCCGCATCCAGCATCTGCCAGCAGTCTTTCGCAAATCGTCATCCCACCTGGTAGGAGGGCGTCCTACACTACGTTTTCCGAGTCGCGGTCTCCACTCAAGAACACGTTTACCCCAGCGGTTGTCGGTTCTTCTCGAAATATGGCCAGCCCACTGCCATTTCAGCTTGCTAATCCTTTGAGCTATGTCGGTAACCTTGGTTCTCTTTCTGATGTATTCGTTGCGAATCCTATCCTTCAGAGAAACTCCGAGCATAGCTCTCTCCATAGCTCAACACAGAAACGCAATACAGAAGATTATATTATAACTGAGAGTCATCAGTTTTACTGAATTAGTAGAGCTTGTGTAATAGGATACCACTACATAATTTCCACTATTAATTACCGTAAGTATAAAATAATTAAATTATGAAGTAATAATAACAATGCTGATATTGATCAATACACACGGCATTTATTTGCATGGAAAACATCCAGAACACCCAGTATCTGCAGATCGTAAAAACACAAGTTCCGAGACGGGAATCAAACCCGCAACCTTCTGGTAATCTAGGTCGAGTAGTCACGCAAAACTTTGATGATGAGCGCGGTTATAATACAGTATTGCCCACTCATCAGGCGGTTCATCATCATCATCATCAGCCTATACCAGTCCACTGCTGGACATAGGCCTCCCCTAATGAGCGCCATAGCGCCCTGTCTTCAGCTTGCCGCATCCAGCATCTGCCAGCAGTCTTTCGCAAATCGTCGTCCCACCTGGTAGGAGGGCGTCCTACACCGGCCTATCAGGCGGTTACTTTACAAAAATAAGTCAAAAAGCACTTCGATTAATCATCGTTTTTCCATTCCGAAAGCAGAAATAATGTTGAGCTCGATGCATCAATTCTAGAATAAAATCGTCGAAAATATTACTCATTTGTTTTTAAATATGTCAATAAGTTAGAAGGAATTCAAATAACTTCAACAAATAAAACTTGAAAATGTGACAATGAGTATGTGTGTAGCGTAAGTTTATTAAACGCAAACATTTTGTTCAGACATCAAAGCTCATTTAAATTGTCCTTACAGCAAAACAACAAGGTGGAGCCTCTTGAGGCAAAGTCTTCAGTCTTATAACAACATTCCACTCCTTTGAAAGCAATACATAGACCAGCGTTTTATTTCAACGCAATATAGCTGTTGAATCTAAAACAAAGGATCTCAGGTCACAGCTTATATTGAATTTAAAGCATAACATGATCCCAGTGCAGTTTATCAGCTATCTCCGTTTCAAATATTTTTTAATAAAAGTTCGTTTGCGCTATGCCGTTTCTTAGATCAAAGGAAGAAAATCTTTGCTGAATGTTGTTTCAAAAAATCGCTGACAAAGTTTGTTTATGTGTAAACAAACGAAAAACCAGTGGAATCAATTCCACTTAGATCTATCAAGGGAGCCTGACTGGGCTTTCATATATGCTCCAATTATTCTTTTACGTTGTGCTACGAATATTTTCATTTATAGAGAGCTATCGATTTTTATGTTCACATAAAGATACAGTTTTACTTGTGTAAGTGCTTATTTTGTGAGCCTTATTTTGCCTGTGCACGTGTAATAACATAAGGATGAGGCTATCTATCATGTAAATCAATATAAAGCAATTAATCCTTACGCTGCGGTACTGACCCGGTGGACGTGTAACTTTAAGACATAAAAGAAATGACATCTTGAATCTTAAATGTATGTTTAGTGATGTGCAAACGACGTACAAAAAACTAAAGTTTATTATAAATTCCGTAGAATCGAAAAACACAATATCAATTGCTGTCAATGCAGTGATTAACGAGTATGTTTACAATCAACAATCTAAACCGAAATCAAAGTTTTCTAATTATCATTCAAATTGTGTATAATTTTGCAACATAAGAATTCGGAAATTACATTCCCATTTTATATGCAACAATACTTAAGTTACATATGTCTAAATGTTTTAATGGAAATTTAAGTATCGTATCCACTGGATCTAAGGCGGATTGTCCGTAACCTGCGTGGCGTCGCATCGGTATTTACAATATGTGTCTACTTCTTTAGAAATTTGCATCGGTTATAAGTTCGGTATCGGTTATCTTCAAAGCAAGCGAACTTTCCTGTGCACGTGTAATAAGGATAAGGCTATTCACTGCGAATGATAGTGTGCGCTGTTTTATATAAATCAATACATAGCAATTAATCCTTACGCTCCAGTACTGACGCGGTGGACGCGTAACTTTAAGACGTACAAATACGGAAACAACTTTTAATAAATACGGTTCGATCTTGTATGTGCATACAATGATAACTTATATACGTCTGAGCTTGTTTGTCTCAACTTTTTTTATGCATTTATCGCCCCACTGATACATTTTTAGGAGCTTGTTGTTTTTTATGTTTTAGTTGTTTCAAATATGGTAAGATCTAAAGAACTTTATTTATGTTTTGTTTTAACAACTCGTGATTGAGGTGTTCCACGCTCTAATTAGATATTGTATTTTAAGGAGCGACCTGTCATATGTTTCAAAAATCAGTTCCTTTTTTATCTCCCTAACCATATCAGACGCCTACAAGTGTAATGACGTCATAAATGTAAACTGTGACATAATGGTAAAGCCATGTCTCTATCACCGTAAAATTGTGAAAACAGATTTTTAGTGTTTAGTTGAGTTGAGCTACCTGTAGATTGTTTGTACCAGCCTACAGTTAGCTCAATTAATTTAATTGTGAATTGGTTCTTATTTGTTTCTATTATTGATTTAGTATCTAGAACACTTTGTTTTCAGTTGTCAAAAAATATTGAAATTTAAAATAGTTAAAAAAACTTATACAATATAATTATGTTGTTTAAGATCTTTATTCAGAAAGAAAATAACAATCAAATAACAAATTTAAATTAAAACTAGTATTTACAATAGAAACAATTAAGCTATCTGCAAACTGTTGCAAATAATCTACAGGTAGCTCAACTGATCCATATCAATACCAGTTGGAAGCGTGCCTAAGACACTGGCTGCATTGCCCCGCTGTATAGCAATGCTGATGCATATAATTATGTGGATTTTAGATGATAGAAGGCTTATTTAGAAACCAAATACAATTAATACTTAATCCTACCTAAAGTACATCAACTGCTGGGCATAGGCCTTTTTATGTGTATGTATATAATGTACCTAAAGTACATAAAGTTTAAAATACCTAAATGTACTATACATTTAGGTATTTTAAACTTTATGTACTTTAGGTACATTATATACATACACATAAAAAGGCCTATGCCCAGCAGTTGATCGATAAGGGCTGATAATGATGATGATGTACTTTAGGTAGGATTAAGTATTAATTGTATTTGGTTTCTAAATAAGCCTTCTATCATCTAAAATCCACATAATTATATGCATCAGCATTGCTATACAGCGGGGCAATGCAGCCAGTGTCTTAGGCACGCTTCCAACTGGTATTGATATGGATCAGTTGAGCTACCTGTAGATTATTTGCAACAGTTTGCAGATAGCTTAATTGTTTCTATTGTAAATACTAGTTTTAATTTAAATTTGTTATTTGATTGTTATTTTCTTTCTGAATAAAGATCTTAAACAACATAATTATTAATATAATTGGTAATCATAATCATTACGTTTTTCTAGTTGGCGCATACTAATGGAGGATTAGTTATTGGTAAATTTGGCATTTTTTTATTTGGCATTTGGCATTGGCTAAAAGAAAAGATGGTCATAAATAAAATCAATTTACGTCGTTTTGTGTTGACAGAAAGATTTGTACTATATTTTGTCTTGTAACAAAGAATTGATGCAAATCGGACAGCTACGGATCCTGCTAGCTTAAGGTGGATAACCTTAGAACCGTTACGTTTAAGGTTAGGTTCTTGGTTTCAAACTAGATTAAGTACTACATTGATCTAAATCGCTAAAAGGACTTAGAGATGCAAAAATAAAATCATTGAATCCAGTAGACCAAAAACCTTATAAATTGAAGTAATCTACTAAAAGTTTAAATAAGTTAGGATAGGATAGTTTGATAAAAGTGAGAAAAAGTACAAAACTCTTTATTGAAATAATAATATCTTTGTTTCAGTTTTTTTTGTGGTGTACCACAAAAAAATTTATAGATCTTGAAGTAATAGTTTTATTTCAATAGTCTTTTGCAGTCGTTTGCAACAGTCTGCAGTTAGCTCGATTGTTTCAATTGTAAATATTAGTTTTAATTTAAGGTGAAGTAGGTCCCAAAACTCAGGTTTTGCCTAGACGGAAAATCAGTTTTAAGGCAAGAAAACACAATTTTTTAAAATCTTTTGATGAGCATCGAAAGTTTAGGATTTTTGTTAGTAAGTTATGGGAGCCGAAACACGATAGACTCAACTTGACTCGATAGAAAAAAATCGCAAAGTTTCCTCTAAATTTTGCATTTTTACTACGGAAAACCAGTTTCATTTGCTAGTTACTTAACATATTTGCATGAAATATCGTCTAAAAAATACTTAACTAAACACTTTAGAGGATTATGGTTTTATTTTTTTTGAGAAAGATTGTTATTTTAGAGCAATAACAAATTTATAAATAAAAAGCAGGGAAATTGCGCGCGGGCCGGCTCTTGCGTCCCTTTCTCGCTTTCACTGCGCGGTGTTCGCTCGTCCTTGTCTCGAAAATACGAACGTACTTCGCCTTAAGTTCTATTATTTGATTGTAATAGTCTTTACTAATAAAGGTAATTAAAAGATGTGTTTTCTATTAAAATCTAGCTTTGTGATCTTACGTTAGATGTCCTATTGAAATAATTAAATGTAAGCAAATATCAATACAGGGTCTACCTCTTTAGTGTTGTTTCCTCAGCTTTCAAAACTATCAGTACATTACAAAGCACCTGTACCTTAAAATAGCTGAAACGGAATGCAGGCCACTCGATGACCTGGCAACTAAATAACTTGACAATAAAATAAATTTTTGGCAGCCTGGCTCAGAGAACAGAAAACATTTTTCTGTTTCTCATAATTTCCTGAAGTCCAAAGAGGAATACTTATTGTACATAGTTGTTTAAATACCTATTTGTATTTTTCCTTTATGTCTATCTGTGTAACCTTCTCAGGTATTAATTTTAGCTATTGTTTGTGCGCATTAAGAAAATGTTGTGCAAGCCTGTTAGAAACAAACATTCTATCGAAGAAAGTTTATAATTGTGTTTTATTATGTGTTGGAATTGCCATTCAATAATTAAAAATTAATAAGTATTGCCTTACAAATAAATAAACATTAGCTGATTTGAAAAGTTTTATGTATTGTATGATTGAATTTCCTATCAACGTACTCATAAGCTATGAGTACGTCGATAGGAAATTCATCTTCATTCATCTACATTCTTAGATTTGACGTAAAACAATGATTACGGATAACAGACATTTCAACTTTGCATTGATATCAAAAACTTGTAATTTTGCTAACCTGGAGACCTTTTATCGGAGGCATTGCCCTGCTAGCCGCATTTTGACAAAGTTATAGGAATAACATCCTGTACGTAACGTAACCGTAACCGTTTGTAGGTAACAAACAAGATAAAACAAGGAGAAATATCTGTACGTTCCACTTTGTGCAAATTTAACGATATTATGGACGAAAGATGCTGAGCGAGGTCCTTTGGCAGTCTTGATTTGCCAGGTTATATATTTTTGAATGTAAGAGGTGAATTCGTGACAAAATATTTATGAAGCGTGTAGGGTATAAAATGACAAAAACCATGTGCTAGTAAATTTTTTGTTAATGCAGTTTGTGTGTATTGGACCGTCCTGGTCTTTAAAACTTTGAAATGACTGTAGTCAAACGAAATTAAAATAAAACATTAAAAACTGCAGTCTATTGTTTATTGTGGTTAAAATAAAAAAACAAACAATCATTGATTTTATCATGATTAATAATAGGAATAATATTCAGTAGAAAACAACAGCTGCTAACTTTTCATTGCAACTTAATTCAATAAAGAACGGCCGAAGTCAATTTGTCTCATAAATAACAATTGAACAAAATGAATTGTTCACAATATTCATTATTATTCGTAAATTCAGCAAATATACATGGCAATTATTTTGCAGTACCTATCGATAAAAAAAATTAACTAAATCCTACCTCTGGAATATTTCAGGAAAATTAACGTAATGCATATTTTGTACAATGTCTGACAAGCTAGTTTTTTGTTAAGGATAAATTTATTCTGCATAAATGTAACTTCGTTTACAAAAGGCGCTGAGTGTGTATGCAAATCTTTATGATATACGATGCGTCCGGGTAACAATTTAGATGACGAAATAATCTTATCTTATCACGTTACGAAAGAAATGAGTACTAGTTACACAGTGAGTCTTTAATTGTTCATGAAAATTAGAATTCTCGCAGAGAAAATCATTCTAACATTTTAACATGAGTTTGTGACGAATAACTTTAAAAGGCTTTTTGTGTATCTAATTTCTCACAAACGCCTTTAATATTCAAATTAAGTTTTAGTAAATTTCAATAACAATATGTCAACGGCAAACGCGTGCTTCGGTCCCATTTGCTTATATTTTTTTTTAGATATAACGTGTCTATAATCCTAGCTAAAGTTACCAGAAATTTAGCTAAAAGAACTAGGTACTAACTTTGTAACTCTTCCGCGGCGTAAACTTCGCCGGCAATTTAAAGAGAGCCTTCGAATAGTTCCCATCCGATTTCTCATCGGTCTTCCCGTTGCCAATTATAAGTTTTAAGCAGATAATCTATCAAACCTGCACATAACCTTTGATACTTTGATGCACATACATAAAATTATTTAAATTTTATTTATTAAAAGTGTGGAGTGATTTTTTTATTTTATTATATTATCACGGAACTTACTGGTTGGGAGAGCGCGCGTGAGGGCGGGAGCGTGCGTCGAAGCGCACGAACGGGCACGAACTGGCCGAGAGCGGGACGCGAGTCGGGTTCCCTGCATCCACCACCATCGCCCACTTACCACGCAGGCTCACCATGAACCTCTAATCTCATTACCTAGCCAACTCGTCTTACACACTGGACTATGATTAAATGTTTAGACTATCTATAAGTGATAGCTTAACAGAAATCTCCAGAATGTAGCATTTGATTTTTAACGGTCAAAATTTTAGGGAAATTTATGGGAGGAACCTAATTTATTTTTGCGTCTGAGCAAACCGCCTTTAAAACCCTGAAAATACCTTACTTTCTCGCCTTACACACACATACCAGACTGATTACTTGGCAGACACAAATCCAAGCTGCAAAGTCCATTGGAAGCCAGACTTTATATTAAGGAAAGTTTATTAAGTTACTTTTAACTGACTTCGAAAAAAGGAGATGGTTAATAACTATATATATATTTTGTGTAAGCGAATTTCTCCGTCAATCGTGAACAGATCTTATTTTCCTATTTTAAAAAGGATAATCCCGAAATCGCATGAAAAATATTCCCGAAAATGTGTAAGGTGACGTTGTTAAAAAAGATTTTTTGATTTCTGGTTTAACAAGTTACTAAGCCAGCAGCTGTATACCTAGCTAGGTTTGCGCACATTGTGAGGCATTTGCTATGAACCCACGCTATAACAAAGCACGAATTAATTGTCATTTTGGAGTCTATTGATATTCGGCATAACTTATTACTAAAAACAACATTATGGCGATGGACTCTAAAAATAAAATGGACTCAGTTCAAAAATATTTTAACGTGAAGTGACTTTACTGTGCATAAAAATGCAACAGATCTTGTTGCATTCGTAAATAACTGACATTGACTGATGTATGGATTGTCCAGCATTATTCCTACTAAAAATAACTGACTAAAACTGACTACTAGGTAGGTAATCCATACCTTTCACAGTCTAACAATGTAAAATTTCCAGCTACAGTTCGCTAAAGGTTTCCATTGAAGCAAATAAAGAGGAATGTACGAAACCCGTTTCAAATATAAAATAACTAGCAGCGCCTCTCGGTTTCACTCGCGTATTTCCCGTTCCTGTGGGAATTTTGGTATAAAACATAGCGTATGTCCTCCCTAAAAAGGTAGCTTTATAATAGTGATGTAATTTTTGAAATCGGTCGAGTTGTTTTTGAGTTTATACGTTACATACCAAAATAAAAATCTTTCCTCTTTACAACATTGGTGAAGATGGATGATAATGGACAATTCACATAAAATCAATCAAACTAAGCCCCTAGCTAAGCATTATTGTGTTGTGATACTAGATGGCTGATTTAATACAACACATTACATACATAGATGCTTTTAGTTAACATAGTAAAGCACCCGGATCACCCGGAACAAATTTTTGCAGATCGTGCTATCATTTGTCTTAATGCGGGAATCGAACCCACACCTCCTGAGTCGCAGCCGCCTGCGACTCAGGAGGTGTATTGTCACATTTGCCTGTTGCGGCACATCAGTCTCCCAATAACAACATTTAATCTTGCAGGTTCAATTGTTATAGAGCAAAAATAGGATTCTACGTTCTCCATGTGGGTTCAAAAGCTGATTATTTTATTTTTGCTTATTCTCTATTGATAAAGAAATATATCTGCATAGGTCACAGACTGGCGGCTGCGCCGTAAATTTAAATCTATGTAGCATAATGTTTGTTTTCTTGTGAAATTCAATAATTAAAACGTAGATGTTTTAAGACACAATCGCAAAATTTCTAAACGTGACGTCAACGTTCACCTTATTGTCGTAAAGCTCTAGAAGCTCTAGCTCGCGTCGGATATCTTATGTGAAGGTTATTTATATGACACAAAACACAATTAACAAACATTATGGTTTTTATCATTTATTTGTTTCTAATTTTATTTTGAATTAAGGAACGGAACTAAGTTGAGTTGATAAACTGAATAGTAACTTCACAGAAATAGGGCGGAGTTTTATTACCCAAAACTGAGTATTGTTTATTTTTTGTTATCATTTACACTGGATATAATATTATAATTTGACTTTATTAATTTGTTATGCTCAATTGTTTTTATTGTAAATGCAAGGTTTTATTTAATTTTAATTTTCTACATCTAATATATTATAATGTTTTAAAGGTGAACTATTTATTTGTTAGAATTGATTGGACTCCAAAACTACTGAACCGATTTGAAAGAGTTCTTTTACTATTAGAATCCTGTATTATCCCTGAAAAATATATTATGTGACAGAACCTACCCGTGCAAAGCCAGGTCGGCCCGCTAGTCTATATTTTTTTTTAATTTGGTTATGTTATTATTGATATATAAAAACATTATCGATAAAAGAAACATTAAAAGTAAGCGCTGCAGAGCGAGACCCTCTAGCACAGGTATTTTATTACTTAAAAGAGGGTCCCAAACCACTGAAATGTATTAGGTTAAGAAAACGAAATAAAATATTTTGTATTTTGTATTTGTATTTATTTTTTGTATAATACCTGATATTGGTAAATAGTTGCTTAGTTAGGTATGCGATTGACTGTAAAGTTCACTCAACATATTTAAATACTCTGATAAAATAAAGATAGATTAAGTATCAACCTACTTTACATCGAACGACCACCCAAATACAAACATTTTATCTACCTACAATAACACATAAGTGTAAAAGAAAATACTGAGAGCTTCATAAGAGATTTAAAATTTTGAGCCGGTTAGGGAAGATGGTTGAGTTTACGTTTTTGAATTTGAGCCAGTATCAATGGCTGGCTCAAGTACATTCGAATTAAAGGCGAAAATCGGCGAGAAGATCATTTTCATACACTTAAATCCGCTACTGCTGCATTTAGGGTACGTTTTCTTTAAGATGAAAGCGAGGCCGCGATGCCGGAATTTGTCATTAGTTAATAGTTTTCGCACTCGCGACATTTCCTCGCATGAAATCAAAGAAATTCGTCTGACGTGTTTTAGAATTTCGTAGTGTTTCTATTCCTTAAAAGCGACATCACTTAGACAACACTACTTTTTTGTTTGATGAATGTATTATGTACCTACCTGTTATTTTAATTTACGCGTAAGACTTTCTTAAGTGCAATGTAACGTGCCTATGAGAAATAAATAAATGAATATAATATGAATATACAAACTCAAGTTTTTGTGAAAAGGATAAACATAGGATTTTGCGTTCATAGGAGCGGGGCAGGGCATGTTAAACAACGCAGCACAAGCTCAAAAATCAAGTTTTAGATTAATTAGGACTTTAGTTAAAAAAAAACGAAACATTTAGAATATTTTATACTTAATTCTATTAATATGCTTATTCTCAAGATCTTAACTTCTGCATTTATTGAAAAAATAAGGTTTTAGTTAGAATTTAGAGGTAACTATGCGATTATTTTTCTAGAGAGAAAATTTTAAGGGATCGTGTTTTTGAAACGTGATCGATAGGAAAAGTCCTGAACTTTATTATAATTATATAAATTTCAAAGTTAAATATTTAGTAGATTGGAAGATATGGATATGTAACGGAGTTGATTTGAGGTAGTTTAGGCCCTTAATAGTAAATTTCTTTGTTTGATTCTTTAGGTAAATAAAAAAAATGTTTCCTGGGAGTGAATTCTTTAAAATCTTAAACGAATAGTTAGTTTAAACTCTTCTTCTCCTCAACAGCCTACGGTCCTCTGCTGAACGCAAGCACATAACACAACTTATACCTATTTTGATAGCAATAAGTGTATAAGAATTAAGTGTAATAGAAAAACCATAAATATTTCTCCTCGGGATCTAAGATTTTCGTAAGAAAAATGTTAGGAACAATCAGGTATGCATGCATCCCAGGCTTGCTATGCGCGATAAACTTAATAATAAACGATAAACTTGATAAGCAAGAAAAATCATATTATAGATTTATTATATCGAAGTCAATAAGATTATATAAATCATTTAAAATCGTTAATTCATTCTATGTAGGTATACCTATTCGTTGTGAAGTATTTTCAATTATAAACTGACAAAATGGAACAAACATAACCTCGCAATTTAAAAATACTTATAAATCCCACTTAAGTTGAAGTATAGGCACCTAAGTAGTAAAGTGTGTACTCTATCTATGAAGACACCTAAAGGAGCGCAGTTTAAGTAACATTAATCGGGCTTTCTAAGCCTTCTTCTCGCTTTTAAAACGACCAATGTAGCAACATTTGAGAGTGGTTTAATCCTACAATTTATTTCAAAAACGTTATTATTGCTAGGATGTTGATGGTGTTCAAATATGAATTTTTCTAGTTCTATATTATATTGGAGGGTAATGCGTGTAAAACGCCATTTTATACTCATAATAACCTGCTTATTGCTCTTATAGGGTCAGCATTATTTTCCGGTATTATTTATTAAAGAATTTTCGTCAGAAGATAAATTTCACAGAGGCAGAGTTTTATAAGAGCGATATACTTAAATAAGTTTAAAAGTTAATGTTAGATTACCATCATAATGTTTTGTATGTACCATCTTTTCTGCAATAAAGCTATTATTATTATTATATACTCTAATTATGCAAGTTCTTTTTTCACTCGCTGATATACGATTACATTCTGTCAAATAGAAAAAAAAACAAAAGTTACCTAACGGTTTGTACAATCATTAAAAGTTAAATTGCACATGCTACTGTTAATTTTGCTTTCATTAAAATTATAATTTGGTTCTCCTAAAACCGCGCCCGTCAGTTAAGCGAAAACACGAAATCAAAATATCGAACGTCGAAAAACACAACATTGAACTACTAAAATTTCCCGAATGCAATTATGCATATCGCCCGGGACAATATTATGCAAATAGAGCTCCCAGTGGATATTAGATAACATAGCTCCAACTGTTGATTCTTCGTTGATTCCCTATATAGGTACAGTGTCAATCAACGTGTCAGCAGAGCTGTGCCACAATGATAAGCGGATCAACAATGAAGCATTATGTCACGCATTAAGTAACCATTACGAACTGTTAAAGGCAAGGATTGAACAAAACTTCATAGACATTAAATTTGTAAAACGTGTATTACTTTCTTCATTTCCGAAAAATATTACATTACACCTACTTTTGAGGTACCTAAAGCGAAAGCACAATCGTATGGGAACACTTTCTTGAATGCGTCCCTTACAGTTTCATTTCCCTACAGGTGATGCCAGTAAAGTAACAGTTAAACCACCGTTCTGTTAAAGATCTTAGACCAGAAAATAGCAAAACAGTCTCCCTGTCACAAATTGCCTAACTGTAGCACATAAAATATTAACGCATGTGCCTCAAGTCAGCGGATTTAGCAAAGATCCGGTGAATCCCGGTCAGTAGCTTTGTTACACGTTTCTGGAAGTAGTAAATGAATTTTATTTGTAGGTCAGGAGAGCGTCTGGAGTCAACCACACGATCGAAACAGGACTGTTTTGTGGTCAAATCTATTTGATGAAGTAACATTTTTATAGAGTGGTTCCTCTTGGATGAAAGTATATGTAGCTGTTCATTTGTTTTGATTCTGTGTAACCTGTTGTATTTTTACCAACAAATTGATTAATCTAATTATTTTATGAAATTGATTTTAAATTTTTTGCTTGTGATCCATTTATTAAAAGTTAAACTGTCGTGGCCGGATCGACCAACTCGCCGTAGATGTGGTAATGGTAATAGCAGACTAAGGGAACTTCCAGAGAAATGGCAACCTTATATGTATTGTTAAGAACTCAATAGTCTGCTAAGCTTAGGGATGTCAAAACTTCCCTTACTTGGGGGAGTCACTATGAACCATAATATGGTTCATAACAGCACATCGATTTCCACTGCTGAACGTGACTCCCCCAAGTAAGGGAAGTTTTGACATATACTAAGTGTCCCGCGCTCTAGTTGATACCACAAATTGACTGTCGATTATCGATATGGCAATTAATTGTTGTTTTTGTAATTATGTAACAAAACAATAGCTACTAATATTTCAGTATCAGTGCCTGGCAACCATAAAAGTATCGTAACTTATGAGAATTGTGATTGACGACAAGACAATCCTAATATTTGATTGTGCAATTGACTCCGCGGGCCAATGCTCCAATTGCTTTAAATTATTCAGAGAATCAGCAAACATGTCATTAATGCTCTGTAAACATTGCGTCATGACTGTCAAATCTAATTCAGCTGTCATAAATCAGAAGCCTCGTGGGACGAAAAAAATGGTCAAGGCATTATCAATAAGGACTGATAACATTAAAATGTCACCTTTTATAGATTTTTGTTGCAATAACTAAAGCAAATATTTGAGCCACAATTTAATATTTCCTTTACAGGATGACACCTTATATTTTAATTATATTGTTATCAATTCATAATCTTCACGCGAGTTTTCACTAAAAACCGTAGTTGTCAATACAAGATACTGTATGAAACAGAGCCCGTAGAAATAAGATAAAATGGCTGCCCACAAACCATGTCCTAAAATATCGCTATCACTTTGAAAATGTAATAAAAGGTGATAAAAAGTAAAAGGTCTAGCTCCCTTATAGCATAACATTATTAAAATCAATTAAAATACGACTATGTTAATAGGTAAGCACACACGTGCTAAAATATGAATAAGTAGATACTTAAATATAAGTACAAGTTTGTTTTTCTCTTTTAAGTGAACTGTATTTTGTTCTTTGAGAAAATGAAGAATCTTTGACCCGAAATGTATTCCACCGCCACCTTCTGCACTATAAAGTAGGCTGGTTATTTGCGCCTCCGTTACTCATCGGAATGACGTCAGTTGTGCATACCGCGCTCCTCGACTGTACAAACTAACCTCCGACAGAGATTAAAGGACTTGCATGGCATGCTTTTGCGATAATGCGAATTTGACATCATTGTTATCTCTTTAACAAGAAAATAGAAATCAAATAAAAAAATTCGTAGAGAATTCGAGAAGAGAATGTCTTTGCATAGCAGTGGAAAACAATGGACTCTTTGTATTCGATTTAAAGGGATTAATGATACAGTTAAGGAGTTTCCGTTAGAATATTAAATTGTTTTGGTAGATTGCTAGGAACTGTATATACAAACCTCTGAACTCCATCTTGCGATCAATTTTGAAAACGCCGTGCTTCCACCTTCACGAGAGACTGTATCGCGACGAGTCCATTGAAATTTCTGCCACGATTATATTGTCGGGGGAGGACGTCCGTAGAGTTGTAATGTAACTTTGAAATCTTATAAGGTGTTGTTTTCAAAAACTTCCATCTAGGGGTAACGTTTTGATAAAATAGTGCTTCATTGGTACTGAGCCAATAGCCATAATGACTCGCTCGAACTGACATTTTTAAGACTGGTTATTAATAATTAATTTTCAGTCAGTGTCAACAGAACTTTGCTTTTTTAATGTTTATGTTTGCTCGTTTATGAAATTAAAACTAGACACTAGAAAATTAAAGTATGAAGATATTCAAGAATTTAATGACTTATTTGTGTTGTAATTCGGTAAAATAGACTATCAGATAAAGAACGCATGTGGCAAGAAGGTTGTGATTTCAAGAAAGATTTTATTTTAAGTTTGTACAGATTTAGATAGATAGATAGAAAACTATTTATTGTACCACACAAACACAAAATACAATACAGAAGGAAATACATAGAATAAAGGAAGTAGTAGTATGCAAAAGGGCGGCCTTATCGCTTTGAGCGATCTCTTCCAGGCATAAAAGGATCATAGAAAGATTTAGTAACTGACTTATAATATCCATTGGTAGTTCATTATACATTTGAAACACACTAGTTTAAAGACCTCAGTGGCGCGGTGAGCGAAGGTCAGCTTGTGAAGCGCAGGAGTATTCCCGCCACGGGACGTTTGTACGATCTGCAGATATTCTGGATTTCTTGTAAAAGGCTCTGACCGATGTTAACCTCGATAATCCTTTTATTGACGACCTCTGTGGCGCGGTGGGCGAAGGTCCGCCTGCTACGCAGGAGGTTGCGGGTTCGATTCCCGCCTTGGGACCAATATTTGTACGATCTGCAGGTATTTGTTCCGGGTGTTCTGGTCGTTTTCTATGTATAATAAAAAAAATCTATCTATGCATTGTATTATATTATGTATATCAGTTATCTAGTACCCATAACACAAGCTCTGCTTAGCTTGGGGCTAGATAATGCTGTGTGAATTGTCCAGCATTATTTATTTATTTTATTTATTTATTTATTATGTGTAAAAATATCAACCAAAGCTATTTTGTAATACTTGTTCTTAAACCAAGATACCTATCTAGTCTTTCTTAGTCCCATGATTGCTGGCGCATACTAAAAGACATAGTTTAAACAAAAAGTGAAATACTAAGTCGGAACTGTGTCATAAAATATGGTAAATGAGGGCAACGCACGCAATGGTTGCCGCCACGCTGCGACTGGGACGATATAACCATGGGACCGCAATCAGAGAACGATAACCCTATGTCCGAGAATATATATGATAAGTTGCAAGTACGTAAACGATAGTAGAGGTAAAGCGCCAAGACAACAATATCAATCTCAAAACATGAATGATTTTAAACGTGTTAACGCTGTAGTTTCAGAAATCTCCATGATATCCCAAACCAAGAAAATAAACAATTTTCTTCATTGATTTCGCTATCACCAGATTACGGCAATAATGGTAACTCTTTAACGATAAAAACGCCACAACTTTTTGATTGAATCCTAAATTGGTGAAGAGAGTAAAAAATATAGCGACTCATTGAGAACCTTCTTCTTTTTAGAAATAGTTAAAAAGAGAGTATTTCCTCAGTTAAAAAGAATGGTTCAAACCAGTTCCACTTGTTTTCTCTGGACGTTATATAATCCAAGGTTCAAGCCTACGAAATGAAGACAGTACAAGCTAAAAATATAATAAAACTTGGGCTAAACTCTTTGACCTGACTGTTTGTTCAATTGCAATTTGTTTTCAACTTTTCATGTGCAATAAACGGCTTAGTTACGGGGCTACGCAATGCGTAAGTGGTGACTTTTCAATGAAATTTGTTTACAGTAATAAAAATAGTAAAGTTGTTCACTTCATACCAAAATAGATATTTCAATCAAAAATACTAGTGTGAAAATGTGGCCAATTTAAAACCACATCTTTCAAAAATTTAACGACCCAAACCAGACTCTAGCCATCTAGACTCTTTGGATAAACATTAAGGTGGGTTTTTAGTTATTGCTCTCAACACAAATATGTATATAAATTCGTCGTGAATAATTGTAAACCACTGTTTTAATGGTCAGATCGTTACCTATATCTGTCATTGTCGTCACGAAGAGCAACATTCTTGGGAAATAGATATTATCAAGTAACAATAATCATGACAAAGGCAGCAACACAAAGGTTTGTCACATTGTAAGCAAAGCTTTACCTTCTCCCTCTCACCAATCACCCGCTGACGATGCAGAAATTAGTGAAAAACAACTTGCACTGTCGATATTACAGTAATTATATATTTTGGTTTTCATAAACAGGTTTTGGTCTTGCGCCAAGATTTTCAGTAGACATCATAAATATTATATATAGACTATGATAACACTTGATTGGAATCATATTATCTGTAATTTATATCTACAACCAAATCGACACTTAATAACAGGTGTCAAGGTGTCAAGTGGTCAACTGTGAGCAAACAAAGGTCTCCCTGATATTGAGATTTTTATACTCAGAGTATTTATAGCATTTAAGATATTCTATTTATATGAAATGAACAGTATGGTATCTAAATTTAAACCTTTAGCTAGTAATAAGCCATCATGCATGACTCAAGACATGACATCATCGTTCCAGTAAATCCTCTAGATGTACGAGTAAACAAATGTGAAACACTGTTCAGCAAACTAAAGAGTATCTAGTCTAGGTATTTAGTAATTTCTTCCTAGTACCTATGCTATACCGTGTGGTGCTGGCTTACATTTTGTACCACCCCAACTCTTCCCACGCAAGCATACTTTTTTTTTGCGTTGCTCTCAAACAATCTTTTTGTGGAGTGGCTAACACTTATGGCGTGCGAAGTGCAATCAATCGAATGTATATTACATATATCAATCATCAGGTATTTCAGTAACCTGCTTGAAACAATAAGAAAGTAAAAAAAATACCAATGCAATATATTATTTTGTCAATAAAATAATACTATTATTGATTGACAGTAATTTGGTCTACTTGTAATTTTATATTAGATTGTTCAATTTTGCAGTATTGCCGTTTTGTTTATAAATATGATCAGATATTTTCAAATATCTCACGTATGAAAAAAATATATTTTTCAATACATTTAATAAGCTGCCAGTAAAGCACTGTCCCCAAAAGACCTCTGCCGTTCAATCCAACGTCCAACGTCCAAATGTTACCAAGCTAAGAATAGCCGGAATATTACAAAAAAGTATCTCTTTCTTTTATGTAAAACATAAAAATATATGATAATTGTTGGGCTAAGTTTTTACAGCAATAAAGTATGTGATATTTTTTCTTTGAGTTTGAATTGGCTATCATTCTGGTCAAATTGCTTTCAAGTGGTTCTACGCCCAACTTAGTTCTACTTCAAAATTCCAATATCTTTAATTTATTTGTTGTTGATAGTTAACCAAACAACTTTATAGGACTTTAAAAATCACACTATTTCCGCGACTTATCCCGGTTCCAACAACCCTGATAAAGTCAGACGCACGGCGACGCTTGCCGACGCGCCGTCCTACACGACGTTATCTCTCCTAGCAGCTGATTTACGTCGCACGACTACAGTTACACTGAATAGTTTAAAGACTGATGTGTTTTGGACTTTATGTTTATAAATTATAGGGTGCAAGTGCATTAAAACAAGGCATTATTACTCAATAAGCCCGATACGTAACGCAATTTGTAATTTTATTCTTTGAAATACTTGGCCTATATTCCTGTTTGTATCTACGAATATAAATTAGTGAGCACCTATGCGTCGTCGGTTTTCATTACATATATAAACAATTATAACGATTGTTGTTTGACAGGTCGTTTTCGAATCCTAGAATGTTGTCAATATCCATTTTTTTAACACCACGTGAGCGTATGGTAAAATTGAATGACAAGTTTTAAACGACGAGAAGCCTTTAGACATAAAATCTTACAATTTGTCCCTGCCAAGTCCATGGACTAATAATCAAAATTATTTTATTTTACTTCCCTTCCTTTGTTTGTCACAATGACCAAGATTCAAGATGATAATGATAATGATGCTGAACAAGCCGATTGCAGCTACGCCGACTGTGTGACTAGATAGGCGTTGTAATTTTGTGTTAGTTTTCTACCCTTTTGAGTAGAAAACTAACACAAAATGTATAAGTGTACCTAAGCAAAAATAATTCATCCTTGTTTTCTTAGTTTAAGTATGTACCTACTTCATTATCTAGTAGGTACTTAAGTAGTCTTATGTTTATATCTATGTACTAAAGTTTTATTTGTGTGTTGTGCTGTGTTGTGTCTAATAAATATTTTTCTTTCTTTCTTTTTCTTAAGCCACGAAAATGTTGCTGAACGCGTACAAACAAACATTGCGCAAGTCAAAATGCACCTAAAAAATGTTCAAAGAGTACACAAAATCGTAATTTTATTTCGGTTCTTCATCACGTGTCTGAATTAGATAAATGCTATTATCGGCTTCTCAACGCACGGCCTCAAACTAGGGTTATCTTGGATCATCAGAGCGACACTTTATCGACTCGTTCACAGAAATAAATCTTGTTTTTCACTAATTGCTCAATGACTTAATAAAGCCTTTTCTTGGTGGGATAAGTAAAGCTATTTTTAAGTTAATTAGCAAAAAGACCTTGTTTCTAGCAAACCATTTATTAAATCTTTATTGCCAACAAAAACGTAACCCACTCGGTGCCTTCATCGACCTAATTTTTTGTCATAAAAATCAAGTATAATCATGACGATAATACTTCATTGATCCTAGAGTTTTATACTATTTAATAAGTTAAATTTAGTCAGGGGTCTGCAACGTATATTAATCACACCAATATTATAAATTGGAAAGTATAGATGTATAGAAAGATGTATGTTTGTTGCTCAATCACGTCAGAACGGCTGAACGGATCTGGATGAAATTTGGCACTGAGATAGATTATACTCTGGAATAGCACATAGGCTATATTTTATCTTGGAATTCTCACGGGAACGGGAACTACGAGGGTGAAGCGCTGCTAGTTTAATAACATAATTAAATACAGTAAAATCAATATAATTGTAATATCCTGTCTGAGGTGTATTGAATTCACGTTCTAATCGCTCGGCATGACCTATTTCTGATGATGGTGACCCGGCATTATCATCTTGAAGAACCATTGTTATCCTGGTTTACAATGGATGGACGAGTCTATCGTGGCAACAGCGCGTTGGCGGTTGGCGGTTGGCGGTTGAACCGGGTTTAAACAATACATAACTACCAGAACCGATTTTAATATCATGATCTCAGTGTATTCACCATAAACGGAGTGTTTTTTTAAGATGGGATTTAAGAATACTCGTGAAAGGAGTCGTTACCTCAATTTATGAGGAAATGAAAACTGCATGAATACAAAAACATTTTGAACAAAATTTGTTTTAATGGAACTCAAATTTGTACATTACACATCTATCACCACCCTCTTTGTAACTATATCCCGGTGGGCGAAGGTCTGTCAACGACGCAGAAGATTGCGGGTTCGATTCCCACCTCGGACAAATGTATGTACGATCTGCAGATTTGTTCAGGGTGTTCTGGTCGTTTTCAATGTATAATAAAATATCTATCATTGTATTGTAATTATGATAATATTATCTAGAAGGTACCTAGAAGGTACATAACACAAGCTCTGCTTAGTTTGGGACTAGATGATGCAGTGCGAATTGTCTGCATAATTATTATTATTATATTCACACTCTGCCTTCTGGTGACGGCTTAGATTTTTAGTAAATAGATGTAAGTGTAAATATTAGTTGTAATTATTTTTTGCTGTTAAATAAATATACTTTGACAAATTATATTATATTTTTATATTGTTACGCGTAGAATTCTAAAGGTATAACCAATTCAATTCCACTACCCCGAACTTCCTACTACCTGTTTCTACCACATTACAGTGAAGAGAGACATCGGCTGTACGGTATGACACGCGATCACTATTCAATTTCATAGAAAAACTTATTTTTATGTAACCAACGTTGTATTCGCTCACGGAAAGCAAAAAATTGATCATTGTGACATGTTGAATAGTGCACAGATGGGACAGAGTTCATCATCAACATCATCATCGGCCTATACTGGTCCACTGCTGGACATAGGCCTCCCCTAATAAGCGCCATAGCGCCTTGTCTTCAGCTTGCCGCATCCAGCATCTGCCAGCAGTCTTTCGCAAATCGTCCTCCCACCTGGTCGGAGGGCGTCCTACACTACGTTTGCCGAGTCGCGGTCTCCACTCAAGAACACGTTTACCCTAACGGTTGTCGGTTCTTCTCGAGATATGGCCAGCCCACTGCCACTTCAGCTTGCTAATCCTCTAGATAGCACAATCCCACTAATATTAAACATGTGAAAGTTTAGACGGATGTTTGTTACTCAATCACGCCAGAACGGCTGCACGGATCTGGATGAAATTTAGCACAGAAATAGAATATATTCTGGAATAGTACATGGGCTACTTGTTATCGTGGAATTCCCACGTGAATAAGAACTACGCGGCTGAAACCGCAAGGCACTGCTAGTAAATAAATAAATAATGCTAGACAATCCACAGAGCATCATTTACCCCTTTACTGAAAAGCTTCTATTATGATGATAACTGACATATTAAGGACAAAAGAAAGTGATTTTTTTAGTATAGATAGAAACCCCCAGACATGAAACATAATATTTGCAGGTCATATAAACATTTGTCCCGCCGCGGGGAATAAACGCGCAGTTTCTGGACCTTCGTCCGCTGGGTCACTACGGTTTTATTAATAAGCTATTAGTTAATAGCGTACGTGCGTTACTTTTCTGGGTGTTACATTCAGTTTAAATTGTAACACCCAGAAGGTTCTAATGCATATCAAACATGTTACAGCGCTGGTTGACCATGATAAATGAGATAGCTCAATGACCTAAATTTGACTGGTACTGATATGGATCAGTTGAGGTTCCTATAGATTGTTTGCAGAAGTCTGCAGTTAGCTCAATTGTTTCTATTGTTAGTACTAGTTTATATTAATTCTATTATTTGATTGTAATTTTCTTTCCTAAATTTCCGGTTTGTATTAATAAATTGCATTCCATTCATACACAATTATGAATGGTTTTTCTGTATTTTATTCTATGATATATACCAGCGAGCTTTTGGGGCTGAAGACAGTTTTCCAGCAGACATTTTGATTTGCGGTGAACATAGCATTATCGTGATGCCATAATTTGACAAAGCAACCTTGTAAATTTTGTCAGGCCCGAAAATTCTTTAACCGAACTTCATTTTAATAATGGCAACTTTGGGGTAACATCCTCAAGGCATATAATAACTCACCTCACCTGCCTATATTGGTCCACTGCTGGACGCAGGCATCCCACTGAAAAGCGCCTCATTGGCTTTCATCAACTGGAGGTAAATGTCTATAATCCCCACGCTGGGCATGCGGTTTGTTTATTGTTCTACAGGAGGCGCTGCACCCCACCTCTGGTTTATGTCCCTTAGTCGCCTCTTACGACGCCTGAGGGAAAAGTTGGGTGGTGCAAATTTTAAGCCGGCACCACACGACTCTACATATGCATAATATAATATCTTCTCTGTCAGGAAGACACCGAGATGGTCCGCCATAACTTTGGGGGATACGAGTCCGCTAATCGAGAGGATATACAATATATTTATATTAACTATAAAGTACTAACTCGAGGTGCATATAGTGTTTTGAATACTACGTATCTTAATCATTTCATGACACTGCCCATAAGACCAAAGAATAGGAGTGTAAAACGTGGAAAGGGATTACCAGGCATTTACCTGGCGGTGTGAAGAAAAGGCTTAATCATTTACCTGCTAGGCAATACTTATGTTTTAAAGATTAAAACAGATTTATATCATGAATCCCAACGTTGTTGTGCTACTTATGGGCAAAGTCAGGAAGTGACTTTGCCCTTAAGTCCCTTCGTGCACTTTTTACGTCACGGGTAGAATATTTAGGTACAGTCAGAGGCAATAATATCTATACAGTCTTGTACCTTGTTACATGTATACTGTGGTTAAAGTGACAAGGTACAAAACTGTATATATATTATTGCCTCTGACTGTACCTAAAAGATCGGATATCCAAAGGTCAATTTATCAAATAATATTTATTTACCTTTCACAGACTAAGAATTTACCGTTTTTTAAAGTAAACTTCAAAGCTGGCTGCTTATTAAAACTTTATTAATCTACGACAGTTACAAAAAGAGTTCGCGATGTCACCGCACCGTAATGCGATTGACTCGGATAACGAGCTATAACGACAAACAGTGAAATATTTTTAAGTACAGTAAAAACATGCAATTATAATGAATACCTGCTATTGATTGGTGAAGGCACGCGAGCTTTATTGTCTAGGGATGGGAAGTTAGCGATATTTTGAAATCGATATAGACAAAGAACATCGAAGAAGTATTAAATTCATAGTATTGAATAATATCCATAGTATTAAATGATAGAAACCGAAAAAAAAACTTAAAAATCACTTCAAGTTTCTGAATATTATGAATTGGAACAAAATATTGGGTTTGGAGCCGGGAACATTTAAGATCGCGTCATAACTCAAGGTTATATTTTAAGGTTATTTCTATCCTATGGGAACTGATTTATGGGTTAAAAGTAGCCATGTTTGATTCCAGGCCTATAATTCCACCTGTAATGATATTTTAGTCCGATCCGTTTAGTATATCAATACTGAAGTGAATTAATCAGCAAAATTGAGCGACCATTGCCGGGGATTTCAAGTTCTTATTTTATATTTTTAATAAGTGTGTTTGGTACACATATAAAAAACATACATCTGTTTTGAGAACCTCCTCCTTTGAACTCAGTTGTATATTAATTAAAGTTTTGTGTGTCATTTATTTATCGCAAACCTTCCCTTTGATTTTATTTTTATTATATTAACAGATGTGTTTTATGATTTTAAAAAAATATGTTGAAAATGATTAAAATGATTTATTTATTTGAAAGCGTGGTCACATTTGGTCAGCAATTGTTTCATAATAATATAAAAATGTTTTGTAAATAATGATAACAGCGCCCTTTGACTCTATAAGCACATCACAGTACACGTAAAGTCATCGCGGACTTAACCCCAAACGACAGAACAACTCTTGTTTTATCTAAGTAAATTAGAAGTTTTAGAGCTTTATCAACTTGTAACTACGTAGGTATCTATTTGTTTCACTATATATGGCGCAATTACGACTTGTAACTATTCACCTATTTTCAAGAACATAAATTCAACATAACTGCAAATAATATCGATAGATTTACGTTGCTCCTCTCCCTAGATACTTTTGTTAAGCGATGCACCCAGGGGTCGAATTGTCTTATTATGAAAATTATACTGAACGTTTTATGATCCTACCTACAGTGTATCTACCTAACTGAAAACGAAAACCTTGAATACCCTTCCATGGCGTGTACAATGTTCTTCAACTAGGATATATTATTGCTTTATAGTTTTGCTTTTAGATTAAACTGCTTGCTGATAAAAAGTTAAGTTTTATTGCTAGATTGTACTGAACAGTACAAATTATAACCGTTGAAGCAGCCAGCAATGAATCAATACTTTAGCACGATTGTGATTTATAGTTTGATGCCCTTACCATCAGATATTAACTAGTTTACTTTATTAAATCATTTATCATCGTTTTTGTCGAGCAAACACTCATTCTATTTACACTTCATTACCGTCTTAGGCTGAGAGAGTCCAAGATAACCACTGTAACCTCGCCACACAGGCTCTACAGAGACCTAGTACGAGGGACAGAGCTCTGGTTAGGTACATCTGCATACATTAGGCCAAGCCGGAAACAATTTTGAATGTTAAACTTGGGTTATTCCCGTCTGATCATATGATCAGATTGTGGTTGCATCTGATCAAACAAAAAGTTCCCGATGGATCTTAGATCTGATGCAACTGCTTAATTTAATTAAATTTTGTGCCAACGGATCATAACATATAATTTGGCATGTAATGTGACTATTAGCACTAACAACCTTTTTTATACGACTCCTTGTTACCTTTGTAGTTAGAACTATCTAAACCAAATCAACCTCTCAACTTGTACTTTTAAGTAAGTTTTAAGTTTACTTCTAAGTTAAATTATTAGTAGTGTACCTACCTTACACCTATTTTGTGTTGATCCATGTAAATTAAAATAAAAAACATTATTATTATTATCAAAAATATTAACTACTTCGTACAATACCCACGTTTAAAGGCATCTGTCTGTAGCCTGTTGACTAATTTACTATTTGGACTTTTACTTTGCTTCTATACAGTGTTTATTTCATTTACGCATGTAAGATTCTGCGTAGAACTTTAATAAACAAACGACAAGAAATACCTACATAAAATTAGGGTTCCGTACCCAAAGGGTGAAAATGGGACCCTATTTACAAAGATTCGCTGTGTGTCCGTCTGCGGGCATGTATCTCATGAACCGTAAAAGATAGACAGTTTTAATTTTCACAGAATTGCATTTCTCTTGCTGTTTTATAACAACAATAAAAATAAAACAAATATTGGGGCTCTCATGCAAAAAGCTATTTTTTTGGCTGTTTTTGCTCTACTTTTGTCAAGGCCCCTGAACCGTTATGGGTACAGTAGTAGTAGTTTAAACTTTGATGTAGATCACTATTTCCACTGTAATAAAAAATTGAAAAAATAAAATAAATTTAATAAATGAAATTAGTATCAATTGAATGTACATAACAAGTTAAGTACCGATTACTGAAGTTAAGCAACGTCGGGCGCGGTCAACTGGATCAGCTTGGATGGGTGACCGACTGCAGTGTGAAGCTTTTTTGCGATTTTTTGTTTATCCGGGTTTTAGGGTTCCTATTGCGAAATAGTTATTTACAATGGCACGGAACCCTCTCTGTGAGATTCGACTCGCACTTTACTGGTTTTAGTTTGCTATTCAGCTATTAAAGTATAATGTTTGTGATAATCTGATAATGTTAAGAACATAAATTGTAACATTGTGATAAGTGAATACCTAGTCTTTGGATTCCACGGCCCTTATTACCTTTCCTAGAATGCCTATATTTAAATGAATGGAATGGATGATGATAATACAGAATTAAACAAGGTGCCGCGAAAACTGAGTCCTGACTCCGGCTGACGACACTATCGAGACGTGATCGTGACGTCTCATTTTTGTTTGGGATTTGTGTAATTCCCTATCCTCACGATAAAGGCGCGCTGTACCAAATAAAAAAAAAGTCACGATTAAAGATAACGATCACGACACGATACTATCGTAAACCAGACTAAGGGTTCTGAACTATAGGAGATCTGCTGTATGAAATCGTATGATACCTGTTTGCACACTGGTACGTTAGGCGAGAGGTTAGAATTCATTTGTTTGAACCAATTTTTTTGCATCTTTAGTGCGAATTTAACAAATTCCTGGATAAAAGGATAGAGGTAGCTCAGGATCGTGATGTCTGGAGGGATTGTTGGGAGGCCTTTGCCCAGCAGCGGGATGACCAGAGCTAATAATAATATAATAATTAATATTAATAAAATAATTTCAGTTTATACTCAACTTTCCTAATCAAACGCGTGCTGCATTTGATTAGGAAAGATGAGCAAAGGTGAGCATAATCTGTAAAATAACTTTAAAAAATCTTATTAGGGTAATAATAGAGTATTTTTGATGGTCTTTATGTGTATTATGTACAATATGATAGTCAAACGTGAGGTTCATCGAACTACGAAAAGGTTTTGGATCTTATTTCTTGTACAAGTCACTAAATTTTATCAGATTGTAAAACTTGGCTAGGATCATATTAAATGTCTCGTTTTATTGTAATTATGTTCAATAATTGCAATTCTCAGATACAATGTCGTTAAATGTTCAACCGATAGGTGCGGCTCGAACGAGCTTTAGAGCTATTACTCAGTTCATTCCAATATTGCCTTTCCGCTAATTAGAAATCGTTAATGTGTTACCTTCTAGGTACGAGACGAAACTAGCATCGCACTGTAATAACTAGACAAGGGTCTAGTCCAAAATAATTGACAAAATATAACGCCGAGCCTGCGTTGCTCGGTGTTATATTGTGAATTCTTTTGAACTTTTTTTTTGACAATTTTCTGCACTGCCAATTTTTTTTATTCGGAAGTGCCGTCACATGTACTCTATGATCGATTCTATGATATACCATTATTTTTATTTATTATATTTATTTATTTACACAGTTTAGGATATGCACACAGATTGTAGGTATATTGATAAAGAAGACCTCTGTGGACGCAAGAGGTTGCGGATTCTATTCTCACCTTGGGACAAATATTTGTACGATCTGCTGGTATTTGTACCGGGTATTCTGGTCGTTTTCTATGTATATTAAAAAATATCTATCAATGTAATGTATTGTATTATGTATGTCGGTTATTTAGTACCCATAACACAATGTCTGCTTAGCTTGGGGCTAGATAATGCTGTCTGAATTGTCCAGCATCATTTACCTATTTATTGCCTACGGCATTTACTGAATTCATTTTCCTATTTTGTGAAGGCGCCGAAGTTGACCCATACAAGACAATTATATCACTTTAACGATATTGCAGAACCTTGGTATGATTAGTTAGTTTCGTAAAATTCATTGGATTAATTTGACCCGGGCTCGGTCCTTGATAGAATAATGTATGAGCATCAGTTCAAGTGATCTAGTGATAGGCATGAGTTGCTATGCTGTGACATCACTGCCTATTTTGAAGTTTACTTTAGACCTTTGTAAATCATGATTTGCCGAGTCTATGATTCCAGATATCATAACTCAATTTCTTCCCCTTTCATGGCCGAAAGTTTCTTAAAAGCCCTGAGGTCATCCTCAGGACACAATGTCCCTATATGTATATACGCTATGCAAAAAAGTAATGATTCTAACACAATAAAACGTCAAGTGCGAGTCGGACTCGCGCATCGAGGGTTCCGTAATACCAAGAGTTTTTTATGTGTGTTCTAGATCAACGGAAAGTGCCTTGCAGATTTTGGTCACTAGCGAGATAAAAAAAAACAAATTTCCGGTTTTCGGATATATCCCTTTACTTGTACAATAAGACGTTAAATTAATATTTGCTTCTTGCCAAATTTCACGACTCTAGGTCAAAGGGCCCTAGATAGGTTTACGGTCCAAGGCGAGAATAAAAAAAATTGGTATATTTTTTACGTGTTTCTGCGAAAAGAGGGTTGACAGACGAACAACAAAGTGATTCTAAAAGAGTTCCTTTTTTTGAGGTACGGAACCCTAAATTAGGTGTTAATCTGCGAGCTGAGGCACAAACTTAATTACGCCCATCAACAATATTTTAATCAATGCAGTTCAATATTAACCCTCCTGTGACGGACTTGTGCTCACATTGTTTTATCATTTCAGTTTTATCCACACCAGCTCGCTCAAAAGTTTAAGATTATGGTTTTTTCAGATGTAAGTACATATTATATTTTGGCATTCATGGAAATATTTTTTGTTATATAATGAGGCTTTTATCTTTAACTAGCTGACCCGACAGACGTCGATTCAATTCAAACTGACAACTGACAGTTATTTCAAACGTGCTTATTGCAAAGAGTATAATAAAATTTATATAATGCTAGAGCGAAGGTTACATTAAAAAAATAATAAAAAAGATGTCATGATGGATGAGAAAACTTAATTCATGATGAAGAATCATGAATTAAGTTTTTTTAACGCGTTCACTGCCCAGCCTCGGCGGTGCGACCCGCAGGGGCGCGCCGTCGTGTCCTGATCCCGCAGATCGCTCTTTGTGTTTTCAGCCATGAATGTGTTAGTATATACTTTCTAATTAACTGCGCATATTTCTTTATTTTTACTTTCTTAAGAACCTTCTCTTGATAAAAGAATTAGTGAAACCGTTTCACGCGTGATGACGTGACCAAGGGAAATAGGGAGTCATTTATTATCTTTAATCGATACTAAGTAATCGATAGAAGGGCGTCTTAAAGTTGCATAACATGCAACTATGGATAGGTTAGTGTCATAATATGACACTAACCTATCCATAGAGCCAGCATTTGTTTATCACATGTCGTTATCTCAGACGTCCGGTGCGCTGTCATCGGTATATTATGATGAGTTTTGCAACACGACCCGGTGCCTTCGTTAGTGGGAATAGGCAGCTTTGTTACCAACTACTTGGTTCATTAATACCTACATACCATTTGGCTGTATTACGTGCTCATCTGATTTAAGTTACATTTGTTATAAGAGAAAATTATATTTGTTCTTATTGTCTGATTAAGGTAATTAATAAGCCGGGGAAGCGTTTAATTACGCTAGCACCACGAAAACAAATTTTGAAATTTGAAATCACTTTTAATTTAGATACCCTTTCGAATTGCAAATTGCGATAGTTAAGTTATAATTATAACATAGGATGGGTGTTTTTTGCGTAATTTTATTCTAGAAGTGGCCTTCCTTTCCACTAGTTGTATTTGTGAAAGGAATCGATATCGAAGAAAATCGATATATAAGTTGTATAATGCCTTTTTTACCTTTGTAGGTACCTACTCAAGTCTATTTTCAGCCATTTTGTGGATATATTTTGAATACCAATCTATTCTGAGTTCATTTAAAAGTAATTGAGACAAAATATAGTTTTCCAAACGACGACATTCACTCAATGTCGGATAGTAATATACTAATACTTATAGGTCCAGTGAGTCAAAGTTGATTGACACAAGAACAAGTTCAGATAGTAAGTTTATTGGTGTATAATTATTAAACCACTTGTGAATCGATGTACGCCTACGGCCACTGCACTTCACATTCCCGTGTCTCATCTATGCTTTACTGAAGTGGGGTCACCATGCGCCCATGGAAACTCCAGGGTGTTATATTTTGATGCAAAATTATTATTAGGAGGGTTACAAAAAAGGAAAAAATAAATCGGAGAACCCAAAAATATAAATCTATTGTATAAATATCAATGCCAGTCTGTCAAGACACTTTTTCTTAAGGCCTATATACATTTAATGTATTTATAGATACTATTCGGTCATTTATGTTTGTATTGTTACTCTACTCAAAAAATATTACTGGCGGCGAGCTTTGGAAAAACCCTTCCTATCTATAATGATTATTATTTATGTCCAGTTACTAATTTCATAAATTGGATTAAGACATAAATTAACTGCTCCGAGGTATTTCTCCTGACCTTTATTATTTTGAACAGTTGGTCGAACTAATTCTTTGTTCTGAGAACATCCTTATGGATGTCTCTGTTTTTATAAACAGTTTGACTTGAGTCTCATCGTAAGATCTATCCAAATTTTATGAAACTTCTGGTCACCAGTAAATGAGTGAGCGTATGAGGGCGCATGATTACATCATTTCGTTCCCAGTGCTACCGAGATAAACGCTGACTTAATAATATATTAACGACGTATTTTTGTATAAGTATATTCAACTTCAACGCTTGTTTGCTTCTTCACCGAATGACGATTAGATAGGACATTCAATAATATGTATTTGTTTGGTAAAAGGTAGAAACAATTTGGAGCTACCATGGTTTATATCACTTTTAATTTATCTAAGCTGATCTGGTTTTTTATGTATAAAAATATACATCTATGTATTGTATTGTATTATGTACTCGTATATCAGTTATCCATAACACAAGCTTTGCTTAGCTTGGGGCTTGATGATGCTGTGTGAATTGTCCAGCATGATATATTTGTTTATATATCTCTCCATTAAAATTTGTTATAATACTCAGCTTGATATTATTATAGATGATATTTGATGTAATACAACTAAGTTATTGTCCCTTTGTTTACACATTTCGCTTTGAAAATCTAAATCTAGTTTTAAATATTACAGTCATGCTAGCTAGAGTAATAAGTAAGAAAAACCTTGTTTGATATGCCTTATAATGTTTCTTAAGATTTAACTAAATTACGAGGTAATTCAAAAGGCTCAAACAATTTAGTACGCCTATGGCTTTTAAAAATCTGTAAATATTTTAATGTTGTATTGTTTCAAGGTCGTAAAATTCATACTGGAAGGGTACTTTTTACTACTTTTTATTATCTTGTAAGTAAATATATATTTATGGGATCTTTACTTTTAAATTAAATTTTTGGAGTTATTTTTTTTATTTTTTGATGTGCAAAAATAACGTTACCGTCCCGTCCGCGTCCCGTACCCGTCTCTTGCAAATTTGGTGCGCAGTGCATTTTTCGTGATTTTTATTGCACATGAACTACGTACGTATCAATAAGAGTGAGACAGCAATCCTCACATTAAACTGCGCTTCTGCAGTCATCTCACCCGAAGGGCATCTTTTAAAGGAATTGCTATGATGATGATAATTTATATGTGCAGTTTCTTGAATCCTAGGACGTGATTGCTGATTTCCGGACCGACGACGTGCCACGGCGCTGAGTGCGGAAATTGCTTTTAAAGAGACCAGATATTGGATGTATATAAATGCAACACTGATTAATAATCAGCATTAGCTACGGCAACATAAAGTCAGTTGAATAGTTGGGAAAATAAACGTGAATAAACCTTTGAAGATTCAAATTATTGATGTGTTCATAAAAACTGATAAATTATTTACTTATTTACTCCCCTTGGAGTCGAAACCCTAGGTCCGTAGGGTACCAAAGCTCTCCAGATTTATAAAAAAATCTATCTGCTCGAAGCTACGCATGACCCCAGAGCTGGTGAGTATCTGGCGCAGCGCATCAGCATTGCCATACAGCGGGGTAATGCAGCCCGCATATTAGAGACGCTTCCGACTGGTATTGATATGGATTTTCAGTTGAGCTACCTGTAGATTGATTGTAACCGTTTGCTTTTAGCTATGCCATTTTTACCCAATAATCTACTACAGACTAGCCTTAATTCCTGTATTAGCACGTAAATATGATAACGAAGGCTTTTAGGTAGGTAATAATCGAGAATTACTTTAGTGAGTATTTATATCCATTCTTATTAAAATAAAGGATATAAGTTCTCTAGCAACTGTTTTGTTTGAGTCATTCCCAGGATTGCATTCAAGTGGTTACTAATGGATGCTTATGGTACTTAATTATGACCTAATTTAGCCATCGTAAATAATCCTTTTGAAGTGGCCAGCGATAACTCCAAAGTGGCTGGTTTATAAACAGTTCTCATAATAGAACAACTTTTCGGATAAGCGACTTCTAAATCAATAATCTATAATACATAAGTAATAAGTATTTGGTCCAAACTACTGAACCATTTATCAAAAAGTTTTGATTGGCAGAGATATTAAATTAATTATAATTTTAAATTATAGAAATCGGAGAATACGTGAAGGTAACATGATTGAAAACAAGTAATATCTTTTAAAAAAAGAAAAAAAGGGGACATCATTATTTTTACGCTAGTTTAGCTTAGGATTTGTGCCAACAGAATCATTGCCAGAGTTAATTAATCGCACAGTTGAATAGTAAAGCTTTTATTTCACTTGTTCTGTTAGAATATAATATATATTTGCAACGTATTTGTAGGGAAAATATTGACTTTTGTTTTAAGACCAGTTCTCTAGTTTCCTCAACCGATTGAGCTGAAATTTGGCATGCTTATGTAAATTAAGTAACAATGCTATGTAAAGGTACCATGCTGTTGGTATACGTGGTGATGGAGCTTGAAGGAGGCCATAAGAACTAACTACTAAACGGAACGACGTAACCTCACCGAGATATATAAAACTGAATAGTTGAACAAATGCGTGTTTCATAAACAGTTTTATACTACGTATCTATTCATTAGAATTTTCACTGGGGCTCGCGCGATTCAACTTTTTTCTGGCTGAAGTGAGACGGCCCGTAATATCTTAGATTTATGCTTTGGTGTAAAAAAAAAAAACGATTTGTGGCTTGACGGAAAGAAGGTCTTCAAATGTCACTAAGTAGCGTCCAAAAGACAAGGGTCCTAATATCAAATAGAAATCTCATTTTCAGAACTATTACCTATAACTTCCTAAAATCCTATAACCTTAAAATAACCACTTACCTTTAGATGATCAGCAAGCTGCGATGCACGTATGTTAATTGTTCACTGATGATATCCTTTACAGATCATCATCATCATATGAGCATAAACAAGTCCAAGGTTGGACCTAGGCCTTTCCTGTACGACGCCAAAAATAGCAGTACTGAGCATCCTCCATCCATCGACTATCTGCGACCGCTACGATGTTGTCGGTCCGAGTGGATGGTCTTCCAACACATATCTAGTATGGTATTCTTATCTGTGCAAATTAAACTACAAAAGATACACTGATAATCGGCATAGACTAGCTCATAGAGGGAGATCCAATCTTAAAAATTAGTACAAGAAGTAAGGTGTTATAACTCCAAGCCAACCTTCCTTGATTGAAAATACTAAATAATAACATAAAGTTTGCCCGCCAGACCGTTGTGGCCAGGAAATTTTGCGCATATTTTGCATTCCGGGTCACTGCGGCCCAGGAGATCGGACCGCATCAACCTTAGGACTCTTGAGCTGTTCATAAACTTCATAATCTCATGCAGATGAAATTTTATGTTACGCTATTTGGTATTGACCTTAAGACGTCAAGAAATATTAAGCAATTTATTTATTATTATAAATACTAGTTTTAGTTTAATTCTATTATTTGATTGTAATTTTCTTTCTTTATTATAAAATTTATAAACAATGGAATTTTTTTTAACTCAATTGGAGTTCTAACTAATAAGCTTGTTACGTAGTTTAGTTCAACCCGAGTAAACATAACATGATTGGAAAATCGCAAATAATTTTTCACTAACGTTCTTCATCATGTCTTTTCAAAGATAATTATAACCACAATGTACCTACAATACATGTTAAAATGATTTTTATGAAAGGTAATCTAATTATGAGACTAAACAGCGATATCACTTTCCAAAGCAATTCCTGAACATTTAGGTTATTGCTTAGATGACGACAATCGATCATTAAGAATCGCACTAAATTTTTTCCAACTTGGGGTCATTATAGTCTATTAATATATTATTAAATTCGTCTCATAGTGCCTGTATTGACCCCTAGAGTCTACTCTCTGATTGTTTTTATGCATTTTTGTTCACACAGCCCGCGACTTACTTCAGTCGTAACTTTGATCCTTGAAATGCACATCTCCCGATGAATTGTGCCACTAAGTTAACTATGAAATCCAACGTAGGAGTTATTGTCCCTACCTCTAATGAGCCAAGTCCATGCCGTTATCTAGCTAAAGGTAAGTACTCACTTGGCGGGCATGTAGACTCGTCAGTTCCATCGTTACAATCAGCCTCCTGATCGCACACCTTGTGTTTCAAGATACAGCGGGTTTCGTCACATCGGAACTCTCCGGGTAGGCAAGCTGCGGACAATGCTATAGTTGATGTATACCTTTATTTTCATGTTTTACTTATAAAACAAAAGCTTGTTCGGTAACAAATGTAACTGAATAGTCGATGTCTTTAACGTGCGCAGTGAGCAAGTTTCGTTTTGCTAGATACAGTTTCAATAATGTAATTAAGATTTCATTTCAAAACTCTGACGGTTCGTCAACATGTCCAAAATGTTTTTGGTTTTGTGTGATCCTACAAGACCAGCGCGTGTCGATTCTCTTCATAGTCGCCATAACTCGGTTTCAGATGTTACAATACTATTCAACTCCGCCAACCTCATGGATATTTTATGGATGGTTGTTCTGTTGCTCATATGATCTCATTGTTCCAGTGAGATGTGGTATTTTTCGCACACGTGTTACAATCTGTGTTTGGTTCTTTTATACCTGTATCTCGAAGAAATATAAACATAAATTCATGATTGCATTTGTGGTATTTTACGAGTATGTCGGGCCTAGAATTAGATCCTTTATTTTCTTCCACTTAGGTAGGTATAGTTTGTGCTTCTGTTTTCTTAACGTATTTTCTATGTATCTCACCTACTTATGATGTTGAATTAAATCTTCAACAAAATTTTATGTAGAAATAGGTTGGTACTCTAGGCACTGCAATAATCGAGTCGCCGAGCAAACTTTCGCTGTGCAGTCTTAGCAAAAAGGTGTCGATAAAACTATTGATTTTTGTATTTAGGATTATTTATCGGGTATTTATCGCGTACCTTTTGCTTTCTTTTCCCCAACGTTTCAACCGCGTTACAGCGATCGTGATCACGGGGCGACTGGATGATTTTTGATCCAGTCGCCCCGTGACCACGATCGCTGTAACGCGGTTGAAACGTTGAGAAAAAGAAAGCAAAAGGTACGCGATAAATACCCGATAAATAATCCTAAATATGTTATCAAATCGCGAATGTTTAAAAAGTTTTATTGATTTTTGGATTGATTCAATTATCATAAATTTCAAGTTTTCATTTGTACGCTTTTTGTTAGTATGCATATCTACCTATACATGTATTTGTTAGTAACACGTATCATTACGCAGCTATTCTTTTATTCTCCAGAGTCAGTTGTGAAAACATGCTTAACTTATGTTAATTCTTCATATTCCATTAGTTTACCTGTTTCATCTACATCTGGTCTATAGGCAGGAGTAGTTTCTTCGTTCCATGGTCGACTGGTAGTAGTTTCCGTGTCGAAGTTATTTGACAATGACTGATCTCCCCGGTCTAATGACAAAACGTAAAAAAATAAAAACAAAAGGTTAAAAAAAGGAAAATAATTAAAATTGGAGCCTGGTTTTCTTTAATAAATAAAAATAAAATACAAGCAAAATATTCTCAAAAAAAAAGTAATAATTGTCACTCTCCAGGGGATGCTTTTAATCATTTGCCAGCAATTTTTTGTTGCTTGTATGTTTATAATCATTGTTCTGGAGCATTCAAATTTCAAAGATTTCTGCCGAAATCAAGCCTATCAAGCACCCTATGGCGCTCTCACAAGTCCATGGGCAGCTTTCTTTTGTGGGTTTTCCGTTTTATGGTAGGTTAATAAATAAAGTTTTCCTTTACCTAAACCTCGGTCTGGACTGGGTTCACAACGATCCAGGCTTTCATCCTCACCACTAGGGCAGTTATAGATACCATTGCAAAAATCTTCAGGGCATATAGTTACGTCTTCTGATCTGGGACAGGGAATCTCCTTCTCGCAGCGAGGTCGTGGCGTGTTCACTTGGTTTGTCTCGTCGGGGTTTTGTTCAGTTTGTTCGTTTGTTCCTTTTCGGAGGTAAAAAAGAAATAATAAACTAACACCTGAATACTCAAACAACTCAGCACGCAACTAAGCACGTGTAATTTTTGGCAGTTTTCAATGAAAATCTAGACGTGCTCAAATTTGAGTTGCGTTTGAGTATTCGATAATAATAATAAGTAAATAAATAAAAGTAAAAGAGATAAAGCATAACTAAATAATAATGAGACGTTATCCAAGAAAAAAAAATAACTCTTATTTATCTTAGGCCTGAATAGTTGGCGCGGATCTTTCACGGACAGGAGAGCATGTCAACAAAGAACTTTACATGAGACGGATTATTCAGGGTCTATGCCACTATAATTTGACAGCATCAAAGCGCCCTCTTTTTATGTCTAACGATAGTGTCTTTGAATAATGTTTCATAACAGAAAACGCTTAGAATAAGACTGCAGCGAATTTTTACTATATCGGAAAACGCTTCACTATACCCAAAAAAATTGTTAGATTCCAGTTTGTAACTTTGTAGGCTGCCACTTAAATAGTAATGTGACAAAATCTAGAACTATTACTTTCATGTGCGATCAAGCAATCACAATTAATAGTAGTGGACCGTGATTCTCGAACCTTGTTCATCTCGATTGGCCACAGGAGTAAGTATTTTGTATCAATGCAAATCGATAACAAGCCTCTTTTACAAAGATGGAAGGCCTATACCACAACTTCTTTATGACTACTATAGGCCACAAAAAATGCAGTTAGTTTCAATTTCCTATTTGAATACGTACGCTGAAAGCACTGAAATTGTATGCTTGTCAACTCAAACAACATTTATTTATATGATGATGATGATTCTTTGTTATTAGCGGATATGTGTCTGATTAGACACAATTCTGGCAGTGTCAAGTAATGGACAGTAATTGTAAATTTTATAGGTATAACAAATTATGAAGATAATATTATGAAACCCAGAATTTAAAAATTATAGCTGAGTCTTAGATTTGACTTTGAAATCCAAATCTGTCAATAATGTATCTGCGAGATGCAGAAGCAATCATTATTCTATTATAACATGGAAGCAAGAAGTTGAATTTGCAGATGTAGGTAGGAAAAGAAAAGAAAAATAGAAATAAAAGAAAAAACAAAAAGATACCATCAACAGGGCAGTCCCTCTCGTCAGCTCCGTCGTAACAGTCCCTGAAGCCGTCACAGCGCACCGTTCCGGGGAAGCATTGACCGTCAGTGCACTCTAGCTCGTCTGAATGGCACAGCTCAAACGAAGATCCTAAGTAACCCGTACAAACACTGGTGAATTGGTATTGAATGTGGTAATTGAAGGTATTCATTTATAGTTAAAAGAATTTTCTTTAACGACAATCTTATTAAATGAAGATATGGCCAAATATATCACGTAGGTCATGAGTCACTTGTTCACCCTCGAATAGCAAGGTATCCAGCAACCACAATTTAAGCCATATTTTACAGGCTTTTTCTCATTTCTTATCGTTTTAAAACATTATACAGGGTGATTGGAATGTGGGTGCAAAGCTGGTGGGCGAAGGCAGTGTGGACTATTTGGAACCACTTAAGCCATAATTGTCTTAGACGAAGTCTGACTAATTCTAAAACCAATGTACTTATCACCATTCTCTATTCACTAGACGCTCTACCTGGGAAGTCGTTTGTTGCCGTCATACCGCGCGCGGTGGCCTTTGTTTTGTTTAGTGGAATTCCTCAGAAATTCTTAGAATTAAACTTTGAACACAAAACTTTTTTTGGAATTAAGTTCCTTATGGCGCGTTGTGAAAAGGGGCTGGACGGAAAAATTTCTCACGAAAAGTTCCATCCGGGTGTCCCTTGACACCTCTCAACTTTTTTTTTATTAAAGTTGCTTCAAATTTTCTCCCTCAATTTGGTTTGTAGATCTTAATTTCAATAATTTGTGAAATATGCGCTTAATTGATACCTCAAAAGAAAGAGTAATAACCAAACATGTTTTTAAAAAGGTTTGAACAAAAAAAAACACCATTCGTTTCTTTTAAACGATATCAAAAATGGTTTTCGTAAATCGCTGAAAATTTTCGTAAGTTTTTAATGTCTGTAAAAAAATGGGCAATGACTCAGATACCTAAGAACATGTTTTGTTAGATTGCTTACACATAGCTTAACTTAAATTTAACAAAAAAAATCACTGGCCTTTCAAACTGGCAATGATTAGCAACTAACTGTAAAATTTCATGAAAAAATTGGTAAAAAAAGAAATAGTCAGACTTCGTCTAAGACAACTATAGCTTTAATGATTCCAAATAGTTGGAAGGTGGGTGCAAAGCTGGTGGGTGAAGGTAGTGTGGACTATTTACATCGTATGCTCAGAAGATGACAGTTCTTTCGTGTCCTTGCGTTTGGTTCTTCCAGCGCGCTTGTCATTTGGCGTATTGGTCATTTCATATTGGTAATACGTGATTGGTCGGTCATTTTTGAGTACCTCTTCATGGTGTTATTTTCATTGGTAATTTCGCGTTTTGGTCAATGTAGGTACTTATTTTATACCAAAAAGTAAAATATTATAATTGGAAGTATATGAGTATATTGGAGAATTTAAATAATAATTAGAAATCCGCGTGTCTTGTTGATAACCTTTCTGGAATTTTCTATTTAATAACATGTTTTTATTTTCCACTTCTTCCACAAGTAGGCAAAAAATTGATGTGGATGAAATCGATAACACCTTGTTTCTTATTTGATAATTTTTACATACTATTTATAAACCTGTTTATAGCATAAAATTTTACTTGTCTAAGTGCTTATCTTGTAAGCCTAAAGAAATAAACGTTATTGATATTTGATATTACATTTGATATTATTTCTACTATCTTCTTTCAAGTGATGGCTTGGATTTTTAGGTTGTCGTTTTTGTATCTATGTGCTTAATAAATGTACCTGGCATAACCACATTGGCGCTGAAGTCAGCATCCGTCAAGGTATAATCGCCCAAGGTCCTCGTGTTTCTGATGTGGACACGAAGTTTGTCCGCCATACGATCAGTGTTATCAGCAGTTGTCACGATGTCCAGCGTAACTTTGCATGAAAAGTTATCAGCTGGACGAGACCTAGAATAAAAAAAAAATAGTATTAACACAACAATGGATAGTACTCTTTCCGTGGTTGTCGTAAGAGGCGACTAAGGGACACACACAATTTTCCTCTATGCTTTTCGCAAAGATCCTCGGATCCTACGTTAGGTCTTTGGCAATGAATAAATCGGCATCAATGGCGGCGAGTAGCAGAAATTAAATAATTTCTAAAAAAATCGATTTCGGCAGGATCGGATAATTGTACTGGCTCAAAATTGACATTAAATTTGTCTAATTATTTATATTCACTGTCTCACTTTATTCTTAGTTCAAGATTTGACTACATTTATGCCTATCTTGTTATTTCTATGCACCTACCTGACTCCAGACGTATTGGTTTTAACAAAAAGCCCTTTTGTAAATAAATAAAGTGTAAAGAGGCCTTTTACTAGCAGTGAATGTACCCTGGTAACAGTACAGCCCTAAGCCCTCAGTTTAGTTTGACGATAGTATCGAAACTTCATCTTGTCGTCGTTTTTGCATTGGATTTAGGTATTAATAAGTTCGACCTATAAAGGTTCTGTACTTAATCCCATAGAAATGAGACGTAAAGATGACGTCTCGATCGTCAATCCGAGGTCAGGGCTTAGAATTCGATTATTCAACTGTAACGAGAATTTCCAATCTTGTACAATTTTGTACCAATCATTCTATGAACGATGCAATGTTCCATACCGCGCGGAAATGGAACGTTGCATCTTTCCATTTCCGCACGGTAGAGACTATCTAACAGACAAAACTAGAACGTCGAACGTAGATGAGGTCTTGATTGAGTTATTGAACTTGCCGCAGCGGTCTTGGTGGCTGTGGCAATCGCGTTTTAAGAATCCACTACTCAACCTCAAACCGTTTATGTCGAAATGGTCGATTAAGAGCAGTTAACATAAGAAAGTCCTGACTTTCTTATGTTAACGAAAGAAAGAAAGCTCAGGAGCTTCCTTTCGTGTATTTCTAACACCTTAACTGTTGATCACCAATCTGACTGCGCAGCGTGATTATGGCAAACGAATGTTTGTAGGGTTGTGTTTGGCTTAGAATTTGCACCACACCAGCTCTTCCCGTGGGTGTAGTAAGATGTGACTAAGCAGGCAACATCGCTTGTTGCAGAATAGATCTACCACTGAACTGCGATCCCATTCCCGCTTGTCCAGCGTGGGGATTATGAACAGTACCCCCATGAGATAAAAGCCAATAAGTGATTGATTATGTTGGGGAGGCTTTATCTTTAAGATTTTTATTACAAACATGTTGTACATGAGTACAACATGTTTGTAATAAAAATATTGAGGCCTGCGTCCAGCATTGGACCATTATAGGCTGTTGAGGTTGAGGTGAGGCTGTCTCGTTTGAGGAAGCAATTACAGTAGTAATAGTAGTGTCCTGACAAGAGAACCGACATCAAGCCTCAGTTTATTCATGAAGTTGATGAGTTTTTGGATTAGAAAATTACAGTGATTTTACTTACTGGATTCTCACAAGGCTCGCTTTTTGCGTGCCGGGCTCATCTTCGAACAGCTTATTGACAGCATCAGCCAAGCTGTGAGAAAACGTCTGGAATAGCGCCGAGTCTCTGTTTGAATAGTCATCCAAAAATGGCTCCATTACCACGAAGGATACGCGGAGAGTCTCTGAAATTTGTAAAATTGGCAAATAAATAACTAAAATATAGAAAGACATTAAAGCTGGAACGCCGGAGGCTGTGTAAATGTGACTTCCTCAGATCGAAGAACCAGCCTGCTTGTTTTAAACTGGGTGGGACAAAACTTAATTTCACGTTCTTTTGAAGTTCATGATGATGATGATGAAAACTTTTTGTTAAATTAAAACAAACCAAGTTTATTCTCTTATTGTATAAAAGTCACATTTGTATAAAAGTCACTTCACAAATCAAATCGTCATATTTTTCCAAAATATAAATACGATTTTCCATGTTTATATATTTTTTTGTCGTAATAGGTGTTTTTGGTGTACATGACAGAGTTTTTTTTATTTATCATAGGCACATATCATATGGATATTACCCAGCAAGCTATTTGTAAGTTAGCTAAGTGTAAGTAGGTACCTAAGTTTAAAGTTTTAACGGAGTTGTGTCTTTCTGTTTCTGACAAAAAATAAGCAGGTTTCTCATTGAATAATTAGGAAATAAAATAATATTTTTAAAATTCAAAACTTATCTAATTAATTTGGTAACTACAGTTCTCGAATGAGCCATTGAGGCACTTATGAGGGGGAGGACTGCGTCCAGCAGTGGATCAATAAAGGCTTGAGGAGAAGGAGGAGGAGATATCGAATATTTCCCGATCTTCAATCTGATTTTTCCACCTAAAATGTAGGTGCTGCGAAAGCCTGTGTTTACTTTGAATTCCTGATTATACGTGGGGTCAATGGGATGCAGATACTTGAGTTATACAAAATATAATTTGTGTTATTGAAATATCTTGTACATTTAGAGACATTTATGTCTCAGTCGTGTTGAGTGAGTGTATAAAGTGTGAAGTTAAAAATGTGCTTTAAACAAATTAAGAGGCAGATAACTTACTCTCTTTTGGATCCGGTTCGAATCCCGGAACAGAAACGGCTCCGGAGCCATCTGAGTGGCTATCGTAGTCGTTATTGTCCCTGGAAAGTAGAAACAGAAATATTATAGAAGTTATCTGGTACAAGAAACAATTAACTAACATGCATTGGCACATAATAGGCTGGGCCGTTCATATTTGTAGCCCAGGGTACAAGGGGTGCTGGCCAACCCGGCCCAGGGTCTTAGGGGGAGCCGGATGCGCTCCTTCATCACTTCTCATGCAATTAGTAATTTTTTTCGGCACTCCCCTTTATTTCTGATGAGCTCTAAAAGGTTCATTTGTGATTTGCTAGACGCCCCTTAAAACAAAAAAACCGGCTTGCTTCGCTTGCGGTTATTTTCTTTCTGAAATTTGTTATTTTCTTATGAAAGTGTGTTAATTTTTATTTGATGAATGTGGAACGTTTGTTAATATATTTTTTGGCTTGGCTTGTTATTTTTTTTATTGCCAACCTTTTAAAAGCTAACCAAACAGTCTTAAAATATTTCGTGACTCGCTCCGATCGCCACACCGGTAGCATTTCTTTAACGAATATCAGATCACTTCTAAGCAATAAGTTCACCCATTGAACTTTTTTAATGTAATGTCTCATTGTAATGTTTTATTAGTGCTTTTTTCTATTTTAATGTAAAAGTGCCGAGTGCCTGTATGCTTATGATTCAAAACTTTATTTCACTCTATTTCTATTAGAATTGTGTTTACAAGTAAAGACGCTTCTTTAGTGAAACTTTACCTTATAGGCGACTATACGTTACTACTATCAATACAGCCGACCAAATAGTGATTAGTCTTCAATTGAAAAAAATATAAGAGTATACGGTGGCCCACACTTAGCCCACGGGCCTCAATTCAGTGTCATAGCGCCCTATCTTCAATTTGCTGAATGCAGCATCTGCTAGGTCGTCACGTCATTAACATGAACGAAGGGCGTCTTACACTACGTTTGCCAAAAACCGTTTTTACCCGATCTGCTGTCAGTTCCTCTCTCTTCTCGGGGTATTGCCGGCCAACTGCCACTTCAGTTTGCAATATTTTTTAACTCTATATTGTTCTGTTACTTCATTACTTACTGAGTATCATCCTGGTCCTCGGTGATGGACTCGATGTTTTCTGGAGCCGGTGTGGTGGGCGTAGGCAGAAACGAGGCTGGAATATTTAAACATTAAACGTTTATAAATTTTACTAACACAGCGAGATGGGACTGAGAAAAATAGATTATGTTAGAGATACACTTTCTATAGCATCATGCTATGTAATGTGTACTCTTATTTTTGGTTTTTATTAATACACAGTCACTTGTGTGTCACAATGACTTTAGATAAACCTAACTGTAAAATGTAAATAAGTATCATTATTACTATTTATTATTATTATTACTGGGGCACACGCTAGATTTTTAGAAAATAGATGTAAGTGTAAATATTAGTTTTATAAGTGTTTATACTAGTTGTTATTGTTTTATCAGGACATAAATATGTTAATAAGTATTAATTTTTAAGGAAAATTCATTTCATTAGGATTATTCAATTATAAAGAATAACAAAATCTCATTTCTATTAGATGCTTTTTTCCAAAAATTGGCTCTTATTGATTGCAATGATAGTAAAGAAAAAATCTCAACATTTTTTCTTTGTAACTATTGGAGATTTTTGTATTACCAGAGTTTTCGTTATAAGTGTTTTAGAATTCAAAGTATTCAATCAAATATCCGTTACCTTAAAATACGAACTTTCAAAAATCATTCTCAGTGGTGAGCTTTCATCCTCTAAGGAACTCAAATGCAAACTCTCCGACTCGTTGCTTTGGTGTTTCCGAGATCTTTTTTCAAGATAAGTCAGTGCGTCATTAATCTTTTATAATAAATTACGTTCTAATTAATTAGCTAAATACATTATGTATTTACAAATAGTCAAACCAGAGCCTGGACAAATATTTTATAGATAACACAAACATTTGTCTCGCGGCGAGAATCGAACTCACTAGGTATGTCAGCAAATGTAACACACATCTTTTTATTATTTAATCGAACATCAACGACTGTTTCCGTTCTTTCGAACTTGATTTTCAAGCAATATGAAGTATTGTACAATGTCACGCTGTTCGGATATAATCTAAGGAAAATACTCACCCCACCACTGTCTTTTTATTCTCGAGTGAGAGACTTCCTGCTGCTTTACTTCGAGAAATTCATCTCCATCCTGGTCTTCTATATAGATGTCGTCGGGGGCAGCTAAGACCTGGAAAATACGAAAATAAAAAATTAATTAATCTATACTTACAGTTGACTAACATCCCGTCCATTCTGATTTACTTTATTTTAATAGCACCGAGTTTGAATGCGTACAAGTCGATTTTTAGGGTTCCGTATTGTTTCGAGTGAATGTACTCCCATGCAGAACGAAATGGAGGGGAGAACTTTTACCGAGTGCTATTATACCTTGACCTATACAATTGTACATTATGGTACGACTATAAAGTTCCCTTATTTTTGACAGGTTAGTGTATAAAGGGGTATGAAGACTGAATGACTACTTTTGACTGACAGAGATGCGAATAAATCGAAAAATATGAGAACTTGCGAAAGTTTGAAGAGCCAACACACATCATGATTTTCATCATCATCATCATCAGTCTATATTAGTCCACGGCTGGACATAGGCTTCCCCTAATGAGAGCCATAACGCCCTGTCTTCAGCTTGCCGCATCCTACATCTGCCAGCAGTCTTTCGCAAATCTTATAATCCACCTGGTCGGAACCCTCCGACCAGGTGGATTATAAGATTTGCCTACACCACGTATGCCGAGTCGCGTTCTCCACTCAAGAGCACGACATACATAGTATGTTACAAAGATTATTCTTAGTGTTTTTTTTTTCATTAAAATATTTAAAAAGCTTACCACTGTAAATCAAATCTGCCTTACTTTTGACTATTTAATTTTCAGTCAAACTACCAAACAGTAAACTAAAAGAGATAACTTTATAGGGATGTTTGTCATATTTTAAACCACCTAGCTAACTTGAAGTGCAAATTCTCAATCAAACGGATTGATTCTACGATCCGACTTTGACAGATGCATCAGGACTTTATTAACTAGTAATACAATAGGAACGTAATTATAAAAATTCCTTGCAGATGATACGTTGTTTGGTTTTTGTGTTCCCTATCTGAATTCTATCACCAATTTGTAAAGAAAAGAGGGTGTTGAGAATAAAGGCACAAGGAAATTTACATCTTTACTTATAAAAACTGTAAGAGATTCAATTCTGTATATCTAATACTGATATTATAAATGCGAAAGTGTGTTTGTTTATCCTTCATTCACGACCTAACTAAGCAACCAATCCACTTGATTTTTGGCATAGAGTTAGTTGAAAAGATAGAGATTATCATAGGCTTACTTTTACTCTTTTTAGCCCCTCTTTAAGTATTGTCATACAAATTATATTCTTTTCTGTTCTACTAATTCTACAAATACGAAAGTTTGTGAGTTGTTCCGTTTTAATAATGTGTAGCCAAAGTAAACACACAAACTACTGAATGGATCGGGCTTAATTTTTGCTCACTAAGATTTGACATAGATTAACATATGCTACTTTTTGTTCGAAAAACGCGTTAGAAGCCGCGTGCGTAAGCTATTCAGGAACAAAGGGTTTTAATAAAATTTAGTTGAGCATAATACAAGTACCATTACTTATTTTTTAATTCACTGCTTTTTGAGTATGTGCCAACAATGTGTGGGCGGGCGGTAACTGAAACAATACCTGAATTAAAACCACTCACGGTACGTATTACCCACAATGAATTACTTATTTACAAGCACCTAAAGGTTTCTGGGTCGGTATTACGTTGGAGTAGGTAAATAGGTGTTTTGTGATTGGCCAGTGGCTTACTGCCACAGGATTGCCCCGCCCAGTAACGATCTTCACTCGGGCGACTGTGTCATTCACGCCCGAAGTTTCGGGGAAGATTAAGCGTTTTCAGGATTCAAAATACCGCATTAGACAGAGAACACTGCTGTTCGTTGTGGGAGACATGTAATTTATTCAATTTAGAGACATCGGTTTGTGCTTTCAGGATTGAAACTACAAAGTTGAAAAATAAATATTTCAAATAAGTGACATAGAAAGTCTCTACAAATTTAATTAAAGTTTTAATGGCTGGTTTACATAATTCCAGTAGTATTTCAGTCCAGCGATCAAATCCAGCGCTGAAATCCCACTGGAATGTGACCTGACACTGGAATGTACCTATGCCAGTGCGGGGACTGGATTGATAGTCTACTTTTTATGAAGATGTCAAAGTCTATTTTTTACTGAGGAATTCGATAAAAAGTAGATTTTCAATCCAGAGAAGAATGTTTTATTTTCGGCTGTTTTTTTTCCTCCTACACTAAGTTTGCCGAGTGGCGATCTCCACTCAAGAACACGTTTACCCCTTGCGGTTGTCGGCTCTTCTCTAGGTATAGCCAGCCCACTGGTACTTCAGCTTGCTATTCTTTTGAGCTATTTTGATAACCTTGGTTCTCTGTCGGATGTTCGCAACGAATGCGAATGCAAAAACAAACAAAACATGCGCCAGAACGCGCCGCACAAAATTTTCCTTTCTTGAAATCATTATCACCTTAGTGTTACCACTTCAATAGCTTTTGAAATACTGGATAATATAAACGTTATAATCCAGTCCAGCACTGGACTGGATTGATTCGCTGGATTAATGTGAACTGGCCAGATTACAAAATCTAGCGATTTATTAGGATCCAAGAATAATAGTCAAAAGCCCAAAATAGCCAAGATGCATTACTAATAACTGTTCTTCCGCGTAAAAAAAGGTAAAAAATCAGGGTTAGGCCTGCGTCCAGCGGTGGACCATTATGTTGAGGTGCCACCGCAGTGAGTAAATAAAATAAAAATAAATAATGTTTGTACAATTCACACAGCATTATTAGGTTTAAATACGTTTTCACATTCATTTCTCTCTTGTTGCTTTCTTGTAGAAAAAGGCTGATTTGGATTCAAGCTTTTTTAATATAAACATGAACTAGGTACATTTTAAATAAGAGTGGAATATCACTTACTTCAGAAAATAAATGATAAAGCATTATTTATTTATTTCATCTTTGATTGGTTAACCACTCCAAGGCGCACGTGGCAAGCTCGGCCGCAATCTAATCAGCGTACGAACAACCGGCTGATAATTTGTCCTCACTTTTTTGTTCACTTAGCTAAACTCGCTTACAAATCATCATGCAAACCACCCTAGGGCGATGTATGTCTAGACTAGACCTACAACCTTTCCTGTCACAATCATAACATAAACCAATACACCAAAGCTCCAGTAATTAAAAACAAAACTGAAACTGAACAAAAGTACTAAATTCACCAAAAAACAACCCGAGATTTTCATTAAAAAAGCCAACCGCCAAAAATGCTAAGCACCGGACAGGGTCGTAACGTAAGCACCGGACTCGTCATTAACTGGCAAAGGTCATGATTCGCAAATAAATCGACACTCAAGCCGCAATTAGGGTGGAGGGTGGTAAGAGGGATCTCTTTGCAATTTTATTTAGTCCGACATGATCCGCAGACGAGTGTGGGGTACAAGACGTGCAACCTAATGGGGGCAGAGGGGACGGACGTCGGGGGTGAACTCAGGCAGTAGGGGCATATTTTAACTTTATTAATGTTCTTACACTAGTAGACAAAAAAATTACGTCGAGAAAAAATTCAATTTTGACTTGTCTATGAGCTTATTTTGCAAGCCTTGAGTAATATAAGTTATTGATTTTAGATTTTGTTCATGTAACGGAATAACAGCATGACAGGTTTTACCGCTGCTGCGAGGGCTGAACAGTTTTGTAATGTATTTCATCATCATTATCCATAAGTCCACTGCTTGACATAGGTAAGGCGTAGGTAAGGTAAGGCGTCCTACACTACGTTTACCGAGTCGTAGTTTCCACTCAAGAAAAGGTTTTTTTTTTTACCCCAGTAGTTGCCGGTCTTCGCGAGATATGGCCGGCCCACTGCCACTTCAGATTGCTAATGTTTAGATCTATGTCGATAACATTGGCTCTGTGTTTATCCTTTTAACCTGGTGGACCAGCCCTGCCGTGAGTCTCCACGTCTCAGCTCCGTAGGTTATGTCGGGTAGGATGCACTAATTGAAAACTTTCGTTTTCAAATATTGCGGTATGGATGACGAGAAGACTCGGCGTAGTTTTCCAAATGCTGCCCAGCCTATTCTTTTATTTATTATTTTCTATTTAATTAGTTTACTTTATGGGTTTACTTGTAGAAATGAATAACTTTTTACCAAACATAACCTTATATTTACTCAGATATTTATTAATTAGTGCACACCATCACTGTTAATCTATTGTCAGTATGAAAAATTAGACATATTTTGTTTATGTACTTAATTAAATAAACTACTAGTGGACCTGATTCATTTTACCATGCAAGAATATATTCAAAAAATATATTATTTTATATGGTGATATGGGGCTCTTTTGCCCCAAAAACCTGGCTCTGGCCCTGGCAAAATAGAAACGTCTTCAGCGCACGGTTACATTGTGCTGTCCTGCAGAAACAGAACAAGAACTTGCAGATGTAGCTTTAAAAAACGTTTAGAATAAAGTTTAAACATAGGTTGAGTACAGTAATTACATGTTGTGAGTGTAGGAAGTGGGCTAGTTGATATATATTGTTGGTTATTATATATTCCCTATTCATTTGACCATACTCTGCCAAAAATAAAAGATCGCACATTGCTGTAAAAGTGTTAACGAAACTAACGATATTTCCATCGATAGGTTTTTCATTTGCGCGGCGCGGCTATCGTGCACGGCTCAACGCTTTGGAAACCTAACAGCGGCGAATTTAAATGTTGAAAACCTGTCGGATGACAAAGTTCATTCATTCCAGTTTAGCATATTTTGAAACATTGCACTTCACGTTTTACAATGAACAAAGCTTCAGCACAGTTTCACACATGAAGCTCTAGTTTAACAAAATTTTCAGTAACGTCAAAGGTAAGATTTTACTGAACTTTTCAAATTGTAACTTTGTCAAAAGTCATATTGTCACTAATATTTCATTCATAGCAACATCGTTTGAAATGTAAAATGTTTGTCACTTTCTCGAAAATAAAACTTGAATCAAATTTTAAACAATGAATACGACCTGACGTATTTTCCACGTGGACGGCGATTGCCTTCCGAACAAGAACATTTGCCTTTGTAAAGACAAAGCATTAAAAAATGTGTAAGTACTCGTATTATAATTTTTTTAATATTTGAAAAAGCTGTACATGGCTGTACTTTTCTCTTCTGGCGTGTCGTGATGCCACCAAAACGGGATCAAACGGAAAACCAGCGTTGATCCGCACCAGTGCGGTTCAACACATAGCTGAGTTTGACCCTTTTTGGCCCATGCTTGGGCAGCACGGCTAATCACGAATAGGATAAGTGCACGATGCACGATGGGTAGAACCTGGAATGTTGCACCCATCTCTTATTCTGTTTGCTTGTAGTAGATAGATATGTAAGTACAATTCAATGTTATGTACGTACGTAGGTAGGTAGGTGCCTATCTTGTAAAATGTATTTTGAACAAAGTTAGAGTTATCTACTTACTAGTTTATGAAATACTTTTACCAAATGTATAAAATCATTAGGTACTTATAATAATCTTTATTATTAATCTTAATTTTGTATTCTACCCTGTGTGTGTAATTGTGTATGTCTGTCTGTACTGTTCTTGTTGTGCCAAATAAATGTATCTTTATCTTTATCTTTTATAAATAAGTTCAACTTATTTATTTCATTTTAATTGGCGTGACATTATTTGGCAGCAAGAATTGTTTGAAAACCAATGTATTGTAATGTTGATTAAGACTGCTTGGACAAATTTTGTGTCAGCACTTTTATGACCTACATAATACACGTTTCAGAGAGTAGTTGAAGAACTGCCGCTGATAAGTTTTTCTGTTTGCATTTTGGGTTTTTATTATGTAGGTCAGTACTTGTAAGTCTGTTATAAGTCTTGCCCCATACAGTTAAAAATAATTAATAGGTTAGGTACACTCAATAAGGTACACGTAGTTTCCAATTAAATAGTGTAGAATAAATAAATAAATAATGCTGGACAATTCACACAGCATCATCTAGCCCCAAGGTAAGCAGAGCTTGTGTTATGGGTACTAGATAACTGATATACGTAATAATTATACATTACATAGATAGATATTTTTTTATTATACATAGAAAACACCCAGACCAACGGAACAAATTTCTGCAGATTGTACACAAATTTGTTCCGAGGCGGGGATCGAACCCGCAACCTCTTGCGTCGCAGGCAGACTCTCGCCCGCTGCGCCACTGAGGTCGTCAAAAGACGAAGTAGAAGAAACCATTTCATTTGTATGTATCGTATCATATTACGTATATCAGTTTCAAGTACCCATAACACAAGCTCGTTTAGCTTGGGACTAGATAATGCAGTGTGAATTGTTCAGTATTGTAATTATTATTACTAAATTTCTCCTTCGTCTTTCAATAGATCTGAAATAAAAAGGACCAAACGAAAGTTTTTAATCAGTGCGCTACCCGTCATGACCTACGGAGCTGAGACGTGGACACTCACGGTAGGGCTGGTCCACTAGTATAATGTCGTCCAGCCAGCTATGGAGAGAGCTATGCTCGGTGTTTCTCTGAAGGATAGGATTCGCAACGAATACATCTGACAGAGAACCAAGGCTATCGACATAGCTCAAGTGATTAGCAAGCTGAAGTGGCAGTGGGCTGGCCATATCTTGAGAAGAACCGACAACCGCTGGGGTAAACGTGTTGTTGAGTGGAGACCGCGACTCGGCAAACGTAGTGTAGAACGCCCTGCGACCAGGTGGGATGACGATTTGCGAAAGACTGCTGGCAGATGCTGGATGCGGCAAGCTGAAGACAGGGCGCTATGGCGGTCATTAGGGGAGGCCTATGTCCAGCAGTGGACTAATATAGACTGATGATGACGATGATGATAAAAAAGGACCAAAGGACGAAATCGTTATCGTAGTACCAACTTTTAAACCTATCTTTTGTGAATAAATAAATTTTATGGATGTAGCTTTTAGGTATAATGTAGGTCATGTAGATTACTAAATAGTAGAGTGCCGAGATGCGGCCACATTACTAAACGTTGTTGACTCAAAGATTTATTGCCGGCACAAGATCAAACTTTTAAAAGTTGCCTCTTTTCACTGCTTCTAACTTTGTGGCTGCACTTTCAGTGGATAGAAATGCTTTTGATAGTTTTCTAAAGAAATATTATGTTACTAGTTTCTGCCCGCGGCTTTGCACGTGTTAGATAAATAATAATGTAAAAGACTCAACCTCAACAGCGTGTAATGGTCCACTGCTGGACGTAGGCCTCCCCCTAATTTTTTATATCTCATGGGAATAATGCCCATAATCCCCACGCTGGGCATGCGGGTTGGAGATCGCAGTTCGGAAGTAGATTTATTCTGCGAGAGGCGCTGCTGCCAGCCCTTCGGTGTATGTCCCTTAGCCGCCTCTTACGACACCCACGGGAAGAGTTGGGCTGGTGCAAGTCTAAGCCGGCACCGCACGGCAGAGATATATCTACTATAGAAACGTTTATTAATTTTTTAAATATCCTTGCATAGCACTAAACTTTAGTTTCGTGTATTCGTTTTTTTTCTGGTTTTAGGCTACATTGCATGCATATTGTAGGATATAAATTAGGCATAGTAAAAAGACTTAAAATTTATTTATACACAACACATTCCTGGATAAATTCTACTACTTTAAGTTCCTATGGAAGAGCATGGCGTCCTGCCGTAAAACAGTTTTTAACTAGTACGGAGGACTGTCACCTTACTAAGGTTTCTGGTACATACATACATTGTACTACCGAATATGTAATAAAATAAGAAAGTATGCATAGAATAGAATAATCAGATTTTTCGTGTTATTAATCTGTATCTAGTTATATTTTAGTTTTATAAAAAACCGACCTAGGTACTAATGTTGACCATAAGTTATTGTACTGTACCAACCAACCTATATAGTTAATCTTTTAAGAAATAAATAAAATGTTTATGTTTATGTTATGTTTTAAAGTTATTTATGTAAAATGCGATCTGATTAAAAAGCTTGAAATGTAGTTTATGTTTTATTTCAGTTTTAAACTACTTTATACAAAACATCAGCTTGGTTATTTTAGAAGTGTTGACATGAATAAAAAATAAACATATTATACCCTTCAGATAGATAGATAGATAGATAGATAGATAGATAGATAGATAGATAGATAGATAGATAGATAGATAGATAGATAGATAGATAGATAGATAGATAGATAGATAGATAGATAGATAGATAGATAGATATAACTTTATTGCACCATCAGTTAATATACAAAAATAATTAAACATAAACTTAATACTAAAACTATATATAGTGGCACAATCGGCGGCCTTATCGCTAAAAGCGATTTCTTCCAGGCAACCTTTGGATGGACAAGATCGGTACGCATTAGAGCTGACGGTGGCGTAATGGATGTGAAAAGAAAACAATATAACAATTTTAACCATATGAAGTATATAAAATAAAAAGAAAGCAACAAACACAAAAACAGAGATAACATAACGATAGCAAAAAGAAAAATATAATAAAATTAAGAAGACTTATCTAGAGTGGTCAGATAGTGTTGATGAAGCATACTTTTGAAGATAGGAAGGGATTTAGCTTGTCTGATGTAAACAGGAAGGGCGTTCCATCAGCATCCTAACTTTTGCATTTATTAATATATATTTATACTTATTATTGGAGTGTGATAGATTCGCTCCCCTCTCTGTGACATTTCGTGCCTGTGCATAAAATTGGTGTAGCAATTCCACCTTTACCTCAAATCACTACTATAAACGTTATGACCTTTTGCTATATTGTTAGAATATTATGGTTCAGTCAGAGTTCAGTTACAGTAAAATTACCTTACCATGTTGGCCGATATTGGCCGAGTTATGACAAAACTTCGATCAGTGATGTTTTAAGGCGCATACACCACCTAAACTAGCGCCACCACCTACTTTATGTTATTATTCTGTTTAACAAAGGAATTTTCAAAAATCCTTCTTCCAGTTTGTGATGCCTATCATAAGCTTTTTTTTAATGCCTCTGTAATAGTTTTATTCTATTTGTGGGGTATGGGCCTTAATGGATAAGCTTTAAGGACTACTGGACTTTTGGGTAACATTATTATCGTTAATAAGTAGTGTTCGGACATTTTTCATCGATGTTACTTTGTTCATGTAAAATTTAACTCAAAAAACGAAATTTAAAAGATAACCGCTTACCGAAATTTTATAGTACTTATGCTAAATACTCAATTCAAACGGTTTTACCCGCGTGGCCGATTTGACAGTAAATTTTCACGAAAACACTATAATGGACATTCTGAAGTTACACGACATAATTTGAAAGTCACTTAAAAAACACTTAAATTATGTGATTTGGTATATTTTACTAACACTTAACTCATTGTCCCTTTAATGGGTGGGGTTGTTAATAACCCAGATCATCTATGGAAAGAATTAAATAAATTTCATTTTGATCACGTCTCTCTCCTACTAGATTTTTTCTCGATGTGACAAACCTTGGCTATCTGATACAGGCTGTCATATCTGTCATCAAGATCGTTTGTGATGACTCGGCTAACACGTGGATGGACTATTAACGATCATTTGGTGAGTAACAGTTGTAATAAAATATCAACCTAGCATCAAAACTGGCCGCTCGCACGCCTATTTAAGCCAATCTCACCGAATTGACGATGTCAATAGGCAAAACTATCATAATATTTACACAAGACATTTGTGCATCTATTTGTGTTAAGTACCGTTGGTATAGTTAAGTACAATGTGATTTATTAACTGACCCATATAGCTGTTTTATGTGCTCTATTAATGCATTCCAGGCGTTTGAATGTTTATTATTTGACTGAGTTTACAAATTTTAAAAGTTACACTAGATATATTCAAAGACCGAATCACTAGAAGGAGTCAATCGTAAATTTTTAGGGCCAACCTTCCAAAAGTAGGTAAGGTAAGTCTTACCGTAAAGTAATTTACCTTCACGAGTAGTAAGAGTTTAATATTCAGTATTTTTTATAGTTATCTGCACGTACTGAGACTGACTGTTCGTTACTGGACCGTTCTTTCACTTTGACCCCAAATGACAATGTATAATTATAATATTTAATCAATAATGCCAGATACACATAAGTGTATGAAAAATTTTGAACTTTGGTATTTGCGTTCGGCTGCATACATTTAATTATTCGATAAGAGCCCAACTGTAGCTTGTAATTCTTTACCGGTTTTTCAAACGCTATAAATAAAATAAAATTAATTTTAATTAATTAAATAATTTTTATTATATTTTATAAATTTAAGAAGACTGCCCCTGTTTATCCCAATAAAAGTTAGCAAATAGTTTCGATGAACATTAAAGATTAATTTTAAGTTAAGAATTATTCTTTTCCTCTTTTCAATACCAAAATCTAAAATCTGAAACGGTGTTATTATTTCCCACGCCAACGAAAGATTTATGCCTTCACAGTCAATTGAATATTACCGGCATGGAAAACCATCGCACATTTTCAGTGTTGTCGAGTCCGCCGTAGCTAAGCCCGTTTACGTCATTCCAGTTGTACTAAACTGCGTACTCGTCTACGCGCCGGATATTTACATATATGAAGGATACTGAATAAGCCGAATTAAATGCGACCATATAACTTCCAGTAGATTATTTGCAGAATATTTATTATTAAACATTCCAAAATACTAAATTATAGATTTATAAAAACAATGCCTAAGTTTAATTGAAGTCGTGATATTATTATTATTAACTAATTCGCGATACCAAATTAATGCTTTAAAACTGTTTCTGTGACATCTTATTTTCTTTAATATTTTTAAGGACTCATGACTCATCCATATGCTTTGTATACTGTCGATCAACTAAGATTAAAGCGTAATGATGTTTCAATAGGTACCCGATTTTTTTATCGTTTACAAAACGTCTCTTTTCTTAGATGGCATTTTTTTTTTGTTACGGAAGATTGATCTTTATTCTTTATTTCATAAATCATTGGAGTTTATGAGTAGATTCTGATATGATTAAATCTTGATTACATAAATAAACAAAGCTGGATAATTATCCAGCCTTGTTGCGCAAACTATATGAACAATTTGTCGGAGTTAAATTGGTGGTCTAATACTGTGAATTTGTTAAGCAGTTCTTTTCGTCAAAACCTTAATAATCATCCTGCAATGCGCCTATCGTCTACGCGGAATGCCAACGTCCATTGATAGACGTTAGACTGATTCTACATGATGGCAGAGAAGAAATGGAATCATATAAGTAAAAAGGTTGAGTCACTGTAGCAGAAAGTACTAGAAGGTCATAGTAACCATATAGAAATGGTTGCGATTCGTGAAGTCAGAGCCACTTAGCCTTGAGTCTGTATTTCAGAGCTCTATTTCTTGATTTAGATTGTCTTTATAAAAACTATTAGCTCAGCGAGCCAGTAGCTCGCCCAGTGCAAACATACCTAACTTCAACGGCTTATTCCAAACAGGGGTCCTGATTATGTCGGGATTTTCGTAAACAATGCTCTAATTTTAGATTTAACTGCTAACGCGAGTAAGCAAGCAGGGTCACGTTCAAGATGTCCATTTGACTCATAATATGATTCACGGGCCCGCATTAAGCTCCTAAATAAAAAAGTATTTGACGTGACAGTAGTTTCTTTGTCGACCTCTTTTGTGGTCTTTCTGCAACACAGGAGGTTGCGGGTTCGATTCCCGCCTCGGGACAAATGTTTGTGCAATCTGCAGACATTTGTTCAGGGTGTTCTGATCGTTTTCTATGTATAAGAAAAAAAACTATCTATTTATATTAGGTATATCAGTTATCTAGGTCCTTTAGCACAAGCTCTTCTTAGCTAATGCTGTGTGAATTATCCAGCATTGTCCAGCAATATTCTTTCTTCTTTTGGTTGAAGTTTTTGTAGGTGTTACGTGTAATTCTAATTTAACACTTTCATACGCAACGCACACGACCGTCTCCAACCCCATGTCGCTAGGGCGGATGGACCACCCATGCGGATAGCACTGTCGAACTGGGCAGTGAAGGCGTTAAAACCTAATTGTGAGACAAAGGTTCTATTAAATAAGCTACTGAACTGATTTATTCTTTAGAAATAGAAATAATAAAAAGAAAGAAAATAGAAATATTTATTCAGTTGCTTACTGATACACAGCATATCTTATGCTGTGTATCAGCAGAAGCTTATATTTAGATAACCGGTGCCTCATAAGCTGTGGACGTTCACTTGTGGACGTATTTGTATACGTCCACAGGTGAACGTGCCAGTTTGGTGGATTTCAGAATTTAAGGTTTTACCCAAATCAGCACACTTGGCAGGTGGGTGATTACAGGGGAGGTTTTAGAAATCAATGCAACCAAGATGCGAATCCTCGTGTGACAAAATTTCTCTGCAGCGGCTCTGTTCTACGGATGGCTTTTGTACAGCATTTAAGCTTAATTCATCGGAAAGCTTATAACTGTAAGCTTCATGTATTAATCTCCATTGAAGCTTATATGAATAAGATATCCTTTGAATGCAATAATGAAATCAAAAACGTACATCTGACGCAACGCATGAATGCTTTGCGAATACAGCAAACAATTAGTATTCGCAAATTGGACGAACTATCCGCCCTTTGTACGCATTTGGGTTTCCGAAAAATATTTTCACCAAAGGTTTATTATTTCTACTTTTAAAACTGAAAAAATAAATATTTTGTATTTTAAACGCAAATATAAAAATTCGTTTCGAAAAAGCACTGCGTAAAAGTTACCTACAACATCAGAACAAATATTTTCACCAAAGGTTTATTATTTCTACTTTTAAAACTGAAATAATAAATATTTTGTATTTTAAACGCAAATGAAAAAGTTCGTTTCAAAAAGGCACTGCATAAAAGTTACCTACAACATCAGAACAAATTTTTGTTTCTAGGAAAATCAATTCGAAATCCTACACGTGTAAAGTAGTACAAAAATTGTTGTAGCCAGCTTTGCCTAAAATAAACAAAAAGATTAAACGCCCATGGAGTGATGATAGATAGTGAGCATGTGCTGAAGCTCTTATAGAATTATTGAGTGCGAATTAAAATCAGGTCAATCAGTCAAGATCGTTTATGGCAGTCTATTAGTGGAACAACTTAAATTATGCAAATGAGCATATTAAATTGGGAGGAAGCAGGGTAATTCTAATCGGATCCGAATTAGGTTTCCAAGAAGGAAAATTAGATACCTAAATCGGATAGTTATATATACATTATAACAGTAATTCAAAGTGTCTTATGGCAATAAATGGCACTTAGATTGTTGATTTTTGTCCTGCAGTTGAGGCCTATATGCTGGTAGATTATAAGAGTTTTCGATACCTTCTTTAAGCTTATTCTTGTAGGTCTTTGTAAATTGAATCGTCGAAAACTGTAATCACATCTACGGGATTTCTTGAGGAATAGCATATAATTAAATAAACCGGTCAGTTAACATCTTTGAAGTCATAAGCATTATAAATAATTTTACAGTCTATCGAATGTTGTGAAATATCGGGATTGTCGACAAACGTAATAATAATGTACCATTAATAACTTTGAGTGCTTTTATTTATGTATGACTCTCACGTAATGAGATCACTGGGTGACCTGTGGTAGTTTTTAAAAAACCTGTAACATGCATCCACCTATAACATCTCTCACAACACAGGTGGAGTACATGTGTCCAATCTAATCTCTAAGAAATAATGAAATGGACTCCGTACCTAGTATTTTCGCCACAATTTTTTTTTTTAATTTGTTTTCGGTTCGTTTTTGCTCTCTCGTTGATAAAAGTTTTTAACTGGTGTAAGTCTTTTCGCCCAGCAGAGGGCTTCAGCGGGCTTTAGACTAGGATATTTGCTTATATAGGCAATAGTGTCACAAATACTAAACCATAATAATTTGCCTGTACTAAATAATGTTGCCTCTTATCGATCGAACTAAAAATAAAGCGCTATTTTTAGCGATGTTAAACAAAAATTGGCAAATTAGTAAATGCCCTGTATAATTAACAACTGCGTAGGACGCCCTCCGACCAGGTGGAACGACGATCTGCGAAAGACTCCTGGCAAATTCTGGATGCGGCAAACTGAAGACAGGGCGCTATGGCGCTCAATAACTAATATAAGCAGACTAGTATATTAGTCCACGGCTGGACATAGGCCTCCCCCAAAGGGCTCCAAAGGGCGCCATAGCGACAAGTGCAAAAAAAAATATTGTTATCATCATCATCAGATGATGCTTGTGTGAAATTAATCTTTGATTTGTAATCTTGTGTCCCCGGCTTCACAGTGACGTTGGTCACTGTTATATTCATCATCATCATCCACAGCCGGATTTTACCCACTGCTAGGTATAAGCCTCCCTCAGTTTGTGTCATCCACCACGGTCCTGTGCTAACCGCCTCCATTGCCACTGTTATTTTACTTACTAACTTTTTCACAGGTTTGATTTAGTTCTTACTCACCGTTTACCTTCAGATTAGAAGAGTTGCAATGCTCCACGTTTTATTAGCAATCTCCCACATAGTAACAGTTTATTATAAACAATGGTTTTGTTGTTATTCAGCTGAAACTATGTTGGGATGGATGTTGATATTTGAAGGCCAAATATACCAAATTCATCTCGATTTTGTAAGAGGAAAATAATAATTATACGTAATAAGATATACCTGCTTCGTGTTACTGTTTGAAAAAACTAAATCAAAAGTGCATTGCTTACTTTTGTACTAGGCACTAAAACGAGTTAATTTTGGCAAAATGAACTGCAACGTAGCATGAGCAACCAATTTTTTTTTTAAATAGGACTTCACCCTCACCCTTTTTTTGTGAGCCATTGATAACCAGGGTGTAGGTTTAAAAAATAGTGTCTATATGACTAAGTAAACCTAAAATAGAGTCGTTTCGTTTTACAAAACTTTTGTGACTATCCTTCTTTATTTTCCTTTGTTGTATGCGTTCTTCGAAATATCCAATAAAGCATCGGTTTTATTGGAATTTTGAATCGAGTAAGAATTCCAATAAAAAGATTCTTAAATCAGGTAAGTGCACTGTTTTGTCTTGGGACACAATATAATATGGAACCTAACGATACGTCGATGATTCAATAGTGCACAAATTGCAAGATATCTTGCAAATGCACTTATCGATAGAGTTCATTGAAGCGAATAAGCAGCACATTGTAAGCTTGATTGAATACAAAACGGTAACTATAACTCAAGTGGAAGTATTCGGATATTCTGCTGTAAACAAAATTTGTTTCCACCTCAATAGCTTCCAGTTCGATAATTTGCAATAGATAGTTTGTTCGAGAACAGTGCTTCAGTTTTCATATCAGTTTTACTAGAGTTCTCTATTCCTATACACTGACTAGTCGAGTTATTGGTTTTTCATCAAAAATATCGGGTTTGCAATTTAAATCTGTACTTCTACTTTATTTTGCATAGTTTAGAATCAAAGGAAGAGTTTTAGAATATTTTACACACTTATAAAATGGGAAAGTTTTAGATAAATGACTCGTACTAATCTGCAACCGGTGTTATTTCTCATTCTGACTTCTGTCACTAAAAGAAGTCAGAGAATTAACAATGTGCTTAGTTAGCAGACATATTATAAATAAGGGGGTTAGTGTGTGTATGTTCTACATGCTTGACGACCTCTGTAGCAAAGCGGGCGAACGTCTAGCAGAAGTTAGCGGATTTGATTCCCGCCTCAGGAGGAGTAGTACAATCCTAATGTATCTAGGTATCGTCTCATTAGTCTACAAGTACAATGAAGCTCAAGAGTCAAGGAACTGTCTGTATTCGTAAAGTAATATATTAGCAAAGTCAAAACAAAAATATGTATGAAGTTGGTAATATAGAAGTAAAGTGTCGGGTTTCATCATTAATGCCTATAACAACGACGGTGTCTCTAATTGTCGAGACAATTAGTGAGTTAAAAACAGGGTTCGGTCGAAAACCAATTAGGTATCTTACCTTACGTGCCTGTTTTACCTACAAGCAGGCAGAATTATATAGTATAGTTCATATCTTCCAATGAAACTAGACATTAAGAAGTCTGCGTTTCCAACACTTACCCCGAATACTCAATCGCAACTTACATTTAAGCTCGTCTTAAGTCGCGGTTTTTTGACATAATTTAATGAAAATGTGTCAAAAAATCGTCACTTGAGACGTGCTTAAACCTAAGATGAGTTTGAGTATTCGGGGGTTATAGGTATGGAGTAAATTAAGAATTACCTAAGCATCGGTTTGCAAAAAAAAACCTATTTAGTCAATATTCGAAATCATTTTCTTCTGAGATTATTTATAGCTTTCTAGTATATACAATTAATAAGAGAAACATTAACTAAATAAGATTTTTATTCGATAAATGCTTCACATTTATTTATTTTCTGAATCTTACAGATAAGCATGTACATATTTTGTAAGTTACTTAAAAGTTTGTAATACTTTGATTTTTAAAGATTAAAACTTATTTGTTACTAGCAGCGCTCTACGGCTTCATCCGCGTAGTTCCCGTTCCCATGGGAATTCCATGATAAAATATAGCCTATGTGCTATTTCAGACTATAGAAGAAATAGATATTTCTGTGCCGAATTTCATCCAGATCTATTCAGCTATTCTGGCGTGATTGAGCAACAAACATCCATCCATCTATCTAAACTTTCGCATTTATAATAGCATTTATAGTATAATTGGTGTTAAGCTTAGTTATTGCTGGCACGATACAGACACTTAGTTTTTTATGCGATTTTGTTAGATAGTATGTGGGAAAACATGCAGAAGCTTTAAAATAAATTAAATCAATTAGGTAGTTCTAAAATTGCATTGCGTCAAACAGCCGCGTTTTAAATATTAAATATCTTTCTATATGGTCTGATGTGGACGTATTTGAATTATTTGTTAGACTGTGACTGCCCGAGTTGTAGTGTGACGGCATCGGCAGTTATATCGATCGTGATACCAATTAAATAAAACGAAAATTTTACAGAAAATAACTTATTTTTTAAAAACATTAATAACTGTGATAGAACTCGGCAACTACCAGAGTTGATGGATATCATCACCACCTATGCAGATTCTTCAAGATAAAGGGAGCTTCTGAGAGAAGCTTATACTACCTCAAATCAACTCCGTCAGAATATCTCCATATCTTACCAACTACTAAATATTTAATTATAAAGTTTATGTATGTTAACCATACATAAACTTTATAATTAAATATTAGGTCCTTACATATGAAATTGGCGTTTTTCGTACTGGCCACTTTAATCACAAATTTCTCCTCTTTGGTAAGGAATTCCAAATTCAAATTTGTACAGCTATAGACTCATGTATTTGTGCTTCGATGATCGTCATTCATTTGTTTTTTTTCTTCTGTTTTTTTCTGTTTGCGTCACTTGAAAGCTAGCTTGAAAGGTGGGTACCTCACGAATTGACTGAAGCAAACCGGCAAACGCGCGTCGACTGCTGCGTTACATTACTAAACCGGCACAATAATGAAGGTATTTTAAACCGAATCATTACCTGTGATGAAAAATGGGTTCTTTACGATAATCGGAAGCGCTCAGCGCAATGGTTGGATCCTGGCCAGCCAGCCAAATCCTGCCCCAAGCGAAAATTAACCCCAAAAAAGTTACTTGTAAGCGTTTGGTGGACTAGTGCCGGTATTGTTCATTACAGTTTTCTCAAATCTGGCCAGACTATTACGGCTGATGTCTATTGTCAGCAATTGCAAACCATGATGGAAAAGCTAGCGGCTAAACAACCTAGGCTGGTCAATCGCTCCACGCCACTGCTGCTTCACGACAACGCTAGACCACACACTGCGCAACAGACGGCTACTAAATTAGAAGAGCTTCAATTGGAAAGTCTAAGACATCCTCCGTACTCCCCGGACCTTGCTCCAACAGATTACCATTTTTTTCGAAATTTGGATAACTTCTTGCAAGGGAAAAAATTCAACTCCGATGGGGCAGTCCAAATCGCCTTCAAAGATTTTATTGATTCCCGTCCGACTGGTTTTTTTAGTAAAGGGATCAATGAACTACCTATAAGATGGCAAAAGTGCATAGAAAATAATGGTTCATACTTTGATTAATTAAATATATTATATTAAAAAATATTCGACTTTTTGTTCCTCCCATACAAAACGCCAATTTCATATGTAAGGACCTAATATTTAGTCTCAAATCACAATTCTCAATCACAAATCACAAATCTCAATCAAATATTCAGGACTTATTCTATTGATTTTAAGTTCCATAAATACGATTGTATAAAAATTTCACGATGGAAAAAAATGCAAAGTTACCTCTAATTTTTTACTTAAACCTTAATCACATCTCAATAAATACTGAAGTTAAGATCTTGAGAATAAACATGGTAATAGAACTAAGTATAAAAACATTTTATGTTTCGGTTTTTTTTTTACAAATTATGTCATAGATAATAAGCTAAAACTTGGGCTTGCGTTGCTATGCCCTGTCCCGCTCCTACGGACGCAAAATCCCATGTCTATCCTTTTCCCAAATATTTGAGGTAATATAAGCCTTTAGCAAAAGAACGGTTGCACTGATTACTGTCAGCCCTAGCTAGAAACACTTCCGATACCATTAAAACGAAAAATCGGTTTATTTATGAGAGCAACGATGGGATAGACACCTTGATACACACACACCCCTACACCCGCTAACAACCCTCTTTATGCGTCGGGGGTTAAAGTCTAGCGTTGTAGGTACTTGCCGTTAAGCTCTGTTGAGCTCGATTTACTGATAAAGGTGACGCTACTGACTGCAGATTTGTGAAGGATGGTGGTGAGATCACTCAAATATCATATGAATTGTAAAATAATATGTTAATGCAACAATTTATATTTTTTTTTTCCAAAAACTGTTGTTGTATACATACATATATACGTTGAATCAAGATCGCAAGTAACAATTTTTTTTGCACATTGTCGAGTGTCAAGTTTGAAAAGAACTAACTTAGTCAAGTAACTCAAACAATACGAACCAACAAACAATTTACTTGGTTATAGAACTTGAAGAAAGCAATTTATGATTGAAGGCACGCTTTTGTATTGTTGTGAAAGTTGCACCTTTGTTACTATCTCAGTTATTTGTGCAGCAAAGCCATCGGATCGTTTTCACATTTTTCATATTTTTACAGTATTACTATTTACAGTTTTTCTAATTGTCTTTAATACTCCGAAGCAGCAGATTTTGATAAATGAGGTAGGTATCAAAATACTCGTATGCATTTATTAGGTACCTACATTGTGTGCGTGCATTTTGCGAAAAAGTCGTGGAATTGATCGGGTTGTTTTCCACAGTTATCAAGTGCTTGTATAGTTGTATACATTAGTTGTTATTTTCTTGTCATTAACAGTCAGGAACTCTTAGCACCGGAACCCTAAGACCCTTAGGTTATAGTTCTTGGAATACGTTTTCAATAACAACTTCAAACGAAAAACTAAAAACTAAAACGTTTAATGTCACACAAACGGACGGATACAACAAAACAAGTAGGGATCTATAACTGACTTGGAACCCTAAAAATGGAACACAAGTATGCGGAACCACCGAGAAAGAGTTACACAAAGCTTGTTTGGGAAGACTAAAGCGGTTTCTCACACCATGACACTCACAAGTGCCTGATAAACAAGCGGCCTATGAAGGTACACAAACTACTAAACATTTTGCGCTGAAGACATTTTACGTTCGTCAAATAAAAACAAGATCCGCCAAGTGCGGGTTTCAAACATTTGCCAATTATTTGGTCAATCAATTTTCTGAAATATTTTAAAAAGTATGGAACTTACAGAAATTTCAAAAGGTGTTTTTAAAAGGCTGAAACGATACCTTTTATTTGATACGCCACATGGGTAGGTACCCCCTTTTGAAAAAAAATCCCCCTTTTTAACCATTTTTCAAAAACTATTATTATTACAGACTTGTCTATATTTTTCCTGTAAAATATAGATTGATATCTACAAACACCAGCTAAGCTATAAGCTAACCTAACCTGCACGAGGTGTACCCACCACTATAATAAATGGACATCTCGACCGCCGCCGACGTGGCCTAGATTTTGGGCCGCCAAGATGATGTAAATGAACCAATGCGAATAGCATCGTGTTAGAAGTCTATGGGCCTGACCTCTTTTTTTTCAAATGGACTAATAATATGCTGTTAACCGCAGATGGCCATGACAGCGTTACTTACTTTTGGCGGGCGCAGAAGGCGCCTCACCGGTAAAGTTAGGTTGGAGCTTGTACGCACAAGGATCGCCACTTAGGTGCGAGCCTCGGCTTGGGCTGTTGCCAGATGCTACAAGCTACAAGAGGGAAATGGATGTTACGCTGAAGTGCACAAATACACCAATGGGCGGAAGAATTCTTCGACCTCACACCCGACGGGGTCGGTTTTTGGTCGGGTGTGCGGAAGCAAATCGGTACTTGTTGCCGTCACCTCCGGGTTAGCGTCAGTGTTTGGGTCAACCGGGCCAGAGGAGAGGGGCCTGATTTCATTGAATTTGCGACACAGTTTTATACGCTAAGACTACATAATATGCTGAGAATAATACTGTAAGGAAACTACATAGCTTTGGCTTCCGGCGACAGTTAATTCATTTATTTATTTAACAAAATCCACAGATCTTAACGCTCAACCTGTAACGTAGCTTATATATACGGAGAAGTAATGTAAAGTTACTTTAAGAGCACAACTTTTTAACCGGGTTAGTCGTTCCAGGGGTAACCTAACCAAACAATCTTAAAAATTAGATCTCGGTATACTATTAGCATAATTATGCAGAAATGTACTGAAAGAGCTGAGATTTGAAAGATTTAAACTCTTATATGTTATGACGACCGATGTGGCGCGGTGGGCGTAGGTCTGCCTGCTACGCAGAAGGTTGCGGGTTCGATTCTCGCCTCGGGACAAATGTGTGTACGATCTGCAGACATTTCTTCGGGGTGATCTGGTCGTTTTCAATATTTATAATAAAAAAAATCTATCTGTGTATTGTATTGTATTATGTATATCAGTTATCTAGTACCCATAACACAAGATCTGCTTAGCTTGGGGCTAGGTAATGCTGTGTGAATTGTCCATCGTTTTTTTTTTGTTTTTTCTTTGATGACAAGTGAAAGAGGCAAAATTTTGATACATTATTGATTGTTTATTTTTGGTTTTTGTTTTAATTGTGTTGTTCTACTAAATAGAACTTGTGAAGTCGTACCAAAAATGACTACTGTAGTTTATTTTTTGGCTGATTGACTGAGACTGGCTTTTACCAGGACCAGGCCGTCATGCTTATCCAACACTTTCATGGCCCACGACGCACTCGTTGATCTGGAGCTCTGTGTGGAGGCGGCGACGGCGGCGGCGCGCCTCTGCGGGTCGCACCGAGACTGGGCAGTGAATGCGTTAAGCCTTTTTTATCAGTACAAATACCTCTAGCTATACACAAGGTACCTACATAATCAGCACATAACGACTTACCAAACCACTTTTATCTAAACAGGCCTAAATCTCCTGTCTCGATCAAAGTCAAAAAATTTGTAACATACTGTTGACTACTAAACTATCTGTTAGAAAACTGATCATTATAATGCAAGAAAGTAGGACTCATAGGCGTTTAAAAGGTATTTAAAAAAATCCACAACAAAAATTGTTTTAACAATTCCGCCCAAAAGTTTTCGACGTAAAAAACGAATCGTAAAAAATCATAATTCGAAAACTAACCACCTAACTAACTAACTACGAAAAATCGGGGAACAGGGGGTATTTTCAGTAACCCCTGGGGGGTGAGTATTATTTAATTCTTAACAATACTGTTTGTTCCATCTGGTTTTATCGATCTGCAGGTATTTGTTCCTGGTGTTCTGGTCGTTTTCTATGTATAATAAAAAATATCTATCTATGTAATGTATTGTATTATGTATATCAGTTATCTAGTACCCATAACACAAGCTCTGCTTAGCTTGGGGCTAGATAATGCTGTGTGAATTGTCCAGCATTATTTATTTATTTATTTTATTTATTTATATAGTTCCAAAATCCCAGCGTTCATTTTACTGTCGTGAAAATTTATAAATGACCATGAGAACATCCAAACATCCTGCTCAACAACGGAAGTAATGTAAATACAAAACCTGCGTAGTTAATCTTTTATCGGTTTATTGTAGGTGCGAAAAAGGCGAGGAAAATATGTTACCTTCGTGCTTTTATCCGGTAGTGCGCTCTATTACTTATTTTGTCAAAGAGCTATTACGCAGGGGCGTATCTGCCGACATTAGAACATTTTTTTAACACCTTAAAGTAATGTCAATATTAAGTAATATGAAACCACAAGGCGTACAATCTCATAAGTTCCACTAAGTATGTGACCGTTGATTGAACAGTAATTCTCGGCATCTTGTTGGAATTATTTTAATCATTTTTTTTTTAGGATATACATATAATATTAATCTATTTTTACTGTTTAATTAACGGATGAAAACTTCTAATATTTAACATACCTACTAACAATGTCAAATTTAATGCAGTCAAATAGGTTTTAGAAAAAATAATATAATTTCGTAATATAAATTCGATGAAAAACCTAGACCGTCAGTGCAAAAACCTAAAAATGATACCATAACATTTTAATATTAGGACATTGTCACGACAGAACTGTCGTTGTGTAGACGTTCCTTCCTTAAGGCGCATACCCCACCCAAACTAGCGCCGCCACCTACTTTATGTTATTATTCCGTTTTACAAAGGAATTTTCAAAAATCCTTCTCCCTGTTCGTGATACCTATTTTAAGCTTTTTTATAATGCCTCTGTAATAGTTTTATTCTATTTAGTTAAGGCAGAGATACGAAGTTGCCCTTGGTGGCAACCAAAATCTATTTTCGTATCTCTGCCTAAACTAAATAGAATAAAACTATTTCAGAGGCATTAAAAAAAGTTTATGAAGATGGATTTTTGAAAATTCCTTTGTTAAACGGAATAATAAGATAAATTGGGTGGCGGCGCCACTTAGGGTGGGGTATGCGCCATAATCACAACGTGATTCGAATTTACATAATCACGATTGGCTACTGATTTGTAGACATGTGGACCTGAATACAGCCCTGGCCCGGCATTCAACGGATTCATCCAACAGGTAATTTCTACGGCTTCCATACTTCATTTTACTTCTCGGATGCTGCCTCACAAGCTATCCTATATTGAAATATCTCCATTGAAAACGCAATTCAATATTGCAGCATTCTTAACACATGGGCAGTCGCGCCCTCTTTTGATACGCTAGGAGTCGCTACCGTGTCCACCGGACCCAGTTTAATATTGCCGGATTTTTCTATAACTGCTGAATTTAATGTTACTGTGTATTTCTCAACAGTAATTATATTCTAAAATAATATTACAAATGGTATTAATCATTTATATTTATTACTTTTATTCATAAAAAAACGCTATTTAAAAACATACTAAAATTCAACCTACTTTAACGATACATTTTAACTTTTATCTTATATCTTATTAAATAAACAAAATAACTCTCTGAGCATTTTATAAATTATATGAAATAGGTGCTTGTTACTTGTCTGTTATTAAAATGAAGTGTATAGTGTTACATACGAAACGTAGGTACTTACTCAGTGAAAATTTACAACAATAGAATTTGTGCTTTTAATCCAAGGTGGATGTATTGTGTGATAGATAGAGGACATGCCTAAGGTGAGGATAGAGGTGAGTGGAAGAAAAATATATGTTGTACCTGTTGAGTTTGTTGACAAACGAAGGTCTAGCTAAAATAAACCCCATGAGAAAAGAAATCAGGGGGCCCTGAGTCCAGCAGTAGACCATTATAGGCTGCTGGTGAGGTGAGGAGAAGTCTTTAAATATATAAAAAAGTCCTACTCGTCATGACCTACGGAGCTGAGACATGGACGGACACTCACAGCAGGGCTGGTGGGCAGTTTAAAGTCACCCAGCGTGTTATGGAGAGAGCTAAAGTATGAGTATCTCTGAAGGATAGGATTCGCAACGAATACATCAGACAGAGAACCAAGGTTATCGACATAGCTCAAGGGATTAGCAAGCTGAAGTGGCAGTGGGCTGGCCATATCTCGAGAAGAACGGCAAACGTAGTGTAGGACGCTCTCCAACCAGGTGTGATGACGGTTTGCGAAGACCTCTGGCAGATGCTGAATGCGGCAAGCTGAAAATAACCCCCTTTCTTCAGGTGCACCTAATGGTGAGGCATATGCCCAGCTGATTATAGACTGATGATGATGAGTTCACTATATCGCGTTTCACTGTCGATAATCCAATGCCGCTCCCGCTTTTTCCCGAAAACTCAACCAAAATCATTATTAACTGAAGATTAACTAGTCTTTCTAGAATCGTTTTCCCCTTCGCTGGAGCCCGAAAATTTTCAATTAATTAATTAACAAAAAACTATGGGTATAGTTTTCAACTAAACAGTGTTAAGATGCACAGACAAATATTCAGACGTTAGGTTACGTCAGCGAACATGGATTTGAAGAAGGCTAATCTGTTTGCTGAGTAAACAAGTTCAGGGACGTTTTTGACTTGCGATGTGACAAACGTAACGTACACACCTACAGATATTCGTACTTATAAGTGTCACTGTGTCATAGTATCACTTGGTATGTAATAAACCATGTTACAATACCTAATTGGATCATAGTAAGTCTGCTGCTCGTACGCTAATCAAGTCTCTAAGCACTTGGCAAGGCTTTTTACCTTAACAGGACTCAATTTTATAATTAAAAAATATATATAACAAAAACACGTAGTAAAATCGCCACGTGGAATCATAGTTAGAAGAAACTCCAAAAACATTATATAGTGCTTGCGGTGCTATTTGCTTATAGAGTTTTGCTTCACTTGATTTCTTATAACGGGATGTTTACCATGATTTATGTTTTTGAGAAAATAGTAGCAGTAATGTAGATTTCAAAACGAAGTCTGCTAACTGTCTAATATTAACGCATTCCCGGCGCAACCCGCAGGTGTGACAAGACTGTGCAAAATATCAAATATCATTTTTTTTTATTTCTTTAAGCTTACAAAAAAAGTACTTAGATAAGTCAAATTTTATACTTTAAACACGTTTATAATAGTAATTATTATCAAATAAGAAATAAGGTGTTATAGAATTTGCCCACTTCAATTTTTTGTCCACTAGTGGAAGAAGCGTGAAAGAAAGTGTGCGTCGTAGACCATGAAAGATTTAACCCAATGGTCGGTTTGCTTCTGTTCTTGAATATGAAGAGAGCAATTCCATCTTTTCCTGTAAATAAGAAGCCTGTGGCCAGTGTTGGGTGTACGCATTGAGTCGTCATCGTCACCTTAAACGTCCTCATCATGATTAGCCTATAAAAGTCCACTGCGAGACATGGAAATAATGTTAATTGTATTCTATAAACGTTATTTTTATTATCAATATAGACCGCCGATTTACTAGAAAATATCGAACTACTATTCTATACTTTAACTTTGGATTGTGTCCTATAATGTCCTTCCCCGAAGTAATAATACGTCTGAGCGTCTAGTCGAAGCAACGCGTGACCCGAGAGCTGGTGAGTATCTGGCACAGCGCATCAGCATTGTCATACAGCGGGGCAATGCAGCCAGTATCTTGGGCACGCTTCCGACTGGTATTGATATGGAATAGTTGAGCTACCTGTAGATTGTTTGCAACAGTTTACAGATAGCTCAATTGTTTCTATTGTAAATACTAGTATTAATTTAATTCTATTTTTTTATTGTAATTTTCTTTCTTAATAAAGATGTATATATATTATATATATACGTATTTCTGCAAAATATAAATTAAAAATATAAATTTAAAATATAAATATAAATTATAATACAATTAATAATAATAATTATAATACAAAATATAAATTTTTGCTTAATTAATACGTAACCATACAGTTTTCACAATTCTGTCTAGTTTTAATAACCACATCAGCCGTGAAATGGGAACAGACAGGCTGGCAGATCTACTTTCACATTGTTTATTATATGGAGTGTAATCCATAAAATGCTACAACACGCAGCTGAAGGGTTGAAAACCCAATGGTTTTCAACTCTTCAGCTGCTTTTGTTAAAGTACGCCGTAATGAATTAATTCAAGCTGAAAAAGGCTCCGAGCGAAATAGGTCGCAACAGTGAAATTGTGATAATACGCTACTATTACGTGGTGTTTTGGAAAACGCTGTATTATTAAATTATGGAAATAAAAATTTAACTATGAAAATTTCTTGATTTTATTCCTCATTTTGTTATTTTTACTCGACAGATCCAACAGATAGGAGATGTTGGATTAGTGGCACTCTCGTGTGAACGTAAGAGATAGTGTGCACGAAATAAATTAGGTTAGACACTAACTATATTAATTAATTGCATAATGCAAAAGGTTGAATCGATGATCACATGTATGTTACCTCTGAAACGACTAAACGGATCACGCTGAAACTTGACAGTTATTGACTTAAATCTTCACACCTAATCGTAAAGACTATTCTCGTGATGATCATATAATTAATACCTATGCAAAATCTTAAGGCGGCTATCGATGTGAAATGGGCAAATTAGGGTTACAATAAAACAAGTTTTCTCCGCCATCTTTATCGATAAAACTTAACTTAAGGTGTTTTTTTACCTTATAAGCTATGGGATACTAGACAGGTCCCCTTTTTTCGAATATAAAAAAAAATGATTTAGCATCCTGTTTTCTTAGTTTTTACAATTTTTCTTTTTCTTTGTGAACAATAAATTTTAGTGGATAAAATCAATAACACCTTGTTTCTTATTTGATAATAATTACTATTTATAAACGTGTTTATAATATAAAATTTGACTTGTCTAAGTGCTTATTTTGTGAGCTTAAAGAAATAAACGTTATTTATATTTGATATTTCTCCTAAGCTACATATTCATCAACATATTAAAATAGAAGAACACCCAGGGCACCTTCGGCTTAGTTTTGCAAACAAATGTCTTATCAACAAAAACTTAATTTTTGACCTACTTATGCCGCTCTGCTCGGTCCCGCTTCTTTAAACGCGAAATCCTATGCCCATCCTATTTACAAAATGGCGTTTTACATCGCCCCCTTTAGCAAAATGTAAGACCTAAATGGTTTGATACCCTTGCAAACCCCGCTCATTAGGTCGCTTGTTGACTAGGCCCGTAGTGTGGCCATAACGCGAGGATGGAAACGTTTGGAAACTACGCGTGCTAACTCGAACAAGCCTGTCGCGATAGGCTTCCCTTTAGTCACTTTATGAACGCAAAAGGCAGTTTCATATATTTGATAATTCGTGCCCGTCAACGCGTCCGCGCAAGGCTCGCAGCGTAGTTGAAGCCTTTACGCTTTAGTTAGGTTTCGATCGCTCTACCTATAATTGGAAGTCCAAATGAACTTTGTCCGGTCTTCTCTGTACTAACTCGCTAACTTTCACGACTATTTTAGTACTCCAAAATAATCACAGTTAAATTAAGCCCCAAAGTTAACAAAGCTTGTTTTATGAGAACCTTTTAAAGTAACCTACCTATAAAACGTCTGACAGACTATATGACTAACTATTACCTTAAAAATGACGAAATCTATCACATTGTTTGTTCTACTTTGGGGATAGCCCACATTATTAAGAGAGAAAATTAAAATCAAATAATAGAATTAAATGAAAACTAGTATTTATATATACAATAGAAACAATTGAGCTAACTGACTTTTGCTAACAATCTACAGATATTTTCTTACATGAGATTTGAATCTTTCGCTTATCTGCATCTTAGGCGTGCCTTTGGCGGGCCCTGATGATTACGAAAGAAGTTTCATTCATCAGTAAGAGCACAGTAATACGCGAAGTTCAAATACTTAATTATGTGCGACCAGTGGTCCGCCCCGGCACTGGTTTATTCCAATATATCCTATGTTCATCAGGCATAATGTAGGATTCTACCTACCTATAGTGAAATCTATTTAGTGATCTATTTATACGGTGAAAGAATTTTTCAAAGCGGTCCAGTAGTTTCGAAGCCTATTCAATTCAATCAAACAAATCTTTCTTCTATAAAAATGAGTATAGAATAACATCTATTGCAAGTACTGAGATACCTCTCTTCGTTTACCGTCCAGGCGTGTCAGCTGATTTCATATTTAGTTCTTTTTGTTCGAGCTTTGTTGACCGCTATCTAATCGAAAGTGGTATTATCTAAGCACAATATTAACCTGAGTGATTTGATATGATCTGTTCGAATCACCGAAATGTAATAACACTTATCACTAATGGGCACTCATTACGCTTTTTGTGGGCAAGGCAACAAACATTGGTTTAGTAGAGTCAAATAATGGATGATATGTACGGATTTTAAACCAATAAACCAGCCAAGAACGAGTTAGACTAATGTTTTATGTAAACCAGATCTGATTCAGTGTGCCTACTTGTAAAGCACTAAGCTCTACTATTGGATTGTGAATAACCTAAATTTCAAAGTGTCACAAAAAAAGTAGTTCAAATAACGAAAGAACTGTGTTCAACCCAGGCAGCTTGTAAACACAAACACCTTGCTTATAGGCACATCACAGAAACACAAGTAACTACATAAAATGAGTGGCAGCGCCGCGCCGCCGACACGTAGAGGGTGCTTTGTCAACCCACCTCTGGTCCAATTCTAAAGACTCGACTTCGCTGTACGTAATGACTGTGCAGGCTTTTCAATGCAATCGCAAGAACTCGTATAAATACTTACCGGATTTTCATAATAGCTACTTTTAAGCTTGGGTAACTTTCAATGTAGTTATAATTTTACGGAGTTTTGAAAAGAAAACTTGTCGTAGTTCGTTTATTATTGCAAACACGTTAATATTTAAGTAACCGTATAAACCACAGGCGCTATGGCGCTCACTAGGGGAGGCTTATGTCCAGCAGTGGACTAATATAGGCTGATGATGATAAACCACATCAATTTGCCTTGATAAATAACGTTTCATCGATAGGTGAAAAGTTCCAAGTTTGGATAACCAACAAAATAAATTAGGGCCGTCAGATAGTTGTCTCTGTAAAAGTTTTTTTGGCAACTGTTAGGTAGCATAAAGTTGGAAATCAAACTGATTTATTAATATTGTATTAATAATATACACAATTAATGTTCTTGAATGGAGACCGCGAGTTGGCGAACGTAGTGTAGGACACCCTCCGGCCAGATGCGAAAGTCTGCAGATAGATGCTGATAAAATCGAAATAATTTCACGGTCGAAGACCTAAATGTTTTTTAGTAGTCGAGCATTATTTCAGTACTCTACCCGTTTGCTTTCTACATACCAGAACGTGACTAGCCCTCGCGTGGGGCTATGGTAAAACGTGCGTGGCTACGTGTAGTACGCGCGTGGCTATGAAGTACGCACCCACAGCAAAAAACCGGTGACATAGTAATGAACGATGACAGCCCATCTCGCGCGTTGAGAGAGATTTAAGACGGATTGGGTTGCATCGCTAATGGCAACATGATTAATGAAATCTCTCTAATCAAATATTAACTGTCATAGCCCAATGGGTTCGTACCATGCGCACACTAATATTATATAGCGAATAGCGGTGAGACATCACGGCAAAGCTTTCAGAAAAAACAAGATTCGCCAAGTGCGAGTGTAACTCGCGCGCCGAGGGTTTCAAACATTTGCCAATTATTTGGACAATCAATTTTCTGAAATATTTTAAAAAGTATGAAACTTACAGAAATTTCAAAAAGTGTTTTGAAATGGTCAAAACGATACCTTTCATTTGATACCCCACATGGGTAGGTACCCCTTTTTGAAAAAAAATCCCCGTTTTTGACCATTTTTCAAAATCTATTATTATTACAGACTTCTCTACAATTTTCCTGTAAAATATAGATTGATATCTACAAACGCCTAATACATTGTACATGGATCGGTCTGCAATCTTCGGAGCTAGGGGGGGGGGGAATGGTCAATTTTTCGTCTTTTTTTGAAATATTTCAAAAAGTATGAAACTCACAGAAATTTCAAAAAGTGTTTTGAAATGGTCAAAACGATACCTTTTATTTGATACCCGACATAGGTAGGTACCCCCCCTTTTGAAAAAAAATTCCCCCCCTTTTTGACCATTTTTCAAAAACTATTATTATTACAGACTTCTCTATATTTTTCCTGTAAAATATAGATGGATATCTACAAACGCCTAATACATTGTACGTGGATCGGTCTGCAATCTTCGGAGATAGGGGGGGGGGAAAGGTCAATTTTTCGACTATTTTTGAAATATTTCAAAAAGTATGAAACTTACAGAAATTTCAAAAAGTGTTTTGAAATGGTCAAAACAATACCTTTCATTTGATACCCCACATAGGCAGGTACCCCTCCTTTTGAAAAAAAATTCCCCCCCTTTTTGACCATTTTTCAAAAACTATTATTATTACAGACTTCTCTATATTTTTCCTGTAAAATATAGATTGATATCTACAAACGCCTAATACATTGTACATGGATCGGTCTGCAATCTTCGGAGCTAGGGGGGGGGGAATGGTCAATTTTTCGTCTTTTTTTGAAATATTTCAAAAAGTATGAAACTCACAGAAATTTCAAAAAGTGTTTTGAAATGGTCAAAACGATACCTTTTATTTGATACCCGACATAGGTAGGTACCCCCCTTTTGAAAAAAAATTCCCCCCCTTTTTGACCATTTTTCAAAAACTATTATTATTACAGACTTCTCTATATTTTTCCTGTAAAATATAGATAGATATCTACAAACGCCTAATACATTGTACGTGGATCGGTCTGCAATCTTCGGAGATAGGGGGGGGGGAAAGGTCAATTTTTCGACTATTTTTGAAATATTTCAAAAAGTATGAAACTTACAGAAATTTCAAAAAGTGTTTTGAAATGGTCAAAACGATACCTTTCATTTGATACCCCACATAGGCAGGTACCCCTCCTTTTGAAAAAAATTTCCCCCCCTTTTTGACCATTTTTTAAAAACTATTATTATTACAGACTTCTCTATATTTTTCCTGTAAAATATAGATCGATATCTACAAACGCCTAATACATTGTACATGGATCGGTCTGCAATCTTCGGAGCTAGGGGGGGGGGAATGGTCAATTTTTCGTCTTTTTTTGAAATATTTCAAAAAGTATGAAACTTACAGAAATTTCAAAAAGTGTTTTGAAATGGTCAAAACGATACCTTTCATTTGATACCCCACATAGGCAGGTACCCCTCCTTTTGAAAAAAAATTCCCCCCCTTTTTGACCATTTTTCAAAAACTATTATTATTACAGACTTCTCTATATTTTTCCTGTAAAATATAGATTGATATCTACAAACGCCTAATACATTGTACGTGGATCGGTGTGCAATCTTCGGAGATAGGGGGGGGGGGTATGGTCAATTTTTCGACTTTTTTTGAAATATTTCAAAAAGTATGAAATTTACAGAAATTTCAAAAAGTGTTTTGAAATGTTCAAAACGATACCTTTCATTTGATACCCCATTTGCCTTCCTAGGTCTCTTTTGAAATTTCAACATCAAAATTTGTACTGAAAATATTCATTTTCATTTTTCATTTATTTATATATATTTTTCTTAAAATCAGTAATGGCGCACGAAATGTATCATTATTTCAAATTTCAAGTTAATAGCTGCAGTAGTTACTGAGATATTCAAGAAAGAGCGGGGACGGACAGAGCGAGACCATAAGGGTTTCAAAACCGATCTTTGAAACCCTAAAAACAGACTAAAATTTGAAAGCTTTGCTCTACCGTATTTCAAAGAAATCAGCTACAAACTGCGACAGTCATAAAGTTTGTTTAACGGAAATATTACGTAAGTTAATAAATAAATATTACAGGAAAATTACAGCATCGTTTGCTGCCCATTTATAGTACCTTGCTTTTCTTTAAATATTTGTTTTGTAAGTATCATCATCACAGATTCATCTGATCTCTTAGAGAAATTTTGTGTCTCAACACTAAATGTCCTTAGGGCTCACCCTAGAATCTGCTGAGTAATTATTGTCAGACGCCTTCAGAGGCACAGTGGGCCAAGGTCCACCTTCGACGTGGTTGTTGCATATTTTACTGGAGACAAGTGTTTAAAGACGAAAGACGTATAACTGCTGCATAAATCTGGTTCGGTCAACACTAACCCTGCTTAATTTGCGACATGATGAATACTGTGTGGAATGCCGACCATTGATTTCACATATTTTATTAGCTGAAGCATAGAATCGATAACAGACATTATTGTACATTGCTACAAGTCCTGTAGTATTTAGTTCAAAAATAATTCTATGAGCTCTGGAAATAAAAATACATAAATAAATTAATAAATAATGCTGGACAATTCACACAGCATTATCTAGCCCCAAGGTAAGCGAGCTTGTGTTATGGGTACTAGATAACTGATATACGTAATATTATACATTACATAGATAGATATTTTTTATTATACATAGAAAAACACCCAGACCAACGGAACAAATTTCTGCAGATCACATTTTTGATTGTTTAAATTCCGAACGACAAAGGGTTGAGTTCAGCGGCTGCGGAATTTGTATTTTTTGTATGTTGATCATATGTATATTTTTTTTGATCGTTTTTGTGTCACAATGTTCATCCCAGGTTTATTGTGCTTGTGATTTTACTGATATTTGACTTTCGAGACCAGGGGCTTTCTTAGCTGGTGCAAAACGTACCTATCGTTTTGTGTGTCTATACTGAAGAATTCCCGAAGCAGGAGTTCAAAGCATACCTTGGGCCGAGGTTTTCGGTACACCACAGGACAGCTATATCATATTCGTTTGAGCAATTTGATTGAAATTGATTCCGAAAATATTTATTCAGAACGCTGCTGTATTCGGAAGCAAAATTAATTTTGATTTTGCTTCCAAATAAACGTTCCGAGAAACGTATCTACCAAACGTAGGATTGCAGTAATATAATATGTGTAGCTATGCACAACCCCTGCACCTTTGACTACATTAAGAATGTTAAAGGTACCTACCTACTGGTTCACATGATGGATAAAATTGCCATAGGAATACATAGATAAGGTTATTATTGATAATGTATGTTAAGGTAACGGGAGGTCAATAAAAGGCCTATAGTGGTACAGTCTTGCCACGGGTCATGGTTGAGATAAGGCACTGAAAACAATTCTTAAAAAATCATGAAACACTAAGCATTATCAGATGGAGATTCTAAAAGACGGATGTTTGTGCGCTGAGGAGGTTACCTCATGTTTGATGCATTCACTGCCTAGCCGGCACGGCACTATACAAGGCCGGGCATCTGAGTCTTGCGGGCCATGAAAGTGTTAACTGAATTGAATAACAGCTTACCTTTTCTTCTAACTTACTTTGCAGTCACTGGAGTCTCAAACGGAACTACAGTAGACTTACCTGAAAAAAAAACTTAATTTAGTACGACACTCAACAAAATGATAGGCGTCTATTTACCATCTACGTTACCTAAAAATAATAGCTTTTAAAATAAATAATTATTATTTCAAAACAAAGTAAGTTAAACACGTTTAACCGCATACGATTCAGTGACAAACAACTCAACTCTAATGTTATAAATGCGAAAGTTTGGATGAGTGGATGTTGGATACTTTTTCACGCCAAAACTAAAAAACGGATCGGGCTGAAATTCGCGTACTGGTACTTTTATCTCATAAATAAGTTTCCATGGGATAGAAATTCCCATATAACATAGAAACAACATTTACATACTATCAAGTTCAATCTGTAACCTTAAATAAAATCTGCGTCTTCACAAGATAATCCTGTAACAAACTTCAGACATACCCATTAACTCCTCGAAACAATGTATATAAGTATGTTAGCCCGTGAGAATTTATATTTTACCTACACAGTCTGTCAGCTGTGCAAACACCAAGTGTTGAGATGTTTAAAATACCCAAAAATGAGTCAAGATAAAGTTTAATTTAACCTTGAGTTAGGGACCTTTGCCTAAACGAGAAACATAGCAAAATTCAAAATTCAAAGTGCTTTATTTTCCTTTAGACTTTACAGGACTCTTGGACACGTCATAAAACTCAGATTACGTAAGTAAAACTAGGAAATAAAGTACCTAATCGCTTTGTTTTTCCATTTCAATCTTTTTAAGGTAAAGTAAAGAAGCGTACAAGAAACCTTTACCTTGTCAGAATGTTAGTTTTCGAGTTAGAGCAAAACTCGTCTGAAGCTTTTTTATCGTCTCAATAATCTGATATTTTATAGTAAGCCATAGGATAGCCAGCAGATAGTGCCAGTATTAGATAGTGAAAGATGTCGCTATTTCAAGAAGTGCACGTTTTAGAAGAGTGAATATTGTAAGGCGTACTGTAAGCTGTGCAAAGTCACTATCAATTTTCAAGGAAATGGTAAAGGAACACTATTTGTCCTGTTGTCACTGAATACGTTCTTGTTTCCATATAATATGTAAGTAGAAATTTAGTTTATATTTATAGGATAGGTATGTATATATTTTTTAAATTGTAATTTATTATAATGTAGGTATGTGTAGAGACCGCGACTCGGCAAACGTAGTGTAGGACGCCCTCCGACCAGGTGGGATGACGATTTGCAAAAGACTGCTGGCAGATGCTGGATGCGGCAAGCTGAAGACAGGGCGCTATGGCGCTCATTAGGGGAGGCCTATGTCCAGCAGTGAACAAATATAGGCTGATGATGATGATGAAGAGGTATGTGTTTAAATTATATATTTTTAAGAAGTACTATTAGATACACACAGGTCTAACCCATGTATATCCGATGATCCTATCCATACCAGGTTGTCTAGCAGAGATTGCTCTTGAGCGATAAGACCGCCAATTGTCACTTATTGTTTATGTGTTTCATTTGTAAATTATTTTTAGCTTAAGTGTGCAATAAAAGTATTTTCTATCTTTTTATATCTATCTACTATTGTTTCTCAGATGATAGGAACTTTCGCTCTTGTAGTACCTACTACTGCCGAAGCCCGCCTTTGTGCGAGTTTAGTCGCAGACCTTTAGTAGCGTTAAACTGTAACTTGAATACGCAATTTTTTTATTTCAGTTGGCACCGCGAATGTGTTTTTATATTTTACCAATTTTGGCCGTAGAACATGCGCGGCGCTTGACAATTTTGATGAAAACTCATGTAATTGCATTTGCCGCATGTCCAATTTGTAAAGTTCAGTAAAATTCAAAACAATACACCGTTAAATTTTTCATATATAAATTTTTAGTAGTTAGTGGTCTGACAGCGGTACATCCAATAGATATAATATAAATTCCTTTATTTAGTCAACAGAATATCGTTTTAAAATAATAAAATAATGCTGGACATTTCAAACAGCATTTTCTAGCCCCAAGCTAAGCAGAGCTTGTGTTATGGGTACTAGATAACTTATATACATAATACAGTACCTAATATAGAAAGATTTTTTATTATACATAGAAAACGGTCAGAACACTCGGAACAAATACCTGCAGATTTTACAAATATTTATCCAGGCAGGAATCGAACCTTACCAGCCCACTGTGACAGAGGTCGTCGTTTGACCGTAATCTCACTGGTGTATCACGAAGGACACAAATTCACTATTGCTTTGAAGAGACACATCGGTCGAATTCCACTAAATCTAGAGTTTCTGTCATAGCAAAGCAATTAGTTAGCAGAATTCAGGCCCAGATTAATCAGGTTAGTCCCTGACGGCCCCAATCCCGGAGAGACCCGATTTTCTAATTCAGTACCTCGACTCTATCGATTAAAAGTAAATCTTCTATAGAAATAAATTCCAATCGATCAATCAGTAATCCTAATTCGAATGTAATTCTGTCTGTCTGTTTTTCTGTCTGTTACCTTTTTGTAATGATATTTGGAAAGGATTATAATAAGTATATTATGATATCCTAGGGAAGATACACTACTTTAGTAAGGCTATTTTGTATCCTGGTTAGTTTCTCATAAAAACGTATCAAAAATTTATGCCAAATATAAGACTATAGAGAAAATAAAAACATTTTAACAAAAAGGTGAGTAAAGATGATAAAAGAAAAGTAAAAATATTAATATCGAAAGGAAATAGCTAGTACAAAATAGTACAAAGCGACAACGAATGTACTGAAAGAACGCCAACATTCATCAAACAATCAGGAGTGGCTCGTCAAACTACTCTAGCTTCTGGTAAAAATTCGTTTGCACACCAAATTATCTGGTATATCAAAAAACCCATTTAATTTAAGTCTACCAACATGTTACCCTAAGTAACATGCAACCCAATTATGTAACTCAATGATCTGTATATCAATGGAACTGTTGAACTAAAAATACTGACATGACAATTCCTAATCTTTGAAAGCGGTGCTGTATGATCATGAATACATGTTTTAAATATTCCATCAAAAATGAGACGGTATTCGTTGTAGCTGGCATTTGAACAGACAACTTTAAATTATACTAGATTAACAGATAGCTATAATTTCAACTTAAAATTAAAAACTATTTCTCAGCGCTCTCCGTGCCAGGTTGAAGTAAATTTTCATATTTTATCAGCCAACACAGTACTTCAATCAAAGAGTCGTTCGCAATTCATTAAAATATACCCTGAGTGCTGTAAAATATTCCGTTCCAGTCTCTTTACATCCGCGGTACGTACTCAAAACGATCAGACGCCAAAGAGAACACCACAAATCCTCGGGAATCCATAATGCGTTCCTGAGCACTCATTTGTCACTTTGAACCAGCCAACACAATGCGTCACTGAGTATTTGACACTTTGAGACCGAGGGCGGCAACCCTGTTCATTTCTGTACCTACCTGTAGGCCTACCACCTTCTGCCCGATGCGATGATTCATACGCACTATTCCGAAATAAACAACTAAGTTACACTTTAATCAGCTCAGTAGTTTTGTCGTACACATTCCTATAACCGCGTGCAATCATCAAAACTAACGCCTTAAGTGTACGAAATTAAACTTTTTTTTTTAATATTTATTTAAGGGTTTTATCGATTAAACTTAAGTTCGAATTTGTAGGTGCATAGATGTTTCGCTCGAAAATTCTAACAAAGCTGGCAGTGAATAACAGAGAATGAGTCAAAAATCAATAGAATATCATTTAAAACAGGTTATTGAGTTATTTTGTAGATTATTCTCATAATTCGAAGGGACCAAAAGAAAAACATATAAAATATATGTTAGCTCGTTTTCCCAGAACTTATTCACTATATCCTACTGACGCGAAAAATGGCGGCTAGATTAAAATCCTTTACAACCGTCGATATAAATAAAAGGTAGAGCAAATTGACAACTTTAATTACTAAAGTCCAAAATTCCCTTTGATAATAAAGAGCCACGTAGATGGTCACAAATAACAGTTATGCACAAAAAGACATCTTGAGTGTATTTTTGAAGACGTCATTTAAGATCACAAAGATTCTCTAATTTTAGTGGGCACTCATACAAACACAGTACTTTAAAGTCTGAAGTAGACGGGAACTCTTGGAGCTGCGGAAACCTGTACCATAAATTAGTTTTCCAAATCCATATTCGTAGAAATGTCGAATTTTGCATATTTATATAAACTTTAGTGTGTTTTAGTGGTGCCTGTTTTGACATGCAGGCTTATGGCGCATTACCATAACATAGTGAACAAATATATGGCAGGTAAACCTTACGAAAACTTTGAAAGTAAAATTAATAAGCGAAGTAAAAAAAGGTTTATAATATTTTTTAATGATATTAGATACATTTTATGTAATGTAAATTCAACCTCGTTATTAAAACCTGAGATTGTAGAATACCCGAGATTCCAGAGTGCCGTCAATGATAAAACAGGCGATCCACTATAGGTACGGCCTTGCCCTGTATGCACTTATCTGTTCACATATTCAAAAAACAAACACGCTGAAAGAAATAACCTTAAACTTTTAGGATGTTTACCATTATTACTTGGGTTATAATATGACTACTTTAAAGTTATATTTTAAAATTTGTTGTATCATCCCTATTGATTCCAAATGACTGCGCTGGGGTTGGATTAAATAGCTCATGAAATGTATGTAAGGAAAGGCAGCCACTCCAAAGGCGAAGGATACCGCCATTGACTGCCATTGTCGTTCTGCAATCCCTTTGAGTGTCGCAAACAAGAGGTACCTACCTACCTATTTATGAAGACAATTCTCACCGTACCGAATTTTAAAAGTGTTAGTATTTAGGTAGGTTTCGTAAGAAATATGAACATTTTCGCCTTAGACTACCTCTGTGGCGCGGTGGGCGAAGGTGTGCCTGCGACGCAGGAGGCTGCGTTTTCGATTCCCGCCTCGGGACAAATGTGTGCACGATCTGCAGACATTTGTTCAGGGTGTCAAAATTATGTAGGTATTCTAGTCCCGAATAAGTATTCAGTCGGATGATGTCAAATAATATCAAATATCAATAACATGAGTTTATCTGGAGAGGCCTATGTCCAGGTGTGGATTAATAAAAGCTTTAATATAGACATTAATAATGATGATCATTCAGTCAAATCCATTTTGTATATGATGTATTAATATTTCTGTATCAAGTAAAGCATTATTATTTTATTCTGTTTAAATCACGTTCAGAGATTTCGCAGAAGACTTGACATGTTCATAAGGGCCGCACTTCCTCCTCTATTTAAAATCTATCTTCTTTCCGGCTATTTTCGAAATATCACAATAGCCTTGGTCAATAAATGTTTTTAAACTTACGCGATCTGAACACATAATTATAAATACTATTTAACGTATTATTTTTTCAGTCATCCCGTGACCACGGCAGTGTGTAAACCTGTCGAAACGTCGGGAAAAATAGGTAAATAAACGCGATAAATACCCGTTAAATAGTATTTATAATTAAGCCTTGGTCAACATCTGAAAATACAGTTTTCATATTGTTGGGAACAAAATTGTCTGCCGAAATACAACTTGATATTTTTGAACATTGAAATATACCTTAACACCTCAGTCACAGTTGATGACTACAATAGTGTCTAAAGGTCACGTCAATAAAGCACCACTTACTACAATAAAGCAGCAAGCAATCAAGTTGACAGCACTTTGATTGCTTACTGTTGAGTTAGAGCAACAGCAAGCAATAAAAGTGCTGTCCTCGCGTGGTCTTCAAAAAGGCTCATGGTCGTGTGAGCTTGTGGTTTGCAAGGCGTAAGCCATCAAGCTGAAGTGGCAGAGGGCTGGCCATATTTCAATAAGAACCGACAACCGCTGGGGTAAACGTATTCTTGAGTGGAGACCGCGACTCGAAAAACGTAGTGTAGGACGCCCTCTTACCAGGTGGGGTGACGATTTGCGGAAGACTGCTGGCAGATGCTGGATGCGGCAAGCTGAAGACAGGACGCTATAGCGCTCATTAGGGGAGGCCTCTATGTCCAGCAGTGGACTGGTATAGGCTGACGATGATGATGATGAAGCCATCAAGATGCTAGGTTGCGGCAGGCCGGTTACCACGCACTGTCTGCTTCTATTGCTGTTACTGCGACCTAAAGCTTACGAGCTAATTCAATATTTTTTGTACTGTAATAAATAAAAAAATTGTTTATTATTCTCTTCAAAATAGGTTCTTAAACTTGTATTGTGAGAGGCTGGAGCTTGGTTTTAGAAAAACCTGAAGCGGCAATGCTGCAGGGATCCACCACCCCACAGATTACATACAATAATATGAAAAAATTGTTAGGTCTAACGTATCATAATGTGACAAATAGACGACCTGTATTTACCTTTAACCATCCCCTGGAATATCCAGTGATTAAGGGTGGACACGAATAGAAAAATGTTACAAAATGATACTCTGCGGAAACGGTGCGATATTAATTAACTAAAGCCTTTCATAATACTCCAAATACGTATGATAGTAAGTACAGACATTGCTAATAAAGCTTAGCTTTTGATGCACCGGTGCGGAGTTATCAATTTCTATATAGTAATTCAATTTCAGTCGGAAATGAGACCTCTCGGTCGACTCTTATTGATAGAATACAGCACAGTATCTATTTCACAGAACGTACGAGGGATGGGTGGCAAAGATTCTCAACGTGTAAATGAAATTCATAGCGTGAATATTAATATTCCTGTAACGCTGTTCTCGGAACAAATGCATACGAAAACATATTTATAATGTGTAACACAATATTTTACACAAGACTCTTTAAATAAAATACCTGGAAGCTGTAAGTTTCATAATTATTGCATACAAATAAGACGTAGCGAGATAAAATTAATACCGTCCTCGCAAAAGACCTCGTAATTATATTCTGAAAACTACTACAGACACGAAATGAACATGTCATTCTTTGGAATTCACGTTCCGTAAATTAAATTCCATCCAAAGGAAAATTAATGGAAATTTAAATGAAGTTCGAAAATCTCAGTTATTAATTTTGATTTTCTCTTAAAATGCAAATAACATGTACAAATATTTCTGTTACTATTATTTATATTACTTACATACATATTGCTCGCACATTCTGCACGGGCACAGAAATATTTTCAATGAGCTCCTTTTTCGCTTACCAAAGATTAAAATGTAAAATCAGGCAACACTTTTATAAGTATTACTAGGCAATGTTTCCAGACACCTTCTATAGAACGTGGGTGTAACTGGCTCAGAACCGCGATTCATGGAGAGATAAGGGGGAAGCTTTTGCCCAACAGTGGGACATTATAGGCTTACTGTATCAAACTTGTGATGCCGGCTTAGAATTTGCAACATCCCAACTATTCCCGTGGGTGTCTTAAGAGGCGACTTAAGGACATACACCGGGTGGCGGACAGAAAAGCTTTTTGCAGAATAGATCTACCACCAAACTATCTATACTACACTATAATCCTCAACCCGCAAGCCCAGCGTGGGGATTATGGGCATTCTCCCCATGAGAGAAAATCAGGTGGAGGCCTGTGTCAGTGGACTAATTGTGGGCTGTTCAAATTAAGAGATTAAGTTTCAGTAACTAGGCAAGGTATAAAACATTTGAATTTACTATAGTGTGTCTTGTATTGCCAAAACGATCATTCGATTCCTGATGAACTTACCGTGCCTAGCTTAACCGGTCACATAATAGACTAAAACTATTTAAATATATTCAGTGTTGTATTCATATAAAAATTATTGCAAACATCCTCTGAGATTCCCGGACATGTCTGTTGAATAACAATAGTTGGGATCAGTGCTGGCAACACCGTCCGCCCATTACAGTATGAATAAATGTATAGAGTGCTATTTCAAAGGTTTCGTGTATTTTCTACGGATTTCACAATGTTATTGTGGTGGCCACGTGGCCTCTGAATTTTGGTACAATTGATGGCAAAACGGAAAACCGTTGAAAAACAAATGAGCATCAAATAGAGTTCATATTTAAAACACAATAGACGTTGGTTATTTGGTTTCCTTGTCTACGCCACTCATTAGGGATTTGGTGTGGATTGTTCAGCATTATATAATATTTTAAAGTCGCTATGGAGAGAGCTATGCTAGGAGTTTCACTGAAAGATAGGATACGCAACGAATAAAACCGATAGAGAAACAAAGTTAGCGACATAGCTCAAAGGATTAGCAAGCTGAAGTGGCAGTGGGCTGGCCATATCTCGAGAAGAACCGACACTACCGCTGGGGTAAACGTGTTCTTGAGTGGAGGCCGCGACTCGGCAAACGTAGTGTAGGACGCCCTCCGACCAGGTGGGATGACGATTTGCGAAAGACTGCTGGCAGATGCTGGATGCGGCAAGCAGACAGGGCACTATGGCACTCATTAGGGGAGGCCTATGTCCGGCTGTGGACTGGTATAAGCTGATGATGATAATGATGACCTTTCGTTCAACAATAACCATAACCATACCATGATTCCATTTATGTTATCTATAACTAGCATAATTTATCCAAACAGGGAAATATAACAAGGCCTTGCTCACTTTGTACCTACCGAAACATGTTACAATATTCACAAATTATCAGAAATTTCTCTGGGATTAAAATGATAGTCAAACAAAATGCCCAATAGGTAGTCCAACCATCACCACAAACAAATATTGCAAATATTTTACTACAACATCGGCTTTTCAAGTCCGTAAAAAAATAATTTTCTGGATCCGCATATTGCTTTTTTGTAGGTAAATAGTTTGTGAAATATTAAACCAATACAGCTTTATTGGTTTTTCCCCGAATTACTCAGACTGCGCGCATCATGGATTTTTGTAAATGACTCGAAAAATAATTTCTCGATGGTACAGTAAAATAAGTAAAAACATTTATTTATTAGTAAAAATACATACATATCTAATACGTTAACTGATAAAAAAAAATTTAAAACTAAATGTCGATGTCGATCCTATACCTTCTAGAAGTAACGCATTGGAGTACGTCCGTTGTAATGATATTTCTGGTTTTTAGTAAACGAATTTTTATAATGTTAAAATTGCCTATAATCATTATCTGTTTTCCTTGATTGTACTATGCTTAAGTCAAAACCCGTGTAGACCACACCACTATTGCGTGAGCTTGACAGCGCTCGACGCTGATAACAATTCACGTTGCAACTTATGTTGGTTACTGCGAGCGACGACGATCCTACTCTGCCGTAACCATAGTGAAAAAATTCTATGTCTATGGCCGTCGTAACATAGTTTTTAAACTAGTACGGGGGTAGAAATCACAAACAAGCTATGCATAACTTGATTGCAAAGTGTAAACTACTTCATTCTTATTAATATCTAAGTATGTATTCAGGAATTTTTTTCAGTATTTTAAAAGAATGCTAACTGGGTTAACGCTAACTGACTTTTGATTATGCAAGACAACTTTTTTCACCAATGTTTTGTAAAACAGCTTTTAGCAACTGTTCATCAATATAGGTAAGTTATTAGTATTATATATTTTTTTTTTATATTTTATATTTTTTTTTATTATATATATTTTAATGTAACATGAATCAAGGTTATCGACATAGCTCAAAGGATTAGCACGCTGATGTGGCAGTGGGCTGACCATATCTCGAGAAGAACCGACAAACTGTGGGGTAAACGTGTTCTTTATTGGAGACCGCGCCTCAGCAATTGTAGTGTAGGACGCCCTCCGACCAAGTGGTATGACGCTTTGCGAAAGACTGCTGGCAGGTGCTCGATGCGGCAAGCTGAAGACAGGGCGCTATGGCGCTCATTAGGATAGGCCTATGTCCAGCTGTGGACTAGTATAGGCTGATGATGATGATGAACATAAATCATTCATCTTAACAACAAAAAAGGAGATAAACTGTGAGTGAGTACCTCACAAGCCCATGCCAACTTTTCCTTAGAATAAAACGACTCGTATTTTGCTGCGGAAGTTTTAATAAAAATAACTTATATTAAAAATGCACTTGATCGCTGAAACATAAATTGAAAACACGTTGGAAGCTCGAGCGATGGCCCTCTCTATTTTTTTCTGAAGATAGCAAAGCAGGAGTTTGAAGAGGTGTGGAAGAATGGGACAGCCAGACCATCAGAGAGCCCATTTTCATCCCCACTTCACCTCGCTCCGAAAAAAGACAGCGGATGGAGATCATGTGGTGATTACCGGATGTTGAACGCTCGCACAATCCCCGACCGATATCCCATTCGCCACATACAAGACTTCACTCAAAGCATTACTGGCTGCAAGATATTTTCAACGTTAGACCTGATCAAAACGTACAACCAAATACCTGTCAATCCTGAAGATATCCCCAAAACGGCCATCACCACACCCTTCGGCATGTTCGAGCACCCGTATGTCATGTTTGGGCTCCGCAACGTAGGGCAGACGTTCCAGCGGTTTGTGGACGAAATGACGGACTTCTGCTACTCATACCTAGATGACTTCTCGATCTTCTCTTCCGACGAAGAGGCTCATTGACGTCACCTGCAACTCATCTTCACGAGGCTCAAGCAATACGGAATGGTAGTGAACACCTCCAAATGCGTCTTCGGCGCGCGAAGAAGTGATCTTCCTCGGCTGCAACGTATCCAAGCCATAAAGGATTTTCCCATCCCGAAGATTGTCAAGAAGCTAAGAAGATTTCTCGGTATACTAAACTTTTACCGTAGGTTCATCCAAGACGCCGCCAAGTCCCAAACCCCACTGCACAACCTGTTGACTGGATCCGTGAAAGGCTCGCATCCTTTACATATCACGGGAGAAACACTACGAGCATTCAACGACTGCAAGGACAGCCTATGCCAAGCGACGCTATTGGCTCATCCGGACATGGATGCAAAACTCGCGCTCGTTACGGACGCATCGGACTTAGCAATCAATGCCGTACTGCAGCAGCTTAAAGATGGACATTGAGTGACTCGCATTCTTCAGCCGGAAGTTGAGTCGAGCACAGCAAAAATACTCGCCATATGACCGAGAACTGCTTGCGATATACGACGCAATAAGGTACTTTCGACATCTCGTGGAAGCTAGACACTTTAATGTGTTCACAGATCACAAGCCAATCTGCTTCGCATTCCACGGACACAAAGAGAATTGTTCACCGCGCCAGTTCCGTCATTTTAACTACATTGCCCACTAACTACATTCACGACGGATATTCAACACATCTTCGGAAAGGACAACGTCGTTGCTGATGCCCTTTCCAGAATATAAGATATAGTGCAGCCCGCTGAGCTGAAGTACATGGCGCAGTCACAAAAATTCGATCCAGAGCTTCAACTTCTACTGCAAGGAGGAACATCACTTAAACTCGTCAAAGTAACAGTACCTGGTTCGAGACAGGAACTTTACTGTGACGATAGCACACCGACACCATACGTGCCAAAAGAGCTCAGAAGGCAAGTCTTCGACAGCTTGCACTCACTCAGCCATACCGGTGCCATGCCAACGCCTCTGCTAAACTCGTGGCCCAGCGCTATGTGTGGCCAGGCATTAATAAAGATTGCCGAGAGTGGGCCAAGCTCTGCCATCCCTGCCAGCGCGCAAAGATCACTCGGCATGTATCACCGCCGGTGGAAAACTTCAAGCTACTAAACAGCAGATTCAGCTACGTACACATTGACATTGTCGGGCCCTTACCTCCATCAGACGGATACCGCTATTGTCTCACCGACTGATTCACTCGATGGCCTGAGGCAATACCGCTGCAAGATATGACCGCAGAGACTGTCGCAAAATCCTTCGTCTCAAATTGGATCGCACGTTACGGTTGTCCTACAGAAGTAGTTACAGATCACGGAAAACAGTTAGAGTCAGCATTAATGAAGCAGCTATCAGAACTCGCCGGATTTCAGCGTAACAGGACCACAGCATATCATCCTGCGAGTAACGGAATGTTCGAGAGAATGCACAGATAGCTCAAAATGCAAAAGCTGCGAATGAAAGGAAAGGAACAAACTGTAACAATAGAAAGACTAAAACAAAAAATACGCAACTAGAAGAAAAAGAAGAAACTTCCACTTCCTTTACCCCCACCTCACCTGAAAGCAAAGATGGTAACGAGAAAACCACACGCTCAGGAAGAGGAAGAAGAGTGAGATTCCCAGATTATTATCGCCCATCCTAGGATGGTCTCTGGGGGGTAGTCCTGTGGCAAGGCCACAAGTTACCTTATATTCCTTTCTTAAAGAATCTTCGGTTGGTCGTCGCTGCTGTCCCGGTATCGTGTCGGATATCACGACACGACAGAACAAAAGAATCGCTACGTAAGCTGCCTACTGCGCGCAGCCTGCATGCGCCCGCGCCAATGCACCAGCAGCGAGACTCACGCCACCACCTCAAACGCACGCCCGCTTTACCTCAGACTAGCGCCCGCGTATTCACCCGTACGTGTTAATACCTGCTACTCCTAAAATATGTATTTTGTTGTGTATGTACCTACGAAATAAACTGTGCCTACAAACTACCTGTGCCTATCATTCGAGAAGACTCCAAGTTAGTGAAGACCAGGTAGGCAGGCAGGCTCACACTCATACACCCGCATCCCTACAGTACCGTTATTAGTTCAGCATTAATAATAATGAGGTGAAGACAGGGCGCTATGGCGCTCATTAGGGGAGGACTATGTCCAGCAGTGGACTGGTATAAGCTGATGCTGATGATGATGATGAAAAAATAACTAGACTATGGTTGAAACTTTAATTTCGAGTGTTTCAAGAGGTATAATATTAGGGAATTACTTGCACGAATACACACTGAATAATGCAGATTTTAATAGCTTTTGTAGATATTCAATTATAGTGAAAATAAAAAAAATCTAATTTCTACAGCTCCACGCAGCTAAAGGCTAAAGGTATAAGTTTTAATTTAATTCTATTATTTGATTGTAATTTTCAAAAATTTGTCAGAGGTATATGTTACTCATGCTCACTCAGGAACTAGATTTTTTTATGGTGGTAAAGCAGACTATTTTTGCTCATTATGTGTTCATAATGAGCAAAATTAGATTTTGCTCAATGTTTTTAAGTTAGCCACCATAGACACCGTTTTCATTCAAGAGTGCTGAAAAAATAAGATTATTTCTATGTATACATACTTTGATTTTTCGTTAGAATAGTACCAATCTAAAAGCCATTATCTCAGTAATTTATTCAAAAAATTACATATATTTAGCCTATGTAGGATGACAAGTTCCTTCATCTATACCAGGTTGACGGCAATGAATCTGCTCGAAGACAAGCAAAAAAACTTACATCTAATTTTAAACAAAAATACAGATTTCCTACCATAATATCTAAGTACCTGAAATACCTCAGGCTTTCCACCCGTGCGCGGTTTGTAACACAATATTGCTCACGTGAATAATGCATTTAAGAGCTTTATGCTGCTGCTAATTATTTATGAACTTCTAATTGCACATATAATACGATTTTCTTGCAACGACGACGCCATAGACAATATCAAAGAAAATACTGATATTAGTTACAGCGTTAATACTGTTAAGCCTTTTTTGGAAGGCTAAGATAATATAATCCGACTGTAGTTATTTACGTCGAACTTTTTATAAAGGGAACGTTGAAGCTAATTCTAAAAATGTTTTCTTTTTCTGATATTATGTGTATTCTGAATTAGCACAGGTAATAGGAAAGAGTGGGCTTAATCAATAAATCCAGGAATAAGTAACTGAGACCGTTGTTAGGTGCAAACTTTTAAAACATAGACATTTATGTTACCCACTTTTCATAAAAGATGCTACATGCGGCAAGCTGAAGACAGAGCGCTATGGCGCTCATTAGGGGTGGCCTATGTCCAGCAGTGGACAAATTTAGGATGATGATGATGATTCCTAAACAGGAATCACGTATTTTATAGGTAATTTATTCTCTAGAACAAATATCAAAACAGAACAACTAAATAGTACTAAGTACTAGTACAAGAAGGTTCCATTCTAGAAATACTTGGTTCAAATTAAAATTATTTGGCATTAAAATATATCAGCATGCAATAAATAAATAATTTCTCAGATGCTCTAAAATAAAAATAAAACAAAGCCTAACTCCCTAACTGCACTACCATAGTTCATCATACTGCTCGAATACGTCCGGTTAATATTTAAAGCTAATGGCACAACCGATCTACAAAATTATCCAACTTTAACCGGGCACTCACTAGCGAACATAACCTGTATGATTAGAGCTCAGTAGACCAAATTCTGTCTCGTTTACACGTACAAAAAAATAATGAGACGAATACAACATTCTGTGAAATAGTCTCTGCCAAATCTCACAAAATTGAAATTCGTAATAGCATGGACAAATTATACCTAATAGATTACATACTAATTTGATATTTTTGTATGTAACTTATTCAACCACTGTCAATCAACCAGTTATTAATTTTAGTCTCTCTTTATCCGACCGAGGCGTTGCAAGGTGCCAAATGTATAGTAACGAACATTTTTTTGTCTTCGTAAAAGGTAAACCCCCGAATACATGTGCATGAATATTTCATGTGCACGTCTCAATTGACGATTTTTCGACACATTTTCATTAAATTATGTCAAAAAACCGCGACTTAAGACGAAATGTAAGTTTCGTTTGAGTATTCGGGGGAAAGAGTAATAGGACGCAAGAGACAACCTAAAGTGATATCGCTATCGCTAGAGTATTGTTACTCTAGCGACATTGGTATCACTTTAATTTTGTTGGAAAGCGACAGCGAATAGCGTAACATTTCAATACCTTTCACGATTTTGTGGTAGAAGGTGAGCGATCAATATGGCCACCTTATGCATTTCGTTATTCTATGTAATCTATTGTATTATGTAATCTCGAGCTCTGTTTAGCTTAGGGCTAGTTGATGTTGTATGGATTGTGCAGCATTATTTATTTATTTAATGCGTAACAATATACGGCAATATTGTTAATTTTAGGTCATGTATGGGGTTTATTCCCATTTGTCACCCCGATCTGTTCCCTTAGGTAGACAAATTTAAAAAAAAAAGGAACATTTCAAATAAAATAAAGTTCTATCTGTCCCACCGTTGCAAATAGGGGGGCAGAAATAGAACTTTTTTTCCATTTGTCCCCTAAGAGGGACAGATCAGGGTGACAAATGGGAATAAACCATGTATGGGCTGTTTGATTTGATTTCTGTATGGGTTTTGTCACAGTGTTTAGTGTGTACTCGGTTTAATGTTGTCAAGGCGAAAGTATGTGAATACGATTATGTGACTGGAACTCTGCATTTTCACATCAATTATTCGCGAACCCTCCTTACTGAACAAAATAAAAACTAGAACAAGCTGCACTGAAATAACACAAAAATTACTCAATAATCTAAAATAGCTAGAAAATAGGGACGTAAATTATTTGCTTTTATTTCGCTGAACGAATTAGCATTGCTATTCAACGTGGCAATGCTGCCAGCATTCTGGGCACTCTGCCTTCTGGTGTTCTCTAAAAAATAGATAAACAACTAAGAACACAATGTCTCAAACAACTAGTAGGTATTTCCAATTGAAACAATGCGGTAACTGCAGACTGTTGCAAACAATCTACAGGTATCTCAAACTGATCCATATCAATGCCAGTCGGAAGCGCGCTCAAGACGCTGGTTGCATCTAGCCCCAAGCTAAGCAGAACTTGTGTTATGATGTAACTTACTGGCTTTAGTAAATTGTTTTATTCTGATATTGTAATTTTCCATGTTTTTACTAACTTTGTAAAAGTTAGTGTTTTTTTTTTTTTTATTTTACTAATTTTTTAGTTGAGTTTTTTTACATTCCATTAAGTTTCAATTATAGGTAAAACTCTTCTTTCAGTAGAGCAGTACCTACATTCAATGGTTTGGTCGATATCCCCCGACCTCGATTAAGATTTATTCGACTGGAAAGCGCAGTGTTTACAAACTGCTCACCTCACAAAGCAAATGTTTGATGCGTAAGCATTTAAACAAAATAGGATAGTTTACTAAAAAATCTAACTAGTCTGTTAGTAAGGTTATCAGAAGATATTGGACACGTGTTTTATAAAGATATAGGTAGCCAGTTAAAGTTCCGCGTGACGTCACGCCTGGCGACACTATTTACTAATTAGCTACTTTGTGACGTCACGAACCCTCACTCCCAAACAAAAAAAGATCTAAGTTATTTTTTATTGACTTATCCCCGAATACTCAAACGCAACTCGCATATAAGCTCGTCTCAAGTCTCGGTTTTTTGACAGTTTACAATGAAAATGTGTCAAAAAATCGTAACTTGAGATGAGATTATATCTGAGATTAATTTGAGTATTCTGGTGTAAAATAATCGTGTTTCATTCCAATATCTTCTGATAATCTAACTGACGGACTAATTAGATTTTTTTAGCTTATTCTATTGTTATTAGTGAATATTATTTATACGAAATCACCTACTTTACCCTCAGTACGGGTGTGCCGCCGGTGGGATTAACGATTTCTTTCAAATTTCAGGTTCGAGTCCAGTTGAAATTTATATTTTTTGGGAACTTATATAATTATAGTTTCTCAGAGATTACCCAGAGTACACACTTAAAAAAACCTTAAAATAACGTATACCTTTTTTGTATAATGTTTTTCAGTTCTTGTCTTGTATAATATCTTGTTAATCATTGTTAGTATATTTAATTGGTTATTACTTTTTTTTTTCATAGTAACTATTGTTAACTAGACATAGCTGTGCCTTCATTTTTCCACCACAAGACAGCAGTCTTTTAGCTTTTACATGCGAGGACACATTAAAGGTTTTTAGTTAGCGTGTAAAATTAATTTTGTGCTCCGAATAATAGAAAATAGATAAACAAAAAACATGTTTAAAACATTTGTTTATTTTTGTTGTCTTCCTTATTTTCTTATCCGTAACCTGAACCCCGCGGTTTCTGCATATTGCACTAAATAGGTACGGTACCGAACCAACTATTGGTATGTAAAGTAACTCTGTGACAATACATGGAACCTACGCTGTGACTAAGCTTAGACTTCCGGGAGTCGGAGAACAAACTTTGCACACTTTACAAATAAACTTGAATAATAACGAATAATCATTAATGTATTACTAGCTTACGGAGGAGAAATGGAGAAACAGTTAAGTATTAGAACCATAGACATAGAATTTTTTCACTGCGTTATTAGAGCTGAGAGCTGCGAGCCAAGGACAGGAATTATTGTCTAGGGTAGAATAGAGAAAAATTACACTTTGTCACCGACTGCGTAAATTATTTAAAATGTTTTCCTTCAACTCCAATAATGTACCTACGCAATGTATGTATGTATGTATGTCGACGCGATTTCATTATTGTCTATTCTATCCTAGACAATTTTTGTCAAATGTCACTAGCACCACCCCTTTCTACAGTAACTTGCGGATAACGGGGCTGGTTCACTTCTTGAAATAAGTTTATAAAATAAAAATAAATAAATAATGCCGGACAATTCACACAGCATTATCTAGCCCCAAGCTAAGCAGAGCTTGTGTTATGGGTACTAGATAACTAATATTCATAATGTAATACAATACATAGATAGATATTTTTTATTATATATAGAAAACGACCAGAACACCCTGAACAAATGTCTGCAGATCGTACACACATTTGTCCCGAGGCGGGAATCGAACCCGCAACTTTCTGCGTCGCAGGCAGACCTTCGCCCACCGCGCCACATCGGTCGTTATATTGTTAATATTTAAGTGTTACTTTTTGTTATCCCTAAGAAAATAAAATAAAGGAGTCTAATGCTTCAAAAATTGTGTAGCTCCTGTATTCTCATTTCATATATATATCATCTTGCAATACAAATAGAGAAAAGAATTTCTTGAGTATAACATCAAGTGATAAAACAAACATCTTGGAAGGTGACGTCTCGCCGTTTTGAAAGCTCCAATCGATCGTTCATGTTATATCGCGAGCGCGACGGTCATCCCGAGATGTTAACAAACTGCCTCGGTCGACTAAGAGCCGTTCCTTGTCCGCGCCGCGGTTTTCTGTCAGAGCCTCATATTGAGATTGATGGTGGCCCCGCCGGCTGGACTGAATACTAAGCAGCCAAGAGTTCGTCCCCAATTAGCCCCCTATCCGGGTTGTGAGACCCCGCATACAAAAAGGTCTTCATAATTTTTCAGTAAACTGCGATAAGTTTTGAGTTGTGAATGGATTAATTAAAGTAACCTTTTTCATACCTATCAATATCATCGTTGGCTTCTACATACATGAAAGTTGAATGTTCTCTTGTCATATTTTTCTGTGATATAATCTTGTGCAGTGATATGATATGTGATTTTAGATTTAATTAAATAAATAAATAATACTGGACGATTCACACAGCATTTTTTTAGCTCAAGCTAAGCAGAGCTTGTGTTATGGGTACTAGATCTACATAATATATATTACATAAATAGATACTTTTTTATTATACAAATAAAACGACCAGATCACCCTGGTCAAATGTCTGCAGATCGTACAAACATTTGTCCTAAGGCGGGGAATTGAACCCGCAACCTCCTGCATCGCAGGCAGACCTTCGCCCACCGCACCACATAGGAGGTCATTTAGTAAGTAGGTGAAGGTACCCATAAAAATCCTTGCTTGGATAATGACTACCTAGCTTATAGGTATTATTATAAAATGAAAACTCGGTACCTTCTAGAAATGTCTCTAGTACTAATATAACAACCCGTACGGGTTTAATGTACTTCGTTATTTGAAGAAGCATATTAAAAATATTCCAAGGTTCGAAAACGTCGATGAGGAGCCAAAACTTGCTCGAAGTGGGCTATTCGCATAACTTAAGCAATTATGAACAAGCTTAAAAAGAACATATTTTTAGGGTGCGTCTTCAGTGTATGTTCAGCGAGAACGGAAGCGAGTCTTTTAAATAATTTTATGAAAAATTTGCTAGCCTAATTTAAGATAAGATGAGATGTTTATTGCAAAAAAAAAACATTACAATAACACAACAGTTTGTCTGACATTATGAATCATTATGACACCAGAGATAATTCTTATGCAAACAATTATGCATTAGCCTCAGATGCCTAAACTAGACTGAAATGTCTGTAATATAGGCAGCTGTGCTCCCCCACGATGTTACAGTTATAAAAGAAATTTACGAGCTTAAAGGGAACAAATTTTCAGGGTACGTTTTCATTGGACAGGGCAGTGAGATCAGCAAGTCTTGTATGTCAGTGTATAAACAATTTTCTTGCCTTGCACGGTGTTTCCGTTACGTGCTGTAAGCGGTAAGGCGATATAAGGCTGTAATCTATTCGCTAACCATACCCGCTTCAGCTCCTGCTGTTCACCAAACATTATCTCTCGTTGACAGGAAAATATTTGCTCGAGCTTTTGAATGAATTCTCGGATATGGGAAATATGGGAAACCCGCTTAAATCAAAAACTATTTGAATATCTCAGTGATGGTTTAAGGATGATTAAATATTGGAGCTTTTCAGTGCGCTTTTACATCACAGAAACCTTTCAAACGTTTTACTTTCAGAAGTAATAAAACTGAAAAATAAAGAGATTAATGGCTGACAGTGACAGAATAGATAGTTTTTTTTGCAGTTTGGAAGTAGGGTTGTTTATTAAATGTTCGGTTTTGGAGCAATAATTCAACAAAATATTTTCCATGTAATGTCTCAGCAATATGAAGTTTGCACTCTGTTTTATTGTGAATTGGCCTTATCACTATTTCGGCCGGATGTTAAGTGACAATCTGGACGAAGGATGTAAAACAAGGGATTATTAAATGCAAGTAGCATTACGATCGTTTAACAGGTAAGTCCGAATTATAAGGGAATCCTCAGCTGACCTAGTTGGATCGACGAGGGATATGCGCATAATAGGATTTTCACTGTTATGGATTATAGAGTAAGTCGATTACTTGCAACCGCAGCTTGCAACCAACTTTTCAAAAGAGGAAGAGATTAATGAGATAAAAAAGGGCTCGCTTTTATTAAGTTAGAAGAGATCCTTCTAACTTGATAGGAGTTCAGAAACTTGTAGGTTTTTCAACCGACTATATGAAAGGATGTTCTGAATTTAGATAATTTACATCTTGGAAGGAAAATTAGAAGGAAGACGAGAAAGGGGAAGTCTAAGAATCAACTATATGAGTCAGATCAAGGAGACAGTCACCGTCGTGTCCTATAATGAAGTTAAAGGCATTGGAGTGAGAAAACTGGAGGAAATTGCATCTATTCCTCATGCTGGGCATGCGGGTTGTGGATCACAGATCGGTGGTAGATCTATTCTGCATAGATGCACTCCTGCCCGCCCTCGGCAAATTTCTCTTAGTCGCCTCTTACGCTATGGGAACGGTGTGGAGGTGAAAATATAAATTTGAAAAGAGTATAGATAAAAGAGTATAGATAACAAGAAAACATTAATAACATTAATTTATGAATTCATGAATTGGCGGCCTTATCGCTTAAAGCGATTTCTTCCAGGCAACCAATGAACATGAAGATTACTTTAAGATGGTGGAGCTTATGCTAAGCTAAAAATTATACAAACGAATTATACTAATACACAAATACCAAATAAAATAATAAATTAATACATAACAACATGATAAATTTATTCAACATTGATATACATACATGCTAACAATTTAATCTGACACGATACCTAAATAATGATGATAGACTTTCCTCTTGAATGTATGTACATTGTTAAAAGATATCTGCGACAGTTGCCAACCGGTTTTCATGATTGTTTCGCTTTCGTATAAAGAATTAAATAGAAGGTGCTAAAATATACAGAAGGGAGATGCAGCCTTTGGTCTGTTAGGTTCCTTTAGTTTCATTACGACATTTAACCGAGAACCAGGCTTGAGCTGGAGGGGGTGGTTCTACCCGAGCGCTATTAAGTGCTACTTTTGATTTTCTTTTAACGAATGACTTGCGAGAAGTGTAATGAATTAATAAAATACGTAACATTAGCATAACACAGAAACTTTTTCATATAAAACAATGGCCAGACGACGTTTTGTGATTATTTTAACAAAACACGTGTGAAGTATTCACTTATCTAAATTACAGAAGTATGAATATGAAATAACAACTGGTCAAAAAAGCTGATGAAGATATTATAATTTAAGTGCTAAAAGCAAATTTAAACGGTTTTGACTCTTTGGTGCTTTTTCGAGTATAATATTTGAGGAGTTCGTAAGTAAACCTTGCGGGTCTATTATTTTTTATTTAAAATTCATATTTATTGTAATGTAATATACCTACAACTGTTTAGGTACTTATTTTTTTTACTTTGCTCTAATATGCTCACAAGGTCAAAAATCCTCCATAGACCCCACCACTCACTAAATCAAGAAGGGCAATCTTAGTTGTTGGTTCCAGGTTAGAAAATTTTATACAAGCAAAACGTAAGAATGCGCGTTAGAAACCACAAACCAACCTCGACTAATGACAGGTACAATCACCGCCAAAAAGCATTAAACACGTTAGGTACACTTTTCATTTTAAATAGATCGATTTCAGTTAAAGACTTTTCTGCTTAATTTTTGTTATCCTCAGTTTTTTATATAATAAACTGGGAAATTCTATGAAAAATAATATTAAGTTCTTTTAAGTCTCTAGTAAGTCTTGCGAGTTTTGCGGGCTTACAAAAGTTGTGATTTAGTGGTGTCCTTGCTTTGTGCGTGCACACACATTTGGGAGTCCTCATCAGATCTGCTCATCGCTTTTTGGCAGTGACTGTACTTGCATACATGCAGCCGGTTTCTTATTTCGCGCACGTAGTACAGTATTATGAGCACCTACCGCTCACATTATGCCAGCATGTGTCATTGCTTTATGTATGCACAGGATTTGGGAGTCCTCATCTGCTCAACGCTTTTTGGCGGAAACTGTACTTGCATATATGCAGCCGGTTTCTTATTTCGTGCACTTAGTACAATATTATGAGCACCCACCACTCATATTGTACTACCATGATATGACACATCGTTAATTAAATAGGTACATGTGATTTATATTCAGCACCTTGAATAGCGAGAATATATTACAAGACATAGTATCGATTACAGTTTTCTGATGTAGCTCAAATAGCGAAGTCTTAATGAAGCTAGTCTGGTCATGTATGCCACATACCTAAAGACCTGTGGGTTAAGGTCAGTGGAGCCCTACAAGCGTAAAAAGGCAAGCCAAAGAAGGGATGGGGTTTCGAACTGGACACCTAAACAAAGCTTGTCTGCAACTTATCTTGTCTTGGATGCAACTAGCTCAGGACTTAGATGCGTGGAGGAACCAGACAGGAGGCCTTTTTTTGTTTTCCTTTCATTGTAATTGATATAAAGGGTTACTTACCCAAAGCTGGATACTAATCTACTGAGATACAGTCTAAGGAAAGATTTTAGGGTCACTGGTACAATCTTTCTGGTGTAAATCATTTAGCTGTGAATTGGTAACACGCATAGATCGATGAAGGACCCAAAGTTTTTTGTGGCGAAAAAGATATTGATGCAGCCAGGGTGCGGAATCGGGTAAACTCCCAAATATGTAGTTACAGTGAATCTTTGAAGTTGATTAAAAGCAGTCTTATCTTAGTTTATCCAGTTTCTAATTTTCCTAACTTTCTAACTTTAGTTATATCCAGTGCACATATTTATATTGCATTGCAGTGCACAAAGTTACATTATTCATACGATATATCACTCGTAAACGTAGCTGAAAGACCATAGCTCAATTTTCTATTTTTAGGTGCATAAAAGTTACTAGACTCACCTTAAAACCATACCGTCACCAAACATAAAGGTGGTTTAAAACAGTTTTTACTTCTGTTATAATATCGCGTTTGTAGCTTCTATACCTACTGCTATTCTCTCACAAACATTGATTTATCGATGTTGATGTATTGCATCACAAAGAAACGATGTCGATGAAAAAACACGGCTTTGAGAATAAAACCCTACACAAGATCACTTAAGATGGGAGCGAACCTCTAAGCTCCTATGCAAACGTATTTTCCGATTCATTTGAAAAATACACTCTTTATTGCAATAAAATTTTGCATAAAGCATCGCATAATAATACAATAGGCATCTTTACAATAGCTGTGTTAAGAATCAAGTAGAATAATTTATTCAGTTAGGTAATAACACACAGACATTTTGTTCAAGATGTTCTGGTCGTTTTCTATGTATAATAAAAAATATCTATCTGTGTTTTGTTTTGTTTTATTTGGGAAATAAACAGTACATTATACTTAAAATTACGTTTTTTTTGTGTATTGTATTATTATTATGTAGGTATACAGTTATATAGTACCTAACCTACCCATAACAAAAGCTCTGCTTAGCTTGAGGCTAGAAAATGCTGTGTGAAATGTCCAACATTTTTTTTTTTTTTGTACCATTTTAGTTTTTGAGAGCGAACATTAATTTCGATTTATTTTCAAGCGATTTTATTACTTTTGCTCTTAGCTTTAAGGTTCGCACTCGAAACAGTTCTGTTTTATTCAGGTAACGTAAACTTGCAATAATTGTTCAGCGGAGTAGACATCCTGAATACTTATTGTTTTGTACAGCATTTTGTTCCTTATTAAAACCGATTACCGAAACTGAATCATATTTTGCCACTTTAGATCATGTCCACGCTATAAGTACCATCGTGGAATATAAATTGGTCGGCCAGAATTAATGGGCATGATATTCAAGTATGTTATAAATTCTATCAATGAAAAGAGTGAGTGAACTTGTGTTATGACAATTTTATGAAGAGAGGGATGGTGTGTGCCAAAAACAAAATGCGAACTCAACTGGATGCGCTTTATGTCACATTGTAAAGTTTTATTTTATTTAGTTCAGAAATACCAATCAAACGATGCATCACACATAGCTTTTGAAAGAAGGTTCCAAAATTCGCAACCTTATTTGTTTAACTACCTTTACTTGATATACGATAACAAAGCATAGGTAGTCAAGTGTAGCTCTAACAGAGGTAATCAGGTTGTTAAGAACGCGTATCAGGGAAAATCGTCAGTGCAAAGATGGAATACTAACACTAAGTGGAAGCCAATTTACTGAACGATATCTGTCTTTTTGAGCATCTTATCTTTGTGAATGAATCTGGAGAACAAACCGAACTAACTGCGTATAGAAATCGTGTATTGTCATCTTACCAGCACACATACATCCAATTCAGAAATTGCTTTAAGACCATTATAGGCTATTTGACTACATCGAAAATAAGTTGTCCTCCTAGTCAGTGACCACGTAATAAAGCGTAATTTAGTGATTCATTATTTAAATAATGCCTAATTTATGAAAAAATGGGTTTATTTGGTTGCATCGTTGATGACGTCACACAAATCACAGAATACAGTGCGTGTTATTTTCTAGGTGTGGTGAGAGTGGTGTACTGGTGTGACGTCGTCGAGTCATGTCACCGGAGCCATGACAGAGATTATCGTTTTGGCGCGCCATTATTTTATTCAAAATTTAATATTCGTTTTTATAACTAATACGACTGCCCTTGAAAAAATACTAATTACATTTAGCATTATTTTTATTACATTTTGCATTATTTACATTTAATGTAAATGTGTGTATGCAATAAATGAATATGACTTGTTTCTCAGTAGTAGTCAAGTAGCCTATTAGTGATTTTGATGGGCAAAACTGTAGTGAATTTTTTTTCTTTAAAAATTTAGTTGCAAAGTTAAAAAAAATTAAGGCATAAATTGCCAAAAACAAGAGTAAACATCACTAGGAGAATCTTAAGCCGCGACGGCCACGGCAAGTCTTCTGTGAGTAGACAAATGTATCTCTCATGATCTAATATTCTCTTTTTCAGGATAAGTTAAGTTCTACGTAAAAGTCTAGGAGGTGCTGCCGCAGCCACTGCCGAGTATCGATTGTTTTTTCTTTATTTTACTTCTACAAATCGCTATTGCTTACACATTGGCGCGAAGTTATTACTCATCCACCTTGAGAGCGTTAACAGCCAATCATTTCAGATTGTCAGACATTGTTTGAAACGCCATTGAAGTGATATTTCTTCTTCTTGATTTGTGACTTTAATGGCAGTATACCAGAATTATTAGGTACTCTTAGTCCGAGTTAATACAAAAACTATTCGATAAAAAGAATCGAGAACCATTGATATCTACGTGCTTTTGTTTGCGTAAAACCACTGAAGGTATAATTTTGCATGTCAACTCACACATAGGTTCGTTTTTGCATTCGAAATCAAGAGAATTGTTAGGTGAGCGTGTTTGACCTCTTTCTTAGGTTGACGTTTTGAGTTAGACTTGGTACGCTCGCTCATACATCGCAGGGGAAATATTTAGATTCTTTACTAGTACCTACCGAATAAAATGTTTAACAAGGTGTGTTATTTTTCTTAAAGCACCAATTTAATACATGTAGTAGGTATAAGTAGTTCGACAATGCTTGACGTAATAGATCCACCATTTTTTAAGTGTTTATTTTAGAATGACCAACTATTAGGTGTTCTTATCTCCTTTATACTGTGCAATCCACACTGTATCATCTAGCTAGCCCCAAAGAAAGAATAGCTTGTGTTATGTTATTGATGATGATAATTATGATAATTGATAACTGATTATAGAATACCATAAACGAATAGATATTGACTACTAAACATAGTGTATTTTCGTGTCTAGCTTTGTATTAAAGCCGGTAATTTTGTCATAACTCAATGTCAACAAAAATGTGTCAAGATTACCTGCGCCTGCGCGACGCGGGCGGCGACGGCAAACACTGATCGATGACGTCATCAGAAGATGGCAATATTAGGGTTAGAATCATAACAACTCAAAAGTTGACATAAAACATAATTCTTACAATGTAAGTACTTATTTCAAAAATACATAATACTCACGTTAGGAACTAGCTCTATCATAACTATAAATCCTTTAAGAGCGTGCGGTCTACGCTCCGATGCGCCTTGCGTCCGTGAACCCGAAATATTTTAATTTGTCTTGTTTAAAAAAAACGACTTCAATTCCTTAATAGTAAAAATGGGTTTGGAAGGAATACTTCGATAGCGCGATCTAAATTTTCAAGTGGCGACTTCTAGTTAAAATTCGAGTCTCATCACATCAAACTCGATCAATTTGATATGATGGATGAGTGATGCATGAAACGACTAATGAAAAGAAAACTTATATGTGCTTGTTGCCATGGAAACCATTTGCTACGAGTAATTTGAAATCCAGGAGCGTCCTCAAGACGCTGGAGCTATATTAAATTAAGACAAATTTTTTACTCCATCCCTGAGTGAAATTGCTCGCAGGGTCTCGCAGCTGCAGCAATAAAGCCGCCTATATGTTAACTATACGCATATTATTTAAGTTCTAAATTTAGGCAGGTATAAGATTAATATTTATGATATGTTTTAAGTGAAATAAAGTATCAATTCATTCAATAATGGTACAAAAACCATAACAATCATGGTTGAAGCATGCTTTATCGTTTATTTTTACAATTATTTTCTCTTATTTATAAGTTGGATACAACTGCATAAAGCGGTTCTACCGAGCCCAACGGAATCAAGAACCTCTTGCTAGTACATTCACATGTAGTTCCCAAAACACCGCATTGTATACGAAGTCTCCGCTCCTTTAAAATACATTTCTGCTACAGTTTCCCATCACAAATACCAGTGAGGCTATACCCAGAAATGTATTGGTGCAGTTCGATAACAGCGCTGGAACTGGTTTTGGCGGAATATTGAAGTTTTGTACTTGTTGCATTCGCAACTGGATCGTCCCGTAGGGATATTTCAAGAACTAAATCCGATTGGCAGTTACGAATAAATTGAATATTGGTCTTACTTTTGAATTTTTTGTAGCTGGGCTGACGACAGGAAAGATAGTGGTAGTAAAGGCTCTACTGATTTATCATCAAAGATCAGAGATAATCATACTGATATTGTAAATGCGAAAGTGTGTTTGTTTGTTTGTCCTTCCTTCACGCTCTAACTAAGCTACCAATCGACTTGATTTTTGACATAGAGTCAGTTAAAAGGATGGAGAGTAACATAGGCTACTTTTTATCCCATATCAGTCAGTAATCAGTTCCCATAGGATAGAAATAAGCCTAAACAACGCATGCGAAGCCGCGGTCATCAGCGTGTACACTTGAAATAACTCAATAAACTATTACAATGATGTTGATGGTGACAGGTTATACAAATTGAGGAAAAAATACAAAAGAGGAAAAAAATAAACATCTAAATGTGTGGAAAAAAGGACAGAATTAATTTTGCGTCAAGAAAAATTCAAATATCCTTTAAAAAAATGCCTCATCAGGTTGTCAACATCTATCGTTTTCAAATGACAACCTTATTTTTATGTAAAAGTAATTTTTAATGTTTGTAAGTTATGTAATAATAGTGTGTAGTGTAACTATTATTGTTTCCTTTTATTTATTTTTCTCTTTTTTAAGTGCCACTGTCTTTGTTGTTCGTACATGTCCAGTCTATCCCAAGGTTGCCTGGAAGAGATCGCTCATAGCGATAAGGCCGACTATGTACTTTGTCTAATCGTATCATTTATTCTGTATAGTTTTATATGTTTGTGTGGTGCAATAAAGTAAAATATATTTATCTATCCTATTAGTATTTAAATAAGTTCCATTTTATATAAACTTTATCGATATGAATTGGTCTATAAGTACCTACTAATTAAGTATTTGTTAAAAATATTACTTTTCAAACAGACAAACCTGGGACTCCTGGTTTAAGGCACATATCACCGATTGGTCTTATTTGGAGGGTTTCTCCCTCTTAGAGGAGATAATGCTATGTGCTGAAAAAAAAGTCATTTGTTGTTTTATATAGTATTTTGAGAGTATTTTACGTTTTTGATGTATGCTAGAGCTCGGTAAAATTCACTACGTTCAAAATGCTCCATCAATCTCAATAAATCACAGTCTAGAGTTGACCTAAACACTTATCAGTTCTGATGTCACTGACACGTAAATAGACATCTCTGACTAAACTGAGCCTAAAGGCTTTACTTAAATCATTTTAAAAAGATGTTAACCTGTGGTCATCCAAGGTCTTTTGCTTTTGTCTCAGAATCATAAAAATGCGATTAACATTTCATAGTCATTACGGAGTTGAAACTCCGGAACGAAATCATTTTAATGTATTTATTAAATAAAACTTAGTCCTGCTTGTAGCTTTGCTCCTGTGGTCCTACATACCCAGAAATTTTATGCGTCTAGCTGTTGTCCATCCTCAGGTCCATATGATATATAATATACAAGATCATCATCATAGGCCTCCTCCACACGACGCTACAAATATGTCCTGGGCCGCTCAGGATACCAAACTACAAACTCGTCCAAGTGTTGTCAAAAAGCAAGTCGTTGAAAAGGTTACTAACAAACAGTAATGCAGACAGCCATAGGAAATTTTGCATTTAACGCATCCACTGCCCAGCCTCTGTGTCAGGAACCCGAAGATCGACTTCTGCGTGTTGGGCCATGAAAGTGTTAAAATACTAGTTTCTTTATGGAAAGGACTGTATGAAATCTGAGCGTCTCCCTACATTACATAGAAATTATCCTATGCAGTTTTATTGGTACTTAATTTTTTTAAATAGGTAGTGTCTTTTAGGTCTTCCCAACCACTTATAGTTTTAAACTCCCAGTTATAAAACCAAACTGCACCCAATTATTTACAAAATATCACACGGACACGTCAAAACCAATCTTGTACTTCCTTTAGTAGATAATTAATTTGAAAAATGATTTCATTTGCTTTGATGGTTACCTAAATACAACGTCAATCTCGTCAAGGTCTTTTCGATTCTCGTATTACGTAAATGCAGCAAAAACTAAAGATTTTATTCGCTTCTTCGTTATTTTAGTAACTACTTAAAATATTCATTGGTTTATTTGGTAGATTCTTACGATTTTGCAATGTTCACTAGCTGCAAAATTTTCATGTTTTTTTGTAAAACAAAAGTAGAATTTACAATAGTTAGGTAGGTACCTACAACGGGTTCACTATAATGCACGACAATTTATTGTACGGCCGGATAATATACACCTTGATAATCCGTGTCAAAAACCTATTAAAATTGGAAGCCATGACACGGATTATCAAGGCGTAAATTTTTCGGCCGTACAATACATTGTCGTGCATTATAGTGACCCCCTACAATGCATCTATATTAACAAAACAAATGTCTGCCTAGTATTTACAATAAAGTGTTTGGTCGACAGTACCTACTAAAGCTTTCTTCAAAAAGTGGGACGACAGAGAAACGATTTCAACGTGAGATTTCATTTTCCTTATTCAGACCACTTTGGGCCAAAGCACTTACAACTGAATCAATTGGAAACAATCTAGAGGCAGCTAAAACGATCCAGTGTCAGTTTCGATTGCGTTTAAAATTTAGTTGTAAATCATTTGTGTTTAGGGCCAGTAATAAATGTTTTTTTTTTTTTTTTTTTTGCTTAAAGCATGGTGCGACGTCCTAAATTTCAACTTTTTGATTTTAGGTCACCTTTGTAATACCTATTCCTAAGATCCACTGTAAAATGTACTTTAAATGTACTTTTGTTACCAGGTAAGGTATGGAAATAAAAGTTTTAGTTTTCGAAATATTTCTGTAAAACTTTTATTTCCATACCTTACCTGGTTTGGATAACTATGGTAACTATCTGAAGACTGTGGTTCAAACAAGTATAATATTAAAGTCTTCGGCGATCGCCGATCCGCTTGCAATATAGGATTAATAGTGTAAGGATTAATATTGCAACCCGTGTTAGCTATGTAGGGTTTTCTTCCAACGATGCTTTGTCTGTATAAGTTTTGAACCTCTTTGTCTCTCTGTGTACTAAAAACTCTTTTTACTATCATGGTGCTTGATAAATTAGTACAAGCCTATCCTACTGATCAATATTACAAAGAAGTCAATTTTTATTAATTTCATAAATGAAAATAAACATCGTTGAGAAAAAGAACCAGCGAGTAGGAGATTTTCATTTCTATGAATGAAATAAGGCCAAAGCACTAACGCAATTGCTTTTTGCTCATGACATGACGTCAGTTGGATACGAGACCTGAACAAATGCGCTGATGTTTCTGATGGTAGTTGATACCATTTAGTTTGCCTACACAGCCGTATGACAAAACAAAATTGCGCTTATACAATTTCATGGTGTTTTAAAACGGATTAAAAAAAAACTGAAATCTTCGATTTAATATTTAAAATTTATTTGTTATTTACGAACTAAAACGAACATTTTCCGACTGCTTTTTCTCAATTTTATAAATAAAGATTTTTTCTCATAAAGATTAAAATAGTCTATTGAGGTGACAGTTCGGTGGCAATAGACGTTGAGACAGAAGGTGGTGTTAGGTACTCCTAAACGAAAAAACTTTACATTATGTATAATAATGTCATTCTCTGACCCCTAAACTACCAGTACCTCATATGCAAAAAATTATGTCGATCATTTGCTTTATGAAAAATTTAAAGAAATCTATCCCACGGGAATCATATATTTAAACGGGATAAAAAGTAGTGTATGTGCTATTCCAGAGTGTAATTTCTATCTGTGCCAAATTTTATCTAGATCCGTAAAGCCGTTCTGGCGTGATTAAGTAACAAACATCCATTCATCCATCCAAACTTTCACATTAAAAATATTAGAGTGATTAAATGCCTCACGAATGTCATGAAAAGAATCAATGTTTCTAGGTATAGATTCACGACCTTTACTTCTCATGTGCGTAGGTACTTAAAATTTGCTACGAGAAGCGAATGCACCGTACTTGTTATAAATGCTTACATTATGACATTGTGTTGATATGAAAGCAATGAGGAAAGGCGTGCTTCGCGAGAAATGCTGATAACAGCGATAAGGCTCGACCTACATTCCCTTTTCAAAGTTACCTAACCTGGAAGAACGGGTGGATACTCTACCTAAACTTAGGGAAAACTTTGCATCTCACAATAGCCTTCTTAGCACTGTATACCAGGCAGGTAGTAAACAAACAGACGACCGACGCAAAGCTTGTATAATAAAAGCCTAATTTCTATGAGTTGAAAAGCAAGGAGGGGCTGGAAAAAAGAGATAAGTACAAAAAAAAACATGAGACACATGTCGACAGTTTTAAGTCGAGATAGGCAAAGTCATTAAACGGAGTTATTGAAGGGAAAAATACTGAAAAATTCAGCAACTACTTATCCATCAGATGGGTTTGATTATAGTCGTTCAAAAACGGGCTTAAATAACCGGATGCTCGAAATTGCGCTGGACGCGTGTACCGACTCAACTAATCACTATCTACCGAACGCAGTGCGTTTGTTTGAACAAAGATAAGGTTGATAAAACGCCCTATAAATCTGCAATTTTCGCACAGTGACTGCACGTCTTACTTTAAACTACCAATAGTTTTGGTGTCAATGACTATATTGAGCCAAATCGGTTATCAATATTTCTGTAACTATTGTGCAACGCGACATTATAGGGTCAAAGAGTGATAAACTGAACAGATAAACTGGAATCGTTTAAAAAAATCACAAAATGTTAACACAATTCGTGAATTTATCGCGGTCAACGCCACAGAAATAGATGAGAATAAAAGTGGTGATGATAACTTGCTGGATAACCTCTTGTTGGATGTGATCATTGTGTCGGCTGTCAGCGAACCTATTGGTCAACGATAAACAACTTATTCTGGCTTGAGCTCTTGTCGATGACGCTGCGCAAATAGTAACCAATCTCCTAAACCATTTTTTTATAAGTATTCATGTGCTAAATGTTTGATTGCTTTTATGTTGTACAAATTGGTCTTATGAATAGTTTGCAACTATCAACATTACCCCGGTTGGGTCAATGCTAAACGAAACATACAATTACAGTGTAAAAATTACAAGTTCAAAGTAACAAGCACGTGTGTCATTCATACCACTTATTCATCAAGTTCTAACCCTTCTCATTTCAATTCCAACTTATATATAAGGTAGGTAAGTCCATGTTTCAGGAATACGCTGAGTACTGTAAAGAATTTCTGATTGAAACAAGCACGTACGTTTAAACCGGTTTTCAGCAAGTTGTAACCTATTTCATTTCTATTCCAACTCAAATATAAGGTAGGCATGTAACTTTAATTTATTTATACTAGTATTATAAAGAGGGAAGATATTATGTTTGTTTGAATTGAATAGGCTCCGAAAATGCTAAACGCTTTAAAAAAAAACTTTGGAACCCTATATTATCCCCGATGAACATAGGCTATAGAATCTACCCGTGCAAAACCGTGGCGAACCGCTAGAATATTATATATTTGAGAATACGAAGAGTTTTGTAAAGGATTTCTAATTGAATTGAATATTATGTAAGTGTTCAGTTCTAAATTACTTTGTACTTCAATGCTTCAGTTAAAAAGACATTTCAAGTCATTATTGTTTTAAAAACTTACATATTTATTGTAATAAAGGCTTTTCTTATGTCATCTTTAATCTTATAAAGGTGAAAGTTTGTGCCATTGTTAGTTGTTTGGGCGAAAACAACGCCAAAACAAATAAACGACTTCAATTTTGTACTTTAGTGAGACCTAGAATATTAATTAGGCATTTTATCCTGTAAAAGGGTGTGGGAAGCCGCATTTAGAAGCAAGTGTTTCATAAAATAGTACATTATGACATACATAATAACATGATGTCATTTGATTGCTGATGTTCAGTTCAGAGTACCGAGAAGAAACCCATTTTCATGTTATTTTTGTAACCCGTTGTTGTTCACTTAAAGTCCTGTAGTGAAGCGCGCTATGTACCTATTCCCGATTTGGAGGAAAGATTAAGGTTTGCAAAAGTTCGATTTTTTAAAAGCATGACATAAGTGTTCTAGGAAGAAGTGAGCTATTGACGAGGATGACTCTATCATGACTCTATCTATTTTAGTATTGTAGGTGTACTTACTACGTAGGTCAAACTAGTAAGTCTGTTTAACTTTTGTGTAAGAATATTTTGGGCTGTGTTGTATTGAGTATCACGTTAACAAAGACTCAGAAAAATCTTGAGCCTTCTCGAACGACCCACGAGATTTCAACAATCATAGATCACTCTATCGACCTCCATGAACGGTTATTCTTAACGTCTCACGTGAGACGTTGCCCACCCTCAACGTCTCACTAAAAGTCGGAGCTTTTTTTATCAATCTTTAATTGTTTTTTAATAATGGTATTGTCAATAAATCATTTGAGCTACCTCTAAAGTATAGTCTTTTTTAGACTAGTATTTAAAACTCCTAAAAAAAAGTTAAAGTTTAAAGAATTCAAACTTCTCTTTTCATTCTTCTTTCGTATTAATTAATTACCTGTTCACACTTACCTTTCTTTTGCTAAGTCCTAACACTCTTATTTACGAGCAATATTTTTTTTTAGACAGCTGAATATTATACCTACATTGACAGTTGCTTTGTATAATATTCCTTTGTCTTCTGTGTAAGTGGAGATTGCTTGATTCGCCTTGTCTTTGATAACGATATTCTTAATCGCCAAGTAGTATCGCTATCAAAGCTAGGTTAGCTAGCTTTAAACTAGCACCAGTTCACTGATTGGACCTTAGAGAATATCATTCTCGAGTACACGCATATATACTTAGTGATGGACTTGAGTGAACATGGTTGATTAATTATGGTTGCCCCGTTTTTATAAATACTAATTCTAATTTTAAGTTTATTTGTATTTGTTATAAAACTAGAATTTACAATAGAAACAATTGAGCTACCTGCAGACTGTTGCAAACAATCTACTATCATTCAACTCCTTTTTTTCTTTTTCCTTTACGTAAAATACCTGAAAATCTACGTTCAATAGACCGCCAGAAACAATCACAGTTTCAGCTTGAAATATCACAAAAACTTGTACTGACCCGATATTTCAAAGGTTACCTCTAACAAATGAAATAGTTTCCTGTGAGGCTTTTTTTGTGACGATCAGATATTTTTTTGTTATTAGACCCTAGATTTTAAATATTCTTCATCATCATTGTATGTTAGTCCAATGCTGAACATACTTCAGCGTGACGCAGTTAGCATCTGCCTGCAGTCGTTCGCAGGTCGTCATTCCACCTGGCCGGAGGGCGTCCTACACTACGTTTGCCGAGTCGTGGCCCCGGAGGGCGTCCTACACTACATTTACCGAGTCGTGGTCTCCACCCAAAAAAGTTTTGTTTCTTATCATAATTTGTATCTTCCTGCTACTTCAGACACAAAAATAAACCTGACATCATGCTTCGCTAAAACTACGACATTTTCTAGTCAGACAGCAACAACAGTAGATTTAGTTTATTATGAAAGAGATGAAGTATAGGTATTCGGTTTATGTTCCTACTAGCAGAGCCTCGCGGTTTCACCCGCGAAGTTCCAGTTCTTGTGGGAATTCTGGGATGAAATAGCCTATGTGTTATTCCAGACTAGTATAATCTATCTCTGTACCATATTTTATCTACATCCGTTTAGCCGTTCTGGCCTGATTGAGCAACAAACATCTATCTATCCATCCCTCCATCTAAACTTTCGCATTTATAATATGAGTGTGATTTCTTCGGAAGCAATAGGTTCTTAAATATTTATTAAAGTAATGTGTAGGTACCTACTGAGTATGCCCATCTTACTAAATACATCTTACCAACCAACTTCGTAGTAAATTAGTAATCACTACGAATTAAACTGAGTAAGCAGGTCGGTGCCTAATTCAATTCGACTAACAGCATTTGCAAATGTCGCGAAACATACCTATCAATTGAAAGTATCTTTTATTTCAATTATCGTGACATCTCCGTGTGTTTAAGATGAAAACTGTTTTCTGTGTGTAATGTTGTTAGAAAATATACTGTAAAATTACACGAGGAGCTAGACTTTGTTTACGGAATGATGGCCATGACAAAGAGGCAGACCACCGACCGCTGGTCAGACGCTACAAATTGAATAAAACCCGACGAGGATGGCCCCAGAACACAGGACCTAATAGGATGGAAACCTCATCATGTAAAGATCCTAAATTATGATCGGATAAGGAACAAATGAAAAAATAGCAATATACTAATATAAATACTAGAAATAAACATAAACTTGATGTGCCCACAACCAGGCTTCACAAGATAAATGTATCTTTTAAAGGATTTTTCTCACCAAAATTCCTAGTGAGTTGCAAAATCTATTAGTAAATAAAATTCAAACAAATTGTCAAAACTTTTCTGTGCAAAAAGGCTTACTACCAAATATCAGATTATCTAAAAGATAAAAAAGGGGTTTGCTCCAACTCGAAAAATAACAACTAACAGGCTAAAGGTTTTTTTTTTCTTTAGTCTACATACAAAAACAAAAAAACAGAAATAAAAAACTTTATTTACGTGTCAGTTTTATATTTTAAGAATTTGACGTTTTCTAAGTGTACATTTTTGTTTTTATGCAAATAAAGTATTTTTGATTTGATTTGTACATAAACCATTCAAATAAACGAGGTGGTTATGGATGAAGAGTTAAAATTTGGTCCGTCAAATCCGCACCTCTATTTTATCATGCTATCTGGCTTCCTGGCCACATAGATACCACTCGGCTGCGATCAGTTATATTTGATAGATCATACTGTAAACCTTATTGGACTTTATTTAATCTGTTTGATACACTCAAGCGGTGGCATTGCGGAATATTATTACCATGTTTATTTAATATTTTGGAGCTCGGAATCAAATATTTGTTATGTTCGAGCTCAATGCTTTATTGTATGATATTTGAAATCTACGTTGGATACATGACTTGACCACAGAATAACTAAATAAAACCACAGATTAAATAATGTTACAATAAAACCAAGAGTGAATAGGTCCTTCTAGTCTAGACCTTCGTGATACACCGTCGGCCACATCTTCACTTTCCATCAGGTGATATTGCGGTCAAACTTTTACTAAAGTTTTTTTTTAGTCTATTGTCAAAATGACCTTCATTTTGACAATAGACTAAAAAAAAACTTCTTCCTACTGCTACGTAAATTTGCATTTTATAGACACAATATGTCAAGATTAGACTAAAGTTTAGTTAGTAGGTACGTATAACCCGATGGCGACCTCGTGCCAAACGTTGTACAGGGCGCGAGGTTCACAGATATTGAGACCGAAAAATAATTCAAAGTGTTAGTACATAATAAGGTACAAGTTTACGTAAATACTGTTTATGAGGTACCTTATCTCCTTGCATTTCTACTTTCCTGGTACTTTGCGTGAGATAGTTAAAAAATCCTCCGGAAACAATGGTAATCAACATTACTTGCACGAGAAATGTGCGGCCGACAGTACTTTTGCTACTTTTCTGTAAGAAATCTCAAACTGGGACGAATCAGGAACGCTTTCAGCATTAAATTTGAGTTTCTCGACTCGTCCGAATGTATTGGGATCAACGTGGGACGAGTCAGGAATAACTCGTTTCAAAGCTATTCAATATCGAAGATAAAAATTTATTAAATGTTGCGAGGTATTGGTGTTGGTATTGGAGATCTTACCGTTAGCGACTGGACGTCTTGTGAAATGTAATTACGCTAAAAATCGCCAATATATCCAATAAGACTACACTTACCTGCTGCTACTAAGACTACTTCATAAATTTGTTTTTGTTACGTGTTTTATATAATTTATCTTTTTTGAAGTACCTGGAAGGAACTGTTGGTAAAAGTTTTACTTTTTTAATTCTTCTTCTTTACAGATTATTTCTGAATTTATCTTAATTTCGCATTTCTCGGTAGGTAATATTAATAATAATAATAATAATGCTGGACAATTCACACAGCATTATCTAGCCCCAAGGTAAGCAGAGCTTGTGTTATGGGTACTAGATAACTGATATACGTAATATTATACATTACATAGATAGATATTTTTTATTATACATAGAAAACACCCAGACCAACGGACCAAATTTCTGCAGATCGTACACAAATTTGTTCCGAGGCGGGGATCGAACCCGCAACCTCTTGCGTCGCAGGCAGACTCTCGCCCGCTGCGCCACTGAGGTCGTCTGATGGTATATCGCCACATCTCGCTATTATAATGCAAAATAAATCTTGTTAAAAAATATCTATAGATATGTTGTGATTCTCTTAAATATCAAAGTATCTGCGTAGTATGCGTAAACTCTCATACTCAGGATGATTTTTTAAGAATATAGGGTATATCTTTCCTAACTTTTTAAAGATGAAAAATTTGTTTGTTTGAATTGAATAAGGCTCTGAAACTGCTGGACCCATTTGAAAAATTCTTTCACCATTAGAATCCTACATTATCCCTGATGAACCATACGCTATATAGAATATTCCCGTGAAATGCCAGGGCGGACTAGTATTTTAAAAAAATATAATTAAGAGTTATTTTAACCTATTAAATCTTCAGTGAATTACAGATCATAGAGTGCTTGTAAGTTTGTCTGTTTGAAACTTTTCGTTTGAACGAGTAAAATACATGTTTTACAGTTAAGTATAAATCGTGCATAGAAATGAATCGCACTTTACCTAAAGTATTTCTAATGAGTCGTGGTTATCTATAAAAAAAACATTTAAAGCTGTTAAGAGTCCTCTGCTGAATAGCCGTGGGGCTTATGCCTCTCGACTCGAGGTTCTATAACATACCAACGTTAAAAAATCCATGGATATAATAATTTGCAGTTTTAGCAGAACCACATACAGTTAAATCCTAGTCTGGTTGTAATCTACGATGACTCAGAGATAATGAGATCTACGAGAGTAGTGTGGGTTCATTGTCCGATTTGCATTCGTTTCACAATACCCACCAGTTTTTGTTACTTTTACTCTAATTTACCCCTTGACTTAAATCATTGAGAAAGAGTAACGATTTTGCAATTTTTGACAAACTTCCTGCTAAGCTGCTATGGGAAGTATCCCATAACAGTTGTTTTTAGGGTTCCATGTCTCAAAAGGAAAAAAAGAACCCTTAAAGGATTACTTTGTTGTCTGTCTGTCTGTCAACAACAAAGTTATTACGTTTGTGTTAGATATTGTTGCAGTCAACACAATCCATTCTCCGTAAATTGCATCGGTAAATACTATCCTGTAATGAACCTTTATTGACTAAACCATATCAAAAGTGAGTATGCCACTATCGCTGTATCCCCGGAGCAATTTTAATGCTCAAAGTCCATCCATTTAATTTAGGTTGTATTATTTAGCTTTGACATGGAGTCTAGCAAACAGGATTCGGTTAACAGAGGCAACATCAACATGTAGCCCGTTGACACAGTAATGTCATCAGAAGGGCCAAAGGCTAGTGCATTTGGCAATTCCACGCAGTCTCAGGCAAAGCTTTGATATTAATATGAACCGAAGAGCATGGTTGAAACCAATGTGGACCAATATTGCGAATTCGCATGTCATACGGGCAAGAGCTGGTTAAGGTGCGTTTACAGTGCAGCGAATAGGCGTTTGATAGAATGAGCTGCTGACTGTACGGAAGTGAACACGGCCGTGTGGTTTACCATTCCACTTCCGTATTTTACCGCAGGGTAAAACGAACTGTTTTCGACGATCGATCAGGGTAAATTATTGTAAATGCGTCAATGTAGGAAAAACGTTCTGACAAATGGAATACGAAATATTGAATGATCATTTTATTAATCATTATTTTGGTTCGCTATTTAAATTTCCAATGAATACGCAAAAAATGGATACTGTTGGCAAAAGTGTCGGAAGATTGGCACAACCTTTAGGAACTTGCCCAGCAGTTCAGACCATTTTAAAATTACATACGAAGGCCAACTCTACCCGTGAGTATCGTAGGAGGCGACTAACGGACATACACCGGGGGGCGGGCAGCAGCGCCTCATGCAGAATATATCTACCACCGAACTGCGATCCCCAACCCGCATGCCCAGCGTGGGGATTATGGGCATTACTCCCCATGACATAAACAATCAGGGGGAGGCCTGCGTCCAGCAGTGGATCATTACAGGCTACTGAGGTGAGGTTGAGGTGATGACATACGAAGGTATTGCAAATAGCTCCATTTTTTTTATTTTTCCTCTTAAGGCTTCGCTAGTTTGGATAGGGCATGCGCCTACCCAAACTAGTGCCGCCACCTACTTTATGTTATTATTCAAAAATCCATCTTCCAGTTTGTGATACCTATCATAAGCTTTTTTTTAATGCCTCTGTAATAGTTTTTTTCTATTTTGTTAAGGCAGAGATACGAAGTTGCCCTTGGTGGCCACAAAAATCTATTTTCGTATCTCTTCCTAAACTGAGAATGTTCAATTTTTCGACTTTTTTTGAAATATTTCAAAAAATATAAAACCTACAAAAATTTCAAAAACTGTTTTGAAATGTACAAAACGATACCTTTCATTTGATACCCCATTTACTTTCCTAGGTCTCTTTTGAAATTTCAACATCAAAATTTGTACTGAAAATATTTATTTTCATTTTTATTTATTTAAATATTTTTTTCTTGAAATCAGTAATGGCGCACGAAATGTATTATTTTTTCAAATTTCAAGTTAATAGCTGCAGTAGTTACTGAGATATTCAAGAAAGAGCGGGGACGGACAGAGCGAGACCATAATTTTAGGTTTTAGGGTTTCAAAACCGATCTTGAAACCCTAAGAAGAAACTTTTGGGGTTCTTTTTTTTAGCAATGGAACACGTGAATGACCCATGATTTCAGAATTTTCCTATTTGACTTTTTAGGTTGGTCTTGAATTCTACTCATATTCCAAACACGTTAAGTAGCCAACTAGAAGCACCTACCAAAACGTTTATAATATGATCGGTCAGTCAGTGTGTGAGCTATTTTGTCATCACTCACTTACTCACTCAGAGTAAGTGAGTGATGACAAAATAGCGTAACTTTAAGGGCCAACATTTCCTAAAATAGTGCAAACTGAATATAAACTCTCCGAAATCCACTTTTACTTTGTTTGAAAACTATGATTTGTATTTAAAACGTAAAAGTAACTTTTTGACAAGCAAAGTGGTTCCTAGTCTTTCAGGAATTTTTCAAAGAACAATGATGTTGATTTTGTTTACCATGTTCGTTCGATTTGCTAGTTTACATTAAATTTTTGTACTAATGGTGGTAGAATAATAAAGAATTTTTGTTGTACATTCAACACCATTTTTTGGCCCTTAGGATATGATTTAAAAAAATAATTTCTGCAGTTGAAGTTATAGTTTCAAGACTATCTGATCAGTGGTTCTATTGCTGGGTTCTCCGAGTTGGTAAAGAGGTTTTTTTGCGTGGATTTATGGTCATTCTCTAACAGAACGTGATTTGGGCTATGGCTTATCTATGAGTCAATACAAAGAGTGAAGATAAGAAAAACAACTTCCGAAATTCGCAAAACGATGAATCAAATGAGTGTTTCTTTTTAAAGGGGAATCTACATGTAACATTTTGAAGATACATTTCAAACGGTTGCTAAAACATTTTCGTTTAGTTTTTTGTTTAGCTTAGAGAACATACATTCAGAATTTCAGAAAAAGATGAATGAAACGTGTTTGTTTTGGTAGGGGAATCTAAACGTAAAATTTTCAAGTTTGTTGCAAGTCTGATATTATTCATTATATAATATGAGTGCCAACTGTTGTTAGCTTCATTTGCTCTAGTTTATGAATCTATTGTTAGCTAAATATAAGCTTTTTGTTTCCCCAATAAATAAAAATAAAAAATAAATTTGGTAGCTGGAGATACACAGCATTCTTGTTGATCCTTATTTTTCGTTTCAAATAAAGGAAACACCTTCAGTAATTCAAAAAACCATAAATTAAATGTGTGATTGTTTCTTAATATACATGTAAAACTTTATACGTCGGCTAAGTCTCTGGTTACAGATTATAATCATTTAATTTTGAAACTCCTTTTTTGAAATATTAAAAATGCGAATATCAAAATCCCATTTCAGTACACCCTAAACTCAAAAACGAACCCACACTCTAAAATTTTAGGTCTCTAGAACACTGGTTCTAACTACTTGGTTAAGGCTATAGGCGTCGTGTGTTACTCAGTTACTTCTCTATAAATTGAAAAATACATGTATAAATCAATCTTTGTTAACAAAGAAAATAACAAGTTCTCAATTGAAACAAATCACCAAATAACATAATCGTAGAAATAATTTATAATAGTTATTTTGTGTGTAGCCAAGTTTAATTTCACTTTATCCGCTGTCCCATCGATTTCGACCATCATCATCTCTGCGACCAGTACAAAGTCGGTCCATCGAGTAAGAGGCGTAATACAAAATAGAGTGTAGGATGCCACACTCTATTTTGCATTAGACCGTGGTCGCGACTAGAAAGCCTTTACTCTCCAATGATTATCGGTTCTGCGATGGCATGTCCACCGCCACTCCAGCCTGCTAATTCTGGGTCACAATATTGATAATGGAAAATTCGAAAGTGTTCCTTGGATTGGCCTAAATATACGGCAAAATCGAACCTTACACAGAATTGATGATTGATCTCGTTAGAACTTTAACGGAAACCTTCGTTATTATTAAACAAACAATCGGAATTGAAGTTTAGCGCTTGACTTTCGAAAAGCACGGGTTGTTATTGATTGAATTTTGTAAATAATGCTTGAGTATGCTGAGTTGATTTTTATGTGGTTCTGACTGGGCCAACGCAGACATTTTACACAATACCGAAAACATTCTGACTGGGTTGACAACTGTACAACGGTAATCGATTTGAAGTTTACTGGTAATGAAGTTCAAGTTAGACAATAAGGCTGCGGGACGGGATGGCATTTGTTTTAATTTTTTACCAATGGACATTCAAACGTATCGATACAGAAATACAAAATAAATTGCTATGCTATAGGGTCAATTTTTACTTTAAATGTCAATTGGTAAAAATTAAAATCTTTTGCTAGCCCGTCCCAGTCTGCGTTGGCCAGTCTGAGTTTAAACAAAAAAACATTCGATAAACGTAATCGAGAACCGTTAATGTCTTCCACGAAAAAGGATTATAATGATAAAAGACATAAACGAAGTGTAGCCAAAAAATGCGCTAGATACGCCACATTTTTCTATTCGTATTAATGTTATCCGTGAAAGCACTGAAGTTGTAATTATATTTGTCGACTTACACATACATAGATTCATTTTAAAATTATTCAAAAAGTATCTTGCTAACTACGATTGGATCGTTGTCAAACTACGATATGTAGTGATAGGGGCGTTATAAGGCGCTAAATGTATAGAAAGGAATCGAATTTGATGGAAGTATTCAAAAGGCACGTTTCTATTTTCTAAACATAAACAGTAAATTATGAAACAAGAATCTGAATTCAATAAAAAAAATACCTTACGTGCTTAGTATGTTGGTGTTTCTTAAAAGCTTATTTTCAGCAGTAAGAATCTATTTTACTGCCAAAACATGTACCTACAAAAGATCTTTAAAAACTAGGTAGAAGCAAAGACTGAATATTAAAAATAGCTTCATACAATAGTACGCCTACCAGCAATTTGGCCTAAAGCGACAGCCATTGTAACACGATAACCATCCATCCCAAAAACATCACTGTTCGTAGTCCAGCAAAAATCCATGGTGTAGTTTGAGATACTTGTTAATAATTACGCATGATTTAAATACAGCAAGGGCGTATCAGACTACGCACCGTGAAGGTTTTCGTTAAAATTTGATAATTACGCTTTTATGCTTCATTCAATGAATAGAGTATTTTACCAAGAGTCCTTAATGTGAGATAATTTCTTATTAATTATTTAAACAAGAAGCTCAATTTCTTACGGTTTATTCATAGTCTACTTACTAACTAAGGTACCATTGGAAGTTAGGAAACTTTGAAAAGGCGATGTTTTTTAGGAAAATGGAATAAGGAACTCTTTTCTAGTAATTATCTTCTTATCAGCCCGCTGGATTCAAAGTTGGGCAAAAGAACCCTTCTCTCCTTTACGGACCAGGGGGTTCATAACTATTACATAAATATCTCAGATTACCCACCTCTTAGAAACTCACTATTTCCATAAACCTGTGTACAATATCCGTAACTTTAAAACATGCTTTTAGTCAACCAACACTACATTCTAGCGCAAATTGAATTTCTTCAGCCACCGTAAAAGTAAAGTGAGTGTTCTGCTCTACCGTAAGTTGCTAAAGTTGGCTAATCGGTTTCATGTAAGACGGACTATAAACTATAAAATTTTCTATTTTAAAAGCTGGATATAGCTAAAGAGAGCCAAACCTAGCCGTTATTGTAATGAACAACAGTGAACCCGAATTTCCCTTCAAGAAATTATAAAATATCCCGGAGAGCTATTATTTCAAACATGATCCGTCAAGTGCGTGTGTAACTTGCACCTCCAGGGCTACGAACATTTGTCAATGAAATAAATATGTACTAGGTATTTTCAACATATTTCTAAAAGTGTGAAGCCTACCGAAATTTCAGAAACTGTTTTGAGGTGTACCATACCTTTCATTTGATACCCCACTACGATAGGGGGCGGGGTCAGAGAAATGGTTTTCTTTTTTACTTTTTTCAAAATATTTTAATTGTATACCTAAAACCTACAGAAATTTTACCGCTAATTTGATTTGCGGCCTTGAAAATTTTTTACTCGTAAAATGTCGCCATCACAATTTGTACTGTTTTTTTTATTATTATTTTTTTAATCAATAAATAAATATTTTAAATATCATGTTAAAAGCTGCATTACCTAAAGTGATATTCAAAAAAGAAGGGGGACAGACAGAGCGCGACCAGAGGGGTTTCGAAACCAATCTCAGAACCCTAAAAAGTCCATGATAACGAATGTAGAGACGTATCTCGATCATAATACATACCTAAATATTAACAAATGAAAGGTAAGGACGAGCTATATTTAAGCAAGTGCGACAACATAATAAATAATGCTGTAACACATCATCATCCAGCCCCAACCTACGCCGAGCTTGTGTTATGGGTATTGTGTAATAAATAAACAACGCATTATTAATAAAGATAAATATTTAATTAGTACTTGTGCCGCAATACTTAAAAACAGTTTAAAATTTAAGGATTTGATGCCAGTTTGTAGTTAACAATCAAACTTAAACTATAGTATTTTTTTGTTAGTTGGTTTTTTGTGAGTGCTGTGAGAATTTCTAATCTAAATACGAGTCCTCCATCTAAAATTATCACTGACGATGTGTAGAATCTAGATCTACGGTAAGAAAATCCACTCCACTTAGCCAGTGGGTACAAAAACAAGGAAAACATAAAGCTCAAGCCGCTGCACGAGTTTGCTGCTTGCTCGGCCGGGACAGTCACACTTTACATTATTGCAATTATATTTTGACTTCAGAGCATCTTTAGCTTCATATCATGTTTGTTAGCAACTCAGACACCAAAAATCCCAAATTTTCTTTTTTTTGTTTTAGTAGGAAGTCGTTTGACAAATAGTAATAAGCAAAGTAGGAAAAATAAACTTGGCTGGACATATACTAAACTAAGAGTAGTAAGAATTTTACGAACTGCGTAACAGAAATCACGATATTTTCGAACTGCTATAAGGACGAATCGCGCTTTACACGAAGTAAAAAATCATGCAAATAGTGTCAAAAAATCAATGAAACATCAGCGCATTTCTTCTGACGTCACGACCACAGAGCAATACGGCGTCAATTCCCAACGTTTTTGTCAAGTGAAAATGTAAATTTACCTTATTTTTAAAGACCCTGTTGTAATCTGTGGTTATGTTATTGATTCTGGCGCAAAGATCATGAACCCATATTTCACACTATGTACATTTTATCATATCTTCTTTTAATTATGTCTTCTTGACATAATTTACAGTCCCAACTATCATTCTTGTCTTGCTCTTGATTCATTTTCTCATTCCCATTCTGCAATGTTTTATGTAATACGTTTAAAGAAAATGACCGAAGTACGAAATAGGGTAACTATAGTCTATCCTCGAGAATCCAATATTTTTTTTTGTCTAAGAGTAAACTACTTTATTTTCTCACGAAAAAAATTACAATAAACAAGCTCCAATCATCACGACTGATAAAGTCACGAATATAATACTAATGCATCACAAAACTTAGGCAAGTTTTCCCCTATTTAAAGTAATGATGTAGAGTTTAAGTAAATTTATTTCTGATTCTAGTTCTTTCTGAAAATGTTGTATTTATCAGTAGGCAGATTTGGTTTTAAACCCTGACACAAAATCTGTATGTGGGATAACATCGGATATTCCGTTTTATCTCTGACACATTTGTATTAATAAAAAGACAAATTCTTCCATTGACTCTCAATTATTTGGTAATCAGGGCATGCAGTCTTGACTTACATAGCGATTGCATAGTGACCGATATCGGTCGCAGTGTTACCGTTCACATTTTAACGATTTTTGTTTGTCATCTCGTAAATCAGGATTGAAACAAATCGAAAACTATTTATTTTCATAATTACATAAAAGGTCCAAACCATTATGTTAATATTTTATTAAATATTTTATTTTATTAAAAGGCCTGGTTTTTATAACAAAAAAAGCACTGACCGAAGATATACTAGAAATAATGATAAATTTTGAATTGCTGATGCCATCTGACTAAGACTCTGTGGCATCCAGAGTGGATGAACAAATTAGGAATTAATTTTATTAATACCAACTTCAAGTAGTAGGTTCTATATTCTGCTGTTTGTATTTTTTTAGAGTTCCGTACCCAAAGGGTAAAACGAGAAACTACTACTAAGACTCCGCTGTCCGTCTGTTCGTCTGTCACCAGGCTGTATCTCATGAACTGTGATAAGTAAGTTAGGCAGTTGACATTTTCGAGTTGATTATTTCTGTTGCCACTATAACAACCGCCGTTTTTAAGGATAATGGCACAGAACCCTAAGTGCGTATGTTCGATTCGCACTTGGCCGGTTTTTATTTAAGTATACTCATCGATTTTTGAAAAATTATGTCTACCTACAACAATTTTCTTGTTTTTTGGGTCATCATGATGATGATGAGGATGACAAGAAAACCTCTTGTGTGTATACGTAAATATAACAAAGTTGATGGATAGCGGATGGCCTAAAACCGATGCCTAAAACGAAGGAGGACCGACCTGCCGAGTGATTTCGGTAAAATCTCCCATTCAATTGATCGCCATCCGGGGAGACAGTGTGTAAGCTATTTCGGTTCCTATCATTTATGTAACAAAAATAAATACATAGAATTTTCGACGAATTGTGAATGATGCTGAATGTCAAAATATCACAAATGTCAAATCAATTATAATGTTTTTATTTTTACATTACACCTCGTACTAATGTTACTCTCACTTGACTTTGTTTTGCTCGACTTCGTTGCTACTGCAAAGTATTAACTGTTTGTAAATTAGAATCAGAATTGCTGAAATCGAGCAAAAAAAAAAGGCAAGTGTGAGTAAGTAACAATTGACCTTTACTTAGGTTAGTTCTAAGTAATCTTGACGTTGACGTTACAAATTCCGTCGTCGAACGACGCCCCATCCCGCCATCCTGTATGCATTTTCTTAGTACCAGTACCAACCCAATGGTAATGAGTGTTAGTATTTAAATAATCCATCCTTGTTTTCTTAGTATACCTACATAAGTACTTCATATCTAGTAGGTACTAAATAAGTAGTCTTATGTTTATATCTATGTACTAAAGTTTAATTTGTGTGTTGTGTTGTTTAGTAAATATAATATTTTTCTTCTTCTTCTTATTCAGTACCATATTGGAAACCGAAATCGTTTATGACATTTCTCCCCGGATGGCTAATTCAATGGGAATGGGATATTTTACCGCAATTACTCTGGACTGATGATTTTGTAAGGGTTTGGTATGCACAAGGTCCTATCATTAATTAGATTACGTAGCCTTCTGTCTGTTTGTCCGTCTATTTGTCAGCGGGTTGTAGTTTTTTAACACGCCACGTCGTTTAAATCATTTTATAGAATAACCAACATATTTATTTATCTGGATCAGTTGTGCTACCTGTAGATTGTTTGCAACAGTTTGCAGATAGCTTAATTGTTTCTATTGTAAATACTAGTTTTAATTTAATTCTATAATGTGATTAAAAACTTAATTTTTAATTTTGTATTAATATTTTATTTATTTATTTATTTATTTATTTATTTATTTATTTATTTATTTATTTATTTATTTATTTATTTATTTATTTATTTATTTATTTATTTATTTATTTATTTATTTATTTATTTATTTATTTATTTATTTATTTATTTATTTATTTATTTATTTATTTATTTATTTATTTATTTATTTATTTATTTATTTATTTATTTATTTATTTATTTATTTATTTATTTATTTATTTATTTATTTATTTATTTATTTATTTGAAAATTACAATCAAATAGAATTAAATAAAAACTAGTAATTACAATTCCAACAATTCAGCTAACTGCAGACTGTTGTTATGAAATGGAGTGACGACTGGCATTTAAACATGCCGTATGCCATTTCAAACAATCATTGATCGTAACATCAGTCTCGATTGACGATGACGACTCCCAACGCGGCCTTAATTCTATTATGCCGTTTTAATTACCCGGTCGACATGACACCTTCTATTTCAGGTGACATGACACCTTTCTACGCTTGTTCAGTGTGGACGAGCTGCTCTGAATCTGTACGATTAAGGTTTTCGCACATCTGGACCACACCACTGCCGCACGGCACGAAAATGTGCATTCAAATAATAATGACTTTAAATTAGTAACTTAGAGTATTAATCTTTATTCAGAAAGAAAATAACAATCAAATAACAAATTTAAATTAAAACTAGTATTTACAATAGAAACAATTAAGCTATCTTATTTGTATATATTGTAACTTAGATCATTTTACATATCATTTTATATGTTATCATAAAATAACTCGACACTCGTACTTTTCCTTTTTCATGGTAAGGTGTCATTCATGGTGATAGGCAAACCCCCTCTCCCCTTGGTGAGATGTGAAAAGATTTTGCTTGATCCCCTCCCTTCCGCCTAACCTCACGTGAGATTTTTCAAAACGTGTATTTTAAAGTAAGGAAAATTGTTCCGCGTTATAATTTTTTTTACTAATGAAACCTACGTAAAGTAACTTGCCAACGCACCAACACGAAACGAACAACCTTAACAGGAACTGCTAAAATTCCTGGAAAATAATTAGGTGGTATTTTTGCCGAGATTTTGCTCCCCCATGTGAGATTGGGTGAGATTTGGTACGACCCACTCCGCCTTATAGCCTCGTAATAAATGGATGCCTTATAAGTCGAAAAAAAGCTATTACTATAAAATAATTGCAGGATAAATAAGTTTTCTTGTTTCTTAAAAAATTCATATGAAAAAGATTTGATAAAGTCCTAAACAGTAAACAGCTTAATAAGTAGAATTAGTTATTGCATGTCCCATGCACTAGTGATAGTGCTCAGTCATTCTTTTCTGCTGCACTCCGCTGGAATTGCTATTGCTAGCGATGGAAGACCCTCAACTCTTGGAGAGATACTTCTAAAGATGTTTGCTCCGCAGGCTGAGATGATATTTTCATTATGTCGGAGAGCTTTCATAACTTACTCTTTAAATTCCTTCTTTTTAAATTTCATTCCTGGTTTTGTAATGGCTCGGAAAGTACACGAAATGTAGAGGTTTTGCAATATATTTGAAAATCCATGCAAGTTTCATTAGAAACAAATAGAACAAATAAAAAAAGTTCCCCTCAACGCCGAAGTTTGCAGAGCAATCCATCTGAAATTTATACTAACTACCTACTGTATATAGATATTCATCAGATGTGGTGCGAAGTCTCTAACTGGTACCCATAGTTTTTGTTTAATAAAATTGATAAAAGATAGACCCTAAACAGATCTTGTTTTGTTTAAGTGGTAAAGCATAGGTATTCAGTTGACAAAGCTGACGAATCCCTGACGATGTCCTTAGGCATACACGGCGTAATATTTCTACGAACGACTACCTAAAGAAATAATATTTTCGACATCTATTCCAAATTAGCTGAATTCATACTTAATAGCTATACAATAATGTACGGATTCATCGCTTTTCGATCGAAAATTAAATTTCCTATAATTACCGTTATTGATGATACGATTTGCTAAAATTATTTTGAAAGTTAATGATAAAACCCACGACCGAAATCCAAAAATGATGTATTTCTTCAGGTTTCAGTTAGAAATTATTAAATCGTAGCTCTAATCATAATATTTCTTATGATTGACTTATAAATAGGTCTGGTGGGTGTGATATTTTATTTTGTATTTAACTTAGTATTTTTGCGTGAAATGGACAAATCTTATTTATTCAGATATACAGGATGATTGGTAGCTGAGTGCAAAGCGTCAAGAAGAAGCTAAGATATGCCATTTGACCCATGACTGTCTAAGCCGAAGTCTCACTATTGATTTTTTTCGTATTATTTTGATTTTTAGGTAAACAGCAATTAAAAAGTCAACCAACAATGACCAGTTTACGCAATAAGTGAATTAGAAAGAATGAAGACCGACAAAACGAAACATGATGTATATTTTTCAGTAGGTATTTTTTTGTATGTTCGTCGATTTCTCAGTAAATGATGGACCGATTTTTAAAAATTATTTCGCTATTTTCTGGAATATAATCTCAAAAGGTGGGTCCCATAAAAAATTTCCCGAGAAATAAGTATTTATCCCGAAAAACTAAAAAAAACAGTGTCTAAGGAGAATTAAATTATATTTTATCTTGTCAGCAATCTAACAAAACATGTCTTAGCTATCCGTGGCAACAATTTTTTTTTTACAGTCAGTTAAAGTTTTTGGACGCCGCCGTTTTTAAATAAATGGAAGTTTTTTTATTCGAGTCTTAATGTTAACATGTCTGGTTAACTACGTTAACTTCTCCATTTGAGGTATAATTTCTGAAGATACCTTGCAAGTCATTGAAATTAGAGCCTACAAATCAAAATGAGAGAGAAAATTTAATTTGTAAGGAGACGAAATAAACAACATTATCGTTTGAAGTTACATAATTTTGATCTTAAAAATGACTGTCGCGGTCTTATCCTATAAATGGTATGTTGGTAGTTTATTTGTGTGTTTTTCTCTCTTAATATAAAATACTTAAGTTACTTTTTAAAGAATTATTGGATGGTAAATCTCTACATAGAAAATTTGAAGGCCGTTAGCCTTCAAAATAAGAACACTTCACTACATAAAGTTACAAAATATGGATAAGAAGGCGAAGGAAACGCCAAAAAAAACTACCAATCTCAAAATTAAATAAGCAACTCGAGTCCAAGCCGACAAGAAAATTACATAAAATCAGGTCCGCGAAGTATAGGCCAACGATTAATATAAAATAGACGATAAACAAGTTCAGGAGGCAGATAAAGCAGTGAGCAAAATTAACTAACAGACTAACTTCTACATGTTTGATCATCAATAAGTTAAATAACATCGTGAAACCGGCTCCGTTATTCGCACCGGTATGATTATTTATCGAAATAAATCTGACCGTAGTTCCGTAACATCTCAAAAAAACAATTTTATTTAAAATAACTGATATAAAATACCGCAATCTCTGAAAAATAATTTAGTATAAGAACGTACCTTTATAGCCGGGATCGCGATGAGCAGAAGGGCCCAGCAGACGGCCCCTCCAGCCCTCATTTTGCACGGCTGTAACTTTACGTATTAAAGTTTAAGAGTGGCATACGCGCGGGCGTGCACTTCTCTTCGAGGCTGACCGCCGAATGAGCTGAGCACTGCCTAGTGAGCGGAGGCGGCGACGGCTTCTGAGCGGGACATGCCGCCAGCACGCAGGCAACCTACGCATCTGCCTACTCCCCGCTCCCTCCAGCCAGGCACCGTGCAAAAAGTCCTCCGCCGGTTCTGTGAAAAATTTTTGTTGTCCTACACGAATGAGTGTTCTTGTAATCCGTCATTTTTGTCAAAAAATCTTAGTTACGGATGCATAAAGAAAGAAAGGAAAAAAAATTATTTATCCTAATCTACTACACAAAACAATATCTTAGGACACAAATATATCTATAATAGCCTATCTATCTATCTAGACCTAGGCTTTGCTGCTTATTTTGTGCGCAAAAAGTAAAAGGGTAAAAGTTAGGCGGTCAATCATTTTAAACTTTTTCTTGCGTAGTTTAGGATTTGCATGCCATGCGCTATTCCCGAATAAAAAGTTGCTAATTATTTAAATGGAAGTTATTCGGCTCAACGAATCTGCAGAATAAAACGCTTACTTTGTGTTGATCTGTTCAGTGGTGTTGGAGTGCAGAAATAAATAGCAAACACGTTCTCTCTCATGCTCAACCATGCACAAACTTTTGCCATTTTTATTATTGTACGTATAAATACCTGGACCAAGGACCAAGGAGGATGCGTAATACGCATCCTCCACGCAATTTGCGTATGGGAAAAGGAACTACGTTGTTCTTCGTGCTCGGATAAAAATAAACGTATTGCTTGTTAAGGAATTGTAGACTTATTCTAATAAGTAGCGAGCTGTACATCCTTAGGACCAAAAATACGGTTATTTGTCGTTTTCCTTTATAAACAGTATAAATAGACAATTGTACATGAGAATAGCTGTTCGGAGATTTTTACAAACGTTTCGAGCATTTCCGAAGTCCTTTGAATGTCTTCAGAGCATGAAAATTAAGTTAATATTCTAAGGTGTTGTCTAGCATTTGCGACTTGCGGTGTGATTAACCTACACTTTTGCATTGGCTTTTGGGTTGTATTACTTTTAAATATCCAGGAAATTCTTCTACATTACCCGTCCAAAAGTCATTGACAATGAATTTATGATTAATTGCGAAAGAAAATCAGCCAAATCCGTCAGAGTATCATCCAGTCGAGGGAAACCAGAGTTCTATGACCCCTCTCCTGGGTTTATCAGTACGACGTGTGACGATAAAACGCCGTATCAGCTTCCTCTGTTATGGGTACATTATAGCTCTTATGGTGTTTGAGATACAGACTTGAGTGTGGTGTGATTTGATGTGATTGAAATAGTTTGAATAATTGCTTAATGCTACCGAACAAAAACTGTGTAAAGTATATTTTTGCATAGACAGGAGAGTGTTTCTATTAATGGTAATATAATATTATTTTTAATTCAGTAGAACCAGTTAAATAACACAAGATTATGAAAGAGAAAATGAGCTCTTCGTTTTAGTGAGAAAAGTACTAGAAATTACATACGGTTATGAACATTAAATAGCGCCTAAAACTAAATTTATATCAAATTTTTATTTAGTTGCGTATTTAAAGTTTTCTTGTTTAAAAAACAGGAATTTTGCTAGTAGCTGAGTAAAAATCGATAGATAAAGAGGAACTCAAAAAACTATATCACCAAATAATCTACTAAACGTACTATACAGTTAAACGTAAAGCAGTGAAATAAAAAGTCTGCAAATAAAAGACTGCTACCAAGTAATCGTAAATAATGTACCACAACGTGTTATCACTTTACTAAAAATACAAGATTGATAATGGCTGACCCAAATCAATCGAACAAGACAACACAACTGGTAAACTAGCATATTTTATTAACAAAAAAATTACAATCATAAAATATAATTAGATTAAAACTAGCATTTACAATTAAAATAATTGAGCTACTAACTGCAGATTGTTGCAAAAAATCTACAGGTAATTTTTTGGGATGTTATTAAATTTTCGTAGAATCTACATGTAGCTCAACTGATCCATATCAATACCAGTCGGAAGCGTGGCCAAGACGCTGGCTGCTTTGCCCCGCTGTGCCAGATACTCATCAGCTCTGGGGTCACGCGTCGTCGCTTTGAACAGATGCTCAGATAATTTTTGAAAAACCGGGTCCTCTAGGTACTTCATGGACCTAGAATCTTGACTCCAAGAGGAGCAAATGCGTAACCCACAGAGCCTCAATACCCCACGGACTGGTTACGGACATTGCAGATACATGTACTTCAGCGACCGCACACTGAAACCGTGATGATCCGCTCGTACCACCAGCTTCGTCCCACTGTTAGGACGAATGGGATTTTCCCCGTCACAACAGAGCCACAGCAGCGCCTTTTGCAGAATAGATCAACCACCGAACTGCGATCCCAACCCGCATGCCCAGCATGGGGATTATGGGCTTTATCCCCATGAGATAAAAGTCAAGGCCAAACCGACTATCAAGGGGAGGTTGCGTCTAGCAATGGACCATTATAGGCTGTTGCGGTATTGTGTGAACGTACAGCGGTGAACGCACAGCTTTGTTCTACCTTCCTCGACAAATTCCACTTACAATGTAAATATGTGAAAGTATAAGATGTTTGGCTGAAGACAACGCTTCAATTACTGAACGGTTTTGGCTGAAATTTTGCAAATATAAGATTATTCTGGTACCCTTTTTATTCTGGTAGTATGTAACAGAATTTAATTAAAACTAGTATTTACAATTGTAACAATTGAGCTAACTGCACACTGTTGCCAACAATCTACAGGTAGCTTAACTGATCCATATCAATTAGTCCTAATAATAACAAACTTTTTAAACTTTCGCGATTTGTTAACGTGTTAAAGATTAATTATCGGGCGACAGCCCCTATGCCCGTCGCCTCGTGACCACGATCGCTGTAACGTGGTTGAAACGTTGTGGAAAAGAAAACAAAAGGTACGAGATAAATAATCATTATAATAATAACAAGTTAGTTATAGTCTCTAAAATATGACAACCTCTGTGGCGCGGTGGGCGAAGGTCTGCCTGCGACGCAGGAGGTTGTGGGTTCGATTCCCGCCTCGGAACAAATGTGTATACGATCTGCAGACATTTGTTCAGGGTGTTCTGGTCGTTTTCTATGTATAATAAAAAATATCTATCTATATATTGTATTATATTATGAATGTATATCAGTTATCTAGTACCCATAACACAAGCTCTGCTTAGCTTGGGGTTAGATAACGCTGTGTGAATATATTTAAATAAATTTTATACATAAATAAATAAATAAAAAATTCTGAACACATTATTTATTTATTTAAATATAAAAGTGCGTGTTCACAACTCAACACTGAACCTACATCCTTAGTATTTAGGCTAGATACATTTATATAGGTACTGACTACATGAGTTCAACCTCCTTTCTTGAACGCAGAAAATGTGTTTTATCTAGACTCGGACCTCTATAGGACCTTTTGTTTATTGAGGATTCTAGAGTGCTAGTTAGTGTGCAGCTCTTAGTTATTTTATTGTAAAGATCTTCTTTTCTAGTAGCTAATTAGTAAGTGACCACCCAAAGTCATCCTTTCCTATAAAGACGACATTTTGCACCGTTGTTGTGCAGATGTTTGTTAAACGATAACATCAAAACTACAACATTCAAGATTTTATTAGTAAATAACACGGTAATATTATAATAAATTTAGGTAATATATGTATAACTAAAATAATGATAATTCGTGACAATACACACAGCACTATGCAAGCTACAATAGATAAATATTATATGACATTCCCGAGGCGGGAATCGAACCCACACTACTGCGTCGCAGGCGAACCTTCGCCCACCGCGCAACAGAGATCATCTATCATATTGTATTTATGTAAATCAGTTATCAAGTACCCATGATACATGCTCTGCTTAGCTTGGAGCTAGTTAATGTCTCTGTCTTAATTGACCAGCATTATCTGTTTATGTTTATTTTTAAATTGTAACATGTTAATTCGTTCACAATGTTTGCATATTGACAAACTCGAAAGTGCGCTTGTACTAACGTTAAGTTATACACTTGGGTATGCAATCCCACAGACAGCTCTTTAAAGGGTACAATGGGACAATCAACACCCTGTTAACACTGAGTTAAATTGCTCGCCTTATAAATTTAGGATCAAAGCAGAAACGTAATACATCGAAAGTCGCGTGAATATTGATTTTGCAGTTTATCAGAAAACGAAAGGAAATTTAGAATTTTTCATGGAACTTACTCAAAGATTGATCCATAATTGGCGATCTTAAGAGGCAAAGCTAAGGCACTAGGTATCAACTTAAAGTTTGGAGCTCAAGTAGTCGCTTCGAAAGTTTATCGTCTTTAAATTTAATACCTACGTTTGAAGCTATTCTTGTTTCTGAGATATAAAGTTTACATGTAGTTAAATTTGGTTCGTTGCGCGCAAAAACAAGAAAAATTCAATCTTTAATTATTTTTTTAATTCCACGGTATTTGATAGAATACCATAGAATAAGTAGGCTTAGAATGATAGTAGACACAATCGAGAATAAAATGTCTAGCGCGAGTTAGACTCACGCATCAAGGGTTCCATACAAACTTATACTCTTAAGAAATCGACACAGACACAAATTTTACAAAAAAATCAGATTTAGTCACATTTACATAAATATATTAAAAAGGTTTTCGGATTTTTCCTTTACTTGTGCTACAAGACCCATATTGGCAATTTTCATGATTCTAAGTCAACAGAAAGTATCCTATAGGTTTTGTGTGCATGTGATTCCCTAGGCAAATTCAAAAAAATTACGGACAGATGGACAGAGGGACAGACGGACAGATTCTCCTACCAATTTGCCAACACCATGCCTACATAAAGCTTTATGCCAAACCTGAGTAGAAATATGGTGTACGTAAATTGGTAGAGCACTAATTATTATAATAATTAAGCAAGACCCCTGTCTTGCTCTTATGAACGAAATCCTATGTCTGTCCTTTTCACAAAAAATTGAGGTTGTATAGAGATGTCATTTATTCAGAACTTACTACGACTTTTGTATCATCATGTCATCGTTTATGTATCTAAGGTTAACTAAGCTTAAGGTTAGTGGTAACTTAGTAGTAACTTAAGGCGGGTGCGAACTCCGAACCTCTAAGCACAAATACAAACTTACTTTCCGGTTCATTTGGAAAATACGCCCTTTATTGCAATAAAATTTTGCATAAAGCATCGGATAAAAAATAGCTACGTTTATACCGTGCTTAAGTTTTCCACACAAATTCATCATTAAATGAGAGTGAAAATTAATTTCAATTCATCTCTTCAAGTGATTCTATTACTTTCGCTCTCTTTTGATGATTTGGTCTTTGAAAAACGAAACCGGGCAAACATATGTTTTTCATTCGATTAGATATCCAAAATGTCATTAAAATCATGGACGTAGTTTCAAAATGAATCGGAAAGTGCGTTCATACGAGAGCTTATGGGTTCGCACCCACTTAAGGCTTACTGTAGATTCCATCAAATAAATATTCAAAATTATTCTCTTTCCCTTTTCTACTCATCATCATCATCAGCCTACATTAGTCCACTTGACTGCTGGACATAGGCCTCCCCTAATGAGCGCCATAGCTCCCTGTCTTCAGCTTGCCGCATTCAGCATTAGCCAGCAGTCTTTCGTCATTCCATCTGGTCGTTTTTCTACTATTAGGATTCAAATAACTTGTGCGTCTTTCAGTCTCTTAGGCCCGTATAATGAAAGCTCGCTCAGTCTTAAACCTGTGCTTGAGTAACGATTTTGTATGGTGTTCCTCAAGCATGGATTGATGACTGGCTTTCATTAAAAACTCAAACTTTTATAATACGGGCTTTACGTTACACATCATCTTAGTACTAACATTAAATTTTAACTTCAAATCGGATGTATCGGGAGACCGAAAATAGCCGGTCCAAAAGGATGCTGACAACTTATCTTAACAGGACAATTATACTATTATTTTAAACTAATTTTGAAGGTAAGGAAAATAACATTGCTAATGAAGGGGTTGAAAGGCATGTCCTGCTGTGGACGTATGAATGCTGATAAAGAAAAAAAAGTGAAGATATGGCCTAATGCAGCTTCTTGAATGGTGTTTCTAAAAATTTCATGTTTTTTTAGTAACAAATAATTCTACATCTCAATTAGTAGGTACACAAAATGAGCAAAGCAACTGCGAGATAACTCTTGATCCATTTACATCATTCACGGAGTCAAAAAGTCACTTTTTATCGCCGTAAGTAACAAATAGTTTTGGTTTTTTGATTCCACTAACAAGTACTTGATGCCTAGACTGCCTGATGCTGGCATTATTAGGCAGCTGTGGTTTTTTGATCGGGACGCAATACGCTGCGGTATGCGGCACAACGTAACGTAACGACGCAACGACGGCGTCTATGCGGAGAAGCGTCACAACAGTCCCAGCTTCACCGCGCTTGCCCCATACTACTTTCGACGAAACAAAATGTGTTCGGCAACGCATAGCGCAGCGTACCTACTGCGTGGTTCATCATGAAAGCTTAGGGTCACCTCAGACCAAGACGCGATGCTGCACGCACTATGATTCAAATATGATTTTACTAACTATTCCCCGCGTTTTCAAACGCGTTAAATTCGAATTTCTCATCTGGGGTATAATTCTAATTATATCTATTAATCTACCATGAGAACTTGATATTTTACCCTGGTAAAACGTTTAGTTTGTCAGGACATAAAGTAGCCTATGTTACTCTACATCCTTTCAACTAACTCTATGCCAAAAATTGAGTCGATGGTCGATGGTTGCATTGTTAGGGCGTGATCTTAGACAATTTATCCTGAAGGGCGTGTTGGAAGGAGAAGCAAACAGACTTTCGCATTTATAATATTACTTAGGATAAGTATTTACTCGCAAATTGTCGCAAGCGCGGCGCGCCGCGGGCGAGTTTTCGTATTATGCCAATAAAATTTGTACCTTCTTGTGTAGTTAATATACCTAGTTATATTTTGATGAGTGCGCGTAGAGTCGCCGCGTCTTCTCGTCGCGTCTGAGCTGGTGTGAGCTGACCTTTAAAATGGAACTTGTGAAGGCATCAAGATGGTCAACAACCTTTTTTTTAACCTATGTTATCATTATCACTCAGCTGGTCCAAGGTCAACAACCTTTATACCTAATTATTTATTTGTGTAGAAGTCGTCGCTGAAACGTAGTATCAATCCATTTATAAAACGGCTAGACCGATTGCAAAACTAGCGCTGATTTGTTGGGAACACCCAATTTATTGGCTTAGAGACATTTAGCCCTATTGTTGAATAATAATCATTTCGTCGCAATTGCAAATACTTTTGTAATTGCGACTTTTGCAATCGATATTGTCATTCTACAAAAGGGCTGATCCTACGATCCGGCGGTAACATTATCTAGAGCATAAGGGCTCTTTAGGAATATGCTTATACCATGCACAAACCTACTAGGTAGGAACTTATTTCTGAAGAATTAAGCATAAATCAAAGTATCGAATTATTTACTGTCTCCTGGCTGATAGATCTCACAACACAGGGTTCAATTTAAACGTGAAAATTTTGAAAACAAAATCTTTGATACGAATTTTTGATGATCCTCTTATGGACTGTAGCGCCGGTGACTCCACCTACAGAGAAAACATTACACATTACGTCCCGCCGAAGTCGAAAATTTTTGGGAACTTAACTTAGAGATGCCCAGAGTGCGGGTAAGCACTATAACAAAAATCCTTAGATATTACGTTTTTTTTTATTTCACGTTAAAAGTCATAATATGACCAGGTACCTAGATGATTGCTATTCCTTGACAATAATACCAAACACTACTGTAGTAATGTAATGAAGTGGAAGAACAATCGAGTAAAACTCAAATAAATTGATTTGCAATTTTTCAACTTCCAGTGTATTGGATTTATACGGCACCGAGTAGGTTAGCATGCTAATCAAATTCGATTTTACACATTTTTTCGCAAAACGAGCCCTCTCGTTTTGCGAAACATGCAAAATCGAATTTGAATTCCATTGAGTTAAAACTCAATAGTGAATGCCTGCATAATGAAGTTAGCTACTAGTTACTAGGGGAACAGACTGCACCAGACTATCTTGATACCTACATCATTTTTCAATCTCTTTATTTATTTTCATTTTATTACAATTTTACAATTTACATCTCATTACAATTTTTTGTACATTTGGTCTTTGTATGTAGGTAATGTTCAAGAGAAAGAATTTTACCCACGCAAGGCTATTTTAGTCATTAGCTTAAAATCAATGAAGAGTGTCTGCCGATCTCATAGAAACTCTGGTAAAATATATCGATACAAAACCACACCTCGCGGGAATCAAAAATCACTACATAGTATAAAACAAAGTAGCTTCCCGCTGTCTGTCTGTCCCTGTGTAAATGCTTAGATCTTTAAAATTACGCAACGGATTATCACGCGGTTTTTTTAATAGATAGAACGATTTGAGATGAAAGTTTATATGTATAAGACATGCGTAATATAGTACCCGTGCGAAGCCGGGGCGGATCGCTAGTAATACAAAAATGGGTGGCCTTGTACAGCCGGAAAATCTCTCTGAATTTTGAACAATGACGGCTGGCATTGGTCTCAAAATCACTATGCTCCTCATAATTTTTTTTTTATTAATATGGATTCTGAATTTTTCAGATCGATCTGTGAATATGAATCTGAATTCAAAATGCATCTTTAACCATACGTTTGTGAGCGACATATACAATTCCGTATGTATGAGGCCAGACTGATTCCGATTTGCAACCAAATAGGATTTGGTCTGGAAATAAAAAAATCTATTTTTTTTTTGTAAATTCTCAGAAACAAAATGTCAAGGATAAATAATAGTTCATGGTTTAAGCTTATTTCAACCAAAGATAGTTCTATACATAAACATGCCTCGATATAAAAACTAAAATTTAACACTGGTGTTTCGTTTTCTTGCTCTTGTCTTATAAAAAAAAATTATCAGTTACGTTCGTGTCATCTAAAGTCAAACTAGAGATGCGAATTGCCTTACTTATCAATAAACTTATGATTTCAGTAAGGTAGGCTCATTAGCATCGAGTTGTTATTGTAGGTATAGGCATAAATTTTATTATGACATTGGTTGTTATATAATTTTGTAATCTGCTATAAGTTTTATAGTTTCTTATAAACTGAGATAATGCTATAAATCAATGTGATTTTGTCAAACAGGGTGTTAGATTTGTATGGACATTTTTGGGGGGTTGTGGGATCATGATGACTCATTATCGAAAGTGTTACGGTAGTTAACTTTTTTTTTATTGTGGTTGTAATGCCACAAAATAACTAGTGCCGTCTTCTGCAATGTCTACTATTTCAGAGATTGCTAAAGACTCATTGTATCTGTCTAAATTTAAATACCTATGCCCTGTTTTCTGAAATAAATATTTAAGTATTAATTTCTCAAGTTTTAAGATTAATATTGTAAATGCGAAATTTTAGATGGGTTGATGGATAGATTATTGTTTATTACTCAATCACGCCAGAACAGTTGAACGGACCTATATGCAATTTTTACTACGTGATATATAGAAATAAAATATAAAAAATTAAAAACCCTCTCATTTAAATCATTGACCACAATCTTGCGAGACCTAAATATAATCAATTTGACTTTAAAATCTATCGACAACAATGCACATCACTAATTTTCGTGTGCTACTGCCATTTTTGTCAACTACAAAAATGATAATGACAATTTTGAATAACATCATGAAACCGTTGTGATATTACAAGTGGTTATAAGAATTCACATTTGCAACCAAACTAAAGTAAAAACATAGTAAAAATCATTTATTGGTACAGGACATGAAACAGAAATAGTTTTGAAAAAGATGTAATTTGCAGTAGTTTATCAATTATCACTGAAAAGCAAGTAATATCGGCAAAAATCACGTCAATACTAACTATGAAATGAAACCCTTTCGTAGTTTTCACATAATACAACCTTGCGGCTTTTGCAGCTTACATAACTTAACTTAACTTACAGTAATTATTAATTCAACCATATAAAATAAATCGGCATTGACGTTAGGCTGCTGTAGCTTTCTTTACAGAAACAAAAATCATACAAAAAGAAAGACAATAATTTGTACATTTTATAATTTTTTACTCTAAATCTACGGAACGTATTCTGCGTGATCTTAGGTTCTTAAGGTTTTATACGCGTCCCTCGATCTGTAGTTTCTTTCATCGAAGAACGTAGGCTAACAGGATCATGATGCTTTCATCATCAGTTTCCAAGTTGTTCATTATCACGTTTCTTATCAAATAAAAAACTTGCTAGTTGCTTAGCGTATCGGTATTCTTCTCCACCTTTCAGATTGATTAAAAACTTCAAAAAGATATCACAGGATTTATCGAAAGAGAAAGAAGTTACTTTTTATAAATCCAGTAATTATAAAGATCAGTACAAAGAAAACATACAACAATTCATTACCAAACCTTACAAAACTAGTATATAAGTTATAGCTACGAAGTTTTATAAGTTACTTGTTCTTTTGAACCTGGAGAAGTGTTATAAAAGTTCAAAAGTAATTTTACGTAAACCACGACAGATATTTTTTAAACATTTTATTCGTTTGTTGGTTTTTCTTACCTGCGTCAATACTGAATTCATATAAAGAAAAAGATCATCTTAATTTATTTTTAATAACTTACTAAGCACATTGAGAATTGAGATTGGTGGTACTTTTTAAACTTTAGCGATTTAAATTTCAGAAACAAATATAGTTACGAATATCATACTAAACATTATTAATCGGGTATTTATCGCGTACCTTTTTGTTTCTTTTCCCCGACGTTTCAACCGCGTTACAGCGATCGTGGTCACGGGCGACACCAAGCCCCGTGCAAAAGGTACGCGATAAATAATCTTTAAATTATGAGATTGGCATAATGTTTTTGAAATTATATATTTTACTGAAAAAATATATAGAAAAGTCTGTAAAAATAACACGTTTTGAAAAATTGACAAAAATAGATAGAATTTTTTTATAGATTAAGGGGCTACCCAAGTTGGGTTTCAAATGAAAGGTATCAGTTATTAAATTTCAAAACAGTTTTTATAACTTCTGTAGATTTCATACATAAATTATTTTGAAACGCGTGAGTTACACTCGCACTTGACGGATCTTGTTTTATGAACCGGAACAACAAGGGCATTTTCCAAGTTGTCAAGAAGTGACCAACGAAAAACGATGTATTAAAAAGTAATGCGATTGGAATAGCTAATTATTAGCGCAATTGAAGAAAAATATTGGTAACAGGCCCTCATCACCTGATCCTTTGGTAATGTCAGATTCGCTTCCGCTGGAGTTATGTGGGTTATCACGCCTAGAGTTTCGACTAAAAGGGGAGCAAATGCGTTGGCTGTAAACTTAAATTCCCCTTTAAAATGCATTAAATGCTGTACATAAAATATGTCAATCAGGTTGTAAAGCTGGTTACGTTATTTGTTGGGGTAACTATAGTCGTGTTTTGACATCACAAAACCCTTTTTGTGATGTCAAAAATCACCAAACAAAAGGTGATTATTTTGGTAGGGCTGGTAACAATCACAAAATGGGCGCCGATATATTATCCGATACGGGAGTAGGAAATTAAATTAATTTTTAAAAAATCAGAGTTTCACATGTAGCATGTACGTGTTAAATGCAATCCTTTATTTTTCTTTTTATGCCTAGCTTTAGGTACAATATTGAGATAGAATATCTGATGACAAAGAAAAGATCTTCTATTTAGGAACATACATATATGTATACAGGGTGTCCCATGATGAGTGTTGCTCACACTTTGCATGATAAAATGTAAAAAACGATATTTCAAGTTTAAACATTGTCTTGTAAATTACTGGTCATAGTTAGTCAAAATATTTCATAAACCTACTTTTTTATACATTTCAAAACTAAAACCTTTGAAATTTGTTTCAAATTGTAGGCACCATGGCCAAAAATGTGAACAAAGGTAGTACGGGCATTTACCCAAGTTTTTTTTTTTTAATAAGTTCCAAAAGCTTCCTTTTTTTAGTTTTTTTTTTGTGTTTGATTGGCCTTGCCCCTCTGCACAAGCGCCTTCAAGATTATCCACTCATTATGAGACACCTGTATATGTAGGCATTAATTAATATTTGCATAAGCGAAGGTTGGTGTAAATAAAGAGCCCTCTGTCGTCTACATCATGGCCATCATACGAGGCTCAGAATCGTAGCGCCGCCATCGTACTTAGTCTGCGAGCGATCGGAATAGGATTGAAATGAAACCGGCAGGAAATTTACTTTGATATGGTTCTTTGATATGGTAGATGTTAGCCCCTTCTAGGTATAGTAAATTTGTATAGGTCTACGTGTAAATAAAGAGCCCTCTGTCGTCTTCATCATGGCCATCATACGAGGCTCAGAATCGTAGCGCCGCCATCGTACTTAGTCTGCGAGCGATCGGAATAGGATTGAAATGAAACCGGCAGGAAATTTACTTTGATATGGTTCTTTGATATGGTAGATGTTAGCCCCTTCTAGGTATAGTAAATTTGTATAGGTCTACGTGTAAATAAAGAGCCCTCTGTCGTCTTCATCATGGCCATCATACGAGGCTCAGAATCGTAGCGCCGCCATCGTACTTAGTCTGCGAGCGATCGGAATAGGATTGAAATGAAACCGGCAGGAAATTTACTTTGATATGGTAGATGTTAGCCCCTTCTAGGTATAGTCAATTTGTATAGGTCTACGTGTAAATAAAGAGCCCTCTGTCGTCACTTTTGGGAAATTTTACATCCTCGAAATCATTACAGGGCCTACTATCGCAGACTCTTAATGTCATTAATTCCAATCTAAATATGCCCGATCGTAGGAGTAAAATTTACTCAAGAGACGAACCTCTCTTACTCCTTCTTTAGGGAATAATAATAATAAATAAATAATGCTGGACAATTCACACAGCATTATCTAGCCCCAAGCTAAGCAATGTTTAACATGTTTTTTTTTATAATTTATACCTAACACGAGTATTACTTAATGTAGTCAAATCACACACTCGTTATTTGATAAGGCTGCTAGGGTTTTTTCCATGAAAAAATAGTAATTTTTTGGGATATTATTTAATTTCAGTGAACCAAACACCCTTGGGCAAAGAACCTTAAATGAAAGAAAAAAGGGAAAAACAGTTACAACTTTTTTATTTAAACTTTCACATTAGTTTTTAAACGCCACTTAATTTAAATTCATTACAATTGTATGACAGAGTTGATTTAAATATATTTTCCAAGCAGTATACCAAACTTGTAATGTATCCTGTGACAATATTCTTCACCCGGGTTCAACACTGAATTGGGGAAGTTTTTCTGAAATAATACAAAAAGATATATTCACCATCCAGAATAGAAAACGGCAAACAGCTATACACATTTGGGTCCCTCCCCGAGAACTTGTAATACTGCATTTTTAATCGAATACTCAAAATCGATAGTGGAATCCTCATATTGCAGGCGAACACTATCAGTCAGAAAGGCAGTAGCTATTGTACCGTAATTTTTTTTATTTTATTGTTAGGTTCACAAAACTGGTTGTTACACAGGACAGAAAACTAAAGATAACCTAAGCTTATTTATATGTACTAGAATGAGTGTAGAACCTACTCGTTGTGAACACAGCTTGCTAACGTATACAAGAATTTAACGTATACAAGAATCTTTTAATAAATAAACTAAGCTTGAAGTGTCCAAGAGTCCTGTAAGGTCTAAAGGAAAAAAAGCACTTTTTTTTTCTATCGACACTGCTTATTTAGCCCAAAGTTAAGCACTGTTATGGGCATTACAAATAGATGTTTATCTTTTTAATGAACCCAATGGTACCTTACGTTAAAGTCGTCAAAATGTCTAAAAATCTCTCTCTAAAGTACGACATCGATTATTAGTCAATGGTTAATTATTAGTATAATAGGGAGAATGTATTAGTTGGTCCATAACTCACATGGTTAGCAGCATCAGGATAGTTTTGTGGCATAAGGCAGAAGAGGCCATGCTTCTTATAAAGAGTACCGGCCTTGCCCATAAGAGGGACGTAACCAAAGCTCCTTCGGCCCTGGAACAAGTAAAGCATTGTGTTTAATTATCATAAATAAAATAAATAATAATTATAATTTGACGTCTACAACTATACAGACTTTAAATTACTGAAATTGGTTTGGAAATTGTTTCGAACCTTCGATAGCGCGATATAATTTTAGAAGAGGGGCGACATCAAGTTATTATTCGTATCTAATTTGGTTTGATGACACATTCATGAAATGACGAATGAATGGAAACACAATTTACTACTTTAAATCACGAAATACGATTTTTCGGTTATATGATCTCACGAAGCGAACAAGCTTACTTACTGCTGGACTTTCTATGTTCAGCAATAGGTAAGCTTGTTAGGTAGTGCGTGGCTCCGGACGCGACATAAGGCCTGTACCATGAAAGCTTCCTCAGTTATCAATCGATGCTTGAGTAACGATTTTCTATAGCATTAGCGGCACTCAAGCATAGATCGATGAATATACGCAAGTATTCATAAAGTAATCATAAATTAAGTATTCATAAATTTCGCAAGTAGGAAGCTCATAATACGGGCCTAAATGACACCTTTGGTTTTCGGATCTTTTTGAAATAAAGGTCGTCCTTCGTGCTATGCCTGCCATTCGTCAAGTTTGTTATTTGTTTTTCAAAATAGACCCTGTTGTTTACTCCCGTTGCCATGGATACTATAAGTTACCAGTGATTGTGAAAATAATATTGTAATAATGTTTTAGTCATGTATGTTTGGTGTTCGGCCCTAGATACGAAAAACAAAAGTAGATATAATATAGCCTTAAGATAGCCGCGCTGCAGAGCGAGACCCTCTAACACAGGTATTTTATTACTTAAAAGAGGGTCCCAAACCACTGAAATGTATTAGGTTAAGAAAACGAAATAAAATATTTTGTATTTTGTATGAGCGCCAGCTCTCAGTAATTTTCCTGCATCGTCTCTCCATTTCTGTCGATCTTTATCTAACTCTAGGTGACAAATAAGTTTAGTACACCTGAATAATTAAGTCATATCATAACATTCCTCATCTGTAATAAGGTCAGAGATTACATCATCATGGAGCAGATAATTTTAAATAATTTTAGCGAATAAGGCTCAATTTGAAGGAGGGTTCTGCGTCCAGCAGTGGGCCATTAAAGGATGTTGAGGTGAGGTGAGGTGAAGCTCAACATATTTTAATCAAAAGAACAAAGTAGTTTTAAGCAGAAGGAGCTTTATAGATATATACATGTATACGTTATTATGTAAGTACATATATACGTGCGTATACATTGTTTAGAACCTACTTGGCTTCTGTTCTCGTTTTCTTCCTCATCCGACTCGTCACTCCCTTCCTCGCTCGCCTCACCAGCCTTTCTTCCATCTTCTTCTTCGCCACTGACCTACACAAAAAAAAAACCATATAACCTTACACCTACAATGCCTACCCACATATAACTAAATAACCTATTGCCCGAATAGATACAAACAGAAGACCTTATAAACAACAGTACGTCTACCATGAGTTTGTCATAGTTAGATCGCCTGACGTTACTACAGTAGATACGTAAATACTCAGATATGAGTATAGTTAGCTTCTTTGTTGGTACCATGAGCTATGTCGAATTTGTAACTCATGCTACCAAATTTTAAGCAAATGAAGCCCAAACTACAGAGACTGTAGTATAATTTACTACAGCGTGACGTAGCATAGTTATCTACGTGACTTACTGCAAATTTTAGTACCCAACTATCCGCTAGAGGCGCTGTAAAAGTTTTCATACACTTTTTAACCACAGTCGCTAGCGATTATAGATTGATAAAACTCAAGGTAGACGCACAGATGCAGTTCTAATGAAGTAGAACTGACTTTTATTATTAACCTGTAGCAGCCCACTGCAGACCAAGGGCCTACTTTTCTTCCCTCCACTTATATCTTTTGACACTAATGACAGCCATTTCTGGTCACACTTTGAGCAACGTGTCCAGCCCGTCCTACCATATACACCTGCGCATTGGGACTCCAATTTATGATCGCTTTTGCCCAGAACTCCTCAGGCAGATGGCACACGTCGGCTTAAGTCTCATTTTTTAACAAATATAAAAACACGTCTCTCTATTCATGATTTCAGAATAAAGTAAACATCTTAGCATATGTAAAATAAAAAATAAATTTAGAGTTTTTGCTTTAAAGTGCGTAAATGCACTGGGGCTATTTTCAACAAATGTTTAAAATTGTTCCAAGAATTTGATCTGGTGCGAGTTACGCACTATAAAGCAAAAATCCTAAGTTTAAAGCAATGCGACATCTCTTGTCAATCGTGCTTACGTAACTTTAGTCATTGAGCAGGTTTGGATAACTTCTATGTCTCCCCTGTAATAGGAGCTAACGACGTTAGAGTCGTAAGAGGTCCCAAAGATTCTCGACGAAGCACGTGATCGATTTCGATGCTTAGTTGGTTAAAGCGCACCCGTACTGAGGGTGAGGCGCGGATTCGAATCCCGCCGAAATCGAAAACCTTTTGGGACATTATTAAATTTTCGTACTAAAAATAATTTTCGACGCAGAATTACATAAGGGCTTAGATATTAACGATATTTTGAATAAAAAAGCACTCACAATATAAAATAAACATTGCAGTAGTACAAAATGCTTCAACTTATCAGAACATTGAAAGCTCTGGGACGTGTGATTTTTTGATTTTTAGGCATATTTCCTGCCCGAGCGTCAAATGACACTATATCCCGTACACTCATTAATTCTCATTTCAAGTAGCCTATGTACGGGATATCATTTGCCTCCCTGCCATATTTCATTAGAATCCGTTCATCCGTTTAGGCGTGGAAAGTAACAGATCGACAGACAGAGTTACTATCGAATTTATAATATTATTATGTTTATGGATTTGGCATATGCACGACTACCTTTTTTTTTTTTTTTTTTTTTTTTTTTTTACGATGGGAAAATGCTGTTGCGCATTACCTAGGAAGTTCCCTTATTGTCGACAGGTGACTGAATGAAGTATTACATAGACACAGATACTTTTGACAAATAGAGATGTGAATCTGTAGACAGGTAAACTATGAAACATGCATGTGATTTTTATCAAACCGACATAGAATAAAACGAATGTTAATTTAAAATTATAAAATGTAAAATTATAGTTTAGCCACAATAACTCAATCTGTCTTACTTTGTATCACAGAAAATGTAATGCCGCGGGCTGAAGCAAGTAGGAAATAAAACAACAAAAATAATAATAGATAATAGAAATACAAAAATAATACTATTTGATACTATTGAATAATCTGTTTCCAAAAATAAAGTAATTTAGACGCCTGTGTAAAAATATATAAAATGTTGAGCAAAAAAATGAAAATCGATTACTAATAAAAAAATCGAATTGCCAAAATATTAGGACATGACTATTTGATTGTCAGTCGAAATATGAGCGAATGGAATAACTTCGTAGGTAGATGAAATGGAAACTATCGTCAAAAAGCCCAACATGTCGAATGTGTTCTTTTTAAAAAGGGTGCCCATTACAATTTAAAGGAAGACCAGCGGATACCTTGTCCATATTTTTTATGTCAAATTTTGGTATTTTATTCACCATCAATATAATCATATTAAATATCTTGTGTCGTTTTATGCTTAATCTTAAGAGAGCGATATAATGACGCCATTTTGTGAATAGGATAGGCATAGAATTTCGCTTTTAAAGGACTGGAACAAAGCAGAGCGGCGTAAGCTCAAAAATCAAGATTTTATCTATTAATCAAGACATTTGTTTGCAAAAATAAGCCAAACGTGCTCTGGGTATTTTGATGAAAATAAAAAACCTTGTGATTGATAGTTTAGGGAAAAAAAAAACTAAGAAAACAGGTGGTACTTTGCACAATTATTTCTGGCATTTAAAATAGTTTTTCTTTTTCATTTCAAAAATAAAAGGATCTGCTTTGTATCCCATAAATTATGAGGTATTTTTTTCAAAGCTTTATCAATTAAGATGACGGAGAAAAATTGTTTTAATAAAACCTAAGTTTGCCCATTTCACATTTATCGCCGCCTTAAAATAGGGCACTTAACACACTACTGTTCGACTACTTAGTTGTTTACTCAGTTCAGATTACTTACTTCCACAATTCTATCAGGGTCCGGCAGGAGATTTCCCGTGTAGAACTGCATACCTGGCTGGTTGCTGTACACTTCGAGGACCCTGCCGGTCCCAGGGTGTAATGCCCTGAAAAGAAAAGAAAAATCATTCAAAGAGTCATTCGATTCATATTAAACTTAGAATTGGCTGCGCTTCTCAAGCAGTCTTTAAGGATAAACAATTATTAGGTATTTAAGTTACTCTGTTTCTTTTTATACAGTTATTATTTAATTATTAATTGTAAGCTTTATTGTACAAATTCCAGTTCCAGCTTTTTAATTTGACCTAATATTGTAGTTTTACGAATACTGCACTTATTTTGTATTTAGCGATATTTTACCAAAATAAATATTGTCTTAGCGACAAACATTAGTATGGTATGTAAATAATGATCATGGATTCACTAAGTCGAAAGACGACCTCTGTGGCGCGGTAGGCTAAGGTCCGCCAGCGACGCAGGAAGTTGCGGGTTCGATTCCAGCCTTGGGAACAATGTTTGTACGATCTGAAGACATTTGTTCGTTCAGTGTTCTGGTCGTTTCCTAGTATGTATAATAAAAAAATATCTATCTATGTATTGTATTATATTATGTATATCAGTCATCTAGTACCCATAACACAAGCTCTGCTTAGCTTGGGGCTAGATGATGCTGTGTGAATTGTCCACCATTATTTATAAAGTCAAATTTTGTCGTAGACTCTGCCAGGTAACGAAATCTTTCTAGATCTAGAATAACCATTCATTAGGCCGAAATAAAGGCACGGAATAAAGACTCGATGGAGCGCCTCGTAGTCCAGCTTAGATATGACGGCAGCAAGGCAGGGACTATGACAATGGTATCTTCGCATCGATAACGAAAGGCCTCTTAACCTGGCCTGCTCCGTGCCCTGCGTTATGCAGTAGTTGAGATAGAACTCCTCCTGCGGTATCCTAGGCAGCATCGTTCTCAGTAGGCGAGGCACTCCGAACCACTAAATGAGAAGCCTTGGTGCTGACCTGGCCTGAAACGTGATGTCCTGCTCCGTGCCCTGCGTTATGCAGTAGTTGAGATCGAACCCCCCCTGCGGTATCCTAGGCAGCATCGTCCTCAGTACACGAGGCACTCTGAAGTCGAACGGTGTTCCGCCCACGACTTTCTTTTCGCCTGGAAATAAAGAAAAGCAATCAGTGAGAGTTGCTCTTTGATGTTCCACCAAGTTGAGTGGGAAGTGAAATTAAAAATCGTGTAACATGTACTACTTAAACTACTATGTTAAATATAATTTGATTCCTTGGAAAAATGGTAATCATTTTCCATACAATAACGAAGAATATTTCGAATCGGTCAATCAATTGACGGAAAAACCGAGAAACATCCTTATACAATACATATAGCAGAACATAGTTTACTCATATTTTTTTCTCCATTTCGTCAGTTAAAAATGACATAATACCTGTTACATCTATCATCATAATCATCATCACTAGCCTGCTTTAGTCCACAGCTGGACATAGGCCTCCCCAAATAAGGATATAGTACTTCTGTACTATAATATTATTCTGCGACGGAAATTCTCTGTCTGCCATTTCACGCCGAAATGGCTCAAACGATCTAAAAGAAATTCGGCAGGTAAACAGTATCCCAGGGACAGACATTATGTAGGCGGTAGTTGAAGTGCGCGCGAAGCCCCGGAAAGAAGCTAATAAATTACCTGTGACAAGGCCGTCGTCGCTAGTAACAGTGTATTTATCAGCATTGATCGTAAATATATGATCGTACGTCGTCTCGCATCCCGCATGCTAGAAACAAACAATTTTCCTATTAAAATCCTATAATCGCCACACTCTGTACTCGTTTCTTATCTAGCTTAAATTTCATCTCAAATGCCTATTTGGTTTGAGTTTCGCCTTAACCTTTGAGTAGTTAAATCACAGGTTTAGGTTTTACTGTTCAGTATGCATTCGTCCACAGCTGGACTTGCCTTCTCCTAAGGAGGGTTTTGCTATGATCAATACGATTGGCAGGTGAACTGGTGACCGCAGTGGAGGTGATAAATAATACGGACGAAAGCTGCTGCTCTTCCTCTTGCGAGAACTTACGAGAGGAAGGGCTTCATTAACTCTTACGATACATGAGTGTACCGAGAGTCGATAGAACTAATTTAGCTAGCACACACAAAACCGAGCAAAGCCATCGAACAAAATAACCAAGTTCTCAAACATAGAACAGAATTTCAACCTAGCATAATCAAATACCTCACTCACGAATAACAAGTAACTCATACATTCTCAGAAAAACCAACCAGGTACCAAGTTCCAACACAACAATTCAACACACAAATAACAACAATTAATAAGCTAAATTTGCAATAGAAATAGACAGACGGCAGAACTAACTATTACTTATTTTGTGGCAGGGAGAATCCACGGTAGGTTGCCACCCTGTCTGCCCACTTCATTTGCCACCCACCGAAAGGTACAAATACACTACTCTGTTTTGGGATGGCATGGCGTAACAAATCAGTAGCTTTGGTTTGACACATTTATTTCTCATCACAGTCATCATCCATCACATCATTAGCCTAGCCTACTGAGACATGTACATTACCTAGTAACTTTGCGATTTTTTTTTATCGAAAAAATTTAATGGAATCGTGTTTTCGAATCATATGATCGATAGAGTAAGTCCTGAACTTTACCATATACATATAAATTTCAAAGATAAATATTTAGTAGTTTGGATAGAGATCTGATGGTGTTGATTTGAGGTAGTATAAAGGCCCTTAAGCTTCTTATTGGCTCTTATCATGGTGGAAATACAATACTGTTTCGTTTTGTGTCTTGCCTCATTGTGTCGTGACCGGAGGTGTGTTTACACTAAATAAGTCGTGTCGAACGTTATTTTTCTGAACAGTTTAGAATCTTTGTAGCGCTTCCACGACCAAAAGGTGTTTTACTGTGTAATTGATACTCTGTTCACTTCATTCGCCACCCACCGAAAGGTGCAATTATACTAGGTACCTACTGTGTTTTAGGGTGGCGGCGTGACACATCAATAAGTCGTGTCTGACGTTATTTCTCTGAACAATTCAGAATCTTTGTAGCTCTTCCATGACCGAAAGGTGTTTTACTGTGTTATGATACTCTGTTCACTTCATTCGCCACCCACCAAAAGGTGCAATTATACTAGGTACTGTGTTTTAGGATGGCGACATGACACATCCATAAGTCGTCTCTGACGTTATTTCTCTGAACAGTTCAGAATCTTTGTAGCTCTTCCGTGACCGAAAGGTGTTTTCATGTGTAATTACCACTCTGTTCACTTCATTCCACCGACACCCACCGAACGGTGCAATTATACTAGGTACTGTGTTTTAGAGTGGCGGCGTGACACATCAATAAGTCACTCATCAGGAGTATTTCTTTGAACCATTCAAAATCTTAGTAGCGCTTCCATGTTCGAAAGGTGTTCTGTGTAAAATACCACTCCGTGCACCACAAGAGTCCGCTAGCTAACAAACTATTGCTAGAAACACAATAGGTATTATGCATGCATGCTAGTACAAAAATGTATATTATTTATTTGTATTATAAATTGATTTAGAATTATATTAGGTATTTTTTTAGAAAAATACTTAAAAATTATAATGCAGCCAGTGTCTTGGGCACGCTTACGACTGGATATGACTGATATGGATCAGTTGAGCTACCTGTAGATTGTTTGCAACAGTCTTCAGTTAGCTCAATTGTTTCTATTTTAAATACTAGTTTCAATTTTATTCTATTTTGATTGTAATTTACTTTCTTAATATAGATATTAAAAAATATATATTTTAAGACTCAATCGCAATATTTCTAAAAGTGACACTCACATGTCCCGCCAGATTAAAGTAGGGTGTGTTGCTGAGATTAACGACGGTAGGCTCGCTGGTAGTGCACTTCATCTCAATCTTTATGGAGTTGTCGCAGGTCACCTAACAAATGTCAAAAATTAGTTTTCGTTGGAAAGTCCCCTCATAATTTGGCGACCTCTGTGGCGCTGTGGGCGAAGGTCTGCCTGCAGGAGGTTGCGGGTTCGATTCCCGCTTCGGGACAAATGTGTGTACGATCTGCAGACATTTGTTCAGGGTGTTCTGGTCGTTTACTATGTATAATAAAAATATCTATCTATATTTTGTATTATATTATGTATATCAGTTATCTAGTACCCATAACATAAGCTCTGCTTTGCCTGGGGCTAGATAATGCTGTGTGAGTTGTCCAGCATTATTTATTTAATTACAAACCAGATTCTGCCGGCGTTTGTTTCCGCGCTACCTATACACAAAACAGGCCATTTACGTCGGAATTCTTCTATTTATATATTATTGAGAATCTGTGGACTCTCGCCATAATGTGAACTTCAATTCATTTATGGGCAGAGTTCCAATTCAACATCTCTCGGCCTACTTAAGCGCAGAGTTTTGGCCGAAGGGTGTCAAGTTCAGACGCTTCACTGGCCGCCTGCAAGGGGACAACGCCGTGCACCTTCGCCAGCTGACACCCTGATTGCGTCATCTACACGTCGTCGCCGTAACAATAGAAAAACGTGTCATTAATTAAGTTTTTTTATATTATTATGTATGTTAGTTTTAAGGTATATATTACTATGGACTGGTAGCATAAGTTAAATTTGATCTGTAACTTTCCTAATAGTCTAATAAATGATAATTACTAAACATATTATTGTAATTATTATTTTATTCCTAAAGTTTTAATGCCTAACTACTTTTTTGCAATTGGATATTAGGTTTAAAACATGTTCTCAAACTTTTGTGTTGGGGTGGGTGCGAAAAGCTTAGCTCCCGTACAAACGTACTTCCCAATTCATTTAGAAACTAAGTCGGCGATTTGATTCGATTTTTTGAATTCTCAGCAAAAGCCCTTTCACATTCCATTACTCCCGACATCGACACTAACCCGACAGACTGTTAAGCTACTATAGATAAATTTGAAGTAGCTGGCGTCATTTCTTTGTGTTTCGTAAATAATGGAGGCTCGGGTTTGGATGTTAGCGAGGATAACTATAAAAACAAAAGACAATCGCACCAGCTTATAAAAATGTATCTATACTAAGCGGTCTTCTATTATAGGTTAGCTTCCATGTCTTTGTGTTCACCTGGGCCTTACACGCCTCTTTCACCCTAGAAACCTGATAACTTGTACGACTGCAGTATACTGAATACCTCAAAGGAGACCTGTGCCATCACGGTCCCAGGGTAACCCTCATGGAAGCGCTCTGAGACGTGGCTCATGATGACCTTGTTGCCAACCACATAAGATCGCCAGTTCACCTGCAATTAAAAAGATATGCCTTTCATTAGATCTGCGTTTAAAACAGGCTGTAATTAATTAAACTTTATTCAAGAGAATCTGAGGGGTTTTGATCTATGGCCACTAACCAAAGAAAACTTTAACAAAATGGACGCTTGTCAACATAGCTTAGAGAGGAGCATGTTAAATAAAAGAAACAAGAAAACATAAAAGTTTATAAGAAACAAAACAAAAATAACAAATATAACATACACAACAAAAAAAACTGAAGTGGAAGTGGGTCGGTCATGTCCTAAGAACCTGTAGCGACCTCTAGCGAATATTAACGGAACTGCAAAGCTGACCTCAATACAGGGGCATTATGCCCTATGACCAAAGTGATTCCTTGCCCAAATCGTGCTACGTCACAACATGTTTTTAACACGAGCGTGATCGTATCGTGCCTTGGGTGTAAAATCAAAAAATGGTATTCTGTATGCGACAAGATTAGTTGTCTATGGCCCGTTTATTGTGTTTCGCATGTATCGTTCAAAATCTTTATCCAATTTACTCGGAAAATATCGGTTTTATTAAAAAATATTTTTTGTTTCCAATTTTCAACTTAATTAATAAATATCTGGAATTATAACCTTGCATAATCATAACTTACAATATTATAGTGTGATTAGAAAATGTAGAATCCAAATATTAATGAACTGTTTTATGAATTTTATCATCCAAGTTACGCATGACTAGTTTCGGAACGAATAGTTTTCTTCAGCCTATCCTAAATAAATCATTTGTAAACAAACAATTTATTTCGTAGAATTATCATCTCTTTGTACAATATACATTCAGTGAAGCTACAAAAAATTATATTATCCAACGAAGACGACGCTAGCGCCAACAAAGCACCTATAGGAGGTTACCTACTCAGGGATTCTGTGGCACTTCTATCAATGGACCTGAATTATTGTTCGTGAAGGCTAACCAAGAATTAAATTCTTGCACGCGGGATCCTGCAACCAGGATAGTGACTCCTGAAAGGTGTTTATACATAACACCAGAAATCAAAGTAAGTGCATCAATTATAATTAGTAATACTGTAGTATATGAGATAACAACCAATAAGGTGCCTACCAGGGTGCGTCCAGCAGCGGACCATTAATAGGCTGTTGATGTGAGATGGATCATCAATCACACCATAAATCACATCCACGTCACATCAACAGCCAAACAAAATAAAGGTACTAAGTACTACAATGTTGGTTGTAATTCATATGTTTTTTAATTACATAAAACACTTAATTTCCTGGCCACCGGTGGCTATCAAAAGCCAGTGGGTAAAAAGTAGAAGGATAGCTTCTATTTATTCCTATTTGATGCCATAAAAATATTTTCTGTATTTTTTCAGATATGTGACAGCAATTTAAACATCTTGAATTGACCACTAACAGGGCTCTGCCCGCTAAACAAACCCTTATTCACCATCCTGCATCACTGACTGCCCTCTCTGAAGAGGTGGCCTCAGTGACGACAACTGTCTACATAGTCCTGGAATGCGAGGGAATAACAGCACTGTGAACATAAATCCTCAACTTGTGGAAGTAACTCCGCAACGCCTGAGGACCATAAAAAGATTCTGCGTTTCTGGACGGAGTTAGGCTGGCTATGCTAGCATAAAAAACTCACATACAACTCTCTTGTGTATAACAAACGAAATACCTAAATAAAGATTATTAATTGGCATATTTATTTTATTTATAAAGTTTATTATAAATATCCTGAAGCGCACCCAAAAAACCAACTTGCAAATAAATAATCTAGCTTATTAATTACTCAATAAAGTGCCTAGAGGTAATATGCTGTTAGCCTCCACAAATATGCAAGTGTGATGGATGAACCATTCTGAAAGGTACAAAGAATAAAATCCAAAATTTATTGGAGGATAGATCTCAAATTGACAAGTAATGTAAACAACAACATAACCTCAAAAGAAACGAGCCGTAGTAACTATTGCAGGAACACGCTAATCTGTGCCTTAACACGCTTGGAGCAAACGCGTTCATTTGACAGTTGAAATCGTGCGTAAATCGTATCGTGCTACGGCACGGAATCACAAAATGTCATAGAGAATATAGTTTTAACTGATTCCACGCCGTAGTCTTGTCTTAGGTGTGTAACACGCTTGGATTGGTCTTAGGGAATAATGCCCCAGTAGCTCAAGGAAAAAGCTCTTTTTGCACTAAACAATTGAATATTAATACATAAATAATGTCACCAACAAACCAAACAACATAATTGGGCGAAAGATGGCACAGAGTGGTACCCTAGCATTTTTACGGTTACATATTATAATAACTAAAGTCGTCGTATCCAGCGAATAAGGTCACAGTTGCAAAACACCAACTTTACAGGAGACGGTTTTTTCTTATTAATTCGAAAAGTTTCTATTATGCGAGTGTGTTTTTTTTTGCTAAATCGTTTTCTAATATTTTCAGCTAAATTATCATGTGGGTTTTAAAAATAAAAAATACCGTTTTCCCTAGTTTTTGTCGCTTATCACCTTATTCCGCGTGCATTCTTCAAAGCTACGCTATTCTAAACGCCTTTGTGACCTTATTCCACGGAGATTTCGCTTCACGTCGTCAAACTAAAGGGTTACAATGGTCTTTGTAACCTTATTCGACTAAATAATCCGGACAATTACAAAAACATAAAGGTTACATTTTACTTTTCTTCAAGAATTTCGTTTAATAAAAATAATTTTCGGGTTCGATTCCCGCCTCGGTACATTTTAAAACTACTACCGCTGACTTTTTAATGTTTTATAGCTAAATGACTCAAAATCATTCTAAAGCCAAAACAAAGTTCATATAAAACTTTGGATTGTTGGATTGATATACTTTGAAAAGTAGAATTTTAGGGTTTCTGGAATTATTATGGGTTATTCGAGTTTTTTTTTTCCACAAAAATAATTAGTACTAATACGTTATAATTCCTTTCATAGAAAACAAGGTAATTCTGCATAAAATTTGTACTGTTATACAGGTTTTTAACGCTAAAGTCGTATCATCATCAGCCTATACCAGTCCACTGCTGGACATAGGCCTCCCCTAAAGGGCGCCATAGCGCCCTGGCTTCATCTTGCCGCATGCAGCATCTGCCAGCAGTCTTTCGCAAATCCTCATCCCACCTGGTCGGAGGGCGTCCTACACTACGTTTGCCGAGTCGCGGTCTCCACTCTAGAACACGTTTACCCCGGTTGTCGGTTCTTCTTGACGCGGTTGCCGGTTCTTCTTGAAATATGCCCAGCCCACTGCCACTTCATCTTGCTAATCCTTTGAGCTATGTCGATAACTTTGGTAATTAAAGTCGTATAAAGTTACTTAATATGACTATGTGTCGAAATATGTATAAGATAACTCATAACTCAAATCATGGTAAATATAACCCGTTTTACCTCTGACTAAGATAATTCAGTGCAGCTACTAAAAAATAATAATGTTTAATTTGCCCTTTTACATTCGCATTACATTCGCGTGCATTGTCGCAAATGCGAGTATTTATTTTCCACACTGTCATGTACCTGTGAATGCAATTTATTAGCTTTATTGCCGTTTTTCTAACCTATTGTGTATTTAAGTAAGATTAGGCCTTTTTTAAAAATAAACAAAGTAAGTTACAATCTGCAGATGTTTGTCAAGGGTGCTGGTTGTTTGTTACGTATATTAAAAAATCTATACATATTTAGTATATTGTATTATGTGTATCACCCATAACATAACACAAGATCTGCTCAGCTTGGGGCTTGTTAATGCTGTGTAGTTTGTCCGACAATATTATTGTTCTTATATATCTATCCGCTCAATTAAGTCGACCGTATCCAGATGAGAGGACTCGTCGATGAGCCTGAAGCCTATTTAAGATTAGAGAATACCTACATAATATTTTAGTATTTTATAGTCTGTTTCATAATGATATAACCCTTACATAATTAAAAAAAATATTGGTATGAATAAAGGTAGGGGACGGAAATGAAAATCTATATAATATAAAGGAGAAGAGAAAACTGGGTGACATATCAAGAAATCTCTGAAACTACAAGAGCTACGAAGATGAAGTTTTGCATGGAGGTTTCTTTTAAGACGTAAACACCCGCTAAGAACAGATTTTTGGAAATTAGTATTCTAAGGTAGTTAAAATGTGGTCAAAGGTTATTTTTTTAATAAATGCAGAACCGTATCTGTTGGCCCATCAAAATGCGTAGCGTAGAAAGATGACTTAAAATAAAACGTGAAAGAAATCGCAGGCGGGTCGGCTAGTAATTAAAAAAACTTTAAACGTATTTATTTAGAAGGTATTAAAACAGCACTCTTTTCATTCAACACTTCATATTTTCTGATTCATAATCATAAATTAATACCTAATTTGGAGTATGAATTTTATTTTATTGTAAGTGTAAAAAAAAGCTTTCAGAGCTTTGAGTGCAGGTACCTTATCTATAAAGTATAAAAAACTCTAATATAATAGTCTGAGTATAGTTAAATCTTTCGGTTCCTTTTTTTATTCTTACAACGTTGATATTTAAAGAACATCGGTCATCTTCTTAAAGTTTAAACCTTCTAGGAACAGTCTTACAATTTCAGCCACAATCAAAATAGATCCGCCCTTCAGTTATGATGAACTCTGTAAAAAAAGTTTCATTTTCTTACTCATTCAAAATGGCATGAAATAACTGATCTGTCTTTCCTTCTAAAAATAACTTCAAACAAAATAGACTGTCCTGAGCTACTGAGTAGAATAGACATTCGTGCTCAAACTACTACATACAATGTTTTTCAGGTACATTGATGGACCTAGATCTATTCTGTACGAGCGTAAATTTAGCCAGACAGCGGCTGTCCAGCAATTATTTAAATAGTGACTTATGTACATAGGTTTACATTATTTTTATTAGTTTATTGCTAATCTCTGTCTAGCCTTTGTGGACTATGAAAAGGCCTTTGACTCTGTCGAAACCTGGGCTGTTCTGGAATCCTTACAGCGTTGCCAAGTAGACTATCTATATACCTATCGAGATGTTGAGATGTCTTTATGATGCCGCCACTATGAGTGTCCAAGTACAGGGCCAGCAGTCTAAACCTATCCAACTGCTCTGCGTTGGAAGATGTGATTAAGACGCTGGACTAGAAAGGTAAGGGCATCAACATAAACGGCGATTACATCTCACACCTGCGATTCGCTGATGAAATAGTCTTGATGATGGAGTCGCTGGAGGAGCTTAACCGGATGCTGGACGGCCTAGCTTCAGCCTCACGAGGCATCGGTCTTGGCATGAACTTGGATAAAACCAAGGTCATGATCAATGGCCACATTGACCCGGGACCGGTCGGCATGAGAACTAAAGATTTACCAATTTTTAATTTAGATTTAGCTTGATCAATTCGTGGCGAGTGTACTTATTTATGTTTATAATTGATTAAAGTTAAAGATTCTTACATTTAATATTACAAGTTATTCAGGCTGCAAGATAAGCTCACCTTGTAAAGCTATGTAGCCCATGTTAACTGAAGACACAGCTCTTAATTTTAAATTATGGATCTGAAAATAATTACTTAATAAAATCAGGTTTTAAACAGCTTTAATATCAATCGATTTTAATAATCTTATAGAGTTATTTAACCATACTAGAGATATTATAACGAATACTCGCTTTCGTGAACATTTGCAAGATTTTCAATACTCGCATTCGCATTCGCGACAATGAACGCGAATGTAATGCGAATGTTTAAGGGCTCATAAAAGATTAAATCTATCGGTAACTGCACTGAATTATCTTAGTCATTTAGAACGGGACTATGACCATGATTTGAGTTATTTTATTTGTTTTACAATATTTTGACACGGTTTCACGGAACAACAATTAATGACTTTAGTGTTAATAGCCATTTTTGAACTTTAAATAGGCAAATACAATACAATACAATACAAAACACTTTATTGTACACCAAAAAATGAACATTACAAAAAAAGACATACATGAGACAAGTACAATGAGCGGCCTTATCGCTTAGAAGCGATCTCTTCCAGGCAACCTTTGGATGGAAAGAACTATATGAATATAAGAAAGGCAGGGGGTGTACAAAAGATAAAATAAACATGAATATAACAGAATATTGAAAAACAGATATTAAATAAATATTACAAATTACCTAACTCAATATATTTACACATAAACTAGATAAACACATAAAAGAAAAGAATATATATATATATATATAATATACTACTTAAATACATAAATAAATAAATAATTTGTACCAATATTCACTATTCTGACAGGAAAAACTCCTACAAATACCTACACCTTTTACTTTCTGCTTTTTTCCATGCAGGGGGATCTTTCATATACACTAATTAATGTACCTGTCTTATTTTAATTTCTCAGTTTACTACGTAAGACAACCCGCCGCGCGCCGTCCGCGCGCCTTTTCGCCCGCGGTACATGGTTACTGTGGAGCATGTAACCTTATTCGCCGGGAAATATTCATGTCGGTTGCGTTTCGCACATGAAAGAAAGCGCCAAAGCTTTTAGTGACCTTATTCGTCGGGCTAAATGCATCAGTGCAATTGTAACCAAATTTTCAAACCTTAATAACTTTTTTTATATTCATTATTTATTTACTTTTTCGAAATGGTAAGGTGTAAATGATAATGGAGATTCTTAAAATGCAATAAAAATAAAAGGTCACACTGGCGACTGTAACCTTATTCGTTGGATACGACGAAGTTATTTTAACTACTTTCGAAATAGCTACGGTCGATTCACCAATGTTCATAATGCATATTGGCCGACTCAAGTACTGTTTAACTTACATAATTTTTATTAAACTAAAATTAATCGCACTAACGAACGATCAATCTAATGTTTTTTAAAAATATTGGACGTTTGCACTATGTATGAAATATCTAATGGACAACTCGCCTACAGTTTATCAATGCAGCGCACCGCGCTAGATTTTTTCTTAAATAAGGTTCCTTTTTTGTGAAAACGTCGGTTTTACGCTGTTTTTTTTTTTGTTGCATCTAGCATCGCGATAGCTCCGGGGCTGCACTCCCTGCGCGCCTCCGGCTTATTAAATACACGCACAAGACCACGTGGGGTCGGGGTTACTCTGTGTCGGATCCGCCACTTAAATTGAACCTAATCAACTCTTACAGGAATGCTCTGTATAGGGTAGTTCTTTTTCTTGAGGATAAACTTAGATAAGAGAAGTTTGTGTTTTTTTACTCTTATTTTGTCTATAAATATTGACCAAAGATCAGTAGGTGAGTCGTCCATTATTTCAATCAACCTTAGGTTACTTAATTGTAGTTGTTCAAACCGTAGATGAATAAACCATAGGTGAATTCTCCTTTATAGATATCGTTCATTAGTTTTATCAAAATTCTATGAAACGATCTGTAAGTATATTAAACAGTAGGTCTTTTGACTTACTATTTCGAAAGTAGTTAAAATAACTTTAGTTATTATAATATGTAACCGAAGAATCTGGGGAGGCCCATGCTGCACAAAAATCTAGATACTGACACGGAATAATTAAAAGTTCCACACCGTTGTCTTGTACCTAAAAATTTATATTGTTCCTAATTTAGTATGTAATTTTTTTAAGGCTTTTGAATTCTAGAGAACTGCAAAAACATTGACAGATTTATCTGGAATTAGTTAATGTGATGGAGTAGTTGGTCAAGGGATCGTCCGGGGTGGTACTATAATCTTTTTTTTCTGTCATAATTTTTCTAGCATTGCTAAGTTGCGGCTTAAGGTGGGTGCGAACCTCCAAGCGTAAACAAACGTACTTTCCGATTCATTTGGAAACTACGTCCCCGAATTTAATGAAGTTGTGCATTCAGAACCGTAAAAGAAATAGCTACGCTTACACTAATTTACATTAAAAAAATAACTCATTATTTAATGATAGCAAAAGTAATAAAATTGCCTAGAATAAGCTTTTTGCTTTGTAGTGCGTTACTCGCACTGGGCAAATTTAAGACAAACACGCGAGAGGGAAGTAATGAAGCGGGAGCGTTAACCGCACGTCAGGCGATGTCACAGTGTTTCAATGGTGCCGGCACACAAACGCGACCAAGGTGTTTCACGTTTTTGACGCTCCCGCTTTGCGTCCTGCGTGTTTGACGCGCTTGGCCGAAGCTTAAAGCTTGTCGCACCAGGTGTGCGAAAAGCAGCACAAAAATTTGCATTCGGATATGGGCTTTGACTCGTAACATTTAGATACATTTTACATTGACGGCATATTAAGATAACAGACAGTTCGAGGACTACTCGTTTGCAGCCTGCGGTTAACCATTTTGTCAATGTTAAATGTAGCTAATGATGGAACAGTTTAAGCCCATACTTGTATGCACATTTTTAGGGTATGGTTGCCGGTGAAATGACAGGCTGACACTGATAACTCAGGATGACTACGGCGTGATGTTCACTCCTAGCGGGTTTGCCTTTCTTTTAGTGGCGATATGTGACGCCACTTTGTGAAAAGGAATAGGAGCGGGGCAGAGCAGAGTGGCGTAACGCAAAAAACAAGTTTTTGCTGATTATCTATTAATTAGGACGTTAATATGCAAAAATAAGCCGAAGGTTCCCTTGGTATTCCTTGTTTGGTATGGTGATGACAATAAAAAAATCTTGTGATTGATAGATTAGTAGTAAAATTATAAAAAAAAAAGGTGGTAATTTGAACAATTATTTCTGTGTTTAAAACATTTTTCATCATTTTTGAAAAGAGTGGATTTGCTCGTATCCCATAGATTTGTATGTATTTTTTTCAAAGCTTTTCGAGTAATGTGACGGGGAAAAATTGTTTTAATGTAATCTAAATTCGCCCGATTCACATCAATCACCGCCTTAAAACCGGGTGTTTGTTCTGTGTATGCCATTTAAAATTAGGTTATACTATCAGGCGCTGTTTTCTCCGTCAATTAATGGTCCGAACCTGACGTGTACAAGCCGCTATTGTCTCTAATATGCGTTACCTTATCAAAGCCGACGTATCCTCCGTTGTAGTGATGGTGCCCTTTATTACTTGACAACATGTACATTCTTCCAGACGGTCTGACAATCACTGTACCATCTTTCACTATGTTGGCGTAACGGCCGATTGTTGAGCCAAAGTATGGATTTCTGGGCTGAAAGTATTCTACAACAGGACAAAAACTGTATTGAAGCTCTGAATGAAACATTTAGGAAAAAGAAGCAGTGAACAAACTATTCTAGTGTGGTGTGATGTGACACGTCAAAAGCATATCGGCTTTATACAATAGGCCGCTTCATTGATTTCGATGACTGCGACAGCGACAGCGAGAAGAGTCTGTAATATCTAGGATATTATAGATTCTTCTATCATGAGCCCTAATGTGGCTCGCTAGACCGAACTTGGTCTTGAATATTCTACGACTCTACACCACTTATGGCAGTAAATTTGAGCCGCAGAGTCACAGGTGTACGTGTAGGAGGCCTTAAGTCTATATTTCGCTTGCTTTCCGAAGGTCATCTTAGCAATCGATTATCTACACCAGCATTAAAGCATTTGAGGACAAACGCCTCAAGACAATATCGGCTTTACACGTTTAGTGTCATAAAAAAACACTTCATAACTGCGTGTTGTGTTGTTGTGTTTATATTATACTATGTTTCGAACCATAGTAAATTCATTAAAACTACTTACCTATATATTGTGCGCTTCGACCACAATACTGTGATTCTACCATAAGGGTGACGAGTATAGAGTAGGAGTTTAGTATGTGTTTGTTTATTTTTACCTTCCAACGTATCGAAACCAGCAACAATATCGTCAGGAATTCCTTTTCTATCCGGTACGGATATCGAAGTTATAGTCGCTCCGTAGGTAATCACCTGAAATAGTAGGGAAAATCACGTAAGTATTATTAATGGAAAGATTTCATGTAGATATGTTACCACTTCACGAAAAACTATCAAACGGATTGGGCTGAAGTTCAGCATAGCGCGCGCTGGCAACTTATTGTTAATAAAAACGCTTGATAAAAAAGTTATTTATATCAATAAAAAATACCTCTTAAACCTCAACAGCCTATATTGGTCTACTGCTGGACGCAGGCCTCCCCCTTAAAAAAGCCTCAATCGCTTTTATCTCCTGGGGAAAACGCCTGTAATCCCCACGCTGGGCAAGCAAGTTTTGGGATCGCAGTAGAAAATACGTAATCCTGGACAATTCAAATAGCATGATCTAGCCTTGTAAGCAGAGATTGTTTTAAATAATAATAGTTATAAATGAGTCCTTATTTCGGAAGCAATGATCCTTTTAATCATAAATGATATATATTAATAGGTATATATTAAGAATTCATTTACTTTCTAGGATCTACAAAATTGGATACACAAAACTAGGGGATGTCGTTTTATGATTTTAAGATTGAAATATCTATAAGAGGGATCATCATCACATTAAGTGGCGAGAACTGCACTTCAAGTACAAGCTTCCTACAACTGGTGTTAGTGTTTTAAATAAATGAAGGTTGAAAAGAAGATTTGTGTCTTGTCTGTTGACCAAGTCAGGATAAAAGCCTCCATGAAATATATCCGACCAGACCCAGAGGTCACAGAGTCCTACGAGAGTCTGTCTGTAGTTTGATATTCTGACGAAGCATTCACGATTAGGACCTTACTATACCTATTAATATAATACCTGAACAACCATCCTGTTTTTCGTCTTCCAAGTATACCGCCGTACAATATCCAAGTTGGTGCTGGAAGCGCAAGGACTCTTAGACTCTTCTGGCGTTGTGAACTCTTTGACCGTCTGACGCGCTTTCTCAAATACGCTTGATGACTTCTTCCCTCCAGCTTCTTGCAAAGCTTTCGGCATGAAGCCGAAGCCATCCACGATTAGCTCCACATCAGGTATTTTGGGGGGTTCGGGAGGGGGTGGTGGGATCTCTACGGCTGAATCACCAATAGCTGCTTCTTCTTCCATAATCACACAAGAATTTTGTACCGAAACGCGTTAGTGAATTTAGTTTGCCGAAACGTGTATAATTAATACGGAATTATAAAATTTTGTAAATTTTCTCTAGTTTTTTATAAATTTTTAAAATGTTCAATTTTACTGTAATTTTGACATAACTGTTTTTATTCGATTCTGACAATCCTTTTTTTTCCTAGGAAAAAGTTTGAATCATTGTAGTATACTCATTGGCTTTGTTAAATCACTTGCGTTGAGGTTGTAATCAAAAAGTTTTTATATATTACGAAGTCTGTTTTTTACATAGACATAGAATTTTTTCACTACGTTTTTTAAAATCTAAAAATATCGCGATTTTTGTTGCGATAGTTTAACATTGACTAAAAAACACGTAATGTCACATAAAAGGTATTACGAATTTAAACTCAATCAAGCTGAACTTAGCTCCAATTCACCAATCGCTGCCAAAACTTAGATCAACATAATCAAGTTAAGGTTGATCGAATTCATGCTTGTGTGACAACTTGCAACCGATGAAATTGGACCTAAATAGAGCTTGACAGAGTTCTTATTCGAAATACTTATTGTGGGACATGACAGCTCTTGAACTCGGTTTAGTGCTTGAACATCTCCGTTTTAGCTGTGGTTTTAGTGAAGTCAAGGCCGTAAACGAGTTTAGCATATTTTGCCGACATAAAGTTGATCAACCAAAGCGGATACGTTAGCTAGGGTTTATCCACCGAAGCTGAGTGCTGGCTAGAATGGAGCGGAAATGTGTGCTGGCTAGAGAAGAAATTGCTGAGTGAATAACGTCGTTTTATTGATGGTTTAAAACATATATCCACTCCTGTCGTCTCTCGTCTCTAAGCACTAAACTGAGTTTATTTTATAATGAACGCATATTGGAACGCGTTTGACAACGTTTGTTGCAACGAATAAATTGGACCTGTTTAATTGGGGAGAGCCCAAGGTCCCAATATAAATACATGTCTTAATATGGATTCTTTGAGTGACCCGGATTCATTGCTCTCGAGTGTATTTTATCATACTTACAGGCTTGGTTTAAAATATATAATGTTTGACCATAGGGGAGTCCTTCTACTTCCAATTATTTGTGTGATCCGTGTCATCTAAAATACTTATTGGGGCGTTTAAAAAAAGGTATAAACCGACAACAAATTCCTAAACATTGAAAATGTGTTTGGAAGGAACACTTCGATAGCGCGATCTATTTCTTGAAGTGGCGACATCTAGTTTAACTTCGATTCTCATTTAATTTGATGCGATGAGTGCAATGAGAATAAAATCACTATGGAATGATGGATGGCACATGGGCGAAACGACGAAGAATTGGCAAAGATATCACCAAAATTGTAGTAAGTTGTGAGTTTTCAAAAGTAATACGATGGTTTTTAAGCTTGACGGGAGGAATACTGATCTCTTGGGATGTTTTTATGGGACCAATTATAAACAATATACAATGCGATTGAATTTTTAAAATCAGTAATTGTTTGACGGAAAAATTAACAAACATACATAAAAAGTCTTTATTCAAAAAGAAAATAATAATGTACAAAAAATGTACTTTCAGCTGAACGTAGAACGTCCTGCTGAATAAAATTGTATCGAATAATGAATAAAACACAGTGCTATAATAATTTAAAAAAAGCATTTATTGTCTTAACTTGTAACAATATCCATTGACGTATTAATCCCGTTATAAACGGTTATAATAACATTTAGTCATTAAAATACGATCTCATGTGCATTTAGCTTAATTAAAAATAAATCTGACGCGTAGAATAGCACGTTATACGTTTCCTCATTAACATATTCAGTCATTCACACCCAAAATACTTTCACGGCCTGTTTGTCGAGGTCCAGCGGACTCTTCCAATTGGCGTCTTCTAAAATATCCGCGATCTCATCTACGTACCCAACTTCCTTACACGGCGACGGCGGTATGATACTTATTATCGGCAATCCTATTTCTTGGAACGAACTCATTGATGAGAATCCACTTTCATCTTCTATAAAATTTGCAGCGAGATTGTATCCATTCCTTTTCTCTACAAATCTTCTTGCTTTTGGAGAAGCGTCTGTTGCTTTCATCGAATTGCTATCGGCTATCTTCACTTCAGCGTATTCGTTTTCTAATTCACTCATGGTTAGTTGAGGCGAAAACTTATTAGTGGCATCTTTGAATTCAAGCTCATTAGTGACGCATTTGAATGCGTCTTGGCCATCGCATATTGTATTCAAAACGAAAGCGTTAGTGACATCTTCATTAGTGCAATTCAAGTAAGAGGTGGAATCATTGTTTTGGGTTATTACATCTGTTGGCGTCTCACTTATGGTAGCATATTCTGGTTCACTGAAAGTGCTAGCTAGATCGGGCAGTTTCGTGCTGAGCACTGAATTGGCAAGATTTATCAACCTAGTCATTTCCTCCGTAATTTTTAGAGAGGAGTTTTCTTCTGGATTTGGAAACTGAGTTGAAGGTATCCTGAAAAAAAACAATAAACATTGTTAAAATCGCTACGCTATAACTCACAGCAATGCATAAGATCAGTGGTGATCTTTTTGAGCTCACGTTTGATTCTAACTTTGAAGCATACAGTTCAACTTACCAGCCGTTGCTGTCCTTATAACCACTGACGTTGCTTATGGACTTGCTGATCTTTCTCGTAGCCAGCTTCTTAGCAGGGCTGAGAGAAAATTCCCTGTTCTTATTCACGTGAAGCACAGACTTCGAGCGCGGTAGGTCTGAACTCATCCGAGGCGCCAGTCTCGACATAGACTCGTTACGACCTAGCTCTGGCTTCTGATACTCTATGTGCTCCTTCACTCTACTCAGGAAACTGACGACCTGCTTCAGCAAAGCTATGTGCATCTGTCTGTTCACTTCTGTCTGTAACAACGCATAAACATAATTATAGTCAATTAAAAATATGATGATCATCATCAGCCTATGTTAGTCCACTGCTGGACATAGGCCTCCCCTGTTATACCCTATATCGGATAGGACGCACTGACTGTAAACTTTCATTTCCAAGCATTGCAAAAGGAATTATATTATTAATATTATTCAGCATTATCCAAATTAATGCGAAGACCGATGCTTCGCAAGGCTTAAGCTAAGCCGTCCAGCATCAGGTTTAGCTAATCTAGCAACACCGCCATTAAAAAAACTATGTCATCAGTTAATTGCAGGTGTGAGATGAAATCGCCATTTATGTTGGCCTGTCTTTTCCAGTCCAGCGTCTTAAACATATCTTCCAACGCGCTTGTGTTGGTAGATATGTTTCGAGATATGACATCCCCCCGTCTCACTCTTCTGCAAAATTGGATGTGCTTAGACTACTGGCCCTGTACTTGGACACTCATGGTGGTAGCTTCGTTGAGACATCTCAGCACCTCGATATAATAATAGTCTACTTAGTAATGCTGTAAGAATTCTAGAACAGCCCAGGTTTCGGTTAGGGTTTCACTTTAAAAATAAACCAAATAATAAATCGCAAAGCTAGAACAAAGAACGCAATCACTCATTTTGTTTACAAATTAATAAATAATGACAATCGCTGTTTGCATTCAATTCACCAAGTGTTACGACACTGTTTCACAATGTGTTTTGCATTTGTATATTTTGTATTGATACATGAGACATTTGAAATACGACGAAATACTTAGATTTTACTACCTAATCTGCCAGAACAGTTTATTTATATGATAAAATGTCATAACAAACCGCGTCGATAAGTGCACAGTTCAAATAAGAGTCACAAAATTAAGCACATCAAAGCTACTTTCGCAAGCAATGCAAAATAAAAAAGACACAAACAAAGTTTCAGTTCAGCTCTCATCTTGCAGCTAACCTGTGAAAGTTGCCATCGAAGTGTTTCCACCTCTATGTTCAGTGCGTTTACTTCTATGTTCTTCAAATTCGAGTCCGTCTTGTCGGGGGGTTTTGCATCGCCGTTCTGCTCAATGCTTTTTGGGAGTTGAGAAGACACCTCCCTTTTTATTGTCTGCAAAAAAAACTGATATTATTACTGAATCTCACTTGGTCGGTTAGGAAAATCGTTCATAAACGTTGTAGTAAGGATTATAAAATATAAGTAAACAAAGATTTATTATGACTCTCATAAGGATTTTAATATGAATTTTGATGAGACAACGACCTCAGAAAAAGTTGCCGGCATTGTTCCACTTTTCTAAAGAAACTATGTCATTTCGTCATTAAAGTCGACTAGCGGAAACTGAATCACGCATAAATATTATAATAAAGGCGAAAGTTTGTGTAGATATGTGTTTGTGTGCAAACAACGTCAAAACACCTGAATCACAGTAATGTTATGAATGCGAAACTTTCGATGGATGGATAGATGAATGTTCGTGGTTTGTGTGTGGTTTCTATCCCATAAATCAGTTCCCATGGGATACAAATACCCTCTAAATGATTCCAAAGAAACCACATTTTCAAAGTCGCAGGCAGTTATTAGTAGAATATAAAACCTAGGTACTGAGGTTCTAGACCGAAGTAGATCTAGGTATCTCTTTAATCGTGAGATACTTTCACTCAACTATAGGTAGTAAATACATTCGTTCTAAACAATTTTTATAGCACCGATCACTGGTAAGTTTGAGGCAAAGATTAGACGTGTGATCTCTGTAGAATTGAATTGAAGACGACTATGCTTCCTGCAAATGACATGATGGCAAAATCGCAATGTGGCGGGGCTAGGCCGCAGACCCCGGTACACATCATCATCATCATCAGCCTACATTAGTCCACTGCTGGACATTATGCTTCCCCTAATGAGCGCCATAGCGCCCTGTCTTCAGCCTGCCGGTACACCATCGCCTCCAATCCGCCTGGCCTATATTGTATATACTCGGAAGAAAGCTAATTTTCTTTTCATTTTTTCTAACCATGTTTTTTTTTTTTTTTTTATATATATTGTCTAGTATACATATTACAAGATACACTAGATTATAATTACAATCTAGCCATAGAATTGGCTAATGAGTAATTTAGTTTTAACTTAATTTTATAACAACATTATTACTAAGAACGTGTCCATTGGCACTTTTCATATTGTCTCTATTTACTTAAGGGGAAGACACTAGACTCTATCCATGATGAATCGTCATAATTTTTACTGACCGACTTCCGTTTCTAGAATTTCCTAGAGTTCAATGGGTCAATACTTTTTATTATTTTACAACCAACCCCAAAAAGGCCAAAGTAACATTAGGTAGTTTTTATTCAAAAAATAAAAAAAAACGTGTTACTTATGTTTACCTCTTGGTGTCACCATCCTTTCAGCTAATAATTTCGAAATAAACCTCTCCACATTTCTTGGTGTTCTCCCATATGCGGGTTAAATTGTCTCATCATCATCATCATCAGCCTATATTTGTCCACTGCTGGACATAGGCCTCCCCTAATGAGCGCCATAGCGCCCTGTCTTCAGCTTGCCGCATCCAGCATCTGCCAGCAGTCTTTCGCAAATCGTCATCCCACCTGGTCGGAGGGCGTCCTACACTACGTTTTAAATTAAAATTAAATCGTTTTAATTTTAAATTGTCTAAGTCCCATATAGTCACTACGCTAAACATCGGATTCCTACAATGTTTGTTTATCCCATGTTAATGGTATGGTAGGTATGACGTATCATAAACTATCTATTGGCTTGGGCTACTATTATGACAGCCCTTAGGTATGCAGGTATATTATGCTTGACCTTTGTTTAGAAAATCTTCAGATTTAAACAATAACAGCCCAAAGTGGTATGTGTCTAACCGTTTTACTTAGACAATCGATCCAAACGGTCCCTTAATTAGCTCATGCTTCGCAAAAACTTGAACAAACGACTTGAGGTTTGATCGTTCTCCCCACGCTCTTGTCTCAATTGTACTTTTTGACCTCGATGAACTGAACAATGGTATCACGTATAACAGTTCGCTTCATTTGAAAACAGTTGCATGACATTCGTCCTCATTATCATCATACCAACACGCAAAGTTCCACTGCTACATCTTCTCGTTTATTCTATGCCCTATAGATAAGTAAATTTTGTGTTGGAAAATAGTACTAGGCTAGCACCATTTTGGACGTAGCACGGCATTGTTCTGAATAGAATAGACAAAAATGCAAAAAATCGCATCGCCATACATTTCGTATAAGGTATATTATTGATTTTGAAAGAAAATTTCAAATTAGCTACGCAATTTTTGTATATTCTACCCTAGACAAGAATCCCCGTGCTTGCTCTACAGGGGTAGACTTCGCGGTAGAGTGGGTCAGAAATTCCAGCCCAAACGACGCCTGGGCTTGTCCCACGCTTGATGGGGTCGACGTAACAGAATTTAAGCTTCTTGGGTCGTCACAACATGTCTTTCTCGTCCTCTATTATCTCTCAGACATCAATCTGAACATCTTTCTTACCCATGACGCGACTACACAAAAAGCGGTCCTGACCTGTCTATCCATCGACCACTGTGAACGATATAAAGTTGTATTCAGACGGTTCATACGGCACTTTTCCAACAAAGATTGAAAAATTTTATTTTTGAAATTTAAGTGCGGAATGTATTCATTTATGAACTGATCCAACGATTTTAGTTATTTTCATTCGGCATCTTTCCTACAGTACGAACAGTCTGAACGCATAGAGAACGTTCACTCAAATTTGGTCAAATTGTTTTGAGTCCTCTGGCAGAAGAACGTCAGTTTGTCGGTCGTAGCGAAATGGTTTTCAAGTGGAACGATTAGGAAGACAAATAGCACACTAATGCAATGCGAGAGATTTTAAAAATAATCACATATGATAGGTATTAGGAGCCTAAACTAAAGGAGTAGCTAAACTAATCACATAACTATATTATCACAATTAAAATGTTTAAACAATTCTTAATTTCTATAATTGAACAGAATTAATCATCTAGAACCTAGGTTGAGCCAAGTTAAGTTTATATTAATCTAATGTATCGTCCTGTGTGAACATGGAGTGAAAGAAAAATGAACCACTCCTCGAGTTAACGTTCACTCGAGTGAACGGTCTAATTCCACCTTAATGTTATCAGTCATCATCATGGCTGCCTATTCGCATAAGACATGAATTCTGCCCACCACTCGCTACACTCACAATGGTTTCTTTACAGAATCGGCCATATATGATAGAAGATGTAGATAGTTAGTGTGGTGATATTTGTACGGAGATATTGATAGATTGGTTTCAATCTTAACAGTGTCGACACACGTCCTCCGTTCCCTAAAATATGTCAGTTTGAGACGATATCATTGTTAAGATAAAGCGATTAGTTTGATTAAGTCAGCCCTTGGAGGACTATATACTTACCTCACCTCAACAGCCTAGAATTGTCCACTGCTGGACGCAGGCCTCTCTTGATATTTTTTCTTATGGTGGGTAATGCCCTTAATCCCCACGCTGTGCATGAGGGCTGAGGATCGCAGTTCGGTGGTATATCTAATAAGCGAGAGGCGCTGCTGCCCGCCCCCCGGTGTAATGTCCCTTAGTCGCCTCTTACGACACCCACGGGAAGAGTTGGGATGGTGCAAATTCTAAGCCGGCAAGCTGTTTTAACTAGACTAGCCTCTCTCCAGTTCTAATGAGTAATAAATTACAAATCAAACTTCTAATAGTTCCAGTTACGTTAAAGTGTTTGAAGGATTGCAAGAAGTTCGCAAGTTAAAGGCATCGTATAGGTATCTGGTTAATCTTTCTGCTTCCTCAGAATGATGCAATATGCGGCTGCTTCTTTAGTGAGTAGAGTATTGCTAAACCGAATAACCCACCGTTGTATTCACTGTTTCGGCCCGTGAATTCTATACACGATATCTGCAGTCGAGCCTACTATTTATTTAATGTTACATAACTACTTATATCATCATCTTACGGATTATGAACGAGTATTTATAAATCACGTAGATATTGCGATTAAGCGTAGAATCTGGGTGTGTTTTTTATTTTGATATTCATCTGTTATTGTATCGTTTCGTTTCTTTGTGTTTCGTTAAAATCTTGTGAAAAGTATAGCCACAGAGATAAGGTTATGTTGCGGAATAGGCTCGAAATTCCGACCATGTATCAGGAATCTGTGTTTCATCGCATTCTATTACCATACTCACAATGGTCATTGTTGTGTTGGCTTGTGCTAAATTAATCCAGTGGGAACGGTGGGGCCATGTTTTTGTTATATGCTTCAATAGGTGTATACAAATTGATGGAAACCATTATAATGTCAATACATGCAACTACGCATGTTTTAAGTTTTTCACGTTTTAAATTATCTTGTTTTTTAGAAATAGGCCTTCGAATTATTTTATCTGAATTAAAAAACCGTACTTACGACAATAATCAAAATTGCAGATTTCTAAAAACCAACATAGTTGTTTGATACTAAAATAGTTTAATGTGAGAATAACTATTTAAGTAATCTTTTTACGACTTTGTATGATTCTTTTGAGAAAAAACTAATAAAAGGCATAAGACAAGAAACTAATAAGTGTGATAGATAGCATTCTAGGTATGGACATGATTTGAAACGCGAATGTATGAATGTTACTCGATATCTTCTAAAATTGTTGTCCTATTTAGATGATTCTGTTGCTTTTGTATCTAGATAGGTACCATTTTCGATTTCTACAAATAAACTAAAAAAAACTGCCTCTGCACATCTTAAAATTTCTTCCAAATCTCATTTTTTTCCAGGGTAATCATTTGAACTTAAAAAACTTCTAGATAGAGATCATTTTTAAATTTTTCAGATAACAAGCTTTTCAAGATCAAATTATTACCCTGGAAAAAAGTGATTGTTTGTATTTATCTAGGTAAGGTTTTCGATTTGTACCGATAAACTCAAAAAAACTGTCAGTTTTAATTTTTTCAGAGTACAAGCTTTTTAAGTTCAAATCCATAATATATTGTGTGCCCAGCAGGGTCCATAGTGAAACTAAATACCTACGTAGATTTAAGCACCTCTGTACACCTATAGAATGCAATAAATGATTGAGTATTGAGTAAATTATTACCCTGGAAAAAAGTGTGGGAATCAGCTGGCAAAAGCTAGTGAACAATTAAAAAGAAATCCAGTATCGTGTGCAGTTCCGGGCAGGGCTTGGCATCATGTTACGTATCGGATCGGGTGGCGCTGCCGGCTTGGAACCGGTGATCAAGGCCAATGGGCTGCTCTCAATTACAACTTACTAATCATATCCAACGCAATTATTTGTCAATTATTTTTCAATGTGATTCTTTCTAATATTAAATTACAGCTGTGTTAAAAAGGAAGGTAAAGTTTGAAGCAGTCCTTAAAACACAATTTGGCAAGCAACTCCTGCGCTCGGCTTCTTAGTTTGCTGACATTTTTAGTAATATACATAAGTAGTGCATCGTGTTGATCAACTGTTTATATTTATAACTGCCTGGTCCATTCATGATGTAAGGAGGTACAAACATTCGAACTTGCGCATTTAAAGTGTCAAGAATGATAGTGGCATTGGAATGATTTTGGTGACCAAGTGCAATTTAAGGCCCATACCCCACCGAAAGTGGCGCCGCCACCTAATTTATCTTATTATTCCGTTTAACAAAGGAATTTTCAAAAATCCTTCTTCCAGTTTGTGATACCTATCATAAGCTTTTTTTTAATGCCTCTGTAATAGTTTTATTCTATTTAGTTTAGGAAGAGATACGAAAATAGATTTTGGTGGCCACCAAGTGCAACTTCGTAGGTGGTGGCGCTAGTTTAGGTGCTGTATGCGCCTTAAGAAAACAGAAATTACATACACATGTGTCAATGTGGCAACGGGTGGCATTAACGCATTTTATAAGAAAAAATATGACTTTTTTTAACAAGGGACTACACCAGTCCATTATAGACGAGGTTGTTTATACTCCCGAGCATAGCGAAGGAGGATGACAAGACCAAGTTATAATCGGTGGTGTTGGAAAAACGATACTTTTCACTTCGAGTGTGAGATATTAGAACAGAAAATAGAACAATCAAAATTTGCCTCTAGTTATTCCACATCGTTTCACTTCTCATCTTCACGAATTTGTCGTTAGTATTAAAATACTAATATTTCATGTGATTTCGACCGCAACAGACAGAATCAATTTCATTATTTCTTTGCCATTCTGTCCCATTTGCATAATTAATTATATTAACTTTCGCTTAATGGCCTTTTTAATTAAATATGACAAGTTCGTCTTCAGTTACATTTGTAGTAACCAAATATTTCAGAGAATCCAACTTTTTTATGTCTTCGTTATGCGCAACGCAAAGTTACAACTTACCACGCATTTTACCATGGAGGAAGAAACGCCATACAAATTATCCAACAATGACCAAAAAGGCGCTTGCAGTTCTATTTTTAAATATAAAATCAAATAAAATGTATGTTCTTTGTAAATGTAACACCAAAAAGATAATGATAATTAGGTAGAAACATAATAATAATAATATCCTGGACAATCCATAGATCATTTCTGTTATGGATAGGTATTAGACGACTGATATACCTAATACAATATTAGTTAGATTTTTTTAAAACGAAAATTCCCACAGTCCTCTACAAAAAACACTTCTAAGCAACTATTTTATGTATACAGATTATGGGGCCGAATAAAGGCCAAAAATTTTAAAATTTCAAATGGAATTTCTCCTTTTATGCACATGAGTATAACACAGTTACTAAAAATATGCTTGGTGCATTAAATTTTTAAAATGGTTTAACGCACCATCAAATATAATGCATATCTGCATCCCGGAATCGCTTTTATGTTTTATGATGTGTGGTAATTAAAATTAAAATAGAACAAAATACAAATGTTTTAAAAACAAGCACTTCCCGGTGGAAAGAGCAACTTTGGCGTTTAGTGATTTTATTGAAGTACCAAGGGATAAAAGCGGCAAGCTGAAGACACGGTGCCATGGGGCTCATTAGGCATATGTCCAGTAGTGGACTAATATTGGCTGGTAATGAAGTAGTATATTGTTTTTACCCACGTAAGAGCAATAAGCTGAGTCACGACCAGTTAGACCGACACACACACGCGCGCGCTTTTCTACTTGCTGAGTGGGCTACTTAGTACCAGTACCAGTACCAACCCAATAGTCATGTGTTATCTAAATAATTCATCCGTGTTTTCTTAATATACTTCATATCCAGTAGGTACTAAATAAGTAGTCTTATGTTTATATTTATGTACTAAAGTTTAGTTTGTGTGTCTAATAAATATTTTTCTTCTTCTTCTTCTAAAATATGACAATATTGGAATTTTGGTTTACATTATAACCACCAAAAGTACTGGTCGCTTTATATAAAGCGACCAGTACTTTTGGTGGTTATATGTTAAATGTTGTTTTATATATATAAAAGAGAAAAAATAACAATATTTTAAAGGATTAACATAATGTTAGACAACCATACATACATCAACTCAATTCAATTCAATAACGTTTATTTCTTTAGACTTACAAATTAAGCACTTAGTCAGGTCAAATTTTATACTACTTATAAACATTTTTATAATTAGCAATTATTATCAAATTACAAATAAGGTGTTATTGATTTTAAACATCTAGCCTAAAGCAGAGCTTGTTTTATTAATACATAAGTTATATACATAATACATTGTATCACAGAAACAAATTAGAACTAGTTTTTACAAATTGAAACAGTTAAGCTAAGCGTAGACTGTTCCAAACAACCTAGAGGTTTTTTATATAACCTACACTAATATTATAAAGAGGAAGTTGAGCTACCTGTAGATTGTTTGCAACAGTTTGCAGATAGCTTAATTGTTTCTATTGTAAATACTAGTTTTAATTTAAATTTGTTATTTGATTGTTATTTTCTTTCTGAATAAAGATATTTTACCCCAAAGAGGAAAGATTTGTATTTCTGGATGTAACGAATAAACTTAAAAACGAATTTATTTCCCGACCGATTTGAGAATAATTAAAATTTGCCGTTAGAAAGCTACATTATCTATCACTGAGGAACATAATTACGCTATTGAACATACACGTGCGAGGCTGGCGCGGAGCGCTAGTTATATATAATGCTGGACAATCCACACAGCTTCATCTAGCCCCAAGCTAAGTAAAGCTTGTGTTATGGGTACCAGATACACTCGATAAGTGTGACAGTACTTTTGCCTGCGTTTAAAAAGAGACATATCTTGAACGTTTATAGCATAAAATTTGAGCTTTCGAACTCGTCCCACTTAAGGCCGAATCCAGTGGGACTGAGTCCATTTCATTTATTAATTGCTTACATATGACGACTTTATTTAGTTCGACGATACGAGATAAAATCACGTTCCTACTGCCAGCCGATAGTACCACGTGAGCGAGAAACTAAATAGTTTGTTTTGTTTCACGAATAATCATATAAACCACAAACTGAGGTCTAGGACCTACCATTATGGAAACGCGTTGAAGTCTTTTCTGTGGGGAGTTTGATCGGTAGTCCACATTAGGTCCTTGGTACAAAAAGAAATGATGTTGTTGGAGCCGTTACATTCTGTGAAGTGAAGGAATAGAGAGTGCGTAGGTTCGCGCAAACACCTAAGCACTATAATATGTAATGCACTCAAGGTTTTTCAATGAAAAGTCTGTATAATCATCATCCGCAGCCGCACCGAGTAGCGTTTGGATTATCACAATAGTTAAAAATGCGATAGTTTGAATGTTTGTACCTCTTGCGCCAAAATTACTGACAGGATTTAGCTGAGTTTATGAATATGCTCTTTATTAGGAAAGAAAATTACAATCAAATAACAGAATTAAAATAAAACTAGTAGGTATAGTAGGTATACAATAGAAACAATTGAGCTACCTGCAAACTGTTGCAAACAATCTACAGGTAGCTCAACTGATTCACCCGTTGAAAGCATGCCCAAGACCCTGGCTGCATTGCCTTGCTGTATGGCAATTCTGATGCGCTGTGGCAGACACTCACCAGCTCTCGGGTCACGCGTAGCTTCGACCAGACACTCAGATATTTTTTTGAAAATGCTCAAATTTAAATACAGACCGACGATCTCATCGATATATACGTACTATACGCACATACAGAATAGTTCTTGGCCTTGATGACATTGCCTTCTACATCTAACGTATACATACATATTATACTTTTTCTCATAGATAAAAATAAAATAGCCCATAATCGTGTCCAAAGACAGAACGCGTGTGATTCCTTGCACAGAAACTGGTTTTAGGCTATCAAGTTTTATGTTATTATTCAACCAGAGCATCACCATAGAACAGGTTAGCAGGTTCCCCTCAGCCTTGAGCGCGGCACCCCATGTACTACGGTGGATGCAGGGTGGTACACCGGAAGCATGCTCCATGGCGCGTGACGCCCCAGCTTGCCTCACCCGGTGGTTCCAGGCAAGGTGAAATGTAGTTTTATGCGGGTTTGCTGTTTTTTTTTGTTTTTAAATGTCAATAAAATAAGTAACAAAGAAATCATATGAACCATCATGTTCGTTGTTTGTGTATTGTGTTTAAAAAAAACTATATTCCGCTACATTCCAGTGAAAGGTGACGTCACGATAACTTAACTTTTCAATAATTGAATTTACAATAATAACAATATAAAATAAAAAAATAATTAATGCAGATGTAATTCTATGTAAGTATATCTATTATGTATATATATTGAGTAAAAATTAAAACAGTTTTTTTTAAAAGGAGAAGGTAATTAATATACAAGGTATACATAACATACACCTGAACATAAACTTTGGATGTACTTTTTTATTTTTTTTATTTTATGTAGGCCTATGTTCGACATATCCGTCGATTTCTCCGTCACCTATAGACCGACATTGATGATTTTTTGCAGATGTCATATTCATCGAAATATAATCCTATATTTAACATTAGCATAAGACTTGAAAACAAAATACCAACACAGATAACCCAACATCATGACTTGTTGGTGAGTCTGGGTACTCACATCATTGGAATTAAGTTCCTTATCGCGCGTTGTGAAAGGGGGCTGGACGGAAAAAAATCTCACGAAAAGTTGTAACGACACTTTTTGCTGAAGTAAGCTATTGTAAGCCGTGTGGCGTGCGCATGTTTCTCTGTCTGTCTCTCTCTCTCTCTTATAGAAAAAAACTTCGTTCCATCCGGGTGTCCCTTGACACCTCTCAACTTTTTTTTTTACTCCGAGCATGAGAATCTGCCTAGTATGGTATGTAAGGGTTATAGTAAGTGCCCAGTACGGTGTTGAAGCATATTCCTAAGCCGCAATAAATTTCGGCACCGTACGAGTCTGTACAAATAAATCAGTTCGAATGAAAAAAAATGTCTAGGTACTGAAAATTTATTTTAATACAATACTCAAAATTAAAATTCGGCAAAATGGTTTAAGCATTCTCAAAAGAAGAGGCAATAATCGCGCAAACAGGAGCTGGTGACGGCAAGAATTTGGCAACCGCGGGGTCTCCGCGGACGCCAAATTCTTGCCGTCACCAGACCAAAATGTTTGAAAAAATACACCTTGAAATAAGTGACAGGAAGCTATTTGGACATAACAATGAGGAACCAATAACACACGGACGGTACTCGTGATGCGTGCTGTTGGGAACGCGACCGAGTGGCACGCACATCCACTCGCTATTTTAGTAGAACTTATTTATATAACAGCAAAGATATCCACACTTTATCGCAATAGGATGCAACCAATTACTTTGATAAGCTTCTATCCCCTTTTGAGAACGCGCGGATTGTAAGACCTCTACACCTATAGATAATTTGCAATCTGCCGTTAGCTCAATTGTTTCAATATTAAATACTAGTTCTAGTTAGTTTGAATTAATTCAATTTTTCTCACCAATTCTTGAAGATTTTTCAGCCATTTGTAGATGAGAAAATTCATGGAATTAATCAATTATTCGGTTTTACTTGTGTGTACCTAAATTTACGTGTGCATTGAGATGTTGTCAACTGTGGAAAGACAGCGAACTCTTGGAAGGCTTAGACAACATAATAATACGGACGACCTCTGTAGCGCGGCGGGCAAAGGTCCGCCTGCGACACAGGAGGTTGTGGGTTCAATTCCCGCCTCGGGACAAATGTTTGTACGATCTGCAGATATTTGTTCAGGGTGTTCAAAATATTTTTGTAAAAGGTTTGTGTAAAATATCTATGTATTGTATTATGTTATGTGTATCAGTTATCTAGTACCCATAACACAAGCTCTGCTTAGCTTGGGGTTAGATAATGCTGTGTGAATGGTCCAGCATTATTTATTTATATTTTATCATCGGTTTTGAATGTATGTATTTGGATGACAAGGCATGGTCGAAGGCCTTTTGGGAATTTGGAGGTTTAGGTATTCGCAAAATTACAAGTGTAACGCTACAGCACTTCTTTAGTTGAAAAAATCTTAAATCCTTCTCATTTGGTCCACCTGGAATTTCATTCAAAATTTACTTTTTAGACGAAGCTCGAACGGCTTGACAATGCTTGCCTCGCTGCTACTCCCCCGAAATTTCTTTTGTCCCAACGACAATGCGTCGGGCCTTTGTGCGAGATGATACGAAATTATTTGCAATAAGCGTGCTTCAGCTCTGCAGATAGTGCTCGTCTGCTAGCCATTTCTAAATGTGAGTCAGGACATTGGTTGCAGCGGTGTTATAACACTGGCACTTTATTGGATCCCGTGACTTTCCATATCGCAACTTGTCTTCGGTTGGGTGCTAGGTGTTGCGCGCCATCATCAATCAATGCCACTGCGGTACGGAAACTGGCTTTGTTGAAATTTTAGGTAAGCTGTATAGGTACCCATGTAACGGCTTTTTTCCCACGAGAAAAAGTTAATTCCAATTATAGGTTGCAATATAACCATTGTTACACTAAATGATCTGATAAAAGACTTAAAAGTTGGACAGCTGCGCCGCGTTATCATCACAGTTATGAATAGCTTTTCTGCATTAAACAATTAATGTTTGTGAAAGCAGTTTTCTACTTGTTTTGTGACGTGTCCAAGAGTATTATAAGGTCTAAAAGAAATAAAGCACTTTGAATTTTGAACTTGTAGAGAACCCTGCTGTTTTACTGACTTTAAATTTTATGTGTATAAAGTTTAACTTAATAAGTTGCAGATTATGACGTTTTATATAACAATGAGGTACGCTTTAGTACTATACTTATAAATCTTTGGAGGTACGTTCAGAAAAGGAACTGGAATACTAAAATTCGTCTTATGCGGTCAGTGCGGAGCATCCGATGCAGGCCTGTCAACTTTGTCAAGAAACAACATTTAGGCTAGTAACGGAATGTAGGGTCCTAGGATCTTTGGGCTAGTATTATTATTGCTTCCTCACTCATAGGCTTATGCCTGCTTAGCTTATGTTTGAGTGACGTTTATGCCATAGAAAAGCGTCACTTAAGCATAGATTGATGTCTGAGCATTGAGCAAGCTTTCAGCTTTCATAATACAGTTATTGCTCTGAGGGCGGGCCTTAGCTTTGTCCATAGACATAGAATTTTTTCACTGTTTTGTCACATTTTTCTTGTGCGTTTCAGTTTCAAATATTATACGTTGTAAGAAAATCAGACAGGTGACTTTTGAAGAATGACATCACGGTATTATAACCTCAGATTATAACACAAAGAAACTATTAGAGGCCTATATCCTACGTGCGCGCTTCACGGCTCGTCGCCGTCTTGCACAATTTGCCGTGAGTACAGTCATCGAAAAATCTTACATAATTATTAGATTTTTTTTTAATTAATGTATAAGGGTGATTTCTTCAGTACACGGGATGAACGAACACTAAAATTATTAATGTGTATGTCCACCTACGTTTCACCCCTGTCTCATACTTTAAAAGGAAGGGGAAGAAGAAGCCTTGTGAACCATCAGGTAGTGCTGCACCTGCGTCTGCGCCGGCTCCTGGGAAGGGGCCCTGTGACGCGGATGGATTTACCGTGGTGGTTCGCAAGAGCCGTAAGCCTGCCAATCGAAATCAGTGCGGTACTGGGCCGAAAGACCTGGAATCTGGATTTCGAGCGGAAGTGTCAACTACCCAGCTTTACGTCTCACGCGTTCACTACTGTGTGGAGACCAAAGCTGTGGAGGAGTACCTAAAAAGAAAAACTGGACTCTCGATGCGCGTCGAGAAGCTGGACTCTCGCCATAATGTGAGCTTCAATTCATTTATGGTCAGAGTTCCAACTCAACATCTCTCGACCTACTTAAGCGCAGAGTTTTGGCCGATGGGTGTCAAGTTCCGACGGTTCACTGGCCGCCTGCAAGGAGACACCGCCGTGCACCGTGTCGCCAGCTGACACTCTGATTGCGTCATTTACACGTCGTCGCCGTAATCACAGAAAAACGTGTCATTAATTAAGTTTTTATGTTATATGTATGTTAGTTTTAAGGTATATATTACTATGGACTGCAGCATAAGTTAAATAAGATCTGTAACTTTGCTATGGTCTGAAATAAATGATTATTATTATTATTATCATACGTAGTATCCCCTTTTGCAGTTTCTGCCTGGCTCTTACCAATGTTGCGTCATCAAAAAGAAAAATTTAATCACCCTGCAACTCAAGGGATAAATGAAAGAATTCTTTATTAATGGCAACGTGTTTGTTAAGACAATTCTGGGCGAGTATAATTTGCGGAAGAATAGGGGCTGCCATTCGAATGTCGTATCCATAGACTCTGACTACTGAGCTGTCTACTGAGGGAGCTACTGAGATAAAATCATAAAGTAAGCCCCACTTGCACAACAATTTAAGCTAGTTAATTATCGTTGTGCAAGCGGTTCTTAGATTAGTACTAGTATCTACAAGAAAGGGGGTGATTTCGTCCGTCCACGAGTACAAGCCAGAAAGGGAGTGATTTCTTCCGTTGGGCAATAGTGCGCGCTGCTATGCGTAAAATATTTCGATAAAATAAGTAATAGAAAGAAAATTTTCAATAATTATGAAATTAAGTACCTAGGTGTTAATAAACTAAAAATGGTCTCAACAGTTTGTCCTATCATAAATAGGTACACTAACTTTAAAAAGACTTCGGCTAAAAGCTAAATCATATATACTTACTTACATATATATTATAATATAATCATATCCAAAATACAGATTTAATTCAGTTGACAGTTTGCAGATTGCTTTTTTTCTATTGTACATACTAGTTTTCATTTAAATTTATTATTTTATGGTAATTTTCTTTCTATGTATAACTGAATATATTTAGATTATAAGTTTAAATTAAGATCTTGTATCTACATTATGCTATATACATATGTATGTTAAATAGGACACTACCTAAACATGTACTTGCATACTTTTAGTATTGTCATATTTTAATACTTGTTAACAACTTGTTAAATCGAAGCGATAACGAGTGAGCTGCAGAAAATGTATTCTATGCAAGGTACGTATCGCTTCCACGCCGTAACACAGTGTTACACTAACACGTTTGGTAGAGGCTTTTTAGCTTTTGTATGCTAATATTATAATAAATTGTTAGAATGTTTTCACTTTTTGTAAAGTTTTGTTATTTTTAAATGTATCTTATATGCGGTGTTAATATTTATGTTGTTTATATCAATGCTTTATGTATAATGCTGTTGGCGTTCCTTTCTAATAATTAAATAAATGGTGTTTATAAGATGACTTATTAAATATTTCTATTTCTAACTTTTGAAACTTTAATTTTAGTCCAGAACTTACTTACTGATTCATTCTGGATTTTTAATACAAAGATTTTCACAACCGTCACAAAATTTTCCCTTTATCGTAGACAGTAGGATGTAATTCACTTAGCTCTACATTTGACTGTACAATGTTCATCGCTAAGACAGGTGCGTCTGACTCAGCCCGGATCAACTCAGTTTGAGCCAGTGTTCAACGCAGTGCCCAGCCTAACATGTATTATGTATATTATTGTAGGAACATACAAGCCATAGAGGAAGTCGGTGGCCTAAGCCGCTATGCATTAGCATAGCACAGACAGACAAATTGAATTAGCAAATACGACGGTTAAGGATGACCAATTGTACGAATTGTATTATGCGTAAATTATGTCGATGAAGTTAGTTTTAGTTTTTATATTACCTTCTATGCTAAAACCTCTTTAAAATAAAATTGAATATGTACTTACTGATTGATTTGTTTGTATTGTTATTTGAAAATGTATTTATTTTATGCGCGAATATTATATTCTGTCCCTTGTTTATTACTACCTGTACTAAAATAGAGGGAATGAAAGGTATATGTATAGGTAAGCGATAAATAAAACGAGTGAACGAATTCAAAAATATGGGACAATGTAGGTATTGATTCTTCGGCAATGGAATTTAGTCCATGCTAAGTTTTCCCAGTTTCGGTTGGTAGAAGGTAAAAAAAAAACGATATAATTACTAAAACATATCATTTAAAGAGCTACTCTTCTATCCAGAGGATAATTTATGATTATGATAGAGCCGGTCTAACCAGTGATGAGATTGAACTAGAAATTGAATTTACATTCTAGAAGTAAGAACATTTTTAAGAAACTAGCCTCATAATTTTCATAAGACGGTATTTGCATTGTTTTTACTCTGCATCATGAAACCTACCAACCTTTAAAATATATCCTCTAATTTTCTTTTGCAACAAAAGTATTTTAAGGTATTCCTCATAAGAATCATCATCATCAGCCTACATCAATCCACTGCTGGACATAAGAATAAGAATAATGAAAAGTAATTTGTGGAATATTACACTTGCATAAGTTAAGGCTAATGGTGGCACTTGCATAAGGTTTGTGGAAAACTAACTTATTTCAGTGTTCTATCGAAAAACCATCTTCTGTAAATGGAACGATTATACATACAGTGACACCGATTACGAATGTCTGTCGTGTCCTCAGATACAGAATACAATCCAAATTTCAGAAAACGATTATAGAAGTTGTGTTCCGCTCAGTGCAAAGTACATAAAATATGTTTGTTTTGTGAAACGAATGTATATGTAAAATTTTGTGGTTCTATTGCTAACGGTTGCTAAAATACTAAGCATTTTTTGCATACTTTCAACTCAATAACGGTTCAAATTAACCAAGTGAAGAACTTAAAGAACGAATTTTCGAATGATAATTTTCGCACGAAGACCTACACATCTTGCCAATTTTAGGTATTTATGACCAGTTGTTTAGTCTGTGGGTCGTATGTGAAACAGGACAAAGACGAAGACTTATACCGAACAAAGATGTTGTCTTTACAACATCTTTGTTTTTTGAACATAATTTTATTTGTTTAGGCCGACTTGAAATTCCTGAATGTGAAAGTAGTACATATTAATAAGGAACAATTCGATAGATCGATCTTATATTCAGCTCCTCCAGCGACTCCGCCATTAAGACTATGTCATCAGCGAATCGCAGGTGTGAGATGTAGTCGCCGTTAATGTTGATGCGATTTCCTTTTCAGTCCAGCGTCTTAAACACATCTTCCATCGTGCTAGTGAATAGTTGCGGGGATACAGCATCTTCCTGTTTTACTCCTTTGCGCAGTTGGATAGGTTTAGACTGCTGGCCCTGTACTTGGACACTCATGGTGGCGGCATCGTGGTCATCAGCCTTCTCGAGGAAGTTGACAAGCATTTGCCCCCTGTGGTTCCTAACTACATTACCATGCCGGCCAATTCGGTATCCGTTGCTAGTCTGGGTTCCCACCTTGCCGTTAAAGTCTCCCATAACAACGTTGAAGTGGGCCTTAGTGGTGTTATGCAAGGCTTTGGATATGTCTTCGTACATATCCTTCACTTCATCATCCGAGTGCGTCGAGGTCGATGCGTAAACCTGAATAACCTTTATGCTATACCGTTGGGATAGTCGAAAGATCAGGTACTCTACCCTCATCGATACACTGGAGATTTCTTGGACATTGTTAGAGAAGGCCTTATTGACGAGGAAACCTACTCAGGTGGCTCTGAGATATGTATATATTTTATCACCTTCGCAAAAGTAGAGATAATGGCCCGAGTCCAGGGTTACGGTGTCTTCCCCCTCTCTGCGGACTTCACATAATTCCAAAACATGCCATTGGATGTTCTCTAACTCCACTTCCAACTGCACTAGATGGTGGTCAACCTAGCCCGGTGATTCCTAGCACCCCCAACCTCACCATTACCATGGCCGTTGCCATGCCCAGGAATAGCGAGGCGGCCGGAAACTGGCGGCCATTTCCTCTTTTGTACCATCATTCGGGGGCAAATGCCCGTAATCCCCTCGCTGGGCATGCGGATTGGGGATCGCAGTTCGTTGGTTGAGTTGTTCTGCAGGAGGCGCTGGTACCCGCCCCCGGAGTATGTCCCTTTCTCGTTTCCTACGACACCAACTAGAAGAGTTGGGTTTGGTACTGTGATTCTAGGCCGCGGCCTAGAATTGTATCAAAGTGGCACCACACGGCCTAATATTATACCACTAGCTGCGCCTCGCGTTTTCACCCGTGTAGTTCTCGTTCCCATGGGAATTCCGGGAAAAAACTATAATCTATCCCTGTGCCAAATTTTAGATCTGTTCAGTAGTTTTTACGTGGAAGAGTAACAAACATCCATCCATCTATACTTACAAACTATCGCGTTTATAATATTAGTAGGATAATCTTAAAAGATAACTTGAATTATCCTCGAAAATTTAATATTGTCCCAAAAAATTTCGATTTCGGCAGGATTCAAACCCGCGCCCCACCGGGTACGGGTGTGCTCTAACCAACTAAGCCACGAAACCACTCGAATTATCCTTATTATATAATTTGTCGTCTCGATAAAAATCGATACTTTCGCTTTTAGTTAGTTCGCATCGACAGATTCGCATCTCTATTTTCTTAAAGGAAGACAAGTAATCAATGAAATCTTTCCTTCAGTTTTCGTTACTAATCTCATGTGCATCTCACAAAAAACGGTGTATAGGTAGGTCTAACAGTAAGTATAATACAATGCTTACTCTATGACTAAGGTGCTACAATGTTCGCTCATGCCGCATTATTGGCGAGAAGCTAATAAAATCTTTTTACTATTGCTGAGTTGAACCTCTTACATAGTGTAAGTTTCTGTTATTCCTATACATATTTCTATATGACAAATGATGACATATCATGTCTATTAAATTGTGTCACTTTAGTTTATTATTTTTTTCTCCCTGATTATGGTCTAGTCAAGGGAAAATGTGATAAATTATATGTAGGGGAACACAAAATTTTATTGAATCGTGAACTATCGATGGATTAAAATTTTAAGCAGCATAATCTTTAGGTACATGTCATCTGCAAAGGACGCAGAAATAGCACGATGTCTTTTGCTATGAGCAAAGTCAATGAGTTCCCTGTTTGGAGCCGTAGAGCCAAGAAATATTTATCACCTTTAATGAAAAATGCCTTTGTGAATCCTCCTCCATACGAAACTGACGATGTGAGTACAAACTTGTCAGATAGTATGCGAGTTCACTCATCAGGTACTCAATACAAATATAAACACAAACAAAATTTAAAAAAAATTAAATCCCAATATGACCCAACAAAAAAGCATACATCACATCAATGCAAAAAAGTTACGTTCGAGAAACCTAAGAGAAATTCATTAATTAGCTTATACAGAAGAAATAATAACAGGTGTCTTTGCGATAAACGTTCTTTAGAAAAGAGAAACCAGAATTTACGCGAACGAGGACAATTTGTAGCCTTACCAAGAACTTTAGGGCTAAGCGCTGGTGATGGTAAGACATTAGAATATAACGAGAATAAAAATGTGGAAAATAAAATAAAGGATCCACGCAAAAAACCTGGCAAAACTACCAAAACGGATTATAAAACAAATAACATGAAGGGAGCCGATAAAACGCCTGTTCTAAAAACAAATCAGGACACTTTGTGTGCGAATTATTGTTTAGTAGATACTAAAAAATTAAAGAAGGATATGAAAAATTCAGACACAATCATACATAATCTATTCTCTATCTCAAAACCTGTTAACCATACACCGAATAAATACTTCATGAAATTTGAATATATGCCACAAAAAAGAGCATTAAATCAAGACAGTCTGCGTCTCAGTTCAGGTGATGCTAAGCTTGCAAGCAATAGCGTCGTAAAGGAAAAAGAAGAAAAGATAAAGAAAAAAAGTAATTATGTTTGCTTATGTGAAAAGCCGAAAGATGATGAAAACCTGAAAAATAATCTTGCAAGCAAAAGCGTCGTAAAGAAAAAAGGAGAAAAGATAAAGAAAAAAAGTAATTATGTTTGCTTATGTGAAAAGCCGAAAGATGATGAAAACCTGAAAAATAAGCTTGCAAGCAAAAGCGTCGTAAAGAAAAAAGGAGAAAAGATAAAGAAAAAAAGTAATTATGTTTGCTCATGTGAAAAGCCGAAAGATGATGAAAACCTGAAAAATGAACAAATAATTCCATATTCTTTACAAAGTGTGTGCAATTTACTACAGCGTTTACAATCGTGTGTTGATAAAACGAAACAGGTAGATCCTAATCATAAAGGCAAAGAAAGTTTCGTTACAAATGAAGAGGAAAAATCTAACAGATCATCTCAAAAAAAAAAAAAAAGTAAACAAGCAGATCCTATTTATAAAGGCCAAGATAGTTTCGTTACAGATAAAGATGAAATAGTTAAAAGTTCTTCCCGAAACAAAAAAGAAACGAAACAAACAAAGTCTAACAACCAAAGCAAAAAATACATGAAAAGTAACCCAGAAGTTAAAGATGAACGAATTTGTAGTGACGGTGTTTGTTCCAACGTCGTAAAGGAGTGGTCTTGCAAGTGTGTGGAAAGAAAACGACCAAATACCTGTAATGAAATGACCTGTAAAGTACCTTTGAACGAGGCTGGTATCATTAAAAGAAAGATAAGGTGCATCTGTCACAAATATTCTAGAAAGTTTAAAGGCAAAGAATTAGATGACACAGAAGACAGTCTAGGTTTCTGTAAGGAAGATGATAAAACTATCGCATTATGTAGAGAAGCGTATATAAAAAAATACCCAAATTTTAAATGTAGCTGTAAACAGGGAACAAAAGAATGCACAGATGAAACATGCCAAATTTCCAAAGAACCCTCTGCTACGATGAGTCTTATATGTAAACTGCCTGTAGTCGGAAAAGTTTTGGCTGAAACTATTTATTTAGCAGATGATTATTTAAAACGTAAATTGGCTTCTACATTATCGGAGAAACCTAAGCCCTCAGTGAATTCGGCAGAAACCAATAATATACCCCGTAAATTGGCTTCTACAATATCGGAGAAACCTAAGCCCTCAGTGAATTTGGCAGAAACCAATAATATACCCCAAAATATACAACCGGCAAAAGGCCGCTGTATCTGTGAAAATGAAAAAAAAAAATGCGTGTGTCATAAATTTACGAAGAAAGAACCGACAAAACAAAATAATAATAATAGTTTGCACAGTCCTGCTACACCAGAAGCAATAACACCAGGAACATTTGACAAAGGTCCTAGTACCCTAAAAAGAAAATCTGGTATAAAAGCCTACTTACAACGTGTGCATATGAAGTTGTGTAAAAAAATACAACTTTTAAAGTTCAAAAAAGATACCGATCGTAACAGAAAGTGTAGACGAAGTACATGTCCAAAATATACGAATACGATGTCACCTAAAAGTACAACCAGTAAAACAGATCAGATATATCAGAACAATAAACGAAGAATGGTTTATAAAGGGCGAAACAAACAAATACCTGGCTTTGGTTCCTCAGTTGCATCAGATAGCATTATGATGTTTTCAACAAGTAGTACCTCAATCTGTAAATGTGATCACGACTGTCAATGTAATCTTATGAGAGAAAAAGAAATGGAAAGACTAAAAAAGATGAAATCAAAACAAAAACAGAAAACGGAATCCAAAAAGAAATCAAAAATGAAACCAAAAATGAAATCAAAAAAGAAACCAAAAAAGAAACCAAAAAAGAAACCAACAAAGAAACCAAAACAGAAACCAAAAAAGAAACTAAAACCAAAACCAAAAAAGAAACCGAAGCCAAAAAAAATTGATACATCGAAATTGAAACAACAACAAATGAAACTTAAAATGCGAAATAAGGCTGAATATGCAGCCGCAAAGTTGAAGCAGAAATCAGAGGCAAAGGTAAAGAAACACTTGATGAAAAAAAATATAAAGAATCAAAGGAAGCAGAATAAGTTAAGAAGGCAACAAATAGAACAATTACTAAGATTAACCAAAGGGAAAGAAAAAGCGAAAGAGACAAATTTTGCTGTAGAGTTTTGTACAGAAGTTTGCAAGATGATATTTGGGAGCGCGGTAGCAATTGTAAAGGCGGTTTTTAAATTAATTTTTCAACCAAGAAAAAGTATAATGTTTTTAAAGCAAAGCTTTTTAAACCCAATGTCTACGAAAGAATCAATCCTTGATTGGCAACGAGGCCATATGGAAATGTTTAAACTGAAGATGGAGAGGGCAATCTCTGGCTCTGATAAAATGATAATCATGGAAGATACTTGTAAAGAGAGTCCTTTGTATCAGGCCTTTGCTAATAGAGGCAAAAACAATGCAGAAAGACGTCGAATAGAAATAGAAACGAAACAGCGCAGAAAACGGATAGCAAATAGAGACAATGAAGCTCTCTATGGCTGTCGACACATTCTCCTCACTACTTTGCGGAGACGACCTTGCATGTGGGTTTACCATTTGTTTCCTAACTTTTATCCACAGTGTTTGAGCTTGGTGATTTTCTGGCGGAATTTTTCAAACATGGTGTTGTTTTGTTTAGCTATGATTGTTTGGACGCCGTGCATATTGCTGTGCGAGTTGTGTAGAGGTCTTATGTGTTGTAGCTTGTGCACTGCGTAGTTCTAAGGAAATATTTTGAAGTGTCTTATACAATTCCGTAGTATCTTTGAGATTTTTTAACAGCTCGCAACAGCAACCACGCACATAATCGCGGGTGACAGTGCTTGCAATGCAACAATGAAGTCATGTGAATGATCTATCTCCTTCATTATGTTTGGCGAAAGTGAGAGCCACCTGTAAGTTAGATACCTTATATGGAATGTTATAGAACTCAAAAACCTATTCATCAAATTTATGATACTTTGGAAAAACTAAAGAAATGTGCACAAATACTAGGTACGTTTGCCTTTATGGGCTGAGCTGATAATGTCCAATAACTACGTTAATACAATATTTATAGATGACTATTATTATTAAAATGGTTTATGAATTTGAAAAGATTGTAAATTTATTTGCAGGGTTTGCATTTTCTTCAACGATTAGTTTTCCTAAACACAGGTTCTCAAAAGGACTCCCAAAACTACAGATGTAGGTGCACATTCAGAGTTTCTTACTTGTGATTTTTACGGCCTCTATATAGGATACTTTAATGAGGATTTTAACTGTTTGCAAGGCACTCCTTATACAAATACGTTAGTACTTTAGAATTATTCTGTGCGTAAGCAAAAGAACGGCTTATGACGTTTTCAAAGTCTTTCCGTATAGAAAGCTCAATTATAATAGGCCCATCACCGTAGACAAAAATTGCGTTAGGTCGCAAAAATGCACGGTTCTGATTTTGTACGTTAGGAGGATGATATCAATACTGTACAACCATGTTTGCAACTTAAAAAGACATGTGCTAACTTCGTGAAGCTCAAAAAACCTAGGCTTTTTTAAGGTTTTGATTTACAATTTCTAAACATGACTAATAACATAACAATGTGATCGCAACCTCAGTATTTTATTTCTCGAGTGTTTCTCGAGTCATCTCAATACAAAAATGGGCGGTTTTTCCAAAATTTAAAAATTTGTAGTAAGCTAGGCTTTTGAACAAGTACAATACAATACACTTTATTGCACACCAAGAAAATATATAAAAAATACAGAAAAAGACATAAAAACAGGATTTTCTGGCAACGACACTACCAGCCGCACTACCAGTAGTGTCGTTGCCAAATGAACGACACTACTGCGCCTATTTTGGATCAAATTGTACAGTCAACAACGACACTACCACCCGTACTACCCAATAGTTGGATGAGTTTGTAGGCGGTACTTGTGGGTACAATTACCGCCTACAAACTCATAAGTTATTTATCTTTCGTTTAAGAATAAGAAAAACGCTTAAAAACCAGTATTTCTCATGTTATCAAGAAAAAAAATGTAATAATATCGGATTTTTCAAGAAGTTGGCTTTGAATGTAAATCCCATCAAAGTAACAGCACAAAACAAAACCACCTTCGTCATGGTTTTCAATCCTCGTAGTCATCTATATGACGTGGAACTCAGTAGTGGGACTAACAAACCTAAACCCACTATTCTTAGGCGATAGGCTAAAACAGACTATACATATTATGTACAGTTATTTAATAATTGGTCCTTAGGGTTCCACTGGTCTCTAAGAAGGGACACGAAAAAATTATGTGCGCACCTGTTTCTTTCAGACTTTTTGAGAGTCTGTCCTAATGAGGCCCTTTTATACAGGTAAGTGCCTACCTACCAAGTGAGTACGTGTTGTATAAAGCTAAGTTAGACATGAGCTTAGCCAAGGCTAAGATAAGGTAAAGTCTAAAAATATATTAAAAGAACACGCGTAAAAAGAAAAATTCCCGTAGATTAGATCTAAATAAATAAATATCATCAGTAAAAACCTTCATCTCGTGCGTAAGCCATTAGATTCGCAATTGATACCTGACAACGGCGTCTATACAAAACAAAGAGTCAAGGCACATTGACATAACTAAAAAAGTGCCTTAGAACTTAGAACCCTATCTCATAACGAAGCCATAGTGGCGCCACCCCGGTTGCGCCACCGTGGTATCTTGAGCTATTAAGCGAGAAATACCAAATCAAACACCATACCAACTGGTGGTGGAGTGAGTGAGGTGCCATATTTAATATTATTAAAATCATTTATTTTAGACCATAGAAAACTAGCTCGGCCAAAACTCTCGCTTATGTAGGTCGAAACAGAGTTGGAACTCTTGACCATAAATGAATTGAAGCTCACATTATGGCGAGAGTCCAGCTTCTCGACGCGCAGCGAGAGTCTTGTCTTCCTTTTTACGTAGTCCTTTATAGCCTTGGTCTCCACAACCATGGTTTACACACACTAGTAGATGCGTGAGATCCAGCTCTACCTGGGTAGTTGGTTCTTCCGATTGGAATTCCACACACTAGTACCTAGATGCATGAGACGTAGAGCTGGGTAATTGGTTCTTCCGCTTGTAATTCCACACACTAGTACCTAGATGCGTGAGACGTAGAGCTGGGTAATTGGTTCTTCCGCTAGGAATTCCACACACTAGTACCTAGGTGCGTGAGACGTAGAGCTAGGTAGTTGGTTCTTCCGCTTGGAAATCCACATACTAGCACCTAGATGGGTGAGACGTAAAGCTGGGTAGTTGGTTCTTCCGCTTGGAATTCCACACACTAGTACCTAGATGTGTAAGAGGTAGAGCTGGATAGTTGGTTCTTCCGCTCAAAAATCCTCACAATAGTACCTAGATGGGTGAGATGTAGAGCTGGGTAGTTGGTTCTTCCGATCGGAATTCCACACACTAGTACCTAGATGCGTGAGACGTAGAGATGGATAGTTGGTTCTTCCGCTCAAAAATCTACACAATAGTACCTAGGTGTGTGAGACGTAGAGCTGGGTAGTTGGTTCTTCCGATCGGAACCCAAAGTTCAGGTCTTTTGGCCGAACTACGCTCTTGCGAACTACCACTGCGAATCCTCCCGCTTCACAGAGCTCCTTCTCAGGAACTCTGCGTGATGGTTCACAGGGCTGCTTTTTTCCCCTTCCTTTTAGAGCACGCCACGGGCAGTGACGACCGATGCGTACGCGTGCGAAAGGAAACGCGCGCGCGGTTACGTGGTGACTCTGTAAGCAGACTGGGAAAGAAAAATATTGGCAGTTTTGTCAGACGCGGGCGGCGTCATGTCCAATATTACTGACTCGAACGATGTCACTGAGATTATTTTTTATTTTTAGCTCTCTCACTCCATGAGATCTATTCGCTATGTGCGTGCAAGTGGAGGGACCATCAAATCGATCGCCGCGAGCGATGTGGCAGATATATGAAATAACTCGGGGCTATCATGCGTTAAATTGCTATATTTTCGTCGTTATTAAGTATTTTTAAGTCGTCGCGATTTGAGTCACAGTACGTGTTGTGTACAGAATGAGAAAAACAGTTCGTGCAAGTTTTAAAGAAAAAATTAAACGTTTCTCCATTTCAACTATGAAAGTAAAGATAAATAAATAATGCTGGACAATTCACACAGGATCATCTAGCCCCAAGCTAAGCAGAGCTTGTGTTAAGGGTACTAGATGACTGATATACATAATATAATACGATACGCAGATAGTTTTTTTTTTTATACATACAAAGGAAACGACCAGAACACTGAACGAACAGTTGTCTTCAGTTCGTACAAACATTTGTCCCGAGGCGGGAATCGAACCCGCAACCTCCGTTGCAGACAGACCTTCGCTGGCGCCACATAGGTCGTCTAAATGTGGCCTATGATGGAACACACCTTCTTAGATGGAACTTATTCAACCTAACTTTGCTTAAATAAAATAAGCTCCAGTTCAAATATCGCAAAAACAACATAAAAGCATGAAGATGAGGGTTTTAAAGACCACAAAGCCATATACACTTTACTAGTGGGTTATTTTCCACTTCATCCACAAGTGGCAAAAAAATCAAGTGGACAAAATACCAAACACCTTATTTATTATTAGATAATAATTACTGACCGAATAATTATTGACCGTGTGGTGCCGGCCATATAGAATAGCAACCACCCCAACTCTTCCCGTGGGTGTCGTAGGAGGCGACTAAGGGACACAAACCGGGGGGTGGGCATTAGTGCCCACTGAAGAACAAATACACCACTAAACTGCGATCCCCAATCCTCATGCCCAGCGTGGGGATTATGGGCATTACCCCCTCAATGGTACGACGAAACAAAAAATGGCCCCCAGTTCCCGGCCGCCTCGCTATTCCTGGCCATGGCAGCGGCCATGGTAACGGCTTGGCAGGGGGTGCTAGGAATCACCGGGCTACATCAGGCTGCCACCAACAACTGACCCTGGCTACGTACAACGGACGCACTCTGAGGCTTGACCAACATCTAGCGCAGTTGGAAGTGGAGTTAGAGAACATCAAATGGCATGTTCTGGGGTTATGTGAAGTCCGAAGAGAGGGGGAGGACACCGTAACTCTGGACTCGGGCCATCTTCTCTACTTTCGCCAGGGTGATAAAACATCCCAGGGTGGCGTAGGTTTCCTCGTCAATAAGGCTCTCTCTAACAATGTCCAAGAAATCTCCAGTGTGTCGACCAGGGTAGCATACCTGATCCTTAGGCTATCCGAACGGTATAGCATGAAGGTTATTCAGGTCTACGCACCGACCTCGGCACACTCGGATGATGAAGTGGAGTATATGTATGAAGACATATCCAAAGCCTTGCATAAGACCACTAAGGCCCACTTCAACGTTGTTATGGGGGACTTTAATGGCAAGGTGGGAACCCAGACTGGCAACGAATCCCGAATAGGCCCGCATGGTTATGGAGTTAGGAATCACAGGGGGTAAATGCTTGTTAACGTCCTTGAGAAAGAGAAGCTATTCCTAATGAACTCCTTCTTTAAGAAGCAGCCTCAAAGGAAGTGGACATGGCGAAGCCCCGACGCTGTGACATAAAATGAGATCGACTTCATCATGACGGATAGCAAGCACATATTCAGAGATGTTTCAGTGATCAACAGGTTTAATACCGGATCTGATCACCGACTCCTCCGAGGCTATCTGAATATCAACCTGAAGCTTGAGAGAAATCTTCTGATGAAGTCCACGCTCCGACCTAACCCAATCCAAATCATGGCGGGCACTGAGAAGTTTCAGCAGCTTCTCAGGAATAGATTTGTTGCCTTGGAACCCACTGATGACGCTGACGAGACCCTACACAATCTGGTCGAAACGTTGAGAGACGAGGGCATCAAGTTCTGCAAAATGCAGCGCACTGGCAGGAAGTCTAAACTCTCGGATGAGACTTTAGGACTGATGACAAAAAGACGGGAAACCACCCAGGCGACTTCGTCAGAGAGGTCAGACCTGAACAAGCGAATTGCGAAGATGGTACGTTTCGACCTTCGGAGCTCCAACACACGCCTCATTGAAGAGGCGATAGAGCGAAACCGAGGGTCCAAAGTATTCACTCGGCAGCTTGTGTCTGGCCTTTGTGGACTATGAAAAGGCCTTTGACTCTGTCGATACCTGGGCTGTTCTGGAATCCTTACAGCGATGTCAAGTAGACTATCGTTATATCGAGGTGCTGAGATGTCTTTATGATGCCGTCACCATGAGTGTCCAAGTACAGGGCCAGCAGTCTAAACCTATCCAACTGCGCAGAGGAGTGAGACAGGGGGATGTTATATCCCCGAAACTGTTTACAAGCGCGTTGGAAGATGTGTTTAAGACGCTGGACTGGAAAGGTAAGGGCATCAACATAAACGGCGATTACATCTCACACCTGCGATTCGCTGATGACATAGTCTTAATGGCAGAGTCGCTTGAGGAGCTAAACCGGATGCTGGCCGACCTAGCTTCAGCCTCGCGACGCATCGGTCTTGGCATGAACTTGGATAAAACCAAGGTCATGATCAATGGTCACATAGATCCGGGACGGGTGGTCGTACATGGTCACCTTCTCGAAATTGTTTCCGAGTATACTTACCTTGGGCAGATTCTGCAGTTGGAGGCCAAGAGGAGGATCCAGCTAGGTTGGGCCGCGTTTGGCAAACTACGTCGAGTCTTGTCGTCAACCATACCCCAATGCTTGAAAACGAAAGTTTTCAATCAGTGCGTTCTACCCGTCATGACCTACGGAGCTGAGACGTGGACACTCACGGTAGGGCTGGTCCACCAGTTTAAAGTCGCCCAGCGAGCTATGGAGAGAGCTATGCTCGGTGTTTCTCTGAAGGATAGGATTCGTAACGAATACATCCGACAGAGAACTAAAGTTATCGACATAGCTCAAAGGATTAGCAAGCTGAAGTGGCAGTGGGCTGGCCATATCTCGAGAAGAACCGACAACCGCTGGGGTAAACGTGTTCTTGAGTGGAGACCGCGACTCGGCAAACGTAGTGTAGGACGCCCTCCGACCAGGTGCGATGACGATTTGCATAAGACTGCTGGCAGATGCTGGATGCGGCAAGCTGAAGACAGGGCGCTATGGCGCTCATTAGGGGAGGCCTATGTCCAGCAGTGGACAAATATAGGCTGATGATGATGATGATGATGACAAGATACATGGGAAACAAATGCGGTATTACAGCGAAATAGCGGAGATGAATCTGGCATCCGAGCAGAAGGCAAAATAAAGCGCGAACGAATTTAGATCATGGTCTCTTCGCGTGGGGACGGGCAGTTATGTCATCTTTCACTTGTCGTACAACGGATATGTCATGGCAAAACTACTGCGTTTCCACAGCTTTGATTTCGCGGCGGAGATGTGCTACGGGCACATAGATAAGGTACCTATAGGTACCTTATAAGCCATGACAGCCTAGCACATTTACGGAATAAACACACACGTATAAACACTCGCACAAGTGGACTTCTGCAAGTTTTAGAGTGCAAACACAATACGCAACTGCGAAACTGTGCGGCCGCGGCACTGCACGTCAATTAAGAACAAATCACCAAAAAAGCCGCTCAGTTCTGCTGTAGCGTAGTGCGATCAGTTTCATAGGATTTCGTACAAAGAATAACTGGCCGCGCTGTATCACGCAGTTCCGTTGTAGTGCAGTTCCGCTCAGTGCGAGGGCGCCGCAGGGCTTGCAGCTAATTCAGCAAGTCACTTTGCTGAATTTGCTGCAAGCCCCACGGTTATTACAAATAGAAAAATTGCAGTCAGCAGTGGACATAGTTAAGACTTTTGCAAGAACGTTCAAAAAGTACTTGGGACACTTTGATTTAAGAATACTACGTACAGTCAACGAAAAATTGTAGTGTAGATGGAAAGGTCGAAAGCAGAAAGATTGGTTTGTAACTTTTTTCGGACTAGTTATAAGCATATACTAAAATTCCCAAACCCTGTAAGGAAAGCCCTCAGGAGAGTGTGGAGCACAAGGAAGGTCCCTTTTTTGCTTACATCTAAACGATGTGTCATAGGAAATTTAATGATACTTCATAATGAAAGCTGATAAAATTCTCTATAACTATGGTTCTGTACAGTTACTTTAATTACATATTTTATTTTATTTAAGTACACACCGTTATCGTCTTGTATTATTAATAAGGTCTATTTGATTATTTGATTTGTTGTTAGAACTCTTTTTGCATGAAAAATAGGATATCATCTAGTTCACGGAAACGCGTTATTTTAATTCCATTATAATGAGATTATGTAATTCTTTGTTATCCAAAGAAATTTTGAATAAATTATTTGATTTTACGTTTTATTATACTAGCGGTCCGCCCCGGCACACGCACACTTGTGTTTCGGAGTCTATGCAATTCAAACAAACAAACAAATTGTTCCTCATTATAATTAATAAGTATACGAGTACATTCTATTTTGGGAATAATTTTAGTAGGTACTTTCATTATTTAGGTAGATGAACAAAATTTCTTAAGATACATCATTCACGAGATGTGAGCAAAAAGAAATAAAAAACAGGACCCCTAGGTTTGTGCCCTAGGGCTCACCTTTTAGAGGTGGGACGCACACTGCGTTTTCCGAGTTTCAGTCTCCACTAAATAACACGTTTATTCGAGTGGTTTTCAGTTCTTCGCAAGATATGGCCGGCCCACTGCCACTTCATCTTGCTAATTCTTCTATTATTCTTATACTTCTATCTTATCCTTCAGAAAAACCCCGAGCATAGGCAGTCCATAGATCGATAAGCGACTTTAACAACAGCCCTACTGTGAGACGCGGCCACGTCTAAGTGACGGGTAGGACGCTCTGATTGAAAGCATGTTTTCAAGCATTGCGGTATGGATGACGAGAATACTCTACGTAGTTTTTGAAACGATTGTTTCTTCACCTTTGGTTATTTTATAATTTATTAGGTACTTGTGTTATTTAATTTGTATAAAGGCGCCCCCCGTTCCCACATTCAAGTAGAAGATAGAGAAAGGTGCGTTATCATGTATTCGTATCGCGAGAACAGAATACAATAGTGGGATGAGCGAGCTACTTCCGTAAAGGAACAAACAAGCACACGGATGATTAATCTAAAGAGTGGCTGTATAAATGTTTGGCCAAGTTAAAACATCATGAACATCAAACAAAAGTCGTCACACGGAATTTATCTAAAAATGAAAAGTTGCAGAATTAATATTTTTCACGGATTTTTTTCAAATCATTTACGTAGTACATTGCTTCTATTTGCTATATCGAATAGATGTATTATCCTGCCCCACAAAAACCATTCGACGGATTTGGTCTTACTAAGTTTCCAGTAGTTACATTTCACAAGTCTTTTCTATATCATACACCTATCAAATTTCACGCAAATCGGATCAGCGGCTGGACATATCGCAGAGACTATTATATTTACCCATACTAAAATCATGCAAGCTGCCATAGATCTTTATTCGTTTCGCTTACTCCAATGAATAAAAAAGGTTTTCCAACATTTTTCATTTTTCTTAACTTTATTCGTTTCATAGCGGATTTGGAGACCGCGACTCGGCAATCTTAGTAATGGATGCCTTCCGGCCAGGTGCGATGACGATCTACGAAAGACTGCAGGCAGCTGCTGTATGCGCTATTAGAGAAGGCTGTAGATTAATTAAGTCGTTTTCTATGTATAATTAAAAATATCTATCCATGTAATATATTGTATCATGTATATCAGTTATCTAGTACCCGTAACAAAGCTCTGCTTAGCTTGGGGCTAGATAATGCTGTGTGAATTGTCCAGATTTCTTTTTTTATTAATTATGATGATGGACCAAAATTTTACGAAACAAGTTGACGTGCTTAGCACTGAAAATAAGAGGATTTTCGACAACCAATACACAAACCACAGAGCATCTAAGCGTGTAAACATTGTTTCCTGTAGACACAGTACCTATCAGCCCGAGAAGATGATGCTGCTACACTGCCGTGCCCCGGAGTGCACGTGAAGCCATTCGCTCTGCACCTGACCTCTCCCCGGTTGCGTCAATTCGTACGTCTCATCGGATTACATGAGTCAGGAAGTAGAGAATGCACCTATGTCTACACACACTTGTACACTATACATGTGACGACCTCTGTGGCCCTGTGGGCGAAGGTCTGCCTGCGACGCAGAAGGTTGCGATTTCGATTCCCGCTTCGGAACAAATGTGTGTACGATCTGCAGACATTTCTTCAGGGTTTTCTGGTCGTTTTCTATGTATAATAAAAAATATCTATCTTTGCATTGTGTTATATTATGTATATCAGTTATCTAGTACCTACCCATAACACAAGCTCTGCTTAGCTTACGGCTAGGTAATGCTATGTGAGTTGTCCAGCATGATTTATTTATATATATTTATGTCCTGCGCGTCCGGCTAGTCTCCAAAACTCAAAACTTAGTGCTTTTCCTTTAGGTTAATGTATGGGAAGCACGGCGGTCATTGTTTAGGGTAGAATAGAAAAAAATATCGTCACTTTGTCATCGAATGCGTAAATTATTTGCAATTCGTTCTTTCAACTTCAATAATGTACGCAATGTATGAAGATGCGATGTCATTTTCTCTATTCTATCCTAGAGAACAATTCCCGTACTTACCCAGCAAGAATCTTGGACTAACGGTGTCCAAGATAGCTGGCCGCTATGATTGAAATTCGGCAGGATGTTATTAGGACATTTATAATGTACCGCAATCATCCACCACCTAAAAGAGATGCGAACTCAATTTGGGCGAACTGCGAATGGGCACTTGACGAGCCGCTTACTGTAAGAAACGCGATTTGGACGAACTGCTGACAATTCCTAGTCCTAGGAGCGCAGAAGTTTATTAAAGGTTAATTAATAATTAAGCTCCAATGAACAATAATATAATATATAATTGTCATACGTATTATATGTATGTCCATATTCCAATAATATTGGAAAGAAAAATATTGAAAATGTATTTCATTTATACGCTGAAGTTACCCGGATACCTACAAAGAGTAAAAGTAGTTGAACTTACTTAATATATAACACCATCTTTAATTACGTCATTTCGTCTGAGGATCCATCTGGGGTAGATGAATCCACCGAGTCCTGATCCACACAGCACTCGGAGCTCCTGGTAGCCTTACCCTCTTCTAAGTAGCTCTTTGAGGCGGTGACTGTACGCGTCGTTATGCGAAGACAGCTAGAACCCATTGTATGTATAGTAACTATAAAGGTAAGTGAGACGACGCGAGACCAGAGAATATTATAATAATGCGAGACGGTGAGACTTTTACAACTCCCACCATTTTCTTCGTGATGAGTTTTATAATGAGCCCAGATAAAAGAACGGATACTCGGAAATTAGAAGTGGTACTTCTAATTTCCGAGTATCCGTTCTTTTATCTGTGTAACTGTCTAATGGGTATATGTATACATTTTTGCTGTGACTGTTTTGCTGACAGGCACCGCGCGGTATTGGAGGTTAATTACATTATTGTCGTACGTAGGTATTGTATGTATGTCCATTATTCCATCATTATATTATGGAAAGAAGTCTTTTTTTACGTTTAAGTTACCCGAATACCTTACTAAAAGTAGTTGAACTTACCCAGTATCACACCATCTTTACTTACGTCATTTCGAAATAAATATTGCTGGACAATTCACTCAGCATTATCTAGTCCCAAGCTAAGCAGAGCTTGTGTTATGGCAACTAGATAGGTAACTGATTTACATAATATAATATATAGATAGATAATTTTTATTATACATAGAAAACGACCAGAAAACCCTGGAAAATGTCTGCAGATCGTACGCACATTCGTACCGAGGCGGGAATCGAACCCGTAACTTCCTGCGCCGCTTATTCTAAACATGAATGAATACTGATAGAATATAGCCCGCTGACAGACGGAGGCTTAGTAATAGGATTTATTGGGATGGGACCGTTTGCTTGCGTACGAAGCCCTGACAAAATCATCAGTCCGGGATCGGTCGTCTTCCGTTTTAGGTGACCCGTCATCCGTCAACTTTGTTAGACCTCTCGTGTCCGCCCGTTTCCATGGAAGCCAATAGACCAGTAATTGGATACTATGATGTGATGATGTTTTAGATAAGATTTACAGCGCGCACACACAATTCTTCGAAAATCTTATCCCTTTACTACACCTGTAGCAAACAACGAAAAATTCATCAAAATCTTTAAGAATTGGCGAAAATATTACCAGAATTTGTTGTAGCTAGTTGTTTTTTTAAGCTTCACGGGATAAAAGTCTAAATTAGTTAGGAAATTAGTATTAATAATAAAGCGTGTATGCCAGATGCCAGGTGTATGCTGTACCACAGAGGTTATACTTAGCATCAGCATTTAATTTTCAGAAAATAGCACCACAGATATAAGAAAGCTAAATGTCGCGCGTTGAAGTCTTTTGTATCAACGAAGTAACAAAAATAGGAGAAATTCAAATCTGAGCCTAACATAATTTACAAAGTATTGTTTTTTCGTGGAGCAGTTTTATCCCATAAATTGGTTCTCATCGGATAGAAATAATCTTAAAAAAACGCGTACGAAGCCGTAGGCAGAAACTAGTAAAAAAAACTAAATCTAATACTGCAATGGGTCACCACGCTTGGCACGCAGATTGGTCGGCGCAGTGGAGGTGTTAAATATTAAACAGAAGGAATGTATTTGTATCGTATTCTTGTGGCGGTTTCGGTGTCTGTCAGTACAATTTGACGATAAGGTTTTCTCAAATTGTCATCAACATCATCATCAGCCTATACCTATTAGTCCACTGCTGGACATAGGCCTCCCTAATGAGCGCCATAGCGCCCTGTCTTTAGCTTGCCGCATCCAGCATCTGCCAGCAGTCTTTCGCAAATCGTCATCCCACCTGGTCGGAGGGCGTCCTACACTACGTTTGCCGAGTCGCGTTCTCCACTCAAGAACAAGTATACTACCCGTTCTCTGTCTAATTGTACTGATTTATTACTATTACTGACTTATTATAAAGAGCAAAGATGACATTACAGCTCGCGGACTTTTTGTCACATAATATCTAAAGATGAGTTCGTTGTTAATATTTTTTTCTGCTTTCCATAAGCATTAAAACTAGCGAAAAAGTAATTTGCCGCAAATTGTGAGCCATTTTCTAAGAAGTCAAGATAAAACAACATCGATTCACTGGTATTTTTGGAGCATACGAAATTTTGTGCTATAAATGTACATTGTTCCAAATGTTCACAAAAGACAAATGAACCAAAGTTGATTTTATCACATGTTCATAGAAAATAGTTCACAATTTTGTTGCTTGTGGAACGCAGAAAAAATAAAACTATAAAAAATTGATCTTTAACTAACCCGAGACGAATTCGTGACGACGAACCACCCCTCTAGGCCGGGCAGAAGTCCGGTACCGCTGTCATTCTCACCAGCGTTCAACAGCATTTTAGTGTATGTATTAGAAAAAAAACCTATGTTTGAACGCTCATGTGTGTGTTGGGTAGTAACAGTATTATATTAATGAGTGCTTTAGGTTTGATTTGGAAACAACCCAAAGGCCACAAAGCGTCTGTCTGCCTCTACACAGAAGGGGCAGTAGGTTTATGGATATATTTATGATAAAATAGGATATTCTAATCACTTTTTCTGCATTAACTTTTTGGAGAACACCTAATTCAGTTAATTCGATTAGATGGCTAACCCTTGACAGCGGGTTCTGGCTAAGTTCCTTATCGCGCGTTGTGAAAGGGGGCTGGACGGAAAAAATTCTCACGAAAAGTTGTAACGACACTTTTTGCTATAGTAAGCTATTGTAAGCCGTGCGGCGTGCGCATGTTTCTCTGTCTGTCTCTCTCTCTCTCTCTCTTATATAGAAAGGAACTTCGTTCCATCCGGGTGTCGCTTGACACCTCTCAACTTTTTTTTATCGTTGGCCTGGGTTAAAATAAAATAAATAAAAGCCTTGGATAACCTATTTTCTATTCCAGCCTTTATACTCCTACCTTTCCACGCATAAACCAATCTTGTAAAAAATTGGAATGAAGATACCATTCCAATTTTTTCCAAGATTGGTTTATGCGTGGAAAGGTTGCAGATAAAAATACATAGCAGCAAAATATTATTTTAGTACACTACACCTACATAGTATGAATACTTGACAAGTATGGATTCAGTAGGTACTGACAACAACAGGCATAGGGCTACATCACCTGCTGTCATGACATTTAATAATTGTGTAGATGAGGGCCGCTCCGTACCCACACAGCACAAACTGTGCATTCAAAGGGCTTTGACCTCAAGACCGATTTGAGAAATTCTTTCACCATTATTATCCTATATTATCCCTGATGAGCATTGGCTATAGAATATACCAGTCCAGGCGGACAGCTAGTCTGGAATAAAAGCAGCCTAAGTTGGCTAGTGGGTAGATGGTGGCCGATTGTTATTAGAATCCGATGGAATTATTTTGAATTTCTAATATAACTCGTAGTATGGTTTACTAGCAACCAACTCCGGCAACCCACTTCTGCTTCGCATGTGTAGGAGAGATCTTTACGAGTGCAAAATTTCAGCCCAACCCATTCAGTAGAATTGGCGTTATCTTCGGCAACATCATCACAGCGGCAACTTTCGCCTTTATAACATTAGTAGGACAGGATGAAACGCGATATTGCTTCTTCAGCAGTGTTGAATGTTTTAGTATAATTGTTTAGTTTGTGAAAAATAAGTATACCTACCTTATCCTAGTGTTAAAACGTATATTTAATTTGCGTATGTTAAATGCACAAAATAAATTTGTCCTTGGTGCGTACTACGTTGTTGGAAATGATTTTATTATTTTCAGGATATTTAATTCTTAGAACGAGATATTTATAAATGTTGAAGACAACCGATGTTGCGCGGTGGGTAAAGGTCCACCTGCGACTCAAGATATGCGGTTTCGATTCCCACTTTGGGACAAATGTTGTACAAACATAAATCAGATCGTACGATAGTAAAAAATATCTATCCCTGTAACACATTTTATTCTGTACATCAGTGCTCTGCTTAGCTTGGGGCTAGAAGGTGCTGTATGGATTATCCAGCATTATTTTTGGAACTTCATTTGATAAGATCGTTCTCATCAATAATAAATTTCAACTTCAAGAGTACTAACATAGATTAGTATCTACCTAACTAAAAATTGGAAATACTTACATTATACTCCTAGGTGAATACTTAATTTTACCTTTTACCTAGTAATATTTGGTTAATTTTTTTTCTTCTTGTTTTTTGTTATTAGCCAAGTTTGTTTGTGTAAGTACCTAAGCTTAAAATGCTATTGTATCCCTACCTACCTATTGTACCTAATGTCTATGTTTGATTTGTTTATTGTAATGTGCTGTCTGTGTTTGTAAACCAAATAAATTTCTATCTATCTATCTAAGAGTAACAATAATAACTGAGCGAGGGTAAAAGTCTTCTAAACAATATAAATCAATTTATGTTCCTTCCTATTATTCATTTAATCGATAACAATTCGGAAGGATAGAGTTTTTGACAAGAAATGTGTTAGTTAGAAAGGTTAGGAAAGATTTTTATTATATTATAGTTTTATATTGGTATCACAAACTGACCATTGAAAATTTTAAAATTACCTTTGTTCAACGATATAATAAGATAAAATAGGTGGTTGCGCTAGTTTGGCTCGGGGAATCGCCTTATTATCTCAAAATACTGACTCAGAAATGAAATAAAGATATCTGTAGCTTTATTATGTGACATAACTGTTCCTACACTCAGCGAACGCGGATTAGGTCGACGGAATACCCCTTGTATTATTTATATGCTTATAAATAATTCTGTTCACGCGTCTGCCGTGAGTCGTCGCTGCGTCGTGAAACACGATCCGTACGAATTACCCACAACTGAACCCTGGCGGGGTTCTGTTGTGGGTACATATAGAAGAATAAAATGTATTCCTTGTTCTTCTTTGCCCCGCCAATATATTTTAAACGTAACTTGAAAACATAACAAATCAGTCTATTATTAACGAAAACTACAATCAAATAATAGAAGTAAATTTTCAATTGAGCTACCGCAGACTGATGCAAACAATCTACAAGTAGCTCAATTGATTCATATGAATACCAGTCGGAAGCGTGCCCAAGACACTGGCTGCATTGCCCAATGGCAATGGCAATGCTGATGCGCTGTGCCAGATACCCACCAGCTCTCAGGTCACGCGTCGCTTCGACCAGACGCTAGGATAATTTTTTGAAAACCCGGAGAGCCTCGGTACCCCACGGACCTAGGGTTTCGACTCCAAGGGGAGCAAATGCGTAGGCTCTGTGTAGAGTTGCATATTTGCGCCTAATGAGATCTCCAAAAAATTATTTAGCATTGATACTTTTAAAAAAAATGTATTTACAGTGCTTCTACCATAGGCTTAGAATGTACTTAAAAAATTCTATGCCCATGGCTTCTACGTTCTAGTTAGATACAAAATAACTAAGATTAACCAATAATATTCTATTTAGAACTAATTACGCTATGGTAACGTCACCGATATTAAAACTTTGGTACATGCGGCTTTCCATACCCTTTTGATAATCGTTTGATTGTATAGAAAAAATTTAATTACGAATCCCTTCATATAACACTTTTCAAGTTTTGCGGAACATATATCCAAGGTACATGTTTTATGGAACCACCTCGAAATTATTATTGATGCAATAGCAAAATAATTTTCTAATTCGTTTCACAATAAAGCAGAAATCGACGAACTTACATAAAAAACTCAGCTAAACGTTGACCCTCCTCCTTTTTTCGTTTTGGTTAAATATATTTCGGTAGGTACAGTAACATCAATAACTCACTCGCTAGTGACATGTTATTTCGCATATTTTATAATACCTAATTTTATTATGCGAAATGTTTCTTGGATTTAGATAAAATGATGTGTTGTTCGAAGTATTAGGTTGAAAGTTTCATCAGTGTGTATGTTTGGAACTTCTTCGTGCACTAATGGCTGAACAGAATTAAATGAAATTTGGTAACAGAACAGCATAGGTCATATACGATTTGACACAGCGCTGCAGCGGGTTAAATTTTCTAAGCATATCCGAGACACCGCTGGTAGCAAGGATAATAAATCATAATAATTATTAATAAACCCAATGTTATGTTATAAATGCGAAAGAGTTGTTTCTCTTTCCTTCACGCTCCAACTTAGCAACCAATCCACTTGATTTTTGGCATAGAGTTAGTTGAAAAGATGAGAGCAACATGAGCTATGGCTTTTTATCCCATAAATCATGTCCCGTAGGATAGAACTCACCTTGATTGTTCAAGGTGATTTCTATCTCATGTGCGTGCGAAGGCCCGCGGCTTTGCACGCACATTCAGCATCAGCTACTAAATCATCACATAGACATAATATAACTATTAAAAAAAGGGTTTGTTGCTAAAATATACCTCATATGTATCGAAACAACAAACTAAGCCGTAAAGTGGTGATTCTGAGCCCGAGGGGATCAACTTTAATTTATACTAAGATTTTAAAAATTTCTTAAAAAATTAGACTTATTTGCACACAGAACTCAAATATGAACAATATTTATGTTCTTTTACGTGTACTCTTACATTATTGCATCGAATTTTTTTAGAGGGCTTACATATTTTTAATACTTACATTTTTTTTATTATTTTGTATCAAAACACTGGGTTTTGCTGAAAAAGCATAATAAATCATTTGTGTAAAATTTTATAATGTTAAATATTACAAGAGTGCATGTAAAAACTAAATAAAAAACAAGATCAAATATTATTTTTTTCTTTTTTTTTCTTGTTTAAAATTTCAAATATAACTCTATAAAACAAAATTAGCAGTTGATCCTCTCCGGTTCCATAATCAGCGCCTTTCGGATAAGTACAAATATCACGAGGCACCCTGTATATTATACATTAAAACAATTTAAAATATTACCCCATCCTGAAATATTCCCTGCAACTAACTAGACAACTACGTTTGATGTTTTTTTTTATTCCAGCCTTAGAACTACATATATATGCAAAATGCAGCATATAGTGCTACATAGTAGGATGCTTAGAAAAAATTTAACCATTGACATGACCGGAATCAATTTTAACTGAGAGTCGAAAAAAATCCATCTAAGAATACAAACAGCTATCGTTGTGGAACTATACTAAAGATTCCAGATAGCTCACTTCCTGAAGGAAGCATGTATATTATAATGCTGGTGAGAGCATAACCGTTGAATATTAAGCAGTTGTACAATAACTATGCTTACAAACCACTTTCACTATCAATAATAAAGTGCAATAAAATAAAACATCATTATTGTGGGTGTCGGAGTCAAGCACCGAAACGGAATCAATTCGCAGACAGAAATAAGAAAGGCATTTTTTTGCACTTTTATTTAAGTGTCACAATTTTTAGACCGTTATTATTAATAGTAGTTTGGAATTCCATTGATGCCTCTACCGTTTCCTAACAGATGTTGGATTCTAATATTCTAGGCGGGTTCTAGGGGCAAGAAGATAGTACTTACTTCTTTAGGAAGTTCAGAGTTGGATATCTTCAACGCCGAGTCCTGAATCAGCGACGTCTTCGAGGAGTAGCGATGGGAAAGCCTCCTGGCAAAGTTACTTTTGAAATCCTCACACTTCATTATCGACTCTAAGGGCCGACCAAACTCTTCTTGACTAAACATGTTTAAAATAAAAAAAAATGCTCTATTAACGGTATGTTATGTTTGTTATTCAATGATGTTTTGACTACAGCGCATCTTTAACAAAATCGCGGTTATTCGATTAAATAAAGAACGTGTTCGTTATTTGAATGAGGCGGGGCGCGACGACCGTTACAGACCGCCGAGTGCTTTGAACTGAGGCGCGCTCACCTGCCTGTGACTGGCCCGGACATTAACAAACACCCTGTATTTTTTGCAAATTCTTTTTATCATTGTTACCCTTCGCTGTCCCGCTGCAAAGCAAAATACGCAGTGTCAAATTTAGAAATTGATTGTGTCAAATTTAAAAATATATCCTACTTATATTAATTGCAATTAAGTGTTAGTGAACAAAGAAAAAAAAAATTTTTTCACTACTCCCGCTCGAAAACGATGACTTTCCTGCTCAAAAACAGTGACCGAAATCGGACTTACGATTTTTCAACTTGTTGAGAAAAGTAGTTTGAATTTAGAACCACGGTAATGTTATTTAATAACATTACCGTGGTTATACAGATAAAAAATATACCGTAACATCATGTCCTCAAGTGTCAGGTTTCATAGGATCTCTACGAAATGAGAGCCTAAAGTGTCAGAATTCTGAGATTCACAGATGAAACTAAATATTACGCCTGTGATTTTGCGAATATCTCACCAACAACCTGACGCTTTACGACTTGAGACTCTCATTTCGCAGGTCCTCATAGGTCTTTTTTAAAATGAATGCACCGAGTACGAACAGAAGTTTCCGATTTTGTTTTGTTTTAAAATTTGAATTGGCATTCTACAACAATTTTGCTAACCTGTTTGACTACTCCAAAATAAGGAGAAAAAAAATGCAATAACAATTCTATTTTTATATTGTTTTTTTAATATTAAAATTCAAGTACACTTTTTTGTAATCACCTACTATATATTTTAGTCAGGTTGTTGGTGAGGTTTTTTGCCTGAAATAAACGAATTTTATTTTTATATATAATAGAATAACATTTAAACAATTATTTACTCGTTGTTCGTCAATAGTTGAGCTACCTGTAGATTGTTTGCAACAGTCTGCAGTTAGCTCAATTGTATCAATTGTAAATGGCAGTTTTAATTTAATTCTATTGTTTTTGTAAATTTTCTCTACTACTGTCACAGATTTAATAATACTATACCTAATTTGTTCCTAATAGTTCCTATTTTATTTTTTGGCAGACTGCCATGACATCTATTACGAGCTGAAAGAAGTAAATAACCACAAGAAGTTAGTCAGGCGTCGTCTTTACTATCAAGTGCAAACTGAAGCATGTAGATGTCACTAGTTTAGTAATATTTGACATCACGTGCTACTATTATTCGCCGGTCAGTTCATTTTCGCTCTTATTGCTGAAACGATTAGATATTCATATTGGCTGTTCGGTTATATTAAAATAACATAGATGACGATCTCTGTGGCGCGGTGGGCGAAGGTCTGTCTGCGACGCAGGAGGTTGCGGGTTCGATTCCCGCCTCGGGACAAATGTGTGTACGATCTGCAGACATTCGTTCAGGGTGTTCTGGTCGTTTTCTTTGTATAAAAAAATATCTATCAATGTATTGTGTTATACTAAGTTAGATTTTTAAGGTATGTACTTTATTTATGTAATATTACATCATCTTTAAGGTTTAAATCAAATAAAGTATGAGTATGAACATAAACATTTACAAAAGACTACATGCTGCCCGCAACTTCGCACGCGCCGATTTTCAAGTAAGCAGCCTATGTCCGTCCTCGGGATATTATTTACATCACAGCCTAATTTAATAATTTGAGATCCGTTCAGCCGTTGAGGAGTGAAAAGGTCACAGGACAGACAGACAGAGTTACTTTTGAATTTATAATAGGTATTGTAGATTTCTATCGTCCCGGATATGTACCTATGGATTATTTATTACAGATCAGAGAATGTACGCATGGCTATGTTATAAAATGAGAAAGTAGGTACAGTATATTTCAAAACATATTTTACCTTTTTTTAAAAACTGATCAAAAGAGAGTTGAGTTATTACTAATGGAAATTTATTGTAGACTAGGTAACTGCTGCCTGTGGCTTCGCGTCGTCATCCCCGGGATACTTTCTACAGTCAATAGGTGCCAAATGTCATTAAGATCTGTTCAGACGTTTACACGTGAAAAGGTAACAGACAGATATACACAGAGACAGACAGAGTTACTTTCAAATGTATCAAAAAGTACCTATAGATTGGGAGCTTCAAGCAAGTACCTGGCTATTATCGGGACCTCGGGGGACACCCTATATAAACAATCACAAGGGCGGTTTTAGATGGTGTGCAAAGTGTGTGGTGCTATGGTGCACACTTGGACAGCTTCGCAGACCGCTTTGGATGCTTCCAGGGACCAGAATACAGTAATTAAATTTAAACCGTTGTGCTTAAATGCGTAAGTACATTTTAAAGCTTTTCCATCTATAAATAATGTAAAATAATGTAAGACAAAGCTTTACCAACACTTACTGAGACAAATTAGGAACCACTGATCTTGAGGTTTCGTTTCGTCACAGAATAATATGATAAACACCATTATTTTGAGTAGCCTAAAAGCATTTTATTGTGTGATAGACAAACATGCACAGAAAGAACCTAGGTAAGTATAACGAGATATACCTAGTTCCTTCCTAGTTCTATACAACTGTGTTTCTGTGTACAGAATTTTTGAAGCCATGCCATCTAGTGACGGTTGAACGAATTAAATAACGTGAACTAGTGAATGTTGGTCTGGCGATTCTTTTCCTGTCTCATGTCTTTACTCTCAACTCAAGTGCTCACTCAAGAACGTAGATGTCGCTCAATTGCAATTTTGATAATCATAGCACTTCATAGGTAACTTTTTGTTTGTGTTATTTATTGATCTTACAATGCAATGCCAGATACCACTTCCGTTTGCTAGCTACGTTATTTAATTAGTTAACCTAGGTAAGTATTCAGTTTATATATTATGTTTTGATGGTGCAACAAAGTTACCAAGTAGGTATGCCAAGTAGACTTTCGTTTTAACGAGGTGCTGAGATGTCTTTATGATGCCGCCGCCATCATGAGTGTCCAAGTACAGGGCCAGCAGTCTAAACTATCCAACTGCGTAGAAGAGTGAGACAGGAGGGTGTTTTATCCCCGAAACGACACTGGACGGTAAGGAAAGGGCATCAACATAAACGGCGAATACATCTCACACCTGCGATTCGCTGATGACAGGGGGCTGAGGAGCTAAACCGGATGCTGGACGGCCTAGTTTCAGCCTCACGACGCATCGGCTTTAGCATGAACTTGGATTAAACCAAGGTCATAATCAATGGCCATATTGTCCCACCTGTCCTACACGTTTGCCGAGTCACAGTCTCCATTCAAGAATATGTTTACCACAGTGGTTGTCAGTACTTCTCGAGATTGCCAGCCCACTGCCACTTCAGATTGAGCCTTTGAGCCTTTGAGCTATGTCGATAACCTTGGTTCTCTGTCGGATGTTCGTTAAGAATACTATCCTTTAGAGAAACTCCGAACATAGCTCTACATATCTCGCTGGGCGACTTTATACTAGTGGACCAACCCTACCGTGAGTGTCCCCGTCTCAGATCCATAGGTCATGACGGGTAGGACGCACTGATGGAAAACTTTCGTTTTCAAGCATTGCGGTATGGACGACGACGAGAAGACTCGGCGAAGTTTCCCATTCGCTGCCCAGCCTAGCTGGATACTCCTCTTGGCCTCCTTCACACCTACTCTAATGACAATAAATATATCTATGCTACTACCTACCTACGACGACGGTCTAACTACCACAAATCTTGGAAGAACATGCCAAAATGAGACAAATTGACGTTTTTATTTTGAATGTTGTCAAAATCCCATAACAGTTGATTTTCAGTCATCTTTTCACCGTGTGATTGGAAAACATGAAGAAAAACGTCTAAATTCCTGTTCAATCAGAAAAAAACCTGTAAAAATCAGGAAAAAACACAAATCCAAAGCTAATAGCATGATCCGATAACAATATGAATGACTTCCACGAAAAGAACCAAAGTGGTGAGCGTTACGTTTTGTTGACGAAATAATCTCTGTCTAATTCGTGCTTTTAGTATAAAATTATTCCAAATTTATTTTATTCTGTTAGGTTACAAGTCACTCTATTCGTTATGCCTTAGACCTTATAACGGTATTAATTCATCTTCAACGAGAGAAATTCCGATAACCTGGTCGATGTCGTTGATGCGACTAGCCTTTTTTCAGAGTTCTATGCATTGTCTGTACCACCCCCGCTGCTCTTCATGCAACTCATTTACAAGTACATGCGGAGAGCTTTTTTCTAAAAGATGTGAGTACAAAAAGAAAAAAAAAGTACCCTATCCTTATACTATAGCATTTGTCATGTCATCTGTGCGAACAAGTTAACCACCTATTTAATTGTTTGTCAGAATTATCCAGATTGAGTGATGCGCTTCAAGGGTGAAGAGGTTGAAACCAATCGAGATAAGATTAGGTAGCATTAAGTTGGTCTATATTCCAAACGTCTGACGTGAAGAGAACTTAAAAATGTTTGTTGCGATTAGGTACTCCGTTTTGTCAGTGGTGGCACCGGCGGCGTAGCGTGAGTTAAACCCATCGAGCCGAGCGAGTCACCGAAATTTGTTAGTTTTTCGAGTGGTCACAAACAAATTATGAAGAGTATGAAAAAATAAAAAACAGCGAGCGGAGCGGGCCCTAAAGGTCGTAGCACACATCAACTCGGAAAGGGATCGTCACCGTATCGACCCGAGCCGTTCAGTATTAGTTATATGAAACTCCCTACAGCAACGCACACTAATCGGAATTGTAACGTAATCGCCTCGCCTCGAGACAAGCTCATGAACCACGCGGTGGGGTGCGTATCGACTTGCCGTTCCTGAGCTTACGGTTCTCCGTACCCTAGCTTACGGCTCTCCGCACCCTAGCTTACGTCTCTTCGTCCACGCCTCTCCTGCGGTCTGCGTTGCTGAACGTGAACAAGCCGTCAACCAGCGGTTGGCGAGCCGTAAGCGCGGCGTCGCGCGTCGTCGCATAGCCGTAGCCGAGTTGACGTATCGGAGATTCTGATCCGCTTTGGTTTCGTGCTTACGATAGGTTGACGACTGTTTGACGGCGACGTGAAAGGCGATACGGTTACGATCCCTTTCCGAGTGCTTTAAAATGAAAAAATACCTTTAAAATGTTAAAAACTATTTTAAAAATAACAATTTTAGAAAAGCAATGTGCATATAATAACTACGGATCGCGCCGTTTTGAATTTTGGTGATTTTGAAGTTTGGTGATATCATGTTTAGCAAGATAAAGAAGCTAGGAGAAAGAGTTAAGAAGAATTTTAACTTCTTTTAAAGGTGACCAAATATAAATAAACATCCTACACATTATTACAATTAGCCTGTATCATCCATTGTTGGACAAAGGATTTCTCCCTTATTAAACACGTAGAAAAGCAATCGTATTATTTAGACCAGCCAATAAAAAAATACCACAAAATGTTTTCAATAGACAATATTACGCGGGTGAATCCAAGATAAAGCTGTGTTTTTGACACACGGCGCCGGTGCTCCGTGCAAATAGCACCTCGTGCGGTATCTGGATAATTCTGTCTTCTGTGCTTGTTCGTTATTCCAGGCCTAGAGCGAAGCAGTTGCATATACGATTACAACATTTTAGCCCGATCCGTTGTTCGCATGACGGTATAATGGATCACAAAAAGAAACCTCATCCCATCAGTTCCCATATAAGTCAAGCTGAACATGTTTCCCTCAAATTAGGGATTTTCCCACAATCACAACGCTTGGCGGACGGATTGGTGATTTCAATTTTGTGGCTACAAAATAAAATAATAAACTTAATGTAGTTTAGTATGTTGTGTAGGAAGAGCAGAATCTTCCTGCTGCTCTCTCTGGTACATTATGTGCTCCTGCAGGTTCTGCCCTTCCTAGGTCCTTGCTAGGTCTCTCAGCCGGCAGGTACATACTATATGTTTCAATGCGGTATGCGCACGGCGAAGCGGGGGGGAAGTTGAATCAGAATCTATGTCAGAATATCCCCCCACCTCGCCGCACAGCGGTACAGCGGTATCGGTCAAACTTATGGTGTACCTATCTAATGCCAACTGTACCTTATTTTTACTTTCTTCAAATATTTTTTTTGTTTTTTTAAGGTCGTTGTGCGCCGAGTTTGACCTCGTTGAAATAGTTTTCATATGCATAACTTTTACAATTATTCTAATACTGATAACCCAAGCCACACGCATTATATACGCGACTTTCCGATTTTAAATTTAATATTTTATCATTGCTGAAGACAATCCGTGAGTATTCTTATTGGGTAAAATTTTTGTACATGGTTACTTATTCGTTTACACTAACTCTGGGTTGATATGTAGTACCTACGTAACATACCCAGGGGTACTCTTTTAAAAGAGCAGAGCCCAACGTAGACCAGGACGGGATGGCAAGGGATTTAATTTTTTACCTATGGACATTCACGTGTAATACGATTTACCATTGAAAGTGCCATAAGATAGTGTAACTATAGCTCATTGAAAACCATCTACTTGATCTGATTAAGTTTTTGAAATTAGGGGAGATGTTGGTAATGGCGATCACCGGTAAGAACGTAAAAATCGATTTATAATAAAAAATATCTATCAATGTAATGTGTATCTAGTAAGAATTCAGTTTTGTATGTATTTATACAGAATATCATATATCTCAACCAAATCGCTTCAGTACATATTCGTCTGTTATTTTGTTGTTAAATTTGCCAGCCAAATATAGCCATTTGTGTGTGCCGTGCCGCCAACTAGCACCGTTCTAATTTCACGGTTCATGACCTCCCATTAGTAGCATAAGCAGCTACTACGGTGCTTATCAGAGAAGGCCTATCATAAGCCCAGTAGTGGACTAGCATAGGGTGCGAATAATGGTGAAGACTATGGAAGATTTCATCCTTTATCATTATAATACCACTCTCTGTCTTGAAAGTTATTTTGAAATTGAATTGTCTACCAGTGTCGCGTCTTTTTCTCGGAGGAGTTAAGATAAGATCTTCCAGCTTCCCAGTAATAATCCAATGACTTCGCTTATTCATTAGCTATCCATCACCATTGCCATCAGTAGCTAGTGGGTCATTTTATAGTTAAATGGTAGTTCGTTATCGCCAACGTTTTTCACTCCAAAACCCTCCTTTGCAAAATAATTGTTCTTAAAACCATTGTGTACTTTCATTTCCCCAAATTTCTTACGTCACGAGCACACTAAGGCTACCCTGACACAGCTTAGTTTTTATTATCGTACGACACGATCCGATGGGGATGTGATTGTCGCCGCCGACGTATCGTTAAATCAGCTCGTTTACAAAACGTCAGGCCTAGGCATTTTACAGTCCGTTTGTAGAACTATCAACGTTGCCTGACTAAAAGCTAGCGCGGATTAAAGTGAAAGAAATTGCTGACTTTGAAGCTGGCTAGGTCATATAAATCTAAGTCCGATACCTTCTAGGTAATATTTAGATTTTTTTGCCAAAAATCTCATATAGGTATATAAAATAATGAAGAGCATTTGGTTATAGTACCGTTGAATCGAAGTTAGATTTATCACGTGTTCATAGAAAATGCTTTTGTGTTCGTTAATAGTGAATGCGCGGGTACTGAGGCCTATAGAGGGCCATCGATAAATCACATTAAAATTCTAAATTGGCAACGCTGTTCAAAAAATTTAATACTACTGCCACCGCCACCTTAGATCGCTTGTTACTAGGTTTGTGTGTGAATATAACCGCGCATAGTGTTTACGCCCGTACCATACCTCCGCGCGAAATCATAGCAGCACAGCGACGGCCGCGCGCTCCTACAGGTTGCAACGCGCTGGCTGGGCAGTGAATGAGATGTACTAAACTAAACTAACAGTTTCATGGCCCAAGACGCAGAAGCCGTGCTCCGGCTCCGATGTAGCGGCAGCTCCGGAAGCTGGGCGGTGAATGCGTTAAGGCATCTGTGAAACACATTGAACAATTCCACGCAAGTAAAGAATTAATAGACGAAATTGTTATTTTAGTTTTTTAATAAATTGTGGGCATACTTGTGTTGCAAGTATCATTTGCCTATTAGATGGCCGGTTATGGAATAAAATTAAAATGACACAAAGCGCAAAGAGCGAGGCATATGCCCAGCTGTGGGACAGTTGTGGCTAGAAATAGTAATTATAATATATACTTATATTATAAATGCCCTAACTAAGCAACCAATCGATTGGATTTTTGTCATAGAGTTGTTGTTGAAAGAACGGAGAGAAAGATAGGCTACTTTTTATCCCATAAATCAGTTCTCATTGGATAGAAATAACACCGAACCTTAAACAAGGCGTGCAAAGCCGCGGCCAGTAGCTAGTAATGTTATAAAAGCAAAAGTTTGTGCTGTATGAAATATTTGTGTAAATTAAACACAACACCTATGCCTAGATTATCATAAGTATAATGACTGGAGTATTATAGCATGATGATGAGGTTACTTTTAAGGCGATTAAAATTCTAAATTCTAAAAATTCCAAATTTAAATTGCTTTATTTCCTTTAGACCTTACAAAGACACTTGTAACAAAATCGGGTGTGCTAAAAAGCTTCTAGTACGTTTTATAAAGTGCTGTAACAACAATTACCCGCCGTGCCGTTGAAACTCGTCGTTTGGCAACGCCTAACGCAACTCTGATTTTTCCCGCTGATGTTCACTATGTAATGTTATATAAGATTTCGACAACTCTTAGATCGTCTAAGATAAAAATGAGCATAGATTGTTATTTGAAACCATATCTAGTAACTAACCACACACACTTATCACATCTTCTGGACATGTTGAGTATTCAGTAACAAATAGTTATGCTGCATTTTGAAGTACTTCAGAAACAATTCATTATCATCCCTTTATTTCAAGAGGAATATACCTCAGCCAATTCATTTAATAGTTTAATATCCAGAACTAAGTTTCCGAAAGAATTTAATGAAATTGATGTGAGTTTTAAGTTTTTCTTTAGAAATTAGGTAGGTATACTTAGGTACTCAGCCTTCGATCTAGGTAATGTGGTATGTAATGATTTCTGTAGTGAAATTTTTAAGTGTTAATGTGTATGTAATATTCTAGAACACCACGAACACACGCACTTAACCATAATGAAGTAGCTATAAGATTTCAGATTTCAACTTTATTTCCTAAGGCTTACAAAATAAACACCCATACAAGTAAAATTGTAATGCTATAAAGTACGATCAAATTTGAAATTAAAACACTTTGTTTTTCATATTTTCTTCACCTCATTTTTTTGTCAATCATCAGGAATAATCGTCACATAAAATATGTGACGATTACCTTCATAAGGCTCTAAGGAGGTGGTGAAAGGCAGTTAGATGAAGCTAGTTCGCAGCCAGACGTACAAGTCGCTCTATTTTCTTGACTTGAAGTAAGGGCATTTCTTTTAAACCATACCAAGTAACAATTTGAAGTCAAAAGTTAAAATAAAATTAAGTTAAATGCGGGGTACATCTAGGTCGAAGTCAATCAAAATCAAATTTTGTTTGCAGAGAGCCAGTATATGCAATATATAAGTCAAGAAATTTATGCGATAAAGAAAGTAGTTTTTGGGCTAATCTTATTTGGACGAATCTCAGCAAGTGGTCGAAGCGCTACTTCAGTCCCGAAACGAGTAAAAATAACTCCAAGGCATCTATGTTGTTCGAAGCGGACACGGCAAGTTCCAGCAGTGGTCGTAGTAGTATAGTCGACCAGAAAAATTTAAACGATTCGCCGCTGAGCTTGACATTTCCAACCGAACCCACTGTGGACAAAATCGCGGCCACCAACATGGCGTTGTCGGACATCGTCGCTGAAAACACCCAGTCCGTTATATGCGGGAGTGCCAGCGTCACCAGAGATAGCAAAGCAAAAGCGAATAAAAGTTTCAATTTATCTAAAGAAACGCGTATCGATATCCCGCAAACAAAATTTAGTATTAGTATAAAAAGTTTGCTCATACTCTTTGTATTCCTGTTGTTGGTGTGTACCATAGCAGGGACAATTTATAGTAGGTTGTATCGGCAACAAGGAGGGCGGCGACAAGGGTGTATATGGTAATACACAACGATAAATGCAATGAATACATACGTGTGCATTGTCAAATGCTACTATAAGAAGCCCATAAGAAGAGAACCCACACAACCGTAAAAGTTCAGTTCCTACACTGCAGAACTATAAAAGGTTAGCTATACAGCTTTTACTTACAAACTATTAGCTAAGCACATTTATTTGGATCACTTATTACTTATTATTATTATTACGCTGACGCTGTCCTTTTAGTGTCGCGAATTTAAATATTTTAAAGGCCTTATCTCGCTATAAAAGTCATTGGTAAGGTGCTAACATACACTCGGCATCACAAAAATCGCACCTCCTAAAAAGCCTACTTAAAAATACTTTTAATCATATTTGGTTATTACCAGGACTAGATTAAGGATACCATCAAAGAGGTAATTTATGTCACTCTCAGAAAACATAAAAGCATTGAGACATTTTTTTTAAATGTGGTAAAAAAATCAAAGTTTGTGTAAGGCAAGAAAAAACATGATTTCTATTCATGTGTTTTTTTTAATAAAAAGTACTTAAATTCTAGTGTTCCCCCCTCCCTGGCCTTGATAACGGCTTCCATACGGTCCTTCATTGATCTTATTAGTGTGATCACGATTTTTTGAGGAACATTATCCCATTCCGCAACGACGGCAGCTTTGAGCACTTGCAGAATGGTGGGAGCTGGTTCACGTACTCGTACTCTCCGTTTGACATAATCCCAGAGGTGCTCGATCGGGTTTAGGTCTGGACGAGCTGGCCACTGCATAACGGGGATCTCGACCTCTTGTAGGTAATCCCGTACAATGATTGCGGTGTAGCAACGGGCGTTATCATGCATTAACTTGAACCCGTCTCCTACAAAACCAGCATACAGGACCACATGCTCTTCTAAGATCTCCTTTATGTACCGACTAGCCGTCAGCGATCCTTGTCCGCGACCACCTCCAGCCCGGGAAACGCACACAAGTTCTGTTTTCCCGTCGATAGAAATACCGCCCTAGAACATGCACGATACGGTCCATATGCGACGTATTCTTCGAAGCAAGCTTGTGCAAATCGCTCCCCTTTTCTTCTGTATACTCTTTTACGACTGTCGTTACAGAAAAGAGTCACCGTAGTTTCATCAGAGAAGAGGAGTCATTCCCGCTCGGTAACACCCTGTCGTCAACACTGTTGACGAATGGGAAATAAAAAGTTCCACTCGTTCACAGTGTTGACGAACACAACTTTTTATTTCCCGATCGTACCTATGCATTTAGTCCAAGAGTCAGAAGATAAAAAGCGGATTTCAATGAAAGATATAGATTTTTAAAATGGTTTATAATTATATTTTTTATAATTATAATCAGCACTATGTTTTTCTTAATTTAACTCCGCAGCATTTCAAGAAAATGTCCAACTGTCAAATCACCATGTGTTAGCTCAATTTGAGCGTCCTGTATGAATTCGTCTTTGTGCTTATATTTTTCATTTCTCGTTGGCACAGGTGTCTTGTTATGTATTTGACGATGACGAACAGTGTAAAAAGCAGCGTCTTCATGCAATGAGTTCAGTAAATGCAACAAATTGGGCGATTTTTTCCCGACAGCACAGTTTAATTTGTGATGCCAAGATTCTAGAAAATTTGTGGTTCTGTGTTTCTCTCCAAATGCATTCCATATTGGTATGAATTGTTCCTTTAGCCATTGCTTCTCCATGTATGCTTTAAACTTGTTCACAGCCGAATCTTCTATTTCATGGCGTGTGATGTAAGCCCATCCGTTCATTACTTCAGTCTGTGGTAATAAGGGTAGAACTGCACTGAGTGCCATCAAACGTTTTTTCTTTATGTCTTTTGAATTGACAAGACTCAGTTCTCGACCTTTAGCCCAAATGGCTTTGTTGTAGTGGAAATAACAACCCTTGACCACAACATGAGGGAAAACTTGGCTAATGGCTTTCATGGCTGCTCTCTCGTAGTCCGTTTTGAATTTTTTCGGGTTCCATTTTGGAATTTGTGCTTTTATCAACATAAATAATATTTTGTAGGAATCAGTCGTCCGATTACTCATGAGAGCGTACACCAGTGGCATAAGATTTGTGTGGTTTATTGTACTTCCGACATCTGCATGGATTGTATAAAGCTGATCGAAAGGGGGAGAACAACTTTTAAAAGTTCCATCTGCGAAAAATTCTTCATGTTGACATATTATTTGCCTTGCTGTTTCTGAAGAAAACACAATAATTCTTGTATTGCCGTTCGTATAGTCAGCCAAAAGAAAATCTTGGTAAGCTGGTGGCACTTGTACTTCTTCTACAATTTTAGAATATATTTTTGGCAATTTAGCTGCAGAATTTCGGTATCTGTATAGTGAACTCTTTATGCTACTAAATGTTGGTATTTTGCTTAGTAGCTCTGCGCTTGCATCTTTTAAACACGCAACTTCAGAATTATACGTTTTCGGTACACTGGGAAACGTTGGTGTTATCAATTTTTGTTTTATGTTGTGTATCGATGCGTGAATTTCGTTTTTCTCGAAATCTGCCGTGCATTTATGAGGCGTTTCTTCGGTGATTTGATCGTTCTGAAGCAAAATATGATAATATATATAATTTCAAACAAATTTAAACATGCTGATCTTTCTTTTCATTAATTCAATGTAATAAAATTAACTTACCTTGATTCTCACAACCCCGCCGCACTTTATTTTACGTTGACTGCAACTCCAAACAACTAACCCACTTTTGTGTTTCCTTCTTGTGTAGTATTGGTGACCACCATGGAGTAAAATAGTCCCATGTTTTCTTTTTATGTACACAAGCACTGATTTACCACTTGAACCACCCGCTGTATCTTGTTCCGACATAACCGAATACTAAGGCTAATCATGAGCAACTGCACATATTTAAAAATAGATTTCCAGAATCATGCTAAAATGAAACTCAAGTTTCAAAAACTGCTGAAAACAGAAAATTATTTCGTTGTTTATTTATTGACACTTGACATTATCACTTGACGTTTGTGCAGCGCCATCTAGTCTCAAATAATTTGTTTTTTTTTAAAGTTTCGTATGTTTACCTTCGGTAACTTCAACCTTCAAATCGCAATGTGATCCTAGCCATGATTTTGTGACATAACTACGACAATGTGTATAGAAGGTATGTAATGTGAATGTGACAGAAGTTTTTGTCTCCCATATTAAATGGAATTTAAATTTTGTTTGATTCAAATTCAAATTTGAAAAATATCTACACATCTTAACTCTTGTACTAGATGGATACGATCGGGAAATAAAAAGTTGTGTTCGTCAACACTGTGAACGAGTGGAACTTTTTATTTCCCATTCGTCAACAGTGTTGACGACAGGGTGTTACCGAGCGGGAATGACTCGAGAAGAGTACTTTCCTCCACTGATCGAGTGACCAATCGCGATGTTCGCGAGTAAACTGCAGTCGGTCTCTACGATGCTGTGCAGACAGTTTTGGTGCTTTAGCAGTAGGCTGCGATTTTTCTCCCGTAGTCTTCTCCTAACCGTGGAGATGCTCACTGAATTTCTACGAGCTGATCGGAGCTGCTGTTGCAATTCAACCGCATTAGAAAACGATTGCATAAAGACGTGCTTACAAGGAACCGATCGTCTCTATCGGATGTGCAGCGTTTTCTCCCAGATCCACGTCTTTGGATACAGCTACCATAGTTTCTTGGAACCGTTGATACACTCGCCGAATGGAAAAACTGCTCAAGTTTAGTTGCCGAGCAACATTACACTGCCGCATCCCTGATTGCAACAGTGCTATCACTTGAGCGGCTTCTTCAGCGGTAGTATCCATCTTGAAGTGTATTTTTCTTGCTGTGTTCAAGTCTGGATAGTAACCTAGCCATCTGACATTTATCTAACATTTTACCTTGATCGGCCCTTATACTCCTTTGAGATAGTGCAACTAATGACTACTTCAACAAGTAATTTCCGAACAATTTTTTCAACATTCTGTAGCAAAGCATTCTCCTTTGTGTATAAATTTAAATGCTTATTTATTTCAGGGTAATTGAATATACTTTCAAATAATATTAATATTTGTTGAATAAAATGTATGCGCTAGTTGCTGGAGAAGCTTCAAACATAATTTCGGAGAGGTGCGATTTTTGTGACGCCGAGTTTATAAGAAAAGGTAAATAAATATTTTGCACTGTAGTTATTACAGGCGGCACACGCTGATATTTTAAGACGAAGTAACAACACTCCTTACTTGTATCTTATGTAGGTACTGTACTGGTGAACCCTGAAGTGAATCTTGGCTTTCGACGCGCTAAGATCACCATTGGGTGTCCTGCGCTAGATTTTTCCAGTCAGCTAAGAAAGCTTGCCCATTTTGTCCTTCAAAAAGTAAACTGTATATAATATGTATATATATGATACTGTTCGCAGATCATTCTCAGCCCAGTGCATGCTATGATAATCATGGATGGTCAAAATTGTAAGACGTTGTGAAAAAAATTGATCATCCGGAATTCTCTCTGGCTGGACTCGAAAGACTCCTATTAAATTCTACCATATAAGACGCCTATTTTGATTACCGTAGTAGAGTCAGGCTGGCTTAGTTCATACAACAAAACCAAGCTTACTATAAAAAGTAAATGATTTTGATGAAATTTATTTCAGAGATGACGTCAAAGTGTCACCTAATTGATGTGAAGTTTATATCTTCTAACCCAAATAAAAAGATAAAAATTTACAATGAACGCCCCACTGAGAGACCCGGGCTCATCAAAAACGTTTCTACTGCCGATGCTAATAGTTTCAATAATGAGTACACTGCTGCCAAAAGGAATTGTCTACAAATATTTGATAGTAACTACAATACTAAGAATGTCAGAGTTCTTCCCTTTTCCGATAATAGTAATAAGGTGCATGAAGCAAGTCCCTCTGGATGCAAAATGCCAAGTTGCGGTGCCAAACGAGTCACTGCTACTGATATCGGAGTCATTACGAGCGATGACAAAGGACGCAAACCAACTGGTGATTTTTACAATGGACGCATAACGCCCGATAGTATAGACAGAAACCTAAAAATAAGGACTGACTTATGTGGCAAACAAAACATTAATATTAAAAGCCTGTCCTATCATTGTAGTCCAACACAAAGTTCCACTTATGAAGTCGAAAAACCTGCAACCATACAAATTATTTACAGTTCATTGGGGTACGTGTTAGATACCGCCATCGTCACATTCTTACTGCTGCTAGCAATAATATTACTTGAAAATGCCTTTGAAATCCTAAACTTTAGTTTTGGAAACTGCACGTCTCAACATTAGCATAATATTATTATATTTATAACATTTACACAAAAAGATTATCATGGGTCATTAAAGGAATTTGTAAAGGTGGTAAGTTTACTTTCAGTTTTGTCAGTACCTTTACTCATACATCTTTTATCTTATGTCTAGTTAATAGGACTTTACAGTCAATGCCAAAAAAAACGTTGAACCGGTCACGATTCCAAAACTCTATGTACTAAGCAATAGAAACCGCAAAGCCGTTCCTGAATACGCTAGTCCGTCATTTTAGTTTTTTTTCTATCTTTAGTGGGATTTTGGAGTCTTTATCTGTCAGTCGTTCTTTGCCGGTGACTGTAGTAGGTACGGTACATATATTAAATTACGAGTAAAACATGAAAGCGTAATATTCTGAATTAATGCTAACTCCAAAACCAAATGGATTGAGTAAAGATTTTTGTTGTTTTTATATACACTCGAGAGCAATGAATCCGGGTCACTCAAAGAATCCAAAAAATCTCGGAAAGTAAGAATGCTAGGTTAATGCAATAAATTGTATTTAATAGACAATTTAATACTCCTTAAATGAAAGTTAAAAAAATATGAGTCACCATACATTTTATTTACACAAAATTACATAAAGAAAAAAAACTGCTGATCTCTCCTTAAAACAAAAATAGGAAACATGAAATTTTTGAACTTTATGACGATTTTCTTGAATTTCAATACTTCGTATTACCTCCTCGTGCTTCCATTACTGCGTTTACGCGGTTTGGCATGCTGTACACCAAGTTCCTTATACGATTTTGGGGAATATTCTCCCATTCCTCTGTGAGAGCAATTTTGAGCTCAGGAAGCGTGATTGGGGGAGGGTTTCGTTGTTTTACGCATCTCCCTAGCTCGTCCCAAGCATGCTCGATCGGGTTGATATCCGGGCTGCGCGCTGGCCACTCCATACAAGTAATGTTCATCTCTTGAAGGTAGTCATTCACAATCCTACCTGTATGAGGTCGGGCATTGTCATGCATAAATATAGCATCCTCACCCAAATTGACCATAAATGGACCAACGTGTTCGTTGAGGATTTCTTCCACATAATATCTTACGCTAGTTAAAGAGCCGTTTTCTATGATCACCAGCTCTGTGCGACTTTCAGAGGAAATTCCGGCCCACACAAGTACAGACCCACCACCGTAGGCTACTTTTTCTTCGATGCATGCTTGCTTGAATCTTTCCCCTGGTCTTCTATACACTCTGTGTCTTCCATCGTGCTTGTAGAGCATAAATTTTGATTCGTCGGAGAACATAACTTTCGACCAATCGACCGACCGATTTTTTGGATTCTTTGAGTGACCCGGATTCATTGCTCTCGAGTGTATTAAGCGTATTACATTCTCGATTTGAAATATCGCTTGGCATTTTATAACCCCTCCTCCGACAAAAAGACCCCATTCTTCTCACACTCAATTAATTAATTATTTTAAATAATTAATTATTTATTTATTAATTAATAATTAATTATTAATAATTTCACTTCTTTCCCTTTATTAGGTGTAGGGATTAAAGTTGTAGATCATTATAGTTTCAGAAGGTAGCATTTTTTTTAAACTAGTCGATTATGTCGATCTTCTGAGCAAAGTTCTTCCCCAAACATATATTTTTAGGGTCAGGTTTTTAGGGTTTCAAACATCGGTTTTGAAACTCTTATGGTCTCGCTCTGTCCGTCCCCGCTCTTTCTTGAATATCTCAGTAACTACTGCAGCTATTAACTTGAAATTTAAAATAATGATACATTTCGTGCGCCATTACTGATTTCAAGAAAAAAATATATAAATAAATGAAAAATGAAAATGAATAATTTCAATACAAATTTTGATGTTGAAATTTCAAAAGAGACTTAGGAAGGCAAATGGGGTATCAAATGAAAGGTATCGTTTTGTACATTTCAAAACACTTTTTGAAATTTCTGTAAGTTTCATACTTTTTGAAATATTTCAAAAAAAGTCGAAAAATTGACCATTCCCCCCCCCCCCTAGCTCCGAAGATTGCAGACCGATCCATGTACAATGTATTAGGCGTTTGTAGACCTCAATCTATATTTTACAGGAAAAATATAGAGAATTCTGTAATAATAATAGTTTTTGAAAAATGGTCAAAAAATGGGGGAATTTTTTTTCAAAAGGGGAGGTACCTCCCCATGTGGGGTATCAAATGAAAGGTATTGTTTTGACTATTTCAAAACATTTTTTAAAATTTCTGTAAGTTTCATACTTTTTGAAATATTTCAAAAAAAGTCGAAAAATTGCCCTTTCCCCCCCCCCCCCCTATCTCCGAAGATTGCAGACCGATTCATGTACAATGTATTAGGCGTTTGTAGATATAGATCTATATTTTACAGGAAAAATATAGAGAAGTCAGTAATAATAATAGTTTTGGAAAAATGGTCAAAGAGGGGGATTTTTTTTTCAAAAGGGGGTACCTACCCATGTGGCATATCAAATGAAAGGTATCGTTTTGGCCTTTTTAAAACACTTTTTGAAATTTCTGTAAGTTTCATACTTTTTAAAATATTTCAGAATATTGATTGTCCAAATAATTGGCAAATGTTTGAAACCCTCGGCGCGCGAGTTACACTCGCACTTGGCGGATCTTGTTTATGTAGGTAAGAAGAGTTACTAATTATAAGCATTTTAAATATTAATTGAAGTATTTAGGTTGGAATATTGCAGTTTTAGTTATTTGATCTCATTTACCTAAATTCAATTCAATACAATAAAAAATCCGATAATCCTTGTTCTTCTTTTTTATTGCCTGTCCACGAGGTTGGCCGTCAGTTCAACAAATTTTTTCGATGTTACACCTACAAAAAAAGTTCTTCGACGCTGGCGATATAATGTCCACTCTCTGATTCCCGGGTCTTTCCAACGCGTTGTAGCTCATTATCGTTGGAAACTGAACAGGACGCTGTTTCCAGCTGCTGATGCATTCTCCGGTAGCGCCACATATTGAAGGCTTCGAAACGCTTCTGGGATTGGCCTCGCTACTAAATAACGCTAGTGGCCACACGCAGATAACAACAGAACATTTTAAATCTGAGCTTAGTGTTTTATTTTTGGCTGTACAGAACTTAGTAGGCCTACTAATTGCACAAATGTTCGCCTTAAATAAAAATTATCTATCTATGTAAAATATTAAGTATATCAGTCATTTACTAGCCACAACAAAAGCTCTGATTAGCTTGGGGCTAGATGCAGCTCTGTGAATTGTCCCGCATTATTATAATTATATTATTTTGCTTTGATGCAGTTTAGTTCAGTTGATCCTATTCAGGAATTAACTATATATTTACATAGTAGATTGTTTGTTTTCAGGTACGATTGTTCATATTTTAAAATTATTACTCCACACGCGGCATCTCGATTAAGTTATCCCTAAAAGAAAAGATAAAATTGACACCATAAGTGACGTGCAATTTTACTTTCCAGGTAACTTTCCTGCTGATATTGATATAATTAATAAGATGTGATGAAATAAGCGTTCATTCCTGCGGAATAAGTAGCTGTTTTGATGATATTGATGTAAATATCCATGACGGAAACCTTAAAAGAAAACAGCATCTGTGACGAGCAGAACGAAGGTCACAACAGCATCCTAACAGCCGTGGAGGAACATTGTACGACTCCCATTTAAACAAATTTCGTAAAATTTGTTGCACCTGTATGTAGATAATGAAGCCTGGTCAAAAATTATATAATATTTTCAAAATCAGAATAAAAAACGTCATCTTAATGTTGTGCAAAGGTCAATGGAGTATAATAGTTACTCAAGGTGGAGGTAATCAATTTAGCTTGGCTACTTATACAAATAACGATTTTGAAACCATTTTTAACGAGACTAAAGAACGGTAATTGATGTTTATATGATGTACCCAATCGCAACTCTTCTTATTTCATCTATTTTGTATTGAATTATCATGAATTTAATTTTCTGTAGATTGTGTGATGAAGTACGTAACTTTCTGAAATAATACCTGAATTCGATACAATAAGAGACCCCGATACCAAGATAGGTAGAATTGTATTTCCGAATATTATCAAGTTCTATACAACGCTATTATAATACAAGGATTAGAAATTCCTAGCAGCAGTTAAAAATTATTTTTTTTAGAAGAACAACCAGTTGCTGAAATATCCTAAGACTGATGTATACTGACCTGAACATACGGAATTAGTCTTGCAGTCATTTCTTTTCCTCACCATAATCTCCATCCTGATTGCATCCTTGTCATACGCCATCAACAATGCATACGTAGCAGCAGGCCGACGCAGAAGGCGATACTGAGTGGACAAAATGCATTAACGATAAAACAAACATACGAACCCCATTTGTTCTGGATTACAAGCTTTTAATTTCTGGTCATTGGTAATAATTCATAATTGACTCTTTTTCTAACTAGATATCCTACATGGGGATGGGGTTATATTCTGAGAAAAATGTCTTCGTCTTTATTCTAATACAAAAGTTTTTCTCTTATCGGGGAACTACTGATTTGAAACTGCAGCAAATCAAATACAGTAGGTTGGAGCTTATATCTGCATTGCATTCAAAGGTCATTCGGCAGCAATTCCTTAAATATTTTACAGACCTAAAAGTACGTATTTTTATTTCCAGAGAAATATAAACAAGATTTAAAAATGGATGGGTATAAAAAACAAGGTGAATGTAATCCCGTAAGAAACCACCACGGTCTTAAAATATTTAAAAAAGTTTTTGAAATATTTAACTGTGAAACCACAGATCCAAGCAATAATGGCGACTTGCCTAGAGCGGAGAAAATGGACGATTGTATAAAAGAAGGTGAAAGTGGGTTGACGGATAACGAAGGTAGCAAGCAGATCGATCCCGTTAAAACAAATGAGGATGTTCAATCATCTGTGGAAAATGTCATGGGAATATATAGATATGAACCAACTACCAGCGAGAGTACTAGTGAGGAAAACAATTGTTGTTCTAAACTCTTGCAAAACATAACAGATAAAGTTTCGAAGTGGATAAATAAAGACGATAGTGATGGCATCGAGGGCTTGAATGCGTCTGAACTCACATCCATTTTTGCTATAATTTTTGCGATGATTGTACTGTTTTTTATTATCATACGGGCGTTTAAGGCATTTTTTCCAAGCCGAAGACAACATTCAAGAACGAGGAGGAGAAGACGCTGTACTTAAAATGATCATGTGTTGAAAATCGGACATACATTTTGGTCCTTATACTGAAGCGACACGCTTCAGTACCTACTCCAAAAGGTAGGTAATATTCCCAAGGAAGTTTTTATGATTTGCTATTGACTTTTTATACAAAGAATGAAACCTCGAAATGAATCATCCTATATTTAGTTAACCAGGGGATGCAGTGTTTACTTACCAACCTTAAAGCACCGAACGCTAATATCTGGGGGTCGCGAGAGGAACGTGGGGCAGGACTTTGTCTAATTTCACCTTGACAATTCACTACGAGCCGTAAGGCTAGCAAACACATAGGTACGTATTGTCATCTTCACTCGATCAGAGAGAGATACACACGAGAAAAAGTCCTGAGATGATAAAATGTCCTTAGATATTTAAGGATCTCAGATCTCTCTCAATCTTAGAGATGAATTTAAGTAAACGCAAAATATATTTTAAGATTTTTTAAGAAAATGTGATTACATTTTATACTATATAGGTTTTAAGAGGCACGACCAAAAACTACCCTAAAGTCATTTCGTGGTTTAGTTTATAGAAATTGACGGGACTAAATAATACAACTGTATGAAATTATGCATAGCTAACTCCTGAGCAAAGATAAAAAATAACCAATGTTGTAGCCAATGTTAGTCTGTGGTTGGTCCGGGATAGAATGTATCTCCTTGCAAATTTTATTACGTTTTTGCACAAATCGTCATCTAGCAGATATCCTTAAAAGTTTTTCACTCGTACATAAATGAATATTTCAAACTCCTTTAAGATTCCAAGACATGTTTTTGCACATATTATACTGTGTGCAACAAGACTTGTTACCTTTTATTTTTTATCTAAATCTTCTTAGCTTGTCGTTGATCGTAGAGTTGGCAGTTGTTTACGGGACAACAACGATGCGGTACTATAACGTCAAAACTCGATAATTACCGATAGTAAATGAATTTTATTTGGATTAGCAAGCTGAAGTGGCAGTGGGCTGGCAATATATCAAGAAGAACCGACAACCGCTGGGGTAAACGTGTTCTTGAGTGGAGACCGCGGCTCGGCAAACGTAGTGTAGGACGCCCTTCGACCAGGTGCGATGACGATTTGCAAAAGACTGCTGGCAGATGCTGGATGCGGCAAGCTGAAGACAAGGCGCTATGGCGCTCATTAGGGGAGGCTTATGTCCAGCTGTGGACTGGTACACGCTGATGATGATGATGAGATGAATTTTTATTTTAAGTATTCGACCTGGTAAGACTGCAACAGAGGTCGGTCGCCATGCGATCGCTATATTTTTCGAGGCTGCATGTCCAGCTCACGTAGGTATTTATCAGAACCCTCTTTGTATCAAGATCGGTCTAATGATACCTAATTTTCGTTTGGATGGTACAATAAATTTAAAATATATGTATTAAACAATATAGTTACCAACCAACCCATTAACCCACTTGCTACCAATTAAAAAAAACTTGGTATAGTGAATCCGATCACCACATTGTAAAGCAGGTGCTTTTTTGCAGAGAACTGGAACCAGTAGCTGAAATTAACGATGGTAAAGAAGAGGGTGGAACAGAAATCAAGGTTAGCAAAGATTGTAGCATGGGGGCCAGTCCTGTAACATGTGGCGAGTCATTCTTTCAAAAACTCATAAGGGTATGCACTAGCACCATCGAACCCACAAATTCAAGCACGGGGAGCTGTATTAGCAGCAGTGAATTCAAGGACCTAACATATATTTATAATGTCAGCTTGCAAAAATTAAGAGAAATACTTACTAATTTGAAATTTTTGGAAAGTAGTTATAGCGATGAAGGCAAAGCATGTATTGAGACTGAAGCGTTAAACAACACAGATTTATCAAATCACTTTACGATCTTGTTAGTGATTGCTTGCCTGATATTTGTAGCCACCAAAGTTTATGAAATGGTTTTATAACGTGAAAGGCGACGTAGAATGCAGTGTTTAAATAACTAACGATTTGCTCGTACTTCAAATTGACCAAAAGGCGTACAAAATGCTTATTTTAGACCATTTGCCGTTGCATGGCTTCGTATTTTTCAAATGAAACAAAAAAGAATGCTGCTTTTATATACGACTTTTTGTACAAAATCAAATGTTGAGATAGAGTTCATTAAATTCAAAGTAATTAGTTTGTTGTTTTATTTATTCTTCTTACCTTACATATTTTAGTGTAAAAATCTGTAATTATCGTTCTATTGAAGCCAATTTTTTTGCATCTGTATTGTGTCTACTATCTATCATCGTCATCTCATAAACTGATTGGTTTCAACTAATGGGGTTTCGTTGGAACTAGTGAAAATATATGCAAATGAGATTTTGGACGTGTTGTTGGTCCAAGACAAGACTCCTCCGATAAAAAGATACGATCTCTCCACTTAACATTGTTTCCCATATGTTCGGTGTTTTTTTAAAAACACCTTTATTCTCTACCCTAAACAGGAAGTATATATATAAGAATTAAACGGGAGACCTTTTAATATCTTTGGATAGACTTAGTGATATGTGATGCCATGGTTCCAAAATTATAAATATCTAAGCTACGAATAAAGACATTCTTATAAATAAGAGCTTATTTAAGCCCCATTTGCTTCGTTTGACTGTGTCAGTTTGGTACAATCTTTGTTATATTGATAAAACAAATTTCTTTTTCTATAATTATCTTTAGGAGCAATAGTGCTCACTTGTTAAAAGTAAGTATGTTTGTTTTCAGACAACTTTGTCCCGGCATCATCGATAAATTCGTCAAATGTCAGTAGAAAGAAACAAAGGTACGATCTAACGATTATGGCAATCTACGAATAAATCTTAAAATCAGGGTAAAAGCTTAAGGATGATGTTGTTAAAATGATTATGGGCAACTGCACGATGACTAGGTGTTCTTGTCCCGGTTCATTCTGCGCGGAAGATATAAAGCAAGTCGTCGTTGACGCATATCAGAATAGTTGGTGGAGCTGTGTCATTGAAACCCTGTGGGACGTGGTAATATCGGTCAAGAAATACATCAATGCTGTGCTTAGATCTCTAGGGATCTGTGATACACGCAGCATCATTACATGTGTTCTTATGATCATCTTTGACATATGCTTGGTTTTATTCATGTTACGGATAATGTTGGCGTTATTGTGTTTTTTAATAAGGATGCTACTCTATGGACCTTGCCAACAATTATGCCGACGACGACCGGTTGAAAATCGTAATCTGCGATAACACATTTATCTGTATAAACCAGCGTTACCTTTTTTGTACAATCTATTGAAGACAAATGCAATTTATAATTTCTTAATTTATTAAAACATTATAAGTTAATATAAAAAATAAGTTGTAAGGTTATTTTTCAAATTCTAATTATTATAAATTTGTTAAATTAAAACATTACTTTCTATTATTAGTAATTTTTTGGTAGGCAATGACTATTATCTAAAATCGCAAACTGAAACCTTTTTTCGTTACACATGAGCACGAGCCAAGCACGACTCGGCGAGCGCGGAAAAACCACTAAAAGGAAAAAAGCTAAATACTTTTTATGTATTCTTATTGACTTAGTATTAGGAGTAAGGCTTTAAATTTGTTTCGTTCCATTTAACCATAAATAAAACTTCAAGTGCGGGTGCACCGAGGGTTTCGTAAAGACGCTATAGACTATTATATACGACCATGTTTCTTGCCAAATTTCATGATTCTAGGTCAACGGGAAGTACCTTATAGGTTTTGTGAGCATCTATGGTACCCCTGGAAATTTAAAAAAAATGAGTATTAGCAGCTGTAACTTGACTAATAAGTTTGGTTGAAATATTACGGCTCCCAAGAGGTTACGGACCTGAGTATTTGATGTTAATTTCAAGTCAATTCCTCCAAGCGGAAGGACGGACGGACAGAAAACAAAGCGGTCCTTCTTTCCTTTTGAGGTATGGAATCCTAAAAACGACCGACGCGACGTGACGTCTCCAATCTGGTATCTCAAAAGATCTCAAACAACTCAAATAGTGTTAAGTACAAATACAAATATACTTTATTGCACACCAAATATGACGTACGTACGTTATCGTGTCGTACGAGAAAATACTTTCATATGTTTCGTCCTGCTCGGTAAACCGAGCGTTTTCATGTCGTACCTACTGCTGTTGCATTGACCAATTAGAAAACTGCCTTACTGAATAGCTGCCTGCACAGGCCTGACAGTTCGATCCTAAGGCAAATATTTAAAATATAAAATTTATAACTTTCCAAGCGCCAGTCAAAACTGGTCGAAACTTTGTTCAAAACCATGTGGGCACATTTTTAATCGTAATTAGCACGACATTTTGATCCGCAGTCAAAACCGCTACGGATCCATCCGCGGTTTAGAACGCAGTGCATTGCAGATGTGCGGTCCGAACCTTACGTGTGCAGGCCTATTTAATTATATTAAGTAGCACCTAAATTTTAGTAATGCACACTAAGTTTTGCCTTACGTTATCGGAATTATGAAGTAACTAGCTTCTACCCGCGGGTTTGCATGCGGTTTTATGGAATAAAAAGTAGCTTACAGATCGGCTATGGATTTTGTTAAATAAATGAATAATATTTGCAAAATTTCACCCCCATCCATTCACAAGTTTTGGCATTGCCAAACATCTACACAACGTCACAAACCTTTGCCTTAATATTATGACGTGTAGATAATAATCACCGCAAGTCTACGAATAGGTACTTACTTTATAGAGATTAGTCACTTGGGGGTTCGATTGTCTGCACTCGTGAATGACTCGCAACGCAAGAGTAATGAGTAAAACGTCTGATGCTGCCGTAGCAAACATCTGTTGATCTCAGGGAATATAATAGAGAGAAAGTGGTATGGGGTAAGGCCACCAGGATCCCCCAGATTGATCCCCTCTGGGGGATCCTGGTGAAGTCATGATCCCCTACGATGAAAAGTAGGTAAAGAAATACACCGAGCGGGTTTTTTCTGCTTTGTTTAGTGGTGAAATCGGATACTGTAGGTCGCAGTATAAAAAGTTCAATGTGTGCCGAGTTTTATACACGTTTTTTTTCTTTGCCCCTGGGTCGTTTCAGCTCGCTCATTCCCAGTAGTACAGTGCACTAAAAATATATATATGAAATTATACGGCCCCCCATTTTGTTTTGACCCGGTAAAACTTTAAATGATATTATTTCTTAAAAAATTAAAAATTTATTGTTTTAACGTGCTTTCTATTTTCATTTCATAATTCATTAAATGTAGCCTTACATTTAATGAATTATGAAATAAAAAAAAAATTGGCATATTTTTTATGTATGTAAAAAACACAATCAGTTTTTGGCTGAGGAAGGTATTATAAATGGTCATTCATAAAACCAACAAAGACCCCATTAAAGACATTTCACATTTACCTTGGGCACATACTGAGCGATGCCCCCTTTCTTTTTAATTTGTGTTATTGTGACTAAAATTAAACCTTTTTACTTTTAATTTACTTTACCTTGTCAAATATTTTATACAAAGAAATTACTGAATAATAATCTGCTAAAACCCAAGTCACTGACGTTCATCTGGATCAACGGAACCGGGCCTGCAGAATAACTTTTTATAACAATTGTGGAATACAAATAAATATACAACACGCCCAACAACTACTCGTTACCATCGATATAGTACTTAAGCGCATAAACTGCAACTCCATGCAGGAGCGAGACACGAGGCAAAAGCTCTCCTCCTAAGACATCTTCGAGATTGCTCGTTAAGGATGCCTCGAGAGCGTCCGAGGGTGTACCGGGTTGTGATCTATGTGGTTCCAATGTCCCACACCGTTAGCCACTCCGGTACATAGAACTCAGTGCTCGTTACAGCTTGCTTGGATAACAAAGAATATAAAAGGGCCTCGAATTGTATTCCAGACAGTCCACTCCGCTGATATCCTTCATACCCGATTACCCCTTAGACGATCCTCCCACGAGTTCTCTCCTACGTAGACCGAGACACGTTCTCGGTGACCCGGTTGACCCAATCACCGACGCTAACCTGGAGGTGACGTCAACAAGTACCGATCCGCTTCCTCACACTACACACCTACCAAAAACCGACCCCGCCGGGTGAGGGGTCAAAGATTTCCCCGCTTCCGCCCATAGGTGCTCTCTTGTAGCATCTGGCAACAGCCCAAGCCAAGGTTCGCACCTAAGTGGTGGCCCTTGCGGGTGTTGCCCCAACCTAACTTTACCGGCGAGGCGCCTTCTGCGGCCGCCAAAAGTCCGGTAACGCTGTCATGGCCATCTGCGGTCAACAGCATAGTAGTCCATTCGAAAAAAAAACAGGGCATTCCAAGACCAACCCCTCTAGCGGTGCTTTTAGGTAAAAAATTATTTAAGAATAAGAATCTTTATTTGTAGCTAAGGTACAATCTACTTTGTTCCAAATGAAATTACTCGGTAGATACTCTTATCTAACAATAAAATAACAGTTAGGTTATCTACCATTTCAGCTCCTTTCTACGAGATGAAGCTGTTTCAGAAAGGAAATATCAAACTGGATAAAAACACCTGCGCGGGCCATATTACCATATTACCACCTCCAATAATAATATTTATACCTACTCCTAATCTCCATCCATCTCCAGAACTTGCTCCGTCTATACTTACTCCATCTTCGGTCGAGTTATTACAAAAATAAGTACCTACCTAGTCATTTGCAATGCTCTCAACAGCCGCGTGCACGTAGTAACAGTTAAGTAGGTAGCTTGGTTCTTTATTACCGCAGATTCGTAACATTTTCTTGACCCTAATCGTACGGCGTTGTCCATTCAGCAAATAGAATAATGCTTATGTAACTGAGGTCTGTAACTTACAAAGTTTACTTACAAGGTTATTAGTATCAGTGCTTACAATAACCAGAAGTCGTAAACGCTAGTAAGAAACACGTTTAATACAATTATCGCCCTCCTCACAGACAGGGTGTTTCATTTAATAATTTTAAGATAATTAACAACAAATAACAATAAAAAGAAATAGTAAACTATATGCTATATTAAATGGATGAATGAATAAAATTATTGATGTTTGATGTCAATAATATATGTATGTTGATAAAATATTCAAAGGTTAGTGTAATTTAACTGAAAGTTAGTAAATTGTATATAGGTACATAAATTTATATATATATATGAATTGATATGTGAGTGTATGTTTGTGTATATATGTGAAGCTCCTGAGGCACCGGACTCGTAAGAGTCCGGGCAACAGAAGGTACTAGTGTGTTAATGTGATTATTTGTGCATGATTGAGTATAAAATCTCACGATATTACTTTTAATATATCTTCAGTTGAGTCATACGTCAAAGATAGGAGCCATCTGTTAATGGTTTGCTTGCAAGATTTTTTTGTCATTTGGAATATTTCAAGCTCTTTGTTTACTTTGTTATAAAGCCATGGACCGAGTAAACTTAGAAATCTGCGTGCAAAGGAGGTACGATGAGCAACAACTTTGCTGTAGTTTGTTAGGTGGTGTTTTATTTTGCTTTTACGCCACCATAGATGCTATGGTGGCGTAAAAGCAAAAAAAAGTGCTAACTGGGCTGACCAGCTGGGCGATTACGCTAAAATTTCCCATTTTCATTGAAAAGGTCATCCGAACAGAATGGTCATAAACGATTTTGGTTGCCAATATGATTATAAAAAAACATACTTCCTGGCGGGATGGAGATTTTGCCTATGTAGGTACAAAGATTTTGATTCAAAGTTATAAACAGTACCTAAATACATTGCAGTAATGAAACGTAGTCGAGCAAACCAAGGTCAAGTGCCATAATAATAAAACGAAATCTCATAAAGAAAGTCTATTAGGTACTCCATAGATGATTACAACAATGATGTAAATGCTTGGCCAGAGGTCACCGAGTTCCGCACCGACAATAGTATATAAGGAAAATAATGATGAGCTTAGTTCGTCTTATATTATTATTTATATTATATTATTGACCTGTATCTAAATCACATTACATTTAGACTTAGATATGCAAATAATGACTCTTGAATACGTTGAAAACTACATCTACTTAGGACAGAATATTTATCTCATAGATAGAACTAAAAAAGAAATAGAAAGAAGAATAAATATAGAATGGCGAAAATTTTGGTCATAAAATGAAATATTTAGGGGCCATTTCTCTATAAACATCAAGAAAAGCTCGCCGACTCTAGCATTCTACCAACTCTGCTCTACGGGTGTCAAACAGTTGAACACAAAATTAAACTTAGATCTCCCAACAGCGATAGAGCGAAGTACGATGGGTCTTAAACTTTGGGTCGCATAAGAAGCTCAAAAATAAGATCCGAGACTAAGCTCATATACGAGTATGCAGGTCACATAGCAGCAAGACTCAAATGGAAATGGCCGGGCCACATCGCGAGAAACACCGACAACCGATGGAGCGAAAGAGTTTTCTATTGGTGGCCATGAGATGGAAAGAGAGACCCTGGACGACCGTTTCGCCGCTGGAAGGATGACATCATATTAGTAGCAGGAAAACAATGGATAAGAGCAGCTCAAAATAGACCAAACTGGCAAGAGATGACTGGCTTTACTACCAACAATCGAATGAATGATAAGATCTATAATTAATTATCTTTATAACCATTTAAGTTATCAACTTTGTAAATTAATAATAATAATGACCTACTCATAGAAAACAGATTCGTTACAATACTCGTATTATTCTTTAATTGTAATTAATAGGGAATGCAGGCTATTATTATTTTTGTTTATGCAAATCATGATGTAGGTATTTGTTTATAAGTCGTATCTACTAGTGGTTTATTTTCCACTTCTTCCACTAGTGAATAAAAAAATTAAGTGTTTGATAAAATTATTAATTACTATTCATAAGGGCGGGAGGCCTATGACCAGCAGTGGTCTAATATAGGCTGATGATGTCAATCTTCAATTCTTCATTATCAACTTTGGTCTCCGGCCGTCCACGGGACTTGTTCTGCAGGTCAAAATTTTCAGATCAAAAACGTTGGAACCAAACACGGACTGTGTTTTGCGACACCGCCGCCATACACATGCACGGGTGCCACGGTGGAACTCGTACTCGTAAATTTTCCATTTTCTGAGTGTAACTGTGACGCAAAGAAAAATTACAAGAGAAAAAAAACAATTGAATTATATTTTTCGAAACACAAATGCATGAGTAAATAGCTGACTTCCTAACCAAAGAGGAGTTTGGGTAAATCCACAACATCCATCTCGGGCTCAGGATACGTCACACGCGGTACACACCGGATCGATATCCCTCACCCTTCTCACCGTGTGATGTCATAACATGACGTCATCCAAACAAAACCGCTAGTGCATACCTAGATGTTGCTAGTAAAAGTGTAAGAGCTTACAATAATGAGGAATGTGAATTAGATAAGGCAGATCCTCTAAAACACGATCTGCCTTTTCTACCAGAAGACTCATAACAGCAGAATACTAAACGCTGCCTGTAATGCTCTAGAGGGACATTTTTCTCATTTCAATAATGAAGAATTTAATTAAGAATGAAAATGGGAGATAGTTTTTTGGACCTCTCTGCCGGTCTGCCTCTTTGACAAAATAACCAAGGGTTAAATTGTCTAAGGTCTGCCTACATATTGTATCAGTAGTGGTATATTCAGACCAAAGAGAATAAAACCACTGAGTCAGACTACAACAAAACTCTGAATTCAGCATATCGTAAGCTAAAATTAATCTATTGTGTGGTTACCCTAACCTTACTTAGTTCCCATGAAGTAAATTTTCGATTTATTCAAAAACGACACATTATATAACAATTATTCTGCAAGTAATCGGTAGTAACACATTTTAACTACAGGTTGGCATATTCTGCAAGTCTATTTATCGTCTGGATCGTTTGTGAACTGAGTTTTATTTTGAGTAAAATTCATAACTCTAATTAGTCCTAACTTTTTACTGGTTTGTTTTACAAATAAGGGACTTCATTTTTAATCGTCCAAGGACTTTTACTAAAGCTACATACATTCATAAACTCAAAATTGGTAATAGTTCCCAAGATAATATGAGGTATGTGCACGTCTGAGTGGTCCCTCAGACGTGCACATCTTCTGCAATTGGTTTTGTTTGTTCCAGTGAACGGAAAAGGCTGATTTTTTGTAATTTACTCTAATAAATGTTTTACTAAACGTAGTAATTCATGGAATCTATGAGCTATGATCATTTAGTTATAGAGATATGCAAATGTCCAGGCCACGTCTGAGGGACCACATAAAACTTGTTGTAACTATTGGCTGGATGCTTTTACAAATTAGAGACTGTACTATCAAATGTTTCAGAACTTTTTCTAAACAATAGCGTATTTAGAAATATGAAATTCCAATGTGGACCCTTAATCGTAACGGACACTTAATCGGCTTATTAAAGTTTGAGGTTCGTAGTTTGGCTCCGAATTGAAATGGTAAAACTTTTTAATTTTTAAAGCTACTGACCTGAAATTTTCTTATTATATAAAAACACAATAAATTAAAAACAGGTTTCAGGACTTTTTACAAAAACCTCTAAAAACAGGTAAAATGGGGCTTGAAGTTATTGATATTTCTTTATGTAACTTTGTCACCAATGGCACGATTTGCTTGAAACTTACAGAGAATACGAAAAATACAAAACTATTGAACACCAGGATATTTCAAAATATTCATGAAAATTAGGTAAATGGCTTTATTAAAGTTTGAAATTAGTACCTTGGCTTCTGATTAGTGGGATTAGATTGAAAAGCAACTACGTGAGCGAAGCTAAGGGCGGAAAGCTAGTAAGAAATAGAGATAGGTATATATCTATACGGTGATACGGTTTTGTACGTGTTGCCACTTACCAATATTAGTTAGTAGGTACATAAGTAGGTAGGTACATATTAAAGAAAAGAGAAAGAACAATTTACTTGTTTTTAGCTACTTTATTGGCTAAGCGCATCAGCATGCTACACCTCCTGCACCGCAGGCGAACCTTCGTCTACTGCGCCACAGAGGTAGTCAGTAATTCTGTTATTCGATTGGATTGCAATTTCTTTTGATTATAGGTATTGATAATATTTACTTGATTGATGATGCAGACATAAGTAATGATGATATGTGTTATCATGGACGAAGTGTTTAAGATATCTATGATATTTAGGATCTTAGGATCTTTGTATATTATAGACATAAAGGTAACTTTCGACGAAGGTCCGCGTGTGTCTGGTTTTCGGTTTTATTTCCACCCCAGTGGAATAAATATTGTAATAGGTAAGGTCATCATATCACCTAACCTAACAGGGTTGTCGGAAGTTCGTACATTCTTTTGTTATGCTAATTATTTTTTTTGCGGCAGTTTGTACGTACACTGGCTACCTGGACAGTCAACGTAAGAAGTATCTTAGGAAAGAAACGTAGAAGTTGCGTAGTATTTAAATGATTTGGAGTGTTTTAACAAACACTAGCGACCCTAGGCCTGGCTTCGCGCGGATATTGTTATACATGTATTAAACATAATATAAACCTTCTTCTTGAATCACTCAATCTATTTAAAAAAACCGCATCAAAATCCGTTGTGTAGTTTTAAAGATCTAAGTACGACTGTTTTATACTATGTAGTGAAGCCGTCTTCAAATTCTAAATAAGTGAAAAAGGGGTTTGAAAGTTATTTAAAAAAAATGCTAGACAATTCACAAAGCATTATCTAGCCCCAAGCTAAGCAGAGCTTGTGTTATTGGTACTAGGTACCTGATATACTTACATAATACAATATACAATACAATACATAGATAGATATTTTTTATTATACATAGAAAACGACCAGAACACCCTGGCCAAATGTCTGCAGATCGTACACATATTTGTCCCGAGGCGGGAATCGAACCCTCAACCTTCCGCGTCGCAGACCTTCGCCCACCGCGCCACAGAGGTCGTCAAATATAGAAATCTAACAGCTGGTTAAAATTTGAGTTAGGTAAATTTAGTTTGATGTGATGGGTGGACACATAAATGAAACGAAGAATGAAAAGACCTCTTGCTTATACCCGTTGCCATAGAAACCGGCTACGAGGAATCATTTTTCCTCGTGGCCTATTTGCTTGTTAAATCATATCAAACTCAATAACTTTATTTCTGGCTTATAAAATAAGCTTTCAGACAAGTCAAATTGTAAACCACAGCTTTATAAATAGTTATTACCTATTATCAAATAGGAAATAAATAAGGTGTTATTGATTTTATTCGCTTCAATTTTTTGTCCACTTGTGGAAGAAGTGAAAAATAACCCACTAATAATTTAAGCTGAATGTTTTCGTAAATAATTTACTTATTATGATTTATGCTAAGCGAAATGATGTCCAGCATTTTGTTTATTTATTTTAACAATTATGTTAGCCTACAGCGAGTACACCAAAACTTACAAGGTATATAAAATAGGCTATAAATTAGTGATGGTAAGTGTACCAACCTCTTACAGGCCGACACAGCATGCTTTAGGGTTTAACTATAAACACTCTAATGCAAAGCAAGGGAAATAGATTGTAGATAAATATAACATACCTACGTTGAATTAAATTTATGAACATACTAAGTAGGTACTATCTTAAAACTAAATTACGTAACTTTATCTACATTTCAATTTTTTTCTTTGGAAGAGCAAGATTATTTTACCATTGTACATTTAGTTAAAAAAAATATTTTTGTATTTTTGGTATCAATCGTGTTATTCTGCATGTAAATTATAAACTGTTTGCCACATCTGTTACGTACATAGGCTTAGGTGAAAAAATTCTATGTCTATGGTTACGTAGGTATTCTAACGACAAGAATGGCAAAAAAATTTAACGCACACTTTGACCATAGAAGAAAATTAGTGCAATCCGCAACTGGCTGAGAGCAAAACCTTGTGCGTCTCGCCTCCTTTCAGCAGTGGTGGCCAGCTTACGGCGCGCGGAGCACGTCAGTTACCAGTGATAGTTCCAAATTCGGATTTTAGCGGAAAATCATAGACAGGTGAAATTCTTTTTTTGTTTTTCTAATAATTTAATGAAGTGTTATCGCAACGTAGGATCCTAGGATCTTTGAATGTCATAATTTTATGACAAAAATAATTTAAAGGGAAATAGAAATCCTTTTTTAATCTCTGAGTCTAGGTAATTTTACATGTTGATATAATATAATTTAATATCGTATTGGGATAAAAGCTACCATGGGAATCTCAAGATAGGGTGTTTGATGATATTTGATTTTGTTAAAGAGCCATGCGAAATTTTGCTTGTAGACACATAATGTTCTTAATATTAATTCACAGACTTACAAAAACATCAATTCAAAGTAGTTCTTCGAGAAGTAGTAGGCTTAGGAATTGATAACTAGGTGCCTGGCGTCTGACCCATAGTCTGCAATCTAGAGAATGTTGTGTTTATTATCTTCATCAGCTTTGCGGTTAGGTTTAACTTTTATGAAGATTCTGTACCTACCCAGAGCGTAAAACCACCATTTAACGAAGCCTCCGCTGTCCGTCCATCTTTCCTCCCATGAACCGTAAAAGGTAGACAATTTTTTCACAGAATGTCTATATCTTTTCTATTATCTTTCCGTTAAAACAAAAAATTATAAAAACAAAATAAATGCTAAAATTGAAATGGACTCCCATACCCAAAAACGTGTTATTATCCACGGAGATTTAAGGCTGAATGTAACTGTAAAAGGTAGAATTTTTGACAGGGCATGTATGCTATAGCCACTATATCTAAATTTATAAAATTTAGATGTTACCTAAATATAAAATTTAAATTTAGTGTAGGTACATATCTGTCCTACATACTATAAAAAATAAAAATTGCATAAATCTCATAATAAATTCCACGTCCATACCACGTTGAGTTACCGATCACGGTTTTTGACTTTATTTTCGATCCATCAAAAAATCCATTTATTAGGATTAATTCTATACAACCGTAGAAATCAAACGAAATACAATAAATAAATAATAATAATTATGAAAAGCTCACAGCGCCGCGCGGTTTCACACGCGTAGTTCCCGTGTAAATTTTAGGATAAAACATAGCCTATATCACTTCCTGAAAAGTAAGCTTTTTAATAGTGAAACTCTAAAACCAGTACACGTCTTTGACACTCGTTAATGCTCTTCGTTCACCATGCAGGCTCGCTAAAAAGTTCCGCGTTCGTAAGATAGGGTGTCTGTTGTTTACTCAGCAAAATTTTGTACAATGGTATGTCCCAACCCTTCATGTGCAATGCGACTCGCCACTTCCCGGTTTTAGTTTTGACTGTACCTCTAAACGGAATCTCGTTAAATATCACACTTTCCAAGCTATCTTATGAGAGCTGAACTAAGTAGCTTACTTATTTTTCGTAACAAGCTTTAATTTTTAATCAAGACTGTCTTTTGATTTGAAGTCAAAGACGCAAGTCGTTTAGAGAGAAACCTAATTTTATTGGAAAGTAACCCTAAGTTTTTATTCGTGCAATTCAATAAAGTTCCCAAGCTTCGTTCAAAATCATTATAATACCAAATTAAGCGAACATAATATGTTAGAAATTTCTTATAAATGCACTGCCGCACAGATATTAAGACTTGAAGGCAAGATATCTAATAATTAAAAAAAACTAATAGAAAATCTACTACCTTTTAATATGTTCCTTACATATTAATTATTACTTTACACTTTATTAGGTACCTTACATATTAATTAGGTACTCCCAACCTACTAGCGTGACATTTAGGACATATAGATTTACCAGGGCATCTAAAGCATGAGCCTCTCAACTACCCACAAAATCCTGTCGCTCCAAGTGCCGATCCGTTTTGGGAGTTCCAATATTTTTTACAGATTCGAAAAATAAGAACCCTGTTGAACGAGGTTGTTCCACTTTACAAAGTAGCGGAAAATAAGAACAGCATAGCACAGGTCCATGCAATAAGGCCCATGTTACAATGATTATCTCAAGTCTTTGTAGGTTTGTGTGGTAACCACGACGTCATTATTCGGTGATGATGTAACGCGCGGATTACAGCGGTTGTCTTGTACGTGCGCGTGTTTTGTGTAAAGTAAATGGTTTATTGAGTTTTACATCGCTACTACGTGAAAAGTTCAAAAGATTATGAAGTGGTAACCTGACAAAAGGTAGAAGATTGTTTCGAATCTCTCCGTTATAGTGCTGCGTACGATCAGGGCCGCGCCGACCCCCCACAGCGCCTGTGTGCGAAACGTATGAAGCGCCTCTTTTTTCCACGAATCTTTATGTTTCAACTAATTTTTTTATTATTTGTTAATTTTAGCCATAATAAATGTTCTCCAGTTTTATATACTTAAATAATATTTTCCTAAATAGGTAAAACCAGTTCGCTTCCGCTTGCCAATTACTGCGAAAAAATAAAACACGAATAAAATTTTTACTTACATACTTTATTTATGATATTATATTTCTAATTGTATATTTAGATATTAATAACAAAATAGTTGAAGTCATTTAAAACGGGATATTTACCATGATTCGATTTTTGAGTTTTCTCGTTTAATGTTTAAAAAACAACAAGAGTCTAAAATATGTAAGAATATAAACATACTTAAATTATATTATTTTCCACTCTTCTCGCTTTTCTGTTTGCGAATCCTTAATAATCTCGTGTATGTCTATATTGGTCTAATATGGCCTCCTCTATTGGATATTATTGCTAAATTTGTTAATCTTTCCTGTCTTGGTTTCTGTCTCTAATTCTTTGGAAGTGGATGGTAGAGCCGTAAAATATTTACTTATTTTAGTTGTATTTTTATCACGTTCTTCTTCTTGTTTTCTTTTCCTTATTAAATTTTGGTACCTAACCAGATTTTTTATTTTATTTTGGGTATTATCACTCATCGTGAAAACACGTTAAAACAATCACTAACACACAATTTATTCCCTATATTGTTTTTAGAGCTGGAACTAGCTAAATTTTATAATAAAAAATCAATGCGTACCTACCTAGCACACACTTTCGATTGACTGATTTGGACTGATTCATATAGAGTTAGGTAATATATTCGGGGACTGATTGTTCATTAGTTTTGGCACTCTCGTTTCTTAAATTCGGGGAATCCCCGTGACCCCACCCCACTTGCGTCGCACGCAGGCGCATCGGGTTGCGTTCATAATTCATTCAAACAAACTCTATCTCGCTGAGGGTAGAGTAGAGACTGAGCTCGTAACTAATGTAAACTAAAACCCAAAGCGTAAAATTAAACCACGCACGTGAATATTATCTGGGAAGTCTTGTATAATAAGCGCATTATAATTGTTTTGTTATTTACAAGGCATATGTTGCGCCTATTGTACCTACTTACTTATCGATCCTCCACTACAAATTATGTTGTGTAAGTGTAACAAAAATAATTTCGATGACGGCGGAGCGCCTCTATTGTCTTGGCGCCTGTGTGCGCCGCACACTTCGCACACAGGGGCGGCGCGGCCCTGCGTACGATTGCAGACTCGATTGATGACTCGTACAAAATACTTACCCTAATAGCTCAACGAATCGAAGTATGCCTTGGCCCTCGATAAGAGAAGTACCTGCATAATAATAACTGAGCGGTATTTATGAATTACCTCTTTTAGACAACGATGTCCTGCTTGCCAAGTTTCTTCCACGACGCCCAGTCGCAAAAAAGATCCAAGTGCAGTAACGTAATTATAGTGAAAATTGTAAGCGAAAATACAGGTGCTTCTGTTACTTGAATAAGACTACTTTATCCTTTTGTTTAGTACCAATACCAGGTTAGCACGGAATAACTGGTATAATATTAAAATATAATAGGTATAATAGGTAATACCTTCTAGCTAATTCAATGTTATTTAGGTAGGTAGAGTCAAATCTGCTTAGAATCAACTCTACTTCTCTCGGTTATCACTTTTTGCCATATACGAGCAATTATAAATTAATAAGAAAAAAAGCAATTATTAAATTAAACATCAAGATGACCTAGTTTTACACACGCACATACATTAAAGACTTAATAGTATCCATTCAGAATTCATAATGATCGCTGGATTTGCATTTAGTCTTGAATTGCCTCTCAACAAATGAAATGATAGTAATCAAACTACGGTCAGCCTCACAAGAAACCAAGTTTGTCGCAATCATGATGACATTCAATAGGTTGGCTATGACAAGATACGGCGGCAAAATCTTCATCAGTCGGCTGGCATTTCATGAAAATCTATGCTTTCCTCAGGTACTAAATAAATGCGAAACATATTCAGTATGTTTGTTATGTTGTCATTCGTCTACTCGTATCATTTATTTCTGTACTGTTTTCCGTGTTTGTGTTGTAAAATAAAGTATAATATTATCCATCTATCTATTAATAATCAGTTCCGTTGACTGTGGCGTGCATGGCGAGGATTACTCGTCTTCTACAGGTTTTTTCCCTAACTATCGTATTTTTTAAACTGAAAATTTACGTTTGTTACCATCTAAGTGTTTAAAAATATACATTCTGTTTGATTATTTTATCAGGCGCACTCTAAAGATACCTACTGATTGACCGTAACAGTATCTGAGAAGAATAAACTCCAGTGTTTTGTATAGGCAGGTACCTACAAATTTAGTGCTAGGTGTAACAGCAACAGGTATGAATTATACATGTAGAAGAAGTGGCTAAGACCGTGGTTTCTATAATAGGCAAACGCGGTTTATAGGAAAGTTACATACTTACATAGGTCTTATAAAACAAAATCCTTTACAAAAAGATCGCAGATTCTAGCCTGCATACTGACTCTTTAGGCCGCAATTTCGATACCAAAACTTCAATCGAGCCGATTTGTCTATGGAGATCTCTGGTTATGAAAGTGTAACTGCGTGATTAGAGAGGAGTGATGAAATAGAGGTTACAAAATTATTATTGGGGCAGGTAAGTAACATGGGTTTTGGTGTCAGTGGGTTAGTTCTGCAATGATTCCTCTAGATAATGTCACTTACCGTAGTTACCTTAATTATCGGCCGTTTACTATCAAAGCATTTTGGAACTATAATAGAAAGATGTATACCTACCTGAAAGCGGTTATTTATGCTAAAGGCCGTTATTTCGTGATAGCGCACGTAAGAGAGCCGAATTATACACAAACTCAAATCATGGGATATAAGAATAAACATTGGGTGGGAATTCTGGACTGTTTTCCCCTTAAGAAGGTTTTCTCAGGGGGAAAAACTGGATTGAGCCAATATCCCGATCGAAGTGGGATTATTAATAATAATGATAAACATAATATTAAAAATAATATTATTACTCCGGGTTTTCAAAAAATTATCTGAGCGCATCAGCATTGCCATACAGCGGGGCAATGCAGCCAGTGTCTTAGGCACGCTTCCAACTGGTATTGATATGGATCAGTTGAGCTACCTGTAGATTGTTTGCAACAGTTTGCAGATAGCTTAATTGTTTCTATTGTAAATACTAGTTTTAATTTAAATTTGTTATTTGATTGTTAATAATATTGATTCGCAGATATTACCTATTTTATTTATGAATGAATCGAAGTCCCTACCAAAATACAATATGTGTTAGAGTTAATACTCAGCTACTTTATTATAATTAGCCTTTTTATTCCCACTGCTGAGCAAAAGCCTTCTCCATTCCCTCTAGACATCACGATCTTGAGCAACCTCGGAATTTGTTATTTTCATCCCACGATCTCCATCTTGGTTTGCGACGTCGCTTTTTACATACCTACATAAAAACAAGTGCCAATACATAATACCTTCTCTTCCCCTCTGTTCTGGGCGACTTGTACAAAGTTTGACCGCTAGAAATGGCACTAGCATGCATGTGACTTCAAAAAAGATAAGAAAGCTAAAATAATTAGGTAACTAGATGCCCTAGATGGGTTAATGGAAGTAAGAGACTAGGTACCTACTGTTTGTAAAAAAACCTTTTTCTGATGGAATTCCATCAGACTATCACATTTCAAACAAATATTGTAAGTGCGAAAGTTTAAATGAACGGGAAGATAGATGTTTATTACTTCTTAATTCCAAAACTACTGAACAGATTGAGCTGAAATTTTGTATAGGTGTGGGTATAAACTTGGCATCAACACATTTTTCTATTACTTTACTATACAATGCGTGCGAAGCCGTGGTAAAAAACTAGTTTACAATATTTTAATATTTATTTAGGTACCTACCTAGGTATCATTATTTATCTGGCGTAGTAGGTAAGTAGGTACCCTTACAATAATGTATGTGTCTATATAATGTGTCTATCGAAACAAAAACAGACTAGTTTCTAGTTTAAGGCCCAAAGATCCTAGGATCCTACGTGTTGAGGCCTATGATGCTTTGAGAATGTGTGGTGCATTCATTCATGCATGAATGCATAAATGGATTTAATTGTTACTTCTTCACGCCAAAACTACTGAACAAATTAACATACCTACAACTTTGCTTCAGTATAGCTCTAAGCTCAAACATACATAGTTCCCTTGGATGTAATTAATATAGAAACAATGCGTGATAAGCCCTGGGCAGAAAGGTAAAGTTTATTATAAATTTCATTCAGTTTTCTTAACTGTATCAGTCAATATACACGATCTCCTCTCAACACAACAGCAACGGGACTTGCATCACTATTTCCCAATCTACAATCCGCGGCTGTGAATTGGATACACAAACGATAAACTCAGTGTACGTCGTGTCTCAACTGCACTTGCAAAATATTTGAGCCAGTGTTGAAACTTTCAATAAATGGACCGACGCGGTATCTGAGAGGCTGCAAGCGGCGCGGATGAAATTATTATAACTCAGTCTTATGCTTGACTGATTACACGTTGAGCAAGTTTGCTTCAATGTGTCTATAGCCTCTGTAATAGGTTAATAGGTGTATGCATTGATTGTTATTTAATTACCGAAAAAAGTTTACAACAATAATATTAAACTTAAATCTTAAAACAAAATTGCACTCAGTTTCGGATGATAAAAACTCTCAACTGCTCTTTTTTTGTGACGTCGCAGTACACTTTGTATAACAAAGTTTGAGTTGACTAAGTGAATTATTGACTTCAATCAAAATAAAATTAGAAACAAATAAATAATAACAACCATCGTGTTTCTTGTGTGTAACAAATATTTTTTTATAGTTAACTTTTATCTTTGAAAAAAGGTATATTCGAACCGCTAAAACCTTTATGAGAACACGGTGAACGGTGACGTCACGTTTAGAAATTTTGCGAAGGAGTAATAAAATATATTAGAATAATGTATATTAGAATACAAAAAAAAATCACAATAAAACAACGATAACACTTGAAAAAATCGTAAATATTTATTTGTATTTGCAGATATAATTTCTATATTTAGTACTATACTTATAAATCTGTGTTTCTATATCTAAGTATAGAGAATAAACTAATATTATGTAGAGTATTGACAGCTTCAGATGACAGATGTGGTAGCAGCATCATTTACAAAATTGTCACACGGCCCGCGCGGGCACGTGTACAATTTTTTATGTTCATAGTTCATGCATGGACAATCTTGACCGACACGAGCGGCACCAAATTTAAGATTTAAGATTATTAATGAATGAGAAACTGAATATGAAGACATAATGGTTCATACCCATTAACGCATTCTCTGCCCAGCCCCGGCAGTGCGACTTGAAAGTGCGTGCTCCGCCTAGCGCCTGAAGACGGCGCAGGAGATTCGCATTGCATGTGAATCATGGGCCATGCAAATGTTTATATCAATACACCTTATTCATTGTAGCTGATAAATTTATAGATTCTACTCTTATGCTTTCCGTCCATTTATGTGCCCGTAAAATGTTGTCTTGCATGTTAGTGTTACGTACTTACTACCTTATAGCTCACTAGCTTGTGACCGTGACTTCTGTCTAGCGGTACATGCTATAAAGCTAGTCGCACACTTGAAAAGTAGCGCTGCACCACTGCACCAAAAAAATTCTTTCAAATACGGGCTTTAACTCATTGAGCTGTATTTTATATTGACGGCATCCTGGTCTACAGCGGCCAAGCGACAACTACGCTGCTGATTCCCGAGAGGAGTGATTGTTGGTACACTACACACTAATATTATAAATGCTAATGTTTGGATGGATGGATGGATGTTTTATTTATATGTAGACGGCATCAGATGACAGACAGCTCACGGATTCTGAAGCTTGAGGGTAGCCATTTTGCAACTGTAGCTGGGCAGCGGTATTGGGTAAATATGCGCAGAGCTTTAGTCCAGTTGACTCAATTAGTAAACAGACTTCTGATACCACCAGTAGGAAAATGTATTTGAGTAATAGGAACGCACATAGGTACTTATAAGATTTATCTTTGCTTCCAGACATGTCCCAAAGACAGACCAAGCGTTACCTGACCGATGCTGAGGAGTACCAGTGCCCGCTGTCTGAAGAGACGCAGAAGATAGCCGAGGATGAGCTGCGGGAGACGGATAACGCCAGGAGTCAGGCCTTGGCTGCCTTGAGGAGCTGGCTGGAGCAAAATCCCAAGTTCATGGCCATAAGAATGGGTATGATCTCTATTCTTTTTCATCAGTGTCCTTATCCAACTCCAGTTTGGGAAGCCACAACGTGAATTTTTCTTCCACTCCTCTATAGCCGTTATCTCCGTCATTATCATCAGCCGCAACCGGGATTTTACCCACAGCTGAGTATAGGCCTCCCGATGTTTGTGCCATCCACCACGATCATGTGCTAACCGCCTCCATTGACGTCCTGTTATACGTACGTTGTACGTTATCTCCGTACTTCCCCTTTATTACCCATGTTCTCTTTCATATAATCCATCCATCTTTTCTTAAATTTTAGCACTATTCATTTATTAAATTTAAGAGCAAGCCTTTTGATCATGCTGCTGAATAAATGCCTCCTGTCCCTTTATTTTGCTATACCTAATAAGCTATCAACACCCTTTTCACCTCCAAGATGATTTCATAATATAAAGTACCTAGCTTGCGTCCGTTAGCACTTACCTTTATTAAAATATATTCAACCGTTTATTCATTGGTTAGATGTGGGTATCTACGTATGTTAGTTATGCCTTAATTCAATCATAAAAAACAATGATACCAACCATTGTTTTTATGATGGGTTCGTGGGTTAGGCTCTGAATATTTTTATCCAAACTACATTCAGATAGCAAAGTGTAACCTATTATAAAAATGTTTATAAGTGTCTTCATCACCATCAGCCTACATTAGTCCACAGCTGGACATAGGCCTCCCCTAATGAGCACCATAGCGCCCTGTCTCCAGCTTGCCAGTCAGAAGTTGTTTTTTAATGTAAATCTTTATTATATAATAAATTAAAGATGAAAATATTTATTCAGAAAGAAAATAACAATCAAATAACAAATTTAAATTAAAACTAGTATTTACAATAGAAACAATTAAGCTATCTGCAAACTGTTGCAAACAATCTACAGGTAGCTCAACTGATCCATATCAATACCAGTTGGAAGCGTGACTAAGACACTGGCTGCATTGCTCCGCTAGGCAGCAGCCGCGAGCAATGCAGCCAGTGTCTTAGGCACGCTTCCAACTGGTATTGATATGGATGATATCTCAATCTATTATCCACGAGTATCTTATAAACACCTATTTCGTTAAATAAAAGAAGCTCATTATATTCTTCTTTAGGCAAGCAATAAATAAAAGAAAAAGAAACCCTTGTAAATACTGGCGACTCCTCGCCGCCTACTATATTTTATAAATAACTGTTACTATTTTAACTATATCTTCACTTCTTAGAATATTATTCCTAGCAAATAAAATTAGAATTAAAGAACATAAATAAACTGGATTTTTCAAAGGTAGGTTACCTAATTACATTTCTTTATTTTCGAAGACTTACGACCGATGCGATAATATATACGGTACATACATGTAGTTGAAAAAAAGCATAAGCTACTCTATCAACTTAATAATAATTTCAAATTAATACACTTTTTGTAGCTTTTTTTAATTAATTATTTACTTAAATATATGTAAGAAAAAAATCTTATAATAATAACACATATTAAACCACAGAGGTTTATAAGTGAGTGTTATTTACGAGTCAGCCGAGTAACTATCACATAGCTGCTGCTTTGTTTCTTGTTGCTTATTGCTTTACTAACTATTTCCTGTTCATAGAATTCAATAATATTTTCTTCTATTTATGCGTTTTATTGTTTTACAGATGCAAACTACTTGCTTAGGTTCCTTCGTGCCAAGAAGTTCAGTGTTCCAATGGCTCAGGATGCTATTGAACGGTACATCCTTCTTCGTCAGTCTTGGGGAATCGCCTTCAATCAGCTCGACTACCAACTGCCCACTATGATGGAAATAATAGATCTTGGGTAAGAAATCTTAGAGAACTAACTAAGGAACATACCAGAAGGGAACAGCTTTCTTATATTTATTTATCAAACGTGATTATGTAATGGCGGCGATATATGACGCCATTTTGAAAACAGGATACGCATAGGATTTCGTATGGAGCGGGACAGAACAGAGCGCCGCGAGCTCAAAAATCAAGTTTTTGCTGATTATCTATTAATTAAGACATTTGTTGGCAAAAATAAGCCGAAGGTGCCCTAGGTATTCTTCTATTTAATATGGTGATGAAAATAAAAAAATCTTGTGATAGGAAAAAAAACTAAGGAAACAGATGGTACTTTGCATAATTATTTCTGGTATTTAAAATAGCTGTTTATCATTTTCGATCAAAATAAGGGTCCCCCGATCTGCCTTATAAGTAAGACGGTGCCCGAGCCAAACTAGCGCCGTCACCTATTTTATATTATTATTTCCTTGAACAAAGGTAATTTCAAAATTAAGTTTAAATCTATGATTTTAATCATCTCACTTCTTAGAATTCTATTCCAAACAAAAATAATTAGGTAAGTACCTACTATCGTCTCATTTTCTGTAGGTACGGTCGGCAGCAACTAATTCGTGAAAGAATTATCAAGACCAGTGCTTTTAATTGAAATCAAACTTAATTAAAATACATACCTATCACCTGTGAAAAAAACAATGATATTTAACTTTCCGCTAGTACAACGTTTACAAAATCGCAATCACTTCGTAAAACCTAGACAAGGTCAAACGTTAATAACTTATGCAATATGTAAACTAATAACAACCAAAAAAAACGAACATGACCTATAGCATTTCCCTTTTTCAAGGCTACGGGCAGCAGTTGAAAGTATATGCATTGCAAATTTTGAGTAGGTATACCGACCTACGTTTCGTATATGGAAAGATGGTTGACGTTGGTGCGGTTCTTAAGCAATACAAGGTCGCCTGTCTCTTTAAGCACTTGCTCATTATTTATTACAATGTAACCTCTCATACTTGTGTGAAATGTTGCGTTAGCGCAGGAATGTATAGGTTCTTATGGATGACCGGTCTGCAAAAACGGAGTGAGGAGGGGCAATGGATAAGAAAAACGTAAAACGCGAGTCAGACTCGGGCAAGGATGGTTTCGTTTATCCAAATAACAACTGTATGACTTTGTTTTTTTTTGACAAATATCATGGTTCTATGTCAACGGGAAGTAGGTAGGTAGGTACCCTAGGTGGTCCATTGCGAGTTTTTTTTTTCTGATTATAAATCTCATTTACGGTTTTCTTTCATGATTCTAGGTCAACGGCAAGAAAAAATGTTTTTGTGAATGAAGTAGGTACAAATTTACGGTTTTCGAATTTTTCTTATACAAGAACTTGCTTCTCTCCAAATTAATGAGTCAACTGGAAGTACCCAACAGGTTTTGGGTGCATAATGTGATTGCAGTAGAAAAAAAATGGACTTAACGGCTGTAAGTTTTGAATGCATTTATCACAGCTCCAAGGGGTTACGCACTTGAGTAATTGATATTATTGAGTGATATTAAGAGAAAAGAGGGTTGACAGACGGACAGACTGACAGACAACAAATTGTTTCTTTTTGGGTTCCTTTTTTTTTGAGGTACGGAACCTTCAAAACTGACAAACTGTGTTACTTATGAATCGAAAATTTAAGATAAGAGATCCAGATGAAGTTAGTAGGTATTATTGTTTCGTTTAACCGAAGTAGATAAGTAGCTCTCTACGTAACGTACCTAATACCTATACGTATGAGTGACCTGACCTCAAAATTTTGTGTTTTTATAATAAACAAGCCACCAATTTACTCTTCTATTCTATGTCTTCGTGATTAAGATTGTTTTCGTTTTTGTTGTCTACAGGTACATTTTCGTGAGCCCCTTCAAAGATGCGGGTGGTCGTCGAGTTGTGATATACCGGCCTGGTAGATAAATAATTCATTCTCATATCATCAGATATACAAGTAGTATACATTTTATTTATTTTATGCATTATGTTATTCTATTCTCTAATACATATCTACTAAATTAGCTTGTTTATGCACTCTAGTTGCACAGTTTCATATTTAAGCACTGTCATGTTACACGCTACTTCTGCTATACTTTCTAAAATTTAAGAAACAGTTAAATTAAATTGTAGCTTGTGCATGGCTTATGTGAATATTTCAGTGATAATTATGGCATGATGGTATGGGTGATCAATCAGTATCGCGTGAATTAATTGGATACTCTTGCAAGGTCAGGGCTGGAAAATGGCATAAATCTAACAATCTTTATGTTAATAATATACCGACCTACGGCTCCCAAAATTCCACATGCAATGCCCAAGTCAGGGCAATAAGGCCGAGTCAGGTAGAGTTTCAGTCTACGAATGTTTTCCACCAGAGATGTGCTACACAGCCACCAAAGAGGAGGCCACTTTTATGACGAAAAGAGCCCAGGTATCATACAGTCTTTTCGTGGAATACAGCAGGAGTCCTTCATGCACGGTAGGCCTGGTATAAGACAAACGTGAAGAGTCTCATTTAGGCGACCACTCCAAAATCAGCAGAACTTTTACGGGATCACCATAATTCCTACTCCGCTACTTTAAAGATTTCGGCTGCTTATATTGCCTAATTAAGCAGATACCGTAGTTCCTCCCATAATGAATTAGAATGTTACCACTTTGTTTCATACATAACACATCTTTGGTGGAATCTTACTAAAAGTGGCAGGTTCTAACGTCAAACCTTATTCCGTTTTTCAGGTGTATTCGACCCTTACAAGTTCACAAACCAAGACATGTGCCGTGTCATGGCAATGTGCTACGAGACGTTGCTGGAAGACGAGGATACACAGGTCAGAGGTCTGGTCCACTTCGCAGATGGACAGGGCGTTAGCTTCCCGCATCTGACACTGTTCACGCCGAAGGAGGCTGTGCGGATTGTGAAGAATGGAGAGGTAAACCAGTGTTTTCATAATCAGCTTATACTAGTCAAGTGCTGGACATAGAGCTACCTCCTTTATTGAGCGCCATAGCGCCGTCTCCAGCTTGCTGTGTACAGCATCTGCCAGAAGTTTTTCACAGAACGGTCATCCCACATGGCCCTTACTTACACTACGTTTGCCGAGCTGCAGTCTACTCTAAAAACATGTGTACCAGCGCGGCGGTTGTCGTTTTTTCGCGGGATGTAACTGGCGCCTGATACTTCACACTTCTCATGTCGCTGAGTCGGATTAGTTTACGGATTCCTTCCATTAGGAATTCAGGAGTGGTGCTGAAAACATAACATTAGCGCTCATTATGGGAGGCTTCATCAATGAAGTAACTATTTTTTTAATTAAAAATTTCTTTTTAACTTTTAGTAAACTATTATTTTTATATATTGAAAGTTTAAAGTTAATTCTTTATTATTTTCTATAACAGCGAACTCTACCGCTCCGTCACAAAGAAATCTACGGCATCAACGTTCACCCCACGATAAAATTCGCGTTGGATTTCGGCATGAATCTGATCTCTGAGAAGATCCGCAAGCGAGTGCAACTGTCAAGCGCGGTTGAAGAGGCAGAGATTGACAAGAGCCTGCTGCCGAAGGAATATGGCGGGACTATGCCGATGAAGGAGATGATTGGTAAGTAGCTGCCCTTACGCTGCCTTTACGGAACCTAAAACTCGAGACTTGGACATTATAATTTTATATCTGCAAAAACTAAAAACTTTAAATTCCTGTATAATTTAGGTACACTTTTTTTAAGTTTTACGAAACAAATACTCTTTATGGCAAGCCGTCGGGACTATAAATAATACTTTTATGGGACAAAAGAGTAACAAACACACATAAATCCATAATACACATAAATTCAAACAAATTATGTATGATTTTACTTGAAATTTAATTGACTGGATCCAAAACTTTGCTATTTCTTAGTTAAATTTGAAGAAAATCCGATGCAGCACTGTAAAACTAGTATTAATCTCAGAACCCTTTCAAAGAATTTTAGAGTGTGAAAATAAGTTTTCACTTTTAAAAACCCTATCATCATCTCAGCCGAGAGACTCAGAAGTAGTTTTTATTCCCTAATATATTTCTATCTATCCCCTTCATCCCCAGAACTATGGAAGATAGAGCTAGCCAGCAGACGTGACATCCTGTTGCTGAGTGACAAAATGGCGGTTCGCCTCGAGATGTACAGTGAAGCGGCTAGAGAGGGCGCTGTCTCCGCACTCAGGGCCGGCGGCTGCGCAGGACCGGATGCTGTCGGCGACGCTATGAGAGGACTTACTGGCAACTTCAGGAAACTCGAGGTCGATTAGACCCTCATCGTAACGCTTAGGAGTAACTGTAGCAACATTTCTTAAGGTGAATTTAGACCAAACGAGCGAATCCTCAGTGTTCACTCTATCTCCACTCCATCGAGTGTGAGTGAGAGTGAACATTGAGCATTACAGTAGAACAGAGACAGATAATTATTTCGTTGTTCTATCTCTGCGCGTAAAGATTTAAGAAGATTCGCTGCTACTGTGTTCCGGCCTGTTACAACATGGGTAAAACGACAATAGTCAATGTGTGTCTTCTAGACCTGATACTGTCGACCACATATTCACACCAGGTGAGATTGTGGTCAAACGAAGGTCTATCAACAATAAAAAAGAATATAGAAGAACGTTCGTGGTTTTGTCTTGATCTTGGTTCGTTTGGTCTAAAACCCACCTATAGACTTAAAACACTTTATAACTGCATATTTACCAACATATCATGTGATTTGTGTAGTAGGTTATTCCGTCTATGACGGTGAATTACAGGAAAGCTCAAAACAACAAAAATCATGGTTGGTAAATATACCGCTATATGTTATTTTAGTGTTAAAACTATGATAGTTTTAAAAGATTCATTAGACTGTATCAGTTTCCTATTATTAGTTAGAATTAGAAGAGGACCCGTTTTCACCTACAAAACACAATTTAGACCTGATTGAGAGCTTGGTCATGTAAGAAAGTTATTTTACTTATCCATCCTAACAATGTCCGCCAAACAATGATGTCGATGTAATAAAGAATCGCTCAAATCGGACACCTACTGCTCAAGTAATCAAATATTTATTTTGACGAATATTTAACCCTGCATTTGAAATATTAAAAAAAAAATTAGGTCAGTAAATTATATTTGTTCGGAGAAGAAGGCAAATATGTATCAAAATTATGATATTTTAGATAATTTTTTTTATCAAACATGCAACTAATCGAAAAATATCTTTTGTACAGAATGAATGGAATATTAGGTGTATAGGAGTATACGAATCCTAGATTTCATATTTGAACCGCAGTAGGATTTCAAAGATCATAAAAATCGCACCGTAACGATGCTGGATGTGTTTGTTGTCCTTTAAGCTTTTGTTAGACTGACTATAACGTGGTATTAAAAAGTATTTTTGACTAGTTAGATTAGGTTACGGGTTACACGGCTTACGGGTTTACAAACTTGTAGTGCAGTGTCGCCTTCTGTCATTTCCACAAAGTGACTATTCTAAAGTTTTTAAGGTTAGGATTAGGTTACGGGTTAGTTATGCGTTGAATATGTATTGTTATGCTGGAATACCTCTGTGATACTTATTTCCTGACGATGCTAATAAATAGCTATTAATTATTTGCATATTTATCTATGTACCAATCTACTATAATATACAAAGTAGGTTGATTGATCCAAAAAAAACTTTTTTACAGACTATTGCACTTTTTTTGGACAAAAATAGAACTGAGTTTAGACCGGTATCAGGTATAGTTTTTTATCAATTTATAATAAAAGCTAATTAATTATAATGGTGTTTTCGTTATTGACCTACTAATATCCTAATAACCACAAATCAAGTCATGTAAAATGTAGGTTCTTATTTAAAAATAAAATACATTCTAGTTTATTAAACCGTTTATTAAAAATACATTACTTACCTACCTAAATGGTACAAATTAAATGCTACCCTATAACTTAACTAAGCCACGTACAAAATGCAACTCTCATATCAAACAATATGGCATAAATTTGCCTAACTTGGCACCAAAATGTTTCATCATTAATATTGTCAACAATTTTATTTTGCAAATGGAGGTACATACACATGTAATAATTATTAACTTTCAGGTATCTGTTAGAGCGAGCGTAACTGACGTTCATGCTAATCATTTATAACATTGCTAATATTATGTCTATTACAATACTATTCAACATTTTAATGTGGCGCAGATGTGAGACGCATCCTTGCAAATAGGCCATGTACATTTACATGATAATTAAATAGTAATAAATCAACTAATTTTTTACCATAAGTTTTACGCTGTATATTTACTATTATAACCGTTGTTGGCGTATTTTTATAAGAAATGACATGAACCGTCGAAAATGTAGGCATACGAATTAACCTATGTTGCAGCCACATCCACACATTTCAAATTCTCAAAATGATCTTCAAAAGGTGTGGTGTGACACATTTTTTCAACGTGATCTTTTGGTAGAGCAGTACCGAGAAGTACTTTTCAATGTGATTAGGGTGTTAGACCTGTAAGAGTAACAAGATATATTTTTCAACGTAAACCTATGGTAAAACAGTAACAAGAAGTATTTTTCAACGTTGAACCTATGGTACAATTGTTAAAATTTACAACAACAATATGTTATAATTTTATTTCCTTATGACAGTATTCAGTAATTGATTTAGAAACTTGAGTGCTTTATAATCGAATACAACCGAGCATGATTATAGGTGGAATCTGGAACTACATTACTACAAAAAGGTATATCGTGCCGCTGTAGAAGCATATCCGTTTCATTATAATATAATATAACAGTGACACAGCACACTATAACAAACAGTTATTAATGTTCTTCTCATCATATGAAGCCAAAAAGTTTCTGACAGGACAAGATATACCTGACCACAATAGTGTGGGTCTATCTTTAAGCTGCAAATATCAGAAACATTTCAACACAAACCAGGCACATAATTTATATTTTTAAACGCAGTATAGGTACGGCAGGATATTCGAATTGCAAGAACACTCAACATTTCAACATAGACACCCCCTTGAATCGAACGTCACTTAGATTTAGGCAAAGTAAAATTCGTTTGTAGTTTTTTTGTAAGCTGTAAGAGTATAAATACCGGTCTATTTTTTTATTTATATAATTAATATTTGTGTTTATTTGAAATAACTATGGTAATTTTGTAAAAAATAATGTGAAGAAAAAACTTTTGTATTGTCTAGTCTTTTTTACGAAAGCAGTCTATGAATCAATGAATTTAGTGAATTTTGCGTTGAAAAAAATTGAGTTATCGCTTCGTAAAAAGCTCTCTAGATGTTGCTCAATTCTAAGTGACATTTAATTATTAGGGGAGTTTTACGTAAGGGTAGTCTTTGTTAATTCACGATTGATATGACATTTTCAGCTTGGGAGCGTCATTTCGAATATGTGGCTAGAAAAACAGCTTTCTCATAAAACAATCCATTATGGCATTCTAAAAATCTATTAAGTCATTTGCAATTAGGTTTCTACGCTGCAACTTTACGATATAAAGTTAAGTACATAAAAGTATAAGTACTTTAAATAATTAAATTGGCACGAACTTACTCAAGTATTAAACTATCCTAAAACATTTGTTAGAAATAATAATAAATATTATCAACATTTCATAACTTTAATACTACCTTACTTGTAAAATTATATATGGTGTTAATTTAAATTTAAATATAGTTAAGAATGTCTACTCTACTACTCATTAAAAATATAAGCATAAAGATATAAATGACAAAAGGCGATAATTTTGACGAAATTCAATTAAAACTTGGATTTGAAACAACACAAAAATTTCACCAGTATGGGGAAAACAAAATTAACGTTAAATTTAAGTGATTACTTTTCGTAACTGTTTTGAATATGTGCAACAATAGACTTATGAAACTTAACTCGTTAAGTTCTAATAAACTGATATATATATTAATAAATTTTGAATATCAACAATGGCAGCGTGTACCTGCCATTAAATTAAGATCCTAGAACTAAATTAAGATTCAACACACACCTTAATTACAATGGTCTTAAATTAGAAAGCAATTATTAATTATCTAATAAAATATTCGACGATAATCGCCGTTCATATTTTTTTAATGAAAAAACCAATAATTTTAATTTTGGCACAACTTTGGCTGGTTTCAAGTGAGCGCAGGAACAAAATTTTATAATTATTAAAATCGTTATTAGTTATTCTTTAAAATCTGTAAGAATGTTAACATTTTTCTTAAACCATCCGCACGCTGTGCTGCTAGGGCAAAATAATAAAGAAATATTAAAATCTATTAAGTACTTAATATTATCTTGAACAGTCGTAATGCATTAGGTACATTCGTAACAAGAATATCGTTGTAAAGATGAATTTAATAAACCAGTCCTTATTGTATTATTCTGAGGTAATTAGCAATAGCAAGAGGGTTATGTATTTATTTTAATTAGTTTCTAGTCTATTGCAATATATTGTCTGATCATAAGCAAACCGCACTATTTAATTAAAGCTTTTTATCTACTTATCAGAAGTTTAATCAAACATTTAAAACCGACAAAAAAACGACCGATTCGGATTCGTTATTCTATAAGATATTGCAAACACCATTTACTAAATTTAAAAAATGTTTTACGATTAGGCCAGAGAGATACGCAATTTAAATTATAAAACAAGTTGGGTTGCTACGAGTCAACCTTTTAATTTATCTTATTTATTTCCGAATACCCAAACGCAACCCACATTTGATGATGATGATTTTCGTATAATGGAAAAATTACGAAGATTGTTTGTTATTTTCACAAGGGCCTAGTAAGGACGTCAGCGGCAATTTTTTGACAGATTATCAGTGATAACTGTCAATGAATCGCGTCTTACACGTGATGGAATAACGAAGCGTACTGCGTGAGCGATCTGGACGCGAACGCGACGCGGCGCGGCGCGGCGCGAAAACAACAAACAGTATAGACCTATTGAAGTGGCCTACGTGACCACGCACGTAGGTGCGGTGCGACGCGGCGTGAAGCAAAGCGAACGCGATCAGTTGGCTTGATTTGTTCGCGCGAACTGGACGCAAGTGAACCGGGGGGCGCGGGGCCGCCGGCCGTGGTGGTACAGGACGGTTCGCGCGCACGTAGGACATAGTAGCCGCGTCGCTCCGCACTGCATTAAAACTCATCGCATCCGCGCCTCGCCGCGTCGCCTCGCGCTCGCATCCAACCCGCTCACGCAAGACACCGCGTAAGGTAAGGGTTTCGTTTGAGTATTCGATTGTGATTATAAAAGCGTAATTTGTACTGTATTTTATTTAATACATTTTATTATAATTTTATGCGAATTTAACAACCAATAAAGCTCATACTTGCCGTCTATGTGCTGAAGTATACGAAGATACGACGGTGGCGCGACCAGTGGGGCCACCATTGTGTCTTAATGAGATAAGGCCCTTAGAACAGAGTTCACCAACAGGTGGTTAAATTTTAAACCGTTGTTTTGACCTTTTTGACATAAGTTTTCACACATTAAACGTCTAAGATAACCAAAGAAGCTACCTAATTCCCGATTATCTTTTGGTGAACACACGCCTTATAGGCAGCTTCATCGGTTAACTTTGATGTATGAAAATTGGTGTCAAAATCTTCAAAACAACTGTTTAAAATTTAACCATCTGTTGATGAACTCGGGGCTTTGTCTGTTCACTTAACCACTGTCCCGTGGTTAGACCTGAATCGTGTCAGCGTCACTTTGTAAGCTAAGAGGGAAAATTTGCTTTGTGGACCGTCTTATCAAGACGCAGAAACCGTGGTCCGGCTCCGTGAGGCTGGGCAGTGAATGCGTTAAGCCTTTTTAAACTTTAATGAATCTTTTTTTCGTTGATTTTCGTTTCGATGATAGAAAAAAACAATAGATTAAATAACTTGCTTGGGTTGACGGTTGAATAGTGTGTCAAATTTCAATTGACCAATCTACGACAGTTACAGACGGTTGACACTGACACGATCAAGGTCCACCTAACACCTCTACTGTGTCGGGACATAATTTATTTATTTATTAAGAAGACAGTACATCAAAACAATCTTTTTAACCCTAAGGCGATGGTATATGTAAGTAGGTATTTAATACAATAAGCCCCGAGTTCACCAACAGATGGTTAAATTTGTACTAATCCAAACATTTTGTTTCTATATCTACGTGTACTATTTGTAAAACTGGATGATGGTTGGTAATTTAATTATCCTTCATTTGATCTCCAGTTACAGCAGGAAGATCACCAAACGAACTATTGTACACTCAGTGAGTCAACAAAAAATAATACATTTATGTGTATATATTAGAGTCTGTGGAGGCGCGGTTTAGTTGTGATTTGCCTGCTTTTCGTGGTCTTCCTAGTATATTATTTAATTTCTATCTGTACTTTACAGGGTAATATTTCCTACGTAAGGGTAATTTGTCAGCCGAGAAAATTGACAGGTTTTTATTCAAACAGATACATTGTTTTTGGAAATATGGTACAAGTTCAGCGAACAAATTAATTTACATTCACATTTGAAAGCACTATCTAGACTTATAGATATTACAGTATTTTTATACAAAATACGTAATTTTTAGAATTATTTTCACTATCAAGTATCTAAATCTGTCGAGAACTGTTAATATACGACGCCATTTACGTAAAAAAGTTACTATGAATGTAATAAAAATGCTTTTTTACAATTCAGCTATCAAACATCTATAGTAACAACTTTGGTTATTTACACGAATTACTATGTTATATTTTATAACAAATTACAGCTGACTTATGTACGTAAAATATCACGTAATATTATTAACATCATACATGCGTCGACAAAATTGCACCTTCCGTCTTCCTAGGACTTCCGTGAGGGCAGATTTGGCCGAACATCTCAAGAGGCGCAAATATGCAGGTCTCGACAGAGCCCACGCATTTGCTCCCTTTGGAGTCGAGACCCTAGGTCCGTAGGGTAACGAGGCTCTACGGGTTTTAAAAATTGATCTGAGCGACTGGCACAGCGCATCAGCCTTGCTATACAGCGGGGCTATGCAGCCAGCGTCTTGGGCACGCTACCGATTGGTTTTGATATGGATCAGTTAAGCTACCTGTAGATTGTTTGCCACAGTCTGCAGTTAGCTCAATTGTTTCAATTATAAATACGAGTTCTAATTTGTTTTTATTATATGTATGATTGTAATTTTCTTTGTTAAAAAAGATTTCGTTTTTATTGTACGAAATATGTAGATCAATTTATGTAGAAAAAGTGATATTTTTATGCAACAGCAATACATTTTATGAAAATCGAAATCTACGATTACAACGGTCGGTACGTACTGTGAACAGTAATTGTTTACGAACAATAATGCTATTAAATAATATCTACATAGTTCGTAATACAAGTCTAGTTTCTATATTCGACTAAAATTCATAAACAACTTTCTAGGTATACATAATACTGTTATATTGACAGGCTTAAAAATACTTTGAACAACTATCCTTTTCATAAGATCAGTTTAATCCAGACCAATTTATAAACACTAGATAATTTTTTTATCTTTATATTGTTACTTGCAGTTGTTGTAGTTACTGTGGTTGTTCAATTAAGATATATATATACGGTGTCATACGGTAATATCGTTAACTCTATCTGAAGAACATCACCTTAAGTTATGGATAGTAGGAACCGGTAGGTACAATCATCGACTACAATAAAATTTTCAAACAGTATACAGCTTTTGAAAGTCTTTAGAGGATTGAGCGTAACAGGCTGATTCAAACAGTGATCTCGCAAGTTTCATACCTGCGATTCGCGGTGTAATTGCTCAGTAGGAAAGGGGTAGGAACTAGTGCAAGCCTGCGGGTCCGCCTGCGTAGAGTCACGGACCGCGAGTCGTCTGCGCCGAGGGGTGCTGAAACAAAATTGTTTTTAGCGACAGACGATTTCAGTAAATTCAATTTTCACCATAAAGTTATTACTAATATTGGCATGTCAAATAATGTATCATAATCATCATCAGCCTATACCAGTCCACTGCTGGACATAGGCCTCCCCTAATGAACGCGATAAATAATGAATACAACAGTACAAATATTAATCTTAGATATAACCTTATTTATTGTACTTTAAGATAAATAAATAATGCTGGACAATTCAAACAGCATTATTTAGCCCCAAGCTAAGCGCAGCTTGTGTTATGGGTACTAGATAACTGATATAATACAATACATAGATATTTGTTTATTATAAGTAAGATATTATTTATTTACGATTATTATGTTTAACAGCAAGCGTTGCCTACCTCTTATGAAACCCAAATATTTTTTTGATATTTATGTATTCTACAAATTATTATACAAATTATAACTTATAAACTGTGTCCTATAATACAAGCAAATTTTGCATTAGAGGGGAGTCCCCCTTTAAATGCCGCCCAAAAAATTCATATTTACGAATAAGCCTTTCCGGTCGTATGTTGTTTAGAATATACAACACAATTTTGTGTTGTCGTATAGAGAAAGTTTTTCGTACATTAATGGCATTCTTGAAAATTGGCGTCCTTGAAAATTTTAATAAATTTTAAAAATCTTTTATCTATAAGATTTTCCTTGAAAATTATGCCATTAATGTACGAAAAACTTTCTCAATACGACCATAGACTCTAAGTTATCGAAATTAACTCAACAACTTAATTTTATAGCTCACCTAACTTAACCCTCGGCAGCGTGTACGGCTGGGGTCAGACCCAGTACTGGTTGCGGCGCAGCATCGGGTTGTCTGCGCTCGGCTGCTGTCGGACAGGGTATGCAGCCTCGCTGGTCTCGTAGCTGCTCCAGTCTTCAGCCTGGAAGATTAATATAAAAATGTTTTAGTGCGATGAAAAATATGATCAACTAGTTTCTGGCGCTGTTTCTATGAAAACGTTTATAGGTTATCTCTATGCCATAGGAACAGATTTTTTTGGTATAAAAGAATCACAGTTTTCATAGAAAGAAGTATGCTTAGCAAAAACAAACCAGACAGAGTGAAGAACACAAAGATAAGAGAAAGATCCAAGAAAGAAAAGGTTACATTCGTAGTAGGAAAGAATAAATGGAGATGAATAGGTTACACTTTAAGGGGAACTGAGTGGTGGATCAAAACCGTTACAAATTTACAACCTTAAAACCGGAAAAGGAAATGTGGCAGACCATATAAAAGATGAGAAGACGACTGAAAAACTGTAGCTGGGAAGTTATGGTGAAGGCAGCAGTGTACACTGTTGGACACAACTTGTACATAGACTCACGTCAGTATGATCCTCGGTGCCGTACGGGTAGCGTGCGTTCAGGTCCGGTAGTGCGTCGGCCAGAGGCGTCACTTTGCACGCGATACTACCGCCAGAGGGCAGCGGCGTGCTGGCGCCAGTGTGGACTGACTGCTCGGAGGAAACGTAGCTGGAAAATACGGCAGGAAATAAGAAACATATTATACTTATCGTTACATAATATTGTACTCTTTAGTATTATTATATACTCTTTAATATTAATATTTCAAGTATTTTATTTTTTATAGTAGGTAATTTTTCAACTCAAATAGCGATGTGTATAACAATAACCATTCATTCTTCTTTCAATAAAGATTTTTATACCTATACCTTAGCCAAACTACTTGTAGATTTTTTTGTAGGTAAACAAACCGCCCATACTTAACCTAGCATTCACTCTGTTGCCGCGTTCTTTTATACGAAATTTAGTAAATTTAGTAGTTCGGCTATAGGTATATCTATCTTAGGTGGAGAGCGAAAGTCGAACTGACCAATGTCGACCAATAGTGGCAAGCTGAATACCGGGCGCCATGTCGCTCATTAAGAATTGTCTAGATTTAAGGACATAAGTCTGACCAGTGGACGTGGACGAGCATAGGTTCTTCTTCTCTTCTCAACATCCTATATTGGTCCACAGCTGGACGCAAGCCTCCCCCTAACAAGCGCCTTATTGGTTTTTATACCATTAGGGGTAATGCCCATAATCCCCACGAGCAAAGGTTGATGAAGATTAATTCCATACGAACGTACAAAGTGTTCAATCTAATCAAGGACACAATACGGACTACTTAGAGTCATGATAGATACCATTGCAGCGGATACCAGCGGCATTATCACGTCTCTGTGATCACGGTTGAAATAGCGTCGGTATTTGATCACACTTTTGATATAGGAATAATTGGATCCCGCTTCAGACACCGTTGGCTTTTGTTAATACTTTGATACCGTTCATCATTTTGTATCTATGGTCACTTACCGTTTGATGGTTGGAGTAGGGTGCGCAGGCGACGGCATCAAATGATCCGGCGGCCGAGGCAGCGGTATCGGCGCTACGCCCTGCGCCGGCCCGTGAATCTTAACAAGCGCATTCTGCTCACGCAAAAGATAACGACGGCATTTGATAACACCAAGAATGAATACTATGGCTACGACGACCCCGGAGAGAGCCATGAGTATGGTCATGTAGTAGGAGGTTGCTTCGCCGTTCGCTACCTGTAAGATGAGAAAACGACATTTACATCTATATTCTCTTTCACTTTTTCCGCTAAGTGCTATTGGACAAAAAATTTAAGTGAAGAGAATCAATTAAAGCTTGCGGGGCAATGCAGCGTCAGGTCAGCGTCTTGGGAACGCACCGACTGGTATTGTTATGGATCAGTTGAGGTACCTGTAGATTGTTTGCAATAGTATGCAGTTAGCTCAATTGTAAATACTAGATTTAATTTAATTCTAATATTTCATTGTAATTTTCTTTGTTAATTAATTAAATCAATTAAAATTTAAGCTTTATTTTTTATATTAAATTAGTTTAAAATGTAACTTGTCAATGAGGTTATAGTATGCCATATTACGTCATTCATTTTAGATTTCTTAAAAACTGTCTCGACTAAGCTAATTCGAGTTGTCAGTTGCTTTCATTTTGAACTTTTTACTCAAACAGAATACAGTTTAATTTAACTTGAAGAAGTTTGCAGAAATGTATAGGAATATGGGGGTTTATCAAGTTAATGCTTACATTTTTCGATAAACATTGATTCCTGGGGCAGGACTTTATTAGCAAATTATGATAAAATCACTGTAATACAGTTCTAAAGAAGGATGCGCCAGTCAATTAACCATTTTTTCAGTCGCAAGATGATCGTTTGAGTGGTATTCATATCTGTTAACGTTATTAGCCCGTTTTATGAAAGCTTGCCATTGCCATATGCTTAAGTAACGTTTATGCTATACAAAAGCGTTACTCAAGTATTTATTGATGACTGAGCAAGCTAAATACTAATTCTGGCCTTAAACTTTGTTAGGTGTTTGTCTTTTTTTTAATTAGCATATGTTAACAAACTATTCTATAATCATCATCACCAACAACCTATATTAGTACACTGCTGGACATAGGAACCTAATAGACATTCTATCATTCTAATGTAAAGTTTTAGTATGTTCCTATTTTATTCTGTGTTTGAATTTTGTGTTAAATATTAATTATGATTTGTCTGAAAACTAAACCGACTTATTGATTCATTAAACATCCAATCAATCAGGATTTTCAGAAACCTAGTAAGAACAATCTTACCGGCACTCCCTCATGACTCTCCGGATCGTTAGGTCCCGGCAGATTCTTCTTCTGCCGATTCCCAATCTGTATCTTCACATCACCAGCCGCCGGTTGGAAAATAGTCGCCGCCAGTAAAAATCTAAAGCTATCTTCAAAACCGTTCAGATCTCTGAGCTTTTTCTGTGTCACATAGAAAATAACACCAGCTTTTACATCTTCATGGGTAAAGTATGCTACTTCTCTTTCTCTCGCACTGGTTTTTTCCCCAGAACTGCGTATTATCTTCTTTAAAACCCCAAACCTGGGTTTCTTTAGCAGCGTGTATATAGGATCGCTGGCTGTCAGCTTCGCAAGGCCACTCGCGTCCATATTACTGAGCGTGATCTTGGTTTTCTCGCTCTCGACTTTAAGATCACCTAAAGTCATCAATGGTTGTACAGTCACTTCTATAGTGAACGGACGCGTCCCGTTGCTATGATGTACGTAAGCGATAAGGTCGAAACCGTCGCTAGCTGTTGTCATATCATTCTGCATGTATATAACCACTTTATCCATTAGGTCTTTATGTGAGAAGTACGTAACTGGATTTCTCCCTACGTATATCATGCCGTAGGTCGGTTGCCGTGTGATATTGTACCAGACTTTATTTTTCTGCGCATTGGTGTCTACGTATATTTGGTCTGTTGTCAACGTAGCCACGTTAGACCCTTGCTGTAGGTAGATAGGGTGGGATGACGTCACATTAAGTATAACTGGAACGACATCTATAGTAAATACAGTGTAAGTAGGTTTGAACTGGCCATCCCATACTCTGAAGTAGAATGTAGCTGTTTGCAAGATTCCAGAATGTTCGTAGATCACTCTCCCTTTGTTTATGTCGTCTTGCGTGAATTTATTGATGGACTGAGCCTCATCTATAGTCTGGTTTTTGTCGAGCATCACCATTCTGCCTTGCGTGGGTCCGCTGATGATATCGTAGAGTATTCCATCGGGGCCTGTGTCGGCGTCTTCGGTGGACAAATCACTTTTGGTAATCGTATAATTCTCGCCTTGCACAACTTGTATCTGGGGCGTATCTGTGAGCAGTCTGAATGGTTGATCATTGACAGGGACAACATGGATCGGTATTGTAACATTGCAGAGTAAAACGTAGTCCGGTAAGAGGAATAACGCCATTAAAATTTTGTCTTGTAGCGTATCGGAATCGTCGTGTTCGTAATTGACCACTCCTCCTTCCAATTGCGATTGGGTCATAGACGACATGAAAGGTTTTAGTTCGCCGTGCGAAGGTTGGGACCATTGCGCTTCTAACTGCGGTTGCCTCACCCCCGCTTGAGTTTCCAAGTAGTTTATAACATTTGTTACATTCACCTTCACTGGGACTTTATCCCCCTCTTGAACTATTATCTCCGGAATATAAACATACTTGGCTAGCCCGCCTGATGAGACGGATATATCAATATTGAAGGTTATGTCAGTCAGAGGTTTGGCTAAAGCCGCTTCGACGGTGAATATGAAGGAATCGTTGGTATGTAGGTCGGAGAAGGGATGCGTATGTTCGTAGAAAACTATTGAATTGTTCACGTCTTGCTGTGTGAATTGTTTGATAGACCTGTGATGGTTTTCACTGTTCAGCATTATAAGTCTGCCTAGTGAAGGTGCCCTTTCGACTTTGTAGACAATATTTCTAGTGGCGTCCGAGCATTTCGACATGAGAATGTGGTTATTCAGTGGTTCTCTCATAAGTGGGAAGACGCGCAGGTTTTGCTTGCGGAGTATCTTGAGGGAAACTGACTTGGTTGAGATCAGGAATGTTATTTTGGATAGTTCGTGCAGGCCGTCTGTGACGTTGAATATCATCTTGCCTTTTGTACCATCTGGAAGATAAACAGTGAGTCTTTAGTTTTGTTACAAATCGAATTAAATAAATACTGATGTGAGTAGAGTAACAAATATCAAATATCAATAACGTTTATTTCTTTAAGCTTACAAAATAAGCACTTAGACAAGTCAAATTTTATACTATAAACAGGTTTATAAATGGTCATTATTATCAAATAAGAAATATGATGTTATTGATTTTATTCGCTTCAATTTTTTGTCCACTAGTGGAAGAAGCGAAAAAGAAACCACTAGTAAGTTATATAAATCTTAAAATTAATACATTAAGTACTTATCTCAGTCTAAATATAATCTAATTTGTATATAACTCAATATTTATATGAAACTAACTAAGCTTAACATTATATCCCTTATATACCATTGTCGGTGTGGAACTGAGCGACATCTGGCCAAGCATTTACATCATTGATGTAATCATCTATGGAGTAATAGGCTTTCTTTATTAGATTTCGTTTTATGTACTGTTTAAATTTACGAATAGGGAGCTCAGTTGCTTCAGATGGAAGCTTGTCATAGAAGCGTACGCAATTTCCCATAAATGATTTCCCTACCTTTCGTAATCTATACGATGGCATGTGCAGTTTGTTCTTGTTTCTTGTATTTACTTTGTGAACATCACATTTTTTTAAAAAGCTATCTTTGTTTTTGTGCGTATACATTAGATTTTCATAGATGTATTGCGATATTACTGTCAAAATATTTATGTCTTTAAATAATTCCCTCAAAGAGTGGCGTGGCTTTAATTTATAAATTGCGCGTACAGCCCTTTTTGGAGAACAAAGATAGTCTGAATGTCGGCTGCCCGTCCCCAAAGCAAAATACCATAAGACATGATACTATGGAAGTAACTGAAATAAACTAACCTAGCAGTATCTTCATCGGTAATATATCTAATTGTTCGAACCGCATATGCTGCTGAACTAAGTTTGCCTGCGAGAGCATCAATTTGCGGTTTCCATTGAAGAGAGGAATCAATATGTAACCCTAGGAAAACCGTTGAGTCGACAAGGTCAACGATCTCATCCTTTAGCATTATCTTAGTTGGGAGTTCTCTTACATTTGGTAACATGAATTTTATGCATTTGGTTTTTTTAGCATTTAGTAAGAGGTTGTTGGAGGTGAACCAATCTAGTATTTGTGAAAGCGAGTTATTTACATCGTCATAATTAAATTTATTTCTGTCAACTTTAAAAATCAATGAAGTATCATCAGCAAATAACACTATATCACAGAGATCTTTTGCAAAAAAAGGGAGATCATTTACATATACTAAAAATAAAAAGGGACCTCATATTGATCCTTGTGGAACGCCCAATTCAATTTTTTTAACAGATTTCTTAATTATTCCTTATGCCTAACGGATAGTAAGGATGCATTAACAGGACCAATTTTTACAGATTCTTCGCTACTACAATCATTTACTGGATCCGGACTTTATGTGCATTAACTGTCTATATCATTTTGATTCAATTGACGTATTTTAAAAGTCTCCTATATAATTTTATTTAAATTTAACGTAGGTATTTAGAGCGTCGTTTGCACAAGAATACTTAACTGGCTTAAAATTAGATTAGATTAATGAGTTGCAAATACCATACACTTCAAACTCAAATAACACAACACATTTAAAAATCGTTGTGCAAGCGGGGCTAAGTTAATAAAGGTCCGGGTGAAACATGTTCTTTTATAATAGTACAGATATGTAAAACCAAACTTACTAGTATGCACAAATATAACGTTTCCTCTGTCGATATCGGCCTGCGTGAAGTGATGCACCGCGTTTTTCAAGGCCCCCTTCATCGCCATATAACCCGACACTATGTCCGCTACAATGATTGTCACATTCTCGAGCGGCGTGTCGATGTCGTTTACATCTGTAACAAGGTAATTTTATGATTAAAACTTATGGCTGTATAATTAGCTGAGAATCCATCTGAGTATCAGTAAATTCTCTAAGACTATAAATAGAACAGATTGGACTTTATAATATGACAGTTAATACTATATAGATCCTTTGTTAACCGCTTTCACTGACGCCCACGAGGTCTACTATGTCGTCGACTCACCTTGCAACTTTTACTGAATACATTACATAAAATAAATTATATTACATAGCATATTCCTAGTGAGGGCGAAGCTGACTTCTTCCCAATCGCATAGCCGAATGTTAGCAGCAACGATCGGTGTCATATCGTTAACAGACACGATGGTGACTCAAATATCCAACGGAAAGCGAGCCGTTTGTTGCCATCAGTTACAGGTACTAAATAGTACTTACATAGTTCGTTCCTAGTGAGCGCAAAGCTGCCTCCTTCCTACACGCATAGTCCTGTGTTAGCAGCAACGATCGGTGTCTCGCCGTTATCAGGCACAATGGTGAATCAAATATCCAACGGAATTAACGCCGTTTGTTGGCATCAGTTACAGGCATACATAATACTTACATAGTTCGTTCCTGGTGAGCGTAAAGCTGCCTCCTTCCCACACGCATAGTCCTGTGTTAGCAGCAACGATCGGTGTCTCGTCGTTAACAGGCACGATGGTGACGCGCATCTCGAACGAAACGCTCTGTTTATTGCCCTCTGTTAAGGCTATTAGCTTGAATGTGTCCGACGTTTCTTCCGAGCCGTCGTGTACGTACTGGAATATAAATAAATAAATAAATAAAATAAAACAGTAAATAAATATTATTTAACTCTTAAATGAGTAAATACCATTCTTCTCCAGTCTGCACTTATTTATCCCACTATATACAGAATTGATTCTCAAGAAATGTAATATGGACATTTGTATTATAAGTCTGGCCACAGTAGTTTTCTTCCACGCACTTCCTCTATCAAACGTCAACTCCTTATTTATACCTTTAGGGACCAAAACAATATAAGTGGACCGGAATTTTAATGCAGCATGATCAAGCTCTAAAGCAAGACATAGCGCAGAGTTTGAGGCAGTAGACCTGTGGTAGTCTGCTTAGTCATAAATATTTTGTCTGTATTGTTCTTGTGGTGTTTATTTATTCGTTAATACACAAGCAGCCTGTGGCTGATGTGACTATACAGTTCAGTGTCATTAACAAAACATGTTATAACTTTTAATAAAATATGCTAGTTTAAAACTAAGAACTAGGAATGAGATAGCAAGACTATGTCATTCAGTCATGTTAAGGGCCTATTCTAACTTAAATCAACTCCGTCAGAACAAAATATCTTCGAAGCTACTACATATTTAACTTTTAAAAGTTATATTATGGTAAAGTTCAGGACTTACTCTATCGATAATATGTTTCGAAAACACGACTCAATAAAATTATCTCGATAGAAAAAAAATCGCAGTTACCTAAAAATTCTTACTAAAACCTGAATTTCTCAATAAATACAGAAGTTAAGATCTTGAGAATAAGCATTGTATTACATAGAACTAAGTATAAAGAACATTTCATATGTTTCAATTCAATAAACTAAAACTTGAACTCTGGGCTTGCGTTGCGTTGTTTTGGCATGCCCTGTCCCGTTTCTATGAACGCAAAATCCTATGTTTATCCTTTTCACAAAATTTGAAGTTGTATAGGTTCTTAATACATGACTTCAACAAGGATTCCAGTGTTTGGCTGACGATTTCCGTCGTACATTTGAAATGTAGAAGCAACACTCACCTGAATATTCCCAGAATTTAGCTTCAAAACCGGCAGCGCGTTCAATTCCTGATCTCCCATCATAATCTTTCCGAACTTGGGTTTCACCGCAACTTTGTAAGACACCACCTTTCCTCTATAGTACTCCGTCTCAGTTCTAAACGAATCAGGTTTCAAACTGACCGAGGCTCCCTCTACCACCGTCAGATTCGCCGCTGCCACGTAGAAATGTTCGGGTATAATAATTATTTTGATTTCAACGTCTCTAAGCCAAACTATGCCGTTGGTTACATCCATACGTATTCTGTCTCTCGTTCGGTTGACCCCTGATTGTACGTAGAGCAATCGGTTTGCGTTAATAATTGATTGATCGAAGACTTTGGTGTGAATAGGCTCTTCGTTGTAATTTTCTAGTTCGAGAGTGTTAGGGGTCGTCGCGACTTCTAGCCAGCCGTGGTAGGGTCCGTCTGTTACTCTGTATACGATATTTGATGGTTCGATTTGAGGATGCATTACCTGAAAAATTGAAGAATTACAAATGTTGCGTTCAGTACAGACTATTCTCAATTGGCTCTCGAGGTCACAAACTGTGATTATTCATTGGGCCAAAATTATTCAAGTCAGAACAAAAAATCAGAACTACCGGATTTGACGCTAGCTACTTTCGTATTCACGATTAGGTTACTGTACTAATTACAGTCGAGCAAGAAAAATGACAGAGACAGTGTCGCCATCTGGCTACACCTCAGAAAAAGTATCATATGGAAGTGCCGTAAGCATGTACTTTTCCTGGATACCTAAGTGAACAAATCGGTTGATAAACATGGCGGATTATGGATGTTCACTTGTTCGTCTAGTCGATAACATTATATCGATGGACGAGCTTGTCTTTTTAATCGACATCAAAAAAGGAAAGGTTCTATGTTCGACTGTACATTTTTTTTTGTATGTGCGCTGATTTCTCAGTCAATGAGGGCTACCGTTTTTGTGCTCACCAGTTGGCGCTACTGTAAAGTAAGGTCAGAACAAACTTTACTAATAGGCGACGGGAAAATATATTATTTACATTTATATCATACTAGCGACCCGCCCCGGCTTCGCACGGAAACCTCTAAAATTGTCAGTGTTCCTCTACTATATTATGCATGTATTATACATAATTATAAACCTTCCTCTTGAATCACTCCATCTATTGAAAAAACCGCATCAAAATCCGTTGCGTAGTTTTAAAGATTTAAGCATACTTAAGGAAGCACAGACAGACAGACAGCGGGAAGCGACTTTGTTTTATACTATGTTATGAAGCGCGCATTTCTGAGGTGGTCCCATTGAACCAAGGCAGGATCTGATGGTGGAATCCCGGAGAAATCGAAGGAAACCCTCATTTTTGGAATCGGAGCTGGATCCGAGGGTTTACCGGAGGCGAAGCAGGAGCAGAATATGTTTTAATTGGAAGGCAGATGTATTATAGGCAACTATTATAAACAACACAACACAATACATTTTTATAAAATCATTTATTTAAAAAGATATAACTAAAAAAAAACATACCTACCTACTTTTTTTCTAAAAAAAGTAAGGTGTAATTTTCTTATTTGGTACCTTACCAGATAAGAAAATTACAAATGTTATTGCGAAATAAAATAATCTTATTAAAATAGTTCCTAAAAGAAAAATTTTCTGTTGTCTTTTTACCGAAATATTTGAATCTTATGTCAAGGTAAGTTTTTACAACTGATTTAATTAATAAAAGTTGATGCTTTGAATCATGTTCGCTGGAGTCTGTTTTCGAACATTCCTCAATGTTCTCTATTGGGAACGAATATTATGTGGAAATAATATTTTTCATTGTTAATTTTCCTGAAATTACTTTTTAGTATCTTCTCGGTTTTCAGACAAATGTTCTTCTCTAGTTCTTTCAAAGGTTCTTGAGTTCATGGCCGGATATTTTCTAAGCCAATATTTTCTAACCATTCCCTTCGCCGGTATTCGTTTCTTGGTAAACTAAAACAAGAAAAAATATGTAACTTCAAAATACTACTAAACTTCAAATCTGAGTTGCATTTGAGTATTCGGGCGTTAGTAAGGTCAACAAAAAAAGTGTGTCATATTTTTGTCAAAGTTTATTTTGAACCCAAAAAAGGTCAAAAAGGACGTAAACAGTGGTCAACTTTAAAAGCTCCTAGCCGGCGCATTTTTTATGTTAGAACGTAGGTTTTTTTTTATTTAAAAGCTATTATGATAGACAATAATAAAAAGTCATAAAAATATCTAGTATTATAGGCTTAATTTTAAGATTTTTGGAGATTACTGGAAAAAAACAGCATAAAAAAATGTAATTTTAATACAAAAATTAAACTTTAAGTCACGATAGCCACTCGTTTGTGAGTTATTTGTTATTTTATCGTCATTGTCACATATCTGACATGATTATGGTTTTTATTTTAACAAAATAGACCCACTACTTCGGAAGAAATATTTTTTTTATTAAATAGAGTCATTAGTGAGTAATAAAAATTTTAATTCATCAATAAAGTATGTACGATTTTTTTAAAAAAAATTCTATTTTTTTTTGTCGATAATTTTTGATCTAGTTTCACCCCCTTTCGGGGTTGCACTTTATCCAGGGACACACTGTATACCTTAAAACTAACATACATTATATAACATAAAAACTTAATTACTGACACGTTTTTCTGTGATTACGGTGACGACGACGTGTAAATGACGCAATCAAAAATAAAAAAGTCATCTACACTTGCCCCATAGTTACACTTAGGTACCCAAACTGGCCTTACCTAATTTATCGATAACGTTCGATGTTCGATGATGTTCGACACTAGCACTGGTTTTTATGTCTTCGATGTGAATGAAATATTGAGAATATTGCGGGTTTCTACAGCTCACAATAAAGATGATTCAAAATAATAGGTTTTTATACACTTTATATCAAATACACTATACAATAGATATCAGTTTAACGAAATGTTAGCCACTTACCGGTGAAAGGTTAGATTCGGCCTGTTTTTGCTTTGGCATAGGCCACAGCCTGCTACAGAACACTTCATGGTTCTTCTTCTATATGATTTTCAATTTATATCACAGTTTTGCTCAATAAATAATTTGAAAACACGGGGAAAACATAAAAATCTCACAATGGCATCTAAATGACATGTAAACAAAACCGTGGAATAAAATGGCCTCCGTGATAGCAAAAGTACATCGAAACCAGGAAGAGGGCGCTGATAAAAAGAGTGTGTATGCTTTTTCCTAACGTAAAACCACTGTTGTGAGAAAGAGACTGGTAGTCCATATTGCTTCCGTGTCAAATTGAACAATTACGGCACTTCCATATGATACTTTTTCTGAGGGCTACACTAACCCCCGAATACTCAAAGGCATCTCAGATTTAAGCGCGTCTCAAGTGTCGAATTTATGACACATTTTCATTGAAAACTGTCAAAAATCGCCACTTGAGACGTGCTTACACCAGAGATGCGTTTGAGTATTCGGAGGTTAGAGAACAAAAAATTAAGGTTGACGACCTCTGTGGCGCGCTGGGCGAAGGTCTGCCTGCGACGCAGGAGGTTGCGGGTTCGATTCCCGCCTCGTAACAAATGTGTGTAGGATCTGCAGACATCTGTTCAAAGTGTTCTGGTCGTTTTCTATGTATAGTAAAAATATGATCTATGTATTGTGCTATAATATATAGTACCCATAACATAAGCTCCGGCTGGGTAATGCTGTGTGAATTGTCCAGCATTATTTATTATTATTTATTTAAGGTTCCATTTCCATAAAAATTGATACGAAAATCGTAAACAAAACCAGAAGCGCACTCAAAAACGAGATTGCAAAGTAACTATCAGCCCGCTGGTTCCCACTGCTCACTGCGGGAAATACTTCTGTTCCCTTGTTTCATACATTCGGGCCTAGCGCGTGAGTTGACCAATAAGTACAAGCAATGAGCTTTTAATTAGTCTTGCCATCTATTTACTGTTCAAGGATTTATAAAGGATATATAATTATATCTGGTCCTGTGCCTATCTTAAGTGGGTGATAGACGTGCGAGTAAGTTCGCGAACTTGTGGCTCGACGACCTTTTTCGCTGGTGTGTCACCCTAAGTACGCGTACTTTAAAACCGCCGAGTAAGATCGTTGGCGATCCGACGAAGTTTGAAATTTTGCCCGTAACCCGCCTCCGCTCGTACGTGTGACAGCACTGCGATCCGCGAGCCACCATTTTGTTTCGCAAGTTCGTTCGACTTCGTCTTTTGTGTAGTTTTAAAAATGTAATACGATATAATTCATAAATAACAAAAAGCTTCTTCTTTCGACGACATCGCAATGCAGTAAGCTTTACGTGTGTCACCGACGTCGAGCGGAGTAAGTTTGCGATCTTAAAAACCACGTCCTTCAAGTTCGCACGTCTATCACCCATTTCAAGCATTTAGCAAGGCATACCTCTAGGATCTCCTTAGTAATATTAACACTGGTGGACTCTTCAACCACGAGCGCACGAGCTAAGGTCACCCGAAGTGGCTCCCAGTAGCTAGAGGGAAATATCTTGATCAGGTACACGCCTTCGCCCCATGTGTCCAGGCACATTACTTTGAACCTGTCGATTAAGATAACGGATTAGTTTGGGATATTAAATATGATTTACTTATCTTTATTCATTATTAATCCCTAGTGCTACAGGTAAATGCTCGCCATGAGTACTGAGTGTTAAGGCGCTACCTCGGCGCACACTAGCGCCGCCACCTATTTTATCGTATTACGATGAACAAAGAAAATATCAAAAATCGGTAATTATTATGAGCTTTTTTAATTCCTATGTAATAGTTTTATTCTGTATAGTTTATAGGCAGAGATTCGTAAAAAAGATTTTCATGATTACCAAGGGCAATTTCTAATCTCAGCCTAGACTATACAAAATAAAACTATTAGAGGTATTTTTAGAGAAACTTATGATAGGTACAAACTGTGCGATGGATTTTAGAAATTCCTTTTGTCTTAATAATATGACAAAATAGGTGGCAGCGCTTGCCTAGATTGAGATAGCGCCTTAACAAGAAACGACATTTAACTCTCAGTTTCAAAGTTGGTCGATTTACAGAACCAAAGAGCACTTCGTTTCCTGCTTATTAATAAAAACATTCTAGGCCTTTCTCCTCCATTAGGTGTAGGAGATAAGAGATGTTATAGATTCTGACTTGTCATATTAACCTCTCTTGAGTAGAGTCGAGGTGAAGTGAATCTGGAACTGTACCTGAACTGATCACTAGGCGTCTTGGGCTCGCGATGTCTGTAAGCCACTCTGCCTGCCGCGACATCTAGCTGCGTGAATGTCACCACGCCTTGACCTTCGCCGACCTCTATAGTCCCGTGTTTAGGCTCGAGAGTCACTTCGTAGCGGATGTCCTCCTCAAGGCAGTTCATGTTTGTGTCCACCTGAAAGAGTTATAGGATGATTTTAAGTTCCTAGATTTGTCAGCCACAACCATTAGCAGAATTGGTAGACTTTATTTTCCTGGCTCTACCAATCACATATAAAATTAAGAGTGACATCGGTGTTATTTCACATAAAAATGGAACTGTAATGTGGTTTTTATTGAACTTTGAACATTTCCAGAACCAGATGACCTTAAATGAAAATCAATTTGTTGCTTGGAAGAAATATTTAACTTTATGTAACTAATCTATTTTAGTCCACAGCTGGACACCATCATCATTATTATTGACCTCTTTGCATCAACGTAATATGATTGAAGAGGCGTCAGTTCGTTAACTGCGGACCTCGGATATATGCCTAATTATATGCAATGAGTACTACGGCACTCATTGCATATAATTAGGCCCCTTCTAAAGGCCAAGAACGTATATTATATATAAGACATTGAATGTACATTGTATAATATATATTTTTGTCCTTTCTCCTCCCTTCTGATCCCTTAAATATAAATACAGAAGGGGTGCTATGGCGCTCATTAGGGGAGGCATACGTCCAGCAGTTAAAGAACTGACTTTAGTCATAGTATCTTCTCTTGAGTCGAGTTGAAGTGAAGTGAATCTGTCTATTATCTGTCAGCAGTGGACTAACATTATGTTGATGCTGATATTACTAACCTTCAAATCTCTCGAAGTAATAACCACAGCCTTTCCATTTTCCACAATAGACCCATTAGTCGGGTACATTCTTATGAATGGCGGCGATGCTTGAATCTCCAAATGACCGTTCACATCAAACAATCCATCCGAAATCCAAAAAGCCATCTTCCCATACTCCTTACCCTGGTGCTTGAACAGAACCAGATTCTTATTGATATCTTCTTGAGTAAACTGAGCTATTTGCTCCGAGGGATTATCAGCTCTAAATATACCACCGTTCGGTGGATCTTTGGTAAAACGCTGGACTGTATACATGATGTCTGATGGTTTCGTGTCCAAATCAGCGTCGGTGTAACTGAGATCTCTAGCGGTGATCAGCCTTGCTCCTCCGTGAACAATGTGGAAGATATTGTTATCAGCGCGGACAGGGCTGTTGTCATTCTTCAGGATTATGTCAATGTGGAAAACTCCAACGTATTGGAAATCCTCTGGTTCCGGACTCAATGCCATGAAGTGGAATGAATCGTGTCGGCTTTCTGAATCGTCGTGGGCATAGTAAACTCTATCTGAATTCAACTCCTGCAGTGTGAAGTAGGTTGTATTATCGCGTAGGATTTTGAGGTTTTCGTTCAAGACTTCGACTTTGCCGTGTTTCGGCAGATGTGTGATGTTGAAGATCAGGTTTGTAACGGCATCCGTTCGCAGGTTCAGATGTGTAGCTGGGATGACCATTCTGGAACCTTCTATGACCTGTAGCCTCTCCAGGGTTGTGTGTACTCGGCTAGTAGAATGTTCTGATGGGTAGGCGCCCGGGGTATGCTTTATAGTCATGACTCCGGTTTTATTGTCGCATTCTGTCGCTCCGACCACAAATGTGAATTCGTCTTGGATGTGTGAGTAAGCCCGTCTGTGCAATCTGTACCAGAGTTGATCGCAGTCGACATTTTTCTGCGTGAAAGTACTGTGCAGCTGAAGGTGATGTTTGCCGGTAGACAGGTGCAGTATACCATACTTTGGTGCGCGTACAATCGTGTACAGAATGTTTTCTGTCGGTAAAGCAAGCGGTTTCGTCTCGTATTTGAGGTGTAGCGAGGATATGAAAGCTTCGCGAGAGTTGTTCAGAATTAGTTCTTTGTTGACCGACTGGCGCAGTTCCAGTTTTATGAATGTTAGTCGAAAATCGTAGAGGGTGTTCGTTCGTATCGCGCCGACGGAGGCTTTGAACTGAAACAAATATCACTGTTAAGTATTTGTTATTGTGTTTTGGTCGTTTTCTATGTATAATAAAAAAATATGTATCTTGTATTGTATTATGTATATCAGTTATCTAGTAGGTACACAAGTTCTGCTTAGCTTATGGCTAGATAATGTTGTGTGAATTGTGCAGTATTATTATTTATTACCATAGCCACCCACATCTATCTATTTCAGTTTAATTATTTCTTGCATTAGTTAAACATGCAAAATGCTAATATGATTATCCAAGGATCCCTGATGCGGTCATCCTGACCAAGTTAGTAAAGAGTTAGATAGGACCAGCTTTACATAGGGTCTTGTTTCTTCAAATATATAGTTAAAAACTAAAACCAGACTTCGTATAAGTTTTAAACAAGCGTTTATATTATGTATTGTCCTTATTATTTGATCTTGATAGTCAGAGGGTTTTGTTCTTGGGAAGTAAGTAGGTATATTGTGTGCCTGCTATCATATAAATATCAAAGGAAAATGCTAAAGGCAATCAGTGAAATCGCTTGAAATTATTTTTTTAGTAAAAACTATGTACTAAAAATTTATTATAAGCTAGGAGTATGTGAAACAACAGTTCATATATTAATTATGGACGTAAAATATTCATCTCATATATCTAAGTAACTTATTGATTATAAAGTTCATTAATGTATATCTTTAATGTCATATAACATTTTTCTAAGCCACCTACGGAGTATAATCTTAACTTTACTACAAGGCAGTTCTCTTATGTCTCTAGGATTTTGTTAGATACTTTAACATTCATGGCAGATCATTTTTTTCCACTCAGTGCAGTTTTGTTTTAAATAGTTAAGTTTTTTTTAGTGTGGCAAAATATGTCTAGTGGGATCTCTGTCACTCTGTCTCTCTATTAAACCAGTTACTTTTATCTTTATATTGGTTAATTTGGAAGATGTTAACGTTATGTTTCATAAAGAGAGAGAGAGAGAGAGAGCTAAATCTAAGCTTGTTTAAAAATTTCACGTTGGCTACGTGAAATTTTTTAACAAGCTTAGGTTAGGTTTCGTTCATTTTTCGCTAACGGATGTTTGTCGTCATTGTGTCGTCGCGACGTTTTATCGTTGAACGACTATCGTATCTAGTGACAACATTTCGTCATTTCGTGTCGTATACGAATCTGCCCGAAGTAAGTGTATTCGGAATTGATTTCCAGAAGGTGACCATGTCGGTAGAGGATCAATGCGGCCATTGATAATGACAATAAGACCGATGCGCCTCGAGTCTGAAGCTGGGTTATCCAGCATCTGGTTCAGCTCCTCTAGCGAAGATGAAGAATAAAGATGTGTTAGTTAAACGTGTCGGCCTATACGTGAACACCTCCATTGAAATATACAAGCCACGATGCTTTAAACTGCATGAGTTTCTGTTGTCAAGACACAGTGGAAATGCGCTTAACTCTAACACTCGTTTGAGGATCAGGCTTGGTTTTTTTTTGAGTGCGGTAGCATAAGCCATATCTAGGTCTACAATAGTCGTAAAACCGACTGGGTCCAAACGAATCTAGGGATTAATGTTGAAAATATCACTATAACTGTCGTTGAGTCTAGAATATTTTCATCCGTGACTGATCCTTACCTTGAACTCATCATGCGTCGGATTTCCCAACAGATGCATGTACCTAACTCGTCCAAAGCTGACCATCTCGCTGGTGAAAGAGTCGACTGTTTGCCATGTCCCGTCCAGAACTCTTAACCGTTCCACGACGCCGAATTGTGGTGGTTTTACTATGTCGTACCTGGGGAGATTAGTTTGATTAGCATATTGATATTTAAACACAACTTAAAGTAGGTACTACTCATCGATTTGAAATCCTGTCTTCAATAAATATTGTCAATATAATACCCATTTTTAAACAGTGTCTCAATTAGATTCTCTAATGCTAAAGTACGACTAAAAAAATACATATAATTTATTTCTAATTTACATTTTAAGATACGCGTAGGTATCTTGACGAAAACGCTGGACGCAGTGGACACCATATTGCTCTGTGGTCATGACGTCAGTTGTATGTGATAACTGAACAAATGCGCTGATGTTGCTGATGACATTTGATGCCTTTTAATTTTACTACACAGCCTAATGACATAACAACTTCGCGCCTACTATTTCATGTTATTTTAAACAGATAAAAAAAGATGAAAATCCCGCATCATAAATGTTGAATGCTTACATTAAATGTTTTAGGCCTCGATTACAAACAACACAAAGCTACACTCTCACCTAACCATACTAACATCAGCTTCTTACTCAAATCATAAGTAGAAAAATAGAATATGATTATGGATATGTTTAGCTTTGATTTCGCTTCGATTATGAAACGAATAAAGTAAGATTAGGGTCCAGCAAATCAATTCATGGCATTCACTGGGTGACACGCTGAGACCTTATACTTTGTTGATCGGCAGCGAAAATTATCTCAGCGTAACCCCGTGAATTAAATAAATTGACTTTCTGTCCGCATAAGTAAAGCTTTAAGCACTCACTTGACTTGCGCGTTGCTATCATCCGCGTTCGTAGTAAATGTCAGATTGTCAGCAGACAGTATTGCAAATGAGTTGTGAACGAGCAGCAAGCCCGTGTTGTTGACAAGACGGACTTGTAAAGGCACTATAGACACGCGTAGGATGCCTGGACCACTGGTTTCTATGCCGTCTGATACCTTGGGAATAGAGATATTGTTAATGAATGTAGGCTGGTTAACTATGAACCCAGTTTTGGTATGGAAGATCATCACCAATGTTGGGACTACATAGAATAGAAAATATTTTTATTCACTTTAAAACTACTATACACAAAAACCTTAAAGCTATATTACTACTACTTATGTAACTAAATTAGTTTGCTTTGTGCTCCAATGGCAAATATGGCCTTCACTCAGCATTGTGCTGGGTGCACACTGATGTACACCCAACGCTGTTTGTCAGTGAATACCAGAGGGGTCGTGTCACGTCACGATCGTCAGGTGCGCGATATAGACAACAAAATAATAAGGGTTTTAATATTTAAAAAAAATAGGTACCTGCCATATTTTACATGTATTTTACCTAAACACTACTAAATAATAATAAGACAATCATAAACCAAAACAATAGAAAATCATAAAATAATATTGCAATACTGCTGCCGCCGGTCGTCTGTGGTTCAGTTAGTCAGGCCATGGGAATTAGTCCGATTTATATAGTGCAGTTATATGGTGCGGTACATCATTGGTACATCATTCGTAAAAGTACGAAAGATTTTATACAATAAAAAACAAGACTGCGGATACACGTTCCCGTAGGCCTAGAACGGGGAGTATTCGTTACGGTAGAATAGATAATGACATCGCATAGTCATACATTGCGTACATTAATGAAGTTGAAGGAAATAATATCAAACAAATAACGCATTCGATGACAAACAGGTGACGAAATTTTTGTCTAATCTACAAAAGACAACAAAGCCCGTGCTTGCTCTACTGGTATTCTGTGTGTCTTATATGTATAATAAAACTATCTTTGTATGTACTGTATTAAGTAATTATCTAGTACCCATACTAGATAATTACTGAATTAATAATATAGGCTAGACTAGAAGATATACTGTAGGGCTAGATGATGCTTTGTGGATTGTCAAGCATTATTTATTTTGCGCAAAATAAGTATAAGTGCTTACCTGCAAAGTAAGCCGCAGTGAAGTTTTATTCAGCTGTTTATCGCCAGCAAAGCCGTGCACGTAGGAAACTACGCCGGAGTCGACGTCGCGCTGACTGAACGTGTCCACTGGCTGCCCTGACATTTCTATGTGACCGCTGATGAAGGAATTAATCACAATTTACATTTACATTTATAGTGTATCCACCTCGAATCAGGAAAATATACTAGACAATGAACGAAAATTCTCGGGAGTGAGACTTGTTCAAAAACTGTTTCATGAAAATGAGTAGGTAGAAAAGTTAGATTATGGCTTCTTTTATATGCTCACTGATGGCAACGTTAGATATTTCGCAGTCTGCTTGGTTAGTGGGTAAATTCTTGATTATTTTGTCAAAACTCTACCAATTTTACCTTTAATTTTTTTCCCGTCAACATTAAACAGACTGCCCATAATGCTGGCAGCATAGCAATGTTAATATGTTGACCGAAATAAATGTCAGCATCTTCCGGTGGATATTATATTACGGGTATCTTTTGGTACAACGTAGATATTGATTATGCTTTTTCTTATTTACTGTATTTATTTGTAAAGAACTCCTTTGTAATTCTGATAAGAATATAAAATGATCTTATTCGACTCGACACGATCGGACTGAAATTTTAAGAGAATCTTGAGTCACCAGACGATATCCAATTTTCGTTTCCATTTCAATCAAAGAATAGCATATATACATCAAGTAATCATGAAACAATTTTATAGTGCTGGGCATGTGCTGCACTGATAATGATAATTTAGTAAGTATAATTTAAGTTTTGTGCAATTGGATGATTTCTGTCGTTATTATAACAAATAGGTGACTATAGACACCGCATTTATCAAAACCGAATGTGTAGTCCAGCTTTATAATATATAAACATGGCCAAGTCATCATTGGCGCTACGGCGCTCATTAGGGGAGGCCTATGTCTACTACGACTAATATAGGCCGATGATGATGATGAAGTCATCATTGGCCTGCAACATCCACTAAGAATGGTTAATATAGTGTTGACATAGACCTAGTATTAACATAAATCCTCCTTGAGGATTTGCTGTACTCGAGTAAATATGTCCCACCTATTTGCTTCGTTCTTTCCATGTAATATTGTGTAGAGGAGATCTTCAGGCGCAGTGTCAGGGTCTTCCGCCTTCAATATATCAGATGTGATCACTTTTCTTGTTCCCTGGAAATGATGAATAGTGCATATAAAATAACGGCGCTATGTTATTTCAAGGTGGAAGTGAAATGAACAACGTGACTCTAGATAACTATTAGCATTATAAATATATGAATTGTATTGTGTTTGTAGTGTATTTACGAAATCTAAGAGACTGTTCTGCTATAGTAGCTATTTGAATAATTTTAAAGAACCGTACCAGCCCAAATTGGTCCAAAGCAAAGACGAGACTAGCGGAGAAGAGATTTGTTTTAAACAACCAAAAGAACTTCGTTATCCACATATATCATTTAGCTTCAGTGGATATCACCGAGCGGAGATGTATATTATATGCAAAGAAACCGATACATAATAAAAGGCTTGTATGCGGACTTTACAACTGTGATTAGGTAAAAAAACTTATTTTTGTGAGAGCACAAAACATTTATTATATTTCTCTTCAATTTGTGGAAGCCATGAACAGAAGAGAATTGGCATTGACAGATTAAAATTCATAAATTCAATGTGGCCATAAGGCCTCGGTCTCGAATTTTGCGGGCAGCGGGGCGGCGGCGGCGGCGGCGCGGGAGAGGGGCGGGCAACGCATACCTGTTCTCGAAACCAGCGGGCAGATCGCGCGGCACTGTAGCGGTGTAGTGTTGTGTTCGTGGTTGTGTTGTCGACATTCGCAAACGAAATGTCTGAAAATCGGCGACAACATCTTTTTGATTCAAATGTATTCCTAACGCTCGATTTATTGTGGGCAAAAGAAGAAGTGGATCCCTACTATAGGGCAAGGAAAATAAATGGCGAGTTTTATCGAAATTATGAAGAACAGAGACAAAATCCCGATAAATTCTACGACTACACCAGAATGTGTAGAAACTTTTGACTATATTCTAGAAACTATCAAGAGTGATTTAGAGTCTGGAATTAATCCAAAAAGTTTTAGAGGTATATCTCCAGCAGAAAAATTATACATAACGCTTGGGTAAGTAAAACAACGAAATTGTAATTTGTAATTGTATTTATTGATAGTTTCAAAAAGGAAGTGTTGTACCTACTAATTTAGTAAATAGTTTGGCATCGGTATTAAGTTCCCAGATACAATAATTTTAATTAAATACCTACTACACACTAATCAGCCTTAATTATTTATCTTTGACGAAAAATATAATATAAAAAAATTCAAAGAATATTTTGTAAATAATCTCATTAGCTACTAATTAATTTGTAAACCATAATAAGCATTGTATATAACATAATAAATAATTTTTATATTCACCTACCTTCAATATTCAGTTCGTTTTTTATTTCTTCCCATAATTGATTAATTATTCTTCTATTTTTATGGTTCACATCTTTGCTGTTCCATAAGGGTCTCCTCTCAAAGATTGCCGAAATAATTTGCTCTTGCACGTCCGAAGACATTTTGATACGTCACAAAAAAAAAGTACAACACTATACTACAATGCAGACGCGCAACGCGGGACGGTCACCGCTCGACTGGAGTGCACCGCTCGTTGCCCGCCCCCGCGCCGCTCCCGCGCCGCTGTTTTCGAGACCCGGTCCATTTGACGATACGCATAAGATCCTGCCGCTCCCGCGCCGCCACCGCCGCCGCCCCGCTGCCCGCAAAATTCGAGACCGAGGCCTAAGGCTTATTTTAGGTAGGAATATTTCCAACATATGTAGTTGGGCTGGGGTCGGAATACAAACAATTTTTTTAATCAAGAGGCAATGAACATACTTTTCTATAGCGGGCCCCCGCTACACGGAGCTCCGGATGAACAAGTGCGTCGATGGCCATGAAAGGGTTATTAGCATACCCCATTTATCCATTGGCTCCAAGTTTTTAATCGCATTCAACTGTTGTGCACTCTTTACCACTCAATTTTGTTATTTCCAAGTTTGGCAACATTGAATGACAAAGTTACACTTTTACTGCAAGAGTCTGGTCTTGTAATCTGGTCTTGTAATTATTTTTAGGACAACAATAATTATTTTAGAAACGAGAAGAGACTTTTTCTAGGGTGTCTCCACCGAAGCTGCGCGGAGATGCATACTGGCTACACTGGAGCGGAGGTGTGCTGGCTAGAGCGTAGCTGAGCTGCGTGCGACGAGCATCGAATATTTGTTGAGCTGAATGCGCAAGCGCAGGCGCTCACTGCGCGCCGCTTACATCTCTTCTCGTCCCCGCTGCGCGGTGTGACGTTGCCAGCATGCGATGCGAGGCACAGCTCACATCTGCACTTTGATCGTTCTCTGTTGTAAATATTCCTACATAAACTAAGCGTTATGGCAACATTTTCTAAGATGAAACAGTTTTGATCTGTCAGTGTCAATTCTTTTCTGCACGTGTGCAGCTCATATTTCCGCTTTAGCTAGCTCACATCTCTGCTCCAGTCTAGCAAGTATACCTCTCCGCACAGCTTCTGTTGGACAGTAGCTGAAAGTCTCATCTCGTCTCCGTTTCGGACATCCCCGCACATCTCTGCTTTGGTGAAGTCTGGGCCAAACGGGCTTTGATAGGTCTTCAGAAAAAAACAATTGCTTTAACTTTTAAAAGTTCTAGGGGAAAGCTGTGTGCTGTGAGTGCGATATTTTTTCAAACAAAGAGATCACAAGTGAAAAGAATTCGTGTTCTAAATAATTTATACAATAATGTTGACGGTCTATAGTGAGAGAAACGATGGCGACGCCGCAGATAAACTTCCGCGTCAGGCTACACTACTATTTAGTGATTACTTGCATCAGTCTCGTTTTGTGGTAAGTATGTGCGTTTTTTTAATTGTGAAGTCTCTAAATAAAGTTCAAAATTGCGTGGTGAATCAGTTATAGCATTCAAGAGCAGCGTGGTCCCACCAAGATATCAGTGAAACCGAAAATGAAAAATTGCACACTTGAGTTTGCTATTACTGTAGGATTTTATTATAATTATTCTGTGCTATTCGTTGTTTTCATGTCAACTTGTATAGATAAGTGATGAGGTATTATACCCAGTCTTCGGTTCACGTATAATTTGGAGGGACAAAAGTAAATATAATGGAGTCTACACAACATAGTGGTGCTAAGCAACCGATGTGCAAGCAATCCGGGCTGTTTGGCCGACTTTGGTACGTACACTCCATTATTCCGTTGAAGACAATAAACATAAAATCTACGCTTACTTACGGCATCAACTATTGGTTAGATCTCGTGGGTCACGTGACATTAGGTACATGCAACTACACACAAGCAAATCATAAAAATTAATCGAAGCTCTGCTCACAGTCTGTAAACAAAAACTTAAAGTAAATCATAAGGTAAACATTGCATTAAGGTATCATGCTATGCTAGTTATTTCAAATCTACTAAGACAAACTTAAAATAATAAAGAACATCCATTTGATATAGCATACCACAGTCAGAATGTAGTTTTTATTTGGAATTATGTGCACACTTCATGCATGTTATAAAAGAAACTGTAATATAATAAGCTTTTTTCTAAGTATACTTCCAATAATATCTGTCACAATGTACTCTTTACTCAGTCAGTTACTAGGTATCAGCCAATCAACACACTCTGTTTCTGATTATCACTAAACATTTGCATTAACTGTGAGATACTTCACACAGAGAAATGCAAATAAGTTAAGTAAGTAAACTTTAAGCAAGTACAGCTTAAAGTTGAAATTTACTACTTCTAAGTCAAAGTCAAAAATTCTTTATTTCCATAAATACAAAATTGTACACTTAGAAAAACTCTCTTCTGCGTGCGTGACTAGAGGGAAATTGATTTATTATCTGTTAAAATATTTTCTACGTTCTACAACGAATAATGCAAAACTTTTACACCCACCGTAAGCCATTTTTTGAATTTATACTAGAAATTAACCTCGATTCACTACTAATTTTATGTGTGGGGGGTGTATTGACATCAGTGTTGATTTTAGTGATTAATGTCTTGAATGTAGATAGACTCTAAAATACAATTGATTCGAAGTTTGTTATAGCCTGGGTTCATAGAAAACGGTTAACAAACTGAGCAAAACTACTTTGCAAGTTTTTTAATTTTAAACGCAGAAAATAGGTAAATTTTAATTTCCCGCTAATCGCTCACTTAACACCACGACACATATTATTCCCTCCTAAAATACCTGAGTTAGCCTCAGCACTTTCCCCGGCATGAGATTGAGCACCGGCGGGTCATTGACCGGAGTAACGTTTACGTGTAGAACAAACGCGTTCCGTCCTTGCAGGTAGCTTGGTAACGTGAATTTGGCTTCTGGCATTAGCTCCATGTCAAGAACTATTGCGTCTTGGTGGTTTTCAGAACCGTCGTGGACGTAGCGAACCTGGAATAAGTACCAACAAACGATTATGATAAATTAAATAGTGTTGGATATCGCAACATCATCATTTAGCTCTAAAGTAAGCAGAGCTTGTCGTACCAGCTTCTGTAACAAGCTTCCATCTGAAGCAACTAAGCTCCTTATTCGTAAATTTAAACAGTACATAGAACAAAATCTTATAAAGAAAGCCTTTTACTCTATAGATGATTACATCAATGATGTAAATGCTTGGCCAGATGTCGGTCAGTTCCACACCGACAATAGTATATAAGGGAAATAATGTTAGGCTTAGCTAGTCTTACATAAATATTGACCTGTATCTTAATCACATTATATGTATTTAGACTTAGTTAGGCAAATATTATATTAGTTTGTAAGTCATTATATAAACTTACAAGTGGTTTATTTTCCACTTCTTCCACTAGTAAACAAAAAATTTAAGTGGACAAAATCAATACCACCTTGTTTCTTATTTGATAATAATTACTATTTAAAAACGTGTTTATAGTATAAAATTTGACTTGTCTAAGTGCTTATTTTGTAAGCCTCAAGAAGAATAAACGTTATCGATATTTGATTTGAGCTTAAGTTCGCATTTATTGAACCCGCACCCTTCGGTGGCTGACAGGATTTTCAGGTGCCTCAGAAGTCGTCTAGTAAGGATACTTCTACTTGATTATGTATCCATTTCTGGTTAACCACAAGTCGTCGTATAGGTTAAGTGTTACCTACCATTAAGATATTCGTGAGGCGGCCCAATATGGTACCGAAACTGCGCTCGGGGGTTCCCAAACTTATTTGTATCATGCCTCCATACTACCTAACATGAACGTACCCACGCCTCCCTCGTCCCAACAAATGGGCTCGTCACGCAATCTCTAATCGAAAAATACATTTTTATTAAAACAGATATCGTTTTCACAATTTTGACTAGATTTCCAGTTCTGGGTTCGAAAGCTAGATCCTCATAAAATGACGTCTGTTGGTGATTGTAAATTATAGTACAAGTTACATTATAGTAAAAGTTTTAAGCCTGTAAGATGATGCGTCATCTTAGGGCTACAGGTCGATTTCGAAAGGCTTTAAGCTACGTTATGAAAATCTAGCGACCTTTTTGATTGGACATACTTACTATGCAGAAAGTATGAATCATATTTTTGCAAGAATGGCATTTATGGTAAAAAAGTTTATTACCTTAAACCTAAACAGCAGACGGGGCGAAAAGTAAAAAGGACTGTCGATTCTTCACTTCCTCTACTATACATATGTAGTTGCCATACTGATAGCTTCTTAGCGATAGGTCTTTAGCGATCCTGCCGTGCTGCGGCGGTTGCGTCAAGTAAGAGACAAAGCCCAAAGGCCGCACACCAAATTGATGAAGGCTTGCGTACTCAGGACATTTCTGATGGAATATCTACCTAATAACTGTCGGTTTCAAATTACCTTATCCCTAGAAAGGTCCAGAAGTGTAAAGGACTGACGACTCTTTCCTTCCTCCACATAATTCCCATACTGCGAGCTTCTTAGCGACAGGTCTATAGCGATCCGGCCGTGCTGCGGCGGTTGCGTTACGTAGAAGACTACTCCCGACGGTCGGACACCATATTTGTGATGATCGAGGACCACGTCTATGTTTTGCGTGGTGATGACTGAAACGCCGCCTTCTTGGACGATCAAAGGGTAGAGGCCGACTAGCTCTAGCTCGCTGGATTTTGAATACACCTGTGGATTTACAAACAGTACTTTAATTGAAAGTAACGATTTAAATGTGTAGGGAAAATAGCGAACGTTGACTAGAGAAATCTTATAAAGAAAGCCTATTACTCCATAGATGATTTGATGTCGCTTAGTTCCACACCGACAATAGTATATAAGAAAATGTTAAGCTGAGCTAGTCTTACATAAATATTGACCTGTATCTAAATCAAATTATATTTAGACTTAGGTATGCAAATATTGTATTAGTTTATAAGTCATATATATACTTACTATTGGTTTATTTTCCACTTCTTCCACTAGCCTAGTGGATAAAAAATTCAAGTACACCAAATCGATACCACCTTGATTCTTATTTGATAATAATTACTATTTATAAACCTCTTTATAGTATAATTTGACTTGTCTAAGTGCTTATTTTGTAAGCTTAAAAAAATAAACGTTATGATATTTGATTAGATATTTGAAATACTTCCTTTTTTCACTATAACAGCAGGCGCAGTAATACACATAGTTTTTCATTCATCATCATGTGTATATTCAACCCTCGTTTATGGCAGGTATCTTGAGCACCAATGCTGGACGTAGGGCACATGGACGTATGTTTGCTGATGAAGATGTTCATTTTAGACCCATACACTAACCAAACTCGGTGTAGAATGTTTGTCCACAAGCCAACCCACACCTATCTATATTACTCTTCACTCGGGCTCCACCTGAAAACCAGCACACCCAACACACGCTGAGGTGGGGACCCTTTTTTCCCATTTTTATGTTTATGTTTCATTTGTTTTTTTGTTTGCATAGTTTTATCTGTACCTACCTAGTAATAGTTCCTAGTATGTAAGTAATTTTTGTACGACTTTGGGATTAAATAAATATTTTTCTTTCTTTCTAATCTAATATTTACTCTGTTTCCGCGCCTTTTAAGAAATTTACATTACTTGTCGGTGCGAGATCCTTCCTTCAATACATACTGATCGTAATCGTATCTGAAACTTGACACCGAGCAAGTTTTAGTCATTTGTGTCTTTACTAACATTCTAAATCGAGTTAGGTAGTGTATAGAGACCAAACTGACCGGGACGTGTAATTGCGTCCAACTAGCTTTTCCTACGTCATTGTCCTGATTTGGAGTCACTTTTTGAGAGAATTTACTGGCATTGCGTTTGGACCCTTGCAAGGGCAGAGCCAAACGCGACGCGGTGGTACCCCGTATATCAGCACGGGGCCACATCGAACAGCCTGCTACTGTGTTACCGCGTGCACGTTAATAACCCTCACCTTATAATTCTCAGCATAATCCGGATTGATACACAGGTCCAGTTCGCACTTGCACGTAAAATGATCCACGCCGTGCTGCTCGCAAGTCGCGTGTTCAATGCAAGGTGGATTGCCTGGGCTGCCCATGCATGGGTAGAACCAAACGCATCGAGGGCTGACCCCGTATGTTACCACTGCGTTTGGTAAGCCGTAGATCTTTTCATCTACTTCTATCGGTTTGATACAGCCCTGGAATTATGATATAAAATATTTAATTAAATTATATATATTTACAACTATAAGCATGGATAAGGGTTTTCTTTACTTGTTGGCACGGATGGTTTATACTGTTTGGTAGCCATTCCACCAAAGATGTGCTATGTTGCTTAGTTTCCAGCCGACCAATAGGATCGCTTCATTATCGCGTAATTCATATAGCTGACCAAAATGACGCAATAACAAAGCGATCCTATTGGTCGGCTGGAAACAGCAACGTAGTACATCTCCGGTGGAAGGAATGACAGCCTTATGGATCAGATCAAGAAAGTCGAAGAAGCATAAAAGACGATGCTGCTCATTCGCTACGAACTTTCGTCGTGGAAACATCTGTGTTTGTGTTTGACACGGTGGTTTTATATTTATATGAATTGGTGATTTCCTTCTGATTGCTACACAACTTAGAACATAACTTAGGTAAACTTGAACCTAAATGAACTAGAATGAGTGTAAAACCTACTCGTTGTGAACTCGAGTGTAATCATTGCTAATAGGGTGAATTTTGATATTACATATCACTTTTGTTAAGATTATAAAATTACATTATCAAATTAAGTCCTCTTTGGTTCCATTTTGCGATTGTTAACGTCACTTTGTGTCAAGAGAATAACTCCACAGTTCTTAAGGCGCATACACCACCTAAACTAGCGCCACCACCTGCTTTATGTTATTATTCCGTTTAACAAAGGAATTTTCAAAAATCCATCTTCCAGTTTGATACCTATCATAAGCTTTTTTTTAATGCCTCTGTAATAGTTTAATTCTATGTAGTTTAGGCAGAGATACGAAGTTGCTCTTGGTCTTCCAAATGAAAAGAAAACAACCTTACGTCAAAATGGACCGATTTGGAAAATTCAAAGTTTTCCTTTCATTCTACATTGACATACCGTATTTCCAGTTGACGCCCTGCCATCTATTGAGATACGTGGACCATTTTTTTTCTTCTTTTTAATGTAAATTGAAAACCGCTTATTAACAGTGACAGTGTATCAACCAATTTCGGGACGTTTCATATTATATTGTAAATCCTTACCATTATACTTGAGTCAGCTGCCTTTATTCCTTTGGCGAAAGCCCTCTGGCGTTTGTCGTTTTCAATGCCCCCGAGATAAAAAGAGTCGGATAGATCTAGGTATCTCGTTCCACCACTTTCGATGCGAGTGCTCATCGCGATGTTGTCAACCGAGAGCTGTAAGAGGGATTGTTAGTTATAGTTCAGCACGAAAAAGTATTTTGTGTCAGTTTTTTATTCTTTATTTAGCAGAGTTCAATCACTGGAGCTGAAATGTGATGCATTAGGAATGCGGAAAGATTTGTTTAATCATAATTATGAAATAAAGTATATGTTTGGGATTCTAAACGTTTCAACACAAATACTAACAGAATCTAATTTAGACATCTAGACACAAGTTAACTAGGATCCTCTGATTATAAAAATGGGTTTTATCGATGAACTCCACTGATTAAAAACTTTACATACAGTAGGCATTAAAGTCATGCCAGTGAAAAGTTCTCAAGGTCATACAAATTGACCTACAAAATCTTCACACAGCAAGAGCTAGTTCCAAAGTACGTAGATGTTGTGATTTAGTACATATACTATACAGTAGCCTAAGTCAAAGTAGAATGTGTGTTAATAAACCGCTCTTACGTAACCTACAATTCACTTACTACACTTTCATACACAATTTACATTACTTGTCTATTTGAGATCCCTTCTTCAATAAACATTAATGCAGCCAGCGTGTTGGGCACGCTTCTGACTGATATTATTGTATTGCTTGCATCAGTCTGCGGTTACCTCAATTGTTTCAATTGTAAATACTAGTTATAATTTGTTTCTATTATACGATTGTAATTTTCTTTGTTAATTACGAATGTATGACGAATTTGACGCCAAGGAAGTGTTTTAGTTATTTGTGTCTAAGTTCGTTAACAAACATTCTACTTTGAGTTTAGATGACTAAGTGCTAGAGCTAGTGTATAGGTAACTGATAGATAAGAGTTTAAAAATATTTAAGGCCTTCACTGCCTAGCCCACTGGCACTGCCCACAGTGGGGCAGCTGGCTCTGCAGGTACTCGCGGTGGGTGGTACTTGTGCATGTGTCGTAGGCTTGTATAAACATGCTGCTAAAAAGCGTTTATCCTGCGGTTTCCGCGGTCCCGGACGCGGCAATTCACGTCTTTCCACGCGTCCGGTAGCCATTTAGCTATTGCGCCAATGTCAAAGATTTAATAACATTTTATGCAACATTTTGCAGTTTTCAGGAAACCGCAGACTTTAGTGCATACACATATCTACATACCAAACATAACACTCAAAGCATTGACTAATTAACCACATAAATGAATAATAGACGCATTCCCACATTTACATGCAAACTAGATTTTTTTTAAAGCAGACATGGCAGATGCATAGAATAATCTATTATTAAGAGATAGATAGAGATCATTACTGCATAACACACATTACTGCAAATAACAAAATTTTCAGTTACTTAGTACCTAATGCTTCTTATGTCATGTTTATCTCATCCTAGATAAATATGACTAAACCTTTAAGAATAAACCTAAGTCAAATCTGTCTGAGAAATTGGTTCTCAAGGGTGTCGTACCTAAAAAGCACTAAAAATGTGCATTCAAATATAGGCTTTAAGTAGTAAAATTTATAGTATATTTTTATATTGACGGCTGAGATGACGGACAGTTCACGGACCAGTCGTTTGAAGCCATTTCTTAAATTTGAATGCAAATTTTTGTGCTGGGTTATAGCCGTATTGGATGAATATAGTCGCACTCCTTTACATGTAAGTTTAAGTTTATTCTGTTCCAGTAACTATATCTAACGTAGTTTGACAAATTTATTTGTATTGATTTTAATAAGGTTCGTAGTTAACCTGCTTACATCCGTAATGAATTGTCTCACTTATAACCACGAATTTATTTAATTATATGCACGACTATGAAGTTCCCTAATACTTGACAGGTGAGTAAATGAAATTTATTTTATAGGGAGGCCTATGTACAGCAGTGGACTAGTATAGGCTGATGATGAAGACTGAATGAAGTATTACATAAATAAAGTTACTTTTGCCAGGTGCAGGTGGGAATCTATCGAAATGATTGAAAAATACGGAAACTTATACAAGTTCCGATCATTAACGTGCCGACATAGTGTGTAACAAAGATTATTCTAGAACATTTTACTAAAATCAAGTATGGAAAATGAGTTACTTTGGTGAACTATATAGTTTTTATACTACTGAGTGTTAGTATAAAAACTATATAGTTTACTCTTACTTATTATCACGGAAAAACGTGTGTAATGCCGCGGGCATAAGCAAGTAGCAAATAAACAACACACATAATACAATTTTATTGTATTGAAGATTATGATTCCAAAAATACATTTAGACGCCTGCGTAAAGTCTGTGATATAATACTAAATGTTCAAAATGTATGTGCCTTAGGACATGACTATTCGATAGTCAGATAAAATAAGTCAATGAAATTGTAATGTAGCTATGTGGTGCCAGCTTAGAATTTGCACCACCCCAACTCTTCCCGCGGGTGTCGTAAGAGGCGACTAAGGGACATACACCGGGGGGCGGGCAGCAGCGCCTCTTGCAGAATAGATCTACCACCGAACTGCGATCCCTAACACCCGCATGCTCAGCGTGGAGATTATGGGTCGCTGGCCTCCCCCTGATATTCCATGGGGGGCCATGGAATATCAGGGGGAGGCCAGCGTCCAGCAGTGGACCATTATTAGTTGTCGAGGTGAGATTAGATGAGTAATGTAAAAAATGGTTTAGTTTCGTGTTGCAAGGCGCTTCTCAATCTATAGCAAAGGCTTTGTAGTATGCTTATACGCGTATTCATTTTATATTTGTCGCCTAATATGCATTGCCACTGCATACTCAAAGGCTTATTGCACACACGTATAATATGATGATATGCCGCCTACATGCTTACTGTGCTTTCGGCTATGCATCTTTGCGTAGTCGCAATGGCAATTTTAATCTTACGCTCACGCGGTGAACGCCCGCTGTTGGAAATAGGTATACCCACAGATCGCCAAAATTCCCCAATACTCATCAACCATTGACTAACTGCAGATTGTTGAGCAACGAGACTTTCCTTATTAGTTTTGTTTGATTTGATACCCTGACTGTTAAATTTTCTGAGTATCGTGCACGGTGCCCACGACACGGACCCTGAACCTGGTGTGGGGCCGTCGCAAATCTATTACACATACCTACTACCTATTATAGTTAGCTCCTAGGTACTTTTTTTGTACATGTATGCCTGAATGTAAATTTTTGTTGGTAATAAACAATTTGTATTTGTATGTATTGTACATGGCCACCTTCTCGAAATTGTTTCCGAATACACTTACCTTGGGCAGATTCTGCAGTTGGGTAAAAACAATTTCGAAGAGGAGGATCCAGCTAGGTTGGGCAGCGTGTGGGAAACTACGTCGAGTCTTTTCGTCATCCATACCGCAATGCTTGAAAACGAAAGTTTTCAATCAGTGCGTCCTACCCGTCATGACCTACGGAGCTGAGACGTGGACACTCACGGTAGGGCTGGTCCACCAGTTTAAAGTCGCTCAGCGAGCTATGGAGAGAGCTATGCTCGGAGTTTCTCTGAAGGATAGGATTCGCAACGAATACATCCGACAGAGAACCAAGGTTATCGACATAGCTCAAAGGATTAGCAAGCTGAAGTGGCAGTGGGCTGGCCATATCTCGAGAAGAACCGACAACCGCTGGGGTAAACGTGTTCTTGAGTGGAGACCGCGACTCGGCAAACGTAGTGTAGGACGCCCTCCGACCAGGTGGGATGACGATTTGCGAAAGACTGCTGGCAGATGCTGGATGCGGCAAGCTGAAGACAGGGCGCTATGGCGCTCATTAGGGGAGGCCTATGTCCAGCAGTGGACTGAAAAAGGCTGATGATGATGATGATGATTTATTGCGCAACTTAATTTGTTCCCTTGTTGCTTAACTCAATAATTGATTGCCAATTGAGCACTATAGTTTTTACAAGCTTTAATTTAACTCGCATCGAGCTGGTCTCGCGATGGAGACATGAAGGTCTCAATAGGAACGAAACTATTTAATCCCGTCGAGTTTGGGTTCGAATTGTATCATTAGCTATATAGAGATATGAAAAAATATTGAATTGAAAAATCTATAATCCGTATCAAAATATTGGCTTGGCAATCGATGATCTTAATAAGACTGACAAATTGAAGGAAAAATGTAATCCGTAATATTTCGACATAAAGCATACAATACAACATAGAGCAAACATCAAAAGCAATAGGAATACGAACTTAATAAATCTATATCTACAATAATAACATTAGGGACCACCTTATGGCTGCTTTTCAACCAGAGATGTGCAACATATCTGGTGGAAAAGCCATAAGGTCGTATATAAACGTAGAGTGAAGAGTTTAAATTGTTCACAGACCTTATGGCGTTAGCCATAAGGTCGCTACGTTGCTTTGTTTCCAGCCGACCAAAAGAATCGTTAAATTATCGCGTCATATTCATAGCTAGCAAAAATTATCGGCTGAAAACATAGCCACGTAGCACATATATAAATACGTATCTAGTGAAATAGAGTAACCTCACAGGCAGATGTTTAAGGCGCATACAGCACCTAAACTAGCGCCGCCACCTACTTTATGTTATTATTCTGTTGAACAAAGGAATTTTCAAAAATCCTTCTTCCAGTTTGTGATACCTATCATAAGCTTTTTTTTAATGCCTCTGTAATAGTTTGATTCTATTTAGTTTAGGAAGAGATACGAAGTTGCACTTGGTGGCCACCAAAATCTATTTTCGTATCTCTTCCTAAACTAAATAGAATAAAACTATTACAGAGGCATTAAAAAAAAGCTTATGATAGGTATCACAAACTGGAAGAAGGATTTTTGAAAATTCCTTTGTTCAACAGAATTATAAGACAAATTAGGTGGCGGCGCCACTTTCGGTGGGGTATGGGCCTTAATGGCAAGTCAATGGAAGCGTTGATATTGCACGAAAAATTAATTATCTATTAAAATCATTATATATTAAAAAAATAATTTGTTTCTACCTTGAAGAAGAACTTGCCTTTGAAGAAGGATTTGTAGGACCAGCAAGAAATGTGGATATATGCCAGAGTTCATGTTTTCATGTTCACATCAAGAGCAAATAGGCTTATGATAGATAGATATATACCAATTATCCAGTCACTGTAAAATCGTAAAGACCGTAAGTAGAAGTAACCTAGACAGATTGTAAAATTACACATTCGGTTTGCATCGACAGTCGTGTGTATATCACCATAAGTAATATTTAAAAGAATCATTAAAATCACTTTTTTGAAGGTCATCAAAAACGAACTCCGAAGTTTTGGGTGACGAATGACGTCTTGCACAAAACGAACAACTTTGTCACCAATTTGCTTCGGACGTGAACTGAACTTTCGTTACGAATCACTAGTAAAAAAAGTCGAGAATCATTTTCACAGTAGCGTTATTGAAAGAGCGGATCGGTCGTCAGTCGTTCTGTGCTGTCAGTCATCCGTCAACTTCGTATTTCGTATAATAGAGTAGACCTCCAGGGATCATAGGACCAAACTATCGGTCCTCACGATTTCACAGTGACATTCTTAAAGTACCCACCTCAATAAGCGACGGATTGAAAAGAAGGTGCAGTTTATGCCACTGCCCGTCACTGACTCGTGCGGAGTGCACAATCTGACCACGCGCCATCTTGACTCGGATAGAACCGTCCAAGATTTCAACGGCAAGGAAGTCGGAACGACCGCCGCCAGCGTTGTAAAGGACAATTGCGTTCTGTGCTATTGTTTTGAACTCTATTTGCCACCTGGAAAGAGAATATTGTTTTTTTTTTAAGTCAACGGGACACCGAACTCTTAACAAAGAATTAAATCGTTAGATGCACCCTTATACCAAAAGCTGTGGCATTGTCTTTGAGTGTGTGCGTTTACAAAATACCGAGACACGCGCACTAAACTGTCATTAAAATTCGTGTTTTTGTCAATAAACGTAACTGTTATTATTACCATTGTTGTGCAATTATATTGCATAATCTTCTGTGGAAAAATAAATGACCTATTTGCCCTGAAATCAATAATATATATGAATCTGTGCGTCAATTAATCGTGCATGCGTCGCACGCATACTACCTATTAATTGGTAAAAAATAGTGTTATTGCCAATAAACCTAGGTAATTATTATTATTACCATTTAATGTGCAAACAAATTTCACTGACTTTCGTAAAAATAAATGTAATAATTATGCGCTCAAAAAGAAAATATGCCTATGCTAAAAAGTGTGCAATCTGTGTAGTACTACGGTCTGCAAACTCATCAGATTTCAAAATAGGTAAACACCAGCCAAACTCGATGTAGAATATTTATAAACAAACCAAGACACAAAAAACTAATACTCACTCTGCTTAGCTTAGGGGCTACATAATGTTGTGTGAATTGTATTATTATCTAAGTTTTGTCAACTCTCAAAGGCGTTCGACGTAGCCAACCACCGCGTACTTGCCGCCAAAATGGTGATTGGTATTTAATTTTAAAAATTTTGGTACAATCATTGAATTATATGTAATGATAGATAGGTTATATAAGAGATTAATTTCATTTAAACAAGTAACTACATAGAATTAAAACTACAAAATTATTAAGTTAAAGATTAAGTTAAAGATTGTCTAAATCAATTTTAAAAATTTTATGTTTTCATAGCTGAAATGAATAAAAATAAAAAAATATTCAAAATATCTTAGGACCAAACGGATAACAAAGAAGAAGAAGAATGTATCTACTCAGTATGGATGTTCAGATATATTACTAACTTTTGAGATATTAGGTAATTATTTCTTATCCCTATAATATAACACGATCACTGCTAGCGTCGTTTCACGTACTTGCAGATCACACTCTGTGTTTTCAGTTATGAAAGTGCTAGTATAATATAAGGCGCTACCCCGACCCAAATAGCGCGGCCATATTATTTTGTAGTTTAGGCAGAGATACGAAGTTTGCACTTGGTCGCCAACTCTATTTTCGAACCTGCGGGTTGCGTTGAGACCCTCGCGTCTCAGACAAATATTCGCCCTCTACGCCACGAAGGACACTATAATAAGAAATAGCTGAATCTTTTTCTTACCGTCCACCAGCTCTTGAGTTGATCTTTGGCAGTATAATATAAGCGCCTTCGTCCACGAAACTGATATCCGCGTTGATGTCAGCATCGAACTCTGGAGCACAGTTCCATGTGACGCCCTCTACGCGGACAGAACCGGAGCGGCTGCGGGCTTTCTCAATTATCTTCACTCCGTTGTAGTAAACCTGAATGAACAATTGAGAATTTACTATACAACTTAAGCTTGACCAGGAAATACGTGAAAAAAAACAAGCTTTTATACCATCTGGGACCCAAGTGATTGGGAAGACTAATCCAACGAATCCAAACGCAACGGGGCTACGTCGTATCGTTTAAGAGTTCCTACGGCCACCTGAATCCATCATCATACCAGCTCGATGGTACCATATCATAGCATTGTCACAGAAGGGTTAAGACGGTACCCCGAGCCAAACTAGCGCCCCCACCTATTTTAACTAACAACCTTCCGTCTCCATCACCAGACCAGTTCGATGATACCATAACATTGCATTGTGACGAACTTACACCATCATCATCAGCGTATATTAGTCCACAGCTGGACATAGGTAGGTCTCCCCTAATGAGCGCCATAGCGCCCAGTCTTCAGCTTGCCGCATCCAGCATCTGCCAGCAGTCTTTCGCAGGTCGTCATCCCACCTGGTCGAAGGGCATCCTACACTACGTTTGCCGAGTCGCGGTCTCCACTCGAGAACACGTTTACCCCAAGGGTTATCGGTTCTTCTCAAAATATGGCCTGCCCACTGCCACTTCAGCTTGCTAATCTAAAGAACTTACATAAGTTATGCCAAATTTCATCTCAATCGGTTGAGGATATATGGAATTTTAGACCATTTTATCCTCAACCGATTTGCAAGATTTGTCCCACTCATACTAACAGGGCAAGTTAAATAAAAGCTTGTAAAATATAATCGATGATGTGGCCCGGACCATTATAAAAACGGCCATGAGTGGACTGCGAATAACTTGACGGTAATTCACATTGTGTGAATCTTTAACCTATAACTCTGTGATCTGACAGACACTATTTTGTTATTTATTAATAATATTATAATAAGGCCCAATAATATTATAATAATATTATATAATAAGGCCCTGTTGGCACCCTTTGCGCACGGAACGTTCTAATTAATCAAAAACAATGTCATCGGTCCATATAGTGTAGACGGGCGAACCATCCACTCGCACAGTCCGTTTCACGTTAAATCGCGGTCTACATCCGAAGTAAGCATTAATTTAATGTAGGTACAGTAAGTGTAGTAGGTAAAGTAAAATCAACAGTAAAAAAATCCTTGTCATAATAGAAAATACTATATCCTTACATCCTCCATACATCCTCGAAAATTCTCCATATGCCCGAGGAATAGTTCCGAGAAATGTCCCTGGCCACCGAGGAATATCCCGAAATGGATGTTGAGCTCAAAGAAACGCCCGCCAAGCCGCTTTTTTACAGCACTGTCGTCCACCTGAAAATATGAAATAAAACTACATATAACACGATTCAAAAACCAAGATAATCTTTGTATTCAAAGGTACTACAAAACCCAAGGAATATTGGTAGTAAATATTTAACGACATTGGTATCATCATCGAAACAACAGAAACAATTTTTGGTTTTGAAAGCTTTCATTCGTCACTACACCGACAACCGCTGGGGTAAACATGTTCTTGAGTTGAGACCGCGGGTCGGCAAACGTAGTGTAGCACTCAGACCAGAAGGGATGAACATTTGCGAAAGACTGTTGCACATGTCAGGTTATGCGTTGTTGAAGTTTGGATTTTAGTTTTTAGTGATTACCTGTGTTACAAACTTAACAATAACAGAACACACAAGGTAACTTGTTAAACAATAGATTCAGACGTTACTTTGCGGAAATCCATTGAAAAATATTAAGATGTGTGTAATAACAATTTCGCGCCAAACCTAAAGAAGAATTTAAGAAATTTCAAACATCTTTTAATATAGTTTATTTACATTTAAATAAAGTATGTAGGTAGGTACCATTTTGTTCGATAACTTTTTGCCATTTTGTAGGTAGGAACATGATCCAGGTCAGGACTATACGGCGGATGCATTAACACCTCCCAGCCAAACTCTATTAATTTTTGCTAAGTGGCTAAAGCTGTGTGAGGTCTAGCATTATCATGATGAAAAACCACACCCCTTCTGTTGATTAATTCCGGCCGCTTTCGCTCAACTTCTTGCTTTATTCTCGTCAGTTGTTCGCAGTAGAGTTCAGAATCGATGGTCCTGCCTGGTGGTAACAGCTCATAATGAATAATGCCCTTCCAATCCCACCACACACATAGCATCATCTTGTTGCGAGTTAACCCAGGTTTCGCCACAGTCTTTGAAGCCTGACCGGCCTTTGACCACGACCTTTTTCGCACGTTCTTTTTATACGTGATCCACTTTTCATCACCAGTTATCAGTTTCTTCAAAAATGGTTCGGTTTCATTACGTCGTAATAAAGAATCACAAATGAGTACACGGTTCATTAGGATTCTTTCAGTGAGCTCGTGAGGTACCCAAATATCGAGCTTTTTTGTGTACCCAGTTTTTTTCAAATGCGCCAAAACTGTTTTGTGGTCAATTCCCAGTTCTTCAGCTACGTCGTAACTACTGATATGCCGATCTTGCACCACTTTTTCAAAAATGGCATCCATTTTATCCGTAATAGGGCGACCAGAGCGACGTGCATCTTTGATTAATTCCGGCCGCTTTCTCTCAACTTCTTGCTTTAATCTCGTCAGTTGTTCGCAGCAAAATTTCCGGATTAAAAACGCTTAAGGCGCATACCCCACCCAAAGTGGCGCCGCCACCTAATTTATGTTAGAAATTTTCAAAAATCCATCGTTCGGTTTGTGATACCTATCATAAGCTTTTTTTTAAAACCTCTGTAATAGTTTTATTCTATTTAGTTTGGGCAGAGATACGAAAATAGATTTTGATGGCCACCAAGGGCAACTTCGTATCTCTGTGATTTTATTACAAGTTCATACATAATATAATGCGAAAAGACTTTCCCCAACCTAATACAATCTCGTTTTATGGGAAATGTTTCGTCGAATAGTGAACCTAAAAGAACGCACAAATTGTTGGTGGAACAAACGCTTCTACTGTGAAAGCACCTCACACACTCACTAGAGCACTGTGAAACTTTGTCGAATAATCCGTATTCTTGCTGCATCTAATATTATCTCTTTTGAGCTTAACCAGACAAGAGTTTTATAATAATGCAAATTTCACATCGTAATTTTGACACTCTGTACATATTGTTATAGCTGCAATAGTAATCTACACCCTGTAAAAACTACCTACCCATTAGACGATACCCCGACTAGCACCGCCATCTATTATACAGTTTTATTTTGTGATGTTACACTTTGTGGCCACCAAACTCAATTATTGCATCTCCTCCTAAACTATACAAAATAAAACTATGATAGAAGCATTAAAAAAACCTTTTAGTAGGTATCACAAATTTTGCGCATTAAAAATTTTGAAATTACCTTTGTTCAACGAAATAATTACATAAAATAGGTGGTGGCGCTAGTTTGACCTGGGGTACCATCTTAATTAGTTTACTCTTACCTTCATGGTGAGATTAGACTCTCTCCTGACAACACTGACATGGTGCCATTGGGAGTCGTTTAATCCTCCTTTAGGGGAAAACAGTTCACTTTCACCAGCACCCAGATTGATGTTCAGCTTTAGTTTACCCTTTTCGAGACGAATCTAAAATAGATTTATTGAATTTAGTTAAGACAACATCTTAATATTGTTTATGTTAAGATTTCAGTAGCTGGTATTCAATCAACTGTTACGTAAGATTTTATACCACCCTTAAAAATTACGAGGGAAGACCTGAACCAACAACCTCTCTCTTCCAGGAAGAGCTATCTGCTGATACCAATGATGTTCTAAGTGGGGCACTTAAAAAGATGAAAATCTTTGAGATGTTCTATGGCTCTGGTGCCATTTATCAAATAACTTTTGAAATTGTAACTTACCATGCAATAATCAGTTTTTCCAGCAGCCAGTAACAATAAAGCATCAGAGAGGTGAGTCCGGAAACGAAAACTTATATCAGTAACCCCTTTGGCCTCTTGAAGTGGGTAGGATATGTAGCTAGCCCCGTAAAATGATGCTAAAAAGTAGAAACATTAAGTTGAAAACCATGGTATTTCATATAATTAGGAATGGTTAGGTCTACAAAAACCATTATTTACCCCATTAATATCATTTCACAATATTTTATTCTTATGCTAGGATTAGCATAAGAAATTATGGAATATTCTTATGGAGAAGGAAACTAGAACCAATGTATTAAAATTTTATTTACCTTTATCATAGGCTAGTCCACATGAGACAATAGACAAAAAAATAATAAGTTCCATGTTGGAACTAAGCAAAAGAGAAGATATAAGGCGCACACGTTTTAACATATTTCCATTGTGGTTTCCTCCAGCATTGGATGGAGCTGTAGCACACAAAATAATTAGTTTGGGAGTTTGACAAACATCATGTTACATCAGGTTTGGTTGTGGTTCCAACAGCATTTTAACTCTACTGAATACTTATGTCTGTTTTTTATGGTATCTAGATCCGATTCAGTAGTATTTTAAGAGTATTGTGAAACCGAAACCCTTTGTTTTCGATAAAATATATTTACAATAAACAAAACGACCACAAAACACATTGACCGCCATAGATGAATGAGTGAATGATTTCAATGATTGGTGAACGAGGGATGCGCTCAAGAAGACCGAAAGAATGAGCAATAGGGATGTTAACCATAATCACAAATTAACAAAGTTTAGTGTTATTTTTATGATCATTTGTATTATTAGAATAATTATCGAAAATCACATTTTTATAATATAATATAACTTATTAAATTTATTAAAAATGATTTTAAATGCTATATTTATAATCTGTTGTCTAGTGACTGCAAACGCCATTATAAGCTTATGACGTCACTAGCCGCAAAACAAGCTGTCGCACTGTTTGTTTACTTCTCTGCATTTTCTCATAACGACGAATTGGTCTGTAAATTACATAATATTAATACATGAAGGAATCCGGATTCACTAAAGGTAATAGTTCCAACTTACCAAAAGTAGATTTGTTGATGGTGGCAAACTTTTTTGCAAGAAACGAAGACTTTTGTGGTTCAGAATTCAGGAACGTGAAAACATCTTTGTATGTACACCTTTACGTTTAATACCATTTATCTATCTACGAATACATAAATAACAGTCAAGTACATGTGTAACAGATGATTTTCTGCTTTTTATATATAATTTATCGTGTTTAGAACATCGTTTAAATCACTGTTTACAAAGTTAGGTTATGTGCTAAAACAATAAATTCGTAACATTTGCTTATCTTTTGGCACATGAATAAACAGTTTTTCCGGTATAGTAATTGTTGTACTTTTACACAGGGGGCACTGCACAGGTTTTGTAAAACTTTGTGTTCATTTTGATTGTTTGTATTCAAGTAAAATTAAGAAAACACATGTCCTAATCGAACAATGGACATACAACATACAGTCATGTCATGAATCGCGACCATCGTTTTGCGGTTAGTGACGTCATTTCTGTTACGTGACAGTTGTTAGTATTATAGCGGAAAAGTTTAAAATTACTCTATTTTTGTACATTTTCTTATCGAAAATAGTAATATTTTTAAAGATTTTTTTTTTTTATGCTAAACAAGTCTCTCTTCAAAATAAAAGCAATTCCGAAAAATTGTTAACATCCCTATTCAAACCATGCAATCTAGGATCAGTGCTGCCAGGTTACATTTTTCTTCAAAGCCATTTTTCATTTTTCGTGACTGACTTTTGGTTTTGACCCCCTCGCGTAACTTAGGAGCAAACATAACATATAGATTTTAAATATATTTAAGGCAATTCTCGTAGCTTTCGAGAACAACGATCGAGATTAGTAATACTAGACTTATAATGCAAATAGTTTACAAAACAATGCATCCAAATTGAACTCATAACATTTTTAATTTTTAGGGAAAATGAGTTATGTATGTCATTGGATTCAAAGTTCAATTTTGCATGTACTGGAAGAACTCCTAAGTGATTGAAATAAAAATAACGTGTCAAAAGTCAAAATGGTTTTGGTAATACCTCCTAAATTTACTATCGCAAATTATTGCTACTAACTAATTTTAAGTTAATAGGTACTTCAAATATCTTCTAAGTTATAATTTTATAATATACTTTTTTTTGCGCAAATAACTTCTATCTTCATTGAAACACGTTCTAACTTGATGAAAGCTTCAGCGAACGACGCGTCAACAGAAAATCTGTTCCGTGGTGCGCGTGAAAGAGAGTAGAGATGTTTCGTTTGGTGCACGCTGCGTCGCTCTATAGCTCAGTTACCGGCAAGAAGTTCCAATTTTTCCTATTTCTAAAAGGAAAATAGATAATCTGAAAATCGTCACCTTCAAGAAAAGGATGATGAATTTCGAAGTTCATTGATTACTAAACGTAAAAAAATTAGGCGGTAGGTAAACTTATTTGATGTCGCATTAATTTATGAATCTCCTGGTTCACACGATGAAAGCCATCGTCACGGAAGTGGTGATTTAAAAGATAGACAGAAATATCTTCCCTCTGACTGTGGATTTGCGCATTCTGAAAGGGTATTGAAGATTTTGGCCCTATTATCTTTTGTTTTTTTTTTTCAAAGTCATCGCGCACAACAAAAGTTATATATTTGGACAAAGGACACTAAAATAAAAATAAAATGTTCTATAACATAGGTAATGTCTTAAAGCATCAGGTTTCTGAGATATTCACAGATGAAAATCAATATATTTTTCTTTATTATGTAAATATCTCGGAAACCTGACGCTTTAGGGCATTATGTTAAGGAACATTTTTAATTTGTTTTGGTGTCTTCTATCCAAATATAAAACTTTCTTTGTGCGCGGCGATTTTGAAAAATGTACAAATTTTAGGGCCACCCTCCATACAAAAATCTTCAAACCCCTTTAAAAACTTCATTGCCAAGTGGTCCAAAGTAAAGTTTCTGTCACTCTCTGATTTGACACAGACAAAATAATGAAAGCCATCCTGACAAAGGCACAAGCTTAGAGGAAGAAGGCAAAGATCCTAGGATCCTACGTTCCGAAGAAGGCTAGGTAGGATCCTAGGATCTTTGTAAGATACGCATAAGATACAATTAAAGAATACGCCTATCCATAGACAATTTCACCCGAAAATCCAATAAAAAAGAGATCCCCTTTGAAAATCAGACAAAAAATGGGACGTGTGCCTAAACTCAGAAAAACTAGAGGGCTTAAAGTATGATTGATGACAGATGAAATAATGTTGGTACCATAAACTAAGAAGTATACTACGTTGGTAGCTACGGGTATGAAATTTAAACACGTCATTTGCATTGAATAGATACCAATAGTTTATTTGAATTAGTAAAATAATAAATACAGATTATCTAGGTAAATATTAAAAAACTATGAAAATATTTTCAAACGCCTGAATCCGAGGGTAAACTGATCAAAAATAGAGGTTATTATAAAATTGGACAGTCTTAAACTAAAAATTTGGTCAAAAATCATAAATAAACAGTTTTAAATTTCGAAGATTTTACTACATAGACCATTCACAAGAGATGCTACATAAGAATGTTACTACCACAAAAAAACAGCTAAACATTCGAGTACAACACCGCGGCACTAAATTGGGAGTTCTAATCAATGAGATTATAATATCATTGGATCTAATTGGGACTTTATTATCAAGGGTTCTACAAAGCGACAAGCAGTCGAATCATTTTTATTGGATGAGTTTATCTTAAAAATAAATTAAATATAATATTAACGTTGTAGTAATTTATGACGAAGGGAAATTCAAGCTTTTTTGCTATAACCAAAATAAGTAGGAACTTATAAAATACAAACAAATATTAATGTACCTAGTAGGTACAACTGGTCCGAAAAATTTTAAACAACACTCTCACAAGTTTCTTGAGTTTAAAGTCATTCTCATTCTGTAATTTAATTAGAAATAAAAAACACGATAATCACAATCCAATTTTAAAAGATTTTTTCAACGACGGTACAGGATCTTCAGATCGGACCTGATCGGTTTGCGCAGCTCGTAAAATGCATCAACACTTGCATTGGTTTCCCCGTAATACACTACGCCGTCCTGTAGGATCGAAGGTCTGCCAGGCTTCACGTTCGTCCTCCATCTGGGAGGGAAGACTTTGCCAAGATTCTTCACTTTTGCTTCGACGTCATCCGAACTTTTTTCAATAAACCAGGCTTGGTAATAGGCCCGTTGGAAATCCAGTTTGTACGCGTCGACTTTCATTTTAATGATTGCGTCCAGGAGCGCGGGGCGCAGTCCGCCCAAAAATACCCGACATGTTAATATCGGGTCCTTCGGCTTAATTGACATCCTCATGTCGTCACCGAGCAGCACCTTCACACGCTTAGCGTAGTTTTTGACGTCCTCCCACGGCTTCTGAGCGTCTATCGCAACAATAATGCTTCCATTGTGCGAGTAGAAAACTGATGGTTCGAATGGGTTGTATTGTTGCAAGACCTTCCTTATAGCTGCACGCATGGCCGCTACCTCGGCCTTCTCCATTGCGTCGGTTGTCCTTTGTATTTTGCTCTGATTCAACTGGCAGGTGCTTCGTAGGAACGACGCAGCGCGGATGCCGCAGTTCCCGAGCGAGGATGCGTTCCCGACGCGGTGCCTGCACATGCGCCCTTCGCCTCGGATAGGGCCATAAAATAATCAATGCCTGGGGTGGGTAGTGTCTATTGTTAGATGTTCTATATGGTGTGCTACCTTGATAGATGGCACGAAACATGTACTACGTAGGTGCTAAGCTGAAAGGGGATGATTCTGAGCCCCGAAGGGAACAAGTATTTTGCGTAAACCAGCAAGGAGGCACCTGCCAGTTGATTCCAACGACGGTGGCTGCATTGCCTTACAGCGGATAATGCAGCCAGCGTTTTGGGCACCCTTCCAACTGGTATTGATATGACACAGATGAGCTACTGTAGATTGTTTGCAACAGTTAGCTTGAGCTAACTGTTGCAAACAATCTACAGTAGCTCATCTGTGTCAATTGTAAATAGGTAGGTACTAGTTTTAAGCAGACATTGACGTCTTGGGCACGCTTCGAACTGGGATAGACAAATAAATGTAATCGATAAGAGTACAAACGATAATCCAGATACTACCTACTTTGTTTGCATTATAAATACCTATTCCACAAATTAATCTAAACTTAATACAATTACTCTTCATTGCATACAAATTAAGACAGATGTTATAGAATGATCATAGAGCAAAAATAAATATTAACTAATTTGTAGGCAATTTTATGTAGAAACTTTTGTCAGAAGTAATCTTAATATTATTCTTACAGATATTCAAGATAAGAGCAAAATCTGAAAAAAGCACTGTCAACCCCCCTTACACCCCATCCTTGAGGACTTTTTTTTAGTATGTTTATCTGGATGCCGCAAGGTATAACTGTAGGTAGGAACCAATTTACAGAATTTACAAAACTACACGAATTATTTCCCCTGATTGCCCGCCCATATAGGTAATCGGCTTAATTTGATAGTACGAATAAATAGCGTAACTAAAAAGCTAACCCTATCGTTGCTAAGGTACAGGTAGGCCATTCCACTAATCTAATAACAATACAAACTTTCGCATTTAAAATACCTACTTATACACATGTGATGTGATTTCATTTGAACTCAACTAGAAAAATTACTTAGGAATCTTGGACAAAAATCTTTTGATTAGTGGAATGGGAAGGGAACGTAGTGAAAAAAATCTGTCTTTGGGAATGGGCATCCGTCCAAGAAATTTGATCAAATCTTGAACAATTTAAATGTATTTAGAAATGTGGAGCCCAAAGGTTACCCGAACAAGAAAATGGGCAGAGGATGAAAGTGTTACCTACTCATTCGAGGGGGTTCACCGAAATTCGGGGTTGTACGGTCCCTGGAAACCGTGCACTTTCATGGTTTAATGAGCAACCAAAGAAACCATATAAAACTTTATGTAAGTAGAGTTTTTTCACCACAGGGACCCCGTGAGTTGTACTGTGATCTAAGCCTAGTTTGACAACCAAATCCGCTATTCACCCTAAATTTAACAATGCTAACCACACAATGAAATTCCATAAAGTACCTATCTAATTGGGACCTACCCACCTAAGTATATCATCATCATCATCGGCCTATATTAGTAAACTGCTGGAGATAGGCCTCTCCTAATTAGCGCCATAATAGCGCCGTCTTCAGCTTGCCGCATCCAGCACCGCCAGCAGTCTTTCCAAGTCGTCATCCCACCTGGTCGGAGGGCGTCCTACACTACGTTTGCCGAGTCGCAATCTTCACTCAAGAAAACGTTTAACCCATAACAGTTGTCGGTTCTTCTCGAGATATGCCCAGCCCACTGCCATTTCAGTTTGTTAATCCTTTGAGCCTAAGTTTATCGTGTAATCTAAATTAAATGATAGATTATTGTTTTACTTTATTATTTATTATTCGATTATCGAGTAATTTTATTGGTAAGTTTAAGTTTACTTGGCCTTTTCAGCCAAAGCCTCTGTTATTGCTTTTCTTACCGTTTCTTCTTTTCCAAGGTAAGTAACCTGGTCAAGTGGCTTCATATTTGTATCTAATTCATACACAAAAGGAATTCCAGAAGGTATGTTCAGCTCCAAGATACCAGCATCGCTGAGATCTAAAAAGTTAATCCAGTTGTGACTACAGCATATAATGCATCTACATTATTTTCTCGCTCATTACCTCATTAGATACTGAGCGAGCACCCTGAAGACAATTCGCATACCTACCATCTAATTGTTTCACGATACCTCTTAGGCTGTTGCCATGGGCAGAAATAATAACTCTTTTGCCTGCCTTGATCTGAAAAAAAAGTAGAATTAAACTTGGGAACATGTCCATCTACAGGTCCATGATGCACTAGGCGGCGGCGCAGCAGCGGGACCCCACGGAAACGCCACCACCGAGGCTCTAGCTAAGAATGATACCAGTGGATCAGAAAGAACCAAGTGAGTTTTGTTTAGTAAGTAACTAGGGAAGAAGAGTAAATCTCGGTAAGGTAAGGTGGGTTCCTCTAATCCACCTAACCTTACCGAGATTCACTCTACTTCTTATTTGATTCACATGCGGGTTCCGTGGTTTCACCCAAGAAATAATTACCGCAGTAATTATTTCTTTCGCTCAGATCTTATGGTCAATCGTTCCACGGAGAACCTTGAGTAGGTATATTTATGATTTGGTTGCTCTCCTGACCTACAGACTGTGATTACAACCAACGCAGCATAAGAGATATTTCGCCGGATACAATGGGCAATAGCCGAAGCGGTGCTTATACAGGAATATCAGTCAAGCTTTCTGTACCTTTTAGAGGTGAAGGGAAGAGCATATTATTACGTGCTTTCATGCGGGTGCCATTTGCAAGATCTGGCTTCAACTTTACTGCGGAATAAGTAACTAAAACCCCGTAAGTTTTGAACAAGTTTTGCACATTATTTCATACGTGGTACGGCTATGACCAATCTTTGCACTTTTCTGCGCTTCGTTTGGCTTCTAGAGGAACTACCACAGTTCATCACAGTTGCAAACGATCTTGTACATCTCTGGTTTCTCAAGTGGGAAAGTGCCATTCGGCGTGCGCAAATAGTGTATGATCTTTTTCAGCGGCGTGAATATTGTACTAACTTACATACCTACCCCTTCCACAAATTGATTTGTACTTGGGGCAGATGGCCATTGGCCACACTCTCAAGTACTCCATCCAAATGTTGGCTACTGCGGGGTGCTCGGCTTCCTATTGCTACTCCATCATGATACATATCCCGTTGTAAATGACTTAAGTGGTAATAATCATGACATATAAAAGTTTTATTGATCACCCCGATTTTTTCGACATTGATATTCCGATGAGGGATAGGATTCCCTAGTTAGTGGTACCTTACCAACCTGGGGAACAATGACCCCATTCCAATAATGCAGTGTCCTCTCAATAGTAAGCTTCAAGCTTTCAAACATCGGGATCGCAGCAGGGGTGGGGTCTAAGGCGTAACGGGAATCATTCACAATGGTTTCGTAGCATGGGTGATATATAAGCATAGGTGGTGAAGGTAGATCAAAGCTGCGCCTCCAGATTTGTAGCTGACGGAAAAACATAATAATAATAATTATACTTATCGGCATTTAGGAAGTTAAGATAGGTACCTTCTCAACAACAGAATGCAACAGAAATACATCATCTGTGAAAATTTCAGAAACATCATCTGTGAATAAGTCATTGACAGACGGACAGACGGACAGACGGACAGACGGACAGACGGACAGACGGACAGACGGACAGACGGACAGACGGACAGACGGTGAAATAAAATAGATGGATCAAATTTATATGTTTCCAAAACAATTTTGCAACATTTTTGGTCATATTTTGTTTCATAAGGTACTTATTAGATCCGTTTAGAAAAATACACAGTTGACACCGCCGAACGAAAGACGACCGCGACCGTACGGAACGGACTGATGATTTTGTTTGAGTTTTGTACACAAAATGTCTTAGTATAAAAAAATATGTCATAAATCCTAATATAAGTCTGTCTGCCTGTCTGTCTGTCCATCCGTTTGTCTGCGGGCTGCATTTATCAGTATTCAGGAAATTCACCAGTTGAAGTTTTTTATAACACGCAAAATTATCTATGATAGGCATAAAAAATTATAGGGTAAAAATGCGTTGCTGTCTCATGGACCAAATGATTGTGGTTAATAGTTTGTATTTTATCAATAATAATATTATAAAATGTTTTGCAGATAGGCAGTTACTTGTTCGTACATAAGTACATAGGTACCTACCTGAATCTCTCCATATTTAGCGGCAGTTTCAGCAACACTTAATCCGGTCAGACCACCGTAATGCCTCTCGTTCAATTTCCAGGTCTTAAAGATAGGGATATCAGTCTGACCAATCTCTTGAAGCACTAAGTTCAGGGTGTTCTGAGCGCGCTTTAAGGCTGATGTGTGAGCGACGTCAAATTTATACCCTTCTGCGCTTAAAATTTTGCCGGCGGTTACTGCCTCATCGCAACCTTAAAAGGATTCGTAAACATAATAAAAATAAATTTATTTTGATAGATAGAAAAAGTGATGCAAGATTGTGGTAAAGGGATGTAAGAGGGGCCAAATACCACCTGTAGGGCCCCAAGAAAACCTCGCCTGCACGTAACTCGTTTTTCAGCTGGGTGCATCGCGCAAGTTTAGCGTTGCTGTTTTCGTTGGCCCTTTCGTTACGAAAACTCAAAACTCAAACTCAATAACTTTATTTCTTTAGGCTTACAAAATAAGCACAAGGAAAAGTTAAGTAATTTTAAACCGTCGCGTCGCTCGTCATAGGTAACTCTCGAACCACTCGAGACAGAACCCCTTTTTTGGGTCTCTATAAAATCAGTAAGATCAGTTTAATCACATACACCAATAGAGTAGTTTAAATAAATCGACTACTTTTGCTGCGTGTGATTTGTTACGAAAGGGCAAACAAAAACAGCAACTCTAAACTGTGTTTTCCCAAGGTACCTACCTACGTAAATTGATCAGTGCCCTGCTGTGAGCCTGCGCTATCTGAAAAGGTGCTGAATCTTCATGACCTCTTTATCTATGTAGGTATCTTACCTACCTACTAGATGCCCGATTAAGACACTGATAGGTAAATACACAAGATTTTCTGGGTTAAAGATGCGATGGTTAAAATTAGAGCCCTGTATGTGGAAGCCGTTATTCAAGCCGGTATTGTACACATTTATGTAGGTACCTAGTTATTTATTCTCTTTGTTTCATAGGTATGACAGTAAACTTACCATATTAATAAAAGTATACCCACCCTTCTCGCTTAGATTAGCGTCAAACCAGCCGCAGTAATGAGTTTTATAATTCATTTCAGTATCTCCGTGACGAATCATGACAACCCGAAAGTGTTCAGTGTCTCCAAACATTACCTATTTGTTTGTGAGGAATTCAAGGGTAAAATATTTTTATATGTAGGTAGGTACCTATCACCGTTATATTATTCTCCTCGGTACCTAGGTAAGTATATAAAATAGAAAATTCAGTTTTTTAAGACGTGAATAATTTCTAGCTGTACTAGGGATGCTGACTTCCACAGATTTATAAGTATAGTACTAAACTGACTTCTGAGATGCCACAGATATACTAAGGATGCTAACGCATCACAGATGTACTAGGTAACGCATCTATAGATATGACCACAGATGTATTAGGGATGCTAATATGACTATATCATGTACCTGTAAAGAGATGCCGGTCACAGTGATAGGTAATAATATTTTTTTTCCGAGATAGTCCAGCAAGGTCCACTTGTAGGTAATGTTTATGTCACGGAAAACTATTACCTACGTTTATGCTTGCTTATGCCAAAATACCAGGATTTAAGCTTGTTGCAAAATACATTAATACATTAATATATTATATATTAATATCACAGATGTACTAGGGATCATAATAGGTAGGTACGTAGTGGTTTTATTCTCTTTGGTAGGTTAGGTACATATTAATGGCTACGCTACGCATTATTTACTTGATAGAAGCACAGACTTTATATTGGCGGCTGCGCCGCGCCGTTAACCTTTCGAAACCCGCTGGCTCCCTGAAGAGCCATGGAGAAAAAATCTCTAGTAACCGCGCCGGCGGCTCCCCAGAGCGCCATCGCTTCCGCACTCAAATTAATCTGTTATTTCTATCACAAATAAGCTTAAATTGGCTTGCATTGTGGTCAACTGTCAAGTATCTGAAATTGTCTATGTAATAATACCAAAAAGTCCGAAAGTCTATAGTTTTAACTAAGTTTTGATAACGACATGCTTGTCCTCTACCCAATAAAGCTAACAGCAAACAGTTGCATCAAGTATTGTCTTTGATATCGAATTTTAAAGTCGCTCAATGCCAGACAACGGCTTTATTTGAGGCTTTATTGCATCGTCCCTCTCAGTGCGATGGGGCCAATTCTGAGTATCACGTGATATTTATCGAGTGATACGCAGTATCACGGGATAAAATATCAAGTGATAAGTATCAATCCTTCGATGATATATCGGGTCCCGCCAAAAACGGCATTCTCGTGCACTCTTCGATATTTCTAGCATAGACAATTTGATTTCATTATGTCATGTCATTACATATTTAAAAATTTGTTCCGTTGGTCTGGGTGTTTTCTATGTATAATAAAAAAAATATCTATCTATGTAATGAAAAAAAAAATATTACGTATATCAGTTATCTAGTACCCATAACACAAGCTCTGCTTACCTTGGGGCTAGATAATGCTGTGTGAATTGTCCAGCATTATTTATTTATTTTTTATTTCTGGTTATTGTTTTGTCAGTAATTCCAACTTTATGTGAATCTTGAAATTTTAACAATACTATCAAAATTTGAAACTGTATTTATGTTCATTAATTCACAACTTTTAGAGAAGATAGCATAATCTGAATTAGTATTGTTTGTCAAAGACGTATACGGTTATAAGAGCTGACGAACGACATCTCTACTGTGTCGGGATAGCCGTGCGTAGCGGGCGAAAGTAATCTAGTCAGCAGGCAACACCGTTTACAATGTTTACAATAATTTCGTTCGGGCACAAAAAGCTATTTTTTCTAATAAGTTCCTATTCAACGAAAACTAGAGGAATTTGTATTGCATGTTGCACTATTAATCTTTGACTTGAGTTGAGAAACAAGGACCACCGCGTAATTGTTTCAAACATCAAACAAAACAAGCGGAGGCTAAAGACAGTGTGCGACAGAGAGATAATGAATGATGCTCTTCTTTCACTCTTCGATAATGCGATCGAGTGCCTAGGACCACTCGTTGCATATCGAGCAACTTATCGAAGAAAAGCCCTCGATAAATATAGAATTGCAGATGTTGAGAATACGCTTGTTTGATTCGAAGCAATCACTCGATATTTTGACAGTTGTTGCCATATTTATCGAGTAGATATATTGCGAGAATTGCCTTCCGCCTGATGGTCTGATTAGACACAATTCTGCCAGTGTCAAAACGCCGTTTGACAATGATTTGACACTGGCTGATTCGCATGAACTGACGTTCGAACAAGCCGCTATTATTTAAGCCGCAGCGCAAGAAGTTGAAGTTGAAACTCACCGATTTCGCCCGTAAAGCTAAGCTGCGTTAGCATCCCTACTACATCTGTGAGCTAAGCATGGCCTACAATCTTCAAAGACGGAATTTAGGCATTAGTAATCTGTGGTGGGCTTATAGATTTTGATAGTTTTTCACCCCCCCTCACGTTTACTTCTTTCCCAACGTTCTGGCTCGACCACGTGCCAGCTGCTTGCTTGCCCATGCCGCCGCCGTCATCACAGATTTATAAGTATAGTACTAAAGCCGTCATGTAGTATTTATATTCTCTTTGGCCGCCATTACAATTCATTACTTGATCGAAAATTAGTTCTTATTGATTCGGTTCCATAACTTTTCTCTGATTTTATAACTGTAATACTTGATAATGTCTAAATACAAGTGCTGTGTTGTGAACTGCAATAGCAGAAGTGAAGATGTCACTCTGCATTGTTTCCCAAGGACTGAGATAGGACTCCATTGGATGTGAGACGCAGTTTGCCTGAATTTCAACCTCGTAGGCTTCGCGTATGCCGTAAGCACTTGGATAAAAGGTTTCACGGATCAGCTCGCTTAAGATCTCGGCTTCGTGTTGGAGCCTTTCCCCTACTGTTCACTGAAAGTAGAGATTGCAAGTGGAATTCCTCAACCAACCAAAACGGATGAAAGTCACTGTTGGAACGCTATCCTAATTTCCAATCAAGGAACATCTTTTCAGTCTGCTCATAAGTCAGTCCATGAAGAAACTAAACAGAACCATTTGAGACTTGGAGAAGAAATAGGTAAACATACTAGAAAAACATACTTTACTTCTATAGTAGGTACTTATTGAATATCTGACGACCTCTGTGTCACGGTAGGCGAAGGTCTGCCTGCGATGCAGGAGGTTGCGGGTTCGATTCCCGCCTCGGGACAAATGTGTGTACGATCTGCAGACATTTGTGCAGGGTGTTCTGGTTCTGGGTGGTGGTTTTCTATGTATAATAAAAAATATCTATCTATGTATTATGTATATCAGTAAATGTTATCTAGTACCCATAACACAAGCTCTGCTTACCTTGGGGCTAGATAATGCTGTGTGAATTGTACAGCATTATTTATTTATCCCTTTTAATTTTTTCCCTCTAAGAATGGGTATTATTCAATATAATACATACAATGCCCTTGTTAAATAATTTTGTTTAATTACCTACTTGATATCATATTTATTGTTTCAGGCTAGGAATTGTGCCCGGGTCTTCAGCAAAACAATGGCTGCTACTTTATCATACTCATCACAATTCGGTAAATGTTACATGATAAACTAGTCTAGTCATCATACTAAGTTCACCTCGGAATTCGAGATACCCAGCTGTAAGTCTGTAAATACTTGACGACACCCTAAAAGTTGTCTCAAAACCTACATATGGTAGGAATGGATGGGAATTTACCATTATTTGCATATATATTATGTCTAAATATAGTGTGATTTAGATACAGGTCAATATTTCTAAAAAAACAACTGTGTTAACATTATTGTTTCCATAATTTGATTGTAATTTTCTTTGCTAATAAAGATTATTAATTAGTGTTGAACTTTTTATTTGAAATTATTCTGTAGGTTTTACCACGGAACAGAAAAAAACAGCTAGAAACTGTTTTATTCTGTTTCATGCGTTTTACGATACTTTTCTTTTGCTAAAATGTATGAGTGGCCTACAATACAACACGAGCTCAAAAGTTCTGTATCCAAGCCAAAACATGTCAAAAGCTTGATATGCAAGCCCACCGCCAGTCGTTAAAAAAAAAGAAAAGTCAATTTCAATAAGTCCTTCATTCAATACTATTGCTAGTTTTTTCGTTTCTGAGTTGGTCATCTGATGCGTTAGCATCCCTACTTAGCATCCCTACTACATCTGTGGAGCTAAGCATTCCGCAATTCCGCATACTCTCATTTTCGATTCTCATCCCCTGTTATTCTAAATCTATAGATCTTTCAATAACGGGATAGTATTTATTTAGTATTCTTTTGAATACCTACAATATTTCAATCTAAAGTACATCCTGTTTAGTCCTGCAGCATCTCCGTAAAACAAGAATGAATAACCCCGCGCAAAAGGTAAGCCCTTGTTTTTCGCAATGCTGTTAGATAAAAGGCTTCGGTACACAGCAGGGAGAAAATGAAATATTTTTGGTTAAAGTATTTATTTCTCAAAGAACTTATTATAACATTCACTTTGTAGAGAAATGTGGTTTTCTTACTACCTAATGTACTTTTAAAACTTATTTGTTAGGTATGGTTAAAGTTTACAGTGCAATTCTTTTAATGCTAGGTTATTCTACAGGAATATTCTCTAATACATTTTTCTTGTCTTTTCTTGAAAACAGGTAAGCTAGTGGATTCTATATTATTGTTTGGCAATTGGTTTTGTAGTTTTAGGTTTTAAGCCTATCTACATTTTTATGTAGGAAGGCAACCAAAATCTTTGACCCTTTCATTTCTTTTGGGCAGTAAAATAGGCATGGTAGTAGTACTTGAGATTTTTCTGAAACAAATGTGACTTAATTACAATTCATGTCACAATAAGCAATGTTCACATTCACTGCCCAGTCTCTGCAGTGCAGCCCAAAGGTGCACATGGCCAGATTTGAATAACGTCCATGTCCATCATGGACAATATTTTTTTTATTATGTATATGAAACTAGTGGTACAAAAAAATATATATATTATACTGTATAAAATTTAGTATGTAATTATTAAGGTTGTTAATAAAGGCTTTTGAAATTGGAAATTGAAATATGAAACTAGTGATTGCTTTGTTACTGAATGCTAATTTTGTGATAGTTACAATGGTCATTATTTTAGGTTGGTGAGATTTTCCGGGAAGCTGCAAAAGCATTTGAGAAACTCTCTGAGATGACATTGCTGCTTCATCCTATGGGCGAGGCTCAACCGGGGTAAGTCTTGAACACTATTTTCCTGGCTTTCTGATATTCTGAAAGAAGGAACTAAGGGATATGTTAGTAACGGGTTACTCACTAGTTGTCTAGGCCTATAGCGTTATTCAATAGGTTGAAGTTTGATAATCAATTAATCATTATAGTAACAATGTTTACTAATGTACAAAGAGCCTGCATCTACCAGACCACCACTCCCACATTGTCACACGTCACCGATACTACGTGCTAGTAAATAGGTTTATTTTATGTATGTTAGATAAAGGTTTATATTTTATATGGGCTGTAGTTTTTAGTATTTTACATCCTGTACTAGACTATTGTTGTCTGAAATAAACGATTTTATTATTATTATTTTATAAAAGCTGATTGTTTGTCTGTGTAAGCACAAACACAGGTAAGAACAATTACTTATTATGAATTTTGGGGGTTGAAATCACGTCAAATCCAAACTCAAAAGGTACGGATGATTTATACATAAGCTTTCCTTTTATCAGACACTTTACATAGTGGATTTGCCACACACCATAATCATTCATTATATCATAGTAATTTTTTTTAGGTATAGAATGAAAGCTGAATTTTATTATAAAATTTGGAGAACCAGCATAGCATTTTTCCTTAAAAGCTAAAACACTTTATATAGTTCCTATGTCCTTCCAGAAAGCAAACATTTCAAATATTTTCCACAAGATAATATTAGAAATCACATTCTCCTTTGGCTATCCCATGCAAGATGCTTTAAACATTCATAAAATGTAACTGAACTCGTACATACATAAAATAATTTGATATTTTTTTTCGAGTCGTCGCCATCCATTAGGCCTCGGTCTCGAATTTTGCGGGCAGCGGGGCGGCAGCGGCGGCGGCGCGGGAGCGGCTGGATCTTATGCGTATCGTCAAATGGACCGGGTCTCGAAAACAGCGGCGCGGGAGCGGCGCGGGGGCGGGCAACGAGCGGTGCACTCCAGTCGAGCGGTGACCGTCCCGCGTTGCGCGTCTGCATTGTAGTATAGTGTTTTACTTTTTTTTTGTGACGTATCAAAATGTCCTCGGACGTGCAAGAGCAAATTATTTCGGCAATCTTTGAGAGGAGACCCATATGGAACAGCAAAGATGTGAACCATAAAAATAGAAGAATAATTAATCAATTATGGGAAGATTTTATGTATAATTTTTCTGCTGGAGATATACCTCTAAAACTTTTTGGATTAATTCCAGATTCTAATTCACTCTTGATAGTTTCTAGAATATAGTCAAAAGTTTCTACACTCATTCTGGTGTAGTCGTAGAATTTATCGGGATTTTGTCTCTGTTCTTCATAATTTCGATAAAACTCGCCATTTATTTTCCTTGCCCTATAGTAGGGATCCACTTCTTCTTTTGCCCACAATAAATCGAGCGTTAGGAATACATTTGAATCAAAAAGATGTTGTCGCCGATTTTCAGACATTTCGTTTGCGAATGTCGACAACACAACCACGAACACAACACTACACCGCTACAGTGCCGCGCGATCTGCCCGCTGGTTTCGAGAACAGCAGGGGTATTTTAATTCGTCGGAAAGGCCTTCGGATTCGATATCGGAAACTTTTTCGAAGAATGCTATTTTAAACCAGCGGATTCGAAAACTTTTGACATTCGAATTCGGATCCTTGTTAGGAGAGTTTCCGACAGCTTTTTACTGTCGGAAGCTATTCCGCCAGTGAGTTTTTGTTTGTTTATAAATAGTTTTAGCATAAATTCAAGAGTACTAACTCATAAGAACACCGTGAAAGTACCTAATCTTGATAGAAACGAGAGAAGTAGGTTCTTACTCAATCGAGGTGATTATTTGCCAGTGTTTTCGTTTTTAGGTTATCTTTGTTTACAAATTAAGAAAACAAAGTAACTAGGTAGGTACTTACCTTCTATCTACGTATATTTACTAACCACATTTTGCTGTTGTATAGATGGAACATATATTTGTAAGAGACAGAGAGAGAGAGCTCAACGACATATTCACAGCTCAACTCGGAGACAACAAACAATAATCCGTCATCGAACCTTGCGAGATTTGTCGAACCCGTTCAACGACCCTAACTTCCAATCGTTGTATCGTTTTACGCCGACAACAGCTCTGGGGTTGATTGAGGAGTTGAGGTGTTTTTATAGTGAGACAAAATACTCTAATTCAATGCCTGTAGAGCTAAAAGTAAGTCTCTAATAATTGCATTCCTCGGAGGTCAACCTGCATAAGTACCTACCTACCTTTTGCCAAACCTAAAAACAAACATCAAACCAAACAGTCAAACCCGCTAGATTTGGTGAGAAGTCTGGTTAAATTTATTGGTAACACTTTTGCCCAACGTTTTGGTTTGAAGTCATGTTTACGAGGTAAGTTTGCTCAATTAACATATTTTCGATGTGAATGTGATGTGTAACTTTAGAATCTTTCTTTAGAACATTAGAAACACCCTGATTTATTGATTGATTTCGATGCAATTAAGAAATCATTATGATAATGCAAAGTTACTTTAAAATATTCCAATAAAATTTCTACCATTTTCTACTATTTCAAAACAATCTCCGTAAATGCACATTTTCCATCAACCCGCGGAATCGCTTCGGATACTTTCGATCATCAATCCGCAATGAAATCAAAATAGCGTACGCGGATTCGAATTCGAATCGGACGTTTCCGCTCCGGAAACGAATCGAATGAATTAAAATACCCCTGCAGGTATGCGTTGCCCGCCCCTCTCCCGCGCCGCCGCCGCCGCCGCCCCGCTGCCCGCAAAATTCGAGACCGAGGCCTTAGTCCTAGCGCGTCCTTCGACCTAACCGGTGGTGGTTTGTTAAGACCCCTTTTATAACGGCTCATAAACTTCAACGGTGTCTGTTCTTTTGAAATCCGCTGTGTTGCGGGCTAGGAGCGATGGCAGTGATTGCTCAATTTACAATAGAATAATTAATATGGTAAGCATCCGATAGCTATTGTTTTCAGTTGTCTTATGGGCGTTGGTATGGAGTGCTCTTCTATAGGTTTCTGACGCTGGACACGTCAAAGGGAATGCGATTGTTCCGGATCACAATTCCTACGACGACTAAAATAGTTAAGGTGTTGTTCTTTCTATTTTCTATCTAAATAACACGCTGTTTTGTTACGTAATGTTGCCACGTCGGCCATTTTGTTTTCGACTTTGTGTTCGATCGATTATGGTGGGTGCGAAACTCTAATCTGCCATACAAACGTACTTTCCGATTCATTTTGAAACTACAACCTTTATTGCGATAAAATTTTACATACATAATCTCGTTAAAATAGCTACGTTTGTACCGTTTTAGTTTGTAGGGTCAGTACCTGCCCAAAGGGTGCAAACGGGACCCTATTACTAAGCCACCCCAATCACAAAACATTGTTGTCGTGGTACATACGTTTCTGGATTTTGTGTTTCAGATGAAAGATATAAACGCACATTTTATAGCGAATTCGATATTTACAAAAGCATTTACTGCTCCACGTGTAATGCTAAACTAACCTCCAAAATTTTAATTTGACGTTGATAATAGTTGTAGTTTTGCCAGATGGCGAAAAAATATTTGTACCATAGTAGATAGATAAAAAAATACACGTGATCAAATCTTTTATTTTAGAAATTCCAAATAACCTTACTATATCCAAAAAAACCCATTTTACGGTACCTATCGTTTGTATTTAAAATTTTAATTTCTATATTTTGTACTGAACCTAATGTTAAGGAAGAGCGGGGTTTTCTAACACAAGCATAATTATGCTTAAAAGAGAACTCCAACCCATGTTATTGTAACCCACCTTTGTACAGAAAGAACCATTTTTCATTTTCATTCATTTTCAATATAGGTATTGTATTATGTATATCAGTTATCTAGTATAACACAAGCTCTGCTTAGCTTGGGGCTAGATAATGCGGTGTGAATTGTTCAGCATTATTTATTTATTATTGGTCCAGGGCGTTATCTATCACCCTCTCAGTTTATGACTAATGGCTTAGCTTAACAAAATAAGTACGCTGCAATCAAAAGAAATAAAGATTTAATAAAACTGATACCTAGTTTTTTAAGGTTCCATACCCGATGGGTAAAGGCGGTACCCTATTATTACTAATCCACCGACTGTCTGTCTGTCCTTCTATCAGCCGCCTGTATCACACAAACCGTAAGGTACAGATAGATACGGGTATTTACAATTTTCACAGTAAGTAAAAATTATTTCTCTTGACAACAAATAGTAAAAATATGATAATTAAAATTATTAATGGGGCCAACGTCCATACCATGTTGAGTACCAATCACCGAAGTTAAGCAATGCGGTCAGTAGGTACTCTTATAGGAGGCCGCATTCAAATCATAATTCAATAACGTTTATTTCTTTAAGCTTACAAAATAAGCACTTAGACAAGTGAAATTTAATACTATAAAAAGGTTGCCTTGGAAGAAATCGCTTCTAAGCGATAAGGCCGCCCATTATATTTTTATGTTTAAGGTCTAAGTCTGTTTCTTGTTTTTTTTTGTGGTGTACAAAAAGAGATTTGTACTGTATTGTTCTATAAACAGTTTATAAATAATTATTATTATCAAATAAGAAATAAAGGTGTTATCGATTATGTTGGTGTCTATCAGTTTGGTATGTTTCCATTTGCGAAATAGTTTTGTACGATGAATGGTACGGAAACCATTGTGCGAGTTGACTCGCACAATAAGGCCGGTTTTAGTTCTCGTATCGCGTTTTTTCAACCAACACGTTTGCTATTCTTCAAGTCGAGAAAGTGGTATGAATTGCTTTAGTTTCATTATTTTTATTATCATAGAAACATAAGTTCCTTGCATGTGGTATATGTGTGTCTTCTGTAAGGTTCTGTTGTAGGTGAGAGTTTCTCGTGGTTTATTGTTAAGGGGCCGAGTGCGTTCGAATAGGGTTCTTCATTATTTGTACCCGCGACGGAACGTTTAGGTAGTGATGTTGTTTGTTCTAGATAATCTGATATTTTATAGTAAGTCTTTTTTACAAAGGTTAGTATATGTGACAATATATTTAACTTAATATCGATAAATTTTTGCAAAACACCAATTTTTTTAGAAGCCCCTAGAAGAAGATTGCTATTTTTATAAATGTACTCAAGTTTTAATAATATGTTGACGTGGTACAGTCATCATATTTATTTCTTTGAATTTATCTCGTAGTGATTCTCTGGAACCCATATTATAGATTGCACGAACAGCCCTCTTCTGCAGCACAGTGTTAATATCTGCAGCGTTGTTAATATCTAAGGATTTACAATTTCTACCGATTTTTTTTACGTTTACTTGCTTAACATCGAAATAAATAAAAAAAATGTCTTTCTTAAAGAAACCAAAACGAAATGTATTATATTATAATACATTTCGTTTTGGTTTCTTTAAGAAAGACATTATTGACACTAAACCATAAGGACGTAGTGCACCCTATATTGCTCTGCTGGCATGACGTCAGTTGTACCTGCGTTCCTATATAAGCAAATCCACTGACGTCGCTGATGACAGTTGTTACTTTTTAGATATGATAACGTGAACCAAAATAATTGGTGCCATATTTAAGATTATTTATCGGGTATTTATCGCTAAAATAATAAAATAAATGATAAATAATCTTAAATATGTTATCAAATCGCGAAAGTTTAAAAAGTTTTATAATTGGTGCCGTTGTGAAGGCACAAATTTCGGGAATACCCAGTGATGTTCAAATTCCGATTGCGGATGATGTTTATATAAAATTTGACGTTTATTGAAAATACGCTAAACGTACTGTATTCTCAACAGGGGGAAGTGGACAGAGGAAGAGATCGATATGCTGCGTAGCTGCGTGCACCGGTTCGCCATTGACTTGAATAAACTTAGCCAGCACATCAAGAACCGCACCGTGTAAGTAATTGAAATAAGACTATAGATCCGGCAACACTGGACAAACGTTAGTACGGTACCTACACTCATCCTGACAATCGTACTCCATAAGCGGAGCGTAACAAAACAATACCTGCGCTGCGCCATTTTACTATACATTTTACTTTATCATTGACCGTTTCCAGGCAGGTTCTGCCAAAAGCCTATTATCTGACCCGCCAAAGGATACAAAGATGAGACAAAAAGCTCTACCTACTTATTTAAGGAGGCTTGTCCTCTTAAGCGGCATTTTTGAAACTGCCATCGGTCTACCGCCGCTCCCAACGTGGGTTTTTGCGAACCGTCATGGCGGCACCTAGGAGATGATGTACAGGACGCTGTATGTATACCATTGTGTGTGGCGTAGGACATCTCGATTAAGTTAGCACAGGTCAGTGGCTGCTGGCAAAACCCAAAGAAGGTAACAAGTATCTGATACCGAGCTGGAATGATTATAAAGTATATTATGCCAAAAACAACTTTTCCCATCTGCTTGGTCAACTGTAACTAAACGCAAGCTACACGCAAGACAAACACTACACAGACACTCGGATAGTTGACACTGCGTACCCTTTCAGGTCCCAAATATGCACGACATTGAAGAAGAAAGCGTTCGACGATGCCGGTATGTCAGTAATCCGGCCGGTAAGCAGTTCCGTGTCCGCGCACGCTATGAACCAGTCCTTGCTGCCGCCGGCACAGGTATCTGCAATGACTCCGATGACGGTGGTCAGCACTCGCAGCGTGCTAGGAAAGAACGCGGAGGTTCAAACATTCACTAACTATTTTATACATATATTAGCACATTTTTTTTTCATTTTAGTTATTTTGTGCAGTTGTGTTAGTAATGTTTGAATTTTTTAGTTTTTAGTTCAGTTGCATGGCGACCCTTTTCTATTATGTAAGTATGCTTTTTATATTGATGCACGGTGGGGGCTTTAATTAGTGTTTTTAAGTTATCTTTATTTTTTTATAAGCTGTTTTGAAATAATGGTGCTATGTTAAAAAACTATTATACAAATCCGTTATGGTTTTATAAATATATTCCATGAAATATGTCACGAATCAATTAAAATTTAATTGTTGTAACAGATACAAACGTCGTTCCTAAGTTCAACATTTTATAAAACATTCTTAGACTCAACTTTCAATTTAAAGAATTCACGAAACAAAGGTCTAAGCTCAAATCATACCAAATCGAAATAATGTCAAATTATATGGCGGTCTGTTACGTGCATGTACAGTTTACGCACTGATCGTAATTTCACTACCTATGCATCGAACAAAACCTCGGGAAAGAATAAGTAGGGTGATTATTACACGTACCTACAGTCCGACCACAAAGAGTAGAAATTAATTATCGAGGAACTAAAATTTAGTGTAATCTGGCAACTCTTTATGAAAGGCCAGTGTTTCCGCCATAGTGAATTTGTCGCCTGACTTAGCTTTTCTTTGCAAAATTATATGCACGTCTTTAGCTAAGATACCTAAAAAATCTTACTTTTAATTACATAATTGAAACATTCAAAACGTTTTGTTGAGATAATAATAAACAATTTTCATGATAAAACAAAAAAATATAATAGGTAGGTATTTATGTACCTATGAAATTTTATTTTCATATCAATAGAATAAGTATTTACTTATACAAAATTTAAAAAACGTATTTTTTTTTTAAATCTTGCTGTTTTTATTTGTTGGACTAACCAGAATAATTTTCCGCTAGCGGCAACACTCCAAACAATGTCATTTTCGGTCGAGTCGAGTTCTTTGTTTATGTTTGTTTGTTCTGTTGGTTGTTACTTCCATGAAAGCAAATTAGTCGCATAAATCGCCAAATATTAGCAAAATGAATAAAACTATACACAGTGGGGCTCGTGACATTATTTACAAAGTGTATAAGAGATGTTTGACCGAGTACCAAGCCGGGAAGCTGCCGACTGATTTAGAAGACGTTTATAAATGAACAGCAGATTTGACCGGTAAGTAGCTGGTTAAAAAGAATAGCACTGGAAGTAAACTGTTATAATTTATTAAAAGAATCTTGTAAATCCATCCAAAATCCATGTAATTCATACTAATTAATCATTGTTTATCTTTGTCTCATTGAATAGTATTTTATTTTGTAGTGCAACCAATTATTTTTGATACTTGTTTTATTGCAGGAAAATCTGACAGCTCAAGCGAGGAATCGGAGGGTGAAGATGAAAATGATGATATGGCAGGGACTTCTAATTGTGTTCTACCACAACATTCTGATGAAGAATCGATGTCTGGTGTTGAATATCTATACTTTGAATCACTAGATTGATGTATGATTTAGAATATTATTATTCAACAAAATTGTCTTTTACTGTGTTTATCCCCCTCTGAGTACCTATACAAAATATTCTTGCTTTCTTTCTAGGTAGGTAGTGTCATAGGACTAGTTTGGACATCATTGCTCATATAAAATGTTTTTGTTTATGGCACAAGACTAGAAACCCAAAATAATTCATAAATTTCCATTCTCACACCTCACAGCTTAGAGCGTTCGTCCAACTAGTTGACGTTGCCGAAGTACCTAGGTACCTAGGATACTATAAAATAAAATTGGTATCGATCGTTTAACGTCTCGGTATTGGCGCGGTGGACAAACGCTCTTGGTCTACAAAAGATTTAATTACTATAATGTTTGTATATAAATAATATAGTGGGTTTGATTCATATCCAGGACAAACATTTATGTGATAAGCATAATAGTAAAACAAAAACTGCATGTTTTAACAATATCAAGTATCAATACGTTCTGCCGTAGTATATGGTGATACCATGTAAAACATGTAATAATTAGTGGCGCCCTCATTTATTTTCTACTCTTTTCGGTCGGACTGTACTTAGCAATAAAAAAGGAAAGCAGCTTCAGAAATAATAGCTGAATAACTCCTTGAGTAGATGGAGCTAGGCACGTTCGTCCTTTGACAATAATAGGACAAACCGGGGTAAATCTTAAAATAAATAAATCAAAATTTATTCAAAGGCATTCACTAAAATAGACAAAACAAGTGCACGAAAAAAATATAGCAAACTATTAAATTTTAGTCTGATCTATGTAATCCTGTGTTTCAGGCGTCTAGAGTGCTAATTATTACATATAGTAATGACTTATTATTACAATGAATTCATTTAGTTTAACAATGTTGTTTATGATACAAACAGTTGTGTATAATAAATAATAAATAAATAATGCTGGACAATTCACACAGCATTATCTAGCCCCAAGGTAAGCAGAGCTTGTGTTATGGGTACTAGATAACTGATATACGTAATATTATACATTACATAGATAGATATTTTTTTATTATACATAGAAAACACCCATAAAAAACAGTATAATAGGTAGGTACCTACTTAACTTACATTGAGTGAAATTAAATGAATCACTATTCTAACTATAGGTTAACTTTAAATGTTAAAATACAATTTACTTGATAATGTCTAAAAGCTTTTGTTTCAAAGAAGCTTTAGGTTATTTTTAATGCTGTGAAAATGCAGTCGAGATCCTACTCCTTTATAGAAGTCTGTTAGAAGTTATTTTATTCTCTGAACAACTAGGGTTTATTTAATTTTATTTAGTCGTCTGTAATGCATTATTGGCTCATTTATATATACGTATAAGTCGCCAGCGTCTCGGCGGCGGTGGCGCGGCGACAAGTTCACAAAACACTGTCTCTTTGGCTTTTAAAATTCAGACTCGCAATAACGATAACGCACCACCAACGCGCCGCCGCTGCCGCCACCGCTCTGTCGAGGGGTTTGATGTGTAGAAGGGGACTCTTCTCTCTCTTCACTCATTAAAATAAAAATACAAGTCAGCAAGATTCTTTTATTGACCGAGCGAGAGAAGCGTCTCTGCATCAACCACTGGAAATAGTATCGATTCTGTCAGAACGTACGTACCCTTCTTTTACAGGTCGTATTTTACGACCGATCTGGACGAAACTAAAGGCGCTATTAGTTCCTCCAAAAAAGGGCAAAAAGTAGGCTATCGAATATCTCCGCTTTAAAACATCTGATTTCGATGATTATTTCGTAAGGAACGTTAGTAATTTGTTCTCATAAAAATGGCAAAAAAAAATCATTTTGCTCGTCATTTTAAAAATAAGGATTTTTAAAATGACGAGCAAAATAGCTCTGCAAAATGCAATAATAAGCATTTACCGTACAGCGCCACCTATTAGAACATCTTTGTAACACTTCGAGAATTGGAAGGAAGTACTATGTAATAGCCCGGCCACATGTTTCGTCTTCATAAGCCTTCAGTTTGCGCAGGTAAGAAATCAATTTTATAGATGGTGCTAATGCTACTGAACATGATTTATGAGATTAAGTGCTCGCGTCGGGGTATTAAGTATTTTCAATTTATCATACTTTTGAGTTCTCCATTGCTATCATAGACCGTGTGAAAAGGCACTTTAAAGAAAGAAAAGAAAAAAAAAATATTACCTTAAACACTACATATTACAAAACAGATTACAATTAAACATAAGATAAACTAAAAATTAAGGCAATGGACTTTAAACAAATGCACTAGTTGTTAATGTGTATGTCCTCCAGGGTGGTCTATCTCTGATCTTGGCCTCTTGTAGTGTATCGTGTTGAAGTCTACTTGAATGTTAAATGGGTTTAAAGAAGCACCTTCTCACGCGGAATATTTAGGTCTACCCCTTGTTCATAGATATCTTTTAACGTATGCTAATACGTAAAAAGCTAATCGTTGCTAATTCTATTCTATTTCTTCTATTGACATAAGTCAGTATGAGAAATAACACTGCTATAAGCAACTGTTATAAGCTAACAGATTACTATTAATAGGGGGTAAGACTGCAAGGTGATTCAAACCGCAGCATGGTATGAATGAACACAGAATGTTTCCACCCACAGGTAACTCTCAACATGCTGAATGCGACGGAGAATGAGGTCGACGTCGAAGGCCTCGGAGGTGATGTCAAATTGGAGTTTGAAAACACCGATGATGTACCAACATGAAGTAACGACATCACCCCTACGAGCGAGCTCAGTGAGTGATTTAGTTATGTAGTTATGTTAGATTGTAAGCTCAGATTGTGTCAGCGAGCAGCGGACGTCGCACTACAGTTCTCAGCTTGGAGTCACTGTTTCACGATTACATATTTCATAGCAGTTTCTACTTAATTCTAAGTACTTAAAATCATTTTTAATACGACTGAATTCTTACGTGTGCTATGTATCTATAAAGTCACAGTTTTATACTGTTTGGACAACCAAATGTATTTTCCCAAAAAATAAATGCTTCCTAAAATGTGCAATGTAAATAAGTATCTTTCTTAGTCACATATTTTTATAACTCTACTAACTATTATACACATGTATTAACCTAGTAAATTGTAAAATAATACTGTTAAAATAACCGTTACTTAAAAAGTTCACTAAAAATCGGAAAGAGTACAAAATCATAAATGCTGGGTATAGTTGGTGGACTAACATCCTGTGACAAAAGTAATATTAGGTAGGTATTATTGTTGTAGTCCCAAAGGAGACAAAAATAGCTTTTTGCATTTTAATAAGGCTTAACTATCTATTAAATAATATGCATATTCCTTCACATAGTAGCATATATTTTTTATAACATATAAAATTCGACATTCACCACACTCAACCTACAAACACACACACGCACAAATACACCACAGACACACGCACACATGGTAACTCCTGTTTTCCTGTCTGGATTTTTAAGAGACCGGTGTCCTCAGGAGCACCGCACTCACTCAAATGACATGTACGTACACACAATAAGTTCGTTTTTGTATTGTATAATTAATTATACTAAATTAGCTCTTATCTTTTAAGACGAAACATCCTAATTACTTTGCTCGCGGCGAAGGGCGCTGACTCTGCTACACAGTTTATAACTTTTGCGGTAGTCAGCCCACATTCGTACCTTAAACAATATTCCGTTCTTAATAAAGATTTTTGTATTGTATATGGACTGATTAAAAAAAAATATGTTACCAAAATAGTGGCAAGTTTTCATGTCCTATAAGACTTAATATCTATAAAGTTCATTGTAATCACTAAGAAAAACTTATGCATAAAATACCTCTAAAATCACAATCGCTTCGACAATAAAAAAAATTGTAGTAATATTAAATAAAATACTTATAAAAGTTCTATAATCTATTAGTATTGTATTATCTTGGGAAAACCTACAAATAAAATATACACTAATACATATTAAAGATTATTTATCGGGTATTTATATCGCGTACCTTTTACACTAATAATAATATTTTATTTTTATTAATACTGTAACTCATACATATTTTCAAAATAAAAATCAATTAAATGACATATTATTCTGTCGCACAATATATCCTACATTTGGAACAGCTAACTTATACCCGACCCGACACACCCTGTGTCGAACACTCCGCCGGTCAAGTGCATCCCCGTTGGACCCATGATTTTTCTACCAAGATTTTTGGCTCCATTCGACCCAAAATATTCGATTTAAGTCTCCCTTTCTACGCACACCTACTTCCTAATTGATACTGTTTAATTTCAAATAAATGACACAGTGAAACACAGAATAGAAGGGTCAGCAAACAAAAAAAAAATTAGATAGGATGCTCGAACTCAAACTCAATAACTTTATTTCTTTAGGCTCACAAAATAAGCACTTAGACAATGCCTACTTATTATTAATATTTTTATTCTTAAAATCAGTCTTGTTCACATAACAATTAGTTAAATAAATGACCACTTCTAACAACTTCTAACAATGTTTAAAAGCTTCAAAAAGTTATCCAGTTTTCATGTTATTTTTCTGTTTATTGAAGAATGCCGGTTCTCAACAGAGTTTGTTGCCCCGAGACATTCTATAGACTCGGTGGAACCCTTGCACCCTCCATCCATGTGTTCACATAATAGTCGTTAAACATTTCCATGTTGACAGAATTATCACAGTCAATAATAATGCAGAAAAGCATCGTCTTATCTAATACATCTGATGGGACTAACGGCAGTTTAAATTTTATCGAGTTTCATTTTTTCTTTTTTTAGATTTTTACGAATAGGTAGTGATAGTAACTGGTATTGGGTAAAACATCTTGCTTCTCTTAAAGTTGCGCTTCACAGTCGACTACTAAAACATCTTCCATGTAGGTATCTGGGATTTGATCAATCTGAATAACGACTTACGTGCTAATTTTTTTGTCTTTCATTTGATAAAATGTTGGTACAAAATCAGAAGTTACTGTGAGTAATCATTTCATCAAGTTCGATTTGTTATTAATATTACGGTGTATATTTTTATTAATAGTACTGTTTAGAATACACTGTGACATAGATTTTTGGATTGGGTAGAACGGAGCGTATGTTTTGGGTTGAACGGGGAAAAATAATATTGGGTAGATTTTTTTTTGGTTGAACGGGGAAGAACTCCGTCGGTCTATCTGTCTGTCTGTTACCTTTTATCTCTTCAACGGCTGACCGGATCACAATGATTTTTAGCAGGGCGGTAGGTGGTATCAACCTTTATTACTGATTTTCATGGTTTTTGATTTATTGGATTTCTCTTAGTCCGGAATAGGATAAGAAATATTAAAAACATTGAAAAATTGTCGAAAAAATAACTACCCGTGCAAAACCGGGGCGGACCGCTAGTAAGTAATAATTTAAAGGTTAGGTTAGGTAGGAGTACCTCTTTGTCCGCATTTTTTGCGTGGCGTCAAATGGGCATGTAGCGACGCCAGCGCTTGGGTGTTGTTTTCTGCATTTTTGTAGATGTATGTATACAGGGTGTCCGGTAATTAATGGATAACCCCGCAGGCACTTGTGGGGGGGCAGAAGGGCAACTCAGAAAAAAATATAAAAAAAATCTATCTGCATTTTTTTTATTTTTTTTAAGTGCTAAATTTTATAGCTTTGTTCAAATTTTTGAACATTACGGCTACAAATTGAATAATAACGAATTGATTTCGTTTGAATATATGTTTATATGTATTCTAAACTGTTCTACCGAGTGCGCTTTGTTATACGGACATGTCATAAACCGTCGGGGTTTGGGATCAGCCATGATATCAGACATACATAATTATGTTTCACTATTGATATAACTGTTGGTAGGTAGTAGGTAGATGTTATAATGAAGTACGATTTAGTTCAATGTATAACTATAAGATTAAGGCAAAGCACTCAATCCTTTTAGTGCTTACTACTTTAGGTACGTAAATACCTAATCCATAGCTATAATAGTTTTACCCATTTTCATAATAATCTGTTAATATAAAACATTAGCTTAGCAGTGTTATTTCTAGTACAAAACACGAATGAATAGGTATCTTCTAGACCTTCGTGATACATCGTCTGCCACATGATGTGGCAGACGATGTATGTAATATGATATATAATACGATGTATATAACCTCCGTTTGACCACAATCTGTGATGTGGCCCACATCACAGATTGTGGTCAAACGGAGGATAAAAAAGCAATTACATTTGACACAATTCAACTACGGAAGACGTTTGCTCGCACCTACCTGTCGCGTGTCTGACATAACTAATTTAATGTTAATCAGAATTAGAATAAAGTATTCTTAATTGATATTTTAACACTACTTCCATAAAAACAACGGAACGTTGGCTGCTATAGGTACTATCTTTGCGTAAAAGTACTACGTATTACTACATAGTATAAAACAAAGCCGCTTCCCGCTGTCTGTCTGTCCCTATTGTATGCTTAGATAGATCTTTAAAACTACGGAACGGATTTCGAACGTTTAATGTAGGTATAATACTTACATGCATAATATATTATTCGTGCGAAGACGGGGCGGGTCGTTAGTGTGGTATGTTATGTACTAATTTCAATAACATGTTAGTTACTTTTTGAATCATTATCAGTATCTGAAACCGATTCGAAAGTAAATAGGTATAATAAGCATACAAATGTATTCCTTACAAATATTAAAATGTAGTAAAAATTCTGCTTACTAATTCGAAACTAAATAAGCAATAACTAAATTAATCTTTATTTTTTACCAGTTAGTTAGTTTTTAACACACATTGAAATGAAACAAACGAAAATCTTATAATAATTGAAATAAGTTCTAGCTAGATGAGTATACGAGTAAGATGCCTTTTGTGGGATGTTTTTCCACTTTGACGTAACTCGATAACCCATTAACGTTATCCATTAACGCCTTCGTTAATAAAGAATGTAATTGAGAATGACGTCATCTACCTCGCTGTCCTGCTCAGTTCGAGTTCGATCTGAGCGGGATAGCATGACACGTCATTCTTAATCCCATTAATTAAATACACGGCTTAAGCAGATCGTGCCCTAGAATTTTATTTGTCTTCATATAAATTTAGCTCGGAATTCTACTGCTATGTTGTTTTTATATAATTTTGTATACTTTAATTTTCATTTTATGTAAGATTATATATAACTTTATGCCAATATAGCAAATAAACCTTTTAGTTTGATTTTGTTTCGTTTCTTTTTATCCCTTATAATTTCATTACTTATTAATATATTTTAGTTTAGTTTTTCTTGTACTTTGCGTATTTTTTCTTTATTTTATCCTCGCGTGCAGAATGAATAGTATTAAAGTAGTCTTTTTTAATACGCTTAAAACATTAGTTAGTTTGAAGAGGAAAGGGGTATAAGTGAGTTTTTGTTTCTGTAATGTGTTGGAAATAGTTGAGGAGAATAGTTTTCTCAAGAGACGTCAAGTAATTACATTGTACACCAAGACGGGAAAGTGCGCAATTCCTATCGAGTGTCATTTAAGGCGAAGCCGGGGGCCTTAAAACCCACGAGGTAGAAATTACTCTTTCTCCCGAGTGTTTTATACTAAACTTACGAAAAAATTCATCGTTTTATAATCTTCAAAATCTCTCAAGTAAATTCAAATTGTAAAGTCAAATGTGACAATAAATATGCGCATGTGCGATTTTCACATGGTTCTTTTTTAGGGTTCTGTACCTCAAAAAGAACAAAAGTAACCCTTATAGGATGAGTCGGAGTAAGTACCTACATAGATACTTTTTATATCAGTGAATTAATGGCCAGGGTGCCGTAGATAGATGATAAGCTAAAAAACGTTTGTTGAACAACTCCGATACAGCAACATAGATGAATGTAATTTTTACTCAAAAATAGTGATAAAATAGGTTTTTTATATTGACACAAGATTATGTAAAAAATACTGAGAAAGTGTAGGAAAGCGGTATGTAAGTACCTGGTAAAGGTACATACCATGGGTACCTTACTACCTACTACTACCTACCTATCCACCTGTAGGACTAAACGAACGATCCAGTTTATGAAAGGGAGAACACAATAGGAACTTAATAATAATTAAAGATAAAGATACATTTAAAACTATCATGGTTATTAACATTAAAGTCATTTAAAACGTGATAACGAAAAAAAACAAAGAATGAAGGTAGATCGATATATCTGCCAATAAAAACCAACTCGCAGTGACTTTAGTTCTTCCGTGATCATGGCGCATGAAACTGTGCCGAAATATTAGAAAACTCAAAAATCGAATCATGGTAAATATCCCGTTTTAAATGACTTTAAAGATACATTTATTTGACACAACAAGAACAGCATAGACAGACATACACACACACACAAGTTAGAATACAAAATTAAGGATATTTTACATACTTTGTAGATAAATGATTTTATTAATAATAATATTATTATGCTACCTGCTTAGATTTTATACATTTGGTAAAAGTATTTCATAAACTAGTAGATAATCAACTCTAACCTTGTTAAAAAAATACATTTTCCAAAATAGGTACGTACATACTACATAACATTGAATCGTAGGCATCTATCTACCTACTACAAGCAAACACAATAAGAGATGGGTGGAACATTCGAGGTTCTACCCATCGTGCATCGTGCACTTATCCTTTTCGTGATTATCCGTGCTGCCTAAGCATGTAAGCCAAAAAGGTTCAAACTCAGCTATGTGTTGAACCTCACTGGTGCGGATCAACGCTGGTTTTCAGTTTGATCCTGTTTTGGTGGCATCATGACACGCCTGAAGAGAAGAGCACAGCCATGTACTACAGCTTTTTCAAACAAAAATAAACGTAAATATTGAATTATAGTACCTGAAAAGTATTCGTACATTAATTACATAAATTGTAAGAACGCTTGACACACATGAAAGAATAAAATTAAACGCCAATGAAAACAAAAGGGGATTTCATTCGTCCACAGAAAACGAAAATAAAACGATAATGCCATCATCAAAACACTGTCTTGTCAATGTCAGCTGTCATCCCTAGACACGTCATCGTCTACAGGGCAGGACAGGAAAGAAACGCGTAGGATACGCGTATATCTTCTGAAAATTTAAGTCGACTGATTGAACACGCCGCTGAAGTGCATACCGAACCACTACAGATAGAAAACGACTCTGATGAACTCATTTCAGACCGGAATTTGAGCAGTAACGATGGTAATAATTTGCTTGAACACTCCACTGAATGGATATTGCACCGGTAACGATCGAAAAAGAGTCTGAAGAAAATAGTTCACAGACATTCTGTAGTGATAGTTATATCCATATGCTAACACATACAAAGGAAAATCAATGCAAAACATATGATAAGAAATTAAGTGATTGTACTAAGAAATTTCACTACAAACAACTACAAACGATTGTCTACACGTTTCCATAAAAAAATATTCGATTTTTCAAAGTTAGGATAAATTAATTGAAATGAAAAAATTCAAAGTAGCCCAACTTTTTTTTAGAGCTACTACAAACGAAAAGAATTTCACTACAAACAACTACAAACGATTGTCTACACGTTTCCATAAAAAAATATTCGATTTTTTAAAGTTAGGATAAATTAATTGAAATGAAAAAATTCAAAGTAGCCTAACTTTTTTTCAGAGCTACTACAAACGAAAAGAATTTCACTACAAACAACTACAAACGATTGTCTACACGTTTCCATAAAAAAATACGATTGTCTACACGTTTCCATAAAAAAATATTCGATTTTTTAAAGTTAGGATAAATTAATTGAAATGAAAAAATTCAAAGTAGCCTAACTTTTTTTTAGAGCTACTACAAACGAAAAGAATTTCACTACAAACAACTACAAACGATTGTCTACACGTTTCCATAAAAAAATATTCGATTTTTTAAAGTTAGGATAAATTAATTGAAATGAAAAAATTCAAAGTAGCCTAACTTTTTTTCAGAGCTACTACAAACGAAAAGTATTTCACTACAAACAACTACAAACGACTGTCTACACGTTTCCATAAAAAAATATTCGATTTTTTAAAGTTAGGATAAATTAATTGAAATGAAAAAATTCAAAGTAGCCTAACTTTTTTTTAGAGCTACTACAAACGAAAAGAATTTCACTACAAACAACTACAAACGATTGTCTACACGTTTCCATAAAAAAATATTCGATTTTTTAAAGTTAGGATAAATTAATTGAAATGAAAAAATTCAAAGTAGCCTAACTTTTTTTCAGAGCTACTACAAACGAAAAGAATTTCACTACAAACAACTACAAACGATTGTCTACACGTTTCCATAAAAAAATATTCGATTTTTGAAAGTCAAGATATTTTATATAAAAAAAATTCGAAGTAGCCTAACTTTTTTTCAGAGCTACTACAAACGAAAAGAATTTCACTACAAACAACTACAAACGATTGTCTACACGTTTCCATAAAAAAATATTCGATTTTTTAAAGTTAGGATAAATTAATTGAAATGAAAAAATTCAAAGTAGCCTAACTTTTTTTTAGAGCTACTACAAACGAAAAGAATTTCACTACAAACAACTACAAACGATTGTCTACACGTTTCCATAAAAAAATATTCGATTTTTGAAAGTCAAGATATTTTATATAAAAAAAATTCGAAGTAGCCTAACTTTTTTTCAGAGCTACTACAAACGAAAAGAATTTCACTACAAACAACTACAAACGATCGATTTGAAGTCAGGACATTGGTTGCAAGCACTTCCTTCATACACTGGCACTTTATTGGATCGTAACTTTCTATGTCGTGTGTTGTCTTCGGTTGGGTGCTAGGTGTTGCGCGTCTCATCATTGCCAGTGCGGTACTGCTGTCATCACGGATTATCTTGTAGGTAGGTACTAGGGCTACCCATCTTCCCCTATGTTTCGATCCAAGTCGGCCCGGTTGCTGTTATTCGAATTACTTACGTGAAATTTATTTTAGAGTCATTTCTAGACCAAACGAAAAAAATAAGAGAAATTTTATCACACTGGTTACGAAGTTATTGTATACTCATTGCACACTGGAAAAAATAAATTAGTTTGTTGACATGTCCACTGTGTGTCGAGTGTGCCTCACCGGCGGCGGCGGCACCGGCGACAGCGACGACGCCGTGATGATCTGTAGAAGACATTAGAATAAAAGAAATTTATCATATGTTGACTAAAACCCAGTTCAACTCAGAAGATGGAAGGCCGAAAGTTGTTTGTACTTCCTGTTATCAAAAACTCTTGAAATGCTGGACTCTCTCGCAGATAGCTAGCAAATCTGAAGACATTTTCAGTATCCTGCTCTACAGGAAAATCAAGGCAACTAATGAAAATATTAAGAAACTCAACCTGGAAACAGAAAAGTATGTGGACATACTGCCGTCTATTGAATTGGACAATATAACTCGTGAGAATAGTTCTGCAAATAGCATTATAGGAGGACCGAACTTAGTGACAGAAAAAGAATTTACTAGTGGGGGATTGATTGGCACCGAGTCTACTAGTACCATATATCAAGTGATACCTCATAACACGGAATTTTTACAAATGTATGAATTACTTGATAGTGATTCTTCTGATATAGAGGATATTAAAGAAATCCATGATTTGGTTGACAAGGCAACTGTTGATACGCGTATATCTTCTGAAAATTTAAGTCGACTGATTGAACACGCCGCTGAAGTGCATACCGAACCACTACAGATAGAAGACGACTCTGATGAACTCATTTCAGACCGGAATTTGAGCAGTAACGATGGTAATAATTTGCTTGAACACTCCACTGAATGGATATTGCACCGGTAACGATCGAAAAAGAGTCTGAAGAAAATAGTTCACAGACATTCTGTAGTGATAGTTATATCCATATGCTAACACATACAAAGGAAAATCAATGCAAAACATATGATAAGAAATTAAGTGATTGTACTAAGAAATTTCACTACAAACAACTACAAACGATTGTCTACACGTTTCCATAAAAAAATATTCGATTTTTCAAAGTTAGGATAAATTAATTGAAATGAAAAAATTAAAAGTAGCCTAACTTTTTTTTAGAGCTACTACAAACGAAAAGAATTTCACTACAAACAACTACAAACGATTGTCTACACGTTTCCATAAAAAAATATTCGATTTTTTAAAGTTAGGATAAATTAATTGAAATGAAAAAATTCAAAGTAGCCTAACTTTTTTTCAGAGCTACTACAAACGAAAAGAATTTCACTACAAACAACTACAAACGATTGTCTACACGTTTCCATAAAAAAATATTCGATTTTTTTAAGTAAGGATAAATTAATTGAAATGAAAAAATTCAAAGTAGCCTAACTTTTTTTCAGAGCTACTACAAACGAAAAGTATTTCACTACAAACAACTACAAACGATTGTCTACACGTTTCCATAAAAAAATATTCGATTTTTTAAAGTTAGGATAAATTAATTGAAATGAAAAAATTCAAAGTAGCCTAACTTTTTTTCAGAGCTACTACAAACGAAAAGTATTTCACTACAAACAACTACAAACGACTGTCTACACGTTTCCATAAAAAAATATTCGATTTTTTAAAGTTAGGATAAATTAATTGAAATGAAAAAATTCAAAGTAGCCTAACTTTTTTTTAGAGCTACTACAAACGAAAAGAATTTCACTACAAACAACTACAAACGATTGTCTACACGTTTCCATAAAAAAATATTCGATTTTTTAAAGTTAGGATAAATTAATTGAAATGAAAAAATTCAAAGTAGCCTAACTTTTTTTCAGAGCTACTACAAACGAAAAGAATTTCACTACAAACAACTACAAACGATTGTCTACACGTTTCCATAAAAAAATATTCGATTTTTGAAAGTCAAGATATTTTATATAAAAAAAATTCGAAGTAGCCTAACTTTTTTTCAGAGCTACTACAAACGAAAAGAATTTCACTACAAACAACTACAAACGATTGTCTACACGTTTCCATAAAAAAATATTCGATTTTTTAAAGTTAGGATAAATTAATTGAAATGAAAAAATTCAAAGTAGCCTAACTTTTTTTTAGAGCTACTACAAACGAAAAGAATTTCACTACAAACAACTACAAACGATTGTCTACACGTTTCCATAAAAAAATATTCGATTTTTGAAAGTCAAGATATTTTATATAAAAAAAATTCGAAGTAGCCTAACTTTTTTTCAGAGCTACTACAAACGAAAAGAATTTCACTACAAACAACTACAAACGATCGATTTGAAGTCAGGACATTGGTTGCAAGCACTTCCTTCATACACTGGCACTTTATTGGATCGTAACTTTCTATGTCGTGTGTTGTCTTCGGTTGGGTGCTAGGTGTTGCGCGTCTCATCATTGCCAGTGCGGTACTGCTGTCATCACGGATTATCTTGTAGGTAGGTACTAGGGCTACCCATCTTCCCCTATGTTTCGATCCAAGTCGGCCCGGTTGCTGTTATTCGAATTACTTACGTGAAATTTATTTTAGAGTCATTTCTAGACCAAACGAAAAAAATAAGAGAAATTTTATCACACTGGTTACGAAGTTATTGTATACTCATTGCACACTGGAAAAAATAAATTAGTTTGTTGACATGTCCACTGTGTGTCGAGTGTGCCTCACCGGCGGCGGCGGCACCGGCGACAGCGACGACGCCGTGATGATCTGTAGAAGACATTAGAATAAAAGAAATTTATCATATGTTGACTAAAACCCAGTTCAACTCAGAAGATGGAAGGCCGAAAGTTGTTTGTACTTCCTGTTATCAAAAACTCTTGAAATGCTGGACTCTCTCGCAGATAGCTAGCAAATCTGAAGACATTTTCAGTATCCTGCTCTACAGGAAAATCAAGGCAACTAATGAAAATATTAAGAAACTCAACCTGGAAACAGAAAAGTATGTGGACATACTGCCGTCTATTGAATTGGACAATATAACTCGTGAGAATAGTTCTGCAAATAGCATTATAGGAGGACCGAACTTAGTGACAGAAAAAGAATTTACTAGTGGGGGATTGATTGGCACCGAGTCTACTAGTACCATATATCAAGTGATACCTCATAACACGGAATTTTTACAAATGTATGAATTACTTGATAGTGATTCTTCTGATATAGAGGATATTAAAGAAATCCATGATTTGGTTGACAAGGCAACTGTTGATACGCGTATATCTTCTGAAAATTTAAGTCGACTGATTGAACACGCCGCTGAAGTGCATACCGAACCACTACAGATAGAAAACGACTCTGATGAACTCATTTCAGACCGGAATTTGAGCAGTAACGATGGTAATAATTTGCTTGAACACTCCACTGAATGGATATTGCACCGGTAACGATCGAAAAAGAGTCTGAAGAAAATAGTTCACAGACATTCTGTAGTGATAGTTATATCCATATGCTAACACATACAAAGGAAAATCAATGCAAAACATATGATAAGAAATTAAGTGATTGTACTAAGAAATTTCACTACAAACAACTACAAACGATTGTCTACACGTTTCCATAAAAAAATATTCGATTTTTCAAAGTTAGGATAAATTAATTGAAATGAAAAAATTCAAAGTAGCCTAACTTTTTTTTAGAGCTACTACAAACGAAAAGAATTTCACTACAAACAACTACAAACGATTGTCTACACGTTTCCATAAAAAAATATTCGATTTTTTAAAGTTAGGATAAATTAATTGAAATGAAAAAATTCAAAGTAGCCTAACTTTTTTTCAGAGCTACTACAAACGAAAAGAATTTCACTACAAACAACTACAAACGATTGTCTACACGTTTCCATAAAAAAATATTCGATTTTTGAAAGTCAAGATATTTTATATAAAAAAAATTCGAAGTAGCCTAACTTTTTTTCAGAGCTACTACAAACGAAAAGAATTTCACTACAAACAACTACAAACGATTGTCTACACGTTTCCATAAAAAAATATTCGATTTTTTAAAGTTAGGATAAATTAATTGAAATGAAAAAATTCAAAGTAGCCTAACTTTTTTTTAGAGCTACTACAAACGAAAAGAATTTCACTACAAACAACTACAAACGATTGTCTACACGTTTCCATAAAAAAATATTCGATTTTTGAAAGTCAAGATATTTTATATAAAAAAAATTCGAAGTAGCCTAACTTTTTTTCAGAGCTACTACAAACGAAAAGAATTTCACTACAAACAACTACAAACGATCGATTTGAAGTCAGGACATTGGTTGCAAGCACTTCCTTCATACACTGGCACTTTATTGGATCGTAACTTTCTATGTCGTGTGTTGTCTTCGGTTGGGTGCTAGGTGTTGCGCGTCTCATCATTGCCAGTGCGGTACTGCTGTCATCACGGATTATCTTGTAGGTAGGTACTAGGGCTACCCATCTTCCCCTATGTTTCGATCCAAGTCGGCCCGGTTGCTGTTATTCGAATTACTTACGTGAAATTTATTTTAGAGTCATTTCTAGACCAAACGAAAAAAATAAGAGAAATTTTATCACACTGGTTACGAAGTTATTGTATACTCATTGCACACTGGAAAAAATAAATTAGTTTGTTGACATGTCCACTGTGTGTCGAGTGTGCCTCACCGGCGGCGGCGGCACCGGCGACAGCGACGACGCCGTGATGCTATCTGTAGAAGACATTAGAATAAAAGAAATTTATCATATGTTGACTAAAACCCAGTTCAACTCAGAAGATGGAAGGCCGAAAGTTGTTTGTACTTCCTGTTATCAAAAACTCTTGAAATGCTGGACTCTCTCGCAGATAGCTAGCAAATCTGAAGACATTTTCAGTATCCTGCTCTACAGGAAAATCAAGGCAACTAATGAAAATATTAAGAAACTCAACCTGGAAACAGAAAAGTATGTGGACATACTGCCGTCTATTGAATTGGACAATATAACTCGTGAGAATAGTTCTGCAAATAGCATTAGGCAGTAGCATAGGAGGACCGAACTTAGTGACAGAAAAAGAATTTACTAGTGGGGGATTGATTGGCACCGAGTCTACTAGTACCATATATCAAGTGATACCTCATAACACGGAATTTTTACAAATGTATGAATTACTTGATAGTGATTCTTCTGATATAGAGGATATTAAAGAAATCCATGATTTGGTTGACAAGGCAACTGTTGATACGCGTATATCTTCTGAAAATTTAAGTCGACTGATTGAACACGCCGCTGAAGTGCATACCGAACCACTACAGATAGAAAACGACTCTGATGAACTCATTTCAGACCGGAATTTGAGCAGTAACGATGGTAATAATTTGCTTGAACACTCCACTGAATGGATATTGCACCGGTAACGATCGAAAAAGAGTCTGAAGAAAATAGTTCACAGACATTCTGTAGTGATAGTTATATCCATATGCTAACACATACAAAGGAAAATCAATGCAAAACATATGATAAGAAATTAAGTGATTGTACTAAGAAATTTCACTACAAACAACTACAAACGATTGTCTACACGTTTCCATAAAAAAATATTCGATTTTTCAAAGTTAGGATAAATTAATTGAAATGAAAAAATTAAAAGTAGCCTAACTTTTTTTTAGAGCTACTACAAACGAAAAGAATTTCACTACAAACAACTACAAACGATTGTCTACACGTTTCCATAAAAAAATATTCGATTTTTTAAAGTTAGGATAAATTAATTGAAATGAAAAAATTCAAAGTAGCCTAACTTTTTTTCAGAGCTACTACAAACGAAAAGAATTTCACTACAAACAACTACAAACGATTGTCTACACGTTTCCATAAAAAAATACGATTGTCTACACGTTTCCATAAAAAAATATTCGATTTTTTAAAGTTAGGATAAATTAATTGAAATGAAAAAATTCAAAGTAGCCTAACTTTTTTTTAGAGCTACTACAAACGAAAAGAATTTCACTACAAACAACTACAAACGATTGTCTACACGTTTCCATAAAAAAATATTCGATTTTTTAAAGTTAGGATAAATTAATTGAAATGAAAAAATTCAAAGTAGCCTAACTTTTTTTCAGAGCTACTACAAACGAAAAGTATTTCACTACAAACAACTACAAACGACTGTCTACACGTTTCCATAAAAAAATATTCGATTTTTTAAAGTTAGGATAAATTAATTGAAATGAAAAAATTCAAAGTAGCCTAACTTTTTTTTAGAGCTACTACAAACGAAAAGAATTTCACTACAAACAACTACAAACGATTGTCTACACGTTTCCATAAAAAAATATTCGATTTTTTAAAGTTAGGATAAATTAATTGAAATGAAAAAATTCAAAGTAGCCTAACTTTTTTTCAGAGCTACTACAAACGAAAAGAATTTCACTACAAACAATTACAAACGATTGTCTACACGTTTCCATAAAAAAATATTCGATTTTTGAAAGTCAAGATATTTTATATAAAAAAAATTCGAAGTAGCCTAACTTTTTTTCAGAGCTACTACAAACGAAAATAATTTCACTACAAACAACTACAAACGATCGATTTGAAGTCAGGACATTGGTTGCAAGCACTTCCTTCATACACTGGCACTTTATTGGATCGTAACTTTCTATGTCGTGTGTTGTCTTCGGTTGGGTGCTAGGTGTTGCGCGTCTCATCATTGCCAGTGCGGTACTGCTGTCATCACGGATTATCTTGTAGGTAGGTACTAGGGCTAGCCATCTTCCCCTATGTTTCGATCCAAGTCGGCCCGGTTGCTGTTATTCGAATTACTTACGTGAAATTTATTTTAGAGTCATTTCTAGACCAAACGAAAAAAATAAGAGAAATTTTATCACACTGGTTACGAAGTTATTGTATACTCATTGCACACTGGAAAAAATAAATTAGTTTGTTGACATGTCCACTGTGTGTCGAGTGTGCCTCACCGGCGGCGGCGGCACCGGCGACAGCGACGACGCCGTGATGATCTGTAGAAGACATTAGAATAAAAGAAATTTATCATATGTTGACTAAAACCCAGTTCAACTCAGAAGATGGAAGGCCGAATGTTGTTTGTACTTCCTGTTATCAAAAACTCTTGAAATGCTGGACTCTCTCGCAGATAGCTAGCAAATCTGAAGACATTTTCAGTATCCTGCTCTACAGGAAAATCAAGGCAACTAATGAAAATATTAAGAAACTCAACCTGGAAACAGAAAAGTATGTGGACATACTGCCGTCTATTGAATTGGACAATATAACTCGTGAGAATAGTTCTGCAAATAGCATTATAGGAGGACCGAACTTAGTGACAGAAAAAGAATTTACTAGTGGGGGATTGATTGGCACCGAGTCTACTAGTACCATATATCAAGTGATACCTCATAACACGGAATTTTTACAAATGTATGAAGTACTTGATAGTGATTCTTCTGATATAGAGGATATTAAAGAAATCCATGATTTGGTGGACAAGGCAACTGTTGATACGCGTATATCTTCTGAAAATTTAAGTCGACTGATTGAACACGCCGCTGAAGTGCATACCACCACTACAGATAGAAAACGACTCTGATGAACTCATTTCAGACCGGAATTTGAGCAGTAACGATGGTAATAATTTGCTTGAACACTCCACTGAATGGATATTGCACCGGTAACGATCGAAAAAGAGTCTGAAGAAAATAGTTCACAGACATTCTGTAGTGATAGTTATATCCATATGCTAACACATACAAAGGAAAATCAATGCAAAACATATGATAAGAAATTAAGTGATTGTACTAAGAAATTTCACTACAAACAACTACAAACGATTGTCTACACGTTTCCATAAAAAAATATTCGATTTTTCAAAGTTAGGATAAATTAATTGAAATGAAAAAATTCAAAGTAGCCTAACTTTTTTTTAGAGCTACTACAAACGAAAAGAATTTCACTACAAACAACTACAACCGATTGTCTACACGTTTCCATAAAAAAATATTCGATTTTTTAAAGTTAGGATAAATTAATTGAAATGAAAAAATTCAAAGTAGCCTAACTTTTTTTCAGAGCTACTACAAACGAAAAGAATTTCACTACAAACAACTACAAACGATTGTCTACACGTTTCCATAAAAAAATACGATTGTCTACACGTTTCCATAAAAAATTTTCGATTTTTTAAAGTTAGGATAAATTAATTGAAATGAAAAAATTCAAAGTAGCCTAACTTTTTTTAGAGCTACTACAAACGAAAAGAATTTCACTACAAACAACTACAAACGATTGTCTACACGTTTCCATAAAAAAATATTCGATTTTTTAAAGTTAGGATTAATTAATTGAAATGAAAAAATTCAAAGTAGCCTAACTTTTTTTCAGAGCTACTACAAACGAAAAGTATTTCACTACAAACAACTACAAACGATTGTCTACACGTTTCCATAAAAAAATATTCGATTTTTTAAAGTTAGGATAAATTAATTGAAATGAAAAAATTCAAAGTAGCCTAACTTTTTTTTAGAGCTACTACAAACGAAAAGAATTTCACTACAAACAACTACAAACGATTGTCTACACGTTTCCATAAAAAAATATTCGATTTTTGAAAGTCAAGATATTTTATATAAAAAAAATTCGAAGTAGCCTAACTTTTTTTCAGAGCTACTACAAACGAAAAGAATTTCACTACAAACAACTACAAACGATCGATTTGAAGTCAGGAGATTGGTTGCAAGCACTTCCTTCATACACTGGCACTTTATTGGATCGTAACTTTCTATGTCGTGTGTTGTCTTCGGTTGGGTGCTAGGTGTTGCGCGTCTCATCATTGCCAGTGCGGTACTGCTGTCATCACGGATTATCTTGTAGGTAGGTACTAGGGCTACCCATCTTCCCCTATGTTTCGATCCAAGTCGGCCCGGTTGCTGTTATTCGAATTACTTACGTGAAATTTATTTTAGAGTCATTTCTAGACCAAACGAAAAAAATAAGAGAAATTTTATCACACTGGTTACGAAGTTATTGTATACTCATTGCACACTGGAAAAAATAAATTAGTTTGTTGACATGTCCACTGTGTGTCGAGTGTGCCTCACCGGCGGCGGCGGCACCGGCGACAGCGACGACGCCGTGATGCTATCTGTAGAAGACATTAGAATAAAAGAAATTTATCATATGTTGACTAAAACCCAGTTCAACTCAGAAGATGGAAGGCCGAAAGTTGTTTGTACTTCCTGTTATCAAAAACTCTTGAAATGCTGGACTCTCTCGCAGATAGCTAGCAAATCTGAAGACATTTTCAGTATCCTGCTCTACAGGAAAATCAAGGCAACTAATGAAAATATTAAGAAACTCAACCTGGAAACAGAAAAGTATGTGGACATACTGCCGTCTATTGAATTGGACAATATAACTCGTGAGAATAGTTCTGCAAATAGCATTATAGGAGGACCGAACTTAGTGACAGAAAAAGAATTTACTAGTGGGGGATTGATTGGCACCGAGTCTACTAGTACCATATATCAAGTGATACCTCATAACACGGAATTTTTACAAATGTATGAATTACTTGATAGTGATTCTTCTGATATAGAGGATATTAAAGAAATCCATGATTTGGTTGACAAGGCAACTGTTGATACGCGTATATCTTCTGAAAATTTAAGTCGACTGATTGAACACGCCGCTGAAGTGCATACCGAACCACTACAGATAGAAAACGACTCTGATGAACTCATTTCAGACCGGAATTTGAGCAGTAACGATGGTAATAATTTGCTTGAACACTCCACTGAATGGATATTGCACCGGTAACGATCGAAAAAGAGTCTGAAGAAAATAGTTCACAGACATTCTGTAGTGATAGTTATATCCATATGCTAACACATACAAAGGAAAATCAATGCAAAACATATGATAAGAAATTAAGTGATTGTACTAAGAAATTTCACTACAAACAACTACAAACGATTGTCTACACGTTTCCATAAAAAAATATTCGATTTTTCAAAGTTAGGATAAATTAATTGAAATGAAAAAATTAAAAGTAGCCTAACTTTTTTTTAGAGCTACTACAAACGAAAAGAATTTCACTACAAATAACTACAAACGATTGTCTACACGTTTCCATAAAAAAATATTCGATTTTTTAAAGTTAGGATAAATTAATTGAAATGAAAAAATTCAAAGTAGCCTAACTTTTTTTCAGAGCTACTACAAACGAAAAGAATTTCACTACAAACAACTACAAACGATTGTCTACACGTTTCCATAAAAAAATACGATTGTCTACACGTTTCCATAAAAAAATATTCGATTTTTTAAAGTTAGGATAAATTAATTGAAATGAAAAAATTAAAAGTAGCCTAACTTTTTTTTAGAGCTACTACAAACGAAAAGAATTTCACTACAAATAACTACAAACGATTGTCTACACGTTTCCATAAAAAAATATTCGATTTTTTAAAGTTAGGATAAATTAATTGAAATGAAAAAATTCAAAGTAGCCTAACTTTTTTTCAGAGCTACTACAAACGAAAAGAATTTCACTACAAACAACTACAAACGATTGTCTACACGTTTCCATAAAAAAATACGATTGTCTACACGTTTCCATAAAAAAATATTCGATTTTTTAAAGTTAGGATAAATTAATTGAAATGAAAAAATTCAAAGTAGCCTAACTTTTTTTTAGAGCTACTACAAACGAAAAGAATTTCACTACAAACAACTACAAATGATTGTCTACACGTTTCCATAAAAAAATATTCGATTTTTTAAAGTTAGGATAAATTAATTGAAATGAAAAAATTCAAAGTAGCCTAACTTTTTTTCAGAGCTACTACAAACGAAAAGTATTTCACTACAAACAACTACAAACGACTGTCTACACGTTTCCATAAAAAAATATTCGATTTTTTAAAGTTAGGATAAATTAATTGAAATGAAAAAATTCAAAGTAGCCTAACTTTTTTTCAGAGCTACTACAAACGAAAAGAATTTCACTACAAACAACTACAAACGACTGTCTACACGTTTCCATAAAAAAATATTCGATTTTTTAAAGTTAGGATAAATTAATTGAAATGAAAAAATTCAAAGTAGCCTAACTTTTTTTCAGAGCTACTACAAACGAAAAGTATTTCACTACAAACAACTACAAACGACTGTCTACACGTTTCCATAAAAAAATATTCGATTTTTTAAAGTTAGGATAAATTAATTGAAATGAAAAAATTCAAAGTAGCCTAACTTTTTTTCAGAGCTACTACAAACGAAAAGAATTTCACTACAAACAACTACAAACGACTGTCTACACGTTTCCATAAAAAAATATTCGATTTTTTAAAGTTAGGATAAATTAATTGAAATGAAAAAATTCAAAGTAGCCTAACTTTTTTTTAGAGCTACTACAAACGAAAAGAATTTCACTACAAACAACTACAAATGATTGTCTACACGTTTCCATAAAAAAATATTCGATTTTTTAAAGTTAGGATAAATTAATTGAAATGAAAAAATTCAAAGTAGCCTAACTTTTTTTTAGAGCTACTACAAACGAAAAGAATTTCACTACAAACAACTACAAACGACTGTCTACACGTTTCCATAAAAAAATATTCGATTTTTTAAAGTTAGGATAAATTAATTGAAATGAAAAAATTCAAAGTAGCCTAACTTTTTTTTAGAGCTACTACAAACGAAAAGAATTTCACTACAAACAACTACAAACGATTGTCTACACGTTTCCATAAAAAAATATTCGATTTTTGAAAGTCAAGATATTTTATATAAAAAAAATTCGAAGTAGCCTAACTTTTTTTCAGAGCTACTACAAACGAAAAGAATTTCACTACAAACAACTACAAACGATCGATTTGAAGTCAGGAGATTGGTTGCAAGCACTTCCTTCATACACTGGCACTTTATTGGATCGTAACTTTCTATGTCGTGTGTTGTCTTCGGTTGGGTGCTAGGTGTTGCGCGTCTCATCATTGCCAGTGCGGTACTGCTGTCATCACGGATTATCTTGTAGGTAGGTACTAGGGCTACCCATCTTCCCCTATGTTTCGATCCAAGTCGGCCCGGTTGCTGTTATTCGAATTACTTACGTGAAATTTATTTTAGAGTCATTTCTAGACCAAACGAAAAAAATAAGAGAAATTTTATCACACTGGTTACGAAGTTATTGTATACTCATTGCACACTGGAAAAAATAAATTAGTTTGTTGACATGTCCACTGTGTGTCGAGTGTGCCTCACCGGCGGCGGCGGCACCGGCGACAGCGACGACGCCGTGATGCTATCTGTAGAAGACATTAGAATAAAAGAAATTTATCATATGTTGACTAAAACCCAGTTCAACTCAGAAGATGGAAGGCCGAAAGTTGTTTGTACTTCCTGTTATCAAAAACTCTTGAAATGCTGGACTCTCTCGCAGATAGCTAGCAAATCTGAAGACATTTTCAGTATCCTGCTCTACAGGAAAATCAAGGCAACTAATGAAAATATTAAGAAACTCAACCTGGAAACAGAAAAGTATGTGGACATACTGCCGTCTATTGAATTGGACAATATAACTCGTGAGAATAGTTCTGCAAATAGCATTATAGGAGGACCGAACTTAGTGACAGAAAAAGAATTTACTAGTGGGGGATTGATTGGCACCGAGTCTACTAGTACCATATATCAAGTGATACCTCATAACACGGAATTTTTACAAATGTATGAATTACTTGATAGTGATTCTTCTGATATAGAGGATATTAAAGAAATCCATGATTTGGTTGACAAGGCAACTGTTGATACGCGTATATCTTCTGAAAATTTAAGTCGACTGATTGAACACGCCGCTGAAGTGCATACCGAACCACTACAGATAGAAAACGACTCTGATGAACTCATTTCAGACCGGAATTTGAGCAGTAACGATGGTAATAATTTGCTTGAACACTCCACTGAATGGATATTGCACCGGTAACGATCGAAAAAGAGTCTGAAGAAAATAGTTCACAGACATTCTGTAGTGATAGTTATATCCATATGCTAACACATACAAAGGAAAATCAATGCAAAACATATGATAAGAAATTAAGTGATTGTACTAAGAAATTTCACTACAAACAACTACAAACGATTGTCTACACGTTTCCATAAAAAAATATTCGATTTTTCAAAGTTAGGATAAATTAATTGAAATGAAAAAATTAAAAGTAGCCTAACTTTTTTTTAGAGCTACTACAAACGAAAAGAATTTCACTACAAACAACTACAAACGATTGTCTACACGTTTCCATAAAAAAATATTCGATTTTTTAAAGTTAGGATAAATTAATTGAAATGAAAAAATTCAAAGTAGCCTAACTTTTTTTCAGAGCTACTACAAACGAAAAGAATTTCACTACAAACAACTACAAACGATTGTCTACACGTTTCCATAAAAAAATACGATTGTCTACACGTTTCCATAAAAAAATATTCGATTTTTTAAAGTTAGGATAAATTAATTGAAATGAAAAAATTCAAAGTAGCCTAACTTTTTTTCAGAGCTACTACAAACGAAAAGTATTTCACTACAAACAACTACAAACGACTGTCTACACGTTTCCATAAAAAAATATTCGATTTTTTAAAGTTAGGATAAATTAATTGAAATGAAAAAATTCAAAGTAGCCTAACTTTTTTTCAGAGCTACTACAAACGAAAAGAATTTCACTACAAACAACTACAAACGACTGTCTACACGTTTCCATAAAAAAATATTCGATTTTTTAAAGTTAGGATAAATTAATTGAAATGAAAAAATTCAAAGTAGCCTAACTTTTTTTCAGAGCTACTACAAACGAAAAGTATTTCACTACAAACAACTACAAACGACTGTCTACACGTTTCCATAAAAAAATATTCGATTTTTTAAAGTTAGGATAAATTAATTGAAATGAAAAAATTCAAAGTAGCCTAACTTTTTTTCAGAGCTACTACAAACGAAAAGAATTTCACTACAAACAACTACAAACGACTGTCTACACGTTTCCATAAAAAAATATTCGATTTTTTAAAGTTAGGATAAATTAATTGAAATGAAAAAATTCAAAGTAGCCTAACTTTTTTTTAGAGCTACTACAAACGAAAAGAATTTCACTACAAACAACTACAAATGATTGTCTACACGTTTCCATAAAAAAATATTCGATTTTTTAAAGTTAGGATAAATTAATTGAAATGAAAAAATTCAAAGTAGCCTAACTTTTTTTTAGAGCTACTACAAACGAAAAGAATTTCACTACAAACAACTACAAACGACTGTCTACACGTTTCCATAAAAAAATATTCGATTTTTTAAAGTTAGGATAAATTAATTGAAATGAAAAAATTCAAAGTAGCCTAACTTTTTTTTAGAGCTACTACAAACGAAAAGAATTTCACTACAAACAACTACAAACGATTGTCTACACGTTTCCATAAAAAAATATTCGATTTTTGAAAGTCAAGATATTTTATATAAAAAAAATTCGAAGTAGCCTAACTTTTTTTCAGAGCTACTACAAACGAAAAGAATTTCACTACAAACAACTACAAACGATCGATTTGAAGTCAGGAGATTGGTTGCAAGCACTTCCTTCATACACTGGCACTTTATTGGATCGTAACTTTCTATGTCGTGTGTTGTCTTCGGTTGGGTGCTAGGTGTTGCGCGTCTCATCATTGCCAGTGCGGTACTGCTGTCATCACGGATTATCTTGTAGGTAGGTACTAGGGCTACCCATCTTCCCCTATGTTTCGATCCAAGTCGGCCCGGTTGCTGTTATTCGAATTACTTACGTGAAATTTATTTTAGAGTCATTTCTAGACCAAACGAAAAAAATAAGAGAAATTTTATCACACTGGTTACGAAGTTATTGTATACTCATTGCACACTGGAAAAAATAAATTAGTTTGTTGACATGTCCACTGTGTGTCGAGTGTGCCTCACCGGCGGCGGCGGCACCGGCGACAGCGACGACGCCGTGATGCTATCTGTAGAAGACATTAGAATAAAAGAAATTTATCATATGTTGACTAAAACCCAGTTCAACTCAGAAGATGGAAGGCCGAAAGTTGTTTGTACTTCCTGTTATCAAAAACTCTTGAAATGCTGGACTCTCTCGCAGATAGCTAGCAAATCTGAAGACATTTTCAGTATCCTGCTCTACAGGAAAATCAAGGCAACTAATGAAAATATTAAGAAACTCAACCTGGAAACAGAAAAGTATGTGGACATACTGCCGTCTATTGAATTGGACAATATAACTCGTGAGAATAGTTCTGCAAATAGCATTATAGGAGGACCGAACTTAGTGACAGAAAAAGAATTTACTAGTGGGGGATTGATTGGCACCGAGTCTACTAGTACCATATATCAAGTGATACCTCATAACACGGAATTTTTACAAATGTATGAATTACTTGATAGTGATTCTTCTGATATAGAGGATATTAAAGAAATCCATGATTTGGTTGACAAGGCAACTGTTGATACGCGTATATCTTCTGAAAATTTAAGTCGACTGATTGAACACGCCGCTGAAGTGCATACCGAACCACTACAGATAGAAAACGACTCTGATGAACTCATTTCAGACCGGAATTTGAGCAGTAACGATGGTAATAATTTGCTTGAACACTCCACTGAATGGATATTGCACCGGTAACGATCGAAAAAGAGTCTGAAGAAAATAGTTCACAGACATTCTGTAGTGATAGTTATATCCATATGCTAACACATACAAAGGAAAATCAATGCAAAACATATGATAAGAAATTAAGTGATTGTACTAAGAAATTTCACTACAAACAACTACAAACGATTGTCTACACGTTTCCATAAAAAAATATTCGATTTTTCAAAGTTAGGATAAATTAATTGAAATGAAAAAATTAAAAGTAGCCTAACTTTTTTTTAGAGCTACTACAAACGAAAAGAATTTCACTACAAACAACTACAAACGATTGTCTACACGTTTCCATAAAAAAATATTCGATTTTTTAAAGTTAGGATAAATTAATTGAAATGAAAAAATTCAAAGTAGCCTAACTTTTTTTCAGAGCTACTACAAACGAAAAGAATTTCACTACAAACAACTACAAACGATTGTCTACACGTTTCCATAAAAAAATACGATTGTCTACACGTTTCCATAAAAAAATATTCGATTTTTTAAAGTTAGGATAAATTAATTGAAATGAAAAAATTCAAAGTAGCCTAACTTTTTTTTAGAGCTACTACAAACGAAAAGAATTTCACTACAAACAACTACAAATGATTGTCTACACGTTTCCATAAAAAAATATTCGATTTTTTAAAGTTAGGATAAATTAATTGAAATGAAAAAATTCAAAGTAGCCTAACTTTTTTTCAGAGCTACTACAAACGAAAAGTATTTCACTACAAACAACTACAAACGACTGTCTACACGTTTCCATAAAAAAATATTCGATTTTTTAAAGTTAGGATAAATTAATTGAAATGAAAAAATTCAAAGTAGCCTAACTTTTTTTCAGAGCTACTACAAACGAAAAGAATTTCACTACAAACAACTACAAACGATTGTCTACACGTTTCCATAAAAAAATATTCGATTTTTGAAAGTCAAGATATTTTATATAAAAAAAATTCGAAGTAGCCTAACTTTTTTTCAGAGCTACTACAAACGAAAAGAATTTCACTACAAACAACTACAAACGATTGTCTACACGTTTCCATAAAAAAATACGATTGTCTACACGTTTCCATAAAAAAATATTCGATTTTTTAAAGTTAGGATAAATTAATTGAAATGAAAAAATTCAAAGTAGCCTAACTTTTTTTCAGAGCTACTACAAACGAAAAGTATTTCACTACAAACAACTACAAACGACTGTCTACACGTTTCCATAAAAAAATATTCGATTTTTTAAAGTTAGGATAAATTAATTGAAATGAAAAAATTCAAAGTAGCCTAACTTTTTTTCAGAGCTACTACAAACGAAAAGAATTTCACTACAAACAACTACAAACGACTGTCTACACGTTTCCATAAAAAAATATTCGATTTTTTAAAGTTAGGATAAATTAATTGAAATGAAAAAATTCAAAGTAGCCTAACTTTTTTTCAGAGCTACTACAAACGAAAAGTATTTCACTACAAACAACTACAAACGACTGTCTACACGTTTCCATAAAAAAATATTCGATTTTTTAAAGTTAGGATAAATTAATTGAAATGAAAAAATTCAAAGTAGCCTAACTTTTTTTCAGAGCTACTACAAACGAAAAGAATTTCACTACAAACAACTACAAACGACTGTCTACACGTTTCCATAAAAAAATATTCGATTTTTTAAAGTTAGGATAAATTAATTGAAATGAAAAAATTCAAAGTAGCCTAACTTTTTTTTAGAGCTACTACAAACGAAAAGAATTTCACTACAAACAACTACAAATGATTGTCTACACGTTTCCATAAAAAAATATTCGATTTTTTAAAGTTAGGATAAATTAATTGAAATGAAAAAATTCAAAGTAGCCTAACTTTTTTTTAGAGCTACTACAAACGAAAAGAATTTCACTACAAACAACTACAAACGACTGTCTACACGTTTCCATAAAAAAATATTCGATTTTTTAAAGTTAGGATAAATTAATTGAAATGAAAAAATTCAAAGTAGCCTAACTTTTTTTTAGAGCTACTACAAACGAAAAGAATTTCACTACAAACAACTACAAACGATTGTCTACACGTTTCCATAAAAAAATATTCGATTTTTGAAAGTCAAGATATTTTATATAAAAAAAATTCGAAGTAGCCTAACTTTTTTTCAGAGCTACTACAAACGAAAAGAATTTCACTACAAACAACTACAAACGATCGATTTGAAGTCAGGAGATTGGTTGCAAGCACTTCCTTCATACACTGGCACTTTATTGGATCGTAACTTTCTATGTCGTGTGTTGTCTTCGGTTGGGTGCTAGGTGTTGCGCGTCTCATCATTGCCAGTGCGGTACTGCTGTCATCACGGATTATCTTGTAGGTAGGTACTAGGGCTACCCATCTTCCCCTATGTTTCGATCCAAGTCGGCCCGGTTGCTGTTATTCGAATTACTTACGTGAAATTTATTTTAGAGTCATTTCTAGACCAAACGAAAAAAATAAGAGAAATTTTATCACACTGGTTACGAAGTTATTGTATACTCATTGCACACTGGAAAAAATAAATTAGTTTGTTGACATGTCCACTGTGTGTCGAGTGTGCCTCACCGGCGGCGGCGGCACCGGCGACAGCGACGACGCCGTGATGCTATCTGTAGAAGACATTAGAATAAAAGAAATTTATCATATGTTGACTAAAACCCAGTTCAACTCAGAAGATGGAAGGCCGAAAGTTGTTTGTACTTCCTGTTATCAAAAACTCTTGAAATGCTGGACTCTCTCGCAGATAGCTAGCAAATCTGAAGACATTTTCAGTATCCTGCTCTACAGGAAAATCAAGGCAACTAATGAAAATATTAAGAAACTCAACCTGGAAACAGAAAAGTATGTGGACATACTGCCGTCTATTGAATTGGACAATATAACTCGTGAGAATAGTTCTGCAAATAGCATTATAGGAGGACCGAACTTAGTGACAGAAAAAGAATTTACTAGTGGGGGATTGATTGGCACCGAGTCTACTAGTACCATATATCAAGTGATACCTCATAACACGGAATTTTTACAAATGTATGAATTACTTGATAGTGATTCTTCTGATATAGAGGATATTAAAGAAATCCATGATTTGGTTGACAAGGCAACTGTTGATACGCGTATATCTTCTGAAAATTTAAGTCGACTGATTGAACACGCCGCTGAAGTGCATACCGAACCACTACAGATAGAAAACGACTCTGATGAACTCATTTCAGACCGGAATTTGAGCAGTAACGATGGTAATAATTTGCTTGAACACTCCACTGAATGGATATTGCACCGGTAACGATCGAAAAAGAGTCTGAAGAAAATAGTTCACAGACATTCTGTAGTGATAGTTATATCCATATGCTAACACATACAAAGGAAAATCAATGCAAAACATATGATAAGAAATTAAGTGATTGTACTAAGAAATTTCACTACAAACAACTACAAACGATTGTCTACACGTTTCCATAAAAAAATATTCGATTTTTCAAAGTTAGGATAAATTAATTGAAATGAAAAAATTAAAAGTAGCCTAACTTTTTTTTAGAGCTACTACAAACGAAAAGAATTTCACTACAAACAACTACAAACGATTGTCTACACGTTTCCATAAAAAAATATTCGATTTTTTAAAGTTAGGATAAATTAATTGAAATGAAAAAATTCAAAGTAGCCTAACTTTTTTTCAGAGCTACTACAAACGAAAAGAATTTCACTACAAACAACTACAAACGATTGTCTACACGTTTCCATAAAAAAATACGATTGTCTACACGTTTCCATAAAAAAATATTCGATTTTTTAAAGTTAGGATAAATTAATTGAAATGAAAAAATTCAAAGTAGCCTAACTTTTTTTCAGAGCTACTACAAACGAAAAGTATTTCACTACAAACAACTACAAACGACTGTCTACACGTTTCCATAAAAAAATATTCGATTTTTTAAAGTTAGGATAAATTAATTGAAATGAAAAAATTCAAAGTAGCCTAACTTTTTTTCAGAGCTACTACAAACGAAAAGAATTTCACTACAAACAACTACAAACGACTGTCTACACGTTTCCATAAAAAAATATTCGATTTTTTAAAGTTAGGATAAATTAATTGAAATGAAAAAATTCAAAGTAGCCTAACTTTTTTTCAGAGCTACTACAAACGAAAAGTATTTCACTACAAACAACTACAAACGACTGTCTACACGTTTCCATAAAAAAATATTCGATTTTTTAAAGTTAGGATAAATTAATTGAAATGAAAAAATTCAAAGTAGCCTAACTTTTTTTCAGAGCTACTACAAACGAAAAGAATTTCACTACAAACAACTACAAACGACTGTCTACACGTTTCCATAAAAAAATATTCGATTTTTTAAAGTTAGGATAAATTAATTGAAATGAAAAAATTCAAAGTAGCCTAACTTTTTTTTAGAGCTACTACAAACGAAAAGAATTTCACTACAAACAACTACAAATGATTGTCTACACGTTTCCATAAAAAAATATTCGATTTTTTAAAGTTAGGATAAATTAATTGAAATGAAAAAATTCAAAGTAGCCTAACTTTTTTTTAGAGCTACTACAAACGAAAAGAATTTCACTACAAACAACTACAAACGACTGTCTACACGTTTCCATAAAAAAATATTCGATTTTTTAAAGTTAGGATAAATTAATTGAAATGAAAAAATTCAAAGTAGCCTAACTTTTTTTTAGAGCTACTACAAACGAAAAGAATTTCACTACAAACAACTACAAACGATTGTCTACACGTTTCCATAAAAAAATATTCGATTTTTGAAAGTCAAGATATTTTATATAAAAAAAATTCGAAGTAGCCTAACTTTTTTTCAGAGCTACTACAAACGAAAAGAATTTCACTACAAACAACTACAAACGATCGATTTGAAGTCAGGAGATTGGTTGCAAGCACTTCCTTCATACACTGGCACTTTATTGGATCGTAACTTTCTATGTCGTGTGTTGTCTTCGGTTGGGTGCTAGGTGTTGCGCGTCTCATCATTGCCAGTGCGGTACTGCTGTCATCACGGATTATCTTGTAGGTAGGTACTAGGGCTACCCATCTTCCCCTATGTTTCGATCCAAGTCGGCCCGGTTGCTGTTATTCGAATTACTTACGTGAAATTTATTTTAGAGTCATTTCTAGACCAAACGAAAAAAATAAGAGAAATTTTATCACACTGGTTACGAAGTTATTGTATACTCATTGCACACTGGAAAAAATAAATTAGTTTGTTGACATGTCCACTGTGTGTCGAGTGTGCCTCACCGGCGGCGGCGGCACCGGCGACAGCGACGACGCCGTGATGCTATCTGTAGAAGACATTAGAATAAAAGAAATTTATCATATGTTGACTAAAACCCAGTTCAACTCAGAAGATGGAAGGCCGAAAGTTGTTTGTACTTCCTGTTATCAAAAACTCTTGAAATGCTGGACTCTCTCGCAGATAGCTAGCAAATCTGAAGACATTTTCAGTATCCTGCTCTACAGGAAAATCAAGGCAACTAATGAAAATATTAAGAAACTCAACCTGGAAACAGAAAAGTATGTGGACATACTGCCGTCTATTGAATTGGACAATATAACTCGTGAGAATAGTTCTGCAAATAGCATTATAGGAGGACCGAACTTAGTGACAGAAAAAGAATTTACTAGTGGGGGATTGATTGGCACCGAGTCTACTAGTACCATATATCAAGTGATACCTCATAACACGGAATTTTTACAAATGTATGAATTACTTGATAGTGATTCTTCTGATATAGAGGATATTAAAGAAATCCATGATTTGGTTGACAAGGCAACTGTTGATACGCGTATATCTTCTGAAAATTTAAGTCGACTGATTGAACACGCCGCTGAAGTGCATACCGAACCACTACAGATAGAAAACGACTCTGATGAACTCATTTCAGACCGGAATTTGAGCAGTAACGATGGTAATAATTTGCTTGAACACTCCACTGAATGGATATTGCACCGGTAACGATCGAAAAAGAGTCTGAAGAAAATAGTTCACAGACATTCTGTAGTGATAGTTATATCCATATGCTAACACATACAAAGGAAAATCAATGCAAAACATATGATAAGAAATTAAGTGATTGTACTAAGAAATTTCACTACAAACAACTACAAACGATTGTCTACACGTTTCCATAAAAAAATATTCGATTTTTCAAAGTTAGGATAAATTAATTGAAATGAAAAAATTAAAAGTAGCCTAACTTTTTTTTAGAGCTACTACAAACGAAAAGAATTTCACTACAAACAACTACAAACGATTGTCTACACGTTTCCATAAAAAAATATTCGATTTTTTAAAGTTAGGATAAATTAATTGAAATGAAAAAATTCAAAGTAGCCTAACTTTTTTTCAGAGCTACTACAAACGAAAAGAATTTCACTACAAACAACTACAAACGATTGTCTACACGTTTCCATAAAAAAATACGATTGTCTACACGTTTCCATAAAAAAATATTCGATTTTTTAAAGTTAGGATAAATTAATTGAAATGAAAAAATTCAAAGTAGCCTAACTTTTTTTTAGAGCTACTACAAACGAAAAGAATTTCACTACAAACAACTACAAATGATTGTCTACACGTTTCCATAAAAAAATATTCGATTTTTTAAAGTTAGGATAAATTAATTGAAATGAAAAAATTCAAAGTAGCCTAACTTTTTTTCAGAGCTACTACAAACGAAAAGTATTTCACTACAAACAACTACAAACGACTGTCTACACGTTTCCATAAAAAAATATTCGATTTTTTAAAGTTAGGATAAATTAATTGAAATGAAAAAATTCAAAGTAGCCTAACTTTTTTTCAGAGCTACTACAAACGAAAAGAATTTCACTACAAACAACTACAAACGACTGTCTACACGTTTCCATAAAAAAATATTCGATTTTTTAAAGTTAGGATAAATTAATTGAAATGAAAAAATTCAAAGTAGCCTAACTTTTTTTTAGAGCTACTACAAACGAAAAGAATTTCACTACAAACAACTACAAATGATTGTCTACACGTTTCCATAAAAAAATATTCGATTTTTTAAAGTTAGGATAAATTAATTGAAATGAAAAAATTCAAAGTAGCCTAACTTTTTTTCAGAGCTACTACAAACGAAAAGTATTTCACTACAAACAACTACAAACGACTGTCTACACGTTTCCATAAAAAAATATTCGATTTTTTAAAGTTAGGATAAATTAATTGAAATGAAAAAATTCAAAGTAGCCTAACTTTTTTTTAGAGCTACTACAAACGAAAAGAATTTCACTACAAACAACTACAAACGATTGTCTACACGTTTCCATAAAAAAATATTCGATTTTTTAAAGTTAGGATAAATTAATTGAAATGAAAAAATTCAAAGTAGCCTAACTTTTTTTCAGAGCTACTACAAACGAAAAGAATTTCACTACAAACAACTACAAACGATTGTCTACACGTTTCCATAAAAAAATATTCGATTTTTGAAAGTCAAGATATTTTATATAAAAAAAATTCGAAGTAGCCTAACTTTTTTTCAGAGCTACTACAAACGAAAAGAATTTCACTACAAACAACTACAAACGATCGATTTGAAGTCAGGAGATTGGTTGCAAGCACTTCCTTCATACACTGGCACTTTATTGGATCGTAACTTTCTATGTCGTGTGTTGTCTTCGGTTGGGTGCTAGGTGTTGCGCGTCTCATCATTGCCAGTGCGGTACTGCTGTCATCACGGATTATCTTGTAGGTAGGTACTAGGGCTACCCATCTTCCCCTATGTTTCGATCCAAGTCGGCCCGGTTGCTGTTATTCGAATTACTTACGTGAAATTTATTTTAGAGTCATTTCTAGACCAAACGAAAAAAATAAGAGAAATTTTATCACACTGGTTACGAAGTTATTGTATACTCATTGCACACTGGAAAAAATAAATTAGTTTGTTGACATGTCCACTGTGTGTCGAGTGTGCCTCACCGGCGGCGGCGGCACCGGCGACAGCGACGACGCCGTGATGATCTGTAGAAGACATTAGAATAAAAGAAATTTATCATATGTTGACTAAAACCCAGTTCAACTCAGAAGATGGAAGGCCGAATGTTGTTTGTACTTCCTGTTATCAAAAACTCTTGAAATGCTGGACTCTCTCGCAGATAGCTAGCAAATCTGAAGACATTTTCAGTATCCTGCTCTACAGGAAAATCAAGGCAACTAATGAAAATATTAAGAAACTCAACCTGGAAACAGAAAAGTATGTGGACATACTGCCGTCTATTGAATTGGACAATATAACTCGTGAGAATAGTTCTGCAAATAGCATTATAGGAGGACCGAACTTAGTGACAGAAAAAGAATTTACTGAGTGGGGGATTGATTGGCACCGAGTCTACTAGTACCATATATCAAGTGATACCTCATAACACGGAATTTTTACAAATGTATGAATTACTTGATAGTGATTCTTCTGATATAGAGGATATTAAAGAAATCCATGATTTGGTGGACAAGGCAACTGTTGATACGCGTATATCTTCTGAAAATTTAAGTCGACTGATTGAACACGCCGCTGAAGTGCATACCACCACTACAGATAGAAAACGACTCTGATGAACTCATTTCAGACCGGAATTTGAGCAGTAACGATGGTAATAATTTGCTTGAACACTCCACTGAATGGATATTGCACCGGTAACGATCGAAAAAGAGTCTGAAGAAAATAGTTCACAGACATTCTGTAGTGATAGTTATATCCATATGCTAACACATACAAAGGAAAATCAATGCAAAACATATGATAAGAAATTAAGTGATTGTACTAAGAAATTTCACTACAAACAACTACAAACGATTGTCTACACGTTTCCATAAAAAAATATTCGATTTTTCAAAGTTAGGATAAATTAATTGAAATGAAAAAATTCAAAGTAGCCTAACTTTTTTTTAGAGCTACTACAAACGAAAAGAATTTCACTACAAACAACTACAACCGATTGTCTACACGTTTCCATAAAAAAATATTCGATTTTTTAAAGTTAGGATAAATTAATTGAAATGAAAAAATTCAAAGTAGCCTAACTTTTTTTCAGAGCTACTACAAACGAAAAGAATTTCACTACAAACAACTACAAACGATTGTCTACACGTTTCCATAAAAAAATACGATTGTCTACACGTTTCCATAAAAAAATATTCGATTTTTTAAAGTTAGGATAAATTAATTGAAATGAAAAAATTCAAAGTAGCCTAACTTTTTTTAGAGCTACTACAAACGAAAAGAATTTCACTACAAACAACTACAAACGATTGTCTACACGTTTCCATAAAAAAATATTCGATTTTTTAAAGTTAGGATTAATTAATTGAAATGAAAAAATTCAAAGTAGCCTAACTTTTTTTCAGAGCTACTACAAACGAAAAGTATTTCACTACAAACAACTACAAACGATTGTCTACACGTTTCCATAAAAAAATATTCGATTTTTTAAAGTTAGGATAAATTAATTGAAATGAAAAAATTCAAAGTAGCCTAACTTTTTTTTAGAGCTACTACAAACGAAAAGAATTTCACTACAAACAACTACAAACGATTGTCTACACGTTTCCATAAAAAAATATTCGATTTTTGAAAGTCAAGATATTTTATATAAAAAAAATTCGAAGTAGCCTAACTTTTTTTCAGAGCTACTACAAACGAAAAGAATTTCACTACAAACAACTACAAACGATCGATTTGAAGTCAGGAGATTGGTTGCAAGCACTTCCTTCATACACTGGCACTTTATTGGATCGTAACTTTCTATGTCGTGTGTTGTCTTCGGTTGGGTGCTAGGTGTTGCGCGTCTCATCATTGCCAGTGCGGTACTGCTGTCATCACGGATTATCTTGTAGGTAGGTACTAGGGCTACCCATCTTCCCCTATGTTTCGATCCAAGTCGGCCCGGTTGCTGTTATTCGAATTACTTACGTGAAATTTATTTTAGAGTCATTTCTAGACCAAACGAAAAAAATAAGAGAAATTTTATCACACTGGTTACGAAGTTATTGTATACTCATTGCACACTGGAAAAAATAAATTAGTTTGTTGACATGTCCACTGTGTGTCGAGTGTGCCTCACCGGCGGCGGCGGCACCGGCGACAGCGACGACGCCGTGATGCTATCTGTAGAAGACATTAGAATAAAAGAAATTTATCATAATGTTGACTAAAACCCAGTTCAACTCAGAAGATGGAAGGCCGAAAGTTGTTTGTACTTCCTGTTATCAAAAACTCTTGAAATGCTGGACTCTCTCGCAGATAGCTAGCAAATCTGAAGACATTTTCAGTATCCTGCTCTACAGGAAAATCAAGGCAACTAATGAAAATATTAAGAAACTCAACCTGGAAACAGAAAAGTATGTGGACATACTGCCGTCTATTGAATTGGACAATATAACTCGTGAGAATAGTTCTGCAAATAGCATTATAGGAGGACCGAACTTAGTGACAGAAAAAGAATTTACTAGTGGGGGATTGATTGGCACCGAGTCTACTAGTACCATATATCAAGTGATACCTCATAACACGGAATTTTTACAAATGTATGAATTACTTGATAGTGATTCTTCTGATATAGAGGATATTAAAGAAATCCATGATTTGGTTGACAAGGCAACTGTTGATACGCGTATATCTTCTGAAAATTTAAGTCGACTGATTGAACACGCCGCTGAAGTGCATACCGAACCACTACAGATAGAAAACGACTCTGATGAACTCATTTCAGACCGGAATTTGAGCAGTAACGATGGTAATAATTTGCTTGAACACTCCACTGAATGGATATTGCACCGGTAACGATCGAAAAAGAGTCTGAAGAAAATAGTTCACAGACATTCTGTAGTGATAGTTATATCCATATGCTAACACATACAAAGGAAAATCAATGCAAAACATATGATAAGAAATTAAGTGATTGTACTAAGAAATTTCACTACAAACAACTACAAACGATTGTCTACACGTTTCCATAAAAAAATATTCGATTTTTTAAAGTTAGGATAAATTAATTGAAATGAAAAAATTCAAAGTAGCCTAACTTTTTTTCAGAGCTACTACAAACGAAAAGAATTTCACTACAAACAACTACAAACGATTGTCTACACGTTTCCATAAAAAAATATTCGATTTTTTAAAGTTAGGATAAATTAATTGAAATGAAAAAATTCAAAGTAGCCTAACTTTTTTTTAGAGCTACTACAAACGAAAAGAATTTCACTACAAACAACTACAAATGATTGTCTACACGTTTCCATAAAAAAATATTCGATTTTTTAAAGTTAGGATAAATTAATTGAAATGAAAAAATTCAAAGTAGCCTAACTTTTTTTCAGAGCTACTACAAACGAAAAGTATTTCACTACAAACAACTACAAACGACTGTCTACACGTTTCCATAAAAAAATATTCGATTTTTTAAAGTTAGGATAAATTAATTGAAATGAAAAAATTCAAAGTAGCCTAACTTTTTTTTAGAGCTATTACAAACGAAAAGAATTTCACTACAAACAACTACAAACGATTGTCTACACGTTTCCATAAAAAAATATTCGATTTTTTAAAGTTAGGATAAATTAATTGAAATGAAAAAATTCAAAGTAGCCTAACTTTTTTTCAGAGCTACTACAAACGAAAAGAATTTCACTACAAACAACTACAAACGATTGTCTACACGTTTCCATAAAAAAATATTCGATTTTTGAAAGTCAAGATATTTTATATAAAAAAAATTCGAAGTAGCCTAACTTTTTTTCAGAGCTACTACAAACGAAAAGAATTTCACTACAAACAACTACAAACGATCGATTTGAAGTCAGGAGATTGGTTGCAAGCACTTCCTTCATACACTGGCACTTTATTGGATCGTAACTTTCTATGTCGTGTGTTGTCTTCGGTTGGGTGCTAGGTGTTGCGCGTCTCATCATTGCCAGTGCGGTACTGCTGTCATCACGGATTATCTTGTAGGTAGGTACTAGGGCTACCCATCTTCCCCTATGTTTCGATCCAAGTCGGCCCGGTTGCTGTTATTCGAATTACTTACGTGAAATTTATTTTAGAGTCATTTCTAGACCAAACGAAAAAAATAAGAGAAATTTTATCACACTGGTTACGAAGTTATTGTATACTCATTGCACACTGGAAAAAATAAATTAGTTTGTTGACATGTCCACTGTGTGTCGAGTGTGCCTCACCGGCGGCGGCGGCACCGGCGACAGCGACGACGCCGTGATGATCTGTAGAAGACATTAGAATAAAAGAAATTTATCATATGTTGACTAAAACCCAGTTCAACTCAGAAGATGGAAGGCCGAATGTTGTTTGTACTTCCTGTTATCAAAAACTCTTGAAATGCTGGACTCTCTCGCAGATAGCTAGCAAATCTGAAGACATTTTCAGTATCCTGCTCTACAGGAAAATCAAGGCAACTAATGAAAATATTAAGAAACTCAACCTGGAAACAGAAAAGTATGTGGACATACTGCCGTCTATTGAATTGGACAATATAACTCGTGAGAATAGTTCTGCAAATAGCATTATAGGAGGACCGAACTTAGTGACAGAAAAAGAATTTACTGAGTGGGGGATTGATTGGCACCGAGTCTACTAGTACCATATATCAAGTGATACCTCATAACACGGAATTTTTACAAATGTATGAATTACTTGATAGTGATTCTTCTGATATAGAGGATATTAAAGAAATCCATGATTTGGTGGACAAGGCAACTGTTGATACGCGTATATCTTCTGAAAATTTAAGTCGACTGATTGAACACGCCGCTGAAGTGCATACCACCACTACAGATAGAAAACGACTCTGATGAACTCATTTCAGACCGGAATTTGAGCAGTAACGATGGTAATAATTTGCTTGAACACTCCACTGAATGGATATTGCACCGGTAACGATCGAAAAAGAGTCTGAAGAAAATAGTTCACAGACATTCTGTAGTGATAGTTATATCCATATGCTAACACATACAAAGGAAAATCAATGCAAAACATATGATAAGAAATTAAGTGATTGTACTAAGAAATTTCACTACAAACAACTACAAACGATTGTCTACACGTTTCCATAAAAAAATATTCGATTTTTCAAAGTTAGGATAAATTAATTGAAATGAAAAAATTCAAAGTAGCCTAACTTTTTTTTAGAGCTACTACAAACGAAAAGAATTTCACTACAAACAACTACAACCGATTGTCTACACGTTTCCATAAAAAAATATTCGATTTTTTAAAGTTAGGATAAATTAATTGAAATGAAAAAATTCAAAGTAGCCTAACTTTTTTTCAGAGCTACTACAAACGAAAAGAATTTCACTACAAACAACTACAAACGATTGTCTACACGTTTCCATAAAAAAATACGATTGTCTACACGTTTCCATAAAAAAATATTCGATTTTTTAAAGTTAGGATAAATTAATTGAAATGAAAAAATTCAAAGTAGCCTAACTTTTTTTAGAGCTACTACAAACGAAAAGAATTTCACTACAAACAACTACAAACGATTGTCTACACGTTTCCATAAAAAAATATTCGATTTTTTAAAGTTAGGATTAATTAATTGAAATGAAAAAATTCAAAGTAGCCTAACTTTTTTTCAGAGCTACTACAAACGAAAAGTATTTCACTACAAACAACTACAAACGATTGTCTACACGTTTCCATAAAAAAATATTCGATTTTTTAAAGTTAGGATAAATTAATTGAAATGAAAAAATTCAAAGTAGCCTAACTTTTTTTTAGAGCTACTACAAACGAAAAGAATTTCACTACAAACAACTACAAACGATTGTCTACACGTTTCCATAAAAAAATATTCGATTTTTGAAAGTCAAGATATTTTATATAAAAAAAATTCGAAGTAGCCTAACTTTTTTTCAGAGCTACTACAAACGAAAAGAATTTCACTACAAACAACTACAAACGATCGATTTGAAGTCAGGAGATTGGTTGCAAGCACTTCCTTCATACACTGGCACTTTATTGGATCGTAACTTTCTATGTCGTGTGTTGTCTTCGGTTGGGTGCTAGGTGTTGCGCGTCTCATCATTGCCAGTGCGGTACTGCTGTCATCACGGATTATCTTGTAGGTAGGTACTAGGGCTACCCATCTTCCCCTATGTTTCGATCCAAGTCGGCCCGGTTGCTGTTATTCGAATTACTTACGTGAAATTTATTTTAGAGTCATTTCTAGACCAAACGAAAAAAATAAGAGAAATTTTATCACACTGGTTACGAAGTTATTGTATACTCATTGCACACTGGAAAAAATAAATTAGTTTGTTGACATGTCCACTGTGTGTCGAGTGTGCCTCACCGGCGGCGGCGGCACCGGCGACAGCGACGACGCCGTGATGCTATCTGTAGAAGACATTAGAATAAAAGAAATTTATCATAATGTTGACTAAAACCCAGTTCAACTCAGAAGATGGAAGGCCGAAAGTTGTTTGTACTTCCTGTTATCAAAAACTCTTGAAATGCTGGACTCTCTCGCAGATAGCTAGCAAATCTGAAGACATTTTCAGTATCCTGCTCTACAGGAAAATCAAGGCAACTAATGAAAATATTAAGAAACTCAACCTGGAAACAGAAAAGTATGTGGACATACTGCCGTCTATTGAATTGGACAATATAACTCGTGAGAATAGTTCTGCAAATAGCATTATAGGAGGACCGAACTTAGTGACAGAAAAAGAATTTACTAGTGGGGGATTGATTGGCACCGAGTCTACTAGTACCATATATCAAGTGATACCTCATAACACGGAATTTTTACAAATGTATGAATTACTTGATAGTGATTCTTCTGATATAGAGGATATTAAAGAAATCCATGATTTGGTTGACAAGGCAACTGTTGATACGCGTATATCTTCTGAAAATTTAAGTCGACTGATTGAACACGCCGCTGAAGTGCATACCGAACCACTACAGATAGAAAACGACTCTGATGAACTCATTTCAGACCGGAATTTGAGCAGTAACGATGGTAATAATTTGCTTGAACACTCCACTGAATGGATATTGCACCGGTAACGATCGAAAAAGAGTCTGAAGAAAATAGTTCACAGACATTCTGTAGTGATAGTTATATCCATATGCTAACACATACAAAGGAAAATCAATGCAAAACATATGATAAGAAATTAAGTGATTGTACTAAGAAATTTCACTACAAACAACTACAAACGATTGTCTACACGTTTCCATAAAAAAATATTCGATTTTTTAAAGTTAGGATAAATTAATTGAAATGAAAAAATTCAAAGTAGCCTAACTTTTTTTCAGAGCTACTACAAACGAAAAGAATTTCACTACAAACAACTACAAACGATTGTCTACACGTTTCCATAAAAAAATATTCGATTTTTTAAAGTTAGGATAAATTAATTGAAATGAAAAAATTCAAAGTAGCCTAACTTTTTTTTAGAGCTACTACAAACGAAAAGAATTTCACTACAAACAACTACAAATGATTGTCTACACGTTTCCATAAAAAAATATTCGATTTTTTAAAGTTAGGATAAATTAATTGAAATGAAAAAATTCAAAGTAGCCTAACTTTTTTTCAGAGCTACTACAAACGAAAAGTATTTCACTACAAACAACTACAAACGACTGTCTACACGTTTCCATAAAAAAATATTCGATTTTTTAAAGTTAGGATAAATTAATTGAAATGAAAAAATTCAAAGTAGCCTAACTTTTTTTTAGAGCTATTACAAACGAAAAGAATTTCACTACAAACAACTACAAACGATTGTCTACACGTTTCCATAAAAAAATATTCGATTTTTTAAAGTTAGGATAAATTAATTGAAATGAAAAAATTCAAAGTAGCCTAACTTTTTTTCAGAGCTACTACAAACGAAAAGAATTTCACTACAAACAACTACAAACGATTGTCTACACGTTTCCATAAAAAAATATTCGATTTTTGAAAGTCAAGATATTTTATATAAAAAAAATTCGAAGTAGCCTAACTTTTTTTCAGAGCTACTACAAACGAAAAGAATTTCACTACAAACAACTACAAACGATCGATTTGAAGTCAGGAGATTGGTTGCAAGCACTTCCTTCATACACTGGCACTTTATTGGATCGTAACTTTCTATGTCGTGTGTTGTCTTCGGTTGGGTGCTAGGTGTTGCGCGTCTCATCATTGCCAGTGCGGTACTGCTGTCATCACGGATTATCTTGTAGGTAGGTACTAGGGCTACCCATCTTCCCCTATGTTTCGATCCAAGTCGGCCCGGTTGCTGTTATTCGAATTACTTACGTGAAATTTATTTTAGAGTCATTTCTAGACCAAACGAAAAAAATAAGAGAAATTTTATCACACTGGTTACGAAGTTATTGTATACTCATTGCACACTGGAAAAAATAAATTAGTTTGTTGACATGTCCACTGTGTGTCGAGTGTGCCTCACCGGCGGCGGCGGCACCGGCGACAGCGACGACGCCGTGATGCTATCTGTAGAAGACATAAGAATAAAAGAAATTTATCATATGTTGACTAAAACCCAGTTCAACTCAGAAGATGGAAGGCCGAAAGTTGTTTGTACTTCCTGTTATCAAAAACTCTTGAAATGCTGGACTCTCTCGCAGATAGCTAGCAAATCTGAAGACATTTTCAGTATCCTGTTCTACAGGAAAATCAAGGCAACTAATGAAAATATTAAGAAACTCAACCTGGAAACAGAAAAGTATGTGGACATACTGCCGTCTATTGAATTGGACAATATAACTCGTGAGAATAGTTCTGCAAATAGCATTATAGGAGGACCGAACTTAGTGACAGAAAAAGAATTTACTAGTGGGGGATTGATTGGCACCGAGTCTACTAGTACCATATATCAAGTGATACCTCATAACACGGAATTTTTACAAATGTATGAATTACTTGATAGTGATTCTTCTGATATAGAGGATATTAAAGAAATCCATGATTTGGTTGACAAGGCAACTGTTGATACGCGTATATCTTCTGAAAATTTAAGTCGACTGATTGAACACGCCGCTGAAGTGCATACCGAACCACTACAGATAGAAAACGACTCTGATGAACTCATTTCAGACCGGAATTTGAGCAGTAACGATGGTAATAATTTGCTTGAACACTCCACTGAATGGATATTGCACCGGTAACGATCGAAAAAGAGTCTGAAGAAAATAGTTCACAGACATTCTGTAGTGATAGTTATATCCATATGCTAACACATACAAAGGAAAATCAATGCAAAACATATGATAAGAAATTAAGTGATTGTACTAAGAAATTTCACTACAAACAACTACAAACGATTGTCTACACGTTTCCATAAAAAAATATTCGATTTTTTAAAGTTAGGATAAATTAATTGAAATGAAAAAATTCAAAGTAGCCTAACTTTTTTTCAGAGCTACTACAAACGAAAAGAATTTCACTACAAACAACTACAAACGATTGTCTACACGTTTCCATAAAAAAATATTCGATTTTTTAAAGTTAGGATAAATTAATTGAAATGAAAAAATTCAAAGTAGCCTAACTTTTTTTTAGAGCTACTACAAACGAAAAGAATTTCACTACAAACAACTACAAATGATTGTCTACACGTTTCCATAAAAAAATATTCGATTTTTTAAAGTTAGGATAAATTAATTGAAATGAAAAAATTCAAAGTAGCCTAACTTTTTTTCAGAGCTACTACAAACGAAAAGTATTTCACTACAAACAACTACAAACGACTGTCTACACGTTTCCATAAAAAAATATTCGATTTTTTAAAGTTAGGATAAATTAATTGAAATGAAAAAATTCAAAGTAGCCTAACTTTTTTTTAGAGCTATTACAAACGAAAAGAATTTCACTACAAACAACTACAAACGATTGTCTACACGTTTCCATAAAAAAATATTCGATTTTTTAAAGTTAGGATAAATTAATTGAAATGAAAAAATTCAAAGTAGCCTAACTTTTTTTCAGAGCTACTACAAACGAAAAGAATTTCACTACAAACAACTACAAACGATTGTCTACACGTTTCCATAAAAAAATATTCGATTTTTGAAAGTCAAGATATTTTATATAAAAAAAATTCGAAGTAGCCTAACTTTTTTTCAGAGCTACTACAAACGAAAAGAATTTCACTACAAACAACTACAAACGATCGATTTGAAGTCAGGACATTGGTTGCAAGCACTTCCTTCATACACTGGCACTTTATTGGATCGTAACTTTCTATGTCGTGTGTTGTCTTCGGTTGGGTGCTAGGTGTTGCGCGTCTCATCATTGCCAGTGCGGTACTGCTGTCATCACGGATTATCTTGTAGGTAGGTACTAGGGCTACCCATCTTCCCCTATGTTTCGATCCAAGTCGGCCCGGTTGCTGTTATTCGAATTACTTACGTGAAATTTATTTTAGAGTCATTTCTAGACCAAACGAAAAAAATAAGAGAAATTTTATCACACTGGTTACGAAGTTATTGTATACTCATTGCACACTGGAAAAAATAAATTAGTTTGTTGACATGTCCACTGTGTGTCGAGTGTGCCTCACCGGCGGCGGCGGCACCGGCGACAGCGACGACGCCGTGATGATCTGTAGAAGACATTAGAATAAAAGAAATTTATCATATGTTGACTAAAACCCAGTTCAACTCAGAAGATGGAAGGCCGAATGTTGTTTGTACTTCCTGTTATCAAAAACTCTTGAAATGCTGGACTCTCTCGCAGATAGCTAGCAAATCTGAAGACATTTTCAGTATCCTGCTCTACAGGAAAATCAAGGCAACTAATGAAAATATTAAGAAACTCAACCTGGAAACAGAAAAGTATGTGGACATACTGCCGTCTATTGAATTGGACAATATAACTCGTGAGAATAGTTCTGCAAATAGCATTATAGGAGGACCGAACTTAGTGACAGAAAAAGAATTTACTAGTGGGGGATTGATTGGCACCGAGTCTACTAGTACCATATATCAAGTGATACCTCATAACACGGAATTTTTACAAATGTATGAATTACTTGATAGTGATTCTTCTGATATAGAGGATATTAAAGAAATCCATGATTTGGTGGACAAGGCAACTGTTGATACGCGTATATCTTCTGAAAATTTAAGTCGACTGATTGAACACGCCGCTGAAGTGCATACCACCACTACAGATAGAAAACGACTCTGATGAACTCATTTCAGACCGGAATTTGAGCAGTAACGATGGTAATAATTTGCTTGAACACTCCACTGAATGGATATTGCACCGGTAACGATCGAAAAAGAGTCTGAAGAAAATAGTTCACAGACATTCTGTAGTGATAGTTATATCCATATGCTAACACATACAAAGGAAAATCAATGCAAAACATATGATAAGAAATTAAGTGATTGTACTAAGAAATTTCACTACAAACAACTACAAACGATTGTCTACACGTTTCCATAAAAAAATATTCGATTTTTCAAAGTTAGGATAAATTAATTGAAATGAAAAAATTCAAAGTAGCCTAACTTTTTTTTAGAGCTACTACAAACGAAAAGAATTTCACTACAAACAACTACAACCGATTGTCTACACGTTTCCATAAAAAAATATTCGATTTTTTAAAGTTAGGATAAATTAATTGAAATGAAAAAATTCAAAGTAGCCTAACTTTTTTTCAGAGCTACTACAAACGAAAAGAATTTCACTACAAACAACTACAAACGATTGTCTACACGTTTCCATAAAAAAATACGATTGTCTACACGTTTCCATAAAAAAATATTCGATTTTTTTAAGTTAGGATAAATTAATTGAAATGAAAAAATTCAAAGTAGCCTAACTTTTTTTAGAGCTACTACAAACGAAAAGAATTTCACTACAAACAACTACAAACGATTGTCTACACGTTTCCATAAAAAAATATTCGATTTTTTAAAGTTAGGATTAATTAATTGAAATGAAAAAATTCAAAGTAGCCTAACTTTTTTTCAGAGCTACTACAAACGAAAAGTATTTCACTACAAACAACTACAAACGATTGTCTACACGTTTCCATAAAAAAATATTCGATTTTTTAAAGTTAGGATAAATTAATTGAAATGAAAAAATTCAAAGTAGCCTAACTTTTTTTTAGAGCTACTACAAACGAAAAGAATTTCACTACAAACAACTACAAACGATTGTCTACACGTTTCCATAAAAAAATATTCGATTTTTGAAAGTCAAGATATTTTATATAAAAAAAATTCGAAGTAGCCTAACTTTTTTTCAGAGCTACTACAAACGAAAAGAATTTCACTACAAACAACTACAAACGATCGATTTGAAGTCAGGAGATTGGTTGCAAGCACTTCCTTCATACACTGGCACTTTATTGGATCGTAACTTTCTATGTCGTGTGTTGTCTTCGGTTGGGTGCTAGGTGTTGCGCGTCTCATCATTGCCAGTGCGGTACTGCTGTCATCACGGATTATCTTGTAGGTAGGTACTAGGGCTACCCATCTTCCCCTATGTTTCGATCCAAGTCGGCCCGGTTGCTGTTATTCGAATTACTTACGTGAAATTTATTTTAGAGTCATTTCTAGACCAAACGAAAAAAATAAGAGAAATTTTATCACACTGGTTACGAAGTTATTGTATACTCATTGCACACTGGAAAAAATAAATTAGTTTGTTGACATGTCCACTGTGTGTCGAGTGTGCCTCACCGGCGGCGGCGGCACCGGCGACAGCGACGACGCCGTGATGCTATCTGTAGAAGACATAAGAATAAAAGAAATTTATCATATGTTGACTAAAACCCAGTTCAACTCAGAAGATGGAAGGCCGAAAGTTGTTTGTACTTCCTGTTATCAAAAACTCTTGAAATGCTGGACTCTCTCGCAGATAGCTAGCAAATCTGAAGACATTTTCAGTATCCTGTTCTACAGGAAAATCAAGGCAACTAATGAAAATATTAAGAAACTCAACCTGGAAACAGAAAAGTATGTGGACATACTGCCGTCTATTGAATTGGACAATATAACTCGTGAGAATAGTTCTGCAAATAGCATTATAGGAGGACCGAACTTAGTGACAGAAAAAGAATTTACTAGTGGGGGATTGATTGGCACCGAGTCTACTAGTACCATATATCAAGTGATACCTCATAACACGGAATTTTTACAAATGTATGAATTACTTGATAGTGATTCTTCTGATATAGAGGATATTAAAGAAATCCATGATTTGGTTGACAAGGCAACTGTTGATACGCGTATATCTTCTGAAAATTTAAGTCGACTGATTGAACACGCCGCTGAAGTGCATACCGAACCACTACAGATAGAAAACGACTCTGATGAACTCATTTCAGACCGGAATTTGAGCAGTAACGATGGTAATAATTTGCTTGAACACTCCACTGAATGGATATTGCACCGGTAACGATCGAAAAAGAGTCTGAAGAAAATAGTTCACAGACATTCTGTAGTGATAGTTATATCCATATGCTAACACATACAAAGGAAAATCAATGCAAAACATATGATAAGAAATTAAGTGATTGTACTAAGAAATTTCACTACAAACAACTACAAACGATTGTCTACACGTTTCCATAAAAAAATATTCGATTTTTTAAAGTTAGGATAAATTAATTGAAATGAAAAAATTCAAAGTAGCCTAACTTTTTTTCAGAGCTACTACAAACGAAAAGAATTTCACTACAAACAACTACAAACGATTGTCTACACGTTTCCATAAAAAAATACGATTGTCTACACGTTTCCATAAAAAAATATTCGATTTTTTAAAGTTAGGATAAATTAATTGAAATGAAAAAATTCAAAGTAGCCTAACTTTTTTTTAGAGCTACTACAAACGAAAAGAATTTCACTACAAACAACTACAAACGATTGTCTACACGTTTCCATAAAAAAATATTCGATTTTTTAAAGTTAGGATAAATTAATTGAAATGAAAAAATTCAAAGTAGCCTAACTTTTTTTCAGAGCTACTGCAAACGAAAAGAATTTCACTACAAACAACTACAAACGATTGTCTACACGTTTCCATAAAAAAATATTCGATTTTTTTAAGTTAGGATAAATTAATTGAAATGAAAAAATTCAAAGTAGCCTAACTTTTTTTTAGAGCTACTACAAACGAAAAGAATTTCCCTACAAACAACTACAAACGATTGTCTACACGTTTCCATAAAAAAATATTCGATTTTTGAAAGTCAAGATATTTTATATAAAAAAAATTCGAAGTAGCCTAACTTTTTTTCAGAGCTACTACAAACGAAAAGAATTTCACTACAAACAACTACAAACGATCGATTTGAAGTCAGGACATTGGTTGCAAGCACGTAAGTGCGGGTCACTTTAGCCATTTTTTTTGCAAAGTTTTTACTAAAAGCTTTGTAACTTTTTTTGTAGTTGAGTTTAATGGGTTCTTATTATTTTTATTAGTAGTTCAGACGTATACCAAACAAGTTATATGCGCATTTAGAAAGAAAAACTTAAGCAAGTATTTTTTTTTATATTTTAATTTTGGGCCAATGTTGTTCTTAGAGGAGGGTGACTTTGTCCCACGACTTTTTTGTGGCAAAAAATGGTTTAAAATCGATTCATGGGATAAAGCCACCCCTACAGGTACTTGACTGGCCTATCAAAGGAAGGTTTAATGCTATAAAATATCAAAAAAAAAAGAAAAAACGAACAATAAATCAAGTTTATTTATTCATGAAGCTCTGAAACAAAACAATATCGTTTAACTTTTAAGAACTAAGCTTTTTCAGCCAAATTGTTTACATTCTTAATCATAATAACGAGATTAACACAGCCAAACTCTAATTTTAATCTTAAATTTTAAATTTCAGCCTTAATTTGAGATTCAAGTCCTAGTCTTTAATTCTTTTACCTTAATGTATGAGGTAGATAAGTAAGAACCTTATATAAATCTTTGACTAGGTATAATAGACTTTTAAATCGCCAACATTAATCTTATTTGTCTTTCAATTCTGGGACTGAAAAACAACCCTTTTTTTCAAATTTAGGAGCCCTTATCTTACATATTATATGGCCCCATTTGTACAGTTGCTCATCTTTAATTGTTGGCCAGCGCCAGAAGGTCTTGCCTTTCTTCATGCAACTTACAAGAGCTCCTTCTTCACAAGTTGACAAAATCTGGCCTGGGTAGGTGCGACGATTCCACTCCACCAGAACGTAATCATCAACTGCTGTGTCTTGAACTGTGCAAGCGCTACCAGAAGGATTATCGTCGCTATTTTGTAAGTCAACAACCTCTGCGTCTTGGTTTTGGTGCTTAGCATCTGATCGCATCATCTCTTGACGATTTATTTGTAAGTGAACAAAATCTGCGTCGTGATTTAGGGGCTCAGGGTCTGACCGCGTAATCTCTTGAGAATTTAGTAAATCCTCTAGGTTGAGCAAATTCCCTTGATTCAGCAAGTACTCTTCGATAAGCAGTGAAGGTGAGTCTCGATCTTCCGTTGTCTTCTCATGCTCGATTGGCATTAACTGACATGACAAATCCTCCATCTTCGACTCAAAAGTCTGTAGCGTATAAGCGCGCTGAGCAAGATACTGGGCTAGAGGTAGTTCGTCTTCAGAGTCAGTCGGAGTCTGAGATAATTTAATCCCTATTCGTTTTTTCGTCACCGTCTTGGATTTTTTAGTTTTAGCTTGTAAACCAGATGGACCTGCATCGACGATATCAGACGTAGAAATGGATTGTCCGGGTGGCACATTGAGTTTTCTCTTAACAGTTTTCTTTTCTGGGCATATTTCACTTCTTGATTGTATTAACTTTTCCATGAAACTACTTGCAATAAGGTCTGAATGAACAATCCTATCTTGTTTCGGCAATCTCGTTATCGGTTCTTCTTTATTTACAGGGAAGATGCCTGTCTTTCTAAATCCCGATATTAGATTTGCCTTAGTCTCAGTCAAAGAGTCCAAAGTTTTTTTAAGCAGACGTGGAAACTGATCTTTCGGCGTAGTCGGCAATTTCTTTCCCAATTGGGTGTTTTTCCAGTCTTGTAATATCTGCCGCCATTTGCACTTTAGAGGTCGAAAAAATGCAACATCTAAAGGCTGAAGGATATGTGTTGCATTTGGCGGGAGGCAAATGAAGCTGATGTTGTGTTTTTCACATTCGGATAGCACTCTTTTGTTAATGTGGGAAGCTAGGTTATCGCCGATCAGTACTTTCTTGCCTTCTTTTTTCTTAAGTTCTACCAAAAGATGATTGATAAACCAATCTTCGAATGTTACTGAATCCATCCATCCACTTTTGGTGCGGTTATAACGGGCATTTGCGGGTCCATTTTCAGTCCAAGTGGACCAAAGGTGTTCGGACTTATACACGATGTATGGAGGAGCTGCTTCTCCTGCAGCGTTACCGCAAAACATGACGGTATAACTAGTCTTTGTAGCGTTGACTATTGTCTCCGGATATTTTATTCCACGTCTGCATATGATTGTTTTCTTCCCAGGATCGTCACTTAAATTAGTTTCGTCGTAGTTGTAAATGTTTTCAGGTGGAACGTTTTCCAATTCTTTCTCAATCCTTTCTATAAATTTATCAATAACATCTTCAGACACTTGAGCTCGAACCCTTTTTATGTTGTTTGCAAGTCGTCGTGTCAGGTTTTTGTTTCGCGAAAGGAAAGATTTTACCCAATCTTTTCCTGGTAAGTTATTTTTAAATTTAGACACAGTTCTTCCTTGGGATTCAAGGTAATCTCAGATTATAATTTTCAGGTCAAAATCAGTTATAGGGAAACCGTACTCCGACAGTGCTGTTATATGCGCAACGAAATACATTTCTTCCTGTTCTGTGAAAATAGTGTTTCCACCAGGTTTATTAGGATATTTTCGTGCTAATTTGTTTTTTAGCGTGCTGCGCGGTATATTATATTTCGCTGATGCTGCTCGTTGTGTCAGTGATTTTGATCGTATCGCAGCTAGACATTCCTCCAACTGTGCCTGAGTGTAGTCGACATACCGTCGACTGCCAGGCTTCCGACGGTACTTGGCTGGCATGAGAAAGCAGTGACTTCTACTCTATCCAGATATATGCAGGAATCCCCGACCTGCATTTCAAATTAAAATAATAAGTACAATATATGTCCCAACAATACCTACGTACCTAGTCATTCTCTTTTGGTAATAATAAGCTCGGTGGGTGACTTTGTCCCATGGGCCAAAGTATCCCGAAAATGCACTTAAGGTACCATATACTTCGTATTTTGGGATTAGGTGGAGAAAACTTGTGCAAAAACCTCAGAATTTTCGATATGTAACACTGCTAATACATACATAACATGAATATAAATAGTACAGAACGTGAACTTACCAATACACTGACTTCTAGGATAAAGTTTCCGAGGGAAAAAAACTCAAATTTTATTGAACGTTAGTTTACCGGTACTGACTAGTATGAACTTAGGCGCAGATCGAAAAAATTGCACTGTAAACAAACGGCCGTAGTGCCATCTACCAATCATCGCAGGAACTACGATGATAACTCAAACCATAGAGACGTGGCGGAGATTCAAAACTTTTTTCCGGTTTGGGCTAAAGTCAACTCCCAGGGCTAAAGCCACCCGCTTTTACGGCACTTCCTTCATACACTGGCACTTTATTGGATCGTAACTTTCTATGTCGTGTGTTGTCTTCGGTTGGGTGCTAGGTGTTGCGCGTCTCATCATTGCCAGTGCGGTACTGCTGTCATCACGGATTATCTTGTAGGTAGGTACTAGGGCTACCCATCTTCCCCTATGTTTCGATCCAAGTCGGCCCGGTTGCTGTTATTCGAATTACTTACGTGAAATTTATTTTAGAGTCATTTCTAGACCAAACGAAAAAAATAAGAGAAATTTTATCACACTGGTTACGAAGTTATTGTATACTCATTGCACACTGGAAAAAATAAATTAGTTTGTTGACATGTCCACTGTGTGTCGAGTGTGCCTCACCGGCGGCGGCGGCACCGGCGACAGCGACGACGCCGTGATGCTATCTGTAGAAGACATTAGAATAAAAGAAATTTATCATATGTTGACTAAAACCCAGTTCAACTCAGAAGATGGAAGGCCGAAAGTTGTTTGTACTTCCTGTTATCAAAAACTCTTGAAATGCTGGACTCTCTCGCAGATAGCTAGCAAATCTGAAGACATTTTCAGTATCCTGCTCTACAGGAAAATCAAGGCAACTAATGAAAATATTAAGAAACTCAACCTGGAAACAGAAAAGTATGTGGACATACTGCCGTCTATTGAATTGGACAATATAACTCGTGAGAATAGTTCTGCAAATAGCATTATAGGAGGACCGAACTTAGTGACAGAAAAAGAATTTACTAGTGGGGGATTGATTGGCACCGAGTCTACTAGTACCATATATCAAGTGATACCTCATAACACGGAATTTTTACAAATGTATGAATTACTTGATAGTGATTCTTCTGATATAGAGGATATTAAAGAAATCCATGATTTGGTTGACAAGGCAACTGTTGATACGCGTATATCTTCTGAAAATTTAAGTCGACTGATTGAACACGCCGCTGAAGTGCATACCGAACCACTACAGATAGAAAACGACTCTGATGAACTCATTTCAGACCGGAATTTGAGCAGTAACGATGGTAATAATTTGCTTGAACACTCCACTGAATGGATATTGCACCGGTAACGATCGAAAAAGAGTCTGAAGAAAATAGTTCACAGACATTCTGTAGTGATAGTTATATCCATATGCTAACACATACAAAGGAAAATCAATGCAAAACATATGATAAGAAATTAAGTGATTGTACTAAGAAATTTCACTACAAACAACTACAAACGATTGTCTACACGTTTCCATAAAAAAATATTCGATTTTTCAAAGTTAGGATAAATTAATTGAAATGAAAAAATTAAAAGTAGCCTAACTTTTTTTTAGAGCTACTACAAACGAAAAGAATTTCACTACAAACAACTACAAACGATTGTCTACACGTTTCCATAAAAAAATATTCGATTTTTTAAAGTTAGGATAAATTAATTGAAATGAAAAAATTCAAAGTAGCCTAACTTTTTTTCAGAGCTACTACAAACGAAAAGAATTTCACTACAAACAACTACAAACGATTGTCTACACGTTTCCATAAAAAAATACGATTGTCTACACGTTTCCATAAAAAAATATTCGATTTTTTAAAGTTAGGATAAATTAATTGAAATGAAAAAATTCAAAGTAGCCTAACTTTTTTTTAGAGCTACTACAAACGAAAAGAATTTCACTACAAACAACTACAAATGATTGTCTACACGTTTCCATAAAAAAATATTCGATTTTTTAAAGTTAGGATAAATTAATTGAAATGAAAAAATTCAAAGTAGCCTAACTTTTTTTCAGAGCTACTACAAACGAAAAGTATTTCACTACAAACAACTACAAACGACTGTCTACACGTTTCCATAAAAAAATATTCGATTTTTTAAAGTTAGGATAAATTAATTGAAATGAAAAAATTCAAAGTAGCCTAACTTTTTTTTAGAGCTACTACAAACGAAAAGAATTTCACTACAAACAACTACAAACGATTGTCTACACGATTCCATAAAAAAATATTCGATTTTTTAAAGTTAGGATAAATTAATTGAAATGAAAAAATTCAAAGTAGCCTAACTTTTTTTCAGAGCTACTACAAACGAAAAGAATTTCACTACAAACAACTACAAACGATTGTCTACACGTTTCCATAAAAAAAAATTCGATTTTTGAAAGTCAAGATATTTTATATAAAAAAAATTCGAAGTAGCCTAACTTTTTTTCAGAGCTACTACAAACGAAAAGAATTTCACTACAAACAACTACAAACGATCGATTTGAAGTCAGGACATTGGTTGCAAGCACTTCCTTCATACACTGGCACTTTATTGGATCGTAACTTTCTATGTCGTGTGTTGTCTTCGGTTGGGTGCTAGGTGTTGCGCGTCTCATCATTGCCAGTGCGGTACTGCTGTCATCACGGATTATCTTGTAGGTAGGTACTAGGGCTACCCATCTTCCCCTATGTTTCGATCCAAGTCGGCCCGGTTGCTGTTATTCGAATTACTTACGTGAAATTTATTTTAGAGTCATTTCTAGACCAAACGAAAAAAATAAGAGAAATTTTATCACACTGGTTACGAAGTTATTGTATACTCATTGCACACTGGAAAAAATAAATTAGTTTGTTGACATGTCCACTGTGTGTCGAGTGTGCCTCACCGGCGGCGGCGGCACCGGCGACAGCGACGACGCCGTGATGATCTGTAGAAGACATTAGAATAAAAGAAATTTATCATATGTTGACTAAAACCCAGTTCAACTCAGAAGATGGAAGGCCGAATGTTGTTTGTACTTCCTGTTATCAAAAACTCTTGAAATGCTGGACTCTCTCGCAGATAGCTAGCAAATCTGAAGACATTTTCAGTATCCTGCTCTACAGGAAAATCAAGGCAACTAATGAAAATATTAAGAAACTCAACCTGGAAACAGAAAAGTATGTGGACATACTGCCGTCTATTGAATTGGACAATGTAACTCGTGAGAATAGTTCTGCAAATAGCATTATAGGAGGACCGAACTTAGTGACAGAAAAAGAATTTACTAGTGGGGGATTGATTGGCACCGAGTCTACTAGTACCATATATCAAGTGATACCTCATAACACGGAATTTTTACAAATGTATGAATTACTTGATAGTGATTCTTCTGATATAGAGGATATTAAAGAAATCCATGATTTGGTGGACAAGGCAACTGTTGATACGCGTATATCTTCTGAAAATTTAAGTCGACTGATTGAACACGCCGCTGAAGTGCATACCACCACTACAGATAGAAAACGACTCTGATGAACTCATTTCAGACCGGAATTTGAGCAGTAACGATGGTAATAATTTACTTGAACACTCCACTGAATGGATATTGCACCGGTAACGATCGAAAAAGAGTCTGAAGAAAATAGTTCACAGACATTCTGTAGTGATAGTTATATCCATATGCTAACACATACAAAGGAAAATCAATGCAAAACATATGATAAGAAATTAAGTGATTGTACTAAGAAATTTCACTACAAACAACTACAAACGATTGTCTACACGTTTCCATAAAAAAATATTCGATTTTTCAAAGTTAGGATAAATTAATTGAAATGAAAAAATTCAAAGTAGCCTAACTTTTTTTTAGAGCTACTACAAACGAAAAGAATTTCACTACAAACAACTACAACCGATTGTCTACACGTTTCCATAAAAAAATATTCGATTTTTTAAAGTTAGGATAAATTAATTGAAATGAAAAAATTCAAAGTAGCCTAACTTTTTTTCAGAGCTACTACAAACGAAAAGAATTTCACTACAAACAACTACAAACGATTGTCTACACGTTTCCATAAAAAAATACGATTGTCTACACGTTTCCATAAAAAAATATTCGATTTTTTTAAGTTAGGATAAATTAATTGAAATGAAAAAATTCAAAGTAGCCTAACTTTTTTTAGAGCTACTACAAACGAAAAGAATTTCACTACAAACAACTACAAACGATTGTCTACACGTTTCCATAAAAAAATATTCGATTTTTTAAAGTTAGGATTAATTAATTGAAATGAAAAAATTCAAAGTAGCCTAACTTTTTTTCAGAGCTACTACAAACGAAAAGTATTTCACTACAAACAACTACAAACGATTGTCTACACGTTTCCATAAAAAAATATTCGATTTTTTAAAGTTAGGATAAATTAATTGAAATGAAAAAATTCAAAGTAGCCTAACTTTTTTTTAGAGCTACTACAAACGAAAAGAATTTCACTACAAACAACTACAAACGATTGTCTACACGTTTCCATAAAAAAATATTCGATTTTTGAAAGTCAAGATATTTTATATAAAAAAAATTCGAAGTAGCCTAACTTTTTTTCAGAGCTACTACAAACGAAAAGAATTTCACTACAAACAACTACAAACGATCGATTTGAAGTCAGGAGATTGGTTGCAAGCACTTCCTTCATACACTGGCACTTTATTGGATCGTAACTTTCTATGTCGTGTGTTGTCTTCGGTTGGGTGCTAGGTGTTGCGCGTCTCATCATTGCCAGTGCGGTACTGCTGTCATCACGGATTATCTTGTAGGTAGGTACTAGGGCTACCCATCTTCCCCTATGTTTCGATCCAAGTCGGCCCGGTTGCTGTTATTCGAATTACTTACGTGAAATTTATTTTAGAGTCATTTCTAGACCAAACGAAAAAAATAAGAGAAATTTTATCACACTGGTTACGAAGTTATTGTATACTCATTGCACACTGGAAAAAATAAATTAGTTTGTTGACATGTCCACTGTGTGTCGAGTGTGCCTCACCGGCGGCGGCGGCACCGGCGACAGCGACGACGCCGTGATGCTATCTGTAGAAGACATTAGAATAAAAGAAATTTATCATATGTTGACTAAAACCCAGTTCAACTCAGAAGATGGAAGGCCGAAAGTTGTTTGTACTTCCTGTTATCAAAAACTCTTGAAATGCTGGACTCTCTCGCAGATAGCTAGCAAATCTGAAGACATTTTCAGTATCCTGCTCTACAGGAAAATCAAGGCAACTAATGAAAATATTAAGAAACTCAACCTGGAAACAGAAAAGTATGTGGACATACTGCCGTCTATTGAATTGGACAATATAACTCGTGAGAATAGTTCTGCAAATAGCATTATAGGAGGACCGAACTTAGTGACAGAAAAAGAATTTACTAGTGGGGGATTGATTGGCACCGAGTCTACTAGTACCATATATCAAGTGATACCTCATAACACGGAATTTTTACAAATGTATGAATTACTTGATAGTGATTCTTCTGATATAGAGGATATTAAAGAAATCCATGATTTGGTTGACAAGGCAACTGTTGATACGCGTATATCTTCTGAAAATTTAAGTCGACTGATTGAACACGCCGCTGAAGTGCATACCGAACCACTACAGATAGAAAACGACTCTGATGAACTCATTTCAGACCGGAATTTGAGCAGTAACGATGGTAATAATTTGCTTGAACACTCCACTGAATGGATATTGCACCGGTAACGATCGAAAAAGAGTCTGAAGAAAATAGTTCACAGACATTCTGTAGTGATAGTTATATCCATATGCTAACACATACAAAGGAAAATCAATGCAAAACATATGATAAGAAATTAAGTGATTGTACTAAGAAATTTCACTACAAACAACTACAAACGATTGTCTACACGTTTCCATAAAAAAATATTCGATTTTTCAAAGTTAGGATAAATTAATTGAAATGAAAAAATTAAAAGTAGCCTAACTTTTTTTTAGAGCTACTACAAACGAAAAGAATTTCACTACAAACAACTACAAACGATTGTCTACACGTTTCCATAAAAAAATATTCGATTTTTTAAAGTTAGGATAAATTAATTGAAATGAAAAAATTCAAAGTAGCCTAACTTTTTTTCAGAGCTACTACAAACGAAAAGAATTTCACTACAAACAACTACAAACGATTGTCTACACGTTTCCATAAAAAAATACGATTGTCTACACGTTTCCATAAAAAAATATTCGATTTTTTAAAGTTAGGATAAATTAATTGAAATGAAAAAATTCAAAGTAGCCTAACTTTTTTTTAGAGCTACTACAAACGAAAAGAATTTCACTACAAACAACTACAAATGATTGTCTACACGTTTCCATAAAAAAATATTCGATTTTTTAAAGTTAGGATAAATTAATTGAAATGAAAAAATTCAAAGTAGCCTAACTTTTTTTCAGAGCTACTACAAACGAAAAGTATTTCACTACAAACAACTACAAACGACTGTCTACACGTTTCCATAAAAAAATATTCGATTTTTTAAAGTTAGGATAAATTAATTGAAATGAAAAAATTCAAAGTAGCCTAACTTTTTTTTAGAGCTACTACAAACGAAAAGAATTTCACTACAAACAACTACAAACGATTGTCTACACGATTCCATAAAAAAATATTCGATTTTTTAAAGTTAGGATAAATTAATTGAAATGAAAAAATTCAAAGTAGCCTAACTTTTTTTCAGAGCTACTACAAACGAAAAGAATTTCACTACAAACAACTACAAACGATTGTCTACACGTTTCCATAAAAAAAAAATTCGATTTTTGAAAGTCAAGATATTTTATATAAAAAAAATTCGAAGTAGCCTAACTTTTTTTCAGAGCTACTACAAACGAAAAGAATTTCACTACAAACAACTACAAACGATCGATTTGAAGTCAGGACATTGGTTGCAAGCACTTCCTTCATACACTGGCACTTTATTGGATCGTAACTTTCTATGTCGTGTGTTGTCTTCGGTTGGGTGCTAGGTGTTGCGCGTCTCATCATTGCCAGTGCGGTACTGCTGTCATCACGGATTATCTTGTAGGTAGGTACTAGGGCTACCCATCTTCCCCTATGTTTCGATCCAAGTCGGCCCGGTTGCTGTTATTCGAATTACTTACGTGAAATTTATTTTAGAGTCATTTCTAGACCAAACGAAAAAAATAAGAGAAATTTTATCACACTGGTTACGAAGTTATTGTATACTCATTGCACACTGGAAAAAATAAATTAGTTTGTTGACATGTCCACTGTGTGTCGAGTGTGCCTCACCGGCGGCGGCGGCACCGGCGACAGCGACGACGCCGTGATGATCTGTAGAAGACATTAGAATAAAAGAAATTTATCATATGTTGACTAAAACCCAGTTCAACTCAGAAGATGGAAGGCCGAATGTTGTTTGTACTTCCTGTTATCAAAAACTCTTGAAATGCTGGACTCTCTCGCAGATAGCTAGCAAATCTGAAGACATTTTCAGTATCCTGCTCTACAGGAAAATCAAGGCAACTAATGAAAATATTAAGAAACTCAACCTGGAAACAGAAAAGTATGTGGACATACTGCCGTCTATTGAATTGGACAATGTAACTCGTGAGAATAGTTCTGCAAATAGCATTATAGGAGGACCGAACTTAGTGACAGAAAAAGAATTTACTAGTGGGGGATTGATTGGCACCGAGTCTACTAGTACCATATATCAAGTGATACCTCATAACACGGAATTTTTACAAATGTATGAATTACTTGATAGTGATTCTTCTGATATAGAGGATATTAAAGAAATCCATGATTTGGTGGACAAGGCAACTGTTGATACGCGTATATCTTCTGAAAATTTAAGTCGACTGATTGAACACGCCGCTGAAGTGCATACCACCACTACAGATAGAAAACGACTCTGATGAACTCATTTCAGACCGGAATTTGAGCAGTAACGATGGTAATAATTTACTTGAACACTCCACTGAATGGATATTGCACCGGTAACGATCGAAAAAGAGTCTGAAGAAAATAGTTCACAGACATTCTGTAGTGATAGTTATATCCATATGCTAACACATACAAAGGAAAATCAATGCAAAACATATGATAAGAAATTAAGTGATTGTACTAAGAAATTTCACTACAAACAACTACAAACGATTGTCTACACGTTTCCATAAAAAAATATTCGATTTTTCAAAGTTAGGATAAATTAATTGAAATGAAAAAATTCAAAGTAGCCTAACTTTTTTTTAGAGCTACTACAAACGAAAAGAATTTCACTACAAACAACTACAACCGATTTTCTACACGTTTCCATAAAAAAATATTCGATTTTTTAAAGTTAGGATAAATTAATTGAAATGAAAAAATTCAAAGTAGCCTAACTTTTTTTCAGAGCTACTACAAACGAAAAGAATTTCACTACAAACAACTACAAACGATTGTCTACACGTTTCCATAAAAAAATACGATTGTCTACACGTTTCCATAAAAAAATATTCGATTTTTTAAAGTTAGGATAAATTAATTGAAATGAAAAAATTCAAAGTAGCCTAACTTTTTTTAGAGCTACTACAAACGAAAAGAATTTCACTACAAACAACTACAAACGATTGTCTACACGTTTCCATAAAAAAATATTCGATTTTTTAAAGTTAGGATTAATTAATTGAAATGAAAAAATTCAAAGTAGCCTAACTTTTTTTCAGAGCTACTACAAACGAAAAGTATTTCACTACAAACAACTACAAACGATTGTCTACACGTTTCCATAAAAAAATATTCGATTTTTTAAAGTTAGGATAAATTAATTGAAATGAAAAAATTCAAAGTAGCCTAACTTTTTTTTAGAGCTACTACAAACGAAAAGAATTTCACTACAAACAACTACAAACGATTGTCTACACGTTTCCATAAAAAAATATTCGATTTTTGAAAGTCAAGATATTTTATATAAAAAAAATTCGAAGTAGCCTAACTTTTTTTCAGAGCTACTACAAACGAAAAGAATTTCACTACAAACAACTACAAACGATCGATTTGAAGTCAGGACATTGGTTGCAAGCACTTCCTTCATACACTGGCACTTTATTGGATCGTAACTTTCTATGTCGTGTGTTGTCTTCGGTTGGGTGCTAGGTGTTGCGCGTCTCATCATTGCCAGTGCGGTACTGCTGTCATCACGGATTATCTTGTAGGTAGGTACTAGGGCTACCCATCTTCCCCTATGTTTCGATCCAAGTCGGCCCGGTTGCTGTTATTCGAATTACTTACGTGAAATTTATTTTAGAGTCATTTCTAGACCAAACGAAAAAAATAAGAGAAATTTTATCACACTGGTTACGAAGTTATTGTATACTCATTGCACACTGGAAAAAATAAATTAGTTTGTTGACATGTCCACTGTGTGTCGAGTGTGCCTCACCGGCGGCGGCGGCACCGGCGACAGCGACGACGCCGTTATGCTATCTGTAGAAGACATTAGAATAAAAGAAATTTATCATATGTTGACTAAAACCCAGTTCAACTCAGAAGATGGAAGGCCGAAAGTTGTTTGTACTTCCTGTTATCAAAAACTCTTGAAATGCTGGACTCTCTCGCAGATAGCTAGCAAATCTGAAGACATTTTCAGTATCCTGCTCTACAGGAAAATCAAGGCAACTAATGAAAATATTAAGAAACTCAACCTGGAAACAGAAAAGTATGTGGACATACTGCCGTCTATTGAATTGGACAATATAACTCGTGAGAATAGTTCTGCAAATAGCATTATAGGAGGACCGAACTTAGTGACAGAAAAAGAATTTACTAGTGGGGGATTGATTGGCACCGAGTCTACTAGTACCATATATCAAGTGATACCTCATAACACGGAATTTTTACAAATGTATGAATTACTTGATAGTGATTCTTCTGATATAGAGGATATTAAAGAAATCCATGATTTGGTTGACAAGGCAACTGTTGATACGCGTATATCTTCTGAAAATTTAAGTCGACTGATTGAACACGCCGCTGAAGTGCATACCGAACCACTACAGATAGAAAACGACTCTGATGAACTCATTTCAGACCGGAATTTGAGCAGTAACGATGGTAATAATTTGCTTGAACACTCCACTGAATGGATATTGCACCGGTAACGATCGAAAAAGAGTCTGAAGAAAATAGTTCACAGACATTCTGTAGTGATAGTTATATCCATATGCTAACACATACAAAGGAAAATCAATGCAAAACATATGATAAGAAATTAAGTGATTGTACTAAGAAATTTCACTACAAACAACTACAAACGATTGTCTACACGTTTCCATAAAAAAATATTCGATTTTTTAAAGTTAGGATAAATTAATTGAAATGAAAAAATTCAAAGTAGCCTAACTTTTTTTCAGAGCTACTACAAACGAAAAGAATTTCACTACAAACAACTACAAACGATTGTCTACACGTTTCCATAAAAAAATACGATTGTCTACACGTTTCCATAAAAAAATATTCGATTTTTTAAAGTTAGGATAAATTAATTGAAATGAAAAAATTCAAAGTAGCCTAACTTTTTTTTAGAGCTACTACAAACGAAAAGAATTTCACTACAAACAACTACAAACGATTGTCTACACGTTTCCATAAAAAAATATTCGATTTTTTAAAGTTAGGATAAATTAATTGAAATGAAAAAATTCAAAGTAGCCTAACTTTTTTTCAGAGCTACTACAAACGAAAAGAATTTCACTACAAACAACTACAAACGATTGTCTACACGTTTCCATAAAAAAATATTCGATTTTTTTAAGTTAGGATAAATTAATTGAAATGAAAAAATTCAAAGTAGCCTAACTTTTTTTCAGAGCTACTACAAACGAAAAGTATTTCACTACAAACAACTACAAACGATTGTCTACACGTTTCCATAAAAAAATATTCGATTTTTGAAAGTCAAGATATTTTATATAAAAAAAATTCGAAGTAGCCTAACTTTTTTTCAGAGCTACTACAAACGAAAAGAATTTCACTACAAACAACTACAAACGATCGATTTGAAGTCAGGACATTGGTTGCAAGCACTTCCTTCATACACTGGCACTTTATTGGATCGTAACTTTCTATGTCGTGTGTTGTCTTCGGTTGGGTGCTAGGTGTTGCGCGTCTCATCATTGCCAGTGCGGTACTGCTGTCATCACGGATTATCTTGTAGGTACTAGGGCTACCCATCTTCCCCTATGTTTCGATCCAAGTCGGCCCGGTTGCTGTTATTCGAATTACTTACGTGAAATTTATTTTAGAGTCATTTCTAGACCAAACGAAAAAAATAAGAGAAATTTTATCACACTGGTTACGAAGTTATTGTATACTCATTGCACACTGGAAAAAATAAATTAGTTTGTTGACATGTCCACTGTGTGTCGAGTGTGCCTCACCGGCGGCGGCGGCACCGGCGACAGCGACGACGCCGTGATGCTATCTGTAGAAGACATTAGAATAAAAGAAATTTATCATGTTGACTAAAACCCAGTTCAACTCAGAAGATGGAAGGCCGAAAGTTGTTTGTACTTCCTGTTATCAAAAACTCTTGAAATGCTGGACTCTCTCGCAGATAGCTAGCAAATCTGAAGACATTTTCAGTATCCTGCTCTACAGGAAAATCAAGGCAACTAATGAAAATATTAAGAAACTCAACCTGGAAACAGAAAAGTATGTGGACATACTGCCGTCTATTGAATTGGACAATATAACTCGTGAGAATAGTTCATTATAGGAGGACCGAACTTAGTGACAGAAAAAGAATTTACTAGTGGGGGATTGATTGGCACCGAGTCTACTAGTACCATATATCAAGTGATACCTCATAACACGGAATTTTTACAAATGTATGAATTACTTGATAGTGATTCTTCTGATATAGAGGATATTAAAGAAATCCATGATTTGGTTGACAAGGCAACTGTTGATACGCGTATATCTTCTGAAAATTTAAGTCGACTGATTGAACACGCCGCTGAAGTGCATACCACCACTACAGATAGAAAACGACTCTGATGAACTCATTTCAGACCGGAATTTGAGCAGTTACGATGGTAATAATTTGCTTGAACACTCCACTGAATGGATATTGCACCGGTAACGATCGAAAAAGAGTCTGAAGAAAATAGTTCACAGACATTCTGTAGTGATAGTTATATCCATATGCTAACACATACAAAGGAAAATCAATGCAAAACATATTATGATAAGAAATTAAGTGATTGTACTAAGAAATTTCACTACAAACAACTACAAACGATTGTCTACACGTTTCCATAAAAAAATATTCGATTTTTCAAAGTTAGGATAAATTAATTGAAATGAAAAAATTCAAAGTAGCCTAACTTTTTTTTAGAGCTACTACAAACGAAAAGAATTTCACTACAAACAACTACAACCGATTGTCTACACGTTTCTATAAAAAAATATTCGATTTTTTAAAGTTAGGATAAATTAATTGAAATGAAAAAATTCAAAGTAGCCTAACTTTTTTTCAGAGCTACTACAAACGAAAAGAATTTCACTACAAACAACTACAAACGATTGTCTACACGTTTCCATAAAAAAATATTCGATTTTTTAAAGTTAGGATAAATTAATTGAAATGAAAAAATTCAAAGTAGCCTAACTTTTTTTTAGAGCTACTACAAACGAAAAGAATTTCACTACAAACAACTACAAACGATTGTCTACACGTTTCCATAAAAAAATATTCGATTTTTTAAAGTTAGGATAAATTAATTGAAATGAAAAAATTCAAAGTAGCCTAACTTTTTTTCAGAGCTACTACAAACGAAAAGAATTTCACTACAAACAACTACAAACGATGGTCTACACGTTTCCATAAAAAAATATTCGATTTTTTTAAGTTAGGATAAATTAATTGAAATGAAAAAATTCAAAGTAGCCTAACTTTTTTTCAGAGCTACTACAAACGAAAAGTATTTCACTACAAACAACTACAAACGATTGTCTACACGTTTCCATAAAAAAATATTCGATTTTTTAAAGTTAGGATAAATTAATTGAAATGAAAAAATTCAAAGTAGCCTAACTTTTTTTTAGAGCTACTACAAACGAAAATAATTTCACTACAAACAACTACAAACGATTGTCTACACGTTTCCATAAAAAAATATTCGATTTTTGAAAGTCAAGATATTTTATATAAAAAAAAATCGAAGTAGCCTAACTTTTTTTCAGAGCTACTACAAACGAAAAGAATTTCACTACAAACAACTACAAACGATCGATTTGAAGTCAGGACATTGGTTGCAAGCACTTCCTTCATACACTGGCACTTTATTGGATCGTAACTTTCTATGTCTTCGGTTGGGTGCTAGGTGTTGCGCGTCTCATCATTGCCAGTGCGGTACTGCTGTCATCACGGATTATCTTGTAGGTAGGTACTAGGGCTACCCATCTTCCCCTATGTTTCGATCCAAGTCGGCCCGGTTGCTGTTATTCGAATTACTTACGTGAAATTTATTTTAGAGTCATTTCTAGACCAAACGAAAAAAATAAGAGAAATTTTATCACACTGGTTACGAAGTTATTGTATACTCATTGCACACTGGAAAAAATAAATTAGTTTGTTGACATGTCCACTGTGTGTCGAGTGTGCCTCACCGGCGGCGGCGGCACCGGCGACAGCGACGACGCCGTGATGCTATCTGTAGAAGACATTAGAATAAAATAAATTTATCATGTTGACTAAAACCCAGTTCAACTCAGAAGATGGAAGGCCGAAAGTTGTTTGTACTTCCTGTTATCAAAAACTCTTGAAATGCTGGACTCTCTCGCAGATAGCTAGCAAATCTGAAGACATTTTCAGTATCCTGCTCTACAGGAAAATCAAGGCAACTAATGAAAATATTAAGAAACTCAACCTGGAAACAGAAAAGTATGTGGACATACTGCCGTCTATTGAATTGGACAATATAACTCGTGAGAATAGTTCTGCAAATAGCATTATAGGAGGACCGAACTTAGTGACAGAAAAAGAATTTACTAGTGGGGGATTGATTGGCACCGAGTCTACTAGTACCATAGAGTCGTATAGTATCAAAATCAGTCAAGTCCACTTAAGGTAAATTTACAGTATGCATTTTTTTTCTTTTTGTTTTATGGCAGCATTGGAAAACATTAAGAATATTGCCAGCTTATAGTATTTTGTTATCAAAACATGATAAATCATTATAAACCTATCGTCTCATACAAATAAAGCTTAAAATCTTATTCCGAAGATTGGATTTGACCTAATTTGATAGCAAAGTGTGGATTTGTCTTAGTTTAATAGTTAGGTTTGTGGATTTAACTGCTTTTGAATGTTAGCTGAAAGGATTTGGCTTATTATGAAAATAGTGGCAAGGAAAGGCAGGGGTTGTCAAACATTTTCGTTTGAGGTACACCCCCAAGGGAAAATTATTGACATTATTGTGTTGACAAAATTTATAGGTTAAAAAAGTAAAACAAAAGTGAATATTTTTACATTATGCATTTTAATCTTAGAAGTAAATTAAGCAAATAAAGAAAAAGTTAAATAATCAGAGTTGGTAATTCAACCTCCGGCTCACATGTTTCATCTGTTTGAACGACATTGCAATCAGTTTTTTCAAAAACATTTTTGAAATAATTTAGTTCTGACAAAAGTTCCCACTCTTCCCCATAATGGGCTATTAGTAATTTCTTGACATCGTCTAATTTTTCTTTTTTAACAGCCACGTTCTTAGGCACGCCGGTTGGATTTATTTGACTGGCAGTTTTCTGCTTTTTGCAAATATTTTTAAATGCACCTAATGTGTTTCGATAGGATCCTTCTGCTCGCACTTCAACATTGTTCTTCTTTTTATTCCGTCTAATAAAAAACCTTTTGCATTCTTTTATGGAAAAATGCAACCCGCTTGTAGTTTTCAACACGTTAGCACTCGCTGTTTTCCAATCAAAGACCTCTGCATCTGTTCCTAATTTTAAAACAGTCCCGTGCTCATTAAAATATTCCAGGTAACTTTGCGGGTTTGGCATTACCTCCGTTTTCTTTATTTTTTTTTCAATTTGGGCGAATACGCGGTCTGCTGGTAAAAATGAGTGACCAACCACTGGGAACAGCAATTCTACAGTCTTTATTCGATCTGGTGCATAATCCATAATATACTTGCAGATCATTCCTAGGACTGATGTATTTTTGTTTTGTCCGCTACACCCGTCAGCAACCAATCGGATGGTAGTCACCTTCTCGTATTTTTCGACATTTGAGCACAAGCAGTGAAAAACAGCACTGGCAATTTGGTTTGATGCTTTTGGTAACTCATCTTCAGTCCATGTGTAAATAAAAACATTTTCTTTAGTCAACCTATTTTTGGAACTGCCTAACACGATTGTAAAATTATAGATATAAAGTTGTCGCGAATAGTATGCAATTTGGTCAGGGACTTTCGGCATGGGTTGATTTTTTTGACAATCAAAACTTAAAGTCAGTAATTCTTCTTTTTTTTCCTTTAACAGACTGTAAAAAGCCTTAGCCCTTAAATCGTGCACTCTTTTTTGTATTATAAGCTCATTTTTCTTACTGGCGTCTTTTTCATGTTTCACTTTTTCTTTCAACGTCAAGCACGTTGAGCAAACATCTGTTGCCGGACACCCGAAACCAATATTAAATGAAGTGTTAAAAATTCTTCTGAAATAAGATGCCTTGACGCATTTGAACTGATCTCTAGCTTGCGAGATATACATTCTGTAAAGTTTATTGATGCTTAAATTTGACGCAAGGTACTGCCTACTCTTTATTTTACTCCGACAGTAGTGAACTTCAAGCGGCACCAACTTTTTAATGAAATCTTTAATCGATTTTCTTTGTCCTGCGAACGCTTTCTCTTTACGGTTTCCTCCTCTATTTTCGGTTGCTGATGCCCCATCATTCTTAGTATTGCGCAAAATCACACCATTTACTCTTCCCTTCTTCAATCCTAAAATCGTTAAAAACGTTTTTCTGCATACGGGTATCATGGAGGTTCTTCTTCGCGCATAGTAAACAACACTAACATTTTTCTTATTCCCTGTTCCAGTCTTTAAACGGCGACGCTGTATGGGAGATATTTTAGTGTATTGCAGTATGAAATTATCTTGTTGAATTTTGTTTGGGGTTTTATAAAAGGCGTTATGAAACTTTATTATGTCAGTTTTTGTCAGCGAAGTACATCTGTAGGCTTTGGTGTAATGTTGGCACGGCACTACAATATTTGGCGGTGCTTTAGGTGAATATCTGAAATGAAAACATTATTTTGAAATACTAAAAAAAAAACTAAAAAAAAACGCACCACGGAAACCCAACATGTTTTGTTTCAAACATTTCCAAAACGCTTGATGTGCTGTCGACATCACAAAAAATACCCCGTAGCATACGTAAAAACTGTTAAAAATGCCGAAATCACTACGTATTAATAACTATATGTCATACATTCTTGGGTTGAGAATCCCTGATAATGAAACCAACATTGTTGTTCATAGAATTTTCACTTACCTAGAAATCTTAGTCCTGTTGCACTTCCATGAATTTTTTTGCTGCAAAGGCTTCCTGGATAAGTTTGGAGGTGTTTCGACTATTTGGTTTGGGTTTTCTTCCATTTTTACACACAATTTTAATTAAAAACTTACAGAAACCACGTTGCCTCCGGCATGGACTGAGCGACATTGATATCAACATGGCGGACTCGCCATAGAGAATACTCGAAGCTGATTGGTCGATTCGGATTTGACTAAATTTGAATGTCAGTAGTGTTGGAATTGGCTAGTTTTGATACCATAGCCATTTTTAGCAGCAATTTTTCTATAGTAAAAATGTGGATCTGACTGCTTTCGATATTTTCTATTTTTAGATCAGAGTGCGAAGAATATTGCTACATTAAAATATTAAAAATGGAACATTTTGGATTTGACCAATTTTGATACTAATCGACTCTATATCAAGTGATACCTCATAACACGGAATTTTTACAAATGTATGAATTACTTGATAGTGATTCTTCTGATATAGAGGATATTAAAGAAATCCATGATTTGGTTGACAAGGCAACTGTTGATACGCGTATATCTTCTGAAAATTTAAGTCGACTGATTGAACACGCCGCTGAAGTGCATACCACCACTACAGATAGAAAACGACTCTGATGAACTCATTTCAGACCGGAATTTGAGCAGTAACGATGGTAATAATTTGCTTGAACACTCCACTGAATGGATATTGCACCGGTAACGATCGAAAAAGAGTCTGAAGAAAATAGTTCACAGACATTCTGTAGTGATAGTTATATCCATAATATGCTAACACATACAAAGGAAAATCAATGCAAAACATATGATAAGAAATTAAGTGATTGTACTAAGAAATTTCACTACAAACAACTACAAACGATTGTCTACACGTTTCCATAAAAAAATATTCGATTTTTCAAAGTTAGGATAAATTAATTGAAATGAAAAAATTCAAAGTAGCCTAACTTTTTTTTAGAGCTACTACAAACGAAAAGAATTTCACTACAAACAACTACAACCGATTGTCTACACGTTTCCATAAAAAAATATTCGATTTTTTAAAGTTAGGATAAATTAATTGAAATGAAAAAATTCAAAGTAGCCTAACTTTTTTTCAGAGCTACTACAAACGAAAAGAATTTCACTACAAACAACTACAAACGATTGTCTACACGTTTCCATAAAAAAATATTCGATTTTTTTAAGTTAGGATAAATTAATTGAAATGAAAAAATTCAAAGTAGCCTAACTTTTTTTCAGAGCTACTACAAACTAAAAGTATTTCACTACAAACAACTACAAATACAAAGGAAAATCAATGCAAAACATATGATAAGAAATTAAGTGATTGTACTAAGAAATTTCACTACAAACAACTACAAACGATTGTCTACACGTTTCCATAAAAAAATATTCGATTTTTCAAAGTTAGGATAAATTAATTGAAATGAAAAAATTCAAAGTAGCCTAACTTTTTTTTAGAGCTACTACAAACGAAAAGAATTTCACTACAAACAACTACAACCGATTGTCTACACGTTTCCATAAAAAAATATTCGATTTTTTAAAGTTAGGATAAATTAATTGAAATGAAAAAATTCAAAGTAGCCTAACTTTTTTTCAGAGCTACTACAAACGAAAAGAATTTCACTACAAACAACTACAAACGATTGTCTACACGTTTCCATAAAAAAATATTCGATTTTTTTAAGTTAGGATAAATTAATTGAAATGAAAAAATTCAAAGTAGCCTAACTTTTTTTCAGAGCTACTACAAACGAAAAGTATTTCACTACAAACAACTACAAACGATTGTCTACACGTTTCCATAAAAAAATATTCGATTTTTGAAAGTCAAGATATTTTATATAAAAAAAATTCGAAGTAGCCTAACTTTTTTTCAGAGCTACTACAAACGAAAAGAATTTCACTACAAACAACTACAAACGATCGATTTGAAGTCAGGACATTGGTTGCAAGCACTTCCTTCATACACTGGCACTTTATTGGATCGTAACTTTCTATGTCGTGTGTTGTCTTCGGTTGGGTGCTAGGTGTTGCGCGTCTCATCATTGCCAGTGCGGTACTGCTGTCATCACGGATTATCTTGTAGGTACTAGGGCTACCCATCTTCCCCTATGTTTCGATCCAAGTCGGCCCGGTTGCTGTTATTCGAATTACTTACGTGAAATTTATTTTAGAGTCATTTCTAGACCAAACGAAAAAAATAAGAGAAATTTTATCACACTGGTTACGAAGTTATTGTATACTCATTGCACACTGGAAAAAATAAATTAGTTTGTTGACATGTCCACTGTGTGTCGAGTGTGCCTCACCGGCGGCGGCGGCACCGGCGACAGCGACGACGCCGTGATGCTATCTGTAGAAGACATTAGAATAAAAGAAATTTATCATGTTGACTAAAACCCAGTTCAACTCAGAAGATGGAAGGCCGAAAGTTGTTTGTACTTCCTGTTATCAAAAACTCTTGAAATGCTGGACTCTCTCGCAGATAGCTAGCAAATCTGAAGACATTTTCAGTATCCTGCTCTACAGGAAAATCAAGGCAACTAATGAAAATATTAAGAAACTCAACCTGGAAACAGAAAAGTATGTGGACATACTGCCGTCTATTGAATTGGACAATATAACTCGTGAGAATAGTTCATTATAGGAGGACCGAACTTAGTGACAGAAAAAGAATTTACTAGTGGGGGATTGATTGGCACCGAGTCTACTAGTACCATATATCAAGTGATACCTCATAACACGGAATTTTTACAAATGTATGAATTACTTGATAGTGATTCTTCTGATATAGAGGATATTAAAGAAATCCATGATTTGGTTGACAAGGCAACTGTTGATACGCGTATATCTTCTGAAAATTTAAGTCGACTGATTGAACACGCCGCTGAAGTGCATACCACCACTACAGATAGAAAACGACTCTGATGAACTCATTTCAGACCGGAATTTGAGCAGTTACGATGGTAATAATTTGCTTGAACACTCCACTGAATGGATATTGCACCGGTAACGATCGAAAAAGAGTCTGAAGAAAATAGTTCACAGACATTCTGTAGTGATAGTTATATCCATATGCTAACACATACAAAGGAAAATCAATGCAAAACATATTATGATAAGAAATTAAGTGATTGTACTAAGAAATTTCACTACAAACAACTACAAACGATTGTCTACACGTTTCCATAAAAAAATATTCGATTTTTCAAAGTTAGGATAAATTAATTGAAATGAAAAAATTCAAAGTAGCCTAACTTTTTTTTAGAGCTACTACAAACGAAAAGAATTTCACTACAAACAACTACAACCGATTGTCTACACGTTTCTATAAAAAAATATTCGATTTTTTAAAGTTAGGATAAATTAATTGAAATGAAAAAATTCAAAGTAGCCTAACTTTTTTTCAGAGCTACTACAAACGAAAAGAATTTCACTACAAACAACTACAAACGATTGTCTACACGTTTCCATAAAAAAATATTCGATTTTTTAAAGTTAGGATAAATTAATTGAAATGAAAAAATTCAAAGTAGCCTAACTTTTTTTTAGAGCTACTACAAACGAAAAGAATTTCACTACAAACAACTACAAACGATTGTCTACACGTTTCCATAAAAAAATATTCGATTTTTTAAAGTTAGGATAAATTAATTGAAATGAAAAAATTCAAAGTAGCCTAACTTTTTTTCAGAGCTACTACAAACGAAAAGAATTTCACTACAAACAACTACAAACGATGGTCTACACGTTTCCATAAAAAAATATTCGATTTTTTTAAGTTAGGATAAATTAATTGAAATGAAAAAATTCAAAGTAGCCTAACTTTTTTTCAGAGCTACTACAAACGAAAAGTATTTCACTACAAACAACTACAAACGATTGTCTACACGTTTCCATAAAAAAATATTCGATTTTTTAAAGTTAGGATAAATTAATTGAAATGAAAAAATTCAAAGTAGCCTAACTTTTTTTTAGAGCTACTACAAACGAAAATAATTTCACTACAAACAACTACAAACGATTGTCTACACGTTTCCATAAAAAAATATTCGATTTTTGAAAGTCAAGATATTTTATATAAAAAAAAATCGAAGTAGCCTAACTTTTTTTCAGAGCTACTACAAACGAAAAGAATTTCACTACAAACAACTACAAACGATCGATTTGAAGTCAGGACATTGGTTGCAAGCACTTCCTTCATACACTGGCACTTTATTGGATCGTAACTTTCTATGTCTTCGGTTGGGTGCTAGGTGTTGCGCGTCTCATCATTGCCAGTGCGTAGAGGTGTGTCATTGAAGGTTTTTATATTAATTTAACGTAACAGTTTTTCGTCAATGGTCAACAGGTTAAAAAAGCTGTTAATTCGTCAACAGGTTCTAACGACCTGTTAATGCATTGAAAGTCATGCTAACACTTGAATATTATTGTCAACGTTTTCGTCAACAGGTTCTAACTACCTGTTAATGCATTGAAAGTTTTGCTAACACTTGAATATTAATGTCAACGTTTTCGTAAAAAGTAGGTATAATGTTAACGATTTTTTAAAGTAAAATGAGCTTCCCTTCGTACTTTTTCCAGGCTTAGGAGATTAGGATTAAATCTTAAACACTAGTAACTACTAAACAAATAACAACAGTTTACATAATCGAATCTCATCCCTCAATGCTTCTCCCGAAATCAAAACTTTTATTTGGTCGGACGCACGCGATGCAGTTCATCCGCAGTGAACTTTGGCCTTGAACGCACTGATTTTGTTTGTGACGAATTTTAAAATAAATAGGTCAATTGAAACGAACTACATACAAAAACATGCACCGCACCTGTAATCATTTAAGTTAGATTCTAAGACACGAACAATAAGAACTGTTTTCGCGTATTTTTATTCAGGTGTATTAGTGGAAGTGCGAGTGAGAAGGTATGATTAGGCGCGAAAGGATTGGAAATTGGAACTATGGGAATTTAACATGAAGCTTCATGCTTCTGAGATTTCGTTGCGAATACGTTGACGTAATTTATTAGTTTAACATTCAACTGCTTTTTTCATAGACGAAAAACAGTTGATTCGTTGACGAACAGAAAGCTGTTAATAAAAGTAGTTAATTGATTTAACGCCCACCTCTACCAGTGCGGTACTGCTGTCATCACGGATTATCTTGTAGGTAGGTACTAGGGCTACCCATCTTCCCCTATGTTTCGATCCAAGTCGGCCCGGTTGCTGTTATTCGAATTACTTACGTGAAATTTATTTTAGAGTCATTTCTAGACCAAACGAAAAAAATAAGAGAAATTTTATCACACTGGTTACGAAGTTATTGTATACTCATTGCACACTGGAAAAAATAAATTAGTTTGTTGACATGTCCACTGTGTGTCGAGTGTGCCTCACCGGCGGCGGCGGCACCGGCGACAGCGACGACGCCGTGATGCTATCTGTAGAAGACATTAGAATAAAATAAATTTATCATGTTGACTAAAACCCAGTTCAACTCAGAAGATGGAAGGCCGAAAGTTGTTTGTACTTCCTGTTATCAAAAACTCTTGAAATGCTGGACTCTCTCGCAGATAGCTAGCAAATCTGAAGACATTTTCAGTATCCTGCTCTACAGGAAAATCAAGGCAACTAATGAAAATATTAAGAAACTCAACCTGGAAACAGAAAAGTATGTGGACATACTGCCGTCTATTGAATTGGACAATATAACTCGTGAGAATAGTTCTGCAAATAGCATTATAGGAGGACCGAACTTAGTGACAGAAAAAGAATTTACTAGTGGGGGATTGATTGGCACCGAGTCTACTAGTACCATAGAGTCGTATAGTATCAAAATCAGTCAAGTCCACTTAAGGTAAATTTACAGTATGCATTTTTTTTCTTTTTGTTTTATGGCAGCATTGGAAAACATTAAGAATATTGCCAGCTTATAGTATTTTGTTATCAAAACATGATAAATCATTATAAACCTATCGTCTCATACAAATAAAGCTTAAAATCTTATTCCGAAGATTGGATTTGACCTAATTTGATAGCAAAGTGTGGATTTGTCTTAGTTTAATAGTTAGGTTTGTGGATTTAACTGCTTTTGAATGTTAGCTGAAAGGATTTGGCTTATTATGAAAATAGTGGCAAGGAAAGGCAGGGGTTGTCAAACATTTTCGTTTGAGGTACACCCCCAAGGGAAAATTATTGACATTATTGTGTTGACAAAATTTATAGGTTAAAAAAGTAAAACAAAAGTGAATATTTTTACATTATGCATTTTAATCTTAGAAGTAAATTAAGCAAATAAAGAAAAAGTTAAATAATCAGAGTTGGTAATTCAACCTCCGGCTCACATGTTTCATCTGTTTGAACGACATTGCAATCAGTTTTTTCAAAAACATTTTTGAAATAATTTAGTTCTGACAAAAGTTCCCACTCTTCCCCATAATGGGCTATTAGTAATTTCTTGACATCGTCTAATTTTTCTTTTTTAACAGCCACGTTCTTAGGCACGCCGGTTGGATTTATTTGACTGGCAGTTTTCTGCTTTTTGCAAATATTTTTAAATGCACCTAATGTGTTTCGATAGGATCCTTCTGCTCGCACTTCAACATTGTTCTTCTTTTTATTCCGTCTAATAAAAAACCTTTTGCATTCTTTTATGGAAAAATGCAACCCGCTTGTAGTTTTCAACACGTTAGCACTCGCTGTTTTCCAATCAAAGACCTCTGCATCTGTTCCTAATTTTAAAACAGTCCCGTGCTCATTAAAATATTCCAGGTAACTTTGCGGGTTTGGCATTACCTCCGTTTTCTTTATTTTTTTTTCAATTTGGGCGAATACGCGGTCTGCTGGTAAAAATGAGTGACCAACCACTGGGAACAGCAATTCTACAGTCTTTATTCGATCTGGTGCATAATCCATAATATACTTGCAGATCATTCCTAGGACTGATGTATTTTTGTTTTGTCCGCTACACCCGTCAGCAACCAATCGGATGGTAGTCACCTTCTCGTATTTTTCGACATTTGAGCACAAGCAGTGAAAAACAGCACTGGCAATTTGGTTTGATGCTTTTGGTAACTCATCTTCAGTCCATGTGTAAATAAAAACATTTTCTTTAGTCAACCTATTTTTGGAACTGCCTAACACGATTGTAAAATTATAGATATAAAGTTGTCGCGAATAGTATGCAATTTGGTCAGGGACTTTCGGCATGGGTTGATTTTTTTGACAATCAAAACTTAAAGTCAGTAATTCTTCTTTTTTTTCCTTTAACAGACTGTAAAAAGCCTTAGCCCTTAAATCGTGCACTCTTTTTTGTATTATAAGCTCATTTTTCTTACTGGCGTCTTTTTCATGTTTCACTTTTTCTTTCAACGTCAAGCACGTTGAGCAAACATCTGTTGCCGGACACCCGAAACCAATATTAAATGAAGTGTTAAAAATTCTTCTGAAATAAGATGCCTTGACGCATTTGAACTGATCTCTAGCTTGCGAGATATACATTCTGTAAAGTTTATTGATGCTTAAATTTGACGCAAGGTACTGCCTACTCTTTATTTTACTCCGACAGTAGTGAACTTCAAGCGGCACCAACTTTTTAATGAAATCTTTAATCGATTTTCTTTGTCCTGCGAACGCTTTCTCTTTACGGTTTCCTCCTCTATTTTCGGTTGCTGATGCCCCATCATTCTTAGTATTGCGCAAAATCACACCATTTACTCTTCCCTTCTTCAATCCTAAAATCGTTAAAAACGTTTTTCTGCATACGGGTATCATGGAGGTTCTTCTTCGCGCATAGTAAACAACACTAACATTTTTCTTATTCCCTGTTCCAGTCTTTAAACGGCGACGCTGTATGGGAGATATTTTAGTGTATTGCAGTATGAAATTATCTTGTTGAATTTTGTTTGGGGTTTTATAAAAGGCGTTATGAAACTTTATTATGTCAGTTTTTGTCAGCGAAGTACATCTGTAGGCTTTGGTGTAATGTTGGCACGGCACTACAATATTTGGCGGTGCTTTAGGTGAATATCTGAAATGAAAACATTATTTTGAAATACTAAAAAAAAAACTAAAAAAAAACGCACCACGGAAACCCAACATGTTTTGTTTCAAACATTTCCAAAACGCTTGATGTGCTGTCGACATCACAAAAAATACCCCGTAGCATACGTAAAAACTGTTAAAAATGCCGAAATCACTACGTATTAATAACTATATCTTCAATAGGACATACATTCTTGGGTTGAGAATCCCTGATAATGAAACCAACATTGTTGTTCATAGAATTTTCACTTACCTAGAAATCTTAGTCCTGTTGCACTTCCATGAATTTTTTTGCTGCAAAGGCTTCCTGGATAAGTTTGGAGGTGTTTCGACTATTTGGTTTGGGTTTTCTTCCATTTTTACACACAATTTTAATTAAAAACTTACAGAAACCACGTTGCCTCCGGCATGGACTGAGCGACATTGATATCAACATGGCGGACTCGCCATAGAGAATACTCGAAGCTGATTGGTCGATTCGGATTTGACTAAATTTGAATGTCAGTAGTGTTGGAATTGGCTAGTTTTGATACCATAGCCATTTTTAGCAGCAATTTTTCTATAGTAAAAATGTGGATCTGACTGCTTTCGATATTTTCTATTTTTAGATCAGAGTGCGAAGAATATTGCTACATTAAAATATTAAAAATGGAACATTTTGGATTTGACCAATTTTGATACTAATCGACTCTATATCAAGTGATACCTCATAACACGGAATTTTTACAAATGTATGAATTACTTGATAGTGATTCTTCTGATATAGAGGATATTAAAGAAATCCATGATTTGGTTGACAAGGCAACTGTTGATACGCGTATATCTTCTGAAAATTTAAGTCGACTGATTGAACACGCCGCTGAAGTGCATACCACCACTACAGATAGAAAACGACTCTGATGAACTCATTTCAGACCGGAATTTGAGCAGTAACGATGGTAATAATTTGCTTGAACACTCCACTGAATGGATATTGCACCGGTAACGATCGAAAAAGAGTCTGAAGAAAATAGTTCACAGACATTCTGTAGTGATAGTTATATCCATAATATGCTAACACATACAAAGGAAAATCAATGCAAAACATATGATAAGAAATTAAGTGATTGTACTAAGAAATTTCACTACAAACAACTACAAACGATTGTCTACACGTTTCCATAAAAAAATATTCGATTTTTCAAAGTTAGGATAAATTAATTGAAATGAAAAAATTCAAAGTAGCCTAACTTTTTTTTAGAGCTACTACAAACGAAAAGAATTTCACTACAAACAACTACAACCGATTGTCTACACGTTTCCATAAAAAAATATTCGATTTTTTAAAGTTAGGATAAATTAATTGAAATGAAAAAATTCAAAGTAGCCTAACTTTTTTTCAGAGCTACTACAAACGAAAAGAATTTCACTACAAACAACTACAAACGATTGTCTACACGTTTCCATAAAAAAATATTCGATTTTTTTAAGTTAGGATAAATTAATTGAAATGAAAAAATTCAAAGTAGCCTAACTTTTTTTCAGAGCTACTACAAACTAAAAGTATTTCACTACAAACAACTACAAATACAAAGGAAAATCAATGCAAAACATATGATAAGAAATTAAGTGATTGTACTAAGAAATTTCACTACAAACAACTACAAACGATTGTCTACACGTTTCCATAAAAAAATATTCGATTTTTCAAAGTTAGGATAAATTAATTGAAATGAAAAAATTCAAAGTAGCCTAACTTTTTTTTAGAGCTACTACAAACGAAAAGAATTTCACTACAAACAACTACAACCGATTGTCTACACGTTTCCATAAAAAAATATTCGATTTTTTAAAGTTAGGATAAATTAATTGAAATGAAAAAATTCAAAGTAGCCTAACTTTTTTTCAGAGCTACTACAAACTAAAAGTATTTCACTACAAACAACTACAAATACAAAGGAAAATCAATGCAAAACATATGATAAGAAATTAAGTGATTGTACTAAGAAATTTCACTACAAACAACTACAAACGATTGTCTACACGTTTCCATAAAAAAATATTCGATTTTTCAAAGTTAGGATAAATTAATTGAAATGAAAAAATTCAAAGTAGCCTAACTTTTTTTTAGAGCTACTACAAACGAAAAGAATTTCACTACAAACAACTACAACCGATTGTCTACACGTTTCCATAAAAAAATATTCGATTTTTTAAAGTTAGGATAAATTAATTGAAATGAAAAAATTCAAAGTAGCCTAACTTTTTTTCAGAGCTACTACAAACGAAAAGAATTTCACTACAAACAACTACAAACGATTGTCTACACGTTTCCATAAAAAAATATTCGATTTTTTTAAGTTAGGATAAATTAATTGAAATGAAAAAATTCAAAGTAGCCTAACTTTTTTTCAGAGCTACTACAAACTAAAAGTATTTCACTACAAACAACTACAAACGATTGTCTACACGTTTCCATAAAAAAATATTCGATTTTTTAAAGTTAGGATAAATTAATTGAAATGAAAAAATTCAAAGTAGCCTAACTTTTTTTTAGAGCTACTACAAACGAAAAGAATTTCACTACAAACAACTACAAACGATTGTCTACACGTTTCCATAAAAAAATATTCGATTTTTGAAAGTCAAGATATTTTATATAAAAAAAATTCGAAGTAGCCTAACTTTTTTTCAGAGCTACTACAAACGAAAAGAATTTCACTACAAACAACTACAAACGATCGATTTGAAGTCAGGACATTGGTTGCAAGCACTTCCTTCATACACTGGCACTTTATTGGATCGTAACTTTCTATGTCGTGTGTTGTCTTCGGTTGGGTGCTAGGTGTTGCGCGTCTCATCATTGCCAGTGCGGTACTGCTGTCATCACGGATTATCTTGTAGGTAGGTACTAGGGCTACCCATCTTCCCCTATGTTTCGATCCAAGTCGGCCCGGTTGCTGTTATTCGAATTACTTACGTGAAATTTATTTTAGAGTCATTTCTAGACCAAACGAAAAAAATAAGAGAAATTTTATCACACTGGTTACGAAGTTATTGTATACTCATTGCACACTGGAAAAAATAAATTAGTTTGTTGACATGTCCACTGTGTGTCGAGTGTGCCTCACCGGCGGCGGCGGCACCGGCGACAGCGACGACGCCGTGATGATCTGTAGAAGACATTAGAATAAAAGAAATTTATCATATGTTGACTAAAACCCAGTTCAACTCAGAAGATGGAAGGCCGAAAGTTGTTTGTACTTCCTGTTATCAAAAACTCTTGAAATGCTGGACTCTCTCGCAGATAGCTAGCAAATCTGAAGACATTTTCAGTATCCTGCTCTACAGGAAAATCAAGGCAACTAATGAAAATATTAAGAAACTCAACCTGGAAACAGAAAAGTATGTGGACATACTGCCGTCTATTGAATTGGACAATATAACTCGTGAGAATAGTTCTGCAAATAGCATTATAGGAGGACCGAACTTAGTGACAGAAAAAGAATTTACTAGTGGGGGATTGATTGGCACCGAGTCTACTAGTACCATATATCAAGTGATACCTCATAACACGGAATTTTTACAAATGTATGAATTACTTGATAGTGATTCTTCTGATATAGAGGATATTAAAGAAATCCATGATTTGGTTGACAAGGCAACTGTTGATACGCGTATATCTTCTGATAATTTAAGTCGACTGATTGAACACGCCGCTGAAGTAACACATACAAAGGAAAATCAATGCAAAACATATGATAAGAAATTAAGTGATTGTACTAAGAAATTTCACTACAAACAACTACAAACGATTGTCTACACGTTTCCATAAAAAAATATTCGATTTTTCAAAGTTAGGATAAATTAATTGAAATGAAAAAATTCAAAGTAGCCTAACTTTTTTTCAGAGCTACTACAAACTAAAAGTATTTCACTACAAACAACTACAAATACAAAGGAAAATCAATGCAAAACATATGATAAGAAATTAAGTGATTGTACTAAGAAATTTCACTACAAACAACTACAAACGATTGTCTACACGTTTCCATAAAAAAATATTCGATTTTTCAAAGTTAGGATAAATTAATTGAAATGAAAAAATTCAAAGTAGCCTAACTTTTTTTTAGAGCTACTACAAACGAAAAGAATTTCACTACAAACAACTACAACCGATTGTCTACACGTTTCCATAAAAAAATATTCGATTTTTTAAAGTTAGGATAAATTAATTGAAATGAAAAAATTCAAAGTAGCCTAACTTTTTTTCAGAGCTACTACAAACGAAAAGAATTTCACTACAAACAACTACAAACGATTGTCTACACGTTTCCATAAAAAAATATTCGATTTTTTTAAGTTAGGATAAATTAATTGAAATGAAAAAATTCAAAGTAGCCTAACTTTTTTTCAGAGCTACTACAAACTAAAAGTATTTCACTACAAACAACTACAAACGATTGTCTACACGTTTCCATAAAAAAATATTCGATTTTTTAAAGTTAGGATAAATTAATTGAAATGAAAAAATTCAAAGTAGCCTAACTTTTTTTTAGAGCTACTACAAACGAAAAGAATTTCACTACAAACAACTACAAACGATTGTCTACACGTTTCCATAAAAAAATATTCGATTTTTGAAAGTCAAGATATTTTATATAAAAAAAATTCGAAGTAGCCTAACTTTTTTTCAGAGCTACTACAAACGAAAAGAATTTCACTACAAACAACTACAAACGATCGATTTGAAGTCAGGACATTGGTTGCAAGCACTTCCTTCATACACTGGCACTTTATTGGATCGTAACTTTCTATGTCGTGTGTTGTCTTCGGTTGGGTGCTAGGTGTTGCGCGTCTCATCATTGCCAGTGCGGTACTGCTGTCATCACGGATTATCTTGTAGGTAGGTACTAGGGCTACCCATCTTCCCCTATGTTTCGATCCAAGTCGGCCCGGTTGCTGTTATTCGAATTACTTACGTGAAATTTATTTTAGAGTCATTTCTAGACCAAACGAAAAAAATAAGAGAAATTTTATCACACTGGTTACGAAGTTATTGTATACTCATTGCACACTGGAAAAAATAAATTAGTTTGTTGACATGTCCACTGTGTGTCGAGTGTGCCTCACCGGCGGCGGCGGCACCGGCGACAGCGACGACGCCGTGATGATCTGTAGAAGACATTAGAATAAAAGAAATTTATCATATGTTGACTAAAACCCAGTTCAACTCAGAAGATGGAAGGCCGAAAGTTGTTTGTACTTCCTGTTATCAAAAACTCTTGAAATGCTGGACTCTCTCGCAGATAGCTAGCAAATCTGAAGACATTTTCAGTATCCTGCTCTACAGGAAAATCAAGGCAACTAATGAAAATATTAAGAAACTCAACCTGGAAACAGAAAAGTATGTGGACATACTGCCGTCTATTGAATTGGACAATATAACTCGTGAGAATAGTTCTGCAAATAGCATTATAGGAGGACCGAACTTAGTGACAGAAAAAGAATTTACTAGTGGGGGATTGATTGGCACCGAGTCTACTAGTACCATATATCAAGTGATACCTCATAACACGGAATTTTTACAAATGTATGAATTACTTGATAGTGATTCTTCTGATATAGAGGATATTAAAGAAATCCATGATTTGGTTGACAAGGCAACTGTTGATACGCGTATATCTTCTGATAATTTAAGTCGACTGATTGAACACGCCGCTGAAGTAACACATACAAAGGAAAATCAATGCAAAACATATGATAAGAAATTAAGTGATTGTACTAAGAAATTTCACTACAAACAACTACAAACGATTGTCTACACGTTTCCATAAAAAAATATTCGATTTTTCAAAGTTAGGATAAATTAATTGAAATGAAAAAATTCAAAGTAGCCTAACTTTTTTTTAGAGCTACTACAAACGAAAAGAATTTCACTACAAACAACTACAAACGATTGTCTACACGTTTCCATAAAAAAATATTCGATTTTTTTAAAGTTAGGATAAATTAATTGAAATGAAAAAATTCAAAGTAGCCTAACTTTTTTTCAGAGCTACTACAAACGAAAAGAATTTCACTACAAACAACTACAAACGATTGTCTACACGTTTCCATAAAAAAATATTCGATTTTTTTAAGTTAGGATAAATTAATTGAAATGAAAAAATTCAAAGTAGCCTAACTTTTTTTTAGAGCTACTACAAACGAAAAGAATTTCACTACAAACAACTACAAACGATTGTCTACACGTTTCCATAAAAAAATATTCGATTTTTGAAAGTCAAGATATTTTATATAAAAAAAATTCGAAGTAGCCTAACTTTTTTTCAGAGCTACTACAAACGAAAAGAATTTCACTACAAACAACTACAAACGATCGATTTGAAGTCAGGACATTGGTTGCAAGCACTTCCTTCATACACTGGCACTTTATTGGATCGTAACTTTCTATGTCTTCGGTTGGGTGCTAGGTGTTGCGCGTCTCATCATTGCCAGTGCGGTACTGCTGTCATCACGGATTATCTTGTAGGTAGGTACTAGGGCTACCCATCTTCCCCTATGTTTCGATCCAAGTCGGCCCGGTTGCTGTTATTCGAATTACTTACGTGAAATTTATTTTAGAGTCATTTCTAGACCAAACGAAAAAAATAAGAGAAATTTTATCACACTGGTTACGAAGTTATTGTATACTCATTGCACACTGGAAAAAATAAATTAGTTTGTTGACATGTCCACTGTGTGTCGAGTGTGCCTCACCGGCGGCGGCGGCACCGGCGACAGCGACGACGCCGTGATGCTATCTGTAGAAGACATTAGAATAAAAGAAATTTATCATATGTTGACTAAAACCCAGTTCAACTCAGAAGATGGAAGGCCGAAAGTTGTTTGTACTTCCTGTTATCAAAAACTCTTGAAATGCTGGACTCTCTCGCAGATAGCTAGCAAATCTGAAGACATTTTCAGTATCCTGCTCTACAGGAAAATCAAGGCAACTAATGAAAATATTAAGAAACTCAACCTGGAAACAGAAAAGTATGTGGACATACTGCCGTCTATTGAATTGGACAATATAACTCGTGAGAATAGTTCTGCAAATAGCATTATAGGAGGACCGAACTTAGTGACAGAAAAAGAATTTACTAGTGGGGGATTGATTGGCACCGAGTCTACTAGTACCATATATCAAGTGATACCTCATAACACGGAATTTTTACAAATGTATGAATTACTTGATAGTGATTCTTCTGATATAGAGGATATTAAAGAAATCCATGATTTGGTTGACAAGGCAACTGTTGATACGCGTATATCTTCTGAAAATTTAAGTCGACTGATTGAACACGCCGCTGAAGTAACACATACAAAGGAAAATCAATGCAAAACATATGATAAGAAATTAAGTGATTGTACTAAGAAATTTCACTACAAACAACTACAAACGATTGTCTACACGTTTCCATAAAAAAATATTCGATTTTTCAAAGTTAGGATAAATTAATTGAAATGAAAAAATTCAAAGTAGCCTAACTTTTTTTCAGAGCTACTACAAACGAAAAGTATTTCACTACAAAAAACTACAAACGATTGTCTACACGTTTCCATAAAAAAATATTCGATTTTTTAAAGTTAGGATAAATTAATTGAAATGAAAAAATTCAAAGTAGCCTAACTTTTTTTTAGAGCTACTACAAACGAAAAGAATTTCACTACAAACAACTACAAACGATTGTCTACACGTTTCCATAAAAAAATATTCGATTTTTGAAAGTCAAGATATTTTATATAAAAAAAATTCGAAGTAGCCTAACTTTTTTTCAGAGCTACTACAAACGAAAAGAATTTCACTACAAACAACTACAAACGATCGATTTGAAGTCAGGACATTGGTTGCAAGCACTTCCTTCATACACTGGCACTTTATTGGATCGTAACTTTCTATGTCGTGTGTTGTCTTCGGTTGGGTGCTAGGTGTTGCGCGTCTCATCATTGCCAGTGCGGTACTGCTGTCATCACGGATTATCTTGTAGGTAGGTACTAGGGCTACCCATCTTCCCCTATGTTTCGATCCAAGTCGGCCCGGTTGCTGTTATTCGAATTACTTACGTGAAATTTATTTTAGAGTCATTTCTAGACCAAACGAAAAAAATAAGAGAAATTTTATCACACTGGTTACGAAGTTATTGTATACTCATTGCACACTGGAAAAAATAAATTAGTTTGTTGACATGTCCACTGTGTGTCGAGTGTGCCTCACCGGCGGCGGCGGCACCGGCGACAGCGACGACGCCGTGATGCTATCTGTAGAAGACATTAGAATAAAAGAAATTTATCATATGTTGACTAAAACCCAGTTCAACTCAGAAGATGGAAGGCCGAAAGTTGTTTGTACTTCCTGTTATCAAAAACTCTTGAAATGCTGGACTCTCTCGCAGATAGCTAGCAAATCTGAAGACATTTTCAGTATCCTGCTCTACAGGAAAATCAAGGCAACTAATGAAAATATTAAGAAACTCAACCTGGAAACAGAAAAGTATGTGGACATACTGCCGTCTATTGAATTGGACAATATAACTCGTGAGAATAGTTCTGCAAATAGCATTATAGGAGGACCGAACTTAGTGACAGAAAAAGAATTTACTAGTGGGGGATTGATTGGCACCGAGTCTACTAGTACCATATATCAAGTGATACCTCATAACACGGAATTTTTACAAATGTATGAATTACTTGATAGTGATTCTTCTGATATAGAGGATATTAAAGAAATCCATGATTTGGTTGACAAGGCAACTGTTGATACGCGTATATCTTCTGAAAATTTAAGTCGACTGATTGAACACGCCGCTGAAGTAACACATACAAAGGAAAATCAATGCAAAACATTATGATAAGAAATTAAGTGATTGTACTAAGAAATTTCACTACAAACAACTACAAACGATTGTCTACACGTTTCCATAAAAAAATATTCGATTTTTCAAAGTTAGGATAAATTAATTGAAATGAAAAAATTCAAAGTAGCCTAACTTTTTTTAAGAGCTACTACAAACGAAAAGAATTTCACTACAAACAACTACAAACGATTGTCTACACGTTTCCATAAAAAAATATTAGATTTTTTTAAGTTAGGAGAAATTAATTAAAATGAAAAAATTCAAAGTAGCCTAACTTTTTTTCAGAGCTACTACAAACGAAAAGAATTTCACTACAAACAACTACAAACGATTGTCTACACGTTTCCTTAAAAAAATATTCGATTTTTTTAAGTTAGGATATAATTGAAATGAAAAAATTCATAGTAGCCTAACTTTTTATCAGAGCTACTACAAACGAAAAGAATTTCACTACAAACAACTACAAACGATTGTCTACACGTTTCCATAAAAAAATATTCGATTTTTTAAAGTTAGGATAAATTAATTGAAATGAAAAAATTCAAAGTAGCCTAACTTTTTTTCAGAGCTACTACAAACGAAAAGTATTTCACTACAAACAACTACAAACGATTGTCTACACGTTTCCATAAAAAAATATTCGATTTTTTAAAGTTAGGATAAATTAATTGAAATGAAAAAATTCAAAGTAGCCTAACTTTTTTTTAGAGCTACTACAAACGAAAATAATTTCACTACAAACAACTACAAACGATTGTCTACACGTTTCCATAAAAAAATATTCGATTTTTGAAAGTCAAGATATTTTATATAAAAAAAATTCGAAGTAGCCTAACTTTTTTTCAGAGCTACTACAAACGAAAAGAATTTCACTACAAACAACTACAAACGATTATCTAAAAGAATCAATAATAAAAATAACGATTTCCCTAAGTGGGGTGCTGAGTTATTTTTCAAAGTAGCTTATCTTTTTTTTTGAGCTACTACAAACGAAAAGAATTTCACTACAAACAACTTCAAACGATTATCTTTAAGAATCATTAATAAAAATAACGATTTTCCAATGTCGAGTGCCGAGTTATTTTTCAAAGTCGCTTAACTTTTTTTTTGAGCTACTACAAACGAATTTTTTTTACTACAATCAACTACAAACGATAATCTATACGAATCGCTAAGAAAAATTTAATTTGTCCAAACTCGGGTGCTGAGTTATTTTCGAAGTAGCCTAACTTTTTTTTTGAGCTACTACAAACGAAAAAAAATTAACTACAATCAACTACAAACGATTATCTATACGAATCGCTAAAAAAAATTTCGTTTGTCCAAAGTCGGGTGCCAAGTTCACACAGCTCCAAAATTTGCCCGCAAAAATACGCACCGTACTCGATAAGTTCCAACAAGTTACTGAGTGAAGGTTGCGACATACCAGATAGACAGTATTGCTAGCTAAATAACCTTTTTTTTACCAAAGTCAATAAATGTTACCATAGTATTCAGATATTTTAGTACTTTGAAGATTTGCTTATAAATTGATCTTCGGGCAAAAATACCCTTGGTGGCAATGTTGGCGTATTTTACGGTAAGTCTAAGTATTCAATTTTGGTATTCAAAAAATTGTTTTGATTACATAGTCTTACAGTAGGCGCCTGTAGGCCTGTGTTACTGTTACAGAATGGTGTATGTATAGAGTATTTAGTTAAAGGACGTCTAGGGATTGTAGTTGGCACAACTAGGTCAAAATTTTCAACAATAGATATACTGTCAATTTTGTTATTAATGTTTTAGTGAAGAAAAGAAAGTTCCAATACCCTACGGCGGTGGTATAGGGATTCAATGTTAAAATGTTTTATTCTGATGTGGTATGGTGATCTAAGGAATATCTTACATTAACTTCTGCGTCCCTGATAATGTGTGTAGCGTCAAATGGGCATGTAGCGACGCCAGCGCTTGAGTGTTGTTGTCTACACTTTTAGAGATAGATATGCATTCTAAACTGGAAAAACTACTTTAGGTACGTAGTTGAATATTTTCAGGTAAATACCTCATCCATATCTATAGTAGTTTTACCCATTTTAATAATAATCTGTTAATAGAAAACATAAGCTTAGCAGTCTTATTTCTAGCACAAAACACTAGTAAATAGGTATTTTCTAGACCTTCGTGATACATCGTCTGGCACATCTTCACTTTCGCAGATTGTTGTCAAACGTAGGTTTATATAGACCCGGACTGCTCTAGCTGCTAATGACATAGCCTTCTTATTCCAGTGGTATTAGTATCCTTCACCTTCTTGTTCCATTTCCCCTCTCACATATCCCCGGTAGAAGTTGGATTTTATTTGAGGTAGCTAAAGGATATCATTCACTTTCCTTGCTCGTCACTGGACGATTTTTGCAAGAGGTTATCCGTTAGTCACCTTTTACGACACCTGGATGTTTGAATCGGACACATACATATAATATGTGCCCAACGTGTCACCTTTATTATGCTTGGACCAACTCTTGGTGAAAGCACGATGCTGGTGTACTTAGTCTTCTTTCTCTGGCATAGTCTAGAATTGAGTAGGTATATGGAATCGCTTATTTCACAACGGTTACAGGCAAAGTAATTTCTAATTACTTTGCCTCTAACCTCATCGCAACTGGAAAGTTTGATTACATTATTATATATACCTACGCCCGACGATAATGTGCGTAGTGGTGTCGAATGAGCAAGTAGCGACACCAGCGCTTGGGTGTTGCTTTCTGAATTTTTGTAGATGTATGTATAATTATGTCATTTCTAGCACCAAACACAAATGAATAGGTATCATCTAGACCTTCGTGATACATCGTCTGGCACATTTTCACTTTCACAGATTGTGTTCAAACGGAGGTTTATACCTAGACCCGGACTGCTCTTGCTGCTAATGCCATTGCCATAGCCTTCTTATTCCAGTGGTATTAGTATCGTTTCCTGTTCAATTTTCCCTCGCATATCCCTGGTAGAGGTTGGTTTTTATTTAAGGTAGCTAATGGATATCATTCACTCTCCTTGCTCGTCACTAGACGATTTTTGCAAGAGCTTATCCTTTAGTAGCCTTTAACGAAACCTGGATGTTTCAATGGGACACATACATAATATGTGTACATTGTGTACCTATGCCCAACGTGTCACTCTTGTTTTGATTGGACCAACTCTTGGTGGAAGCACGATGTTGGTCTACTTAGTCTTCTTTCTCTGGCATAGTGTATTTATTTATTTATATAAGGAACACCAACTTTATACATAATATGCTTATTTTATAAATTTTGATAAGAGAATATAAGAGATGGACAGAACATTCAATAGGTATACTTAAGTATTTACTATTAGTTAACAATTTGATATCAGTTTTACTTAAGATTACAGTGGTAACTTTAATTCAGGCATTTTAGCTTAAAATAAAATACTTAAGTATGGTGATAATCAGACTGGTGGTCTGTTACTCCTACACTTATAGTAAACTTAAACTAATATATTATAATCTAATGATAATGAGGGCTGCGGAAAATATTCCAGCAGTTTTTTTTTAAACAATAGTATCATCATGAAAAATGTCTAAGTATTCAATTTTGGTATTCAAAAAATTGTATCGATTACATAGTCTTACAGTAGGCGCCTGTAGGCCTGTGTTACTGTTACAGAATGGTGTATAGAGTATTTAGTTAAAGGACGTCTAGGTATTGTATTTGGCTCAACTTGGTCAAAATTTTCAACAATAGTTATACTGTTAATTTTGTTATTAATGTTTTAGTGAAGAAAAGAAAGTTCCAATACCCTACGGCGGTGGTATAGGGATTCAATGTTAAAATGTTTTATTCTGATGTGGTATGGTGATCTAAGGAATATCTTACATTAACTTCTGCGTCCCTGATAATGTGTGTAGCGTCAAATGGGCATGTAGCGACGCCAGCGCTTGAGTGTTGTTGTCTACACTTTTAGAGATAGATATGCATTCTAAACTGGAAAAACTACTTTAGGTACGTAGTTGAATATTTTCAGGTAAATACCTCATCCATATCTATAGTAGTTTTACCCATTTTAATAATAATCTGTTTGTAGAAAACATAAGCTTAGCAGTCTTATTTCTAGCACAAAACACTAGTAAAAAGGGATTTTCTAGACCTTCGTGATACATCGTCTGGCACATCTTCACTTTCACAGATTGTTGTCAAACGTAGGTTTATATAGACCCGGACTGCTCTAGCTGCTAATGACATAGCCTTCTTATTCCAGTGGTATTAGTATCCTTCACCTTCTTGTTTCATTTCCCCTCTCACATATCCCCGGTAGAAGTTGGATTTTATTTGAGGTAGCTAAAGGATATCATTCACTTTCCTTGCTCGTCACTGGACGATTTTTGCAAGAGGTTATCCGTTAGTCACCTTTTACGACACCTGGATGTTTGAATCGGACACATACATATAATATGTGCCCAACGTGTCACCTTTATTATGCTTGGACCAACTCTTGGTGAAAGCACGATGATGGTGTACTTAGTCTTCTTTCTCTGGCATAGTCTAGAATTGAGTAGGTATATGGAATCGCTTATTTCACAACGGTTACAGGCAAAGTAATTTCTTATTACTTTGCCTCTAACCTCATCGCAACTGGAAAGTTTGATTACATTATTATATATACCTACGCCCGACGATAATGTGCGTAGTGGTGTCGAATGAGCAAGTAGCGACACCAGCGCTTGGGTGTTGCTTTCTGAATTTTTGTAGATGTATGTATAATTATGTCATTTCTAGCACCAAACACAAATGAATAGGTATCATCTAGACCTTCGTGATACATCGTCTGGCACATTTTCACTTTCACAGATTGTGTTCAAACGGAGGTTTATACCTAGACCCGGACTGCTCTTGCTGCTAATGCCATTGCCATAGCCTTCTTATTCCAGTGGTATTAGTATCCTTTCCTGTTCAATTTTCCCTCGCATATCCCTGGTAGAGGTTGGATTTTATTTGAGGTAGCTAAAGGATATCATTCACTTTCCTTGCTCGTCACTGGACGATTTTTGCAAGAGGTTATCCGTTAGTCACCTTTTACGACACCTGGATGTTTGAATCGGACACATACATATAATATGTGCCCAACGTGTCACCTTTATTATGCTTGGACCAACTCTTGGTGAAAGCACGATGATGGTGTACTTAGTCTTCTTTCTCTGGCATAGTCTAGAATTGAGTAGGTATATGGAATCGCTTATTTCACAACGGTTACAGGCAAAGTAATTTCTAATTACTTTGCCTCTAACCTCATCGCAACTGGAAAGTTTGATTACATTATTATATATACCTACGCCCGACGATAATGTGCGTAGTGGTGTCGAATGAGCAAGTAGCGACACCAGCGCTTGGGTGTTGCTTTCTGAATTTTTGTAGATGTATGTATAATTATGTCATTTCTAGCACCAAACACAAATGAATAGGTATCATCTAGACCTTCGTGATACATCGTCTGGCACATTTTCACTTTCACAGATTGTGTTCAAACGGAGGTTTATACCTAGACCCGGACTGCTCTTGCTGCTAATGCCATTGCCATAGCCTTCTTATTCCAGTGGTATTAGTATCCTTTCCTGTTCAATTTTCCCTCGCATATCCCTGGTAGAGGTTGGTTTTTATTTAAGGTAGCTAAAGGATATCATTCACTTTCCTTGCTCGTCACTAGACGATTTTTGCAAGAGGTTATCCTATAGTCGCCTTTAACGAAACTTGGATGTTTCAATTGGAAACATACATTATATGAGTACCTATGCCTAACGTGTCACTCTTGTTTTGCTTTGACCAAATCTTGGTGGAAGCACGATGATGGTTTACTTAGTCTTCTTTCTCTGGCATAGTGTAAACTGTCAATAAAAGGATAGTCTAGGATTGAGATGGTACATGGAATCGCGTATTTCGCAACAGTTACAGGCAAAGTAATAAGAAATTACTTTGCCTCTAACCTCATCGCAACTCGAAAGTTTGATTAGACCATAGAAAACTATACTCCTAGTGGAGAAGAATGACAACTTCGAACAAAGTACATGCTTACATGCAGCACACTAGCACCCTAGTTAATGCCATCGGAACTTCCATATGGCGCGAGAAATTTGAATAGATAGGTATCCTATTTTAAAAGTTGCCTTATTGCAAAGGCGTCAAAGAAATGATGAAAATAAAACAAGGATATTAAACATTTATTAAAATATTTATTTTTCTTTGAAATTATTTTTTGGAGGCTTCCTCGATAAATTCTCTATTCTTTAATGTGCAAAATCGTTTCAGACATATGGCAATGGTGCTTTTAATAATACTTTGGATTTTTATTTCATAATGCTCCTCACACCCTTTCAGCCAATCTTTATTTAAATATTCGCATATTCTATGCAAATTGAATTTAACTCTTTTATTGTGCGAATTTTCTTTTAAATAATTGTTTATTAAACTGGCAGCATTTTCAACCATTTCACAGAAACTGATCTGGACGTATTTTAGACTGCATCTAAAATCGTTGTATTCTTTAAACGATGTGAACAAATGACACACCTCAGTGTTCTGATCTGCAAGCATGGTTTTTTTACAATTGTCGCAATTTACTGACATATTTTTAACTATAAAACCGCACACATAACTGCATGCTTGCATTTCACCAGAAGACTGAGGCATGTCTATCACTTCTACACCACTTAAAATATTTATTGGTTCGGGTGTGCTCAAGTTTATTGATTCAGTATTATACTCTTTAGATAAATATAATTTGAAATTATTTAACAAATCATTGTTGTCATTCAAGCAGTTTCTGGTTTTATTACTGTTAATTAAATTTGTTATAATGCTAGTTTTCAAAGCTGCTATAAATTGGACTGAATTGGGGTTTAGATTACATCCACAGTTGCTCCTTATACACCCAAAACAGTTTTCCAACGGATCTTGATTGAGCCTCCTGACCGATAATGTATGTATATTATATCTCTTTAAATTATGCAGAACTTTTTCTAATGCATTTAAAGTCCGCAACCAGCCCTCTTGTGATGGGGGTTTACATCTGGCACCCAAGAACTTTAATTCAGAGAAAAACGTTTTCATTTTTTTTAAAAATTCCAAATGAGGGCTCTTTGCTGACATGTTTGTTAGAATTTTTTTTCCTCTTTTCCTGTCGGGCGTGTCTCCGTTCATACAGTCGAAGAGCTTGTCCATATTTGCAACTACTGTTGCTGTTCCGATGGCATCTTGTGGTAATTCATCTGAAAACAAAATAGGATTCTCAAAAACAATATACATACTAAGGATTTTTGTTATAGTGCTTACCGCACTCTGGGCATCTTTAAAAAATGAAATTAGTTCCCAAAAATTTTCGACTTCGGCGGGACTCGAACCCGCGTCCCACCCTTAGTACGGGTGTGCTCTAACCAACTAAGCCACGAAGTCTCTGTCGGTTTTCGTCGAAAATCTTTGGGACCTCTTACTCTCTTAATATACATACCTATGTTATATTTATGTTTAATCCAACAGTTCAAAATTATACCTCTCTTACTTTGGTCTACTTACTTTGGCAAATAATCCTGCTGCAACGGAATGGCTTAATACTTGAGCAGCCAAACGAACTTTCATTTTCTGTTTGCCATTCGGGTGCAGGTGCTGCTCGGTTAGTGCTGGAGCGAAAACGAAGTTTGGATTTTCCTTATCCATTTTATAAAGGTTTTCAATGTGGCTCCATTTTGCTATACCTTAAAAAATAGAACATAATGAAGGTATTTTATAGTATATTATAATGAGTTAGCTGCGCCCTGTCATTTTACGAATGCCGTTGTTCAATGAATGGGCTAGCCTTTCAATTGAATGTCTGTTTATTTTAACCAATAATTGGTAAAAACAGACTGTTGCAGAACATACAATCGCATTATACGCACGCAAACTTTCGCATTATAATAATAGCAGAAAGTAGGATTGCTGAAAGGTTACAGCTAACGATACACTAGATTATTGTACCATTGTATTTGTCTCATGTAAATGTTTTTTGTAATGTTTTAGCATTTTTGTATTGTATTTTAGTGTAGATTATGATCGATTCAACCCTACCTATCATATTAATAAATACTATATCAACATTACCAACCTTGTATTTGGCTCCCATCTATTTGTACATCTTGTGTGAATACTATATCATGTTTTAAAAAGTTATTTCGAAAACATTTTAAGAGGTGGGGTGGATCCAAGATTGTAACAATTTCATGTCCCTCATGATTAAAGTATGGGTGATCTCTTGATGATCCCATTGAGTTTAACGCACGTATGTTTGCACCAGCTAAATCGCATACAGTGCCAATCACTTCCAATCCAGCAGTGAAACAAGCACTCAGGACCTGTAAATTTAAATTAAACCTTATAACTCTTTATCACAGAAAAATAGAGGTACTACAATAGAATTTTATTTGCATAATTTAAGTGATCATTCTGACAAGTCAATGGAAGTCTCACCTCTTTGATAAGTGCAGCTAATCTGTCTGATGTGACACAATCTCCCGAAAAGTAGAAAGCTATTGGCTGTTTCCATTGCTTTCTAATGCCTATAGCCATAAAAGTTAAAGCATGGCTTGCTATTTCTGATGAGCGGCCTTGCTCAGCATGATCTTGGTAGCCATCTATCTGGTCAAGTTTGGGGTTATATGTCAAATTTTTTCTTATTGACATTTCGTCAAACGCCACAACACACAAATTTTCATTGATATCTCTTTTTTCAGTGATTTCTTTTACAGTGTCAATAACTTGTTTATTGATTCCACAAACCATTGGTATTTTGTTGAGTAATGCCTTGAGCGAGCTTACACTAGGCAAACAAAATAATCTTCTCAATAAATTATAACACGACCTTGATTTTTTGTAAATACTCAAGGCCAAAATTTTATCATCTAGTGACCATCTCCGGCGGGGCAATTTTCTGGGGACATTTTTTAGCTGGCTTTGCAGTAATAAACAAAATGAGCTGCTCATTTTGCTTTTAATCATTTTATTTATCGAATCATTTGATTCTAAAGCACCTAATATTGATTTCTTGGATCTATTTACTTTTTTAAACTTTCTTCTAAGTCTCATTATTTCAGACATATTTTTTCTGCATTTTTTATATAGCTTCTGCTTTCTGGGTGTGAGTTCTGTAAATGTTTTTACATCCAACTCCTTTAATATTCCTTTTCTGCAGTGGCCGAGAGTCTGAACATTAGAGTGTTTCATGGATTTAGAACATTGAGATGTACTGGCTGTAACGGTCGTTTCCATTTGACCTGCAGGCTCCAGCACCTGAAACATTAATTCACGATTAATTTATGTGTTGCCTATACATAAATGGGTTGAATTGGTAAAGAACGGAAACGTAGAGAAAGGACTACGTGGAGATGGATGGAGGAGGCCTTGACCCGAAGATGAATGCCCAACCAAATCAATAGACAGTAACAATGTAACAATGCATGAAATTAGTTAAGTTTGTTTATATAATAGATTTATATTTATGGATTATCAAAATCTTATTCGAGAATGCATTACAAATATATATGTAGGAAATTAGCAAATTAAAAATTCAAATATAATTGAATTTAATGTAAATATTAAATATCATAATTCATATTAAATACTCAAATAATTTAGATTTACATAGGACCTATAATTTTTTTGGAAACATAAGGCTTATTATTATTATTGGTAAAGAAAGCGATAGGGATTTTTGGTGAAGAGTTTGTCCGGGGAAGTACTGGCACCGTACCTATTTATTTCCAATGCCCTTAACAAGCCACCCAACGCTGACAACGGCATCCAGTAACTTAAGAATTTATGTATTTCGAAATGTACAGGGTTGCCTCAAAGTTAATTACCTATAGCTAATTTACACCACTATATATATGTAACTTTTAAGTAAAATGCAAACAAAGATGTTTTTTACTTGGTTGTGTTTATAGGGTCTGAACAAAATGGCTGTGACATACATACAGACAGTTATAAGGATTTCATGATTGACTAAAGAACCCTACAAAGGACACAATATAACAAAAATACTCACATGTGTTATTTGTGCTTGTCTCGGTGCATTACTTTGTTCATCTCGTAATTGGGTTAGTATATTTTTTGCTTCAGTAGGAATCGCAAACTTATTTAGTCTTTTTCTATCACTGTATATGATGAGTTATCAAAATGTTTACCACATAGCATTTTATACTGTGTGTACAATTTTTCCAGTGATTCATCTGTGGTCCAATCTTCATCAGGAAAACAAAATTTTGCCCAAGTTCTAACCCTGAAAAACATGTTTTTATTAGGTACATAAAATGTTTGTAATGGTATAAAACAACTGATGGTGATAAGATAGATATGTAGATAAGCCTTAGTTCATCCTCATAAACATCTGTTGTTTTTCTTCAATCTCGATAAACCGTCTAATGAAAAAATAATATGGAAATCAGTATATCCATATGTCAGCTACATTGCCATCAATAGACAAGACAGACAAAGAATTAAACTACCTTTAATTTTATATGTAGAATGTTATCAATTTATATTGTCAGCTATAAGACATTTGCAAAATGAATTCATGTTTAAAGGACAAATACGCTATTTGCGAACATATCAATATCATCACATCGTCATCATCAATATCAAGGTATAATTTCGACTAAACGACTGCAATCAAGTGAGATTGTCACAATAAGACAATATACCTACCTGAATTGATTAAAATGTTGAGTTAAATCAAAATTTTATATTGATAGTGGTATGCAAATAGATCTGTATTGTCTTCTAACATAATTATATTGTCACCTAACTAAAAAGTAATGTACTTATTCTTCTTGTATTCTTGTATTGTTGTTAGTCTGTCTAGTCTGTATACATAGCGAAAACTAAGTTTCCAACTAATAAGGTAGGTATTTAGACACCAATTTTAAGTAAGATAATATTATGTAACTACACAATACAATGCAGGTACTTACTTCAGACTCCCACTACGCTTGGACGGAAGTGGAAACCTGTGGAAAGTCAAAAAAGAATCTTCTTTTGAGGTTATGCCACATTTTGCACAGTTTACAGTTCCCTTTTCAGCCATTATGAAAAAAACTGGACAACAAAACGTTTATATAAATAAATATTCAGTCTTATGAATTTCACAGAACACAGAAGCGTCAATTTCGCACTGGAAACTCTATCTCGAAATTTTCGATTTCACATCACTGAAGCGTCATTTTTGTAACTCGGTTCAGAGAGTGAATCTGCCAAGTTATATCTGGGTAGATTTGCTACGGGTGCGCGACCCCGGACTGCTCTAGCTGCTAATGCCATAGCCTACTTATTCCAATGGCATTAGTATCCTTTCCTTTCCTGTTCAATTTCCCCTGGCATATCCCTGGTAGAGGTTGGTTTTTATTTGAGGTAGCTAATGGATATCATTCACTCTCCTTGCTCGTCACTAGACGATTTTTGCAAGAGGTTATCCTTTAGTAGCCTTTAACGAAACCTGGATGTTTCAATGGGACACATACATATATGTGTATGTGTACATTGTGTACCTATGCCCAACGTGTCACTCTTGTTTTGATTGGACCAACTCTAGGTGGAAGCACGATGTTGGTCTACTTAGTCTTCTTTCTCTGGCATAGTGTATTTATTTATTTATATAAGGAACACCAACTTTATACATAATATGCTTATTTTATAAATTTTGATAAGAGAATATAAGAGATGGACACAACATTCAATAGGTATACTTAAGTATTTACTATTAATTAACAATTTGATATCAGTTTTACTTAAGATTACAGTGGTAACTTTAATTCAGGCATTTTAGCTTAAAATAAAATACTTAAGTATGGTGATAATCAGACTGGTGGTCTGTTACTCCTACACTTATAGTAAACTTAAACTAATATATTCTAATCTAATGATAATGAGGGCTGCGGAAAATATTCCAGCAGTTTTTTTTTAAACAATAGTATCATCATGAAAAATGTCTAAGTATTCAATTTTGGTATTCAATTTTTTTTATCGATTACATAGTCTTACAGTAGGCGCCTGTAGGCCTGTGTTACTGTTACAGAATGGTGTATAGAGTATTTAGTTAAAGGACGTCTAGGGATTGTATTTGGCTCAACTAAGTCAAAATTTTCAACAATAGATATACTGTTAATTTTGTTATTAATGTTTTAGTGAAGAAAAGAAAGTTCCAATACCCTACGGCGGCGGTGGTATAGGGATTCAATGTTAAAATGTTTTATTCTGATGTGGTATGGTGATCTAAGGAATATCTTACATTAACTTCTGCGTCCCTGATAATGTGTGTAGCGTCAAATGGGCATGTAGCGACGCCAGCGCTTGAGTGTTGTTGTCTACACTTTTAGGGATAGATATGCATTCTAAACTGGAAAAACTACTTTAGGTACGTAGTTGAATATTTTCAGGTAAATATCTCATCCATATCTATAGTAGTTTTACCCATTTTAATAATAATCTGTTTGTAGAAAACATAAGCTTAGCAGTCTTATTTCTAGCACAAAACACTAGTAAAAAGGTATTTTCTAGACCTTCGTGATACATCGTCTGGCACATCTTCACTTTCATAGATTGTTGTCAAACGTAGGTTTATATAGACCCGGACTGCTCTAGCTGCTAATGACATAGCCTTCTTATTCCAGTGGTATTAGTATCCTTCACCTTCTTGTTCCATTTCCCCTCTCACATATCCCCGGTAGAAGTTGGATTTTATTTGAGGTAGCTAAAGGATATCATTCACTTTCCTTGCTCGTCACTGGACGATTTTTGCAAGAGGTTATCCGTTAGTCACCTTTTACGACACCTGGATGTTTGAATCGGACACATACATATAATATGTGCCCAACGTGTCACCTTTATTATGCTTAGACCAACTCTTGGTGAAAGCACGATGATGGTGTACTTAGTCTTCTTTCTCTGGCATAGTCTAGAATTGAGTAGGTATTTGGAATCGCTTATTTCACAACGGTTACAGGCAAAGTAATTTCTAATTACTTTGCCTGTAACCTCATCGCAACTGGAAAGTTTGATTACATATTATATATACCTACGCCCGACGATAATGTGCGTAGTGGTGTCGAATGAGCAAGTTTTGAAAGCTTAAAAATTCAGAAAGCAACACCCAAGCGCTGGCGTCGCTGCCAGCGCTTGGGTGTTGCTTTCTGAATTTTTGTAGATGTATGTATATGTCATTTCTAGCACCAAACACAAATGAATAGGTATCATCTAGCTAGACCTTCGTGATACATCGTCTGGCACATCTTCACTTTCACAGATTGTGTTCAAACGGAGGCTTATACCTAGACCCGGACTGCTCTTGCTGCTAATGCCATTGCCATAGCCTTCTTATTCCAGTGGTAATATCCTTTCCTTTCCTGTTCAATTTCCCCTCGCATATCCCTGGTAGAGGTTGGTTTTTATTTAAGGTAGCTAAAGGATATCATTCACTTTCCTTGCTCGTCACTAGACGATTTTTGCAAGAAGTTATCCTTTAGTCGCCTTTAACGAAACTTGGATGTTTCAATTTTACACATACATATATGAGTAGGTACCTATAATGCCTAACGTGTCACTCTTGTTTTGCTTTGACCAAATCTTGGTGGAAGCACGATGATGGTTTACTTAGTCTTCTTTCTCTGGCATAGTGTAAACTGTCAATAAAAGGATAGTCTAGGATTGAGATGGTACATGGAATCGCGTATTTCGCAACAGTTACAGGCAAAGTAATAAGAAATTACTTTGCCTCTAACCTCATCGCAACTCGAAAGTTTGATTAGACAGACATCACTTTGTATTTTTTTTATTTATTTTTTTGGGCTCGCTAGTTTTAGCATTTGCCATTTTCTGTTTTTTTTATATGTTATTTTTATTATTAAAAAAAAAATTTGGGAAACATTTACAATATTTAAAATAAACCTACAATAAAAACGAGACGAAACAGGATAAGGATCAGGAGAGTAATAGGATAGGAAAATGTTAAGGGGAACTGTTATACATACTTTATACACTATATATTTATATTATTTGTACAAATAAAGGATGCTAAGCAATGATATATACAAGGGTCTAAGGAGGAAAGGAGGGAGGCAATATTTATAGGAAGCGGAATATGGAGGGAAAGGAGATAATTATAGAAGGAACTGTGGTCGTATAAGTTACAAGAAAAAAAAAATGATTTTCGTCACCAAATTCATCACCGCACTCGCAAGAAGGGTTACTTACAATTTTCATCCGGGCTAGATGGGCTGGGGTACACGTATGACCCAGCCGCATTCTTATGATAACTGTTGTTGCACGTTTATTGAGTTTTATTTTAAAAAACCAAGGTTTGACTGGAACACTTGTTTGTATAAATCTGTAGTGTTTTGCCTTATTACCCTCGTTGCCCTCCCAAGACTCATCCCAAGCATTTCTGAGATAAATCCTAGGTAGAGCAAGAAGGTCTTGTGAAAAGTTTTTGTAGGGGAAAATGTCTCCACACTCCACAGCCTCATTAGCTAGAATATCAGCCTGTTCATTGCCGACTATACCGCAATGGTTTGGAATCCACGCGAATTGCACTGCATATCCATTTTCATTACATTCCAAGTGCTTGCTTCTAGAATTCATTATAATTTGGTGGTATGTTTTGGATCGAAATGGGTATTTGATGAGTGCCTGTAGTGAACTCATTGAGTCACTAAAAATTACGGTATTTTTGAGTTTCATCAGTAATATTATATTCCAGTGCTTTAAAAATCCCGTAGCATTCTCCAGTAAACACTGATGTTTCTGGAGGAAATTTAACTTTTTGTACTATATTGTACTCTTTGTGATAAATTCCAACGCCAACATTTTGTATCGGAGAATGCTTGGAGGCATCAGTATAAATCTGATGCCAACCACGCCAACGATCATCAACAATAGATTTAAAATATACATTGGCATTTCTATCATCACGGTCTATGTTTAGGTCAAAGTGTATGGTCGGAAAAAGCGTTAAAGCTTTATAGCTAGAGGTAAAAATGGGAAGAAGATTAGATTGGTGAGTTGGAGCTGACATCGATTTGTGTTTGTAAAAGCTATGATTTAAGTATGGAGGTCGTTTATGTTTCCAATACGTAGAAGTGGTTATGAGTTGGGAAAGACTTTGGATTTTAGGCAGAAGTAACATCACTTTGTTACTCAAGTCAAGACTTTGGTTAGGATTTTTTATTTGTTGGAATTAAAGAGGTAGGTTGCATTCATTATAATCGATTGCCTTTACGGGTCAGACAATTTGACCATTTTTGTAACTCGGTTCAGCACTCTCTGAACCGAGTTACAAAATCTGCCAAGTTATATCTGGGTAGATTTGCTACGGGTTCGCGACCCCGGACTGCTGTAGCTGCTAATGCCATAGCCTACTTATTCCAATGGCATTAGTATCCTTTCCTTTTCTGTTCAATTTCCCCTGGCATATCCCTGGTAGAGGTTGGTTTTTATTTGAGGTAGCTAATGGATATCATTCACTCTCCTTGCTCGTCACTAGACGATTTTTGCAAGAGGTTATCCTTTAGTAGCCTTTAACGAAACCTGGATGTTTCAATGGGACACATACATATATGTGTATGTGTACATTGTGTACCTATGCCCAACGTGTCACTCTTGTTTTGATTGGACCAACTCTTGGTGGAAGCACGATGTTGGTCTACTTAGTCTTCTTTCTCTGGCATAGTGTATTTATTTATTTATATAAGGAACACCAACTTTATACATAATATGCTTATTTTATAAATTTTGATAAGAGATTATAAGAGATGGACACAACATTCAATAGGTATTATTTACTATTAATTAACAATTTGATATCAGTTTTACTTAAGATTACAGTGGTAACTTTAATTTAGGCATTTTAGCTTAAAATAAAATACTTAAGTATGGTGATAATCAGACTGGTGGTCTGTTACTCCTACACTTATAGTAAACTTAAACTAATATATTCTAATCTAATGATAATGAGGGCTGCGGAAAATATTCCAGCAGTTTTTTTTAAAACAATAGTATCATCATGAAAAATGTCTTAAGTATTCAATTTTGGTATTCAATTTTTTTTATCGATTACATAGTCTTACAGTAGGCGCCTGTAGGCCTGTGTTACTGTTACAGAATGGTGTATAGAGTATTTAGTTAAAGGACGTCTAGGGATTGTAGTTGGCTCAACTAGGTCAAAATTTTCAACAATAGATATACTGTTAATTTTGTTATTAATGTTTTAGTGAAGAAAAGAAAGTTCCAATACCCTACGGCGGTGGTATAGGGATTCAATGTTAAAATGTTTTATTCTGATGTGGTATGGTGATCAAGGAATATCTTACATTAACTTCTGCGTCCCTGATAATGTTGAACGCTTGAGTGTTGTTGTCTACACTTTTAGAGATAGATATGCATTCTAAACTGGAAAAACTACTTTAGGTACGTAGATGAATATTTTCAGGTAAATACCTCATCCATATCTATAGTAGTTTTACCCATTTTAATAATAATCTGTTTGTAGAAAACATAAGCTTAGCAGTCTTATTTCTAGCACAAAACACTGTAAAAAGGTATTTTCTAGACCTTCGTGATACATCGTCTGGCACATCTTCACTTTCATAGATTGTTGTCAAACGTAGGTTTATATAGACCCGGACTGCTCTAGCTGCTAATGACATAGCCTTCTTATTCCAGTGGTATTAGTATCCTTCACCTTCTTGTTCCATTTCCCCTCTCACATATCCCCGGTAGAAGTTGGATTTTATTTGAGGTAGCTAAAGGATATCATTCACTTTCCTTGCTCGTCACTGGACGATTTTTGCAAGAGGTTATCCGTTAGTCACCTTTTACGACACCTGGATGTTTGAATCGGACACATACATATAATATGTGCCCAACGTGTCACCTTTATTATGCTTGGACCAACTCTTGGTGAAAGCACGATGATGGTGTACTTAGTCTTCTTTCTCTGGCATAGTCTAGAATTGAGTAGGTATTTGGAATCGCTTATTTCACAACGGTTACAGGCAAAGTAATTTCTAATTACTTTGCCTCTAACCTCATCGCAACTGGAAAGTTTGATTACATATTATATATACCTACGCCTGACGATAATGTGCGTAGTGGTGTCGAATGAGCAAGTAGCGACGCCAGCGCTTGGGTGTTGCTTTCTGAATTTTTGTAGATGTATGTATAATTATGTCATTTCTAGCACCAAACACAAATGAATAGGTATCATCTAGACTAGACCTTTGTGATACATCGTCTGGCACATTTTCACTTTCACAGATTGTGTTCAAACGGAGGTTTATACCTAGACCCGGACTGCTCTTGCTGCTAATGCCATTGCCATAGCCTACTTATTCCAATGGCATTAGTATCCTTTCCTTTCCTGTTCAATTTCCCCTGGCATATCCCTGGTAGAGGTTGGTTTTTATTTGAGGTAGCTATTGGATATCATTCACTCTCCTTGCTCGTCACTAGACGATTTTTGCAAGAGGTTATCCTTTAGTAGCCTTTAACGAAACCTGGATGTTTCAATGGGACACATACATAATATGTGTACATTGTGTACCTATGCCCAACGTGTCACTCTTGTTTTGATTGGACCAACTCTTGGTGGAAGCACGATGTTGGTCTACTTAGTCTTCTTTCTCTGGCATAGTGTATTTATTTATATAAGGAACACCAACTTTATACATAATATGCTTATTTTATAAATTTTGATAAGAGAATATAAGAGATGGACACAACATTCAATAGGTATTATTTACTATTAATTAACAATTTCATATCAGTTTTAATTCAGGCATTTTAGCTTAAAATAAAATACTTAAGTATGGTGATAATCAGACTGGTGGTCTGTTACTCCTACACTTATAGTAAACTTAAACTAATATATTCTAATCTAATGATAATGAGGGCTGCGGAAAATATTCCAGCAGTTATTTTTAAAACAATAGTATCATCATGAAAAATGTCTTAAGTATTCAATTTTGGTATTCAATTTTTTTTATCGATTACATAGTCTTACAGTAGGCGCCTGTAGGCCTGTGTTACTGTTACAGAATGGTGTATAGAGTATTTAGTTAAAGGACGTCTAGGGATTGTATGTAGTTGGCTCAACTAGGTCAAAATTTTCAACAATAGATATACTGTTAATTTTGTTATTAATGTTTTAGTGAAGAAAAGAAAGTTCCAATACCCTACGGCGGTGGTATAGGGATTCAATGTTAAAATGTTTTATTCTGATGTGGTATGGTGATCAAGGAATATCTTACATTAACTTCTGCGTCCCTGATAATGTTGAACGCTTGAGTGTTGTTGTCTACACTTTTAGAGATAGATATGCATTCTAAACTGGAAAAACTACTTTAGGTACGTAGATGAATATTTTCAGGTAAATACCTCATCCATATCTATAGTAGTTTTACCCATTTTAATAATAATCTGTTTGTAGAAAACATAAGCTTAGCAGTCTTATTTCTAGCACAAAACACTAGTAAAAAGGTATTTTCTAGACCTTCGTGATACATCGTCTGGCACATCTTCACTTTCACAGATTGTTGTCAAACGTAGGTTTATATAGACCCGGACTGCTCTAGCTGCTAATGACATAGCCTTCTTATTCCAGTGGTATTAGTATCCTTCACCTTCTTGTTCCATTTCCCCTCTCACATATCCCCGGTAGAAGTTGGATTTTATTTGAGGTAGCTAAAGGATATCATTCACTTTCCTTGCTCGTCACTGGACGATTTTTGCAAGAGGTTATCCGTTAGTCACCTTTTACGACACCTGGATGTTTGAATCGGACACATACATATAATATGTGCCCAACGTGTCACCTTTATTATGCTTGGACCAACTCTTGGTGAAAGCACGATGCTGGTGTACTTAGTCTTCTTTCTCTGGCATAGTCTAGAATTGAGTAGGTATTTGGAATCGCTTATTTCACAACGGTTACAGGCAAAGTAATTTCTAATTACTTTGCCTCTAACCTCATCGCAACTGGAAAGTTTGATTACATATGATATATACCTACGCCCGACGCCAATGTGCGTAGTGGTGTCGAATGAGCAAGTAGCGACACCAGCGCTTGGGTGTTGCTTTCTGAATTTTTGTAGATGTACCTATATATATGTTACCTATATAATTTTTGTAGATGTACCTATATATATGTACCTATATATATGTTATTTCTAGCACCAAACACAAATGAATAGGTATCATCTAGACCTTCGTGATACATCGTCTGGCACATCTTCACTTTCACAGATTGTGTTCAAACGGAGGTTTATACCTAGACCCGGACTGCTCTTGCTGCTAATACCATTGCCATAGCCTTCTTATTCCAGTGGTATTAGTATCCTTTCCTTTCCTGTTCAATTTCCCCTCGCATATCCCTGGTAGAGGTTGGTTTTTATTTAAGGTAGCTAAAGGATATCATTCACTTTCCTTGCTCGTCACTAGACGATTTTTGCAAGAAGTTATCCTTTAGTCGCCTTTAACGAAACTTGGATGTTTCAATTTTACACATACATATATGAGTAGGTACCTATAATGCCTAACGTGTCACTCTTGTTTTGCTTTGACCAAATCTTGGTGGAAGCACGATGATGGTTTACTTAGTCTTCTTTCTCTGGCATAGTGTAAACTGTCAATAAAAGGATAGTCTAGGATTGAGATGGTACATGGAATCGCGTATTTCGCAACAGTTACAGGCAAAGTAATAAGAAATTACTTTGCCTCTAACCTCATCGCAACTCGAAAGTTTGATTAGACAGACATCACTTTGTTACTCAAGTCATGACTTTGGTTAGGATTTATTATTTGTTTTAATTAAAGAGGTAGGTTGCATTCATTATAATCGATTGCCTTTACGGGTCAGACAATTTGACCATTTTTGTAACTCGGTTCAGAGAGTGAATCTGCCAAGTTATATCTGGATTCTGGGTAGATTTGTATGGCATTAGTATCCTTCCCTTTCCTGTTCTATTTCCCCTGGCATATCCCTGGTAGAGGTTGGTTTTTGTTTGAGGTAGCTAAATGATATCATTCAGTTTCCTTGCTCGTCACTAGACGATTTTTGCAAGAGGTTATCATTATATCGTATTGAAGATATTCACTAGTGGTTATTTTCACTCACTGTTTAGTTTGATGTCCATCGATGAGATCTTCTAATATTTGTTACTGTGTCCAATAATGTAAACACTGGATCAGATAGATAGGTGCACAGTCTGTTTTGGAATTAATTTACTTAAAGACACTTTACTTGTACACTGGTGGAAGGGGCAAAAAGTCGCGTGTGCGCGTGCGATGTAGTGCACGTCCCTCAGGTTTTTATCTTCGTGGTCACTTGTAGCGGTGGCGGCGGCCTCTCAAACAATATTCCGACTATGGATTTTTTTACATAAATAAAGAAATAAAATAATCAAATTACACTAACAGATTCGCGTAACTTTATCATAATTTACACTACATTGTGAAGGAATATGTATGTTGTGTAACCCAAAGACAAAGTCATTATTAATTATAGTTCGGCAGTAAAAACTACAATATAATAGATATAGATAGAACCCCCCTTACTCTGGGTTCTATCTAGAACCCAGAGTAAGTTTAGTATTAGTAGTATAGGGTATGTGTACCTAAGTACCTACTAAATAATCAAAATACATTAGTGTTGTTGGTAGACAGACACCTATGCTTATAACGCTTGTCACTGTATCCCTAACACACAAATTTACAAATCATAAGTACAATTCTGTGTTTACAAATATGTCATATACATATATTGTAGATTGGGCTTACCTGTGGGCTTACCTACCTTTACCTTAGCCCATCGACCAGATACCATGCCTTAGCCTAACACCTTGTAGATTTTTTGTAAACAAACCATGACACAAATAAGTAAAACCTCAGTCGCTTGGCGCTGAGTTTCCGATACAGGTAAGAATTGTCAGCAATATTAATTTATTGTAGGAAGGAACTCGTATAAATAAATAATGTAAAAATGTTTTGAAAAAGACACGACAACAGAGTTTGTTTACAAGCATTCATTAATATTTTTAGTCTTAAGTGTGTGCCTTATTATTATATCACTTTATATAGGTATCTTACTATATATCACTAACTCGTTCATTATAATAAGTTATTTTATTCTGTGTGCGTGCTTTACTGTAACATGAATGTTTTGCGGTAAAGTATGAGTTAAAAAAAAACGTACGAAAACTATGACTGAGCAATAATTATGATTTTTATGTTATTTGTTACATTTAATTAGGTATTTTAAAATAAGACGTATAAAAAAATTACTCATTCAACTATGCTTATCTCATGTCCGGTTGAGAGTAGTACCAATGTACATACATGATATTCATGCATTTTGCATTTTTACCTGCAGAAAGGTACTAAGTACGTAAGAAAGGTTAAAATAAAAAACCTTTCTTTCATCTTTCATAGATAAAAATACCTTCTCAAGAAGTTGGTATGTATGATATTGTAGGTACCTACTGTGTCTAGTTTTTTTATTAATAATCTTTTTTTAAAACATCATTTTTGTCATTTACTAATTAGCCGAAAATTTCACATCTAATATAAATGTTCTTGTATTTCTTAATATTGTTTGACGTTACATTAGAAAAATTCTGTACCTACATTAGATGTGAAATTTTAGTACCTAGACTATATAGTCATGATGATGATGATGATGATAAAAATGGTGGCAAATATTGTAGGTATTTTCTTTGTATGTTCAGTTCCTTCAAATTCTGTGTGTACCTAATCTAAATAAATGTTTAAATCAAATGGTTTTGTTTCATTTCTTCGTCAATTTATTTAGGTTTCAATTAGGTATAATGGAATTATGGGATAAAATAGGCATTCATAGTAGGGAAAAAAAATCTTCATTGATCTTTGCGTCTAAATTTTAAAAGGAGGTTATATAGTATAGTTCTCATATCTGAGCCTGCACTACTCACATAGCTACCTTACCTAGTAGGAAGAAGAAAGAAAAGGAAATGGGAAGAAGTAGGAAATAAGATTTTGGAGTACCTACAGCAGTGGCAAGTATGCCTATACTTACCTATACTAGCGATGGCGTTGGTAGAACCTTTTGTTTATTTATTAGGTACTAGTAGGTAAAACATATTCCTCCTAGACGTCGTCGTTGACAAGTAGCTAGAGGCAGGCCCTCGGAAAAATAAAACTCCTTTTGAATGTAGGAAATAGGAATCAATACGGAAATGCCTAGTATGGGAAATAAGTTAGTACTAGCGCAGATAAATAATAATATATACAGATGCCTCATCTCTATGTTAAAAATGGGACGCTCTTCGGGCGAGATTTGTGCGGGCCAACCAGTTATCGTTTTGAGTTTACTAGATGGCGCAAGACTTGGCCAAGATTACAATGAAAAATGCAACCTTCCACTACTAGATGTCGTCTCGTGCGTTAATTTAACTCACCCTTTCCTTTTACTAATAATTTAGCTAAAAAGAAATAGCTGCCACTTGAGCTTGCTAATCCTTTGAGCTATGCTGTTTACCGCTGGGGTAAACCTGTTCTTGAGTGGAGAACGCGACTTGGCAAACGTAGTGTAGGCCGCCCACCGACCAGGTGGGTTGACGATTTGCGAAAGACTGCTGGCGGATGCTGAATGCGGCAAGCTGAAGACAGGTCGCTATGGCGCTAATTAGGGAAGCTGGGTATAATGTCGATGAGGGAAGGCCTATGAACGCAGTGGACTAATATAGACTGATGATGATGACTTAAAATTATGATGAGGTAAAATGAATCTTCATAGAAATATACTAGTTTCGGCCTGCGGCCTGCATTATTCAGAAATCACCATGGAGCGCACCCTCCTGCCTGCACGCTGTTAGCGGTCACACGGAGGCGCGGCGGCCGACAAAATCGAAGCAGCGCTGTAGGTAAGTATGTATATTTGTAACTGACGATTAGGGCTGCGTTGCTTGATCGCGATAGCCCTTGAGGTCGGGACTCAAGCCATCAGTACGGTAAGACATCTAATAATAGGTAGGTACCTACCCACAAGCCACAACACAAACTCTGCTTAACTTAAGGCTAAATGATGTGTGGATTGTCCTGAACTTTTTATTTATGGATTAAAAATTTGCCTATGGTAGTAGCCAGGACCTACAAATATCCAAAATTTATGCCGTTCCGTTCAATAGTTTAGTTTCGCAAAAAAGCGTATCAAAAATACTTGCCTACATCCATCCAAATTTCTTAATTATTATGTTAGTGTTATCTTTGCCTACAACAATTAAGAATGATGAAATAGTAATTAAAAGTCTAGGAAAATTTTATCAAAACCAAAACTAAGTTCAGACCGTAGTGAAAAAATTCTATGTCTATGGTTTAGACGACATCGGTTAGTGTCATCTAGCGGAAATTCGCAAAACTACATACATAGATCGAACCCTGACTGAAAACACTTCGCAATCTTAGCATGTTTCAAGTTCAAGTCTTCGCAAATGGCAAATGTAAAACAAATGTGTCGACTCTTTGATTTAGAGCTTTAGCTCTGGCTGGTATGGGTAAAGAATACTTTAGTACTATACTTATAAATCTGTGGTAAAGAAAGATCCCGTAAATATGCTGAAAATGACGAATATGTCTGGGCCGCAAGAGCTGCACGAAGACCAGATATTGCATTTTATAAATATTTTCTTATATGAAATAGCATGCGAGACATCGCGCCGAACGATTGGTAAAATCCCGATTTTCTTTACGAACATACGCATTCCATCGTAACTAAATTGGTTCTGAACTTCATCGGTATTCCATTAAGAACAACCAAACATTAAGACCTAATCAGAAACGAAGATAAAAATATATGATGAATGCGATACCATACAGCGCGTGCGATGCGTTGCGTGTGATACCATACAGCGCGTGCGATGCGTGTGATAGATTTGGATTCTTGGACGACCGATGTGGCGCGGTGGGGTGGGCGAAGGTCTGCCTGCGACGCAGAAGCTTGCGGTTTCGATTCCCGCCTCGGGACAAAAATGTGTGTACGATGTGCAGACATTTGTTCAGGGTGTGGTCGTTTTCTATCTATAATAAAAAAATATCTAACTATATTATGTATATCAGTTATCTAGTAGGTACCCTCTGCACAATATGGAACAATGCAACATTACTTGTTCCTCGATTGAGCAAGTAAATGAACATACATACTTACCTGGATTTGGTGATTGACAAAAGATTTAACTGGCATGAACACATAAAATTTGTAATAAGTTCATTTTTCTTTTGGCAAAATTCTACATATTTAAATTTAAAGTTAACAACAGTAGGTACCTATGTTCATAATATTTTTTTTAGTAAAATAAATGAGTACCCATTGCTTAGAGAAACCTAACAGGCACTTAAGTAGTGCCAAGTTATGTAATGAAATTTTTATAAACAAATGGTATCCTTTAAATCCTTTTTAGAAAACAGACAGCAGATGTTAGAAAATTGAAAGTAAAAAGAAAGCGGGTCAGATCGGTTTCCAAATGAGTAGGTATTTTCCTAGGGAATTTCTTGGGGAATGCCAATGGTTGAGCTAGGTACTATAGGAATTCCCCAAGGATCATCATTAGGAAATACCTTGGAAATACCCGTTCGTAGTTCTTGAACTACGAACGGGTATTTCCAAGGTTTAGAGTTATTTCCAAAGCGCCAAGGCGTTAACGACATAGTGTACTTGGTTAGGGTGAAATTATACAGTACGCGGACGTTAACCACATAGGTACATTTTAAAAGAAACGATCGCTAAATTGAGTACGGTCTCCTTTTTTGTTTAGATCCTCGGATCTTTGGTTTTAAGCTATTCATTTCGTGATGTCATTTGACTGTAATTTTTTATATTTTCTATAATTCATGACATTTCTTGTAATTTGACGTACCTTTTGGTATCGAAGTGTATACTAATATTTATATTATTTGCAAAGATTCTAGGATCCTACGTTCATTATTTGATATCCCGTTTGTCCCACCAACACGTCGATGACGATTGGTGGGACGAACGGGACATCATTTTACCTTCAAATGAATGCATGTTGGTGGGACAAACGGGATATCAAAAAATTTCAACTGTCCAATGTCTAACTATCACGGTTCATGAGATACAGCCCGGTGACAGACGGACAGATGGACAGCGGAGTCTTAGTAATACGGTCCCGTTTTACCCTTTGGGTAGGGAACCCTAAAAACGAGAGAATAAAACTTTTTAAAATATAAAACTGTTTTTAAAAGAATGCCTGCGCTTTCGTGGGGGCAGCGAGCGCGTCGTCCGCTTTTGCCTTTTGATCTTGAAAATGTTTAGTCCGTTTTTCAGTTAGATTCATTAACTACCAGTGAGATAAAAATCATGAGGAGGCCTGCGTCCAGCAGTGGACCATTTCAGGCTGTTGAGATGAGATGAGATAAACTACCAGTCCATTCATAAGCTAACCTTCCCTGGATTGCACAGTGTCTCGTAATATATGAATAGGATAAGGGTGAAGATTACGCGTGAAAGGTGGTATCATAAAATCGTCTCTCTCGTACCTACGTTCTAGGTACGTTAGACGTTCACTGTCACAAAAAACTGCTGGCAGATCCTGGATGCGGCAAGCTGAAGACAGGGCGCTATGGCGCTCATTAGGGGAGGCCTGTTTCCAGCTGTGGACTAGTCTAGGCTGATGATGATGTAAAGTCCAGGCTTAGAACAACATCTGTTCATAATTTGAGCTCTATCCGATCAATGGGATTGTTGATATCGAGAAATAACAAACATCCAAAAATCTATCAATTAGGGATGTCTTATGTAGGTATGATCCCTAATTGATAGTTTAAAAGTAAATTAAAAGTACCTACCATAAACTTAGAACTATAGGTATATACGAAGTTGTACTGCAGTACATGGATGGTACTGCAAAGGTTATTGACCCTAGGGCCAATAACCTTTACATGATTGTTAATGCATTTCCTATTTTGTGCTACTTAATCTGTGTTGCTGTTTCTATGAATGTATCTGTGAACCGAATACATTATCATAATTATTATCGCAGCTTTAAAGAATAGAATAATAACAAAATATTGGTTCAAATTACACAAGAAAATAGAGTGATAAACTATAATTAATGAAGCGATATGAAGTTAAAGTTTATTTTACTGTAAAATAATAAAATAATATTAAAAGCACAACTTTAGTGTTTTATAACTAACATTTCTGTGATCATATGTGAAGTTAAAATCATTCAGGTAAAGTTTGATTCAGCAATAGAACAGTCAGTTGATTTACCTACTAACCAGTCACTTCCATCAATATAAAGTGGTTTATTTATTATTATTATTAGTTCGGTCATCCCACTAACTGGACAACTGGACAAAGGCCTCCGCGTATCTCTACTGAACATAGGACTCCATAGCGCCTCGTCTTCAGCTTGCCGCGGTCTGTCGCATGACGTCATAACGGCTGGCCGGAGGGCGTCTTCAGGTTGCTGCAGGCAGTAGTCCCGCAGGACATTATAGCAGGTAGGTAGGTGTCATACACTACCTGTGAGCAGTCTCGGTCTCTGCTCAATAATATGTTTTTTGGTTAGCCCAGCGGTTGAACTTCTTCGCGAGACATGGCCGGCCAACAGCTACTTCTGCATGCAGCTCCTGCACCCAAGTGTCCACGTCTCAGCCCAGTACAGGAACAGGTAGAATGCACAGATGGAAAACTTTTGTTTGCGGATATTCTGTCCTACCTACTAACACAACCCCAGAACACGCAATGTTTTCACTTCCAACTGCGCTGATGGATGATCGAATGTTGCCAGGGTACCTATCTATTGTGTAATAATAATAATCAAGTATAAAATCATTGTAAATATTAGTTTTAATTTAAAATTTATTATTTAATTGTAATTTTCTTTTTATTGTTATTATTATTACACAATACATAGGTTTTAAACGAAGGAAGGTAAGGTCTCTGGATGGAAAAGGATTTTCTTATTTCCTAGTAGAACCTGTCTCTCTACTCCTCAACGACGACGACTATGACGAATAATTTTTAGCTGATGACTAGTAATAAACAGAGGTTCTGCCATCATTGTCAGCCTATACTTGCTGCTGTACTTCAATATCATTCAGCATCAGCTGGATTTATGACTCCCTTCATAAGTATTCCAATAATAATCATCATCATATGGTAGTCCACAGCTGGACATAGGCCTTCCCTAATAGGCGCCATAGCGCCCTGTCTTCAGCTTGTCGCATCCAGCATCTGCCAGCAGTCTTTAATAAATCGTCATCCAACCTGATCGGAGAGCGTCTTACACTACGTCTGCCGAGTCGCGGTCTCCACTAAAGTACACGTTTATTCCCAGCGGTTGTTCTTCTCGAGATATGGCCAGCCCATTGCCACTTCAGCTTGCTAATCCTTTGAGCTATGTCGGATAGTCGGATGTTGGTATTCGTTACTAGGTATCTATGAGGGTATCTAGCTAGTAACGAAAGTAGCTAAGATTATTTCTAGAGAGGAACGTATATTTCCTACTATTAACTCTTCTGTCAGAGCCTTTTAACTAACTACTAATAAATGTAAAGATCTGTCAATAAGGTATCCTTTTCCTACTTAAACAAGGTAAATTTCTATCGACAAGAATTCCAATTCCCTACAAAGATCTGTCGATGAGGACAAATTTTTCCTCCTTTTCATATTTAGAGGCTGAGATCTATCAATGAAGATTCCTTTTTCCTACTATGTAATAAAATTTTAAGGCAAAAAAAACCTGTTAATAAGGATGCCTTTTCTTCCTTTCAAATTTAGAGGTCCTAACTCCGATCTGGCGATGGAGGAGTTTTCCTACTTATAAAATAGCTGCTAATGAGACTTCTTTTTTCCTACTATAAGAGGTAAACATCGGTCTATGAGTAGGTATGCCTATTTTATACCATATTTCAATATGACCTAATTGAAACCTAAATAAATTAACTAAGAAATTAAAAAAAACCATTTGATGTAAACATTTATTCAAATTACACACATTTTGATGGTTACATAAATAACAATACCTAAAAAGCACATACAATATTGGCCACCATGTTTGTTGAGTATATTAATCGTAATTCGATAAATTACATTCTACGTATTAATTAAGTACTTAGAATCTATTTTTAAAAAGTTTTTTCTCATAGTCATACAACATTAAAAATGATAAGAACATAAACTACATTATGTTTATTTGTGAAAAGTTCATTTAATATGTGACTAACCCTTATAATATTAAAATAAGATAAGTAATAAAACTAGATACAGTACAATATTGTAAATATAAAATTTCTGAATATATATTTTTATCTAAGAATGAAAAATGAAAAAAAATAATATACTATATAAATGCAAAATGTAGGTATATACTCCAATCAATCATGTAGGTACTTAAACGGACAGGAATCAGATAAGTATAATTTTTAAACAAATAAATTTAAAATAACAATAATACAGGGTGTTAGTGTAAACAGTCTTATCCTTGAAACCACGTATGTACACCCCTAAAATAAGACGATACAAGTTATTATTAAAAATTAAAATCAATCAGTTTCGATGGAATTTCATAATTCATTTCTCTGCTATCCTACGTGATTTCATGGACACCCTAGTGACCTTATCACGCCGCGCCGCCCGCTCTCGCCTGTAGCCGGCCGCGCCGGTGGTGTAGGTATCGAAACCACTCGAATCGTAGGTACCTACAACTTGTGATGGAATTTTCTTCATACTTTTCCTGGCTTAGGACAGGCAAAAATAGCTACTCTAACACATTTGCCAGTAAGTAGGCTAAAGTAGGTAGGTACTTAAACTTACTTTGAAATGATAGGGGTGTTGGCCATCGATGTGGAGGGTTTTCCAAACTGTCCAGTGCGACACATTGAAGAGACGAGCTGCCCTTCTAGTCTAGTACTCCTCTGGATTCTCCGCGAAGAAATTCAAGATTTCTTCTTGAAGGTTGACCGCCATCTGTTGGTTGCCATGCCACGACCTTGTGCATGACTAGGCACGGTGAACTGGCCGTAGGCACGTAGCCTTTGTGTAGCCGCTAGGATCGTTTCCCGGCTTGGCACACGTTGTTCTGGGAACCGCTCTGCGTACATCGTACGAGCCAAGTTCATGTTGTCACCAGCGATGGCATAAAGTCGCACCTTTTCAGTCCACTGTTCATTTAATTTTGTGAACGACATCGTCACTTCTCTACTTAACACAATACGGGAACAAATCAAATCGGCACATCACAAATTAGCACGGAATGCGTCGTGCGTGACGTGCTCACTACCTAGCAGGCGGCCTGTGACTGGCGAAGTGGCGAGTGGCGCGTAGGCGGCGCTTTTGAGTCAGCCGGCGGCGGCGCGCGAGCAGCGGCGTCTTTGTTTGATACCGACAAAGCGAGCGAGCGGCGGCGCGGACGCGGCGTAGGTATAGGGGTGTAGGGTGAAATGCTTTTATGATGTATGAGGATTTTTTTTTCAAAATTATGTAAAAAAAAAAGTTTAGTTTTTTCATCGGTTTTGGACTCTGCTCATGATTCTGAACCTCTGGTTTCAAGGATAAGACTGTTTACACTAACACCCTGTATACAAATAATATAATCATGTTAATACTAAAGAAGTTTTATAGTCATAAGAATAAATATTTTTTCTTTAAAGATACAGTGCCAAGCGTTAAAGACATCTAAAACATATTAATAATAATTATACTAATGTACCTATTACCAGTTTTTATTGCCGAATCGAATGTTTTACGAACGTTTTACAGAAACATTTTTATGGGTTTCTAAACATATTCCTTCACTGTAGTTTTAATTATGATAAAATTATAATAATAATATATATTATAATATAATATTAATCCGTTATAATATATTATTTTTCTTCTCTATCAGATTTTAAACTATATGGTATAAAAAATTAGTGACAGACACGCGAACTGTTTTAGAGGTTCAGGAATTTCGTGACTGATGAGCAAGTGAACTTGTTAAAGACGTTCTCTTGTGGGAACTAGTTCCTTTTAGTATTATCGTTCCTGAACCACACAAGAATACCATAGTTTTAAGTGCCTACCACACGGCCACTGGCATACCTAACCAACATTCTGGCATTAGTACAGATATACACATTAGGGGTCCTCCATTAATGACTGATGTTTGTAACTTCCTCTCCGATGATAGGTACGTAGTGGGTGAGGTTTTAGACTAAGCTATTTCTTCCTAGGGACTAACTGCACGTAAGTAAATTTTATCGTGTGTAGATAGAAAGGTTATTTTTTTACATTATGACTGTATGGCAAAATGTATGGTAAAAAATAGGATGAGGATCATTAACCCTTCAAATTGTGAACTTTAGTAATACAATAGTTAGGTAGTCGTAAAACAAAGGACCAGAAATTAAAATAGTCTACGAGACCCGGACCCATAATCTTCATCATCATCATCAATGGCCTTTACACCCAAGCATTATGGATTATTATGTAGTGTCCGTTTTGCGGAACTTAAGTTGATAACTTGTAAGGCCTTTAAGGACCCAGTGTCCAGATGCGGGAAGATTTGTTAAGACAGGCGTAATAAAATGCAGGACGAAACACTGTTTTGAACATAATTTCTCACGCGCTTTGCGGGAGTGAAAAGTGCATGGAAATTCATATACCTACATGAATTATATTAGTACATATATGAATTAAAATATCAGTGAAGTTTTAAATAACATTTTATTATTTAATATAGTGAGTGTAGTTATTGCAAAATAGTGTAAATTTGTTTTCAGGCATCGTGTGATTATAAATATTATTTATCTTATTATAAATACAAATATGAATTGTGGTGTGTTGCATTTATACTACCAAAAAGAAGACTTGGATTCGTTTCACTTATGTTCCTTATTAATTAAATAACTTATATGTATACTGTGACTTTGTGCTGTCTATCAAACGCGTGTACTTATTATTTATAATGGTGAAGATACATAGATATAACGTCAATTTTTTTTTCAGCAACGGAATGCGTCAATAATGATTTTGATTTGTTTTATATAATATTATTACTGTAGTTATTTAGATAAACATTAATCAAATTATGAAAGGAGTTTAATAAATGTAATATTTCAAAAACAATGTGAGTGTAGTAAAGCAATATAGTGGCAACATTTGAAGCATCATTCTTATGATTATAGTTAATGTTATCATAAAATACGTATTTGTATTATGATGAGTTGCATTTACTACCGAAAAGAAGACTTAGATTTGTTTTCACTTAGGTTACTAAATATTAAGTAAACTTACTTTATGGTGTGAATCAAACGCGTGTACTTAATAGCATAATTAGTTAAAACGACACAGCGATAGTCGTTTAATAAAAAATAATTTGACTGAATGTGTAATTCATTATTCATTACATTCATTTGTATTTTTAATATTAATTAGCTGGAGTCGGCTCACTGCGTTTAATATTACTTATAATATGAGTGAAACAACAATGTGAGTATAGTCATAGCAACATTACGTATGAGGCATCTTATGATTATAGTTAATGTTATCATATACAAGTTTGTATTATGATAAATTGTATTTTTACTACGAAAAAGAAGACTTGGATTCGTTTTCGCTTAGGTTACCTACTAAATATTAAGTTAACTTACTTTATGTTGTGAATGATTTGTGGGATGTAAATATTAATTGAAATATAATATTACATAAATTAATAATATGTACGAGTGTAGTTGCGAAATAGTGGTTATTTTAGCGGTATCATTTAACTAAATTTTATTATATAAAAAAAGATTTTATGTTGAGTTGTATTTGAATTATGAAAATGAAGACCGTATTTTATTTTCACTTAGATTGCTTATAAACTTTATGTTGTCTATCAAACGCGTGTACTTAGTTTTAAAATATAGTTGTTACGAGTACTTTTGAGGCATCGTATGATTATAGTTTTAATAAATAAATAAACGATAGTTATTGAGACAAGACTATAGTTTTTAACGAAATGTGCTAGCCGATTAAAGGCATTATATTTTATTTAATTGATTGGTTTTTTGTGAAATATATTAGTAAGTGTACAGTACAGATATATATATTTCTTAAATTACAAGTGTAGTTTAACATTTAGTGAGTGTAATAATGTGAGTGTAGTTATTAAGACTAAGTTAACTTACGTTATAGTGTGAATTAAACGTGTGTACTTAATAGCATAATTAGTTAAACGACACGGCGATAGTCGTTTAGCGAAAATTGCTAAACAACTGAATGCGTTATTAATTATATTTCATTATTTATTATAATAAATTAATAATATAAGTGTAGTAATAACAACATAATAGTTACGTTCGAGGGATATTATGATTATAGTTAATATTAAAATACAAGTTTGCATTTTGATGACTTGCATTTTTACTACCAAAAAGAAGACTTTGATTTGTTTTCGCTTAGGTTACCTATTATTAAGTTATCTTACTATATGGTGTGATCAAGCACGTGTACTTAATAGCATAATTAATTATACCAACACGGTGTTAGTTGTTTAACAAAAAAAGGATGTGAAGTTTTTTATTTTCATTTGTCTTTTCAAAATAAACTAGCTGGAGTCTGCTCACTGCGGTAAATATAAATTACATGAGTGAAGTAAATTTTTTTATTTATAAATTAATAATGTGAGTGTAGTAATAGCGACATATAGTGGTTTCGTTTATTAAGGCATCTTATGATTAAATATGAGTGAATTATAAATTCTTATTTATAAATTCATAACGTGAGTGTAGTAATAATAGCGACATAGTGGTTACGTTTGACGCATCTTATGATTAAAGTTAATGTTATCATAAAGACAAGTTTGCATTACGATGACTTGTATTTTTACTACCAAAAAGAAGACTTGGATTTGTTTCCGCTTAAGTTTCTAAGTATTAAATTATCTTACTTTATGTTGTTTATGAAAGGCAAAGTGTACTTAATAGCATAATTAGATAATATACACACATATAGACACAGCGATAGTAACTACCGCCGTGTATACAAAAATTGGTAACCGACTGAATGCATCAGTTATTATATTGATTTGATTTTTGAAAATAAACCGGCTAGAGTATTACACTTAGATATATATTTCGGAGTTAAATTTGATGGTTCAACGTGAAAAAATTCTAAGTCTATAGGTTCAACAATCTCTTTGCCACTCTCTGTCAGAGTTATGACAAAGACTCGGAAGACGTGCCACAGGTCATGATACCACGCAAAAGGACAAGGCCAAGGGCCAAGCTATAAAAATTGTATTGAAATAGACAAATCAAAGCCAGAACTGACTGACTTAGAAAAGAATGAGATAGAAGTTGTTACAATACAATACAAAACTCTTTATTGTACACCACAAAAAAAAAACAACAAACAGACATAGACCTTAAACATAAAAGTACAATGGGCGGCCTTATTGCTTAGAAGTGATTTCTTCCAGGCAACCTTTGGATGGAGACAAATTTGAAAAATTGGAGAAAGGCAAGGGTGTACCATACATATACATAATAATATATAATCATAATTAACAATTATTCTTTAGGAAGTAGATTTTTATAAAATATAGAATAATATATACTGAATAAATAAATACCAAGAACAAAAAATAAATAAATAAAAGTACCTACCAGTGTTCACTTTTTCGATAGATAAGAATCTTTGACGCGAATATTAAAAAAGCTTACTCGCTACTTACTAGCACGTACGTTTACAATGCATTACTACATACGAATGTTTGTCCACAGGTAAACTGTTCTACAAAGACCTGGTTTCCCGATTCACGCCTTTCTCTGCTAAAGGTGGGCCGGTGACGTTCACTGTACCCTATTGCGACCCAGACTTGCTAACCAATGGAAATTTGACGCGAGCTTTGAAGACAGGTAGTGATTCAGCTTTTCAGTTGTTTGTTGGGCTAGATAATGCTGTGTGAATTGTCCAGCATTATTTATTTATTTATTTTATTTATTTATTTGTGTTTGTGTGTTGATAGAGAGAGGAAATCACTTTGGACCGGAACGTAGGATCCTAGGATCTTTGCTTTGGACAACTTGCAATTCGCTGATGAACCGCAACGACGCTACAAGACCTTTTTCTTAAAAATTAATAATGAGAGTAGGTCCATCTGACCATGACGGAGAAGACCAGCAGTGGGTGGGTGTGGTTGGGTTGCGTTTGATGATGAACATTTTTGCTACCGGAGGTTGGGCCCAAGCTAGCAAACCCTAGTATTTTATAATAATCAAATTTATGATCTAACAAAATTTTGATTTTGTAAAGATATTTTATGTTTGAACCACAATAGGTACTCATAGATTATTTAACAAATTAAGGTTTAAGCGAACTACATTTTTAATAAGTAGTTATAATATTTATTACAGGATATGTACATTAACATAACGGCCTTGTATTTTTATAAAATACAAAAAAAAAAATAACGAAGTAGGTAATTTTGGTTTTATAAAGGTAGTTCGTGCATACGTTTTTCTTAGTGATTACAATGTAATAGATGCCTATGAGATATGAAAACTTGCAACTGTTTTTGATACAATATTTTTGGTCGGTCCATCTCTTATTAACACAATTTTATATGTAATAAAAAAAGCTATTTAGGTACTTAAGTATAATATTTACTACTACGTGAAGGAATATGCATATTTTTATAAAAATAGATAGTTGAGCCCAATTAAATGGCAAAAAGCTATTTTTCGTCCCCAGTGGGATACCTAAATAGGTACATTATAATATAATCTACAACAATAATACCTACTTACGAGTATTACAACTTTTTTGTCACGGGATGTTAGTTCACGAACCAAACATCCAGCATTTAATATTTTTTTACAAAATCTACTCTTTCCGATATTTTTAGTGAACTTTTATTTTAACAGTATTATTTTACTATTTACTAGGTATGTTAGTACACATAATATACAGAGTTTTATCATAGTATAAAGTTATAAAAATATGTGACTAAGAAGGATATTTACATTGAAAATTCTTCGGGAAACATTTATGTTTTGCGTTTGGTTGTCCAAACAGTATATAACTGTGCCTGTATAGATTCATAGCACAAGTTAGAATTTAGTTATATTAAAAATGATTTTAATTAGGTACTTATAATTGGGTAGAAACTGCTTTACAATATGTAATCGTGAAACGGTGACTCCAAGCTGAGAACTGTTGCGGCGTCCGCTGCTCGCTGACACAATCTGGGCTTACAATCTAACTACATATATAACTAAATCACTCACTGAGCTCGCTCGCAGGGGGATGTCGTTACTTCATGTTGGTACATCATCAGTGTTTTCAAACTCTAATTTGACATCACCTCCAAGGCCTTCGACGTCGACCTCATTCTCCGTCGCATTCAGCATGTTGAGAGTTACCTGTGGGTGGAAACATTCTGTGTTCATACCATGCTGCGGTTTGAATCACCTTGCAGTCTTACTTAATAGTAATATGTTAACTTAAAACAGTTGCTTATAGCAGTGTTATTTCTCAAACTGACAGACATAGAAAAGAATGAGCAACTGTTATATGTTAAAATATTTCTATGAACAAGGGGTAGACCTAAAAAATACGCGTGAGAAGGTGCTTCATTTGCTTTAAATCCATTTAGCTTTCATGTAGACTTGTACACGATACACTACAAGAGAATCTATTATAATAAGATATTTACTACAGATCAGAGATAGACCACCCTGGTGGACATATACATTAACAAATTAACAAGTGCGTTTGTTTTTCAGCGCTTTTTCACGGATATCGTGAGGGGTCTTCTCTTTGATAGCAATGGTGAATACTGGAAAGCTCAAAAGTAAGATAATATTAAAAATTAAAAGAAAATAATATAAATTTACCAATAACGACAGGCGATTAAATGAAATTTAGTCATTTTGTGATTTTTTATTTTAGTAATAGTGATTTATCAAATTTTCAGTTAACTTATCAGAATTGACATCTGAAAAAAATCTAATATACTATAATATACTACATAAAAATATTCATCAGTAAAACATCATAAAACAGCATAATGAAAAAGCATATATAATACAAAAGGCGGAGTCATGAAACTGCACAAAATAACTAAAATGAAAAAAAAAATGTGCTAATATACCTATGTATAAAATAGTTAGTGAATGTTTGAACCTCGGCGTTCTTTCCTAGCACGCTGCGAGTGCTGACCACCGTCATCGGAGTCATTGCAGATACCTGTGCCGGCGGCAGCAAGGACTGGTTCATAGCGTGCGCGGACACGGAACTGCTTACCGGCCGGATTACTGACATACCGGCATCGTCGAACGCTTTCTTCTTCAACGTCGTGCATATTTGGGACCTGAAAGGGTACGCAGTGTCAACTATCCGAGTGTCTGTGTAGTGTTTGTCTTGCGTGTAGCTTGCGTTTAGTTACAGTTGACCAAGCAGATGGGAAAAGTTGTTTTTGGCATAATATACTTTATCATCATTCCAGCTCGGTATCAGATACTTGTTGCCTTCTTTGGGTTTTGCCAGCAGCCACTGACTTGTGTTAACTTAATCGAGATGTCCTACGCCACACACAATGGTATACATACAGCGTCCTGTACTGTACATCATCTCCTAGGTGTCATGACGGTTCGCGAAAACCCACGTTGGAGGATAAGCCTCCATAAATGAGTAGGTAGAGCTTTTTGTCTCATCTTTGTATCCTTTGGTGGGTCAGATCATAGGCTTTTGGCAGAACCTGCCTGTAAAGTCGTTGGACCTACCTAGGTTAGCATACTTACTGTGTTTAAATTTAGTTAGTAAATAGTATAATACTAAAACCTATTGTGAGAGATAAATAAATGCTTTATTATTATTATTATGCCTGGAAGGAAACGGTGAATGATAAAGTAAAATGGCGCAGCGCAGGTATTGTTTTGCTCCGCTTATGGAGTACGAGTGTACAAACGTGTGTCCAATTTTGCCAGATCTGTAGTCTTATATCATGTACTTACGCGGTGCGGTTTTTGATGTGCTGGCTAAGTTTATTCAAGTCAATGGCGAACCGGTGCACGCAGCTTCGCAGCATATCGATCTCTTCCTCTGTCCACTTCCCCCTGATTACAACAAAGTAGGTACGTTTAGGGTATTTTCAATAAACGTTATCATCATCCGCAGCCGAATTTTCCCACCACGGCACCTAATATTTTTGTCCACGTTGTCATATTGTGGACCTACTTATTAGACCGAAAATCACAAATCCGATTCGTAGCACATTGATGAAAAAGAGATTATTCAATTCCTCAAAAAAGGGAGAGGTTCTATATTCGGCTGTATGTTTTGTTATGTTTGTATTTCGATATTCCGTAAATTGTAGACCGATTTTGATAAAATTAATATTTCACTATTGTAAAGACAAACTCGAATGACATTACCTTAATGATGAAATTATAAATAACTGACATTCTGGCTTCTATTTTAATTTAATTCTATTTTATTTTAATTCAATTATATTTGATTTAGCATGAAGTTTATGTGAAATTAACAATTTTGTAGGTAGGTAAGTGATCTTTTTATTTTTATTTTTCTTTGATGGAGGCGAGAAAGGTAGACAAGAACTTTTTATTTTACTTACATAATAATATTGATTAAATTCAATATTATTATGTTAGTAAAATAAAAGCATAATAAATAAAAAGCAGTGAAATTGCGCGCGGGCCGGTTCTTGCCCCCCTTTCTCGCCTTCACCGCACGGTGTTTGCTCGTCCTTGTCTCGAAAAAGCGAACCTACTTCGACTTAAATTGAAACTAGTATTTACAATAGAAACAATTGAGCTAACTGCAAAATGTTGCAAACAACTGATCCATATCAATACCAGTCGGAAGCGTGCCCAAGACACTGGCTGCAATGCCCCGCTGTAATAATAAAGTATTTTCAATCTATCTGCAACGACTAAGGAGGTGTTTAGCTAAGGGCTGTGTCAGCAATGTTTGCTTCCACGTGTCTAGGCAACGACTTAGTTATTCAGGTCACAACTTCGATAATTGAGGTAACTAGTATTTATTGAGCTGAAGCACTGTGTGTTTGCTTTTACGTATCTAGGCAACGATTTGGTAACCAATACAAAATATTTAGCTCACGAGCTCGATGACTGAAGTTCCTACCTAGTATTTATTGAGCTGAAGGACTTTGTGTTTGATTCTAAGTATCTAGGCAACGATTTGGTAACCAATACAAATTATTTAGATCATGAGTTCGATGACTGAAGTTCCTACCTATTAACTGTACATTAAAGCAAATTAGGTAAGTATATGGTCCCAGTCGACCGATTCAAAAATGTGATCAGGTAACTGGGACCGCGGTCGTAGTTATGTATGGGCCCATAAAACCTAAACTAAACTAACTAGGTTTTGTGCCAACAGAATCACTGCTATTATTAACTTAAATTTCAAGTTAAAAAGTGCGGTAGTTGCCGAGTTATTCAAGAGGGAAAAGTGACGGACCTTACCAGTTACCACTCTAAAATCATAGGTACAACCGAAAATAGAACCACCTCTTTTTTTGAAGTCTGTTACCAAAGTCGTCTTACTACAGGATTTTTTTAGCTTCCTACATAAAAAGAGAATAGGACTCATTAGAACTATAACTTATTAATAAGTATTTATTAAATCAATAATTTTATTGTAATAAATTATAATAAAAATTATTCTAAACCGACTTCAAATTCCTTATTTTACGCTATCGAAAAACAATCCCTCAGGAATAACATTTTTAAGTCTCATCTCGTGATCATTATCTGGATAAAAAGTAAAAAAAAAAAAACTAAATCATCAAAGTCAGTCCACGATGAACGGAGAAATCGGGGAGCATACCTACTCTAGCCGAACACAAAACCATCTCCTATTTTCGAAGTTGGTTATAATATTCAAAATACTAAATAGGAATCTTTTATTATTCTTACGATTCCATAATTATTGTAAATCCCATCCTCGCGTCGCTGAATAAATTTTTCATATGCATATGACAAACGCGGTTATTTTCGGCCATTTTTTTAAATAAATTAGTTCTTTACTGGATGATTTTTTTTCGGATTGTTATAATGAAAGTTATCAAGCACTGCTTGCCACTGACACTGCAGAAAACAAACTGAACGATGGAATACTAGATCAGCCTTGGTATGCCTATCACAATACTAAAATATTCATATGCTATCGATTTCCTTTACCTACGTGGCATACGTGTGCCGTTCAAGGCCATAATAAACTTTGCTTCTAAGGAATAATAGTGAATAAACTTTTGTTTGGAAAAAACTTTTTGTCTGCAATCTTTGAGAATTTCCTCTTAGCTAAGCTGGAAAAGACGAATTATCGAAATCTTTGAAAAAGCTAACGTTATTTTTCGAATTTGAATCATACTAATATTATAAAGGCGAAAGATTAGATGGATAGATAGATGTTTGTTGCTCAATCACGCCAGAACGGCTAAACGGATCTGAATGAAATTAGGCACAGAGATAGATTATAGTCTGGAATAGCCATAGACATAGAATTTTTTCACTACGGAATAGCACATAGGCTTTATTTTATTCGGAATTCCCATGAGAACAGGAACTACGCGAGTGAAACCACGAGTCGCTCCTTTACACAACACTGGCTAAAAATCTACGAGCTCATGATTAATTTCAGTAACCACCAGGTTGGAGCCTCTATAGTGAAGACATAAAAAACGGAAAAATTAAAAAATCAGAAAGAAAGAACGACACCTGAACAAATTTTATGGGTAGATCTCAATTGCCTAAATTACCATTGCGCAAGTCAATGACAACTAAGACTCCGAGAAACCGGAACAAAGCCATTCCCTAAATGTGGCATCTGTAAAGTTACTTAAAGTTATAGAAGCAAGAACCACCTACAAAAGAGACCTAAGCGCTCTAGAATAAAGATTAAACTAACAACAACAGCAGAAAACAATAACTATCAGATGCTTACCATAATTATTCCATAGTTATTAGAGCAATCACCGCCATCGCTCCGAACACTTTACAAAGCGCAACGGATTTTATAAGACCAGATACCATAATGCACTCAAGTAGAAATACTGTAAAATAAGGTAAAAAAATGTATAGAAAGTTAAGGTAAAAGAAACTTAAAGTGTCTTGATAAACATCCGGCTTGGTTGCGGGATGCGTTGGGACTGACTCCCCTATGCACCCAGAAATGGCGCTACCTAATGCAGTAAGTACTAAAAACTTGCAGTCCGCATGCGCTTGCAACCGATCGATGCGTTCCCCCTGATATACTCAAACCAGTGGACAGTTTTAAACTTCTTTAATGTAGGTCTATATAATGTATTTTCCCTGTAGTTTTCTGACTTGAAAATAAATCCGAAGAGGATCCGAAGAGGAAAACTTAGTTGCGTACAACAAATGCTCCTAATACGTTATTTCAAAGGACTTCGGTGACTTAAAATTCGTGACAAAAGAATCCATAAAGATACCCGTACTGCATCATCCATTTCGCATTATAACCAAAATTCTTCATGGACTCTACATCTTTTTGGCCAACTTCATCATAAAGTAAACCAAATTTTCAAATAGTATAACGCATCCAAAGGTTAGCCAGATTGTGTGTTCTGCAGTCCTAGACAAATAATATAATAAGTGCTGTTTCGGAAAATTCAAGAACTGCTAGGGAACATTTATTGACTTGTAGCGACCTCCAGAGAGATATTGACTGAACTACTTTACAAAGCTTACGTCAATAGAGGTGCTCAATGAAGATTCATCAGAAAAACAGAAGCTAGCTACCTACTTAAGCGCTTCGATGGATAGCTACTAGATGTCGTTAAGAGCAAATTGGAGAAAATTTGTAATGCAAAAAGGAAACATTTCCTAGATCGTGTAAACGCTTTATTCAGTTGCAATCAACCTATATGGTGGTACAACCCCCGGTGTTCTTGTGTTCTTTCGACCGACGTCAGCTGTCGTTCGAAAGAACCGAAGTTTATTGTTGTTTATTCAGAAATAGATTTAGTAACAACCACATATCAAAAACCTACCTAATTAGTAAAAAAACATACCTACTTATATAACTATTTGCCGCAAAAAATAATTACAACAAATATTTACACTCACATCTATTTTCTAAAAATCTAAACCGACACCAGAAGGCGGAGTGCACAAAATGCTGGCAGCACTGCCACGTTGAATGATAATGCTAATTCGCTGACCGAAATAAATAAAAATATGTAAAAATAAAAACAAAAAACACTAAACTAAATATTTCCCGCGATTTCAGTGTCTCAGTTTTCATTAATTATCCTTCTATAGCGTTAAATATTATTTAACAACGTAAACCTTTGTAGCAGGTGCGACGTACGAGGAAATCTCATTACTAAATGTTATATCGTAGACCATCGTAGTACTTGCTACGATGCTATGTGTGATGAGATCTAGCAGCATAAGACTTCAATGTGCACGGACTTTCTTACTACACACTAATGTTATTTCGTAGGCCATCGTAGCACTTGCTACGATGCTATGTGTGATGAGATCTAGCATCATAAGACTTCAATGTGCACGGACTTTCTTACTAGACACTAATGTTATTTCGTTGGCCATCGTAGCACTTGCTACGATGCTATGTGTGATGTGATCTAGCAGCATAAGACTTCAATGTGCACGGACTTTCTTACTACACACTAGAGATGTAACGAATATTCGCATCCGCATTCGCATTCGCGAATATTCGCAGGATTTTCAATATTCGCATTCGCATCCGCATTCGCCAAAATCTATGCGAATATTTGGCGAATGTTGATGGGGCAAAAACTTACCTAATATATTTAAAAAACTGTTCTCTTACATGCGGAATTATAAAAAAAACTCTGCACATCTCGTAAATAGGGATGATGACAGTAACAAAAAGCATCATTATTATGTATTTACTAAATTAAATCAGAGCCATACATGACAAAACGCGTATTATAATTTTTATTTTGATCAAGATCAATTATTATTTTGAATAATAATATCTACAAAATACAATAATCCGCCATGACACGTTGAACAACAATTAGAGAACACAGACACATGACGTCATGTGGTCACAAAGTAAAATGGAAGACACAGAATAACCACAGAAATAGGTAATTGTAAACGTATGACTTTCTTCAATCAATAGCTAGCTTCTTTGTTTCTTGACAATATTGTTAATACTTGTTTTATTATTTGATTGTATTTCTTATTTGTAAAGACATACTAATGAATATAATAAGGTAATTCTGTATCATAAAAATTTGTGCATCGACGTCATAGACAGTCGCCACGAGTATTGTAGCGTTTTAGAGCGAAATTTAAATTACATTTTTAAAAACTCAATTTTACCTTCAAAATCCATGTTTTTTGTAGAAATATGTTTTATTTTCTATTCAGTAGATGTTTAAAAATATCAAGGAGTAGTCTCAAAATCAATCATCATGCCTATTACTATATTTTATTATGGCACTCTTATTGCTAATTCTTTAATAAGAACTTTGTAAGAAACTTTGACAAAACTTAACTGAAAAATTTTTTCGCCATTGAATGACAATGTATTGATTATTCTAACCCAGGGGTTAAGGTAACCTTTTAATGGCGGGAACCACTTGACAAATTTATGGTTTGTTTTTGGCGTGCACAGACCTTGATCGGAGGACCTAGGACAAGGCCGTCTTTTATTTTTTATTATTATGTTATACTGGTTAATAATTAAATATGAATATTTTGAATATTAAAAAAACAAGTTAATTTCTAGTTACACCCAACCCAAACCTTATAAGCTAGAAATCTTAAATTTTAAGCATAGGAGTTTTGGAAATTACACCCCCAAAAGAAAAGAGGATTGAAGTTTTTTACGTGTTTTTTATATACTCAGAAAATTTCAGTACAATAGCGTTATGCGTTAGAAAGTTACAGCCCTTTTAAGTCGGAGCCCAACTATAAATCTTAAACTTTCATATACCTAACCATTTCATTAATATTTTAGAAAATTCTGAAATACGTGTTCAACGCCTTTGTATTTTTGGTAAATTTCAAGCAAATTTGGCCACTTAGAGTTTAACTCTAAGTGGCCAAATTTGCTTGAAATTTACAGAGTAGGTATATAAAAAACAATAGATTGAAAAACGACTATCAGAAATTTTCAAGAAAACTCGTAATATGATAGTATGCGTTTTTCAATCCATTCTTTTTTATATACTCAGAAATTTTCAGTACAATAGCGTATTGTATTATATCGATAGCGTTATGCTTATGTAACTTTTAAACCAGTACCCCTATTTATAATTTTACATTTTGCATGTTCCGCATCCACTAAGTGAAATAAGTCTAAACGTGGTCTAAATTTTACTCATTGTTTTCATGGAGGCACTCATTTTTCCCAAAATAATATATAAAAGACAAACAAATCCAACTCCAACCGAAAAATGTGTGGATAAAAATATTATCAAACAAACAACGCGATTGGTAGACGAAGATAGCAATTATCAAACGATTCATCTTCTTAAATTTTTGCTCTGCATCTGTTTTGATACAATTTTGCCAATATCAGTTTCAAATTCTGTGGTTATCAAGGTTGTGAATTGTCGATGTCATGAATGAATGAAATAAACATTATTACTCGTACGTAATTGGTAGTTGAAGATAGCTTATAGCAAACGTTGGTAATTGGACAACGCGCGCGCCAATAAACAGTACGTGAAGTTGGCGGCAAGTTCAAAATACCAACATTCGCATTCGCATTCGCATTCGCGAATGTGAGCATCGAATACTCGCATTCGCATTCGTGAATGTCGAAAATTTGACATTCGTTACATCCCTACTACACTCTAATGTTATTTCGTAGGCCATCGTAGCACTTGCTACGATGCTATGTGTGATGAGATCTAGCATCATAAGACTTCAATGTGCACGGACTTTCTTACTGCACACTAATGTTATTTCGTAGGCCATCGTAGTACTTGCTACGATGCTATGTGTGATGAGATCTAGCAGCATAAGACTTCAATGTGCACGGACTTTCTTACTACACACTAATGTTATTTCGTAGGCCATCGTAGCACTTGCTACGATGCTATGTGTGATGAGATCTAGCATCATAAGACTTCAATGTGCACGGACTTTCTTACTGCACACTAATGTTATTTCGTAGGCCATCGTAGTACTTGCTACGATGCTATGTGTGATGAGATCTAGCAGCATAAGACTTCAATGTGCACGGACTTTCTTACTACACACTAATGTTATTTCGTAGGCCATCGTAGCACTTGCTACGATGCTATGTGTGATAAGATCTAGCAGCATAAGACTTCAATGTGCACGGACTTTCTTACTACACACTAATGTTATTTCGTAGGCCATCGTAGCACTTGCTACGATGCTATGTGTGATGAGATCTAGCATCATAAGACTTCAATGTGCACGGACTTTCTTACTACACACTAATGTTGTTTCGTAGGCCATCGTAGCACTTGCTACGATGCTATGTGTGATGAGATCTAGCAGCATAAGACTTCAATGTGCACGGACTTTCTTACTACACACTAATGTTATTTCGTAGGCCATCGTAGTACTTGCTACGATGCTATGTGTGATGAGATCTAGCAGCATAAGACTTCAATGTGTACGGACTTTCTTACTACACACTAATGTTATTTCGTAGGCCATCGTAGCACTTGCTACGATGCTATGTGTGATGAGATCTAGCAGCATAAGACTTCAATGTGCACGGACTTTCTTACTACACACTAATGTTATTTCGTAGGCCATCGTAGCACTTGCTACGATGCTATGTGTGATGAGATCTAGCATCATAAGACTTCAATGTGCACGGACTTTCTTACTACACACTAATGTTATTTCGTAGGCCATCGTAGCACTTGCTACGATGCTATGTGTGATGTGATCTAGCAGCATAAGACTTCAATGTGCACGGACTTTCTTACTACACACTAATGTTATTTCGTAGGCCATCGTAGCACTTGCTACGATGCTATGTGTGATGAGATCTAGCAGCATAAGTCTTCAATGTGCACGGACTTTCTTACTACACACTAATGTTATTTCGTAGGCCATCGTAGCACTTGCTACGATGCTATGTGTGATGAGATCTAGCAGCATAAGACTTCAATGTGCACGCACTTTCTTAGTACACACTAATGTTATTTCATAGGTCATCGTAGCACTTGCTACGATGCTATGTGTGATGAGATCTAGCAGCATAAGACTTCAATGTGCACGGACTTTCTTACTACACACTAATGTTATTTCGTAGGCCATCGTAGCACTTGCTACGATGCTATGTGGGATGAGATCTAGCATCATAAGACTTCAATGCGCACGCACTTTCTTACTACACAAGTACACACTAATGTTATTTCGTAGGCCATCGTAGCACTTGCTACGATGCTATGTGGGATGAGATCTAGCATCATAAGACTTCAATGTGCACGCACTTTTTTACTACACACTAATAAAGCGGCCACACAGACATCGCAAAATGTCTGTGTGGCCGCTTTATTAGTGTGCTTAAAAAAAATAAAATAAAAATGCGCACGCTCCTTCATTACTTCACATCACACTAATAGTTATTTCAAAGACCACCGTAGCACTTGCTACGATGACACAACAACATCAGCCTACATAAGTCCACAGCTAAGCATAAGCCTCCCCTAATACGCGCCATAGTGCCCTGTCTTCATCTTGCCACATCCAGCATCTGCCAGTAGTCTTTCGAAAATCGTCACCCCACCTGGTCAGAGGGCGGCCTACACTACGTTTGCCGAGTCGCAGTCTCTAGTCAAGAACACGGTTACCCCAGCGGTTGTCGGTTCTTCTCGAGAAATGGCCAGCCCACTGCCAATTTATCTTACTAATCCATTGAGCTATGTCGATAACCGTATATCCATAGCTCGCTGGGCGACTTTAAACTGGTGGACCAGCCCTACTGTAAGTGTCCACGTCTCAGCTCCGTAGGTCATGATGAACTCTGTTATTTTCAAGCATTGCGGTATGGATGATGAGAAGACTCGACGTAGTTTTCCAAACGCTGCCATACCTAGCTGGATCCTCCTCTTGGCCTCCTTCTCGAAATTGTTTTTACCCAACTGCAGAATCTGCTCAAGGTAAGAGCGCACGTCTCAAGTGACGATTTTTTTTGATAAATTTTCATTAAATTATGTCAAAAAACCGCGACTAAGACGAGCTTAAATGTGAGTTGCGTTTGAGTATTCGGGGGTCAATCAAATAATAGAATTAAATTAAAATTAGTATTTACAAATTACAATTGAATGAATTTATTAAACAGTTATTAGGTTATTATGTTCCAGCATTTCCACACAGCAAATACTTTGCTGTGTGGAAATACTGGGATCTAAATAAGCCTTCATCATAATAATTTATACAAACGAACGAACGTCCGAGTAACGGTCTGCCCCCCTTCCTCATTAAAGAAATGAGAAAAATGCCCTCGAGAGCATTTCAGGCAGCGTTTAGCATGCTGCTGTTATGAGTCTTGTGGTAGAAAAGGCAGATCGTGTTTTAGAGGATCTGCCTTTTCTAATTCACATTCCTCATTCTTGCAATGAGTATAGTATAGATTCAGAGGGTCACTCTTAACTGTAGCGTTGAAATACAACACTATCAGCGCCGAGCCGACCCGAAAAAACCAGTAAATACTGTGTGACTTCATAGGTAGAGAAGTAATGTTCAAAATGTATTGGAGGATAGTCATGTAAAGCCGTGCGTTCTCGTCAGCGCGATCTAGAGCTCGTACACTTTTACTAGCGACATCTAGTTATGCACAAGCGGTTTTGTTTGGATGACGTCACGTCATGACGTCACACGGTGAGGAGGGTGAGGATTATCGATCTTATGTTTAAAGGCGCAACGAACTTGAACTTATAGAGGGCTTATACATTATAAACTTTTCTTTGTACGATCCTGAACCTCATATTTTGCTATGATGGAAGCGCAGTCGCTCGCCTAATATACATTTAAAGATTCTGCATAAGTAGGTATTAAGTGCTGTTTAGTATTGTAACAGTCCAGACAGTGGCTACACTGTTTTATGCAAATATTTTACATTTAGCGTTTCTTTTAAATAATATTTAACCCTAAAAATAAATCAATTATAAAACTGCTTTGGTGAACTACATAAAAACCTCTTTAAACTTCTCTGAATAGAAGTATAGACAAAGAATTTGAATTCATGGCGCGGACATAAGGAGAAGACGAAAAACAAAATAGGAGACGGTTGGAAAATTGCTTTCAGACGTGACGCATGTGATTTTAATATAAATAATGGTCTCGATAAAGAGAAGCGGATAATGCATATCGAAAGGACAGAACGCTCATCGGTTATAATACGTTAAATACAAGAGAAAGGATTCCAACGTTTGGTAAAGGTTTTACCGGAATCAGGTCAGAAATCTATTTTATTTTCAATACAGGGCTATTTCGGATTAGTGCGTATATCACGAGTAGGTACCTATATCATTCCTATTTCATCATCTAGGTCATCTTCGATTCAACGATATTGTAATTTGTATATTTTGCCTAAAGGAAATGAATTCCAAGTTTGCTCTAACTATCTTTAAATTGAATATTGTATTTATGGGTCTTTAGTATGTGAAAAGCAACCGTACTGAAGACTTTAAATTCGGCAAGCGAATTCGAAGCGGTCGTCTTCCATAATTCGTGAGACAAAGTTCTCGGCTGAAGGAATATCCTTAGATGATCATTTCGTCGGATATTTCAGGGTTATTATATATATTCTTTCGGTCTAAGAGTTATAGTGAAGCTTGAAATTCAGATCTTAAGATTCTAGGGAAGTCTCCAGGCTTCTACTAAAGCTCCTACTCTGGGAGGAGGACCTAATAGGAGACGAATAGTGCTAAACTTCACCAGTTTAGTAGTGTTTGATTCCGCAGATAAATTTGGAACTTCATTACTTCTCTGGTTAAGTACAGCTAGGGACCAGATGACTTGACTTATCTAGCTTTTTAGTTAGAGAGATGATGTCGTCGTATCCAACGAATAAGGTTACAGTCGCCAGTGTGACCTTTTATTTTTATTGCATTTTAAGAATCTCCATTATCATTTACACCTTACCATTTCGAAAAAGTAAATAAATAATGAATATAAAAAAAGTTATTAAGGTTTGAAAATTTGGTTACAATTGCACTGATGCATTTAGCCCGACGAATAAGGTCACTTATAGCTTTGGCGCTTTCTTTCATGTGCGAAACGCAACCGACATGAATATTTCCCGGCGAATAAGGTTACATGCTCCACAGTAACCATGTACCGCGGGCGAAAAGGCGCGCGGACGGCGCGCGGCGGGTCGTCTTACGTAGTAAACTGAGAAATTAAAATAAGACAGGTACATTAATTAGTGTATATGAAAGATCCCCCTGCATGGAAAAAAGCAGAAAGTAAAAGGTGTAGGTATTTGTAGGAGTTTTTCCTGTCAGAATAGTGAATATTGGTACAAATTATTTATTTAGTACAATTTTTTTTATGTATTTAAGTAGTATATTATATATATATATATTTTTCTTTTATGTGTTTATCTACTTTATGTGTAAATATATTGAGTTAGGTAATTTGTAATATTTATTTAATATCTGTTTTTCAATATTCTGTTATATTCATGTTTATTTTATCTTTTGTACACCCCCTGCCTTTCTTATATTCATATAGTTCTTTCCATCCAAAGGTTGCCTGGAAGAGATCGCTTCTAAGCGATAAGGCCGCCCATTGTACTTGTCTCATGTAATATGTCTTTTTTTGTAATGTTCTTTTTCTGGTGTACAATAAAGTGTTTTGTATTGTATTGTATTGTATTTGCCTATTTAAAGTTCAAAAATGGCTATTAACACTAAAGTCATTAATTGTTGTTCCGTGAAACCGTGTCAAAATATTGTAAAACAAATAAAATAACTCAAATCATGGTCATAGTCCCGTTCTAAATGACTAAGATAATTCAGTGCAGTTACCGATAGATTTAATCTTTTATGAGCCCTTAAACATTCGCATTACATTCGCGTTCATTGTCGCGAATGCGAATGCGAGTATTGAAAATCTTGCAAATGTTCACGAAAGCGAGTATTCGTTATAATATCTCTAGTATGGTTAAATAACTCTATTAGATTATTAAAATCGATTGATATTAAAGCTGTTTAAAACCTGATTTTATTAAGTAATTATTTTCAGATCCATAATTTAAAATTAAGAGCTGTGTCTTCAGTTAACATGAGCTACATAGCTTCACAAGGTGAGCTTATCTTGCAGCCTGAATAACTTATAATATTAAATGTAAGAATCTTTAACTTTAATCAATTATAAACATAAATAAGTACACTCGCCACGAATTGATCAAGCTAAATCTAAATTAAAAATTGGTAAATCTTTAGTTCTCATGCCGACCGGTCCCGGGTCAATGTGGCCATTGATCATGACCTTGGTTTTATCCAAGTTCATGCCAAGACCGATGCGTCGTGAGGCTGAAGCTAGGCCGTCCAGCATCCGGTTAAGCTCCTCCAGCGACTCCATCATCAAGACTATGTCATCAGCGAATCGCAGGTGTGAGATGTAATCGCCGTTTATGTTAATGCCCTTACCTTTCTAGTCCAGCGTCTTAAACACATCTTCCAACGCAGAGCAGTTGGATGGGTTTAGACTGCTGGCCCTGTACTTGGACACTCATAGTGGCGGCATCATAAAGACATCTCAACATCTCGATATATAGATAGTCTACTTGGCAACGCTGTAAGGATTCCAGAACAGCCCAGGTTTCGACAGAGTCAAAGGCCTTTTCATAGTCCACAAAGGCTAGACAGAGATTAGCAATAAACTAATAAAAATAATGTAAACCTATGTACAAAAGTCACTATTTAAATAATTGCTGGACAGCCGCTGTCTGACTAAATTTACGCTCATACAGAATAGATCTAGGTCCATCAGGGTACCTGAAAAACATTGTAGTAGTTTGAGCACGAATATCTATTCTACTCAGTAGCTCAGGACAGTCTATTTTGTTTGAAGTTATTTTTAGAAGGAAAGACAGATCAGTTATTTCATGCCATTTTGAATGAGTAAGAAAATGAAACTTTTTACAGAGTTCATCATAACTGAAGGGCGGATCTATTTTGATTGTGGCTGAAATTGTAAGACTGTTCCTAGAAGGTTTAAACTTTAAGAAGATGACCGATGTTCTTTAAATATCAACGTTGTAAGAATAAAAAAAGGAACCGAAAGATTTAACTATACTCAGACTATTATATTAGAGTTTTTTATACTTTATAGATAAGGTATCTGCACTCAAAGCTCTGAAAGCTTTTTTTTACACTTACAATAAAATAAAATTCATACTTCAAATTAGGTATTAATTTATGATTATGAATCAGAAAATATGAAGTGTTGAATGAAAAGAGTGCTGTTTTAATACCTTCTAAATAAATACGTTTAAAGTTTTATAAATTATTAGCCGACCCGCCTGCGATTTCTTTCACGTTTTATTTTAAGTCATCTTTCTACGCTACGCATTTTGATGGGCCAACATATACGGATACGGTTCTGCAGTTATTAAAAAATATAAAGATTTCTTGATATGTCCCCCAGTTTTCTCTTCTCCTTTATATTATATAGATTTTCATTTCCGTCCCCTACCTTTATTCATACCAATTTTTTTTTTAATTATGTAAGGGTTATATCATTATGAAACAGACTATAAAATACTAAAATATTATGTAGGTATTCTCTAATCTTAAATAGGCTTCAGGCTCATCGACGAGTCCTCTCATCTGGATACGGTCGACTTAATTGAGCGGATAGATAAATAAGAACAATAATATTGTAGGACAAACTACACAGCATTAACAAGCCCCAAGCTGAGCAGATCTTGTGTTATGTTATGGGTGATACACATAATACAATATACTAAATATGTTTAGATTTTTTAATATACGTAACAAACAACCAGCACCCTTGACAAACATCTGCAGATTGTAACTTACTTTGTTTATTTTTAAAAAAGGCCTAATCTTACTTAAATACACAATAGGTTAGAAAAACGACAATAAAGCTAATAAATTGCATTCACAGGTACATGACAGTGTGGAAAATAAATACTCGCATTTGCGACAATGCACGCGAATGTAATGCGAATGTAAAAGGGCAAATTAAACATTATTATTTTTTAGTAGCTGCACTGAATTATCTTAGTCAGAGGTAAAACGGGTTATATTTACCATGATTTGAGTTATGAGTTATCTTATACATATTTCGACACATAGTCATATTAAGTAACTTTATACGACTTTAATTACCAAAGTTATCGACATAGCTCAAAGGATTAGCAAGATGAAGTGGCAGTGGGCTGGGCATATTTCAAGAAGAACCGGCAACCGCGTCAAGAAGAACCGACAACCGGGGTAAACGTGTTCTAGAGTGGAGACCGCGACTCGGCAAACGTAGTGTAGGACGCCCTCCGACCAGGTGGGATGAGGATTTGCGAAAGACTGCTGGCAGATGCTGCATGCGGCAAGATGAAGCCAGGGCGATATGGCGCCCTTTAGGGGAGGCCTATGTCCAGCAGTGGACTGGTATAGGCTGATGATGATACGACTTTAGCGTTAAAAACCTGTATAACAGTACAAATTTTATGCAGAATTACCTTGTTTTCTATGAAAGGAATTATAACGTATTAGTACTAATTATTTTTGTGGAAAAAAAACTCGAATAACCCATAATAATTCCAGAAACCCTAAAATTCTACTTTTCAAAGTATATCAATCCAACAATCCAAAGTTTTATATGAACTTGGTTTTGGCTTTAGAATGATTTTGAGTCATTTAGCTATAAAACATTAAAAAGTCAGCGGTATAAGTTTTAAAATGTACCGAGGCGGGAATCGAACCCGAAAATTATTTTTATTAAACGAAATTCTTGAAGAAAAGTAAAATGTAACCTTTATGTTTTTGTAATTGTCCGGATTATTTAGTCGAATAAGGTTACAAAGACCATTGTAACCCTTTAGTTTGACGACGTGAAGCGAAATCTCCGTGGAATAAGGTCACAAAGGCGTTTAGAATAGCGTAGCTTTGAAGAATGCACGCGGAATAAGGTGATAAGCGACAAAAACTAGGGAAAACGGTATTTTTTATTATTAAAACCCACATGATAATTTAGCTGAAAATATTAGAAAACGATTTAGCAAAAAAAACACACTCGCATAATAGAAACTTTTCGAATTAATAAGAAAAAACCGTCTCCTGTAAAGTTGGTGTTTTGCAACTGTGACCTTATTCGCTGGATACGACGATGTATGGAAGAGTTGAATTGCATAATATCTTAACGTAGCTTACCCACTGAAAGGTTTGAATTAAATATCACAAAGTAAACTCCTTTCTGAAAGTGTTTCAATTTAGATAGGTAGATTATGACAAGACTTTGAGGCTGGCTTAGGTTGCTAAAAGATAATGCCCTCCTTTCCCGACTGACTCTTTTGTGATATGTCCCAGTACTTTTACCTATATACACAGTAATAGGCATGGAAACCCAGCATGCGGTCTTATCTGTGTTGACGGTGGAGGTCTGTCCAGTCAGGATGTCGAGGATCACAGATGTTGGGCGGAGGCGGTGCCCTCATCCTTGCCGTCGTAAGTTCGGTGTGCGAGAGTGAGATTGAAAGTTATTTTAGTCGTTTGTGCAAATGGAGGATTAGGATTTTATCAGGTTTAAGTAGGTAGGTATTCTTCAGAATTAGGGTATTTGTAGTTAGTTCGTTTGTCTTAGCTTCTAAAAGAATCTGAGTTACTACAACATAACGGGTGTCCTACCACTAGACGACACTAGACGATCACATTGGCCATTACAAATCACTTTTCAATATATTCGTTTATCTTCAATAACTATCTCTTTGGAGGACGTTTCTTTGGTATAGGAATATTTGCAGCTTCTTTCTGAATTTTAAGATAACTTAAATTATTTTATGTTCTATGTTTAATAAGTTCTGTAATAAATGTCTTGAATCTTTAATTTTGAAGTTATATTTATTTTATTTATAATAGATAGGGTAGGGGTGTTACAGTATACTGTGGTTTAGTCAAGCAGCCTAGCGTCGTAAAACGTGCTTCAAAGCAATCAAAATTTTTCGTATGCATATAATATCTCTATGTATGTACCGATCACATTCGGTAAATAAATATTATTGAATATAAGGATAAATATAAAACTCCTTTTTATATATGTATATACAACCTAATTTTTTTCTGAAAAGGATACACATAAGATTTCACGTTCAAAGGAGCGGGACAGGGCATAGCAACGCAAGCCAAATAACCAATTTTAGCGTTAAAATGTTCTTTCGACGACTGATTTGGCGCTTTGGGCGAAGGTCTGCCTGCGACGCAGTAGGTTGCGAGTTCGATTTCCGCCTCGGGACAAATGTGTGTACGATCTGCAGACATTTGTTCAGGGTGTTCTGGTCGTTTTCTATATATGTATAATAAAAAATATCTATCTATGTATTGTATAATATTATGTATATCAGTTATCTAGTACCCATAACACAAGCTCTGCTTAGCTTGGGGCTAGATAATGCTGTGTGAATTGTCCAGCATTATTTATTTATTTATTTTAGATATCCATAATCTTCCAAACTACTAAATGTTTATGTAACTTTGAAATTTATAAACGGTAAAGTTCAGGACTTACTCTATTGATCATAATATCTATGTATGATAGATATTTTTTATTATATATAGAAAACGACCAAATCACCCTGAACAAATGTCTGCAGATCGTACACACATTTGTCCCGAGGCGGGAATCGAAGCCGCAACCTTCTGCGTCGCAGGCAGACCTTCGCCCACCGCGCCACATCGGTCGTCATATCTGACAGTTGATTTGAGGTAGAATTTAGTGGAGTAGACCTACATAAGTCTATCAAACCAAACTCATCGTAGGGACATCCCTATGAGTAGGAAGTTTAGTTAGATGTATTTAAAAAGTTGGGTCGGGTGCCGTGTGGTGCCGGCCTAGAATAGTAACCACCCCAACTCTTCCCGTGGGTGGCGACTAAGGGACACAAACCGGGGGGCGGGCAGCAGCGCCCCCTGCAGAACAATTACACCACTGGACTGCGATCCCCAACCCGCATGCCCAGCCTGACCCTGGCAACGTATAACGCACGCACTCTGAGGCTTGACCAACATCGATTGATCAATATCGATGAGTTAGAGAACATCAAGTGGCATGTTCTGGGGTTATGTGAAGTCCGCAGAGAGGACCGTGACCCACTCGGGTCATCTTCTCTACTTCCGCGAGGGTGATAAATCATCCCAGGGTGGCGTAGGTTTCCTCGTCAATAAGGCCCTCTGGACGTTGCTAGGTCCAAGAAACGCACCGAACTCGGCACACTCGGATGATAAAGTGGAGGATATGTACGAAGACATATTCAATAACCGAATCCCGAATAGGCCAGCTTGGTTATGGAGTTAGGAATCTTTGGGGGCAAATGCTTGTCAACTTCCTTGAGAAAGAGAAGCTATTCTTAATGAACTCCTTCTTTAAGAAGCAGCCTCAAAGAAAGTGGACATGGCGCAGCCCCGACACTGTAACAAAAAAGGAGATCGACTTCATTAAGGCGTATATAGCAAACACATATATATTCAGAAATGTCTCAGTGATCAATAGGTTTAATACCGGATCTGATCACCGACTTCTCTGAGGCTCTCTGAATATCAAACCAATCCAAATCATGGCGGGCATTGAGAAGTTTCAGCAGCTTCTTAGAATAAGATTTGTTGCCTCGGAACCCACGGATGACGCTGACGAGACCCTACACATTCTGGTCGGAACGTTGAGAGACGAGGGCATCAAGTTCTGCAAAATGCAGCGAAGTCTAAACTCTCGGATGAGACTCAAGGGCTTATGACAAAAAGACGGGAAAACGGACCCATCACACTGCTGAGCCAAGTCTATAAGCTTTTCTCACGAGTGGTCATGTGACCAGGTGGGATGACGATTTACGAAAGACTGCTGGCAGATGCTGGATGCGGCAAGCTGAAGACAGGATGCTATGGCGCTCATTAGGGGAGGTCTATGTCCAGCAGTGGACTAGACTAGACCCAACTTTTTCATCATTCTGATGATGGTGAAAAGTTGGGTGCGCGTTGATGTATTTTGCTATGCGGGTCAGACGTAGCATCGAACAATACCAAAAGGCTACGAAGTTATACGATGCAATTTGCCATGCCGCGCGTCCTGGCCACAGTGGTCGTGGTCAAGTTATGCGGCGCGGCCACAATCATCTGGTGCTTTAACAGAGCTCCAAGTCGACGATAGTATCGATACATGATCGTGATGTCTCGACGTCCCTTGGTGTATCTCTATCGTGTTGACTTGGAACTACGCACATACAAATAAGAGACGTCACGATCACATCTCGATTCTACCGTCAAATGGACTCGGGGCTTAACTCACTATTATGGAGTGCGCACAAAGTGGGGGCAAACCTAGTAAGCTCCCGAGTTGCTGACATTTCGGACACAAGATTTTCGGACACTTTGTCCAAAATGTCACATTTTTATTTTAATATTTTAAGCATACCTACTTTTCGATTCGTTTGGAAACTACGTCCCCGATTTTAATGAAATTTTGCACACAAAATCCGATATGAAATAGCTATGTTTGACGATTTTGTATTTTGATAAACTGAAACTTTATCAAAATACAAAATCGTCATTTAGTGAAATGGAAGTTCATGAAAATTCATTTTTATCCTTCTCAAGCGATTTTATTACTTTCGCTCACATTTAATGACGATTTTGTATTTTGAAAAACTAAAACCATCCAAACATTTATATTTTTTATCCGATTATGTGTGCAAAATTTTATTAAAATCGGGGGCTTAGTTACCAAATAAATTAAAAATACGTTTGTATGGATTTTGTGAAAAGGATAATCATAGAATTTCGCGTTCATAGGAGCGGGACAGAGCAGAGAGAGGTGTATGCCCAAAAATGAAGTTTTTGCTTATTTACTATCAATATGAACATTTATTTTCTAAAATAAGCTGAAGGTTCCGTTGGTATACTCTTTTATTTATTATGGTAATATGATAAGTGATAACAATAAAAATATATTATGATTGATAGTTTAGGAAAAAATGGTAATATGAGTACTTAACTGTTACTAAGAAAACAGATGGTAGGTACTTTGCACAATTATTTTTGAAAAGAAGAGGATATGCCTAATAATATGTTAAGTATTTTTTTCGACGCTTCTTTGAAAAGGATTTTAATTCGTATATATTTGACTAAATTATACATTTATCAGGTATATAATATACCCTGCTCGCTACCTCGAGTTCGCTTGTCACTCACTCAAATATGACTTGTCCAAAGTTTTGTCCGCGAATCAGCTATCGACATCTAGCGACAAATCGCCAAACTACATAGATCAAACCCTGTCTGTAACTACAGTCTGAGCGTTGCGTGAACTTTAAGTTATTCTGCACACAGTCACATTCACGCACGTCGTGACAAAGCTTATCCAAACTTGTAAAATGAGAGTTGTATAAACCCTATTGTAGATGGCGCTTTGAGTATTAAATAAGTTGTGGTAGCACCCAGCGTAAAAAATTATCAAAATGGAATTAATCTACAGCACATTATGGTCTAGCAACCCGAAAACATTGTCAATCTGTTCAAAAGTCACTGGTTAGTGGCATGTAAATAAACATTGTGTACCTCCACGAAACACATCCATAGGGTGTAAGGGGGACTCCAACATCTCGTCTCCCAAGGCAAACTAACCTGCAAGTGGTGCACCGTGCTACATAACGAACTAGACCAAAGAGTGCAATAACTAACCATAGGGAAAACTAGGCTCTGGTGAAAATATCACTGAATCTTCATAATTTGATAACTCATATTTTACAATTAATTTCGATCTTCCTGATCAGAAAAGTGTCCAATGAGATTCATATTGCTATTACGAAAAAATCATCATCATCCACGAAAGATTCTTCTGTTCTACTGACATGTCTATTAAGACGATACCCCGAGCCAAACTACCGCCGCCACCTATTTTATCTTATTATTTCGTTCAACAATTTTGAATGTTTTCGTTTGTGTTTGTGTAGGAAAAAGTAAAGTCCATCTCATATATTTTGATACTTTAAAACAGAGTTCTCATCATGATCAGATTTTGTCCTTTGTACCTAAGTTAGCCCAATACTTTTGTGTAACTCTTTACAGTCCTGCATAACAATGTATATTAGCTTTGTTTTAGGTAGGTTCAACTGATATATATCAGGGGTTGAAGATGAACGTTCTACCTAACAAAATAATATAAGTATACATATTAAAAGCACTACAGAAAGAAGAAAATGAAAGCCTTTAAATGAATTGAAATAATTCAATTTCTTTTCAATCAGAAAACATGTATTTAGTTATTCTAAAATTGGAAAACGTTATGAGGATTATTTTTAAATTGGCTAATTGGTCCAGTAAACAAGTAATTTAATTTAAATTAATTTTTATTACTCAAACAAAATCAACAGCCCATAGGTAGGTATATCTTAACATATTATGGTCTTAACAGTTTAGACCACGGTATAGACCTTACTAATCTAACTTAGTAATTCATCATCATCATCATCCTCCACTGCTGGACTTATTAGAAACCTGAAATTCAATATACGAGCAGCATTCAAAGAGTCAGGTATATAGTAGGTAAATTTATGTTCGTCAAAAATAATTTCTTCTCTTGGTGATAGGAATTGTACCTTCCTATCTTACCCGTCTATACAAGTTTTCAATAAAATTCAACATCTTAATGCAAGGATCAAGAGCGTTTAAGTCGTAGTATACGTGTCGCCATCTATGCGACAGCAGCGCCCTCATTAATTTTCTACTCTTTTCGGCCGCACTGTACTTCATAGTTATTCTGCAAGCACATTAAGCACATCTGTGCTGAGTTATACTAGCCCTACTGTAGATGGCGCTTTGTGTAATAAATAAATTGTGGTTACACGCTCCGTGAGGTACCTACTAGTTATTCTGTATCACGATTAGGGCTTGATACTGGTACCATAACCTTATTTCATATGTGCCGGTACCAATAAAACCGGTACAATAGCAGTATTTTCTTTTCGATAAATTCGAGTACCGAAACTTTTGAAGTACCGGGTTTTGCTCTAAAATACCGGTATTCAAAGCGATTTTTGCGACGTTCGACGTTGTATATTTTCGGTGTACTTAAGACGCGCGTGCATACGGAAGCTATTAACGACAAACAAAAAACTTCTAAGTTTTCTTTCCCGCTTGTACAAAACGTATATACCGATATTATGGTAAGTAAAGTAAAAGTTAATTCATACGTAAAAGGCATTGATATTAACATGTTGAGTAATGATTACTTAGTAGTATATCTACGTGTAAATCTAGGTATTGTTATTCGTGGTCGAGTGACTGTCTTCCGTACTAGTTAAGTACCTACTGAATTACGGCAAGAAGTCTTATGCTGTGTAAATACCGATATAACTTCTACCGATACCACGTATAGGTCAGTCGAACCGGTATTTGAATATACCGGTATTCCAAGCCCTGATCGCGACTAATTTTTTCTTGCTGTATGCTGCGTATAGTCATATCATAGATGGTAGAAACCTATTTTTGCAACCTAAGTACGAATTTATTTTTAGGGGTAGCAAAACAGTTGCAACTTTGTCCTTTGTGCCCAACATTAATCACCGGAAATAATGCATTGCCTGAGTCCATTACGAAAGCTGAATCACTACCTGTCTTCAAATCTCGCGTCAAAGATTTTTATCTATCGAAAAAGTGAACACTGGTAGATAACTACTTTTATTTATTTTTTGTTCTTGGTATTTATTTATTCCGTATTAAATTTTATATTCCTAAAAATTTACTTCCTAAAGAAATTGTTAATTATTATTATATTATTATGTATATGCATGGTATACCTTTCTTTTTTCTGACCTTTTTTAAATTTTTCAAATTAATCTCCATCTAAATGTTGCCTGGAAGAAATCGCTTCAAAGCGATAAGGCTGCCTATTGTACTTTTTTGTTTAAGGTCCTATTTCTGTTTCTTTTTTTTGTGGTGTACAATTAAGAGTTTTGTATTGTATTATATAGAAATTTATATTATAAATATAATGCTGACATTAATTTCACACATATTTTTCTAGCTCCAAGCTATGGGCTATATGTGTATAGTGTATACCTACTCGATAACTGATATACATAATACAATACATACATACATATTTTTTTAACATTGATAGAAAACAACCACAACACCCGGAACAAACATCTGCAGTGCAGATCGTACAAACATTTGTTCCGAGGCGGGAATCGAACCTGCAACCTCCAGCGTCTCAGGCAGACCTTCACCCACCGTGCCGTCAAAGATAAATAGGTATGAATGCTCATAAAGGCTTACGCCCAATAAGGCTTATACCTAATAAACACGTGCGGTCAGTAGCTTGTTCTCCTCAACAGCCTATAATAGTCCACTGCTGGACGCAGTAGCTTGTCCGTAAGGTATAGTGGAAAGAACCAGTAAGAACACATAATTAAATTTTGATTAATATTTTATTTTACATTTCTTAGTGTAAGTACAATGTGTAAGTACTATCAGAAACATATCAATCTGTAAGGCTAAAGCCACATTTGTGTACAAGTGTGAAAACATACAAGACCTTTGTGTTTGTTGTGACTCGCTTGGTGACTTACCAGGTGCTCACCAGGCACCTTACTAGGCGCTTCACTCACTCGCAGTCTGGCCACTTACATATCAGGTGTCAAGACCACTACCGAAAACAAGGGGAGTTGGTTGGTGCAGCATCCCAAAACATAAAAATCATCATCATCAGCCTACATCAGTCCACTGCTGTACATTGGCCTCCCCTAATGAGCGCCATAGCGCCCTGTCTTCTGCTTGCCGCATCCAGCATCTGCCAGCAGTCTTTCGCAAACCGTCATCCCATCTGGTGGGAGGGCGTCCTACACTACGTTTGCCGCAGTCCAGTCAAGAACACGTTTAGCCCAGCGGTTGTCGGTTTTTCTCGAGATATGGCAAGCCCACTGCCACTTCAGGTTGCTATTCCTTTGAGCTATGTCGATAACCTTGGTTCTCTGTCGGATGCATTCGTTGCGAATCCTATCCTTCAGAGAAACTCCGAGCATAGCTCTCTCCATATAGCTTGCTGGGCGACTTTAAACTGGTGGACCAGCCCTACCGTGAGTGTCCACGTCTCAGCTCCGTAGGTCATGACGGGTAGGACGCACTGATTGAAAACTTTCGTTTTCAAGCATTGCGGTATTGATGTCGAGAAGACTCGACGTAGTTTTCAAAAAAAAAAAAAAACATAAAAATGCTGTACGATGTATTGAAAATGTATTGTACCCAAAGTTATGTTTTTTTAAAGGTTTTTGTCTGATTTGCTAGCCAGCAGTGTACAGGTAAGTTTGCAAAGTGCGACTCGCTGTCCGCTCGCGCGGTGGTAGCACAGGTGGTAGGGTGGTGGTAGTCTAGTGTTTTAGTATACATTGCTGTTTTTTTAGCTTATTTTAATTTGATAATTAGGTAGACATAATGTTATAGTGTTTGAATACGTGGGAAGTAGGTACCTAGTTTTTTTAAAAGATGGGTTAACTTATTTCTCGCGCTTTTTTTTCACTATGTATTTTCAAAATCATGGTCTGACTGCATCCCTCAGTTTTTCGGTAGTTGTCTTGACACACCCCTGTATGTATAATAGGTCGGTTCGCCAACATCAGTCCTTAAGCGAGTCGTTCGGCTCTAAACACTAAACGAGGCTCTTTGCAGTATGGCATAACCCTAACACTAAACACAGTAGATAGAATTAACGTAGGTATTTCATTTTACTTTTATCATAATTGGGAACACGTGTCTAAATATTTGGTTAAGAGAACAACTATTTCGTGCTGGCATTTAAAATGTAATGACATATATAATTCTCACAGAATTGACTAGAAACGTTTTTAACAATTAAATACAATCATACATTATTTACTTACTTAATTATAAGTTAAAATAATTTTAAATTTAAATGATTAAATATACAACTATTTTATCTTATAGCCTCGTAGTAAGTTCGTGGAGGTCTTTACGCTACCCGTTAGTATCATTAAGGCGCATACCCCACCCAAACTAGCGCTGCCTCTGTAATAGTTTTATTCTATTTAGTTTAGGCAGAGATACAAAAATAGACTTTGGTGGCCACCAAGGGCAACTCCGATTCACTGCCTAAACTAAATAGAATAAGACTATTACAGAGGCATAAAAAAATATAAATCCTTTTGAACAACTGATGTGTTTTTGATTTTTTCATAATTGAGCTCATTACTCCGTTCACGACTTTCCAGTAACTTGCATCGTTTCTGATTTGGCCATTCTTTTTTATCTCAAAAACCCAGTTTAATATAACAGTAATAATCAGAAATATTTGTTAAAAATAATGTAAATTATTACATAACAACTTTAGTTTTTACTGAATATATTTAGGTACCTACTTAATTGTTTGTCAAATATCTATTTTGTGATGAAAACTACAACATTTAAAAATGCAATAATTTAAATATATCTAACATGAATCTATGAGTAACCGTTTATCTATAACAACCTTATCCAGCTAAACAAATTTAAATATTTTTCTATAGGCATTTGGTTGCATCGTGATTATTCTACTATTGATCCAAATACTGGAGGTCATCTAGGTTCTTATCACTAGTAATCAAGTAGGTAGGTATACTGTCAAGCAGAAACTGGTAGGATACACCATAAAATATTAACTTGAACTATTTCTAAACAATAATATATTAATCTAAGTACCGATTAAATAGTTTATACACAAATATTTACAAAGTACATAAAATATAACAACTATTTTAAACAGTGCGTATGCTACCTTCTAAATATTTTGTATACTAATAAGTATTGCTATTAAAAAAATGTTCCTTTATGTCCTGTACCTATATGGGTTATTAGTAAAGCACTATCACTCCGTGAACTGCAGGTTCTGCCCATCATCACGAACCTGTTTGTGAAGACGGTACCAGGTATTGATTAGTGAACTTTGCATTGGTAGTAGGATTATTGAATGGATGTCTTCAATTCGTTCTTTACGCTTTATTTGATACAAAAGATTAAAAAGGCTCGGCTCTGAATTAATAGTGGGAGTAAATAAGAAGAGGATCGATCTTTAGTTATTCTAGAAGAAAAGGAGAAAGAAGAATAATTTTTCTTCTTAAATATTTCTTTCTTCTTCTTCTTTTCTTTAGTTATTCATGAGATTTACGGTAAACGTGATTTTTCTTTATGCTGATTTACACTTTATTGTTCAGGATGTTGGTACTCTAGTCATGTAGCTCGAATGTAGTTTGATCGGATAAATTGCAAGGCGAGATGATGTTAGTTAGAGTTAAACAAAATGATGTTAGTTTGAGTTAAAATCAAAACTTAAAATACACTTAAAAAACAGGGAATTCCTAAGCACTTCGTCAGCCGACATTAAGCGGGAAACGATCTTCTTTCAGCGTAAAAATAGGTAAAGGTATTTTCGACATCATTTCATAATATTTTTCTGCATGATGGGTGGCTCTCCAATGTTGTCCAGACTCTTATGAGACTGGTGTTCTCAGAGGACAGTCCACCCAGCATAAACTTATAAATAATATGTATTTAGTATTAAATAGGTGTAATTATTTAGTAGTGCATAATTAAACAATTTTTGTAAAATTTAACTTTAAATAGGTATAGTTGAAGGGCAATAGGTAAACTGACAGACGTGTGTTGCTGGTCTCGCCTTGCCTTGTCACTCTGAAGGTGATAGCTGAAAATCAGTGTTTGCTCTTAGAGCAATATTATCACTGAGCTATTAGGCTATTACCCTTTTGCCACTGCTACACATTCGTATAATTTGGTGATGATATTAGTTTTTATTTTTTGTGCTTTGTATTGTAGGCAGTTTCCTTGTGTTTAAGCTCGTTTACCCGTTCCTAAGTGAAAAATGCCTCTACATCATTGTTTTTTCTATTTTATATTTAAATTATGTTTACTTTTAATATGTAAAAAACCAATTGTGTGTGTTTTAAGTGACAAATAAATGATTTACTTACTTACTAAACAGCAACGGATTGGTAACCAATAATTGACAAAAGTCGTCCAGACGTCAGACGCCCAGTTGCAAGGTCGTGCGTCAATAGAGCAGGCTAGAATAGGATCATGGTTGATGGCACAATCTTTGGGAGGCTTATAACTAGCAGTAGGTAAAATTGGGCTGCGGATGATGAAGACCTGGCTTCTTCATGAACATATTCGCAATGATGGATAGAAGAAATAACCCTGTTGGTTTATGTAGACTGGTGGCTTTACACCGGTTATGTTCTAACAAACTACTTTCATATATCACCGAAACTCAGTAGAACTGTTCAAAGAAACTATTTAGGGAGAAGTTAGTGCTAGCACTATTAGTAAAGGTAGGCTGGTAACTGGTCACGGTAGACGTAGGCCTGACACAGAGATCCACTGCGGGCGCCGGGGGCCGGTGCCTACGACCCCGTCTACCCGAGAATCAGTGATCCGTACTGAAGTAAGAGTTCTGCATGAGGTAAAGCTTGTCAATAGGGTTAACTACCGCCCCAGTGCCGAGGTTGAGCGGCTCGTGGGTTGGGTGAGCGTGGTGGTGGTGCTGGACTTCGAGGTTCTGGAGGCTCATGGTGTCTGAGGCACCCTCGTCTAGCTGGTCAAAGTTGCTGCCATCTAGGGAGATGTCAGAGCTGCAGAAGCTGTCGCCAGAGTGCGCCGGGTAATCTGGAATACGAGGATAGTGTCAGGTAAATACATAAATAGAAACCTATAAATACGAATGTTTGGATTTTTGTTACTCTTCACGCAAAAACTTCTGAACGGATTGGGCTGATGTTTTGCAGAAGTTGTACCTGGTTTAAAATACTACTTTTTATCTGGGAAAGCCGCGGGCAAAAATGATATCAAACGTTTACGAAACTGTGTTATATGTGAGACAGATTTCTTCTTAAAGTAATGATGAACTTCAAAAATCTGTGAAAGAAGCATCACAGCCACGCAAGTTTAGAATGGAAGAACAGTGTGCTGGTCATTGTTGATATTGTTTTGATGCCTCGTTCCCGTTTGGCAAACTTTCCATGTCGTAACCACTTTAAAAACAACTGAATAAATGTATTAAATTTGAAAAGTAAAAACGATGTGTTTGAGTAAACAGGACCACTTTCAATGAGTTATTCCTAACTCGTCCCACAGGATTCGACCCAAAGTGACGGGTCAAGAAACTAAAATTACTGGAATTTATTATTATTAACTGACTAAAGTCAAAAGAGGAGCAGGCTCTATCCTATACATCCAAAGTTTGCCTGGAAGAGATTGCTGTAAACGATAAGGATTTTTTTACTTAAGTCCTGTTTAATTTTGTATGTATTGATGGTGCAATAAATTTATATTCTATTATACATATAATTATTGTCTGTCGGCTGTTTGTACATACAAACAGCCGAACAAACAGACGAATATATATATTCGTCGATTTTTCGATTACTCTACGTACAGTTCGGATTGTTGCCAAGGTTAGTTACTTAAATTAGATTATACTAGACTAGCACTTTCATGGCTGAAAACACAGAGTGCGATCTGCAACTCCTTGTACCGACGGCGCGCCCCTGCGGGTCGTACCGCCGACGCTAGCAGTGATCGTGTTAGCTAGACTCCCTTGAGTCATTATTTTTTTTATTCTGTTCTGACCGCGACTGCGACCTGTTTGTTAACGAGTTTGTAACAATGAGAGCTCTTACCATCAGGAGAATATGGCAAGTTTGGGTTCAGCGGCTGGCTCGAAGCGGAGAAAGATCCATCAAGTCCAAGGTAGTTCCCATGCTCACTGGACGGAGACTCCTGCTTGATACTCTTCTCGTCTTTATCCTTGTCCTTCTCAGAGGACTTGTCACCTTCTTGCTTTGCCTTGCGCTGGATCTTCTTCATCTTGGCGCGTTGATTCTGAAACCAAACTTGCACAACCCGTACGCTAAGCCCCGTGTCTTTAGCAAGAGCTTCTCGGACCTTGCGGCATGGTTTCGGGCTGACTTCAAAGGAGGCTTTGAACTGTCTGCGCTGGGCTGAGGTCAGTATGGTTCGTGGACGTTTTGGTCCTCTTCGCCCGTCGCGGGGACGCTCGGAGTCATCTATGATCATGTCGTCGTCGGTATGCTGCATCAAATACATTTCTTTTTCAAAATCCTGCCGGCAGAAGATCTGCCCGGATCGCATGACATATTGCTCTCCTTTCTGCAGCGGTTGGCAGCACATGACGCAGACGAAGCATTGTATGTGGAAAACGTACTGCTGCGCCCTCATCACCATTTCTTGCGGCAGTAGTCGGTCGCCGCAACGAGTACATTTCACCCCGAATAATCTATGGACAAAGGAAATGTTACAGGCTTGTTTTTTTATCACCAACAGGATTCGAGCAGTTCAGCCCCAGAACAGTTAAGGATAAAGCTGCTCCTCCTGTTGGTGAAATAAAACATGGCGCTAAATCAATCGCTTTGCAACTCGCAGTGGTTTAATCTAAATCCCGAATTCGCTTTGAAAACAGCAAACTTTTAACACACCGTGTGTTCAGAGTGTGTATACAAAGCCAACAAGAAACCGGATATTAAGGGAAATACAGTGGAAAATCAAACGGGGTTGATGTCAACGTAAACAACAACGCGTGAATAAGATACGGTCTAATTTTGGAACTATGCGAGTCATATTTTTGGCTGGCTTTTAGAGTTGCCTTTAACCAGTGCTCGGCAAAATGCCTGTGTGTTCTGTTTTTTTGATACCCTAGGACGAGTAAACAGGTATTGTTTTAAGCACTAGTAGTCTGGCAAAAACCAAAGCTCAGTTTCCTTATTACCTATCGTAATCAGGCTTGCAGTACAGCTTAGAGTTCCTGGTGAAGCAAGTATGAGAAAGGGGAGATCCACACACGCAGCAGCTGAGACAGTGTTCATGCCAGGATAACTCCCCCACTCTCATCAGATAGCGATCTTGTATCTTATGGCCGCATCCTTCGCAGATCTCTACTATCTTCTCCCGTTTGATGCTGGCATTCAATTCTGTTGAAAAAAGGCTTGTTAGTAGCATGAGGAAACACCTGCCACGGGAAATGTGACTCTCAGAGAGCTGACGCCACAACAATTTGCATCGACAAAAAACAAAATAAATACTATGAAAGTGTAATGGTTAGTCGATGGAAATTGTAGCCGAGAAGATTTCGTTGTTTTGGGAGAGGCACGACAATGTACAATTTACCTCGTTGCTGGTATAGTGGCGAGTTCAGAGACAACTAAGCACTTGCCACTGTGCATTGTAAACGAAACTTAAAAGCTTTGTAAATAAATGTGAAAAAGAATTCAGAAGAAAATGAACATCCTGAATTCTCCGCTGAAGGAGCTGGGATAAAATGATTACAAAGATAATTCGCAAAGGGAAAATGCTAGCGCAGCAAGACGAACACAATAATTACTTAAGCGCCGGTTGTGTGCAAAACAACGACTAAACGATTAGCTTTGTACCAGCTCTCTTTGTTTGCTTATCGAAATGGAATGTAAATTTATACTTGATTTTTGCACACGCCGCTCTGTTCTGTCCCGCTCCTATAAGCGCGAAGTTCTATCCCTATCCTTTTCACACGTATGGTAGCCCCATAACGATAAAACAAACAGACGCTTGATCTGTTTACGAGACTCCATTTAAGGAGTTGAACCCCGTGAACCAAACTTAACTCTTTAAACTCGATGTGCTGCTTCGCTTTTTCATTTGAAAGATTGGATATATGATTTTTAAATATTTTTTTATAAATTTTTAAAAACATTGTTATACTCGTATTTGTATTTTTAGGGGGACAGCCACCTAGTGTTCATCTCCTGCCATAATATACGAATGCGACAGGTGAGGCCAGAGTGGGTGAATCAATACTGGATAAAGTTTATGAGAAAAACTTCTGATATTTTTCTTATTGACAAGAACTGCATGTTACACTTTCAGTACCTACACACATTAAACCAATACCGCTACCACCCAGCACAAATAAAATCGTTAAAATTTCACATCTGTTTAGAAGGATAGTTAATTCAAATTTGACTCCCCGAACCATAACATCAGTACCGCCAGCCTAAACTATTGATCAGCGAAGCTCCCCTATATTCCAGCATAGGTACTTGTATACGTACAATTGAAATGGCTTAAGGAAAATATAAGGATTTGGCGTCGCACCGCATCTTGGGGCCACTGACACGCCCCCCGGGGCCCCAAGAGGAGGGGCCACGTGACCCGACATAAAACAACCTTGGTAATCGATGTTCCTACTTTACTATTCTTAGCAGATTCCGCGCTTTTTCCTTAGGCGGCAATGAGATGCCTTCGGAGAAAAATTGGAGTTCTAATGACATGACTTGATACACTATGGTGTTATTGGGCTGATAAAAGTCATCATGGGTCATCGTACACATGAAAGTTACTGCGACACAGTACGCCGCGGTTCGGATGTTGGGAATGTTAGTGGTTTAGTAACATACCAAAACCGGTTTTGTCCGTTCCGGCCGCTTTAACAGTAAACCATTTTGTTTTAGAATTAGTTGCCCATACAGAAATTCTATTCCCGTTTCAAAACCAGCGTAGATTACAGTAGAGTTTTGCAAACATTTGACAAAGAAGAAAAAAAATCTAGGTAAGTACGGTTACCGAACATGATTCTTAATTCCCGTTTAACAGGTTGGCGTGGTACCTATCTAATCATAATATTATGTAAAAAAAAATTGCGTATCGATTTTCTGGCAACAATGCCCAGCCCAAATCACAGAATTTAGAAAACTGAAATTAGGAGGGTAGGTACTTTTCACTACACAACTTCCCGTTAAGAAGGGCTTTTTGGAAATCCTACCCTTGGGTGTGAAAAGGGGGGGTTGAAGTATGGTGTTTTTTGTAAATGTATAAGCAGGGCCCGATTTGCTAGAAACTTACAGAGAATACCAAGAATTCAAGAAAAACACGTCAGGATATTTAAAATATATTTAGGAAAAGGTAATAAATAAATAATAAATAATGGTCTCGCTCTGGCCGAACTCCTTTCTTGAATATACCAGCAGCAACTTTGAAATTTAAAATACTAATACATTTCGTATGCAATTACTGATTTATACATAAAATATATAAAGAAAAATGAAAATTTTTAGTAAGTAGTTGTGATGTTGGAATTCCAAAAGATACCTAGAGGGGCAAAAGAGGCAAATGAAAGGTATCGGTTAGTACATTTTAAAACAGTTTTCGAAATTTCTGTATAACTACTTATCCAAATAATTAAAAAAAAAGTCCAAAAATTTAGCATTTCCCCTCCATCTGTGTCTTTGTCGATAGTTCTCCCCATTATATAATAGCGGTTGTAGATCTATATTTTACAGGTAAAATTTAGAAAAGTCTGTAAAATAACCCTTTTTGAATAACAGTCAAAAATGGAGGGGAATTTTTTGAAAGGGGAACAACATGTCCGAGTCGTATATGAAATATCAAGATATTGGAGTGTACATTTCAAAACAGTGTTGGAAATTTCAGCAGGTTTCATACTTTTTGAAGTAAGGTGAAAAAAGTAGAAAAATTTACAGTTCCGTGTAAGTTTTACTTTACCCACCTATATCCCAAAAATAAAGAAATTCTATTGAAAATGACATAGACTAAGTTATTAGTTGTGTAGAACAGAGGTAAATAAGTCAACTACGGAAAAACTCTGCACGTGGCCCGACACTAACAAGACGTTATTTTTTCACTTAGCTATACTAGAATTCAGTTTCTCGTCTATAATTCATTTTATCTCGCGACCTCTCATCCCGACCGTTGTTTAGTCGTCTTCGAAACCAGGGGATAATCTCGTTGCAAGCTATTTTGTCAAATATGCCCTGCTAGAGCGCGCTGACCTCTAGTTACGCACCAATCATTTAATTTTGTTTAAAAAAATATCAAATATTCTGTTTTTTTCCTCAAACCTTACATAAGCCGAATAAAATTTCATTGAATTCCAAAAGGTTCTTGACCTAGCAGCGAGTAAACACAGGTGCGAATAGTTTGTTCTCTGTAGCTAACCTTCGTCACATGAATTGTGAATATCACCTGTTATAATTAGCTAGTTTATTCCGAATATGTCAATAAATTACCCATGTTTCATTACTTACTTAGAAGTGGTTTCAATTTTAGAAATTCGCCTGCGGAAAATATCTTTTACGTATTTTTCTTTATTCGTGATAACCACTCTCAATTACCTACGTAAGAGCAGCGGAATACCTAGAAAGATCTTGTCTCACTGAACTACAAAATAATTTTTTATAAGGTATTATAATATAGAAAATAGTACATTGTTACATGTAATAATAAATTAAAACTTTATAATCATCTAAAACTTAGATGATTCGTCATTAAATAACCCGCCCCTGATCATCCCCGGTGCAAAGGTGCCCATAATGCTTGCAGCATTACCTCGCTGAATAGCGATGACAATCCTTTGCTCCAAGAACGACCCGGAGCGGGAGTCTCCTGTTGCTTTGTTCAGCTTACGGCCTAATTCTACCACTAAACACTTCGCATCCACAATCCAACTACCCAAGGTCTCCACTGCTACAACTGCTGCTGATATAGGTCTTGTGAGGTGCCTTTTAAAATGAATTCGTGAGAAATCGTCCTCTTCCCCTCAACATGCCATTATGGTCCAACGCTGGACGCAGGCGCTAATCATCACTAGATCTATTCTGCAAAAGGTGCTGCTGCCCGCCCCCGGTGTATGTCCACTAGTCGCCTCTTACGACACCCACGGGAAGAGTTCGGGTGGTGAAAGTTCTAAGCCGGCACAGCACCGCTTAGAAATAATGATACACCGCTATTATATTCTTACCATTGCTTCTTTATTTGGTTTTTATTCGCAACGATAATATAGCCAATGAACGAACATAATTATAACCTGTTCATAGTATCGACCAGCGGCATTCAGAAGTTGGCCCTGGCCGTGGCATAGTTATCAACTTCTTCAACTTAGTCCGAGACTGTGATCCAACTATTACCTACTACTAAATACCTACCAGAGGAAGGGTAGAACCTTGACAACACTGAAATTTTGATCAGAATTTCGAGTGAGCCATGCTTGGCATGAAGCTCCCAATGTCCCCAATGATCAGACCAAGTAATGATGTGACCCGTGAATGATGTGACAACGTGTCCAATGTTCAGATCCAAAGTCGAACAAAGGTGAAAGACGTTGAAAAACCCATCACGAATCATTTACGAATAGGGAGCTCAGTTGCGTCAGATGGAAGCTTGTTATAAAAGTGTACGAAATTGCCCATAAATGATTTCCCTACCTTTCGATATCTATATGATGGGATGTGCAGTTTGTTCTTATTTCTTATATTTATGTTGTAAACATCACAATTTTTGAAAAAGCTATCTCTATTTTTGTGCGTATACAAATCCCTCAAGGAGTGGCGTGGCTTTAATTTATTAATTTATTTACAGAGTCGCAAATAGTGGTCAGGATGGTAAGCAGTCTACGGAGAAACAATCAACGCGATTTCAAGAATACATGCAGTGCTAACACTTTCTTATTAAAAATACTAACACTTTCAATAGAAATATGATTTTTAGATAGTTAAAAAATAAATTGTTAGATATAATAATATCAAATATGGCAAATCTTTATTAAGAAAGAAAATTACAATCATATAATAAATTTAAATTAAAACTAGTATTTATAATAATATTAATGTGTGTTTCCTTTATGTTTAGAAGGATATTTTAAACAGAGTTTTAACACCATGTCCGTCCACGGGATACCATTTCTTTACTACTACCGAGATACCTTGCTGTCTAATTTCGTTAAAATCCGTTCAGCCGTTTTGGCATGAAAAGGTAATAGATAGACAGATAGACAGAGAGTAACTTTCGAATTTATAATATAAGTATGGATACTAAAACTATGTTGGTTCATATCATACACACAGTAAAATTAATTGTTAAAAATTACGTAGGTAGGTACTTAATGCAGAAACCCTTGCGAGTCCCACGCAGTTTTTCTAATTTTGTTAGTCTGACGAAAAATATAACTCGTCGGAATGATCTATCTATTTATAGATTTGTGTATCAATATTCGTCTTATTTCATTCAAAACTGTTTCAGACAGTTTTGTGTTTCGGAGCTCGAATTTTTATAGCCCGTAATAGCTTATGCAAACTTCGTCTACGGTTTTTTTAGGAATATACTACAGAAAGGGTTTGTCACATTTTGACTCGATACGAAAAAAAAATGGTCCACTGCTGGACGCAGGCCTCCCTCTGTTTTTTTCTCATGGTGGGTAATGCCCATAATCCCCACTATTACACCATATATAAGTAGACCTAAATTGTCTTAATGATAGATCCTGCCCCTGACCTCTTCCCGGTCTTAATATCGGATTATGAGAGTGCACCTGTGTTGCTGAGAGTGCACTTGTGCACTAGACCGCCGTGGTCGAAATTCAGCTAGGAGGCATCATCATCGTCAGACTGTACGTCTGTACCTCTGATGATGATGATTGACTTATGTGAAAGTTTCTTTTTCAAGTTCAAGTTTATAGTTAATTGAGCTATCTTATCAACCTTTTATGAAAGTCCTTGAACGCTAGACTTTATTAAAATAAAGTGTTGGAATACTTGCAGCTAGGTTCAAAAGGAAATATAGGCGACAGTGGGTCAAGGTCTACCTACGACGCAGAAGTTTGTGGTTTAGATTCCCGCCTTGTGACAAATGTTTGTACTATCTTCAAATATTTGTTGAGAGTGTTTTCTAAATATAATAGCTCTGCATAGCTTGGGTCTAAATGATACTGTGGGCATTGTCCAGCATTATTTATTTATCTTTTGTGAAGCAGCGGATAATGTTCAATTGGAATCTGTCTTAAACATAATTCTATGTCTATGGTCTTAAAGCTGCCACCCTTAAGCTATCCTTATCCACTTCATATTCGATGAAGCTTCTATATAGCCGACACCATCCTAGCCAGAAATGTGTCCTTCGCTAACTATACACGCGCCCTTGGCTATCGACCGGCAAATTCCGAACAATCCTTTGTGTTTCAGGCCACCTTTTATATTATTAATACTTGCAATCAGCCGCTATTTCACACGGGCAGCACAGCAATTTCATTGGTATTTTTAAAGAGGAATTTCCGTTCTTCAGGACACTTTTTCAGCAGTTGATTGCTGATCATACCTCCTTTAAATTATAGGGGGAGTTTTGCCAAAATCGCAATGCGCAGGCGGGCTGTAGATATTACTGAAGGTGTTAATAATATGTAGAAAGAAACTGCAACTTCCTCTGGTTTCCCTGGATCTGCGGGTTCGATTCTCACGCCGCGAATTTTATTACTTTTATATCTTAATATATAAAGGAACAAGCGATTTTCTGGGAACAACGCCCAGCCCAAACCGCTGAAGCTAGAAAGCTAAAATTTGGAGGGTAGGTACGTCTTAATACACAAGCTCCCGATAAGACAGGATTTTAGGAAATTTTACCCCTAAGGGGGTTAAAAAGGGGGTTGAAGTTTTTTTGGTGTTTTATGTAATTTTTTAACCAGTGACCCGATTTGCATGAAACTTACAGAAAATACTAAAAATATAAAATTATAGAACACGTATCTCAATATTATTAAAAATTTTCTTGAGAATGGGTTGAAATGGCTGTAACTTTTTAATTTTTAGAGCTACTGATCTGAAATTTTATTTGTATAGGTACTTACCTATATAAAATGCAAGAAATTGAAATACTTGTTCCAAGAATTTACACAAAAACCCTAAAACCAAAAATATTGAGATTTTTTTATAACTTTGTAACTAATGGCTACATTTGCTTGAAACTTACAGAGAATACTAAAAATATTGAACAGCATTAATTTTGTCATTTGGTGGAATAGAAACCATACCAAAATTCGATTGGTGATTTTTTTAATAAACTGTGGTGTATGCCCCGTTCATCGACTTTAAAAAACCAGTCATTGCTTTGATAGAGACCCATATTATAGTGTGAAATGAGAGCGTTGTTAATGTGACGCCGCACGACGAAATACTCGTAAATGTTCAGATTATCTTATAAAAAATAATAAAATTTGTTTATTTCATGCAAAACCCACCTTAAACCCGTGCATCCACCACCCGCTTGCGGGCGATAGAGTGAATAACTGGTATTTACCGTAGGTATTAACATTTGAAGCTATTGATCTAGCTGTTAGACATATGCAAACAATTAGTAACGCAAACACGGGGATTGTGGTCCAGGGATAAATAGAGTAACATTACGTCAATTTGTCACCGAAAGCGTAAATAATTTGAAATTCAGTACTTTCACTTCATTTATGTACGCAATGTATGACGATGTGATGTTAATATTGTATATTTTACTCTAGAACCTGTGCTTGACCATAACATTAGATAGTTTTAACTTTTTTTTATAAGACTTAAAATTATTTCACTCGGCAATTACCTAATCAGCAAAAAATTTGATTATACGTCTTTGCCAGTTTCTTTCTGTTACATTTTCGGGCTAGTTTAAAGTAAGATTTTATTTAAAAATTAAGCTCTGGACGGCTTATAAAAGGTAGCTGCGAGGTGCTGAAACAAAATTTATGTGGAAAAGCAAAATTCTTAAATAACTAACGGTTTCTAAAAGCACGTGAAAAGAATGTAGTTGCTCTATTTTCAGAAAAGCCATATTAAATAGTTCTGTAGTTGGAAAATTAAATATTTGACACACAAAACCGACTTTTGCATTTTCATAAAGTCTAATGCAAGTTGCATCTTTCAGAGTCACTAAAGTTGCGAGATAATATTTTTTTTATGAAAATATTAAACGTTAATGAATTCTGGAAGTTGTCATAGATGGAAAAAAATATATAGCTGAATTGAGATAAAAGTAGCGAAGTTAAAGTAAAATGTTTTTTTTAAAGACATATAAATAGATAACTGGAAAATTACAATCAAATAATAGAATAAAATAAAACTAGTACTAGAGTAATTACAATTGAGCTAACTGCAGACTGTTACAAACAATCTACAGGTAGCTCAACTGATCCATATCAATACCAGTCGGAAGCGTGCCCAAGACGCTGGCTGCATTGCCCCGCTTTATGACAATGCTGATGCGCTGTGCCAGATACTCACCAGCTCTCAGTAAAATTAAATAAATTGGCAACTAATTAACCGGCTTTATTTTGTGACTAGGCAAGCGAAAAAAAAAATATCCGGTTTTCCCTGAACTCACATAAGCTCAAATCTGACCGAATTAAATAATGAATAATAAAAATAATAAATAATGCTGGATTCACACAGCATTATCTAGCCCCAAGCTAAGCAGAGCTTGTGTTATGGGTACTAGTTAACTGATATACATAATATAATACAATACATAGACAGATATTTTTTATTATACATAGAAAACGACCAGAACACCCTGAACAAATGTCTGCAGATCGTACACACATTTGCCCCGAGGCGGGAATCGAACCCGCATCCTCCTGCGTCGCAGTCAGACCTTCGCCCACCGCGCCACTGAGGTAAAATTTTATCATACGTCAGAATTGCATCTGGAATAATTTGGAATAATTGAATTACTGAATATTTCGTGTGTCAAATGAAAATGATTCGTTAATAATGAAAACTAACTAACGACATGTTTACCTGTTGGAGACATGGATTCGATCAGGACCTTATCTAAGTTTGTTGTAAATTTGTAATATAAAGTATGTGGTTGGTGAAGTTATTGTAAAAAAAAATTAGATGGTGTAACTGACAAAATAACACAACTTCTAATTTTACACCAGACTTTTTGAAAAAAGTTAAATTTAATTTTAATATTTATTAGATAATAACGACACCCAGGGCAAACGTGTTTTTTAAGGGGAAACCACGATCCGGTAAACGTAGTGTAGGACACCCAACAGCCAGGTGGGATGAATACCAGAAACCTACAATCATTTCGAAAACTATTTTGAGACCTTAAAAAGTTAAATTTACTACCTTTCGTTCCGATTGAAGACAGCTTCGATGTGCAAAAGTAAGTATCTTCTGCATGGCGCCTTCCATTTATAATAAACTGCCCAAATCACTAAGGGAATGTGTTCACTGTTTCAGCAAAAGTTAAAGACCACTTTGGAAAGTAAATGTTATTAAAAAGTAGACATGAAAGACAGACTTTTTTTAGATACTAATATGTATACATAAATAGTTGGTAGTTTAAGTAACAGAGAAGAGTAGTTAATAGTATTAAAATGATAATGTATTGTTTTTTTATTAGTTACTTATTATCATTTATTAGTTTGTTAACTAGACATTGCACACCGCGCTGGTAGCAATAATTTGGTTCATGAGACGACATACTAATAAATGTGTAGGTACTATATTTACATGTATTTCAAAGCAATAAATGATTATGATTTCATTTGAAACCACATTTGCTTTCATAGGTCTCTTTTAAAATGTCGACATCACAATATGATTTTTTTTTAGCTTCGGAGCCCATTATAATGTGAGATTATGTAATAGCTTCTCGAAAGTGGAAGGTTCAAATTAGGTCACATAGTGTCTATGCACCTCAGTCATAAAATTACTTATGAAAAAAATATAAGAAATCGTCGCAGCTACGACAGAATATTAAACTGGCTTTATTGATAGTTCTCGAATTAAAAAAATCTTGTACTATGACGAAAGTTCACTTATGTTTTATGAATATTAGTTTAAACATAGCAAGTGAGGCAGGAAAAAGCTATGCAAACAGGTAAGTATTTCTATTATATTATCTATGTAATGTATTGTATTATGTATATCAGTCATCTAGTACCCATAACACAAGCTCTGCTTAGCTTGGGGCTAGATGATGCTGTGTGGATTGTCCAGCTTTATTTATTTAATTTCTACCTCTAATACTATCCCAAAGAACATACAAAAAAATTACCTAGAAACTTTATCGAGACTTTATGTCTTTACCTTGAGTCCTACTTACGAAAGGATTTCAAATTGTCAGGTGTCAAAGTGACTATGCAAAGTATGCAAAGCGTCTGGCGTTCCAATAAACATTTATTCCACATTTGCCCCACTTTTTTGCCCCACATTCACACGACAGTAAGATTTTACGACAGATAGGTGGTTTTGTGAAATCAAAATGTTTGGCTTGTTTCGAATTTGGAATAGGTTCACACACATTCATATCAGCAAATAGCCGTTTCTTTTTAATGACGAAAATATCGTAATCTTGACAATTCTCAATTACACAGAGTAGAACTAGTCCTATTGTGCATACCTGTTCATGGAATAGCAAAACAACCCAAAATCTGTGACAGAATTGACACTTGTTGTCAGATGTGACAGAAAGTGCCACTAACTCAAGATAGTTTTGGGAGATATTTAAAACACCTTTTGGCAGTTCCCCGAGTACGTATCTTAAATTTAAATAATCTGCTTTTACACTATAAAAGTTCACCTTCATTTTGTCAAAGTTTAGGCGTCTGGTAGGCCAAAGTTAATATGAAAAGTGTCTGGCAAAGGAAGTACTTGATTTCTACAAATATAATCGAATAAACAATAACATAAAATCGAATAAAAACAATAATAGCCTTAAACCTTAACGAAATTTTGGTGTAAATTCAGCAACTCTGCTAACCGATATCTGTTAAATTGGGACGACCCAATTTCATAATCGTTGATCGTTCCTACCTGTATGGGAACATACACAGACAAACTCAGCTTTTATAAAATGGCTGGAGGCTTGCGGTTGCTGGCTGTAAAATGCCTGTACAATGTAAATGCTGTGCCTACAATTATTGGTTTCCATGGTACACAAGTTACCTCATTTCACTCTCAGTATTGTTATTTTCCAATTTTCAAAAAATAACAGTAAATTTATTGTTGTATAATATTATTAACAATGAAACTATTTCATTATTCCTCGATCACAGTGCTTATGTAACTGGTTGTACCTACCATTTATTGGATAATACATTTATGATAGTGTGGGTAGTGCAGCCTGCACAGCAACAAGGCTTTCTTCCGCAGACATGCATGGAATTCCTCGAACATTTCGGACGCGCTGCAAAACCGCGGGAGCTCCAGCAGCATCCTTAATGCATTGTTATTCTGCATGCTGAGAGCGTTGACCACATTTTGCAATTGAACTACTGACTGCGGACCGTCGATAACAATCTAGAGGTAGCTCAACTGCTTCAGATTAATGCCAATCGAAAGCGTTCCAAAGACGCTGTTGGCTGCATGGCCCTGATGTATGGCAATGCTACTGATGCGCTGCGCCAGTAAGGTATATAGCAGTTCTCGGGTCACACGTCACTTCGACCAAATGCTGTAATAAAATATAAAAAAACCGGAGAGCCTCGCTACCCCTCGGACCTAAGGTCTGTCTCAGACCTTTTGAGATCTTCAAAATCATTCCAACCGTTCATCCGTTCCAAGAAATCTCATACATACAGGCTGTTCCAAAAGTCAACGTCACGTTGGAAGCGGAGCACAGATCATGTCGACCCAGAACAACCACAAAATCATGGGTCTGTCAACCCACCTTTTTCCTCGGTAAAACGAGCCGAAAAGTCAGTCAATTTTAACTTAAAATTGAATAGGTACCTAGTTTTTGCTTTATTTTCTACTCGTTTCGCGGAAAAATGTGGGTCGCGGCTGATTGCAGCGAGCCGAAGTAATTTTATTTAATATTGGTGTTGTATGTAAAACCGTACAAAATCAACCGTAACATCTACTTTGAACATTATTTGGTCGAACATCTAGCATCTCTACTTCTCTCATTCTAACTCACATCAAACAGCAACCTGCATATAGAGTAGCTGTGTACAGGGTGGCTTTTTGAGATGGGAGTGGATGGCCAAACGGAAATGTTGTCGTGGGCATTTTATAACGAAAAAATGTTTAAAATTTTAAAACCTTATTAGAAACCAGCTATAATGAATATATAATTATATTAATGTATTATAATTAACGTCTTGGACCAAAGTGCTTGGAAATTTCAAATCCCATGAACCTAAACTCGACAGGGTTAAGTGGTTTCGTTTAGAAGTTCCTATGGCCACATTCTGTCTCTATCATCAGACCAGCTTGATGGTACTATAACATTGCGTTGTCACCGAATTTACATATGTATGTCAAATTTCAGCTCAATCGCGTGAGAATAAAATTCTATACAAAGGTATATATTTATAAAAAACAACCCCGTAAAAATATTTTTGAGGGATTAGTATTTATCCCGCAAAAAATCGCAATCAATCAGGTACCTAGAACAAAAAAAAACGGGGTTCATTCCTATTTGATTGAAAAATTTATCAGTTCGATATATAAAAGATTAAAAAACTAACCTGAAGCTTTAGTTTTCGTATAAATTGAAGTCATAAGTTCATAACTCACTCTCAAATTTTCTAACTCTCGTGGTATCTGATGTGACCATCCACTCCCATTTCAAAAAAACACACTGTATTAAACATGCTCTCAAAAAACACAACCCTCCAAATTTAATGTTTGTTAATGATATTTTTATTTTAATTAAAATAATGTAATGGTTGTATATTACGCTTACGTCTAAAGGTATATATACCTCAGCATCAATATAGCATTTTTACATAAATGTTAGCTCAAGGTACATTAACTTTTTTCTTTGACTTTTTAATCAAGTTCTAGTTCATCCTTTGATTTTATGGTTTTATAGTGCTACAGACTTGTCTGTACATGTCAAATAAGAATGTCAATACCTTGAGTGGTTTCCCCAAACGAGTTTTCACGAGTTTTAGAAGAACATTTTAAAATCATATTACTTGTAATAGGTATTTGTTACATAACGTGTCTAAGGTACCTACACAAAATCAAAATTATCACAAATTAAAAAAAAGCGACCACGCGCTTTTATTACTTTTTACAGCCGGCCTAACTATATAATTTCGATTGTTTAAAAAATTTCTGATGTCACTTTATCCTAATCCTGAGTACTGCTATACCTATAGGGTGGCAAAAAACGTTGGTACAAAAAATCGTAAAATAAAGTTGATCTCCTCGGGGATCACAGCAACACCTGGGCTAATTACACATGTTAGATGGCACTCAGTCTAAACAGAATAATTATTTATTCTGTGAGTCTGGAAATTCCAACAACACCTGTCTTTTACCCAACTTTCATACTCACACATCATACACTCCAAAACCATACCCAACTTCTTCGCAGTCGAGCAAAAAAAAATACACTCGCGCTAAGCGAAAACTACTCTAGCAAAACTTTGTTTGAAAAAAAAAAAACAAACTTTTGCTAAGTACTTAAAAACTTTTTGACTGACCTGTTCTCCCGTTGCAGCTGATGATGGGCGGCTGCATAGGCTCCTGCATCAATCCAGGGTTCATATTCGTGTAGAATTCTAACATTTTTTTTATGAACTTTTTTTACCACCCGTCACAAACCGCGGGCACGCTCGCGACGCGCGTGCCGATATCACAATGATTCAAAATCGCTCGCGAGACCAACAACCAAGCTCCATGCTGTACCCTTCTAATAAGTAAGCCAATAGGAGAAGCCGTTTAGAGTAAGCCCCACCCTCCTTCGCTTTCGACCCAACCTACCTATTATACAGAGCTTAATATTTTGGCGCGAGACATTTTGGTTTGGTAAAAGATCCCACCAGGCTGTGCGTGCGTTGTGGACGTTGAAAGTCTGTACGCAATTTTACTATTTTTTATTTTTTTTTGTCTAAGTGTCTTTAAGTCAAGGGGTGAAATATCTGGAATCTGGTCTATTTCGAATTTAAATTTAAAATATTTAATTTAAAAAATCCTACAATAAAAAAGTATTTTTCACTTTTAATAAAAAATATTTTTTTATTAGTGTTATCAGAAATTAATTTTTATAAACATTTTTATGAAGTATTTCCCCAAACTAATGATGACTATTTCCTTGATGTAATTAAAAACAGCAAAAGCTAATTAATTTTTTGCTAAAAGAGCTAGGGGTAGGTAACATTTTCTTCACGCAACGAACTGTAAAAAATTCTATCCAACTGAAATTTTAACTTCTTCGTTCAAGCACACAACGTTAAACAACAAGCATGATTTAAGGGGGCGATATATGGCAACATTTTGTGAAAAGGGTAGGATTTCGCGTTCATAGGAGCAGAGCGCAAAAATATTTTTTTTGTTGATTATTAGGACATTTATTTGCAAAGGTAAGCCGAAGGTGCTCTGGGTATTATTATTTAATATGGTGATGATAAAAAAATCTTGTGATTAATAATTTGGGAGAAAAATTATAAAAACTAAGAAAACAGATATTACTTTGCATAATTATTTCTGATTTTTCATATAGGTAGTTTTTTTTTTCATTTTCAAAAGAAGGGGATCTGCCTTATATTCCATAGATAATTATGTATTTTATTTCAAAGCTTTTTCGATAAAGATGACGGAGAAAAATGGTTTATTCATTCGCTCATTTCACATCTATGGCCACCTTAAATGGAAAAATGGACAGAAACTTTTATCAGAGAAAGCTCAGAGAAAGTTGTGACTCTCCTTTGCACAGAAAACTATTACTCCTGCTCCCTTGAGATAAAGTTGTCAGTCTCAGTTTGTTTGTAAATATGATTATTATGTCTTTTACTAAGAACTTGTTTATTAAGTTTGAGCAGAAGTTTTCGCAGCAGGTAATGTAAGGATATAATCTATACCAATATTATAAAGGGGAACGTTTTGTTTGTTTGTTTGAATTGAATAGGCTCCGAAACTATTGGACTAATTTGAAAAATTCTTTCACCATTAGAATCCTACATTATCCGTGATGAACATGGGCTATAGAATATACCCGTGCAAGGGGGGACCACTAATAATTAAAATTACACAGTAGTAATGGGACGTTTTTAACCGAAAAAAGGAGGAGGTTCTATGTTCGTCGATTTCTCGGTCGTTTATGAACCGATTTGGATGATTATTTTGCAGTTGCATAGAGTTGGATCGCGAGATGGTCACATAAATTGATTCCCCAGGGACTCGTTTTTATCCCGTACAACTTACAGTGCGGTTTAAAACTTAGGGCCTTTTAGGTCGAGTTTAAGTTTTTTCATAACAATTTTATGGGACCACCTCGGTTTAATTCTTTAAACGTAATAACAAAAATTTCTGAAATCTTTCTTTCAAAATTGGCGGAAAAATCGTCGAAAATTCTTAATAACAGTTGAACAGCCAAACATAGAAACTTTGCCTTTTTTCGAAGTCGGTTGAAGAAGCGGCTCATTGGGTACGGACAAACGTGTTTATCATTTTAATAATTTACATAAAAAGTTAGTTTTTTACGTGGATCTGGGTAGGTACTTAAATCCAATTTCGCAGTTTATCGCTTGAAACGAGTTCAGCGCTATAAATTTGATGCGGTTCTACCTGAACTTGGTTCACGGACAGATTTACACGAAAACGCCGAGATTAACCGAGTTTAAGAAGTCATGTCAAGGAAATGTTTTAGCAGCAATCGGTGAAGTTGGACCTTAGTAGTAGGTATACGTTTCTCGTTTGTACTTTATGATTGGATGGTTCTATTTATACTTAACCCCCTATCCATGATAGTCTGCTTACTTAGTACTGACGAAAATCAGAGTGAGAAATAACATTGCTTAGCAACTGGTTTAAGTCAGTAATGTGGGTAAGTCATTATTTTTGGACCAAACACTTCTAGACTGTTTGCAACAGTCTGCAGTTAACTCAACTGTTTTTATTGTATTCTAGTTATTATTTGTTTTAATTTGATATCCATACTAATATTATAAATTCGAATAAAACTCTCTCTGTCTCTCTCTTTTCACGCCTAAACGGCGGAACGGATTCTAATGAAATTTGGCAGAAAGGTAGATGTCATCCCGAGGACGGACATAGGCTACTTGAGTAAAGCATGGGAAGTCGCGGCAAACAGGTAGTTTGTTTATCAGTGTTTTTTTTTATAATTTAAAGAATCAATCATCAATTATTTACGTAATATTTTTTTTTCAATAATGTAATTTTAATTTTGCTTGTTAATATAGGTAAAAAAAAAATAGTTGCCTGGGGAGACTGTGGAATAACAAATATCCATCCATGATACAAAATAGTAAATAACCCTATACATCGTTGAATTTCAAAGCCAGCTAGACAAGTATGGAACCGTTGCTTTATAAAAAGCATAAAACATGTTATTGATAAGAGATGGGGATTTGACAGGCACCATGGGCTTTCATTGTGATTGGAGTGGGCCAATTCCCCCATTGAGCGAGCACTTGGCCCATCCGCCGTGTAAACAAAAAGGAGGGAAGAGTACAACTGTGCTGTTGGATGCGGCAACGTGCGGTTGATACAACACAATAAGTTCGTTTTTTTGGTGAAGCTTTAGCAACTTATGCGCTTTTTTTTATTCAAATCACATTAAAATATGTTTGACATTTGTGTTCAAAAATTACTCGAGAATTCAAATAACCGAGGTTACCATAAACTAGACGGCTCTCCATGCATCGGTTCGTTTTCTGCTGGTAGCCTTTCAGATCCCTTATTCTGATGATGAGTTCCTCCTAGCCCAATTTCAGCCATAGCGCTAGTCTCATCATACAAGACATATTATAGTACACGAGTGTGTACGCAAACTCAGGTGCATTCTCTATTCCTTCACTTTCATAGTCCGATAGGACGCATGACTGATATAGTGTTATTACGTTTTCTTACTATCAATTGTAAATACTAGTTTTAATTTAATTCTATTATTTGACTGTATTTATATTTTGTAATAAAGGAGTATATTACTTTCATCGTAATATCTTTATCTATCTACCCATTTTCACAGAAACACACTGCTAGTTACTTTATGTCAGATTAATGAATACAATTATCGCTACTCATTGACTTCACTTTTTCTGAAACTTGTAATAGCGAGTTACCTAGGGAATGAGATAAATACGGTTAATGTTAATCCACTGACACTGCATCGTGCCCATAATCACGAACATGTACCTAAATGAGCAAACCAGGTATTAATACATTAAAAAAATCTCTGATAAATAATGAATAACTGAAGACCGAACTCACGCTCAATATTTAATATTCAATTTAAATATTTAAAATGCGATACCTACTAACAATACCAAGGTTATAAACCGTGTTTGTGACGATGAGCTGCAGAACCTGCATTTCACGTAGTGTCACTAAAGTACCAATAACCCTGTGTATAGGTAGACGTACTGAACTGTGCTTCTCAAAGCTGCTTGCTGTTACTCACAACATGCCTCCTTACCTCCTCAACAGCCTATAATGGTCCACAGCTGGACGCAGGCCTTCCTCTGATTTATTTTTTCATTACCGGTAGTGCCCATAATCCCCACGCTGGGCATGCGGGTTGGGGATCGCAGCTCGGTGGTAGATCTATTCTGCAAGAAGCGCTGCTGCCCGCCACCCATTGTATGTCACTTAGTCGCCTCTTACGACACCCACGGGAAGAGTTGAGGTGGTGCAAATTCTAAGCCGGTACCACACGGCTATACCACTCACAACATTGTTCCAACAAAAAATACCGCATCCAAAACCGATCCCGTTGCATAATAATAATGATTATTGTGTTTTCATTGCTGGTAGTATGAATGGCGCTGCATGCATTTTTACGGTTTTTGTGCCATTGTCTACCACTTGAAGTGATGTTGGAGTGCGGTCCACGACGAGTTGGGCACAATACTGATAGGAAATATGCTTGAATCGTTTGATCCTTTTAGAGAATGCGATTGAATGTTTAATTGAGGTGTGGATAGGATGGGTGTTCGCGAGTGGTTTGTGCGAGTCTATTACTTTATGCTTAAAAACGAAAGTTTTCAATCAGTGCGTCCTACCCGTCATGACCTACGGAGCTGAGACGTGGTCACTCACGGTAGGGCTGGTCCACCAGTTTAAATTCGCCCAGCGAGCTATGGAGAGAGCTATGCTCGGAGTTTCTCTGAAGGATAGGATTCGCAACTAATACATCCGACAGAGAACCGAGGTTATCGACATAGCTCAAAGGATTAGCGAGCTGAAGTGGCAGTGGGCTGGCCATATTTCAAGAAAAATCGACAACCGCTAGGGTTCTTGTGTTCATTAGTGGAGACCGCGACTCGGCAAACGTAGTGTAGGACGCCCTCCGTCCAGGTGGGATGATGATTTGCAAAATACTACTGGCAGATGCTGGATGCGGCAAGCTGAAGACAGGGCGCTTTGCCGCTCATTAGGGGAGGCCTATGTCCAGCAGTGGACTGGTATAGGCTGATGATGATGATGATTACTTTACTAGTCGGATACTTTAGGGCCTATATCTCAAATCAACTCCGTTAGATCTTCATATCTTCCAGACTACTAAATATTTAACTTTGAAATTTATAAACGGTAAAGTTCAGGACTTACTCAATGGATCATAATGTTTTGCAAACACGATTCCATAAAAATTCTGTATTGAAATAAATAGTAAAGTTACCTCTAAATTATCACTAAAACTTTAATTTCTCTGAAGGTAAATATTGAGTGAAAATAAGTATGATATTAGAACTAAATTTATAGAACATTTTGTATGTTTTTTTAATTAATAGATAAAATAATAAATAAATAAAGATAATAACTAAAAATTAGATTTTTGGCCTTGGATTGCTATTCCCTGTCCTGCTCCTATGGATGCAAAATTCTATGTCTATCCTTTTCACAAAAACGTGAGGTTGTATAGGCTGCCATTTGAAATAGAAGATCGACTATGAAGTTGGAAAATTACCTAGGTTACTAGTATAGTATTTTTATATTGACTACCGATGCGGCGCGGTGGGCGAAGGTCTGCCTGCGACGCAGAAGGTTGCGGGTTCGATTCCCGCCTCGGAACAAATGTGTGTACGATCTGTAGACATTTGTTCAGGGTGTTCTGGTCGTTTTCTATGTATTTTAAAAAATATCTATTTATGAGTACCTACCTATTACCAATACTTAGATTGAGAAATAAGACCTGGCCTTCACAAACGTGTTTGTGATGATGGGCAGAAACTGCAGTTCACGTCGTGTTAATTTCATCGTGGTAATTTTTCAATAACCTATATTGTGTTATATTATGTATATCAGTTATCTAGTACCCATAACACAAGCTCTGTATAGGTTGGGGCTAGATAATGCTGTGTGAGTTGTCCAGCACTATTTATTTATTTTATACATACCTAACCTACCAAGAAGCTTATATTCTGTAATACCAAGGATATAAGCTTCTTGATACTTACATACATATGTTAAGCATAAGCGTTACATTAGAACCTCCTCCTTCTCTTGAAGTCAGTTAAAAACAAAGAAAAAGTGGGGTGTGCTTAACACCCGTAGACTAAAAGAAAGTCCAATAAAAACCCACAGTTAAGAGAAAACTTTAAACTTTTGATACTGTCTGAACCTTACCAGGACTCGGGCTTGACGATCGATGTGGCGCGGCCAAGCTTGTAGAAAAGTCCGCCTGCGACGCAGGTGGTTGCGGGTTCGATTCCCGCCTTGGGACAAAAACTTGAACGATCTGCAATTATTGGTTTCGGGTGTTCTGATTATCTTGTCTAAGTGCTTATTTTGTAAGCTTAAAGAAATAAAAGTTATTGATATTTGATCTATGCAATGTATTTTATTAAGTACTTACTATGTATTTGATTAAGCAATTTTTATCAACGGAAACAGATTAATAAAAAGTTTGTTTTATTCCAGGCCAGTTAAAGCTTATATTTGAATGCACATTACCTGCGATAACCTTCAGTGCATGTCACGCACTGAGCGAGCTTCCGAGTCATTATAATATAATATAAAAATAAATAAATAATATTATTATTTATTTATAAAATATATAAATATATAAAATATATAAATATATTTTAAAAATAAATAAATAATATTATTATTTATTTATTTAAACTGCTGACCGCGGCTTCGCACGCTTTTTTCAAGTAGCCTATGTCCATCCTTTAGATACCAATTACCCTGCCAAATTTCATTAAGATCCGTTCAGCCGTTTAGGCCTGTAAATGTTACAGACAGACAGATAGACAGACTTACTTTCGAATGTATAATAATAAGTAAGTATTTTAAAAACCTATCAATTATTTTGGAACTATAAATATTGTCCAGGAATAAACTATTTTTCTTGGGCGACATTTTGGTTTTCATAAAAGTAAAAATTATTATAAAAAGTTCTTCATTATTATGGTGATCAAAATTTTAAACAAAACCACAAGAATGAATTAAGGGTAAACCAGAATTAACCAAATCCAGTAATTAACCAGAATTCTAAAGTTCCACCAGACGAATTCACAGAATAGCCAAGAAATTTCATTCCCGACTTGACCTATCTGAGCACTCCTCAAACAGTAAAATACAAGTCCATGTTTACGAGGGGGGAAATAGTCCCTTTCGCATAAGATTCAACTCGTCCTTCAAAACTCAACCTTGCACCTTTCTTTTAGAGACTGTTATCCCTTGTTGGTGGAAAACAGCAGGAATTTTTCCATGTCGGCGGCACATGTGGTGCGCAGCCTTATTGAAGTTGATCTTGCCCCTCCTTCTTACCTTAAATACCCCTCTTTATTGCTATGCAAAAACGAAATTTCACGGTGCCCCGAGGGATGAAATACGGGGACGTTGTTCCTGACATTAGCCTTGTAAGCTTGAAACCGTTTCTTTATGTAAAAGCTGAGGGTAGAAACCTAAGGGTCTATACAACCTTATTTTTTTTGTGAAAAGGAGATAGGTAGGTACATAGGATTTCGCGTTCATAGAAACAGGACAGGACATAGCAACTCAAACAAAAAAAAAAACAAGTTTTAGCTTATTATTTAGATTTCAGATTTTATTAATTCACCATCTTATAACAATGAGTGTTATACTAGGTAAGTCTAAATAAATTTACATGACATTGCTATTATAAATAGATACATTAAATTAATTCCATCAATATACAAAACCATCAATAATTTTTTTTATATCTACACTAAGTTTGATACAATATTAAATTACTAAATAATAAGTAATGTTTCATTTAAATAATTAATTTTAGTCCAGTTTTTCTCGTCTAGCCTTATCCGAAAATGAGGATTCTTGTATGGTGCTATTTAGAAAATCCTTGAGGCTATAGAATCTTGTATTAAAAAATATTCTATTATAAATTCTTCTATTAATTATGACTTTATTTGAAAAAACTGAAACGTAAAAATGTTTTTTATCCTTAGTTCTATTACCATGCATTTCTCAAGACCTTAACTTCTGTATTTATTGGTTTCAGTATATATCAGGTATTTTAAGGTTTCAGTAAAAATTTGCAGGTAACTGTGATTTTTTTTATCGAGAAAATTTTATGGAATCGTCTTTTCGAAACGTATGTTCGATAGAAAATCCTGAACTTTACCTTATATACATTACAAAGTTAAATATTCAGTATTGAGAGATATGGAGATCGATGACGGAGTTGATTAGGCCCTTATGAGTTATGCAAAAATTAAGCAGAATGTGTATTTAAAAAATTTAAAACATTAAGATTTATAACAATGTTCAGATTAAAAAATACAATAGGTTGAGAAAATTCTATAGAAGTCGAGTATTGGAATAGAATTTATGAAAATAAACTTAGTAATTTAATAAAAAAAAAAAACAAATTCGCATAAAAAGTGTTTAAGTTGAAATACTACCTACCTACTCTAAATTTATCAGCGACAACACCACATTATTTTTTAAAAATTATATAGCCAGACTAATATTTTATTAAAGTTATCGTTTAGTTTTTCAATTGATTAATGCTTATTATTTGGATTAATATGCAAAAATCTAGTTTTATCTTTTATTAAGACCTGATCTGCCCTTTTATCTAAGAATACGATAGCCTATCCTCTTTTTGCATGCCAGCGTTATAACAGGATTTTCCTGGCATAGCATCCGTTGAGTGTTGATTATTTATACCGACTTCAAAGCGTGTATGTTCGGCTGTATGTACTTTTTAAGGCTCAGTACCCAAAGGGTAAAACGGAACCCTAGTAGGTACTACTCCGCTGTCCGTCCGTCCGTCTGTCTTTATGTTTATTTTTTTTAGGACGAATCGGTATCGGAAAAAGTGAAACGATTTCGGCCTGTCTTCTAACTTTTCAGGCCTAAATGGCTGCTAATATCTTTATTGAAATTTGTGGGCGGAGAAAGAGAGGAAGGGAGGTTAACGCTATTTCCGGGGACGGACCTGCTTGAAAAGCGTTCGCGAAGCTGTAGGCAAAAGCTACTAAACTTAAATATTAATATATTAATCAAATAACAAATTTAAATTAAAACTAGTAGGTATTTACAATAGAAACAATTAAGCTATCTGCAAACTGTTGCAAACAATCTACAGGTAGCTCAACTGATCCATATCAATACCAGTTGGAAGCGTGCCTAAGACACTGGCTGCATTGCCCCGCTGTATAGCAATGCTGATGAGCTGTGTATATATTAATAATAAATAAATATACCTGCAATTCACACAGCATAATCTAGCCCCAAGCTAAGCATAGCTTGTGTTATGGGTACTAGAAAACCGATATATGAACGTAATATAATACAAGGATAGATATTTTTTATTATACATAGAAAACGACCAGAACACCCTGAACAAATGTCTGCAGATCATACCAACATTTGTCCGGAGGCGGAAATCGAACCCGCAACCCCTCACGTCGTAGGCAGACCTTCACCCACCGCGGTAGAGGTGGTAGTAATAAAATACAAGTGAATTCGAAAACCTCCGCCATTTTTAAAATAAAAAAAGGAGAAGGTTAGATGAAACTTATCGAAAGATAAAGGCCTGTTTTTTGTCGTGCTAAGGAGAAGACATCAGTTTATTTATTTATTTATTGTTTATTTGTTTTAACACAAACATGGTTTCAGATCCTAAATGAAAACAAAGCAGTATTAACAAATTTTATAATATATGAATTTTACCTATTACTATTTTATTTACTTTTTTTGGAAGACTTTTATTTGAATTTAATTTAATTTTTATTTCTATTTATTTAATTAAGCAGACAATTATTAATTTTAATGTTTTGATGTTTGAAACTATTTAGCACGTTTCATAGTACCTACCTAATTTTGGTGCTTTGTTATTCATATGCCATTAATGTGGCGAGATATACTTAAATAAACCTATTTATAATATCACCTGTGTCACCACCAATTCACCATATCTCAGATGAATAAACTATATTAATATGAATAACTATAAATTGTTATCAAATGCATATTTCAGATAATTTTATTCATAGAAATAAACGGTGACCAGTGTAAAAGCGTAGCGTAGTTCTCTTTCAATTAAAATACACTACAAAGGTACTAAAAATAACAGCGATCGTTCCAACACATTCGATTATGGTATACTCGCTAAAAAATACCGTTTAACAGACAAGGAATGCTTTTATCCCGGGAAAGGACAAAGGCTACTGCTCATTGTCCAGGAAAAATGCGGGTAGTGGTTAGTCGAAAACAATGTGAATGGTCAAATGAAACGTGTATCGTACAAACATTTGTCCCGAGGCGGGAATCGAACCCGTAACCTCCTGCGTCGTAAGTAGACCTTCCCTGCGGAGCCACAGACGTCGTCTAAATCATCATCAAATTTTTATACAAACTTCAAAAAACAAAAAAAAATAAAAGTGGACAATTCACTCAACATTATCTAGCTAGCAGCCCCAAGCTAAGCAGAGCTTGTGTTAGGTATGGGTTCTAGATAACTGATATACATAATATAATAGTATACATAAATAGATATTTTTTGATGACACATAGATTAAGACACCTGGAACGAATATCTGCAGATCGTACAAACATTTGTCCCGAGACAATTCTAACTTGATGGCGGGAATCGAACCCTGCGTTGCAAGCGGACCTTCACCCACCACGCCACAGAGGCCACATTATGCGCTGATACCGTGACTTTTCACAATATAGATAGGTTCAGATCGTCGTTTTGTCTATTGACATTATATTTATTTTATAGTGATGAATCTCTTAAATGTTCATAGAATCCAAAACGACAATTTATACCTACCTAAATCATTTAATTAGCCAATTATATTATTAAGAAACAAATACAGAACCTACAGCCGAATTGAACACGAATTGAGAACAGTCACCTTTTTGAATTCTGGCAGAAAAAAATTGTCTGTTTGTAAAATTTTGTTACCAGCTGTATGTTTCCAAGGGAACGTACACATATTCCTAGCGCAAACATGTGAAAGAACTTATTCGCATGAATAATTTTTTGAAGTGCTTATTCACATTAGAGCACCGATTTTAAGAGCGCCGAATTAGGAGCACCGATTTTAATCTCATTTGGAGCACCTGCAAAGAAGTTACGTGGTTTCGATAATAACTAGCTGTAACATTGCAATATATCGTTTTAAAACTAGGTCCAAGGTAAAAACACTTCCAGTAAGTTCAAAAAATTCAAGAGTTCAAAATATTTCCAGTCCGTACACACTGGACTGTCAAAAGTGACAGCTACTGTCAAAAATAAAAGCAAACGTCAAAGATTTTGTACCATATGCACGAAAAGTTATTTGACTGTTACAGTACAACTTGATTTTATTTCATAACTTAGTTAGGGCGTGGAGGAAGGACAAACAAACAACCAAACTTTCGCATTTATAATAATAACTAGCAGCTGCCCGCGGCTTCGCCCGCGTTGTTCCCGTCCCCGCAGCTAGTATATATATCTTTATGAATTGTAGCCTACTTCCCGATCCGCCCGGTTTTGGATCCGTGCCGGACAAGCAACATTTTGACAAGCCCGGTTTTGGATCCTTGCCCACGGACTGGGATATGTAAGCTATAAGTATTGTGAAGTTTCATCAAAATCCATTATGTAGTTTTTGCGTGAAAAAGCAACAAACATACTTACATACACATCCTCACAAACTTTCACGTTTATAATATTAGTAGGATATAGATTATAGCATCTTCGTCGTCTGTGATACCTTAAGATGCTATAATATTTTATCGTACGGTATCTTAAGATAAAATGTTAAGCATCTTCACCGTGTGCCGCACACTTGAAAAGCACCGCCACCATCCATCACATAAAATATGCATGCAATGGGCTTTTACTCGGAACATTTAAATGGATTTTAAATTGACGGTATCAGGTGAGGTGAGACTGGTGAGAGGCAGCTCGCGGACCACTAGTAGAAATAAATAAATAAATAATGCTGGATAATTTACACAGCATTATCTAGCCCCAAGCTAAGCAGAGCTTGTTTTATGGGTACTAGATAACTGATATACATAAAACAATATAGTACATAGATAGACATTTTTTATTATGTATACAAAACCAACAGAACACCCTAAACAAATATCTGCAGATCGTACACACATTTGTCCCGAGGCGGGAGTCGAACCCGCCACCTTCTGCGTCGCAGATAGACCTTCGCCCAAAGAGCCACATCGATCGTCGAAATAATTCGACTAATTAATAAGTCGACTAGTAGAAATAATTTCGTATATATTATATCCTGTTCATATCTGACCGCCTGGTACTTTGAGTGAGATAACGTTGTTCAATATGATCCTAATGAAATCAAAAAACTATTTGTACCTTATCTCCTTGCATTTCTACTTTCCTGGTACTTTGCGTGAGATAGTTAAAAAATCCTGCGGAAACAATGGTAATCAAGATTACTTCGACGAGAAATGTGCTGCTACTTTTCTGTTAGAAATCTCAAACTATAGGACGATCAGGAACGCTTTCAGCATAAAATTTGAGTTTCTCGACTCGTCCCAATGTATTGGGACCAATGTGGGACGAATCAGGAATAACTCGATTGAAACTTGTATCTAAATTTAACGAGTTAAAGCCCATATTTGATTTTTAGAGCACATAGTTGTGCAGTGGATTAGCAGTTCGCCTCTAATCAGCGAAAACCTTTACGTGTCAGTATCGGTTCTTTTGAAAAGACCTAATATCCAGAGTGGCTGGATAATAGGTCTGGAGATGGGCGTAGATCATCATCATCAGCCTATATTAGCCCACTGCTGGACACAGACCTCCCCTAATGAGCGTCATAACGCCCTGTCTTCAGCTTGCCGCATCCTGCCTCTGTCAGAGCGGTCTTTCGCAAATCGTCATCCCACCTGGTCGGGTCAGAGGGTGTAGATGGTCAAATCAAAAACTATGGTTTCTACTGAAGGTTTCTTGTTTGCTTCTCATACTTTACCCTAAAAACATTGAAATGAACAAAAAATCAAAGTGATCACTTTATTCCCCAGTTTTACTTATGTAATTTGATACTTTGTGACGGGTCCAAGAGTCCTGTAAGGTTTAAAGGAAATAAAGCACTTTGATGGTAGATGTTTGTTTGATTTATGAGTATTAGAGAAAAACGTGAAAGGATTCATAACTTCGATTTGGTAGAAAACAAAAACTGCAATAAATAGATATTTTATAAGCTTTCTTGGTTTTGGATTAGGCCATCCAGTCCCATCTCAAAATGATAGATAGATAGATAATGACTTTATAGTGTCATGATGTTGCGATGTCTGTGTGGCCGCTTCCTAGTCAAGTCTTGTGCTGTAGTGTGAAAATATAAGAATAAGAATTAAGAATTTGCAACTTCAAACAAAGCGCTTCGTTTGCCAGAGATAGGAAACAATGGGTTTCTTTCTTTAGTTTCTAAATGATTCTTAATAAATGCATAACCATATTATGATACTACCAATATATCCATTCTCATTTGCTCAGACACCGCATCAGCCAAGTCATCTTATGTTTAACACAAAATAACGTCATGCAATTACACATTTATTATTAGTTAGTGTTTCGTGCTTCTAGTTGCCTCATAGGGAAATACTGAAAATTAGTGTTTTTTGGCTCTCAAGCAAAGCTTGAACTATGTTGAGTTATTATCTTTATGACAGGCTGTGTATGCTACACATAATTTTTAACAAAACCTTACTTTTTACACTGATTTATTGTTCCCAAGCTTTGTTATATTCTTAAGTTTTTTTCTGTGTTATGATATGATATTATGTACTTTATTTATCGACACAGCGACACACATGTAAAGGTTACATTTCACCTTTACATGTGTGTCGCTGTGTCGAATAAGTCTTTTATCTATCTATCTATCACATACAAAATACAACAATTATTCAGTACACTAGTGAAAACAAACAATAATAAAATACAGTTGACAAATAAAAACCAATGATAAAATTATTAAAATCTAGGTAAAGTCTCTATGTGTGCTCTGCTGTATGTCAAAAAGTCCTTGGCTCAATATTTTGCAAATGAAACAAAAACACTGGTTTTCAGCCATGACCTAGTGAGAGCCAGTCGTTGAGTCAGTAGAACGTTGCAACTCAATGTGATATTATGTGCATCATCCTTAAACAATTTAACCCGGCATCATCTGACTACTAAATGATTGTGTTTATGTAATAATATTAATGAAGGCCTTTTGGTGTGGCGTTTCCTACCTCAGTCTTAGTACTTGATGTGAGTCCATAGTAACAGATTGCGAAGCGATAACAGAATGGTAGTTTTAAAACGCCACCTGATACACAGACAGGTATCTATTTACCCATTTTGGTAAAAAAACGTAGGTACTTATTCTATCTACCAATGATTGCCACGTCCATTATATAAATCGTTTCATAGAAAATTTATAAAATATTAAACACCGAAATAAAAAGCAATTTAACGGAATCTGTAGGTAATATTTCGAACCAAAACGAATTAGAGATGAAAACGAAAATTGGAAAACGGGAAAATTACAACCCCTAAACGACAATACGCGGTAATAAAGACTCGCAAATAGCAATAAAAATACGTGTTTCGTGAAACGAGGCATAAACGGCAAAAACTCGATTCAAAAGAGATAAGAAAATGCGCTTCAGTTTACAAAAAAAAAAAACAATCGGTGAAAGCTGGGACAAAATGACCAAAATGGAAAATCGGTGCGATGATTGCTTTATTTTTTATACGTAAAGGTAAACAGCAGGGGGACGAATCGGCTTAGGACAAAAGGTAAAGCACAAGTGGATTGTCAAATTTTTGCTCGTAAATAGCACTTTATCGTCATCCTTTATACGTCATGTAACCCGCTAACCGAAAGCAAGTCCAGGATCAGTAGGACGTTTTTCAGTAGCCGTTCGCCTCTGAAGGCCAGCGGGAAGTTTTAGTAGCGTTCGTCTCCTCTAAAATAACTTGCATAAAATTTTGAATAAATCATACTGTGTTTTATAATCAACTTATCGACTGATAAGAGCCTGCCCCGGCTTCGCACGGGTATATTCTATAACCGTGTTCAAATGCCTCTGAAGGCCAGCGGGAAGTTTTAGTAGCGTTCGTCTCCTCTAAAATAACTTGCATAAAATTTTGAATAAATCATACTGTGTTTTATAATCAACTTATCGACTGATAAGAGCCTGCCCCGGCTTCGCACGGGTATATTCTATAACCGTGTTCAAATGTCATCAGAGATAATATAGGATTCTAAATTCTAATGGTGAAACAATTGTTCAACAATTATTATTAATTTGTACATCGGTGACGTCATAGACAGGCGCATACATGTAACGTTTTTTTTACGTGGAAATTGTTTTTTTTTATTCAGTACATGTCTAAAACAATGTGTCTCAATATCAATTAGCATGCCTATGGGACAATTATTCAAGTACTACCAAAAAAGGCAACCGGAGATTGGAATCTTATCCATAGTACACAGAGGGGAAGAGGAAAGAGCGAAACCAAATATGTGCGCAAATCGTCCCATGGGGGTCGTAGAGAACCCGCGAGAAGCACAGATCAAATAAGTTAGCTCGAGGTGTAAGCGAAGGGTTAAATTAGGATGGATCGACGGATTTATTAGCTCATAAATACTTGATTGGTTTCTCTGTTTGAATTTGGAATGATATCTATACTAATAAATTGAAATAAAGTTTGTAATAGAGTCGGTAAAAGATTAATTGCTGTGCGTTCGATTTTTAAATGATTAAAATAATGTTACCTAGTGAATTATATTTAAAAATAGAACAAGCACATTTAGCCTATGACGTTCCTATCCTATCTCATTTCACCAGAATATTTTGCTTAATTTGACCTGAATTTTGACACAGAAATTTGTTCAAAGTTACATACCAAAAAGTAGTAGGTATTATTAAATAGTCATTTAAGCCTTGTTTACCGTGAACAACAGAATTCACGGCATAATAAGCCCCAAAGACCCATATACATATTTATGGGCGGAATATCAATAAATTGGGCCTGATAAGTCGAGTCGGCCAGGCACGCGCATTGCACGTGACCCGCCCGGCTTATACAGACACTTTTATTTCTATTATAAAATATTTATTGCTGTGGCGGTGTTCTTTGACAAGTGATTAGTTTGCTTCCGTGGACCAGTTGACGCACAGTGAAAAATACCGAATTTCAGGAAATACCGAGGCTCATTTATCTTTTTTTGGAACTAAGTTTCTTATCGCGCGTTGTGAAAGGGGGCTGGACGGAAAAAATTCCCACGAAAAGTTGTAACGACAGTTTTTGCTATTGTAAGCCGTGCGGCGTGCGCATGTTTCTCTGTCTGTCACTCTCTCTCTCTCTCTCTCTCTTATAGAAAGGAACTTCGTTCCATCCGGGTGTCCCTTGACACTTCTCAACATCTAGTGGAAAATTTGCTTTCGATAAAAAGTAAATGGCCCAAATTATGGAGATTTGGGGTAGCCACTTTAAAAATCATTAAATTGAGAAATTCCTCCATGTAAGTACTTTATTTCGTACTGTAGTTATGGAAAATTCGAGACCGTTGAAAAATGCAAAAAAATTATTTGTAACGAAATTTTGATAAATACGACACCACGGAAAATAGAAAAAACCCCTTGAAAAGTAAAGAAGAATAGCGAAATAGTTGGACTTAATCAAATCAAGGGTCAAATTAAAGTAAAACACTGACTGGTGATATTTTTGATTTCCGATGCGTCAGTATTAACACTAAAGTGAAGAAGCGAAGAAAAAACCTTTAGCCTGTTATTTGATAATTTTTCGAGTTGGAGCAAACCCGTCCCAAACTTTTTGATTCTCTAGATAAAGTGATTTGAATAAAATATGTACCTACATATAAGGAGGCTCCCATTCAACAAACGTGATTTATTGCCGTTTTTATAGATAATAATGTTGTATTATTAAAATTATATTATGTGAGCGAGTCCGACTCACACTTTGCCAGTTTAATGAAATTATTTACAGATAGTTTTTACGACTGATAGGAGTTTTATTGTATAAATGTATATGAAATATATTAGCTTCTACTATAAAACCTATAGACGATACGTTAATCTTGTGTAACCTGGTTGTGAGCAAAGCAATTTCATGTTCTTTTCTAGTATATCGCTATTTTGGGACAGCTTTTGATACTTCTATTAGTTTTCATAGGGGAAAATAAATGAATAAATGAAAAATCCTGTCAATATATTCATGACTAGTATTCCGCCTCGGCTTCAACCGGGTATATTCTATACCTATATATCAGGGATAATGTAGGATTCTTATGGTAAAAGAATTTTCCTGTTTGTGTCTGAAAGTGTCTCCACGCTCCTGTTTAGCACCCCCGCACGAAGAATGCTTTAAATCAGTCGCAGCCTATTCGGAGCCTGTTCTAATCAAACAAACAAATCTTTCCTCTTTATAATATTGTTTAGAAAACTAAAGACAAATAATACGACGACATGGATTTGACGACCTCTGTGGCGCGGTGGGCGAAAGTCTCCCTGCGACGCAGGAGGTTGCGCGTTCGATTCCCGCCTCGGGATAAATGTGTGTACGATCTGCAGATTTGTTCAGGGTGTTCTGTTCGTTTTCTATGTATAATAAAAAATATCTATCTATATTACTGTATTTATAGAAATCAAAATAAATTATTTAGATTTCTATGATTGTATTATATTATGTATTATGATTATGAGCTATCTAGTACTTATAACACAAGCTCTGCTTAGCTTGGGGCTAGATAATGCTGTGTAAATTGTCCAGCATTATTTATTTATAACAAAGGCATACAATTATTTGTGTCGTTAACATGCATTCAAATTAAAACATCAGAACAAAATTAATGTATAAGCGAGAACGTCACAAAAATGCTTTCAATGTTAATTGAATATTGATTAAAATTTCAAACCGTTGATGATCTTTGATTTAAATTAAAATACCTATCCATAACGTTGCTTTATAAAAAGGCAAGTCCTGTCTTGATTTTTAATTAAGTTTTCATCGCTCAGCGATCTCCATAATCCTTAAACTCCTTCGTAATCTATGCGCGTCACGCTGAGTCGGTACCCTCAGTTAACAGTCTCCACGCTCCCGTTTAGCACCCCTGCACCCCTCGAGCCGTGCACCCCTGCACCCCTCGAGCCGTGCACCCCTCGCACCCCCGGCTCGACCCTGGACGGCGGCACATGTAACTGATATCGCACGAAGATTAAATGTTTCCGACTGATGTCACTCTTATTTGTGTTTAATTGTTGCTAGTTTTGATCGCACCCTTGTTTTGTCGTTTTTGAACTTTAATAATTTTGTTGGGTCGATTATAGTTACATTGAACAGTGATTATTATATTTCTTTGCTAAAGGATAGGTAATAAATAGCCTTGTGGTGCCGGCTTAGAACTTACTCTTGAACCTCTTCTTGTGGGTGTCGTTGGAGGCGACTAAGGGACATACACCGGGGGGCGGGCAGCAGCATAATATAAAATCTACCACCAAACTGCGATCACCAACACGCATGCCCTGCGTGGAGATTATTATTACGGGCATTACCTACCCCCAAGAGATAAAAAATCAGGGGGATGCCTGCGTCCAGCAATGGACCATTATAGGTAATCTGTTGAGGAGGTAATAAATACATAAGATAAAATCGTAAAAAGTAAGGCCTGAAAAAAAGAAAAAAGAAACTCTTATAGGATCACTTTGTTGTCTGTCTGTCAACCCTCTTTTATTTAATTTTTTGATTGTTGTGGATTTTTCTACACCAGGACCCCTATTATACTGATAAATTATATTTTCACTATGAAATACCATTTTCACCGTATTTTTGGTTCGTCACAGAATGACACAGTTTGGTTTTCTTCTTTAGATGATGATGATGATTCTTAGTTAATGGCAATGTAAGTCTGGTTGGACTCTTTTCTGCCAGTGTCAAGTAATGGAAAATAATAGTAAAATATGAGTTATCAAGTTATGAAGATTATTTAATATTTTTACCAGAGCCTAGTTCGTTATCTAGCAGGGTACACCACGTGCAGGTTAGGTTGGCTTGGGAGACAAGATCTTGGAGTCTCCCTTGTACCCCTTCTTTAGATGAAAGAAACTACGATGGATTGACGCGTGTCAAGTTTTGTACGGGACACCTTCATGTAAATGATAAGAAGAGATTTGATAGAGAACTCTTATAATTATTGATATAATAATTAATAGATAGTTGAGCACGCGCCTACCATGATGAAGTGAAAACGTGAACTGATGAAATAAGCTAAGAGGCAGGCGCGTGTAACAATTGACCTTAATAAATCGATGATTTGACAATAATTACCTAGCTTATACCTAAATTCACGGTTGCGCTGCACCGTACAAGTGTCAAAAGCTATTATAAAATATAATTTCTACGTGCAGATAGCACCGTAAGCAAAGCTTCTAGAAATTCCTAAGCGGCGATGGGTATGGGTATGGTGTGTGTGTGTGTCTTTTTTCCGCACTGAGACTCGGATTGGTCCATTGTGCGTTGTCGTCCTGCTAGCTTAGGCAGTCTAACTCCATCCAGAAGCGCAGAATCTTCTTGGGATCGTCACAGGCTTCGCGGCGTGACCTCGTCTAAGCAACGATACCACTGTCATAAATTTTGACGTCTGTGCGATGTGATGCGCAGCGGGCACAGATCCAACTGCGAAGCAGAAGGTTTCAATTCTTGTCTCGGGACAAATTTTTGTACGATGTGCGGATATTTGTTCAAAGTGTTCTAGGTGTTTATGTTAACTATCTAATTATGCAGTGTAATGTATTAAGTATATCAGTTACCTATTAACCATAAGACAAGCTTAGATTACTTTGGCACTAGTTTACGCTGTTTGAATTAACTGTTAAACATTATTCATAATATTATAATAAAGAAACACAAGTCATGACAGATATAACTCTATCTATGATCATGATTATCTATGCAAAATACAGGGTGACTTAAAACAGGTTCTTAATCCGCTATCATCCCGCTATGACCGTGATATAATCTGTTGTAAAGGGAAAATATCAAAACAGAAAGTTTCCAACTCGCACTGAGGGATTTTATTATTAGAGCATTAAGGATAACCCCTGCGGTGTTGCCCGCTGCACAGAGTAGTAGAACAGAGGGGACGTTGTATTTTTTGCTAGCACTTTTTCCTTACATGGAGTCAGCCATGTATGGAATGTGAGAAAAAGGCGAGAGAATGAATCATCACTTTGGTTTTCTTCATTCATTCGCTTCAATCAGTCGTTATCGCAGCACTTAGTCTTTTCTCACTCCTTTTTATTCACTTTGACACAATGACCATAAATAAATAGTAATTACCATAATTACATACATCATACCAAACAACATTAGAAGCATGGGCCGCGTTTGGCAAACTATGTCGAGTCTTCTCGTCATCCATACCGCAATGCTTGAAAACGAAAGTTTATAATCAGTGCGTCCTACCCGTCATGACCTACGGAGCACCTGACCTAGTGGACTGACCTAGTGGACACTCACGGAAGGGCCGGTCCAGCAGTTTAAAGTAGCCCAGCGAGCCATGGAGAGAGTTATGCTCGGAGTTTCTCTGAAGGATAGGATTCGCAACGAATACATCCGACAGAGAATCGAAAGCGTCCCCAACAAGCTGTCAGCATTGCCCCGCTGCTGTAGGTTTGCCAATATTCTGATGTTTTAATTATTATGGTTAATACCGTAGCGAAGGTAGTTCTGCACACTTTGTAAGGATCTCTTTGGTCTGAGTCACGGATCTTATGTGCAAACAATCAAGGAAAGTCACGGGGCAAACAGATACAGATGGCGCTGAGGCATATTATCATTGTGGTCATTATATATTTCATTTCATTTATTTCCATAAAACAAAATACATTCTGTGCTTAAACTTTAATATTAAACTCCTGGGTATACAATACACTAATTGGACAATAATCAAGTCACTAATGACAGACCTAAATAGGCTTGTTTAAATGGTGTATATAGTTTAACTTCCTAAAAGAATATGACAAGTTTGTAATACTGCGTAAAGTACTGAAAACCATTGTCGCTAGCTGAAGCAGAGTCCCTCGTGTCTACAAACAAGTTAATACTTAGTTAGAGCGAGGAGTCTATGTCTCACTACACTAGGTTTTATTAAGAAGTAGGAAAACTTTCTTGTTACTTTAAAAACACGTAATTATTCTATAAGTCTATTAAAATTAGATATTTTGTTTCCTTTAATTGCTACGATTGTTATTATAGAAGCCGAATTATATTTTTAAACATAGTACTCTTAGCTTCTTAGTTCTTAGTTTTATTGATAGATAAGATAAATAATAACTCCTACTTTGTAAAAAGCTATACTAAAATAAAAGTTTTTATTATTATTATTAATACTTATCTACAAACAATTCCCTACCGTAGGACCTAGAGTCTTACCTCCAAGAGAGAAAATGCGTAGGTTCTGTATAAATCTGCTGCTTTTTTTCGGGTGCAAAAGATATTTGTACCTATAGCATTTTTGGGTTTAGCTTAATATTTTATTTAGATATCTTGTCCTCCTGTGGCTGGAAGTCTCCCCAAATATTTGTTTTCATTTTAACATATTTATCAATACGGGCCAGTCACAACAGCATCCTAAAAACCGTGGCGGAGAATCTGTCTCCCATGTGGGCACAATTCGCCAAATCTGTTGCGGGTGCAACAGTCTGTGGTTATGATGCCTGATATGTTATTTAATTATCTATAATGTGTGTGCATTTTTTGTAATTTAATTTAATCTACTTTTTTCAAATTGTTACCTAATTTGTCTTGTTCTTTTATTTAATTTTGTGAAATAAATGATAAATGAATGAAATGAAATACTCCTTTAGAGTCAAAATAAAATAATTAGTAACACATTTTCTACCCTATCTTTTCTTTCACTTAAACAAATAATTTTAAAACCAGCAACTCTTGTTGTCAAATATATTGTAAATGGGCTAAACGCCTTTATAATAATTTGATTGTTTTGAGAAAAGATAAAAACCGACTTCTAATTTCTTAATACTATACTTACTCTGGTAATAAATTTTGGGGGCATATAATCTCAAGGAAAAAAATTGTTATGCGACCATCTTGAGTTCATTGCTTATATAAAATATACCAGCTGCGCTCCGCGGTGTTACCCGCGATTATGTACCCCTCGAACCGTGTATTTGGATAAAAAGTAGCCTTTTTAATTTTCTGACCCCTACACTAACTATGCAAAAAACCATGTCAATCCTTTGCTCTCACCTCACCTCAACCTCAACAGCCTATAATAGTCCACTGCTGGACACAGGCCTCCCCCGATTTTTTTATCTCATGAGGTAATGCCCATAATCCGCACGCTGGGCATGCATTGGGGATCGCAGTTCGGTTGTATTCTGCAAGAGGCGCTACTGCCCGCCCCCCGGTGTATGTCCCTTAGTCGCCTCTTACGACATCCACGGGAAGAGTTGGGGTGGTGCAAATTCTAACCCGGCACCACACGTCTCTATGAAATGTTAAATCAAATTTATCAAATGAGAACCATACATTTTACCGAGATAAAAAGTAGCCTATGTGCTATTCCAGACTATAATCTATTTCTTTGCCAAATTTCATCCAGATACATTTAGCCGTTCTGGCGTGATTGTGTAACAAACATCCATCCAATTCAAACATATTATCAAAAAAAGTGACATCAAAATAGGTCGCAATTGACTGAGCAATCGGCGAACATAATAACGGGTAGGTATAACTAGGTTATTAAAGACAAGATATTTTCAGTTTTTTTAGTGTCTCAAAAAGGACTTGTAAAAGAAAAAACTCTACTCATTGAAAATTCTCGTGCTTACGTCATAAAGCGATTAAGAATCAACCTCTCAAAGGAAAATAAATATAATAAACATAAACAAAGGTTTTCTATCGAGTCGCGCACAGGCGCTTGTTGCCATTGTTGTCGATCTATTGTTCGATTTCGTAACGAATTGCAGCCCGCGCGCTGCATACGAGCTTATCTGTGACTTGTTGACAAGCTATCGTGCACGCGTTTTGCAAGAATGAACAGGTTTGCGATCTTGAATTGCCAATCGGAGGGAGAAACGGAAGATGATATGAATGTTGAATTTAATGATTGTGAGACCAGTAGGAGCATTGAAACAGAACATAAGATTGAAGTGAGTATGACATGTACAGAACAGCTTCCCAAACAGTTCGGACTTGCAAAAAAGCTACGAAGCGAGAATATAAAGAAGGTAGAAAAGATAAAATACATAAACGCATATAAAGTACTCGTATATTTTTCCGACGAAGAGAATTCTGAAAATTTATTGCACTGTAAGACCTTTAATGAGAATGGTTATAAATGCCAAAGAACGTTGGAGATCAGTCAATCATATGGGGTCATTAAAAATATAGACTTAAACTTGAATGATGAAGAAATAATGCTAGGCCTCATCTGCGAAACCCCCATAGTGGCGATTAAACGGCTTAAGCGTAAAAATACCAATGATGGTCATTGGGAGATGAGCGAGTCCATAAGAGTATGCTTTAACGGATCATCGTTACCCTCGCATATTTAATAATAGTGAGCCCTTATACATTTCCTGTGACACAATGCTCCCGATGTTGGCGTTTCGGTCACTCATTAAGATTATGCCCATCCCTAAAAGTTATTTGCCCTAAATGTGGGAAAAGCCATGTTAATTGCGAATCAACAAATTTTAGATGTAACAATTGCACCGGTAAACACATGGCTATGTCCAAAATCTGCCCTGTATACTCAAAGGAGATATGCATGCTGGATTTACTATTGATTCCGATATTTGTATTATGCATTGCGAGCTTATCGCTGTTTCCGAAGCGTTATCGTGTATTGAATCTCTGAGTAGTAGTAAGTTTGTCATCTTATCTGATTGTAAAAGTGCCCTTTTACATTTGGCTCGGCTGACCTCGAATAGTCGAGGACTTCCGATAGCCAACAGCATTCTTAACTCGATTTGTAGAATTTGCGCACTAAATAAAGATGTAATTATCCAATGGATTCCTTCTCACGTGGGTATTACGGGTAATGAGGAGGCAGACCGAGTAGCAAGACAAGCGATAGGAGACGGTATTGTTTATGGTTGCTTAACTACTCATGGCGAATTATTGTATAAAGTTAAATTAGACTGCAGACTTCTATGGCATGAATATTTCGACGAGCGCTCGCTGACTAAAGGGATTTGGTACAAAACTATTCAATGCCGTTATCCGTGTTTTGATCATCAGCAGGAATTTAATAGAAAGAATATAGTCTGTCTGTTAAGGCTACGCTCTGGACATATTCCATCAAACAAGTTTAAGTTTTTAATGGGCTTTTCTGAAACACCCAATTGTCTGGAGTGTAATGTGGAAGAAAGTGTGCATCATTTGTTAACGGAATGTGTCCGAAACGAGGGCCAGCGACAAAGTATTAGATTTATGTACAACCATAGTGTAGACTGTAGGTATGTGTAGCATTTTGGCTGCCACGCTATCCGAGGAGGCCATGATGCTAGTTAGGCTGTACACGTTTGTTACATATTTGATTAAAGGTTATTCTTAATGGTCGGTACCATATCTTGGAGTACTACAGTAGGTAGGATAATTTAATTGGCTCTCAGTACTAAGTTTTTTTTGTTCTTGTTGTAAAATAGCTTTAGTTTATTTAGTTTTTAGAAAGTAAGATGTACTTACCTAGTAGGTTTTGTTTTTGTTCTGTTTTGTTTGTATAAGTAATTTTTATCTACGGGAGTGATATAGTCATTTTGACAAAACTCCTTTACAAAAAAAGGTTCTCTATCACGGAGAAACGTAAAATAAAATGAAAAGTTACGCGTGAAAAGGAAAGTGAAAATCGATTTTACCTTATTAATTTCGATTTCAATCAGTTGAATTTGGCCTTCGAACGATATTGGTCTCTTTAATTCACAATTGAGTTAACCCGTGATAACAATGACATAATTTCGTTCCGGATAGATTTGAAATTCACTGGTATGAAGCTCGTTTTGACCGGATTGACTGACATGGAGCCAGGGTTGCCTCAGCCAGTGAAGCCTTCTGGTCATTATTTAAATCCGTCGAAGCTAACTTTAGCCGTCCTTCACTTCCCCCATTGCTAAAACCGGAAGAATCGCTGGCCGACACAGCGGATGAGTAAGCTAATTCATTAGTGACTCAATTCTCACAGGCGTTACGTTTTGAGCACACAAACGATTGTCCGGACGCAGCAACATGCTCGACATCCGCATACTCAAAAAGAAATGCTTAAAACTTGAGCAGAGCTTGTGGCAGTACATTACCTAATCTGTGTTAGTGGTTCGGTCTACGGAATTTCAGCTGTGGTGCTGAAGTTCTGTGCTCCTGAGTGATCTCACGTTCTTATGTGATAGTTTGGCCAGTGTTTGAAATCTGGTAAAGTCCCCAAGTCATGAAAGCTTGCTGATGTGAAGCCTGTGCCCAAGAAAGGTATTCGAGCTGGCCCTAGTCGAGTCTAGAAGATTCTTGATCTTTGTGATACATCGTTGACCATATCTTCACTATCCATTAGGTGAGATTGTGGTCAAACGAAGATGTACCTACTGAATTTAATTAAAATAGTTTCGAAGAGGCCCAGAACTTAATATTGAGCCTTGCTATGAGTTGCTGTCGATTTAAAGCTGAAGTCTTCAGACCACCTGCACCGGTTGGTTTACTGGTCTTGATTTTGGGGTTATTCCGTTGTTAAGTTTCGAATCTATCTGTTAATCGTTTTGTGAATTATTTCTGAGTGAGAGTTAATAAAATGCAAATAGCAGTCTTTTATAGCACAGTTAATGACGTTTTTGTGCTTGGCGTTGACAAGTTCATTATTTGAATTGTTTTTCCATAAAAATAGCATGTAGAGTGACTAAGAACCAGCCTTCACTACTTTGGTAACGCGCGGTTTAAAAACCTTATCACGAGGTGAAAGCGAGGCAATTGCGTAGCGAGAGCTCTTCTCAAGGAAAAAATGGAAATAAAAAACGAAGAATTCTGGACTTTTAAAAATGCCATTTCAGTTTTCCCCTCAAGGGGCATTTGTCAAGGGGAAAAACTGGAATAACCCCTCAAAACTCGCTACTCGCTGCAAATGCGCAACGAGCTGGCTGCGAAATAAACTTTTTCTCATGCTTTCTTTCTAATCGCTGCGTATAACTTCGCAGTGCGTTCTGTATATGGCTGATAGTTGTAGCTGATTTGGCTGTATAAAATAGTCACTCGGAGCACAGCTGTAGACCGTTGTTGATCCGATTTGCTTGCTATTTGCTAGGTGTTACGTGTTACAGATAAGACTTGTGAAATGTGCTGCTAGCTTGTTTTACTAGTAAGGCCAAGTCAGTCTGTTGAATCATATGGGAGAAAATTACGAAAGGTGTACATGAGTAAATTTCAAAATAATTTTTTTCTAGCATCTAAAGGTTTCTACAGGATATTAATCATCTCAGTAGAGCTCTGATTTGGCAGAGATTCAATGACTTTTTTCAAGATTTTTAGTAATATTACTACTCAAACGATATAAAGACAAATTTTACATATTGGAAAATAAACAAATACCTAATTTCTAACGAATAAATTTAACTTGAAACGCGATTATATCCGAGTTGCGTTTGAGTATTAGGGCGTAAGCCATGTTTGTTCAAATACCACGTGACCCAAGCCGCGAGTGGTACCTAGTATGTAACAAACAAGAACGTATGTATATGCAGGTGCCTCTTATCGATGAATGGTTATCTGATACTAGGTACACGTAAACTTGTCCGAGTATTGACTGGGAGTAAACAAAACTTATTTTTGGAAATAGTTGATGTTAGTATTTAATCTATTTATACCGACTTCAGAAGGAGGTTTTATGTTCAGCTGTATGTATTTTTATGTAGGTATGTTCGTCGATTTCTTCTTCAATTATGGAACGATTAAAAATAGAAAAAAATTCAAAAATTTCTGAAATAGCTGCCCTACTCCAATGTATGTATGTGAAATGACCTCAATTGGGCTACGTTAAAACCTTTTTTCTCCGTAATGTTTATTTATCGAAAAAGCTTCGAAAAAATACACGATTATTAATGAGACACAATGCAAATCTTTTTTGTTTAAATATGTAGGTATACGGAAAATATTTTACAGAAATAATTGTGTAAAGTACTTACCATATTTTTTCTTACGAGTAGTTACTACCATTTTCTCCTAAACTAAAAATCTATTTTTTTTATTGTCTTCTTCGTAATAAATACTGGGGATCTTTACTTTTACAAATAAATGTCCCAATAGAAGATAATAATTTATTAATAATCAAAAAAAATATTTTTGCGCTTACGCCGCGCCGCCGCTTTGCTCTGTCCCTCTCCTCGACCTCAACAGCCTATAGAGGTCCACTGCTGGAAGCAGGCCTCCCCCTGATTTTTCATCTCATGCTGGTTGGGGATCGCAGTTCGGTGGTAGATATATTGTGCTGCTGCCCGCCCCCCGGTGTATGTCCCTTAGTCGCCTCTTACGACACCCACGAGAGTTAGGGTGTTACAAATTCAAAGCCGGCACCACACGCCTCCGCTCCTACGAACGCGAAATCATATGCCTATCCTTTTCGCAAAATGCATTGAATAGAGGGGTCACCTACTCCCGTAGGCAATTTTAAGAATTATGACTTGGCATATTTCCGAACGTGTTCGTAGGAGAAGAACCTCAGTGAATTGCCAATATCCCTATATGCAGGGTTATTGGTAAATTAGTAACACTACGTCAACTGCAGGTTCTGTCCATCTTCACAAATACGTTTGTGAAGACGGCAGGTCTTATTTCTTAAGCTTGGTATTGGCAATAGGTACCCCCTCGATTCAATAGAGTTTTTTAGAGAGGTTTTCTTTAAAACTGAAGTTAAAAGTGGCTCTGCCCTATATTAACAGTTGCTATGGAAGTGAAATATCAGTTTTTAGTAACTTGTTAAAAAACAACTAAGTTAAAAAACTTTGTCTGGAAAGACAAAGATGTTTTTCATTTAGTATTAAGACCAATTTAGAATTAGAACCATTCGTCTTCGCAAACGTGTTCGTGGTGATGGGCAAAACCTGCAGTTTACGTAGTGTTACTAGTTTACCAATAACCCTGAATAACCGTATAAATTCGATATCCACAATGGTTCATTCATAAAAATCAATTTCAATTTCTCTTGTTCCTTCCGATATCAATTTCAGTTGTTATATCATCGGCCGGAACAATATTGTCATTTCGTGCAATAACCGTTGCCATAATATTTGTGAAACAATGAATTCACAATCAAATCGGCAGGATGATTCTCTATCATTTGCTATTAATATTGAAATAGCGGCTGGAATTCTTGCACAGTTTATTTTGCAATTGAACGTTTTGCATATTATGTTGTGTGTTAATTATTCTATAGTCAAATATTTATGGTGTTCTTTTGGTAATGTTACACAACTGTTTATCTTATTAAGGTTCCTATTGTTTATTATTATTATCTTAGTCTGTTACAAGTGCTACAATATTAAATTATTCATGCACATTATTTTTATTTTTGTTTAAATCCACAATTGTTTAATATGCATAGACTAGGTCAGGGATTTATTTAGTTGTTATTGTGTTGTGTAGTTTTAAGTCAAAAAAAAAAATTCTTTCTTTCTTTTTTCTATTTCGAATTTACCTTTTGCGACGTTCAATTATTCCACCCTGGGGTTATATTACCCTGGAGAAAGATTGAAATTTTTGCCGATTTTTTTCGTTAAAGCCTACAACAGACGGACCTAGGTATATTACGGTATATTTTCTATACTAATCGGTGAGTAATCACAGACGCAGCTATAAAATATATTTTTATTACGTCACCAAAATATGTCGACAGGTATAGAACGATATATTTTGATATAGTAAGACATAACGGCCGTAGAGCTAATGAACGCAAAAAATTCTATTATATCATAGCCACTGTCTGTGGCAGCTTGCTATACAGTAAATTATAGCTTGACGACCTCTGTGGCGCGGTGGGCGAAGGCCTGCGACGCAGGAGGTTGCGGGTTCGATTCCTGCCTCGGGACAAATGTGTGTACAAAGGGGTGTTCTGGTCGTTTTCTATAAATAATAAAAAAATATTTATCTATGTACTGTATTATATTACGTATATCAGTTATCTAGTACCCATAACACAAGCTCTGCTTAGCTTGGGGCTAGATAATGCTGTGTGAACTGTCCAGAAATATTTATTTATTTATTACTATAATATTATGTACTTATATCAGTTATCTAGTACCCATAACACTTTATTACTATATGATATATATACATATACATTTTAGCTCCGTCTATTATTTACTATTATTTTAACTGTCAAAACAAAAGTCGCTATAGTAATAAAAATACAGCCGGGCGTGAGCGATCCATACAGAATCAAACGGCGCAAATCGGAAAAATATTGTTTTTCCCATAGATCAAGTTGACATTGGGTACCTATTATTGAGATGGGTGAACGTCGGGTAAAAGCGGGCACAATGGTACAGGGCGAAATAAAACGACTTAGTAAACAGTGTCGTGTGCTCGACTTATGAGCGCGCTTGGCAAACATGGGGTGGTATTGAATCGGTGCCTACAGAGAGATACGTCGGGCTTGGGTTGGGAACCAATAAGGAATGGAAGTGTGGAATACCTTTAAAACATGGACAGACTTAATTGTTTTTTGAGAGGAATATCAAAAAGACATCGAGTAAAGTTAAAATTTAAAATCTGTATTTACTTACGTTGGGGCTGAAGGAATGATTCAGCAATATAAAGTAAGGTTTGAGAACTTTTTGAACTTATCTCTTCTCCGCCCAATCACCGCCACAGCCCGGAGCTGATGATGATCAGTCCCGATTCTGTCAACCGGTGGTATGTTCGCAACAAACAGTTTTTCGTAGATATCCCAATCAAAATCTTTTGCCGTATGTCATGATTTTTTTTATTTGACAGTTGCAAAATACAAAATACAAATATTTCCTCTTTATAATATTAGTTTAGATGTAGAATGTAGATATATTGTAAAAGACTGCCCTCGATGACCTGCAAACAGGTCCCCAAATAGCGGACAGGCTACGAGGCTCGCTTATAAATGTGTTTGCAAAAGTTTCCAGAAGTTCACATCAATTTTACAAATTCATTCGTCGATTATTTATAATCACACACCTATTTTGGGAATATTTTGAATAAATAAACTTGTTTTAGAGGCGTTCATTAACTACTTGTGAGGCTTTGAGGGACCTTTGGGGATATCTCACCAAAGGGGAGTCGATAAATTTCTAAATTCATCTCAGGTAATGTATGGATCTCCCCATACATTACCTGATTACATACATTATTCTCCCATTTTAAAATGCGTAAAACGAGGCCAAAGCGATCTGCACTAATAAAATGTCGAAGATTCAATTCGATTCGATTTCATTGAAACCATTGAAGGCGTATATAAAGACAAACGACAAGAAAATTTGGTGTTTTCGAACCCGTTTTCTGAAGAAAATATTGATTGTGGAGATCTGAAATTTGTAAATCCTGTAACACACATCCTATAAGGTCCCTTGGAGGTGCCTAAACGCTTGCTGTTAATTATAGTTGTTATAGTGTTAGTTATAAGTTATAACACTATAACAAAGATACACACACGTGTGTAGCTGCTTCGAACCCACTTTTTATCGGAGTCTCAAATTCGATTAGTACCAAATTCAGTATAGTGATTCACATAGTTTATTTATATTGACCTCTTGGAGGTCCATTCATTAGCTTCTGTCTTAAAACTATTTTGACTCAAGTCTTTGAGTCAAAACAGTTTTAAGACAGACTAATGCTTTAAAACTATTGTGACTCAAGTCTGCGCTCAGCCTTATTGTATGAATAAACACGGCACGAGGATTGTTTAGGCTATTACGAGGTTAGTCTCATAGTACATTTTATTTCTATGATTAGGTTGTGAATATAGTAACAATAATAGTGTTGTTAATTTAATTTTTAAAAGTGTATGTATTTGTTCTCAATCCGATTCAGATTAGTCTTTCGCTTATGTACCTATAGTTAAAGTAATTAAATCGAAAATCATAAGGTGAGTAACATTTTAAAAAGCTTTGCGCGAGATTTCTATTGCTACCGTAAAATGCTGTTTTCACATTTTACGGTAGCAATAGAAATCTCATAAATGTACAGAAAATCCAAATCAGATTCTTTGTAAAAAAGATATAATTATGTTGATATGCTAAAAGCAACGTTAACAATAATGATTATGTGAAAAAGTTTCATTTACCCACGTTCTTCACCACAAATAATCCTAAACCGCGACCAGGATAAAGACATAACTGATACAGCCAATAAAACTAAGCCATTTAGCTATTAGTCGAGCCATTTCTGACACAATAAGCTAAGGACACACGGCGGCCGCGTGGCGCCGCGGGGCGCACTGTGCGCGCGCCTTAATCCGGCCGTGCGTCAAACTCTGCATGTGAGCTTCTTTCTAACGTCAAACTTGACATGCCGAGGTCAAACGAATGTCAATAAAGTTGCCAGTTGTAAAATATTCATGGGTGAATTGTCGATGAATAAAATAAAAACGGCAAGGGTTAGAGTAAACCTCAGATTGTGTAGCTATTGAATGTTGGTTAGGTACTGTTAACAAATTAGCTTTATCTTATATATTAACCAAAACTTTCAACATCTGAAAACTTTCAATACGATAATTTAATTAAACAATAACAAATTCATTACTGCATGCTCTCTGTCAACACAAAAACATGATGTAATCTTCGTCTCTTTATCTTTAAGTGACGTTTTATCACAAAACTAAAAAATAATAGTATATTATGGTACTAGTGTGTAATGTTGGTCTTAAGAGAGTCGAGGACGGTAATCATCAATACAAACGTGTATCATACGAGGTTTTTCAACACACTTATGAATAAAATAATCATTTTATTTAGTAGATTAAAAGTTTATTTTTACTATTGAATACGATCTTTTTTGTACCGAAACTTTTTAAAGAACAAAGCAATAAAATAAAAAAAACCTATAACTCACTTGTGAATAATAGTAATGAAAAAGTCACAGTTTGATTACAGATGTCATTATGTTCCTAATTGCGGTGAAATAAGAACCATTTTATGAGCAATTGTGTTGAAAAAAATTAAATAAGTTCCTAATTACTTTCGGTTTCGTCAGACTCGAACCTGCGCTAGACCTGGCTAATCGGGCGCTAAGAGCCGAAAGAGGTCTCAAGATGAACCGACTAAGGATGTCGTTTCTTAGTTGGTCAGACAGAGCATTTTCCGGATATTATTTTCTCTAGAAAATAATATCTTTTTCTGCAAAAGACTGCTGGCAGATGCTAGATGCGGCAAGCTGAAGACAGGGCGCTATGGCGCTCATTAGGGGAGGCCTATGTCCAGCAGTGGATTAATGTAGGCTGATGATAAAAAAAAACTCTCTTCTTTCTCTGTTCTGCAGTGATTCGATTCCGAAATAAGTTGGGCTTTTCTGATTTCTTTGCCATCTTCAAGACAGAAAAACAGAAAATGGTAAAAAAATATGTGAATTTTTTTATGATCGTGAAGTTATCGTGCAATATTCTCGCTTCACAACCGTTTTCATACCTGAAAAATACAAACAACAAATTTCCTGTTCACGAACCTTTCAGGCAATACGCATTCCCAATTTCAGACCAAATCGTAACCAACATTACAATAACCTTCCATATCTTCCACATGGTTAGATAAACTGATTGCATTCAAAGCTGGTGAGTAGTGAAGTAGTGATGCTATCGAGCGAACAAGTGCCAATATAGATGATATCGGATTGTATTAGGGTGTAGGGTGCGTACGCGCAGGTTCCCACGCGTGCCACGCACGTGCCTACCTGTAAGGGGTACAGATGTGACACTGGTCGGACAAGCTTTTGTCTTATCTCGGAATGTTTTACGTGTGTTATTTATTACATGAATGTACTAGTGTTTAAGAATATTGCTGTTGATTAAAACTGGCAGTTTATTGCGTTTGAGTTTATGATACGTACGACGAAATTTATTAATGATGGATCAAAGTGAATTTTATTTTTAATAAGGTATATAATTTTTGTATAAATGATTCTTTTTCATTGCTTACGTAACCCTTAATTAATAGGAATGTTTTGTTTTTTTTTTCAACGCAATTGTGTTTGTGCCTTGATAGCGTTTCTTTTTTTTGTTTGTTCACATCTTGCTCCTAGTCCTGGGTAAGTAATACAAAAACTTTTGACCGTCCTTGGACTTACGCCATACGACATTGAGCGCTATAGAGATCTTCTTTGGCTGTCAATCCGTCTTCCGTCTTTTCGTTTTGACAAATTTTAAAACATTTCCCATTTTCACTTGAGGCTTGCGATCTGCATTTTTAATTAAAAAAACCATTCAGTGTTCATAAAACCCAAATAAATAAATACTCATACTGACAATCGGATCAAAAAATATATTTTACTAAATAATAATATATATGTATACATAATAATATAATATAAAAAACAAAGTATCAAAAATAAAAACAAAGAGTGCTTATACAAAATAGTGCGAGAACAGACATATGTAGATAAATGAAAATAAAAAAAATACTGGACAATTCACATAACATCATCTAGCCCCAAGTTATGCAGAGATTGTGTTATAAAAAACAAAGTTGTGTAAAAAAACTTGTGATTTTGTTAGTTACAAAGTCTATAAAGTTCACCAACTTAAGTTATTAATCAATGCAAAATATAACTTTTGCATGGGAACATATTCACTCGTGGCGTACAATCAACCAGATACAGGTATTTGTTTGTAGATAACCACCGATAATACTATTCAGATAGCATTTATTTGTGTTAGATAGGGTGGGATTGCGAAATTCAATATTTACGCCTTTGTGCTTTATAGTAAAACTAGCTCTCGTTTCAAATCTCTAAAATTGAGACCTGGAATAACAATTCCAGGTCTAGAATTCATAGCTACACAAAATTTCTGATTGGTCTGTTTAGTGGTCTTACGAGTAGCTTGAAGAAGTTAGAAACATACCTACATCCAGACTATGGCATATATGTAAAATATTATTGTGTTTGTGGAAGTAGGTACTCGACCATTACTCTTGTGTGTATATTGTAATGTTGTCCGGGAGAGATCATTTCTAAGCGAAAATGCCGCCCATTGGTACCTGTCTTATGTAATGATTATTTTATAGTTTATTTCTTCATACATTTCTTTGGTATGAATAATAAATATAAAACACTTTTTAAAAATCGTTTTATTGATAGATAGATAACTCTTTATTGTACCACACAAACAAAAAATACAAATAAAACAAAATACAAAACGAAATACATTGAACATAGGATGAACAAAGGGCGGCCTTATCGCTTTGAGCGATCTCTTCCAGGCATCCTTGAGATGGACTGGACGTAAAAAAAGAATTTAGACGGTGGCATTTTGAGTAATATGAAAAAAAAGAATTACATCGTACACTACTTACTATATACCTAACATGCATTATAATAGTATAATTAATAAAATGTATATATTAATGATTAACTTACATACATTTTCTTGTTACACGGATAAATAATACTGATGGAGCAGGTTTTTGAATACAGGGAGTGTTTTTGCACGTCCGATGTCCAGGGGAAGAGCATTCCATAGACGGATAGCTTGTACATGTACGTGAAGGATTTTTCATAAAAAGTAGTGGAGTGAGCAGGTACTTTTACGACGAGAGTTTCTGATGAACGCATCGAGAGAGAGAGAGTAAGAGTTGGTCAGGAATCCCAAGCTCTCCTTCAGAATAAGATATTTTATTGAATTGGTTTACAAACATTTTCGAATTACACAGTGTTGTATTTTTTGTTGCTTCAGCTCCTGTGATATCGAGCGAAATGTTATGCAACATAGCGAGAAATGGTAAGCATGCAGATTCCTGCATGCAACATAGCGAGAAATAGTAAGCATGCAGATTCCTGCATGCTTACTATTTCTCGCTATGTGTATTAGTATTTACTAATGGAATGCTGCTAAAATGATCGACATTGCCGCGGAGGTATACGTAATGCAGGATATGCCGAGCTGGTGTGAAATTCTGTATGCATTTCACACTTTACATTTCACCTATCGAGAATAATTATTAGCAGAATACCAGACAATAATATGGAAATTTACGTATGGACATTAGGAATAATAAAATGCTACCTACATTTAGTATTATATTTTATAATAAAAAATAATATAATGTAGTTTATGCAGGGTTATTGGAAATTATTTATTAGATGACCGAATCCTTGTAAGGTAAAAATTTAGTTAATATGTATAGTGTCAATTGTAAGGATTTTTTATTATAGTGCGTAATCCCTCGTACACTGGGTAATCTCTAAAAAACTAAATATTAGGAATTTATTTAATTTCTTACTGATAATCTTAATACATGAACAAGCGATTTTCTGGGGACATCGCCCAGCCGGGTAGGTACCTCTTAATACACAAGCACCCGATAAGAAAGAATTTTAGGAAATTTCTCCCCCTTAGGGATAAAAGAGGGGTTGAAGTTTTTTTGGTGTTTTTTGTAACTCTTTAACCAGTGGCCCGATTTGCTTGAAAATTACAGAAAATACTAAAAATATAAAATTATTGAAACTAAATATTTTTCAAAATTTTCCTGAAAATGGGTTTAATCGGGTTATTAAACTTTGAGATTCGTAGTTTGGCTCCGAATTAAAATGGCTGTAACTTTTAAATTTTTAAAGCTACAGACCTGAAATTTTTTTTGTATAAAAAAAACGCAATAAATTAAAATACGTGTAAAAGGGTAAAATGGGGCTTGAAGATGTTGAGTTTTTTTTTATGTGTCTTTGTAACTTATGAGTCACAAAGACACATAAAAAAAACTCAACATCTTCCATCAAAGCGAGGTATGCCTCGCTTTGCTCATTCACTGCTGGTGCGATAAGACATCCTTGATGTGCATCGACAGGTTTTTATCAGCGTGAAATACAACTTGAAAGTTTTCGCAGCTTTGCGGTACTTTATCCATGGCTGTTTTTAATTCTTTTATGTACTTGTTACATCTATGCAACATTTTTGTAGAGTATTTACCAAATTCTGTTTTACATTTAAAAAGTTACTGCATCTCAACTGTGCCTCTTTTTTATCCTCATCAGCGAAATATATTTGTAGAAATTGTGGTTCTTTGAGATGAGTTGGTAGAAGAGAACAAAACAAGTGGTAAACTTGACCAAGCACTTGTAATGTTGGCATATAACCATCTAATATTTGTTTACCTCCGAAAGATGTACTTAATCTGAAAGCATCCGTTATATTTCCTTAAACGATCCATTAATGTGAATGCTCATGATGTAAGTCAAACAGTAAACTATTATAATGGCTCAGGCAAAGGATCAAAGGATGAAAAAAAGTTGCACTTTACCAGCACTGCAGCACATACCGGGCGACTCGTCTTTCTACTTGAGAACTTAGAAGAAGAAGAAGTAACACATTTATTTACAACAACAATACAATACAATACAACAATTAAATTAAGACACACTTATAAAATAGATATCTACATGTATGAAGTTGTTGGCTAAGCTCCCGTAAGAGACGAGGTCTTCCGTTAGAACCTGTACAGGTGACGTCACGAACATGCCTACGCTATGTACAATACAAGAAACATTAAAAAAATAGAAAAATATTACAAATTATAACTATTAAGAGTAAAGATTATAATAATAGGTTACTTACATTTTGCCAACAACAAGTGAAAAAAAATAAGTACAAAGAATTAAACATTTTATATTACGATTAAATGTTTTTAATAATATTAATATAATTTTAAATAATATTACGAAATATTATGTAGATTATATAAGATTGTATTCGATGTGTCGATGTACCTACTAGACTTCCTTTTTCAAATAACACCTGTTTATTTGATTGGTCCGGGGTTCTACCAACTCATCCCAAAGAACCACAATTTCTACAAATATATTCGTTAGTGAGGATGAACCTGATTCACTTAGCCCGAGGAAAAATGAATATTTTAGGGCTTTCAGATCATGAGACCGCCCAAGTTCTAGAATTTGAAACATTTGTAGATAAAAACATTTGATTGAACACAAAAAAAACTTAAAATGTCTCTCCTGTAAAATCACGAACAGTGCAATTAGGCCCTTGTTCTACCGAGGCAGGGTGCGATTTGTTTTTTGAGTTTTCCAACATTTTTCATGCGCCATGATCACGGAATAACTAAACTCACTGCGACTTGGTCATCATTGGCAGACATACCGATTTACGCTCATTATTTGTCTATTACTACGAACGTTACCACTACCACCGTTTTCCTTTTCGAATGCAACTTGATCACGACTCACAACATGGACGATATCTGAACGCGACCTGTTTGGTACATCACATTACTGCTACGGTTTTTAAACAATCTCACAAGGTTCCATGTTCCGGATAGTTGAAAACATTCTTCGCGGTTAAAGTTTCTATGTTTGGTACTCTCAATGGCTTCCTGTACCATTCTTGGTATGTAATGTCGCTCTGTTGAAATTACTTGTGGATCGTGTGGCTCGATCGAGAGGTTTGGACTAGACTCGAGAAGATACTACGCCATGGCAGACTATTCAGTTGCTAGATTCTGAATTGCTCGTATGTGCTCATTGACTCTTCAGGCAATAGTGCACTTCGTTAATCCTATTATAGGAGGTTCCACAGCTACAATTGATTTTAATTCACACGTCTGTTTTTCAAGTGGAAACGTGACATTAGGCGATGCACACGTAGTATCTTTTTAGCGGCCTGAAAATGGTTTTGATGGAGGATTTTTCAGGATGCTTGCAACTTTATCCGTCATTCCTTTTATGTAAGGCAAGAATACTGGTTTGCGTTTCACCACTCCTGTGCAATTTATGGTTGGTGCCGTAACGGGCTGGCAATAAACCTTATAAATAAATAAATAAATAATGCTGGACAATTCACACAACGTTATCTAGCCCCAAGCAAAGCAGAGCCTGCGTATAGGTACTAGATAACTGATATACATAATATAACACAATACATAGATAGTTTTTTTTTATTATACATAGAAAACGACCAGAACACCCGGAACAAATACCTGCAGATCGTACAAATATTTGTTTCAAGGCGGGAATCGAAACCGCAACCTCCTGCGTCGCAGGCAGAACTTCGCCCACCGCGCCACAGAGGTCGTCAGCCGTTATGCCGATATGCGTATAGCGGTTCTTATTTAAAATAAAACATTTCTGACGTGGTCCAACTCACCCCGTAGGCTTCTATCATCACATAAGTCGTCTGCGCGGTTAGTAAGCGATCTCGCGAGGTACCGGTCCGTACATAATGGGCTTCCTGTAGACCGATTGGCTTATGCTTCCATTCTCGATGATGATAGATTGATCAAAACTAGTTGTCATTTTGGCACAAATAAAAACGAACGTCAAATGGGATCCTGGCGACAGTCTACTTGTTAGACCCTAGTGGTCGTGCTATGTCGAGTAGACGGTAGTCTGTGGCCCCTGATTTGATAAGAGAATTGATCATTGATTAGCGGGACCCGCTCGTAACGCCGAGATTTTTGCGCGCGGTGCTCGGGTGTTTCACGCTAGACCGGTCATGTTCGGCCGGGCATTCAACTGGTTAAGGTCAACCGGCTGTTAGTATTTGGTTTGGTGCTTTATTTTCGCCACTTCAACTATCGCCGATACGTGACTTTTTTACTTAGATCGCTTTCGCTTAGACTGTTAATACGTATCTAATAGTCGCGTTTCTATAAATTCCTACCAGCAAGGTCATTATTCTTTTTGTGTGAGGCTTAATAAAAAGAGGATAGTCATAGTTAGTGTGTTTAGGATAGTGTTTGAGCTTGTACAAAGCGCTTTTGAAATAGTCCTGAATTCGTTTTATCATTTTATAAACGGTAGGTCGGTGACGGATAGAATGTAATATTACGTCTCTGCCTTTGTTTATTTTGAGGAGCTCGGTACAGGAACGCGTAGGTAATTTAAGAAGTGTGGCCACGAAATGTACAGATATCTTGGCACCAAACAGCTGGTAACCCGAGTGCTGATTACTTGGCCACTAATTTGACAAGCGCTTGGAAATATGAAAGGCGTATTTAGCGTTTAAAAATGCTTATGACTGTGGCTATGGATTCGACATTGATCAATAATATGCTTCTCTATATAATGGTCAAATTGTCATGTTCAAAATAAACCCAAGAAGTACTTGACAAGAAACTTGACCGTTGTGGATTTGTTTGATCTGAGTTGAGTATGGTGAAGCGTGAGTTTGGTTTTGTGGCGTGGCTGTACTACGGAATACCAGAACTTGTTATCACCGCAATGTTCACTCACTGTCTCAGCGATACACACCAAGAAGGAACCGAAAAAAAGTTGAATTGAATGAATGTCTCTCTCACTTTTTTATTGACAGAAGTCAGAGTGAGAAGTAACACTACAAACTAACACAAACTGGTTTACTAATTATAATACGATTGCTTAATTTCTCTTATTAATTAGGTACATCAACTTTAATCCTTGAGTTTTTTTTATGCATTTCAAACTGATTTTGTTAAATTTTCTATCATTATCATCATAACATCATCACTAACAAAAAATTGGTCTAGTTTCTAATACATTAATATGGATACAGACATCCATATTAATGTATTAGAAACTAGACCAATTTTTTGTGTGTTCTACAGCATCATGTTTCTATTTTGATTGTAATCCGTTTTGTGTGACATAATAATAAATAAATAAATATTAAATTAAGTGGTTATGCGTATTATTTATGTATTTACAGAGTTTTAGAGTTTAGAATGTCACTGCCGCTAGTTTAGCAGCCCAATTCATATTGATACGGCTTGCAACCCCGCGGCTCGATCACCTCGGTTGCCCGGCAACCGGAGACCGACCCGAGTGGAGCTAAATGGAGGGTGCCTTATAAAACTCCGGGCAACCTGGAGGGCATTGTAGGCTTCTTACTGTTTATCCAAAGCGATGTGCGAAAATTATCTAAGTTAAATGAAACTGAAATAGAGAAAGATGAATTGACCAACATAGGTCTTGGTAATTGCTGAGATACTCTTGTTGAATTTCAATTATTTTCGCGATATTTAGGCGTTGATCCAAACTTCATTACAATGCCGAAACTGTTGCATTTATTCGTTTTGTTATGTTTTTGGTTTTGTATTGATAGGTAAATAGAAAGATAACTCTTTGTTTGTCCCACACAAACACAAAATACAATAAAAAAGGAAATACATTGAATAAAGGAAGTAGCTGTACAAAGGGCGGCCGTATCGCTTAGTAGTTAGGCCGTATTGCTAAGTTGTAGTTCTAAAAGAAAGTTTTAAATTAAGTTGTACAAGTCACACCGACAATATCTTCTTCATTAATTATATATTTGTTAAAATACTATGGAGCAAGGTTGTAAAATAACAGTCAACATTATTACCAGAACGGCATTTGACGACTTCAGTGGCGCAGCGGGCGAGAGTCTGCCTGCGACGCAAGAGGTTGCGGGTTCGATCCCCGCCTCGGAACAAATTTGTGTACGATCTGTAGAAATTTGTTCCGTTGGTCTCGGTGTTTTCTATGTATAATAAAAAATATCTATCTATGTAATGTATAATATTACGTATATCAGTTATCTAGTACCCATAACACAAGCTCTGCTTACCCTTGGGGCTAGATAATGCTGTGTGAATTGTCCAGCATTATTTATTTATTTATTATTTATTTATAGACCTCCCATAATGAGCGCCAGCATCCTGACCGCTGCAGCATCCAGCATTAGATTGTCTGCCAGTCGTTCGCAGATCTTCATCCCACCAGAGTAGGACGCCCTCCGGGGTGGAGGGCGTCCTACTCTGCGTTTGCCGAGCCGCGGTTTCCACTCAAGAGTACGTTAACCCCGGCGGACGGCGGTTGTCGGATCTTTGTGAGCTATGGCCGGCCCACTACCACTTCACATAACTAATTCTGTGGGCTATTTAGGTAACTTTGGCTCTCAGTTGGATGTATTCGTTGCGAATCCTAATGTTCTACAATTGTAATCTCCAATGTTATACATAAATTACAACAGGTCCAGCTCTGCAAGCTGAATTTATTTTTAATATGACAGAAACTGTGAACCTATTAATCGAGTTATTTCGGATTCGTCCTACTTTGGGCCTCATCCAGTGGGACGAGTCCGGAAACGTTATGCTAAAAACGTTCCGAAATCGTCCCATTTTGAGATTTCTATCAGAAATGTAGCAAAAGCACTGTCGCACACTTCTTGTGCGGAGGACACTTTGTGTGACACTTCTCTATCTTGATTACCATTTAACTATCTCACGCGAAGTACCAAGAAAGTAGAAATGCATAGGAGATTATGGTACCTGCAGGTATGGCAATCCCGAATGAAGTCGCATGTACAGTTGGCAACAAAATGAATGTCTTTAGTCCCTTAAAATCCGCCGTATGAAAATAGTACATTATGGTACCAGTGTGTAATGTTGGTGATTACCGCTGAGGCGCCATTGAGACCCGAGCAGTTAGGCGAGGGTCCTAAGAGAGCCGAGGATGACAATCATCAATACACACGTGTATCATAGGTACGACGTTTTTCAACACACTTGTGAATAAAATAATCATTTTATTTAGTAGAAATAATAGTAGAATTTCGGGTTTTCAAAAAATTATCTGAGCGTCTGGTCGAAGCGACGCGTGACCCGAGAGCTGGTGAGTATCTGGCACAGCGCATCAGCATTGCTATACAGCGGGGCAATGCAGCCAGTGTCTTAGGCACGCTTCCAACTGGTATTGATATGGATCAGTTGAGCTACCTGTAGATTGTTTGCAACAGTTTGCAGATAGCTTAATTGTTTCTATTGTAAATACTAGTTTTAATTTAAATTTGTTATTTGATTGTTATTTTCTTTCTGAATAAAGATACGTACATGTTTTTTTAGTAGATAAAATGTTTATTTGTACTATGGAACACGATCTTTTTTGTATCGAAACTTTTAAAAGAACAAAGCAACTCAACCAATAAAATAAAAAAAACCTATAACTCACTTGTGAATAGTAATGAAAATTCACAGTTTGATTACAGCTGATGTCATTATGTGCCTAATTGCGGTGAAATAAGAGCCATTTTATGAGCAAGTGTGTTGAAAAAATAGTAACACATACTTGTAGGGTTGCAGACTTAAAGTTTCACAACTACGTTTGCACGTGAAATTGAAAAACTTTTCTATCGGCAACGCCGGCGTTGGAAACGTACTGAGTTGAGTTGCATTGTAGACTGTGTCTTGTTATGAGTCATACATTATAGTTATAGAGTAAGGCCAACTACGTTTTCGTCTGCTAACGAAAAGTACACTTCTTCTGTTTTCTAGGTACTTAATAATTTGGTAGTGTTTTTTCACAGCCCAACACCTTCTTTCTAGAGCCCAAATAAAAACTGATGTTGATAAATCAATATTGAACACAATTTTTATTTCTTCACTAAATAAAACATGAATAATATTCACATACGAGTATTCCCAATTATTTTTTAAAATGACGATGAACTGGCCGACGCTCATTGCAGTCACGCACACAAAAGCGCTTGTCTATACGTACACACCTCACAACTACAAGTACATAATTAACCGCCATCGTGAACCTACCAGAGACCGAACTCCACAAAATAAATCGCTTGATTTATCATGATTTATTTGGGTCAGTTGAGCTACCTGTAGACTGTTTGCAACAGTCTGCAGTTTCCAACAAACTGAAACAACAAATTGAAACACTAACTTTTAGAATATAAAAATTAAAGATCCTTAAACTCACAAAATACCATAAATTCACAATTTATACCTACAGAGCTTTATTCCATCACCGAAAAAATAAATCGAATTCATCGGGCAAAATAATATTTCAGATTAATTGGCTTGTTTGCTGTGCCCGCTTTTATTTCATGAAATATTTTCCACAGATATTCGCTTTATTCCATGGAGTAAATCATAGTATCTCAGTTCGTAGGTATTTAATATGTAAAGGCAGTTTTTTGGTTTAAAAAATAGCTTGTGGGCTTGTACATAAGTTTCTTCGTTATGGAATGTTGGTTTATACGTGCAAAATTTCAACACGATCCATTTAGTAGTTTTGGCTTTATAATACTTTCAAACATTTTACAAAGGCATAAATCATCACCATCATCAGCCTATATTAGTCCACTTGACTGCTGGACATAGGCCTCCCCTAATGAGCGCCATAGCGCCCTGTCTTCTGCTTGCCGCATCCAGCATCTGCCAGCAGTCTTTCGCAAATCGTCATCCGGGCGAGGGCGTCCTACATTATTAGGTACATTAATCCTAAATCATCAACTAATATAAATAACTAGCTTCTGTCCGTGGCTTCACATGCGTTCTTTCAAGATGAAAGTAGCTTCTAATGGGTATATTATATTCTTAGCTCTAGACTTAAAATGCCTCAATGTAAAATTTCAGCCCGAGCTGTTCTAGCGTGAAAAGCTTACAAACATCCATCAATCCAAAGATCCATACATTTAAACATAAAAACTTTCGCATTTTTATCATTATTATAAGGATAGTAAAATTGCTTGAAAAACAGTATTCAGCCGTCGATTGTTTCAACCAGACTGAAACCAAACCGCATTGAAATTTCTCTGTGGTTTTATCAGTAATTATAACAACTACCATATGAACGGTAAAAACAGAAATGTAAACAAGCGAATTTATTAAAAATTAAATCATATTTATCATCGAGAATCCTGTCTATGCCAGCAGGGAGTCCACTCGGCCGCACTCGGCCGCTCTCGTCCATCTCCGCCAGATGCCGACTGGACCACTATAGACCCACTGGATCACCATGGAACCACCGGACCATTACTACCACAGCAGGTGACCACTTGAGAAACAAGAGATCAGCCACCCAATTCGCTAGAAAACGGCCAGATTTTGAAGTATTTAAACTAAAATTTTCAGGAACTTTGAAGAAGACGCAGAAGGCGTTCTCTGGCCCAGCATAGCGGTGGCTCGCGCCTATGGATCGCACCGCAGAAGCTAGGCAGTGAATGCGTTAAGACGATACCTCGAAACAAATCAGCACAGCTACCTATTTCATCTTATTATTTTGTTGAACTAAGGTATTCTAAAATTTTCAATGGGCAGTTTTGATACCAATTATAAGCTTTATTTAATACCTTTGTATTGTTTTTACTTTGTATAGTTTATGCAGAGATGTGAAGTCGCACATTGTGGCCACCTACGCTATTTTAGCATCTACGCTATTTTTGTATCAACACTAGTTTCTGAAGGCGCATACAGCACCTAAACTAGCGCCACCACCTACTTTATGTTATTATTCTGTTTAACAAAGGAATTTTCAAAAATCCTTCTTCCAGTTTGTGATACCTATCATAAGCTTTTTTTTAATGCCTCTGTAATAGTTTTATTCTATTTAGTTTAGGAAGAGATACGAAGTTGCACTTGGTGGCCACCAAAATCTATTTTCGTATCTCTTCCTAAACTAAATAGAATAAAACTATTACAGAGGCATTAAAAAAAAGCTTTCGGTGGGGTATGGGCCTGAAGGTAAATTATAGGACTCGTTGAGATCTACATTTTGGATGACAGCTTTCCAACGTCAAACCGATAAATGTGTGTAAGGACCAATCAATATCCCTTGTTAATGATAAGCCGCTAGGTAGCAGGCTACCTTAATACATGAACCTGAAGGCTGAAACACATGAACCCAAATCAGATCATTCAAGTTGAAGTTTGTAATCAATGGCACGAAGCGAGGCGCGGGCTTTCGCGAATAGTAGATGTTCTGTAGTCTGTGGCGGGGTCGAAGTGTGACGTCATCCTCGTCGCGCCCCGTACGGAAATAATTTGAACGAAATGCAAACTTTGACCTTAATTTGCTCAGCCATTTCTAAGAAAGTAATAAAAGTAGAAACACATTTGATAATCTTCTTTTGTTAGGCATTCACAAGAAAAACGTTTGTCTTAAATTCGGCCAGTGGTAAGTAATTTTTATTACTTACATGTATATATGGATAAATCTATATTATCAAAGAAATATACAATCAAATAATAGAATAAAATTAAACCTAAAACAAGTAGAAATAATTGAGCTTACTACAGGCTGTTAAAACAATCTACAGGTAGCTTAGCTCAACTGATCATTTTAGACAAGAATATTATTATTATTTTAGTCAGACCCACTGCCACCTCGGTTTCTTCTACGCTACAAATTTCCGGTGACGGACTAAAATTTTTTGTGCACTGGAAAACTCATACGTTTCATCAGAAGGACCTTATTTCTTAATTTACTGTTTTTAAAATGAAGTTTATTAGCCTTGAAATTTTAGGAGCCCGATTTATTCTTATATTAGCATCTGTTCGTATGGGACCCTCAGTCCGTTACGTTACAGTCTATATACATATATAAATGTATATAAGTTTTCTTAAATGAAAATGATTGTATCTATCTGAGTTATCAATTATGAAGATTGCTTGATATTTTCACCAGAGTCTAGTTCGTTATCTAACTGGTACCACGTGCAGGTTAGGTTGGCTTGGGAGATGAGATGATGGCGTCGTCCGTCCCCCTTACACCCCGATATAAAGTTTATTCGTTACTAGTTCCTCTATGCTTTGAAAGGTGAAGAAATGAGACAGAGATTGAGAGTCAATGCCGATCTGTCTCCGGGCTGTTTTAAACAACTCAAATTTACCTGAAACTGACTGTAATCAAAGTTCAGCTCGTAGCTGAAATTCTGAATCAAAGGTGGAGTAACTCGTTTATACAGGGTGTAAAAAAAATTAAGAACCAAACTTACCGTGAGGTTCAACTTTGACCATAATACAAATATAGAAATTGTTGTAAATATTTATGCAAAACAAAACTATTTACAATTTACAACAAAAATATAAAGACAATTCTCGACTTGTTAGTTTTCTAAAATAAATAAATACCAAATGGCTAGGCAATAACTGTATTTTTTTAACAAAATTATTTTATTTTCATAGAAGCGATGATAAATGTATTTGTGGTACCACTTACTGTATCTAAGGCGCGTCGTCGACCGCTCCGATGATGTCACAGGCCATTGACCCGCGACAAAGGTGTTTTGTATTTTAAAGGGGATGTTAACGGTAGACCTTTTTATTTTACTTTTAATGTCAATAAGCCCACAATAGACGGAGCTATAATGTATATATTATAAAATATAAATCATAGTAAGGTTTATTACGGTATATTTTCGATAGATAATCGGCGAGTAACCAGACGCAGTTATAACGTATATTTATATTACGTCACCAAATATGTGGACAGTTAAAGCACGATATATTTTGGTATGACGGCCGCGGAGCTAATGGGGGTAAAAGTATATACCTATTATAGCATAGCCACTGTCTGTGGTAGCTTGCTATACCGTAATTAAAAGCTTACCATATTAATATATTATTATTATAGATCTGTCTGTTGTGGGCTTCAGTGTAGTGAATATTTAACTTTCATAAACTAAAGTAGAGTGTTTTTTATTCTTATTAGTACCTATAGATTCTTATAATATAGAATCGTATTCCCCCTGAAAGATAGGTCCGTCGTTTTTGTTACACCTTGTATCGTGTGCTTGAGCAGATATCAATTATGTATACTTAAAGTCTCATATTGTAATATAATATCGATTATGTACCCATTTCCAAACGAGTAAGTTCAATATGTTAGACTCTGATATTTCACACTACCAACCAAGGTTATCGACATAGCTCAAATTATTAGCAAGCTGCAATGAAGTGGCAGTGGACCGGTCATATCTCGAGAAGAACCGACTACCGCTGGGGTAAACGTAGGACACCCTCCGACCAGGTGGGATGTCGATTTGCAAAAGACTGCTGCAGATGCTGGATGCGGCAAGCTGAAGACGGGCGATGGCGCTCATTAGGGTAGGCCTATGTCCAGCAGTGGATTGATATAGGCTGATTATGATGATGATGACCAGGCGGGTAGAAATGAATAGGATATAGCAACAGCTTGTTGTCTTGTTTACTCGAAAACAAATGAACCTGCCTAAATAACAAAAATAAACAATATATCCGCATACGAGTATGAAATTACCCTCAATAGACTTTGAGCCAACATGTATTTGTTCATGCATTTGCTTACGTTTAATAATAACCGTTAAAATCCCGTTAATCGGATTTACAAGCTAAATTTGTTATTAGTCATTTTGAATCGTAATCTATAAGGTACGAGTTGAGGGGAGTTCCGATAATTTACGACACAAGAAGAGGGTGGGTTTGCAGTTCTGTCTGTTTTTAAATAGATATGTTAACGATAAATCGACTTTATTTTTCGTGTGTTAGGTTCTAAATTCATTAAATTAGATTGGTTCTAATTAAATATACGAGAAATAATATAAATCTATCGATTAATAAATAGCTGATTAAATAGGTACATAATATTTTTAATTTCATGTATATTTTTCTGTGGTATTTTATTGTCAGTAGGCAGAGAGGGATTGTTATGCGGAAACTGGTGAAGAAGAAGCATGTAAGATAAGGATCGCTAATCACAAAAATCGGATGAATAGATTGCCTGGATATTATCTTTAAGGATATTTTTGGGGCAGCCAAGAAGGTCGAAGTCAGAATAAAGTTTGTTGAAGAGGAGGAGGATATAGAAAAGAAACCAAATATTATTATTACATAATATATTATTTCATTACTACATGGTATATTTGACGACCTCAGTGGCGCAGCGGGCGAGAGTCTGCCTGCGACGCAAGAGGTTGCGGGTTCGATCCCCGCCTCGGAACAAAATTTGTGTACGATCTGCAGAAATTTGTTGCGTTGGTCTGGGTGTTTTCTATGTATAATAAAAAATATCTATCTATGTAATGTATAATATTACGTATATCAGTTATCTAGTGCCCATAACACAAGCTCTGCTTACCTTGGGGCTAGATAATGCTGTGTGAATTGTCCAGCATTATTTATTTATATTCAATTACATATCTTTACGTAGGCAAATTAACTACATACATAACCTAACCAGCACGTATCTGAAAGATTTGCTGGTCTGCTTAATAACATTCTGATTGTGAGCTTCTAAATCAGTAATCTTTCGAATAATTAGAGTTTTACGGTATCGGCAGACTGAAGACAGGGCGCTATGGCGCTCATAGGGAAAGCCTATGTCCAGCAGTGGACATAGGCTGATAGTGATGATGATGATGATGATCGGCAGAATAAAGAGTACACGAGACGTGCAGAGCAAGGTCGCAAGAGATAAACTTCAGCGATCGTCACTCAACTTATGGTAAACTGTGTTCTGAAAAATCGCACTTTGACTTCTTCAGAGGTCAGATCTACGCTCCAGGTTGTTCAACAGGTGACAGTAAGCACTAAAACTATTAGAAAAAGAAAGAAACTGTAATAAAGACATACTTACCAGCTAAAGAAACCTTACATACCACCCCGGAAATCTAAACAATAAAGATTTCTGTGCTTACCACAGATAGATTAGCTCGGCCCAACTTTGCGCTCATAACAAAACTGGATGATGAAGAGTACATATTTTTCACTGTCGAGTTTAGGTTTGGTAGAAGGGTTAAAGTTTGGAGACGACCCGGAGATAAGCTCAGTGTAACACTGTCGAAGCGAGTCATATGGTGGAGGGTCAGTATAAGGCGGTATTTGCCTAAGCAAATACCCTATGGGCTGTTCGGAGTAGTGCATCCTATAAAATGGATCCCTGACTGCGGCTCTTTACGTAAATGACATTATAGAACCGATAGTCATGCCCTTTGTCCCATGCCTCGGAGGGAATTTTTAATTAATGCAGAACAGTTTGCGGGCACATACTACACTGCCCTCGGTTGGAACATTATTTTCCGGGATAAAAGTAGCCTATGTCTATCTCCAGGATATTATCTAATATTCCTAACAAATTTCATTGATATTTATTGAACCGTTTCGTCGTGAAAAGGTAACGGACAGACAGAGTTTAGAGTTTACATTGTAACTAGCAGCGCTTCGCGGTTTCACCCACGTAGTTCTCGCTTCCGTGAAATTTTTGGGATAAAATATAAATTATGAAGTAGACCAGACTTTATTCTATTTCTGTGCCAAATTTCATCCAGATCCGTTGAGCCGTTCTCATCTGGCGTGATTGAGCAACAAACATCCATCCATTCATCTAAACTTTTGCATTTATCTTATTAGTGTGTTATCAGATTATGTTATACAGATTATCTATTTTTTTAGATTAATTAAGTTATTTGAGTCCTTCTACACGATTTTCTCAATGGCTCGGGTGAGATTTTGTTTTAAAACCTCCTTACGAATATCAAAACAGAAAATTTCGTAAACAAAAATGCTATTTATTATTTTATTACATTATTACGTACAAGGCTTCCCACGATTCACTACAAATCTTGACGTCAATCGAAATGGGTTAAGGGGGTAAACGTTTGTTGTACTGTAGAGCCACAGGACGTTTAAGTGGATAAAGTTATTATGAGGAAAGATTTCACCAAAATTGTTGTAGCTGGTCGTTAAAAGTTTTATGTAGTTTTTTAAGCTTGTTAGGATAAATACAAAACCCTCGGAAATACCTTAGTTTTGGACTTCAAAAAACATAAGTTAAAGCCAGGCAAACAAACAATCTTCTCCTTGAATCGATAAAATAGCAACATATTGCAAGCATTTGCTGCATTTTTGTTATAAGGGATGGTAACAGGTGGTGTAATGCACCCTTTGGTGACAGCGGGGGATAAAATCTGCGACGAGTCGGTTTCTACGTGCTCATACAATCACGATGGAGATAATGGTTACTTGTTCGTGACAGTTACCCGCTGGGCAAAGACTGTGGATTAAATATAACCCTACTTCTCTTGTATTTTAGAAATAATTAATAAAACATGTTATCACTTTCTTTGTACTTTCCTTGTACTTCGTACAAAAAATGTAGGCGTTGTGTCTTCTCGTCATCCGTAAAGCCTGAAAACGAAAGTTTTCAATCAGTACTTCCTACCTTTCATGACCTACGGAACTGAGACGTGGTATTCCCTCGGAAATAATATTTCATAAAAGATGATTTAATTTTGACCTTTGACAGTCTAATTGAGGGCCTCCTCTTCTATGAAGTCGGTTAAAAAAATAGACTAGAAGGAACTGGAGGTCATAGAGGTTACTATTAATGACAATGAATTAACAGTTAATAACAACAATAAACAATAACGCAATTTTTTTGCCTTAACCAAAATTTACTATATAATTTACTATATCTTTATTGTGAACTGAAAAATAACGTTAAAAAAACTAAAAAAACGTTAAACTTGAAAAAGTTAATAGAAATATAGGCTTATTCATTCATGTTATTTTACAATAGACAAAAACTGCATTTTTCCTATTTATTCATCAATCATTTATCATCGCTTCTCAATATTAGAAAAGTTAGAGGATATATTATTATATCATCTAACTTTTGTCATTAGGTACATTAAATGGATTCGAATCAAACATTTCTGTAGAAGAAGAAGAATCCTGAAGAGATGAACCATCGATTGCTGGACCAATTCACTCGGCATCATGTCTCCCAGTCCCAAAACAAAAATTCAGTAAGGTTAAGTTAAAGTTTAAATGTCACCAATAAAACCATTTTTGTACTTTTTTACCAGAAACCATAGAATAAGAATAGTTTATTGTAAAATTGTGTAAATCATAGTAACAAAAAGGTCTTATAACGAAATTATAGTAAGTAAGTATCAACAACTTTACCCTATTCGGACATCCAATAATATATTTTTTATTACATAGGTTTATACCTACATCTTATTTTCTAGATAAAAGTATCGATAACTATAATCAATCATAGTACAGGTAAGCAGACAGAGACTTAATTGTCGAAAAATTCTTTTAAATTGTAGTAAACATTATTAACAAGCCATTTCAAAAATATAATAATTAAAAAAAAAAATATAATAAAAATAAATTAAATATAATAATTTTAAAAATATTTCCGTCATGTTGTTTTAATTCTACGGGTAAATTATTAGATTTCGTTGCGGATTGATGATCGAAAGTATGAAACTCTTCTAACAAGGATCCGAATTCGAATGTCAAAAGTTTTCGAATCCGCTGGTTTAAAATAACGTTCTTCGACAAAGTTTCCGATATCGAATCCGAAGGCCTTTCCGACGAATTAAAATACCCCTGCAGCAGGCAAATAGCTGTAGAATAATCCCTCACCCGTGACTTTACCATTCTCATTTTAGCGTGCGTCGGGCAAAAGCGGCTTTCATTGGATATGTATCGATTTTGCTGACCTATGAAAAGTTAAAACGAGCAAGTTTAAACTGGAACTCTGGTCTCTCTCACTGGTATTCAGTCTGACTGCCAGTTCGTGACACTAATGGCCTAAATCCTCTGCTGTTACATTTCCGAGCTATTTTTATAAAATTATGTAAGTACTATGGTGGATATGGATATACAATTACTAGTGGTTTATTTTCCATTTCTCCTACTGTACTGGTGGACAAAATATTAAGTAGACAAAATCAATAACACTTAATTTCTTCATCATCATCAACCTAATTAGTCCACGGCTGGACATAGGCCTGCCCTAATGAGCGCCATAGCGCCCTGTCTTCAGCTTGCCGCATCCAGCATCTGCCAACAGTCTTTCGCAAATCGACATCCCACCTGGTCGAAGGGCGTCCTACACTACGTTTGCCGAGTCGCAGTCTCCAATCAAGAACACTTCTGAATCTCAAAACTCAAAACTGCAGAATCTACCCAGGTAAGTGTATTCGGAAATAATTTCGAGAAGGTGGCCATGTGCGACGACCGATCCCGGATCAATCTGGCCATTAATCATGACCTTGGTTTTATCCAAGTTCATGCCAAGACCGATACGTCGTGAGGCTGAAGCTAGGCCGTCCAGCATCCGGTTAAGCTCCTTTATTTATTATTTGATAATAATTCCTACTTATAAAACTATGTATAGCATTAAATTTGACTTATTTAGATAAGTCAAATTGTGCTTATTTTGTAAGCGTAAAGAAATAAATGTAAATGAATTATGAATTACTAGCAGTGCCTCGCGGTTTCACCCGTGTAATTCCCGTTCCCGTGGGAATTACGGGATAAAATATATAGCCTATGTGTTATTTCAGAATATAATCTATATCTGTGCCAAATTTCATCCAGATCCGTTCAGTAGTTTTTACGTGAAAGAGTAACAAACATCCATCCATTCTTACAAACTTTCGCATTATAATATTAGTAGGATGATAGACAATATCTTTATTCCACCTAAGTAATTAACAAATAGTAACTAGTAATTGAATGAGTATGTAATATTTATTTTTTTATTTATTATTTAATAGAATTTAATTCAAATGGCGTTTTCCAAACACCAGAGGCCGGCCAATAATAATAATAAATAAATAAATAATTTTAGACAATTCACACAGAATTATCTATCCCCAAGCTAAGCAGAGCTTGTGTTATGGGTACTAGATAACTGATATACATAATACAATACAATACATAGATAGATATTTTTTATTATACATAGTAAACGACTAGAACACCATGAACAAATGTCTGCAGATCGTACACACATTTGTTCCGAGGCGGAATCGAACCCGCAACCTCCTGCGTCGCAGGCAGGCCTTCACCCACCGCGCCACAGAGGTCGTCAAATTATCTTTTTTAAATCGTACAGAAAACACAGACATAGGAAGAAAACACACAAACTGTACCGAAACCCGTTCAAAATTTCGTAGCTCCTTCGTAGCTCTTTCGTTTTCGTAGACGATAAGATGTCTACGAAAAACGTAGCAACTCGATAAAGTATCACACAAATCATTGTATTTTGTTCCAAACACGAAAGTTAACGACCAGAATGATGTTTGGATGGATGTTTGTTTGTTACTTTGTTCACCAAGAACGAACGGATCGAGCTGAAAATTTTCACCTACATAGGCGTCAGCCTGGAATATAACGAAGGCTGTTTGTATCCCACAAAACGTTAAAAGGCTATTTCTATGAAATGGGAACTCCATTAAATAGAAAACTATACTAATAGCGAAAGTGGGTTTTTTTGTATATTTATTTGTTTGTTTGTTTGTTAGTAATTCCGTCACGCCCTAACTAAGCCACCAATCGACTTGATTTTTGGCATAGTGGAGAGTAACATATACTTTTTATCCCAGAAATCAGTTTCTATGCAGCAAGCAGTAGCTAATAAACGTTCCGAAAGAAACATAGCATGCAAAGCCGCGGGCAGAAACAAGTATTTTATTATTAGCATGTTCTGTTTCACTCGTCAAAGGCTTCCGTTCCCTCCAGCCACACTTGTCTTTTTTGCGCCACTGATGTCCAATCTTTTGAGTAGCTCGTTTAGTTTGTCCCTCCATTGAAACTAGTAATTAAGAGTCTATACAACCTAAAGGATAGAAATTGGATTTTACAGGGCAAGCCAAAACAACGCAACGCAAGCCCAAAAATCAAGTTTTAGCTTATTAATTAATAAGGACTTCTAATTCTAATTCTAAGTGGGGAAACTGGGATCTGCACTGACATCTCGCATAGGAGTGTATTGTGCATTATCCCCCTGCCTAACCAGGCCCTAACCAGCCCAGCTCCTTGAAGTACCGGAGCAGGACTTTTGGAGATTGACAGCTTCGTTTCAGCTTTCCTAATGGGTGTGGACACTTTAGATGTCTATAAGAGACTTTTCAATCCTGTTTTCTGTCTGGCCTCCTCTGTGGCTGCGCAGTGTACCACAACGTGTTCCACAGTTTCTTCTTCCAGGAGGCAGCCACGACACAGGCTGCTGTCTGTGGCTCCTGTCTTAAAGAGATGTTGGTTAAGCTCACGCTCACGGCTCATCTTGAGCATCGTGTTTGTTGTTTTCCTATCTTTGAAAGGAAATATTGTTTTAGAGTGTTTGCAGTCTGTTTGACGTTCCCATAGGTTTTGGTGTTCCTTTTCTGAGTTAAGTTTTAGTCTGTTTTTGAATTCTGCTGTGGAGCGCTATCTGTAATATATATTATATATATTAATAAGGACTTTATTGAAATGTTTTTATACTTAGTTCTATTACCCTACTTATTCTGATGATCTTATCTTCTGTATTTATTAAGAAATTAAGGTTTTAGTAAGAACTTAGAGGTAACTTTGCGATTTCTTTCTATAATTATTTTTTACGAAATTGTGTTTTTGAAACATATGATCTATAGAGTAAGTCCTGAACTTTACCATATTTAAATTTCTAGATAATATAATGTAGTAGGTACCTAGTTGGGTAGATATTTAGATCTGACGGAGTTGATTTGAGGTAGGAATTAAGTAAGTACAAATACATAAACAGCAAACAACTAGAAAACTATTATAAATCCTCCAAATCTCTATTAACCTCATCGTGCCTACGGAACGTAGGCTCCAACGATCTTGGCTTCCTGCAAATCTAATACCTACCTCTAAAGACAGCAACGTGTATGAATACACAAACAAAAGCCTGTGTGTGTGTTTTGCGCGATTGTGTGCGTGTATAGCACGTGACGCCGTGTCGTCACCGCGATATTAAACTTGACGCCAGTGGCTCTCAAACTTGTTCTATAATTAAGTGTCTGGCACATATCTCTTAATTGTTCTGCTTTTAACAATTAAAAGGCGTTTAAGTAGTTTTCGACCATCGTAAACAATTTTCCATTATTACAAATTTCACAGGAAGGTTAATTAAATAAAAGTTGTTCTATCAGCTACAAGCATTTTCTCTATGCGGGCACAGAGAATATGCAGTACGATTGAAGCTCTCCGCTAGAGCAATATAACGTCTAGAACACGAAACATAATATAAAAATCGTTTCATAAAATTTCTAATTATTTAATTTTACAGCTACTCGAAAACCACCTTAACTTTATCATTAAAAACCCTGAGTGCAGTCATACTGCTGACGAACCGTCATAATGCAAGTAATCTCAATGCGAAAGCAATTTTTTTACAAAATATATTACAAATGTTCAAAAAAATCTGGCTATCTTTACTTTCCGTTTTACTTATTTATTACCCAGATGTCAACAGATTATGTATCCACATTATGCCAGGGAGTAATGAGTAACATCAAAATATGACATTTTTGTATCACTAACAAAAAAGTTTGAGAGCAGCTGCCCTTCCCCCGAAGCGCGGAAAGTCGGCGATTCTACGCGTACACATCGGGTAAGACAGCGTCAGAAAAATTTAATTGTGGAATGAAACGAACTCCCCCGCCTCCCGCCGAGCTTTGCCGAAAGTAACCGAGTCTAGCCGAGCGTGAATCTAGTGATGATAATACATTGCTTTTTGCATAGACATAGAATTTTTTCACTACTTGACTTTTCGTCCAATAAAGTACAGTTACTAATTGTTTTTGACAGATTGAAACTAAACAATGGAAAATTTTAAACAAGCCAACGCTGAAATGCTTCTGAAATGTATCACAAACATCACTATAAGTCATCAGATCACACATGTTAATCACACGAATATTATAAATGCGAAAGTTTAGACGGATGGATGGATAGATGAATATTTGTTGCTCAATCACGCCGGAACGGCTGTTTAAATCTGGATGAAATTTTGGCACAGAGATAGATTATAGTGTGGAATAGCACATAGGCTATAATTTTTGTCTGAAATTATCAGCCAGTACAAGACATTCATGCTCTTATTCTCGCAATCCTTTCTCTTTATTGATATGATTTCCAGCCCAAATGGTTTGCTTTTTGGAATGCTCAGCGCATTCCAAAAAGCAAACCATTTGGGCTGCAATTGCAATTTTCAAGTCAAACTTGAAATCGAAATCATTTGATGCGCTTTCTAAATCCAAAAGGAAAGCCATTTTTGTCAAATTTGACGCATTTATGGCATCCATTATTGTTTGAATGGATCAATTATGTTGTCCGAAATAAAAGATTTTTTTTTTATTAATTTTGTATTATTTGTGATTGCAAATTCTTCACCCTGTTGCTGTATATAGTGCTATAAATAAAAAAATACTTGTGAAACCTTCGCCGTTTTTCAAGAGAATGAGGCCATTATATAGGTACATATATTATCGTATTTTTATAGTGTGATAAGATGCTATAATATTTTATCGTAAGGTATCTTTAGATAAATGTTACAGCATCTTCGACGGGTGTCACCTTAAAATAGAAATATTTTGCTTATTTATAGTTCGTATTGTACTAAAAACCAAAGCTAGACTTTTTTAATTGAATAAATGATTCGGTGAGTAAAGATGAAGCTCCCAGGTTCTGTTAGCCGACATCTTTTAGTTTACGACTTAGTTTTACGACTTCCACGAGCTGAGACGCCACTGCTGCATCGGCTTTCTCTCGTGTATCTGCAGAGTATTCCTCATCCCAGCACGCGGGCCTGTACGATATCGGGTCCTGTGATAAAAAAATTACCCTGTTTTTACTCACCTGGTCAAATTAAAATGTACTTAAAAAAAATAGATTTTCCAGAGTTTAATTAAGCTGGCTATGGAGGTCTACTGTGAAAACTAACGAAGTTGAGGGATGACGTCGATAGCACGAAACGAACAACCCAAGTTGCTTCGGGCGTGTCACAAACTGAGAGCTTTACCCCCGAATACTCAAACGCATCTCAGAATTAAGCGCGTCTCAAGTGACGAATTTATGACACTATTTCATTGAAAACTGCCAAATCACGACTTGAGACGTGCTTAAATCTGAGTTGCGTTTGAGTTTTCGGGCGTCAGTTTCTTATCTCTAACAAATAAATGTTAGACCATTCTCATGGAAGGTCATCGAAAGAACGGATCGGCCGTTCTTGGTTTTGTGCAGTTCAACGTCATCCGTCAACTTCGTTGGTTTTCAAAGTAGACCTCCAGAACCGAATGCGTGAAGGAACCAGGGAGACGCTTTTGCAGCATAGTGGAAAACACCAGGCTAATTGTAACTGTAACTAAACATTAACCTACAAAAGTATTACCAGCAACGTAGAATGATTTTATTCTCTTATGTAGTCTGTAAACTTATGTAAGTTTGTTGGTTGTTTGTTGTTATGGAAACAAAAATACTGAACTGACTTAGAGGTTTGTTGACAATCCCAACCCTAACTTTCAACAAAGGGAAATATAAGTAACAGCGAGCGGATCGAGCCGCGACATTTTTTGAACTTTTTGTTAACTTTTCATTTAGAACTTTTTACGAATTCTTTAGATGTTTGTTGAAAAGTAACTAAGTTTGTTACAGGTACTGTATTTATGTCAACATAAATAAACAGATGAGTATCGACCAGTGTCGACCAGTTTGGTATCAGTGGAGCGAGACGAAGTAGCGTCTCGCTCCACTGATACCAAACTCCAAAATTACCTACTGGTAATTTTGGAGTTTGGTGAGCGTAGTAAAATGACAATTACAAAACAACGGCGGACGAAGAAAGACACAACAACCCCTCCGTACGTCGCTAGTATAGTGTTTACGTGCATAATCCTATCATCTAGCTCTAAAAATACTTATGTGAATCCGTAAAAATAAACAAAGATACTACATAAATAAGTACCTACATATCTACACCTAATAAGTTAGATACTTTTAAATACATGTACATTGTACATTCAAACAATTTTCATGATAGGCATTCATTCACGAAGTCGTTGGCCTACTGTGAGTTTTTGTCCCTGTCGAAAAGATTTAAGTAGGTACATGTCTCTTTGTTATGTATTTTTGTTAGCTTACAAAAACAATCTTATAACAGTCGTCTGGTTTGATTGTTTGGGTGGAACAAGTTTGGAACATAACCATAATATCACAATATTCAGGCAAATCTTGAAAGTTTTCCGCCATTTTCAATAAACAAAATGAGCGTCTGGGTAAGACGCTCGTAGACGAAACAGTTTAACCCTCCTATATTTATTTACAGAGTATATTTTAGAAGATCTATAACTCATATTATGAAATTTGTGGGTAAATGTTATAGCCAGGGAGAGAAAGCCAATAAACAGCCACCAGACATACGAATAGATGCACGCGGTAGCGGCTCGTACATTTTCGTTTTAGGTATTTGTTCGCAAACCGTACGTGCCGTCACCAGAGGCCGTATTTGTCTAGGAGAAGCTTTGGGCAGTAAAATGTTATTTAGTTTCGACGCATTCTAAAACGAATCCTTAGCATTGTTATAGATAAAACATATGTAATACAAAACACGGTTTGTACAATGCCGAATTTGTATTGACTGGCAAATCCAATGAAGTTATAGTAATAGGAGTAAGCTTGTCGACTATTTATAAGAGACTATCTATCTTGAGAAAATACTTAGATTTTTAGAGTTGTATAAGGTAGATACTACTAAGGTGATTCTAAGGATCATGTATGAGGCAGTCGACCACTGTTTTTCGTTATCCAGGGAGAAAGGGGGAGCTTGCCACCAAGGATCTGATAAGGATAGAGAGGGGGTATATTCTAGGGCGGCACTCGACAGTCTTTCCTCAGACTCAGTTCTCTACTGAGGAATTATTAATTCAGGAATAGATCTTCAGGGAGATGGTAAGGTCATTTCTCACTTGTTGTATATGGATGACCTCAAACTATTCGCACCACACAAAAATTCAGTAGTGCTATTTTCATAGAGTTCAGCGTTGATAAGTGTGGGGTCGTAAAAATATAAATCGAAAGTTGTATGGGTATATTATTAGACTTTACAACTCTCCCTTGTTCAGAGATAATGTCCCTCAAATCTCTCTCGGAGAGTGAAACTTAGACGTACCTTGGTGTGCCAGAAGCGTTGGTAGTAGGCGAGGACTTAATGTAATCGATGAGAGAGCGCTTCTTTTGTCGCCTTACACAAGTGCTGAATAGCCTTTTGTCAGGTGCGTGCCATCAACGGCTGGGTTATTCCACTGCTTACTTATGCTTTTGGTATACTAAGCCCCGAGTTCACCAACAGATGGTTAAATTTTAAACAGTTGTTTTGACGTTTTTAACATAAATTTTCATACATCAAACATCAAAGTTAACCGATGAAACTTCCTAATTATCTGATTATCGTTTGGTGAACACAGACCTTAGATGGACTCTGACTGAAGTAGACGCATCGGAAGTTCGTCAACTTTGGACCACTCATCGCATGCGACACCCCCGTTCTTCGGATTGCATATCCCGTGAAAATGTGTGGTGGAAGCTTTTTAACTCTTTCATGGCTCGCCAAGACTCTACGTAACTGTAAGGTATGCAATCCTGACCTGTAACTTGAAATGTTATTAATAAAGAACTATGAACTATGAACAATCTGTAAAATAATTTTCATCAAGCGGAATACCTACCAGATGCAACACGATCTGGTTGCAGTTCATAAGAACCTTACCCCTCTCTTCTTAGCTAACGACACCTACCAGATGCAACACGATTCGGTTGCAGTTGATAAGAACCTTGTCCCTCTCTTCTTAGCTAACGACACCTACCAGATGCAACACGATTTGGTTGTAGTTGATAAGAACCTTGTCCCTCTCTTCTTAGCTAACGACACCTACCAGATGCAACACGATTCGGTTGCAGTTGATAAGAACCTTGTCCCTCTCTTCTTAGCTAACGACACCTACCAGATGCAACACGATCTGGTTGCAGTTCATAAGAACCTTACCCCTCTCTTCTTAGCTAACGACACCTACCAGATGCAACACGATTCGGTTGCAGTTGATAAGAACCTTGTCCCTCTCTTCTTAGCTAACGACACCTACCAGATGCAACACGATTTGGTTGTAGTTGATAAGAACCTTGTCCCTCTCTTCTTAGCTAACGAGAACAAGTGGAAACCTATGGATAGGAGAGCTATGGAAGAGCAAAGAGCTTCATGGGAGATTCTACAATTTTTTCAATGACTCTGATGTAGATCTCCTAAACTCAGTTAACTGGCTATGCTTAGGTGACCTCTTTGGGGAAACCGAAGGTTTTGTCTGCAATTATGGACGAGGTGGTATAGACGAACAATAATAGAAAGTCGGTATATCATAAAAGATGAGAAATCATCTTCCTGAAGAGTCACTCCGTCATATACCTACTATCGGGTTGTTCACCTTGCTAACTCTCAAAACTTGCATAGACCAAGTAGCCAAAATTATTCACCAACAACTTGCTCTCCGATACCGCCTGTAGCTGAAGTTCCGTACCATAAGTACACACTGGCGCTAGTTCTCGAAAACGGCCGTGCTACGCTCTATTAAGACCGATTTACCATTATAGATAGGACTATTTGCATATAAGCCTGATATTATTTTTTAATAATATATTTATCGTTTTTAAAAGGAATAGTTTAATAATATTTTGCCGTCAAGTAGACGGCTGCCAAACGGGAACTCTCTGTGGCACTTTTTAGCTATAGATATATTTGTTACAAATGAAAACCAGACCCTGAAATTTTGTTTTAGGTACTCTCAATAAAGTAGCTAACTATCTCCTAAAATAATTCGGTTTTAATCAAGTTAGTTTAGGAGATATTGACCCTCAAAGTATCGCTATTTCGTAATGTTGAAGTACGTTGGAAATTAAAAAACTTTATTCCATTATTATAATTTAAACCAAATGTAAAATGACAATAAAAAAATTAATACTAAATGGCAAGCACAAAACTACTTGAATCGCCACAGTTCCTCATAATTTATCAGAAAAACATCAAAAACTAAAAAAGTTTTCGAAGCAACCCTCGAGCTTAATTTTTCAACTTTATAACAAGCGCGTTTAATCTAGTTTTCGCTAACTACACTAACCATCATTAATCAAACCGGCAATTACATCACCACATTAAGCATCGCCAGCGAGAACGACCCCAAAGACCATAGACACCACGTGTGCCGAGGAATGCAGGGCTGCAACGGGGGTGCACAACCAAGGGTGCATAACAATATACCCGACATATTGTGAGGACTAATAATAATTCAATTTGTAAAGCATAATTAATTGAAAAGCGAATCAGGTGCGGGGTCAAATGAAATAAGAATAAAGAAAAGTAAACAAACCAATATTTAATTTAGTATTTAATTTTACTCGCTTTGAGAAAAAATCTAAAAACATATTATTGAGATAGTTCTTAGTTAGTAGTAGTCGTTTTAGTTCATAAAATAACGAAATAAATTTAAATTCATAGTTTTCAGTTTTTTTGTTCTGTTGCTAAACACCATGAAATAGCAGGTGCAATTTTGTTATGTCATACGGCTGTGTAGGCGAACTAAAATATATCAACTTTCATCAGTAACATCAGCTCAACCGCGCTGATGTTGCTGAACGACCCCTCCAACACATCCCGTAGATGTCGTTAGAGTCGAAAAGGGAATTACCAGAGGCAGGGAATCAGCTTTCTTCTGCCAAGCGGATGGCATAACTCCCCGTGTTTGTAGGAAGGCACGTTCTTTAGTGTGTTCTTTATGTGTGACGAGGAAAATATCCTTGCGCTTACGTCACATGTGACAAAAATGAGAGCATGAAATTTTCAATAAGTATACGCACATTTTTTGAAGTAGGTGTCGTCATTGTAGAAGAATCAACTGTCATCTCTCAAAGTAGGTCGCGAAACACAGCTTGCATTGCTTTATTCCCCATTTGTAAGATAAAAAAGAATGTTTCTGAAGAAAGATTTCTAACGATCGAGCAATGCATGTTAGATCCAAGAGTCCTGTAAGGTCTAAAGGAAATAAAGCACTTTGAATTTTGAATTTTGAGATACTGAGTAAAGTCGAGTATGAGTCGAGGTTAGAACCGTGGTACCGGAAGAGAATGTTTGGTACTCCACAGGCGCCACCGTCCACACGGCTGCGTCACAATCCAATTGTCAGCAATCCTTGTACGATGTGTTCAATGAAGTAGTTATACTCCAGTTATACCAAAGTAAATAAACAAGACTTGTTCATATTTTATCTGTAGTTAATGCTACTTAAGCACCACCGAAGCACTCACAGATGATGCAGATATAGAGAAGGAGCGGAGGGCGTTAACATGTTAGCCCGTAGGTTTGCGCGTTGCAGTGCTCAGGTAAAGACGACACTGTTTAGAGCGTACTGCCAGTGATTCTACACGTGCAGCCTATGGATCAAGCATACGCAGAAGACCTGGAACGCCCTTCGCGTCCAATATAACAATGCTTTAGGTGGCTGATGGGGCTGCCGCGCTTCTGTAGCGCGTTCGCGGACGCGCGGGTCGACGAGTTTGCTGCGATCCTGCGCAAAAGAACGGCGTCGCTGATACGCAGGGTGCGTGGCAGCGCCAACAGCTACCTGCAGGTCATTGCAGGAAGGCTGGACACAGTCTCTCCCTTCATGCAGCACTGGGTGAAGGCTCATGTTTTCTGTTAGTTTCTTATTACAATGCCTATTTTTATTTAACTGAATTTTATTTTTTATGTTATTGATTGCATTGTGATTGGTGCTTGCCGCTTGGCTATTATGAAATAGTTGTGTGGACGCTCGGGACGAACAATGGCAGTCGGACATTATAATGTAATCGCTACATTGGGAATCCCCCATGCTTGCGAATATGCGAATATGGCGATTCTGCTAAGCAATATGCAAGCCACTTTACTCCAACACGCCTGCGCGTCCCAAATTGCGTGTCATAGCGTAACATTAGACATTATACGTCACGCGTTGTTACCTCCCGCCCCGCTGCTTTCCCCCCGTGACTGATCACCCTTGACTGATCTCGATCGCGACAGTCAAAGGTACGTACAATGGGAGCGATTGACGCGTTTGATTGCCGTGACTTTGTTTGTCAACTGGGTAATGCGACACGGATGGCTTAGCACAAACAGGACCCATTGGTGACAACAGATTCAGATGTATTGAATTAACCATCAGAGCTTTGAGTACATTTGTCGAAAGTGATGTGATCGAGACTTCTCATTTGATTGCGTTGATCAGTCGTCACTTTCGCTATTTCGTCTGCTCTATGACGTTACTTTCTGCATCTAGTCAGTTTGATTGCATTTGCGTAATTCATTATTCCCGTCATGACCTACGGAGCTGAGACGTGGACACTCACGGTAGGGCTGGTCCACCAGTTAAGTCGCTCAGCGAGCTATGGAGAGAGCTATGCTCGGAGTTTCTCTGAAGGATAGGATTCGCAACGAATACATCCGACAGAGAACCAAGGTTATCGACGTAGCTTAAAGGATTAGCAAGCTGAAATGGCAGTGGGCTGGCCATATTTCGAGGAGAACCGACAACCGCTGGGGTAAACGTTTTCTTGAGTGGAGACCGCGACTCGGAAAACGTAGTGTAGGACGCCCTCCTACCAGATGGGATGACGATTTGCGAAAGACTGCTGGCAGATGCTGGATGCGGCTAGCTGAAGACAGGGCGCTATGGCGCTCATTAGGGGAGGCCTATGTCCAGCAGTGGACTGGTATAGGCTGATGATGATGATGATGAATTCATTATTCAGACGAGATTTGCGCTGTATGTGAACCTATGCGAAATGAGACATACGATCACTTTCATTCAATGGCGCAAAATAAGCACTTATAGTCTTAGACAATGGAATCGTCAATTGACTCGGGGCATAGAAAGGCGTATTATTAAATCTAAAATTAGTTCTTACATAATCTTGGTGAGTACTTGACGTACTACTACGTCTACTTGACTGCTACGATCTTGGGGTGAGTGTATTGGGGTGCGCTATTCGTACGAATTAAAATACCACAAAGGGAATCATGTAGAGAGCACTTTGAAAAACTAAATATTTTGACCGTGCCTTGCTTATATTATCTTGGTGACATTAGTTGACGTTATAAAACATCCATTTAGATATGAAACAGAGGAGGAAAAACTACAACGTCTCACAACAAGGAGAAAAGATATGCGTACTGCCTATCAACCGACACTAAACATCTCCAAACATTGTTGTAGATATTTAGCTGTTAAATTATTCAATGCATTACCTACTGTCGTGAAATCCATTGACATTGCATTAATATTTAAATTAAAATTGAAAAACATTCTGTTGAAGGGGTGTTACTACTCAATAGATGAATTTATTAATGATGACATAGTTTTATGAAGTTTTGTGATTATGTTATATTTGATCAGAATGAGAATATTGACATTTGTTAATTAATTTTATATTATTCTTACTTATACTTTATTATGTTTTATGATTTTTTTTGTGTGTATTGTGAATTTTTTTGTGTGTGACATGTGTTATTTTATAAACTAAGTTTTCAATGTACCTAATCATGTAAAAAACTTTCAATACGATTTTATAATTGTGTATGAATAAAGATTATGATTATAAAAAAGATTGTCGCAAGACGTTAGGTACTATGATGTGTAAAATCCGATCTAAAATGTCAATTTAAACATTACCTTCCCGATCATCTATAGATCCGTGATAGATCCTCATTAAATGAAAATATAATGAAAAAATTAATTGAAAATTTTAAGGGTAAGGTTAAAAGACCACCATACTATTTCACATAGATTTGCCGACCCCCACGTACCCTATGACACAAATTCTACCGAGCTAAGCAAGGTTACAACACGATAGTGAGACAAAATTTGGTTATTTAGAGGCTATTAAAAATGGTATAATTTTTTAATAAACACTTTTTTCTTTAACTTATTATATAATTTTCACGCTTTTCGTTGGAATGGCCATAAACCAGTGTAGTTTTCACACAGTTAGTTTTTTAAATTAAATCCAAAGAACTATCCTTTTTTTATTTTCACTTTGAAACATTTTGAATGCCCTAGCTACTTTATTTGCCTAGATCTCATATAAATATCGATATTAATAACTAACATGTTAGATGTAATGGGAAAAAAATAAGTCATGATTTACGTACAAAAAAGTAACATCAATAGGTAATTAGTTCAAATTTCGAAGTATCTTAAAAAAAGGCTAAAAATAGACGAGCAACTTTACAAAAGCCGCCATGCTATTGGAATTAGTTTCACATACCCCCAGTTATCATATGACACACGGTCTGCCGAACACCCTGTATATTGAATACATCCGACAGAGAATCAAGGTTATCAACATACCTCAAAGGATTAGCAAGTTGAAGTGGCAGTGGGCTGACCAGATCTCGAGAAGAACTGACAACCGCTAGGGTAAATGTTTTCTTGAGTGGAGACCGCGACTCGGCAAACGTAGTGTAGGACGCCCTCCAACCACGTGGGAATGACGATTTGCCTTGAAAGACTGCTAGCAGATGCTGGATGCGGCAAGCTGAAAACAGAGAGTTATTAACGCTCAGTAGGGGAGGCCTATGTCCAGTTGTGGACTAATGTGATGATGAAAAAATAAATGTTGGGCGACAATAATAAGGATTTCAAGAATTTCTACTTGGTACATATAAAAATAGAAAAGAATTAAAAACACAGTATTCGTGAGTATATCTTTCTCAAGTTTTTAAATCAAATCAAATCAAATCAAAAATAAATTGAAGATAAAAAAAAGCATTCATATATACCTTTTTTTAATTTAATCTTCAATTTTCGTAAATATCTCAGCTGATTTTAATATTTCTAATGTTATGGCATTAGAAATATAAAAAAACTATAAAATCACAGATATCCTAAATCCTAACCCTATTAAATTCTTACCTACTAATATTAAAAATGCGTTTGTTTGTCCTTCCTTCACTAACTTAGCACCAAATCGACTTGATTTTTGGCATAGAGTTAGTTGAAAAGACGAAGAGTAACATAGGATAACTTAGTGTCCTGATAAAACATCAAATTCCTTCCATGGAACAGTTTTTTTCTGTTCCGTGTTTGGGACATTTACGGTAATATTCGTTTTTTATTCCCCGTGGAAATGTGAAATTCGCAATGAAAAGCTATTATAAAAAAGCTATATATTTATTACAATAGATTGATATAAGTAGACCGTGCCGTAGCCGTGTGGTGCCGGCTTAGAATTTGCACCACCTCAACTCTTCCCGTGGGTGTCGTAAGAGGCGACTAAGGGACATACACCGTGGGGCGGGCAGCAGCCCCTCTTGCAGAATAGATCTACCACCAAACTGCGATCCCCAACCCGCATGCCTAGCGTGGCGATTATGGGCATTACCCCCATGAGATAAAAAAATCTGACGGAGGCCTGCGTCCAGCAGTGGACTATTATAGGCTGGTGAGATTGAGGTTAAGGATATAAGTAGAATTATACTTTATTAACAAAGAAAATTACAATCAAATACTGAGTAGAATTAAATTAAAACTAGTATTTACAACTACACAATAGATTGATTGGTCCGTTATATTGCAAATTTTTAAAATGCCATTGAAGAAAGTTTCTTCAGCCACGGACCGTAATTGTCGTATTGTTTCTAAGAGGAAAATTACAACCTATTTACAAACTATTCAAAATTGTAACTGTATTATTTAGCATAGGTACTTATTATTATATTTTTTTGCATGTTTTATTAAGCGTATGAAGGTAAGACACACAAGAAATGTATTCAATTTATATTCAGGTTGCGATGTATTAATGAATTCAGTTTAATATATAACAATAAGTATCTTAACTACTTACTTTTATTAATAACATAACGATTCTGTTAAATGGGAGGGTGGCACTTTTGATTAACCTTTAGTGAAGTTTTAATCAAAACTAGTAGTTAGTTCCTCCATTTAATTTTCATTACACCCAACGCTAATTTAGGCTAGCTCGGCTCGTTGACAAGCTTGGCGTACTTTGTTTAAAGCGTACCTACCAATTACGCGACAAAGCCTCTGTGGTCTAGTAGTGCTCCGACCACAGATCTAGGCAGCCAGCCCGCATTTAGGCTAACAAAGCGATCGCAGCGCTACAGAATGGAATTTGGCGACAGGTGGACGTAGGGTGACCAGGATTTTACATGAACATGAGTTTTCATAAAGATTATCGGCTAGACAGTCTAGTACAGTATATATATAAATGCAAAAATTGGCATGGAGGCAGTTTTGCTTCCATGACTTTTTGCATTAAGAACCATACTCGTTAAAATCAAGATTTTTTTTATAAATTCAACATGAAATATAGGTTTTTTTACAATATTTTCCATACATTTGATATAACTTTATTATATATTAAGTTTGAACTTACCGCTTATTTTTCAGAAAACACCACGGCAGAGCAATTTCCCACAGGTCCTATTCGCTCCAGATGCCATCTAGGTGCATTCCTCAGAACAAAACGAGAAAATATTAAAAGGAATATAAAATATTCCATTGCGAACCTTAGCGTTAGTGCGAGAGCTAGCTTAATTATTTCTTAAATGAGTTTCTTTTTCCATATTTGATCCGCTATTGTTCAGCCATTGCTTAAACTTGTGAGGTTTTATATTCTGAGAAGGATATTAGGAGGTAGCTTCACTTCGGACCGAAGAATTTGGGTACACGCGGTTCCGATCGAGTTATTTATACGAATCATTATTATTCAAAACCTATGGTCACCATTGCTCGACGCACGTGTGGGCACCCCTAGACGCATAAATTCCGAGCTGCTATTGTCCTGTGACGTCACCCGGCGTGACGCGCCACATATTGCTGCAAATATTGGGGCACATCAGGAACATTATACCCCAGCATACCCTACAGCCGTGGACGGTCTGAGGGAATGGGGATCGCTGCAGGTGCTAGGCGACTGCGGCGCGCGGTTTTTTTTATCGTGAATACGACTACAATCTAACCTCTTGGTAAACGACGATGTGGCCGGCGATGTAAGAATAATAAGAATAAGATCCACAAGATTGAGTGGGGTTGAGTGGATGATAGGACAATACAAAAACTACATCAACTGCAATGATAAAAAATGGCCTTCCATTTCATAGAATTACATTTATGATTGATCTTCCATTCCAAAAAACGATTCCTAATTAATTAGGTAATCATTAATGAGCATCTCAAAAGCCACCCAATCATGTACCTATGTATCAGTTTCTTATGTAAGCTAATATTATAAATAGGAAATATTTGTTTGTTTGTTTCAATTGAATAGGTGCTCCGAAACTATACTGGATCGATTTGAAAAATTCATTCACCATTAGTATCCTACATTATCCCTGATGAACATAGGCTATAGAATATATCCGTGCGAAGTCGGGGAGGACCCACTAATCTTTCATAAAAAAAATATAGAATATAAATACCTATTATATTACTTGGCATCTATGCAAGATATTAAAATATAAAATATACATAAACAATTGTGCGCAAAACTGTGTCATCAAAGATGTTTTCCGAAACTTCCAACAAACACATACACGTCACATTTTGCTTACGGCAACACTTCGGTAACGGCAACGTGCGCCGCAGTTGGTGGGCAGCTCCACTCGTAATGAGCATTCTCGTCGTACCGTTTGCTAAACGATATCCGCTGTGAAAAACGTTTAAACTGGCTGGCCATTTCGACTGCGTTCTCTGATTTCTCATACCCATAACAAAGTTTTTATATTTATTGTCTAAGCTCGGCCAATAGTTCCCATAAAACAAGAGTTTACTGGTCTATTAAAGAGGCCATATGATGAGGTTTGCATGCAATCTTGTAAAATTTAGTTTACATTTAAGAGATAAAAACAATATTAAAAAGACATCAATGGTACCCATCCTCACCATCGCTGAAGGGCTACAGTAGGTACTTACAAAACAAAGGGAATCACAATAATCCTACGTAGTTTGCACACTATCAGTCCCTTATCAGCGACCTTATCACTGCGTTATCGCCACTCCAAACTTGATCGCGATAAAATCGTTTTCAATTGATTTTTTCCGACAAATTGAGCTTACTCCGCATTTCGTTTCATTGTTATTTAATTCTGTATATTTAGACATCGTGGATATTATTTGAAAAACATTGACTTGGGGACTTAGGTACATTATGGACTAAACTGTCCTAATATAAAAAAAAAATACTTTTATTAAGAACTAAGGCTAAGCTTTCTAGAATATACATTATTAGATCTATAATCTAGTATTATATTAAGTTCTTTAATGACAAAAGACGTATCATTGTTGTAAAATAAAATAGGTACCTAAGTACCTACTATTTGTTGGACTAAACCAAATTTGACACTAATTTTTAGCACATTTTACCTTTATTATAAAAAATCTAAAAACTAGTATTTGCGTTGAGCAGATTCATAGTTTTAACCAAGTTTACCCAAACAAATCGTATTTATCTACGACTATCATAGTAGACTTTTAAATCAGCTGGCCAAATAAGGCCGATATCACCTGAGGGACCATTACGTCTACGCTGACGAGCGATTTGTAGTTCGTTGACAGCTTTATGCCTTTACCCCTCTTACCCGTCAATTTTACTTTACAAAACAAATGAGTGACGAAGAGCTAGGAAGACTCCTGAACTTCAATACAAAATACATTATATAATGTTTATTTATTTCTCTTCACAATCACAATAGGTATCCGACAATAATTAAAAATGATAACATGACTATATTATGTACTTTAATAGGTAGGTATTGTGTCAAACCTGTCTTGTGAAGACTGGTGCCTGAAGTAGGTTTGAAAACCTGTATTACAGGTCGCCAGGCATTCACTCAACGAATTAGACAACGGAACTACGATGTATGTTAGTCTATCTATAAAGTTATATAAGTTATATTTAACAGTAAACAGGTGAGGATACATTTTAAGAAACGTCCATATAAAATCCGTAGAATGAGATCTTTTTCGGAAATCGAAATAGCCTCTGTTCAGAAGACCTTACATAGTTATGCCTCGAAACAGCCTATCTAGAATTTAATTTCTTTTCTTGCTGAAAATGTATAGTAGGTATTCTCGTTGTGCATAATGCGTCTTGGGCGTGATCAAATGCTTTTCGTAGTAACTCCCTCGCTTCGCTTGTAAGTTCAATGACGCCCGTGACGTAAGACGATGCTTCGGTGCATAATCTTCTATTATTTCTTTTACCGCAACATCGTAAAAATAAACAATAAAAGTGTACTAACCGATCAAACATCCGATCGGTTAAACTCTTGAGGAAAGTAAAGAACTGAGGAAATTCTAGAGTACAGTTTAAAGAGTTCGAAGTGTTATTCAAATAGACAATTTCGTGTCAAGTCGTGTTTGATATTCTTTGCTCAACAGGTGCGGTAACTGATTTGAATAAATACAGAAGATAAACGTAACATAAAGGGCGAAAGTGTAATAGAAAAATCCATAATCGATCGCGTCGTTCTGAATTATAAATTGTGTAACTAACACGACTTTGTTTTATAAATACATGTATGTATATACACTTGCGAGCTATAAACTGGAATCACTTCATCGCTGGTTTTTGCAGACCATATTTTACAGTTTCCATGCAATAAACTGTATGTTGTGGTATATTATTTTAAAGATAATTTTATTAGCTATCAAAACTCTTTCGATATCATAGCGAAAAAAATGTTCATCATATGTCATGAACGTGAAAACAAAAGACAAAAATTTTTGGAACGAAACATAAATTTTTTCAAACTCCTGAATCTCTATAAAAACTGGGAATTTATGCAATTTTGTCATCAGTCCAATATATGACGTCACTCAAAATACTGGAATTACAAGAAAATGGAAACCACACCAATAGAAGCCGCTCAAATCGTCACCCTAATCCAGCAAGGGTTCTCTCAGCGTACTATCGCTCGACAGCTTCATCTGAGCCAGTCCTGTGTCTCCAAAGTATTCAAGAGGTTTAGAGAGACTGGAAACTTAGTCCGAAGACCAGGATCTGGACGACAGCGATGCACTTCGGCGAGAGATGACCGATTTATTGTCAGCACTTCTCTCCGAAATCGACATCTAACCGGCGTTGACGTCCAGCGGGAGCTCGGAGAAGTTCAAGGGAGAACTGTCAGCGAGTGGACAGTGAGGCGAAGACTCAAAGAAGCTAACTTGACCCTAAAAAGGCCAGCAACGGTACCCAAATTGTCTACAGCCCACCGACAAGCCCGACTTCAGTTTGCTCGTGATCACTTAGATTGGGATATACAGCAATGGAGCCGAGTTTTGTTCGCGTACGAGACTAGGATGTGCCTGCATGGCAGCGACCGTCGACGGAGAGTCTACAGGAGACCGGGAGAGCGATACGCACAATGCTGTATAGCGGAAACAGTGGCATATGGGGGTGGGTCTTGTATGATGTAAATTTCAAATGGTATACACCAATCTGCAGTTTATTCCATGGAAACTGTAAAATATGGTCTGCAGAAACCAGCGATGAAGTGATTCCAGTTTATAGCTCGCAAGTGTAGATTTAAGACATGTTAAATGTTGTTTTCAAAAAGTAAATTCATAACCTATGGATAGAACTTTAGAAGGGTACTTACATAAGTAAGGTTCTAAGTTTTATACTATTGAATTGAATTACAAACAGCAATTCTTCAAGGGAATTTTTAAAGCTCGAAAATAGAGAACATAATTAGAACACGTCTGTTTGTGCTATACCGTAAAGAATTCATCCTGAATTCCACTTTCTTCAAAGACATCATATTCTGCTATAGTCATTTCGTACAAAACGTAGAAAAGTACTTTTACCGCTGACAGGCTGCTTCCCAAATATAACTTGCCCCACTTGGATAGTTTCACAAAGCATCTAGCCTTAGGTAATACGGAGAAGCAGTAATAACTCCTTGTTGACGTCGGCTTTCGAAAGCAATAAAGTGGTTCCCTCAGGCAAACGAATAAAACACGTTTCATAGCCTTTGTAGACATGGAGTTTATCGAACGTTTGTTGCGAGAGATTCGGGAGGAAAAGTGCTCAGATGAAGAGTTCTTTTCTCACAGAATACTATCAATCCTGTTTGCTTTTAAGTTGGGTGAAAAAAGAAAGTAGATCTGTCTATACAAAGCTCTACATACTCGTAGACTACGGCACAGTAGTACATAATGTAGTTTAAGATTATTTATCGGGTATTTATCGCGTACCTTTTGCTTTCTTTTCCCCAACGTTTCAACCGCGTTTCAGCGATCGTGGTCACGGGGCGACTGGATGTACTCGGAGTTACAACTGAGAATTGATGGCAGTTTCCACGACTACCCTCAATTCGTCATCAGAATCAGGAAAGTCCACGTTCACATTGCGACACACTACACTGACCGTGTCCGATTGTTGTACAGACGGGACACGACGCACACACTTATTTAACACAGGATTCCACGAGGAAGAGAGACGAAAACCATCTTCACGATTAAAGTTCGGGTGTTTTTTGATCTCAATCGCCTCTCGAACCATCCTTTTGTAGTAGTGGCGTTCACGGGACAGAACTTTTGGGTCATGTAGCTCAATCCAGTGGTTGGTTCCTGAGTCTAGCAGGTGTTCCGCTATCGCCGACTTGTTCATCTGCCTATTTTTGACCGCAGCTATGTGCTCTTTCACCCTTTCGGCAATGGTCCTTTTAGTTTGCCCTATGTATGAGCGGCCACAGCTGCAGTCAATCTTGTATACGCCTGGCATTTGTAGAGGTATAACATCTTTAGGTGTCCGTAGTTGCTGGGCAACTTTTGTATGGGGGGTGAGAACCGACTTTATCGAAAACCTTTTCAGGATATTTTCGATTTTATCCGTCACCCCTTTCACATACGGTAAAAAGATGGGTTGTCTGCTGACCCCCGGCGTTCTTCGGCTTCTCCGCTTTGTGTGTACAGTATTTACATATCCGTTCTGTTTGAGAACCTTCTGGACATGGCTGAGTTCCTTCTCGAGATGTTCAGGGTCACATAGAGCATGAGCCCTATTCGTGAGTGAGGACACAACGGACTGTAAATGGTGCGGGTGATGATGTGATGCGGCATTCAGGTACCTGTCTGTGTGAGTGGGTTTTCGATAGACACTGTGCGCTAACGAACCATCTGGTCTCACCATCACTTTGACATCAAGAAAGTTTAAGGTCCTGTTTTCCTCCAACTCGTGTGTGAACCGGATGTTCGGGTGTATGGAGTTCAGTATTGACACCAATTGCAGTACTTCCTGTTCGCTTCCTTTCATTATACAGAAAACGTCATCAACATAACGCTTCCATAGCTTTACACCGTTGGCGGTAAAGTCCAGCTTACTCTCAAAATGTTCCATCCAGATGTTGGCCAGAACCAATTGGTTGTTTTTTTACATAATGTAGGTCAGGCATATCATTCATTAGCAACTACATGTAAACACAATTTGTTATTTTTGTCCCTTTCGTAACACTTCGGCCATGATAGGTACGCGTATTGTGATCGCCAAAATGTAAACTTATGGTTAATTGTAATTAACATTATTCATAATTATGAGATGCGAGGAAAGCTTCAGTAGGTATTACCTCAGACGGGACTAGCGAAAGTTAGCAAATCTTTTTTAGTAAACAGTGTTAGATTTTATAATGTATTGCCAGCCAATATTACCAATCTGGGCGAAAAGGCATTTAGGAACATCATCAAAAAGCACCTCACTGAGAGAGACTACGACGATATAAAGGGTTATCTCTCAGATCACAATTTTCGGAACGACATCACTTAGACAACATTACTATTTTGTTTGATGAATGTATTATGTACCAGTTATTATAATTTACGTGTAAGACTTTCTTAAGTGCAATGTAACGTGCCTATGAGAAATAAATAAATGAATGAACAAATGAATGAATTAACAATTTCGAAATAAAAATAAAATACCACCCAATAATACCATATCCATGCAATAAATATGTAGAAAAAAAAGCAAACATAAGTAGTACGTGAAAACAATAAAATGAAAACGATAAAAAATGTTTTGTAAAAGTATTTGATAGAAAAAACGGCCAAGTTTGAGTTGACTTGCACTCATCATTATGCATCATATGTTATATATGTATTTCGCAAATCCATCATGACGTGGTCACCCATCCAAGTACTGACTACTTGGTATGGACATCGGAACCTTAATTATTATTATTTTTTTAATTATTTTTTCTTATGTGTTGCGACGACCTCCGTGGCGCGGTGGGCGAAGGTCTGCCTTCAGGAGGTTGCGCGTTCGATTCCCGCCACGGAACAAATGTTTGTACGATCTGCAAACATTTTTTCAGGGTGTTCTGATCGTTTTCTACGTATAATAAAAAATTAGCAATGTATTGTTTTATATTATGTACTTATATCAATAGCTATCAAGTACCCATAACACAAGCTCTGCTTAGCTTGAGGCTAGATAATGCTGTATGAATTGTACAGCACTATATTTTTTTTAACTAAGTGTATAGTTTAGTGATCAGAATTAGTATTAATATAGTCTTGGGCACGCTTCCGACAGGTGTTGATATGGATCAATTGAGCTACCTGTACATTGTTTGCAACAGTCTGCAGTTAACTCAGTTGTTTCAATTGTAAATACTAGTTTTAATTTAATTCTATTATTGAAATTTTCTTTGTTAATAATGAGTTTTAGTGATCAATATTAGCGATCGTTAATAGTGATTTACACCTCGTCGTATTTTCAAATGTCTCCCTATTTTTGTTATTAATTATATAATTATATTAATTTTGTTGTTATTATTTGTTATTATATAGCTGCAGAGAAATACATATTCTATGAAAGTTTAACCGTCTACCTATCATTGGTTCATGAGATGTACATAGCACGCTGACACACAGACGGACGGACAGCGAAAACTCAGTATTGGGGTCCCGTTTTCTTCCTTTGGGTACTGAGTACCCTACAAAGTATGTAAATATACTCTCTCATTTATAATTATAACAGTAATGCCATATTGTACATAGATGGAGAGCAAGCTAAAGTGGCTAACTAATAAGTGTAGTACTTAACATAGTTTTAAGGTTTTTGTGTATAGAATACACAGTCACAAAAACTAACGCTCGATAGATAATACACAAACGTAATTCTGAAGAATTTATAAGAACGTCTCCAGTTGCGATTTTATGGCAGTTTTTAATGAATATCCGTCAAACATTCGTCACTTGAGACGTGCTATATCAGAATTGCGTTTGAGTATTCGGGGGTTAGACTAACATTAAAAACTCATCAGTCGAGGATTTTGGGTCGGTTATATGGTCGTTAATGACGTAATAACTTTTTAATGTTAATGTTTTGTTTGGACCCATAACGTAAATGGGGAAAAAAACTTTTTGCACGACAGAATGTAGCTTTAAGTTTGACGCGGGCTCCTGAGCTACCTTGAGAGATCTGAGGCACGCGGCCGCCACGTTTGATCCACGTGCGCTCGCCTCCACACAAATATTAAACGCGGGTATTCGCAACATCACAATACGGATTAATGTAGCTAGCGCTGAGCTAACACCTTTATTGCGTTTGTTCTAAGGATTATTTTGTTTAGAAATTGTCAATCAACGTTGATTTCCCGTGTGCAACTTGTGTCCTTATTTTCCAGATGAACTTGCAAACTGGCATTGCTTCGAAAAATATTGCGTATATTTTTTGTAAGTTTATTAGGACCCTTGATAATTGATAAATTAATTTGATGAAGAATAAAAAATCCTATAAGTCTTCCAGAAGCTGCTGCAGCTGGCTCCACTTTGGGTTTGAGAGGTCTTGTTTCTCTAGGTAATAGAAGTGCCTCCCAATAAGAAGGACCAGTTTACAAGTTATTATTTTAATTGTTCTATTCTACCTAGCTTGTACTTCTATGATCCTATACCTTTATGCAATTTTCATTTATCTGAAGCGTAGACTGAGTTTGGAATCTAGGCGTACCTTAATTCTCTCTCGTCTACGATCTGAAGTACAACACCGTCATAGACCAAAATAAAAAAATCTAACCTCATCTTCACTGTGAACCTTCGTGTAAAATATTCTTCTATCAAAAAAAAAATTATGTTCATCTTTGACGGTGTCAAATTGTCATTTCCCTTTTCACAACACATTTGAGAAAAAACCAAAGAAAAATTTAAAGTACTTTTTGAAAATTAAAATATATAAATAATGAAAACGTAAAAAAATATGAAAATACTTTCGCTAAATTTATGACAAAGTAAATTTCGACCTTTTCGATGGCAGGGTAAGTTTTATGTGTTCATGTAACTTTGTGTGCACCTAAAAACAGAGAAATTTATGTACCAGTTTGCGTTTTCCCGAGGCTTCGCGCGCGCTTTTCAAGTAGCCTTTCCCGTCTCCGTCCCCTAAATATTGTCTACCTCCCTGCCAGATTTCATTAAACTCCGTTTAGGCGTGGAAAGGTAACATGCAAATAGAGTTATATTCGCTTTTTAATATTAATCTATCCTACTAATACAATAAATGTGAAAATCTGTGAGAATGTTAATTACCATGTATCTCCGTAACTACTTAACGAAACTCTGTGGCCGTGTGATGCCGGCCTAGAATGGTGCCACCCCAACTTTTCCGGTGGGTGTCGTAGGAGGTGATTAAGGGACACAAAATGGGTCCCTGCAGAACAACCTAACTAACGAACTGCGATCCCCAACCCGCATGCCTGGGATTATGGGCATTACCTCCAATGATGGTGCGAAAGAGGAAATATCCCCCAGTTCCCGGCCGCCTCGCTATTGCTGGCATAGTATCAGTTGGGCAGGGGCTGCTAGGAATCACCGGGCTACATCATGCTGCCACAAACAGCTGATGACCCCGGCAACGTTCAACGGACGCACTCTAAGGCTTGACCACCATCTTTGGAAGTGGAGTTAGAGAACATCAAAACGCATGTTCTGGGGTTATGTGAAGTCCGCAGTTCGATGACACTTTTACCCTAGACTCGGACCATCTACTCTACTTTCGCGAGGGTCATAAAACATCCCAGAGTGGCTTAGGTTTCCTCGTCAACAAGGTCCTCAAAAATCTCCATTGTGTAGACCAGGGTACCAGATCCTTCGAATTAAAATAAAACTGTACCTCTATATTCATGATGTTTGACACATAAATTTCTACGTGGGGGAAGCCGCGGGGCGCAGCTTAAGTAAAATATATCTAACTAAGTACTGCCAGTTAACACACAAGTGATTTTTGGGCATCGATCAGGTAGGTATTGGCGTTAGAAACGTAAGAAATTGTACAAAGTAGGTCTTAGGAATCACCTTAGATAATAAACTTCAATGGGGCCCACACATAGATAAGCTATCGAAGAGACTTAGTTCTGCAGCGTATGCAGTCAAAAAATCCGTCATTATACAGACGTGGATACATCCAGACTTGTTTATTTCAGCTACTTCCACAGTATTATGTCATAGGGTATACTGCTGTGGGGGAACGCTGCAGATATAAACATCGTATTTGTGCTGCAGAAGAGGGCTGTTCGTGCAATCTACAATATGGGTGCCAGAGAATCCCTGCGTGATAAATTTAAAGAAATTAACATAATAACTGTTCCCTGACAATATATTTATGAAAACTTGTTGTACACTCATAAAAATACTAAAAGCTTCCCAAAAATAGCGATATAACTACATAATATAAATATTAGAAATAAACATAAACTTACTTTGCCCACAACTAGGCTTCACAAAATTAATGTATCTTTTAAAGGGTAATGAAATGAAATGACAAAACAAATAAACAAAGTGTGTCTTGAGTTCTGCAGTAGGTATAGTAATTCTACTTCTACTTAGTAACCAAGTCTACTAAGCCTTACTTGGGGGTTACTAAGTACTAGGTTACTAAGTTACGGGTAACATTAGCAAATATTTCTGTGGTTACGGGTTTATAGGGGTAATGTCCGAATTTACAGCCAGGGTAAATTAGGGATAACTACTTACGAGCGCTCGTCAGGCGCATCAACCGGTCGCTGACTTATGCAAGTAATGCCAACAAAATAATTTCTTTTTCAGTTGTTGCACATGTTCAGGGTCCGGCAATATACCTAAAGCCAGTTTGCCACTTCTATGCCTAGTTCCTCGCGATGGCAAGGGCCTCGACGCAGCGCCGTCGAGGCCCCGCCCCGCTGGAGGTGCCTCTGCCAAAAGCGACTTCACAATGCTGAGCGAAGATTGTATCAAGAAGCACTTCAAGTTGCCACAGCGTGCGCTCTACTTGGACCCTTTTAGGCAAGCCTTGGGATCTTTCAAACTAGAAATTAATTCTGTTCAAGTTTCTGCACTGGCTGTACCTTTCTTTCACTTCGCCAAAGCACTTTTACTGAACTATGGCTAGTGCAGACGCTTGCCATAGTTTGATAAAAGTGCTATGCGGATAGCTAAAGCGCATTTACCGCGAAAATATATGTAAAACCTGGAAATTTACGTAATTATAATTGCGCTATTGATTTGACTTTCTTCATTCCGACGGTTTTTTGTCTGAGTATGTTGGTTAATACGAAACCCTTTTGCAAATGTTCCCTGAGATAATGATGATATTGACTGTCATGTTACTAAGTGTTTATTTTGTAAGCTTATCGAAATAAACGTTAATTGATTTTTGATATTTTCAGACGACCATTGATCACGTTTCCAATGAACACTGCGAACACCAACTTCAATATGGCCAAAAAGAATAAAACGAACCAGATGATTTTGGATGGCACTTTAGATGGCTCCACCGCGATAACTGCTCCCAGCGTCTTTGTGAGTACCATCAAGATTTTAAATGACAAGATTGTTCCAACTGTTCCATTACAACTGTCTAAGAATTGCGATGCATTGAAGAATCAAGAAGAGGCCTTTGCGTGGAACGTTACAGGCTAATTGTAATAGGATAGGAGGATAACCTTATTAAGAAACGAAATAAGTAATCAAAATTTTTCTAAATCAAGGTTATGCTTATAACCTATTATTAAGGACATTGTTTGAAAAAAAAACACTACATCTATAATATTCTTTATATTTTGTTCCATGCTTATTCTCAAGCAAGAGATGATTTAATTTTTTGTACGTATTTATTGAGAAGTTAAGGGTTATAGTAAAAATTCCAAGATTTTTTTCTATCGGGAAAACTTTATTGAATCGTGTTTCAAAACATATGAACGATAGCGTAAATTCTGAAATTTGCTATATATATATATATATATAAATTACAATGGTAAATTTTCAGTAGTTTGGAAGATATAACTATCCGGCGGAGTTAGTTTGAGGTCCTTAAAGTGTGATTCTAGCTTAATACTCTACCTACCACTAAATAACGTGCCAACAGTATAGAAATCGTATGGAGGATAACGCGAGACGGATGGGTTAAGCGCTACATAAAATATGTTGAAGAAATTTTCAACAATGTTAACAAAAAGGCACAGTTTAAGATGCTATGTGGACTGAGCACTTGTTGAGGAAAATGACAACTTTTTAATATTTTAAGCTTACGTTAACAGCTTATTTTGAGTTGCCAGTGTCCGCAATACATGTTCTGTCTGCATAGCGTCGACGAAGAAGTTTATATGTAAACCAAACAGCTAGTGGCGAGTGGCGTGTTGCTGTAATAGTTGTTCTATCTGCGTAGCACCTAAGATAATTTAACGAACAAACAAACAAACAAGAGTTGGCACTTCTATTTCAACCTAGTTTCATGTCTTTATAGCCTTATGCGACAAATACGTCCGAAAAACAAAAGGAATCGGCAGAAGAAGAAGACGAAATCATTTACATTCTCCAGCTGCCTGATTGGGAATTTAAGTGCCCCGTCCACAATCAGACTATAAGGACACCGAGGTACGTTTTGATATTACTTGTAGTTAGTCACTAACGATATCTTCGTGAGCTTTTAGGAGCGAGCCTAATGCAAAAAATTGTAACAAGGATAGGCATAGGATTTCGCGTTTATAGGAGCGGTACAGAGCAAAGCAATAATCAAGTTTTTGCTTCTTTTCTAATAACTATTTAAAATATAAGCATTAAATAGAAAATCTACGCGATTACTTAAATAAAAAATTAGTCTGGCTATGTAATTCACAAAAAAACTATGTGGTGTTGTCGCTGATAATTTAGAGTAAGTATTTCAATTTAAACAGATGCTGTTTGAATTGTCCAGCATTAATATTATTATAGCTTTGCATTTTTTTATTAAAGAAACCAGTTCTTTTTCAAAACTCTATTCGATTACTCGAATTCTACAGTTTTTTCTTCCATAGCTACTGTATTTTTTTAACTGAACATTTACGTCCGTTACCATAAATTTAATTGTTTAAAAATACACATTTTGCTTGATTTTTGCATTAGGCGCATTTTTAAGTTTCAAGTCAGGTGTTTAGTCTACCCTAGTCCAGTCCAGAGCAGCCGCAATTAACTTTTTCCACTAGTGGACAAAAAAATAATGTGAATAAACTCGACAAAATCTTGTTTGATAATAAATAATATTTATAAACTGGTGGTCCATCAGTTTAAAGTCACCTGTCACCAGTATGCTCGGAGTTTCTCTGAAGGATAGGATTCGCAACGAATACATCCAACAGAGAACCAAGGTTATCGACATAGCTCAAAGGAATAGCAACCTGAAGTGGCAGTGGGCTGGCCATATCTCGAGAAGAACCGACAACCGCTGGGGTAAACGTGTTCTTGAGTGGAGACCGAGACTTGGTAAACGTAGTGCGGACGCCCTCCGACCACGTGGGAATACGATTTGCGAAAGATTGCTGGTAGATGCTGGATGCGACAAGCTGAAGACAGGGCGCTATGGCGTTCATTAGGGGAGGCCTATGTCCAGCTGTGGACTAATATACATAGGTTGATAATGACTTTTTTATAGCTGTGTAGTATAAAATATTACTTGTGTATGTGCTTATTTTATAAGTCAAGGAATAAAGTTATTGATTTTAATTTTGATTCCAAAACAAAATGACCTACGAAGGTACTCTAACCAACGAATAGCATGTTCGTTCTGGTTTTCTTTTTCGTATCCATACAAATATTATAAATTCGAATGTAACTCTATCTGTCTGTCTGTTACCTTTTCACGCCTAAACGGCTGAACGAATCTCAATGAAATTTGGCATGAAGGTAAATAGTAGCCCAGAAACGGATAGGCTACTTAAAAAGCGCGTGCAAAACAGCGAGCTATTTATAGTTTGGTTGTTACGAAATAACTGCAAACCGTCTTAGCATCCCCTAATTTAACACTGTTTCTAAGTTTTGCTGGACAAATACTAATCGGGGCACATTTTTTTTTTTTGAGGGGATCATTCTCTATTCATTGGGATCATTCTCTATACCTACCTCTACAATAGCGAAAGATGCAAAATCGGTCTTACTAATTTGACAGAGTTTTCTCTGTCAAATTAGTAAGAACGATTTTGAATACAAATTACATTGAATACAATATAATTTTGTTTTATTAATAACTACTACATATTTCTACTTCTACATAAAATATGTGTAGTAGTGCTCGGCGAGATTGGATACAAAATATACCAGCACCATCTTGTAGCATTTTAGAGTCAACTTAAAATATCAGGAGAACCATACCTTGGCAAACTGGATACAATACAATATAGCGCCACCTTGTATCCTTTTAGAGTCAACTTAAACCATTAGGCCAGGGTTTCGCAAAGTGGGGTACGCGAACCCATAGGGGTTCGCCATTCGACGGCAGGGGGTTCGCGACAAGATTTACGTAATGGTGGCGTGATGACTGTAGTCGACGGTAGTCAAAAAAATAAATTACATAAAAGCGCGTCCGCTTAATTCAAGACTTTTCGCATTATTATGCCCAGACATGGGTAGTGAACATGTTTCATTACTGCTACACTGTGAAGTACGCTGGTTGTCAAAAGGCAGGATATTAGCTCGGTTTGTTGAACTTCGTCACGAAATCTATATATTTTTGAAAGACAGTGACTTCAACCTTAAATTCCGATTTGAAGATGAAAACTGGCTTAAAAGAGTAACCTTTTTAGCTGACATTTTTTCGTGTCTCATCTCAATGAAACGAATGCTTCGATGCAAGGTTCCACGTGCAGTGTATTCACTGTGCTGTGTAAAAAATAGAATTTTGGAAAACTTGATGAGATCAAATATCTTTGAATGTTTTCCTCTTTTGTATGAATTTATCACGACGAACGACTTATCCGTGGATTCTGAAACAAAGTCTGACATTGTTCTTCATCTTTCTCAGCTCTCCGACGAACTAAAAAGGTATTTTCCGGATATTGATAATGCTAAAGATGGCTGGATTCGTAACCCATTTTCGGTCACGACCAAGAGCATAAATTCTAGTTTGAGTATTAAGCAACAGGAGTTATTATTAGAAATGTCCGCAGACGAAACTCTTCAAGCTGATTTAAAAAAAAGTCTTTGATAGATTTTTGGGCAACTAGACAGGAAGAGTATCCAGATGTCACGCAAAGCGGTGAATTTCTTTTTACCCTTTGCTACAACATACTTATGTGAGAGTGGGTTTTCACACTTGGTCATAATAAAAACTAAATACAGAAATCGACTTGATGCCGAGTCAGAATTAAGGTTAAAATTGTCCAAAATTACTAAAATTGACTTCATTTGTGACAAGAAACAAGCACACCCATCACATTAATAGTAATATATTTCTTTTGGCACTTTATTTGTTACCACTTATTGGAATAAAAACCTTATTTTCTTCAACAGTCAATTTTATTGTTTTCTTTGGGCGGTGGGGGGGGGGGGGGGATTAAATAAGTTAGTTAAGGGGTTCGCTGTCACCTGGAAACTTTAACAGGGGTACGTGGAGCCGAAAGTTTGAGAAACCCTGCATTAGGCGAACCATAACTCGGCAAACTACGACATATTTTAGATGTTTACCCAACACGCTAGATGGCCCAGATGTTTTTCGTGCGCTGACTTTATACTAATATTATAAAAAGGTAAAGTTTGTGAGGTTGTAGGGTGTAATATCTTGATATACTGAACCATTGATGAAAATTATTGTACCAATAGAAAACCACGTTATTTGTGAGTATCATAGACTTGAACGTGACATAGAATTGAAATCATTAACCTGAAAATGAGTTCCAATTTCTTTGCCCATAAAAAATAGGTTCCGAGCCTGCATCGCGGGAAGTTGAGTAACATCATTTGTATCTTTTCAGTTCGGAAAATCGGGGACGTAGTTTCCAAATGAATCAAAAAAAACGTTTTATGGGAGCTTAGAGGTTTTGTCCCACCTTAAAGGGTGTCCGTAATGGTAGCGTACACATAACCGAATTCACGTTTGTTGTTATGCCTAATTAATAGCGTATAAATAGAGTATAATCAGTGCAAAAGTAAAATAAATAGCGAAATAGTACCCACAAACAATGGTCAATATTTCTTAAACCAAGGAGGCGCTATTTATTTTACTTTTGCACTGATTATACTCTATTTATACGTTATTTATTAGGCATAACAACAAACGTGAATTCGGTTATGTGTACGCTACCATCACGGACACCCTTAAAGGTCAATAACGATGATGACAGTTACAAAAAACCACTATTTACTATGAATTTACCAAAACGCGTATTATAATTTTTATTTTGATCAGGATCAATTATTATTTTGATAAAAAAAAACTACAAAATACAACAATCCGCCATGACACGTTGAACACATCGGCATCCTGCGAATGTTAGTGGACAAGGTTGATGGCCTGCTATACAGACACTGCATTGCTGTGCTCTCTTTGCTTGCTAAATAATTGCACGATAGGTACATTATAATATTCAACTACCTAACAGGGTTCGATAATTTCCTGTGAGCATTTTGGAGCATTTACACTCCAGGACAAGCAGACACACAGCGCATTACTCTTCTTGCCCCACCCCTACTTGGTGGGTATACCGTCCATTCGGATTAAACGGTTTTCCTCCACCTTCATCATTCGTTACCTCTGGGGTTTGGAACTCGCTCCCAGCTGCTGTTTTTCCCGTCAATTACAATCTGGGTCTCTTCAAGACAAGAGTGAATAGGTCCTTCTAGTCTAGACCTTCGTGATAGGTACATTGTCGGCCACATCTTCATTTTCCATCAGGTGAGGTTGTGGTCAAATCAAACAAAAAACAGATTAACCCGATTACGGATCCGTATAATCTAAAAATAAATGAATATTAATATAATGAATACGGCTCTATGTGCTTTTTGAATAAATAAATATCATGTCCGACTTCGCCGCATCTCGCCCCATGCCCCAGTAATACTGTAGCAATGCAACCACTGCAACATTATGTACTTTGTTCTTTATGACCAAAATACATTAGTTTTTCTAGCCTCTTTATTGGCCTGGAAAAAAGACATTTGAGATTAACGCAAACAGCGACATCTAAGTACCCAACGTAGAACTTAGTTGCTTTTTAGGGGTTTGCAAAGGGTGAAAACGGGACCCTAATACTAATTTTACTCAACAACAACGCAAGGTGTTAGTTCAATAGGTTCCTTCAGATCCAGCTAGATGGCGTAGATTAAGAATTTCTGAGCACTCAATAAATTCTACCATTACCTAACGACAGTTCTTCAAAAAACCTTTGAGTAGGTGTACCTACTACCTACTGAAACCCTACTGTACGGAGCCCACGAAAATAACGTACCTATATACCAAAAGTTACCGAAAAACATAAATTGCTCCTTTCCGTAGTGCTGCTTATTGTATATCGATATAATAAAATATATTTTATCGAAACAAGTATTTTAGTAACGATTTTTTATTTAAACCTATTATCTTATTGTCTTGTCTATGCTATTACGTGAAGACATCTCATTCTTTTCCCTCAATAATATGAAACGGAATTAACTATGATTATAAGATTTTATAAGAATAAGTACTAGTTTTATGTCTTTGAATGTTCTTTTCTTTAAATCGTAATGAAAAATGCCCTGAAGGAAAACCCTATCGCAAAAAAATCGTTCTTTTTTCTTAAACTGGGTGAAGTTTGATAAAGTATAAAACTGTTTGTTGGGCGATAGGAGGGCGATTTCAAAACCCACAAAAACAAGTAGTTCCCGTGAACTAAATTCAAAATTAATTTTATGTCTAAGTATTGTATACTTTTGGGTTTCTAAAGATCAACGCTAGATTGCGTCGATTAGATTCTGCGCACCCAATTAGATCTGCTTTATCGACAGCAGTGAAGACGTTTTCATTTTTAAACGATGTTTTATTGATTTTTCTCTTACAGGTTTATATGGCATTCAGTTAAGAAATCAGAGGAAAAGAAAAAAGTAGACCAAACTGACACTAGTGATGGATTGAAGCGTGGACCTGGACCTATGCACAAGCCGAAACCCTGGCTTCTCAGCAGACACACCGATTTCGACTTGCTATCTCAGTGGTAGCAAAAATTTAAAACCACTCAATAATGTAACATTGGCATTTCAATCAGGATTACGAAATTTCATTCATAACATTAAGAGGGATGTTGACCTCGTTTATGTTAATACCTAGATAAGTAATACCTACCTACTTTTATAAAGTAAAAAACACTGAGCCAATGAATCTTTGCTTATTTTATTAACGAGGAAAACTATTATTTACATAAGAATAGATAATAACGTATTGGTTAGGTTCCTACTATGAAATAAAGTTTTCCCAACGCTATGTGCGTTGCTATGCTAGCCTAGTGTTATAGTAAACAAGATCCGCCAAGTGCGAGTGTAACTCGCGCGCCGAGGGTTTCAAACATTTGCCAATTATTTGGACAATTTTCCGTCTTTTTTCGAATGGCAATATTTTGAAAAGTACGAAACCTACAGCAATTTCGAAAACTGTTTTAAAATTTACAAAACAATGCCTTTAATTTGATAAACCAATAGGTAGATAGCCCCCTTTCGATAAAAAATATCCCCCTTTTCGACCATTGTTCAATGGTCGAAAAGGATGTTTTCTTTCAAAAATCAATGTTTTTTTTTTTTTTTTTAAATGGTCATTTTTACATACTTCTCTATATTTTCCTTTAAAATATAGATCCCTTTATACAAACGCCTAATTTATTGTACATGGATCGGTCATCAATCTTCGGAGATAGGAGGGGGGAGAATGGTAAATTTTTCAACTTTTTTTGAAATATTTATAAAGTATGAAACTCACAGAAATTTCAAAAAGTGTTTTAAAAAGGCCAAAACGATACCTTTCATTTGATATGCCACTTGGGTAGGTACCCCCTTTTGAAAAAAAAATCCCCCTTTTTGACTATTTTCAAAAACTATTATTATTACAGACTTCTCTATATTTTTCCTGTAAAATATAGATCGATATCTACAAACGCCTAATACATTGTACATGGATCGGTCTGCAATCTTCGGAGATAGGGGGGGGGAATGGTCAATTTTTCGACTTTTTATGAAATATTTCAAAAAGTATGACATTTACAGAAATTTCAAAAAGTGTTTTGAAATGGTCAAAACAATACCTTTCATTTGATACCCCACTTGGGTAGGTACCCCTCCTTTTGAAAAAAAATTCCCCTCCTTTTTGACCATTTTTCAAAAACTATTATTATTACAGACTTCTCTATATTTTTTCTGTAAAATATAGATTGATATCTACAAACGCCTAATACATTGTATATGGATCGGTCTGCAATTTTCGGAGATAGGGGGGGAAAGGTCAATTTTTCAACTTTTTTTGAAATATTTCAAAAAGTATAAAACTTACATAAATTTCAAAAAGTGTTTTGAAATGGTCAAAACGATACCTTTCATTTGATTCCCCACTTGGGTAGGTACCCCTCCTTTTGAAAAAAAATTCCCCTCCTTTTTGACCATTTTTCAAAAACTATTATTATTACAGACTTCTCTATATTTTTTCTGTAAAATATAGATCGATATCTACAAACGCTTAATACATTGTATATGGATCGGTCTGCAATCTTCGGAGATAGGGGGGGGGGAAAGGTCAATTTTTCGACTTTTTTTGAAATATTTCAAAAAGTATAAAACACAGAAATTTCAAAAAGTGTTATGAAATGGTCAATACGATACCTTTCATTTGATATCCCACTTGGGTAGGTACCCCTACTTTTGAAAAAAAAATCCCCTCCTTTTGGACCATTTTTCAAAAACTATTATTATTACAGACTTTTCTATATTTTTCCTGTAAAATATAGATCGATGTCTACAAACGCCTAGTACATTGTACATGGATCGGTCTGCAATCTTCGGATCTAGGGGGGGGGGGGGGGGGGGGAATGGTCAATTTTTCGTCTTTTTTGAAATATTTCAAAAAGTACGAAATTTACAAAAATTTCAAAAAGTGTTTTGAAATTGTCTAAACGATACCTTTCATTTGATACCCCACATAGGTAGGTACCCCCCCTTTTGAAAAAAAAATTCTCCCCCTTTTTGACCATTTTTCAAAAACTATTATTATTACAGACTTCTCTATATTTTTCCTGTAAAATATAGATTGATATCTACAAACGCCTGATACATTGTACGTGGATCGGTCTGCAATCTTCGGAGATAGGGGGGGGGGTATGGTCAATTTTTCGACTTTTTTTGAAAATTTTCAAAAAGTATGAATTTTACAGAAATTTCAAAAAGTGTTTTGAAATGTACAAAACGGTACCTTTCATTTGATACCCCATTTGCCTTCCAAGGTCTCTTGAAATTTCAACATCAAAATTTGTACTGAAAATATTCATTTTCATTTTTCATTTATTTATATATTTTTTTCTTGAAATCAGTAATGGCGCACGAAATGTATAATTATTTCAAATTTCAAGTTAATAGCTGCAGTAGTTACTGAGATATTCAAGAAAGAGCGGGGACGGACAGAGCGAGACCATAAGGGTTTCAAAACCGATCTTTGAAACCCTAAAAATGGCTGTATCTAAATTGTAGGTCTTACAATTATCTACCAATATTAGGAACTTTAGGAAGGTATTAAATTAAAACACGTTAATTGTGCACCAAAATTTTTATTGATTTAGAAAAATAATAAATACAGAGTTGGTAAATATTATAAAACTATGGTAATGAATCTGAGGGTAAACTGATCAAAAATAGAGAATATTATTTAATTGGGACAGTCATTTGGAATCAAAAATTTGGTCAAACATTAGAAAGTACCTAGTTGGTTTCTTAAATTAAAAGAAAATGGAGAATTTAAAACGTACATTTTTTCAAAAGATGTTGCACAACAATGTTACTACCACACTAAACAGCTAAAAATACGAGTACAACACCGCGGCACTACTAGAGGAGTTCTAATGGGACATCATATCAAGGATTCTACAAAGCGATAAGCAGTCGAATCAATATTATCGGATGTGTTTATCACAAAAATAAAATTAATCACGCCGTTAATTTCATACTGCTTTTTGCTTTAAACAATTTAAATACTTAATACAAACAAATATTCATGTATAACAGGCCTAAAAAATTCTAAACAACACAATGTTTTGTAGTTTACAGTCAAATATAAAAAACACGATAATCACTATCCGATTTCATGATGATTGACGATTTAAGTACGGTACAGGATCCTCAGACCAGACCTGGTCGGTCCACGCTGGTAAAGGGCATCAGCCATTTCATTGGTCTTTCCGAAGAACTCCAATCCGTCTTGCAGCATGGACGGTCTGCCAGGCTTCACGTTCTCGGTCCATTTGGGTGGGTGGGCTCCGCCAAGATTCGTCACTCTCATGGCAGGATTCGCCGAGTTTTCGAGAAACTGGGCGAAATGAAATACCTTTCGGAATCGCAGCTCGTATGGTGGGACGCTCAGCTGCATGAATGCATCGAAGATTGCGGGACGCAGGCCGCCCGCAAATACCCGACACATAAATATTGAGTCCCACGCCTCTGACAGCCCCTTTTGAGAAAGCAGTGCGATGACCCGATTTCCGTAGCTTTTGATGTTCTCCCACGGCTTCTGCGCGTCCAGCGCGAGGATTATGCTTCCATTGAAGTCAGGATAGTGGAAAAACGCCGGCTCGAATGGACTCTCTTCGTCCCCACTCATGGCCTCGGTGATAGCTTCACGCACGGCATCTTCTGGCCCGGCCATTGCGCTGGTTATCCTTTGTCTTGTTACACTGATTTAATTGGCAGCTGCTTCGTAAGAAGGACGCAGTGCGGATGTCGCAGATTCCCCGTGAGATGACAATGCGTTCCCGCTGCGACGCGATGCTTGCACATGCGCTCTGCGTCTCCGTTAGGGCCATAAATCAATACCTGGGGTGGCTAGTGTTTATTGTTAGACGTTCTAGATATTACCGAGAGGTTTCTATGCGTCCCGCGTCCCACGCCCTACTCCTCAGACTCTTTGTGTTTTTAAGCTATAAGTCATTCAATGTCAGATATTAAATTTATATGTACTTAATATTATAAGTATAGGTAATTGGTATCTAGACAAGTTGTAGATGCGTAATGATGTTTTTTTTACAATTGAAAATCGACTTCGATGTCTTGAATAAATATATAAAAGGCTTTTTTTATATTTTAGCAAGCTAATAGCAATTATTTCGTATATTAAATATCTACCTATTTAACCCCTAGACCTAGAGGATCAAGTCTCAACGGTTCTCTATGTTCTTTCTGCCCTTAAGCTTCAAGAGAACCGATCGGGCCGCGGACAACGGGCGAATGAAAATCGTATTTCCATAAAATTAGACTCATTTTTCACATTGATTTTGTACTTGTGTGCTAGAACGTAAAATAAAATACTTGTCCATGGTCTAGGAGACTGATAGAAAAAACCACTTCAAACGACGATATGACGTCTTTGTTATGTTGTGGTATCTTGTTTATTAACACTTTCTTGGCCTAAGTAAGACGCAGTAAAATAAGTTTCTAAAAAATTTCGACTTCGGCGGGACTCGAACCCGCGCCCCACCGGGTACGGGTGTTTATTGGAAACTTTAATGTTTTCTCTGTAGGTGGAGCCACCGGCGCTACAGTCCGTAAGAGGTCCCAAAGATTTTCGACAAAAACCAACTGAGACTTCGTGGCTTAGTTGGTTAGAGCCTTAGAGCACACCCGTACTAAGGGTGAGGCGCGGGTTCGAGTCCCGCCGAAGTCGAAAATTTTTGGAACATTTCATTTCTTAGAGACGCCCAGAGTGCGGGTATAAGCACTATATCAAAAATGCTTATGACGCAGTAGTCGATCTCCGGGCCCGTGTCGCACCGCTGAAGCTTGGCATTCAATGCAATATACTAACACATTGATGGCTCAAGACGCAGTCGTCGATCTTCGTGTCAGTGTCGCTAGGCAGTGAATGGGGCGCGGGTTCGAGTCCCGCCAAAGTCGAAATTTTTTGGGAACATTTCATTTCTTAGAGATGCCCAGAGTGCGGGTTAGCATTATAACAAAAATGCTTATGACGCAGTAGTCGATCTCCGGGCCCGTGTCGCACCGCTGAAGCTTGGCATTCAATGCAATATACTAACACATTGATGGCCCAAGACGCAGTCGTCGATCTTCGTGTCCGTGTCGCTAGGCAGTGAATGCGTTAAGGGTGTTCGGCAGAACCTTTGTCATGTGGTAAGTGGGGTAGATGGAACCAAGTGCAATAGCTTGGCGGTTCTGAAAACTCCCTTCAAATTTTTAATTTATTTTTTAAAGATTTTTCGATATTTTTGCTTAGTTTGAATTGTTTTGGGCTGCTACTTTTTTACGAAGAACACGTACATGTTAAGACCGTTATACCCCTTCACACCCCCCATTGAGGGGCCCGATATCGGGCAGCCGTGGTGGGTTTAATAAAAAAAAAAACTCGCATCTCAGGCGCATGTAATTTTGCGACTTTTTTCGGTCAATAATGGTAATGTCACCTGAGATAGAAGGTCAGGCTGTAGCTCTACTTCAAGCAGGCAGGCGTTGCGTAGCAGTAGGTAGATTGAATAGGTACTTACGTGTGTACATAATAACTCACCTTCTTAATTATTATCTAAGAATAATACTGGCCGGTACGGTACTTAACTTAGAGTACGCGCATGGATATATTTCTCTAGCTTCGGCCGAGAAGTGGGGTAATGTACTCTTTACTGATGAGACCAGGGTGACTCTACATGAAAGTGATCGGCGTCAGAGAGTTTATCGTCGCCCTGGAGAATATTATTCTGTGTTCCATCTAGGAAACTGTTGCTTATGAAAGATCTGTAATGACCTGGGGCGGCATCTCGTTAACCGCACATAGTGTTTTCATTTCACTGACGCCGTACACATGAATTGACTTCTACATTACTAAAATCCACGGCCAAAACGACCATGTGGTACCTTACGCAGGATATATCAGGGAGGATAATATGGCCTCATGTTGCGTGAGTGGAGACTCAGTACCTACGCGACGTTGGTATTCGTACGATGGTCTGGCCAGCTCGAAGCCCGGACTTGAATCCGATAGAGCACTTATGGGATGAGCTAAAACGTCGGCTTCGAAACCAGGTACCGCTGCTCCATCAAGGCTTCCAGAGCTCCGAATTGCAATTGAAGAGGAGTGCAATTCCTTAAGATTTCATCGTCAACTTAGTGAGGTCGATGAATTTGAGGATGCTGGCAGTTATCCGAGCTAGGGGAGAGATTTATACTAAACATTGACATTGAAACCCTTTTATTTTTGGCTAAATTTCGACTTTATTTTATTTATTTTTTATTCTAGTTATTAACACGACCGAAAAGCGACTGTAAATACCTTAATTCACACTTAATAAATTGATTAATCCCAATGAATTAACATTCATTGTAATGACCATAAAACAGACTCTCTGCTTTCTTGCTATACACTCGCTCGGTCTCAATAAATCAGATCAATCATCAGTTAAAGATGGTGGCCTACTACTATATATTAACATTTCTTTAGAAGGTTTCTCATTAATTAAAAACTATCAACTAGTCTACCTATATACTCTATTGATAAATAAAATAATTGTTCTGTTTAAGTGAAGAAACTGACTCCTGACACACAGTTTAGGAATCAGGGCTACATTCTATAAGTACCACATTTTGTTTGTTTTAATAAAGATTATTATTATTTATACTTACCTGTACTTCTGTCGAGTAGCGAATATGCCGAATTACGAATCTGTCCAATTCAGAATCTGATGCTGGCGCCTCACATTGGCTATGTTGGCTCCAAGTTATACTGTTGGATCCAACACACCAATGTGAGGATCGATCTTTGAACGTTATTGGATAAAAACGGAACATTGCGTCCAATAGCCAATGCCAACCCGACTTGTGTCGGTTTTTTGTACAAGTTCAAAGGCGAGGGGAGTGAAGTGTGTAGGCGGGGGGGCAACTTGGGTCCAACGTCACTTCTCGATCCACACATTGGTTGCATCAGTACGCGTCCCGTCCGACATGACTTGCTAGCAATAAATTTGACGATTAAATGATACCTGCTCAAACGTCCAACCTTCCAATGCTCTTGGCATGAGTGTTTGCCCAATTATATTGGAGCCAATATGAGGCCGCAATCTTGGTTGCAATTATTGGCCATTCTATTCGTAGCCAACGTTGGAACCAAGTCATAAGCCAATGTGAGGCGCCAGCATGACGAGTAGCGAATCTGCCGAATTACGAATCTGTCCTATCCAGAATCTGTCCTACACCGAACAAAGGTTATTATTATACCTAGTTTATTTATTACTTGGTATTAGGTTCACCTATAGCACAGCCTATAGGTATAATATACCTATAGGCTGTGCTATAGGTGAATTATAATCTAGTCTGGTATAACGTGGCTGCTTAAGTATAAGCAGGTATGAGGTGTGTGGCTGCGTGGATTAACATAATATCAACAAATAAGTCCATTTTAAATAATTTTAATTGCATCACAATGTTTTTATTCGATCACAGCACAAAACCAGACAAGGCAACTTTCCATTTCAATTTCACCATTGCGACAGCAAATCGAAATCAGTTAACCTCTGCATGACAAATCCTCGCTTTTTCGTAGCTTTTTTAGTAGACTCCTTCTGACTCCCAGTTTTGTTCGGAGCTTTCTTCGGTTTTGTCGTATCAGATTTTTTCATTTTCTCGACCTGAGAATCCATATCGAAGGGGCATTCGTTGGCTGGATATATCGGCATCATTATAACGGGGACGTAGCTTGGTGAACCACCACCTCCATCCTTCTGCAATATCAAATTACATACAACTTTTACTTGGGTACGTGTGTAGCCTACATAGAAAGCATCCAGACCCGGAGCAAATTCGTTCCGTTTAAAATTTGTCGAAATCGAACTGCAACCTGTGACGCTGGCGGTCCTTAGCCCGCTGCGCCATTCGCCACTGTGGTAGCTAACACAACTAGACACTTGAGTAGTCTTACAACCAACGGTGGTGCCAGTGGTTGGTGTCTAAGAAATATGAACCTTATCTGACCAAAATAACGTAGAATACAATGTTGAGGGTCAGACTCGCTGAGATGAGCAGCGGTGAAAAGAGTGTTTTAAAATGGTTTTAAACAACCAATGCGACCTCTGTGGCGCTGTGGGCGAAGGTCTGTTTACGACGCAGAAGGTTGCGGATCCGATTCCCGCCTCGGGACAAATTTTTGTACGATCTGCAGACATTTGTTCAGGGTGTTCTGGTCATTTTCTATAGATAATAAAAAATATCTATCCACGCATTGTATTATATTATGTTGAATTAAATCGTCATACCGCTGTGCCAGCAGCGCATTGGCAGCAGTAGCTCTGAGCCGCGTGCACTGCGTTCGACTTCACGAGGTGAGCCACGACTGCCTTCAGTCGCTCCTGGTCGAGGCTCTCCGGAGCACTGCTCTCCCATTTACCTTCAGGGTTCATTTGGACAAGCAGAGGAGCGGACATACCGAGGGTGTCGAAGCCCGGTTGTGGCGGTGGGCTGGGGAGAAATAAATAATAAGTAATGCTCGACAACTCACACTCCACACCATTATCACGTCCTCGTACTACGTGATCCATTTTGACAATATTTTACCCCCCTCGGTGACCATCTTAGTACAGTCAAGACTCTGGTTTAAGTCGCATGAGGATTTTCCTTAATTGTGATTCTTCTCTTCTCAACGGCGGCCTCGACTTCTATCCACTTCACGCTTTCCACCGTGACAAACACGAGCTCTTTTTATCTCCTGCAGAGGACTGCAGGAGATAAAAAGAGCTCGTGTTTGTCGTTTTTGTCTCCTGCAGAGGTCACACGCGAGCCTAAAAAAACATGGTAAGTATGGAACAACGTTTCCCTACTTACCATGTTTTTTAAAGCGAGATTGGAAGAGAACATGTCCGGGAAAATGTCTGTGGCTTATTACCACTGACAAAAAGAAAAACTGTCAGTTTGTAATAAAGAAGAATAAAGCTCGAAAATTGCGAGTTTTCTCCAGAGGATGTCGACTACCTACGTGACGAAGAGCTACCGGCTTTTCAGGTGTTTTCAGGTGCTGCCTCACACCTACTCTAACATGCGTATCAACGGAGAAAGTACCTAACTAATTGAGTACTTACATATTTGCCAATTGTCTTATGAAATCTTTGTCGTCCATTATTCCAGATAGATTTTGAAAACCCAAAAAATTTTAATTTTCTTATATTATTATATTTTTATTCTTTTCTACTTAGCTACATAATCACTTAAAAAAATTTACTCCAACATTTATCTTTTGATTTTCAGTTTACAAAAATTTTGAATGACAATGGATCTTTTCCCAAATATCAACCCAATATTCTCGAGGTTTTTGACAGATATTTTTTTATGACTGGCTGGATATATTAAATCCAAAAAGGATTTATAGATTATATTTCTCTGCTGAATTCCATTCATAAATGCTCTAAGGAATTCATGGTTGCGTTGATCAGTAGATACGCTATCGTTGAAAGTCACAGAAGTTGGCGCAATTTGCTCACGTATAGTTATTGTATAATCTATGATTTGCTCATTCAGAGATGCTTCCTCCTTATCACTGACCAGAAATCCTTGCCCAAAATCACGAAAGATAGACCGGTCGTGCTTTAAGTACGACACTCAGTACGACATAATATACAGGCCAGGACTCAAAAGGTTGCCGCGGACGCTCTGTGCGTGCACTTATGAACAGCAGCAAATTAAATGAGTTGTATGACCTGCTTTTGCATCCCTGGAATTACCAGAATGTATCACAGCATTAGATTAAAGAATCTTCCTTTTTCTTTGAATGAAGTCAGATAGATAACTGCTTCGCTTCATGCCACGTTTTGTACGGGAATCAAACCGCATTTTCCTAAAACAAAAGGAACGTTAATCAAAGCTATGTCACTCTCTTTTGAGAGATTGAATATAGATTTCAAAGGACCCTTTCCTTCGAGCACGAATAACAAGTACCTACCTAGGTATATACTTAAAATAATCGACGAATTTTCACGATCCCCTTTTGCATAATCCTAGTCCAGATACGACTTCTGCAACTGTTATCAAGTGCCTAAGACATCTTTTCTTTGAATACAGTCAGCCTTTGTACACACATAGCGACAGAGGATCCTCTTTTACAAAGGAGGAAATACAAACTTTTCTTAAAAACTGTAACATCGCCAGCTCTCGCACGACGCCTTACAATCCGCAAGGTAACGGATAGGTCGAGAAGCTAGACGGAACCCTCTGGCGGACTATACAGCTGTCTTTGCGATCTAAGAATTTACTTATTGATAATTGGGAGCAATTCTCAAAGTGCTCACTTCACTGTATACGCTCACTTCTTTGCACTTCTATAAACGTGATTCCGTCACAAATCCCCCTTGAGGGGGAAAACTGGAATGGTATTTTTTAGAAGTCCAGCATTCCCCCTCATCTTTTCAATTTTCCCCTTGAGAAAATTAGTTCAAGGGGGTTTTCTGGAATTTAATTTTTTAAAAGTCTAGAATTATCTTTATTAGGAGGATACGTAATGTTCCCGACATTACTTACTTCCCGACATATAAATCGGGTGAACTACGGAATCTCGACGCACGTTACATCGACAAAAAAGAAAAACTGCACGCTATCTCGGCGCAAGGAAACTCGTCAGAAACCAATAAGAACTCTAAGATATTTTATAGATTCTGAACGAGTAGTAATAAGTTCACATTTGCAAGGCCCTGAAATAACTGAGCATACTAGAGTGAATTTGAATAGGTAGGTACAGGTTTTAGTGTCTGGGGCTGAAGCCGCTGTTTTGTGGAAGCCCGAATATGTAGTTTTTTTGAAGTAGAGGGTAGGTAAGAAGGTTTTGCTGAAACCATTCATACCCCGCTCAGCAAGTAGGTAGATACATTTATACGCCTCTGGCACCGTAGTACTTAGGTAGGTATCGCTAAAAATGAATGCAGTAAAATCGGCGTTTTTTTCTGTTCCGTGGGCGTAGCACAATATAGAGATTGGTTTAGGTATGTCTTAGAAGGCTGCTCTGAGGAACTAGAAGAATTAGAACTTGAGGAAGCTAAAACGAAGATTGCTACTATGAAAGATCTAAAGCCGGAGTAGCTAAAGGCCCTGCAGAAACTGAAGCTGCCACCGCACGCAGCTGCCATAGATAAGGACGCGTGCACACAGCTGCACAAGCTGAAGAAAAAGCACCTTCAATTCAATCGCCGCTAATATTGCTCGTATGAGTGTCACTAGGTCTCATTGTCATTCATCAAAGATGATGAGATTGACGAAGAAAGATCGGTACAGTTGGGATAATGGATTGACCAAAGTTTGTGGATAAAAGCCAAAACTACATAAACCACTACCACCGGCTAAAGACCAGCCAAGCGACGAACACTGTGGCGCGGTGGGCGAAGGTCCGCCTGCGACGCAGGGAGTTGCGGGTTCGATTCCTGCCTCGAGACAAATGTTTATACGCTCTGCTGATAATTTTGTCCAGGGTGTTCTGGTTGTTTTCTATGTATAAAAAATATAAGTATATAAATATATATTTATGTATTGTATTCTAAATATCAATTATTATTATGATGTACCTACCTATTGATATAGTATACGATGTATGCAGTTATCTAGCGCGTTGAAGAAACCGTTTTTCATTATGCATCTCCTTATGAGCGGAATAGCGCTCTCTCTTCAGCTTCGTATCCAGCATCTCCCTGGAGCATATTTGGCAGGTCGTCATCTGGCCCGAGGGCGTCTCACACTACTTTTACAGTGCGAGTTGGACTCACGCATCAAGGGTTCCGTACTAACTTGTACCCGTAATCAAATCGTAGTAAGCAAAGAAATCAACCCAACGCACAGTTCATAAATTGTTCTGATTTGTTTACAATTAGGTAGGTACTTATAGAGGACATAAACAAATTAGGTTTTAGATTTTTTCCTATATTTTATGATTCTAGGTCAACGGGAAGTACCTACCTACCCTATAGGATCATTATGTAGGTAAGTATATGAGATTCCCTTGATAATTAAAAAAATGGCATAGTCTGTAACTATTGATTGCGTTCACTAAATGGTTGATTTATAGGGCGGCTCCAAGAGGTTTCGAACCGATACCTTTACGCGTTTCTGAGAAGAGGTTTCAGATCTTTTGGGAATGAGACATAATAAGCTGTAAACTTAGCATAACACAAGCTCTGCTTACCTTGGGGTAGATGATGCTGTGTGGATTGTCCAGCATTATTTATTTATTATTATTAACTCTTATAAGTACTAAGTAGGTAGGGGAAGGTCGGGAGGTTTCGTACGCTTTTTGCTCTGAGCCTTGTAAAATTAAAACTAACAGCTAATTTAATATAAATCTAATGCTCCTTCATCGTCCACAGGTCCACTTACCTGACTGTGACTATAATAACAGCTTATTTCTGTTTGATACATAGGAAATAGGCGAAGTTATAACGATTTTCCCAAAAAGTGGGAATTGACGAATGCACCCCACACGTGGAGTGACTTCGTACATCATTTGATTCATCTCGGGATTTATTATTTTCTCAGCTATTTCACCTTTTCCAGTCACCGTTTAGGCATATCTTACTGACCTGGTTTTATAATAATTATATTCCTGATTTTAATTTTTGGTCAGTTCCATGGGGTGCATTCGTACAGTATAAAATTACATACAATTTAATGAGACTTTTGAGACAACTTTTAGAACACCAAAATGAAGGTGTAGGGGAAGATTGGTAGGATTCGTACACCGGGAGGCTTCGTACAGAGGTCATATCTCGACTATCCAACATGCGTTCAAAGTTGTTTACGGGACTCATAGCATAAGCAACCCTCCAAAAATGGTGGTAGAGCGCTAGAAGACTTTGTTAGAAAGAGTTAATACGTGTTTTGGTTACCCAAAAGTAATTTTTGGTTCTCCTTGGAAGCATCTGTCTTCAATAAGTTTTACTAGAATGAGAAAAAATACTTTAGTCTAGTTTGAAAATATGTAGTTACATGCATAAGATTGTTATAGGTAATAGTAGGTATAGTAGGGTATAGTTTTATGATTACGTAACTATTAACTACTAAATTATTAGGTAACTATAGTTAATAACTCTCTGTCTTCAGCTTGCCGCATCCAGCATCTGCTAGCAGTCTTTCGTCGCAAATCGTCATCCCACGTGGTTGGAGGGCGTCCTCCAACCACGTGGGATGACGTCCCGTCCACCACCCCATTAGAAAAGTCAATGGGGTGGATGGGAATTTTCACCCCATTGACTTGATTAAAATAAACCTGACTTTTTTACTATGGAAATATTAAATCTCACTAATTTACATAACTAATTGAGTATAAGTAGGAATAGTCGGAAATAAAAAAGCCAACTCTTTTGAGCAAATCAAGTTCTGGTTTATTGTCAATAACATTTTTCGTAAAATAATCACTACGCAAATTTGTAAATCAAATATCGTCAGTTGATAACGTGGACCAGCCCTACCGTGAGTGTCCACGTATCAGCTCCGTACGTTACCAGGGTCATTTGTTGGTGGCAGCCTGAGGTAGCCCGGTGATTCCTAGCACCCCCTGCCGCGCCGTTACCATGGCCGCTGCCATGGCCAGGAATAGCGAGGCGGCCTGGTACTGGGGGCCATTTATTGTTTCGTCGTACCTTTGGCGGGTAATGCCCGTAATCCCCACGCTGGGCAAGCGGGTTGGGGATCGCAGTTCAGTGGTGGAATTGTTCTGCAGGGGTCGCTGCTGCCCATCCCCCGTTTGTGTCATTTAGTCGCTTCCTACGACACCCACGGAAGAGTTGGGGTGATTATTATTCTTTAGCCGGCACCACACGGCAAAAGTTTTAAAAGTTGTCATTATCTATACCTAGGTAGGTCTGCAAATAGAAGGACTATTGGTAGTTTTGTTTTACTGGTAAATGTACTGGGAACAATTAAGAAAGTTCATAATAGTTCAACTGGTAAGATTAGGTACCTACTCGGTAAAACTACTGCGAATTATTCGGAATTTCTGTCGAAAAATAACTAATAATGCCAGTCTAATAACTACGTGTCAGGTAAAACCTACTTGTACCTATCTGGATAATTTTACCTGACACGTACCTACATACATAATATGTCATACGTTGGTACTTTCGGCATATAGGTAATAATAAATAAATAATACTGGACAATTCTCACAGCATTATCTAGCCCGAAGCTAAGCAAAGCTTGTCATATGGGGACGATAGATTTCTCTCGTCCCTGTGATGAACTGTAATAAATAGATAGATTTTTTTATTATACATAGAAAACGACCAGAAAACCCTAAACGAATATCTGCAGATCGGACTAACATTTGTCCTGAGGCGGGTATCGAACCCGCAACAGAGCTCGTCAAATTGGTTTTTATTTATTCATTTATTTCACATGTGTTTTGCAAATCATCATCATCAGCCTACATCAGTCCACAGCTGGACATAAGCCTCCCCTAATGAGCGCCATAGCGCCCTGTCTTCAGCTTGCCGCATCCAGCATCTGCCAGCAGTCTTTCGCAAATCGTCATCCCACCTGGTCGGAGGGCGTCCTACACTACGTTTGCCGAGTCGCGGTTTCCACTCAAGAACACGTTTACCCCAGCGGTTGTCGGTTCTTCTCGAAATATGGCCAGCCCACTGCCACTTCGCTTGCCTTTGAGCTGTGTCGATAACCTTGGTTTTGCAAAAAAATAACTTTTACTCTCTTTGCAATCATTATACTATAAATAGATAAAATACTTTTATTTCGGACTACATGATCCATAATTTGTTAGTAGTTGTGTGAATTATAATTAATATAATTATTAAACTTATTAATATAATGATTATTTAATTATTAGTGTATTAGTGTTGACATTTTGAAGTAAATTAAAAATTATTTAGTAATTACGTACCTACACTAGTAGGTCTTAGTAGGTACCTACTATTCTAAGACCTACAAGTGTAGGTACACAAATGAAGGTAGGTAGTTTGTCGCGGATTGTGTTTTTTTTTTTTGCTTTCCACAAGCTATAAAACTAGCGAATGAGTAATTTGCCGCAAATTGTTAACCATTTTCTATGAATTTAGGGTAAAATCATAGACATAGAATTTTTTCACTGGTAAAATCAAAGAAGCGCAGAAAAAATTATAAACCACAAAAATATTTAAATTTCGCGCCAACCCGCGACGATGTATTGAGAGTGGAAGTGGAATAAGCTTCTAAGAAAAATCAATAATTAGGTTTTAGCAGAAAAATATATATTCAATAACTGCTCACACATAGATAGATAGATAGATAATGCTTTATTACAAATGCTCTATTACAAAGAAATCATAAATTACATTTAAAAAAAAAAAAACTTATCCTAAACAAAGACATGAAATTGGCGGCCTTATCGCTTAAAGCGATTTCCAGGCAACCAATGAACATAAAGATTAGGTACTTTAGGATGGCGGAGCTTATGCTAAGCTAAAAATTATACAAACTAATTATACTAATACATAAATACCAAATAAAATAATAAACTAATACATAACAACATGATAAATTAATTCAACATTGAGAGACATACATACATGCTAATAATTTAACCTGACACGATACCTAAATATTGATGATAGACTTTGCTCTTTGCAGGGTATCAGAAGACCTGAGAGAGAGACCGTGAGAAGATTGAAGAAACTGAAATCTATCTTTGAGATACGAAGGAGAAAAGGGATTGAACAGTATAGAGAATAGGAGGGACAGAATGTGTAGATTACGGCGCTTACGAATGGGAAGCCACTTGAGCTGGGCTCGGTAGGTAGACACATGTACACAGACACATCGTACTTATGGAGGCCAAAGATGAATCGAATGCACACGTTTTGGAGGCGCTCCAGCTTATTTAGCTGATCTTCCGTAAGGTCCAAGTAACACGAGTCCGCATAATCTATATATCATACACATGTGGTGTAACTAAAAGTTTCAGTAAAAATAGTCTGTTGAATACGACATGTAACTAAAGGTTCCACTAAGATTTCTATGTTCAACGACATTTTCTTGATTATGTTAGTTAGACTTAAGATTCCTAATTGGGATCTTAGTAAATATTTTAATAGCAAGATAGCTTATGACTTAAAATTGGTAGACATTTAAGGGGTTGTTATAAAGATCAATAAAGTTTCTTTCTCAACAATACAACATTTTAGTTGTTTCAAGCTAATAAATTATGAAGAGACAACAAACTTTTTAGCTGTTACAATATGAATAATTTATTAATTTAAGTTGTCTATTTTAGGCTAATGAATTATGAACAGTAGAAATACCTATTAAATAAAACATTGGAACATGATTAACTTTTTATTAAAACCAACATAATAACTACAATAATTGTTACAGCTCACGGCCAAGTAGGTTTTTCACCCTCCTTTACCCTGCCTCCATATAAACAAGACTTGTCTCTAAACTTGGTCATCCTTTCTGTTTCCTGATCATCAAGGAACTTTCCAATGAAGAAGCCAGTGAGAGGGACACACACCCACAGCATGCGAGGAGTGAGTCCAAAGAGGGCCATTATTACTTGTTTTGTTTCTTCCACTTCCTGGTGTGGTACAAATCCAAGAAAATGCAGGTAGCAGTGAGTGTCGGAAACGAAATGCTCACCAGGTTACGGCGCAGGAACGCTCCCAACGCCATAAAACTGCAACACAAAATTCAAATCAGCAATGTTTTTATGTTGTCTTAGCTAATTATTCTGAAAGATCCTATTGCTGGGCTAAGTGCAATCTATTTTTCTTTCCTACATTTCAGTCTAGAGAGTCTAATTTTAAACAAATTATCCTTGATAGTTTCACATCACTGACTTGACTTCTTGGTTATTGGCAAAGTGTCTGGTTCTACTTTTTGCCAGTGTCCAGCGGAGGCAATGCAAGGTTGTTATTGTTACATAACCGAGACTAAGGTACATATCAGTTGGCCAGAATTAAATGCATGGAAATTAACAAATTTAGATTACGTATCACGCCGTATAAATGCATAGCTCTACGAGATAAATAGTAGGTGTTGAAAAATTACCGAACCAGCTAACAGAATGATGAAAACGCCAGTACACACCCAGTAAGCACTACAATAAACTCCTCACAAAAAAACCTTTTATCTAATAGTACCTATTAAGACGAGAAGAAGTCTTATATAAACGATTTCGAAAAGAAAATCTATGGCAATCACCAACTTTTTGTGAAAATAAGAAAAAACTAACCTATTTTGAATTGGGAGAATCAATAATTATTTCTAACTTGACTTCCTTGGCTTATGGCTGGCTTGTATGACAGCCATTATTATACTGACATGACAGTGACAGTACGCTGCGCTCTACCAAGCAGTGTTGCCAGATCCGTAGAAGATTAACTGCAAAGCTATATAGTAAACGCATCTATATAAAAACTATCGAATATAGAGAGGGACAGTCTATACGGCTAAAATGCTGCTAACACTTGCAGCTCGGCTGAGTTTGACTTGTACACCTAATATTTATAAGTAAACTAAGTTATTAACACTAGTTTCTTTGGCACAAATCGACCACCTATAATCTTTGACAGCGGGTTAATAATTATTGCATGTCATTTTTGTCAGTGCATGAAATTTTATAAAAATTACTTTATGATATATTATAAATTATAATAAACAATAGATACAATAATAATAAATTGTAATATTGCGTAGGTATAGGTAAGTAAACCTACCCTATTCCACAACAACCCGTCTAGTGGAAAACTTGTTGGAATGAAAGCTTTCGAGTTGGAGCAAAATCATCCCAAGATTTTTTATCCTCTAGATCATCTGATATTTTATAGTTAGGTATCCCAACAAAAAACACCAAAAATTCAGTCTCTTAAATCTCTCGTTTTTATAGGTTAGGAGGTAGGTATGGTTTCCATTCTAACAGGAAGAGAGTCTACTAATAAGTTAAAATTTGCCATAATATAGTTAATATATCATTAATAGTTAGATACATAATCTAATACGAGGATTTAAAAAAAGCTAAATTATTACATTGTGTTCACCAGTGTGTACACAATAAAACATTTTGAGTCCAACAATGTATCACAATTTATTAACACCGTTATTATTATTTAATGTGGTACTTTTTGTATCTAATGTGGTTATTGGAACGAGTAATTATAAAGAATGTTTAACTGGGGTAGGTACCTATAACGCGCAGCCAAAGATGATATCTGTCAGATGCTAGTAGAGGATTTTGCGCAGGTATAGTCGCGCTCAAAATCCTTATCTATAACTATATACAGTAGAACGCCGATTATCCGAATTAATTGGGACCGGGGGGGTCGATTCGGATAATCGTCAATTCTGATAATCGGTCATAGACTGGTAATATAGAAAAATCAACTGTCACACAGAATAAACTTTATTAAGTTTATCAAACATAGTTCTACAATAATGCTCACTTGAACATCTCCATAATATCTCCATCAATGTAAGTAGTAACTTAGGCCTTTACAAAAATACAAATTATAAAAATTCACAACAAAAACAAAAATTACTTGGGTTTAATTTTTTATATTACTTACGCTTTAAACCGATTCAGTTAATTGGCGATTCAGCACGGCGGCGTTCGGATAATCGGCGTTCTTCTTTATATGTATAAAACGGTCCCGTCTCTCCCCGCTTGCCTCGCATACCGCCAAAATGGTCTGCGAACCAACTACTGCGCATGTAACTACGTGATCCGTCAAGTCAAATATTTGACTGCGCGCATTGTACCTGGGCAGGGGCGGATCCAGGATTACATATGGGGGGGAGGGGGGCATTTTGACAAAGTTCAGATATAGGGTTAAAAATCACAAGTAAACAAAAAATAAAGATTTAATTTGCTTTTTTGAATAAATTGTATGTATGCATACAATGCGCATAACAGACTCAACTTGAATCAAGATAATAGAGAGGTGATTCAGTATTTTTATAAATTTATCCAATTATACCTACCAGTAGCGGCGTAGCGTGGGCTGGTACCCGGGGCGATTTACTACCAAGCACCCAACCCCAAAAAAATGAAAACAAAAATACAGAACCGTTTTGAGGGTTGGTTGATAATCACATTCAGCCACACGACGCATTGGTCTTGCCATGAACTTGGATAAAACCAAGGTCATGATCAATGGTCACATTGATCCGGGACCGGTGGTCGTACATGGCCACCTTCTCGAAATTGTTTCCGAATACACTTACCTTGGGCAGATACTGCAGTTGGGTAAAAACAATTTCGAGAAGGAGGCCAAAAGGAGGATCCAGCTAGGTTGGGCAGCGTTTGGGAAACTACGTCGAGTCTTCTCGTTATCCATACCGCAATGCTTGAAAACGAAAGTTTTCAATCAGTGCGTCCTACCCGTCATGACCTATGGAGCTGAGACGTGGACACTCACGGTAGGGCTGGTCCACCAGTTTAAAGTCGTTCAGCAAGCTATGGAGAGAGCTCTGCTCGGAGTTTCTCTGAAGGATAGGATTCGCAACGAATACATCCGGCAGAGAACCAAGGTTACCGACATAGCTCAAAGGATTAGCAAGCTGAAATGACAGTGGGCTGGCCATATTTCGAGAAGAACCGAAAACCGCTGGGGTAAACGTGTTCTTTAGTGGAGACCGCGACTCGGCAAACGTAGTGTGGGAAGCCCTCCGACCAGGTGGGATGACGATTTGCAAAAGACTGCTGGCAGATGCTGGATGCGGCAAGCTGAAGACAGGGCGCTATGGCGCTCATTAGTGGAGGCCTATGTCCAGCAGTGGTTTGGTATAGGCTGATGATGATGATAATCACAACCATCAAGTACTAACAGGAAATATATGAAACGGCGAGTGGAGCGAGCTGCGACATTTTTTGAACACTTTCGGATGTTTGTTAAAAACTTACTAAGTAAGCTTTTCTAACTAAGTAAAGAAATTAACAAATATGAATATAAATATCGGCCAACGGAGCGAGCCGCAGTTGGTAATTTATAACATGTAAGTATTCGAAGAAGACGGCGAACGGAGCAAAATTTTCGCGACTTTTTTCGGCGATAAACAACAAAAGCATGGATGCAACGGTGAGCGTAGCGAGCCGCTGAAATTTTTGCCACGGCCTCCGTGCCCCCCCCCCCCTGTATCCACCAATGTACCTGGGGTAAGATAGGATCAATGAGTATACAAAGATCCGTTCCGTAGTTTTCATACTTATTCACATATCACATCGCTAGTTAAATTTCAATGATACGAATGAACCACATTTGTGCTTTACGTATAACCCAAATTGTAGCTTTTAAAACGATCCATCTACTAGAGGTATACTAGAATAGTTACTATCCGTAACTATAGTGTGAGTCTGCATAAGGTGCACAAACTGAAATGGGGGAAACTACGCCCTATTTTATCGACGGAAAATGTGTTATTTTTTTTTTAATAATTTTTTATAGCGTTTTTAACCCCTATTTTTTGCTACTCGGACCCCCATGTAAACAGAACGATGTAACTTATAAACTAAACAATCAATTACTATAAAACAAACTCGGCAGTTATTGGAAATAACAGGAGCTTCTTACTGAATAAAAATTGTGAAAAAACAACCCTCAATTAAAGTTTTTTTAAGTAGAATCAGCCTTTTTTTTCAAATTTTTTGTAATAATTTTAAAATATCTCAATACAATCAGTAGGTTATCACATTTTTTTATGACGTTACTTTATTCTACATTGTATTATCTATCGTATGGTAAAAATTGTTTGTTCCTATCTCAATCACAACATTATTTATCGACTGTTAAAGAAAAGTACTCCGATCATGCCATTAATCTCTCAATCATAAGGATGAATAATTTGAGGTAATAAAAACAGGAATAAGTGTTACTGAAATCATTTATTATTTAACATTAAAGCATTAGGTTTAATGTAGTGTATAAGGTTCTCAAAATGTCCACCTCTTGCTTGTAAGCACAAAGTCGCACGATGCACTATTTGTTGCGTAGCTCTTCTTGTCATGTTGGGGTTATTTTTTATTTCATTCGCACAGTTAAAATATACACCGTTTTGTTAACATGGGGTCCGAGTAGCTAAAAAAAGTTAAAAACGCTAAAAAAAAATTTTTAAAAAATTAACACATTTTCCGTCGAATAGGGCGTAGTTTCCCTCATTTCAGTTTGTACACCTTATGCAGACTCACACTGTTATATACATATGACGACCGATGTGGCGCCGTGGGCGAAGGTCTGCCTGCGACGCAGAAGGTTGCGGGTTTGATTCCCGCATCGGGACAAATGTGTGTACCATCTACAGACATTTGTTCAGGGTGTTCTGGTTGTTTTCTATTTATAATAAAAAATATCTGTCTATGTATTGTAATATATTATGTATATCAGTTATCTAGTACCCATAACACAAGCTCTGCTTAGCTTGGGGCTAGATAATGCTGTGTGAATTGTCCAGCATTATTTATTTATTTACATAATAGGATTCGTAGTTTTTGTATACTCATTGGATAGGATGCCAATTGCCAATCCAAGAGATCATGCGTTAGCATCCCTAGTAAATTAGTGAAGAGATCTAAAACATTGTTATGATATTAATGTGAAAGTATTGTTTTAGAACCAAACGAGATAGTTTTGCCTACATACATTTGGCTATTTCAAACGCAGTATTTTCGTATAATTTGGTGGTGCAACTGCTAACGACGCGACGACCCATCTTTCTTGATCTCTTCGAACGATAATACCGCTTTTTCTGCCGGTCATACAGCCGCCTAAAATATTTCATTGGTAACACTGATTCTCATTGCTACCCTAAACCATAGACTAGTAAGTATAATTACTTGTCTATGGATATACTGACTGAGATGTAAACTTACTAGTCTATGGCTCTGCCTGATTATGTACACCACCTTAGATGAATTATACCTAGATGGTTGGCATGCGTGGCCGTGAAAAGAGACAGAGTATACGAAGTGGTGTTGCCATGCAATTTTTTTTACCCTGACTAGGTTCGTAATTTCATGTCTGGTAGAGCCGTATGGTGCAGGCTTAGAATTTGCACTAACCGAACTCTTCTCGTGGGTGTCGTATGAGGCGACTAAGGGGCATACACCGGGGGGCGGGCAGCAGCGCCTCTTGCAGAATAGATCTACCACCGAACCGAACTGCGATTCACAATCACAACCCGCATGCCCAGCGTGAGGATTATGAGCATTACCCCTCATCATCATTATCAGCCTATACCAGTCCACTGCTAACTACGGATTCCTTATTATTATTTATTATTTAATTAAGTACCTACCTTAGTATGCGGGAATAGGTAAACTGAGCATTGAAATAAAACTACGTTTAGGTATCAATTTTATTTTCTTAAATTTACTACCACCGCTACTTATACTACGTGAAGAAATAATTTCAAACTCTTTAAAATATTATACTTTATTTACTATTAACTTATACAAATAATTTTGAAAAAAATATTATTGCTAGGGAATCCATTCAAACACGATAAACAGGCACAGACTTACAATAAAAATTGCACTTTGGAAATCACATTTCTGCTAAGTATTTAATATTACACAGGAATTGCCAAGATAAGACAACCAGAACAAGAAATTTAAAAGCATTTTTACATTATAGGCCTACCTACTTCAGATAAAAGTGCGGAGAAAACCAAATAAATGACACTATTTATACCTCAAACACAGTATTACCTACGTCCTTGCTTATTTATACAAATATTATTATGTAATAATGACTTTTTTGATTCTTAAGATAGTTATATCAATATTTATTCTCCACAAGTCATAGGATCACAAATCAACTGCATACCCAACTTATCAAAATGTAGGTTTATCAGTCTTATATTCAATTATATTAATATTATTAGTACTTATATACATTAGTCTTAACAAGTAATTTATAATATTAGTACTAAATACTATTTTTTGAAAATAATATCATATGCACATATTTCATAATATTGTACGTACCTACACTTCATTAAACTGTACTTATTAATTTACACTGTGTGGTTGTATGTGTGTACTGGATTGTATTTCTCTTACAAACACAAAGTTTTCATGATTTCCTTCACGTACCTTTTCCGTAGTATTTATCTTACATGCCTGAAATAAAATGTTAAAGGAAATATGAATATTATATGAGTACATAATATAGTACCTAGTTTAAATATGGCAAGTATTAGTTACACCAAATCCCAATACCATTTAAATATTTTTGAATTTGATTTGAATGGAAGGTAGGTAGACTAAAACACAAAGTAGGTAAGAATATTGTTTAATCCAAGTCTCAAAAAAACTTTCAACCACTGTTGCACTGAGCCATTAGTTATGTATTTATTTATTTTACTTACCAGTCTTGTAACAGCACGAGGGAACAGATATGTTCGCTGTTTCTTTTTATAAAAACATTGTCATGAATGGTTTGATACAAATTCTTGTTTTTTTTTTGTGTTCCCAAATTTTTGCGACCCGTGGGGCTTCTATCTATCCAAAGCAGACGTTTTCATTACTACGAGACGGTTCATTGTTTTTGGGAAATCTGTAAAAAATAAAAACATATTTTAAGTTAATGTGGATGTAAGTATTTATGAGAATATTTTGCGCCATGTTTGGGGAAATTTATTGTCGAGTGCAGGCAACCCTAAATTTTCGTAATTTTAGGTTATGTTTATTAGAATTAGCACAAAACATAATTTTTGAGCCTTGTCTCAATGGAAATCTATGAATCTATAAGTTTTGAACCTTTTTTAAGTCAAACGAACTTGTACTTACAAGTGGAATGATAAATTTGGCACTTTTCGTTCACCTTCACTTTAACATCAAATAACATTGCATCACATCATCTTTGCTTCAGATAAATAGTGTTGTGAGATGCAGAAATGTCCGTAGAGTCACTTTACCACATTCAATTAGCAAAAAACATTATAAAGGTCGAATAAACAAATACTGTGTTGAAGTCCATCGATGTGCCCGGCACATTTGTTTAGCTCATAGATGAGCTAAACCACGGAACAGAAAAAACAAGTGGAAGTGCTATGCAACAAAATTACTATGGGCACCGCTGTCGCCAAACTCACACAAATAAACCCTTAATCTTATAATGCATTACAAAGACACAATTCGTTTCATTGGTAGTTATAAGTTTAGTCAAAATTAGCCAACGTCACAGATTAGAAAATAAACCTTGAATTCTACGGTATAAGATTTATTTTACTTTAGCAGCAGAACGTATTTACGAGCTACACTCACCAAACAGCAACTTGACGAGTCAATTCTGCTATTTGACCATAGATGGCGGTATTCTCAATGCTCGCAATTGTAAACTTAATTTCCTTAATCATATGATTGATATTCGCGTGATAGGTCGCGGACCTACTCACCAAACATTTGACAGTCGAGTCAATTCCGCTACTTCACCATAGATGGCGGTATTCTCAGTGCTCGCAATTATAAACTTAATTTCGTTAGACATATGATTGACATTCGCGTGATAAGTCGCGACTCGACTAAGGCTGCACCAGGTAGCACAATGAACTACTTTATCGATATCGATAGATATTTTGCCACAGATGGTCGGCGACGACGGAACCCTAGGATAAGGATATTTAGACACTCTTATTGGTTAGGTTATCTTAGTTTGTATCTATTTAGAGCATAGAAACACTTTTTATAGGAATTTGGTAAGATCGTATTATTACGTAAGTTGAAAATGTACTTTTTTGTTTATGGTCATTTTGTAGTAAAAACAGTACAAAAAGAAATGTTTAGGCCTAAAACTAGTTTTACCGCTTGTATTAGGTAAATAGGATAATTAGTTTTAGAGTTATTTACCTTTTTGTATAAGGAAAAATGTATCTTGTTGAGTTTTGTTAGGTTTTCGTTTTAAGCACTTTTTTATTACTTATAAATGTCTAGATATTGTATTTATTTATTGATAAGGTATGCTTTAGGCAGGTACCAAGTATACATGATTTGTAGTATCGATCAAATCAACAGCCGACTTTACTACATCACTAAACGAGTAGCGAAGAACATTCGAGAATAGAAACAATCCAAAAACAACTTTATGCTAATCGCATAAGGTTGACTTTGACTAACCGTTCTAATAAATTATTTGTAAATTTTAATAAAATAAGATTTTATGACAATGTAATGAAAATGCTACCTATCGATGGTATAAAACACCCCCGTTTTCGAGATTTTTTCGAGTACTATCATTTTTACACTCAAAAATGTAAAAATACGGCATAGCTTCGGAAAAATGAATTCGCCGCGAGACTAGCAACTCGACGTGATGTAAGAACACGACTGAGATCAGTTAAGCGTAACTACGCATAATTGTGCCACGCGTGCCACGCCCACTTAACACTTCCACTTATTTTTTATGTTCCGTGAGCTAAACAATGAAAAAACTGGCCACGCGGATGAAATAGGAATAGGGCTCATTCTATCTCATTTTTTCTCAGGCTAGCAGCATATTTTGATCTCTCTCTTGTGTGAATGAGATGGGCATATACAAGAGCTCTATACCCTTCTTCCTCTGTGTACACCACAGAGTTATAGGATGCGTTAGCATCCCTAGTACATCTGTGGTTAAAGGTCTACTACATACAGTACTAAAATGTACATTATGTACACAATCTAAATAAACTGCCGGCCAATCGAACATAAAATAATCAGTTTTTATAACAGTTAATTATAGTTAGTCTTATAGGGATGGCTTCCAAAATTGATGAGGTGATAGAAAAATTGCACTCCATCAATCTCAAAAAAGGGCAAGGGCCAACCAATCAAAATGAGAGAAGAACTGATATATTGGAAACCCAGAGGTAAGAAAACGCATTTTCTCGATACCTACTTGGATAGTTTTTCTGCATTCAACCCCTAACTAGGCTAGGCCTAGGCTTTAAAAATCGTCAAGAGTTTTTCGGGACAAATACTCCTCGGGAATTTTTTCATCTCGTCTCGGGATCATTCTATAAACAATAGGAAAGGATTACAAAAACACAAATGAACAAGATATCGTTGAACATAGTAGGTACCTACATAAAAAAATAACATAATTACATACAGCCGAAAACAGAACCTTTATTGTCAAAGTACTTATCTTGATAGCAAGAAGGAGTTTACTACGAGTCGTGTCTGCTGCGGCAATATGGCGCGTCTCACATAAAAATTTGTACATTTAATTTTATGTTGACTTAGAAGTGGCGATTTTATATAAAAGTCATATAACCAAAGTACCTTATAATGTTATATTTGATTGCTAAAAAATTTATTACGTAAATAATTTTCACAGTTAATCAGACCAAGCTGCAACTTACACACCTATTGTTAAAACACATATCGACGATGAAGTATCAATATCTCCTATCTCAAAATCAGCAACTTTACAGGAAGCGAAAAAAACATAATAATTTTTATTTTGTTTACAATTATCAGATTTTTTTAATGCAAAAAGAAGCTTATTTTGGAGGCAATTATATTACTATTAGTGAATTATGAGTAGGATATCTAATTAAGAAGATAATCAGACATAGGAGGTATTGATTCTATTTAGGATGAATTAATGATTTTGATAGGAGGAATTACAAAGAGTATTTTTTAAAAAAAGTAGTTTTATTTCAAAATAACAAGTTAAACATCTTTTAGTTATTGTAATCATTTATACAGCGACTCATAAACAGCAAACATACAAAATATTTGACTTGGTAGGTAGGTGTCAGCAGTAAAGTCATAAAAAAGTCACATGATAAAACTATTAAAAATAAGAAATTAACAATTGGCGGTACCTCCTTCCTAAAAACATTTAGCATATTCGCATGAAAAGTAAATACTTTGCAAGTTACAACAATAGATAAACTATGCCAAAAACAAAGTAATATGTGCTCGAAAAGACAAACATAATAATAGAAATATTTTGACGCTTTCCCATAAAGCTACTTATTGTAAATATGGCAAAGTGTCGTAAAAATGGTGGCAGTCTCTTAGCAGAACAGTTTTTAGCTGTTGTAGATGGTTAAATTTTGTGCCTTTGATCGGGAGAGGATTAGCATCAAGGGTTACATAGTATAATAACTAAACATAATCCAACTATTTTTGAAATAACTACGGTCAAAAGACCTACTGTTTAATATACTTACAGATCGTTTCATAGAATTTTGCTAAAACTAATGAACGATATCTATAAAGAAGAATTCACCTACGGTTTAATCATCTACGGTTTATTCATCTACGGTTTGAACAACTACAATTAAGTAACCTAAGGTTGATTGAAATAATGGACGACTCACCTACAGATCTTTGGTCAATATTTATAGACAAAATAAGAGTAAAAAAACACAAACTTCTCTTATCTAAGTTGATCCTCAGGAAAAAGAACTACCCGATACAGAGCATTCCTATAAGAGTTGATTAGGTTCAATTTGAGTGGCGGATCCGACACAGAGTACTCCGACCCCACGTGGTCTTGTGCGTAGAGTGTATTTAATAAACCTGAGGCGCGCAGGGAGTGCAGCCTCCGCCTGTCCCTTGTTACGCAATGGCGGAGAGGCTGCACTTCCCGCAGTGCCGGAGCTATCGCGATGCTAGATGCAACCAAAAAAAAAACAACGTAAAAACGACGTTTTCATAAAAAGGCACCCTCATTTAAGAAAAAATCCAGCGCGGTGCGCTGCATTGATAAACTGTAGGCGAGTTGTCCATTAGATATTTCATACATAGTGCAAACGTCCAATATTTTTAAAAATCATTAGATTGATCGTCCGTTAGTGCGATTAATTTTAGTTTAATAAAAACTATGTTATTTAAACAGTACTTGAGTCGGCCAATATGCATTATGAACATTGGTGAATCGACCGTAGCTATCTCGAAAGTAGTTAAAATAGCTTTAGTTATTATAATATGTAACCGCTGCGAATAACTTACTTGTCTAAGTGGTCTGGGTCTTTGTGGAAGCTCCATCCAATTGTTATCAAAGTTTAACTTGACCAATAATGTTAAATCTGGATTGTACTGAATTGCTCTTATGTCGACCACTTGAGGATCGCCTGATCACCTGCACGTCCTGGACGAATGCTTTTGTCCACCCAAGTGTCAGGATCAGCATAATTTTTGACAAAATCAAAATTAACGTGTTCGACATCATAAGGTGGCGTCACAGTGCATCTGGGGAGCGGGGGAAGGTGCGCGCGGGGCAAACACCCCCCTCCCTGATGTCTAGTACAGAAACATCGAACAGGTTCGCAGGCGCCTCTAGGAGATAGGAGGTATTCACAGCATAAGTTACGCAATATGAGATAGGAGGTATTTCTTCAATACAGATAGTAGGTATTTCCAGCATGATTTGAAACTATTGGAGTTAGTATTATTTTCATTTGATCCGTATTTACGTTGTTTTTAAGTCGAAATTCGTGTGTTTTTATCAGGAGATAGAGAATGAAAAAATACATCGATTGGTGAAATAAAAAAAAAAACGAAAAAATTGAGATAGAAGATATTGATACTTCATCGTCGATATTATTATTATTGGTTATTATTTGATTTTTATTCATAGCTCCCATACTCCAGTGCTTGATATCAAACCTGTTGTAATAAAATGTTATGATAACTTACCTATTAAATGTATTGTATTTCTTGAAGTACACTTTGCTGTCACTACTCACTGCGTGGTCAAATGCAAACTGTTTTTTAGCAACGGTTATTCAGGGTTCACTTGATGAATGATTTTTTTCTAGCAATTCCTTCATTCATCGAGAATAATTCAATAAAACTATTTAGACCTTATTTCAAGGCAATATAAATTAAAATCCAGTAAAAGTGTCGTAGGTTATCTGAGTTCCAAGCTTATGCTGCTGAGGCTATATCGTCGGTGTGGTGCGAGAAGTCACTAAGTGCAAAAATTTAGTTGCGAGATAATCACGATCAAAGTTTTTTTGATCTTGAAATCGGTGTAACTCGTTAGGGCTTATAGTTACAAAAATTATTTCTATAAACAAAATATAGATAATTTTACCATACACCCTATACTTCAATAAATTATGTAAATATTTTTATGGTTACTGAGATACTTAGTAAAATGTAAGTTAGTTAATTCTAACAAACTCAATAAGATGTCATTATTGTTAGTTAATTAACTTTTCATGTTACTTAAGTAATTATTCTTGGTATAGCTTTGTTTCAGATAGCAATTAGTGACTAATGTTAAAGGTGAGTTCAAAAGAATAAATACAATTTCAATGTGAAAACGAGAATATAGTTATTTAAAAAACAGCATGAACATAATACAAAATCAAAATAATTAAAAACATCACTAGAAAACAGCATAATACTAAGGCTAATGTTAAAGATGAGTTGAAAAGATAACATAGGTACAATTTAAATGTGAAAAAGAGTTAGGTAGGTAATTATTTAAGAACATGAGGTCCACGCTCCGATCCTAATCATAATCTATCTATCTATCTAAATCATGGCGGGCACTAAGAAGTTTCAGCAGCTTCTCAGGAATAGATTTGTTGCCTTGGAACCCATTGATGACGCTGACGAGACCCTACACAACCTGGTCGAAACGTTGAGAGACGAGGGCATCAGGTTCTGCAAAATGCAGCGCACTGGCAGAAAGTCTAAAGACTCAGATGAGACTCTAGGGCTGATGACAAAAAAAAAACGGGAAACCACCCAGGCGACTTCGTCAGAGAGGTCAGACCTGAACAAGCAAATTGCAAAGATGGTGCGGCGTGACCTTTGGAGCTCCAACACACGTCTCATTGAGGAGGTGATAGAGCGAAACCGAGGATCCAAAGTATTCACTCAGCAGCTTGTCAGGAGCCATCTGACGAAGCACGCTGAGTGAACGCACGATGGGAGGACCGTTTTGTCGAAGCCGGAGATCTTAGCCGAGATCGAGGATTTCTATGGCCATTTATACGCTACGCTGCACATGCTCCTCATGCCCAACGAAATGACCACGATTCTAGAGCCACCCTGACACGCCACTATACCGACGAACTGACAGACATCAGTCAAGACGTGATCGTGTTGGCTCTGGGGCAGCTTAAAAATGGAAAAGCCCCGGTGAAGACGGAGCATCATCAGAGCTTTTGAAAGCCGGAGGAACCCCTGTTTTACAAGAATTACAAAACGTCTTCAATGCCGTCCTTCTTAATGGAAGAACTCCAAAGGCATGGAGCGGGAGTTTGGTGGTGCTCTTTTTTAAGAAGGGTGACAAAACCATCCTTAAAAATTACAGGCCCATATCGCTCCTGATCCATGTCTATAAGTTGTTCTCACGAGTGGTCATGAACCGTCTCGCCAGAAGACTCGTAGTTCCAGCTATCGGAACAGGCCGGATGTCGCGGAGGATGTGGCACCATAAACCAAATACACACAGTGAGGAAGATTATACAGAAGTCCGAAGAGTATAATCAGCCCCTTTGTCTGGCCTTTGTGGACTATGAAAAGGCCTTTGACTCTGTGAAAACCTGGGCTGTTCTGGAATCCTTACAGCGATGCCAAGTAGACTATTGTTATATCGAGGTGCTGAGATGTCTTTATTATACCGTCACCATGAGTGTCCAAGTACAGGGGCAGCAGTCTGAACCTATCAAAATCAACTGAGGAGTGAGACAGGGGGATGTAATATCCCGAAACTGTTCACAAGCGCGTTGGAAGATGTGTTTAAGACGCTGGACTGGGAAGGTAAGGGCATCAACATAAACGGCGATTACATCTCATACAATACCTGCGATTCGCTGATGACTTAGTCTTCATGGCAGAGTCGCTTGAGGAGCTGAACCGGATACTGGCCGGCCTAGCTTTAGCCTCGCAACGCATCGGTCTTGGCATTAACTTGGATAAAACCAAGATCATGATCAATGGCCACATTGATCCGGGACCGGTCGTCGTACATGGTTACCTTCTCAAATTTTTTTCGGCGTATTTACTTTGGGCCGACTCTGCAGTTGGGTAAAAACAATTTCGAGAAGAATGTCAAGAGGTGGATCCAGCTAGATTGGCCGCGTTTGGCAAACTACGTCAAGTCTTCTCGTCATCCATACCGCAATGAAAAAAAAAAAAAAAAAATGCTTGAAAACGAAAATTTTCTATCAGTGCGTCCTACCCGTCATGACCTACGGAGCTGAGACGTGGACACTCACGGTAGGTTAAGGTTGCCCAGCGAGCTATTGGAGAGATGCTCGGAGTTTCTCTCGGTTTCGCAACGAATACAACCGACAGAGAACGTTATCGACATAGCTCAAAGGATTAACAAGCTAAAGTGGCAGTGGGCTGGCCATATTTCGAGAAGAGTCGACAACCGCTGGGGTAAACGTGTTCTTGAGTGGAGACCGTGACTCGGCAAACGTAGTGTAGGACGCCCTCCGAACGATTTGCGAAAGGCTGCAGGCAGATGCTGGATGCGGCAAGCTGAAGACAGAGTGCTATGGAGCTCATTAGGGGAGGCCGTTGTCCAGCAGTGGACTAACTATAGGCTGATGATGATGATGATGACGTGATTGAATCCAAACACGGACCCGGGTGAGCGGGGATAGCGTGAATGTAGCCACAAAACAATATAAATTACTAAATAAGTAGCAATACAGATTTAATTGACGTACTTTAGTTAGGTTTCGCAGAATGTAAAGACCAAAAGATGCGCGAACACCTTCATTAAATATTACTTAATATCTGTTAATGAATCTTACCGGACAACAGAATTTCATTTCATTTCTAGTTTTTTATGTGCAAATAATAACTAAGAGCCATTATGGTAAATCGTGTCAAATAAAATTGTACGCGAAATGTCACTAAGTGACTTTAATGAGCAGTGCAGCCCCAGTAATTGAAAAATATGGTAGTAAACGATTTAAATAAATTACTTAAGTACCCTTAGTTCTTTTTTGTAGACAGATTTTTGGCTCATCAAGCAGTTAAGTAGTTTTGACATTCTTGTATTTCCCGAAATTAAAAGAAAAACAGCTCTTTTACCTTCTCAGAAGGTACATAATGGGTGTAAAAATAGTTTGGCATCATTAAGTCATTTTAGCCAAAATTGTTAGTTAGTGACTTCTCGCACCACAACGACGATATACACAGTACAGTGCTTCCACTAATCAAAGGAATTATAATCATATAGCGTTAAAAACCAGGATGTGTTTGCACAAAGACCTTATTAAACTTAAAAGAAACTAGCAGCTAATCTTTATAATATTAGTATAGATAAAATTTATTGAATTGTTGGTCATGTTATAATTTGACAATAGTTTTAACTTTTTGTTAACCCCTTACTGCATGGATTTTTTGATTTGCATGAAAAAAAAATATGTGATGCTGTACCCCTCAAAGAGCCCAGATTTTTTTTTTAAAAAATGTGTCTCATGTATTTTTCGAAATATTTTCTAAAAACTATCACTGCCATATATAGCATCGTATGCAGTTCTAGGTTTATCAACAGGCTTGCCAAATATGTCATAGTATGCAAAAATAGCAAAATATGGCAGAAATTTAAGATAATAATCAGAAAGTAGAGAAAAGAAGTAGAGAATAGATATGGAATTAAAATTCATGCAGGTGATGTTCATATTTGTTTTATTATTTATTAGGGACCTTTACTTAAAAATCTCGACTTGACTCGCTTTGGTCTTCTACTTCAATATCTGACGGTAAATCTACATCACTATCTTCTTCGGACTCGGACAAACATAATGGATCTGGATCGGGATCCGGACCCCGATTGTGTCTCCATTCTTCATCTTCATCAGAAAGCTCTTCATCGTCACTCCCATCTGGAATGTTAACTGTATGGACTTGTTTGCGTCTCGGCATTGCTGTTTGTAACCTGTTGGAAAAAGAGACATGCAAGTTCAAAGCTTTCTCTAGTAAGTGGGAAAAAAAACTATTGCAGTCAGTTCTTCAAAATGTTATGCAAATGTTTCATAAAATTTACACCCTTGCATACTATGCCATTTATGGATTTATGGTTTTTATTGTAATTCTGCATACAATGCCAGATCTGCCATAAAATTTTTCGCATGACTGCATACTATCCCATATCTGGCCACTCAATTCAACAACAGATATAATTGCACCCATTCATGCGATTTTTTTTTACCTTACTGGCTTCTCAACAGATGATTTTCGTATGCAAAGCAATTATCTTAGCTATTTATCGCGAAAAACCACACAAAAACACTCCGAAAAACGGAAAGACTTACCTCTTGTCAACCGTTGGGAAACAAACTGATTTTACTTTTTTTTTTGTAATGCTGGACACAAAGTTTTCTTTACAAACGTCAAACAATATCACAGAGTATTAATTTTAGTGTTGCAAGAATGGAAAAAAGGAGCCAAATTTAAATGAGACGTCAATTACTGATGATGCCCGATATGTCATGCCATGCAGTAAGGGGTTAACCTCTAGTGTATTAACTTGTGTGTGGAGAAACCAAGTCTTGGTTCTTAAAACAAATAAACAAAACTTAATCAGGATAAGTGCTATATGCTATAAATGTTATTGCTTTGTGAAGGAGTGTAGTCCCTCTGAGTAAATCCTAATTTCGAATTTTTTAAGCACCAAGTCTTGGTTTCTCCACACAAGCAAGCACACTAGAGGTTAACAAAATGTTTAACTGTTGTCAAAAATAACAAGCATTTAAGAAACCGGCTGTCTATCTCACATGTGCAGCAATAACCAATTACCTACCAAAACTACTGAATGGAACAAAACACATTTTATTGATTTTTTAAGACATACCCCATACTACATTACATAATTTGATACAATCTGTGCATGAATAAGAAGCTGCGCCAAAAGCGATCATGGCTAAGTATCACTCATCCGTGGGAGATATCAGCAAAGTGCCCCAAATAAGAAAACGATTATTTGAGCCATGCAGTATGTTGTGCATGGGGCAAAGCCAATCAGACACAAACAAGAAAATCTAAAAAAGTGGAGGTTAAATTTTTTTTAACTTTGAGGAATTCACAATCAATTCACAGTACCTTTGTTTACATTTTTAGCCATGATGCCGACAATTTCATAGGTTTTATTTATGAAATGTTATGTTTATGATAACACACAACAGGTATATCCCCATGTATATCCGATGATCCTATCCGTACCAGGTTGTTCGGCAGAGATCGCTCTTGAGCGGTAAGACCGCCAATTGTCACTTATTGTTTATATGTTTCATTTGTAAATTGTTTTTAGCCTAATAAAAGTATTTTCTATCTATCTAACATTTTAAAATATTTTTAACTATGACCAGTAATCAAGACCAGTAATCAAGACAAGAGAATTGAAATATATATTTACATGGCATTCGAGGTGTTACTAAATTTTTTTACACCACAGTTGCTCAAACTTTGCATGATAAATATAAATAAAATAAAATAAAAAAAATTTATTTCGGATAACATAGATCCATATGATAGCATTGTAAAAAATTTTTTACAATGCTATCATATGGATCTATGTTATCCGAAATAATTTTTTTTTATTTTATTTTATTTATATTTATCATGCAAAGTTTGAGCAACTGTGGTGTAAAAAAATTTAGTAACACCTCGAATGCCATGTAAAACATGTCGAGAATTCTAAAATGGTAATAAAGTATGATATTTATTGGAATAAATTACTGAGATGCAAACACATCAATAAACTTATTTTTTCACCACTTTGTAAATGGTGAGCAAAATCCATTATGTATTATCAGCTTTTTTAACAGAATAATAGTTCCCCATCATGATGCATCACAAAAACAATAGATAATATTTATGTAACTATTTTATACCATATGATCATTGATGATCATTAAAGTTTGACCATAATTATCGTAAAGTGATCGTGCGTTTAGCATCTCATATCGTAGCTGATGATTATACATTGATCTGGTCAGACCACACCATGAATTGGACAGCGCATATTTTCCATATCAACAAACAAACCATTTCATGAAATAGTCGGTCGCATTACAAAGTAATTAATTCTAGGATATAGCCACGACACCTAGGTACATTGTTTCGATGATAGAAGCTTACCGGGTGTATAATAACAAAATTCCTTGCAGATATTCAAGCCCAAATTTAAACAAAAGTAGACATATACTCGATCTAGTGCAAGGCATGGAAAAGGAAATGTTACTCTCTCCGAAGGTAAGATTGATTAAATTGTTTACTAAAATCATCGCTAAGTTAATTTTAACGCCTAGACTGCTCTAGATGGGCAAGAGATTAAAGTTACTTTTAACGCCTAAACTGCTATAGATGGACAAGAGCTTAAAGTTAATTTTAACGCCTAAACTGAGAGCAGTTTGGACAAGAACTTAATAGGGGCTATTACTAATACTTTATTGACTCAATTAATTTTTTTATTTACTTTTTCAGCCTCGTGACAAGCCATCATGTTTTTTGCAAGGTTACGATAAACCTCTGAACTACTGTAATCTGTTAACGATTTCCGAGTGGCTGGTAGAAAAACCTGATGATTTCTCAGAAAACTGGGTTATGGCCGCATGCCCCAAGGGTAAACGCATGTTGGTTATTGCCTATAATGTAAGTCAAAGACTGGCACGTTTTTTACTTATAGTTTTAAGTGATATTATTGATTTATTAATTTTGAGTCATTCATTGCTGGCCACTCCCGATAAAGCATATTTAATGTAAAAAAAATTTCTTCCAGGGAAAAACCATGTTCTTCGACAAATATGGGAACTTTGTTTGGGAATTAAGCACTGCACTGCCTGGCGGGAACTACAGTGACATGATAAGTAACAGCAAATCATGTGTGCTAGATGGTTTCTATTGTAAAGAAAGTAAGGTCATGTTTGTTGTGGACATGTTAGCTTTCAACAATCATATGATGTCATTTGCGGAGGTAAGTAGATAGAGCCGTCAAAGACATTTTATGAAGAGCTTACTAACTCTTCCGCGGCTTTGCTAGTGTTTTCTTGTATATGAACCTAGCCTATATCTTTCTTGAGGATATTCGTCTCCCTGCTAAGTTTCATTAAAATCGACTTCAACTTATTGCTTGATGGCTCTGCATATGAATACATGGATCTGGATACGATGGATCTATTCAGCCATTACTCTTGCATTGAACTATAACCATAAACATCACTGTTTGCTGTACCCATACCCAAGTGTTATTCAGTAAATTTTTACATACTTAATACACCAGTCATTTTTGTTTTTGTTTTCAGGCTGAAGCCCGTCAAGATATGTTGGAGAGTAAAATTCAACGCAATCCTGAGCTGGTGCAGCTCACAGAGAAGAACGGAATGATTTTTAATGTCATTCCAAAAATAGCCTGTACCACATCATCTATTAATGAGTAAGTACAATTGTTAATTTAACATACTGTCTAAGCTACGAGTGCTCTTAAGGCGCATACCCTACCCAAACTAGTTTCGCCACCGACTTTATGTTATTATTCTTTTTAACAAAGGAATTTTAAAAAATCCATCGTCCTGATTGTGATACCTACCATAAGCTTTTTTTAATGCCTCTGTAATAGTTTTATTCTATTTAGTTTTGTGTTTTAGTATTTTGGTGGCCACCAAGGGCAACTTCGTATCTCTGCCTTAACTAAATAGAATAAAACTATTACAGAGGCATTAAAAAAAGCTTATGATAAAATTTCGGCCTATATTTGCAAAATAATTGTCGTTCTCGTTCTGGACCAAAACCTATAGTGTATTTCCCGTTGACCTAGAATATTGATATTTGGCAAGAAACGGGTTTTACAATTAATTATACGAAAAAAGCAAGGGCTGCTTGATGTTAAAGCTGGTAGGGCGAGACCATAGCAAGCTTATTTTGTGGCCATCATAACGTGGCAAGCTAGACAGTCATTGCGGACCAAGGCTAGCTGTAGTGGCTATAGGCTATAGTGCTTTATTCAAATAATGCGAGTAATTAAAACAAAAATATCGCTAGCTTAGGTCTTATAGTAAGAATTGAATGAAAGTGGTCAAAAACGGTTTTTTTTCTACTTGCTTCCTAACGGAGTGGGTTATTATTATTAATGAAAGGTGTCGGTTTGCACATTCCAAAACAGGTTTTAAATTTTTGTAGGTTCCATACTTGTTTCAAAATTAAGTAAGAAGTCGAAAATTCTTCTCTAAGTTTGCAGAGCGATCCATTTTACTGTACCTAATATAGTTAGTTCGTTAGTTTTCGATCTTAGTTGAATGGCAAAGTCTCTAAAACTGATATCTTTGGTAATTTGGTATACATATATTTGTTATTGACAAATGTTGGAAACCCTCGGTGCGGCGAGCTAATTACACTCTCATTTGACAGATCTTGTTTTACAAACACTTCACATTCAGTTTGGCTAATCTAAATGTAGATACATGTATATTCCGCTCTTTGTGGCGTCGTATGGGGGAGGCCTATGTCCAGCAGTGGACGTATATGGGCTGATATGGTGATGATATGTAGATAAATGCAGACTGTTACCAACATCTACAGGTAGCTCAACTTATTATTCCCAAGACGCTGGCTACGTTGCCCCGCTGCTGTACCTATGTATTTTTTTCTATTAAAAGTTATTTTTTTATCCTCTTACAGATTCTTGTCGGTATACCCTTACTATAACAACAATCAGCCCCGTGTGGATGGGCTGTTGTTCTACCATAACAGAGCGAAGTACTTTTCAGGAGAGACACCAGTGGTTGGTTGGCTGTACCCGTACATGTTGCCAGAATTTCTCGGAGAGGGTGAGTGCAATTGTTATTTTTCTGATTTTTAGTACAATATTTGTGACTACACCGTACCGTGATCGGTTAGGTTGGTGTCGGCGGCGCGGCCGCTGTGGCGGTCGTGGCCTAAGAATCGACCCTCCAGCCCTGGATGTAAAAGATAACTAACAGATTCTGCCAGAGAAATAGCAGCAACTTCCTTCGGTGTATTATAAAGTTAGACCTCTGCTGCGCAAGTTGCGTTAATGTTAAATGTAAATACGTAAATGTTCTGACACATTATCAACAATAAAGCAATGCTTTGAAATATTCTGCGCGCAGAGGTTCTATGTTAAACTGAGCTTTTAAATGATTGGTTATCAAGTTATTCATCGTGCAGGCTCAGCGTGGGGATTCTGGCATCACGCCCTCATGATTGCCTGGCTGGCTCTTAAGCCGGCTGGCTTAAGAGCCTCCCCTGCTAAGCGACTGGCTTATCAGAGGAGGGGAGAGAATCATTAAAATCTATTAAAACTATAACTAACACTTTCATGGCCCAAGATGCAATGATCCGGAGCTCTGTGTGGCGGCGGCGGTGCGCCCCTGCGTGTCGCATCGCCACAATTAGGCAGTGAATGCGTTAAGAATTGGCGAAGATATCACCAAAATTATTGTAATTAGTCGTGATTTTCAAAAGGAGTTTTTAAGTTGTTTTTAAGCTTGAAGGGATTAAAACTAATCGCTCGGGAATATATTGAAACCAATTCAGGATCATAAAGAAACCACAGCGAAATCATTTTTAAAATCTGCTTACAGTCGACGGAATAATCAAAGATCAAATAAAAAACATGCAGCCGATCGTAGAACCTCAATCCTGAAGTCGGTAAAAATAAGGAGACAAGCTGTCGTAGCATGGCAATGATTTCCCCTGTTGCGGTCTCTTTAAATTCTTTATACAACATGACAGCGAGTTTCTCCTTGATCTAACTAATATAAAATTACTCTCTTTACAGATCTAGAAGTACATCGACTTTACGAACTTGAAAAACCTGTAGAGTATGAAAGCTACTTACATTTTATAGAGAAATTTGAGTCACGTTCTAAGAGGAAGAAGCAGCGACGGGTTTTTTCTTCGTGTTCAGTAGAGGAAGAGGTACTATGTGTTTGCATTATATCCAATGACTTTTATTTATTTAAAATAACATTGTTTGGTAAGAATTACACATTGTTTAATAAAGATTAGCGATAATTTTCTAATGAAGTATAAATTAAGGTTAATAAATCACCCAAGAGCTGGTGAGTATCTGGCGCAGCGCATCAGCATTGCTATACAGCGGGGCATTGCAGCCAGCGTCTTGGGCACGCTTGCGACTGGTATTGATATGGATCAGTTGAGCTACCTGTAGACTTCTTGCAACAGTCTGCAGTAATTAAAATTGGTATCTCTTTACACGGAAAACATATTAAATAGCGGTTACACACAACATCCGACCCGAATCCGTGATAATACATTCCGAAGTAAAGTTAGTCACAGAAATTATTTGAAATAGTAGTTTATTATGCACTACTTCCGATTTCTGTCATCCGATTTATCTCAGTGATCCTTGAATCTTCAATGAGGGGTTTTCGATTTGCATTTTTAAAAAGAAAAAAGAATATCTCGATAGGGCGTCAACTGGAAATTAGGGTATGTCAATGTCAAATGAAAGGAAAACAACCTTACGTCATAATGGACCGTATGAATATGGATTGGAAAATTCAAAGCTTTTCTTTAATTTAACATTGACATACCTTATTTCCAGTTGACTCCCTGCCACCTATTTGAGATACATGGAAATATGTATTTTTTTCTTTTTAATGCAAATCTAAAACCGCTCATTCGGAATACATATTGACGCACCGAAGTAGCGCTAGAACTGGTGCCGAATTCTCTCAACCAATCGCGTTACTATGACAAGGAGTCACATAATCGTCCACAGATGAAATAAACTCTAGATAGTGCGTGCGGTGCTATTTGCACGAGAGATTGATATAATAGTTTCAACCTTGAAACTTCGACACACGTCGCCATCTGTAGTTTCCTTAGACAATTTAACCCGCTGTCAAGTAGTTTCATTCATGAAAGGTAAAATGCCAAAATGTATCATTTTGAGACAATATCGTGTTATGTTGAAGCAATTAATTTATGTGGAATAAGGGCCATGTTTATATGATCGCTTGCACATTGAATGTGTTATAAATCGGGTTTATTTAGGAATGGCGTACATGAAGCCGTACACGAGTTAGTGCTTGAATTCGGTTCAGACTTGGATGAGTGCGTGAGCAATATCCGAATTTCATCCGGTTATTTTTTACTATATGGGTATTTTCACGGATTCGTATCGGATGCAGTGCGTTATCGCTTCAGGAGCTCATGCATTGATACATGGGTAAGTGGGAAGGCTTATGTAATGTTTCGTCACATTTAACCTTCAACACAGATAACTTTGTATGCAAATAAAAAAAAATCTTCACACAGCAAACTGTAGCTCAAAGTAATCAGAGCTTGTGTTACGGGTACTAGATAATCAATAATATAAAATCAATTATAATAGCTAGCTACAAATAGTAATAAAATATCAAATAACATCAGAGACATTTTACAATTTTCACATTTCATACTTTAGGTTTCAGGTAGTTTTTTTACTACAGGTACTACTTTTATTATTTCATTAATTTATTATATTCCGTTTCAGAAAATTTATGCTACGGCGGTCGCGCCCGTGAATAATGAGATAGATATTGCAGAAGAACAGGTACGTTGCCACGTACAGTCAGCAACAAAAGTAGTTTTAACGTTTCCTGTATTTTCAACTAAATAACTTCGAAACTCCTGTGGTTATATTAAATTATATCTTAAAACTTAGCATAGTTATTATGAGCATGCCGAAATAGTGTTTTTTTACTTCTGATTCGATTTGAGAAAGCTTTGAAATACTGCAACTGTTAATCGACTTTCGTTGCTGACTGTACCCACCTCTGCTTTAGCAGTGCATCGGTGTTGTTATTTACCTTTCAGTGCCCAAGACGCACATCTCTCCGTCTTCGCCTTCGAGTAGCTTTGCCGCGACGACGGGGCGGCTGGGCATTAAACGACTTATGAGGGCGCAATGTTCGCCATTTTGTCAAAAGGATAGGCATAGGATTTCGCGTTCGTAACAGAGCATACGTTTTTGGAATGGCGTAAGCGCAAAAATCAAGTTTTTGCTTCATATTATCATCATCATATCATTAACCCATACACGTCCACTGCTGGACATAGGCCACCCCCAAGTTTTTGCTTATTTACAAGAAAACTACACAATTTACGAAAAAAAATGTCTGGCTCTGGAGGAACCAAGTAATTAGAAACAACCTACGAATCACAACATAAGTCATTTCAATAGAACGCAGGGTTCCTGAGATCTCTATTAGATTATGTGCAAAACAGTGCAATTTCATGTTTTTTTTTACTATGTTTTCACGTAATCCGAATAAAAAATGTACATAATTTGGTCGAACATCTGTCTCACTCTAACTCACATCAAATAGCATCATAATCTATTTATTTCAAAAAACTTATCTGCCTCATTTGAACTTGTTGAAATCTAAATTTAATAGGTAAATGTACTGTTATAAAGTTTACGAACACTATTTTGATGAGACCTAAATCTCAAAAATGTAATCTTAAAAGGTGAAAAATAGTACGCATCATATCATTTGATAACTTTTAAGAGAACATAAATGGTCAAATTTGACCTATGCAAAAACAGAAATAAAAAAAAAATATGTGCATTATCTTTATGTCTTCCTGAAATAAATTAATGTGTTATTTTGTTTAAAAAAAAAACACAAAATATTGACAACTCATAGTCAAAGCATTGTTGAGCAAAGTTTGGCGCCGCGCAGAGGATTTATGATTTTCAGGAAAATGGATATAACTCAGAAACCATTGGGGGTGGACACAATGTTTTATGTTTTTTCTGCGTCGACGCATGACCCACCTGTCTCACGTTTTCGGTGTATAACATTATGTAATGTTGCAGAACATTACATACGGAATACATAAACGCTGACATTGCTAAATGAATCCTCTCAATCAAATTCGGGATGATCTATGAGATATGACGTCATTCTCAATCTCTTCCTCAATGATGAAAATGAGTATGCAAGTTATATTGAAACTCATCTTGAATTTATTTTATTTCAGCGTCAGGACATTGCTGCGGGGCCATGGCCTGTTGATAACAGTTACATCAAAACCTCTGAAGGACAGGTAAATAAATAAATAATGCTGGACAGTTCACACAGCATTTTCTATCCCCAAGTTAAGCAGAGCTTGTGTTATGGGTACTAGATAACTGATTACATAATACAATACATAAATACATATTTTTATTATACATAGAAAACGACCAGAACACCCTGAACAAATGTCTACAGATCGTACACATATTTGTCCCAAGGCGGGAATCGAACCCGCAACCTCCTGCGTCGCAGGCAGACCTTCGCCCACCGCGCCACAGAGGTCGTCAGTGTTATGTGTCAAACTAACTACATATATATCTATTTAATTCACTACCTAAATATATTATGTTACTGATCGAAGAATCAGCCCGTTTCTAGAATGACTAGACCGATCGCAAAATGAACGCTGTGTTATTTGTAACAGGTACTTATTAATTTTATTTGACAATTAATAAGTACCTATTACTATTTTGATATGTAACGTTTAGCCATATTTTTGAACGTTGATCATAAATAGATGGATAATTAGAAGAAAATACTTGTAATAGAGCTTGATAATCAAATAAATATTGTAAAAAAGTAGCTTGATCCGTAGTTTTGGCGTGAAGAGGTAACATACATCTAAACTGCCACGTGTCATGTGATAATGAAATAATAAAAAAATATTTTAAACCGAGCACGTAACTCCTAACATGACTTTTCGATAACTCTCACGGTTTCAGACTTCCCCTCAGAAGCCCTGAAAAAAAGCTCACTGTAAAATGAAAATAAATAAATTAATTGTATCCCAGAGATTGACATTTAAAGCCGGGTTGTAGAGTCATTTGTAAATTGCCTATACCGATTGTTAAATGATCGATCAACGTTCAACAATATGGCTAAGTCACTTAGCCATCTCGTCGAATGAAATTAATTAGGTATGCCCAATAAATCAGCGTACGTTTTGCAATCGGCTTCGCCATTCTACGAAGGGACTGATTCTACGATCCAGCGGTGGCGGCTTTCCTTTTCTAATGTTCTCTAAAATTTTAGGGAGACAATGCATCTTCGGAGTTTTAGAGCAAGAGGCCAAACTATCAAAGAATCTGCAACCATGGAAGTAGAAACTAATAAAGAACCAGTATCTACTAAAAACGTTTTCGCCTTCTTTTAGAAGATACCGATTCTTAGGTAGTTTCTACTAGTTACATCGTCTACTAAAAGCGAAGATACGGATTCATGGCTGATATTGTAACTGGAGTAAAATAAAATAATAAGGCCGGTTTTGATCTAATGTAAAATCCTAAGACTAATGTATTGCAAAGTCCACAAAGTCTAAGTTACAATGACTATTATAATATTAGACTATTCCGTCAAGCTTTTTATTGTCTTTGTTAGAATAAAAATAGTTTTTTAAGCTTTTATTCTATTTGGCCTGTAAGAATGTGTGTGTGTGACAAATCTTAGTCCACAAAGTACAAGTTACAATGGCTATTATAATATTAGACTATTCCGTCAAGGCTTTTTTCTCATTGTTGGAATAAAAATAGTTTTTAAAGCTTTTATTCTATTTGTCCTGTTAGTGTGTGTGTGTGTGTGTGACAAATTTTAGACTAATATTTAATTAATTTAAGACTAGATAATAAACTGCTTATTTTTAGACTAGTCTCAGTCTAGACTCAACCAATTGAGCTGAAATTTGGCTGACTTAAGTAAGTTCGGTGACAACGCTATGTCATGGTACAAACTGGTCTGATGAAGGAATCAGAAGGTGGCCAGTGGGTTTGTTAGATTTATCTTGTCAAGCACTTTTGTCATAATGAATAAATGAGCTTGTATTTAAATAAAATTTCAAGCACGAGTTGCACTCGCGCATTAAGAGTTCGCTAAAAACTGGTACTTGTTACCTTACCTACCTCCAACCCGCTCATAAACTCATGGAGGTTAGTTGAAATTCACATCATATACTCAGGTTTGTAACCTCTTGGAGCCGCGATATGAAATGACCTTTTAGTATTCCTTTTGAGGTAAGGAACCATAAAAATGTGTGTAGGTAGTACGTAGGTACCTAATGCTAATCTATCGACTTTAAAATATCAAATTAAAATATAATGAATTAATTTTAAGAAATGTGTTAGTGTGGATAATGAATTTTGACGTTTTATAAAAAAGATTCGAACATAACTTGTTAAAATACAATAAAATTACAATTATTACGAATTATTTTATCTTTACTGTAATAATATTCAATAAAATTTCAAGGAGACGATATTGCGATAATCGTCTACTGTCGTCTATATTACATAACGTAACGGCACCGGTAATCGACAATACCCCAATGATCGACAGAGAAATTTCTAACGACAATCCTAGGCATACGCAACAAAAAAATACCACGGTAACACCACTAATTTGTGACGTAAGTATCGCTTTGTCATATTGACAGGTGATATTTGTGATCGGCCTCTCCGTTTCAAGATGGCGATGTGATAACGTCGGTCTCCGGGAAAAAATCAAAAACATCGAAATTTATTAAGGAAGTCCTTAAGGAGGTAGGTCTAGATTTTTGTTTATAAATGCTTTACCATTAACCTGATCTTACAGAGTTTTTATTTTATGGAAAGCTTTTGATATTTTTGCAATATTTTGTTTAAAAGTATGAGAGCTAGAATTTCATGGAACCGTTTTGGGGGGGTGTCGATCACTGGATTACAAAATTTCATTTTTCCAGTCATCGACATGCGTTGATCACTGGATGTCGATGTATGGTTCCAAATATTTTTAGATGGCACCAAGAAAAAATTATACTCCCAAGCAGATGGGAGATGCAATTGCAGCAGTAAACAGAGGTGAACCGATAGCCACTGCAGCTAAGCCCTATGGAGTACCACGGGTCACACTTCTAACAAAATATCAGGTCGAACTTCTATAGAATGTAGGATGTGGCCTTCAACGATATTAAAAGAGAGTGGACTGATGTAGGTTGATGATGATGATGAAGTGACTAACATGGTGCTATCAACTGGGAACACTTTCATCATCATCAGCCTATATTTGTCCACTGCTGGACATAGGCCTCCCCTAATGAGCGCCATAGCGCCCTGTCTTCAGCTTGCCGCATCCAGCATCTGCCAGCAGTCTTTCGCAAATCGTCATCCCACCTGGTCGGAGGGCGTCCTACACTACGTTTGCCGAGTCGCGGTCTCCACTCAAGAACACGTTTACCCCAGCGGTTGTCGACGCAAGCATTGGGGTATGGATGACGACAAGACTCGACGTAGTTTGCCAAACGCGGCCCAACCTAGCTGGATCCTCCTCTTGGCCTCCTTCTCGAAATTGTTTTTACCCAACTGCAGAATCTGCCCAAGGTAAGTATACTCGGAAACAATTTCGAGAAGGTGACCATGTACGACCACCGGTCCCGGATCGATGTGACCATTGATGACCTTGGTTTTATCCAAGTTCATGCCAAGACCGATGCGTCTCGAGACTGAAACTAGGTCGGCCAGCATCCGGTTTAGCTCCTCAAGCGACTCCGCTATTAACACTATGTCATCACCGAATCGCAGGTGTGAGATGTAATCGCCGTTTATGTTGATGCCCTTACCTTTCCAGTCCAGCGTCTTAAACACATCTTCCATCCAACGCGCTTGTGAACAGTTTCGGGGATATAACATCCCCCTGTCTCACTCCTCTGCGCAGTTGGATAGGTTTAGACTGCTGGCCCTGTACTTGGACACTCATGGTGGCGGCATCATAAAGACATCTCAGCACCTCGATATAACGATAGTCTACTTGGCATCGCTGTAAGGATTCCAGAACAGCCCAGGTTTCGACAGAGTCAAAGGCCTTTTCATAGTCCACAAAGGCCAGACACAGGGGCTGATTATACTCTTCGGACTTCTGTATAATCTGCCTCACCGTGTGTATGCGGTAAACCCGGCCTGTTCCGGTGGCTGGAATGGAACTCGTCGAGTCTTCTGGCGAGACGATTCGTGACCACTCGTGAGAACAACTTATAGACATGGCTTAGGAGCGATATGGGCCTGTAATTTTTCAGGAGGGTTGTGTCGCCCTTCTTAAAAAAGAGCACCACCAAACTCCCGCTCCATGCCTTTGGAGTTCTCCAACTGTGAAGGACGGCATTGAAGAGGTTCTGTAATTCCTGTAAAACAGGGGTTCCTCCAGCTTTCAAAAGCTCTGATGAAATTCCGTCGTCACCGGAACACTTTCAGGTGGCCAGAAAGGCCGCTGCCCCCCCCCCCCCCCCCCTAGAAGATGCAACTGACTGCAACCACACTGTATAATAATATCACTTCTACAAATTTGCAAAAAAAGCGGCTCGCTCCACTCGCTGACGTCATTTAAGCCTTCTGGCTGTGATCTGTGGTACTCAACGCTCGTTTGAGGTCAGTATACAAAACACTGTAAAAAATCTAACGGATCCACAAATTTTCGCGGCTTGTTCCTCTCGCCAAACATATCTTGTAGGGGTCCAGTGCTCGACTCCCACTTGAACTCACAAAAAAAAGTGAATTTTGTGGCTCGCTCAGCTTGTTTTCCCATGGTCCCGAACTTGACCCATCTAAGATTTTCATAACAAAAAATACACCAAAACTAGAGCATAACACTGTGTTTTCGCGGCTCGCTTCGCTCGCCGATAACTTGGAGTACTTTTCGGTTGTGTGTTAAATTCCGCTCTCCCAAATGAATTTCTGGCTACAGCCCTGGGTATATTCTTGGTTCTTCTTCTTCTTGTAAGATTGATATTGTACCAATAAGTAAGTTTAATTAGTAGGTAAGTTGATTTTTTGTGATCTCAAACTCAAATTAAGTACCTACGTACCTAATAATAATAACAGATTATTAGCCTTTCAAATTTCTGTTGTTGATTTCTGATTATCTGATAGTTCATTCTTTTAATAATATTTTTGTTACTTTATGTTCCTAAAATAAACGTATTTTAGATTATTTGTATTTATTTCTTATTTTACCTTCCAATAAAAAAACCTTAAATATTGTATGCACGTTAATTACCTTTATAATTTACTGTCGAATATAGGGTGCTCATTACTGGAGCGTAGTCGATTATTGGGTGTCGATCGTTGGAGAAATGTCCATTACTAGAGAATCATTACTGGGGATTAGTGTGTCCATTACTGGAACTTTGGTGTTTTTTTCATAAAACATAATTTATAGAAAAACTATACGCTTATAACATTCCAATTTATATGTACCTTGTATAAGAAATATTAATGATCATTTACTCAAAACTTCGAGGCACCAACTTATAAAATTTACAAGTAACATCCACCGGCGTTCAGTAAAATCCTTAAGGTGTCGATTATTGGTGCCGTTACGTTACAAATATACAAAAGATACCAATATCGTATTGGTATCTTTATATAGTTACCATTTGCATTTGATATAACTTTGCTATTAGCATTTTTAATAATCATTCGATATATTATAATATATCAAATGCTTATAAAAATGCCTATTTACGCTCATTAAAAAATTCGTTAGTTAGTTTTAGATTTTTTTGTTTTTTAGATATACCTACCCGAATTATGTACTTTAAATAGTTTTTAGGTATTAACTTTGATAGCTTTCTTTTTAGAAATAAATATTAAGTACTTATAATATTAGTCTTTTATTTCTAATCCATTAAAATAATGCCAATGTTGTTTCAGCTTAGCGATTAGGTTTAGGCAGAACATTGAAGTTAAGTTGCCCTTGGTGGCCACCACAGATGTGGCCACCAATATCTATTTTCGATATATCGCTCATCTGCGACAAGAACGTGACAAGGCAGAAAACGTGATTGTTCAGAAAACGGCTTTGAAGTTTTCAATTCCGTATATTTTCGTTCCTATTGCGCTTTCTCAACTTTTAATTGGCGATATAGGTGCGCCAACAATTCTATTTTCCAAAAACTGATTGTGAGCTGGTATACTCATCCGTTTTCACTAAAATATCACGTTTATTTTTAAAAATGGCAGCAGTTGTTACGTTTTTCTAGCAAAATATTTTTTTTTTCATTGGATATACAGACGTGTCACGTTTTATATGGTAATATTTTTGTAAAACTAACGAAATATCGAATTAAAACACGCTTTTGCAGTCAAAATGTATGTAATTATAAAATAAATATTACTAAACACCGTTACATTATGTTGAGCTACGAAAAGGAAGTTATACTTTTTGTACTATTTTAATCAGTCTCGACCATAATTATAAAACATAAATTACTGTTTGTACTATTTTAAACAGTCTCGACTATAATTAAATTACATAAAATACTTTTGTACTAATTTTATCAGTCTTGACAATAATTAAGTCTTACTTTTGCATGGCACACTTCTTACCTAATACAAACAACTATGTCTATCCAATACTTAACGTCGTAATCATCGTTTACTTACCATTAAATAATCAAAACATCTTAGCAAAAACAATCACAGTTATTTTCAATAGTTCTACTATAAGATTAACAATGGCATGGCACTTAACATTTTCACTTATTATACTAAACATTATTAGAGAAAGTAACTAATTAATATTTTTCACAGCACAATGTTCTATTATAAAATAACAATTGTAATAAAAAAAATCTGCAATTTCTTTTTCTACATCAGTTATTTCTACAGAATGATGTAGTGTAGATGTAGTACGTATATTTTCAGTATCCTGAGGTGAAACTAATCTATCAGTAGTTATAGATTCTATTGCATCAACTATTTCCTTTCTGAGTATTTCCTCATTTAATGGATCAGCTGCAATTTCTTTTTCTGCATGCAAAGGTGGTGCATACGAGAATGAATCTGTCGTTTTAGTCTCTCTGTGTACGGTTTTAGACTCATTTTCATCATCACAACTCTCAATGGTAACTTTGTGTTTACTTAATTTAAAATCTGGGTCTGTCACAGAATCTATAACAAGAGATTTTTGATTTTAGTATTTGTACGTATTATTTATATCTATTTCAGTACCTATTGCACAAGAATAAAAGTAAATACCTAACTTCTACAACAATAAATACATACATTGAGTACCTACTCGTATCTTTAAAAAATATTGTTATTTGTTACCTTCATAAAAAGACGCTCCCGACGAAGAAGGAGCTGCTGCTTGAGGAGCTTGACGAGCTTGAACTAGTGGAATCATGACGACGTTTGGTACAATCAGCGGCTTTTTTTTTCCTTGGAGCATTCTAATAAGTAAAAATTTAATTAATTCGACTGACCAATTGTTAGATAGATAGATAGATAAAAAATTTATTTGTTACTACAGAGACACACCTTAAATATACATTACAATTTAAACTTAAGAATATTAGGTTTACATAAACAGAAAATGAATCAAAAAAGGAAAAAGTACATGCTTAGGTAGAAGTATAATATAGTGTAGCTTAAGTTTATGTGTGCTGCAGTGCAACAAAAAGGCCGTGGCTCAGTGAAACTTTTTGCTTGTAAGCAAAAACACTGATTTTCAGCCAAAACCTGAACGAGCGCGAGCTGAACGAGCCATAAGACAATTCGATATAAATAAATATAATTCACACATTATTCCTGCTACTATTATAATTGCGAAAGTGTGGATGTTTATTATACATAGATGTTTGGATATCAATCTTACATTTCGATACATATCGGGCTGAAAATTGCATACAGGTAGTTCTAAAACATAGGCATTTATAGTCCATAAATCAGTTCCCATGGGATAGAAATATTCTTAAATAACGCGTTCGAAGCCGCGGGCAGAAACTAGTTTTAAATAAACAACAGTTCATACCTGTACCATGCAGTGTTTTAGCAAGAAGATCCAAAATCTTCTTGGATCGTGACTCCATCTGAAAAAATAAGGTGGGAGTTTAAAAATGTGTCGTCATCTGTAATGCAACAACTTATTCTATCACGACAAAATGTATACACACTTTACGACAACAACGAGATACGAGTTAATAATCCATAAAAGCTTAAACCTTTAGAGATTTGATTCACCATCTAAAACGGTACATACCTTTTTATTCCGAATAAATATAAGTTTTTTGCGAGAAAAACGTGACTAGGTAGCCTAAAAATTTATACAGTGAAATTTTATTTTACAGCTAAAGTGGTTCCAACCATGATATCACGCTTTAGTAACATGTAAAAACCCAAATAATGCACGTACCTTTCCGTCAACAACGGGACACGCTGACCATGTCACGTTCTTGTTGCAATTGAATAGCACCTCACTCGTTGCGCGCACGGACTCCACTGACATGTACCGATGTTGAAACGAACTTCATCGATGTAAAGGAGGGAGCTAGAACGCGTCTTGTCGTCTCTTTCCTTCATACCATGGTCAATTTAGGCGCTAGAAATATCGCGTTTTTGTAGCAAGTAGAGCGCGATACGGCGGATTTTGATATAGTGTTATTCCAAAACGATACCTAAATCTCATAACCCGTTCTTCTCGCAAATGAGCGATATGTACTGGCTAAATTAAATAGAATAATTTAGAATTAGAGAGGCCTTAAAAAAGCTTATAATAGGTATCACAAACTGTGCAATGGAATTTTGAATGTTCCTATGTTCAACGTAGTAATATAATAAAATAGGTGGCGGCGCTAGTTTCACGCATACCACAAATGCATTTCCCGTTTTACAGAGTAGGTACTTTGTGCGACGGTTGGACGGGGACGGCATTTATGAGTGACTGCCCACGTCTTCGCGAGCTAATCTAGTAGACGGGCATCGACGTTAACGGAATCGGCGTAAAGGGAACCCTTCATAAAAAGTGGCCTGCGTCTGTGATTATAATAAATTGATACCTATATATAGTATAATATAGTACTAACGTCGCAAATAAGGCCATGTTGTACCTAGACTATCCACTCGTCCTCCATCTGACCGAGCTTCCTCACCTCGCCGCCGCGCCGGTGGCGCCGCCCCTGCCCATACTGAGCGCAGTTTGTATGCGATCCCTAATCCGCATGCCCAGCATCGTATGGGCATACCCACCTCCCCCTCATGAGATAAAAAAATCAGGGTTAGGCCTGTGTCCGGCAGTGAACCATTACCTATAGGCTGTTGAGGTTGAGGTACCTATAGGATTTTTATTCTGTTTTAAAGTTTATTTGATTAGGAATCGTATCACTGAGTTAATAACTCAATGAATGGGCACATTTTCATTACAATTGATTCCCGCGTATCCTGCCCGGTACCTATCTACCTATTTTAGCTAGGTAGCTGTTTATCGGGACCAGGACGATGAAAAATAAAGTCACTAGGTATAAGCACATAATTATAATTATGTGTACCTAATACTATACATACTAGTAGTATAAGTAAGTATGTTATGTTCCTATAAAAAGACGATAATAAGAGCACAGAAGAGACCGAAACGAGTAGAAAATAAATGAGAGTGCCTACCTACTACTCCCCGCGGCTTTTCTCAGGTGTTGCCTTTTTGCATGATACACTATACAGCTATACTCCAAGGAACATAATATTATAATTACTTAATTAACTACCTACTATATCCTAGCTTTGAATACGGGATTCATAAAAGCTATAGGGACGACCCGTCGCTGCACCAGTACCACGATAGATAAATGGTACCACTGATACCTAGTAGATGACTCTGTTGATGCACTTCACTGTCGTATCTCCCTTTTACTTATGCAGATGGCGCTAGCTGTTTTAACCGGGACGATAAACGAACTTTGACGACCTCTCTGGCGCGGTGGGCGTAGGTCCGCCTGCGACGCAAGAGGTTGCGGGTTTGATTGGATTTCTTGGGACAAATATTTGTACGATCTGCAGGTATTTGTTCCGGGTGTTCTGGTCGTTTTCTGTATATAATAAAAATATAACCGAGATCCATACAAAAGTGTTGCAGTTCTATGCCCCCTCCGCACCATTGCCCTGTCAAAACACCTTCGTCGAGCGACTGTTTGAATACGTAGGCAGGCTGTGGCACACGGAACAGAACTGTGGCATAAGAATAGAATGGCTGTGGTAACTATAAGGTGTCAATGGGAAAAACATACTATGATGTACTTACCACAAAACCCATGACAACGTTAATACAAAATATACCTACTCTCAAGGAGCGAAAACATAATTTCTACTGCTTGTTGCCGATGCGGTTGAAGCCGGGGCGGCGCGGCGGCGGTCGCATTGCCCCGTCGTCGTCGTCACCCGGGTTTGCTCAGGCAAACAGGCAGGTGTTTTTTTGTGCGGGACTCACGCATACAAATACGATCGCTTCAAAGTGCTGTATAGATTAAGGCGCATACACCACCTAAACTAGCGCCACCACCTACTTTATGTTATTATTCTGTTTAACAAAGGAATTTTCAAAAATCCTTCTTCCAGTTTGTGATACCTATCATAAGCTTTTTTTTAATGCCTCTGTAATAGTTTTATTCTATTTAGTTTAGGAAGAGATACGAAGTTGCACTTGGTGGCCACCAAAATCTATTTTCGTATCTCTTCCTAAACTAAATAGAATAAAACTATTACAGAGGCATTAAAAAAAAGCTTATGATAGGTATCACAAACTGGAAGAAGGATTTTTGAAAAATCCTTTGTTAAACGGAATAATAAGACAAATTAGGTGGCGGCGCCACTTTCGGTGGGGTATGGGCCTTAATGGTTGTTTTAAGAATGCTCCTGCTGTATGCTGTGTAATGCCACGTGCTCTCCAATTCAGTGCGACCGGAAGGAGTAGAAAATAAAATGAGGGTGCCTACGTGCCTACTCACTCTATATTGCTTGTCTTCAGTTCTCTCCATGGTTTTTCACGTGATGCATAAGTTTTGGTTTGGCACCCTTTGCTAATCCACGAAAGCTAAGCTAGCTTTTAAACAAGTACCACTGATACCAAGTAGATGGCGCTACTGATTTGAATTTTCACTATGTATCCCTTAGATGAATTATACCTAGATGGTTGGCAAGCGTGGCCGTGAAGAGAGACAGAGTATACGAAGTGGTGTTGCCATGCAATTTTTTTACCCTGACTAGGTTCGTAATTTCATGTCTGGTAAAGCCGTATGGTGCAGGCTTAGAATTTGTAATAACCGAACTCTTCTCTTGGGTATCGTATGAGGCAACTAAGGGACATACACCGGGGGGCGGGCAGCAGCGCCTCTTCCAGAATAGATCTACCATCGAACCGAACTGCGATTCGCAACGCGCATGCCCAGCGTGAGGATTATAAGCATTACCCCTGATCATCATCATCAGCCTATGAATGAATACATTTTTATTTCAGACAACACAGTCTATACCAGTCCACTGCTGACTACGGATTCCTAAAATTTATTTAATTAAGTACCTACCTTAGTATGCGGGAATAGGTAAACTGAGCATTGAAATAAAACAACGTTTAGGTATCAATTTTATTTTCTGAAATTTATTACCACCGCTACTTATACTACTAGCTACGTGAAGAAATAATTTGAAACTCTTTAAAATATTATACTTTATTTACTATTAACTTATACAAAACATTTTGACAAAAATATTATTGCTAGGGAATCTATTCAAACACGATAAACAGGCACAGACTTACAATAAAAAATGCACTTTGGAAATCACATTTCTGCTAAGTATTTAATATTACACAGGAATTGCCAAGATAAGACAACAAGAACAAGAAATTCAAAAGCACTTTATATTATATGCCTGCCTACTTCAGATAAAAGTGCAGAGAAAACCATATAAATGACACTATTTATACCTCAAACACAGTATTACCTACGTCCTTGCTTATTTATACAAATATTATTATGTAATAATGACTTTTTTGATTCTTAAGACAGTTATATTAATATTTATTCTCCACAAATACACATTAATCATAATATTGTACGTACTCTATTAAACTGTACTTATTAATTTACACTGTGTGGTTGTTTGTGTGTTCTGGATTGTATTTCTCTTACAAACTCAAAGTTTTCATGATTTCCTTCACGTACCTTTCCCGTAGTATTTATCTTACATGCCTGAAATAACATGTTGAAGGAAATATGAATATTATATACATATAGTACCTACTTTAAATATGGCAAGTATTAGTAACACCAAATCATTTAAATATTTTTGAATTTGATTTGAATAAAATAAATAAATAAATAATGCTGGACAATTCACACAGCATTATCTAGCCCCAAGGTAAGCAGAGCTTGTGTTATGGGTACTAGATAACTGATATACGTAATATTATACATTACATAGATAGTTTTTTTTTTATTATACATAGAAAACACCCAGACCAACGGAACAAATTTCTGCAGATCGTACACAAATTTGTTCCGAGGCGGGGATCGAACCCGCAACCTCTTGCGTCGCAGGCAGACTCTCGCCCGCTGCGCCACTGAGGTCGTCGTTAGTTATGACATGTATTTATTTATTTTACTTAACGTAACGGCACCGGTAATCGACTATACCCCAATGATCGACAGAGAAATTTCTAACGACAATCTTACGCATACGCAACAAAAAAAATACCACGACAATACCACTAATTTGTGACGTAAGTATCGCTTTGTCATATTGACAGGTGATATTTGTGATCGGCCTTACCGTGTCAAGATGGCGATGTGATAACGTCGGTCTCCGGGAAAAAAATCAAAAACATCGAAATTTATTAAGGAAATCCTTAAGGAGGTTGGTCTAGATTTTTGTTTATAAATGCTTTACCATTAACCTGTTCTTACAGAGTTTTTATTTTATGGAAAGCTGTTAATATTTTTGGAATATTTTGTTTATTAGTATGAGAGCTAGAATTTCATGGAACCGTTTTGGGGGGGTGTCGATCACTGGATTACTAAAATTTCATTTTTCCAGTCATCGACATGAGTTGATCACTGGATGTCGATGTATGGTTCCAAATATTTTTAGATGGCGCCAAGAAAAAATTATACTCCCAAACAGATGAGAGATGCAATTGCAGCAGTAAATGAGGTGAACCGATAGCCACTGCAGCTATGGATTACCGCGGGTCACACTTCATAACAAAAAAAAATCTAACGGATCCACAAATTTTCGCGGCTAGTTCCTCTCGCCAAACATATCTTGAAGGTATGGTCCAGTGCTCGACTCCCACTTGACCTCACGAAAAAAAAGTGAATGACAAACGCTTGTTTTCCCATGGTCCCGAACTTGACCCATCTAAGATTTTCATAAGAAAAAATACACCAAAACTAGAGCAAAACACTGTGTTTTCGCGGCTCGCTTCGCTCGCCGATAACTTGGAGTACTTTTCGGTTGTGTGTTCCCCTCTCCCAAATGAATTTCTGGCTACGGCCCTGGGTATATTCTTGGTTCTTCTTCGCCTCCCCCCCCCCTCCTTAACAGAATCATGGCTACGCCCTTGCATAAATAAGTCAATATTTTATCGTATACGATGTGATCTCAAAGTGCCTTAATTAGTTATTAATATGCCTATTATGTTTATGTAAGTGTTTTCTTTTTATAAATATAAGTTTGATGTGTAAGTATAATTAGTATGTTGATTTTTTGTGATCTCAAACTCAAATTAAGTACGTAATAATAATAACAGATTATTAGCCTTTCAAATTTCTGTTGTTGATTTCTGATTATCTAATACTTAGTTAATTCTTTTGATAATATTTTTGTTACTTTATGTTCCTAAAATAAACGTATTTTGGATTATTTGTATTTATTTCTTATTTTACCTTCCAATAAAAAACCTTAAGCGTTGTATGCACGTTAATTTCCTTTATTATTTAGTGTCGAATATAGGGTGCCAATTACTGGAGCGTAGTCGATTATTGGGTGTCGATCATTGGAGAAATGTCCATTACTAGGGAATCATTACTGGGGATTAGTGTGTCCATTACTGGAACTTTGGTGTTTTCTTCATAAAACATAATTTATAGAAAAACTATATGCTTATAACATTCCAATTTATATGTACCTTGTATAAGAAATATTAATGATCATTTACTCAAAACTTCGAGGCTCCAACTTTTAAAATTTACGAGTAACATCCACAGGCGTTCAGTAAAATCCTTAAGGTGTCGATTATTGGTGCCGTTACGTTACCAGTCTTGTAACAGCACGAGGGAAAAGATATGTTTGCTGTTTCTTTTTATGAAAACATTTTCATGAATGGTTTGATACAAATTCTTGATTTTTTTTTGGGTTCCCAAATTTTTGCGACCCGAGGGGCTTCTATCTATCCAAAGCAGACGTTTTCATTACTACGAGACGGTTCATTGTTTTTGGGAAATCTGTAAAAAATTAAAACATATTTTAAGTTAATGTGGATGTAAGTATTTGAGAATATTTTGCGCCATGTTTGGGGAATTTTATTGTCGAGTGCAGGCAACCCTAAATTTACGTAATTTTAGGTTATGTTCATTAGAATTGGCACAAAACATAATTTTTGAGCCTTGTCTCAATGGAAATCTATGAATCTATAAGTTTTGAACCTTTTTTAAGTCGAACGAACTTGTACTTACAAGTGGAATGATAAATTTGGCACTTTTCGTTCATCTTCACTTTAACATCAAATAACATTGCATCACATCATCTTTGCTTCAAGTATATATTGTTGTGAGATGCAGGAATGTCCGCAGAGTCACTTTACCACATTTAATTAACAAAAAACATTATAAAGGTCGAATAAACAAATACTGTGTTGAAGTCCATCGATGTGCCCGGCATATTTGTTTAGCACATAGATGAGCTAAACAATGAAAAAACTGGCCACGCGGATGAAATAGGAATAGGGCTCATTCTATCTCATTTTTTCTCAGGCTAGAAGCATATTTTGGTCTCTCTCTTGTGTGAATGAGATGGGCATATGCAGAGCTCTATACCCTTCTTCCTCTAAGATGTATCCCCTTCTCGTTGTGCAGATGGCGCTTGCTGTTTTGCGAAGATATAAAATCTCTTGATTATAGACGTTGAGTTAGTTTTGGACATATTATTGCCGACAGCCTTAAGGCGCATACCCCACCCAAAGTGGCGCATAAAAGGCAGCATAGGGCGCGCTGGTAGTCAGAGGTAACATTCTGGCCGCAGGTTTTCCCTGTGTTGGCAAGGTACGTATACAGAGCAAACAAAGTTAAACTAGGTACATATGTTTAAAGCCAAAATATGTGCACGGGAAGCTTGTGGGTTAGTCTTACCAAAACTCACCAGCGACCCTTCGTATCCAATATAATAATATTTTCAGGGTGATGTTGGGTTGGGGCTGCCTCACTTCTGCAGTGCATCGGGAATGTTTGCAGAGTACCTAACAGAGTGGCTTCGAAGCCATCATCCGCAAAAACGTGCATGCCGATCCGCAGAGTGCGGGACAGCCATAATAGCATCCTGAAAACCATAGCGGATAGATTCTCACCGCCAGCGCCGGTGGGTGTGAGCATGACAGCCGGCATTCCATGTGCGTCAAAATAAAATAAATAAATAAAAATAAAAAAATCCGGCAAACATCTCTTAAGATCCCTCTGGGAACGAGGCATTTCAAAAAGCCTTTATTATATTCAGTACGGGTGTGCTCTAACAAAAAATCCTAGGATCCTACGTGTACGTATACGTATCTTTGGCTCTAACCAGCGTCTCGCACTCTGGGTAATCTCTAAGAAAATAATATAAGTACCTACCGATTCTATTTTTGTTTTGAGTAACTGCAACACCTCTCGTCAAACGAACTAAATGTAGCTTTACCTAGTCTTCGAACAGGTTGTTATAAACAGGTGGATAACTGTAGGTAATGATTCCCCTGTAGATGGCGCTAACGGCGCTAGAGCCGTAAGAGGTCCCAAATGTTTTCGACAACCCGAGTGTGTTCTAACCAACTAAGCCACGAAATCCATAGTCGCTTCGCTTTATATCTACTTTTCTAATACATTCTCTAACATCATCATCACCCTATATTAGTCCACAGCTGGACATGCCTCCCCTAATGAGCATCATAGCGCCCTGTTTTCAGCTTGCCGCATCCAGCATCTGGAAACAGTCTTTCGCCAATCGTCATCACACCTGGTCGGAGGGCGTCCTACACTACGTTTGCCGAGTCGTGGTCTCCACTCAAGAACACGTTTACCCCAACGGTTGTCGGTTCTTCTCAAAATATGGCCGGCCCACTGCCACTTCAGCTTGAGCTCCTTTTCCTTATTCGATGCGAATCCTATACTTCAATGAAACTCCGAGCATTAGCTTAGGTCGCTCGGCGATTTGAAACTGGTGGACCAGCCCTACCGTGAGTGTCAACGTCGCAGCTCCGTAGGTCATGACGGGTAAGAAAGCACCGATTGAAAACTTTCGTTTTCAGGAATTGCGGTATTGATGACAAGAAGATTTTCGTTCACTGACCACTGCTGGACCTATACCTAGGCCTCTTCTTTTTCTAGCATTCTTGAGCCAACATAGATTAGGCTAGTCTTAACGAAGGGTAGTAATGAAAGGTGTGCCTTAAAATGCTACTTTCAGACGCCTTTGAGCTTAAATATCTAACGATCTGATTGAAATCTTCAAGAAAATTCAATCAAGAATAGAAGTAACATCAAACTTGTATTTACAATTAAAACAATTAAGCTACCTGCAGACTGTTGCACACAATCTACAGGTAGCTCTACTGATCCATTATCAACACCAGTCGCGCGTGTGTCCAAGACGCTGCCTGCATTGCCCCACTGCATGTCAATTGTCAATGCTGATTGCGTAGCTCCAGATACTCATCAGGTCACGGTTCGCTGTGATACTTACTTCATTGTCTTGAGCCGAATCGAACTGCCTTTATTATACCTAGTGCCCTCATAATGTCATCATTCTGACCATCGAGCAGTTGGTCCTCTGCTTGTTTGTTATGTCTGCTCATGGCCACCTATCCGACTTTGACGTCTATCGGAGAATTCTGAGGTACCTACTTAATCTCTGTTTGCTTTAGGTGATTTTTTATTGTGCCGAGCTAAGTTAGGCACGACAGATCATCATCATCATACGCTGCTAGGTATAGACCGGTAGGTCAGTTATTATAAGTAAAAGTGTACCTACTACCGTCCGATGTCACTGACGCTATATCGGCGCAATCCTATAAGTTCTGATTAGTGAATAATTCATCGGAAATGTCGGTCTGTTTTATGACTTATTTTGTGGTGTAGTACAATAAAGAATTTTTTATTGTATTGTTTAATTATATAGGTAGTAAATATTGCTGGACTATCCACACAGTATTATCTTGACTCATTTTTTAATTACCTAATACATACGCAGATAGTTTACATTACGCATGTAAGCGGGTTAACTACGAACCTTATTTGTGTTGGAAGAACACCAAAGTTTCACAAGAAACCAAGTGCTCGGAGGGATGCGGAACTCGCGCGTCTAGAACCGCACGCATCCTGAAGAAGTCCCTCGTTAAGGGAGGTAACGTTGGTGTTCTTCCAACACAAATAAGGTTCGTAGTTAGCCCGCTTATATCATTAATGAATTCGTCAAATTACATAGATAGTTACATAGATCGTTAAATTTTTTAATTGTAGAAAACACAAATATCTGCAGATGGCGGGAGCGAGCGAAAGTCCGCTTGCGTCGCAGGAGGTTGGAAATACGATTCCCGTCTCGGGACAAAATGTTTTCTCGATCTGCAGATCTTTGTTCTGGGTATTTTCTATGTACCTACCTACCTACTTATAATAAAAATTATCTATCTAAGTAATGTATTGTATTAGGTATATCAGTTATCTAATAGATACCTACCCAACTAACAGAATGTATGCTTAGCTTAGGGCTTGATGAAGGAAATAGTCATGCATTTTTTTAAAGCACCACCATAACCTAACCTACTATCCATTTGAGAATAAAATGAAAGTTTACTTTATAGATACTAAACGTACCTATAGGTTGAGGTAAAAACAAAACCAAGATAAATAAAACAAGAATGTGCTCTATTTTCATATATTCATCGACAACATAGTCACGGTAATAACAAACTTAAATAATAATGAATAATTGAGACACAGATACCTACTACAATGACCAGGTCGACTGACCTATAGAATTGAATATTTATTAAACATTTAAGACAGATTGTAATCTACACGATTTCACAACATTTATAATAAAATTGAGTACACTGATTTGTGAATAAAATTGTACTTAAGTAAAAAAAATGTTAGCTGTATTATGGACTGAACATAAACTTTCCAAGATTTAGATAGGTAATTTATAAACAAAGAATGATTTGATGAATCTAAAAGTTGATGCAAAACAGGTAAAACCAACATGACGTAATCATTTATAGGTTATGATATTGTTAAGTATGTACTCAAAATAAAAGTTACCCAAGAAATTTGTACCTGCACATTTCTGAAAATACTTTAATTTACAAAGAGGTTGTATCAACGTACTCGATACCTAGCGGATTTTAAAATGTACCTAATTGAGAAGCAAATATTCAGCCCATACCAACACGAAACTTTGAAAAACAAATTTTAATTTCAACAAATCTGTATTAAAAGAATGAAATAATGTCTTATTAGGAACACAATCGATAATGAGAAATAAATAACAATATACTTAGACAAATAACTCGTATTCGTAAAACATATTTCTAAAAAGTTTTTTCAGTTCAAATCAGTTATTTGATACTATTTAAACAAAGTAGAAACATGCTTTTAGAATATGTTAAAATTGTAAAATAAACAAAATAATATAACATATTTCATTTGAAATTATATAAATTATCAGTATGTTTTTGTGACCCCTATAACATTAAATTACATCTAAAAATGTTTGTATAGCATATTGAAATCATCAAGAGCATGATTACAGTAGTATATTAAGACATCGATTAATAACAACGAAAACTATTATTTACTTATTAAAATATCCATACACATTCAGAATCTTAATACTTATGCGTTACGAGTATAAATAAAACGATTTTGTAAGAAATAAAGTTATGTCATTAAATACCAGAACTATGTAAACGAATTCACTCGCCGATTCATCCATGCTTCACAAATACCTGACAAAAAATTTATTCAAATTCAATAAGTCAATAAATTACAATACCTATAATATGCTGAATCGATCGACATAAATCCATCGTATATGCAAGAAAATAATGTCTTCCCTTCTAATAAAAATTATAATTATGATAAGTATATCCATTTGCTCGTATACATGTTATTATCGTATATGCACGTCACACTTACAAATATGTTTATATAAAGTAACACATAAAAGCTGACATTTAATATAGCATAGCGTTTAAATAATCGCACATTCAGGTTCCAAAATGTCGTCAATTTTTGGTATTATTGTGTAAGACTATGTATTTTTCCTTTGATAACAGCCTAAATGTGCGAAGTATGAATTTTACTAAGGAGTACCTATATAATAATTTACTGTAATTCTATAGCTGATTATATGGGAAACGTTGCACAACAAGCATAGTTCTAACACTTATTGATTATCATATTACTCTGTATTCTAAAGAAGCTGGTTACATGATCTAAATTCTGGAATGGTAAATATATTGTAATGAAAGTTTATGTTGTCACAGGGGTGACAGAAACAGGACAATAGATTCAATATCTCTGATATCCGCTATAGGAAAGGTAAATAATTCTAAACCTGATACCCACCGAAGTATAGAATCTCAATAATGAGAACATAATATGAAGACTATCGGATATAGAAGGGATTAAGGTACTAATCCTCGTAAAAGGTCACAAGCATCCTGAATTCGGTCTTGATATGGACCAGATTGGATAGGGCTTTACAGGTGGGTATCGCATCACGGAATCAGAGGAAACACTGAGTGCTAATAAATCTACGAAGGTAAGAAGTTGACTACTTAAGTGTATATTTAATATTATCACATACATTTGGGAGAAACCATAAATAACTTGTCATGACGTCGAATCGTGCGTGTTGTTAGTATTGATACCTAATAAATATAATATGATATACGAACCGAAACCGTTTCTGAAGATGCATATCAATACTAAAGTAGGTAGGTATTTAAATTAACTATCACGAAGGTAATACATAATTAGTACTTATTTAATTAATCCGATTTTTTCAATAATAATAAATTAATGTTTAATATAATTACAACTACAAAATCCACGTTGTGATACAAAAAATAATATTGAACTAATTAGTCAGTTCGAACAAAATGGCACTTTGCAAAGATTGCATTGTTTACAATGGGATCGAGAAAACAAAAATATAAGAATCAATTTTGACGCCAAATCGCCTAACGCTTGCCTCTCAGGGTAATACCACATCGGCCGAATAAATAATATAGTATATTTTTACTATATAATAAATGTATTTAATTTTATATAATTTTGAATTTTAATTCTAAATTTATATATAGATAAGCACGTTCGTTGGCGACGCAGCGACGCGGGACGGGACTCGTCACGCGCGCCGCGCTGCCGCCTCTCCTTCTCATCGCCGAACCCATCCCAACACTTACTGTGGTCAAAAATTTGGAAGGCACTTCTACTTTTCAAAAATTTTAAATTTTAATTTTCTTTTATGAACACATTAGCCTAAACTTACACAATAGAAAATATGCGTAGTAACATTTACCAAAATTACGCAATTCATTCGAAACGTATAGGCCATATAATTTTTTTTCATCTAGATTAAAACTTTCTTTCCAAAAGGACAGCCAAATAGTAAACATTAGTTCAGGAATCGCAGTTAAATTTTCATTCAATAATTTGGTCTTTTTATTTTATATTCTAATTTCCAAACTTGAACCAAATCAGATAATCCCAAACACCAAACAATAGTTGAAGTACCAAGGCCACTTCGAGACTTATTATAAATCATGCGGTAACATTTGTAGCGACGAGACATTGCCCGGGTGCATGCACCCTCCTACCTACATACATACATATTTTATAATAGGACGCCAACGAGAATGCCAACAATTTATAAATCATGGTATACCCTTGCGGCACAAACAATACGCACTAGAAATTTCTCCCCGAAACTATTAAATAAAATAAAGTAAACGCTATGGGTTCGAGAAAGTCACTGAAATCAATTTGTACATGCGCGCCTTACGAGTGGTCGGAGGGCCACGAGCGTGGTCCGCCGCCAGCGCAGGGGCAGCCTACAAACATGACGCGTACAGCTACAAGTACCTATATTGAAACGTTATCCTAACTATGCGTAGAGTGTCACAAACAGACGCTGGGCCGAAGCCAGACGCGGTAGTGCTTCTACAACTAAGCGGCGCCTCGACCAGAACTAAACATTGGCGGAGCCTACAGAGATGCACTCAAATTTGAATAATACAAGTTTAACTGTTCAAATAAATCGAAATTCCGATAAGGAAAGCAATCAAGGCTTGTTTTATTATAATCCGCTATCGATCAATCAAAGAACAAAAAGGCAGAGGGGAAGTGAAAGTCGAGGGTCGGAGACGCCGCAGACACTTTTTAACCTAACATTTGGAACGATCACTACTGCCTAAAGATACATCTATACATTTGGCGACCACTAATCTAAGTACGTGAGTCGCGGCGGGGGACTCCCCACATCTACCTACTAAACACCAACTAACATCCATCTGACCGAAGGAAAGGATCCACGACAAGGTAACATCTAAAGCTAATACAATGATTTCATCTTAAACACGAATGCTCCTGAATTACAATGATTAAGGTATACGGAACAGTCTTTCGAATCGGGCCAAATATTTTTAAAATTTTGTCATCCCTACCAGTCGCAAATGGGTCTAAGATGTACCTAAGTACCTAATGTTGAAGCGTACACAGACAATATCGATATTACACTTAGAGTACCTACATTCTAAAACGATATATCGAGAGGCATCGCGGGTTCGATTGGGCCCTTGTCCAGCCTCTCGATAACATACCATATCAACAAAAGATCAATTTCACTGAAACACACATTCATATTGAATACTACTTCCAAATAACAAATCATAATTCGTAACTAAATAACAAGCATCTTATTGCACAGCAAATTCACAATAATTTATTAAACAAAAAAATAATGTCGATTTATAAAATTAATTAGCAGTAGGTAAATAATTATAGTAATGCATAAACGTTGCCAGATTCAGAGCCTCATTATTCTTCAGACCGAGATTGCAACCTTTACGAAACAAGCTCAGCGCGACAACCCATCCCAAAATAATACACATTACCGAAGTGTAATGGCTACGGATCCAACAGAAAATATTATGCCGAATCAAACGATACTACAGAAAACATAAACTTTTTTAGAGTAATAAGTAAAATGACACAGAAGAGACGAGTCAAACGACCAGAGAAGCTAGCCTTAGGGCTGCCTGGAACGCGCATAAACTGCTCGGTGAATGCACGGCGCGGTAGGTAATTATCTAGCCCATGGACGAATGCTGGAGCCTCATCTTTACGTAGAATTATTTATTACTCTAATGCCGTAGCCAAAGAGCCGTGTGGCGTCTTGTGAACGCCTTTAGATAAACTCTCCCTGTTGAAGATATAAAACGTCACCTTAAAGAGGTCGTTGGGATTATGTTGATGAACATTTTCTAATTAGAATCAGAGTTCAACTTCAAAGATTTGAAGTGGTGGTACTACAACAGATAATACATAACAGTGTATTTAGTACAGTTGGATCAGAAAATTAGGCTTTCTTACACCACTATACATAGAATGCAAGAATGTCAAATTGAAATATTAGAATTAACAACTCTTTGTTCGAAATTTATAAATTAACTCAGAAACTACATTCGAGGTTCATGGCAAAGGTCAATCAATGAATGGACTTTTGCAGCCAAACTGATAGAGCATTAGTCCCACGGGCTGGTGCAAGGCTAGCCGTAATTGCCATTGCTAATACGTGCATAGCGTATAGTGGTGTACAAGATGTGGTCTTCAATAGTAGCTGACAGGGCCGTTGCGGTTCTGCATATAATAGTAAGCAGCGGGCATCTGCTGCATTCCCAAGGCCGTCGCACCCGGAGGCAGCGGCGACTGCAGTAGGCCGGCGGTGGCCATTGAACCCGGGGAGGTGCGGGCCTGGGCCAGGATCCCTGGGGAGATGTTGTGAGCCTGGGGCATGTTGGGCGAAGTGCGCGCGTGCATCATGGTGGGCAGCGCACCCAGATGTGGCATGGCGCTGAGCGGGGAGCGCGCCTGCACCGCCGCCGAAACGCGCGCTGGCGAAGTGCGCGCCCCCGGCCTGCTGGGTGACGTGCCGGCCAGGTACACACCAGGGAAGGTGCCAGGTTGGTACATACCGGGCGAGACGCCGGGCTGGTACATGCCGGGTGATGCGCCGGGCTGGTACATGAAGGGTTGGTACATGCCGGGTGAATACATGTTGGTCGATCCGTTCTGGTATATGTTGGGCACAGTGCTAGCCTGGGTCGTATTGGGCGAAGTGCGCGTCGCTCGCTGCGCTTTGGGCGAGGAGCGAGAGCGTGGCGAGACGCGCGCGGCCGCACCTTGTGTGGTGGGTGAGTAGCGGGCGCGGGGCGAGATGCGAGCCGAGGCTCCTTGCGCGGTGGGCGAAATGCGCGCACGGGGCGAAGTGCGCATCGGGCCGGGCGGCGGAGCAGCGGGCGCCGCGCCCGCGGCCGCGCTTCATATGTCCATACGTGCATCCGTCGCGGACGGGTCGGTGTCCACGGAGGCGGGCGAGGCACCCTGTCCATTGCGGGAGACGGGCGTCTTCGGCGGACCCATTTCGGCGGAGTCGCGCTCGCTATAGCGGCTATCGGGGCGGGGAGAGGCAAACGGGCGGAAAGGCTCGGCGGGGCGCGCTGGCTCCAGGGCGTGGCCCGGAGGTGGCGGTGAGCAAAGTGGTGATTCGAGGCCAGCGGTTAACGGCGAGGGCAGGCGCGGAGAGTGCAGTGGCAGTGGCGGCAGACCCATGTGTGGAGGGTGGTCGGGCGGCCGCTGGGCCGCCACCACCATGTTGCACATCTGGCGCCGCAGGCCGTGCGCCACGGCGGCCACGGCGGCTGCAGCCGCGGCGTTCGGGGACACGCGTCCCTCGCGACCATTTCCGCAGCCGTTACCCCCTGCGGGCACAGCGCTCGGCCCACCCGCAGCAGCGTCCTGAAACAGCCACGACATCCTACAATGCTTATCTCCGGTGGACGAGACTTACTTCTACCACCTGACCCAACAGAATGTGCACGCTTTGAAGATCGCAAACGCGTTTTCGCTCTGCTGACAAGTGACGAACCTTAACGGCTAGCATTTACACAGGTACTGGTTTCGCTAGGTGCACGAGTTCGTCTAATTTAGATAACGAGAGAGCAGAGGCTCCGTGCACCGCACGATCCCAGGACCCTTTGGGTCGCAGCGAACGGCCCGACCGCGGTGGGGCCGCTCGGTGCGGCCAGCGGTCGCGCGGTACTGACCGTGATGGCAGGGTAGGTCGGCATCTCGACCTCGCGCATGTGAGCGTGCGCGTTGTGCGGCCCTTGCGTCTCGCGGAACACCACGGCGCGGATCACGCCTCGGATGTGGTCGTCCGGCCACACACCCAGCAGTATTCTCTGCGGGCGCCCACGTCCTTTCGGTCTCAAATCTGGAATGTCGCATAATAGTAAAACGTGAACGGGCCGGATTTTCTAGCTGATGACCGTCTACTCCTATTATATGTATAACTTGAACAGTGAATGATGGCCGATGCGAAAAGAACCCTTCACTTGGTTTTTCTGTAATTCTATATTATTTCAGCTTGTAACAGGGGTGGGGCAAGTTATTTAATCGAAATATAACAATTTAAATGTTAAATTAATTTGTGTATTAAAGTCATTTAAAACGGGATATTTACCATGATTCGATTTTTGAGTTTTCCAATATTTCGGCACAGTTTCATGCGCCATGTAATTATTTAATGTTATAGTAATAACCATGATAGTTTTATAATTTGTGTAAATCAATACAGGGTATAGAGTTTAGGTGAGGAGGCGATATACTTTTGTTAACATTATTTTCACTATTGTTACCAGGCCAGGTGGGCGCAAAAGTCTGGAGGCTAGGCTAGGGTGAAAACGGATTGGAGGACTTAGTGGGTCAAAAACTTTTTAGAAGCTTCGATTATGCCCTGATGAACATATTTTTACTGCAGGGAACATCGAGGTATCCGCCGGCCAATCATACATTTACAATGAACACTCAGAAACCGTCCGAATCAAAAAAACTTTTGATATTCTGGGTCACCATTTTAACGAGTGTCATTTTAATACTCGGACAGTAAGCATTTTTACCACTCGAATGTGTCAGCCTCAAGAAATCAGCATTGAACATTGATTTTAGTTTAGCATTTGTTACGATATTGTCTTTGTTCTAAATTCATTAATAGAGAGGTTAATGTTTTTATATTTATTTTTATGTGTGCGTTTATGTTTCTTTTTGTTTATTGTAAAAAGGCTACTTTGCAATCACAGGTTCAAAGATTTGTAAAATAATAGGAACAGTTAATGTAATGTTTTATATTGACTACACAGAAGCAGTGCTGTAACTACACTGAGTACTATCTTACTTACTACTTCTTGTCCGAACAAAATATTTTTATAACCTATATTTTTTATAATTGATAGGATGCTGAATGAAATTAAATGACAAACTAGATAAGGGTAACATTTTCCGATTGTTCTTATAAAAAACAGTGTTTATTATTTTCAGGTGGTCACTAACTTATAATTAAAATAAAATAAATTCGACTCCACTAATCTCTTGTTCCGTACTCACAGAACTTGTCACGGTTCTGTGCAAACTGTCTGTGTCACAACAAGTCGTAGACAATTTCGAGTGTCATTTTAGTAAGGTTCTGTTTTAGTTATCTACGGAGGAGTCGGCGGATACCTGATCAAACCCAGTGGATGACATAAAGTTGTGAAAGCTTTAGCAGACAGAACGTCGACAAAAGCAAACAGTGAAATTTTGAGACTTTCTCGTACTCGTTCGTGGGCTTCCTTTTATACATTTTTATAGATTTGAGGCGGTTTGGATGATTTTAGGGGGTCTCTTCATTTATTATCATGAGATATTACGAGTAAATTCCAATTGAGTAGAAATGTTGGCGGTCCGGTTCAATAGTTACGCGGGCCCTAGATGCCCGGCGCCTTTGCCCACCCCTTCAAGAATAGAACTTCATATTTCTGTTGATTTCACATAGGTACCTAATAAATAGGTAGGCCTTCATGCACTATTTGAGCTAAGTGTAAAGAAGCGTGCTTTCAACGCGCGTTTTGACAATTCCATATTAATAAGTACCTAATGGAGATGCGCGAACGCAACGATAATTTCACGTTAATGTGTGGTAATTTTAATGTTGCAAAATACGCGTTATAGGGGTATTTAAATTCTATGGGTTTCGACAAATCTTTGAAACAGTTAAAATAAATATTAGTTGTAATTATTTTTTGCTGTTAAACTTAATTTGAAATCACTCAAATCCAGTTTAGTGCTAGTCAAATTAGGCATGCATACGAGTATATTTGGCGACTTAATTGGCTCATTGCAATGATTTAAAAAAGAAAATCATATTAATTGTTATAATAAATAGGGTTATTGATAATTCAGTGACAATGCATGAACTGCAGGTTCTGCTTATTATCACAAACACGATCGCGGAAAAGCCAGTTCTTAATTTTATTATAATCAACTCTATTAAACGAAATAAAAAAACCGTAGGTACATAAGTCCGGAACCAAGTGAATTACTGAAGATCCATCTTCCTGAAATACTGTAATTACATACGTAATTGAGGGTAGAACAGTTTTTAAGATTAATTTCAAGCAAAGCCTCTATAGGGAACAATTATTAGAAGGAATAGTCCTATTATCAATACCTATTTTAAGAATTAAGACCGGATATCTTCACTCCAGACGTGTTTGTGATGATGTGTAGAATTTGTAGTTCACACAGTGTCAATAACCCTGTACCTACAATATAAATGTCAATTATTGCATTAAGCCATATAAGCACAACATTCACGATACTTATTATATCTAGCCAGCTCTAATAACAAGGACATCGACCAACGAACTAATCTACAAATCTTTATGTTTTTAACACTAAAAGTACAACTTCAAATTACAACGCATGCAAACTAAAAGCTTTTGTTCTGGAAATATCGCAAAGTATGCTTTAATAATAACTGAATATTTCCAGAAGATTGGTTCTGCTCTGTCATTCTACTTTGATAAGAACACCCATATCTTTAGTCATATCTTTAGCCTTGGAGTTTGCTTCGAGTGGAGTAAGAAAAGTCCTACTCCTCTCGAAGCAATCTAGGTAAGGTCGAAGCATCGTCATAGTAACGTAAAGGTCAAGCTTGTGACTGAAAATATGGGTTTAAGAGTGCGGTCCCACAAGAGGTACCTACGCTACGTAAGCGATGGAATAGATCAAATAATTCTTATGAAAATAAATTTCCCTTGATTGAACTGAATTGGATGGGGTTGACTTCAACACAACGTTGCATAAGAAAGTTTTGTCGCACTTTGTCAAGTCACTTTGCATGGAACTTGAACCAGAGTATCATCATGGAAGAAAGAGCAGAGTAGCTTAACTAATAAACAATACAAATAATGCCATTACGTCGCGTTGCAGAATTTTTTGCGTAATAAATAGGTACACGTAAAATTCGCATTCCTGCTTCCATTAGTAGAAGATATTATAAAAGGCGAAAAGAGTATTTAAACTAGGGCTACCACTTAAATTTTCTTATAATTAGATCAGACAAAAAAAAAATCCTTTCTTTCAGTTTGTAATAATATTTTTATGCCTCTGTTTATTAGCTTTATTTTCTTTAGTTTAGGCGCGAAATAATTTTTGGTGGCCACCAAACCTTATATTTTAATCGCTGCCTAAATTATACAAAACAAACAATAAAAGAGGCATTAAAGAGCGGGCATAATGCTTTCTGTTCACATTTTTTTCAACATTTTATTGGAGAGTACACCATCAGAAGGTTTTTGTACAACTGGAACGGACTAATCACGACTGTGACAACTAAATTAGCATGTAGGAACACGGACTAAACAAGTCAGGGGAGTCAGGGAAGTCAAGTGGAAATAAAAACCGAATAGATTAGGACGAAGAGTTCTTGAAGGATGGATGTATGATCAATTACCAGGAAAGATGCTATAAAGGTGTAAGATGACACACTCAGATAGCCAAAGCTGTTATGAGCATGCTGACAAGAAAATTACAGTATTGGAAAATCTTACTAAAACGAGAATAGTGTGAATTGCGGGTAAACGTGGGCGTTCTCAATGATTACCAAGTCGATTTTTTGTTTTATCAATAGATACTAGCAAATTATCTTGTAGGCATCTAAGTATTGGGTAAACCAGGACAGAAAAACGATGACGCCGCATACAAAATGTATGGTTAGGATAGCCGGCTAGATCGGCGAAGGGATTTGATAACGGGCATGATCTTCAGTTATGAAAAATATGATGATAAATAAGATAGAAACATTACGGCTTTTAATTAAGTACCAACTGATAGAATGGATTTTTTTATTTTTCCTTTGTTAAACGTAATAACAAGAAAAAAATGTTGGAGACACTAGAATTGCTACTCTCTTAACCTTAATGTAAATTAAAAATATAATGTCCATTGAACTATGTACGACAACGGTTAAATAAACTTATACTAACATCTAAAATGTCAGCTGAATGCCGTTCCAAAGGTTAGTCTTACAGTAAAGTATCGTTAAAAATACTTATAGAGCCGTCTCGTAATGACGTACGTAATAAGTATTTTTTTGGTGATTTTTGTTAGTATTTACAATAAAAACCCTGTCGTATAATGTTATGTTTACCAATAACGCAAATAATGTCCAAAACTTTACGTCAAACTTTGTGGTAGTGTGTTTTATGCTAAGTCGGTAAACATAAGCTATATATGACTAAACAAATCTTTGCAAAAACTCAGTCTTACTTCACGCTTCTAAAAGTCTGTCAGGTGCCTGTAGAGTAGAATATCTTCTTTAGACGTTCTTTGAAAAAAGAAGGAGCTTCTTTGGCTGTAATTTCTCCGTTATTTATATACCGATTTGAATGATTCTGATTCTTTTGCAGTTTTAAAGAGGATGACCCCAAGGTGGTTCCTTAAATTTGTTGCAGGGAAATTAGAAATAATCTCGTAAATGTTAAAAAACTGTTTAAAATTAAATGCAAGCCAAGTTTTTAGTTTGACAATCAAATTGTGAATTATAAACTGCAAAGAGGTTGTAATGAAAAAAACGGTAACCTCGGTAACCACCCGAAACTCACATTTTCCATTTACCCATATTACCCTACGACGGTTTCGTAAATCACTTCATCGTACTGCATTACGTTTTTAAATATCACCAACCAAACTTTGCCGCGTGTTTAAGGAAAGTTAAAAGAGACTTTAATTTAATTATACTCAAGAATTTTTAAGAAAACCTTTTTGTGAGTAGAAAATAACTGTTTAAAATTAGTAAAATACAATTGTCATATTGTTGTTTTTATTTGGATATTAATTAATCAAGCACCCGTTCTTTCACGTTTATTGCTCGTATGATTTAGGTAAACGTAATAAATTGTGTCAATTTTTATCAAAACCAATATAAAACTTAAAACTGCCCCAGCCCAACAACATAACTAGTTTTTCAGTTTACCAGTGATTTCAAAACACTTCATAAAGACGGAATAAACCTACAACGCCGCTCCAGTTCGAGGTTTATCTACTTCGCGTAAACTTTCAAGTCAAAAACTACAGACACCAAGACAGTCAACAAGTAGATCCAACTAGTTCATTCAACGAGAGTTGGCAACTTTACGTAAATCTTTAACTTAATGCATGGCCAACTCGCGATCAGCGAACATCGCAGTGAATTTAGAGTGAGTTTCAACCGTCAGATCGGCAATACAAATGACATTCGAAAGTAGTAGTTTCCAATGTCACTTACATGTGATGCACGTACCTGCTCCCCCGTCAGCACTCGGGCCCAACATATTGTGGACCCGGTTAGCGTACAGTACGAACGTAGGATATGGTATGTCGTATTTTCTAGCAGCTTGGGACAGCGATAGGCCTTCCTTGAGTACGGAGAAGATGGCCTCGGCCATGGTTTCTGGCCTCCAGGACTTGAGAGGACCGCGTTCTCGCAGGCGCAGATTGTGCACCATGTTCTGATTGGTGCTCCAGCATTGTTGCCAGAGGGACTGCATCCGGTATTGGTAAGTCTCTGCTGGAGGAAGACAGTGAGAGAGTTAGTAGTCATTGTATCTAGTTTTACCTGTGTAAGATCAAATGGTTTTGGCTCTCATAAAAAGCATAGAATATTTTTTTATTTATTGACGTATCTATACATTATTTTAGCCATTGCACCACTAAACAAACCGACGTTGGTTTATACTGTCAACATCATTATATTTCAATCATCATCGTTCTTTCTCTGATTTCACAACTTACTGGTATATAGAAAGACTTCAATGACAAAAAACATTGGAAAAAGCGGAGAAACCACCTCCACTCAGAATGGCGGCCATTTGAATTATTCAATTCCATTTGTGTAGGAAAAATACCGGTTTTTGATTTTTAAACATTGCAAGAACCAACTCTCTGCTTTAAATACAAACGATGACGTCGAAAACAGTTTGAAATACAAAACTAATTCATTGTAATTGTGTCTACAAAGTTATATTATTTGTTTTTAATTTCCTTTGCTAATAAATTTATTTTCTTTTATCGAGTACAAAGTGTACAAAGCAATAATGATGCTGGCTATTTACAAATAACAAAAACTAACACAACAAAAAATAAATTTAGATAAAACTTGCAATTAGTACCTAATTATTAAATTTAAATAGAAAACTGAAGAAAAAATAGTTTATAAACTACTTTGAAAATCAGTCATTGTTATAAATACAATCAATATTATGAAAACAGTTAAAGTTGTTAGTGCAAGTACAAACTGCCCTCAGCCGCAAACACTGACATTTTTCCACATAAGTCCTTTCTAATGTCATTAATAATGATCAAGAACAAGAAAAAAATACAAATTTATAATTTTTATCAAAATTAAACATTATATTACGTTTTCATGTATTTTAACCGAAAAGTAAACTGCGATGTTATCTATTATTTTGTATTTAAGCTGAGATAAAAACCAATCAGGCACTTATCAGGGGGAAGCCTGCGTCCAGCAGTGGACCAATATAGGCTGTTGAGAGAGAGAGAGAGGGAGATGTATGTGAGAGGTTTTATATCGCATAAAATAAACATGACAAGTATGTATGTATAAAGGCTTTTTAAATTTCAATCACAGCGAATTTGACGAAACCGAAATGTATTGTATGTATATTGTAATAATTTTCAAGAAAAAATATGTAGGTATACAAAAAGGCCTAGTATTATTCCGCAGATATAAAAAAAAATAAAGCGTAAAAAAATTAAGATGTTAAAGTTAACTTTGCCCCAAGCTATAAGCAGTGCTCATTTCATGACTGATATACACTACAATACTAATAAAATAAACCACATATATAAATAGATGTCTTACATTAAATTTAAAAAACCCCTAAATACCCCTACTAAATATATACAGATAGTAGTAACATTTGTCCCTAGGCGGGAATCGAACCCCCTCAACCCCCTGCGTCTCAGGCGGACCTTCGTCCGCCGAGCCACATTGGTCGTCTGACGAACAAAGAGATATACGGACAAATTGGAATTAGGTTCACTAAAACATAAAAGTACCTTTGAGCAATTTATATATTATATTTATAAATTATACAAAATTTATCAATTTTTAAGGCTCTTAAGTACAATATGCCGTGTGGTGCTGGTTTAGAATTTGCACAACCACAACTCTTCCGGTGGGTGTCGTTAGTCGCCACTAAGGGACATACACCGGGGGGCGGGCAGCAGCGCCTCTTGCAGTATAGATCTACCACCGAACTGCGATCCCCAACCCGCATGCCCAGCGTGGGGATTATGGGCATTACCCCCATGAGATAAAAACCAATGAGGCGATTATCAGGAGGAGGCCTGCGTCCAGCAGTGGACCAATATAGGATGTTGAGATTGAGATTGAAGTACAATATACTTTCCCAGTTAAACGCCTTTCTAAGATATCATTATTTGGCATTTTAATAAACTACCGTAGCTGGTAGTTTGTGAACCTGCTTCAAGATCAGCTCGATTCCTACTTGATATACTTTTCAGCAAGCCTGAACTCCTTAGCAGACCGGTTGTAGTACAGAGACACAACTGAATGTTATTGCATATCGCCCACCACCATCTAAAAGCTCCGAGCATGCCAGACTTCAAATGTTAAAATATATGAAATCAGGAAATAATATGACATATGGAAATATGAAGTAATGTGTCGCTACCTCCGGAAAACGCATACGTTGCGAGACGATATTATAAACATAAACATAAAAAATAAAACTTAAAAATATATTCATTTTCAGCAAAAACACATTAGGTACAGTAGTTAACTTAATGGGTAGGTACCCAAGTAACAAAAGCTCCTATAACCAAGGCGTTTTATCACCAAACTGTGATATAGTAGGCCTATAATGGTAACCATTGTGACTGCTTGTACTATAAAGGTTTTAAGCAGAACGATTTGGTTCTGTAAGATTAAAGAGCATTTAAGTTCGATAATTTAGCTCTTAGAACGCTTACAGGACCAAACATAACAATGTTTAAAGTGCTGCACTGTAAAAGATATGAAAAAACCGATTATGGTACTATTTAGTGCTATAAATAACCTCACTGACACTTTTATGTATCTATCTTGCACTAAAAATGCGTCTAAATAACTTTAACAGTGCAAGTGTTTTAGCAGTACCGAAAACACCAATTACAGGGTCATTTTGCACTATTAAAGTACCTTGCACAACAATTACGTAACGTTTTAGCTACATAAAAGCTCCCTCTACATCAATATGGGACTAGTTCTGTAAAAGTCATGAAAAATCATCTATAGTACTAAATAGTACCATAGCGACTCTTGGTGCAGCTGCTTAGTCACTCAATTCTAAATAGCTCTATAATGTGAGTTTGTGTTACTGCTACGCGACTAAAACGTGACATAAAAGCACTAAAATTCATAGTTATTGAACTAATTAAATTTATACCTGCTCTTCAGTATCAATTATATCACTAGTATTTTATAAATGGTGGATTTTTATCAAACATCTGATCGAAAACTAAAGTTGTAATGGATTTAAGGTCTCTGCGTCGTAATAAAGTGAGCGGTTATTATAAAAAAAAATGTTAAGAATCGATATAGCACAGCATTATCATCAATACGACAGGCTCGTGTCCAAAATATAATAACTGGTCAAGCGAACGCTGAAATTATTGCACATGGTTCCGCACAAAATATTTGTTTTGTACCACAACAGCGCTGTAGCAATATTATGCCTATTTCTCAAGCCAGTAAGGATGAAGAATATATGAGTGAGAGCATGTGAGAGTAACTCTGTTCAAAGTTCCTCAACATCGGAGTATTTAGATGAGGAGAGCAACAACGATGAACAACGCTGTGAATAAGAATTCCTCACCACGCAGTTAAAAATTTTATACATGTAAATTATGTTTGTATATGTTTATAATATGTTTTTGATATACCAATCAAATTATTGTACTTAAATAATATACAAATGCGATTGTAATTGCAGGCACAAAAAGTGAACTGTAAAGTTGAATCAATCAAATCAAAGATAATCTGCCTAACTTACAATTCAATAATGTATTTTGTCCCATTATTACACACTCTATGATAAAGTGATAAAGAAAAATACGTTAAGTGTATAATATGAAAAAGACTTAATGTTTTAAATAATTTTATCTAATATAATATAATATGATAATTACTATAATATAATATAATTATGTAAAGATGTGATTTAATTTATACTCTTAACCTGGTACAAATAGGAGCACCAGCCGTCAACAGCTCAATAAGTTATATTTTTGTAAAAAAAACATCGGTAGGCAGAATGTACCTACTCCTTAACCTGTAAATCAGGGTAGAAAAAACCCATAAATATATTAAAGATTATTTATCGGGTGCGGGGAGAAACTAGTATGTAGGTATTTATGGATAAAATAAGTAATAAAAACGAGTGAGATTAAATATTTTTTGTCTTGTGTGAGCTAGGTTGCAAATTAAACAAATTTAATTTGGTATTTATTTTATTAATGTTGCTAACTAATTTTAAATAGCGACAGATAAGCATTTCTTGAGGACTTAACTAAGGTGAAACAATTATTTAAACTTCTGCTCTTACCAGTACCACAAACTAAAGAAAAGTTATTAATAAGTTCCGACTTTTCATATTTTAGGGTTTCTTCCAGTTTTTGCAGCGAATCCAAAAACTATTGATGGGGTCAAATCTTATATCTTTTTAAAAAATCTTGTTGCTTTCTTCTTAAAAACTCTTCAACCTGAGCTTAGACTGAAATAATGCGTGACAAAAGTTGTTGTTGTGTTTCTTACTTTTTTCACTTCCATTTCCGGTTGTTACAACGGTTTATTCAATACGGACTTAATGGCTGCTTTTTCCTGATAACAAAAAAAAAGTAAAACTTGATTAACTTTTCTTAGTCTAAGGTCTGTGTTCACCAAAAGATAATTGCACAATTAATCAGCTTTGAGTATTTTTGCTCTAGTTTTAGTACCTATTAAATGATGTAGGTAGGTACCTAATAAAATGAAATAGTTTCTTGGTTTCCGTTTGGAATATCCAAAATAACTACATCGCAAATTTGGCCCCGTGCGCATTTAACGCGACTCCATAAAAAGAAAATTATTTTGACCATAGCATTTTATGTTTGAACAATGGAACCCTAATTATAATCAATAAGTGTTCGGTAAAAATAAATGGCTGCTGTTTGCTGGCATGATAGCACATTAGCAGCACGGCTGGAGCCAATGAGTACTATAGCAGTCATAGTCGGAACAAGTGCTTATTTTATTTATTTAAATTTAATAAAAACACGAAAATTATGAAGGCGCTTTGTCGAATTTGAAGTCAGCATGTAGGTTTTAACGATACAATTAATTCCGCAAGTGCAAGTTACGGCAGACTTGCACGTTACGTCTATGCAACAATGGTGAATGACATAAAGCAAAATAATAACTTACCGAAATATTAGTTTTCCTGGGAATACTCATTGGGAATACTCACGACGACACTTACGAAAAAAATCGCCAATAAATGTGATAAAAAAGATCACTCGAATCGTTTACAGTGCAAAAAAAGCTCTTTAAACATGTTTTGTTAACTTTATTAGTGCTAATTTGTGATATAAACGTTGCAGATGGCACTATTTTAGAACCAAAACGCGTTTCTCGTTACTTTTACATTTCAACTATAGAGCTGATTAATCACCGTAAGAGCCTTTATGTAATGTCTATAGAATCAATTAGTGATAAAACTAGGGCCTATTTGCGGTTGTATAAACGTTTACAAGACCATTATAGTGCTAATCTTTAACACTAATTAGCACATCGAAAACGTTCTCAGAACTTTTATAATACCAAATTTTGTTACTTGGGTAGGTAGGTAGAGTTTCATTATATTGTGTGACAATGGCCTGCTAAACTGATAGAGGTTATTGCTGAGGGTTTGGTTTATCTTTTAAGGCTTCTTGAAGCAGTCTGTGTATGGACACATTTTCAGCTTGGGTTATTCGTGCCGGCTATGTCCGTTCTCAGATAAATACCACTGTTATGTGACAAAGTTTAATGTTCAACCACTTATACGCCATGATTAGATTCCATCAAAGTTACAGTGGCTTCAAGTGACTTAGCATTTCAAATATATATTTAACTTTGTCAGAGGCACAAGTAATGATAAGTGTAGGACGTGCAGACAGGGTAATAACGTGCTAACACATGGCTTGTGCAATCCGAACTTATAACGACTCTTTCACACGTGGATAATAGGGAAATTCTACAAAAGAGTACATCAAAAGAAAGGCTGCTTGCGACAAAGCAATGCTTGCAATTTGTAGAGGTTATCTGATACGATCTCTGACGAGAGTTTTTATGAAATGAGTAAATTTTTTGTAAGCTGTCTTTTTGGTTTGTGACACAAATTATTTATTCTGATTCCTCTTTATTAATTTTGCAAGCAGTTGTCACTTTTTTCAATAAAATAAATAAATAATGCTGGACCACTCACACAGCATTACCTAGCCCCCATTAATTGCTTATTAATTGCTTTAGAGATCATTCAAAACCCTATAAACGAGGAAAAAGAAATTTCGCAAGTAGGTACGAGCAGAGTGCGTTAGAATGTTAAGCTATCACTTCTTTTCACACAATATTGGTACATTAAATAACTGATTTGTTAAATCCGAAGGGTGTTTATTCATTTGAATAACAACAGACATCTGTGTTCTAGTCCGATATGCAATTAAATAAGATCAAATTTATAATATTTTTTTTAGGTTAGGGTTAACGTAAAACGAAACTTAGAAGAAATCGGAATGATTCCTTAGTGTGCATTCAGCTTTGTCCTTTGGTACAGACTATAATGATAAGTAATTTACCTTTTTCCCACGAAGTTATGACAATATAAAATTGTTACTTTGTAGCATGTGGGCCAGTTAACGGAATAAATAAACAGTTGTTTGATGTAACATAAATGCATTATTAGTTCGGATTACATATAGACAAGACAAAAACATGCAACTTATATTTTAATAAGGTCTTGGTGAGAAGGAATATAAAAATGGTTAATACCTCACTGTTGAAACAACAATATTCTCTGAACTGGGTATATGATAATTTAAAGTATATTTTTTTTAGTGCGTAACTCTCACAAGAAAAATTTTCTACGAAAATGTAATAAAGTCAACGATGTACTATCAACCATCAAGGGCAAAGATAAACTAAGTTATCTTAGCTTTCGGCCTGCAACCCGCATTAGAATTTTCCAACTACAAACCTAATGAAAATAATCTTATCTTTTCTCTCCAAGACCTTAATTCGTAACAAACAACATCCAAAAATATGTGAATGGACTAACCCAACTGACCTGCAAGCGCAGTGGACGTGGAGGCAGCTCCCATCCAGGCCTGGGTGTTCTCCAGCATGCGAGCCTGCAACAAAAAACACTCTAATCAGAATACACTTTTAATATGTTTCTACGAGTATGTAAAATGGCCGAACGATTCACTCGTATGAAAACTGGACTCGAAATTAAATTATCATATTTTTCTACTAGTTTTTTTTTTTACGTGAAATTTTCGTGAAAAGTTCTGAAGACATAGCAGTAAAAAAAAAGAAAAAGAAGTAAGAAAAATTATAGATCGAAAACACTCGAACTGTATCTCGACCTATAAAAGCTGAACTCAAAGGTCAATAAAATGATATTGTCGTTGAAATATTTAAATTGGCACTCAAACTTTAAGCTGTCATAAAATCTAAAGGAAACTTAAAACCACATACAATAATTCGCAGGTGAAATGGCAAACAATGCCCTGTAATGAGCGGCCGACTCCCGCGCAGGTCGAGCAGGATGGGCCTCATTAAAATTAGCCATAATCGACGTCCAATAATAATAACGGTCAGATGAAAAAGAACAATTCCTCGGTTAATTTACAATTTCCCCATCTCAAGCAGGAAGTTTACGGTTGCACATTTTATCGATCGCTACTGTATTTCATTGTACAAACTCATGCGTGCGCGTTTATTTACGTCGCACCGTACTGTCGAAGCAAATGGCGGCATTTCTTTGTTCCAACTAAACATTATCCAACTTTTAATTGTGAACGCAGACAAAAGCATTCACGGCACAGAACAAGGGCATAGTAAAATACAAATAAAATGTTATAACGAAGCGGCGTCGGGTGTTGCTATTAGTATGCGCGCACGTGCCCTAAGTACCGGTTGAAACGTTCCGATGTATTGTTTGTTTACCCGAATAAAACACTAAAATCCAATTCAATAACAAAGAATTAAAGATCCCGAAATAAAATTTATTGCTGGAGTACGATAAAATAGATTTATGTCGGCGCGGGCCGTGGCCGGAGCGGAGTCACGAGAGCTTTATCCGGCTTTGTCCGGTCAACACAACACCACTTATTTACAGACCCGTTGCACCACGCGCCGATCTTGTCCAAAATGCTGTACAGTTTATCGCTTACATTCTCGTTCTCACAAAAAGTGTTTTTTTTATTTCAGGTAAATTCAGGTAGAATCTCCTTAAAATTTACTGTATAGGTTGAATCGGTCGTAAGTACCTACCACAAAAAATTTAGGCCTACAAACGCCTTCTTTCTTATTATTCCCGTATTTGGAATTATTTATGAATTTATTTTATTTTTAATTACGGTTTTATTTAACATTATATATATTTACTTTTAAAAAAATTGTGCACGCTGCGTGAAACATATAGTTATTGTCTAGTTTTAATATTAGCTCGCATGTGAGTTTAAGTAAGACGCCATTTTTAATAAAATAAACAAAATTAAAGGGTCTACCCGGGACAAACACTGAGTGTGAACTGAAAGTCGCATCTCACTACGTAGTTTTATGAAAAGTCCGGCAGTTATTCCCGTTTGTTGCCAACTCTAAATAATCGTAATATTCTTAGGTGCCTGCCCGGTCAACTGAATTACATTCTGTTCTTAAACTTTATAGGCTGTTATTGTATTTAATTGGAGAAATAACGAGTTACAAAAACGGAAAACGTTACATAGCTACGTATTATTGCAAATACAATAGACCAACCCTCACTTATTATTGACCAGTTTCTGCAAGCAATTCTCACGCCTTATCCGGATAAAGAAGTCTATATATTTTAAAATAATATTTTCTATATACATCGAGAAAGCAAAAGAAAGCTAAATTAACGATGAAAAGAAATTGGGTGGCCGGCCCAAGACGAATCAGCACCACATAGGACAGGTCTACATGGAAAACTTTAGAAGCCTGTCTCGAAGGACAAGCTAGAAAAGGAACAGTAAATGTCTTACAGTAGCGCATTAATTGAAGTGGCAATTAAATAAGGATATGAAGATTAAACTATGTAGAGATCAGCAAATTAGGCTTAAAAAATTATTTTATTTTTATATTTGCTTTAAGTGCGCCAAATTTCAGGTCTATCTGTTTAGTACCTACTTAGTTTTAAAGATACACAATCTTTCCCGATTATAAAATTGGTTGGTTATCTGATGGGATTTTGTTGCGTTATAAGTTACACCTTCAAGTTTCTATGAAAATATTGGTTGGAGAGAATTGGAGTAGTTTACATATTATTACTAATTTTTAGGAATCCGAATTATTTTCTTTCCTTTGTAACTCACAAAAACAACATACTTTATAAAATAAAAAAAACGTCTGGTATTGTCACGCACGCCATGGTTGCTCTTTACTGGAAGAAACCTTGAACGATAATTTTCTCTTTATACGGTTAAGTTTTTCTTGTAGCATTGCTTTTTTTGTATCTACTTTTGATTGAATTCTTAAAATAGCTCTTTTATTTTTTAATCATAACCTGTTTTTGGTATCCCTCAGTGTTTATAAGCAATGTCATATCTAGGAACAAAACAGAAAAAACAACAAAACAGTGAAAACAAGCTAGTTATTTAAATAATTACACCTACGCTATACAAATGCAAAAATTATAAGACAACTGACTGAACGTCGGGTACTGTTAATTATTGCAAATCTCGAGCCTATCTTTTGTTTTGTTAATCCAGCGTCATGAGGTTACTCCATGTTCGACTGCAATTATTTTTTTTAGTTTAGAATAATGCTATAATATGTACGCATTTGCTAGGCTTGGAGTCGAGACCCTAGGTTCGTGGGGTAAGAAGGCTCTCCGGGTTTTTAAAGCCGGTCTCTCAGCGTCTGGTCAAAGTGACGCGTAACCCGAGAGCTGGTGAGTATCTGACGCAGCGCATCAGCATTGCCATACAGCGGGGCAATGCAGCCAGCGTCTCGGGACGTCCGACTGGTTGATATGGATAAGCTGAGCTACCTGTAGATTGTTTGCAACAGTCTGCAGTTAGTTGCTCAATTGTAAATACTAGTTCTCATTAACTCTAAGCCGTCACCAGAAGGCAGAGTGCCCAGAATGCTGGCAGCATTGCCACGTTGAATGGCAATGCTAATTCGTTGGCTGAAAGTTTTAATTATTTTTTGCTCTTAAATAAAAATGTCTTAAGTGTTCTCATTTGTTTATATTATTCGATTGTTAATTTTGATACTATAAGTATATGTGATACATCAATTTATTTTAAAGCAAAAAATAATTACAACTAATATTTATACTTTGAATCTAATTTCAATTTCGTCAGATTATCAACGAGTGCTTAAGAAGATTCTCAATAGATTCTTTTAAATTGCGGTTCCTAACTCAGGTGTCCTCGGCACACTTTCTCCCTTTGATGTACAATGTACTACTGCTAGATTTTTATCTCCGATTAAAGATACCTTTTCGTACCTTGCGAGAGAGATACTATTAAAAATGAACAGTTTTTTTTGTAAATGAAGAATATTAATATGTTTGATAAGATTCCTTGGTATTCTCTCATATATTAACCGTTATTCTAGAACCTTCGCACTTTCCTAAACAAAAATACTACATATCCACAAAACCACGTTTCATCACATGGCTTAGAAAAACTTATTGATTACCCCAAAACGTGTTCGTTATTGATAATGTATGAATTCTTTATTGGGTTTGCACAAGCGCCACAAAACCATGCCACCCCACCCTTCGTCACCACCATTAATATCAAACTAAATGATACACCCTACCCGACGGTATGTTACTGTTAATCTATTAAAAAGGAATGTAATAACATTCTTGTTATTCAGAACTGACGATTATTATTTTATGTTTGGTTATGGTCGTATAAGTATTTTATATTTCACTTATATTGTAATATGTATATAGGTTTTTAACGTTACTTTATAGTTTAGACAAAAATGCCCATAACGCTGCTTCTAGCAAGATATAGTTTAGTTTTTTTAGTTTTTTATATCCCTGATGAAAGCTTTAGTTATCATTGTTTACTAATTCCAAAAATCTAGAAAATAGAACTCAGATACGATTACTAAAGCTTCAAATGCTACATAAACAAAGTTACCCATTGCTAAAATCGGAAACAAATCTTTGTTTCCGATTGATACCCTGGACCAGTTAGTTAACCAGCAACCACTCTTAATGGTAAACAGTACCTCCAATCACTCACATATGATGACTCGTTTGTCTGATACAGTTAAGCTATAACCACACTAAGTAATGTGGGTTGTGGGGCATCATACATTAGTGTGGTTAGAAACACATAATTACTGAGTGTTATAGCGAATTTTCTCGATGTAATCCGTCTAGTGAAGTAGGTACCTATTAGGGGTATGAAAGCGATCATCTTTACCAGACCATTGCTGGACATAGGCCTCCCCTGATAAACGCTTAATCGGCTCTTGTGATTTGGAGATAATGCCGAAATCCATACGCGCTGGGCAAGCGGGTGGTTATAGAGCCGACTAAGGCATAGTCGCCTCTTATAACAACCCTGTAAAATTCTTAGCTGGCACCACAAGACAGACATTATCATTATTAGCCTGTCTATAGTATCCGTGTAATAGTATTCATTCGTCACGCGTTGACTTGTTTGTAAGGCCTATATGATAGCTGGAAATATAAATAGATCCGACAAATTAGAAAGAAAAATCACAGGACCGAGATCGTTGGCGAAGGGTCTTACATCGTTTTATTAGCCGTTATAAACCATATTAACCGTGTGTGATGACTCATAGTGATTGTATGGCGAGCGATATTTTATCTTAAGATGATATACAATAGTATCTTCGTCGTTTGTGATATACGCTTTAGAACGACTCAACGGCTGATGACAGTTGAGTTAGAGTAAAAGATATGCATAGAAAGATTCAAAAATAAAATATACTTATAGCTATAAGATATAATATAATTATGTTTTCCAAAAGTTTCGAAAGGTATAGGTAGGTAGGTAACCAAAAAATATATTCTAAAAAATGTATGTAAAAATTCGATATTCGAAAAATGTAATGTAAATGTAAAAACCTACCTATAGCCATAATTAATATTTGATTTTTTTTGGAAGTTTCTATATATTTATGTTTTACTCTTATAACCTTGAAGCATACAAACGGTTGAATTATGAGTTTGATAAAAATGAAGTGTCAAAACACTCGAATGGGCTCCTTATAATGGAACCCGTGTTCTTTAATCCTGTGGTTTAATTACAGGTTTCATCCGGGGTCACAAGAGTCAAAGTTGTATCTACTGTATTTCGATATGTGGAAAAGTATATTGCCTGAGTGCTTCAGGTAGTTATTGTCATACAAGCCCGGTAACTGATAATTTACCTCAATTACCTCCATTTATCACCAACTCATGTTAGTTATTTTCATCGACTCAACTCAAAATTGCAATGGAAGTTAGTGTGTAAGGAACACTGTCACACTAATACTATAATGTAAAAATAATAAAATGTGAAAATGCCTATATTCCTATCAATACAAACATACTATAAAGAAGCCGCGGGTAGCAGCTAGTATAATATAAAAAATACATATTAATATTACCAAATTTAATCGGAATGCTGGTTTTTATTTCGGTCAACGAATTAGCATTGCCATTCAACGTGGCAATGCTGCCAGCATTCTGGGCACTCTGCCTTCTGGTGACGGCTTAGATTTTTAGTAAATAGATGTAAGTGTAAATATTAGTTGTAATAATTTTTTGCTGTTAAATAAATAAATAAAAAACCAAATTTAAAAACAGATGCAAAATAAAAACAAATGCCTAACACTAATATTTTAATTTAGGCACTTTAATGTGAAAAATTAATGTAAACTAGATATTTGTATTCAGTAGTTACGTTGTTGAGTTTAAGATTTTTAAAATAAAAAAAAAATGGCGTGTTGTATGCTCCTGCTATATTTTTCCTTATCTATACGAACTACAGCACTAGAGAACTGGGAACAACCGATTATTTTACCTTCCTGTAGTCTAAACCACCATCTTATCCAGATAAACCTCATGCCTGTCTGTCTATATCTACTCATTATTTTATTAGAATGAGAAATCCTCATTCCCCGGGCAAATGGGTGTAATTTTACACGTTAGTTGGTCATTATTTGCATTGGCCGGCGGTGGCGCCCTCTAATCGAAACTGCATATGAGGGTAATAAGCTTCCGCATTAGCAATTACACCGGGCGGGAATCCCATACAAAAATTGTACGATGAACTTTATAATTGAATTTCAGATGTCTACGATAATAAACTTTGCTTGGTGACCACGGAAGAAAATCGCTTTTTTCATGATTTGAGCCCAAAGTCCCGAGTACCTATAACTGACAATATTATCGACACATGATCATAACGTCTCTTATAACTGCACGGTATTTGCGTAGTTCCCTGTATAGAAAAACGAGAATTCAGGATGACATTGTCAAACTATCGTCAAACCATACTTAGAGCCCCAAATCCATTTCACAACAGTATCAAGACTCGTTGTCTCATTTTTCCATAGCTTCCATTTGGTACAGCTGCGCGTCTATCATGCTGACACGGAACGTATGCGACAAATATACCTATTAAGTTCTTGATAATATCAAAATTCTGAGCAATAAATGTGATTTCCAGATCCTTAAAATGCGCCTGTGTGTTTTCCAACTTAATGATTCTAATATAAAACGCACAATCAGAGATTACAGAGACCGATTCATTTGTTCCGACGGAATTGCAAAGAATGGCCGAGAAGGGGAAAGATAAAACTAATCATACATTCTCTATCCTCGCTTGGAGTGGGGCTCGGTTTGAGAGAAAGCGACGAGCGCTTGGACGCTCGTCGGAAATAATCGGTCAAGAGTTTGGAAATTCGGCTGGTAGGGAAATCACGTCAGGTCAACAATTTGGAGATTCTGTAGGTAGGGAATGTATACACACCAGAACACAGTTCTCTCAAAATAATTTATATTCATTGATTGAACAAGTTAAGCGAATAAAAAGTAGGCACTGAAAGTTTGTCTATTACAGGCATATTTCGAAACATTTCGAAATACCGAAAATAATAGTACTAATGTGACAAAAGTCAAAAAAATAACAAGAATGCCTGAGACCGTGTCAAAATTCATTCTGTTGTTGTCTGTCAGACGTCCGTCAAGCTCCTTCTTGGGTCCTATACCTTTTGAAATTAGACGCCACAATAATATAAACTTTTCCACATAAACTTCTAAGAAAAACCTTGAAGGAATACCGAAACTGCCTCGAAAATTAAAAAGAGAAATATAATTTGAAATAAGTCTCGTTTTTTCTGAGGTTAAATGTAATTAGATGCGGCAGGCTGATGATGTGGTGTCATTGTTTTCAATTGTAATCAATGACGCTTAATGAAACCGTTGGCTAATGACGCAGATGTATCAAGGTAACCACAACCAGTAATAACCTATGGGGCTCACATTATCTAGCACACTTTAATCAGGGCTATTCGTACAGGTGGACTGTGTAACCGTACTACCACAAAGGCTACTCTTTCAGTCGCACCACGCCTACTCGCCACTGCATATCCATTTTCACATTAGTGTCTTTTTGTTCCACGATTGTTTAAACGAGCGTCTATGTGGTATCTAGTTGTTATTTCCTCTATGCTCCCAGTCAATTGTGGAAAAATCTCTTATTGTTGAAGAACAATAAGTGGGCTTACAAGCCGCCCTAGTGTTCGCAGAAATGAAATTCTTAGACCGTGTGGGTTTTCATTCTATCATGGGACGTTATTTTTCATTAAGGCTATTGGAAGTATTGTTTTAAATAAATATTTGTTGAATAAAATTGTTTCTTGGCGATGTTTGATAGTGTAATGAACCCGAGTAGGTACCTACTTTGCCTACGTATGTCTCTTGCCAATTTGGTCAAATTAAATAACAAATAAAATTGACACCTAATAATTTTCTTTTTTTTAATGCCACCCATTCTCAAGTAATTACGCGATAAAATATAAAGCCGGGAAGCCTTTCAAACAAAAGTTTTAATTCTTAGCATTTATAACCGGAAACAAGCGATGTCGCGAGCGTGTTTGACTTACACTTTACCACGCGGGCTTAAGGGGCGGTTAGTATGAATATCAAGTTTATTGGTTGCTGAATAATCCTATATAAGAATACAGGGTTGGTGGTGTAAGATGTCCTCTATTAGGATTTCGAATACGGCCAGTGTGAACGGAGACTAGCCAAGCGTGCAGGACATGTTTTGGAGAAACACAGATGCACACTCTATTCCCTCACATACAGGATAATTCAGCATCCAATAAACTTGAAATTCACTATGCCTTGTGACCTCTTTAATGAGAAATACGGATATTATATAAAAAGGAAATTGAAATGGACAAAATCACACACCTTATTTCTTATTTGATAATAATTACTATTTATAAACCTGTTTAAAGTATTAAATTTGACTTGTCTAAGTGCTTATTTTGTAAACTTAAAGAAATAAACGTTATTGAATTGAATCAGGTGAGTGAAATAGTGAACCTTTTGTTACCGGTTTCTTAAAATCTCCAAAACTGTGAGTGGGGGTGAGTGATCTTAATTCTTATTCTTATATTTTAATTCTTATATTTTTTTTCATTGTGTTCGTGATGTCTCCTTTTTTATAGCACGTGGTACAGCGCCTCTATAGCGCAGACCGGGAACTACGCGAATTCCATACAAAAATGAGATTATCAAGTGTCAAGATAGTATTGTTTTAATTGGATAGAATACATAATAAGAATGTAATAATAATAATACCTACGACGGAAATAAAACAAGGGATGTATAGCATTGACTATAGGTAAAGGAACTCGTCATTATTCCTTGTTGTTGTTTTCTGATAAAATGATTTTATTATTAGTTACCAGTAGACTGTTTGCAACAGTCTACAGAAACAGTCTGCAGTAAGTTTTCAATTGTTTTAATTGTAAATATAAAACGGTGAAATAATTTTTATGTGTCTATAATTGACTGAGAAATCGACGAAATACATACAAAAAATTATTCAGCTGAAAAAACATCCTTTTTCTGTCGTTTTAAAATTACAACGACTGGTATATTTTACAGAAATGTTAAATTAAGTTATATCTTTGCCGTACGATTTAACACTTATACCTATCAAAAAACTATCTTGACTCTTTTGTACAGAATGAGATGGAATATTAGGTATAGCATCTCTTTCATTTATTAGGTATAAGATTATTAGAATTATAGATTTCATATTTGACGATCAGCAGGATACCAAAGATCATGGAAATGCTTTTTTCGAAAGACCTGTCGCGACCTATCTCCTTAAACGCTACTTTAACCACGTACAAAACTCTTTAGTGCCTAAGAATTATTAAAATAATATTTACAAAATTTCTTAGCAAAGTTAACATTTTAGAACACGTAAAACAAACGCCTTAAGTTAAACAGCAGTAAGCGGGTACTTATGTAAAATACGAGGGAATTTATTTGACTTTCGCGTAGTTTCGGTGCTAGCTGCGACATGAGCAAGACAAACATGTTAATTTTCACCCCCCCCCCCGCGCCTCGCGACTACAAATTATTCTTAAAGGTGGAGGCACTCGCTGGTGAGAAATTCTTAAGGAGAACGACACCCTATATAACAACACAAATTACGCTTTGGTTAAGAGGGCGCGTTACAGCCATTATTGGTGCGATCAGGAAAGGAGTTTCATAGGTTCGTAGAAATAATCGTCCATAGGAGCAGGACAGTGCATACATATATCTAAGAAAATTAAATAAGTTTTTGGAAACTTATTTCATTTTCATAGACATAAATTTCAATGTTTCTCCAGTCTCCAGTCCAGTCCAGTTCTACAGTCCGTAAGAATTCCTAAAGATTTTCGAGCTTTCATATAATACATAAAAAAACCTTAGTGCACATCTCCTTGGGAAGGCGAAAAGGAAAATATCCAATTTTTTAAAAAAGAAGACTACACATTATTTAGAAACAGGCTTAGAAGAACCAAATAATGTTTTGTTATATTTTATTGCCGCAAATTTATTCTCTGTCATATTTTCATTTATACAAACCAAATAAATAATGCTTTTCTATTCTATTTTATTCAAAAATTATTTACTTTTGAATAACTGAAGAAAATTGAGAAATCTCTCACGTTTCAAACGTATTTATCCTGGTGTTTCGTGAGAGGACGACAAAGTTCACTCTGATTTAGACATTTTACCCAGAGGAAAATTGCAAAATGCGTGATATTTTTCATGCATTTTGCAGTTTTTATATACTCAATGTGACGACAATAAATTAACTCAGAAGCACTTTAAATGTAGAGCATTTTAACTAACTTTATTCAAGTTTCTATTGAGCGTGATCGTTTAAAATGAGCTTTTCATCGTCCAATTATGCATGAGATGTGGTGTTCGCTTTATGCAAATACAATCATATTAAGATTCACAAACTTGCAATAATACTATATCATATCATAGACGATAGAATTTCACAAGTTTTATGTAATATTTTGCAATAATCAGCTTAGTTGAATAAATTTTAAATGCTGGTTCTAATTTGTTTCTATAATTGTTGTGATTTTTCTTTGTTAACAATGTTATACCATACGTTTATAATATTATCAGCAAAGTCTACATAGTTCAGTAGTCAATTCGAACTATCATAATTTTTTTTCTTATTAAAGTAATGAATCATTTATTCGTTATTTTCATAGAGTTTTAATTTATCAACATATTCAAACAAGTTATGTTCACCGGAATTCATTGGATCTTTACATAACGTTTATTGATATTCCCAGAAATGTTTGCTACCATCCGTGCATCCACATTAAACCAAAGCTTGTCCGAGAAATGGGGCTTCGCACGGCGGGCTTGTATCGAATATCACAACACAGCCCCCGGCCCTACCCGCCGGGTAAACCCTTCGGGCTGACTGCTTTGGCATGTAGTGGGCTTTATATTAAATTTTCCCCGTAAAGTTTACTCTAAATAAAAAAAGAAGATTTAAATTTAAAAGCTGTAGGTACAACGAAAATGCGCAAATGTTTAAACGGCAAATAAACCAGAGTTTTTTTACGTAGGGAAAACTGGCTTCCGAATTATAACACTCGTCTTTTTCGGATGTTTTCGCTTTCGTCCGGCTAATTAGGGAGGTTGTTCAGTTACAGGCGTTTTGTTATTTTCAAACGTATTATATCGTGAGCTGAAATATTTCAAATGAACCTTCCTCGTTTGTCTCTCCGCGTTAAAGGCCAACACCTTTGTACTACCCCAATGAAAGCTGTAAAAGTGCGGTATGCAATGCGTTGTGACTTTTCTCGGCGGAATGGATGCGGGCTTGACTTTGAGAACAACACAGTACGTAAGTTTTTCCTTTCATTTTATTTCCTGTGCCGTTCGATTGCTATCTGCTAATTCATGAATTCAACTAATGTTTTGGTGAGCCGATTTCGATTCATTATGAAAACGTTTGCTGAGAATGCTTCCAGATAGGTCTACAGTCAGTTTCAATGTTGCTGTTTATGAAAATGTATTTGTTTGCGTTAAAAATAATCTGTTTGTAATAAAACAATCTCCTGGACTCCCGGTCTTCCTTTCTTATGGAGCGCTTTGAATCCCTTTCTAACAGCCATTCTCTCTCTTTGCGGTCCTCTGGAACCCTCATCTTAGAAGTCCCTGCCAACACTACCACTTCCTAAGACAAATCTTTCATTGTACCTACAAGCTACCCGTCTATAGAATAATCTTCTTCCAGACGTGCCAAATCACTCCTTTCATCTTTTAAATTTGCCTCATCAACAATATGTCTAGACTCTAGAGTCTATCTATAAAAACAGACATCCTTATTTTTATGTTAAAGTAACTTTATCATATGTTTTTAGGTTAGGTTTCTGTGTGGTACAATAACGTATTATATATCTATCTATCTAAACGATTGCATTGAATCTATAGGTATCGAACTTTTTTACTGCCCCTATACTTGTTACTACCTTCATTAATGTAACATCCATACATAACCCAAGTATTTATTAATAAGACTAGTTTTATAAGACAAACTTCGTTACAATTTCAATGAATGCTTAACGGTACACGGTATGTAATATTTAGGGCACTGTATTATTCAAGGATTACCTACCTAAGTTAGCTACGGTAACTCGTAAACAAAACACGCTAACTACGATGAAAATTAAATATTAACCGATGGCATATTATAAGAATACTATTATTAATTCATGGCTCGAGGGTTAGATGGTAGAGTTGGGCGCGACCTTGGAATTTACCGGTTACTTTACGGGTTTTTGGGCCTTTCCGTAGACACAACAGTGTTTTCTCCGGCTTTTGTTGAAGTTTTGTCAAAACACTGTTGTTCAAAAATATGCTGTATGTATGATTACATAGAACTTAAAAACTTACATAATACCTACTACGGAAAAGGGACGAAAAACCTTGTTTGAATTATATGTTATTGATTCTATCTACCAAATAGCGGCGTGAACTTAGCCGGAAAAAGCATAACTATGAGACGATATCTTAAAATGTTATATGAGAACATATTTATAGCTCTTTTTATTTATTTATCTAACACTTTATTGCACATAATTATAATTGGTGGGCATAATGCCGTTGGCATTTTCTGTCTCTTTCCTACCTATCTCTGTTATCTTTGTACCTATAGCTTTTACTTTGCTGAGCTAAGAAGATGTAAACTCCGAAACCGATACGTAATACGCGGTCACCAGCACCTCAAATATAATTAAATAAAATATTATTTAATATAATATTTAATATAGGCCGTGCTTTGACAAACTTACTTTAAATCTTACTTTTACTTTCTATTTTTTAATCGTTGTAGGTCTCCCATTTTATTACAATAAATAAATATTTTGCTTATAATTCACGGAAAACACTAAAGCCGAGAACAATAAGTTTGCTCCAGCTAAAACTTCTTGACATTTTACGGTCCAAAAAAGTCTTAGGCTGTGACGTCACGGTTCGTGTCATACAATGTGATCTATTTTAGAAACTTGTGAGGAAGAACCAAAATATTAACTTTTGTATAATAACTTTTTGTATATAATTCAATTAAAATATTTAATGTAATAAAATTTTACAATAATATTTAACATCAGAAACAAAATTCAAATATCCGTTTATGTTCTATGGTGCTAAAGTAAACAAAAAAGTATAGGCTTCCTTTGTGGCCTGTTTTTGATCAACAGCCTATTAAATTAAGTTAGATTATATAGGAGCTGTTAATATGGCTATCAAATAAAAGTTACAGCTTCTTATATTATTTCTTTTCTAATATAAATTTATTTTTAATCAAAAATATTTATTACTTATTTCCATAAATACGAAAATGTATACTTAGAACACTTTACATTCTTAAAATAAAACACTGACACGGAAATCAAGTGATATTTTTGATTTCTGTCGCTTCGGTATGTAGACTTAAGGAAAGAGCGACGAAGAAACCTTTAGCCTATTAGTGGTTATTTTTCAAGTTGGAGCAAAACCCGTCCCACGCTTTTTTATCTTCTAGATAATCTGATATTTTGTAGTAAGAGTGTCACTCGTGAATCAATATGTTAACAGCTACTCTAGTGCATTAATACTATCGAAAAATATCGGTTCTTCTAGAGAGTTATGGGAACTTAGAACTGTAGTTGTAGGAATGGCTGTATCGTACTTCGCTGGTTCTAACGTTCAGTATTCATCTATGTATTCGCACAAACGTGGCTCAGAAAATACCCGGTTATATTCTGTTATTTCGTAGGCAGCTCTACCCGGGGGGTAGTACCGCCGGTTTTCGTATACATTAATAATTTATTACTTGTATGTTATTTCACGGAATGGCTCCAAAGGTTCGTGCATTGTGAACATTAGAATAGTTTTAATGAATAACACAGAACTTTAACTGTGTTCTGAGGAATATAATGATGGATTTCTGTGTTTTATTGCTATTTTGTAAGAGGGTTAAAGTTTTGCTGCGAGTATTAATAATAAATAATGATACTTTGTATTCAGATTTACATTTAGAAGATTCATGAGTATGATTATAAATTCTGATTATAACGGGGATACAATCATCCTCTTCAACAACAGCTTGCGTCTAATTTACGTAAAAGAGTAAAACATCTAGACAAGCACTGAAAAGTTTTGAATGGATTTCTTAGAATGGAAAGGCAAGAATCAACTACCTAATTTCGGTCTACTAAGTTGAGAAAGAATTGAAATCCTTTTTGTTATTGTTGAACATGAGCCGTACAGATCATTAAATTCTGATTATAACGGGGATACAATCATCCTTTTCAACAACAGCTAATTTTAATTTACGTAAAAGAGTAAAACATAGACAAGCACTGAAAAGTTTTGGATGGATTTCTTAAAATGGAACGGCAAGAATCAACTAATTTCGGTCTACAAGTTGAGAAAGAATTGAAATCATTTTTGTCATTGTTGAACATGAGCCGTACAGATCATTATAATTTTACTATAACATACTAACGCACAATTCTCAATTACGAATAATCAAAACGTAATTTCAAGAAAGCGCTGCCATACGCTGCCGACTAAATTACAAATTATCTAAGAAAACAACACGAGGTTCTCTCATCGAAACATAACAGCGACTACAAACTTGATTGTACTAAATTGATTATAAACAAGAAATTTTGCCGAAATCACACACAATTAGATGATTTCGTTCAATTCGTAATATAATTTGACGAGTGATTCTGCAATATTCTATCTATTATCTTATCATCATCATCATCATCAACCTACATTGGCTGCCCTGTGGCTGCCCCTAATGAGCGCCATAGCTCCCTGTCTTCAGCTTGCCGCATCCAGCATCTGCCAGCAGACTTTCGCAAATCGTCATCCCACCTGGTCGGAGGGCGTCCATCTACACTACGTTTGCCGCTCAAGAACACGTTTACCCCAGCGGTTATTTAATACTGGTTCTCAATTTGTAATAAAAATAATTGGTTTAGCCTACTTTAAATTAATTTAACGCATTGGCTATACAAGAAAAGTAAAATTCTACTCTTTCAATCCCATTGAAAATAAAACATACCTACGCGTCGCGTCGGAAATCCTTTTAATGGAGCTTTTTTCAACTGTTATTTTTTCAACTTAGACTAACAAAAAGTAATATCTAAATAAAACGGATCAACTTTGCAAAGTCTTGCACTTTTATGCGTCAGTACGAGTATGCTTCCTATAAAATACGACAAAAATAAATTCAAGGAAAAAAAATTATCTTAATAAAGTTGAGTAGGAAGGTTTTTGATAATTTTTGGTTCAGATTTGACTTAGAACCCAAATTTAAAAAAAATAATCACTTATTTTAATTAATTGTAAAGCTTTAAAGCCAATTAAAGCATAAAATGTAAAAAAAAACTGTGTCATTAACTAATAAGATTTCTTTTGCTTAGTTTCTTAGTTGGATCAAAAGAACAATATAGTACGTTAAAAAAACTTTTTAGATATAACTCAAAAGTTTTGTACAAAAATTTGGCAATGAGTTGTTGTTTGTTTTCTTTATTACGGAATTATTTTTCTACCTGGGTACATAAAAAGTAACTTCTCTTTATTTCGATAGATACAAGAAAATGTTTTTGTGGATCAATAAAATACACACTTAATTGAGATAATTTATAATGTTTATTAAAAATGCTGCTTGTCTGTTTGTATCAAGTAAGTATAGGTAACAAAATGATCCATTTTAATTCATCTGAACGGTGGAGAATACTACATAATATTTGTTTTCGCCAGTTTTTTATTCGAGACATAATGATAATAACTAATATTAATACCAACAGGAGGAAGGAGTGGACACTCACGGTAGGGCTGGTTCACCAGTTTAAAGTCGCCCAGCGAGCTATGGAGAGAGCTATGCTCGGTGTTTCTCTGAAGGATAGGATTCGCAACGAATACATCCGACAGAGAACCAAGGTTATCGACATAGCTCAAAGGATTAGCAAGCTGAAGTGGCAGTGGGCTGGCCATATCTCGAGAAGAACCGACAACCGCTGGGGTAAACGTGTTCTTGAGTGGAGACCGCGACTCGGCAAACGTAGTGTAGGACGCCCTCCGACCAGGTGGGATGACGATTTGCGAAAGACTGCTGGCAGATGCTGGATGCGGCAAGCTGAAGACAGGGCGCTATGGCGCTCATTAGGGGAGGCCTATGTCCAGCAGTGGACTGATGTAGGCTGATGATGATGAATATTAATAACTTTATCAATCCCAAACGTAATACCTAGTAATAAGGTGTAAATCTTCTATGGGTTAATTAGTTTTAAATGTATAACCATATCTTAATTATGTAAAGCTGGATTTACCAATAAAGAAAAAAGAATAAGAATGTGATAATAACTTGTAAATTACCTTACTCCTCTACCATCTCTTACACAATTGTAAACATTTTCCATACTACCATCATATTATTATCCATGAGCGGAGCGGCTCAGTTGGGTTTAGGTGCGTTTTTTATGATTTTTTCATGATTTCTCAATGGTGGACTGATTTTCATGATTCTTATAGATTTCTATACCTACAGAATAATTTCGAACGATCAGATTTTTTTTTCTGATGGATTGGTACCTATTTGTCCCAAAAAACTTGACAAGCCGTGTAAGTGTAAAGCAAAACGACGTTGATTCTCAGCTTATACAAAAAAAAGTCAACGGCGAGTTGGAATCGCGCATCAAAGGTTCCGTATAAACTGGTACTCCTAAGCAAAGTTTTACCGCGGCTTCAAAAAGTAACAAACCTATATATGATGTTAATTTCAACTCGATAACTCCGAGCGTTTCTGAGAATAGAGGGTTGACAGACGGACAAGAAAGTAATCCTATAGGGTTCCTTTTTTCATTTTGATGTACGGAACTCTAAAAACAAAGAAAATTTCCGTCCACTTTTTTGTTATCCTACCTACATAGAAAAAATAAATATTTTCACAACGGAGCTTAAAGTGAGAAATTCTCAAAATGAAAAAGAAACCCCAAGAGACAATACAATACATAAGGTATCGAATCGAAAGCTCTTGACCAGAACGCAGCGACAACACGAGTGTCGCCATCCAACATCACTGTTTACATTCCCATTCCTTTGAACTAGCATGTAGGCCCGAGGAAACGTACTGTAAACAAAACTTTCTCGTAATGTTTAATTAAATTAATCAGTTGATTAGTCGATGGTGGGTTAGGTGTAAACAAACGAGCGGCTTTGATCTAGAGTCGCGTTGCGTATTGTTATATTTGTACCGTACCGACAGACGGCGGCGGCTCCCGTGAGGCGCCTCTTCTAGGGCTGACACAGATCGACAGAACTTTTGTACTTTTAAGGAAGAAAGGAAAGGAAATTGTTAGCGTGTTAGTCTCGCTTATTTTGATGGTTATTCGATGTCAGACTGACCTACCTGTGAATGGTGTCCGTGGTGTCGCGTGCGTGACATAACATAGCGTTTAAAATAAAGATGAGTTTTTTCATTAAGGCGCATACCCCACCCAAAGTGGCGCCGCCACCTAATTTATCTTATTATTCCGTTTAACAAAGAGATACGAAGGAGCCCTTGGTGGCCACCAAAATCTATTTTCAAATCTCATCCTAAATGAAATAGAATAAAACTACACACAGGCATTAAAAAAAAACGCTTATGATAGGTATCACAAACTGGAAGATGGATTTTTGATAATTCCTTTGTTCAACAGAATAATAACATAAAGTAGGTGGTGGCGCTAGTTTAGGTGGTGTATGCACCTTAAAACACACACTTATTATACTACCACACTTCACATCAAGCGAAATAAAATAATAGATTGTTTTATGAAGTTACAACCTTCTCGGATTTTTGGTAGATTAATATAAGAATTCGTACAGACTCGCGCTCATCAACTAGAATTATAAAAGTTCAAATGAATTACTGCTTATAAGTTTTCCGACTGTGACGTGCAGAAAATACAGTCTAAATTACAAAACGAATAAAAGAATTACAACAAAAGACATTCATTTATCATACAGCGCCATTGATATAATGTTAAACAAATGTATTATTAGAAAAGATAAAAGGAAACAGGCGCCAGTTTTCTGTGCGCTGTCTCAATCATATAAAAACAGTAGTGTTTTTAACGTGAATTCACTTGTTTTTATGTTTTATCGAATTCTAATTGTAATAATTTGTCCTGTTCAAAAAACAACTGTAAACCGACTTTAGAGTTCGGTAAAAAGTATTCTTTAGTCTCCAACTGTCACATTATGTGGTTGCTAGGGTGGTTTTTTAAGTTTTACGGGATAAATACTAAACCCGCGGGAATAAAATTTATGGGACCACCTCGGGATCATCCTCTATACAGTATTAGAGGAATCATCAAAATCGGGCTTCTGTGGAAAAAGTTATGCATGGACTGACATAAAAAAAAATATAAGCATCGACTTGAGAACCCCTCGTTGATAAAGGAAAAAGACAGAGTGGGTAAATATCGGAAAATAACCAAAATGCGCAATATACGTTTTTAACGGAATAAGCTATTGGAATAAGCAAACAAGTGTTCAAAATAGTGTATTTAAAAATCATAGAATAAGCAAAATTGTGCTTTATTATATTTACAGAACATTCTCCATGTTCCTGCTCTATTTTCCAAAAGCTTTGATGAAAATGTCAAAGGTCGACACAGACCAAGCATCTATAAAAACTACGAAAAATGTCTAACTTTCTATATTTAAATACAAAACTAAATATAGAAATATTTTTACTAACACACTGGACTTTCTCAACTTTTTCATTAAGAAAGTGCTTTTCATGTTTTATTGTTAATAAGGTAAATATTTAGATTTATTTCGGCGTTATTGCTCTGGAATGAAAACATTAATATTTTATGTCTTGTAAGTAAATTTATTATTTCTCAGATGTTGGTATTTAAATATACAATAATGTGCGACTATTCACACAGTATCATCTAGCGTAGTAAGCAGAGCTTGTGATATAGGTACTAGATTACTTTAGGTATTTTACCTATTATATGACATACATAAATAGGTATAATAAATTGTAATCTTCACTTGGAACCTAAATCTGCAGATCGTACAATCATTTGTCCCGATGCGAGAATTAAACGTGCAAACCTTGCGTCTAAGTTAATACCCGAAGATTTGTTTAAGGTTGTATAATAGGACTGAAGGAAAATGATAAAAAAAATTATAGGTTAGCATTATTAGATATTCATTCTGGCCTAGTGACCACTCGCTTATGTTGAAGATAGTCATTATCTTGTCAGCTCCTTATGCAGTAGCTACCTGAAGTGCTTGACAACAGCAATAAGTTAATAACGGGTGCTGTAAACGTTAAGTTCACAGATTTATAAGTATAGTACTAAAGGTTAAGTTCTATTTAGGGTTAATTCAATATAGATATTTGTAGGTGCATCATCTGTTTGCATTATGCTTAATAAGTTAAATGTTATGATCTTCACTAATTTCATAAATGCAAAAGTGTGTTTGTTTGTTTTCCAAAGGAAAATAATGTTAAGCTAAAGCTTATAAAAATATTGACCTGGATCTAAATCACATTATAGTGAGTAGACTTAGATATGCAACTATTGTAGGTATTACTAGTGGTTTTATTTTCCACTTCTTCTACTAGTGGACATAAATAGAAGTGGACAAAATCAATAACACCATTATTTCTTATTTGATAATGATTACTATTTACAAACCTGTTTATAGTATTAAATTTGACTTTTATAAGTGTAAGCTTAAAGAAATTAACGTTATTGAATTATGAATTATTCCTTCTTTCACGTCTTAACTAAGCAACCATCTGCCTTGAATATTGGCATCGAGTCAGTTGAAAGGAGTAACATAGTAGGCAATTTTTACAGTATCCCATAAATCAGTTCCCATGAGAAAGAAATAGCTTTTAACAACGCTTGCGAAGCCGCGGCAGCAGCTAATAATAATATAGATCGATAGGAAGCGATGGACGTGAAGACAGCTGGAGTGAAGACCATGACAGTACCTATATCAGACCGCCGAGAAGACCAAATAATAGTTGGGTTGAAGACATCCGACCATACGCTTGATTTGATATCGAGAGCTCAAGATTCTCTAAAGTGGAGGCGATTGGAGGAGGTTCACATCCAGAAATGGCAGAAAGCCACAATGCTGATGATGATATGAATAAGGCATAAAATGTATTGACTGAAAGGAAGTACAAAGTCGTGCCACAAACTTAATTACTCTTTTAAAAACAAAACCCCCTCGCAATGATTAGCAGCAGCATGAAAGCATAAAGCTGGTGTTATGTGTCAGCACGCACACAGTGAACTCGAATCAATCAGGTCTCATAACAGAACGTATTAATCTTAAACTTAATAAGGCAAAAAAGTTTTTGATTACGCTCGGCTAGCTGCGCGAAATTCCAACGACTTATTGTTCCTCCGATTATGCCATATTTATAACTCGATCCCCTATCCCCCCTCACCACAGAGTTCATTGTGCTCAACTAATTTTATATTTTGAGTCTTTCCAGCCATTTGTAGATGAGAAAATTCAAAATTGCAACAGATCTTCGGATAGACTTCTCAAAATTAATATGGTTTTTACAAGTATTCGATTTTTCTTATTTGTACCTAAAATTTACGAATTCCTTGCGATGATGTCAGCTGTGGAAACACAGCGAGCTCTTGGAAGGCTTAGACAATATAATAAAGAACAATTTATGATCGATCTTGTTTAAGATATTGATATTTGGATATTGTTATTTGGACATTGATATTTAGATAAAGGCATGGTCGCAAAATGTCAAGTGTAAGCCCTACCAGCGTTCTTGTTTCCGCCTATAGCACTAATTCTTTCATCATCATCATCGTCATCAGCCCGTTTGCACCCACTGCTGCGTATTGGCCGAATCTTTAACACGCCAGTTAACTCGTTCCTGTGCAAACCTCATCCACAGTCTTCCGACCACCCCGACGTTGTCGAACGACCATCTGGCTGGAGGTCTACCTCGAAAAAGAAAATGAAACAAAAACAAAGCACGTTCTTTGTAAAAAAAATAAAGTTGGTGTCCATGTCGTCCCACCTGGAATTTCACTAAGAATTTACGTTTTAGGTGAAGCTCGAAGGTCTTGGCATAGTCCTTGCCCCGATGCTGCTCCCACAAAATCTCTTTTGTCCCAACGGGAATGGGAGGACCTGAGTTGACACGGAATTTTTAGATACAAGCTCTATCTCGTATTCTAACCCTTTCAATATCTCCGTTATAAAAAAAAATCTCCAGTTTAATCGGTCTCTACAGTCTTCCGGACCCCATAACGAGATATGGATAATATTTTCCTATTATAATATACATTGAAATCCTTAAGCTATTTTAGATTTCGTTTTATATAATATTTCTGCACGCAAAACGAGTTCGACTCTCTTGAAGTCCCTCATTAAGGTATTAAACATAAAATGAGTTCTTAGTTAACCCGCTAATATTTTTAAAGAAGTCTTCAAAATACGGTTGTTTTTATTGTAAAATATTTATAAGGAACTCTAGAAAAACCAAGACAGCAAGAAGGAAGTCAAGACCGATTTGCAGTTTTATCTATCATTCCAAATCAAAATTTAATTTTATGCAACAAAGTAATGCAACTCTCGAATCTTGCAAGAACTTATTTTCCCATCAGTATGAGTAATAAGTGGGGTCAACCACCCGTAAAATTGCCGGAGAAACGTTTGAAAATTGTAAAAACATTCTACAATGCAAATGCAACGGACAATGATGTTAGCAAAGCAGGCGAATCCTATTGCAATGCACAACCGGCAGGGGCTGCATAAGAAAATGATTGTTAATGAAGGTAGGTTAGGTACCTTACTTAAGATTCGTTTCTTCTGGCCTTTGGCTAGTATAGCTATCATATTCTGGCTGGTTAGAGTCATAGATATCTCGAAAAGAACCGACAACCGCTGGGGTATACGTGTTTCTTGAGTGGAGACCGCGACTCGGCAAACATAGTGTATCGACCATGACGATTTGCGAAATACTGCTGGCAAGGTGCTGGATGCGGCAAGCTGCAAACAGAGTGCTATGGCGCTCATTAGAGGAGGCCTTTGTCCAGCTGTGGACTAATATAGGCTGATGATGATGGTTAGAGTCTAACGTACATGGTTATAATAAAATAATTAACCGTGATAGACCACAATGTTGCCGTTCGTTGTGGCTAAACTAAGTTGCCCAACTGATTTGACCACACTGTCCGCGTCACAGTGCGATAGATAAAACATAATTTATTGATACTTTCGTTTATGCAGTATGCAATAGAACTTTTGTCTGTTGATAGATTCAAATTAAAGATTTGGATACAGATCTGAATAAAATATTTGGAACAGATATTAAGGAGGTCATTTAGCTGACCTCCTTAATATCTCTTCCATGCTGGACGATCTGAGTCTGTATTGCAGTCGTAGCAGAATCATCATCATCATCATCTGCATTCCGACTTCACCCACTTCTGAGGACAGGACTTCAAACTATTGTGCACTTATCACGGTCCTTCGCCAACCCCATCTAGGCGTGCCTGAATCAACATCACTTTCTTTAAGGTAATGTTATTTTACTTTATAGCTATTTAACTTCATTAATACTTAAAAATTTATGATAAAAATAACCCTAACATGAAGATTAGGAACATCTCTTGTATTGTATGTACCTACCTATATGTACCATAGCGTTACAGGATGTTTTTTTTAATATTGTATTTTGTATGTCCGAGGTGGATAAAATTGTTCATACCAAATATCATTTACAACCTTTCCTATAGATTTTTAACACAATCTTACAGTAGGTAAATATTTTCTTGTTCTTGTAGGTACTAAAGATAAGTTTAATAAACTGATATAGAAATACCAGACTGTATTGAAACATTTCGTTGCTGATGAATGTTCTGGTATGTCGTATCCTACGGTGCTTGAACGGAGGTGGCATCAAACCAAAAAGCTGGATAGGATATAGGATTTTCAAGCTGTCAAAATGCGTCGGGATTTCCACACAGCGAAGGAATGTCCATTTAGTGATAAACCTTTGTGACCCACCATCCTGAAAACATCTCTTCGCTCCACCTTACACACTTAACACTGCATTCAGGTCGTACGACCATTGATGCGACAGCAGCCGTGGACTTCTGAACCCTACAGTAACCTTTGCCAAGTAATATCCAGGGTAACAATGGAATTCCAGTTAACTCGCCCGCGCCGTTGAAAAGCTTTTATTCAATAAATACTGATGGACATTTCACACGGCAATAACGTTTAAAATTCATTTATTTCGGAAAATAGTAGGATAAGGATACACCTGAAGTTCTGACGACTATCACCGAAATAGCCTCGTGTATTAAAATAGCTTTACCTTTTAATGCTTCCATCCAGATGGAAAGGAGTCTTGCTCCATACAAAGTCATTCATATTTTTGAAGTAATCAATTAAAATATATTATAGTAATCTCTCATAAATTTTACCTTTGATGTCTTTTCTAACAATGAACGTTCCACCTTCACTTCCTAACGTACTGTTCAGTTTGAATCTACGAAGAAGGGATTTTTTATGACTTCTCGACATTTTTCTCTTTGTAGGTAATTGTTCAGAGAAAAACTGACTATCTATCTATTTTAGACGGTGAGATATGGTAAGTACCATGCAGAAATACTAGTTGAATTGCATCTAAGAGAATCAAGGCAAGGACATGTCCGTGTAAGATTTCAACGGAGAACTATAACAGCAAGAGTGTCGAAACCCACTTCCATTACCACTGTCCTCCGAAAACGTACCCACAAATAATCTGATGCTCTCAGGCCCATGAGAAAGCGTGCGTGGATCTATGCTTGAGTGACGTTTATGCCATGGAAACGCGTAACTCAAGCATAAACGAAGCTTCAACGAAAGTCAAAATTCGATACAACAGCTATAACAGACAACTCATTTGCCTGTAAAACAAGTTTTCGGGCAATTTCTTTGAGTCATGCGTGGTTGCAGCTGATGTTAAAAACTTCGTTACCAGAAGATGCTTAGAATTGTTCGAGCGATAGCAAATTGTTTGTATTGTGTGCTATTTTCCATAACACGAGGTCGTTTCACTATCGGCATAAACGTTTCCTGTAGAAGAAAGGTGCTATTCGTACACCACCTATTTAGTACACTCGGAATCGGAGATATGTGTACCTTGGAAGGTTATTTGTATGAGAATTCTTTGCAGTTGAGGTCTTTACATACCTGGTCGACAGTTTTACAAAAAGGATTGAAAAAGGTTTTTTTATTTATTATTAAATGATTATCAGATTAGGTTTATAAGCAGAAAATCACTGATTGACGATTCCGTGATGTCCCGATCGTCTCACCAGCTTTGTCCCACTTGTGGGAAGAATAAGTTCTATAACTTCTCCACCTAAAACCATCCACTATAATAAATGACGGCAACACGCCGCGCGGCTTGTCACAAATACATAAACTGAAAACAGTGAAAGATAGAAAACGAAGAGATTAATAGGGTGAATTAAAATTATATACCAACCGTTAGTATCCCCAACGGCTTCACACGGTGGCTAGATTTGTTTTGCGTTCTAATTGACTTCATTTTAAATGAGAGATATTCACTATTATTTATTATTATTTATTATATCTGCTGACACGGATCATCATAGCCATCATCATCTGCCTATGTTAGTCCACTGCTGGACATTAAGCGCCATCATAGCGCCCTGTCTTCAGCTTGACGCGTCCAGCATCTGTATTTCGCAGGTCGTTATTCCACCTGGCCGGAGGGTGTTCAACACTACGTTTACCGAGTCGTGGTTTTCACTTAAGAACACGTTTACCCCGACGGTTATCGGTTCTTTACGAGATATGGGCGGTCCACTGCCCCTTCAGCTTGCTAATTCTTAGAGCTATGTCGATAACTTAGGATCTCTGTCGGATGTATTCGTTGCGAATCCTATACCTCATAGAAACTCCGAGCATCTCTTTCCATAGCTCGCTGTGCGACCTTGAACTTTAAGCCCTACCGTGAGTGTCCACGTCGCAGCTCCGTGTATGATAAATTGGTCAGAGACCAATATTTCTACCTGTTGTGACGAGGATATTGCTGCGGATAACGTCATTAGTAAACGTGAGTGCTTTGAAAATACCCATATTGCCGGTAGAGAACCGAATGCAGGGTGGATCGGCATATTGCAAATACCAACGCCCCGCCCGTTAATTCCATTTCCGATACAGTGGACGCGCAACTTTAGGATAGGTAACTATGAAAGGAGTTAGACAAGTTTGTTCAGAGAAAATAACAATTAAATAGAAGAAACAAATTAGTATTTACAATTGAAACAATTGAGCTAACTGCAACCTATTTCTCATCGTTTTATTTATTTTTGTGTTTATATCTGTCATGTGTCAAAATTAAATTTTTTAGTGAGTTATGGATAAATAATATCTATTTACACTAATATTATAAAGAGGAAAGATTTGTATTTTTGTATGTAACGAATAAATAAAAAAAAATGAACCGATTTATAAAATTCTGTTGCCATTCGAAATTTTCATTATCACTGAGTCTATATTTATATATAATATTCCCGTGCGAAGCTGGGGCGGAGCGCTAGTATAATATATTTGGATGATAAAACTTTCGTCAAAACTTTCCATTATACGTCAAGATTACCGGATGGTAAATTTTTTTGGTCGTCTGATTATCTATCAAAAAACATCACTCTTGGTGAGTTAAATCGATACATAGAATACACTTTACCTCACAAAATAGGAAACAATAAAGAAATAGATTCTTTGAATAAGAATAAGTGTAAAAGGCGGCCTTATCACTGAGGGCAATCTCTCACAGGCAAGTTCGTAGTTAACCCGCTTACATCCGTAATTAATACCTACCTACATACTAGTTCTAATTTTTAAATTTACTTATGTGTATTATAGATACAGTATAGCCCCTAAAAAGCATACCTCGATAGTTCATGTCATACCACATAGTGACAAAACCAATACAGTTAGACGAAAATCATGACCACCGAGCCACGTATACCCTGTCCATTACCTACCAGTCATCCGTGAGCGAAATACAAGCGCACGATGTTAACAATTTCAATCCAATTGAATAAATGCTACCGAACAATGAATGGTTTGATCACGAAAAAATCATCTTACAAGGTGGTCGTGAGGGCATTCCACGGTAGTCGTGTGTTCTCCCGGGGTACTGCCCTTAGAGTTAACAATCATACCTACTGCTTTATTATCTAGACTTATACTCTATTCTGTACTAATATTATTAATTCTGAAGTAAATCTCTCGGTTCAGACTATTATAATATATTGACGGCTACATTTCGTATGATGGAATGGAGAAAGATGATGACGACATAATCAGAGACTCACGACTTAACGGTACTACACAGACTTCAGTAATTAATAACAAGGAGACAGATTAATAACATATTCATAAGAATATTAGCAACACTCATTTAAAACGATAGTATTGAATTCTTTCATTTCGTTGCCTGTCATCGTTAAGGCAAATCATTAAAAAAATGTGTTAAAAGTTTTCAATAAACGTTATTTATTTTAGGTCAATATCAATTTACTACGACTTAAAAGGAATGAACAAAAGCACGGACGTATCATTAAAAAGTCTAAAACAACTTTTGAGTATTGCATTGTTTCTAAACATTCGCAAATGGGTTCAGTTATATTTAGAAAATTACTTTGTAATAACAAATAACAATGTTATTGGACTATTACTGCGATAATCATAAGGATTGCAATGATGATAATGGATCGAACGAAGTGTGATCTCGGTTGTGGTTAATAAGGGCCGTATCTCGTAACGAACGACACCACGATGGCGCCACCAGTCGCGACACCATGGTGTCCAAGCGAGAAACTCCAAAACACCACTGGTGGTGGAGTGAGGGAACGCCAAATAGCTCTGATAAAACTCTGCAAATCAGCCGCTGATAGCGCAACTATACATGTTAATAGTTGCGCTATCAGCGGCTGATATGGATGTCTGCAACAAATTTGGTTGCGCAACTAAGCAGATACTAGTGAGGTTAAGCAATTATACATATTTTGTTTGAGGCGCGACTAGTGGCGCAGCCATGGTTCCTAAATAGGGCCCTAAACATGAGTAAAGGCGCCTCTAAATGACTTTCTTTTATAAAAAAAATTGTTACTTACTAGGTACTAGGACCTAATAAAGAGATAGATAGAAGAGATAGACTCTTCATTGTAACTACCACACAGATACGATACAAAGGGCGGGCTTATCGCTATGAGAGATCTGGTTCAGGAAACCTTGGGATGGACTAAAATATAAATATTTGGCTTTATGAGTAACGGATTTATACATAACTTACAGTAGTCGCTTAGTTGTCTTTGTTTTGCACTTTCATGTGTTTTGACACAGTCTAATTGACAACGTACAACCGAATTGAGAACCGTCCTTTTATTTTTCGTCGGCTAAACGCCAGAGCAGCGTGAGGACAAAATGATTATACAATAGGATAAAAGAGCAAGATTCAAGTTCACAGCGAACTACCAGTTAATAACATTTAATTTGTTATACATTAATGTTTACAGACTATTTGTTACGACTATTATTTAGTTAGTTTTCTGTATCCATTTATATTCACCTAGTCCGCTATGCAGTGGACATCATATCAGACGTCACTAACATTAGGTACTAATAGGAATATAAAAAGGCACCTACGTAACTCAAGCCCGCATAAAACTCAAACCTACTCAAATTAGCATACATCCATTCCAACAAATTATATGTATGTTTCTGCATACACGAAACACAAGGCTATATTTTATAAAATATACAACAGTTTAAATGATAATTTATACTCCATTGTTATTCATTGATGTTATTATATGTATATTTTGCCATTGTTTCAAATCAGAGCATATTTCATGCATTTAATGTTTAATTCTGAGGCACATTGAGTGCTGGGCGATAGATAAATAAAGTACAGAAACGTATAGAAAGAAAAAATAGAACAGAACAGAAATATTTTGAAAGTGCTCATTAAAATTTAATGTTAGTAAATAATATATTGTAAATGTATTAAACATGGTCACCGAGAGAGCGTTGACATGTTTAATTGTCTCCAATTTAGAATAATTATTCGAGCAATTGAATTTAGCATTCCCAATACAATCAAATGGTACATTGTACTAACTATTAGCCCTAAGGTTTTCCAAAGCGCTTCTGCTAGCTAAATCAAATAACGCTTCCGGTAAAACTCGAACAAAGCAATCAAAATATTCGTATGCGAGTTTATTCTCTAATAATGTCGCTTCTGGTGACAGGCGATATTTTATATAATTTCCTGTCTGTGGTTGCATTGTAACGGCGTCCATACTAGGCCTATTGTGTCGTAGGAACACTGTTGATGACATGACATCTCTATTAAAATGATTCTTTGGGGACACTTCATTATCATCATTAACCTATACGGCCACGGCTGGACCATTATTGGCTGATGAGCAGGAGGAGAAGTCCACTGCTGGATATAGGCCTCCCCTTAGCGCTCTGCCTTCTTCTAGAGGACACGTTACCCTGAAAATTTATGGATAAGTATATTCTGTTACTTATTTAACTTTAGGCATTTAAAGAAACCGTCGCTTAGCATATCAATCTATGGTATGCAAGCCGCTTTGAGCTTATTGTTTCGCTGGCTTGTGAAATGTGAGCAACACATGTGTGCGTATCTTACGCACACATATGTGAAGGTACTTTCGAGTCTGAGCGTTTACGTTTTACGGCAAACGTTTGTTGTAAATACCTCATCATCATCAGCCTATGTTTGTCGACTGGCTGGACATGAGTCTCCCCTAACAAGCGCCATTATGTCCTGTGTAAATGCCTATTTTACATATGTTATCCATAAATTCCCGAATAAAATACCTTTCCTCCTCTCCGGGCGGAAAGCGTCAATTTTCCTCCCGCGGCGATAAATGAAAATGCCGCTTTCCGCCTCCTTTGAGGAGTAAAATAGTATTCTCTCCACGGGCAGGAAATAAGAAATGTCTCAGATCACATGTAATTATTGACCGAGGCGAAGCCGAGGTCGACAAACATGTGATCTAACACATTTCTTATTTTCCTGCCCTAGGTAAGAAACACAGGTGAGAAATGTACTTACCTACCTACAAAAAATGACGTAGTTTTTTTACAGAGAGAAAAAAATGATTTTTACTTCACTCAAAGTCACTATCCTCATCCCACTAAAATCATAGCCTATCCTACCAATTTTCCTCTTGTCTACTAATTCTTGATTTTGTAAACGTGAAAGTTTAAGATGTGAAATTGTGAGACGTTGAGGCAGCGCCAAAACTTTTGAACGCGCTTAGATTTGCATACTTAAAATACTAGACATTGGCTTTTCACTCCTGAAGAATGCATTCAAATCCGGAGTCGAGCCAAACCCTCCTAATTCTATAAAGCCGAAACTTTGTGAAGATGAGGAAAGGTTCGGCGAAAGACGCGGAAACTAAAGATTGGATTTAACTGAAATATTGGACGAATGTGCACCTTATAATCTTTTCTATCCCGCAAAGCCGTGGGCGACTGCCCACGGCTAGTTTTATATACTTTTGTAGTCTATATTTTATACCAAACCTCAGTATTGAAACCTCAACCTCCTCAACAGCCTATAATAGTCCATAGCTGGACGCAGGCCTCCCCCTAACTTTTTTATCTCATGGGGTATTAGCCCATAATCCCCACGCTGGGCATGCGTGTTGGTTATCGCAGTTCGGTGGTAGATCCATTCTGCAAGAGGCGCTGCTGCCCGCCCCCCTTTTGTCTCATACATTAATATATGAAACGCCGTCTGATGGCATTTACTATTGTAACTTAGTAGAAAACTTCACACCGCTTTCTTTTCATTTGAATAAAACACTTTTATGGATGTCCTAACCAATCATTAAAGGAAATAAAGCAATCAACTTGTAAGGACAGCTCAATTACATTTAAAAAACTGTTACACACAGAAGTCGATCGTAATTGTAGTCGGAATAACAGGTGTTTTGGCCTTTTAATTAAGTGTTCTATGAAAAATATGGAATTTTAGAGCACTTTGGTAGCTAAATATCACATTTATAAGCATCGGTTTACGTAGATAGTAAAAAGTATATATTTTAAAACTGCCCTCGTCGTCTCCGATGAAAAATAGAAATCGGATTACAACAAAAGCTATTCCATGTTTTTTATGAAATTGGTTGAACAGCAGACCATAAGCTTTCTATTATAAACGATTTCTATTCACGTTTCAGGAGTCAGGGCAGTACCAATAAAGCGTCAAACTTTGCTCTTATACAGCAAACATATTGGATTACTGCAAACTATAAATAAAGTCTCGAAAATAATGTTTATATGTAAATATGGGGTATTGTTAGAGTAACGAGTCTTGCTAAATCACAGTATGAAGTTGATTTATATCTTTACGGTTCGCCTGGCTTCATGGGAGGCCTATAAAAACCCTTCGGTAATGCCGTACACCGTACACCTCGGACCCATTCTGCGCTCGCCAGCCGGCCACGACACACTCGCTCAATACTCCTTTGTGCTTAATTGCTCACTTTATGACTTCACAATAAACTCAGTACCACCTATACAACAGGAAAATTATGAAACCGATTATGACTTTTGTATTCCATGAATCCTAACATGATGTGAAGTGTCCAAGAGTCCTGAAAGGTCTAAAGGAAGTAAAGCACTATGATTTTTGATGATAACATCGCTGCTGAGGAGAGCAGATACTTAAGGCTGGTCTTTCGAAATAATCAACATTTTCATGATGTTTGAGATCCTACTGTACTTGTAACCTAGGATTCTCTTACTCCTACACCTAATATTCCATTTCATTCTGTACAAAAGTGTCAAGATAATTTTTTGGTTAATTATATGAGTTTGGTTTGTTTTAGCTATGGCCCTCATTAGAGGAAGCCTATGTCCAGCAGTGGACTAGTATAGGCTGATGACGATGATAATATGAGTTTGATGAAAAAAAAAACTAAAACTTCTCAATTTTGATTCTTCTCACATTTGCCTTATTCTCCCAAACAATATGACTTACTGACTTTTTTATATTGAAAAATAAAGCAAAGGCAGGGTTAAAACAAAACAGATTTACCAAAATTATTATTTGATTCCTTGAACTCTTTTGATAAGAAGAAATCATGATTTATGGCCCCTCAACGTGTTTAGTTATAATTACACACACTACCAGTGCGTGGAACCTTCTAGATCCTTAGAACGGATGCGCTCGCTCTTATTACGTTAACAATGATAAATTAATTAGTGCAATGCGTAATGAGTGGTTGCGGGTATGCAATAAAGCGAGTGCAATTAGAATACATACGCACACTCGATGTCCGCCACGATCGAGTGCCAGTTTCATAACTATGACAATTTTAGTTTCCATTCGCTATGGAAGAAGATTATGCTACACGTTATTAGAAAGGTTATTTACCCTGTCCATCGTTAGATGGGAGTCCGGAGTCCATCGGCCCCGTCAGCGATCAGCCCTACGTGGACAATGCTCACCTGCGATGGGGAGATGCGGGCTAATCGCATTAGAGGACTAATGGGTCGCTCGCTGAGGAAATTCCTTAATATCCTGCCCCGGCGGCGAGCGGACGAAAAACTATAAATTTTGCCCCGAGCGTAACGGCTATTCATATTGTTTTGATAATTTTGATTTTAGAAAGATAATGATATTCATATATTACATGACTTAAAAAATACTAGCCACTGACGCGGCTTCGCACGCGTTGTTTAAAGTTTTTTCTAATAGGAACTGATTTATGGGATAAAGTACAGAAGTACCTACTCTCCATTCTTTCAACTAACTCCATGCAAAAAATCAAGTCGATTAGTTGAAGAAAGGACAAACAAACACACTTTCGTATTTATAATATTATTATGGATTACAAATAAACTGTACCTGTGGCATCGTCGTCGCCCACGTAGAATTCACAACTCCATGAGTTTTATTTTTCATGCACAGAACCCTATTTTTTTTTAGTAAACAAACGAATATGATACCTACAGCAAACCATTTAAAAATATGATTATGTTATGGTACTGTATTAGACGTGTAAATGTATGATTAATTAATAAAACTTGAACTTAGCTTAACTGTTTCAGTTGTAAATACTAGTTTTAATTTGATTATTTTTATCGATTATAATTTTTTTTCGTGTCAACCAACTTTCACGATTTGTTGCGGTTTCGTTCGTCCAACACATAATTTGTTAGTCCATGTAGGTACGTAGGTAGGGATCTTATTTTATTAATTAATCACTCACTCGGGCTCCACCTGAAAACCAGCGTAGCATTGGGCTTAGCCGAATGCTACACATGCCCTTTTTTTCCCATTTACATGTTTTTTTTTTGTTATGTTGTATTTATTTTTTCTTTGTATACCTAGTTTTAACTGTAGTTATTAGTACCTAGTATGTAAGTCTTTTTATGTATCTTTGGGAAAAAAATAAATATTTCTCTCTCTCTCTCTCTCTCTTCTTTGTTATTAAAAGTTGTACATGGTTCATTTAGCACTGACTTATTTCGTTAACTATTTTCCCGTGTTTTGTGGTCTAAACTGAACCCCTCGAAAGTTTGGTGATCCATTTTTGTTACACTATGTATAATTATTCTACGATGATAGGTTACGCCGCCGTGTACTAAAATATGTCTCGTTGCTCGTTGCCCTTCCTTCCCCATACTGACTGCACGTACGTTCGATGCGTAATGTTACGCTACACGTTACATTACGATCTATTTCGGTCAGTACACACCTTTAAAAGCACATGCTAAGACTAGCAAGCATTGTGTTAAATTATGCCTCCCCATAACTATGACAATGATTGGACTCAGTGTTAGAAATGGATAGTGAATTATTAACATTGTAAAGAGAACTATAATTCATCACTTTAATAATTTAATAATCTTTGCTAAGCATTTTATAAAATATCAACTGAAAACTGTAATAGGAAACGGCTAATACGAGTTTGCACTAAAAGTAACAAAACGGAAAATTAGTTTTCGTTCACTAGCGCAGATTTGTCAAAGTTTATATTGAAATTGTTGCATTTTAACAAGTCAAAATCGAGTTCGTATGTAACTATGTATTGGATTGCTGTCATACTATGGAAAAGAGTTTTTCTCGGTATACGGTAGGTAAATGGTTGTTGCGCGGTGTTAAATGTATAAAAGAAAACGAATCGTTTAGGGTGTTCTGGTCGTTTTCTATTTAAGATAAAATAAATATCTATCTATGTTTTGTATTATAATTTTTATGTATATCAGTTATCTAGTACCTATACCTGCTCTGCTTAGCTTAGGGCTATGACAAAGTGAATTTACAGATCTGAATTCTTAGCTGTTTTGCACGACAGAAGATTAAAGACACTAAGAATATAAATAAGTTAGCCTGTATATGTAAATTGTATTAGGATTCTAAGGAATAAAGTTTTTACTCGACACAGCGTATAGCGGGGCGGGACATTGAATTGTATAAGAATAGTAAATTTTAAAAAAAAAATTACAGTTAAATTCAGTCTATCAATAAAGCCTCATGGTAGGAAACAGTTGCCCGAGCTCTATATCCGCGCCCGCTTCACGTGTCTGCAAGTTACCTTGTCTCGAGTGTTTCAATCCACACCCCCCTAGTATACAGTCCACATTAGCCAGAAGGAACAGCTGTATTGAAAAATATGTTTACCTACATTAATTGAATCTTCCACCCCTAAAACCCTCTCCTAAAATGCAGCGTTTGGAAGAAGCATGGTTAAAAACTGTTCTGTCCGAGACGCGGGAAATAATCGAGATATTAAGATTGTGATTCCCGGAAATTGTCCCATTTGGCATCGTTTAAAAGCCGTCGGGAGATCCAATCAGCCAGTGGCGATGCATTATAATTACTTTTAATTTTTTTTATTGACAATTTTGCGTGAGCTTCGATGTACGCTATAAATATTTAACGTTGACGATTTTTGTAAAATTAAGTTTATTTGTTATGGGTTTTAATTTATACCATCGTTGTTCTTTTGTTTTTAACCTTTTAACATCTTGAGTGCATATGAGTTGTTATTCTAGCAGTCCGGGTTGCTAGCCACTCGTAGTGCTTTCTGCAAACAGCTCATATAGCTACGCGCTGTGGACAGTGAACATCACTATCACATCGTATCTTTACCACCATTTACGTGATAAATACCAAAATTATTTACTTAAATCACGTAGACTATACAACGGAGATACCGAAGACATGGACATCAAAATTACACAAAGAAGCACCTCAGGGCTAGCTCGAGACCGTCAAAGCTGTGCCATTTTCCCCGCACAAAACGACTGTAGTGTTGTAATTGGTGAAGCTTGATTGGGCTTGTTTATGAGCCCGTTTAGCGTCCAAAGGGTGACAGTTTCGTGTTTCAGGGCCGTATGTAACATTCGTACCTAGCATAGTTTGCCTCAACCGCCGACACCTCCACGCGTCGAGTAGGGTTGTAACACGACACTCTGAGTTCGGTCACTCATTAGTCGTCTTCCGGTCCTTATCAAACGCTACGTGGGGACGGCACAACATGTATTTATCGTAAGTATCGAGTCGTTGTTGTTGAGACGTTCGATTTCTGTAAGGGATTTGCGTAGTTCCGTTCGGATCTACCGTACGTTAGAAATATTTAGCATTTTGCTTTATAGTACAACTTTATACTCGCACTGATAAAAAAATTCACGAAAATTTAACAATGTACCAGAAATTTTCGATCTTGTCGAAATCAAAAGTTTTTGGGACATTATTAAATTTTCGTGGAAGTATATAAAATATATATATAATTCCGATGGTTTAATACTATGACGATGAGTTGTTAGAAGAGTTTATTTCTTTAGACTTACAAAATAGTTGTAAGAAGAATCATTTTTTTTTTAATTTGATATTATTTTTTGTGAAATCTAAAGTTCGACTTCTCTAATATCTTCTCTATAAATGTATAGTTACTGGTTTTTATAAGTTTTTCGATACAAATATTTTTTAGGAAAAAAGCTTTCATGGAGCTCCACAGCATCATTCTACAGACTACAAAATAATCATTAAAATCGGAACAGAATTGACAAGTAGGATACATAGGTAGGTACATAGAACACACTGCTGAAGCTGGGCAATGAATACGTTAAAAAGCATCCTGAATTAAATAACCAAGAGCAACCCTATAGGAAACCGTAATTTCAATAGTTACTGCACAAAACATTACTTTGCCAGCTCAGGGGGTGGCAGGCGAGGAAAGACCCAGCTATCGCATCGCACACTAGATGCTATCATAATGATTATTAACATGTGAAGCGCCGTGCCAGTCCGCGAGGTGCCCACACCCAGGGCCGTACTCCAGGGTGTAAACTGACTCAACTCAAAATCAGGTACCAAATTCTGCCAACCAATCGCTAAGCTATGAGAATGGGATCGTCACATAGATGAAATATAGTGTAGATAGAATAAACACTAATATTCCTTTAGTTAACTCAAGATAGTTAACTCAATATTTTAAATCGGCTGTCCAAAGTTAAGTGAGCTAAAATTGAGATGTTCTATACGTCGAATTCAGGCAAATAAGTTCCTTCTGGGAAAGCGTGCTAGATTTTACGCTACATCTTCACTCACTTAAGTGAGATGGTGGCCAAACGCTTGACCGTCAACAATAAAAAAATATAGTGGCAGATAACAAATTCAGAATAAATATGGGAAAGGGCGCTTAGCCTTCTTTAAGTACGGACCTGCACTCCGCCCTAGATATGTTTGACACAAGCCAGTTATTTTAATATAGGCAATTAGAGGTAACCATTGAATTTCAAACTTTCAACGAAGTTTTCGATTAGCCTGCGGTAGTCTTTAAGTGGATTCTAAATTGCTTGCCAAATCCATGGCGCTTGCCTGGTTCAGAACATTGTTTTTCGGATATCATGCAAAAACTTACCCTTGCACCTACTCACCATAATCAAATTAATTAATAAACCTACTTGTTTTTCCAACTTTCCTTTCTTTTGTGATACAATTTGTGCTGACTTTGATCTTCTTGGTTCACACGTTTTTAACAACCCTTAGGTTGTGGTATGCAAGAAGACTGCAAGTCCGTATTTTGGTAATAATATGCTGTCTTTATTTAATAGTCTTTATTTAATATTTGTCAGCATTTTCCGACCTTACGAATCCAGGTATACTGGACAGGTGACTTTGATAACGTCATCAACCCAAAGCGCTTTTGGACGTTCACGACTTCTTAAGTTTGACCTTTGACCCTTTTCATGGTTAAACCCTATACACAGCAGTGGGTGACATATAGAGCTGCTATGATGATGATGCTGTCAAAATGTGCCTGTTTATCATTTCTGATCAAAACTTATTAAGAAAGAAAATTGCAAACAAATAAAAAAATAAAATTAAAACTAGTATTTACAATAGAAACAATTGAGCTAACTTCAGACTGTTTTTATTTTATGTACTGATCAATACCAGTCGGAATACACTGGCAGCATTGCCCAGCTGTAAACTTATTTATTTCAAGGACGTCCAAATATTACACTTTTATAGTTCAAAGCTTAGATTACTTATAATCCGTGCACTTAACGAACTTGAAACGATTAAAAAATAATAGTTAATACTAGTTGACAGTCAGTGTAAGCTATTTTGCTGACTTTCAAAATATTAAATAATATTATACAAATAATATTAAAAAGTTATTGATCGTTGATAGTATAAAAAGTTTGTTCCTAGAATTCGTTACCAAAATCAACGTGACATATGCCGGCGGAAAAATGAAAAAGTGTGCAAATGAAATGCAGGTTTGAAATTGAAAAACTGGTCGCTAACAAATGAACTGAAAACTAAACTGAACTCACCAGCTTTTGATTAAAAAGCTGTTAACATTTTAGCACAACGGTCAGTTGTGAGCCGTTTTTTGTGAACAAGTAATTACAGTAGTTTTTTTTCGTTGACAACCCTGTGTGTAAAGTCTACTGAGATGCATAACGTTAAGGAGCTGCGGGATCGGTATCAGCCTCAGGACAAATGGTAATAAGAACATTATCTTTTCGAATCATTTATGTTTCTTGTTGTAATAAAGGTCTCAGGTGAAATTCTATAATAACAAACATAAGCTCCGCTGAGGCGTTATCTCAGCTAAGACCTTTACCTTTATACGAAGGTTACGTATATGACTTATATCATATCAGGCATGTACGTGATATGTTCCTGATCGTAACTGTGTTCAAAATAGTGCGTAACAGGAGCTAAAGTTTGCCGATGAAGTTAATTCATGCTTCTGACACTTTTACAACTGTCATGTTTGCTTGAGGTGCTCTATCATCTCAAATGTTTATTGTTAGTCTCTCCCCTTAAAGAGACCTAGTATCTTGCGCATGAGTGGACAATGAGTTCCACTTGTTATTTGTTTATGAGTAATGTCCTAAAGACGACCGCTATAGTCACCGTTTCGAAATTAGACGATTCAATTTATCAAATTATGCTAACCACAATTTAAATTGACCGGGCGCCGATCTTAATTAAAATTTAATAAAAACTAATTTAAAATATCCGTAGTTGGTATTATTTCTTGAATAAAATAGTTGGTATTCTTAGCTTACTGATGAAAATTGAGAAATTTGTAACACTAAACATCAAAAAATCTTTTATTTTCATAAATCCAAAAACATACACCCAGAAAACCAATTTCCCAACATTAACATGATCACTGCCAGCGTCGGCGGTGCGACCCGCAGGGGCGTGCCGTCGTTTCACGGACTTGCAGATCGCTCTCTGTGTTTTCAGCCATGAAAGTGCTAGTTTATACACAAACACGTAAATAAAATGATCTTTTTGAAATCTGTCGGTTCGGTATGTAGACTAAAGAAAGAAGCGACGTAGAAACATTTAACCTTTTTTGTTATTTTTCGAGTTGGAGCAAAACCCGTCCCAGGTTTTTTTTCCTCTAGATATTCTGAAATTTGACATTATTGGAATCAGAAGTACATATTCCTGTTTGTTTGTATGAAAAACTAAACGTTGAAAACAAAGTCCAGGATGTTATTAATGTTCTGATATTATAATCATAAGAATTAACAGTAGCAACGAGAGAGAAATACGATATTTCCTTCTAAATTTGACAATACGTATATCAAATGCATGCGACCGTTAATATTCACTAAAATATAAAGGCCTGGGTTGTGGGGAGCCGCGAGGGGGTCTCGCCAGCTTCCACTCCAACACGCTCAGCCCGACTTTAATGAACTTTGTGTCACTATTCCCCAATACAAGTACACTTTTCTTTCCACTATCGTGTGTTAGTTTGAATTTGAACAAAGCCGGTGTGTGAAGTCACCTAGACGAGGTAAATGCGGCTGGCACTTTTCTCTATTCTTATTGTTCGTTCGGTGTGACTATTTTCGAAAAGGGAAATGGATCGCTCGCTGCCGAATAGCTACAAATGAATACAAGATGTTGTGCGTTTGCGTTAGTTGGCTGTGCGTTGTCCGTGCCCTGCGCCAATTAATGGGGTTTATATACGCCAATTAAAAGCACAAAATATCGTTTGGCAATGCTAACTATCACAACATAGGGGAGAAAGTATTCGTGTATGGTAAGTATAAAGAAATTGAAGAAGATACATAAAAAAAAGCCAAACATAGAAACTACTTCGTTTTTCGCAATAGGGTATTTAAATTTACACGAGGAAATAATCTAAAAGTATCTTACTGAGATAGCTTAGCCAAAAAGCAGTTGGAAAATGTACGTTTTAGTTCAGGAAATAAAAAATATATAAATAATAAATAAATATTTTATTTTAAGTTATTTATCTGTTTTAAACACCATGAAATAGTAGGCGCAATGTTGTTTTGTTATGTCATACGGCTGTGTAGGCAAACCAAAAAGAATGAACTGTCATCAGCAAGATCAGCGCATTCGTTCTGGTCTCACATCCAACTGACGTCATAATTACAGAGCTATGAGATATGACATACACTGTGTCCAGCGATTTCGGCAAGTTACGCGATCAACTTTAAGGGCACTTAACGATTGAATTTTTTTTCCTCAAATATTGTCACTTTTCACAAATGGGTGTAATTCCCAGTTAGTATTATTCTTATGGAAATACCCTATTATTTACATAATACTAGTTATGATACATTTATAACTTATTTGATCAAAAAGAATGAAAAAACAAAAGACAAACGGATTAAGACAAGTAAGATATTAAGATGATCATAATATCCTATTCTATCATTCACATAAGGAATTTACGTCACGAATTCGAAGAAGTTCACTTTACGGATTATGTTTATAGTTCCCTAACTATTGTCATAATATAATTTTACTTGGTAACTATTAGGCCCTTGAAATATTTAAAATCCTGTTTATATTTCGAATAAAAATTAAACACAAAACATTGCTTCGAACTTTTTCTTTGACTTGAAACAACGTAGAAAGAAATAAAATAAAATAAAAATTTGTAGCAAATTCCTGTAACACATTTTGTGATCACCGCCTAGGCGTACCTAGAAGCGCGCATTCTAATTACTACAGAATAATAACCACGATAGGAATCGATCTAACAATGCCCACCACCTTTGAGCCACCCGACCCCTCAGCCTAGGGCTGTGGGCGACTGCTAAAAGACCCAACTGGCAAAGTCTTGGCGGTTAGTCCCATATTTTGAATGTTTTACGCAAGGATAAAACATTCAAAAAGGCTGTCACATTGTGGCAGTCTTTTCGGAATTCTTTATCAAAAGTTTTGGAAGGAAAATTGCAGACGAAGTGTTTTCTTGTTCGTATGCATATTATCCTTAGCAAAGACTAGTCTTAAAGTATAACTGTAAGGTTCTTTGGATTTCGTTAAATAAATATAAAAAGTCTTAATGCAAACCGGAACTTTTTTAACTCTTGAATTAATTAATAAAAATTAAAGTGAGAGGAAAGAGCTTTTTTCTTAATTTTGGGCTAATTTAATTCCTAACCTTGTTAACAATTTTCACCAGAATCGAAGAAAATCACACATGTGTAATTATTATAAATAATTGCAGTAAACTAATGCATAACCCAGACTAAGGACTCAGGAGTGATTCATTAATTTTTATTGTTATCTTTTGTCAAATAATTGTATTCATTTTCTTTATTGTTACTAACTTTCAAAAGTTTCCATATGTATCTACATGGTAAGTCTGATCATCATCATCCTATATTAGTCCACTGCTGGACAACGGCGTCTTTTAATGAGCGCCATATTGGTAAGACTCTTTGGTTAGACAATTTGTGGCAGTCCGTCAGCCAGATGTTAAGACATCACAAATGATTTGTCCACATCTGATAGACACAAATGTCATGTTTCCTATTTGTGGCAACCCTGAGGCTCGAGTCATCGTCATTGATTTGACGTGCATCGCCTAAATGATAATTGATTAAATAAAGCCTTTGCTAGACACCCGCTGGACATGCCACAAACACGGCAGCTCCATTAAGCCAGGTAATAATTACTGACGACAAAGTTGTATTATTGACAATAATTAACTAATGATTATGTGGGAAATGGTCCAGCTGTATTTATTTATTACTGGTCGCATTTATACATTTGTTACATCTATCTATTATTTTACACTTAACCTCACTCTTTGCTCGTAAAACACACGGTATACAACATGTAACAATAACCTAACCGAAAATAAAATGATTATAGATAGCCCTGTTGACTGAAGAGGTTTTACCGAATTTCAAATAGAATGAGTTTTCTTGTCTTGGAGGCTCCTTGGTCAATATTTCCATACATATTTTCTTGACAGCGGGTTAAATTGTCTAAGATATTTTCACGTGAGAACCACAATATCTGTGTTTTTTTTATCAAGGAGATTTGTGATATAATTAGATCTTCATCAAAATTCGAACATACCTCTGCACAGAGAAGGCGGGATAAAAAAGTAACGTCGCAAATCACGTTACCAAATTTTTACTATTTACCCGCATGAAAGTGTGAAAAATTAATTACCTATATACCTCGTGGATAAAGCTGTCTTCGTCTGGGGCGTGGAATAATAACTCTCGCATGTATGATTCTAGTAAATCTCTCGCTTCTCTCGTGGGTTAATCCTGAGTTGCGCTTAGGATTCAATGACGCCAGTGACGCAAGACACTGCTTTATCTCCTCGTTACATAATCTACTGTTACAGTCGATACCACCCGTTAGGAATGTAAACGTGCTAACTAGAAACCTAGTTTTTGTCGTGTTTAAGTGAGTTTTATATTTAATTTGACTATTAGGGTTGGGTAAACTTAAACATGGTTCGATACACAAAGTGTTATTTCTACCTTACTTTGTCACTATCACGATTATTGATGCCACTAAAACATCTTAAATGATCGATTAAAAATATTCCTATACAAGCACACAAATGTCAAAAAAGTGTCATGCAGGTAAACGGTCTTTGTAGTGCTAAGTCGTGACTTGTTGAGTAGGCTTGATCAACACCTATCTCGGCTTTGACAGACTTATGTGGAGGAAATCCTGCAGTATGAGCTTGCATTTTGGGCGTTATTTATCAGCTAGTTTTTGAACACAATGCCCCATAATGAAAATTCAATAAAAAAATAGGTAGGTAAATACGGTCCTAAAAAACCGGGTTTAAAAACCCTATCACTAATAACTGCCTGTGCATTGTCTCTAAGTGCTAGTCTACGTTACCTTAGGTATACGAATATAGCGCGAGAGCAACTCGCCCTTGTAAAATATTTACAATCTGTAAAAGTAGGTAAAAAAAACGCGAAGCCCTAATAACAGCAGAACAAACAGTGTTTGCAATGTCCACAGATAGGCCCCTACTTGAGAATAAGCCTGTGAAAGAGCTTTCTGCCGTACTTGTCACAGGGAGCTAATCCCACGAGAATACACAACAAAAGGTACACAGTGGCCGAATGTCCCTGAATTCGGGAAACAAGTTGCAGTTTTGCCCTGACACGCGTCACCACAAAGCGACATTTGACGCGCCAAATCCGACGAAGACACTTTCCGTGGTTCAAGCCTCTCTTTGTGTACGCAATCAGCACAGGCTCTGCCCCGCAATTATTCAAAATACATTGAGCAATATTAGATAGGTGCGCTTCCTACGCGTTTTGCATTTGGAATCAGACGGACTTTGTGCAAGCCGTGCTCTAGGGACATTAGTGTTTATGTGACCACGTCACAGGTGGATTGTGTGCCTTTGCTTTGTTGTATGATCGTTCTAACTTGCCAGAAGTCTTTATCGTGTAAGTACGCATTCCTCAATACCCTGACGTATAGCATCTAATCCAAATTAATTAATGTAACGAAGGCACTCAGTCAGGCCGGGTCGCGTTGCGTGCCTAATTTGGGCCGCTTGGTTTGGATTGATTGCGATCGCAAGTGATTAAATCACACGTGTACCTATTGGAGTTTATTAAACGTTCTGTTTTCGGGAATCTGCATCTGAATTACGACGGATTTCGCGCTCAAAATGTTCAACAGTAATTTTCATAATTGATATGCCAATTCACATTTTCCACAATTTCCAAGCAGAAATTAATTCCAGTCTATTCAGTAATTGCTCGATAATACCATTGTATTACCGTTACATTATGCCAACCATTCCAAATATCAACGATATGCTGTAAGTTCAACTGTCTGATGAACTTATAATCTACGGCCACAGCATTCATCGTGGACCGAATATCATCCAAGTGCCGTGAAGGTTGACTTATCTAACAATAGTCTTTTATGCGAAGCAGTCCTCTGTTGAAAGTTACCATTGGAGCTTTCAGAATACAATCTAATCAACTGGCATTGATATCTCTTTCACTCTGGACTCCAGTCCGAATAATTTCCGTAAAGTTCTCCGTACCGTGTCGACCGGCGCGGCAGAAGACGTGCCAATAGCCATTGTTCGTCAATATCGGCCACAATGCTCATTTCTTGCCATTCACTAATCAAAGCTGAATCACTTTGCAAACGCGTGGTGTCTGTCTGTCATCCCATTTTACAAATGCGCATCTATTATCTAGCTTCCCCAACAATTACCAACTAAACGGACATGGACAAATTCTTTACGAATAAGGAAAAAATCAATCACCTTTAGCATAATTCGTTGTGCACACAGATTATGGTTAATTTTAACTCATGAAAGCTACGCATCTGCGCTTTTAGAATATGCATGGTAACACTTCTAAACAGCTGGTCGAGGCATTACCATCTAAATTACCTAATTTATGCAGAGCTAGTATGCTCGAGGCTAGGCAGTGCGTAAAATACGGACTTCCCCATCCCACAGGAATTTCCCAAACTCACACCGCTATTACCTATGCCTATCGAAGTGATTATAGCATCTGCATCGTGATTTCGAATCTACATGCAAAGAGTCGAAAAAATATTCGCATCTTCAAGATGCAAACAATTTTGAGAAACATTTTTGAGTTACACGGATCCGCAAATATTTCTGGTATTGGAGGGGTTAAGCCCTTGTTTATATATTAACTACTTAGTACTAATGACCGTTGACGAGACGACATGGGCACGCCAAATCGACCACGGAATATTTAAGGTAATGTGATAAATGATCATCAGCCTCGCACCTCGCGCCTGATCGGATGATTCGTTGGTGTTCACGAGCAGATTCCCTTTGTGCGGCCGGGGCCGCACGCCGCTCATGATTTGTATACACTAAGCATGAAATGTTGCCAAGCAAACTTGTAGGTAGTGTTTGCGTGGAGGTTTAGGAAAGGCGGCGCGCGAGGGGTGGCGGCCCGCGCCAGTGGCCCATCCCAGTGCGTGCTGGATGACTCTGGCGGCATAGTCCACTCTCCGCTTTCAATATTCCATACGGAATTGCATAATGTTTCGGACAAACAGAAAGTTCAGACAAAACAATCTTAAAATACAGCTTTTGTCGCTGATAGATACGTTTTTACCAAAGTGGACTTTGATTTGTTTTTCGATGTTCCAATATTGTCTGGTTGGTCGAAGTTGCGAGTAAAAGTCAAATTTTCGTCGGTTGAAATGCACTTACGTTTAACGAGTACGGCTTTGAGAGTTCTATGTAGTTATGAAATATTCGTGTGCTTCGGTCTCCGTTCATTCTTTTTGGCATTTCAAAGGCTGGTTTTCAACTCAAATTAAAGTTGTTTCTATTCATTTTTAACTTTAATTTGAGTTCTGAGAAATAAAATAAATTTATTTTTAACCCGTTATAAAGTTTGGCGATTACCTTTGTTTACGTGGGCTCCGACTTCGTACGAAACACTAAGTGTATGCATCGTGTACGGTCCACAGTGTACCAAGTTGTTGGTCGGCCCATTAAACCAATAGAGGGAGGGACAATAGGACCACGGCCTGACTGGCAATATGACAATGGCCAAGAAGTCAACATTGTATTGTGATTGGATTTGGCAGAAAACGTCCACAGTTTAGTTCAAAGCGGGGCTACGGCAGAACAGCTGGACCACTCATTTTACTCCGAGTTTGACAGCAGTACTTTGTGAACATTATCTGTAGCTTCTTTACAATGATCAACTATGTAGTTGGTTCGATTGGCAAAACCCTTAATCGAGTTCTATTCTGTACAACTAGTTGGTCGGCTTAGATGGTCGGAGTGGAACGACAGTCCTGGTCTAATCCATTCATGAATAACGATGGAATAGATTATGGATAGACATCTAGTTCCTTGCGTCGTCTCGTCCCGCACTGAGCGTGTTCCCATGGAAAATGTACTTCCAATACACCGCTTACAATTAAGTAGACTGGACGTATGCGCTATGTACTATATAGTTATATAATAAAGCCAAAAGAGCCGTACATTTTCCAAAAATATGTAGATGAGTTTGAAATTTCTTACGTGGAAAAAACTGCATTATAACCAACTTTATTATTACAATATAATATTTTGATTGCCTTAATTTTTACGTGAAATGTTCTTGACTGTACATAAATTTGACAGACTGCGAAAATATACACGACATAATTGAATAGTCTACAAAACGCTACTAATTGCATAAACATAACAAAAATCGGCACTCCGCGAAAGTCGTCGATAAGCGATTAGTTGCATAGGACTTTCCAAAATTCGGCAGTCCGCTGTAACCTGTATTGAATATTGCAAAAGTCGGCAAATTGCGAAAGTCGGCACTCCGCGCCTAAATCAAAAAAATTATAAACTTTTATCTAATACTTCCTGTGTCTCTGTTCATCTTAAACGTATATTTATGGACTACATAAAAAACATGCTGGACAATTCACACAGCATTATCTAGCCCCAAACTAAGGAGAGCTTGTGTTATGGGTACTAGATAATTGATATTCATAATACAATACATTACATAGATAGATTTTTATTATATATAGAAAACGACAAGAGCACCCGGAACAAATACCTGCAGATCGTACAAATATTGGTCCCAAGGCGGGAATCGAACCCGCAACCTTCTGCGTCGCAGGCGGACCTTCGCCCACCGCGCCACAGAGGTCGTCATTTAGGATATATCGTATAATAAACTGTGTAGTGCAGAGAACTGGATAAACTATAGAGTTATAAGGGACTGTCCTGGCTATCTTATTATTCAAGCTACAATTGACATTTCATTGCAATTCGCATCGTGTTTATTTTGAGCTTCGATGGTGGTCTTAGCCACCCTCTTGTTCGATTGGTTAGAGCCTGCAATTCAATAGTAAAGCTGGAAAAATTGGAAAACCTCTTTATAGAAAATATTATAAAAATCTTTACGATACCACTCTGTAAATTTCACCGAAGGGGGGAAATAATACAGTTTGTCAGTAAGTAAGTTTCTTCTGGGAAAATGTGCTGAAAATGTGCAGCTTAGGCCACATTTTTACTTTTTAAGTAAGATGAGGTAAAAAGGGTTTATATTTACAAAAAAACAATTGCGGGAAGCATTTGTTTTTTTAAGTACTTTTTTCTACTTATTTTTTTCTACTTAGGTATACTATTTTTTAAAGCTTGCCTGATCAGAACACATTCGAATTTGACGTTTTTACATATTTTGCTCCACCAGCGTGTAAGCATTTTGTAACGTCTAAAAATCTGAGGTCAAAATAATATAGAGAGCAAGTTCTCGAATTCCATCAGAATTGCCCTAATTAAATAAAACAGGATCTAAGGACAGCACTTCCTCTTCAAATCTAACAGACTACAGGTATTGCAAATAAGCGAAAATGAAAAGAGAAACACTCCGTTCACCAACAAAATACAAAAAAAGGCACGAACAAGCGGAACAATTGAAAATTCCGATGCTCAAACAGATTTCATTAAACACATTAATAAAACAGGGTGTTTTTATAGCACATTTTTTTAAAATGTATACCCGGAGCCGAGAGCGAATGAATAGTGAATAATTAACGATGGAAACGAATAAGGACACAGCTTCACGTAATGCTCGTGTTAATGTGAAATAACGCACTACCGGCTCCAGTGCCATAGGATACGTCTGATGGTTATACTAATATAATGAATGTGAAAGTCTGTGTGAATGTTTATTACCACGTTTCTAACGTAAGTTAGATCAAATTTGGTATGTAGATGGTGGGGGTTCTAGAACAACACATAGGTTAATCTTATTGTCAAAAATTAACCTCTGAGGGGATAAATATGAAAAATTGCAATGAAAAATTATTATTATTAAATTAGGTTAGATTCTCTCAAAACTCGGTACAAATAATGTACAAAGTAAAGTTATTTATAATTAATCACTTATTTTTATACAAAACTATACCTAGGGGGTGAGCAAGGAATTCTGAAATTTGTATTAAAATAATCCCTGGGTAAAAAAAATCCCGCATTTTTACTCAACAAATGGTCTATTCCAAAAAAACCTTTATGTAAATAATTAAACACGTATGTATTTTAACATAACATTTTAATCAAAACGAATCCACAGAATCCAACCGATGTTACCTAAGCAGTGAGCCGGGCTATCGAAAATTTTAAAATTTACAATATATCCTTATTGTTTTCCATTTGGCACATTCATTTCCACGCACGAAGCCGCGGAGTTATTAATATTATATATTGTAAACATTTTTCGTATGAAGTAATGAAACTGAATAAGAGTTCAATTTGTTCACACATAAAGTTGTAAGTACCTTTTATTTTCTTCCTTAAAGTACTTATACAGGGTGATTGGTAGTCTAGTGCAAAGTTTCAAAGAAAAGCAAGAATAAACTATTCGAAAGCTTTTGAGCCATGCTTGTCTAAGACGAAGTCATTACTTTTTATCAATTTTTATGTCCGTTCTTGAAATACAGCGCTTCGACAGACGGACGGACAGCGGAGGCTTTGTAATTGGGTCCCGTTTTCAGACTTTGGGTACGGAACCCTAAAAAGCCAGACTAAACAAATGACAGTGACTACTTCGTATTCTATTCAAGAAAAGATGGCGACGATTTTTTTTTCTAAAAACCTAGTTTAAACTAACTCCATTCTAGAATGTGACCCTTATAAACTTTTTTAGAAAGTCAGTCAGCAAACGTGGCATCTCATCAAACCTCGTATTATCCACTCCAGCCCACATTCATCACAAAATCACAACACAGGCTTAGTATTCAGAACAAATAAAAGCAAATCAACATTAGAACCGTGCACAAATAAACTTGCTGTGCGAATTGAACCCATTTATGATTTAATGTACCTACAGTTATGTGTTCTAAATTTTAGGATAATGGTTAAGCATTGAAGTTACCATATTCGTTAAACAATGATAATTATAAAGTAGATTACTTTAAAAAAATATTTCGCAATTATTTTTAGCCACTAACTTTAGTTGTGATTTGTCTAACAGAACATAAACTACATTGTTTCATTATAAAGTTACTAAGATACCGTTATATCGCTTTATTTAAATAAGTGTGTAATAATGTCACGCATATTTGCCAGCATGATTAATTTAAAAATTAATCATGCATGCAAATATGCATGACGTTTTCATTTTCAGCGTACCTCTGTTAAAAATACCGGTGATACATAATTTTATCATCATAAATAGGTATTTTCATATAATTTGAGAAATTTCGTTGCTATCCGTACTCAAGCACGCTTAGGTTTGATTGAACGCGTAAGAATGCGGGGTGCTGCGAATATTATAACACGCTAGAGCGAAAGGAACGCGTGGAGCGAGACGGCATCATCGCAATTACCTCGTGAGATTGTTGAATAAATTTACATTCAGTTGATTGAAATAATAATGAAATTGGCCCGGCATACTCAGCACGACGACGGAACTGTATAAATAAATTAATAATATAAAATGATATAATACATAAATTTGTGCGTGCCTGTACCACGGCACAAGCCTATTTCTATTGTAATTAGATGGGGAGGCAATATCTTTTGTTTGAATTATGCAAATAATGAAGCTGAGCATCTACGCGTAAGTATTTTTAGTCGACTGCATATTCATTGGTGGCCGCGAAAACGATATAGCGGTTAAAGAACTGTTTACTTTTTCACTTTTCCGTATTCATTTGGAATAAACAAACAAAAAATGTCTTTACCAAAAAGTAAAATCAAAGTACTAATACTCTCGGTAAGTCCTTTTACACATCCCACTAATGCGAGGTGAATTGAAATGTCCAAGTATTTGTTACATTATCTGTCCAATTACCCTAATGGACTTTGACACGTGAATAAAAAACCTTTAAAAGCGTAAGCTGGATTTCAGGGCTCTCGTGCTAAATCTCTATGAAAATTGGCAACTTCCACCATTTCATAACATCGAATGTAATTTTTTAATCTCCTGGATGTGTTTGGCGAGAATAAAATAGGCTTGTGTATTATTTTTAGAGAAGGTCCAATTGTTTGCGTAGCATTTACATTTTTTCAATCGAATATCCATTAACCAAGTCGCTTTTGTGTGAAGTTATTATTTTCATGGATAAAAGCTTTTCATTTTCCATTGTAAGTAATCCCATAGGTTTTAAGAATTGTTCAATACATATTTGTTGAATAATTCTAAAACTAAGGCAGAAACGCACAACAAAAATGACAAAACCTGGAATATCTTGGGAAAGTCGTAAGACGTGAAGGATGTATGGAACATCCTTGACCCACAGGTCATCGACCTGCCCCGTCGTATATCAGAAACTGTTCGAACGGAAAAATCGGGCGATACGTGTCTCCAGTCAAGAATGATCCGCCAGCCGCTCATAGCGGCTTGGTGAGGAGGGTCAGTGTAAGCCGGGTGAGATGTCGTCGCGACCGTGACCTAGCTCAAGTGTTGGGCGGGTCACGTGTTCGGGCGGGCGGCAAGGAACGGTCGTTCACCTTGAGACAGACGCGAGGCGCGGTAGAGTTTTCCACTTCGGAATTTCGCTCATCCGCATCCCTACGTTAATAAGGGATTTCGTAAATTAAGTCATCGAGTAGACTCTGATGATATGTTACAATAAGGGTATGGGGTTGCTACTTGTTTTGTTATGATTGACGAAGAAGTACCCGATTTTTACGAGAGAAAGAATTTATTTAAAATACAAGGTGTCATAAAATATGTGTACTAAGCGAAAAAAGGTGATTTAGGATCAGGGCTTTTTCTTTTATTTAGTAAGATTATGTACTAAATCCAGCAATTTTTTAGTTTTTTTAGTATTATTTTCAAAATAAAACCAACGGCGTTTTATTTTGAAAATAATACTTGTCTAATAATAATAATACGTTGGCGATTAGTAGAAAAATGCATAACAGTCATGTTGAAACTTAAAACCATACATCCATCCATCAGGGCGCTTCGGATTATCGAAACATCAGACCAAGCCTTTTACGTTCATGTTGGTGAAAACTATGGATGGGTTCCAAACATTGATCTAGTAATATTGTTGTTTATATTCCAACACGATTGATTCGAAACGTAGGAAGTAGGTTACCTAATCCCCCGCTTTAGCTCTAGTTTCAAACGTATTTTCACGAAACGATTAGAAATACCGAATAACAGCGCAAACTGCTTTATTTGAGACCGCAGTTACACGAATGTAAACAGTTTGGAAACTAATATTTGCATATTATTCAAACAAGACCCTCGTGTCGAGACACCACCCATATTACCGGCCGATACTATTTTTGTGGCCATTAATTTCAACTTCCACAGCCTGGCATTAATCTTCATTGGTCAGTATCGCCGTGATAATTACGCTTGTGCAGCACAGCTGTTTTTTTTTAATTTCTTCTGAAAATCAAATTAGCAGTTATATTCCAACTCCTGGCCACGATGCTTATTTTAATCACATATTGACACATCATACACACGGCTTAGCTTGCACATCACAGATTACTTTAAGTTACAGCCCCACAATACTAACAAGTATCTGTTGCCGGTATTTGCAGTTTCCCCATCCGAAAGTCCGTTTCAGATTACCATCAGCAGCCCTGGGCGAGAATGGTTGGTTCTAGTTACTGTTCGACAAATATTAATTATCTAAGATGATATGTGTAAAAAGAATTGATCTCAGCAAATGTGATGCATCTTTAAATTTAGACTGTCTCCCATGCACGCATCAGTTAGATACGTATATTCTTGAAACATAAATTGACGTATGACGAACGTGATTAAAACAAATTTACGGTGTATAATTTTAAGTATATTTTTGTTTGCAAGCCTAATAGAGGCCAAAAACTAAACACAACTCAAACATTCTTTATAGACAAATTTAGAAATACTGTAAAGTGGTTAGTTTGTAATAAACAAGTTTATTTTTATTTCTCAAAAATATGGACTTTATTTCACAGTAGAATAAAAATTTGACTTATCTAAGTCTTAATTTTGTAAGCTCTTATCAAATAAACGTTATTGAATTATGAATTATGAACTAAAAAACAGCTTATTACAAACTCACCATACAGAATATTTCAGTAATCATTTTTTGTCAAAGAAAAAATGTCAGCTACAACAGAAGACACCTTCTGTTATTCCTGCCACTTTTTGCGGGCGCGAACAAAGGACAACTTGCGCGGCTAGAAGGCCTCTCAAAGCCTGTCTCAGAGCTAATTCCAGAAGCTTCCATCGGTACGGCCGAAAGCACTTTCCGATGCGTTAGCCACTCAAGGGGGTGGTTCCGCCCGTCCGCAACCCCATCGAAAAAAGGCGATGCACTTCGAATTGTTCGTTTTATGTCCACCATCGATCGTTTCAGTAAAGGAGTGAGTTTTTATCTGTTTGGCGACCGTGCTCTTACTTCACACGTTGCGTGAGGTACTAATTGGGGGATGCACGAGGCGCAGTGGGAAAATAGAACAAACTGTAAGTGAGATTTTTTGCGGGGCCCGAATCCCTTATGCCACCGGTATCGTATGTTTAGACAATTTGAACAATTAATGTTTGATGGGGCTTCAGCGAGTACCTATCTTATCTCATGTCATGTCTCTTATCTTTTTCGCACGATTTAAGCATTACCTTTGTTTGGTTTTGGGATTTTTATGAGTCCATAAACTATGTGTTTTTATACGAACAGTAATTGGAAAAAAGTTAGGTATAGTAAGTTAATATTAATATTAACAATACATTGATAAAAAAAAGTTTGATATTTTGTAACGAATCAGGCTCGTAAAAAAAACCTGATATTAGGTAGTTTGGAAAATTTGGGGCTCCTGAGCCCTTCTCATTTTTCTTAGTACACAACTTTGTGGCACCCTGTAGTAAGAGATAGGTAGCCCTTGGTGATTTTATTTTCTTAGATACTACACTTACCAAATTTATAAGTAGATCAGCAGGACGTAACTTCAGAGTTTTAACACTTACCTGAAAACGAAAAGGATTTTGTTAAAACGACAAAAGGAATTGTTTTGACGAATAATGCGAGCATAGGTTCCTAAGTGCGGTCAGATACAAGTCGAAAAATATGACTGTTTTTTTACCAAAGACATTACAGATCTCCAGATTTGTGATGATCCTACTGCCTATTTTTGAAAGGTATGTTGAAATTTGTGGTAAATAAACATAAGGTATCGTAATTTAGCTTCCTCGCAAATATCTGGTAGGAATATGTGGCCACACGACACCTTCTGAGCCCCAGACTAACTGTAGCTATACCTATTTTATTTTATTACTACGTTGAACTAAGAATCTTTCAAAAATCTAACGTACAGTTTGTGATACCTATTATAAACTCTGTAATAGTTTTTTTTATTAGGTTTAAGCAGAATATCAAAGTTGCCCTTGGTGGCCACCAATATCCATTTTCAATTTACTGGCTAAATTAAATAGAATAAAACTATTAGAGAGGCCCTAAAAAGAAGTTTGTAATAGGTATCACAAACTGAACGATGGACATTTAACGTTCCTTTGTTCAACGTAGTAATAAAATAAAATAGATGGCGGCGCTAGTTTCACGGATACCTAAGCCTTAAGACGAATTAACGAATCAAACATGTGTGCGTAGCAAAATGTTATTGCGACGATTACCGTGAAACAATATATTATACATGAGCAGACACACACATCGTAAATTGCAGTCGCTTGAACGCACGCTACATTCTTGTTTATTGTGTAAGAGTAACTAAAATAACTAGAACCAATTATGATGGACGGGAGAAACCGCAAATGGTTTCGAATGCAACTAATTATCGTTACAAAACGTTATTTGTAACGAGAATTAATTTAACATTATTTTTTTTAGACTAGTGTTATTGAAATTTTAGTAGCTACGAGTATGTAGATAGAACTAGAAAGATAGAAAATACTTTTATAGCACACGTAAAACTGCGATCTCTGCCAGACAATCTGGTATGGATAGGATCTTTGGATATACATAGGATAGATATATAGAATGTCTTTGTTGGAGAACACCATTTCAAGGAAATTGGTAAGATCTTGACCAAGGATGAAAATGTTGGTGTTATTCGTACGAAAAAATGATACGGTCAGCAAAAACGCAAAGACAGTTGAGCTCGTGCTAATTTTGTTGACTGGTAGCAAAAGCATTTGCTTAAATCTAACATTTTTTGCTCGAAAATGTCATCATCATCATCAGCCTATAGTAGTACACTGTTGTAAATAGGCCTCCCCTAAACGTTATCCCACCTGGTCAGACGGCGTCCTACACTACATTTGCCGAGTCGCATTCTCCACTCAAGAACACGTTACCCCAGCGTTATTGAACATTTAAAAGATATGGATAAGCTTCTTTGTAAGTTTTTAAATAATATTAGAAATTTTTCTTCAATAAAAAAATCGTAAGTCGAGAAGACAAATTATACAAATCCGCTTTCAACGGGTAACGTCGTTGCGTTTATGAGTTCCTATAGCCCTCTGTCTCCATCATCAGACCAGCTCGATGGTGCCAAACACTGCATTGTAAGCTAACTTGGTAGGCTAGGTATGCCAAATTCTCTCAAACGACTCAATCGGTTGAGGATAACTGGTCTAAAACTCAGTTATAAGATTTGTCCCACACAATAAACTTTACTAATAACAAACATAGAGAGAAAGTTAAATAAAAGCTTGTTAAAACAACAGGTTTTGTACGCAGTAGCTAATAAGGACTTGCCTGTGTTACATTTTCAACAGGTGGATAATGTTTTACAGTCGAATTATTAGTACATTCCTCGGGAATTTTTATCAACACAGGCAAGTTATTGACATTCGTACGTATCGTATAGAATCCGAAATAATAAATGTCAGTAACTCTAGCTGTTGTCACCCTAGAGATTATAATGATCCAATTAAATTTTTTTCACGAAAATGTAAGGCATTCTGCTTCAATGGATATAAAGAAAAGAAAATAATGAAAGAGCAAAAATAATAAGGACACGTAAAATAGAGTAGGTAATTTTAGTTTTAGTACATGAGAAAACAAATGCAAGATTTTATGTTCTACGATGTTTTTATTATAGACATAGTGCCGCTTGCACAACGATAATTAACTTTCTTGTTGTGCAAGTGGGGCATAATATTTTATTCAGAAAGAAAATAACAATCAAATAACAAATTTAAATTAAAACTAGTATTATTTTTATTATTATTATTTAAATATCTAATCAAAAAATTACATGTTTAGACACCATTGAGTGATAGTGTTTGAGGTAGTTTTGAAAAATCTATTTAAATAAAACAAAGTAGTTTTAGTTAAACCATTTATAACTCAAGAACGGCTAGATCGATTTTAATGATCTTTGATTTGTTGGATTTGTCTCAGTTCAGAACCTCAGTCGATTATCGAAGGAGGCCTGCGTCCAGCAGTGGGCCATTATAGGCTGTTGGGTGAGATGAGTAATATTATCTGTGTGCAAATCGACGACCGATGTGGCGCGGTGGACGAAGGTCTGCCTGCGACGCAGAAGGTTGCGGGTTCGATTCCCGCCTCGGGACAAATGTGTGTACGATCTGCAGACATTTGTTCAGGGTGTTCTGGTCGTTTTCTATATATAATAAATAATATCTATCTATGTATTGTATTATATTATGTATATCAGTTATCTAGTACCCGTAACACAAGCTCTGCTTAGCTTGGGGCTAGATAATGCTATGAAAATTGTCCAGCATTATTTATTATTAAATCAGGACTCAGGAAAAATAAAGCTTGATTTGCACGAAGAAAAAAAACAACCATGACTGAATATATTCAAATGGAAGATAATATTTTAAAGTTAGATAACTTTAAAATGTTATCTTCCATTTGATATATTGATATATGTTATCTTCCATTAATTTAGATTTAATTCTAAGCGCCCGGAATCAACATGAACATTTCACCACATATTGATATAATGGCTTCAGAAATTGGGTTCACCAAGCAAGAAGTTATTCTGCAGATCAATTCACTCAGGCGCCATCGTCGGAAACCGCAAGCTACATAACTAGCCAAACGCGCCTTCCAATCGCTAGGGTTGCGATCCGATAGGCCGAATGGGAAACCGAATTTAGATCAATCGGACATAGATCTGCATTTATGTCGCTGCTTCCGACATTAAACAGTATCATGATATCGTGTTGGCTGAGTCATGTTGGCTTATGCTTAAAACTCTGTCATCAACAAGGTCTTTCCCGATGCTGATTCGAACAACGTTAGCAGTGTAAGTACTTATATTTATTTAAACTATGCTTTATCCTATAGGTATCATTGCTGTAAAGTTTTAAAACAAATGTCCAGAGTATACCAATGCTCTAACAAACACAATATTTTAAATATAATTTTGGAGCCCCGAATGCCGCGAGCATGAAATATTAGGCGCAATGTTATAACGTCATACGGCTGAGTACTTATACTTAAAAGTATAAACTGTCATCAGCAACATCAGTGAATTTCCTTAACTACGTACACAGACAAATGACGTCATAATCACAAAGCAATAAAGCGTCCAGTACGTGCAGCGCTTTCGTCAAATTACGCGCAAAACATGATTTTTTTTTTCAAATTTTTTCAAAACGCATTTTTAGACATAAAATAAGTCGATTGAATATATTTTTTTGAATTTTTAGCGGTTTATTAGCACTAAAGAATTTAATTGAGACATTTTTGGAAATGTAATTATACCTTGTAATTAACCCTATCATTACGATATTACGTATCCTTTATAAAAATTCTGAATATGAAGAATATTTCTTAATTCAGAGGATAGAGTGTAGAGCTGAAGATGCATCCAATTCAGTGATTCCTTACCCTAACCTCCAACATAGGACTAACGATATACTTACTAGATTCTTTTTCCCATGTTATTTGACGGTTTAAAACCAACCCCTGATTTTCAAAGAAATAAATAAAACAAATAATGGTGGACAATTTACACGGCATCATTTAGCCCCGTTAATTTAGTGTGATCTATTTATTTACTCTTAGATATTTCACATTAGTTCACTTTGTAAAACATTTGTTCAATTGGAAACGCAACCACATTGCGCCACGATAAAAAAACAACGTATGGAGAATTATGTGCATGCTGTCAAAAGGTAAAATAAATTAAAAACTAAAAACCAAACTTATCTGATTATCGCAAAAGCAGTTTAAGGGACAGGGAGGGGTCGCTCGTGAAAATACTAGGCTGCGAGCGAAGTTTCCCTCTTCTTAAAAACGGACAACTCGCCCGAACCGAAACCGAAACAGATTATTGCAGAAGGCATCTATGTAGGATCCCCATAATTGATTCGATTACGTGTTAAGGCACTGAGTCGTCACAAATGTCCGTCGACGTGGCTGACTATCGCCTCCTTCAGACGTGGTAGGCATGGTAGAGCGAGTTCACTGATTAAACGAGTTGACAGCCCAAGTCATTAAAGCCACATTGTTGGTCAAATTAAACAGCAGAAGAAGAAGAAATACATTTATTAACAAACCGATGGTCTGTTGCGTGACGATGGTAAGAGGCCCGATGGCATGACTCTAGTCCCATGGGAGTTGTGGAGGCCTATTGTGTGGGACGCTACATGCGTCGACACACTCACTCCGTCTTCCTAAGACTTCCGTGAGGGCTGATGCGGCGGCAGATTTGGCCGAAGATCTCAAGAGGCGCAAATTGGCAGGTCTCGATAGAGCCTACGCATTTGCTCCCCTTGGAGTCTTAGAGAGAAATTATCTGAGCGTCTGGTCGAAGCGACGCGTGACCCGAGAGCTGGTGAGTATCTGGCACAGCGCATCAGCATTGCTATACAGCGGGGCAATGCAGTCAGTGTCTTGGGCACGCTTCCGACTGGTATTGATATGGATCAGTTGAGCTGCCTGTAGATTGTTTGCAACAGTTTGCAGATAGCTCAATTGTTTCTATTGTAAATACTAGTATTCATTTAATTCCATTATTTGATTGTATTTTTTTTTATTTATTTACAACAACAATACAATACAACAATTAAACCAGGACAAACTTGTTATAAAAAGGTCCCAACTCAGCATAATGCTGGATAAGCTCCCGTAAGAGACCTAGCCAGCGCTGGTCTTCCGTTAGAACCTGCACAGGTGACGTCACGAACATGCCTACGCCATGTACAGCTTACATTATTTATTATACCAATATTACAAATGCGAAAGTTTAGATTGATTTGTGGGTGGATAAGTATTTGTTTTGTCTAATGAACTGAACATGCCGATTTTTGTTAAGATGTACATATGTCTAGACCTGGAATAAATCATAGGCTAATTTTAATCCCATAAATATGGTATAAAAAAATGTTTAAACGTTTCCATAGAAACAAAGCGAGTGAAGCCGCGGGCTGATACTAGTAAGAATTATACATGCGAAAGTAAAGCTGTATAGTAATTTGTTTGTAAAACTCTTTGCCAGTAGGCCAGTAGGTACCATCTTTTTAAGGGGGTTGAACGGATCTTAGTGTTTCAAACATCAAACTGCTTTTTTTCCTTTAGACTTAACAGGACTCGTGGACACGTCACAAAAAATCAAATTACATACAAATGTAAGTAAAACTAGGAAATAAAGTGATAACTTCGATTTTTTATTCACTTCAATCTTTTTAAGGTAAAGTAAAGAAGCGAACAAGAAGTTTGGTACAAGATAAATTATATATAAAAATAGATGTAAGTGTAAATATTAGTTGTAATTATTTTTTTCTGTTAAATAAATGAATTTAGTATAAATAAATAAAATAAATAATGCTGGACAATTCATACAGCATTATCTAGCCCCAAGTTAAATTAGATAACTGATATACGTAATACAATACATTACATAGATAGATATTTTTTATTATACATAGAAAACGACCAGAACACCCGAAACAAATACCTGCAAATCGTACAAATATTTGTCCCAAGTAGGGAATCGAACCCGCAACCTCTTGCATCGCAGGCGGACCTTCGCACACCGTGCCACAGAGGTCGTCATACTTCATCTAAGCAAAAATCATTAGTCAGCTTTATCCAGCATTTTTTTTAAATTTATTTTCATATTAATTGTAAGCTTACTTTTTTATAAAGCGCGTGCAAAGCTGCGGGCAGAAACAAGTTAAATAATAATATTTACCTAAACAAAACAGTCTGATGTCTGCTCATTTCGTTGTCTTTATTATAAAATGTTTGCCAACAGTGTGTCCACGCCCCAAGCAATTTAATGAAGGAAAAGTTTTTCCTGGAACGCGTTGTTAATAAACTATGAATGAGCATTATAAAAAAAACTGTTTATTCTTTAGAAAACAATACATCCTCAATTAACAATTAGGTTTCTAGTAATTATAAACGTGGTTGTGTTATGCAATACATAGACGGCGTAACATTATATTCATAAGATGGTGTTTACTTTAGTAAAATAGAACGGTTTAATTTGAATTGGCGTTTTGATAGAAGTCTTCGGATCCAAATAGGTGTAAATGGAAACCTGGTGCTAGCCTCTTTTGTTTTCGTGTACTGGAGGCCTGGATTTGTAACGTTAGTGTGGATAATTATATGAATAAATATAAGACAAACACGGCCGTATTGTAAATTTACCCGACGACGACGCACGTATATACCAGTTTCAAAACTATTTCGGAACGTACATAATTTGAAAATGTTAAAATTAAAATTAGCTGAGAAGGAATTTCCAAACGAATACGAGGCTTTTACAACACGAAGCAGAAGCGTTGGTCGGTAGGAGAAATATTCGATATTTAGATATTAGAAAAAGCACAGGTATACAGCAAAATTTCGGACCGGCGTGTGTATACGCCATAAATTTACCTAACAATAATAGCCTCATGAATATCACCATTTAAAAACTGTTATCGATACATAAAAATATGCATTTTCCTGCACTTATTTCTATTACCTACGAATAACTTATTCATGCAGCGTTGCCCTACATCGATAGCGTATTTTAAAATGTATATTATCTACTCGTTAGTTTCAAATATAAGGGCGCAATCCATATTAAAAAAAAAACATGCCAGTTTTTGTCTTTATTTTATCCTCATTAAAATTATAAAAGAAATTTGCATTTATTTGAATAACAAATCGGACAAATGAAGCTGAAATAAATCTCCCCTCAATAGTTATGTGGAAAATATTTTATTATCACGAAACTCCATAGGTGTTTCCAAATTTTTGCCTGCTGCAGATATTTTGAGTGCTAACTCTTCAGCAACAAAGGGATCTGCTTCGGTTTTCCAATAATCCGCGTGAGAAAAACTCCTGGCATTGTTTTCATCCAACCGGCCTCTCATAACGTTGGTAACAATTTTATACAGAACATAAAAAAAAGTATTGAACACCGCGGGGATCCCTGGAGGATGCCTCCATGCGTTTCGTTTTGCATATTAAATTTCAACTGAATGGATTCGAAATAGTATTGAGTACTCAAATAGAATGGTGGGTAAAACAAAGTAGTCATAAGCTGGCGTTTAAGTTATGTAAAATGGTGTTTCTTTAGATTTCAGTTTGAATTAGTCCAGCCTAAGAGCTTATATGAGGCTAAAAAGTCTTATCGGAGGATCGACATTGCAATTAAGATTTACGGTGTCTTTTGTGATATCTTTTTCTTCTTAAACAAATAAAGTCCTGCATTCAAATACCATCTCCGACAATTTCGGTTTTCGTTTCATCGGTTAAAAAGAAATGCGCTTTGGGAGTTCGGCGGAGAATAGGTAGGCGAAAAATGTTTATAAATCCTCTTTTCAGAATCCAATCCATTCCGAAAAATGTTATAACCTGAAAAATTGCACTATACAGGAACGCGATAACGAGTACTATTATACTGTTTATAACTTAAATTGAATACAGCGTTCTAGTATTAGTTATTCAGCCTATTTCCACTATACTTCTCGGCCAAGAACTTTTCAATCAAAAACGGTTATAATAGAATATAAATAGAAATGATAATAAAAGATTTTCTACTACATACTTACTATTTTCGTTCTAATTCTAAGACCTTTGCTAAGGCCTGGAAACACGAACCTATTTTTTTCATTAACATCTAAAAAGCTACACTTTTTAACTATTTCCAACTTACCTAGTGTTCGCCGACAAGCTGGCATTTGTCCATGCGATTTAAATACGGCTTTTTGTACAATCACCTGTTGCGATACCCCCGTTTAAAAGCTGTGGCATTATTACAAAACGTGTGGGTGAAGCACTATCCGATGTTCAGTGATCACGTGAACTTCAATGGATAAGCTTCGGTGATACTTGAGTTTGTGACAGGACATTGCACGTTAAGCATAACACTTACATTTTATAAATAGATAGAAAAAGATTAAAAACCATTAGTAATGAAAAAATAATACAGCAAAAATAATGTTAAAATATGTTAACAATAAATGTAAATTCGTCTCTGATCTGGCAAAATAAAAACCTTATTCCTTTTAAAACACACTTGTACAATTTGTAATTTAATGTGATGATATAAATAGCAAGTAAGCGATTTTCGTCAGGTTCGTGGCTTAGGCCCCCAGTGGTCGACGCACCTGTGGTCGACGCCCCCGGTCAGTTTTATTTAATACGAAGTTTTTTTAAATCATATGTACTGGCAGGCATAAAAGGCATAAGCTTGTAATATATTATATCATAACCATAACTATTCTTACTACAAATGTTTTTATTTTGTATGTATCTTAATCATTATTTATATTTTTTGTGATTTGAGAAAAACAGGCGCATACCCCACCCAAAGTGGCGCCGCCACATAATTTATATTATTTTTCCGTTTAACAAAGGAATTTTCAAAAATCCATCTTCCAGTTTGTCATACCTATCATAATGCTTTTTTTAATGCCTGTGTAAGTTTTATTCTATTTAGTTTAGGCAGAGATACGAAGTTGCCCTTGGTGGCCACCAAAATCTATTTTCGTATCTCTGCCTACTAAATAGAATAAAACTATTACAGAAGCATTAAAATAGGTATCACAAACTGGAAGATGGATTTTTGAAAATTCCTTTGTTAAACGGAATAATAACATTAAGTAGGTGGCGGCGGCGCCACTTCGGGTGGGGTATGCGCCTTAACCAAAACTCTTAACCATATGACCAATGGTGCTTCCATGATATTGGACACAAAACCAATAATTTGGTCGCCGGTAAGCCTGGAACGCTCGACTTAACAAAACTTCAAATCCAAAACCAAATTTAGCGGCTCTATTAAAAAAACTCCAAAAAGATAAAAAAAAATTTTTTGGTTTATTTAAAAAGCAAGATTACATCAGTAAAAAGAAAGAAGCTACTCTGTTCTCACACCAAAAAATGTAATCTAACATCATAGAACTTACCAACCAGACTATCAGTGTTAAGACATGGGCATTGCATTGAAAAGCTCTTTATTTAGTAACTTTTCGCTTCCTCAAAAAAAAAACAAATCATCAAAAATAACATCGTAACTAAATTATGGGCTCTGGTACATGTACCGTCTGAAAACATGATTAGCATTCTGTAAGACCGCTTTGCCTTTTGTTAGAAGATGCAAAAATCATGTTCTTTAAGATGCTTTCGTAGTAGTTAGCTAGCAAATTTTTTTACAACTTCTACTCATAACAAGGTCAATTCTCTGGCAGAATGTCAAGCACTTAATTAGAGCATTGCAGTGGGAGAGTGGATGGAGTTTAAGAAATCATAAAGATTCTTTATGTTTGGTTCAATCATCAGACTGCCTCTGTAACAATGAAGATGGCTGGCTCACATAGATAACAACGGACCTTTTGTCCAGGTTTCAGTTCATCCGGACAAAAAGTTTGAGGTTATCTAGATGAGCCAGGCAACCTCATTAGGGAATAAATCGATTTACCATTACTATCTGGGGCTACAGCCCTGCCAAGTCAAAAAAATGGCCGCCTCAAGGAACCCTTTCTCGAACCATCTCGGTGCAACTTTCAGCTATAGATCTTTGTTACATTGAAACCTAAGATAAAAGATAAAGTTGAAGTGAAGATGAAAGTTAGGTACTCTGCCTATCGTTTCCTTGAACAGGCAATTAGCCAGGTCCTGACTTAAATTACTTACACTTATGATTTAAATTAGAACATATTACACGAAATTGTGTGCTATTGAAATTTATATAACAGCCGGAGTCAGGAAGTTGGCAGTGTTATTACACCCCCGTGCCTCGGAAAGCACGTTAAGCTGTTGGTCCAGCGCTTGACCTCCTTCGGTCGAAGGACACGCAAAAAGGGCTCACCTGTGGCCTAGTAGCGAAAAACCAGCCCAGAAACAATAACAATAACATATTACATGTAGTAAAGTTAGGGAACAACTTTTCAAGACTAATTGTAAAAATTAAGAAAAGTAATTTTCTTGATCTAAGCGATCAAATTACTAAATAGAAAAATTTGATTTTTTTAAAACATACATACAAAATAAAAACATTTCTAATAAGAATAGTTATGGTTATGATATAATATATTACAAGCTTATGCCTTTTATGCCTGACAGTACATTTGATAAAAAATACTTCGAATTAAATTAAACTGACTATTTTCAGTTATTCAGTTTATTTTAGGTTCACATATATCTATTTAAACGTTGAGAAAACTTGGTTTTCACAGTATTGGTTTTCAGGGGAAGAGGTTATAGATTTGTGGACCAGAAGCAAATTTTAAGCGTAACAAGCATCATTTCAACGATTTCTCATGACATTGATTAAAATATTTCTAACTTCTTTACATGAAAGAATGCCTTTGAATTTTAGAAGATTGGATGTTTGGTTAGATATTCTCACGTAAATCACTGATTCCACGCAAATACTACTAAATGGATTGGACTGAAACCTTGCAGATGTAACTGGTCAAAAACCAGGCACCGGTGAAGGCGTTAAATTACAGACCTGAACACATTCACTGTCCAGTCTCGGTGGTGAGACCCGCCGCCGTTTGACAGCGCGTCGTGGGCGTAGGGTGGCGCTGAAGATGGGCTCGTGGGCCATGATAGGGTTAGCTGAGTTTGGTATGCTACTTTTATCCCAAAAAAATGCGTGCAAAGCCGTAGGCCGTACCTAGTATAACATATCATAGTTCTTGCTGTTTTTTATACCTAATAAAGAATTTAGTTGGAGTTTGTCATAATAACATTTTACAAAAAAAAGCTTAGTAACCCACCCGGTTTCACTAGCGTGGACTTTTAAAATATGAATGAATTAAGATTATAGCAGTTGTATTATTAATTGTCATAAGCGGAAAAAACTAAACTTTTGTATTTACAGAGAGTTTTCAAACAAATCTTTGACCCTCGTGTAGCATCTAAGAACTCAAACTGGACAATTCACACAGCATTATCTAGCCCCAAGCTAAGCAGAGCTTGTGTTATTTTTACCAGATAACTGAAATACATAATGATATACAATACAAAGATGCTTTTTATTATACACATAGGAAGAACCCCCTAAAAAAAATATCTGCCGATCATACAAACATTTGTCCCGAGGCGGGAATCGAAACCGCAACCTACTGCGTTGCATGTTGACCTTCGCTGAGGCTCACAGAGGTCGTCAAACCTGTCATTCCTGTCGTGTAATATGGAGTTGCATATCCATTACGGCGTATAACAATGTAGTTACACTAACTAAGTATTGTTCTGAAATCTGTTATTAAGTTAAAAGACATTTATTCAGAAAGAAAATAACAATCAAATAACAAATTTAAATTAAAACTAGTATTTACAATAGAAACAATCAAGCTATCTGCAAACTGTGGCAAACAATCTACAGGTAGCTCAACTGATCCATATCAATACCAGTTGGAAGCGTGCCTAAGACACTGGCTGCATTGCCCCGCTGTATAGCAATGCTGATGCGCTGTGCCAGATACTCACCAGCTCTCGGGTCACGCGTCGCTTCGACCAGACGCTCAGATAATTTTTTGAAAACCCGGAGAGCCTCGGTACCCCACGAACCTAGGGTCTCGACTCCAAGGGGAGCAAATGTGTAGGCTCTGTCGAGACCTGCATATTTGCGCCTCTTGAGATCTTCGGCTAAATCTGCCGCCGCACCAGCCCTCACGGAAGTCCTAGGAAGATGGGAAGGCGCGAGTGTGTCGACACATGTAGCGTCCCACACAATAGGCCTCCCCAACTCCCATGGGACTAGAGTCATGCCGTCAGGCCTCTTACCATCGTCACGCAACAGACCATTCGGTTCGAGAATAGCTGGTACGTTAGCGGTGGTAAAGGCCCGCCGGATGATGTCGTTCAGGCTGGCATGACGAGATATCCGACCGGCAGCCCTAGTACACGATAATCCGTGATGACCGAGCTGTTCGACAGCAGTACCGCACTGGCATTGATGAGGCGCGCAACACCTTGCACCCAACCGAAGACAAGTTGCGACACGGAAAGTTACGGGATCCAATAAAGTGCCAGTGTTATATGAAGGAAGTGCTTGCAACCAATGTCCTGACTCCCATTTAGAAACGGCTAGAAGACGGGCACGATCTGCAGAGCTGGAGCACGTTTGTAACAAACAATTCCGTGTCAACTCACACAGAGGCCCGTCCCATTGCCGTTGGGACAAAAGAGATTTTGGGGGAGCAGCATCGGGGCAAGCACTATGCCAAGCAGATCGAGCTTCGTCTAAAAATGAAATTTTGAATGAAATTCCAGGTATAACCAAATGAGAGGGCTTTAAAATTTTTTCAACTAAGGAACTAGTGCTGTAGACAGAAGACAAGAACGCTGGTAGGGCTACACTTGAAATTTTGCGTATACCTAAGCCTCCCAATTTTACAGGCAGGGAGGCCTGCGACCATGCCTTGTCATCCAAATATATATTCAAAACCGATGATAAAGTATTCTTTATTATGTTGTCTAAGCCTTCCAAGAGCTCGCTGTGTTTCCACAGTTGACAACATCTCAAAGAATATGTAAATTTAGGTACAAACAGGCAAAACCGAATAATTGTAAAAGCCATATGGCTATTAATTTTGAGAAGTCTGTCTGAAGTTCTGTTAAAATTTTGAATTTTCTCATCTACAAATGGCTGAAAAGACTCATCAAGAATTGGTGACCCAAGGAGTCGAAGTGAACATTTATCTACAATTGAAATGTTGGGGGCCAAACTATTAAATTTACCAATGATATTGTTTTTATCTACACAAGAGTCCGAAATAAACAGCTCGCATTTTGAAAAATTTAGTGCCAAACCAATTTTTTGAAATTCATCAGTGATGGTTTTTAAATCATCAAAAACTGTGTTCACCTCTCCACCCAGAGTTCCGTCATCCAAATACCAAACATTTAGCTTGGATTGGAGACGTTGAATAATTGGTTATTAAGTCCTATTAGAATCTTAGTCTAACTGCAGACATTTGCCTCCCCATTTCCTTACAGAACACCCCATACTGGCTAATAAAAATGTCGTTAAAAAATAAGACTGTTGTCCATAATTTACTTCGTTAGTCCAATTGAACGTGGCTATGCACCGTCAAATTGATACATCACAAATGCACACCGTGACCACCGTGAAAACAAGTTGAGGTACATGTCATTTTCCTATTTCCTTTGAGTTTTACGTTGGAACTGGGTTTGATTACAGGGCTGGTATGTGTAGGGGCCTGTCTGCTTTATTTTTACGGATGCTTTATTTGAAAGCAGGTAATTGAAATAACTGAAATCGTTTTTGAAACAACGAAACAGAACGTAATTATGCATATCACCACGATATCACGTAACACACGCAACAGTTACTGAAGTCACACTTAATGTACCACACAAACAAAATAAAAACAAAAGAAACACCACGCGAAAAAGAATATTTTATTTGACGATGGCGAATCAAAACTCAAAGTATGGAACTAAAAAGTAGCAGAAAAAAGGTTCGGTGGCGAATCGCCACTAACCCGTACTTACTAAGTAAATGTTTTTTAATCTTCCTTCATCAATTTACATTTGCAATTAGTCAAAGGCAAAGAAAGCACATTGCCGCAGCATATTTCCATATTCTTTTCCTTTCTTTTTAGCTAAGTCTGTACGAATAATCAAGCTAATTAATTCAACTGGATATGTTTCAAAGAACCCTTCAGAAATCAATTACTCATCGAAGTTAAGCCTGTAAGCTCATTTACAAGGATAAATGCCGCAGAAGATTCTTATTAGGGTACCGTTGATACGGAATTCGAAATTCGAAAGACAACGGAAAACACTTTGTTTACCGTTATAAGTATTCATCTTGGATGGTAAAAACCCCGTTTTCGTTTGGAGTTGGGTAGAAGAAATATAATAATAATAATCTTATTTTTACTGGAATATTATAAATCAAAGTGTGTCTTACTAATAAATTATAGGTAAATCTTTTTTTTATTATTATTAAACACTAGGTCTGCCTACTCTTGACAATGTAAAAAATCTATCTTCGAAATCGGTTGATCGAATTTTGATATTTAGCTGAACTTAATAACCTGATGCCGTTGTATGGTAGCATGGCTACCATACCGTATCAGCTTGCCTTTGGTATTCATAATACCAAAGGCAAGCCGTTATGTGGCTCACAGAGAAATGTTTTTTTGAAATCAAAGAATATGAAAAGAAAAGATTATTATAAATTTCAATGAATATCTAGTTATTTAATTTAAATAATGTAGATATGCAAACGTAGTGTAGGACGCCCTCCGACTAGGTGGGATAACGATTTGCGAAAGACTGCTGGCAGATGCGGATGCGGCAAGCTGAAGACAGGGCGCTATGGCGCTCATTAGGGGAGGCCTATGTCCAGCCGTGGACTGGATGTAGGCTAATGATGATGATGATGAATGTAGATATAATATTTCCGTAATAAATGCCGTGGTTGCCACCTTGTTATTTAAGATCTTTTTGTACTCAATGTCGACTGTAAAATAATCTTTAACTTTAAACAAGTATGGCTCGCACTTCACCAGTTTTAATTTTAATTGCATTGATTGTTCCAACAAAACAGACGCTACTCGTACGTACCGAACGCATCAGTTTTTTCACGCTTTCATTTTAATACTGGAAAACGACGGATCGCTTCGCAAATATTGGAGCCATTTGCGTATCCACAAAAAAAAGGTGCAGTTTATCGTAAACTAACAGTGATACCACACGGTAATAATTGGTCGAGGCAATTAACACAGCCACTGCCGGTCGTCGGTCGCGCAGGCCACACAATGGTTTAATTCTGCATGGAGTGGTGATCGGCTCACAGTCGTGTCACGATTGACAATCACAATCCGCGGTGTTTGCGAGATTCAATAAAAATATATATTTCGGTTCGCAGATTGGTGGATAGAACAAACGTTTTTGGACGCAGTGAAGGCACTTTTTACACAAAAACCAAACCTAAAACATGTTGAATGTGGTTGTTGTGGTTGTTTGTGGTTTAGAAAATTTGGGTGACAGCGACAATTGCTGTTCTTAACCGACTTCAGGAGGAGGTTCGATGGAGGATGAGAGGAGGAGGATGGAGTTCGATGTTCGGCTGTGTATATATTTTTATGAATGTTCGTCGATGTCTTCGTCAATTATAAACATTTTAAAAATTGTTTTCCTTTTGTTTAGAGAATAATCCTGAAATAATTTCATATTAAATCTTCCTGAGGGATTAGAATTTGTCCCGTCAATTTAATAGAACAAATAAACAATATATCTGCTTAAAAAAACACGACTCACGAACACACTTTTTTATAGTCTATAGACCTTCGTTTGACCACAGTCTCACCTGATGGAAAGTGAAGATGTGGCCGACGATGTACCACGAAGGTCTAAAAAACTTTAAACCTATTTCAAATCCCTAATAATGAAAGCATTATTAGGGATTTGAAATAGGTTTAAAGTTTTTTAGACCACTTTAGACAACTTTAAACCTATTTCAAATCCCTAATAATGCTTTCATTATTAGGGATTTGAAATAGGTTTAAAGTTTTTTAAATGACACCTGTTTTTTAAATGACTGTAATATAATTCTCATTTCAGAATCCAAATCCAGTGTTCAATTGAAACGTTTTAACTAAAAGGCTTACATTTATTGATGATGGTAAAGCTAATTGTTGTTTACTTACAGCCAATTGCGCTTCAAATGCCTAAAATTTAATCATGACACGCTTAATAAATTCGGTAATCATTATGTACTAGCTCCTACCAGCGGCTTCGCTTGCTCATTACCGAGATAAAAAGTAGTCTATGTTCGAGAAGCCGTTTGGTTTCTCGGGGACGGATATAGGCTGGTATTTTGGCAGGCAGGTAAACAGCTGCCAAATTTTACTAAAAGGGCGACCTATGTATGAAGCTATTTTGTGAAAATTACCTTTCCTCCCCTCCGGGAGGAAAGCGTCAATTTTCCTCCCGCGGCGCTAAACGAAAATGCCACTTTCCGCCTCCGTCGAGGAGGAAAATAGTATTCTAGTATATAGTCATCATCATCATCAGCCTATACCAGTCCACTGCTGGACATAGGCCTCCCCTAATGAGCGCCATAGCGCCCTGTCTTCAGCTTGCCGCATCCAGCATCTGATAGCAGTCTTTCGCAAAAAACCAAGGTTATCGACATAGCTCATAGGATTAGCAAGCTGAAGTGGCAGTGGGCTGGTCATATTTCAAGAAGAACCGACAACCGCTGGGGTAAACGTGTTCTTGAGTGGAGACCGCGACTCGGAAAACGTAGTGTATGACGCCCTCCGACCAGGTGGGATGACGATTTGCGAAAGTATATAGTATTCTAGTAGAAATGTACTAATATAGGCGTAGAATTTCGCCTTCATAGGAGTGGGACAGAGCAGAGCGGCGTAAGAGCAAAAATCAAGTTTCTGCTTGTCATTTATCAATTAGGACACTTGTTTGCAAAAATAAGCCAAGGATTCCCTTGGTATGGTATTATTTATTACGGTGATGACAGTAAAATCTTAAGATTGATAGTTTAGGAGAAAAACGATAGTAAATAAGCAAAAGTATATAATATGTAACGGGACTTTGCACAATTATCTCTGATATTTAATCATATAGTTATTTTTCGAAACGTTTACGGAGAAGAAAGATTTTAAACTTAATTGACGTCAATGCACATAAATGATCTTTCAGCAGTTGTACCAATGAAAAGGTAACAGACAGAAAGATTTATTACATACACAAAATACAGTCTGTATTTCATAAAAAGACATGAACATATTTTACGGAATAAAATTCAAACCATAGACAACAACAGCAAAAAATTAATATTTACACTTACATCTATTTACTGAAAATCTAAGCCGTCACCAGAAGGCAGAGTGCCCAGAATGCTGGCAGCATTGCCACGTTGAATGACAGAAAGATTAACTTTCAATTTTATAATAATATTAGTATGGATTATCGATGAATGCGATATTTCGTGAGTAACTACACGACTACGAACATATTTATTGTATTATCGTCGTATTGTGAACGCGCAGACATTTATATGATATAATAAATTTGCATTATCACCATGGCACGGACAAAATTGTTTTCAGCCTCGGCCAGCTTAATTCATTAACCTAGTGGATATTGTATGAACGTTAAAATAGTGACTCTTGTGGATAATGTTAACTTACATCTTTTATTATTTTACTAAGATTTGTGCACAGTTGTTATTATTATTCAGCCGTGTGGTGCCGGCTTGGAATTTGCACCAACCCTACTCTTCCCGCAGGTGTCGTAAGAGGAGACTAAAGGATATATCCTTTAGCCGCGCCTGTTAAGGCGACTAAAGGATATGTTCTTAGTCGCCTTATGAGGTGATGCTGTCCAACCCCCGGTATATGCACCGGGTGGCGGGCAGCAGTACCTCTTGCAGAATAGATCTACCACCGAACTGCGTTCCCCAACCCGCAAACCCAGCGTTGGAATTACGGGGAATTACCCCCATGAGCAAACGTAGTGTAGGACGCCCTCCGACCAGGTGGGATGACGATTTGCGAAAGACTGCTGGCAGATGCTGGATGCGGCAAGCTGAAGACAGGGCGCTATGGCGCTCATTAGGGGAGGCCTATGTCCAGCAGTGGACAAATATAGGCTGATGATGATGATGATGATGATGATGATGATGACCCCCATGAGATAAAAAAAACAGGTCCATGCCTGTGTCCAGCTATTGACCATTATACTATTGAGGTTCAGGTTGAGGAGTTGTTATTATTTCAGTCTATTCACGAGTATTTATCGCGCTTATTTACTACCTGTGACACATCTTATTTTTTTAACGTTTCGGCTGGCTTTAATCTAACGTACAACCATTCCATCATTCGTACTGGTAAGGTCCGGAACGCACTGCCTGCTACGGTTTTGGGTATAAAGATTCTTTATTTCTCAAAGAACATACATATTAGTACTTACCAAAGTATATATTTATATTTCTATAGCACGAGGGTGCTTGCATACGAAGTGTGTAATTTGATAGACTTTTAGTGTAGCCCAAACTTGCGGACAATGGGTGTCGTTTTTACACGACTGCGAAAAAGGAAGGTAACAGAAGGAAACACAGAAGGTAAGATGTATATTGCAAAGAGTAGAAATAAAATCAGCCAAGAGCAAGTCGACTCCTTTTGCATAAGAAAGGATCCGAACTACTGCTAAAAAACTTACTGCTTAATGTCACAAAAAAACGAGGGTAAAAAAAAAACAGAATCGAAAAAAGGAACATGATGCGATCACCGCATTCATACCGACCGCTTCGGTGGTTCAACGTGGTGCGTATTCAACATTGGCCCCCTTAATCATGTAAAATATTTATCATAATATTATGTATATTTTTTTTGTATTCGTGGCTAGATCGGCAATAGAATGAAAACGTCAATGGCCTATCCATCACATTGTAACAGTCCAGACAGTGGCTACACTGTTTTATGCAAATATTTTACATTAAGCGTTTCTTTTAAATAATATTTAACCCTAAAAATAAATCAATTATGAAACTGCTTTGGTGCATTACATAAAAACTTCTTTAAACTACTCTGAATAGGAGAATAGACAAATCATTTGAATTCGTGGCGCGGACATAAGGAGAAGACGGAAAACAAAATAGGAGAGGGTTGGGAAAATTGCTTTCAGACGGGACGAGTGTAATTTTGTAAAAAAATAATTTATATTTTACCTAGAGAAACGGATAATGCATATCGAAAGGACAGAACGCTCATCGGTTATAATACGTTAAATACAAGAGAAAGGATTCCAACGTTTGGTAAAGGTTTTACCGGAATCAGGTCAGAAATCTATTTTATTTTCAATACAGGGCTATTTCGGATTAGTGCGTATATCACGAGTAGGTACCTATATCATTCCTATTTCATCATCTAGGTCATCTTCGATTCAACGATATTGTAATTTGTATATTTTACCTAAAGAGTGTGGACTCCAAGTTTGCTCTAACTATCTTTAAATTGAATATTGTATTTATGGGTCTTTAGTATGTGAAAATCAACCGTACTGAAGACTTTAAATTCGGCAAGCGGGTAGGGGGCGGTAGTCTCCCATTATCCGTGAGACAAAGTTCTCGGCTGAAGGGATATCCTAGATGATCATTTCGTCGGATATTTCAGGGATATTATATATATTCTTTCGGTCTAAGAGTTATAGTGAAGCTTGGAATTCAGATTTTAAGGTTTTAGAGTAGCTTAGACCGGAGGAATAGAGGGGAGGCACACCTGAATCTACAGGAATTAGAGGTTCCTAGTTTTGGGAGAGATTAATATGAATCTCAGTAAATGTAAATGTTGGAACATTTGATTCTTTTGGGTTCAAGTGTTGGGGATGGGCGGAGGCCTTTCCAGGATATTTAAAAAATATCCTAGTTTGAGTATCTAGCAATTCAATAGTTAGTTCATGTTTGTATTAATAATATTCTTCTAGCTATTTTATTCGACTGTGTAAACGGAGGTTCTTGTTTGTCAGGTTTAGGTAGGTTCTCTTCAGAATTAGGGTATTTTGTAGTTAGAACGTTTGTCTTAGCTTCTAAAAGGATCTGAGTTACTACAACATAACGGGTGTCCTACCACTAGACGACACTAGACGATCACATTGGCCATTATAAATCACTTTTCTATATATTCGTTTATCTTCAATAACTATCTCTTTGGAGGACGTTTCTTTGGTATAGGAAGATTTGCAGCTTCTCTCTGAATTTTAAGATAATCATAAATTATCTAATGGTCTATGTTTAATAAGTTCTGTAATAAATGTCTTGAATCTGTAATTTTGAATTTATATTTATTTTATTTATAATAGATAGGTAGGGGTGTTACAATTTGCTTGCCGCATACCAGGATTTAGAATTTAGGGTTTATTTAGAGATGGTTTTGTTTTAGAGATTGTTTAGGAAGTTCGTAGGTAGCAGTAGCAGCAGGAAGAATAAGCTAGGGAAATTGTTAGATAAGTTATGATAGTTTTAGATTAAGAGTGAGCTATTATTACAATTTCCTGTCATAGAGTAGGTATCAGAATCGATAATTAGACTTATAGATAAGTAGGTAGGTACAGTTTTGTTGTAAGGATCTCTCATCAAATCTTTACTATTCGGGAGTCGTGAGATCGAGACCATGATTTGGATATTAGATTTTAACTTGTTCAGGGATGATTTTATTATAGGGGTCGTGTAGGAAATTTGTAGATAATATGTGGTTTGTGGTTTATTTAGATAGTATCATTGTAGGGGTCGCATTTTATATTAGTTGGATTTAGGTAATTAAATTTAGTTATAAAGTGTGGTTTATTCCACACAATTTGTTGCATGTGAAGTGGAAAGAAGCTAAAGACAAACGAAACCTAAAAATCTAATATTAATATAATGAAATATTTCAGGATAGTTAGTTTTTCCAAAATAAATGTAGGATATTGGAGAGAAAAAGAATTAATTCGGCGGATCGTGGAAGGAGCGTGAAAGCGGGTCAAAAGAAATATACACGGATGACGGAGGACTTTGGAGCTTAGAACAGTCACTGCAATTCAAAAGAAATCAAGGAATCCAGGATCGAGGCTGTGGGTCGACTAAGGATTCACAAAAGAAGGCTCCAGTCTAAGAAAAGATAAGTGCACTTTCATAAGATTTATTAAATCTAATCATGACAAAAAATGATGGACTAACATGGACAGATGATAATGATGATTGGTTAAAGGTCCTATAGCAGTGGACTAATGTAGACTGATGATAATGATGATTGTGTAAAGGTTTTGTGGAAGTGGTCTAGCATGGACAGTAGATGATGATTTTATTGGGTCCGAGTCTAATCATAGCAGTGTAGTGAGACCATCACTGTGACCCAAATGCGTCCATAATTCTTGTTCATTGTTCAAAGCAACCTTGTAATATAGGTAGCGATGTCCACCAAACACCACAACGAATAGTCCATTACTTGAAAAGTTTCAGCGCACACTAGGCATGTTCTTTACGAGTAGACGCAGGGTGAATAGCCAAATTCGGATGAACCATGCTCATCGCGCATGTAGGTACGTACGTGTGTATCTACCATAAGAGGACGAGTAAGTGTCACGTCAGTGTCAAGTTCACTTCATTATTATGACAAATAATAGTCAGAAGTGACGACTCCTGTGGCATAGTGGCTAGATGAAAAGGAAGATGCGGGTTCGACTCTCGTTTTAAAGTAAAATGTTTGTGGGAGTTGCGGATGTTTATTCAGTGGTTTCTGCTCGCCCACTATAAATATTAAGAAAATAAAATATTCACACAAAATGCGTAGGTTTGGATAGATAGTTGTTTGTGTTACTTTTACTCACGCAAGAGCGGCTAAACGGAACTGGATGAAATTTAGCAAAGAGGTAGACTAATATTCCGGAATAGCACATAGGCTAATTTTATCTCGGAATTTCACAGGTACTGCGCAAGTGAAACCGAAAGGTGCTACTAGTTATGCACATGGGTAGTCTGGCACGTGACACAAGCATTGCTACAGTTGTGGTTGGTTCTAGTTTTAATTATAAACATAATTATAGGAGCAGCGTGTTCAAGATCATTGAAAATGTTTGAACTACGAGTGTGGCGTACGTGGAGTTCGCGGAGATGCGGTGCTGTGTGGCGAAGCTGTGTGGGCGGTGCTGTCCGGTTCGGCTGGCGATTTGGGATAGCAAAGAAGGGCAGTGAGATTTAATTTGATTTATTTTAAAAAAAAATACAAACTAGGTCTACCTAATGATGATTTTAGAAGTTTCACAACATAAGAATCGAAACATACTGGAATCTTATCTGAGGAAGGCCATGTCAGCAGTTTCCTTCTATGTAGTCTTGTGAGGTTTATAATTACAATAATGAGGTTCGGAGTTGAATGAGCAAGAGAGAATTGAACATGAATTCATTCATAACATTGCCGCTGCTAAGGACTTGAAGTTGGTACATACAGGCAGGTCGTTATTAAGGTTTTTCAGGATAAAAATCAAATCGAGGGCATCATAACATAGGGGCGTATCCGCCAATTTGGTCAGATTTCGATTTTTAGCTGTCGTATACCCTCTTACCGTCTTCCGTGTTATAACAAAAGGTCGTAAAACTCTTTTAGAAAACAAAAGCATAAAAACAAAATAATAAATAGGCGTATTGTAAAAATATTCGTAAAGAGTTTTAACAAAAAGGCGTAAACTAACATAGGCCCCTATCAAAAATTGTTTCCGTTATAACAAATGGTCGTATGCGCATACGCCTCATTGCGTTCAATATTTTTAGAGGCGGACCTATGCACATACGCCCATTTGTTATTATAACGAGTCTCTTCTCCCGCCGCTCACCAATGTGCTAAACAAATTCAATACTAAATGGTATAAAATTTTATTTTGAAAACTGACAAACATTTTATCCACACACTATCTTATTGATCTTCTTGTGATGTAGGAAGCCCTGGACGCAGCTAGGGAAATATTTTCGTCATTAACCTTTTAAATTATTGGATGATGGTAGATTCTGATAGAACTTGAAGTATGTGGTCGGAATCAAACCAGTTCCAAGCATCTCCTGAAAATCCTTTAACTTGGCATAAGAAACTGGTAATTGCCGTGCCGAGTATAGCAACTTGGACTTATAGCATAGCTTTGCTAAGACTAGAGAGCATTAAAGCACAGCTTCTAGATCGAAATTGACACACGTTATGGATACACGTATTCTTGGCAGGAGCCACCTGACGAAGCTTATAACGCACGATGGGAGGACCGTATTGTTGAAGCCGGAGATCTTAGCCGAGATCGAGGATTCTTGAGCCACCCTGACACGCCACTAGACCGAGGAACTGCCGGACATCAGTCAAGACGAGATCGTGTTGGCTCTGATGCAGCTTAAAAATGGAAAAGCCCCCGGTGAAGACGGAATATCATCAGAGCTTTTGAAAGCTAGAGGAACCCCTGTTTTACAGGAATTACAGAACCTCTTCAATGCCGTCCTTCACAGTGGAAGAACTCCAAAGGCATGGAGCGGGAGTTTGGTGGTGCTCTTTTTTAAGAAGGGCGACAAAACCCTCCTTAAAAATTACAGGCCCATATCGCTCCTGAGCCATGTCTATAAGTTGTTCTCACGAGTGGTCACGAATCGTCTCGCCAGAAGACTTGACGAGTTCCAGCCACCGGAACAGCCGGGTTTCGCGGAGGATATGGCACCATAGAACACACATACACACGGTTAGCCAGTTTATACAGAAGTCCGAAGAGTATAATCAGCCCCTGTGTCTGGCCTTTGTGGACTATGAAAAGGCCTCTGATTCTGTCTAAACCTGGGCTGTTCTGGAATCCTTACAGCGATGTCAAGTAGACTATCGTTATATCGAGGTACTGAGATGTATTTATGATGCCGCCACCATGAGTGTCTAAGTACAGGGCCAGCAGTCTAAACCTATACAACTGCGCAGAGGAGTGAGACAGGGGGATGTTATACTCCGAAACTGTACACAAGCGCGTTGGAAGATGTGTTTAAGACGCTGGACTGGAAAGGTAAGGGCATCAACATAAACGGCGATTACATCTCACACCTGCGATTCTGTGATGACATAGTCTTAATGGCGGAGTCGCTTGAGGAGCGCTTGAGAACCGGATGCTGGCCGGCCTAGCTTCAGCCTCGCGACGACGCATCAGTCTTGGCATGAACTTGGAGAAAACCAAGGTCATGAACAATGATCACATTGATCCGGGACCGGTGGTCGCACATGGTCACCTTCTCGAAATTGTTTCCGAGTATACTTATCTTGGGCTGACTCTGCAGTTAGGTAACAAAAATTTTGAGAAGGAGGCCAAGAGGAGGATCCAGCTAGGTTGGGCCGCGTTTGGCAAACTACGTCGGGTCTTCTCGTCATCCATACCCCAATGCTTGAAAACGAAAGTTTTCAATCAGTGCATCCTACCCGTCATGACCTACGGAGCTGAGACGTGGACACTCACGGTAGGGCTGGTCCACCAGTTTAAAGTAGCCCAGCGAGCTATGGAGAGAGCTATGAATTTTCTCTGAAGGATAGGATTCCTAACGAATACATCCGATAGAGAACTAAGGTTATCGACATAGCTCAAAGGATTAGCAAGCTGAAGAGGCAGTGGGCTGGCCATATCTCGAGAAGAACCGACAACCGCTGGGGTAAACGTGTTCTTGAATGGAGACCGCGACTCGGTAAACGTAGTGTAGGACGCCCTCCGACCAGGTGGGATGACGATTTGCGAAAGGCTGCTGGCAGATGCTGGATGCGGCAAGCTGAAAACAGGGCGCTATGGCGCTCATTCATCATCATCATCATCAGCCTATACCAGTCCACTGCTGGACAAAGGCCTCCCCTAATGAGCGCCATTAGGGGAGGCCTATGTCCAGCCAGTGGACAAATATAGGCTGATGATGGTGATGATTGAATTTGTTTACGCCCGCACATTCTAAGAAATTTGTAGTACAATAGGGTTATTTAGACAGAACAAAGAGGCGTAACCGCCATTTTTTTTAAGTTTACTAGAAGAATTCTTTTTTTATTACAGATTTAATTGAAGAACATAATATTATACTACTTAAGAAATAATCATCACATTTAGTTAAAAACTATTAAAGTTACGCAGTTTTTTCTTCCTCCTGTACAATTGCAAAAAAGTCGATACGCCCCTATGTTATGATGCCCTCGAAATGATATTTCAGACAACTAAATAAGTAAGCCAGTTCAGAGGATCTTTAATATTTTAAGAACTTTATTACTTAAATAAATCCTAATAATAAACAACACACAAAGTTTTACCGTGGTGTAATAATTAGCATAAGTCTTGGAGTTTGGAATGGATCTTCAGCTAGGTACTAGGAACTTCCAGCAGCAGGTGATGATGAGGAGATTGGAGTTGGACAGTGCTCTTCAAATGACATCTGAAATAAATAGAAAATAAAGCCTTTTCTTTACAAAATTATCAAGAAATATGCTCCGGTTTCGCAGCAGTATACATGTAGAGTAGGTTTATTTAGGATACTACATATACAGCAGTTTGGTTGATGCGACTACATATAGATGATATGGTTCTACACACATGCTCAGTTTCGTGTTCATGCCTGAACCATCTATATAAAAGGATACCTGATCTAGACATAGATTCGGGATCATAAGAATATTCATAGCAGTCAGGGGGACGTCTAACAACTGAGTTCATTGAACTTACATGTTGGAATCTTGAAGAAAGACATCAGAGCTAGCTTAGTGGATTAGCTTTCTCTCACAGGTCAGTGGTATCCAGCAGAATAGATAATACAGTTGTACATATTACGTTGTATTTATTGTTCTGTTCCTGAAATAAATAAAAAAAAATTTTTATAACCTGACATTTAGCTGTCAATGACAGAGGGAATACAAGAGGCTGTGCATAGTTATGGTCTACAAAACGTTTATCACGGAGGTATTAGTGCCTGAAGAGAGGAATTTTATGGTTCATTATGTAAACATTAGAAAATTAATAGAAATTCGTACTTACAACTAGATAACCTCTCATTCGACATCGCCGATAGCGGAGGCCCGAACGACATTTGTTTCTTCTTGTGTGGAAAGGCGAGCCCGATACATTGATGCTTCTTGTCATTTTTCAAACGATGATATTATCATTACACAGAGTGTATCTTCCTTGTGTTCTCAATTTCCGGATTTTTTCTTGCCAAGACCTCTTGTTCCAGATGTATACGTGGATTTTTACGAGTGAATACCAGTCATACAATCAACAATAAACAACGATGGCAGAGTGGACAACACGGCTTTTACAAAAAACACGGCTATAACTATAATAACTTCGTAAATTCAAATACTTAGATTACAATGTAAACAAAGAAACGTCCACAGATGAAATAATTTTTACTTTTACAACCAAAGAGAAAGAAACGTCACGTAACCACAGGAAACGTCTATAGATAATTAAACATGTCAACTTCAATTTGCGTTGCGTAATATAAACTCTGCGTAAGCTGAGATCAAAATCAATTGAATCTAATAATAAAAATAATAATTTCGTAAAATCAATTTAAAACAAAAAGCGGAAATAAAGTTAATTCAACCTAAATACAGATACGTGGGGTCGTTTAAAATCAAAACGTTTATGAAATTTAAAACCAAAATTAAAGCATTGCATTTTATTTAAAAATCAGAACCACTAGATGTTGCCAAAATACAGATACGCGGGGTCGTTTAACATTACAATTCTTACGAAATTTAAATTTAATGCTAAAAATTAAAGCGTTATCACGTGACCGAAAACTATTGTTGAACATCGGAGTTTTAAATGTTGATGAACTATGAACTAACTCGAGGGGTCGTCGTCGGATACCCTATAAAAATAAAAACTTATCTACATAGGTACGTGTTACTATAGAGTATCCAAATTTTGTTAAAAATTTTATTCGGCAAATAAAGAAAAAAAAAGGTACTCGAGCGGAACTAATTTCTTCCGTCCGATATTTGCTAGACAAATTCTGTCTAAGGCTACCCTACCTGTCAATCAATCAATGTCAAGTCAGTCAAATTAATCGGTTTGTTTACTTTTATGCTTTCAGAAATCAATCATTCTGAATAAAAGCTTTATGTTAACTTATAAATTAACTAAATTATTGTTCAATACAATTCTGAAGTAACAAATTCTAATTGTAATTTGCTGATTTACTGGAAGAATGACAGAATGTATGAAACCAGTACGAAGTCAGTATTTAGAAATGGTATGAAGCTTGAAGGGCCCATGTAAGTTATCTTTTTTACAGAATTTGGTACGATTTATTTGAGATTCGAGCCATAAACGCACTACAAATAAGTTCTTGTGAAGGAAAGGTTCTTGGTGTTAGGATAATTAAGATCATTACAGTTTTTTTAAACTGAGATCTGAACACAGCTCTGGCTGACTTCCAAGGACTTACTCTATACCTATTAGGCTCTGACTGAGCACACTGCACATACACCGGATTTGAAATGGGTTTAAGATTTGATGGGGTTTTGGGGGTAATTAAGATTGAGTTATCGTCGGTTATTGTACATTGAGTTACCACTGATCTGGTTCCTTTCTAGATCTGAGCTTGGTCATAATGTAAGGCCAGCCTGGTTGAAATCGGTGTCCCACTCGGGGAGGCTTGCCTCACAACCAAGCCCCAGTAAGTCAGTCGTTCTTTCTGTCAATCGTTGATAAATCAATAAGCTTTAATCATATTTAGTTTTGAACATGGTGCTGATCCATTTTGTGATTTTAAATCTGGTTTAAATACACACACAGTAAAAATGTATATGGTTTCGAGTTTCAATGGATTAAGAATTCAATAATTGAATAAATAATGGAAAATAAATGATGTTGTTTATTACAACATCTGTAGAATCTGAAGAGAGAAACAACTTAAATAAATGCATATATTTGCAACGGTTTTGAATTTTAGGGAAATTTTTAATTCACTTACTATCTTAATAGCCCGCTGCTAAAAAAATTTGGGGTCGATTGTAACAGTCCAGACAGTGGCTACACTGTTTTATGCAAATATTTTACATTAAGCGTTTCTTTTAAATAATATTTAACCCTAAAAATAAATCAATTATGAAACTGCTTTGGTGCATTACATAAAAACTTCTTTAAACTACTCTGAATAGGAGAATAGACAAATCATTTGAATTCGTGGCGCGGACATAAGGAGAAGACGGAAAACAAAATAGGAGAGGGTTGGGAAAATTGCTTTCAGACGGGACGAGTGTAATTTTGTAAAAAAATAATTTATATTTTACCTAGAGAAACGGATAATGCATATAGAAAGGACAGAACGCTCATCGGTTATAATACGTTAAATACAAGAGAAAGGATTCCAACGTTTGGTAAAGGTTTTACCGGAATCAGGTCAGAAATCTATTTTATTTTCAATACAGGGCTATTTCGGATTAGTGCGTATATCACGAGTAGGTACCTATATCATTCCTATTTCATCATCTAGGTCATCTTCGATTCAACGATATTGTAATTTGTATATTTTACCTAAAGAGTGTGGACTCCAAGTTTGCTCTAACTATCTTTAAATTGAATATTGTATTTATGGGTCTTTAGTATGTGAAAATCAACCGTACTGAAGACTTTAAATTCGGCAAGCGGGTAGGGGGCGGTAGTCTCCCATTATCCGTGAGACAAAGTTCTCGGCTGAAGGGATATCCTAGATGATCATTTCGTCGGATATTTCAGGGATATTATATATATTCTTTCGGTCTAAGAGTTATAGTGAAGCTTGGAATTCAGATTTTAAGGTTTTAGAGTAGCTTAGACCGGAGGAATAGAGGGGAGGCACACCTGAATCTACAGGAATTAGAGGTTCCTAGTTTTGGGAGAGATTAATATGAATCTCAGTAAATGTAAATGTTGGAACATTTGATTCTTTTGGGTTCAAGTGTTGGGGATGGGCGGGAGGCCTTTCCAGGATATTTAAAAAATATCCTAGTTTGAGTATCTAGCAATTCAATAGTTAGTTCATGTTTGTATTAATAATATTCTTCTAGCTATTTTATTCGACTGTGTAAACGGAGGTTCTTGTTTGTCAGGTTTAGGTAGGTTCTCTTCAGAATTAGGGTATTTTGTAGTTAGAACGTTTGTCTTAGCTTCTAAAAGGATCTGAGTTACTACAACATAACGGGTGTCCTACCACTAGACGACACTAGACGATCACATTGGCCATTATAAATCACTTTTCTATATATTCGTTTATCTTCAATAACTATCTCTTTGGAGGACGTTTCTTTGGTATAGGAAGATTTGCAGCTTCTCTCTGAATTTTAAGATAATCATAAATTATCTAATGATCTATGTTTAATAAGTTCTGTAATAAATGTCTTGAATCTGTAATTTTGAATTTATATTTATTTTATTTATAATAGATAGGTAGGGGTGTTACAACAGTTCATTAGATACGCTGACTCGGACTCACTAACGACGGACGGACGAACATACAGCGGAGGCTAAGCACTCTTCAGGTACGGTACCCTAAAAAAGGAGCGAGTAAACCACAGCGCTATAGTTTTTATTAATTATACCACAACCACTAAAAACATCACTATGACAAAATTAATATCTATTCGTGTGCTGCAAAGTGCATATCACACTGGCCGTTGATTACAGCTATAATTCACGGACCACACTGGCTTGTGCGTTAAATGGCGATAATTTTGGCAAAACCAGAATATGTGAAATATAATGACTTTCATAAGATCTACAACGATTTACACTACAGCAAATGTGGTGTTAATTTGAAGCATATCGATTTCTAGTATTTATAGGGTACAATATGCATCATCATTATCATCAGCCTTTATTAGTCACATCAGTTATGCAAAACATTAGTCATCCATAAAATAGTTAAAATTCTTTTCCCTAAACGCCAACCGTATGAAAAGAAAGAAAAGCGACAGAAAAACAAAATGGTATTACATAATATAAATTAAATATTTAAATGTCATTGAAAAAGTATAATGATTACGAGCGACTGTGAAACTTAGAGACTCTGGGAATAAGCCACCCGGAAGACGTCTTTTAAACAAAATACGGTCTTTAAACAAAAGACGGCGCAGAAACAAAAGTCTATGAACAAAAGACATAGGATTAGGTTGCCGATTAAACTATCTCCGTTCAAGAATGCGAGCTAAGTTCCTATCGACTTTTATTGTGAGTCTAGAGTCTTGTGAGTGACTTCCTAGTTTCTACCCGCAGCTTTAAAGGAAATTAAGTACACGATTCTCTTCACTTCATTTTTGTCCAATAGTAGAAGAAGTGAAAACCCTAGGCTATCTCTTGTGCGGGCCCTGTGTTAGCAGTCGACGTAATCGTACCTGAACCTATTGTAGTTACTAAATGCGGGCTGAACCAAAGCAATCTAATTAAAATTTACAATAGCGCCTATCTCCTTTGTGAGTCAAAGCAATAAGCACCCAAATAGACTCGCCAATAAAATTAAAGTCAAATAACGTTGGCGGCTTAGGTGACCGAAGCTGGACCGGAACAAATATTGACCACCGATCAACACGTTACATTCAAACACCGAAAACATTTACACAAACAAAATAATAAGTCACGCGGACGAATATAAACCGAAAACGTAGCGACGTAGTTCGCAAATTTCTACGGCAGGGTCCGAAAATTTTAATTGAACCCCGTGCGTGGCGATGGCTTGTCCCGGCTGATGTATTAACATTTATTGGTTTACAAATTAAAGATAACCCGCGTCTCGTCGCGGCAATATTGTTCGGAATTTTCGAGCGCAGTTTGAGCGATCATCGAATCGAAGCCAATTGAAACGCAAAAATTTTCATACATTCAAATTAATATTCGAAATGTATTCGGTGTTCATCGCTTTTATTTTAACCATTATTTTTCAATTTCTATTTTATTTTCCATACATTTCAAATTTATAAAATAAACACAAAACAGCACTCAGAAGAAGTAAGCTTTCAGATCACCGAACCGCCGTTAGTCACTCTAGTACTGTATAATATAGACGAAAGTTCTTGTATGTTTGTTTTGTTGTTAAAACAAAGTTCAGCCATTTAATGGCTGAACTGAGTTAGTTAACATTTAGTATAAGGATAACTGATTATATCCTGGATTAACACAAAAACTGTAAATCTCGCAAAAGTGCAGTGTTCCCACGGTAGGATCATTTATAATATGTTTTTCACCGGTTAACACCGCGAGCGCAGCTAATAAAATGGAGTGACACGTTTTTTCCATAAAAGTTCTATGAATCTATGCTGTTCCTTTATAGGAAGACAGCTGGTTGAAGTAGGTACACTAAAAACGCATACCGGTTCCAATCTAAATGATCCTAAGTAACCAATCAGCAAAGGTGGACATAACTCGTCTATAAACTTTACCTTCTCCAATAATATTCCTTTTAGTCAATAAAAATATTCAATGCGTGAATATACCAATGTGTTTAATAAACTGCTATAGGAACCCTAGTTTGTAATTATTCAATATCTACTCGTATGATTAGTCAGTAGACCTTTTGAAACCTAGAAAAAATAATTGCAAAAGAAGTTTCTAATTTAAATTCTATTTCTAGGTTGTTCCACCCACGCCATCACGGACCGTGCTTTAGAAAATGCTTTCCTTTTATTCTTTATGTATTAACTGAAAAATATTATTCAGCAATGGCGCTACGAACGGAAATAATTAAATCATCCTATTTAATGATCTCTGTGCCGTACACAGTGTATTAACCATGAATGTCACATCACTTATGAAGATAATTACGAAAGAATCTTAACACTCAGTTTACGGAGTGTTTATGAATATAGAGTCTAAAGGTAGAGTTATTGTCATGAAAAAAAAAAACAATCGATTCATAAAAGTAGGTCATATTTTCTAATTAAGTCCTTTATGCAATATAAATAAGGTGTTACTGTTTAACGCATGTTGGTATTACCAAAACTCGGAACGAATAGGTATCAACGGATATTGGTCGCAGTGTTCAAACAAACCAAGATTCTCGATCTGTGTTCTCGATTGATCCATAAAGCGTAACGCTGTGACATGGACTATTTCCGTGTAAGTAAACATCTTAACGTCAGTAAATCTAAGTTGATTTAAACCGTGCAAATGACATCTCAATCTAAGTCGACGTTTACCGCAGCACCTATTTGAATGTTGCTCACATTACATCCAAGACGTAGGAAATAAACTCAATATTTTCGAAACGTTTTGAGAACATTCTTAACTTCCGAGGCAAACAGACCGGCGATTATACAGGGTTATTGGTAAATTAGTAACACTACGTGAACTGCAGTTTCTGCCCATCATCACAAATACGTTTGTAAAGACGCCAGGTCTTAATTCTCATCGGTTCTGCCCTGAATCAACAGTGGGTATGGTATTGGAAGATCGGTCTTTAGTAACTCGTGGGGTCTCAGACTAAGGTGTTTCTTCATATTATATTATGTCAGAGGTGACAAGACTTTGCGTATTCAATGTGTTCGCGATGATGGCCAGAACCTGCAGTTCACGAAGTGTTACTAATTTACCAATAACCCTGTATACTTATACAGGGTTACTGGTAAATAAAATTACATACAAATACAACTTCCATACACTTGTACGGAAGTTGTATTTGTATGTAATTTTACTTGTATTATAAAAGAAAACAATAGCTATAAATGTGGTTCACTTAGAATTGATGTTAAATGGGAATACTTTCAAAAATGGAATCGCATCACCACGTTGAAATAGAAAAAGAAAAAAAAACAACAGGTTTTTTTAATAAGTAGGGAAAAGAGAGGTCTTTGTGTCTTTATTTTTAGAGATAAAGCTACGTCACCATGCAACTGGATCTTACGTAGTAAATTATCAAAAGTCGTGTGCTTGTAAAACCATTTCTGTAATTGAAGAATTTTCCCGCGTCTCATGTTATACCGGGAATATGAAAATTAATTAGTAATGTCTGTATAACTTGCGCCGTCGAACTCAAAAGAGTAGGAATTCAATGCAATACTTTCAAAAAGGTGGTACTTTTAATTGGCAACTTTGGCATTTTTGTTTGTGGTAACGTATTTTTGCAAGCGAATCCTTAGGTACGGTTTGTAATAAAAAACTTTAGCACTACTTTTTAGCGTCAAGAACAGCGAAAGCTTTTTCTGACGTTAATTTATACGCGAGGTCTCTTTAGGTGCTTTTTGAACTAACTAGGAAAGTTGCTTTGTATTGTTTGTAAAAAAACCAAATGCTTTTCTTGCTCAGATTAATTAAAGCTCCACATTCGTCTGAAAGAAGCCTGCATATGGTCTCTGAGGTTACGTATGTGTGTGACATGTGGTCTGCAATAGGCGGTCTTAATCGAACAACAAAGCTTTGAAATCACGGTCTTGTGTGTAACCCTGTAATAGGTCACGTCATGACTGATTGACAAACCACTTAGGAGCTTACCTAACTATCGAAGTACTTCTAACAATAGAAATGTTATTTTCATTTTCTTGGTCAAAAACTATGTCATAATAGCGTGGCGTACAACTCAAGAATACGTCCTTGGGAGTAAAAGTACTTTTTCTTTTTAATTTTCTTTTTAAATCATCAGCCAGTATAAGATATTCGTTCTATTGCGTATAGACTCGACTTTTTGGTGTTCCATTTAAAAAGAAAATGCATTTCATTTGTATTTATTTTTTAAAATGGAACTGCAAGCGCCTTTTTGGTCATTATTAGATAATTATATGGCGATTTTTCCTCTATGGTTGAATGCTTAGGTAGTATTTTTGCGTTGCGCGTAAAGAAGACACAAAAAAGTTGGTATCAATCAGCGTGAAATCTCTGGAATATTTTGTTTTTGGAATATTTTATTTAAAAAATACAAATTATTTAATTGAAAATGTTATCAACCGCAAATAAATTTTATAATATGCAAATGGGACAAAATGGCAAAGGAATAATGACAGAAATCACGTGAAATATGATATTATAAGTCCAACGACAAGTTCATACCGATTTCACTTCTCTTCTTCACGAAGAATAGTGGTGAAATCAATATGGAAAATTTACTGAAATTTTTTCTCACACTCGAAAAGTGTCGTTTTTAACTCTGGCTAAACTCATTGTAACTCGGTCTTGTTATCTTCGCTCGCTACGCTCGGGAGAATAAACAACCTCGTATATAATGTTGGGATAGTTTCTTCCCCTTTTTAAAGAAATACTATAAATATCAATTATTTCGAAGATTCAGCAGGTTGAAACTATCGAGGTCACGGTTATCGGACTATCTTTCAAACAATATCTGTTAAATATATACTCGTATTAAATATCACTATCTATTCCTAAACGCAAAAAGTTAATGTTTGATTATGAACAAATGCTTTGTTTCTACCTTACTTTTTGTTTTTTGTAAATGCTTTTATTTGAATTAAGTATATTTGCCTATTTACAACGAAAGGTTGAATCGTCATTAACTGATCAACCATTGTGCCTACTTAAATTGTAGTGTGTGCAAGTCCCTTATTAAATCATATTTATTGTGTTTTACATAATTATCATTGTTAACTTAATACCTTTATTGTAGTGATGTGATTAAAATGTAAATGATTATTTTATGTTTCTTGTTGCAAAAATAAATACAGTAATAAATAAATACAGGAATACCTAGTTTAAGCTAAATTATCTTATTTAGCTATAGTGATTCGTTCTATTTGTTGAAATTGTAAATTCCTTGCCGAATGGCTAGGCAGTGAGTACGTTAAGCTGAAATTTGTATGTAACTTCGTGAGGAATCCACTCACAAAAAAATAGAAACTCACAAAATTCGATGTAAAGTACGAGTACCTTAGCCTACGGCTATTTCGTTGATTTCTTAGTTTTTATAAGTTGCTTTATTAACTTTACAAAATTTTATATGCAAACTATAAAAAAACAGGGTTGAATTTACTAAGAATTTCTGAGGCAAAAATTGCTTTAATTAATATTATCTTAAAATTGAATTTCCGTAACAAATTAATCATTCATTAACAAGGAATAATATACGATAACGTTTTCGCTCAAGTTTTTCATCTGCGGTAAAGCGTGGGTTATTACAAAAGCTATAAAACACTCTCGGCCGACGCCTCAATGACGACTGTCAACTCAAAAAGCAATATACTGCCTCCAATATAGTTGCGATTGTCCACCACGGAAAAAATCTCGACGAGAAAGAGTAAAGGCGCTTGCAATAATGAATTTGAAATCCAATAAAGCAGAGCGTTCTCGAGTTGTGGAGAGATAAATAAATAGGCGGTCTCGGATAGCCCTCGGAAATTCTATAGGTATATTTTCAATTAGTTTCCGAGTAGGATAGGATCTTTCTTAGACATGGCGATAGAGTGCTTGCGTCATTTATTAGATTGAACAATTGCGAATGGTTTGTTTGCAGAATAACCTGTACAAACAATTTTATTGGTAAGAGATAGTTTAGAGATGAGAGGGTATTGAATTGATTTTTAAATGGAATTGTACCTCACGTATTGATATTGAATTAGAACAAAACATCGTTAAATAATAATACAAATACAAAATTCGTCCACCTTAAAGACCCAGTCAATACTGAAGGGGAGAGAATAATAAGGGACAACCAGTAGAATCACGAGTACACGTGAGCGATGAATAAAAGAAAAAAATTTCTTCCCAACCAATATTAAAGATACTGTTGGATGATTGCTGCAAATCATTTTGAAGATTTCCCTTCTTGTTGAGTGAACATGTAATCTCTACGCAAGAAAAACAGAGAAACGTAAACTAGAATCTAGCAATACTATTCTACGGATTACAGCCTTCAGCAGATACAGTTACTAAAACGTTGGCAATTTCAGATGTGAACGATCATCAGTCCGTTAAAAAGTAACAAAAAATACGTGATTCATCGCTCTGTCCCACTCTGTCTCTCGACTTTTGTGCTAAATGTCCGTCGAAGTAAAAGTGCCGTCACAATGAAGTTAAAGGTTCGGCAGTAGTCGATTGATGGGAAACGTAGGTAGGGTTGGCACGGAGATATCTTGTGAAATAATGCTTGTTGCCTGCGAAATAGCAGAATACTTTAACACCGCGTGAGATGTCGACATGTGTCCAACGAGTATGAGCAGCAGCGCCTTCTGCAAAAACAAATCCGCAAAGAACTGTGACCCCTAAAACGCATGCTCAGGGTATTATGGCATTCATGATGATAAGTATCAATAAAGCGCTTAACAGGAGTGGCATATTTTCAACAACAGTTTGCTAAAGACTGTTGAGGACATGTTAACATCAAAGATCATACCTACATAATGATTCCTGTACATTTGGGATGCAAAACATCCTTTTCATCGATTTTTCCCTTTATATGAAACAAGTTAATTGATCTCATGGTATTAAAATTATAAATGTTGACTGTCATCAACGATCGACGTAAAAGAAATACAAAAAAGTAATATGTATTAATTTTTTTAATCCTCCGAAGAAATGAATTGAATTGAGCTAAATAATTTGTATGTCCTGAAAAAGTAGCGCCACCAGCCCTGATTTAGACCCTCTTCACCGGATACGTATCTCGTAAGGTAAAACGAGCAAGATTACTTTAACATCTCGTGTACAATCAAATGCAAATTGTCGATGGGCAACTCTGGTGACTGGCAATCTGCCTGTTATTCCACGAATGAATAGTACAAAATGCTGTCTTCGGTAATCGTTACCGAATTTAAGTAGACATGTCATAGAGAAATTAGTCGCTGCTTGTATTTTATAGATGCATGTAATATAACACGAACATCACATATCGATATCAAGGTAAACTGTGCTCATGAATACATCCTTAAGTTAAATTCTCAGTGTATCAAGTGATTGAGATTCTCATTTTTCTACAGAAATAAAAAGCACTAGCAATTATAATTTAGTTCGCGAGTAATGGTGCAAAAACAGGACTTATTGCGCCCACTTAAACTTACCTAGCGCAGAACACCTAGTAACTCGCTTTTACACCAGGTCGTTGCAAGGGAACGCTTTACATGAAATTATTAATAGTGTCAAGAGCCATAAGGGGGAACTTTCGCCGACGACTGTACTGAGCGTGGAATTAAAAGCTAAACTTCGTTGCAGCAGTTTTGTCGTTCTGATTGCAGAAACTGGTTACCATTGTATGTGTACCAGGTACCTATCATTTCAATTTGAAAAGCGGATTCTGAGACTTGATTGGTTGTCGGAGCGACGTAGAGTACCTCCTACGTCACTACGTGTTACAGCACGAAGTTGATCACCCTCCCGAAATTGGATTAAGATTGATCTGTAATTGTTTCTGTGTTCTTTTAAATTTGAATCCGGCCCGTGATCCCTTGTGAGCCCCTCGCTTCAGCACCGCCAGATTCAGTTTACACAATGTTAATCCAATGCACAGTTGAGAGCTAAAGCTCTTTAAAGCCTTTAAGACAAAGTTACTGTGACAGTGCTATTAGGTCGGACACTTGAAAAAACATCTGTAGAGGAAAACAAGGGTGATATGTAAATCCACGCCTTAATAAGAAAAAAATATTTTGCTTTTTAAATTCACAGTCACAAATCTACTGAATCGCTGAAATGCTTGCATATATTTGAGTTCTAGACCTTAGGTAATTTTATTACTGGAAAACGCCTACTACAAGTGTTCGAAACCTTTTTTTTAATGCTCTGCGTAATTTTTAAAGTTTTGATGTTTTATTAGTACATTTTTAAGTAAATGTAAGTAAATGTGTTAAGTAAACGTATCTTGTATGTCATACCACCTATTTTAAGGTATTTATGTGTGTAAGGGTGTAAAGTGACCTTGCTTACTTGCCTGGCCGCTATTATTCAGAGTTTCCGGCGAGTTTATTAAATAAAATATTGTAAAGTGGGTAGTTAGCACTCCCCACCCAAGACGCTGAAGTTACACAAAACTATTGCATATTTTAGTACCAACGCGCTCTACCTGATGACTTATTCAGTACCAAATTCCCAAGACTCTGCAAGGCTGTATTGACTATACATTATGCATGTACAACATAGTTATGTCTGCCTAAAAATGGCTGTCCCAAAAATGAATAAGTAACTTTGTTTTGTATTGTTGTGAACTTTTATTGTTCAAAAGTTTGATTGTAATAACGCGTTTGGTGTTTGTTAGAATGTAGGCCTATTTAATGTGAAAAGGAATAAAAAATAACAGCATTTTTAATAGAAAAAAAAAATTGTACGTTTACATTTCCATCAAAGTTAAACCGCATTCTTTCATTAAACAATCTTCAAACGTCGCGTCGTATTATAAAACCTACTTACGATTAGAATAATTATACACTACTCGTTTTACAAAACCTGAAGCTACATAAAACTTCGAATGAACATTAATTATTTCCTAAAAAGGTTCAATTTCTAGTAAAAATAATAGCGCATTCGATCGTAATATGTAAATGAAGTGGCTACAGAAATTGGCAGATCACGAGTTCGGAATCACGGTACGACAATGATGGGGGGACGTGCTGCGACCGCCGTTGGCCGACCCGACCGGGGCAGGGGTTAAGTACCTATCTAGTATCATTCTGTGGTGGAACTGACGTGCGGAGAATCTTTCAGTGAAAACGAATCCTAGATTGTACTTTTCTAGCTTTTTGACAATTTTTTCAGTCAAAGTATGAAAGTGATGATCATTGATGGCCGTGTCATAGCGAGTATGATTCGCTTTAACTTGTTGCAAGCTGAAATTAGACAAAAAATCGATTTTCGTGACGAACAACTTGTGGACATGTGAGTGACGATTTTTTACCGTGACAGATTAAAACTCGGGTAATATTTACGCGTTGATACTTTATAAGTCTTTCTTATTTTATCATACATTTCAGCTGATACTTAAAGTACAACGAAATGCTTTATATTATCATAAAAGAATTACAGTTACTTATCTTCATAAGTAAAAGTATACCTAAGCGATTTTCTGGTACCAAAGCCCAGCCACAAACCGAAATGAATTTTGGAGGGTACCTTTTACAACACCACTTCCTGTTAAGAAGGGATTTCTGAAAATTTCACCCCTAAGGCGATGAAAAGGAGGTTTAAGTTTTTGTAATTAGTGTATTGTAACTCTTTAACTTGTGGCCCGATTTGCTTGCAAAACTAACTGAATATAGGTACCTACTCAAAATACAAAATTATTGTAGACGTGTTTCAGGATTTTGCCTTAAATTTCTAAATAAGAAAAATATAAAAAGCGGGTCAAAGTTTTAGATTATTTGCACATGTGTAATCAGTGACCCATTTTGCTTGAAGTTTAGAATACTACAAAAAATACAATTAAACACGTGTATCAGAAGTGTATTCCTACAATATTTTTTTAAATTGTTTTCATCGGATTTTTAAAGATTGGGATTTGTAGCTTGGATAAAGAAATCGCTGTTTGTAATGACACGATTTGTTTCAAACTAAATGTGAAAAATAAAATTACGAATCTACAGGGAAACAGAAATTATAATATTCACTGTATTAGAATTTTTGAAGTAAAGAAGCTTAAACTGTTTTTTTTTCTTGAAGTCGGGTTTCAGGAATTTCCTTCTCTTATAGATAGGTTTCAGCTGATTTTGATAAGTTTTTTACTCTAAAGTCCAAGTGAATGAAATCGCGAGCGGAAATCTAGTTTATTTATGTATGGGGATCTTACAGCACAATAAGTAGGTACATAAAAGCAACGTGTAAAGAGACAGCTATTTCAAATGTGCTTTCAGGATCGTAAGTTTCAAACCAAAGTAGGTAGCTTCTTAGGTAAAGCAAGAATCGAGTTTTAGTAGAGTTCTAAGTAAAGTGTCTGGTAAGTTTTAGTAAGGCTTTGAATAGAGTTGCTAAAGTTTCTGTAATGTGGTGGATCTTCAGTACCTTTCAGCTGAAGCACATGGCTAAAGTTGTCAAAAGTAGCCGTTGCATTACCTTGAGAGGTACATGTTCCGGTAGTCGCTACTTCCTAAATTTTGCACGAAGGCCCCGCATGCCACAAGCTTCCTGCCGGAGCGAGACAACTATACTGGGACACGCTCAGAATCTACATTTAAAGCGCATTGTAAGCAAACCTATTATTAATGTATAAGTTTTAGTTGTAGGAGAGCAATGGCGCGAGCTTGAGCTTCCCGATTGTTCATGTATCATGCATGGCTCTTTCATATTTGATCGCTTTTAATTCAGCTCGTCTGTTCGGTGATTTTAGTAATTTAAAACGACTCGAGTTTGGTACTTTTTTGAATTTTTAGTTACTTGATTTTTATAGGAAAGTCACTGGAAACTAACTACATTATTAGTTATTTTATTATGTACCTGCAACTCGCATCTGCTCTACTTTCCGTGTCTAAATATCATAGACCGTCTGATTTTTTTTCGTTATATCCGTAATTTTTTATGAAGTATGAAATTAACGAATATTTTATTATGTATATTTTATTATTATTTATTGTATTTTAAAGCATTATGCTTAAAATAAAATCTATATCTATTCTTTTTTTTGATTTTAGGATTTCTAAAAGATTTGTTAAGTATTTTAATAGTTTAGTTTAGGTTTATTTTTTTTAAAGTCATTTAAAGGGTTTTATGGCAATAAATCATACAAAACTTTTACAAGAGATGATTATTTCTCTTCCAAATACGAGTCACTGCATTCGACTGTTAAGAATATTTTAAAGGAAGAGAAACAAAAACAAGATAGGCGTACGTTAAGGCTGAACCGAGGTTAAGCCAGCTTGATTGACTATTAGAGCAACGGCGACGCACTCTATTTGTCTATTATCTGAAAATGTACACTTTGTAGCCGTACCTTTGAACGCAATAACCCAAAACCTAGTTTGTATGTGATTACATGAAAGCCAGTGATTCTGTTGATTTTGCTACAAAGTCATTGCGTTAGTCTGAGAGCATCCCCTGTGTTTTGCGATTTAATATGCATTGCTGCCTGTAGTTGATAGCTTTTAGGCTATGCCATCGAATGCTTCAAAGGTGCAATGTAAAGTATAATGGAATATCCTTAATTTCATCACAAAGTAACAAGCGGAGTCCGTAGGAAATACCTAAGTAAATATAGTAATAAAGTAGCAGTAGACATATAAGGGCACAGAGACCAGATGACCATCGATCCTTAAACACCCAGGGTCTGTAAGCGGTACCCGAGCCTATAAGAACCGTAAAGTCTATCGGAATCCCAGGAGTATAGTGCGCTTCTAGTCTTGCTACCTGTAAAACCACTCACATAAAAATTGTTACCTCCCTAGCCAAATTTCGACATTCGGATTTCTTCAGTCTCAATATTATTATTTATTTTATTTATTTATTATTTATATATAAGCGTTATCACTTAAGATGCATTAATAAATAAATTAATGCATCTTAAGTGATAAAGCTTACTTGAACTTAAATCCGCTAAGCAAATTGTTCAGCGCTCAGACCCGATGATGATGTCTCCCTGCCGATTTCGACTACGGTGAGTGCATTACTGGGCAAGCATTTTAACTCCGACTATTACAGGGCGTTGGTTGACTATCTACCCTTTGGTGCGCTCTTTGATGGCTTGCATACTCAAGTTTGTTAAATTTACGGACGCGATAACATAGGTCCCAAATACCAATGATCTTTTCGCATGCGTAACCTTTATAGAATATATGATTCTCTTATTTGACCACGTCTGTGTACCCCGCTTGTAATCTTACAGTTCAATGGTAGCTTTATAATTGCTAGTGAGTGTAGTTGATAGGCAAAAATGTTTTTTTTTTATAAGTATCTCTTCACGCTAAAACAACTGCAACAGATCGATAATATATACGATAATAATAAACTTAAGCCGAAGCCGGAGGCGGAAACGAATACTTTTATAACAACAACAAAAGTGTAAACAAACCCTCTGAAGTAAACTTTCATGCTGTTGATTTTAACACACAATTTACAATCCTTGTCGGTTTATTATTTCTGTTTTCAATAAATATTGATACTAATTATATCTCCAAACATGTTAAATTCTGCATGTTGCGGTTTGCTTGCATTTTGCGGTTGTTCAGGTTTAGATAAATGCTTACTATATATAAATGTTACATTTTTTGAAAGGCCAGCTAGTTTCTAGCATTGCGGAAAAAATAGGATATATGTAAAACTTTGCAAGTCCCGTCATTTCACACTTGCTTTTTCTGAATCATCATCATCAGCCTATACCAGTCCAGCGCTGGACATAGGCCTCCCCTAATGAGCTTATTCTGAATAGTGTCGATAAATGTAGCCAGACCCTTATCTTGATCTACAGGCTATTTCGAAATATAGGTTATTCGAACTTTTCAAACGTACTTTCAAAGCATAACTCAAAGAGTTCTAGATTCCAGCTTCAATCTGTTTCATACGCTTGCTATGAAAGACGTTTCCAATCAGCATCAGTGAAGCCTTTGATTCAAGTACCTGCTGTTGAATGGAATAATCAGGATGACATTACCTAGTCTGGTTCCAAATCAAAGAATATCAATGCAGTACCAATCAACCTGTTTTCGAGGTATGCGCTGCACTGGCCGACCTCTGGTTTAATGTATGCATATTGATGATTATGATGATATATTATATATTGACGACCAATATGGCGCGGTGGGCGAAGGTCTGCCTGCGACGCAGAAGGTTGCGGGTTCGATTCCCGCCTCGGGACAAATGTGTGTACGATCTGCAGACAGTTGTTTTCTATATATAACAAAAAATGTCTATCTATGTATTGTATTATATTATGTATATCAGTTATCTAGTACCCATAACACAAGCTCTGCTTAGCTTGGGGCTAGATAATGCTGTGTGAATTGTCCAGCATTATTTATTTATTATTTATTTATATATACAATTTTGTAGTTTCAACTTCATATGTTTTCGAAAACTACACTGTCCTCTTCGAAAAATTACAACAAAGACAGTATTGACGAAAAAAAAATCTAGCCATAATCTAGTAGCATCATCATAAAACAAAAAAGTACCATCTTCTTTGAAAAAAAAAAATGTTTCATCAACGAAAAAACATAAGATTTCTTTCAGCTTATTCCAAGCAGTTATAGAGAAGTCGAGCTCTACAATAACTTCAAACAAGTTTCCACTCTATTTCCACGAATCCGAATGCAGAGGCTTGTCTAAGACAAACAAGAGAATTTTGTCATCTTGAGGCATGCGCACTATTGAGTAGTAAAATATTCAGATGTCTGATGCTTCAGCCTGCCGAGCTGGGATCCCCTAATCCATCACAATACAATGGCATCACATATCAATGAGCCGTAGGTCTATGTTCGGTATTAGCTATTATTTATTCTGTGTTCGGGATCGTTCTTCGTTTGAATTATTGACAGTAGCGATTAATTGTTTGATATAAGTTGAAATTTCAGTAACGGAGTGGAGTGTAAAGCTAATTGAAATACGGTTGTAGTTTTTTTAAATGATTGGTTTTTGCTTTCGACTTCATCAACTGAAAGTATAAAACAGCTGAGAGCTTTTTTATACTTTCAATTGGATTATGTGACTTGATTCGTTCCACTTTGTTACGAATCCAGTGGGACGAGTCAAGAAACTTAAATTTTATGCTGAAAAAGTTCCTGATTCGTCCCATTTTGAGATATCTAACAGAATAGTAGCAAAAGTACTGTCGGCCGCACACTTCTCGTGCTACTTGCACTATCTTGATTACCATTGTTTCAAAAAGATTTTTAACTATCACACGCAAGTACCAGAAAAACAGAAATGCATAGGAGATAAAGTATGTTACAAAGGTAGGTTATACATAATTTCCTTCTTTTATACCTGTTTTAGCATTGCATTGATCAGGTAAATAAAGTTCCCCACATTACCGTTCGTGAAATAAAGTTCCCCACATTACCGTTCGCCTATCAGGCACCCAAACAGGCATCTATTTAATATAACAAGGTTGATGAACTCATATTATATCTTAATTTTGTTCATCGTGACGACCTCAGTGGCGCAGCGGGCGAGAGTCTGCCTGCGACGCAAGAGGTTGCGGGTTCGATCCCCGCCTCGGAACAAATTTGTGTACGATATGCAAAAATTTGTCCGTAGGTCTGGGTGTTTTCTATGTATAATAAAAAATCTCTATCTATGTAATGTATAATATTACCTATATCAGTTATCTAGTACCCATAACACAAGCTCTGCTTACCTTGGGGCTAGATAATGCTGTGTGAATTGTCCAGCATTATTTATTTATTATTTATTATCTAGAGGCTTCGCACGTGATTTTTAATAGTAAAAGTAGCTTTCCGAATAATAGCTCATATTGGGCGCTGGCACCAGAATGTCTACAAAACATAAGGCAAACTTTCATACCTAATGAGCGACGCGTGACCTGAGAGATGGTGAGTATCTGTCACAGCGCATCAACATTGGCATATAGCGGGGCAATGCAGTCAGCGTTTTGGGCACGCTTCCGACTGGTATTGATAATGGATCAGTTGAGCTACCTGTAGATTGTTTGCAACAGTCATTGATGAAGCGCGCAACACCTTGCACCCAAACGTAGACAAGATGCGACACGAAAAGTTACGGGATCCGATAAAACAATATCAATTTTCTAAATCATCAATTTTCTTCAACATTTTCTTATGAAATGTTATAGTCTATCAGTAACTTTTGTAGAAATAGCATCTTTACTTATAGATAAATATGGTCTTTATTGTACCACGATAACTTAAAAATATAATAAATCAAAATAAATAAATATACAGTGTTGGACAATTCACAAAGCATTATCTAGCCCCAAGCTGGGCAGAGCTTGTGTTATGATTACTATATAACTGATATATTCATTATCAAGTAGGTACCTGTAACCACAGAGCTTAGTAATAATACCCATAATAAAGCCGCATCAAAGAGCTTTAAGCCCCGTCGCCATAGCCAAAGCCCAACTTAGGTTTGTGCTTAGTCAATTTTTAAGGCTTTTCAATCCTGATTAGTCAACTGCAACGTAGAGGCGAGAAAGTTTCACTTTCCAACGCAATGAAACAAAACAAGCTGAAGGCGGCTCAGACAAAAGGTGGCACTCGACAATTTCAAAAAAAAAATGCTACCACACCGCAATTCAAATGAGTCGACCTGCACGAACATAAGTTATTAAAAAAAGTAAAGGACTGCCACACGGATGTGTAAACGGTAGGCTCGACTGTCTGCTTATCGAGAAGAAATGGATGACAAAGCGCCGCCGCGTGAATAATCAATCGACGATGAACTGACCCGCGAATAGGGTAGTCTGGACATCCAGAATCTTAAGGACTGTTTCACATTCATAATGTGTAAAAAATGCTTTTTGGCATTTTTAAAAATCGTTTTTATGTTGTTTGTTTAATTTTTTTCAGATACTGAGATGCTGTGTTAGTGATCGACCAGATCAAAAATAACAAGAGGATAGATTAAACGACTCTCCGCTGTTTCAGATGTTAATCTTTATTATGGCTGTTTGCTGGTGTCTAAGTCGAACGTTGTGACTGTTGGGAATTAGTGGATCCAATGACATGTTCCGTAATAATTATGTATTCTTCAGAAAAAAAAAGTTAAATTGAATTTCGAATTTGTCAAGGAATTGCATACAATATACAAAACAGTCTGCAATGCAGTGTGCAACGGCAGCCTTTCGTCGGAGGTTTTAATAAAAATAGTCGTCTCTCGTCACTCTTTGTGCGAACATCACAGGGGCTTGCACAGGAGCTGTACCTCTATTAGTGCGAGGCGCGGCTAAGACGCACAGGAGCGGACTTAGTACCTTCTTTCACTTAAATTTGTTTAAAACTAGCTTCTGCTCGCGGCTTCGCTCACGCGGCACCTGTAGGAAGGGATAATGTAGCTTTATTTGGAGAATTTTTGAATTCGGACTATTTTTTTAGAGATAGCTCTCTTACTCATAAACAATCCAAATTTATATGACAATTCTAAAGTGTGTTTTTTCTATGTTCACGCCCTACCTAAGCAAACCATCGATGATTTTTGGCCTAGAGTTAGTTCAAAGGATGAAGAGTAATGGAGGAGACTTTTTGTCCTGGTAAAACAAATTCCCATGGGAGATTTATGTACCTGTGAAATTCGAATTTATCGCTGGTGAAACCATAGGGAACAGCTAGTTATCTCGTAAATAATCAATGTTCATTATGGTGGAAAAAAGTTTCTGCCTGGGGGGCACCACGCTCTCTATTCCTAGACAGACGTAACCCGTATTCTTAGGTCTAGTATCGAGAGCTATATCAATGTATAAATAAAATAATATAATAAATAAATAATACTGGATAATTCACACAGCATAACCTAGCCCCAAGCTAAGCAGAGCTTGTGATATGGGTACTAGATACAATACATAGACATTTTTTGTTAAACATATAAATATAAAACATATAAATATAGCGGGTTCGAGTCCCGCCGAAGTCGAAAATTTTTGGGAACTTATTTTATTTCATTTCTTAAATATAAAACGACTAGAATACCCAGAACAAATGTCTGCAGATCCTACAAACATTTGTCCCGAGGCGGGAATCGATCCTGCAACCTTCTGCGTTGCAGGCAAGTCTTCGCCTACCGCGCCGCAGAGGTCGTAATGTAAATTTCAGTTAATCTTTGTGAAGGAGAATAAATACTTTTTTTTCTTCATTACAATTTTATACAGGTTCAACTATAATGAAACGTGTAATACGTCAACTTGTTCACATTTAAATATAAATCAATCACTAAACCACTTTTTCTTACCTGTTCAACCAACTCTCTCCTTCTAGTAAATAAGCATAATGGGTATCTGATTGTGAAATCTTACATTCAACTACTGAGCAAAAATAAAACAAATTCGTTAACATTGTGACAAATTTCGTACAGTTCTAAAGCACGCAGCTAACCAGCACGTTACAAAATGGAATAAAAAGTTGTAAGAAAACATCCGAAATTCGTCTCTGAGATAAAATCGCGGTGCCAGCGATTTTTCTACACCCCGGGCTATATATGAATGTGGAGCCATAAGGTCCTTTTTCATCAAAGCATGTCTTTGAAATGCTGAGAACTAAATACTATAGAGAAAAATAGTGCACTACAAAAACTGCGGCATGAATTCCGCGAGGGAAACGAAAATGGTGCTTTTTATTTTTTGTGTTCTACTTCTTACGATGTGCTCTGAGTTTTGATAGGATCTTACAAGAAAATGGTACGTGAGTGTGACTATGCGATTTAATAGGTACCCTAAACAGCTTTAAATACTACGTTCAAAACTTCTTCTTTTATTTACGTATAAATCTTGTTATATGCAACTTAGTTCACAAGATAATGATGCTCATGATAAAAATAAACAGCTGGCAAACTTCAGAGTATTCATTGGAGGTTATTTTATTCTAAATTCCAAAACCTTCTTTGTACACTCATACATACGTACCCACCACAAAAAACACATACTTACTATGAAAGTATGAGTCAGTTTATGAACTATCTAAAAAAATGCTACATTATTTATTAATAACGGTAAGAAACAACCGTTTAATTCTGTCATCAAAGTAATTGACGTTACAAGACAAAGAAATGAGGCATGGAGGGTTATTGAATTAAACGTTACGCATATGCAACGGGTGCCGTCAAAGGCGACTCACCCTTGGCCAACCGCAGGTGGGCTCGGCACAATAAACAAATTGTCCTCCAAGACAAGGGTGGGGTGGATCAAACTCATCATTTGCATAGGAAACGATCTCCCGATGCTCCGTAATGATAATGTTTTGTTCATAGGGTCATACAATTTGCAGCATTTTTCATCTGACATAATCTTAACGCGTGCTCTGTATAAACGCAGACATGACCCGCGACGCGCGACTTTGCACCACAATGCCACGGCTAAGAGTCCACATTTGCCAGTTGCGCACCTTCACACATCACTTAAGATATTAATGAGTGCATCCGTAATAGGCGAAACATACATATGAAATTCAAATTTGTAGCGGGCCGGGAGCGGGCTCTTCTACATATTTTAGTAGGCAGCAGAGTGTGAATTTGAATCTTTTGTTAGCGTTTAGTATGTCAGTTTATACAGAGAAACAGTGTTTTATCAGAGAGTTCACCATCAAACCAGTTATGCACGTTGCGCCGGAGACTAAGTAATTAGTCCCAAAGAAACGGTACCTACTCGGGGAAAGGTCAACGGATATAATTCATAAAAATTGGTCTACAAACAAAATAACGGAAAGTCGGTTCGACGGGGTAGGCAATGAATAATTCTCTAACTGCGAGCACCCACCCCTGTCGGGTGAGCGAGAAAAAAGCACACGACCCAGGCCGAGTTTTATAGTCACGAAAAATAGGAGGTGGCCAAAATATCTATATAGCAGCGAATGCAGAAAAATAGAGAAAAACGCCGCAATCCCGTTCGCATGAATAAATGAGTGGACCTTCATATCGAAAAAATAAAGGCTGCAAATGTAGAAGTGGAAGAGCAAGATGCACGCTGCATCTCAGGGGCACCGACGCTGCCTTCACACCGGTCATGATAAACAAAACACCTCTGTTCTTCTACCTGCGTTTGTCAAACAATTAAAGAAATAAGTGAGTAGATCTAGATAGATAAAATTGTATAAGCCCTTTTGTGCTAGTCCTAAAACAGAAAACCAAAGAAATCTAATAGCATTTTGATAAGCCAATTATAAATATGCTGGCGCAGGACTGTAAGGAACAAGACGTTGGTGGACTAAATATGTTAAATACAGACTTTGGGTAAAGTTGTGTTGGTAGCAGATAATGTGATTATTAGTAAGCCCCATTATTAAAACCTATCTAGACAATGTCTTCGATTCAGACCTAAAACCGAGTCCGTAATCTTATGCCTAATCTAGGTTATCATGATTCTGCCCATAAAAAACTAGCAAATTATGACTTCCTGCACCTACAACTTTGGTGGAAGTAGCCCCATAGCCAATTCGGCCAACCACGTTGTCATGCTAATAAGTAGCCTACGGGGAGATACAAACGCGATAGTGGACTTTTGGAAGCGGTATCAGCGAATTCTTACCATATACCACCATATTACAAATCTGTGTTCTTACTGTAGAATTTTCCACCTTGACATTCTTTGTGGAACAAATGGCCGGAAAGCTACGGTGGAAACTTTTATTTCTTTGTGTTTTGAAGTATTTTGGAGGAAGTTTTGATAAGTATAACTTAGTACTCATAGTTATTCTGTGGTATAACATAGATTTTATAATTTGACCATAGTAAGTTTTTGTTCACCCTGTTTTTAGTATACGTTGGTTGGTTGAAAAAACATCACTATACTTGAATTTATACATATTATTCTAGACGAGCAACTGTTATAAAAAATGTATTCGTTATAGATTGATTGGCAAGCCCGTAGCAAGATCGGCTACGCAGCTACGAGCGTGCTACGGCGGGCTACGGCGTAGGCCCAAGTCAGTGACCTCTGCGAAACCGCGAAAACCGCTCCGCTGCAAGTTTTCGAAATTAACTCCGCGTTGGCGTTCCGCCACGAACTTTCGTATTTAATCACTTTATTAAAGCCATAAATTCCGGGAACAATGGAGTCGCTACAAAAAATGTATCGCATAGTAATTTCTAGATCGATTTCATTACCATTCAAAGCGATTGCCTCAATTTGTTTGGATGTTTTTTTCTTATGATTTGGCTATTAACGTATTGGATTATTACTTTTTCAGCTCAAAATACGAGTCCAACCAATTTTTAAGTATCAATCTTAAATGTGTCATAAAAACTATTATTACCTATTATTTCAGGTAAGCTTGAATACGAAATAATTCAAAAATACGTCATTTTGTGAATTTTTACCCTAAAAAACTTTACTGGTACACTGTATTATTGCACACATTTACTGGAATGGTAAAATTAAATGCCATTCCGCACCATTAGGCAGCCATAGCTTACTTCGTAGGCAGCTTGATTCCGTTGATTTTAACGTGCATCGATGTAACAAAAGTTACAACCGAAGAATTAAATAAATCGTGGTATATTGATTGGTGTCGACAAAATGTATAATTAAGATACCTAGTTCAGATTCTGAAACACAAACACCGGTTGCGAGAAAAGTAGAACGTTGCCGTTCGATGGATTATATTTGCAAGATATAAATTAAAATAAATAAATAATAATACGAGGCGGGTGTCAGCCGCGCTCGCTGCGCCCGCGCTGGCCCCGCACGTGACGTCATCACCTTCACGCCTCCATTATAAATCATTAAACCTAAGAGCGATTTTAATTAACCATTGTTTTAGCATATTCACTTATTCAGCGCCTTAATCAAATCTCAAAAATAAATGTCTACAACCAGTTATCGGAAAGTGAAAATGTTAATGAGTTTTCGATCTAATTAACTTTGTATAAATCTGAACGTTTTATGTATATGTGGTAATCCAATGTAGGTGGGGATAATACGGCCCGCCCTCTGGTGACCGTCATTACAATGATCCAATAGAACAAAGTCGCGTATTTCCGACATGAATTACCTAATGCTATAATAAGCTATATGTTTTATCGGCTGTGTTAACCAATATTACAGTGGGCTGATATGTTCGATAAATCAGTGGGAGGTACATTGCGAAGGTCAGCTGATATCAAGCCGCCCGTGCACTAATGGATTTTACTTCTCGATAAATTCTCTTGCACTATACAAGCCCTTAGGGAAACAACATGAGACAAATTTAAATAATTATTAATTCATATTTTAAAATATTCTTCAATGTTGTAAAATATACTTTTATTGTTAGTTTTTCGAATATTATTTGAAAGACTATGAAAGATTGGGATCGTAATTAACCCCATGGAGTCCAGATAAGGGTGTTGACAAATATGCAGATAATGGGGTCTTAGATTTATAGTTCTTTACTCAAAGGATCTTAAAATTCTAGAAGTCTAACATGAATTCTGAAATGGCACAGCAATATAATAAATTCTTAAAATGCTAGTAATATACAGTAATTAATCTGTATAAGTGAAAACTTACGCTAAAGTAACAAATAGCTTATTACTCAACAAACTGAAAAATGATTAATTCATATTTTAAAATATTCATCAAGGTTGTACAATAATTTTTTTATAATATTCGCTTCTCGAATATCTTTGGAAAAACTATGAAAGATTTTACAGCAAATGGGATGGGGGCCTGAATTAACCCTATGAAGTCTACAGAAGGATATTGATAAATATGCCGATAATGGGGTCTTAAGTTTAGTGTTTGTTACTCTTAATATAAACGTAGGTAACTATAGAATATATAATAATAAAAATATAAAATAATAAATATAGAAACACTAAACGCTACAGAAAAACTAACGCTACAAAAACGATTTATCCCTGTTATTAATAAATAAAAATAAATAATGCTAGAAAATCCACGAGCATCATATAGCTCCAAAGAAAGAAAGCAGAGAACTAACTCTGCTTTCTTTTATGGTTATGATAACTTACATGTTTGAATGTAGGTGTTTTGTACACCAAACGCATTCGTTGTTATAAAACTAGAATAGAGAGCAAAAGGAAGGCATTTCCTCTTTACGAACACTTTGTCATAAATCGTACGGCACATAGTTACTTCTATTTGCCGTACGATTTCGAAACAACTACAAATCATAGAAAAAGTAAAATAAAAATAAGTGTAACATTCAACAACCGTCAAGTCGAAAAAGCGACAATTTACAAGTTGTACCATTCAAAATATGTCGTCAAACGTTATCAAATGTCGTTGTTGTAAAAAACCAGAAGCAAGTCACGTTAAAGGTGAAATTCTTATTGAACCGTAGAATGGTTCCGTAGTCCATATTTATAAACAGCAGGTTAT